>OU342830.1:9039268-14039268 GCA_910591585.2 Nysson spinosus | reverse complement strand
GCGTTAGTTGTTTCTAATGTTAAGCGGAGATCGGTGAGAGTTTTAAAGAAACAGGGGGAAGGGGGAGGGGGGTCGAGGAGAAAGGCATAACACCAGTAGGCATACACCTGGATAAGATAAATCTTATCCAACTTACCTGAGTCGTTGACATTCACCCTGACGTTTATTTCATTCTTATCGTCTGGACACCGCGTGTATATCAAGATAAGGCATCTGACGTCACAGTTGCACCATTGTCACGTAAAACTTGACGTTCCTTTCCCGATACGGTGGCCATCCCCTCATAACATTATTTATTTATTTCTTTAGCTATTAACGGGCACTGCCCTGTAGTACAATGGGTATAATACATTTTTATATTAATTTATAATGAGTAATTTCAATTAAATCATCTAATTGTAAGTTACAAATATATCTTTCTTCTATCAAAACAAAATCGTTAATCCCCTTTAACAAAAAACTTTAACTTTAACCAAAAATATTTCAAACAAAAACAATTAACTCAGCGAAAAAGCTTTCTTCTATTAAAACAAAATCGTTAATATATATATATATATATATATATATATATATATATATATATATATAATAATGATAAATAATAATGAAAAAATTATATTTGGAATTCGCTGGAATCCCGGTAAAACTTAATCTGCTGCAATAAAATATTATTTTATAAGATATCTCGCGAAGTTTGCGACACGCATTAACGAATCGAACTAGAAACGGGAATTATTAACACGTAAGGACTGGATATTATTTACAAACGTTGATTAAGCCATTAAAATACGTGACATTTCTCTGCAATATTATTTATCATCATCGGGTTAATGTTGACACGATCCGATAAATCTCGCAATAACATTTAACACGCTGCTTGCTTTGCGATTAATGGATACATAAAATGTAATTGATTTATGGTTGTTGCTTCCACTAGGTACTTTATTGGCAAAAAGGACTAGGGAATTTATCATCTTATGAAATTGTAGGATGAATGGATGTATAGGGATTGCGTAGACTTTTTATGGCTGAGTGTAATTAGATGGAGACGATTTACTGAATTAATAAGTATGTACAATTTATTTACAAGAATGGCGGATGTAACTATAGAAAATTCAGTGCGAACAACAATCGGCACGGATCAGCGCGAAACAACACTGCAATCGATTCTGTAATCGATTCTTTAATCGATACTCGACAGTCGAATCGACTCTGCGATAATCACAGTCATTAACCGTACTTTTTGTTTTGTTTCATTTTTCGTTATAATTATAAAATGGCATGAAATAATTGTCGCATTTTTCGGTGTGTTTAAGTAATAATTTTGTTACTCGTTTGACGCAATGGGCAGATAATATGTGATCGATTGATGGTTATTGCTTCCACGAGGTACTTTCGAATTCTTTTCCACCTTCTTCGGTTTATAATTATTCTCTCGACGTCATTCGTATCAATTTATATCGTATATCCTGGAGAATCCTCGAGAATATATCCTTTGGAAATTTGCGATGGAGAATCTCGATAACGAAGCCTGAAAAAAGCGGGGTGATGTAATGGGAAGGTATCGTAAAACGATAGAACGCGGTAATAAAAGTAAGTGGCTGGTTCGCGTATATTGCAGCTTTCGGTATCGTTTCGGGGTGCCTCTAATACTCTCGAATATCCCCAAAATCAAAAACTTTGCGATATTTCTTTCCGACCATGATATAAATAACAAGTTTCCACGAATAAAGTCGGCGGTGATTCATCATTCTAGTTTCATAATCAGCGCGATTATAGTTTCGAAATTGATGGCGCTCGGTATCAAATATTTTGCAATATTAAATATTAAATGAATCATAATATAAGTAAATTATGATATTAAAAATAATAAATTAATTATCAAATATTTTGAAATATATTTAGTCGCGGAAGATTATTATTTAGGCTATCAACGGCATTCTTTAATTATTTGATATTAATTATTTGAAACAGCTGAAGCTTTCGTAGAAATAATACACTTCCTACTGTTACAAAATTAATTTACAATTATTAGAATATTTACATCTGTTTCCACGTAGTTTAAAACATAGGTAAAATTTAATTGAAATCAGTCTTCGAACATCCATAATTTTATTATTTTTAAAATATCCGGAAATATGTTCGAATCGGTTCATACATTACCTTAATATAAAGTAATATATAAATACACGAACATATGAATATATAAACATAAACCATATTTGTCAACACTCTCGGATCGAAATTAGAAGACACTTAATATATTAATCACTGCGTATTCATAGTTTAATTAATCATAAATTGGCAGCATAATCGGTACATCAAAATTGTTCTATGATAGAGCAGAGATTGTCGCGATTGTCGCGTGCTTATCTCCAGATAGCATACTCCCTTGGTACAAAAGGGGAATGTACTCGCGATACACATGGGAAGTATATACTCGCGTGGGTGTTATCACTGCACACACACGCTTGTACATCGATGTAACACCGGCGGTGTGTTGGTATTATCTTTCTCCTCGTTTCCGGTAATCGTTGGTCCCTGGGGAAAAAATTACTCCGTGACCCGGCCCTCTACTTTCACCGGGGTGCAACGGACCGTAATTATTTACTTAATTAATAACTCTTTATGCTATTTCGACTCAAGGAGCTTTGATTCGTATGTGCAAACGAACTAATTGACTTACAAAGAACCCTAGTTAGGTGCCCGCCTCCAATATTTCTCGTTTCCACATATTCAGATATTTTTACATATTGCAATACCCAAAAAACTAAGCGACACGTATTTTTGTATATCTGCTGAATTTCGCTTTAAATGGATGAAATCCCGGATTAAAGGTTTGGCAAGTACCAAGAATAATTGGTATTTTTTATAGAAACTTTGAATTCTTTTAAATTTTAATTGGCGCAGAATACTTTTTATCATAAATAACCTAACACGGAATTTTTCTTTTCTACATAAAAAAATCTGTTTAAATCGAAATTTCGCAGATATAAATATGTATGTCTCTTAGGTTTTTAGTACTGTTACTGACCTCAGTATATCGACATTTAACTTATCTAGAATTCTTACAATTTACGGGAAAGACTAATTTCCTGGAAATATGTGTTTTGAGGTGAATGCCTCAATTTGAGATTCTTGAACCCTCATCTTTTACACCTTGAATTCGTTTGTCTTGTGCGTGGGTTTTCAATAATATCTCTTTCGGGCGTTCTTTGTAATCTTTCTCGGGCAAGGTAAATCACCTTTAAAATAGAGGGCCGTTGTTCCTCTTCCTTCCGTTCGATATTGTACAAGCACAAAGAGAATTTATATTATCCGTACGAGGTTCGGTTCAGACTAGACGGTGGCTTTCCTCCCATCCGACGATCACTTTGTACATGGGGTATACAGCTATGGTGGTCCACGCACCTAAAATCGATTCAGAGAGACACAGACAGGGCATGGACCTTCATCTCTACGGTATATTCGTCGTAACTTCGCATTGCACCGATAAAACCTGCAACTTTCCATTGCTTTTTAACCCTCTACAATCCAATTCTTTCTTAAAAGAGTGTCGAAAAGA
This sequence comes from Nysson spinosus, assembly GCA_910591585.2. NCBI lineage: Eukaryota > Metazoa > Arthropoda > Insecta > Hymenoptera > Crabronidae > Nysson > Nysson spinosus. The sequence goes on along the minus strand of OU342830.1, from coordinate 14,035,703 downwards.
AGATTACATAACTTGAAACTAGGTAAACACGTATAAAACGATGCTACATTACGCGAAAGTAGCAACGAAATTATTCCATTTCGACTGTTCTTCACACTAGCTGTTTCATTGTGCTCTCTTAATTACGAAAATATATAATTTCGTGCTTAATAAAATCGTAAAAGAAATACATTATAATTGTAATATTAATACGATTATTTATATAATATTGCGAGATTGGAACATCCTCGAGTTATTTAATAGTATCATATTTTAATAAGATACAAATTAATACTTTAATTAGTTAGAGTATCGAAAGTGGAGTAGTCGACGTTGAAAATATCGAAAATATTAATGAATAAATATCGAAAAATATTTATTTATATTAACAGAATATTAATATTAATATTAATAATGCAATATTCGCAATGAATCATTCGAATATACGAAAATGTCGATGATAAACGTTAATGAGAAAATAGATGTATCCATATAAATGACATTCTCCACCCCAATTAGTCGAACCGCTTAAAACAGAAAGTTCTAATCGGGCGACATAAAAAATATCAGTCGCGAACTAAACGATAACAAGTTGAAAAGTGATAACGGATGAAATTGCGAATCATTGGACCAGTTGCCAACGTTTTCGGGTGTCCTTTCGGTGGCAGGAACCCGTTAACCGGTCTCTTAATTTTACGATCGCTCGTAATCGTAGCGAGGGCAAATTATTATGGGGGAAATTCAGCGCTAGGAAGCGTTCGAATGTCCTGAGTTTTGAGAATGATCTCGGGGACCGCCGGATACGGCGTCTTTATGGGAGTTAGGTTTATTAGCCGTCGTTTTCACGCGGAATTCGGCCCGACTTGCTTACCATTTAAACGTCCGTGTATTTCGCCCCTATTCTACTCCTTTCATATATGCACCATAAACGTAAACTCTCCCCGTGCATCGGTTTTAGTTATTACGCACTTTGTTGTTTAGTATACCATTTTAATTGTATCGGAAAACTAAAGAAGTCACAGTAACTTTATGACATAAGTCATTTATTTTTATTCTTTGTATTCCATAATATTAGATGTTTTCATACGAAATGGCGCATTGTGAGGGTGAAGTTTGAAGTGCTGTATCTTTTACAATATAATGTTTATTAATCAGAATACATTAAATTCGGTTCTGTGGTCTTAAAATATGTTTCTTTTAAATACTAATAGTTAAGTTAATACTTATAGAATAATACTTATTCTATAATAAAATTGTACTATTTAGCCTATAATTATTATTCCATATATATTCCATTATAATTATTCTATTTACACTATATATTATAAAATATATACAAATATATACATTTTCTCTTTCGCTAATAATTCTAGTAATATCATAAATACGACGCATTGACAACGCCACCTACAATTTTCGAAAATACCATCTTTATCGAGAATTACTTTAAGGGATATATCGTTATATCTCTTTTTCCCCACATGGTCCAAGATTCATAAGTACATATAATATTTTCGGTCCGCACTGTTGGGAACCCTGAAAGTGACTTATCACGTAGCCCGTTAAGTAAACATTCAATTTGAAGCCCCACCTCGTAGCCACCCACAAACAAAATTCTATGGTGTATTTTAAGTTGAATCACACGTAAGCCGTCTCCCTACGCCATGAATATATCATCCATTTTCACACGTTATCGGAGCAACCACGTAGGCGACATATAATCATACCTCGAGCAATTCATATATATATCCGATGTATTACATAACGGTATATTCCCATAACACAACCTGACACAACGCGTACATCTAACACCGCACCAGGACAAGGTTGGTAAAGCTGATAAAGAACGATGTGCTCGAACCTCGACAGTGAATGCGGATCAGAGTTCTCATGGCTGCTTCTATTCACTATCGCCTGCTTATCTATAATATATACTTTTACCGTAGTTCATTTCCAGCCCGCGCAACAAGCAATATGGCGCGTGACTCCTTGTTGCGACGATTGCGAAACGGAAAAACTAGCGGCGTACGGAAGTTCGTCATTTGCAATTTCCTTTGTTTTACAATCATCGCGAGGGAGTGTACACCCTGTAGATTATCCTCCGTGTGTGCAGAAACACTGTATGGTATGGGAGCATAGGTAGTATATGCATAATGTATGGGGTGCCGTGTATGCACGCGAAATAGCTGTGTGCAGAACATTCTATGTATCACATAACCCTTGTACGCGCGACCATAGCTCGACCGATACATTATGGCGCATGCGTGTTTTGCGTGTTCACGCGAATCGTATAGTAATTTGGCACTTTCGAGATTCTTAATCACTATGCTGCGATATATTCCTCTAATTATGTGTCGCTATTAAGACTAAATCTCGGAAAATAATGCGGCGATTGTATTTATTGAGTAGAGGATCCACTAGTTCCTAAAATTTATCTCCGGCGGTTTCTTAAATTACAAACTATAAAAGATTTACAAATCTTCTCAATTTTCAGTATTTCGGAGTTTACGACTTGATAGTATTTTTTATTCGACTTTCCGACTCTTTTAAGACCAATAGCACATCTCGTCTAGTGGAATAATAATTATGGGAAAACTTATCTTTAAAGAATATTTCGACGAATTTACAAATCTTCTCAATTTTCAGTATTTCGGAGTTTACGACTTGATAGTACTTTTTATTCGACTTTCCGACTCTTTTAAGACCAATAGCACATCTCGTCTAGTGGAATAATAATTATGAGAAAACTTATCTTTAAAGAATATTTCGATGAATTTACAAATCTTTTCAATTCGTAGTAATTTATAATTTACAATGACATTATACTCTACTAGTGATCCCAAAGTTATGACCGATAGTGTGCAACCGTGTTGCCCGAGGCGGTAATTCGAAAATTGTTTTATACTGCCGTAATCGTGCACGTTGATCGGTATTGTAAGTGGAAGGACCTTTCCTTTGGTCGTCCCATAACTTACGAGCTCCGTGCTGGAATTCGAGCGATGCTAATTTCATCGTAGAATTCTGGAATTCCAGTGCGGTCTGAACTTCGCAGTTATCATCTACAGCTATTCCGTCTGGAGACCTTAAACCGCCGGTTAGATTAACTACGAATTTCGGAAACTCAATTTGATCGCTCGTTTGGAATGCAAACGTACGAAGGAAGAAAAAAGCTTTTTATGCCGAGACGATTATGGAGATCCTTTTTCCCCCATAATTTACGGCGTAATAGGATACCAATATTAATCGCTTCGATTAATTTTCCATAATTTATGCCGTAATAGGATACCAATATTAATCGCTTTCATTCATTTTCGATAATTGAAGGCGTAAGAATTAAGCACTAATTTATAACTAGTATAACTAAAATTATATCTGAGTTATAATTAGATCGAAATAATTCTATTTCAATGCAATTTGGAAAATTCAACTTCATCACGCTGGTAGAATTATACAATTATATTTGTTTCCGTGTGAAAAATATGGGTGATCTCGAAGATTCTGTAAAAAAACACCTATATGCTTTACGTGAAACCTAATATCATTGTATATTTAGGTACCCATTTTATGCGGGATGTCCGGTATATTTATATAGTATTATCATAAATATAGTTATAATCGTGAATTATTCCTTCGAACGATCACGAAAGAAATCGCATATCTTCGAGCAAAATTACTTGAGAACACTTTCTGCGGAGTTATTCCATCCTTTTCGAGGGATCTCAGATACGGTATTCCAAGTAACATAATGAAACTTAATTAAGCGGAGAGTTATCGTTTTCAAGGTGTCCTTGAAGGTGTTGGTAAAGCAATGTACTTGACATACGCATTTCCAACGAGGTATACATATATACTTGGAAGCCTTTATAGAGCCAGACAACTCGATTGAATTATAGTAACAGAGTTATCCGTCACTTGGAGCGACGCGAACTAAGGGCTAAACATTAAGTCTCACCGGGATCTAAACTGATTTCGAGCTTATTTCACCGAAAGGGAATGCATTGTGAGTAAGATCGATCGAGCCACGAATCTATTCCCTCTAATGAAAGGTAGAAATAATGAAAAGTGTAGTGATTTTGATCCTTCGAAGGACATAGGGTTCTTTTTCGACGTAGAAAGTTTAATTCTTCGTCTCAATTCTTAAGGACTGGAATCTGTGTTATAATATTTAAAAATACTGTCATCAAATACTAAGTTTAAGTGCCCTGTGATACATTAGTTTCTTTACATCGTTATCGTGACATTAAAAATATGGAAATTTTTTTTAAATATTAGCATTATATGACGCTGTTTAAGTGCCAAACTTATGAACCCCATTTTTTAGTTGGGGAAATTGCACAAAGTGTAATTAATCACTTAACTTTTTTTAATTATTAATTTTCTCTATTTTGTTTTAAGGGAGTTATTTATTTTGGCCTTTGATTGGCACATATTTGATGTAAGTTTTATGAATATCGACATCGTGGACCACCGGTGACCTTCACGGATTTAATGTACAAAAATCACATAATATGGTGAGATTCATTGGTTGCCAGGTTTCATTGCATATTTCGTTTGATTCGAGCTGTTTGGAGTTAATTCGAGTCGTGTTAAACAAAAGGTTTGGCCGCTTTGACGTGAGCCATTTGCATTAAGTGCTCTTATCTGACGTACCCCAATCTGCATTTGACTTTGTAATTTCATTTATGTGGAATTGTGTATTCCACCGAAACTCCGCTCGGCCCTGCGGACCGGTCTTCGATATTCCCAAACATTTGCACCGAACGCCCGGTTTTCAACGTGCCCCTTAATCTCTTCCTTGATTGGATGCCCTGGAATCGAAGTGTTTCTACTCGCTATATGTATATTTTGATCGATCAGGAGATTTTTTGTTTCATATAATTTGCAGCGGATTTTATAATTAATGTGGGACCGATATTTTGGAAAAAGATACGTAATGAAATAATGAAAGTGTCAAAGTTGGTATGGAAATGCGTTATAATTCTAATTGAAATTGTAATGTTTTTATTTTTGTATATTTTGGTCGATCAAATTTAATTCCAATTATATTCATTAGCAATATTTAGTTTGCGTTTATTTTATGAGAAATAATAATCGGAAAGATTTGAATTATTTGTTTCTCAAAAAGACCTGTAAAATAATTAAAGTGTCAAAGTTGGTATGGAAATGCGTTACAATTCTAATTGAAATTGTAATGCTTTTATTTTGGTATATTTTGGTCGATCAAATTTAATTACAATTATATTCATTAGCAATATTTAGTTTGCGATTATTTTATGAGAAATGATAATCGGAAAGATTTGAATTCTTTGTTTCTCAAAAAGACCTGTAAAATAATTAAAATGGAAAAGTTGGTATCGAAATTTGGATGTTTCTTTGGATGCTTCACTGATATATAAATTTCAACAATGGATTCAATAATTTTAGTTTATTTTAACTTAATATTCAACTTATATTCAATACAATTTCCTGGGGATACAAAGGTTACTGGAAGGTTAGGGAAACAATGTCGACGGAGGATACGAAAAATATGAAATTCGTACATCGTTATAACCTCAACGCTTATTATTAATTTCTCATCCGTATTATCATAATTAACCAAGTTCACACTTTACTTTGGTATCGTTATCTATTATTGCGCCTTAAGCTACTTCTTCCGGTGGACCGGGAGGTCCGAACTTCCGGTGAAAGAAAGGGATTCCGTACTCCGCCATCTTTTCACGAAGACACTTGGAGAACTCCATCGCTACTTCACATTCGTCGGTTAGTTCTTCAACTAAAAAATAAACATAAATATGAAAACTGATCTCGATAGAATTATAAACAAATTTCTAAACAAACTAGCACAAGAAGACAACCAAACAAAATATTATATAAACAATCACTTTCAATGAACCGAATTTAATTCAACTTCATCGCACTACAGTTTGGAAAATCCCATGAAAATGATTTCAATTATGTTTTATTATCATCCTTCATAATAATCTCATTGATTATTATTATGTTATATTATTATATTTTATTATTACTTGAATATTTTTCTTTAATTCTTGTTTCTTTTCTTACCTTGCGAGGCGCATTTGTCGACTTCCTGGCGTGCGCTTTCCTTCTTTTCATTTGAAGCATGATTGTCTATTATTTCATAGATTTTTTCCATATTTACATTGGCGCCATCCATCTAAAACGATGCACATTTTGTTTATATTTATTCTAAGTAGAAATACAACGTAAGAAATTGTACGAATATTGCATAATTCTGATGCAACAAATATGTTTACCATATTCCTATGCTGCAACATGCATGCCTTGAAGCAACCGAATTTCTTGGGGACATCATCCGTTTCTTGCATGCGCATGTTTCTTAAGTCCTCTAATAATTATAATGAATTATAGAAGTTTTAAAAAACTATTGAAAGAATAATTAACTTGCCGTTAACATTATTGAATATAATTATATGTTTACAATTAATAGTATATTAATGTACATATATAATGGTAATAGTAATATTTAATATCGCGACGTATAAAAGAGATATCACTTATATAATACAAATATAATATAATATTTCATAAGTAATATAATACATAATAAACGACAATTAATATTCGAAGTACAGTAGGACGTCGATTATCCGAACTATTTAATCAACCGAATTACTTTACTCCGGGACTAATTATTGTAGTTCGGATAATCGGCGTTGTACTGTAACCATTTTTTGTTTTTAATTTTTGTTGTGCTTTATTTTTCGGAGATAATAATTATCAGCGCAAATTAGCTTAACGGGATTTGTAGACTTACCTAATTCGATATTTGCTTTTTCGGCACATTCCCTGACATGCGGAGGGGGCCCCCTTCCGTGGGGTCCATGAGCATTAACAATCTACATAATAATAGTCAACCATTATTTACTTAGTTAACACTAGAACTACGGAAGCCGTCAAAATTACCGGTCCGCGAAATTTCATAAAAACGTTCAAATTTATAAGTTTTCATTTTCTGAGATTTCTTGCGGCTCACGTTGCATTGTGGACATAATTAAATCGATTACTTCATTTTTTCTTTCCACCCTTATTTTTATATATATTGTCCACAATTCTAATGATTTTGACCCCCCCTCCCGGTAGTTCTAGTGTTAATTCATTTTACATACCGTGACATTGATGACAAAGATGGTGGCCAGTAAAACTAAGATCGCCTTCATGTTGCGGCCAGATATAATTTTATCAAACGTTATTTCTCGAAACCACCAGCAGAATGAAAGCATTCGCGCATCCACTTCGTATTTATAACCGGTAATATTCCAGTACACAATGCGATGAACAATTAGCTCGCGTTGCGCGGAGGAAGTCGAGGATAATCGACAGTGACAAAGAATTTACGTAATACACCTTTTATAACGTCGAAAGCCACTTTTAGTCAATTCAGATGCTGCTGTAATTGCGATTTTCAACTTTAATTTGCATCGTTTTCGGCAACGATCGGACCAACTATTCAGTGATCCTTTTGTCGAGCTCGAAACTTGTAACGCAATACGGTTAATTGAAGTACCGGTTGAGTTATTAGCGTAACAATGTTGGATTTGTATTATTACGTTGGTATGGAATATATTTATTGTTTACCTTGTACCGCTTGAATTATTAGGGTGAAAATGTTGGATTTGAATTATTATATTGACATGTAATTTCGACATTTGTGAGGACGTATAAATAAATATGAAGTAATAATTGGGTTAATAATTGAAGATAAAGTATTAAGTTTTATATGGCAAGATTAATTTCAACTGTATTCTGAGTTTAATAATCATTTATGTATCCGTAGCAGCATAATAATTACACGCGGTTTTCTTCGGAAATGAACTTGTCCAATTAGTACTTTTTCAAGGATTTAAAATAACTCTAATCACCGGTTATTTGTCGGAAACATGACTAATGTTTCATCACAGGCGGCAATAGATTTACGCGGAAATACGATTGTTTTTTGAAATAACAATAAGAGATTACCTATTGTTAAGTTCTTTGCGGAAGATACTTGATAATAAATTAATCTGGTATGAAATTACAGATAACAGAAAATATAATAATAATCCTAGAGTAACACAGTTTATTTGAAAGCGCACATGAATTATATGAAATGGGAAGCAAACATAGTTTATTCAGAAATATTAAGTTTTGAGATTAAAGATATATAATATTTTTGTATCCGGAAAAGATTTTTAATCCACTTCTTTCGACCCAGAATCGTTTTAGAACACGTTTATATGTCATATACCATCGATTTGGGTAATTTAGAAGCGATTTTGGTGACTTTTAATTTTTGACGATTTTTGAAGGTATACCCCTTCACATTTTTGCGATTTTGGGTCGACCCATTTTTCGGCCAGACAAATTTTTTAACCGCTTCTTTCGACCCAAAATCAGCCTAGAATATGTTTATACATCATTTACCATCGATTTAGGCCATTTAGAAGCGATTCTGGCGACTTTTAATTTTTGACAATTTTTGAAGGTATACCCCTTCACATTTTTTCGATTCTGGATCGACCATTTTTCGGCCAGACAAATTTTTGAACCGCTTCTTCCGACCCAAAATCACCCTAGAATATGTTTATACATCATTTACCATCGATTTGGGCCATTTAGGACCGAAATTAGCGACTTTTATTTTTTGACGATTTTTGAAGGTATACCCCTTCACATTTTTGCGATTTCGGTTCGCCCCATTTTTTGGCCGAAACAATTTTTAAACCGCTTCTTCCGACCCAAAATCACCCTAGAATATGTTTATACATCATTTACCATCGATTTGGGCCATTTAGGACCGAAATTGGCGACTTTTAATTTTTGACGATTTTTGAAGGTATACCCCTTCACATTTTTGCGATTTTGGGTCGACCAATTTTTTGACCGAAACAAATTTTTAACCCACTTCTTTCGACCCAAAATCGTCCTAGAATATGTTTATACATCATTTACCATCGATTTGGGTCATTTAGAAGCGATTTTGGTGACTTTTAATTTTTGACAATTTTTGAAGGTATACCCCTTCACATTTTTTCGATTCTGGATCGACCATTTTTCGGCAAGACAAATTTTTTAACCGCTTCTTTCGACCCAAAATCAGCCTAGAATATGTTTATACATCATTTACCATCGATTTAGGCCATTTAGAAGCGATTCTGGCGACTTTTAATTTTTGACAATTTTTGAAGGTATACCCCTTCACATTTTTTCGATTCTGGATCGACCATTTTTCGGCCAGACAAATTTTTGAACCGCTTCTTCCGACCCAAAATCACCCTAGAATATGTTTATACATCATTTACCATCGATTTGGGCCATTTAGGACCGAAATTAGCGACTTTTATTTTTTGACGATTTTTGAAGGTATACCCCTTCACATTTTTGCGATTTCGGTTCGCCCCATTTTTTGGCCGAAACAATTTTTAAACCGCTTCTTCCGACCCAAAATCACCCTAGAATATGTTTATACATCATTTACCATCGATTTGGGCCATTTAGGACCGAAATTGGCGACTTTTAATTTTTGACGATTTTTGAAGGTATACCCCTTCACATTTTTGCGATTTTGGGTCGACCAATTTTTTGACCGAAACAATTTTTAAACCGCTTCTTCCGACCCAAAATCACCCTAGAATATGTTTATACATCATTTACCATCGATTTGGGTCATTTAGAAGCGATTTTGGTGACTTTTAATTTTTGACAATTTTTGAAGGTATACCCCTTCACATTTTTTCGATTCTGGATCGACCATTTTTCGGCAAGACAAATTTTTTAACCGCTTCTTTCGACCCAAAATCAGCCTAGAATATGTTTATACATCATTTACCATCGATTTAGGCCATTTAGAAGCGATTCTGGCGACTTTTAATTTTTGACAATTTTTGAAGGTATACCCCTTCACATTTTTTCGATTCTGGATCGACCATTTTTCGGCAAGACAAATTTTTTAACCGCTTCTTTCGACCCAAAATCAGCCTAGAATATGTTTATACATCATTTACCATCGATTTAGGCCATTTAGAAGCGATTCTGGCGACTTTTAATTTTTGACAATTTTTGAAGGTATACCCCTTCACATTTTTTCGATTCTGGATCGACCATTTTTCGGCCAGACAAATTTTTGAACCGCTTCTTCCGACCCAAAATCACCCTAGAATATGTTTATACATCATTTACCATCGATTTGGGCCATTTAGGACCGAAATTAGCGACTTTTATTTTTTGACGATTTTTGAAGGTATACCCCTTCACATTTTTGCGATTTTGGGTCGACCAATTTTTTGACCGAAACAAATTTTTAACCCACTTCTTTCGACCCAAAATCGTCCTAGAATATGTTTATACATCATTTACCATCGATTTGGGTCATTTAGAAGCGATTTTGGTGACTTTTAATTTTTGACAATTTTTGAAGGTATACCCCTTCACATTTTTTCGATTCTGGATCGACCATTTTTCGGCCAGACAAATTTTTGAACCGCTTCTTCCGACCCAAAATCACCCTAGAATATGTTTATACATCATTTACCATCGATTTGGGCCATTTAGGACCGAAATTAGCGACTTTTATTTTTTGACGATTTTTGAAGGTATACCCCTTCACATTTTTGCGATTTTGTGTCGACCCATTTTTTGACCGAAACAAATTTTTAACCCACTTCTTTCGACCCAAAATCATCTTAGAACATGTTTATACATCATCAATCGATTTGGGCCATATAGAACTGTTGTAACGACTTGTAAATTTTGATAAGTTTTGAAGGTATACCGCTTTCCATTTTTGTGATTTTGATAAATGGTAATATGGTAATTGAAATATAAATATAATTTCCCAATTTCCTTTATTCAGTGATGCATCGTCCTTTATTTATAATCTTCCCCTATGTTCCTGACAGCTTCATAATCTGCCCTCTATTTCCCCGCAAAAAAACTAATGCGAACCGCGCAAACGTCCTGGCCAACCCAATATTTACGAAACTAATAGAATTTCCGACGACGTGTTATAAAGCGAGAATTACACCATATCGTTTCATGATATCGGAAATTATAAAGTTTATTATCAACCGCCAGGTTAAATTGTGTTTAACAATGATAAAACTGTCGATTCCTATTATCAATATTATCAATATTTTATGGACTTAAAAATACGTCGATTAATCCTGACGACTTTCGAGTCTCTTGTGCATACACATAAGAAAGTCAGCAACCACTGCGCACGCGTCGGTTTCGTATTTCACTGAAACAGAAATATTACAAATATTAAGATTATTGCAAATCAGCTGACAGGAAGATCAAAAGATCGATGCTGCATCTACTTTTAGTTAGTGTTCGATAATTTTCAATATTTTCAATCTTATGATAACGATGTTAACTAACTAACATATCATAGAACACTTAAAGGGTATTGTTTCTAAAAAATTGTTATGAAAAAATTAGAAATAATTCAAAGTTTAAACAATGCTCTTACCTTGTTCGTAGCAGTAGTTTACTCCCGCGTGGAACTTGCTATTCATATCATCGATGTCAGCCTTATCTATTTTCTCATGGATCTTAGGTAATTGCAGCTTCGATCCAATCATCTGTAAAAAGCGAGTAAAAATGAAAAAAGAAACTAATTTTGCATGATCCCGGAAATGATCGTAGTAGTCGACTTACACTGCCTTCCGTTTGCAGGGCGCAGCTGAAAGTGCAAAATGCCCTCTTTAAATTGTCGTTGCATTGCGCATACGCCGTCTTGTCATGAAAATGTTGTCCCAGTTGTTTGAAGTCATCTATGAAATCGAAAATATTTTTCTTTATTTCGCGATTAATTGTTCACAGTTGTTACAACTGAGAATAACTCACCATCGGTTGCCTGGGTTTTATTCAAGCACCTTTGCGCTTCCTCTTCCGTGATTTCAAACGACCTTGACAAACGACTGCTTACACGATTCGCAGATATGGCTGCCTAAAATGTGAAAAAACTTCGTGATTTCCACGTATTTCTGCGTTCGTTTTTAGATGATTTCAGCTTAACTGTTCATAATTATCAATTTCCTTATACTTCTTATTCGACAAAACCGATATTTGAGCCACCAAAAAGTCAAAATGATTGACTCCACTTTTCGCGATTGTTTCTGATTTTAGCGGCAGAGCACACGTTTGGTGTTTAACTTTTTATAATTATCAATTTTATCTACTTTTTCTTCGATGGAGTTAGTCAATTCGACCTTTGTGCGACTCATTTAAAGTTACCCGGATATCTGCGCGAATTTTTCTTTTGATACGATTATTACACAACATAGATACGTAATTTCAAGTACCGCGCTGAAGCACGTGATTGGTGCTTTTCTTCGGCAAAGATATCTTGCTTGGTTGAAATAGCGATATCGAAGGAAAACTTAATTCGTTGTACTTACGTGAAGGGCGCAAAAACAAGCGAGGAAGATGAGCAGCTTCATGTTTTCGATGAAAAGAATTAATTTTCCAACACTTTGCTTGAAGAATGCAGCTGACTTGAAGTCGTTAGATTGAACTACCGCTAAGTCGAAGCTCGATTGCATTTATATCCAACTGAGTTCAAGAAGAGAGGTTAAAGAGGCAAGATTAAAGATCTCTGACGAGATACGTAAACTTCGTCTACGAAGAAGCGCATTCGCGATTGGCGAATACAAACAGAACGATTCTGCTTATCGATTCCGCTAATTCCATTAATTTGATCAAAAAACAGCGAATTGTATGCAATTAGAATCTTGGATGAAAATAACGAATTCGAACGATTTCCTTATCGATTCCGCTAATTCTAATATTTTCTCGAAAAACTGGCAAAATAAGTGTGTACAGAATCATGAATGAAAATAGTGGATTCCAACGATTGGCTTATCGATTCCTCTAATTCCATATTTTTTTTCAGAAAACAGCGAATTGTGTACAAATAGAATTTTCGAACGCTATCAAAGATTCTAAGGAAATCCAAGAAATTGTTTATAATTTCGATGTTTGTTCCATACTTGTTAGAAGGTTACAAACCGATTTGTTAGAAAACGATCGAATTCTTGATAATTAGATATTTAAATCTTCTTGGATCTCTGCTTGAACTTCGAATCTTGAGAATTTTTTATTTCACCCTTTCTAGCTTGAACCCATGCTTGCGATGATGCAATATTTGTTTACAAATATCGGAATTTCGAGAATACTCGAATTTCGCGTTATTGTTATTATTTATTGAAATATCGTTTTCATGTTTCCGCGTGTCGAAGGTATACCGAGTCTTTTTGTTAACGGTTTCGATTAATAATTTGCATTATTCATATAAAAATTAGCACAACCTCGGAAATAACGTATCCATTAATTTTTTTGAAACATTTTACTTTTAATGGATTAATACATTAGATTATATGTATCGTATATTAATGGATTAATATATAAAACATTATAGAAATCTCTTTTAATACGAGAAATCGTTGGTCGAATCAACGTGCACTTGGAACGTGGAATAATTCAACTATTACGTCCTGTGTGCTTCACTGCGCAACAATTTATTTCTGTGCGCCATTTTTGTGGTTTATTCTTAATAAGATCGTAGCAAATACAGAAGCAATTTTAATGTTACGAGACCCGTAGAAAAGGAACTATAAATGTAATTTTATTCGTCTTCGAAGATGTCGACGACGCAGACGTAGAGTTGAAGCGCCGCGGTGCAATTGTCTTCCTCTTCGTTCGCTGAAACGTTTAAAGCAGGAAATTAACTCATTTTTTCTTATATTTTGATAGCTCAAAATGTTGAATATTTTCATTGTATTCCGATAACACAACTAGTTTAATACTTTTAATTCTATTTTGATAACTAAAATAGTTTAATATTTCTAATGTTATTTTTATAAGTCAATCAGTTTAATACTTTAAATTGTATTTTGATAACTCAAACTGCTGAATAGTTTTAATTGCATTTTAATTACTCAAACGGTATAATATTTTTAATGATATTTTTATAACTCAATCAGTTTAATACTTTTAATTGTATTTTGATCATTCAAACAGTTTAATATTTTCAATTGAATTTGGATAATACGATTGTAATTTGCCGCGTATAAAATTATAATCAAACTAAGTAATTAAAATAAAATGCGCGGATTTAATGTACCTTTGTCGATGCACTCGTACATTATTGACATACTTTCAGGATCATCCGATATGTTATAGTGTCTTGCTAATTCTGTACTCGTGACATTTGCATCAAATTTCCCATCGACTAACTGAAATTATATAAAATCCAATTAATCTTCAAATATTTTACACGAATTTATTATATTACGTAAATATATTATCTCCAGAAGGTCAAAGATATCTAACAATTTCTAAATAAATTTGTCAACTATATAATCTAAATTCACTTAGCTTAACTTAGATTATAATTTTGATAAATTTAGATTAACACTGGTTTAACGAAATAAATAGATATTTTTATATTCACAAAAAAATGTACGAAAGTAGTGAATTTAACGTAAACAATTTTAAGTGGAGAAATGAATGGAATGAAATTTTGTAACGGAGACTTACAACATTTTTCTTTTCACTTATGCAAGCCATGAAACAACCCCATTGGCTCACAAGTTTTTCCAGTTCGTCTCCTTCTACCTCCTTGAAGTTCATTTTATTTATCTTTTCCATCTCCTCTGGAATATTAAAAATATTATTGTCACATTACGCAACCTTCAGATGACAATGAAATGGGGACAATATAACAATATTATTTACAAATATTATAAATAATTACAAATAATTACCTTGCGTCAAACCGCTTGATTCTAAGCACTCCTGCATTTCGTTGTCAATTACTTCCGTATCTTCTGTTCGGACGACGGACTGTAAACATTAAACAGTAAATAATTCTGATAATTTCACTGATAACAATTCCCCAGGTATCAATAATTTCCATTTATTATATTAGCTATTTATTCATTAGCTTTTAATTTAGCGGGACGTACCCTTTATTCGTAAAATAAAACAAGCAAGTAAAGATAATAAATGGAAAGAAAGTAGTGAAAGAGAGATAAACGAAACTTAGCGGTTTAAATGGAGTACATAAAAAACGTTGAATTAAATTGAATTGTTCTGGTCAATATGATGTTTTTTACAAAAATTTTAGAGTTTTATTACGCAACTAGAAAATGGAACTAAAAAAGATTTTGATCTCAATCATTTTAGGTACAAATAATAATATTTACTGTAACAATCTAATATTTAATGTAATCATTTAATATACACTGCAATTATTTATTATTTGCTATAACTATCTAATATTTAAAGTAATCGTTTAATATACACTGTAATAATCTAATGTTTACTGTAAAAATTTAATAATTTTTTTATTTGAAACAAAATACTCACGTAAGCAGCAAAAGCGCAAGCGAGAATTAAAATCGACTTCATTCTTCTCCGAATAGTTGACTTCAACGCAATATTCGATTCAACGTGACACGGTTTGCCTGGTTATTTATGACGGACTGTTGGCAATACGGTGATCCACCTGGTTTATATCGTAGAATCAGGAAAGATTCGACAGAGAATTATGTCACGAGGGAGTCGCGATGGAGGCGGTAAAATAATTGAAAACCGTATCAGATTTGCGTAAGCTTCGATGTACCCCATGATACCATCAATCTGATTTGTTATCTTTCCAAGTGAGAAAAATATTTAGAAAAATTAATTTGTTGGTATCAATTTGATCTTACAAATGGCAACAATTCAAGCCACGGTTTAAACTATTATTTCTATTTTTTATTGAGAATCTTGATAACGATTTGTAAACTATAAATGGTCGAATTCTTTCTGATAGAATGTAGGCGTGCGATGATCCGCTTAAATGTTTTTTATAAAAATAATGATATATGGTGATTTTTTTTCATGCTTACGAGTTATTTAAATAGATAAGTTCATTATAATTGCAATGATTGGCGTAATAAACGAATACATATAACATTTTCGAGATATCTTAAAAAACTATATTTTGAATACATTGAATTGGAATTAAGTTTGTCTAAAATCTTCCAAATTCAATGAACCACGGCACTGACGTCAATGGCCGTCCTATATTCTTAGTATCATAAATATTTTATATATAATAATTTTATTCTGTAAGCATGAAATCTTGATCGAACCACCATTGATCGAATTCTTGATCGAATTCCTCAAGAATCAACTAATTAACAACAAAAAAAAAACAATGTTTTTGTCGTCCATCACCGATTTCAAAGTGAGCGTCAACGTGTTAAAGTTCTCTGAAATAATTTATATATTATTAACGTAACTTTTCCGAGAAATATTTCGAAACCGAATACGTACGACATTGTTTTAAGTTTCGTTGTCCTTGCATTAAGTTATTTCGTAGATATTATCGTACTTCCTCTTCCTGATCGAGCCGAATAATGAAATATAGTCTATTTGATATCCTGTTTTCCGGTTATTATTATTCTATCATTGTCTACCACTACGAGGCAGTCATAATTGTTACAAACGTACAAGAGTTCATGCATTAAATTATCCCGCTGGGCACCTTACGCCATTTGCAATAAGATCAGCGAAATAGAAGGAAACGAAGGAAATGGCTAACGATATGAGTTACATATTTCTGACATATCAAGTTATTTCCTAACGATGACCCTGTAATTACTTTAATCGTCTTCCATTAGCAACGTAATTTATCCTAATTCGGTAAAAAGAAGTAGAATTATGTTGTTAAGTCAATTTCGAGGATTATTTACCGTGTTTCTAACTCGATTGTTTCTGTACTATTAATTCCGGAAATCATGGAATGATGCTTTTAACTTGTGCTGTTTCTCGAAGCAATTTATATTTTTAATAATTTGAAAATAATTTTCTTGTTTTTATTTATTTTAATTTTAGAATATATCCAATATATTTCAAGAATGCTTCCTACAGCAGCTATTTATGGAAGCAATTTATATTTTTGATAATTCATTAAAATCTTAAATTTAATATAAATAATAAAAAATTTGAAGCCTTTAAGGATTAATGAGAATGTTATCTAAGCATTAATTACTATATAAATATTAATTAATGTTTTGGTAGGTTGTTAAAAATCTAATTCTTTATCATTTTCATAAACTTCAAAATAAAGACTGCCGAAATGAAATTGCGTGGAAATATACGAGCATACGAATATTATATTTTGCAATCTCGATGATAAACATAAAGCGAACTAATACAAAATAATGTATCGCCATTTAAATATAAAACTGTAAGAACGTATAAAAAATCATCGCATTATTCGAAGAATCCCATATCATTTCTTGCTGCATCTCAATGGCGGTGTAACACAAAACGAAAAACAAGATTACGTGAAAATATTCAAAAGCTACAAACTCATATCGGAAATCGATGCATTATTCGAACAACCCCTATTATTTTTTGCGTTATCACGTCGGTGTTTCAAGATTCCAAACGTGGCCGACGTTCGTCCACGGTTTCATTCGGAAATGCATCCAACTGGATCCATAATCGCCGGTAAAGCCGTCCATTTGCAAAACTGCTTACCCACCCTCCCCTTTGATCCACCACGAAAGATCGTTCGTAACTTTATTCCGTGGTACATGCGAGCTAACTTCTACCATTACCGAGTACATTATACCGTCTTACAACGTGAGTAGCTTACCCGAATGCGTTCTTCCTCTCCTCTCCTCTCGTACTCTCTCTTGTTGCATCTCCTTTCCCCTCCTTCTCTCTAACGTTGCATCTCTCTTTATTTCCTCCCCTCTCGCGCTGCCTCTCTCGTCCTCTCCTCTTCTTGTCCCTTTCTCTCCTCTCTTCGTACCTATCTCCACTCTAGTTTCGTAGAGTTTCTACCGGGTGCCCTTTAAAACCGGAGAACGCTATATCGTCCTGGGAACCAACTGTATGTCGCTCGAGTGCACTTTAATAATTCATAACGCGTTAACGTCTCTTTGTTTATTCATAAGACGCCGACGGTGTCTGCATAAGTACCGTTCGCCACCCCTCCTCTCCGCTTAACCTTCCGCCGCATAAATCTTTATCTTTCCCCGAGAATTAGGACTGATATTTCGTAGATTGTTTTCGGTTGTCTCGTGGATACGCTATTGTTTTTTAAGGTATTACGTGGTTACAGAAATATTTGGATTATCTTGTAGCTAGTCTTAGAGATAATTGAAATATTAATATTTCGGAATAATAACATAAAATGAATGTGAATACTGTTATTACTGTATATAATATCGTAAGGATAATAGCTGGCTTCCCATTAATATGTTGAGAACAAACATACAAAAATTAACTTCACTTATTTATCATATGGAAACAAAGCTGTAAAATATCTGCCTATAAAATATATAAAATCAATCATATGTTCAGAATGAACGGTGAAATTAAGACTTTTGTTGTGCCACATAAGAAATCAATCATTCGATACGCCATATGCTTGGTTTCCAAATCGCAAATTTTTGTATTGTCATTATTAATACAGGTATAATTTGATCGTAGTTAGTTCTAGTGCGTGATATCTAAAAACAGTGAAATGAAAAAGTTACGAGCCGTTTCCGAATTGCAAACCATCACTACTTTACACCACTTTATTCATAAATGAAATTTATAATACAATTATAGACCCTTTTGTATCTTCCCAAAATGCCGCATCCGTTACAGTTCTCTTTACGCGTTCATGAGCTTCTCGATGTAGCAATCGGCGTATTTCATACCGATCTGGCACTCGTCGGTGAGGCTGCTCACTAAATTGGCATGAAAGTTAATAAATTAGTACAAGTAGTTTAGGATTCATTCTTTAAATAACAGTTTTTATGAGACTTACCCATTCCGGCGCAATCCGTAGCGATTTGCTTCACCTTCGGGATGTCCTCCGGATAAGCAGCGTGTACCACGTCAACCATTTTGAGTATTGGCTCCAAATTGACTTTGTTATCCACCAGCTGTAGTTGACAATAAATATTGGAACGTCAATTCTTTCACAAACGAAGTTTTTATAAACAATTTTCAAAACGTTAATCATTAATCATTTTTAAAAGAATAATTGTCGCGTACATGTAAATATAACTATACCGTAACTGGAAGTTACTGAAAGTTATTAGTTATTAATATATTATTACTGCTATATGATTGAAATTCGGTGTGAAAGTTTCACTATTACATTATGAATAATACATTTATAGAAACTTTGATACGTTATCACGTAAATATTTCTTCGATCTACATTTTTACTCATTTTAAAATTGAATTTAAAAAATAAAAATTAGATATATTAAATTTTTTAAATTAACATTGAATTTTTGAATTAAATTTAAGTTACAATTAAAATCAATTCAAATTCAAATTTACTCACAGCATTCATACCCTTCATCACGCAGGATCTCAAGCAGGCCATTTGGTCCGCGCTGGCGTCCTTTGGAATGGCTTGTATATTGCGGAGCTCCTCTAAAATATATTATTTTTCATATTTGTAACATTGTGATATTAGCTCTTGGAAATAATTTGATTGGTGAAATGTAAGCTACGTATGAAACCGTGTTATAAACTTAAATTAATGGATGCTATCATTAAATATTGCATAATTATTGGCTCACTCGAGTGTGATTCTTATGTGAAGATGCTGTTTCAGGTGCTTTTGATCCGATTAATACATTCGTTTGCACAGAAATGATTATAAACGAATGAATTATCGTTATTTATAATATTAAATTATAGTAATCTTGTACCTGCATTGAATCCTTGAGCATTGGCGCATGGTGTCAGATATTCCCTCAGATAATTCATGTATTTTTCTATCAAATCTTCAACACGGTCGCCTCGAACTACCGTCTACACAATATGCAATCATAATTATATAATATCGTTTACAATTAATTGTCAATATCAACTTATTGCAATTAAGTAAGTTGCGCATAAATATCGCTTCCAACTTGAATTCGAGACATGAATGTAATTGGTGATTTTAATTCAAAGGCTATTCGTACACTTTTCATATAATCATTTTATAATAATTCTGGTATTTTGGAATCCACTTTGCACTATAAATTTCAATCTCAGATATCGATAATGAAATACAGAGAATAATCAAAAATCGATGGCTGTCCAAAAGTCTTTGGTCTTAAAAATCCCAGTCATAAATATTTCATTAATTTACTTGACTCATTTTTAATTTATCTAATTTATTTAACCGTAATTTCTTTTTTACACCATAATTTAATAAAGTTTATAGCCTCATCACACACAAAAGATATTTCGTTTCACGAGTAACAAAAAAATAAGCAACTTATACACGCTCAAAATACCGGTGTCCCCTGTACAGCACGGTATTCCTAAAACACGGATTCACTCTAACACGATTCGAGAATTGTGGAAACCTAAATGCATTGTCGGTTTATCAATGTGAAATACTTTTGATTAATTATCGCTTACATTAATAAACATAATTCATTAATGATATTTATGAAAAGAAAATGTTATAACTTGTTAATTTTTGGAATCTTATTTTTTGTACTAGTCCCTTGTTTCTTGTAACACGGATTCGCATAACACGTCACTCTTTCGGAACCTAACTATCGTGTTATACCGGGCCTTGTATTTTTATATTTTTCATTGAATATATTTGTTAATTCACTCACTGTGGCAGCCAATAAGCAAGTCACGATAATCAACGACTTCATCTCGCGATGTTTCAGTTAACACCTTTGGATTTTCAGTTTTCGGTGAAATATTCACAAAGCGAGTGCGCGGAAAGTCGACTAATAGTCTTCGTTTTCTCGGGCCGATATTTATATGGGAGTTCTTACTCACGCTTAGAACAATACTGGGTGTTCAACCCTGACAAGAAACAGCAGGAAACGAGATAATACCCCTGTGTTAAGAGATTTATATAACGCGTTTTAAGTACACCCCGAAACACCGTGATTACGGCTCCGTCGCAGAAGCGTTTCTTACGATTAGCGCAGAAAGGGGGCCTTAACTGCTATTGTCGTGGGCCCAGAGTGCACCGTATGTTTGTCTCGCGTATCCATGGCCCTGATAGATTCGAGAGTAGTGCACCAATGCACCTATTAGTTCCACTGAAAACGTCGTACCACGAGTTGCAATGTAGAATTTATCAATCAGCTACGTGCCATTTGTTGCGCGTCTTATTTATCCTAATGGTGTCTTCCACGGTGTGCTTTATTTAATTCACATAATTCGTGTCACCCAACGTTTCTAAGAATTACTATATTTCCGATTTATTTCATTTTTTCTTCAAATTCCCATAATTCTGGTCTTCTAATCTTGCGAAGAATTATTGCATTTGTTTGATGTATTTTATTGAATGCGATTTGTGCTCCATTTGTTGCGTGTCATTTGTTCCGCGCCATGTTTACGATAATGCGTCTTCCACGGAGTGCTTTATTTAATTAACATAATTCATATAACTGTGATTGCTTAATGTTTCTGATTGGATGAATTACTTTGTTTTACATCTGTTTTATTGAATCATTTGTTCTGCATATTCTGTGAGATATTTGTGTCTTTTATGCTGTGCTTTTGTTAAATTCACATAATTCTGGTCTTCTGATGTTGCGGAGAATTATTGTATTTGTTTGATGTATTTTATTGAAGGCGATTTGTGCTCCATTTCTTGTTTCACGTTTTCGGGAATTTTAGAGGGTCCTTGTGAATGAGAGTGCAGATTTGGACTTAATTGTTTGTCATTAAGTAACAATGAGGAATGTTGGTTTTTTAAAATACATTTGAGAAGCTCGTTTAACCAGACTTTTCATGAGGGGTATCAAGTATCTTGTCATTAGATGGCTTCAGCATATCTTGGTGTAATACTTCCAGCTGTTTTAAGCAGTTAAACGTTAAGTTTGGTATTCCGTGGATTTTTAAAAGTACTTTAGCTTGTTTGGAATATTAACAGAGTTTTAGGATGATTTTTGAATTTTTTCATTGAACCTATTAATGATTCTCATTAATTATTCCACGAGAACTTAAAGTGTTTATAAAAGTCGTCCAGACTTGGTGCAATCAACGCAATTAGTATACAAAGAATAATAGTTAAAAATTGTTTAAAATGAAGACCGTACTTAGAATTAATAATACTATACTCAATATTATATTCAACACTTTTCTTTATTTCTTTATTCACACAGATTCTTTATCAGAATCAGGTTAACTCAAAATCGAATCATTATATACGTTGGTTTTTATAGCAGTTTTTTGTCAATATGACTTCATTTAACAAAAATCCGCGAATTTGCTAATTTGCCGACGCGAATGTGTTAATATATTATAATTAATAATAAGTATCGAAGTCCATGGTAGACAATTTCATATTTATAATACAGTAAACTCCCGAATAACGCGAGTTCCTACAACGCGCTAAAGATATTGCGACGACTTTTTTTATATAACGCGATTCTCGTGTAGCGCGCTATATAATAAAATGCGGGGATTCCCCGTTTACTTTAATCGAGCATAGTATAGCTTGTTATCTCCAATTTCCTACAACGCGATTTCGTACAACGCGCAACGTATTAACCGCGCTATACTCTAGGGAGTTTCCTGTATATGAAACAAACAGATGAAATAAGGAGTTAATAAACGACACAGTCAACTGTATATCATTGAAATGATTTTATTGGAAATTCAAAGTATCGACGAAATTCAGGTTATTAATGCCATTTAAAGAATATATTCCGTCCGGTTCCAGATGTGCTTAAAATTAATGGCCGCCCAGGAAGCACGCGGTGTATTTGCCTGCCACGTTGCATTCGTCGGTTTCATCTTTGACTGCAACAATCACGCGAATTATTACGCAATTCTAGCGCACTCGGGGATTCCATTTTATTTCTGCGTTTCCTTACCTTTTTCCGTGCACTCTTTTGCCATGTTGATATGTTTTTCTTTTATATCTGCGTGCTGTCCGTGGACACTTTCGATAATCTCCTTTGCCTTATCCAGGTTTATTTTGCCATCCTTCATCTGTTAACATAAGTTATATAAGATTATGTGAATTGGTATGATTTTAGAAGAATTGATTATTTATGTATATCGAAATATGTGTACATTTTTTGTGAATTTTTTAGATCCTCTAATCGACTCGACATTTTAGTGTCATTTTAGAGTCAAGTTTAGAATGAATTTTTTAGATGCTTAATATTTGCGCGAATTAATACGAATTTATATAAAATAATGTGAATTCGTATGATTTCAGAAGATTTCATTATTTATTTGCATCGATTTAAATCCCTAAACGATTCGTAAATTTAGAGTCACTACTTTCGTCTTAATATTTGCGCGAATTAATACAAATGAAATTAATTGGAAAATTAAAAGAATCAACGGTTAATTAAGATCGCCTCCGAGTGAAAGGGGTTAGTATTGTATATACTTACGATTTCGCTTTTCTTAAAGTAGCACGCGTCAATGCAACCCTGCGCATGCTTATCAGTCATCGCCAAAACCTTCTCGTACGTCTTTTCGACGGTGGCTGTAAATATAGAATATAAAATAAAAACCATTTCGTTATCATAATTCATAAACAAGAGTGTAAAGCAGAGTATTAACCCTTTGCGGTCGGTGTCCCCGTAGCGGGGACATTTTTAAATAGTCGTAGAAGTCAATAACCCCGCAGCGGGAACCCTCGGGAACCTTACGTATTATAAGTAGTATTAAATACAACAAATCAGTTTCAACAAAGTCTGTGTGTTTTAATATCCATATATTGACTTTAAATCCTATACGGAAAAGTAATTGCGAAACGATTTGCTCCGACCTACTGGTACTCCCAAAAGCGAAATCTGCCGATCGCAAAGGGTTAAATAGTAATATTAGTTATACAGTAATTCTACTTAATGTTGCAAAAGACTTGCAAATATAAGACAACGTTCAACATCTCTTTTTCCGTTATTTAAATATCCTTGACGCCACCGCATCAGTGATTTTAATTTGCATAAACATATTATTTTTTGCGAGGATCTTTCGAGTGCAGCGGCAGAGCATAGTTTATTCATCGTTTGTTTTTACTGTCAGCAGTTTTAGCATCTATTTAAGTCTGTTTACTTGCTCTACATTCTGGCATTAAAAAATTATGACGTTACAAATATGTCTCGGTAAAATCGTCTTTTTTGAGTGCACATTGAACTGATGTTAATTTAATATGATTTTGTGGAGTACGTATTTCTGATTTGTACAAATAATCAAGGTATAAAATCGAGAATTTTGATACTAAAAAAATATATTTCAAATTCGAGTCAATAAAACTCTATTTTTCGAGTTCATAAATTGTACTGATATTAATTCAAATGATTTTGATTATGATTTTGTGGAGTGGCATTTTTGATTTCTATAAATAATCAGGGTTTCAAATCGACAATTTTGATACGAAAAAATATATTTCAAATTCGAGTCAATAAAACTCTATTCTTCGAGTTCGTAAATTGAACTGATATTAATTCAGTATGATTTTATGGAGTAGTATTTTTGATTTGTATAAATAATCAGGATTTCACATCGACAATTTTGATATTCACCAATTATAGTATTCCAAATTCGATCCGGTAAAATTCTACAATATTTTTGAGTCCTTAAAGTGAACTGATATTAATTCGTATAAATATTCAAGTAACGATGTTTATCCTGCAATATCTGATAATGAATATTTATGCGCTGCATATAATCCGAATTACAAAAAGTCGGTTCTAATTGTAGTTTTCCTGATTGAGGACATAACCTTGAATCCGGAAACTATTATTTTTTGCCCGCTAATCGCGCTGATCATTTTTCCGTAATAGAAACATGTTTCGAAACAGTCGAAGTATCAAATAATCGAGCGTTTTAAGTGATCTATTGTTCGTCAATAATTGGCATGTTACGTAATTCGCGAAGATGCCGTACATTCGGTTCTAATAATTTTGATTAATTTACAATCGTGTTTCAAAATTGAACGACGGAAGTTCGACAGAAATTAGCAGTCAGTATCGTAATTAGTCGTTGCAACGTAGGCATCTTAAATTTGATTGATTAGAACGTCTGTTAATTGAATATCGAAGAAAATTGCGATCTTACTTTCGGTGATTCCGTGCTCTTTAGCGCAGTCTGCGAAGCCTGGGAATTTTTTGATGTATTCTAATCCATCTTCGGGTGCGGCATAAACTGTCCACTGAAACTGAAGAATAATTAATTATTGCGGCATCTAATTGTGATAACGTATCTGTCATAACTCCTAGCGTATGGAATTTCCTATCAAATAAATTAATATTGTAATCTAATATTAAAAAAATATACTTTTGTAAAAATATAATATTACGCTGATTCGAT
The DNA here is from genome assembly GCA_910591585.2 of Nysson spinosus. NCBI lineage: Eukaryota > Metazoa > Arthropoda > Insecta > Hymenoptera > Crabronidae > Nysson > Nysson spinosus. Next base: position 14,010,392 of record OU342830.1, on the reverse strand, counting down.
TTAGTCTCTATATTGTCTCTCTACTGTCTCCATATTATTGTTTATTATTATTATTATATATTATGAGATATAATATATTAAATATATAAAGTAAATTTCGTAACATTAGCGCAATATTATATCTCTACAAAATCAGTATTTTATCAAATTTCCATGAATTACATTTCTATCCAAATTAGCAGTATATGTATAATATTTAGAATACATCGAAATATCTATATCCCTAAACTACTGATTAATTAACCCAAGCCATTACTGAAATCGGCTCGTTATATCTTCGAATTATACAACTACACAATGATATATAATATAAAATGACGAGTAAGAAATAAATAAAAGATATCATAACTAAACAATACATAGAACAAACGAATAGCATATAATAACGAAATAAATCCCCAAAAGTCATGCATACCAAAGCGACGACGAAGCAAACGGCGGCGATCATACTCTTCATCTTGAGATGGTTCTCCAAGGACTATCGAACTGCGATCAGAAATGTAAGTCGACTGACTACATCCAGTTTCCAGACAGGACATTTATATCGGCAGGTTTAACAAGCGCCACATTGGAACCTGGTGGGAATATAATTGCGTAGAATATATGTTTTATGCAAGGTGTTTTAATTGCACCGAGCAAAACCACTTAGCATTAGACCCGATTGCACGGTGGTGTAGAGGGGAACAGAGGCGTTGATTTAATCTCGATACATATGAACAATGTATATATGATGCTCATAAAAAGCATCTTACCAATGACGTGACCATGTCTTTATGGTTGGAAGATCATTTGTCAGAATCATAATGTATCGACTTCCGATGCCTCGATTTTATCGGCAACCAGAAGTAGCTGATTATCTATTTAATGCGATTCAACTGTGCTTGACAAACACGATCGGCGAAGGCTGTTCCAATAATTGTCGTGTTTTCACATCGTGGAGATGAGAATGAAAATATGGGAGATCTTGGATTATTAAATATTACGCTGGCTAATGAATAATATGATTTAGTTATTAATAGAATATGATCGTTAACGGCTGTTCTAACGATTGTCGTGCTTTAATATCGTGGAGACGAGAATTGATTTTCGTTGATTCGCCGGGAATTAAAATATTGGATAATTGAATATTACGCGGGCTAATAAATGATTGGCGACACCTGATCTAATGATTGTCGCGTTTTAATATCGTGGAGGTGAGAATTAAAATAGTGGAGATGTTGGATTATTAAATATCACGCGGGTTAATTAATAATGTCAGATTAAATTTAATTGATTGGAAGATTGAATAAATAGATATAGAATGTTATTTAATATTAAATATTATGCCATCGATGGCACTGGTTCAAGTGATATCTTTTTCGATTTAAAATCCACTAGGCTGCCGTTTTATATAATCTTTGGAATCTGAACTCATTAGCGTGTATGATTGGATTTAATTAACACGGAGATCTTATCTGTACCATTATATCATTAGTGAAATAATTGGGTTTTATGAGATCCTTATATTACTGATAATAATTTACGCGCCAAAAAAAGAAAATAATTCAGTTTATAGAAATTTTTATTACGGTTTTGTTGCCTAAATATTACTGTATTCTATTCTCATAGTTGCACAACAGCGAACTGTTTTTCATTTTGTCTTGTTGCATTCTTGGTCGACTCATTCAATGTGGTGTTCTTTCAAAGCGTGCCTCATACATTCATCAAATTTGTGCCCTATTTCGCATCTATCTGCTTCGTCGGCAACTGAAATACAAAGAAATGATGAATTATTAATACAGTATTAATAATAAATGCACCAAAAGCAAAATTGTTATTCAAATATATTTATCTTTATTTATTTATTTACGGGTATTCTTTTTTTTATTCGAGTTCTTGTTTTATTCGATTATTCTTGTTTGTATATAATTACGATAATTATATATAGATAAATTCAACCTCTATGTACGAAAGTTAATATGTTAATCCCTTATCAGGATATACTGTATGTTGTACTTTAAACCTTTGCACTCGAGAAGCGACTCTCAATCGCCACTCAGTTTATTGCGGTGATTCTCAGTCGCCACTCAGTTTATTGCGGCGATTCTCAGTCGCCACTCAGGTTATTGCGGCGATTATCAGTCGCGACTCAGGTTATTGCGGCGATTATCAGTCGCGACTCAGGTTATTGCGGCGATTCTCAGTCGCGACTCAGTTTATTGCGGCGATTCTCAGTCGCGACTCAGGTTATTGCGGCGATTCTCAGTCGCCACTCAGTTTATCGCGGCGACTGAAGGTCGCCTCTCGATTGCGAAGGGTTAATATTTTTCTAGCAACTTATTAATTATTGAGTAACAATTATTTTATTTTCGTGATTACCTCCATTTGCACATGCTTCCATAACATCGAATTCCACCCCTTCGAAATTTGGCGCTTGCGTTTTTACTTCTTCATGGATTTCCTTCAGTTTGTCCAAGCTTATCTTACCATCTTCCAGCTGAAATATTAGCACAAATTGATTTTATAAATTCGAAACACCTAACAATAATAAAATAGCATTTTCAATACAAAATTGCTTAAAGTTTGATGAAATAAATTTATAAAAGTTTCAATCAATAAAATTCAATTAAAATAAGTTGTCAGAATAAACACGTCAATTTTCAGTGATAAGAATGTCTCGATCGCTACAATCGAAATTGCTACACGATTATTTCTAGTGACATTTTATTTTTAGTTCTCCGCTTCTAGAGTTTTTAATAACACGACAAGAGATAATGCCTTTCTATAATTCTTATCGGAGTGAAAAACAAACGATTACAATTTTCATGTCCTCCATCACGCATGCATGCACGCAGCCCATTTCTTTTTTGTGCTCATCGCTCAATTCGTCGGTTTCTTGCGCCTTCATTAATTTCTCTGAAAAATCATGTAATTATTGATTATTTACTTATAAAAATATTCAAGAAGACTTCGTCAAAAACAACTTCGAAGCATATTGTTTGTAAACTTATTATTGGCACGACAAAATATAAAAGAACTACAAACGTCGGTACTTTGTGTTAAATGCTATGAAATTATAAAAGATGAATATAACGATCGACAGAATAATTTTTCATTTATTAATGCATTAGTTTAATTCAATGATACGTGCTTTTTACATAAAATACAAAAAAGGATATAAATGACAGAACAAGATATATTCAGTGCAATATATAATATAATATTAAGTCGTATAATATGAAATAGCGGATTATTCAGAGAGAAAGAAAAATAAGTCTTTTCGTTCAAATAAATATTTTATTAATCAAAATATGCACCATTTGCTTGTATGCATTTTCGTCTTTGCTTTTTTTCGAAAATTGAACAGTGAATCAATAATTTTGGATACTCACCAATATCTAAGTTCAAATCTTTAGCACATTCCAGCTTCTTTGCCTCCACGGTTTGCATGATCTCCGATATCGCGTAGCAACTGTTTACAGCAGTCTGCAAATGATTTTATTTTTATTACACATAGCTTTTTACTAAATATATGTAAATCTATCTTTTGCACTATTTTATCGTCGACAATATTTGACATATCGTAATATGAATATTGAAATATTTTTTATCGTTTTAATATATTAAAAATGAATTCATCGATTGTTATGCATATAAATATCCGTATTATCTCGGACGGATATAAGTACCACGAGTTAACTCGTCATCTCCGGTTAACATGTTAATGAATTTCACGTTTATAACAACGATGTAATAATCAGCGTGTCATATCGAACTGAAAATGCGAACGTATCGCATTCTGAAATCTTGGTCGTTGCGCATCAATTTCCGGTCATAATTGAATTTATGAATAAATTTGATACGATTCAGTATCTCGTGTACTCACTGCGGCGATAAAAACGCAGAATAAAACGAGCGGCTGCATATTTCGATTTCTTTGAACGAACAAGAAAAGTTTCCACTTCCAATTGAAAGTATCACTTTGCGGACACCTTTTCCGATGAAACGCGACAAAGTTCCGGTGACTTGACAACAGTTTTCGTTGACTGTCGTTCAACGTTTCGCCCGGGACATTTATACTTGTCGAGGATTGAAGATCCGCCGTTAGATCCTAATAGAAACTAACAGGAAGAGAAATAATTGCTTGCCGAGTTATCTGATTTACGTAAGGTGTCTTAATTGCGGACCGAAACAACCTTTTTAATTGCCTATCGGAATTGTTCGTCTGCGGTTTATCGCCGACTAATTATATAGTCATTTTTCAAAATTAGTTTCACTGTCGGCGCGGTTCGCGACTTTATACATGATTGGCTCAAAAGTTATTACGGAATTCAATTGTTTTTCAGCGAACGATGTATTGTTTGCCATGTAAAATCTCTCACTTAATTGTTATCTTAAACTTAACTTCTGATTTTTTTATTGGCTCAATAGTTATTCGTGGATACAATTGTTTTTAAGTCGACGACGTATCGTTTGTCATATAAATTTTCTCATTTAATTGTTATCTTAAACTTAACTTCTGAACTGCTTTTGATTGACTCGAATAATTAAATATTACTACAATCTACTAATATTTCTATATAAATATTAAATCATTAAATATTCCTAACACTTGTTTGTGAACACCTCTTTCATTTCTTTATATATTGATACCAATCGATCCAACCAATCTACTCGAATACATTAATCGAAGTCTAATTAATATTTACTGTACCATGATCCCGAAATAGTCGCAAAAACATCGGTTTCCGTAATCGGTTAATCCCCGGTGATAATGTCGGATAATGTGTTTGGTCAGAACTGTGGGAATTATTGTGGTGGGTATGTAAAATCAGAATAATGTGAGTATGAAATGGTAGGAACATTTTTCATCGTTTATTATTATCTGTGCTTATATAATTGACTTATTAATTGGAAAATATGATTGCATCCACGGAGATGCAACCGACGACCTTGCAGCTGTCATTAGGCTGATTCATTAACTTTGATAAAGCATCCGTCAGTGAATCAATTCTTATTCTTGTTTCTCGACGTATTGCCAAGTTCAACCCCTTTCAATTTTCACTGATACCAGTGGTACGTCATTAATGCTGATAACGTGTGATAAGAAGTACATAGTGCATTTGTTTCGCGTGTTTCGTGATCACATCTGAAGTGTGTTCTAATTTCTTCAATAAATCGGCGTGATGCTGAATCATTTTAATTTTAATTATTCACCTGTTTGTGTGAAATGAAATAAAACTTATAATTCGTGCAGATAATAATCAATGTTAAAATTACAAATTATAATTTGAAACGTAATGATCTTTTAGTGTTATTACTATAAGCTTATTACAAATATTAATTTGCTACGAACCAACATAATATTATTTGTTTATCCTGATCCGTAGGACATCATGTTCGGAATAAATTATTTTTTCTCGCGTCTAAACTTACAACGCTTTTTAATCTGCTTATCTCAGTGATTATCATTAGTTCACCTTCATGGAAGAACAAGTTTATAGTGGGACGCGTGACTTTTTGTGCTAGGAATATTTCAACATGAAGTATATATCGCGCTGTTAATGCTTCCTCGAGGTTAATGCTTTTTCCTCGTTCTTAGATATTTTTCATTAGAAAATTCCGTTCTGGAACGAGTTCGTGGAAAATCTCGTAGTCGCGATTGTGCAATTAATTCGATGACAGCGCTCGCGCGAATTCGCTCGCGCTTTGTGTTCGAAGCTGCAGTTTATTCTCGAGCCGCAAGTCTTACGGAGTTGAATCGAATCCCGCGCACGGATACTTTTTGTGTTCGCATGTTGGCCCCGCGATATCACCGACCAATCGAACGTGGTGCTTGATAAACGTGAGAACATTTCGTGCACGAAACAATTGTTCCGTTATTTATTTATTTATTTCGTTGATTTACGTAGATGCCACTAAAGCAAGATTTATTGGTTCATAAATATCGAGGCAGGTTGTAGATCATTTTTAATATGAGGCCGTTTTAACTCCGGAATAATTTTTTTACCACTCGAAAATCGTGGCAGATAAAAATACACGTAAAACAAAGATTGAATAATATTTATTATTGTAACGGCAATGTGATTAATTATTTTATTGACACTGTATTCTTATTAATTCCATACACACAGAATTATTATTTATTTCATCGACACTTAAATACTAAATGTTGCATAATGTAGGTTGTTCGATTTTGATAAACTTTATTTCGTGGACACAATGCGATTAATTATTTTATTGACACTGTATTCTTATTAATTCCATACACACAGAATTATTATTTATTTCATCGACACTTAAATACTAAATGTTGCATAATGTAGATTGTTCGATTTTGATAAACTTTATTTCGTGGACACAATGTCATTCATTATTTTATTGACACTGTATTCTCATTAATTTCATATACACAGAATTATTATTTATTTCGTAGACACTTAAATACTAAATGTTACATAATGTAGGTTGTTCGATTTTGATAAACTTTATTTCGTGGACACAATGCGATTAATTATTTTATTGACACTGTATTCTTATTAATTCCATACACACAGAATTATTATTTATTTCATCGACATTTAAATACTAAATGTTACATAATGTAGGTTATTTGATTTTGATAAATATTGCTGAGCCTCTTTAAACTCTCCTGCAGTATTTTCTGGTTCTCGATCTTCTGCAGACCGATTTAGGACGTCGACGATATCTTGAGGAACGACGATATCTGATTTTCTGATCGATTTCTGATCCAATAAAAAGTAAGGTCTTCACGGCAGGAAGTATGACTGAAATATTGAAACGGTTCGTTTATTTTAAATAAACACTGCAATGTTTTTTTTAAAAGAAAATTCTTAAATAGTATAAATACATTCTATTAGGTGTATGCAAAAGTTTTAGTCATTTTTCTCAGACTGCTAATAAAATTATTTTTACATTTTATATCTTTGCAAGGTTGGTATTGAACTTTCTAAGACGCCATTTATTATTATTTAATAACAGAGTCAAGGCGACTGTATACAAAATTTAGAAGCTCAGAAAAACTAAAACTTTCACATACACCTAATAAAATAAAGAGAAGAAAAGATACCAAGAAATAAGTGGAGTGAATCTTAATGTCGCCTCTGAGTCGCCACTGATTGTCAGTTGCTTGCGGTCATGATTTGAAAAACTCTTCGTAGTAATTCGATAACAATTAGGAATTATGTATTATATTATGTTTCCCAACCGTTGAAAAATAATTGAAACAATTCTGCGTCGATCGTGCGATATTCAGACTTCGTACTTTTTTTAGTTAATATTTAAGGATGCAATCCTATTGCTTATTATTATTATGTTGTATAAGAATTATAGTAGAGTCACGCTGAGGATTTTGATAGTATTTATAGTAATATAACAATATAAAAATATTATAATGTTACCTCCTTATCCTGTGCGTAGAAACACGTGTAGAGTTCGTAAGCTGCGTCACAGGAGTCCTCGCTTGTTACTGGAAAAATGCATTTTAATCAATTTTACGGTCAATTTCCATAAGAGTTAAACATTTTTGGTTAAATTTTGTGATACCGTTGAAAGTATTAATGTTTATCACAGTTGTTATGCTTTTTATTTGATGATTTTTGGAAATGTCTTACTTTTTCCCGTGCAGAATTCGGCGACCGCCTTAACTTTCTTGGCTTCATCCTCCAATAACAATAGATCCGCTTGTTGCATGACCACGGCTACCCTCATTTTACCATTCTTCATCTGAAATCCATATTTATTCGTGATAACTCGAATTCGTCCAAAAAATTTGTTGATAAAAGTTGGGTACTCGAAGTCGATTAGAATCAACATACCGCGATTATTCGATTGAAATTCATCTTTTAAGTGGAAAACCGTGGACTACGGAATTTGATAATTCTAATTGAATTTGATAGGAATATCTCATTCGTTATAAGTAAATATTTTAATTATTATTCACGAAATCTAAACTCCGATTAAACTAAGATGGAATTTTGAAGCTCTTATAATTTTCTAGAAAAATTGCTACGAATAAACTTTGAGTAAATCAAGATGAAATTCTGAAGATCTCCGGATTCCTAACTTCGTCCTAACTTCGTCCTATCATAAGATTAGTAAAAAAATTGCTACACATATTTTATTTATTATCCACGAAATTCATAATTCGACTAAACCAAGATGGTATTTTGATGATCTCATTCTAAATTCATTAGAAAAATTACTTACTAATTTAATCATAGTTAACACACACTCCTGATAACACTTAAGCTTCCTGTCTGGCACAAAGTTTCCTTTCGAAGCATTGTCGACAAGTTCTGCATAAAATTAATGATATTATTACATAATTACCATAGCTACCATAATTCTAAAATAAATTACACTCATCAAGAATGGAGAGAATTATAATACTCGCACATAATTTATAATCATTTTCTGACTGCACCAAAGTAAAGTAAAATACAATGTGTGAAAATAATTCACTAAACGAATATGTGAAATAATAAAAAAAAGTAATGATGTCTTTTACTAAAAATTGGTAGTAAATATGGTAATAATATAAATAGTAGTAATACAAATCATAAATAAAACACTAGAACTACCGGCGATATATTCAGCTATATTTCAAATAAAATAAATAACAACAAATAATTAATTACCTTTCGAGACACCCGTCTTCGGCATGCAAGTTTTCCTCAAAGCCTTCACCGCTGTTTTGACTTCGTCCAGCGTCATTTTTTTCTGCAGGTTTTCATATCATTTCATACATCGGTTTTCAAACTATGGTACGTGTACAACCGGTGGTACATAGAATATTCCCATGTGGTATTCGAAATTTGTTTTGTATATGATTTATACATAAGGAAAAAGGGTAAGTAACTATTTCACATTTTGTAGTGAAAAATACAAAATATCTACAAAGTGGTACGTGACTTGATCACATATTTGTTGGGTGGTCCACGAAGAACAAGGTTGTGAACTACTGATTTAACCCTTTGCACCCGAAGGCGACTCTCAGTCGCCACTCGAATTACATCAAGAAACTGACTACACTTAACTGATTAAAATAAATCGAATCACAAAAATACACCACGGAAGATCCACGAGAATAATAATAATCAATCAAAACCTCGTATAAAATGCAAAAAACTTACACTCTCGGATTCCCTAAACATCATCAACACCACCATCGACGTCATGAAGAGAAGGATACCGATGTTCCTCATTTTTCCTTGACACTTAAAGATTCGTCGAATGAAATAATCAGATCCTTGAGATTAAACAATCAAATTCTTTCTCTGTCGTCTCCCTTCGAGAGGAATTTCGAGGGTGTCCTTTCGAGGGTGTCCTTCCGAGGGCGTCCTGCTTCAATGCGACGATGGCACGACTTGAATTCGTGAAATCCAAGACACGACGGACTTCCTGGTTCTTTTATATCAAACAAGATGGAGGAAGGAGAACGGTTAATTTTCTCTTTTGTCTTGAAACATAGACACGAATTGCCACGAAATTACTGCATAATTAATTCACTCATACACCTTCGATATCGCTGCCAATGTCGGTTTCCCGAGAAAAGGAAACGGGTGGTAGGTGGTCGAAGTGTTACTCACCTATTACGATATTATGCAATAACACGTTGCCGTGTTATCAAGGAAGAACACCCTTGCTTGACCTATTGTTACGTGATCCACAATATCGGGCCACATAACAGTTATTATATTATTTTCTCCGGAATCAAGTGGACTTTTTACGACGTCCATTGCGACTGCATTTACGTAGCTCGCAGAAGAACTTAATCATCGAGTGCGATGGTATTCGATATTATCGATGTATCGGGATAATTATAAATCGCAACCGAGATGATATCGCACGATTTGCCTTTTTTATATCTTTCTTGGTGGGATAAGTGTATGCGTGAAAACGGTAAGAACCAGTTTACGTTGACACTTTGTAGACAGTGATTTTGACTGACAGAGTTTGTCAGGTGTTTCTGAGAATTTACAACGAGATTTTTGAGAGACGTAATATGGACGCAATTAATTCTATTGCACACAATTTTGAGGTGCAATGGTCAATAAATGTTAATAAGTTAAATATGTAATAATAGAACTACCGGAGATATATTCAGCTATATTTGCATATTTATGTGTACGTCCTTGAAAAAAGGATGAATGGAGGAAATAAATTAATCGATTTATTTATATCCACCGTGCAACGTGAAACGCGGAAAATCTCAGAAAATGAAGTGTTATAAGTTTGAACATTTTTCGTAAATTCCGAGGTAGTTCTAGTGTTTGGTATAAATAATTGAAGTACTTAATTGAGTGCCGTCGAAAGTAAGTTCATTATTTATAATAATATATATAATAATAATGTGCTATCACTGCCGTTTGGCAATATAGACAAAATAATTCCACCAAGATTGTTATAATTACTGTAACAATAATAATTTATTTTAAAGCAGATGATGCTAACAGTCAGTATATTTAAATAATTCATTAATATATCACACATTTAATTATCATAATTATATTTGCAAGGATATTAAAAGCAACGCTGAATGAGAGAATTCTATATATAATTACCTTAATTATCTACTAATTAGTATTCCTACCAATCTCTAAACTTGGTTTTTCTAGAGTTGCCGGAAACTTTGTTTGCCATAATAATTTTTGCATAATAGATTTCCGCAGTACGTTACGTTTCGCGAATCCTGACAATCGGTAATCAACGTACACCGGGAATTATGTCATGGATTGCAACGTTAGACCACTGAAATTTCTGCAGTTCATAATTCATTTCGTTCCAAGTATTTCGTGTCTGAATACGTCGCACGATCGAACTGCATTCGCGGCATTCGGGTTGCACATTTTTACGGAAAAAAGAAGATCTCGGGATCTGCGTTATAGTTGCACTTCGCGTATTGGAATGTCAGGTCGCAAGGGTCAGACGAGGAAACTGTTGAAACGAATTAATATTCGAATTACTTTTCGTTTGGAAAAATAATTAAATAAAAATGAAAAAGATATATACATATACACACACACACTAATGAATGTGTATAACACAACTATGATAATTGCACTAAAGTCAAAAATTTGAAATATCATACTTAATTTTAATTCCATGAATTCGTTGTGATTGAAAATTACGCAGAAGTAATTAATAGCACTTTTTATACCAGTAGATTTTTATACTAATATGTATATTTTTATAGAAATCTAAAACTAGATTTTTTCACTAGCAGGTTTTTTTACTAGTAGATTTTTTATACTAATTATGATCTGAGACTGTCGAGATATGTCTAACATATTTAATATTTAATATTTATTGAATGTCTTACCTTCGTTTGCACATTTTGTTGCGGCCGCCTTCACTCGCGGCTGCATATCAGCCGGCATCATCGCGTCGATTTGTTTGAGCATCATATCAAGTTCGAGGGCTCCATTTTTAAACTACGCACCCAAAATATTTTTGACAAATCAAGAAATATGTACAATGTTCGTTTTATATTATCGGTTAGCGTTTTATGTTTATCAAATATTGGAAGCTTAAGATTATTTCTTCTTGCATTATATTGGGTTGGATGCACTTACTGTGCAGTGCATGGTTGAATTATTTGAATAACTTATATTGAATAATTTATATATTATAGGATTGATGTTTACCGTCCGCAATTTTTTCATGATACAATTAGTGTAACACTTTAGATTCGGGTCGTCCGGAAATTTACCGCTTCTTATTCCTTCTACGAGATCTAAATAATAATTGAATAATAATGAAATTAAATGCATATGTTACATTGAAACATTAATATCGTGCAGAATTTTCATTATAACTCAAAATTGAACCTCGTTTGGTGTAATTTTGTATGTAATTATTAATCGTAAAACATCTTGATGTCGTACATTTAAATGATTAATTTTTGAATATCTGATTAATTCCAAATTTTTGTATTAAAATACTTTGCAAATATCTCACCCATCTTTGCGTGTTCCTTTTGCGCGCAACTAGCTCTTAAACCGCTGGCCGCTTTTTCCATTTGTTCTAACGTCATCCCCTAATTTTTAATATTTCAACATGTACATCACACTGTTTTTTAATTCACAACATATTGGTAGCCCTCGTACAACATAATGCATACAATATAACGCGCTTCTTGTATAACTCGATTTCGACATAACGTGGTTCAGAAATCGTAACGAATCTCGTATAACGCGGGACTTGTCCAACGCGATTTCGATATAACGCGGGACTAGTATAACGCAATTTCGATATAACGCGGGACTTATACAACGCGATTTCGATATAACGCGGGACTAGTATAACGCAATTTCGATATAACGCGGTTCAGAAATTGTGGTGAACCTCCTATAGCGCGGTACTTACACAACGCGATTTTGATATAGCGCGGTTTCGATATAGCGCGGTTTCGATATAACGCGGTTTCGATATAACGCGGTTTCGATATAACGCGGGTTCGATATAACCCGGTTTTGATATAGCGCGGTTTCGATATAGCGCGGTTTCGATATAGCGCGGTTTCGATATAACGCGGTTTCGATATAGCGCGGTTTCGATATAACGCGGTTTCGATATAACGCGGTTTCGATATAACGCGGTTTTGATATAACGTGATTCCCATTAACGCGGTTTCAATATAACGCGGTTCACGAATCATAGCGATCCCCTTGTAACGCGGTCTCGAAATAACGCGCTAGTCGTAGCGAATCTCATACAAGGCAGTACTCCTCCAACGCGATTTCGATATAACGCGTTCGTATAAAATCACATTTCAGTGGAGCTTCAGTGGTTGCACGAAGGTTACCTGTATGTTTCTAATTATTTATGCATATTAACATGAAGAACTTACACATTCTACCGATCTGAATCCAAGAAGTATCGTAAAAACAAAAAGTAACCACACGGTGTACATTTTCCCCCGTTTTTCTATGCAACGCTTATTAATATCTTGTTCCGAATAAATGTACAACAAAGATTTTAATTGAAAGGATCTAATTCAATTTCGTAATTTAATGAGATTTACTTTCAATTTCTTCTAGTAACTTCTGGCCACTTTTTCTTTCTTGCAACAGTTTTTACACTTTTGCGACTTTTGATTAATTAATTCTGCTTCTCCGGTGGAACTTCGACCAACTAAATCTTGGCTCCTCTCGCTGGCTTTATATTATGTCCCTACTTTTTAATGAGAACCAAGACTCTTAATATATAGGTGGATTCTTCGTTAATCGCAGTAATTATTCGGGCAAATGGCACTCCGCGATTGTGTTTTTCCTACGCGATGACAGCCGAGTGACTTTATGTAATAAATTAATACGCGAATTCCGTCGGAAGCTGCTATTTATGTACAAAGTAGCTGATTCCCCTAATGATATGCTTGGATATGCTAACTTTGAGCTCCCATTTTAAGAAGCCGAAGAAACGTTGCCTAGATCTTCCACACTTGGTTCTATATTTTGTCACATAATTTTATTTGAGGTACTGAAGTTGTAAAATAATCGGCGTTTTAAGCATTATTGGTTATTCCACGAATTAATGGTTCTACGAATTAATTAGTGATTTAGTTTCACATATCACGACACAATAATGTAATAATATTCATTTCGTACCTTAATGTCAAATGTATTGAAGGATTACGATTATAATAATTATGGAAAATTATTTGTTATATTAATTGTATACGTATCTATCGAAGATATTCAATATATAATTAATTTATGCGATAATATTTTTAATCCTTATACAATTTATTTGTATACGTTTCACAACTAACATTTGCATCCACCAACTTTATACATTTTACAATTAAAATCTGGATCCACCAACATTATATGTTTCACAATTAAAATTTTCATCCACCAACATTATATGTTTCACAATTAAAATTTTCATCCACCAACATCATACATTTCAAAATTAAAATTTTCATCCGCCAACATTATACGTTTCACAATTAAAATCTGGATGCACCAACATTATACGTTTCACAATTAAAATTTTCATCTGCCAAAATCATACATTTCAAAATTAAAATTATCATCTGCCAACATTATACGTTTCACAATTAAAATTTTCATCCACCAACATCATACATTTCAAAATTAAAATTTTCATCCGCCAACATTATACGTTTCACAATTAAAATCTGGATGCACCAACATTATACGTTTCACAATTAAAATTTTCATCTGCCAACATCATACATTTCAAAATTAAAATTATCATCTGCCAACATTATACGTTTCACAATTAATATTTTCATCCGCCAACATCATACATTTCAAAATTAAAATTATCATCTGCCAACATTATACGTTTAACAACTAAAATGAAAAAAACGATTGAAGGCGGTTGATGGGGTTCCATTTAATAAATACTTTACATACACCTCGAAACGCAACAGTTCCTAGGGTCGAACATAGACAAACCGGTCCAAAGGCATTGAAGTTAGTTTACTATCCTCGGGGCAGTTGGGTGTGTTTCGAAGGATCGACAGGATCGGAAGGATCGGCAGATAGAGATTCGTGCTAATGCCGAACTCTTGTATCTGCAGAGACACCCTTAGAACAGAAGCATCTGCCGAGAAACCAAGTTCCAGGGAGTCCTGGGAGTGCAGGGGGTTATCGAGTCCCTCGGCCATCGTATGGCCATTAGTCCGAGAGCCACTCACCACCAGTTCGATAATTACATTTTTTCCCCTCTCCATTTCTCTTTCTCTTTCTCTTCATCCTTAACTCACTGTTCTCTTCACGATTAATTTCCACCTGATCGTTTCATGCTCAGACGGCACCCCCAACGAAGATCACCCTTGGTATCCACCCACTACGTCTAACTTCTCCTCCCCTTCGTTTTTCTCTTCTTATTTCGCTAACAATCTACCGAATTCCACTCGTCTTCTGGAATCTGAATCTTGAGTGCCCACGGAATCTTCGGATTCTTCGAATCCGACTGATAACAGGGGTGCAGGAGAAGGGTTGTATTATTGTTGATTTAATTAAATACTTTGGATGGATTGATGGGAAGTTTGACGCTGTTTGATCATTGTTTCTGTTAATGTATGAGGTGCATGGTGTTTGGTGTTATATTGTGGGAAAAGTATTGATGCAGGTTTCATGTTGAAAGGCAGATTCCGAATCGTTAACCCTTTGCGGTTGCAGAGGAGTTGTATAAATTTCGTATATTTGCTTCTATATTAATTATACATTTCGATTAATACGCGATTCGTCGAAGTATCCCCCTTTTTTCATTATTCCTATTTTACATATTTTTGATATACCCCGATAAGTTTGTGTAATGTTTCTTGCTGCATAGTTCGCCAACCTTCTTGCAGTAAAGTCATTTCTTGTGGGGAAACTAAAAACCGACCGATTTTAAAGGTAACAAAATCTTATTACACCCAGGTGCCAATACAATACGTGTCTGCATTGCAAGAAAATAGTTTAATATTAATGGTAAAATTATAAAATGGACAAAGGTTTTATATTCTATTTACTTTGAATGTTCATTCTAACGTTTACTTTAAACAAAGTAAATGATCCCAAGCTTTTGACCGGTAGTGTACCTCCATTAAAAACTTACGTATAAACTGATATTAAATTGCACCGATAATTCAATAGAAATACCGTAACCTAACACGACTTTCGCGAGCACCATTTGCTGCAAACTCCTCGCACAGCGAAGTATCTCTTAACGAGTCAATAATCACCGTTCCCGGCCACTAAATAATTTCACGAGCGCGTCATAAAAGCGGAATATCGCGTTCGGCTTTGTGGCCAGTTTAGAATTATTCCCGAGTATGTGGCTCCGGGTAATAAAAAGCAGGAAACGATCCGAAGCCAAGATCGACGAGTCCCTTTTCCACAAAGGGTTCTCTAATGAGACTAAGAATAGAAGAATTATCACGACTCGCATGCTTTTCAAGCGGAACTAGCTGGTTAACGCCGTCGAGGCATGTGAAAATACGGAAGAAAAATCGGTATGGCGAACGGAAGATAAAAATGGTAACTGAATCCGACTTATTATAGAAAGACACTGATAATACTAATATTAAAATTTTTTGTTATAATGTAAATGTTCTAAATACCGTTGGTAATACTGTAGCATAGAATTGAACGCAATTTCTTTTTGTAAATAGATAATAATAATGCTTAATAATTAATAATGATACTAATAATAAATGATAATAAATCAATCAAATGAATAGAACATATAATAAAATAGTTAATAATAATGCTTAATAATTAATAATGATACAAATAATAAATGATAATAAATCAATCAAATGAATAGAACATATAATAAAATAGTTAATAATAATGCTAATAATATTTATAATAATTGTACGCGATTTCGTTCTAATGCCATTCAAAAATCGTATCCGCATCCAGAAGGCTTCTCGGGAAGTTTTTTTATCTCCTGAAAATTTTGAATTACGCACTTTACAGTGTTTTCTGCAAGGAGTCTTCAATTATGAATTACGGTAATACCGCGAAAGAATCGCGAAGGTACAACACGCTCGAAGTTTGCCATGAGAATAACGTGACCCACGTGCTGCTCCTAATTAAGTGCCATTAATTAGCGATAAAAACCATGCGAGATACTTCCATGGATGGTCCTCGAATAACAACGAAGTGTTCTCGATAGTTTTTGTATTTGAAAACCAACGGTAATTTCCACGAATTATTATGATTATTTATTATTTCCTATTTATTATTATGATCTGTTATTCACGGTCACATAATCGACCATGAAACACAACCATGAATCACAACCATGAATCACCAAATCAACCATGAAATTAATCTTCGCCTTAAAAAAAGATGTCAAAATTGACGAACGGCAAACAAATTGCATCGATCCACCCAACATCTTTTCGTGTCAAAACCAATTTCTTTCTTATCAAACGTGTTCATCCAGCATGTAAGTTATGCAACGAGGACACACTATATATGTTCAAGAGTTATTTTTCATATCGATCAGTTCATATACAAAGTTCCTCGGCGAGGAGATCAAAAAAGGTCGCGCCAGAAGACATACAACAAGCTTCGCGTTCTTCCGGCATGAAACCGGCGAGCCGATGTGACTCAGAAACTCGTTTGCTATCATTGGCCGAAGGCTTAATCTACCGATTCGAGATACTACCTCGGTGCAATTCGAAAAAAAAAATTAATAAGTCGTACTACCAGTTCGTACGTCGTACAAATCGACGTTATCATGTCGCGCAATTTCTGATCGCAAACTTTGCTCGGACTCCCTTAACACGTTGATTGCCGAGCTGCAATCCGTGTTACACGATACTTTGCGTTGCGCGTCTGCAACGTCTGTGTAACGTCTAAAAATAAAACGGTTTATGGGTTCTACGATACATTAATTTACATCGTTATCGTAACGTTTAAAATATTGAAATTATTACGAATATTAGCGATATATTTGATTCGAGTTTTAGTAATATTGGTGTTGACTTTCAATGTGATAATATTGCAATTTAAGATCGCAATCAAATCGGAAGGCTTTCAACGTCGACGTTAATCGAATGGTTTTTCCGTGTACGCTAAAGAAATGGGTAAAAAAACTGATTTCAACGCGTATCGCAGTCTGTTTTTCCTACTGCCGTGGCAAACACTCCCACGCAAAGTGTACGCGGACTCGTATCCGTTTCCTAGGTTCAAATTCAGCACGTCCATGCCACGATAAATAAACTAAAAGCGTAACGGCTCTGAAAATAATCCACATCGTGGCGTATTGTTGTTATTCGATTTGTCGACTTATGAAGGGCGTGGAATGGGAGGGAATACAGTAGACTCCCGTATAACCCGAGTTCTTACAACGCGAATTCCTATAACGCGCCAAAGATATTGCGACCACTGATTTCATATAACGCGATTCATCGTACAACGCGTCAAATAATAAAACACAGGAATAACCTGATTTAATATATATACGCTATTTATTTTTAAAACACTGTCCTATTTGATAAAACATAGAAAATCAAAGTTGGCATAGCAATAATCATTTCAAACATGTTACTTTAGATTATGCGCGTTATACGAGAACAATTCCCGTGCAGCACGATTTCCTATAACGCGAATTCATATAGCGGGTAACGTATTAAACGCGTTATACGGGAGTTTCATGTAATTATTATTTCATTGTTTCACTTCCATTGTTTCTTGGCACTTTGCAAGGTGCAATGAAAGCTATTCATCGACTGTTACGTTGATATTCATTGATCGTTGACATAATTGACAATTACGCGAACGATTCGTGTTGATTCGCGTGTCGATTTATCGAGATACAATGCGGCATCGCGCGGCATTATGAGTTCTCGTTGGGAGAAGGCTACGGATAATTAATGACACTTAACTCGGATCAACTGAACGCGGGGGACATCGGGGGAACGGGAAGAGGGATGAACAAAGGTAGCTCCTAATGAATCGTGACACTCGACAATTAGTGATAGTCCGATCGTTTTGATTTAATTGCTAGCGAATGGACGTCGCGTAATATCGTTGCCAGTGCGCGCCACCCAATCGAGATACCTTTTATCATCCCGGATTAAAAGAGCCGTTGAACGATAATAATTATCCTGTGGGATCAAAAATAGCGGGTTAAGAGGCCTTTTACACGAAGTTGTATGATGTTGTATGATGAAGTTGTATGATGAAGTTGTATGCTAATTTGTTCGGCGACTTCTCGGATTTCACGGAGAATAAATGGTGTCGTGAATGAATTAGTGATAGCAAGTTATAATTTACATCAATAATTAATTAATAATTCTAACGGTAGTCCTTTCGTAGCTTCGACGTGAAGATATAAAATTAATTGTTCATTAATTAGTGACAGTAAGTTCTCCCTTATATCGATAATTAAATAATAATTATAATAGTAATCTTGCTGTACCTTCGACATTAAGATATAAAATTCATTATAACTTGATTAGTGGCAGTTTAGTAGATGATACATATTTATTTTTTTAATAATGTTATATTTTGTTTTACAGGATTAAATGCTTATTTATATAGTCACATATTTTACAAGATATGTATAACTAATAAATTCATATATTTCGATGTTAGAAAGGGATAATTATCATAAGTAGACAGAGCATTATCACAGACGGAAGAAACCTGAGAATCTTTAACTAAAAGCAGCATTAAAATTCAAGGCAGAGGCGTGCACCTTATAAATACTTCGAAAAAAAACGCGGTGTATTGCACTCATCCGCTGAATCATGCAGTGGAAATACACGTAGCGTACATTTCGTAGGTTCCGGCGCATATGCGTCCAATAGAAAAAAAGGAACGAGTTTCGGGGCTGTATATTAATAAACGAGAGTGTAATGCCTGACGTTCGCGCTGCACCAAGTAAAGATCTTCCTGCGCAACATCTTGCGCTCAGAATTTTGAATATAATTACAGGTGACAGATTCATTTTGGGTAGGTATAAGTGGATTACAATAGTTTTCTGGTTGGACAACATTTTTACCCCAAACTCACAAAAATGTAAAGGGGTATAACTTCAAAAATTGTCAAAAAATCAGTCACCAAAATCGCTTCTAAACGACCCAAATCGATGGTATATGATGTATAAACATGTTCTAGGACGATATCTGGTCGAAAGAAGTGCATTAAAAATTTGTTCTGGTCAAAAAATGGGTCGATCCAAAATCGCAAAAATGTAAAGGGGTATACCTTCAAAAATCGTCAAAAATTAAAAGTCGCCAAAATCAATTCTAAATGGCCCAAATCGATGGTATATGATGTATAAACATGTTCTAGGACGATATTTGGTCGAAAGAAGTGCATTAAAAATTTTTCCGGTCAAAAAACGGGTCAATCCAAAATCGCAAAAATGTAAAGGGGTATACCTTCAAAAATTGTCAAAAATTAAAAGTCACCAAAATCGCTTCTAAACGACCCAAATCGATGGTATATGATGTATAAACATGTTCTAGGACGATTTTGGGTCGAAATAAGTGGATTAAAAATTTGTTCTGGTCAAAAAATGGGTTGAACCAAAATCGCAAAAATGTGAAGGGGTATACCTTCAAAAATTCTCAAAAAATCAAAGTCACCAAAATCGCTTCTAAACGACCCAAATCGATGGTATATGATGTATAAACATGTTCTAGGACGATTTTGGGTCGAAAGAAACGGTTTAAAAATTTGTTCGGGCTAAAAATGGGTCGACCAAATGTGAAGGGGTATACCTTCAAAAATTGTCAAAAATTAAAAGTCGCCAATTTTGTTCCTAAATGGCCCAAATCGATGGTAGATGATGTATAAACATATTCCAGGACGATTTTGGATCGATAGAAGCGGATTAAAAATTTTTTCGGGCGAAGAATGGGTTGACCCAAAATCGCAAAAATGTCATGGGGTATGAAGAGGTCGAAATTCCCCGTGGTACCTACGTCACGGGTACCTTCTTTACGGAATCCAACAGTAGTCGTCGTTTTGGGGTACCTTTGTCAGTGGTTGGTAAGTGGTCTGGTTTGGTAGTGGTGATGGTGGTGGTGGTGGTGGTGACGAAGAGGAGGTTGATGGCGATGATGATGTTAATGCAGCAACCAGTGGTGCCTCGAGTCTTCTTCTGGTTCGTTGTCCTCTTCACTTGGACCCTGCTAAATTCGTTTCGATTAAGTTTATCTCACTTTCCCGCACTAATCTTCCTCGCTTCGAGTCATTTTACTTTCTTCTTCGAAGCCATGCGTCGCGTTTGTTGAATGACAGCGATTCGGAGTTTTTGTATCGTTGTAGTTCGTGGTAGATCAATTGTTGAGTGTCATCAGTGTTATCAAATCAAATCAAGTAACACGAACATAATTCTGCAATGAATTTGTTCCAAATGTGACTTAAATATATTAAATGTAGATTGACATTTAATTATGAATTTCAAAGGTCATAGTGCTACGAAGGAAGTTAGGACACAGATGTTTTGTTATAAAATGTATAGTGCCATCGAATAGCGTGATTTATTGGATAACAATTTATCGTGTTAAAAAATAGTTTTGTTATAAAATGTATAGTGTTATCGAATAGCGTGATTTATTGGATAACAATTTATTGTGTTAAAAAATAATCAACACTGAAATCTCTAAATCTTGAAAAAAGATCAGCACGTGTTGTGGAATGAAATTCAGTACATATAAATAACAACATCTTATTTTAATACTATCTAAACAAACCATAGTTATGTAATAACATCGTAAACATATTTATCCAGTATTATCATAAACATCATAGAAGAGTCTAAAAGCACGAAAAACAAAATGAACGAATTCGTTCCAAATCGAAATCGTTGTATTCCAAATTCCAGCAGTTAATAAAAGCTAATTGGCGGTTTCATTCTGGATGTTTTGAAAGAGGGTGATTTAACGGTGCTTTGAAAAGTCTGGTTGTTGATGTTGGTTCAGGATGCCGTAATCTGCGTGGCCGAGGAGTGTTGTCGATGAGTGTTTGTTGTAAAAGTGTCTCCTAAGGAAAGTCCACAGAGTTCGGTGTGCTCCCCGGAGGGCGAATCGCCACGTGAACAAACTCAAACCGAATTTAAAACCTAAAGGTTCTTTCCCTAGCCACCAGTTCTTTGTGTATCTCCTCGGACACGAGGACACGTGGCCGGCCTCAAAGGATTCAAATTCTCGACCATCCGAAATTTCTATAATTCATCGCATCTACCTCACGTGTGAGTAAAGCCCGGCTTTAAGGCTTACGAGGAGAGGTTGTCAGTCGGGGATGAGATTTTTCAACGAGACTTTGGGGAAACGTAGTACAATCAGAACTGATTCCATTGCGCCCAAGAATTTGCCCTAACGACCCACGGTTTTTTAAGAAAAAAGGTTTAAAATTAAACGTGCCTTACATATGTTTATGCACCTTTTCTTATACAGTGTGACCCTAGCGGAACGGATAGCGCGCCTGCCTCACGCCGCGCAGATCCGAGTTCAAATCCTCGATGGGGCGAAAGACGACGTTAAACTTTTTTTTCGGCGAAAATAATTCAGAACGGTAAAAAACAAGTTTCTAACATTGGAAATTAATTTCTTAAAGAATAATGCGAGAAAAGGTATTTTTACACATTATATCCTAAATTATTTTATGCATGCACACACAGAAACATATGTATAATACACAAAAATACAATTAACGGTAAAAATAAAGTTATGATTATTATATATAAAAAGTAAAAGTAATAAATAAAACATCGGTAGAAACATTTAATTGTAATACACATATGTACATCTGACACGCATAAAAATGGTAATCAGAAGTAAGAATTAGTGGACGGTTTAGATCATTGTAAAAAGAATAAAACGAAGATACAATTTAGGATATAATGTGTAAAAATACCTTTTCTCGCATTATTCTTTAAGAAATTAATTTCCAATGTTAGAAACTTGTTTTTTACCGTTCTGAATTATTTTCGCCGAAAAAAAAGTTTAACGTCGTCTTTCGCCCCATCGAGGATTTGAACTCGGATCTGCGCGGCGTGAGGCAGGCGCGCTATCCGTTCCGCTAGGGTCACACTGTATAAGAAAAGGTGCATAAACATATGTAAGGCACGTTTAATTTTAAACCTTTTTTCTTAAAAAACCGTGGGTCGTTAGGGCAAATTCTTGGGCGCAATGGAATCAGTTCTGATTGTACTACGTTTCCCCAAAGTCTCGTTGAAAAATCTCATCCCCGACTGACAACCTCTCCTCGTTAGTCTTTATTTACGACACGTGTAACGGTTTCCATTATAGACCGGGAAATATTGTGATAATCATTCGTCGTAATTAGACCGTGTCTCTCCACCAAATCGAAATTTTGAAGCTTTTTGTATTTTAATAATTCTAGTTAGTTGAGGAAATTGTTTCGTGTTCCAATAATTAACTTCCATCTAATATTGATTGCTGAAACAAACATCAAATAATAATATTGTATTTTAATAATCGAGGTTTATTGATCGAAGTTGTTGCATCTTTTTATTTTCAAGGAGCGGAGTTTCATAATTTGTTATACAAAATGCCAACATTTCTATATAAAACATTTTTCTCCGCTAGCGGGTGTCACGAACAAAAATACTTATGCTTTTATAGACAAAACAAAAAATACTTATACGATTATAGATGTTACCAAAAAAGAAACCAACAGAAATTATTTTCGAGCGCAGCTGTTTTTAAGAAAATTCCGCGAGGTTGATAATAGATTAATAAATTAAAAGTACTAAGAATAATTGTTCTTATTTTATTCTAAACAAAGTATTTCCGAGGTTTTGTGAAAATGCCGAAATACCTGGTCACACGAATGGTGATTCATCGGTAGTTTCGGTTGGTTTCCATAATTTAAGGAGTTCTTACACGGCTTTTTGCCTTGGAACACGAAGGGAGCGATTCATTCAGCGAACAGGAACTACGGTTCCCGCTTTTACGGAATGTTCCTTCCGTGGAAACATCTCTTAATGAACTTGGCGACCTTTCGAGTATCTCTTCGTTGATTCGCGAATCTACGTGAATTTCATTTCGTTTCTTTAACTCGTTTCGCTTCTCGAATCCGCGATTTAGCTTCGTAGCGTATCAACATGTAAAGTTACTTAATTAATTATATGTTGTATTATATCAATATTGGATCGCAATTTTATATTAATTAATTATATGTCATAGTACATCAGTTTTGGATCATAATTTTAAGACGATGAAAAAATATATTTGTGTTATTTTATTTGCTTCATAAAAGTAGTATTTGTCATAAAATCGTGAATAGAGGTCATCATAAGGATTATATCTTCTGACGATGAAAATGTTAATATCGCTTAATGTATTTCAGGGAGATATTTAAAGTGATCGTATATTATATCTTCATATCATTATATCTTGATATAATATCACTTTTAGGGATGCAATATCATTTTAATGTGACGGTAATGAAATAAAATATAAGATGACATTAATGTTAGAAAACGACTCTTAAACTGGTTCTTCGGAAACAGATACATATAAGGCCAATACAATATATTGGATATCTTTTAATGCAATAACAAGTAAGGCGATCTTAAAAGGCGGAAGACTTGTATTTCTTTAAATAGCAGTTTAATAGCAGGATTAATAATATCCTGGGAATAAGTAGATTCAGTGGTAGTACAACGTGTTATTATGTGTTTAAACATATTTTAGAACCATTTTGGGTCGAAAGGAGCGGATTAAAAATTTTTTCGAGCAAAAAATGGGTCGACCCAAAATCGTAAAAATGTGAAGGGGTATACCTTCAAAAATTGTCAAAAATTAAAAGTCACCAAAATCGCTTCTAAACGACCCAAATCGATGGTATATGATGTATAAACATGTTCTAGGACGATTTTGGGTCGAAATAAGTGGATTACAAATTTGTTCTGGTCAAAAAATGGGTTGAACCAAAATCGCAAAAATGTGAAGGGGTATACCTTCAAAAATAGTCGAAAAATCAAAGTCGCCAATTTCGCTCCTAAATGGCCTAAATCGATGGTGTATGATGCCAAATGATGTTCTAGGACCGTTTTGGGTCGAAAGAAGCGGTTTAAAAATTTGTTCGGTCGAAAAATAGGTCGACCCTAAATCGCAAAAATGTGAAGGGGTATACCTTCAAAAATTGTCAAAAATTAAAAGTCGCCAGAATCGCTTCTAAATGGCCTAAATCGATGATAATTGACGTATAAACATATTCTAGGACGATTTTGGGTCGAAAGAAGCGGTTAAAAATTTTTTTTTGCCGAAAAATGGTCGATCCAGTATCGAAAAAATGTGAAGGGGTATACCTTCAAAAATTGTCAAAAAATCAAAGTCGCCAATTTCGCTCCTAAACGACCCAAATCGATGGTATATGATGTATAAACATATTCTAAGGTCATTTTCGATCGAAACAAGTAAATTAATCATTTTTTTCTATCAAAAAACATGTCAATCCAAAATGTTCAAAATTTAAACATCCCCAATTCTGGCCCTAAAGTGCCCGATTCAATAGTATATGATATCTAAACATCGTAGGAGGTCATCCAAAGCGCAACCGCCGAGACTGGAAATTTATTCTACTTTCGAGGAGGAACAGCATGAAGGGTGTTCTCTCGCGAATATTCACTGCTCGGTGAATTCTCTATTACAACGTGCCAGGATGTTTATTGGCCGGTGTATTTATTTATTATCCAATTGGCTAGTCCGCCGTGGTTGTGTAATAGAAGTACATTGGAGAACTCGCTCATGTTAGACTCCTCGAGGAGAGAGGGGTGGTAAACGCGTGTCAAGGTTCGTTCCTGGTTATCCACATAGGGGTATGCGGGTTGAACAGCTCGACCAATTTAACACGTTGAATACCGTCGGGGTCACCAGTGATCAACGACGCCAATATCACTAAAACTCGAATCAAATATATCGCTAATATTCGTAAAATTTGCAATATTTTTAATGTTACGATAACGATGTAAAGTAATCCGTGTATCGTAGACCGCTCAAACAGTTTTATTTTTAAACATTATATAGACATTACATAGCATTCCTGTGGCTTGGAACTATTATGGTGTGATTAGTGTCATGGGGTTACCAAGTAATGGTATATCTCTGGAATTTGTTCGTTCTTATAAATAGAGATCTAATTTATAATAATTGGAGTAAGAAGTACATTAATGAGCCAAATTAATTGCTTGGAAACATAACAGATGGTACAAATGCAAATATCTGTATATTCAACAGTATAACCAACCCTTAAATTTCGAAAGACTTCCTGTTTTCATTAATACGATAATATTAGTGCAGATTTCTCGAAATGTTCCTAATCTGTTATATTAATGTTTTCTTTCGGGGTGAGTCATAAATAACTTGTACTTGTTCAGGAATATTTTTATTGAAACCCGAAGTTATTAATAGTGACGGCAAATATATTGAATTAAAGTCCACCGTAGTTCATTTTATTGACGAAGAAACTTTATTGTAAAAACGAAACTTATTTAGAAATCAACCCAATATTATCTATTCACGTCGCAGTTGAATTTTACAAAAAAAGTCGCACAATTTTAGTGACTCAGATTACTGTTCTATTGTTATTTTGTTGAAAGAAGTTCCGCGTGGCTAGAAGGGCGTCTAATGTTCGGTCTCCCTTCGGTAGGTTGTCTTTATCGGTGGTTTACGAGGCTCGGCTGTAGAATCATAAGCGAGATGTCTTCTCGGGACGATGGTAAATAAGATCCATATTTTCGTAGCTGGGAACAAAGTCGTGTTACGATCGTATAACCTGACAAGGAAATTACACGGTGACGTATACACCCACGTACGTCTCTGCCTTCCTGGCTGGGATGTACAGGGTTTTTCATTTAAGATAAATGCCTCCACCGTGGAAGTATATTCTTCCGACGACGAAATGCGTTCGCAGCAATTAATTCGAAATTCAAGCCTTCTATTTGTCACATAAACTGAATTAATAAAATGAACATATGTGTAAGATTTATATTATAAGATTCATTGGTCGATTGCCATAGGAAAGGACTGTTTATACTTCGTTAATTGGTATCATTAATTAATTCGAAATTCGAGTCTTTTATTTGTTATACAAAGTGAATTAATAAAATAAATGTATAAGATTGATATTATAAGATTCATTCGTCGATTGTTATAGACAAAGTATAACCGAAATATTCTTCGAGTGGAAAGGGTTAAAAACGAGGACTAATTTGCTTCGTGTATTGAATGCCTCTACTTTTGAAATATTGAGCGAAATACTATAAACAGAATATATAAATACGGTGCTCGAAGAATAATGGTTTCAAGAATTCGTTCTGATGTATGGAAAAATTAGTTGAGTGAAGTGGGATATTAATCTCAATCATAATTAATATTAAAGGCGAGGGTGTTTCCCGTACACGGTAAACGGATTGCGAAATATCGCAGAACAAAAATGGAGTTCCTTTTGCTCGCGGATTCAAAGGCTTTCATTTTAATTGGAATTTCATCTTCCCAGGAATCACCTTTATGAATACGAGAATTAATGAAATTGAATTCCGCGTCGCGCGATATAAAATGATTGAAAGCATTGCACCATAAAATCAAATTGAAGGATGTTTTCTTGATTGACAATCATCAATGAAATTATTATAATATTGAAAATAATAATGATAATCGCCAGATCCAGAATAATACATATGTCTTTTATTTTATAACATCTTACGAACACCTAATTATAAATATAATCTCCATAAAACTACAATCAGCGACAAAACTAAATAACACAAATAAATATCCAATATATTCATAAATATATTCTAATCACAAAACATCACAAACAAGTCTGAATTCAAAAGCTGAACATTCTTCATACATCATACATAATCAAACAACCACATAAAAATGCCATCACGCGACAAACTAAATAGCAGAACCAGATAAAAAAGAAGGAATATATTCCAGACAGTTCAATATTTTCATTCCGATCGGAATTCCATCCTTTCATAGGGAAGCCTGGCGAATACCGGATTTAATAAAGTTGAATTGCAACTGACGTCAGATGAAAAAGAAAAACTGTCGCACGTAAAGCCGTAGCTTTGTGCGTGAATTCAAAACGCGAGTCGGCTCCTTCGTCTCTGCTTTCGTTCTTTCGGTCTTTCGTGGCGAACAAAGGTACCAGACGATAGAACTGTCGATCAATCGTCGGTTGTAGACGTAATCTCGACATTTTTGCCTCGTTAGAAGTTCACCCGATGGCAATGGGGTGCCTTTTCATGGAGGGGTTGCCAGCGGGGTTTCCAGGAGCACTCGAAGTGATCCTGCATCGGGTTCACCCGAAAGAAACCTCGTTCAAGGTTCATTGTGCTTTTTAGCGTATTCCGTGCCAGACCGATTTTCGAGGATTCCGTAAGATAATATTCTTATCATAAAAAGTTTTATAACAGGAACAGACACTTTCTTCATCAATGTAAAACAAGTCCTAATCATTGTAACTGGATATTACTTGACGAACAGTATTACAACAATATTAAATAATTAATACAGTTGATAAATATTCCGAGATAACCTGTTGAAAACCATGAAACTTTTATTACACAGATTCTAAAGTATCTGTTCAATGCGAACACTTTCAAATCAATTCCTAATGGTTACAATTCCTTCCATAAAAATTCTACAGGAACAGATATTTTTTAACGAAACATACAAGTTCGAACAGAAACTTTGTGAAAACAAAAGATAACTATTCATTTCGATCGCTGGAAATATTATTATCAGATGCAATATTAAAAATCAAGCTCAGTTTAAAACATTTGTAATCTACAGTTTATGAGATATATTGAACCTCCATTTATTTCATTTGCAACGAAATCAGGTTGATAACATTCCTTGCTCCGTTTTAACTTTACTTCATATTCCACTTCGAAACAAATATTAGCAGCGGTTAGAAGCCACGAATTCTTGTGAGAAAATTCGGTAATAATGCGACAAACTATGCGCGCGATATGCCAGGCGTAGATATTAGAAACCTGGAAGCTACAAAGACAATATAATTATGAGAATATTAAATTCGTGCTACGAAGTTTTCGTCTTTGGTGGTTAACCCTCCCGCTAGTTATTAAGTACTTAACGTAACTTAACTTGACTCGACTTAACTGTCGAATTCATTTCGCCATCAAACTCTAATATTTCGAATTCTAAAATATGAAGTCCACTGATCGGATCCAAAACATTTATTTGTAAAATGATAACTGATTACGGTTATAAATATTATTTTGCACTTAGCGCACTATTTTAAACTCGTAGGAAAATCTTTCAATCGAAAGTACACGGTTCGTTCTTTCCCCTGTAATATTTTATAGTTGGTACCCTGAGAGATATATCGAAACAAGTGTTTCACTATCGATATTTACCAAGGAATATCGAAGGAAAGATGTCCGTCGATAAGGTTCATTTACGACGCTGTAAACTTCGCG
Source organism: Nysson spinosus (assembly GCA_910591585.2). Taxonomy (NCBI): domain Eukaryota; kingdom Metazoa; phylum Arthropoda; class Insecta; order Hymenoptera; family Crabronidae; genus Nysson; species Nysson spinosus. The sequence goes on along the minus strand of OU342830.1, from coordinate 13,981,475 downwards.
AATATCAACAAGCAAAACCGAGGACTTTAACCTCGAAGTCTAACCACACCTTGGAAGACTTTCCGTGATAGATGATGATATTCTTGGCAACATTTTTGAAGTGTATCCAATTGTACGAAGAAGTTAACATCGTTAATGGAAATCACATTGTTAATTCAATATTAATAAACACCATAGGATTTTGTTATTTTCTTTCCAAAGAAACGAAGAGAATTTACTGGTAGACCTAATAATTTAATAAACGTTCATCCAAGATATGTCAATGGGAAATGTATCGGGTAGATAAAATGGAAGTACAGTGTCAGCCCTCAGGGAATGTCGTGTCTGGTAATATCAATCCATTCCTATTTTCGATTCACCCTATTAAACCCTTGGGACATCCACTCCCGGTACACTGGAAATTTACAATGGCGATGCCATTGAAATTTTAAAGTGACTGGTACATTTTCGATGTAAACAAGTTATGTAAAAAATAGGAGTTAATCGTGGTATCGATAATATCAGGTATGCGCGAAAATTTCGTAGTTTGTGGACGACACAGTTTACGTACCTTCTTTGAAAGGAAATAAATGCAGTGAAGAAAGTTGAAGTGCACTTAAAAAGCTTGCAGATCGATGGAATAAGGTTATACAAAATAATGGAGAATATTTTATTAAATAAAAACTATTGTTCGTAAAAAAAGAAAGAATCAGGTTTGTTTGATTTGAAATGAAATTAGTGTTGTTGAATTCGTTTTTAATATTTAATAGAAATGAAAGTTTGTTTGAAACGTGTTATTTAGTGGAAGTCCTGAATAGTTGCTGTGAGTTGATATATTTTTCTTAAGTTTTCTTTTTAATGCTGCTGCGTTTTTTATGTCCATTTATGCTTGCTGTTATGCTTGAAGTTCTTCTTGCTAGATAATATTTCGGCTTAATGTATAAATTAGTAGGACAGAGTTTATCATTTAGGTTCCCACGAAACGAGTGAAGATTGTTGATGGTTGGTAGAAGCGTGTGGCAGTTGTTGCGTTGATTGGTCTCGATTAAAATCGACTTGCGAAATCATTTGAACGGTCTTCGGTGATGACATCAGCCGGTCATAAGAGATGTTACGTTTGGTGCGTGTATTCTTGGCCGCGATATGCATGCAGCCAACACCCCGTGCATCTGTTAAATGCATCGTCTTAAAAAACCTTTTTTTAACCCTAGAACTACCAAAACAGTCCAAACGACTGGTCCTCGGAATTGAATAAAATTATTAAAATTTATAAGGTTTCATTTTCTGAGATTGTTCGCGGTTCACATTGCCAGTCGACATAAATAAATCGATTCATTTATTTCTTCCATCCGTTCCTCTTTTTGAAGACTTACACTAAATGTATTTATATATTTATATATATTTCGCATGCTTTCAATATTTTATATTATTCCGATATTACTTTATCTTAAAGATATCATAATATTCCATTCATTCTTGGCAACTTTTTGTCAGTTTTTCATTAGAAAACAATTTTAGTCAGTTGTTATCATAAACTCATTTTTTAAACAAATATAACAGTAAGATAATATTTCGAAGTAATTTTGTGACGGTGATTAAAACCAGTTATTAAATTATAATAATAAATAATGCAACAAATAAATATATAATCAAACTAATACATAAATAATATATAATAATAATTAATCTCAAAACAAGCTGATTTTGAAACTAATGTAAAGTTGTTGATCTCAAGATGATTACAATTTAAACACCGCCATAATTCAATGATACTTGTATCTCGATAATTAGTAACAAATTGGTGTTAATCCTGTAGATATTGAAAGTTATACTCGAGCAGACGAATCAGTCATTAGTTACCCGAAACTGTGTTAAAGCAATCCCATTAAGATAAGAAGAATTTATTTCGTTCCACTTTGACGCTTTTCCCCTGCGACAAGATAGAGTCGAAATTCCAGTAGATAAAGCGAAACTGCTGGCTCGTGTTTTCTTGTTACTTCAAGCGACCACTTCGGAGGACAACGTTCCGTGGAATAAAATATATTATAGAAATATTTAATAAAATTAAGGATCTACACGACGATCACATATTATTCAGCAACCAGAAATGAGATACGCGAGTTTAATTGCGAAGGAAGATCCAAATGTGGTTTACATTAATTAGCCAATCTCAGAATCGTTATTTAAAGTAATGGCACGCGATTTGAGGAAACGAATGAACTCACTATTTATATATTTGTGGGAAACCCAATTAAAAATATTGGAATAATTTGATTTGGCATTCTATAATTAGTACCGGTGAAAAATTGAAAAAGAATCTTTCTCGAAGGATGTAAATATGTTAAATTTAATATAAACAGAGGAAACGGTGTGGTAGTCGATAATAACCTGGTCGGTTGATATGACTAAAAAACATCAAGAATAAATAAATATTAATAATGATATACATCAGTAGTTAGAAATTGTTCTATAAACACTGAACCTAGTCCACTTAGCTACCAAGTTACATAACAATAATTAACAAGACATTTCCCAGTGTCTTATACAAATAACATCGATGGAAATACATTTAAAAACCGCCATTAACATTCCTATGCCTTAATTGCATCTAATCCTGGAGACTTGGATTCGCGATCTAACCACATTATTTAAGTCCACGTACTAATTCACTCTCTAATTAGATGTTATCGTATTAATTGCCAGTGGTACCAACTCGGACCTGCGAAGAGCTTGGTAAGGAAAGTAGAATTTGTACTCGAATTAATCGCAATAAAAATGTCCGGATTCATACGGTGCCGGTTGCGATTGCTGCTCGATTTCTCCTTACAAGTTCGCCATGGAGAGAGAGACAGAGTGAGGTGGAGAGACTCGGAGAGAGAGCGAGAAAGAGCGACGCATGGATGAGAAAGAGAGATAGAAAGGGAGTGAGATATAGGGAGGAGGAAGAGCAAGAGAGAGAGAGAGAGAGAGACACGTAGAGGAGAGAGAGAAAGGATGGGGAAGATACGTGGGGAGAGAAAGAGAGAGCGTAAGGAGAAAGAAAGAGAAAGAGAGAGAAAGAGAGAAATGATTGTCTTAAAGGCGCAATGTTCAAGCTTCGCAATGAGTGAGTAAGGTCCTCCTTGCGATTTCTCGCTGCATCTTCCGCGGCGTATTCATCGGATAAATCCGTGGCTATAAATCCGGAGATCCTGAAAACAAGTTTCGAGGTCCGAGCAATTTAACGGCGATGCCGTAAGCCGATGCTTTAGTGGAGCTTTGCGAATGAAATCCGCGGCGTGCAACACGCGTTACAACAACCCCCCCACCGATGAAATATCGCGGCAAATTACCGGCAAATTCGACGCCGAGAAAATTTCACCGGCGACCCGCGAAACCCGATTAATTCGTTGGCCAGATCGTGACATTGGCATTGCTCGAGGAAAATTGCGATCGGGGACACCCGATTCCCGCTAATTACGCTTGTAATTTCGATTTATCTCCGATGCAACTCGTTTGTGCAACTGTTCTACGTGCGGTCTCCTAAATGCGCGTTTATGATAACGATTTTATGAGATACGTTATCGCGGCAAAAGCTTTATTCTTTTTGGGGATGATTTTTTATTTGCTTGATTTACGTGCGCAGGCGATTTGGATTGGTTTCATTCGATTCAATGATAATAATCATTAATTGTTGGTGTTATATTATGTTTGCCGAGTTGTATTATTTCTGATATTATTAATCCGTAGTTTATTGTTTAATCTTCAGGACGACGATTTTTTAATAATTTGTCTTGTATATGATACGATTTGGATTGTTTTAATTTCAGTTTTTGTTTTCGTAATTAATTATTGGGATTACGTTATACTTGTTCTCTTGTGTTGATTCTGATATTATTAATCCATAGTTTATTATTCTTATTTCTTTATTATTATTATATTCTTATTCATTATTATAACTCAACCGTCGTTAAAACGACGGTTAATTTAATTATTTTCGTTCTTTTTATATTTTTCTGCTGGGACACAAGAGAAGAGAATATTTCTCACACAAAAAGAAAGTTTAATCATTTTTCCACAACTTTCTTTTTCTGTAATGATTGATAAATTAATTTAGCGGTATCTTTTTTCACCACCTCCTGTGTTTTAACTATTATTTCCCCAGTTATTTGCATCCAAACACAAAAATACCAAAACACACATTTTGCTCGAAATAGGTGCACATAAAATCGCGATAAAAATAGTATCAAATCAACTTGTCCGTCACTATTCAATATTACTTATATTATAATATTATCTAATACACGTTTGTATTTATGTCACAACTCATGTTTTCAAATCTTGAATCTCCTAAAAGTAAAATTTCAAAATTTGATGGAAAAGCTCGGAAAGCTCGTTTCGCCGTTTAGAATAATCGGCTGTGCTTTTCCGCTAAGTGAATTGATTCTCGTCATCGTCTTCGAGAAATTGAATATTTCCAAGAGTCTTCGCTTCCTCGTAATTTTCGTTAGCATAAAACAATCTGGTGATTTTTATTCTACGACCGTTCTCATATTTTCTTTGCGTTAATCCCATTCAGAGATTCTAGTAATTCTTTTCTGGAATTCTCGGAGTGGCAGGCCTTGACAACTCCCACGACACAATTTCGAGCTTCCTGATAAATAAGAGATTTACATATTTCTCTTTACTCAGATATAGTCGAGCTTCTTAGGGAACCTCCTTGAATCTTTTAAGGGATAAGTAAACAGGAGTATTCTCAAAATAGATCAATATTTTACTCTTTTTGTTTACCACGAAGTACAGAGAAAACGTTTGCGACTTATATTGATTTTACTACATATAATAAATTATTACTATAATAAAGCATATTTTGTTATGCTAACTGTAGACATTCTTATACTATTTCTATTAACATGCTATTGCCACTTAAACCAAATTATTCAAAAATGAATATTCTTCTAATTGAAAATATCCACCGGGAAATTTGATATTTTAAGTAATAAATATATGCATGAAACTCAAGAATTAATAATAACTCGCTATTTCCATCTTAAACCAAAGTATTCAAGTGTGAATATTTTACTAAATGAAAACATGCATCGGGAAATTTTATACTTCAAGTAATAAATATATATACGAATATCAAGAATTAATAACAGCTCGCTATTTCCAACTTAACCGAAAAGTATTCAAGAACGAATTATTCTTCTAATTGAAAATATCTTCCATTGGAAACATTTTACATTCGACAGAGTTAAACGAATACACTTCAGAAACGTATTTCAGTATTCCGGGAAACTAATTCCTTATGGGACAGTCGCAATAACATATCCGTTTGTTGTTGCAGACGCGTGACACACAGAGGACTCCAAAGTCAATGACAGTCAGTACCTCGAGTTGTTAGCGGGACGTCGGATCGCATTCATGCTCCTCGGATACCAGTTAATTCCGCCGATTCGGGTTTTTTTCATTAATTATTCGTTCGGAGCAATGAGATAATGAACTTCGGTGATTAATATGACAAGAAGATGACGTCACTGATACAGAGGGACTTCGGGTCTCCTAGAAAACGGGAATCCACGGGGAGCAACGCGTCCAGCTATTTGTTGGTGAGTCAAGCTTTATTTATGCATATTTATAACGCTCGTTTTTGTTATATTTTAATTAGTTATATTGCTGCGTTATGATTTTTATTACTTGAACTTAATAATTTGATCATTTTGGATGAATGTGATGGACGTCTTGGATGTTATAACCTAAAAGTTTCGTTGTTAAACATGGCTGCCGTTCACCGATTAGTTCTTCCGTTAGGACTCGTCTTTTGGGGAATGTTATTATTAAGTTGTTTTTATGCGGTATTGTTATCTTATAATCGGAAATTGTGTTGGGAATTGTGCTCTGAACTTTAGATTATTATAATATCTTGGTATTCCGTTGATATTATAATCCAATATATTAATAATCAATGACGACATTAATTGATAATAGAAGACGAAGAAACCTGCGATTAAACTTGAGGTTAGTTTTAACAATTTCGCATTATTCTCGATATAAAATTTGATCTTGAAATTGATGCTTTATAAAGTGCTAATTGCGATCATTTCACTGGTATTTAATTACTATTTTCAATATTAATGATTTCCATCATTAATTCACGAATCATTAAGAAACTTCAACTGCAATTTAATGCTTGTTTAATTAATTACACGTCGCTCGTACGCCATCGAATAACTGTAATTATTTCATTCGTATCAGTTTCCTGCAATCATTATTTCGCGACATTACTTGTTTAAACAAGAATTATATAAATTGTCACTTTATATAACTTACCGTCTTTATTTCTCACAAAACATTTCTACCTACACAACATACTGTACATACCTCTTTAATAATAATATATATACATCGCGTAACTAACATTATTCTCTAACAAAAACATGTTAGATGTTTTGATGAAATTCCATTATTCTTCCGAATATAATGTTTCGGTTAGGAAATATTGATATCATTTGTCGTAATATTCATTAATATAACCAGAAGATAGTTATATCGTGACAATATCTTCCAATCCGAGTCACCCAATTGGCGGGCATCTTGGTTACTTTCCCAAGGCTCGTTATCGTTCTCCAAATAAGTTCTGATACCAGGATCCATTGTGTGTCGTATTCTTATCAGCACGGTGTCCACCGTCGCGTGGGTTCGTCCTGCACGGTCTCATATCGCACGGTATACAACAATAATGTCTATTTACGGGGCACGTATCCCGGAAACGGAACAAAGTCACAAAACGGCCGACTATATTCAAAGAATACGCGGCAAAGGTAAACGCACGTCCTTAACACGAAGGACAGCCATAACCGAGTCGTTTACTGCGCCGAAGGAAATTGTGTGGCGAGTAAGCCGGTCGCCGGAAGTACCGCCATTTGTCAGGAAGAACGAGAAAGGTTCTCTTTTCTCGAATGGAAATTTGGCCGTGGAGAAAGACATTTTTTTTCTTAACCGATTCACCCTACTTTTTTTTCGAATTATTATCGTCGCCTTCGCTTTGATTATCCACGCGCGTGACGCGTGTTTCTTACTTCTGTTTCTTTTTCTCTTTGCTCCCTTTTTATCTCTGCTTTCACGATGTCACGCTTATCTATCTTCGTCCTGGCTACGACGAGCATTGAATTTATAATAAATCGTTTCCTTGGTAGTCCAAGTCCGCGCGATATTAGGTTTTCTTTCGGTGGGAAAATTCATTTCTTATTCCTTCCGTTCTCTGGATTTGATGGAATTTGATGGACTTCTGTTTTTCTTCCATTGGAGAAATATCGATTCTTGCGATTGGAAATGTTTGGATTTTGATCTTCATGTCATTTGTTATGTTTGCTTTTCGGGATATTATTGTTTGACTGATTGGAAATAATATATCAATAATATTTCGATTATTATTTCTTGACCCGTGGCAAATATTGCAATAATATTTCAATAGTTATTTTTTCACCCGTGGGAAATGTTTCGATAATATTGCGATAATTACTTTTAGTCCCGTGGAAAATAATATTTCAACAGTATTACAATATTTATTTCTTGACCCGTGGAAAATAATATTTCAATACTATTTCAGTATTTATTTTTAGATCCAGTGGCGAATAATATTTCAGTAGTATTTCAATAATTAATTTTTGACCAATGACAAATAATATTTCAATAATAGTTAATTGTTGGTTTTGAATATTTTCACGGGTATATTACCTGTGGGTTGTTCATAAGAAAATTGGTTCATTAAATATGGTAGTTTCGTGTTTGAAAATAAGATGACACCGTATATTAATCGGGGGAATTCGTTACATAATTGAAGATGCAAGGTGCACTTAGCCTGCGCTACTCAATTTTAATGATATATGCACTGTCATGCTTCGAGTTATGCAACCCGAAGTAAACATAACGTGGAATTATACCTAGAATGAAGAATCCCCTCGAATTATCGTTACATGTAAATTTCATACACTTTTCTATTGCATCCCATCTTATAAACTTACGAAATGATTAAAATTGGAAGTAATATGCAATAACATTGTACAACATTGTAAAACATCAATTAAAGCAAATATCTGCTTTATGTGGAATTTTTTTTAAATCAGCCCGAAACAAAGAATTCGTGAATTTCATGTAATTAATTATCCCTCGAATTTCTCTATGATTTCTTGCAAAACATTATATATTATTTGAAAAATAAAATAGGCAATTTTATGTTTTATTCTGAATGCAAGGTTGAAACTGGAATATAAGTTATTATAAATTTTATATGCAACTTAATAATTATAAAAATGTAATACCGTTAAAATATAGAAATATACAAAAGTAGATCAAAAGATGATCAAAAGCAACTGAAATAGAACCAAATAGATCAAAATAGGTCAAAACATATCGAAAAAAATCAAAATGGATCCAACTATATTCAAATAGATAAAAAACACCTAAAAATAGATCCAAATCCATAAAAATACATAAAAATAGTTGAATATACTTCAAACATATCGCGGAATCTATTCGACAAAAAGCACAGACCACCATAAAACTCAGCAATCAATATCGCGCACGTTTCTGCATAAAATAAATATTTTCTTGGACGTCAAAGATGATTTTATTCGAAGTATGCGTAAGTTTTCTCATCGTTAAATATTGAACTGCCGGTATGGATGGAATTTGATGAAGGATACGGAATATAAGCGAGAGGAGGGAAACGGGGAAGGTATGCATCGGGGATGAGGAAAAAGTGAAGTATCGCCATTGGCGGAAGGGTCGACGGGAGAAATGCGAACTCGGCGAGTTCCCGTTTAATGCAAATTTTGTCATGCACCGAAGCGATATCTCGCTTCTGTAGAATTAATGTTCGCGATGTTTCCTTTTCATTTCCGGTGATGTCGTGCGCCTACGAGTTCCCTGAGACGATTTTCAAAATGTGATGGATAGCTTTGAATGCTCCCTCCCTAGATTTCCTTGGCATCCCTAAGGATCCTTTGTTTTGGCGTATCACGATCCAGGATGTCAAATATCCTGGTTCGACTTGCTCCTAATATTTTCACCCGACTTTCTTTCTCCCTCCAACAACCTATTCGCTTTATCGCGCTTATGGAATTTATTTCACCATACTTCGTCTTATGGCGGTAATATTTGGCCGCGTATAGCGCCGACGATAATCGTTTTGCATAAAATATTTCGTGCGTATTCTTCCGACTGTCGTCGGGTTTTACTGCAACGTTATTATATTGAAGATGATGGATATTCGTAATAAGGAAAAATGTAATGCCTTGATAAGAAGTAATACAGAATGTCGCGTATGAAATAACCCAGCTAATTAAGTATTTTAATAGCGATAATATGATCAATATTTTAGACATAAGAAGAGATTCAAATACCTGATGTCATGGAAGAGAATTCCTTTCGTTACGAAATTTTATAGGTCTCTCATATTTTTTATACGAAAATAAATATTTGGTCATCTAATTAAATCGTTTTTTAATTAGGTGGTCTTTTTTACTTGAGATGCGCTGTGTAATGTCTCAGGAGGGAATAATATAGTTATCTGATATAACTTTGCAAATCCACACGACTTATTTGGTTCGATTTCGATTTTTTATACTTTTATAGTTATCTGACATAAATTTGCATATCCAGACAATTAATATCGCAAATAGAGACATCGTGTGACTCGATGAAGAATGGACGGTTCGTGAATACTTTTGAATATTCAGTCGAGCATTAACTTGGATGGCTTGCGTGCTTTAGTGGAGCCACATGACCATCTGTTCTTATCCACGTGCCAAGTTAAAACGTTTTTAAGCTCTGGAGAGGGCTGTAATACCGTCATAAGGACGAAGGACACGAAGATAGACTTCGTGATCTTGCATAATCGGATCGTCCAGTCAGTTAATTCCGGTTCCGACTAAAACACTACTTCTTTATTAATGGATCCAAACGCGGTTTCAATATGCATTCGAATATTGAAGATGTCCGGTAATAATTAACAAAGTGAAAGATGTAAATTGAATTTCAGGGGATAATTGTTTTTAATATCGTTTATTTTCTAGGGATAATTGAGAATCTTTATAACAGTTGTACAAATGAAAATCGTCATGTTGGCCTACAAATTACTTGTATTTTCGTTGTTGGAAATTTAGATTTGTTATTATTAACGGAAATAAGAATTAATATAATACTATTATTTGTTCAACGATATTAATTTTCTAAATTGGCAGAACTGACGAATAAAACGAACATTCAATTTGTTCGATAATTCAGTATTTTTTCACACCGACGCTTTTCGATTTTCATCGGAATAAATTCATAATCGATACAAGCATAAAAATATCAAATCACCTATATTAAAAAATACTAGATAAATTGAATAAGTTAGATAAATTTCATATATTCAAAAAATTCGATAAATTTTATAAGTTCAATAAATTAGACAATAAAATAAAAAAGATCGTTACCAGCGATACGAGTCTACGAAAAATGAAGCACTTTTATCCGTAATAAAGAAATGGGTTATTGTTCGCACAATAATGTTTGATAAGAGGACACAGCTCGTTCGTCCGAAATAGAAGATCTTTCTGAAATTGAGTAGTCGGAGGGTGAAAGATTCAAGTTGGTTTATCCGTAGCGTGAAAGGCGCGAGGGTTATCTTTAATAGAAGCAGGTCCTGCGAGGAGATGTCCTGCGACAAAGTAAACCCGCAAACAGGATCGAAGTTGTATCGACGGTTCGCCCACAGGAAACTTTCGAGACAACCACCGTATACGCGATGACCTTCTGTCTTACTAAATTGATATATACTGGGTGTTGGAAATATATCGTTTATATCATTTATAGCAAAACAGTTCAGCTGAAATACTTGGAAAATCATACCTTAATGTGTTACCCTTTAAATTGTACTATTCTGATTTTATTGAATTTGTTTAATTAAATCAACCGGCTAAGTTAATATCGACTACGATCTTGTTGCGAGTATTTGCATTAATTGTTATGTATTTGTGTTTTTCGAGAAGGCTATTTTTGGTACCGTCCCTCGTTTTTTGAAAGATTCCTTATTTATGACGTATTTCACGGAATGAAGCATCTTCCTTCGTAATTAGACTCGCATGGATAAACCATGCGTTATTATATCAGTTAATAATATTATTAATTACCTTGATCCAATCGTAACTCTTTAAATGTTTGTTCTGAGAAAATGTCCAGGAAGTCATCTTGAGCTTTTAAGATGCAAATGACAAATCGCCAGACACTATGAGATAAAGATAAGCCCTTAAACCTTTAATACGAATATTTAGAACAAATTTGCGAATATTTATTAATTCGTATTATGGATTTTTTAATATTATTGAATAACTATAATATATTATAACCGTCGCTATACAAATTCTTCTATTATTTACAATTGAAATATTACGAAATATTTGAATTGCACAATGAAGTTCAGAAAGAAATAATCCGTTAATAAGTTCGGAGTATTTTCCAATAATAGCACATAATTTGTATGGCTGAGTTCATTTACCGTAACTTATCGATACGGTTTGCACTGGCGGGTCTTATTTACAAAATCGTTCGGCAATAAATAACAAATAAAGACTGGATCGATATGGTGGCTGCGGAAATGGTCTCCCAGCTGGGAGAGTTCGGCGCGACTACCAATCGCCTCCGGACTTTTCTATGCGATATTTATACGATTGGAATTCGAGATCGATCGGAAACTTATTGTTCGAACGCGTTCTAAAGTAAATGCCAACGAAAGGCGGAAGTGATACTTGAAATAATTCAATCCCTACATTTATTCGATTAGATTACTTGCCATAGTTTTATTCAGTAGCGATTAATTTTATGCATTTCCTTAATAGTATAAAAGTTACATATTATAGTATTAGTATAAAAGTTAGTTATAAAAGCTGGATACTTTTTCATATATTTTATTAGATCTCCGGAAAATTCTGGCCACGTTTTTGTAAAGGAAAGTAATAGAATGTTATGCGATGAACGATTATAACAAAATCTAATAACAAAATATATTTGAAGAAAAGATATGGCGACTGAGAGGCGATATTCGGATTTATTTCACTTACTTTTTGTTATTGAATTTTAAATCACCGACGAATGAAGTAATTCTTAATGTCGCATCTGAATCGTGGTTGGAGTTGTCGCGATGAACTGAGTGGCGACTTAGAGTCGCCTCCGAGTACAATGGTTCATAATATGCTTATGGTTTGGAAAATGAGATAAACCAACTTTCTGCATAATTAGGATGTAATCTTATTACGTGATGAATCGTGCTTCGTAATAAGATTACGTGTAATAGATTCTGAAGTGAAAATGCAGTTTGAGTTACAGTCTATTATAGATAATCTTGTAATCCACGGTGTATCCTTATCGGACTACATTATTTTGAGCTATGAAACCCACCTTAACTCACCAAAATTATCCTCGACTTTATGATAACGTACTTATTATATTTTCTGTCATATTATGTTCATCTTTATCCGAAAATCAACATTAAATTTTAATAGAAACTGTAACATAATATAATAGGATTTGATGAGAAAAGCGGTTAATTACGATATTAAAACCAAAGTTGCGACATATATTTATTAAAAATTATGCTTTTCAGCAACATTTTTTCGGCTTCTTCGGTCGATTTTCAAAGTCCTAAAATACAAGGAGTACACAAAAGTAAAATACAAACCAAGATAAAAAAGTAGGGCGATAATAATTTGCGATGTTAGAATTGTACTAATTTTTATCTTCGGTTTGAGTATTTCCAAACATAATATAATACAATACAACATATATATAGAGGAAAAAGAGGCCATCAATAACGAAACAAAGAGATCTAAACTTTCAAGTAAATAGAAAGTGGACCATTTCACCGTTTCACGATGGGCCATCAGCCCGGAAAAAGTCGAACGATCGCGGAGGAGGCGACAATAAATCTTTCGTTCAATCAAGTTAAAACGATGCTAAATTATTTGGAAGGGCGCCGCAGTGCTAAAAGTGGAAACCTACCAAATCTACGATATCGCCTTGCCACCGTTCGCTTGGATTATATTTCTGTAGAACCGACACTATCACGCCCTGAGAATATAATGTCGGTGCTACTTTAAGTCGACGACTTAAAGGAGAACCGACGTCCGGAAAATAATAAATAAAAATAAGATACGCGAATTTACGGTGAAAACATTGTCATTCCATGAAACAGCCTTTTAATATCATGGACAAAATTCCAAAAGGACTATCAATTTAATTACTACAGTTATTGTAATTATAAAACTATTAGATTCCTTAAATATAATAGTAAGTCAAGTGGCCTGAAAAAGTTTTAATGGATGATCAGTGAACAATAAATAACTTCATTAATTTCTTAGATAATACATGCCAATAAGAAAATTATGATAATAAATGCAATGTGTAATTGAATTTTTATCTAACTTAAGCTTTATTATAAGCTGGTATAAGCTGGTATAAGCTTTATTAATAATAAACAATATATTTATCCACCTGTGACACGTTTAATATATTAATTATGATCTGAGTACCTTTTATTGTCACGTATCTTTACTGTATTGGTATGTTATATGATATTTCAAATTTCGATAGTTTATTCATTAACATCCGGTTATGATGAATGATTTAAGTGGGAATTAGAAGTCCTGTCATGGCGGTTCTATGGGAATTGATGTCGTACTTTCTATAATGACCCGTCGCCGTTCTATCTGTCGACAAGTATTAGTTATAGGAAGATTATTCCACTTTCTAAGTAGAAGTTATAATAAAAGATCCTAGGTCCTACGATATGTGAGTCACGAAACGCCATTATTCTCGTCTGTATACATATTTCCAAAAATGAATGCAAACTTAATACGAGAATTAATCCAATTATTTCAAAGATATTTCGATATACCAAGAATCGCAGACGTTCAGCATACCAATTTATTAATGAAACTAATTATAATCTAAAAATAGACTGATGTACCAAGAATATCGGATATGCGGTATATCAATCTATTAATGTAATACAAAAATAATCCGATATACCGGATATATCAAATATTCATTATATTAAATAATATCGCTGTTTACATGGTTTTATTTGATTCTCGCATATCGAATATTCAGTATATCAAATAATATCGCCGTTTACATGGTTTCATTTGATTCTCGCATATCGAGATACAATGAGCATCCAACGCATTTACATCAAATAATATTCTGTTTGGATTAAATGTTGCTATGGCAATCCACGGTGGGTCGGTAGCACGAAGATATCGATTCTAGGTTCCGGCACGCCGTAACCCGGCTGCACATTCATGATAAAGTTCAGTTCACTCACCTTCTTCTCACTTGTCGATCCAATAAACTCTAATAATATCGCGCTTCGCCTTCAAAAAAGACTCGAAAGACGTCAACAGTGCTTTCGAAAATCAAGGACATTAAAACGCCGCTAAATAATCTTACTATAGTGATTGATTGGTGGATTGAATTCCGTTCAGAGTTATCATTAAAAGTATTAACTGCTTTACTTTGTAACACATTCATGATACAGCTATATTCATTTATTAAGGTATCTTCGATTTACCTGTAACGATTTAATGACATGTCTCTAATATACCTACAATAATATTAATAATTATTCGGTTATTAGATAATATAACACTTTCACACGACTCCAAAATCGTATCCTTGCACATAAAATATTTTATAATATATAATTCTCGTTTTATCGAGATCCATTTTCGCAGCTAAACATTGATCGATCTAAACGATTGATAATTTTCGTCATTTCCAATAACGCATTAATATGTCGTATTAACCCTTCAACGGCGGTGTGTTCTAACAAAAAACCATTAACATCGTAAGATGCGATATTCGTGTGACAATAATTGGCATTAAATTATGTCAATAAAAATAAGAAAAATCGAAAAGTGATCGAGCTTCAGTTATTCGATCGGTTGTTATGTGACACTTAACAGTATGTTCCATACTGTATTAATTTACTAAAAAAGCAAATGCGTAGTGCCGACTAAAATTGACTAGTCGTATATATACGCCTTTCGCAGTCAAAGGGTTAATACGGATACGTGTTCCGCGTGGAATGGTATCCGTGCAGCTTCCGTGTGAATGATCAAACCCTACGTGAAAAGCCTGTCGACTGGATTCCGAGGGAAACGGTTATTCAAACGTACTAATTAAAGTGTGTCCGGAAACGGAGGCTGTCGATAAAACAAGTAATACCTTCCTCTGTGATTACGTTTACAGTGATACGCGTAAACATATGTGCTCAATTTATTTAACGCGAACCATACGCGAACGTCGACAGGCTATTCGTCGAGAATATTCCGAATATTACTCAGGTAATTAATACAATTTTATGATACACTGCACTTTGTATTAATTGGACTGGTTCATATGTAGCTCTAATTGTTATGATTATGGTAGTTGTTACATGTTCGTTTAAAAATCTGCTTTATATATTTATCGTGTTATGGTAGAAAAGCAATGCATTTATTATGGCTTGAGATTAATTTAAACTTGAAATCCATAAAGTTGTTATTAAGGATACTTATCAATATTTTTATTAAATATACGTTATCGTGTAAGTTCATTTCTTAGGTCTTATCAGTATTTGACAGCATGATTCATTCCGCGAGTAATAAAAAATTGAGTTACGCAATTCAATTTGATATAATTTTCTTGATGGCGTAGAATCCAGAATTATCTAGATTCAAAATTATTCCCTCGCACCACTGCGCGTTGTAATAATAATTCTACGGATTATAATAGTAATCGGATAGCTTACGCAATAATCGTATCGATTATAATAAAAATCGTATCAACTCCATCACACAGCATCCGAATAAAATCCGCCATCTTCGCAAATTCACGTGATATAATTTTCTCGGTGGCCTACAATCGAAAATTGTTTAAATCCAAGTTTATTCGTTGGCACGATTCAATATTATAATAATAATCTATTGATTGTAATAGTAATAGTATCGATTATTATAATAATCGTATCGTCTCCATCACACGACATCCGATTAAAATCCGCCATCTTTGCAATTCGACTTAATATCATTTTCTCGGTGGCATAGAATCACAAACTTTCTAGATTCGAGTTTATTCGCTGGCACAATGACTGCACTTATCTCCCAGCCTTTTCCATATCGGTATCTTCGGTTCGTACAGACTCAATGGTATATAAAGAGACGTACATAGTAATATATACTCTGTTCACCCTTATCATTCTCTCAGTCGTGTGCTCCCCGGAGTACATACTGGCTGGTAAATAAATGGCGGCCAAGGAACACGTAACATTCTCGATCGAGTGCAGCTGTCGCTTTACACAATGTGTGCCGATAGTTTCGTTCCGCAGGTGAAACAAACAGTTGCACTCGCTGCACTCTAATTTCGGCGTATTAATCCTTTGATCGGCGATAATAATATGCGAAATTAAATATGTGTCGCCGATCACAACTATGTTCCGGAAAAATCCCTCTTAATCCGAAATTCTTCCGAAACTTTCTTTTCCATTGAAATTTTCAGAACAATTTTAGACGAACAGAAATTTTCAAACAAATTTCAGTCGACGGAAATTTGCAGAATAATTGGGGCGAAAATAATTTTTCAAACAAATTTCAATGGAAAAGAAAGTTTCGGAAGAATTTCGGATTAAGAGGGATTTTTCCGGAAAATTTCAGTCGAGGAGAAATTTTCCGAAAAATTTCATTTGAAAGTTTCCATAAGTTTCTAAATTAATTCGACTAACTAGTTCCAAAATGGGATTATTAATTAAAGCCTGGTTTCAGTTAAATACTCTTCTTATCTTAATTCATTATTTGATATTTGAAGAATACGTCTGCTTCCTCGGATAAACACGAAATTCCTCAGCAGTTGGTATCCTTTCATACTTCATTCACGTCGGTAAATTACATTAAACGCTCTTCTCGGAACATTCTGCACATGGCGCACTTCCTTTTACCGTTATTTGTTAAATGAATTCCAACAGCTCGGCGGTGGTTTTGTTTAGTAAGCAAGCCGCGCGAACATCGCGAATTAAAAGTTTCTTTAAATTGACACCAATTCCGCTCGTCGCATTGTATTCGGCCTTTCAACGTCGTTCTAATAACTTCTTAAAACTCCGTTGATTGACAACTTGATATCCCGTCAATTATTAATCTTCCATGTGCAGAATTTCTCGTCGGTAAGAACAGACTGCTTGCCGTATAATCATGTGTTTCAGCAATTATCGAATCACTGCAATTTATTACTAAGACTATTAGTTACTGTCGAAGATTACACTGTCAAGAGTTGGGTGATGCGAGCCTTGAAAGATTGATTATATTAATTATGTTTTAATGTCTTCTCTCGCGGTGCGTAATTTATTATATCTCTCGATCTTACATATTTAACTGTTTTCAATGTGATATTCTTCTAATATTAATTGAAATGTAATTTTCGTAAGAAATAATAAAGGAGTCTTGAAACCTTATTTTCGAAGGTGCTCGTCACGGAAATACAATTATCGTCAAAACACAACTGCCATTACGGAAATTATTATTTTGTATTAATTAAATATTAAATTCATTTCTTTGTTAATAAACTCAGATCAGATGGCCCACATGTACAGGACATCCCACGTAAAATAGACCACCTAATTCTACAAGAATATTTGTTTCTAAATAAAATATGAGTGATTCTAAAAACTCTGTAAAAAATCGACATCGGCAGGAATTCTCTTTCGCGAAATTGACCGTTCGAAGCCAGTCGGATAACGGGTCAAATACTTTCCGTATTATCGCAATTAAAGGAGATAATTACTAATTACTAATTAGGTACCTTATCTCATATGAGACACAGGATTCCAAAATAATGATCATCCAATTGTAATATCTTACGATTCATAGGCTTCTACATTAAGTAGACTTATTCATGAACTACATATATTAAAAATTCGTGAAGTTGGTCAGCCATAGTCGGACACTATATTTCGCATAATATTCGTGACATTAACATATGCGTAACGGAGCAAATTCGCCGGATTTTGTTAAATAAAGTTTTGCTGATAGAAAAAATCCAAAACGTAATCAAACGTAGCCAAACATGTGAGATCGAAGTGTAACATATTTAAAGACTCACATTTGAGTTATCCGGTGGGTATGTGTTAATGAAATTAAGCCGTGGAAAATGGATGAATTCTTGATTACAGTGAAATGACACCGTAACTGGTCGCGCTTAAAGTTCCACCGAGCATTCCACGGCGCACACCCTGTACATGACGCACTTCCTTCGAGCGTGCTCCTATTAAACGAATTCTTACAAGGACAGTGGACATTCGACTTTTGCAGGAGACACACGTCTCTAACCGGACGCGTGTTCGACGTTTATTTGTCCCTCTCTTTGTAAAACTCAGTCAGCCTTCTCCGGTATCTCGAAACCACCGGGCTCTTCTGTGCTTCTGCGAGCATTATATGCGTGCATCGTCCATTACGATAACGAGCTGCCGGCACTCGAGTCCGTTTAATTGTCGTTTGTGCCGCCTAATCGTTCTACCTCTTTCTCTCTCTTTCTCTTTGTCTTTTTCTTTCTCTTTTTCTTTCACAGCCGGGACACTCGTCGAAACATTAACTGGTGAAAACAACGCCGTTGCAATGCGCGCGCATCTGTGTATCGCATTTAAATGAACCGTGATAAACGCGCCGTATCTATGTTCAACGCGCTTTGATTATCATAACTATGCGAGAGACTTTGCCTTTTTCTTCCTGCGCTCAACGTTTTGATGTCTCGTTCTTGAAGAATTCCTTCGACGCAGGTACGAATTCTTTGTGTCTTCGGGGATGTTGGGGGTGTGTGTTAAGGGTAGGTTGCGTTTAAGTGAAGAAATCGGTAAATGAAAACAAATATTAAATGAACAGTTTGCAGGACATTTTTATATGCAGAATATTTCGAAATTAATTCCAGACTAAACACATACAGGTTTCAAATTTAAATTAGGAATTATATTTATACTAATTAAACTGTTATATTATAATAGTTTTTTGGGGGGAAATTTGGGTCTTTTGTTGAACATCTGAGAACGAGGGTTGCAAGAATTATATAGTATATCATGTATTACGAAACTGAAGCTGAAACGAATCACTGTTTACATATAATATAAAATACAAATCCACAAGCTCTTTAAATAATAATTACAACCCTAATATTAATATTGTAATATCAACTGATAACCATTGATACTCCATCCAGAAATATTAGCGTTTAATTTCATTATCAATATAATTCTTATCAGATCCAAGAAAACGTCCAATTAATTACCACACTTTTAAATATCCTTAATTATCTTCATAACACGCAAGAAGATGTTACTTATCCAAACCGCTTATCCAATCGTTAACATACCAATATACAATTCCAAGGACATAAATCCATGCCAATAATTGCACATCATTAATTATTACAAATAAATACATTAAATAACATTATCCTGAGAAACTTCCACTAAAACACCAGAATTCATGGCGCGTAAGCCAATAATTCGTATCAATAAAAATCTGTGCACCCCTCGAAGCAACCGGTACATTGTTTTACTAAGATCTCGGAAGGGTGGCTCCTGCATTGTTTGGCTATCGGTGATCCCGGACTTCCGTTAGATAGCGGAGAAAAAATATTCAGTAGCGGAGTAGAGAAACATCCGTATGGGTTGGTTATGCAAGCTAACAGACCATTGGATGGGACGTATGGTAGACATATATCGTCGGCTATCTGGTAGAACGATCTGAATGACTCTGTTGGCGTTCGCTGTGTTCTACAGGACGGAGTATACGTAATCTTCGTATGTAAGTCAAATGCAGTTCCATTTCAAGGGAATATTAATCGGAACTCGTGCTTATCGCGACCCTCGAATCTGATTGAATCAGTTTATATCGCGCGTGACGAATTCATTGTTCTCGATCCTCTCCTACTGTGATCCTAATGTGATATCTACACAGCCGGCCATAAGTTTGGGATCTCTTACTATCAAAACACTTTCAAATGCGGTTTCCGTAAACAAGAAATACTATGAATTACAGAATTTCAATTCTATATTCATTTTACCTAAAAACATCCGACGTAGGCTTCATATACTTTTAAACACAATGGACATCTTTAGCACGTGAATTTTTCACGCGAACGAAATATGGAATAAATATTATGAATGATACAAAATAAAGAGTTATGAAGAATAAAACTTAAAATAAAAGATAGGAATATAGATATTGAAAGTGTTTCTATTAGAATCCTGCTTTATTTAATATTATATGTTTATTCTATCTGCTGTAATATAAATTCAAATCGTTTAGTACTTATTCGTTCTATTTAATATTTGTCCAATTTTGAATATATTTTATTCCGATACGAAACACATATTAATGCGATGAGAACGGACGACGTAATACTTCGCATCTTCTATGGGTCAATTAATAGTAATTATTACTTTAATTACCATAAGTAGCTTAAATATATTTTACTCAAAAGAATAGCTACTTATATAAACCAATCAAATATTTCTTCCATGATATGTTAAACCAAACTCGACGCCACGCAACAACAAATGAAATTCATTTTAACTTGCTGTCGAAAAAGACTAATTATTTCTTTAATTACCATAAGTAGCTTAAATACATTTTACTCAAAAGAATAGCTACCTATTGAAACCAATCAAATATTTCTTCCAAGATATGTTAAACTAAACTCGACGCCACGCAACAACCAATGAAATTGATTTTAACTTGCTGTCGAAAAAGACTAATTATTACTTTAATTACCATAAGTAGCTTAAATACATTTTACTCAAAAGAATAGCTACCTATATAAACCAATCAAATATTTCTTCCATGATATGTTAAACTAAATTCGACGCCACGCAACAACAAATAAAATTCAACTTAATTTGCTGTCGAAATGGTGATTGTGGGATCGTGTCCCAGAGTGGATACACGAATGGATTTAATTCAACAAAAGAGGGAATCGAAAGAGTATAAGGGACTTTGTAGAACGTGTTGCGTGTTCACTTAGAATCGCCTGGTAGCGGAGTCGGCTCACCGAGGACACCGAGGAGTGCTGATTGGATTTAATCCGTTTAATTCGGAGAATGAGTTTCAGTGGACCATTTTAATTCGAGCGTGCTGCTGCCCCGTCGCGTTTACTCTTCGAGTGCTCTTCTTAAACTTCGAGCCTCGAGAGTACTTCCATATCCGCGCACCCCTCTTTCATCCCTCGACGAGCTTTTTGCATTCGCAGTTTAATGATCACCAACTCGACCTTAACAGCCTCGATACAATACGATTATTAGAATTCCTGGGATTTTGATTTTTTCCGTGTACCCACGCTTTGTGACTTTTTACCGGTACGTACTTCATTGGCCAATTTTCTTGAGGCACATGATGTCGTGTTAAGCTTTTGCGATATTTATAATTATTAGTATTTATTGTGAAATACGTGTTATATGATACCTCGTGATACGCGTCCGTAAATTCTTTATAACGGCAAGAAATAAAACTGTTTAAGTGCTCTATGATATATGGGTTACTTTACATCGTTATTGTAACTTTAAAAATATTGAGAATTTTATGAATATTAGCGATAAATTTCATTCGAATTTTAGGAATATTCCCGTCGTCGGTTGCCGGTGAAAAAACTTAATAGATAATAATTATTATAACTATTGTAAGAGTTCATTTAATTTATAATCACTCCAATTATTTCGGATATATATTATTACTCGAAATAATTATAATTATTATGATTACTCCAATACTTTATTTAGCTTACAATCACAATCTATTAGAGATTTTTTCATTATTCTGTTATCAGTGCTTTCAATTCAGATATTTCAGTCAGATATTTAATTAAATTCTCTTTTATACATCCTCCATATTAAAACAGAATTTACAGGATTCTCAGCACGGTTATATTATACATTTAATATTTCCACTGGCACCGGAATAATATGCAACTTTATTCCGCACTTATTACAAATTCGCATTCCATTATGTTTCTTATCCGCGCTTTCATCGTTTTTTACTGAAAGCAGCCGGAGGTATAAAAAGCGAGTAAAAATACGTCACCGAGAAATTTTCAAGGCAAAGCAGTCAAAGATTTTCTTTGACGCGCGACCATGGCCGAGTTGCTGGTATTTCATCCGCGGTTTTCTAGTTCCGATAAAAAATGCAGATACAATTTTGTGCCCCTTCGACCCTGACCAACCTTGCGATTCAACCTTCTCTGGTTTACCCTTTGCATATTAAATGCCGCCATCTTTGTTCAAGATAAAGTGCCTGATATTTCTTTTTATGCAGCGATATCTATATTTATTCCAAAACAGATCGAGATTTTTGTGTTTCTGAATTAGCAATATACTTGAATTGCGTTGAATCACCGATACTAATTATTAGATATTAAATTGTATTTTAATTATTACTATTACAAAATAATATATTTTTATACAGTATTTTAATTAAATTACATTACACATTAAAAGGGACGGAGTTTTAGAATAAAGTTTCAATAAGTAAAAAAACAATTAGATCCAGAAAATAAAAATGATTAAAGTATCAGTGTATATTTTAATATTTTAGAGATCTTAAGACAAAAATGGCAATTATATTTAATTGTTAACAAACAATCACGCTTCAAATAGTGATAGAACGAATCGATAGAGGGAATGAAATCGAATCAACATTAACACGCATCAGTATTTCATTGGCTCGTTGGATCATTTCTATGGTTTCCATCGTATTTTCTACTTCCTCGAATCGTCGAAAGGTTTCACGGGTGCAAATCCATCTCGCAGCCTTTTCGCGGATCCATCGATTTCCATCGGCTTTGCGAGGAAAAGGTTCGACCATTGGAATATCTAAATCGGCTTGCTTTTCCATGGGGTTCCATGGTTCGGTGGTCACATGACTCACGGTACATATACATGAGGATACGTGCAACGGTCCCCATATGCAGTCAAATATGTGCATAACAAAAGGAACCATATTAGATTTGACATTGCTTCAGTATACATGGAAACTTTAATGTTTTATTAGTGTCCATGTCCATACGGTGGTTTCGCATCAAATTCCGCGATCCTGAATTTCTATCACGATTTATATTTTATGAGTTTTAGTCGGATTTTGTTAGATGTGTCACTTTGAGTGATTTGTTTCAAACGAGTAATTTATTACTTGAAAATCTTGGTAGATTTTGAATCTTGTTTCAAATTGTAATTAAAGGTTCCGAATTTGATTCAAATTACAAAGTGAGCATTTTTTTAAATCCACATTCCAAAATATATTTTCTATTTGATGTAGTTTAAAACTTCGAATACTATACTTTAATGGAGTACTTCATATTAATATTTCTATAATTGTATAATAATTACGGAAAAAGATACGAAACTTTTCAACTTATTTGAAGTTACTTCAAAGGTTATAGAATAACGTCGATATACATTTTTGCACGAAAAATTTGCAAGAAATCCCATCACTCGTCAGACTTGGTATTTGATCGAAATTTGACAGATTTCAAAACTTTAGAAACAGGAGTCTCGCGGTTCGGATGACATTGCGGTGTCAGATTCGAAGACTCGTCATAGAAATCGACAGATCGCGAATTCGTTGGATGGAGACGCGGAAATGAAGGGTTGGAAGCCACGGGACCGAATTGCAATTACATTTTCACGATGACCCTTCAAGGTCGTGCTACTCGAGTATAACCCATTACCCCGCGGGGGTTCCCGGTATTTAAATTACTCTCGAAAATTTACGTTACATCGTCGGGCATCGCGTTATTACTCTCGTAAATAAGAGTGATCGAGGTCTTCGTTACAAATGGCGTCCTCTCATAATCGTGGGATTCAAATTCTCGGTGAAACGTGGAATATTAATTTTAATATGCCCGCTAAATTGTTTATCTCGTCTAATACATGATTTTAATGTACATGTTAAATGATTAACTTCGTGTAACATTAATTTTACTGTGCATGTTAAATGATTTTTTTCATAAAATATTAATTTTCATTAATAAATGGTAAACTATTTATTATGTGTAATAATCATTGTACTGTCTCAGGTACGTTGTTTGCTTTACGGTATTTTATGAATTGGGTTTATAATTTTTTTGTTGGTGTTCGCTGATTGGTCGATATTCTCTAGTGATAATTTAGCTCCTTAAATCTAAATAGTTATATAACCACTTTACAATCACTTTATTATTATTAATTATAATACATGTTATTATAGTTTATTAAAGCTGAATCAACACCTTGAAATCTTTCGTACACTCGGTTCACGTAACTACACATTCTTAATTATTTTTTTCTCCAATCATTATCGTTATTATTATTTTGGTATCCCTATCTGCGAAGCTAAAGGGTTCTGCATCCGTATACACTGCATAAATAAATACAAAAATAAATAAATATATAAATAAAGACATAAATAACAAACGAACAAATCAATCGCATTACGCTTTAAGGTGCCACGAGATTACAGGGAGAGAATATATCTCCCTTTATGTCAAACCAAAGTCCCAGTAGTCTCGAAACTCGGCGCGTTATACATCTTTTATTTCAAGTCGGTTTATAGCGAGGGAAAGAAGTAGGCGTGCGTGAATTCCTATAGCAAAACTCCACCTGATCGTTCTCCTCCTATTCGTCCTTCCTCTTCGTCCTTCGTGTAGTCCCTAGTTCCTTGCTAGGACGAAACTTTATCGGATGTCTTCTCCACGTTCAATATTGACTCTGCGAAAGTGCCTCCGGATGGAAACCTTCTAATTTTCCGGGCTCCGATTCCATGATGCAATGCAAATACACGAGGCATCTCTTACGTATCGTGGAGAAACCTTGATACGCGATGTACCACGTAATACGTGTACATTGCTGGGTACACTCGAAGGTTTGCTTAATCCGTGTACGCGATCTACGAGAAAATACTCCGGTTTTACCCACTTTAATATTTGCCAATGCTGTAAATCGCAGACTTTGGAATGTTAGATTTTTTTCTGTCTTCCCTTGGTTTTCTGTGGTTTCGAGAAGATTTCATTTTTGTACTCCTATATTTAAGGAGTATATAGTATGTTTTATGTTTGGTGGTTAATATGTTTCTTAATTGTTTGGACTGTAATTAGTGGACATGTAATCAATATTCATGATTGATATTCTGAGATTTTGATATTCCATTGTTTTTAAAATACCAAGGTTATAATTGCTTTGATATTTGCCGATGATGTAAATCGCAGACTTTGAAATGTTGCATTTTTTCTGCGGTTTCGAGAAAATTTGATTTTTGGGCTGCAGCGATATGTACGTAATGGAAGTATGGAAATAACGCAGTCGTAAATGAGTTTAAACAGAAGCGAAATATTAAAAAGCAGTTGATTGGGTTACCGCGAAACTTGGTTGACCTCAGTGACCGTAACTCCATTTATTTGTTCTTTCAGCTGCTTAATTCCCTGGCGACCGATTTGGACTGCATGCTGAGCGAGCTCTGCACGACCTCGGATTCCTACGAACGGTAAGTACTTCTTCCTTCTTTTCTTTTCTCTTTTTCTTCTCTTTTTTCTTCGTCCTCTTCGTCTTCTCCTCGAGGGTCAAGAGCAGAAGAGATTCGAGGGGAGGATGGATTCGTTTGATTCCAATATCTTCGGACCACGTGTCTTACATTCTGACGCGAGATTCTTTAATTAAGTTCCCCATTCCTGAATTATGCAGACAGTCTGCCAGGAATTCGTAGGAATAATCTCACTTGTTGAAACGATATTCTTTATTATATTATTATTCCATATTTTAGTCATGAGATCGATTCTGATAAATATTCTACTTCAAATTTGATTAATTTTAATAATAAACTAAGTTAATATAATGATGACTAATAGAACACAATATAAATTTAATAGATATGATACTCCAATTTAATAATGATATATATAAAAGATTCCTCAAAACGTGTATTACGCGAATCAAAAAAGGAATTTTTACAAATATTGGCACCTCAAACTTCATATTCCATCATAATAATGCCATAATTATTCTTTTAGATACAAAACATTTTTATTACCATAAAAGCATTCTCCATTAAAGTAATTTAAATTATCCTATATTTAATATATATATAATTTCAATATAATAATCGAAAAAGCAGAAATTCATGAACATAATATACAAAGATAAATAGAATGTCTGCTCCATCACGATATAAGCCAAGAAAATATCGTACTATTATTATAGAATTCAACTCGATAATTCTCGAATTTAACTCGATTCTCGAACATCGAGAAGAGGTGTAACGACTGGTTGGCAAAATGCGGAATAAATTGTGAGGACGAGCCTATAAATCGGGTAATAACTCGCAAAGTTAGGCTTGTATTTAATCCGATAGTACACCCGTTATAGGATGTCCCATATACTAAGAGGAATATCGTAGGCAAAGTCTCCCATAGATCACGTGACAGGCCTTACGATATGGAAATGAATCTGCGCGCGCACGCCCACGAGGCGTCCAGAAGATTTCCACCATAAATTATGGGAATTAATGATTTAACCGCGGTCACGCGAGAAAGGGTGTTTAACGATGATCATGTAAACATTACTACTTCACTCCTTCATTTCCCACGACTTTAAACGATTTAAGGAAACCAAACTCGAACCACGGTATATCAGATGTTTTTTATACACTTAACCCTCGATTTACACGGCATTCGAATTGCATGATTACGATTTAACACGCTTGAAGAAATGCGGAAGAAAATATGTATATGTTCGGAAAAATATTGATATTAATTAATAGAAAGTAGTATACGACGTATTATTAAAGACACATAAACAACAAGAGATATAATATATTCTTAAAAATAACATCGAATGATGGGTACTTTCGGGGAAATTTATAGGTTCATCCTGCTTTCGATGTAATAAAATTGGTAATAAATTTGGAATATGCTATCGCGGTACACCGGACACGTGACATACACTACCGGTCAAAAGTTTGGGATCACTTGCGTTGTCTTCATTCTAACGTTTACTTTAAACGTTAGAGTGAACATTCAAAGTAAATAGAATATAAAACCTTTGTCCATTTTATAATTTTACCATTAATATTAAACTGTTTTCTTGCCATGCAGACACATATTGTATTAGCACCTGGGTGTAATAAGATTTTGGTACCTTTAAAACCGGTCGGGTCCGTTTATTGCTATCGGTCGGTTTTTAGTTTCCCCACAAGAAATGACTTTACTACAAGAAGGTTGGCGAACTATGCAGCAAGAAACATTACACAGACTTGTCGGGGTATGTCAGAAATATGTAAAATAGCAATAATGAAAAAAGGGGGATACTTCGACGAATCGCGTATTAAGCGAAATGTATAATTAATATAGAATAAAATATACGAAATTTATACGACTCTTCTATCTTATAATGTCAACGTACATCGACCTACGGATATAGCCAAAGAAAAGTATCCCATTCCATTTTATAGACAAGATATTTAATAATTTGCTTAACGATAGTAAGCGATCCCAAACTTATGGCCGGTAGTGTACATGATTAAGGATACATCGATATGATATGTATATGGTGAGTTATGGGGAATATTATGTATTATGGGGTTAAATCTTGTGATTTAACTTCCCGCTCGTATTGTGTTCATCGCCGGAAGATGGACGACACTTTCTTGAAAGGAGGTTGAGTTTCAATGGAAACTAGGGGTAGTTCCGAACTTTCTTGAAGCTTTAAGAGCAGGGTGAATCTATAATAGTAATAAGTCGTGAATTAAATATGCGGAATATGATGGTGTTAATTAAACCTTCATGTATTGTATATCTGATATTTTTGATATCTTGGTATCTTAGTATTTTGTTGTTTTAATTTTGATGGCTTGGAATTTTAATATTTCGTTACTATATATTTTGATATTTCGATATATTGATGTTTTGATCTATTTGTATTTTTCATATATTAATATTTTGATATGCCGATACTCTAATATTTCGACATTTCAATTCTGATATTTCATTTCTGATATATCAACATTTCGATAATCTAATATTTCAACATTTCCAACATTTTCAACATTGTTTAATATTCTGAAATTTAGAACAATTATCACAGATAACATACAACTATATTCGCTATCAAAAACGCAATTAGAATTATATATTATTTGAGACTTGATGGAGAGATATTAATTTCATACCAAACCAAACTTAATTTCTATCCAATAACATTTTAAATCCCGATAAGATTTCAAGTATCTTTATAATACCCATTATACCTAACCATATATCTAACCTACTACTTAAGTACATCCAAACAAATAAATCCCCAATTTCTCCATACTCTAATTCTCAAACAAACACAAGAAACAATTCACCAAGCTCCACCATTATTTACACCACACTGTTACTCGCAAATTATTATTGCTCTCAAAAACAAGTAATAGACTTACCGCGAAGAAAATGATAAAACACTCGTAGAGGAATACTAACTGGTATGCACTTTGTCCGCATTTTTATCGTTGGAGTAAATAATGCGATATAAAGAAGGAAAGTAGCTGATTACGTTATAAAGTTATTACGAAGGAAGGAGATGTTTTCCAGGCGACGATACTTTGTTTCAAAGAGAAAGGAGCTGCGCGGTAGGCAGCTGTTGGCCTAAAACGATTACGCATAATATTACGAGGCTAATCCGAAGCATATGCTTCGAATTGGCTCATTTGTTTCCTGCAACCTTAATTCCCTACGTATTTATTGTCTCGCATCTCATCGTTCATCGTTTCTGATTCGGCGAACGCTTTTCTCGGCGAAGTTCTTTGAATACTTGGTGGAAACGCGATTTAGAATCATTGTCGAGATTCGCGCTGATTTCGTGCCATTCAAATGTACACCCCGAAATTATTCGACTAATGGTGAGAGCACCCTCGAAGAGGGCTACGTTTAAAGCACCCGTAATCAATCTGCCGGGATCATTAATCATTTATAATTTACTTTCTTAGTGGGTCGATGAAAAATGAAAAATGAAAAATTTGAGGGTTCATGTTTATTAATTGGTTGGGATGTGATCATTTGTGTGTAATGAAAGGTATATTGATGTATTGGTACTTTGATTCATTGATGTTTTCGCATGTCGGGATTTTGATTTTACTTATATTTGATATTATCGTATATCAATATTTTGATATTACTTATATTTGATATTATCGTATATCAATATTTTGATATTACTTATATTTGATATTATCGTATATCAATATTTTGATATTACTTATATTTGATATTATCGTATATCAATATTTTGATATTACTTATATTTGATATTATCGTATATCAATATTTTGATATTACTTATATTTGATATTATCGTATATCAATATTTTGATATTACTTATATTTGATATTATCGTATATCAATATTTTGATATTACTTATATTTGATATTATCGTATATCAATATTTTGATATTACTTATATTTGATATTATCGTATATCAATATTTTGATATTACTTATATTTGATATTATCGTATATCAATATTTTGATATTCTGAAGTTCTAAGATCCTGAAATTGTGGATTCCAAAGTTTTGTAATTGTGAGATTTGGGAATTCTGAAGTTCTGCGATTTCGAAGTTTTAGAATTCTGAAGTCCTGCAATGTTGAAGTTTCAGAATTCTGCAGTTCTGCAATGTTGAAGTTTCCGAATTCTGAAGTTCTGCAACTTTGAAATTTTGGGATTTCGCAATTCTGAAATTCTGAAACCGGTGAGTTTTAAAATTCCGAAATCCTGAAATCTTGAAATTCTGCAATTTTTGAGATCATGCGATCTTGATATTCTGAAATCCTGAAATTCCGAAATTCTGATATTTAGATTTATTATTACAAACAACATACAACTATATTCACTGACAGCAATAATAATTAGAAAATTCATTCATATCCTAATTTTTGTTTACTCTGATTACATTATTATTAATTAGAATAAAATACAAATAGATAATACATCGAATAATATATCTAACAAACATATCTTCTACTAAGAATTGAACTAATGCGAAACAAAACTACATTCTTTACGCGATACAATTATACTTCGGAAGTTTCCAGCCAAGTACATTTTGCAATTCAAGAGGCACAGCGGAAATATTCCAGCAAGAGTTTCTTCTTATCTTGGATTGTTTGTAGGATTTAAAACGACTCTGATATTTAGCCTTAATTCGATCTGGAAGCCAAGAGTCCCGAGCTATTCATAACGAACTTTTATAATCTATCAAGATACCCATCTGCCGTTTCCACTTTCTCGGTTTCGCTCCAAAACTTCGGCTACTTTCCGAAATTGTCAGCGACTCGCGATATATCTTCGAGGGGGATATCCTTTCGTTGTTCTTAACAAGCACGATGGTGGCCAAGAATGAGGATCGATACGGAAAAGAAATCTCGTTGGGTTACCAGTGATAAGAAGCGGTGATTATATCCCAACCACGTTTACCTGGACACTTGTCAAAGCACCGATCGAATTTCGGAAGAAGTCGGTAGAAATGTCCTGTTTGTTTGCGCAAATTCGTCGGCCTGATATTTTGATCATTTTATATGTTAATATTTTAATCTATTGATATTTTGGTATCTTGATACTTTAATTAGTTTGATATCAAATTACCGGTATTTCTTGATAATTTAATATTTTGATATTTTGATATCTTGATACTTTGATACTTTCATATTTTAATCGGTTAAATATCAAATTATCGGCATCTTTTGATATTCCGATATTTTGAAATATTCGTACTTTGATATTTTATTGGGTTAAATATCAAATTATCGGCATTTCTTGATATTTTAATATGTTGGTATCTCGATATCCTGATATTTTCATACTTTGATATTTTAATCGGTTAAATATAAAATTATCGGCATCTGTTGACATTCGGATATTTTTATATTTTCATACTTTCACATTTTAATTGGTTAAATATCAAATTATCGACATCCCTTAATATTTTGATATTTCGAATTGTCCAAGGAATTTCTATAATCTCAAATAAGAAGTTTAACAAATAATAAGCAAACCAAAAAATAAAATAACCGAAATCCTCTTCTCAGAATTATGCAAGGAATTTTCATACTATAACACAGTGAGTTTAACGAATACCTCAGTTAATCAGTAAACAAAAGAAATACCGTAACCGAAATAATCAGTAAATAAACAGTAATCCTTCCCTTCGAATTATACAAGGAATTCTTACAGCGTCGCATAACTAATTTTTTATATAATTCGATATTATTCTTAATGCGACTATTTATCATTTTACATTGTACATAGATGGGTACTAAAGAAATGCATGAGAGTCGCGTAATAAAGAGAAATAGAGGAAGAGGAGGATGAAGAGGAAGAGCATTTGGAGTGGGTTACTCCAAGGGGTGGAAAGGGTGAAAGAGTGAAAGGATGAAAGCGGAGAGTCAGAGTTGATATCCATAGTGGCGTGATGGGAAAAAATGGAAATTTCATTCGCGGCAACATCACGGTGTACGTATACTCTCCTCTGAAACTGTAACCCGACTCGTACACGTCGTTATCGGCCGACGAGTTCTCCTCGTATCAGCTTGATACTTTTTCACCTCGTTTTTCACGCGTGTCCCGTTAAATTGAACCACCGCGACCTCCGAAACGCGCCAGAATTTTTCACCAAACTGAATGGGAAATAATTCGAGTATTCTTGGAAATCCCGCGAAACGAATCCGCATCGCGCCGCAATTATTTCACGCTTCTATCGCGCGCATTTTCACGACTTTTCCGGACTGAAGTAACACTGAATTGAAAATTCTAGCATTCAAATCTGGCATGAATTTACGTTTATTATTTTATGCTCATACTTGGTTTTTTGCGATTTACGCTGAATGAAGTAGTTTTGGGAGGGAAATTCTATGACGAATTTTCAGTATTTATTTTTAGATTCTACTTTGCGGATTTTTACGATTTATTATGGATAAAGGAGTTGCGAGGGGAGAGTTGTAGGATTAATTTTGTGTAATTATTTTATATTCCAGTTTTGCGCGGTTTTAGAGTTTATGTGGAGTAAAATAATTCTAGAATAAAAATGAAGTAATTTATTCAAACCTTGATGAATTTAAAAGCTTCTTCCGGTAAAATGCTAAAATAAATAACAACCGTGAAATTACAATAATCTGAGAGTTGGAGATACTAATTATTTATTTAGTACCTTAAATTTCAGAATTTTTATTCTCTTAAAATATCAGTTGAACTTGTTTATTCACGGCTTTTAAATAAATGTTTCTAATATGTGCACCGAATATATACGTTTTTCTAATATATTTTAATCTTTTTGAGTCAAAGCATTCAAAAAATGTATAATTAAGGAAAACCAATATGCGATCTTCAAGTTGAAATTAATATATTATAAAATTACACAAATTATTTAATTTTAATCATTCGAATAACTTCAATAAACTCTCCACAAATTTGTTAGAAACCAGTAGATTCTGGGCTATCATTAATTAAAGATATTATGCCGAATTATTATTTACCAGTAAACTGGACAAATTATGTACATAAGGAATAATATCGATTATTAAAATCGAGTCGTTTATTAACATTTGCCGGAAGAGATAACCGCAAAGTAGAAGAAAGTGAGTGAACACTGATAGCACGGCTCGCAGGAATGAAAAGAATGGCGATAATTCAGGAAAGGGCGAACTTTTTAGCGAGATTACCAACCGATAATAATTCAACCACTAGGCTGCGGCGAAGGGATGGAATTTCATTTCAATTCCGAGCATCCGACCCCAAAGAGAGCACCCCCGTGTTAGGGGTCCTAAGTGACATTGGCGTGGAACCGAAAGGGAGATCCACTAACCACCTAAAAAATCAGAGATCGAAATATGACTATATTTTGGAATTCTTGCTACCTTAATTTGTTTAGATAATGAATACTAACCACTTTAGTTCGATGCAACTATTGTTGAAAACTAAGTCCATAAACAAGTTATTTATTAAATATATAACAAAATTCGCTTAACCCCTTTGCACTCGCGCGGCGACTCTCAGTCGCTGTTCAGTTTTTCGCGTCAAAATAACGGTTCTGTGGTATTTAATAAAGATATTTAAATTTGCACCGTTCCATCTTTGGAAATGTTTTTGTGGCTTACATTTTACATTATTTTTTCTAATTTCGATATGTTTAAATCTTGATATTTCGATATTTGGTTATTTTAAGATTCTTTGGGGTTTACGTCTTACATTATTTTTGTCCAACTTTGATATTTCTTAATTTTAATAATTCGAGATTTGATTATTCTAATATTTGTTTGCAGCTCACGTTTTACGTTATTTCTTTCTAATTTTTATATTTTTAACTTTGGATAGTTTGATATTTCGATATTATAATATTTTAATATTTCCACATGCTTATACTTTCATGTATTAATATCTTGATACTTTGAATAATGAACATCGCTTTCGCGATTAACGAAGTGCTCGGCGCATTACGGAATCTCTTTCACCGGTAAGCCGTCGCGTTTTATTATTAACGGGGCATTTTCATCGGACATACGCGGCCCAGGAATATTTCCGGAGTTTTTTTCCCATTAAAACGGCACTCCACTCGTCCGTAGATCTCGAAAGCCTTGTAAATCTGGTTTTAATACGCGCCTCTTGTGTTCCAGACGAAACATTCACCGACGGAATACCGCGGAAAAAGCAAATATATAATCTTTTTCCTTGCACGATCACTCGACATTAGATTCGCGTTAGAACCGGACGAGATCCTCGAAAGGACTCGGAAAAACCGGACATTTTCTCGAGCGACGAAATAAAAAGCGTGTTTACTGTCGGACCACTTTTCCATCTTCCACTGGGGTGCACCTTTTTCCCATGAAATAGAATTTGTCTGGGTTTTGTTGTAAAAAAATAAATGATTTATATTCGATGTGATTCGGCTGGGCTTCCGTAATGCGTTCGATTTGCCGAGTCATATAAAATATTAGGGAAGTATTGGACTTTTGGAGGAAGTTGATTTGGCTTTTTGGAAGAAGTTCGTGCTTTTTATAAGTGCAACTTAGTATACATGCTTTTGATGTTTTTATGCAAATTTATGTTCGGTTGACTTGCATACAAATATTTCGACTGATATTTGTTTGATAGAACTAATAATAATACAGTTTTATGAAGATTTGTGTTGTACTGAATTATTAACAACTTAACACATATATTAAATATTAATTGCGCTATTAACACCTCTATTTTCATCCTTGCGCATAATTGAGAGAGCACAAAATTTCTAAAAAAATTGTTTTAAAATTATATAAAATTAAATAAAAGTAAATGAAAAACATATTTCATAACAGATTCTATTAAAATCTACAAAAAATGCCAAAAGTAACGCTTAGTTTACTTTTAACACCTACAGTGTTTTTCTATAATACAAGGAGTCTTGAATTTATTACCGGTGGCAAGGGAATTTATTTTTTCCCTAGATGAAGCTGATCTCGTTAATTCAGTGCCATACTCGCCGATATACGCGAGTTGTCTACATAATCATTAAGATAATCATCCGTGTCGGCCACCATGGTTGAGGGCATCGTAATCGATGTAGACCATAAATTGGATGCACGGGGGGTTTCCCCCGGGGGCTACTACGTGTTCACTTTTCCCTGGTACCCTCCCACCCCCTCCATGTCCTTCGATCTCACTTAAGATCGATAACGATCACGTTCGATCATGATAATTGGCCGTAACGTCATTAATCATCCGCGCGAAAGAAAGTATTTAATTCGCGCTCCTTCGATTTGTCCTCCGAGTGGTGTTGCGCGCGCGTCTTTTAAACCTTTACACTCGAAAGGCGACTCTCAGTCTCAGTTTCTTGCGGTAATTCGAGTGGCGACTAAGAGGCGACATTAAAGTGGGGATTCCACTTACTTTTTATTATTGAACTTTAAATAACCAGCAACTTAGGTAAATCTTAATGTCTCTCTCTAGTGTTCATTGGAAGGGTTTTAACACTAGAACTTCGGAAGCCGTCGAAACGACGAATTCGTGGAATTTAATAAAAACGTTCAAATTGATAAGGTTCCATTTTTTGAGATTCTTCTTTGAAATTGAATTAAATTGATTAATTTATTTTATCCATCCATTCTTATTTGTAAGGACGTATATGTGAATGTATATATATAGCTGAATATATTTTTCGTAGTTCGAGTGTTAAAGGTTGGTACGTCCATGCAACTTGGTCCCCGTAGAATCCCCATAATTTATATCCGAGAATATTGTTCTTTCATCCGTCATGCAGATACGCGAGAAATGCGGTTCGAAGCGTTTCGGGTGAGAAACAGAACGAAGGACGATCGAATTATCGGGAAACTCGATATATTCGGAGAGAAGGAGAGTGAAAGAGCGAGAGAACGTGATAAAAGGTGGGAGAGAGAGAGTGAACTAGATAACGAGAGAGCAAGAGAGTGAGATAAAGAGGGGGATACAGTGAACTAGATAAAGAGAGAGAAGGAATGCAACAGACCGTGATAAAGTGAGAGAGACAGAGAATGGGACGGTGAGATAAAGAGAGAGAGGGAAAGAGAGTGAAGCAAGGGGATTCCCCGGGGTTGGTTTCTCCGGCTGGCACCGGATATCCCCCTGATTTCTGACGGCTAACGCGAGTCTGATGTTTGCCGAGGGGAATGCGAGCGTATAGTAACTGTACACGATGCGCACCCCACGAATCGAGGCACCCCATATCGTTAACGATAGACAAAGGGTCTGTCGCCGAAATACGTGCCCCCCAGGCGCCGCTAATTCTACCGATAATAGATTTCACCGTGCTCGTCAGCCATTATGAGATTTTTCTTTCCTCCGCCAATGTACTTATGTACTTCCTAGATCTATGATCTCCTGCTGTCGATCTTACGATCTTGTTAACACGTGCCTCGTAGATCTACGATCTCTTATTGTCGATCTTACGAATCTTACGGTATGCTAACGTACATGGACGAGGCTTGTTAGTCTCGTTATTGTGGCTTGTTACGTTATAATCTATAAATTATAATCATAATTCTTGACTAAAATAATACTACCGACAGTGGAGTTTTCGTTTAGACGATGTTGGTCCTCGAATGCCGATAATATCTAATTTAAAAAGTAATTATTCATAATTCATGTGATATTAAAAAAATATATTGAAACTTTTCGGTGGAATTTTATTAAAACTGTTATGAAACCAATGCAAGAATATTTGAAAGAGAAATAGCTAAGACTTCTACAAAGAAAGTCGTAACCTTTTGTAATACATGCAAATAAAAATCTCATATTTATTGAAAATATTTTCATAAAATTGATTAGGAAAGTGGAAATATACATTTTAATACTATATAAATTGTTACGTCATACATAAATTATAACATAAATTAACATAAATTATAGAGTATTATTTCTTAAATTATATACTGTCGGTCCCCATTGGTCCCCGATGTAGCGTTTAACGTGTTAATCGGAAAAGAGACAGAATGTTTTGTATAACCGGTGACATGGAGTCGATTATGTTTATTAATTATGAGCCGGAGATTTCCGAGTTTTTTTCGCAAAAGAAACGACACAAAAACAGATGTAAAGTGTATTTTATTGTAAAGGCATTTATTTGTACTTGCGGTTTCGGCTTTGTGCCATAATGGTACCTTCGTCAAACATATGGTCGAGTAATCCCTAAAAGCAATTCAGTACGGTTTCAAGTAACAATGGAAGGAAGTTATTATACATTTCGTGGTACCATCGGGTACATCTTACTCATACTTGTTAACGTTTGTCTTTTGTTAAGTCGTGGGGTTGAAGAGTGGGTGCAGCGTATGGTGGCATGACTGATCCTCTCGCTACAGGAAAACTAACAATTAGTTAATTTCCGGGGAATGTCAGCGTCAGGTGCTTTTACATCTCACGCATGAGATCTTTGAAGACGGTTTCGTGGACTTCAAACGTTTGGAATTTTCGAGTGTGCTTGGAATCTTGTTCGTGGAATTGGAAGATGATATTATATTTCAGAATTATTCTATGCACTGAAATCAACTTGATATAAGAATATTGGTAATTTCTAATCATTTTTGTTTGAATAATTATTATGATTCTAAATCTATTGGTTCTGATCTCGATAATATATGTATATAATATATATATTTATATATTAGTATATATATATATATAGTATATATTAGTATATATATATTATTATTATTATATTCTATAACTATACAATTCAAATATTAACCCTTTTAGTATAATACCTTAAAGTCGATATATCGGTATCGTGGGTTTCCCGAAAAATACTTTGAGTCGATATATCGGTTTCGTGGGTTTCCCGAAAAATACTTTGAGCCGATATATCGGCTTTCCATTTCTGATATAATTTAAACACACGTAATGATATTCAAAAATTAATAGATACCTTAAAAATCGGATATTTTTTAAGGTATTTTTGGACGGTATCCGGAAAAATAAGATGCTATAATGGTTAATAACACAAGTTTAAGAACACACAATAATTCTGTACACAATTCACCCAGCTACGTAGAAATTAACGGAAAAACTAGACTGCATTTTTAGAAAAATAATCATAAAGAAGTAAAACGATATAATACATCGAAAGACTATAAATCGCAAATATTACAAAGCGGGCAGCGTAAGAAGGGTGGCGGCGATGTCTCTATGGTGTCTGAGGTGTTCTTTAGCGGGCTTCTAAAACTGTCAGCGCCAGGACCCCATGGTTCCCCCATGGTTCAACCATAAATTGCACGGCTACGATCTTCGCGACGAAAGATTTCCTAAGATGAATAATATTCGAAGGCGTGGTTGGCTGTGCGACTAGATATAGATTACACGGAAAGCAAATGGTTTCGCTTGTTTCTTATAAATTATTGAATTAAAATACAACGAGTTTAGTATCATTCAAACTTCCGAACATTCATTTATGAAAACAATGCCAAAATACAATGTTACGAATTACTTCATTAAAATAGATTTTCATCTCAAAGTTTGAATGAACCTACTCTTGAATTGTTTATAATTACTTTAAATTCAACTCTAATTATAATCAATTAGATATTATCGCTCATATTATCTTGATAAAAATATAATCTTTGATGGATTATAAACAACACTATTGCAATACCTTTATTACAGGAGTACCATCGTAAGAAAAATAATATTCGAACGATTGATTGTCTGCGCATGTAGATAAACAGCGAGTATAAAAAGTATTCGTTCCGCAGTGAATTTTAATAAAAACTTCGTCTAACTTCGTGTATCGAAAACATGTTTGGAATCTTCGCAATGAATTTCATTAAACAAATATTATTTATCCATATTTCTTATGCACATATTCATAATATGTTTTATGCGGGAACAAAGTTGTACGAGGTTTTTGTTCAAATTCGTTGCTGTACGAATACTTTTTACACTCGCTGTAAGTAACGCAGGAAGAGAATGGTTTTGCTTGTTCCATGTGGTCCATGCACCTGCTCTGCTTTATGGATTCCTCCGCCATGATGTAACGTAGATATTAGCGAAGTAAATCTCCCACGAGAGATAAGGTACTCGTTAGGAGTTCCTGGTACCAGAGAATTACCGCGGATTAAGTCAGGATATAATTATCATGAATTTATTAAACTCACCATTTTCCCGGTAACCGGTGCATCTTGCTGGTAACAGAGTGACTGATAATTACTGTGCTACTCGATTTGTGAATTCATTTATCGTTGACGGCCTGAAAAGTGATTTATCGGTGGATCTGGACTTTGAATTGTTGGAACTCAGCCTGGAATGAAATCTTTATAATTGTATCTGTTTTCATTGCAAGGAATAACGTTGCGTTTCTGGGAAATTGAAAACACTCGGATGTGAAGAGTTCATTGTTTGTATTTGTTCTTTACGTTAGTGATTCTTTTATTATTATTTACTACGATTTCTTATGGAATTGTGGAAGAATTGGAATCTGGTTAACGCTAGAACTACCAACACTAGAAGTATTAGATCGTCTCATATGAAATGGCGCATTTTCCAGAATTTAAGGTTTACTCGAAAGCACATAAAATAGACGCTAGATTCATCGATTTAATCCCATCTTATTTCCTTATCTTCTCGTTGAAATTTTACAGAGGAAGATAACCGTAACGATATCCTGGAGTTAGATAGGAAATTGCCCGGAAAGTTTGAACGCGATTATCGAATTGGTTGTTGGAGCTAATTCAGTAGTTTGATCTTTTTCTATCCGCCTATATTCTCTTCTTCGTCCTTTCATCGTTCCTCGCCAATTTTCTTGTCCTCTTTTATCCCTTCTCCCTTCGGAACTCTTGGAAAACCACCCTTCGAAGTTCCACGACGATTTCTACTTCTCCAATCTAACAGGCCGGTAGTTTTATGGCGCGGAGACACGCATCGTGAAAATAAAATGCTCGCGTGCGCGAAAATCTCATGCCGGTGTCGTCCTCTCGTTTCTCTTCCCTTTCAACGGCACGGAAGACAAAATGGTGGACATCGACGGGGGGTGGGTTTCGCGGTGGAAGGTCACGATCGCACTGCCGGGAAGATGAGTTATCGGCGTTATCGTTACGCTTGGATTCACCACGCGACCCTTTTATAGACCGAATCTTTTCCACCGCGAAGGGAAGTCTTCAGAATCGCTGCGATTAAATTTAATCGAGTTTCAGCCCTTTGTGAAAAGATTTCGACTACCAATTGTGGAAGATTGGTTCTTTTCTTATTGTATTGGACCAACGTGCAATGATATATTGAATTCTTCGGAAAATTAGCAATTCACACTTTGATGGTCGTATCTCCATTAATTTGTAAATTTGAGTGGTGGAATAGCTGAGTAAGGATGTTAGAATAATTGTGTGCTTAAAGTATTTTTTATAATTCGTAATTCGATATTTATTTGTAAAGAATATTATGCATATTCGATGGTTTGGTGCATTGCTTTTACGGTGTTCATTACCAATATATAAATATTTATATTAATTCACCAGCATAATTTCAAATATTTCGATCGTCTAAAGAAACAATTCAAGGAATTTAAGTGATAACATGAACAATGATATTTATTCGAAAAAGAATAATTTTCATAAGTCAATCACACTTTATCTAATCTCCTATTTCATTTGTTATTTCATATTTATTAGAAAAAGAATAATATCATAAGTCAATGACACTTTATCTATTCTCCCATTACATTTTAAATGATCTCATATTTAATAAAAAGAGAATCATTTTCATAAGTCAATCACATTTTATCTATTCCCTCGTTCTATTTAGAGTTTCGTGAGTGGAAAAGAAATCTTTTCCGTGATTTCTCGAGATTTCGGGAATGATGTATGATAATCATATTCCCAGGTCCTAATTCTTAGGTAACAAAATAAGAAAGCTCCCTTCGATTTCTCGTTGCTGGTCGAATGCAAAACGGGAAAAAAGGGGGAACGGCATAGTAAATAAAAAGCGGGAACTCAATCGATATACCGGGCCACCCTTAAATTATGCAGGTCGCCTTGGACACCGGGAAACGTACCATTTTCCTTGAAGCTTCTCTCCGCAGGACATCGCTGGTAACTTATTTCATTAAACTTTCACGGCGAGGACAGTTCGAATTTCCATTACATAGATATTTCATGAAATCCTCGGCGCACCTAACAAGCCGGTACACGATTCAATTGAATCAATGAACAATTCGAGGCAACCCTTAACAATAGAACTACGGAAGCCGTCAAAATAACAGATCCGCGGAATTGAATAAAAATGTTCAAATTGATAAGGTTTCATTTTCCGCGATTTTTTGCACAGCTCATGTTACGTAATGGACGAAATTGAATCGATTTATTTATTTTCTCCATCCATCCTTATTTTTGTTAGGACATACACGTGAATACATAAATATATAAATACATATTTTAATATTAATACTAACAAGGAAAGTAAAGGAACCCGATATTTTCATTTGAGTTTCCACAAATTAAGTAAATCGTTAGCTCATCCGTTTCGTCGAATCGCGTGCCATGACTTTAAATAAACATGCTACGATTGATGAGTTAGTGTAAAACAATTAGGATCTTCCTGCGTAATTAGATTCGTATGAATGTACCTTGTCCGGCAAATTCTTGATCGGGATATCGTAAAATTCAATATTTTTATTATCGTTTCGCGTGTCAAATCGAATTAGTCCAATATTTTCATTTGGGTCGTCGCAAGTTATGTTAATCGTTAGTTTACGCATTTCGTTGAATCACGTGTCACGACTTTTGGATAAAGGCTTTAAGATTGGCTGTTTAGTGTAAAGTAGGGTTGCTCGATGTGCCCAATAGTGAATCTCCTAGGAGGCGAGAAATGAAATTCACCGAAAGTAAATCGAGTTTACTCGCACCCTGGGACCAAAGGGTCTAACGAACCAAAAAATCACGTTGCTACGCGTCCGCCAAGAAGAAGGGCTCATCGAGTACCTAAGGAACCACCTTCGTACGGGAACAGTTTAATGGAAGACCTGATTTGAATTTTTAACGAAACGAGATCGTTTTATTCACCCTTTCAAGGAAATCACACATTTCTTTTTGCATTAATATTATGTTGTTTTCTTAATTGAATTATTTCTAATTTCGATTTCCCCGATGAATATAATTTGAGTTTTCTAAACATTAATTTATATGTTGTTTCTTACAGTAAAGTAAATCAATAAATATATATTTCAATAAAAAAGAATCATTAATATATATAATTGTAACAGATAAGTGAAGTGAAATTCAATTTTTAATGTCATAAATTTTAATTTAAAGCTGTTGTTTTGAATTAAAAGCAAATTTATATTATAAAAATGAAGAATAATTGGGTAACATTTATATTTGATTGCAAGGTTTTCAAATACGTGATCTTCATAATTTTATAATAAAATTATAGAATGCTAGCAACAGAAGAAACATATGATCATATTTTAATGAGAAAGAGTCATTTATTACATTTCCCGTTAAATATTTTCATATAATACGAATGTGGCACTCGAGAATATTTAAT
Source organism: Nysson spinosus (assembly GCA_910591585.2). NCBI lineage: Eukaryota > Metazoa > Arthropoda > Insecta > Hymenoptera > Crabronidae > Nysson > Nysson spinosus. Next base: position 13,939,428 of record OU342830.1, on the reverse strand, counting down.
TAAAACAAACACCCTGAATGATCCACGTTTTTAATTAAAGTTGATTCACCGAATCATTTATTAAATTTCCGGTCAAATATACGAACCCTGCACTCGAAAATATTTAATTAAAGCAGACAGAGCGAGTCGACCACATTTTTAATTAACGTTAGTTTCATTGTATCGAATATCTCGCTTCATTAGCGAATAAAATATGTGGTTCGATTGGAATCAATTCAAATATATCGAGGTAACATTCGGAAGGTTCGATTATAATTAAATCGATCATGGAACCCCCCGACTTCCGTTTTCCGATCGAAATCGAGGCGCGCGGATGAACGGTGACAAATTCGCCCCAATTTATTTCGGCCTTCGAAATCGTGAAATTTCGACCCTCGCCAGTAAAAAAAAGGGCCGCTTGTCCCTTTAAAAGCCCTCGATTTTTTCTTCCCGGTTCTTCGACTCGCTTTGACAAACGCCGGGGACACAACATTCGGGATGGCACCAGGTGTTTTCGGCAAAGCGACGGTGATTTCGGTTGCAAATTACGAAATTACAAATTAGGATCGAAGGGGACACGTGATCGAAATCTGTTATATAACGAAGTCATTCGTTACCGCGAATTTCACCGGTTAAATGCTTTACATTTCTATCGAAGGCAATTTGTTTAGTTGTCAACTCGTTAGGGGTAAAGAAATCAACGTACAAATTTATATTTTGCAATAATAATAATAATAGGAAGAAAATGAAGTTGCACAAATTATGAAAGAAATCTGATTGAAAGTTGCAGAATTTTTTCTACCGAAAGCAATTTTTTAGTTGTTCATTGTTTAGAGGTAAAGCAATCAATGCACTTTAAATTTATATTTTGTAATAATAATAAGAAGAGAAAGATGAAGTTACCAAAATTATGAAAGAAATCTGATGATGAAATTAAAAAAAAATAAAAAGTTGCGGAATTTGATTCTGACTCTGAAGAAATAGAAATGTAATATTATATTTATTCTATTTATTTATCCATATTTATTTAATTTTTTCAATTTTAATTTTCTTAGATAAACCAGAGTTGGACTAATTCAGTTTATTTCTCAATAAAATATTTCATCTATTGCATTCCTTTAATAGAAATTATATGGAATAAAATATTTCTAGATATTTCTGTATAAAATTATGAAAATATTTCTAAAAACATTAATATTCCTATACAGAAATATATAGAGATATGAGATTCTATATATTATACATATATTTAGTAAATAGAATGGGATATAGATACACATACAAAAATATAATACATAAATATATTTTATTTCACAAAACAGTCGAAAATATTACAAAGAAAACATTGACTTTTTCGCCGCTAATTCACAGTCTTTTAAGAAGTCAAATTTCCTATAAATGCTATCTCACTTTACAAACCCAAATCCATAAAACACCGCAAAACGATGAAGAACCACGATTAGGCGAATGTTTGAAAATTACCAGTATTATGTCGTTGCATATTCATATTCATATTCATATCACGTGGCACGATTGCGGTGGACAAATTGCAGGGCTGCAATTTATTTTGCAAATTAAACGAGAAAATGAACGGACTCGTGTCTGGTGGGGTGAAATCCGTGTTGGCTGGGACTGGAATCGATAATAAAACCGTGGACCGCTCGACTGTCGCTTCCATCTGCGTAGCCGGTGATCGCTCGCTCGACGCTAATCGCCCGAAACGCCTCGTTTACAACGAATTCCACGTATCTCCAGTACTGATTAACCGATACTGTTCTGCCAGTGACACGTGCGCGCAACTGCGCATGACAGATTCGTCCTGACATCTCGATCGAACTTTCGATTATTATTGAAACCTGACATAAGAATCAGTTTTTCAGAGTTTCATATAATCTGTAGAGAATTATGTGGTTATGTAATTATGAGATTTTATATTGCAGATGAGAGTTTTATTCTAGTGGTGTTATAATGATACGCTTTTTTGTGTCGGTTTATGGAATATCTTAAATCAGATATCAAATATCTCATCGAATCTATTTCTTAATTAAAGTGGAATCAAAATCTTTCAAAAATTTCCCCCGGAAATATTGTTCCACGATTCACTGCAGTTCTAAAATTCTTACTCAAATTGTTGTTTTCTTCGTATTTTATTGGTAAAATATTAACAGATGTTATTATATATATTATGATATTAACAGATTCGTCCTGAGATCTCGATTACACTGTTAATTATTATAGAAAGGTGCAATAAGAATCCTTCGATAAATCGCTCGTCAAATATTATCCCACGGTTCGATAAAAAGTTCTGAGGTTCTTCGAATTTGAATTCAGACATTTTCCGACATTTGGGAGATTCAAGTTTTCGTATGTTCTTTTTTTATGTCTAATTATTTTTGATGTTTCATAAAATAGTGCCCCAAGATTTCAAACACTTTAACACTCAACATTTCGAATTTCCGCGAATGCATATTTCAGATTCGTCCATAAAAAAAAGCTCGACGCTAATTCACTGATTCAAAGATTTCAAGGCGAATATTAAGAACTCCACGAAGAAAGGGATCCATCCAAGGAAGACCATTAACCCACTTCAAAGCGCGATATTATTTTTTAATTAATCTCAACGGATGGTTAATCAACGTCGCCGGGTAATTGAATTATTTCAAAAGCGGAAAATAAATAAAGTGAAACCTGAAGCACGCGAGGAGTGTTCGAGTTAATTATCCCGTGGCCTCTCGTAGCTAATTACAAACTCATCAGCGCGAAAGTATGTTTATCGACGTTAAATGCTAATTATCGGAGTCTCCACGGTGGGAGAGGGGAAGTAAGAAGTTCCACGATGATTCGAATTCTGCTACGAATTCAGCTTCGAATTCTGCGCCGGGAACTTTATGAAAAACACTCGATCGAGTATGAAAAGCTTCCTCCTCTCGAATACGGCATTCATTATCCTCGATTAATTACAAAGAAGCCTCGATGAAAGGCGTTTTCACTGGGATTCCTAAAAAGTTTGAAAACAATGGCTGCCACGATTTCGAGGGTCAAAGTTCGGACATTGTTCGACGTAATTGTGCGCGTACTTTTGGTTTATTTGATAGGTTGGACCGAAAAGAGAAAGGGAAATAGAGGGAGGGAAAGGAAAAGAATTCCTGTCCGTTTTTTTGACGGAAAACGTCCCTCGAAAAGCATTCACTCGAAACACGATCGTCAGTGGCTGTGCATTCGTGCGCGAGTGCACTCGCTCGTGCGTTCACGCAGCCTTTACGCAAACGAATACTAATTCACGCTGTAAACCAGCATAACGGGACCCGCTATGGATGCATCTGCATTTTCTGTTACTTCGCTTTTATGTGACGTAACATTTGGCTGCGCTTTTTATCGAGGTAGATGATTCAAATCGATGGTATATGATGCCTAAACATGTTCTAGAGCCATTTTGGGTCGAAAGAAGTGGATTAAAAATTTGTCTCGGTCGTAAAATGGGTCGACCCAAAATCGCAAAAATGTGAAGGGGTACACCTTCAAAAATTCTCAAAAATTAAAAGTCGCCAAAATCAATTCTAAACGACCCAAATCGATAGTGGGTGATGTATAAACATATTCTAGGACGATTTCTCGTCGAAAGAAGCGGTTAAAAAATTTTTATTGGTCAAAAATGGGTCGAATCCAAGTCGAAAAAATGTAAAGGGGTATACCTTCAAAAATTGTCAAAAAATGAAAGTCGCCAGAATCGCTTCTAAATGACGCAAATCGATGGTAAATGATGTATAAACATATTCTAGGACGATTTCTGGTCGAAAGAAGTGGTTACAAAATTTTTATTTGTCAAAATTGGGTCGAACCCAAGTCGAAAAAATGTAAAGGGGTATACCTTCAAAAATTGTCAAAAATTAAAAGTCGCCAAAATCAATTCTAAATGGCCCAAATCGATGGTATATGATGTATAAACATATTCTAGGACGATTTCTGGTCGAGAGAAGTGGATTAAAAATTTGTTTCGGTCAAAAATGGGTCGAACCAAAATCGAAAAAATGTAAAGGGGTATACCTTCAAAAATTTTCAAAAAATGAAAGTCGCCAAAATCGCTCCTAGATAGTCCAAATCGATGGTATATGATGTATAAACATATTCTAGGATGATTTTGGGTCGAAAGAAGTGGTTTAAAAATTTGTTTGGCCAAAAAATGGGTCGATCCAGAATCGAAAAAATGTGAAGGGGTACACCTTCAAAAATTGCCAAAAATTAAAAGTCGCCAAAATCAGTTCTAAATGACCCAAATCGATGGTAAATGATGTATAAACATATTCTAGGACGATTTCTGATCGAAAGAAGCGGTTAAAAAATTTTTATTAGTCAAAAATGGGTCGAACCAAAATCGCAAAAATGTGAAGGGGTATACCTTCAAAAATTGTCAAAAATTCAAAGTCGACAAAATCAATTCTAAATGACCCAAATCGATGGTAAATGATGTATAAACATATTCTGGGACGATTTCTGGTCGAAAGAAGTGGTTAAAAAATTTTTCCCGGACAAAAATGGGTCGAACCAAAATCGCAAAAATGTGAAGTGGTATACCTTCAAAAAATGTCAAAAAATGAAAGTCGCCAGAATCGCTTCTAAATGACGCAAATCGATGGTAAATGATGTATAAACATATTCTAGGACGATTTTGGGTCGAAAGAAGTGGATTAAAAATTTTTTCTGATCAAAAATGGGTCGATCCAAAATCGCAAAAATGTGAAGGGGTATACCTTCAAAAATTGTCAAAAATTAAAAGTCACCAAAATCGCTTCTAAATGTCCCAAATCGATGGTAAATGATGTATAAACATATTCTAGGACGATTTTGGGTCGAAAGAAGTGGATTAAAAATTTGGTCCAGTCAAATATGTACAAATATTATTTTATAATTAGTCATCCTCTTGTACACAGGACACCCTACACCATCACGAATGAGATTCTTTGAATCACCATATTATTATACATCGTAATTCGAATCCGCATATAAAATCCCGTATTTACACAACCACATAATTCCCTTTGTGTGGGAAATTAAAGGAATCTCGAGCGAGTACGGAAAGATTAAATAAATCTCTCTTACAAGAGGGCTTTCATCTTCGAGGAAAAGTAAGCTTCGCGAGAAAGTAGAAGGAAAGGTCGGCTAAAAATTTCAGCTTGAAATCAGAATGGAATATCGAGTTAAATAGTGAAATCAGTGGTCTGGACGGGTGAGCGCGTTAAGGGAAAAGGAAAGGGTGGCACGTTAAGGGATGGGGGTGGCAAGTACCGCCGTGAGGCAAAAGAGAACGAAAAAAAAGGAGGAGCCCCATCGAAAGCTCCGAATATCAGCTGTGAATTCGTCAGAATTCCCTTTTTTACTCCTCGAATTTGTACTTCTTTTATCCCGGTTCATTTTCACGCGGCAGTTTTAACCCGTTATCCGCGAATGACGAGTTAACTCGCCACTCAAACCTGTCCTATTTTCCTTCCTTTTATGTTTTTCTGCTGGGGATTGACATTAATTAACACACACAAATATAGCTTTTTTCGTTCGAATTTACAATCTTTTTATGCACAAATAAAACAATACAACTGAATGTGTGTAAGTTGCCTCTTTTGTGCTTCTTTTGTATTTCAACAAGTTATGTTGAAATTTTCCTTGTGCAGTTTTTTTATGCGGATTTCGGTGGAACGTATCTACAGCATAAAAAGAGACTACTGTATTTGAATTAATAATGAAAATATATCTCGCGAGTTCATTATATTACGAAATTGTTAGCATCTCTAAGTTCTCGTTTTTTGGAGAAAGTCTCCGGTTAATGGGTCAAAAGTGCTCGAGAAAAATGGCCCGGGTGTCGACGACACTGCTAATTGCCTCGAGGAAAGGATTAATTGCTGTGCCGCTGGATGCAATTTAAACCGCGATAAAACGGTGCGCGCGCGACATTCTATTTTGCTTGAATCGCTTTTTTTCGCGAAATTATGGCACCGTCACACATTCGTGACGGTTCGCCGATGAAACGGGGTTCCGGTGACATATTATTGTTGATCGCGATGGGGTTGCTTGCTCTTTTCGCGTTCCGATAGTGTTTACTGTGTAAACTCGAGGACGGAAAGTTTGTCGTGCGGATTTCATTCGTATCATGATTGTAAACAGATTCTTGCAATTATTTTAGCCGCGGATTTCTGTCCTCGTTTCCTTCCAAAATCCCAGGAAACAAACAAATATGGAACACCTAAATCCGCGCATATTAAATATGTCGACAATTGAAATCAAACTTGAGATCAAATGAAACCTGAAACAAAACTCAACTGTGTTTAATAATTCCATTAAACACACAAAATTGTGAAATCTTTCCACTGGAGAGGCGACTCTCGTTCGCCATTGAGATTCACTCGAGTTACATTTCGTGATTGGATTTTAAATGATCACCAACGATGTAGTAAATTGTAATGTCGCCTCTCAGTCGACAACCGAGTTGCCGCGATAACTCTAAATAATAATAAATAATCTCGAGTGTCAATGGTTAACTCGTATTATTTTTAATGGCGCAATGTTTAATGTGATTTTTTGGAAGAATTGTTACAGTTAATTGACACGAAATTCTGGTTTAAAAACGTTAGCGGGACTTTCTTGTGATTGAACCTTTTTCGGGCTGAATAATTGAGCAAGTTTTCAAGAGCGCGATAAATCGTGTCGTTCACGTGACTCACCTTCCATTCCATCCTCGGAAAGTTCTTTACGAGATTGCTAGGAATCATAAAGCACGTCGTAAGGTAACCGTATCATCTAGTATCCTAAACTTGGAAGGATATACGGTGCATAGTAGAATGTACTTGATAAAACTCTATAGAATATAAATTGATATTTCAAAGAGATCCTAAGAAAAATATTACGTGGAAAACTCGCTCGGATCAAACCAAGCAATTTGATTTATGAAAACTTTTATTAACTCCACATAATACAATGTAGCTATTAGTATCTTTATATGAATATTAATTAATTCTTTCAATTAAATTAGTCAATTTGATCAAACTTTAGTTTTTAAAGTAATTATTATATTGAAGAATTCATGAAGTTTGAAATCACTTTTGAAGTCAGGAATGATTTAACTTTTGAGTACATAGCACAAATTCGTAAATAAAATTAGAAATATGTGCATATTTGGATTCCATTAAATTATAACTTTCATATGATTTGGAAATATTTGTGAATATTACTCATTTAATAAATTGTAGATTTCTACAAATAAAATACGAGTAGGTAGTACATAGTATACTACTTACAGTTCCTTTTATCATTTTTGATCGGTTATTGTATTAAAATTCACCCTTTTCTGATCATTCCTAATTTACCTAGAATCCACAATATTGATGCGTTGTATTAATAACTTGATTTATGACATCTTCACATATTAACTTTAATTGATATTGCAAGAAGCATGTTTATCATTTTATTAAGTATCGAGTCGTTTTAGGACCGATGCACATTGCGCTTCGAATTCTCTGTACCTCGATCGTTTATTACTCTATAATAACATAATAATATTCAAATATAATAATAATATAATACTATGACTTCCAAAGAATCTTGAACAAAGTACAAAGCTCCTCAAAGAATTCCACAAAGCAATCCCAAAGTAAGCAGCACAAATAATTCTCCCAATTTGAAGCATTATTAAAGAACACAAAGGTTCAATTCATCAACAAGTTGCAAAGAGTAGTCGGAAAGAAGAAATATAAGAAATAGAAGATGAAGTAGAAGAAGTAAAACTAGGCTTTTAAATCGCCAGATACGTTTCCTGATTAGAAGCAAGTTCCTCTTGGATGCGGCTCACCAATCTCTCCCTGAACTCTCTATCTCTGGTAACATCCTTTTGGCCCCGATCCAGGAGGACTCGCTCGGATTCTCTCTCCTCTCCTCTCCTCTCCCCCTCCCCCTCTCCTACTGCCAGTCTGCTCCACGATTTGCAAATTATAGTCTATTTCTGTTTTTGTCTAATGTTAGACCCCCGAGTGGCTCTCCCCGAGACACCCGAGTGCACTGTACTCGCGGCATTGTCCAATGAACTGTCGTCCATCGAGTAGTCCCCGATCTCGCGTGATTCTCATTCGATTAATTAATTGATTCCTTATCAATGAACGAGGACTGTGATTCTATTCATGAAAGCACAGCTTTGTTTCCGGGACGTGTGCTTTGCCTTTGCACCGGAGTGCTCTTTTGATCGGCAATGTTTGTTAGACTGTTGAACTCATTGTGTTAGACTGGTTTGTTACTGGCGGGTGATCCAATAAGAAGACAGGGGGAAGGTTCCTTTGGCGACCATGCTGGTTTTGTGCGACGTGTTCATCGGACTCGTGGATTCGAAGAGGAAAAGGTGAATATGTTTTGTATTAGTAGGTTGTGAGGGAGAAGGTGGATAGAGATTAGGGTGGTTTGGAAGAAGGGTGGCAAATCGTATCGCAGTGATCCAGGCTGTGGTTAGAAGTTGATCCTGGATTTCTTTCGAGCCTTTCCGTTGTGCTTTTATGCCGGGCGTGTGCGAGATTTTGATTGAAGGGGTGGATTTTCGAAAATGGTCAGAATTTCAATCTTCGTAATTTCGATGCCTAGGTGATTATGACGTTCTAGGATGATTTTGGGTCGAAACAAGTGGGTTTTATTAATAATTTGAAGAATGTTGGTAACCATAAATGAAATGCCTTTTAGCGCGTAGAATAATAAGTGAAAAATCCTGTTTCCTAGTAGGTGGACAGAAATCTTGATTCATAAGGCAGTAACAATAACCTGCCTCTTTTACGACTGACGTAATCAAGATTTATATGGTATTCGGTCTTATAATCGTTAGTATGCATTAAACCCTAAGTGCATTAAATACCAATCTTCGTGGTAATCCTTCTTTATGAAGACTTTCATACTCCAACATAGCTGAGCAGACTGAACAATTAAAAAAATAACTATTCCTTAACAAATTATTTGTATCTGTCGTAATTAATTTACAATCGTTAATTCTATTCCAATTCAATTAAGACACTGCTTTCGCCACTAGACGTCTCCTTAGCAATTACAACATTCTTATAAATCGCAATATTTATAATGAAATTTCGGTGAAATAAATTTTAAAAGATACGTTTTATCACAGTAGTGATATAATTTCGCAATCAATTCGAATAGTGAATTATAAATCAGATTCGAATAAAATATTGAAAACCGCTTATTATTGGATCCAAGAATTCTTCAGAATCAGAACGAATTCTGGTTATAATTTCATCCGCAATCATATCTCAATCAATTGCAATATTCATCGCATTAAACAATGTTCGTAAAACAAATTTCTAAGAGATATCTTAGATACATTATAATAGTGGAATTTCGTAGTGGATTCGAATAGTGAATTATAAGTGGTTGGATTCGAATAAAAGATTGAAAAGCCGCGTATTATTGGATACGAATGAAGACACACGCGAATGTTGGGCAAATAAGGGAAGGCAATAACTCAGTGATCTCGATGATACGATACAAGTAGAAACAGAAGTGCATCGTACGATGATGTAGACACATCTCCATTCCGTCGTCCTCCTTGCTCTATTCTCGGTACTTGAGATGAAATGTACCGTCGCTGCGAGAACTCAAGGAGTTGGTACATATTGCGGAGCATTGGATCCGAGATGATACCGGAGGGGAAATCGCAAAATTCTAAGAGAATTCTAAAACTGAAAGTTCATCTCAAATTCATGATTGCATTTCATATTCTCCTAGTTTATAGGGTATTCCATTTAATATGCACATATAACGAATGATTAAAAACTTCCGTATTATAACGATTGTCAAGTGACAATTTGAGTTAAGATTTCTATCGGTACATCAAAAAGTATATAAAAAGATGTATTGATGTAGAAATTCCATCGGATAATTGTTTCAATAAAAATATAATGAAAGAATCTGATTAATTCATATTTTTAATCACTATTCTACGGAATTAAAAACTATTATTATAAACAATAAGTTGTTTGCAAAGCTTAGAATTCCACTCGATATTTAATCGAATTCTTCCACATTTAAATGCACCGTCATTAGCGATATTATGAAATAATCAAATATATTTCCACTTCAACCCTGTCACTCAATTACATCATTTTTAACAAACACCACATAATTAAACACATTATAAACACAATTCACCCTCATCCCTTCGCGCAATCGCCACCCCCGAACGACTAGTTACAGTCCCCACATTAAAGCCACCCTTCGATATGAAACACCTCGTCGATTCTTGAAGAACAGAAAGGGATTTTTTCAGGATGAAATTACAGCTGTCGAGGAAGTCACTCTACTTTCATTGGTCCTCGGAATCTCGCGGCAACATCGCGACACGGCGTTCCCCACTCGACGTACTCCGAGGGTGGTTTTAAAGGTGGATTTAAGGGTTGGTTCCAAGGGTCCATTTTTTGCTTATGTCTTTCTCGCTCAATTTACACCATTTAGGGAAGCGTTTGCTTTTGGCTCACGGCAGGGAAATCGATTTTACCTTTCGCAATAAGAGAGGGTTGTCATGGAGGCTCGTCAGAAGGGTTCTTCCTTCCACCGGGCTTTTTTCATATTTCATACCCCCCCCCCCATCTCTTTTTTTACCCTGTTCCCGGGTGGTTCTCTTGGTACCGTAGTTTCCTTCCCCGGTTATCCACCTCCAGCCGTGGTTCACTCGAGGTATGAAGTGCGTGTCTTTGTCACCGGCCACAATACCTCGGCCGGGGGTGCAACCAACCCCCTGTCATATCAGCCACCCCTCTGGACATACAGCGAGAATACTCCCTGCACGATGTGCAGATGTACGTCCTGTTTCATTGTGTCGAACTAGTCAATAATATCGGCAAGTTGCCAGTGTCAGTTGACAGTTTTCGTTGACAGTATTAGTTGACGTATGTATGTTTTGATCGGAGTTGTCGCGTGGAATTATTTATCGCTTGTAAATATTGCGGGTTTTTTACCGTTTTATTAAGTATTGAGTCGTGTTAGAGAACAGGTGCATTGTATATTCGAAGACTTCGTATTTCGATTTTGTTACTATTTCGTAATATTAATGTAAAAATTGGTAAACATTCGGAAGTTAATTGGAACGTTAATACTAGAAGAATTTTTGAGAAGAAATAAATGAATCGATTTAATTACATCCATTTTGCCAGCAAACTTGCAAAAAATCTCAGAAAATAGAATCTTATAAATTCGAACGTGTTTATTAAGTTCCGCGAGAACCTCTTCAATATTTTAAATAATGACTTTAGTTATATTAATATTATTATTTATACATCCAGATGGAAAATAAGTATATAAATATAGATATTATCTTTGAATATTGCAACATATCGAATTAACAATATATTATGATATAATATTCGATGATATAAAATATTATACGATATTTATATTATATTATATTATATTGTATTATAATTACATATTACAATATATAAATCGCTACCTTATTCACTCGGCGTAATTATTCTACTTCTGATTCCCGCATAAAAAAGTCCAGAGTTTAATCTTGATTGCAAATTAAGCAACATCAAAGGGTCACATCAGGCAATGAAACGTGACGCTTAATCATAGCGGAAGGAACCACGGAATAAAATACCGGTCGGACCAAGAATATTAAAAACATAATTCACTTTTCAACCGAGTTATTAAAAGCTGCAGCTACCGGTCGACATTTAATCGTTCTTCGAGCGGAGAAGTTGAACGGAGCAGTGACTGCTGCCGGAAAAAAAAGGCACGCTGAGATTCCATTCGGTTTTTTTTTATGAAGAGAGCTTTACCGGTGTCTTACTGGGCTCGACGGACGACAATGCTCTCCGGGCGAGAGCGTCATTGTGCTGACGTTATGAAGTGAAAAATGGAAGATAACGATTTTCCGCGTTACCCCGTCACCGTCTTCCGCCCGGAGACGATAACATTTTTTGGCCTCCTGCATTCCCTTCATATTTCCACCCTTAATCCCTGCTGCCCTCGCATCACCGTGGAATCCGCGGGGCGGAAGGGTGAGGCCCGCCATAAATTTCAGGGGAGACATTTTTTTCTATATTAAGGCCAACCCTACTTTCGAGAACGAAAAATCCTCACGCACCAAGTGATGGTAAGGGATGAGAGAGAAAGGGGATCGGGGGGTTAAGAGAAGAAAAGAGAGAGAGAAAGGGGCGGGTGGGAGTTGAAAAGTATGGTTCAGCCAGTTTCCGCGAAAGGCGAAGGAAGGATGGAATACGTAGTGGATTATCGAATGCGAAAGGTGCCGTCCCAAAAGTTGCATGAATCTTGCAGGAGACGAGGAGAAGGAAAAAAGGTGGCGCTTACTCGCCGATTTATGAGGATTGTATATCATAACCACGGTGCTGGATAATCCGTTGTGTTTCAAGACGAGAGTACACGTAGTTCTTACACTCCTCCTGTTCTCAGGAGGATTCTGATGAGAAAGACACCGAGCACTCTGGTGGTTCTTGTTACGCCATTGTTCTTGTACCTACGCTGACAGTAATTCATTCTTTCGGGATTGTCTTCTTGGGTTCGCGTAAACTGAGGTTATTCTCTTGCACTCGTTTGGTTGACGCGAGGAAAAGAATCTTGGGACTGTTTTTGGGGTGGAAGTTGTTGTTGTCGGTATTTGTTAAGTTCCGGAGGAGGATTTAGTGTTAACGTCCTTATAGTATTATTCTTACTGTTGCCATTAAATTAATCTTTATTTACATACGAATAGTGTTCTGATTAAATTAATATTTATTGAGATAACAATACTGTTCTGATTAAATTAATATTTATTGAGATACCAAAACTGATCTGATTAAATTAATATTTATTGAGATACCAATACTGTTCTGATTAAATTAATATTTATTGAGATACCAATACTGTTCTGATTAAATTAATATTTATTGAGATAACAATATTGTTCTGATTAAATTAACATTTATTGAGATAATAATACTGTTCTGATTAAATTAATATTTATTGAGATACCAATACTGTTCTGATTAAATTAATATTTATTGAGATACCAAAACTGTTTGGATTGAATTAATAATTATTGAGATACGAATGCTGTTCCGATTAAATTAATATTTATTGAGATAACAGTACTGTTCCGATTAAATTAATAGTTATTGAGATACCAATACTTTTCTAATTGCCAGTTCAAAGTCTGAATGGGATTTAATTATCATAAATTGGAGGATATTGGTGTTTTTTTTAACAGTCTATCGACGCAAAGACAATAATCCCTGAATTACTTTGGAATGGAAGATTCAAACCTAAATCTATAATCATTGTTATTTATTAAGTATAAATATCATTAATAGTAATAGTAATAAATATCAGTCACTTAAAATACCACAAAAATTAAAGACAAACGAGAACGAAATACTGAATTGCAGATAATCAACAAACTTTTTATAAAACCATAACAAATAATTCCATTAATTATAAATATCAATCACACCGAATAATCATTAAAATTGAAGATAAAAGAGAACGTGATACTGAATTGCAGATAATCAACAAACTTTTTATAAAACAATAACAAATAATCCCATTGATTACAAATATCAATCGCACAGAATAATCATTAAAATGGAAGATAAAATAGAACGAGATACTGAATTGCAGATAATCGACACTAGAATTCAGATAAATCATCGAGCACAGAATGCCAATCGCTTAAACGATGGATTCGTGTCTATCGAACGATCCAATCGGACGAAGTAATTCGTCGGAGAGCAATGATCGAAAGAGATAAATCTGTAGTTAAAGTAACAAAATGTCCGATGGGACTTTATGATTCTATTAGAGGACAGTGATGGGTCAAGAGGGTGAGGCGAAGTGGTTAGCTTTATATGGGACGATAAAAGGCGTAAATATCGTGGGCAATGACGTCTCTTTGCGGTTAGTAAAGTCGACGGGTTCCATTTACGCCGCTCGTAAAATTAATTGTGCGTTCTCCCCGATCTCGGCCCCTCTGCTGCCAACCCAACCAACCCACCAGCTCATTCACATCGGAAGAGCTTTCATTAGCTAATCCGTTAGAACTCTCAAGAAAAGCAGACGATTCCTCGCGACCAATACTGTCCAATTGAAACTTTAACTCTCTCTCTCTCTCTCTCTCTCTCTTTCAGGAACTTTAATTCTCTCCCACTTTCTCTCTCTTCCGAGTAATTACTCTTTCGGGCCACTTACCTTCTATGGACGCTTTGTAGCTTTTTATTTCATGACGATGTCGATGACCAATGAGGATCTTATCATAGAACCTCCCCTTTAACACTAGAACTATCCAACATATGATTATGTTTACACATTTATTTATTTATTAATTATGGCTGGCGGATTTAATTTAATTGATGGATTCAATTCTTCATAAAATTATAGTATAATATATAAAATACAAGTATATCAAACCTCGAATAACTTCATTAAAAATATTCAACATTTAACACTAGAACTACAAAAGAAGTCAAAATGACTTGTCTGCCATTTTTACTTAAATTATATGAACATATCACGGCGAATTTTTTAAGATCGCATATACTTTTACTTCATATAAACAACGGAAATAATTGAATCCATAATCAGCTTAAATCCTCCGGGCATAATTTATATATAAATAAATATTGAAGCATAACTGAGTATACGTGTCGGTAGTTCTAGTATTAAAATATTGAGATTGCGAACGTTAATATTTCAAGCATAAAATGTCGGATTTTTATAAATTCCAATAAAAGCCTAATTTCAAATGTAGCAGCGATAATTGATCTACTTAGAACATGAAAGAAATCGCGGAGGGGCGGGGGCGGGGGATTGTCGAGCAGCAAGCGAAGCGTTACGTTTTGGGGAGATCTAAAATCGTCGGTAGTAATTGAATTTTCCGCGAGCCGGCGCAGTGGAGTTCCGCTTTGATTTGAATCTCCTAGTTCTTACCCTCTCAAAGAGCTCACTCATATTAAATCATTAAGGGCTAATGAGGTTGAAGTGATTTTCTTACGGCGCGCCGTACCAACCTTCGTGTATTTCAATTTCCTCCTAGCCTGCCAACTTCTCGAGAACAAAAGGCCTCTTACGATTCTCCTGACCTCACCTTTTCGTCCTGGAGAAAATATTTCGAAGCATATTAATTGCAGGTTGCTGATCGGGGATCACTTTTTAACGTAATTATATTCCCCGATGCATAATTGATGGGACTCGAATGAATAATTCAAGTAATTTTCATTAGTTTCAATAAGTAAGTTATGTATTTGTGTTGCATTAATTATAAATTTCAATTATTAGTCTGATTCTGTTTGGTTTAATTCCGTGCATCAAAATATTCAATTTTAGCTACCTTTAATTATAAAAATCTGTTTTTTGCTATGACTTTCACGTATAATTTGAGTAATTTTATTAATAATTTAATTGGTTTGTTTTATTATGGTGGTTGCAAGAAAGAGTCAATTCATCAGGGTGGCTTCACAAAATATTATACTATAATTGATTACATTTTGCAATATAATAAATCGATACAAAAATTATTTAGTTTTAATCGAAACCAATATCTTGTATTCCGTATTTAATCACAAATCAAGATAAACAAGGGAGTAATAATTTACATTATGAATAATCTACATCTTAATACGAATAATTGACATCATTACTTCGCTGTTCATTAATTTACATAATTTCCAGATACAAAAAAGGAGTAACAATTTACATATATTTCCGTTTTAATTGACCACGATTTCTTATCATGGAAATCGTGACACTACACGAGACATGTCTGATAATACGATATCACGTTAGTCCTCTCCTTTTTCACGCAACCAAAGCCCTGTTATTATTTCCCCACGGCACTAGCATTATAACGCACGATCTACCCTCCATAAATTCGATGGCACCGTCTAAGCGATTCTGCACCGTGCCATTACGACCGGGACCATTTTTCCCTGCAAGCACTTCGTGGTTTCGCCATACAGGAAAATTCCGAGTGCCGGCGTAAATGCTTATTGCGAGATGCGAAACAGGACCCTCCGAGTGCATTAAAACACTCGTTGCTAATTTCACCATAAATAATCGGGAAAATGGTGACACGCGTTGTGCTCCTTAATTGAATATCTGCTCCGTGTATTCTACTAGTGCCGGTATTAATTCTACCAGCTTTAATTACGGATGAATAACTTCGATTAAATTAATAATTATTGAGATACAAATATTGTGCTGATTAAATTAATAATTATTGAGATACAAATATTGTTGGGTAAAACTTGTGGAAATAAAAGATGATAGTTTGTTGAGATACAAATAGTGTTCCGATTAAATTAATAATATTTGAGATACAAATATTGTTAGATAATAGTTTGGAGATAAAAATTCATGATTTTTTAGATACAAATAGTGTGGTGAATACTAAGAGGTGAAGAAAGAAAGTGAATGAAACGCAAAAAAGAATGTAAATGGACTCGAAATGGAAGATGAAGAAAGAAGGGGTACGATAATGGGAAAGAAAGTAAAAGATCGGGAGACTGAAAGGAATGGAAAGGAAGAGAGTATATTGGTCCATGGTAGTATCGCATGGGCGTGGAATCTCTAATTGCTTTCTCGGGACGATTAGCGAACAAAGAAGGTACAGTGGGACGGCTATTTGTGGAAGGCAACCAACTGGCCGAGAGGAACTACTCGACCTTCACTCTCTCGGCAATAGAACTCGGAGAACTCGGGGAACTCGGAGAACGGCTCCCGGTTTCTTGCGAAGGTTGCAGCTTCCATCTCTTCCTTCTCGTCCTCCCAGTTTCCACCGATCTTTATTCTCTTGCATCCAATTTTCTCATCCTCTCGCTACTTCTTTTTACGAGAAAGTGGAAGACATTCACACTGTGCAGTGTCAGACGTGCACAATAATTAAATCAAAATTATAGTCTTATTTATTATCACGCAAAGTGAGTTAAGAAAGTAATTATATAATACTTATATTATGTGTTTTATTCGTCAATCAGTATCGAAGAAGAAAGTTTGTAATTTTTTAATCGGTATCACGAAACGTCTTACAATTAGAATAAGCCTTCGTTGATAATTATTCAGACACAAATCCTGTTCTGATGCAATTAATAATTTCTGTGGCACAAATATTGTTCTGATTCAATTGATAATTTTTTCGTTACAAATAATGTTCTGATTACATTAATAATATATAACGGCATTAATGATTGATGTGCACGATTATGTTGCATCAATTCTAAATATTAAGTCATTATTTTAACCCCATTCGATTTAATTGAAAAGATTCGATCAGAACACTATTCTGATTAAATGAATAATTTATGACTATTAATAATCGAGGTATTCATTTGTGTCGCATCAATTCTAAATATTAAATTATTATTCTAACTCCATTCGATTTAATTTCAAAGATTCGATCAGAACACCGTTCTGATTAAATGAATAATTTCCAACGGAATTAATAATACTGTTACAATAATCTTTTGTAACAAAAATATTCTTGTAGTGCAAAGGGTTAATATCGCTTGCAAAAATATGAGCCCACGAAAAAGCACCAAAATATAACTTTAAATCACTTTAAATTCATTGAGACATAATCCTACAAAATTCAAGAAATTCAAACTCCACCTTAAACCGTAGGAATACAAAACACCTCGGCAGTAAAGTATTCTTTTTAATAAACCCACTCGTAAATTCTCTAACTCCATTCATTCTTACTCCGTTTAATAACCCCGAACGCTTCCTCGTTCCAAAAAGAATTAATCAAATTCATCGACCCCCCTCCAATCTCTTTGTCCATTCCGCCTCACAATTAGCATAAGACGGTTCTTTTTAACGGATCTCGTATCACGGGAAATTAATCGAAGCCCGAGTGACATTTCTGCGATGGACGTCGCGTTAAATCGATCCGAATCTCCTTCATCGTGAATCACGCTGTTTTTTAAAAGAATTGGCGCGGTACTTTTATGGAACCGCGGGTTCCTTTTGGAAATATGGGGGGAAGTCCTACGGGGGCCCCCCGGGTATCTTTATTTTTCAATGCGTTGACAGAAACTTCAAATTATTCTACATATTTTATGAAAGAATTGCAACATTCTTGTTTCGATATTCTTGATCGATATCTTCGAAAAAACAAACATTTACTTTTAAATCCAAAATGAATTATCTTTGGTGTTAAGCATCTTTAAATAATTCATAAAGTTGAATTTTCATAATCTTCAATTTCCAATATAATAAATTCGGCCCATGAAAGAACTCCTTTCGCGTGACAGCGGGTCACGTGACGTAGAACGACGAAAGGTAACCGGTAGAGAAGCGAGGAACCAGCGCGGAGACACGTTTGCATAAACGTATTAATCTTCGGGGTTATTTTCGTGCGTGATATGTTTCGTTTTGTCGTGTGGGCTATGTCGAGGATACGTGTACCTACGCAGGTACATACCTCCGCTTACCTACCTGCTCGAGAACTGTCGTTTCTCCTTCGGCGAGCTGTCGCCTTGCCTGATATTCTCGATTCAATTATTCTTTCCCTTCCCCTGCTCCCCCCTGCGGCTTATTGGATTACGTTTTTCCATGCGATTCTTCCGCGATTTTTCACACAGGACATTCGTACTTGTTACACTTTCCAGAATGTTGATATTTTGAGATTTATACAATTTAATATATTAGTATAATCTTGAAAGTTGTTTTTTGTTGGTATTTGAAGTAGTTAGTATTCTTGGTTTGTATGTTGCGGCTGGTAGAGTAGACCAATGTTGAAAAGTTCTTCTTTATTTAAATTTGATTCGATATGTACGCAAAAAAACCAAGAATACTAACTACTTCAAAGACCAACAAAAAACAACTTTCAAGATTATACTTATATCGCACGGCTCTAAACAATAATGAATCACAACGGTTTTTTTGCCTACATATCGAATCAAATTTAAATAAAGAAGAATTTTTCAACATTGGTCTACTCTACCAGCCGCAACATACAAACCAAGAATATTAATATATTAGTGTATTCAATTGCAATATAATTACTTGAGTCTTGACGCAAGTTATTCGTACTGTTATACTTTGCAGCACGTTGATATTTTAAGAGTTATGTTATTGATAGTTCTACCAATAGTTTGATATATTGAATTATAATGTAATTGCAATTACAGTTTTAATGTAGATTTATAATATAATTGTTCTGTAATATTTTGAGCTCGGTTATTCTTTAAATTACAATATTCGTTAATTAGGGATTTATATTTTGTTATATTGAGCCGTTTACTTCGAAAGTGGCATTAGTCCATTTTCCAAAGAAATCAAGTTAACGTTTGAAACGTTACAAAGTAACTTTGTGTAACTATTATAAACGTTAACCTGATTTGTTTAAAAGATGGACTTAGGCCATTTTCGAAATAAACGGGTCAACATACTTGAAGCTGTTTTTTTTATTAAGAATGAAGTTAATGAATTAATTTCATATTCATTTGATAAATATTGCTCATCGATGTACCGTTTGGTTATCAGATTCGTTATCTTTAAGAAATCGGTGCGGTTTATTGTTTTACAATAAAGATATTCGATCGCTGCCTTATAATTTTCCATACAACATAAAAATTCCAATTCATACACTATTACCGAATAAATACATTTTAAAGTCGAACAATCAGATTTGGAAAGTAAACTTCTCCATTTTAAAGTTGAGGCAACTATGTTGTCAAACATGAAAATCGACGGAAACAAACATGGCGACCATATGTACATTTTTATGCGTAAACCTGCAGTAATCTTGCCCGGAAATCGTTAAAGGACACCGTCGACTACCTGAGGAAGGATCACCGTGCGAAACGGTATCTCTGGCGACCAGATGTTTTATTAGTTATTCTAATTACGAATCGCCGTGACTTTCTTTCCCGATGTAGTACCGTCGTAAAACATCTGGTGCGCATGCTCGCTAACAACTAGCTGTCCTTCTGTAACTCTCTATTGTCCGAAATTCTCTAAATGGACATTCAATGGCGGCAAATGTCAGCGGAGGACATTGAGAATATACAGACACGTAGAAGGCCAGTCTTCCCCTTTTCTTTCTTTGAAAAAGGTACCACAAATCATTAACAACCAGTGCTTTCGTTACATGTGTTAGTTGTATTTTGAACACTAGAATATCAAAACAGTCAAAATGACTAGTCTGAAATGTTTAATCAAAAACAAAAAGTATAACTGCGTTATCAGAATAATAAATATAGGCGGGAAATTTATTATTAGAAACATAGCATTAACCCACTGACTGCAATTGTACTTTTGCATTTCAAATACATTTTTTGGTTAAAAGGCATAAATGAGCCGTTTATCTTGAAAAATGGAACTAGGCCACTTTCAAAATAAACTGATCAAATATCCTTGGCAAAAACAGTAAAAAAGCAGTTTACCGTGAACGCCATCTTTAGGGGTCGCAAAATAAATGGAAAACAATAAAAAAGGACTCAATTTGGGTGAACTATTTTTATTAATAAAGAACAACGCAAAGTGTAGTGGCACGCGGTGTATCGTAGCGGTTCTTGCGAACGCTGCACTGCTAGGTTGACACGTTTCGTTTCCGAGCGCTCCTCAGTCAAAGGGTTAAAAGTTTCCTAAACATCGAGATTCCGAAGTCATTGAAATCGGTCGAAAGAAGCACGAACTCAGGCTGCATTCGACGTTCATTCTAATAATCAGATTTCCCTGAATGACTATTTAATGACCGTTGCATCAGGCGGTGCTTGATGGCCGTGATCCTGAACTGTGAAAATGTGGAGCCGTGAAACGGGCGCGCAACACGCGACTCATTCAGCCGGAAATTCGCGAGTGCAATAATCTCGCGTGTGCAACACATCGCATTCCGGCGTTGCCAACGGCAACTAACGGCAGCATAGTTTACCTGGCTCCCTGCTTATTGCTTATTGCTTATTGCTACACATAGATATACCCCGTATTACTCTGAATACGGGATTCGTGAATATAAACCGTCCGATTAACGCGATCGAAGATTGCTGGGATTTCGCTAGATGATTGTAAACAACGAGATTTTGGATTAGAGTATGATTATGAACAACGAAATTTAGTTCACCGTTTGAACGAACTTCCATCTCAAAATTTTGAAAGCCGATAAAAACCCATGCGTTTAATAAATATCATTTTTTTATACGTTCGTTTGAAGTAAGATCCTTCACATTAAAAGGTACGAGAAGGAAGTAAACGTACTCGACATCTATGAGTAAAGACGAAGTAAACGAAGTACAATATTTAGATAAATAAAAAATGGTGCTCAAACGGTTAATGCAGATAGCCTCATCATTTAACTGATACCACATAACTTTCATCTATTTATTTATTATAATATCGCCGGGTACGAAAATTACAATCAAAATTATGATTTAAAACTGTAATCTCAAAAGCACGCGTTACATTGATTTTGACCATAATTATAGAAGCTGTTTGAGAATTTGTATCTAAAATATCCAATCGTTTTTCGAACAATTTATTTCGAAGTCTTATCATCCCCGTGTTCCGAAAAAAATTCAATTTCCCTGAGAATGTCATTTAAATTTATCCCGCTACTGTTTCGAATAATTATTTTCCGGCGCGGTCACCTCGGTGTAATTTATTTTCATTCCCTCGGAGTACTTTATTTGCGCGATAAATACGCGAAATGGAAAGCACAACGCTCCTCTGGCGCCAGCTTCGTTTTATCATTCCACGGATCTTTTTGGAAAGCGAGAGTACTGGCTTCTATTTCTAACTTTACGTTTCTAGTTGATACATCGATCTTTTGCGTATGTTGGATCTCGTTACTCCGACATTTGCTGCTTTTGTTACCGCGATTTTTTCTTTACAAGAATAACCATCGGGTTTTATCTGCGCAAGGATTTTGCTTGCCACTTTTGATGCTTTATCTTGTTTCCCGAAGGAAATCTTGAATTATTGAATTACCACAGGTTTTAATGAAAAGAAGAATTTTGCGTGCCATTTTGAACACTTTACCCTGTTTTTTTAGTAAAATGTTGAATTATGAAAACGTCTGTTCAAATATGAAATATTTGAATAAATATAAAAGAAATACAGAATTTGATGATCCTTAAATTATTTTACCACCGAATGTACATTTTGGAGAAGAATTTTAGCGTTTTTCTTACTCTTTGCAGATATTCTGGATTATTTTTATTGTTTAGAAATCTGGAAATTCGGCATTTTTTTGTGATAGGTTTTTACCTAATTTCAATATGTTCGAATACACAAATACTTAATTTGTAATCATAAATTAATTATCTTTGGTGGAATGTTCTTAATCTTCTATATTCGATATATTTCAGGTAATAATAAATTCTGCCCTCAAAAGCGGTATATTATATGTTTTGCCAGATAGTATTTTTATGTTATACGTAAATATTATAATACGTAGCCAAAGATCATCAATTTGGATACACATCTACGCGATCCGTTTCGAATCACTTTACTTTTTCCCGTGACACCATTTTTCCCTGGAATGTCGCATTGATGGAAATATCACTTTATCTCCACTCTATTATTCTTCCTGCACGTATCAGTGAACAAAACTATTTATAGAATCGTGTTCATACTTCAGTTATCTTCCTCTCTCCTGTACTCGAAGATTGTATTTCCTCGCGACACGAATACTGTGTCTGAAGAGATTCCGCGGTGTCCTTACAATGGATAGAATGGGAAGTGTACCGAGGGATATACCTTCCAAAATCGGCAAAAATTAAAAGTCGCCAAAATCAATTCTAAATTACCCAAATCGATGGTATATGATGTATAAACATATTCTAGGACGATTTCTGGGCGAAAGAAGCGGTTAAAAAATGTATTCCGGTTGAAAATGGGTCGAATCCAAGTCGAAAAAATGTAAAGGGGTATACCTTCAAAAATGGTCAAAAAATGAAAGTCGCCAAAATCAATTCTAAATGACCAAAATCGATGGTATATGATGTATAAACATATTCTAGGACGATTTCTGGTCGAAAGAACCGGTTAAAAAATTTGTATAGGTCAAAAATGGGTCGAATCCAAGACGAAAAAATGTGAAGGGGTATACCTTCAAAAATCGTCAAAAATTCAAAGTCGCCAAAATCAATTCTAAATGACCCAAATCGATGGTATATGATGTATAAACATATTCTAGGACGATTTCTGGACGAAAGAAACGGTTAAAAAATTATTTTGTCCCAAAATCCAAAATCGCAAAAATGGACAGAAAATACATATCAAATATTCCTTAATAAAAACGGATCAAACAAGAATACCACGAAAAACCGTTGATCGTAACCCAGTGATTTCAACCGTGAAACTAATCGTAGAATCACCCACTCCTAGATTTCTTCTGGTTTTCGTGCTGCGAGGTAAAAAAAAAGGTCAAACGAAGTGGAATATTGCGAAATGTTTATTTAAACCGGGTGTCTTCAAGCGTGAAAGCAAAAGGATCAAAAGAGGTTGTATTAATCATTTGGTTTTTAGGTACGAATGCGTATCCGGTATGTAGTGTTTAATACCGAGAAATTGAGGCTGACTTAGCTAAGAAGCTTACAATAAATTATGTGTATTACACTCCTCGCCGCGTTGGAACCTGGAATCTTAACGAGCAATAAGTTTTGCGTACGTGACTTTCGGTGTAACAGCTCCTGATAGCTTTTCTGTAATACTGTAATACTGTAATTCTGATAGACATTCCTGGCTGCTATATCAACCTGGATATTTGAACTCCAGGTTCCGTTTCTCCCATGGAATTATCCTTAATTATCGAACCTCTCTAATCATGCCGGACGAAGATGATATAAGCGAAATCATTTTGTAACCGTTTATTTCGATGGCATCGGCAGCCGGATCGAAACCAATTATTATTAGATCGTGTAATATGAAATATCGGATTATCAGACCTTTACAGACTTTGTATCCTCTGAAGACTCGAACTTTTTCGAAAAAGGAACTTTTTTCTTCGAAACACGTTGTAAAAAATTCATATAAGTAAATGATATATATTTTGATGAATAAAATGTCTATTTGAATTTTAAGAAAGCAGTTTTTCGACATAATTTATATTATAAACTGTTTGTTTAATACTGTAATTCATGAGATATCTATTCAAAAGTGAAAATTGTTAGGCGAAAATAAAAATTGTATCAAATTATGGCAATAGGAACCAGTAATCGGCGTCGGTTTAAGCGTTCATAAAATATTAGTGTTTATCCGCGATAATATTGAGGACAACATTGTTGTTGACTTTACGATCAATGAAATATCACGATGATCTATCGGTGTTCCGAGTTGTCTGATCGTGAAGATCATCCCAATGATGTTAATTGATGCAGGAGATTTATGTACGTCAATAAAAGTTAACAAGGATGTCCAGGCAATTATAATCCGTGGGATTAGTGTCAAGTTCGGCCCTTAAGGGACTCCGAAGGGTATCAAGAAAATACTTACCAGTAGCTTTCAGTAATATTTTCTTCCATTTTTCTTCGATTCGTTTCGAAATTAATCGAGAAATTAGACCCAAATGAGCGGCCTATCGAAATCGCGATTAGCCTCTTCGACTTAAAGGTCTCAATTTGAATTCTATTTTCCAATCAAAACCCAATGATCACGGATTAATTTTGTCAAGAAACTATTATGTTTCTTTCAATCTAGATATTCCAATTTTCCGTGTATTGTATGTCCAATTATTAATCCTAATAAGTTTGGCTAAACTGATCGAATATAATATTCCAAGATTTAATGAAAAATTGTATTACAGAATGAAAACATTTTAATTAATCTACCAAAGAATCAACACAGCGGTATGTTTAATTTCCTTAAGAGATCATAAGTCGGTTATTGCTTCTAATTTCTATTACAATACACAATCAGTCAAAGATGGCCAACAAAGGAAGTTATATTTTACAGTGTCCCATTGTATTACATAATGTAATATTTTTATCGAATGCCTCGTAACCTTTCAAGAAAATACCACTAACATCAAGGAATTGTTTACACCACACATATCTCGAAACCTCTCGCAGCCATTGAAATTGCTCAACGTCGACACCCACACGCATCAACAAAAAGGATAAATACTATAATAACATTTGATTCCATCATAAAAACAACGACATCAAATCCAGGTTCATTTTCCAAGGAAACATGGAAGATTTTCGAAAAAGCAACCCGAACATTTCTCATATCTCTTACATTAGATGACGAACGCAATCGAGATGTTATTCTATCAGGTCCCTTTAAACGATCCAATCGAATAGCCATCAGGCACTCGTACCAAGAACAATAAACGTAAAACAATAAGTATTATACAAAGGATACCAGGATTCAATGGCGACACACGAGCCAGGATAATACAATCAAGTTAGTCCTTTAAGGAAAGAGCGAAGGTATCGCAAAGTTGTAACTCCCCACCAAACGAAATCGGTGTTCAAGTAGGCGTCCACGATTCCGTGCCTACGTGTCCCGGGTGACTTTGGTGTGCGCACTCGCGAGATGCAGTTTCCCTCACACTCTCGTATTGGTTGCACAGAGAACGAGAGAGAGAGAGACATAGATAATGGAGAAAGAAGGGAAGAAAGAGAAAGGCAAGAGATAGAGAGTGCAAGGAGATGCACAGTGTTCAAGAGGTAAGAGACAGAGAGTTCAAGGAAAGACCGAGTATTCGGCAAGCAGGAGATAGAAAGTGACAAAGAGTGGGATAATATTCGGAAGGCAAGAGATAGAGAGTGCAAGGAGATGCACAGTGTTCAAGAGATAAGAGATAGAGAGTGATGAGAGAGACACAGTATTCAGCAGGCAAGAGATAGAGAGTGCAAAGAGAGGTATGGTATTCGGGTGGTGAGAGACAGAGAGTGTAAAGAAGGGGGCAGAGTATTCAAGAGGCAAGAGAGGAAGGTTCCCTTCGGTCCTCGGCTTGTAAACCAGCTCCGTCACTCTCGAAACTCTCTTAGGATCGGTACTCGGGCACACGGTATATTCACGGTGAACTATAGGCGGCGCATAAGGTGCCTGCCTGCTGCCGAGTCCAGGGTGCAGCCTCGGACTATAGTCTTTAAACTAACTTGAAGCCAGTCCATTCGCGACCGTCAGCCAGGCAAGACATTCGAATCTCTTTGTCCGAGACCCGTGTGTCTATAAATAATACCGATCGACGAACCTTCGAGTCAACTCTTGGAAACGCCTTCGAAACGCAGTGTCTAGGAGTGTTTTATACCGCGAAGCCAAGAGTTAACGCTAGGTCATCATTGCCAGGAGACCCTCGACCTCGGTCAAGGTCACTATCCTTATCCAACTTGTATTTGGTTCATGGAGTCCTTTGGATACTGGACCAACGAGGATAAACATATCCTTGATTAGTGCATCGTTAATTATCTTCGGCATCGTGGCGATTCATCTAACGTGAGAGTCCTAAATGATCAGGACTTATGGTGGCCACTCGCGAGTGATTATTGTGCAGTTGTTTTGGTGAAGTGAAGTGACGAGGTCGAAGACGATTGGTCGACGGTTTAACCCGTGGATGCAAGCTAGGAATCGTCTACCGCGTCCAAGGTCTTCCACGTGTGAAACTTAGATGATAAGAGCATAGATAACTCGGTTATGCGCTTAGCGTGGAGGAAGTTAAGTGCAATTAAGTTGACCCTCGGGAATTCTGAGTTCGCGATTGTTATCTGGGATAGTCGCGGCTCTTATCAAGTCTGAATGCTGGGTAATAGGTTTATATTCAGGAGTTATATGTAATATAAGAATTCCACGGTCTCCGGTGCTTTTAAGATTCCTGCATGTTTAAATTCGATTCCTTTATATATTTGAATACCAACCTCGTACCTTGGAATGGAAATTGAATTATCGTTTCTATTGACGGAGTATTTAGGTCCGTGATCTTCGGGTTGTAAAATTGGTACCATTCTGGTTTTTTCACAGTGGCATTGTTGCAATTTCGTAGTTCCGTCAGGTAGATCAAAGGTGTACAAAACAGTACGAAAGTTACCGCGGATGACCCAGACTCGTGAGCGATCGAGCATGAAATCAATTCGAGGCAGAAAGACGTAAAGGAGAGACGCGGTTGAACGCTTATCCGCCTCGAGAGAATACGGCATCGATCACTCGCTGATTCGCTGGATCTTTAACCACTTTAACTCGTTGGGTGCCGGGCCGAAATCCGTGTTATACGATACCTCGCGATACGCATCCATGATTAAAATCGTACTTCATAGTCATAATTAATAGTAGATAATTAAAACATTCCTGTCATATTGTAATTTTCCTCAAAAATCACGAATTCATCAACGAAATAAAAATATGATTCATTCATACGTAGAATAGAATTTAAATATTTCCAGAGTGCTGGGAATTATTTAATTCTTATGTAAAGAATATTAAATATCCTGGTAATATTTTACTAATATTATAAATATGAATATAACGTAATATACAATATAAACCTGAATTCCGATAGAAGTAATCAAGTTTCATTAAAATCGTCCTAATTAATAGCAGATAACACTGTATTAGACATATTTCCGTAATGTTCTCATTGCCCTCTAAAATCAGAAATGCATCAAGCAAATTCAACCAGCATTTATTGTTCGGTTCTCTTTACAACACCAAGAGATAACCACCTCGAATCACTATTCTATTCAGATAATATTATATCACTTTTATTCTGTTGAATATAATATTATAAATATAAATATACATATACAACATGATATATAATACAAAACAACCAAGATTTGTTAAAATCATCCTAATTAATACTGAATAACATTACAGTATACATATTTCCGTAAAGTTCTAATTCCCCCTTCTAAAATCAGAAATGCACCAAGCAAATGAAACCAGCATTTATTGTTCGGTTCTCTTTACAATAGCCAGAGATAAACATCTCGAAACACCCTCTCGGAATCCATTGAAAAAGAAGTCGAAGGCAAGCACTTCACGGAAGGAAGTCTGGTATCGTCCCACGTTGAAAAATATTTGTTCTGTTCTTCTGATTCATGACTCCTTTCAAGATCGATAATACTTATTGCTATTCGTGATTCAACGGCGGGCACCATTGCTTCGTTCCGAGAGTGATCCTTTCTGCTTTACAACGGAAAGATTGCCGTAGGTGATGCGCAGGGTCATCTCGAGGTCGTCCTCTTCTCGAAAGTCATTATAAATATATTACACGCCACGAGCAAGCTTCTTTAGTGTCTTCTGCATGACGTTCTTACTTCCTATCCGCTTAATGGACGAGAAAAATCCATTGTCAAGGAAGTATTATATTCGTCGATACTTCGTGCGATCAGCTTTATCGTAATCGCTAATCGGACGCACATAAAAAGTCACCCTTTTGTAGCGGCATTATATCACACTCCTTTTTCGAACTACTCGATGCAGTGATTGGTAATCATTTGTGACAGTGATTATTCTGGAACGTGATTGGAATGTTCTCCAGTGTTAACTATTACATTTCGTTATACGATTGAAATTGTCAATGTAATATTGATGTTATGGAACGAGACATGTATAAGGATTAGTGGATACTAATTAAGTTTTAGATGTGATATTTTTAATTTGTTCTTCCTCGAATTTTTTGTAAACTTAATTACTTACAAAATTGTGATCCGTTCGGACTGCAATTCAATTGGTCATATAATAGTTTAAATTTGATTTTAATCAAAATTTCAAAATTCAATTGCTCCCAAATTTTAAAACCCAATTTCTTACAAATTTCTTTCAAATCTCCAAATGCAATATTTTTCCAAATTATGTTCCAATTTCGACATACCGATAATATTTTGAATTTAATTTTCTTCACAAATTATTAAATGTTCCACGTATCATTTATTAACTCAATATTCTTTCCACATCCGAATCGGTTACCAATTTCATTGCAGATAACTTAGTCGAAACAAAAAAGATACTAAAAAATATGATATCGAAGGAAATCTCATATTCGAAGTTGGTAGAAAATATCGCGTTGATGGGAATCAACTCGAAGAGATTCACCGTGGGTCCTCGAAGTAGAATCTTTCTTCAACGTCATTGATAAAGCTGCGAGGCCACATCGAGCGAGTTTATTTATTGTTTCACGAGCTTCGTTCCTCGTTGACACCGATTAAGCTCAGAACGGTGGAATGTTTATTGGAAAGATCACTTCCGAGCAAGCTAGCAGAAGAGAAGAGTACGTATGTTAGTAGCAGACACACACTCGATCGAGCAATCGACGCCACTTAGCGTAGTTAGTAGTCGTTACCACCTGCCAGTGTCAATGACACAGGATCCTTTCACACGACATCACTCTTTTTAATCAGAAAATCACTGTTAGTGCGTCGAATCAATGATTAACAGACCCCTAAAATTACTTGTTTGACGAACCATGCATTGAAGTGTTCCGAGTTAACACTTAAAGTACCTCCTCCAAGATACTCTGCCAATTAGACTATTATTTCTAATAGTTTCGGTGATTTAAAACATTTCTAAAATATTTCTTGTCGAAGAGAATAATGTGAGCGTAGTCTTGGAATTTGTTCGTTGCAAAATAATCACTGTTTTGTGCTATTATATGGGATTATGGAAGATTATATATTAATATAGTATAATATAATAGATTATATACAAATTTGATCGGAGATATTTCAATCTCGCGCGAGAATAGTGGGTTTTAAATATTATGAATTTAATATCTAAAGTTAATGTTAGGGTAGACATAATAATACAATATATATTATATATTATATAGTATATTTTTTACAAATTTAGTCTTATAAATCTTGATCTCACGCGAGAGTAGTGAATTTTAAATATACTAAATATATTGAATGAATTACGTCGCTCGCAATGATATATTCGTTTTAAAGGAATTTCATGCAAATATGGTATAATATAGTATATCGTATATTAAGTATGGTATAATATACTACATTGTACACAAATTTAATCAGAGAAATCTTGATATCACGCGAGAATAGTAGATTTTGAATACACTTGAATGAATTACGACACTCGCAGCGGTGCATTCGTTCTAACGGGATTTAATGCGATTCGATGAGAAACTCGGCCGGTCCTTTAAGTTTTAGAACGTAACTCGATCTCCTCTCGAAATAGGATCCTTAAAGAAATACATTTATGATGAAGTAGCCTTGTTTCGTGTTGTTTGCTCACACAATATTATTGTTTATGTTTCGTATCAAATCTCGGTGATTCATTATCACTATCAGTTCATCCAGGATCGAGTACTCTGTCGAATAATTCGATAAATTCAAATTGGATAGTGCGATGCTAAATAGTGAATAATGCATAATGAATTCTGAATTTTGTTAATTACTGTCCTAATTACTTTAGTTTCTCGTATGTCGAGTCAATGGATAGAAACCTGATCCTTTATTAGAGCGACTGAAAGATTATCCTAATTACCCTCGCTAATTACTTATTAGGGGTCAAATCCTTGTTATCACCCTTTGATCTACCGCGGGAAATCTTAATTAGATTCATAATTATAGTAAAACGAATGTCATACTCGGTTTTAAGCAGTTAAATAATTACAGCGGTAATTAATGTAATGTTACATTTCAAGGTTTCTTCTCCACATATCCCACGCTGTTAACATCGCTTATTTTTTATAAATATTTTTATATTGATTTTCTTCCGACTTTTTGCAAATCCAATTTCGTGAAAAATTATGTTGGACATATTAATGTTTGGGCGGATTTTCTTGCAATTTCTTCGAAGATTTCGAATTCAATTTCTTACAGTATTATATTCCACATATCATTTTTATTAATTGGATTTCGTTCTGATTTATTCCAAAATTATGGCCCACGCATATTTTTGTTTTAATCGGATTTTTGTCAAGTTCTTCCAAATTTCTTTCAAATGTTTAAATCCAGGTTCGTCCAAAATTTCGTTTAGCATATAATCTGTTTAACTGAATTTTCTACCAAAATCATGTCACACGTATAATTTTTTCAATTGGATATTTCTCTGCTTTTCTCGAAACATCTTTCAAATTTGCAAACCCAATTTCTACCAAAATCATATTCCACGTATAATCCTTTTCACAGAATTTTCCTCCAATGTGTTTCAAATGTTAAAGCACCAGTAAACCATTCTCATGTGAATAATTTGCAACTTCGTTAGATGCCCAGCGCCGCAGTGAGAGTTGTTTAGACAGTGCATAAGATAAACTTTCTCGAAGATGAAAGGAAACAAATTGCAGCGGTGCGGGTACTTTATAACACGGCCGAAGGACGCGATGTAAAGCGATGTGTTTGTATTCGAGGATGTAAATTTGGTATCCCTGACCATCGTCAAGACCGATTTAAAGTGTTGTTGCTGACGTCAGAAGTGATATCGAATATAAACCAACCACCAATCGGCACGTGAGACACATAATGATTAAACAGTGTTACCATAATTGTCGATGGAACTCTTCGCATGGGAAAGTAATTATTAATCGGCACACCTGGCACGATTTATCAACACCCGAAACTGCTTAGTTAAATGGCCGCCGTCTGAATGGCTGACTCGAACATACGTTTCTACTTAACTTAGAAACGAAAGTGGAATCGGGAAGCGAACAGCCGACTGGCCAATCATAAACTAGTAATCTTATTATCGGACGTAAACCAAGATCTATCCGGAGAAAGCACTTTTCGAGGAGCATGGTTTGTTATTTATAACAACCGTAAAATTCTTTGGAATCTTCCAAAATTATGTTCCACGTATAATTTGTTTAATCGGATTGCCTTCCAAAACTATCTTCGATATTTCATTTTTTAAACAGATTTCCTTTCAATTTTCCAGATTTTTCCCAATTTGCAGTATCCAGTTTCTTCCAAAATTATATGCCACATATAATTTGCTTAATTGGATTTTCTTCCAAATTTCGAAATCCAATTTCTTCCAAAATTATATGCCACATATAATTTGCTTAATTGGATTTTCTTCCAAATTTCGAAATCCAATTTCTTCCAAAACTATCTTCGACATATAACTTTTGTAATCAGATTTTCTTCCAAATTCCCAGATTCGAGTTCTTCCCAATTCCCAGTTCCAATTTTTTCTTAAATTATCTCCGGATATCGATTTAATACGTGAGTTTGTTTTTTATTTTGGATTACAAACAATGTGCGATAAACTGATATAATAAAAATATAGAGAAATTAAAACCAAAGGACGTTTCTTCGGGACAGTTATTAATAACATTGAAAGTGAAGTTTCATGGTGTAATAAATATAAATAGTACATTGATTATGATTAAGTGTGACAATTATTGAAAAGAGAATCCCGGATAAATATTCAACGACATATGAATCTGGATGCTGTGACATTCTTCGAAAACATTAATTAGTATTCAATAATACAACGAATGTTTCCGATGTGCTGGACATATAAATGGCGGATAAACTTGCAGCTCGCGACTCGATTGGAAGGGTAATCTCCAAACAATAAGATGCGATCGATTGTAAATTATTGATTTGAATAATACATGTAGATTGAATACATTCATACTGTGTCGTCCCGTTGAAAGACGCTTATCAACATCCAATAACTACACGAATCTGCTTATTATATAATACAAACATAACAAAACAAAGAATGACATAGAACAACTAATAATTAAACCCTAATTGAGGATAAAATGGAGAAGAAAATGATAGAACGAAGAAGAATTAAGAAGAAAGAAGGTAGAAGGTAGAAAATAGAAATAGAACACAAAGATACAAATTGACGAAAGAAATAGGAGGAAGAAGATAGAAAGCAAAAATAGAAGGAAAATAGAAGAAATAAGATAGAGAATACAAATTGGGGAAACAAATAGAAGAAATAAGTTAGAAAGTAAAATAGAAGCAACAGATCGAAGAAAGGCGATTAAAAGTACCAATTGTGGTAACAAATATAAGAAACCGGGTAAAAAGCAAAATAAACAAATAGCAGAAACAACACAATAAGAATCCAAGATTTTGCATTTCGATAAAAATTCCAACCAATCGTAGATCAGACGGAATCGAAGGGGCTGATATTTCTCGAGCATCATCGAGCAAGGATGACGTCAATTCAGTTAGCAAAGACATCAAGTTGGTACCTCGTCGATGTCAACGTCTGATCTCCGCGGTTGAAGTCCGACAATAAAGGAAGGGAAACGCAACGAGTTGGAAGTGGCTGGTAGCCGACAGAAGGCTTTATACGCCTTGAAAATATGAGCTCTAAATATAACTGGAAGAATTTCCGCGGCATCCACGCGACGTTCCCCTCGGTGGCTCCACGGTTTCTACATCGGTTTTGCTCGATTTTCGAAGGCGCGGGCACCGATTTATGCGAAACGAGTGGAAGTCGACGTCCCGCGTCCGACTCGCGTGGTTAGACTTCGAAACATCCTCGACGACGATACCCCATTCGGGTTTCACATTACACGCCTGATCCGAGAACACCCCGTAATTCCTGTCGCGTTGGAATCATCTCGGAAATCATCGGCAGGATTCGTTTTGTGGTTCGTTAATATTGGAGAGGAAAAATGCTGATCACCAAGTACACCACCATTTTGTTGCAAAGCACCAATCAACATATCATCAGGTGAGTTCAATGGAGACTATGTTACGAATATTTATATAGTGATAATGTTTAGTATTTAAAATGAATTGACAGAAGATAGTAATTATATTAATATTTTGTCAAACTGTGTTGTTATATTTCACGTAAAGGAGGGCATCGAATTATGAAACGATATTTGTTTCCGGTTATAAAATATGAGGGATCTGGAAAGTTCTGTAAAAAAACGCACAAAATGTTCTTTCGGAAAATTGATCGTTTAAAATTATTTATATAATGCGTGAAATCATTTACGTTCTATTGCGATTAAAGGAGGTGATTGGGTAACTTATTTCGTATAGGTCATCTGGTATGTCGGTGATGTTATATCTTAATAAATAAATAAATTACGATATAAATTATTATGTATTTATTTCGCGAATATCATTGCTACTTGATATGCGACTTAAATTAATCGAAGATTAGTAAACCTCGAAAGAAATAAGGATAAATTAAGCACAATGCATGGAATCTCATAAAACTCACAAAAAGGAGCCAATTAAAAGTCCCATGATTTACACCGTCAATTTGTAGAAAATAATAACCCGACCACTTCAACGTGAAAATACATCCATTCTGGTAGCATAGAATTTGGTACTCGAATTTATCACAACCCTTTCTCCCAACATCTTCTCACTTTTAACTCTTTATCATACTTCTTTCAACCCTTGCTTTCAACCCTCCCTCTTCTACGATCTCCATCTGACATTAATCGAGAAACCGACTCGGCGTCAGCTGACAATTAGCAGTCATAATTAATAAGAAGTGTTAATGATACGCGGGTTATAATTGGAAGGTGGATTGAATTTCAACGATTAATTCCTTGGATAATCTAATTCAACCGAGGAGGGGGTGGATAATCAAATCAAACACCACATTTTATATTTTTCATATTTTTCATAATTTCACAATAATTACATATTATATAATATTTATATAATATAATATACTCTGTGGGGTTGAATTGTATATACTGGGGAGAATTCACTTTAAAAGCACCACATTTTATGTTCCTAATATTTTTCATAATTGTGTATTATTACATATAATTGAATATAATATACTCAGTGGGGGTTCAATGAAATATACATTGGGGGTGGTGGTCGAAGTGAATATACCAGGGGGGTGGGTTTAATCAAGAAGGGATGAGTGGTCTCATCGAAGATACCGAAGGGGTGTTGAAGGGTTTTAACCGAAGGGGGTGGGAGTGGTCGAACCGTAGACACCGGCGGGGGTGGTTGGGGGGTGGGCTCACCTCGATTCTTCCTCGAGCAGCCTACGGGGTTCTTATTCACCGACGGATTTCGTATTCAGAAATCGTTCGACGCATATTTAAACCACCGGAATTGAAGTCGCGCCGGTTCCCATTTAGGGGATTATTAAATTCGCTGAATGAAAACCTACCCGAAAGTACACCGCGATGGCGCGCTGAAGGACAGAGATTCTTGCCAGACAGTACGGTTTTTTTGGATGCCGCCGCGATATTCGTGTCCGCGAATAAATTCAGTTCGTCTTAGTTCGCGGAATCAGCGTCCTTTGCATGCGAATCTTTTATGTCGATGTCAAGGAAAACTGGTGGTATTCTGGGAAATTGTATCACTTTAATAACATTTTATTCTGTAACTTCCCTTTTTTCGAGCTCTAGTAATAATGTGCCATAATAATTACATTAATATAATTAAATATAACTGCAACTCAATTCAATTTCAATGATAAAATGTCAAAAATTGCAAGAAATTCCAACTGAACTTTAATTATACTTATGTTACATTTAAATATATTATTATAAGAGAAGTTAAATATCTTATTACAAGATCAATTATATATCTTATTATATTTAATATCGTAAAGAATTTTTATCATATTTTTATTAGAATATCACAATCCAGTTATATCTATAGATAACATTCCTTTAATTTCTTTTTTCTTGTACAAAAGGGCTCTTAAAGATGAGGTTTTAGTGCGGCATTGTGATCCGAGCTTATTAGAAAGCATCCCCTGCTCTTGATATTATATCGAGTGTCAATATAACGTTGTAACCCACTTGCGTCTTCTCTTTATATCTTTTTCTCAAGAATACCCCGCTGATACCAGATCAGATGTAATCCTCGTTGACACTTAACTTTCAGTGATAAAGATCGTATCACTAATATTAAAGATGATATCCCGGAAGCTTAAAAGAATCCAAACTTCCGCCAAGAATTATGAATACACATTATACACTATTAAACAAAATAATAATCTGTAAATTATACTCTATTAAAAAAATAATTATTATAGTATCATGTACTATAAATATATTATTACAGCATTCTTACAACTTATACATCGTATACGAATTTCCTGCACCATATTTTTTTAATCGAAATTAATTAAGCAAAATTAAGTTTTTCTTGGACTGAAGGATAAAAGGTGCAGTATAGATTTAATGAAATAATGCAATCGTCGAATCGTCGAAATCGTTGAACGTTTAAAGTAAACGTTAGAATGAAGTCAAAGCAAGTGATCCCAATCTTATGGCCGGTAGTGTATATTTCGCGAAGAAAGCCCGCGATGCGTCGCCTCGTTGTAAATCTCTTCTTTTTTTTTCTTTCACCGACACGATCTCCTGCCTTCGTCGAAATAGTAGGTACAGCATGGACAAGGCCACTAATGAAAGCGAAAAGGAATTTATCGGTGATATAAATTGTCCCCAACGTCGGATATCCAACGGCGTTTAGGATCGATTCCAGACTTTGGGTTCTGAGGGTGATTTTCGAACGGTGTTGGAAGATGAATTTGGGGGAAAGGGATAAAAAATAGAAAATAGGGGGAGAATATAGTAGAAATGTTCTCGTAAAGATGTTTCTGATAATGCATAAGTGTTATCGTGGTACTTGAGTGGATATTAATAATAATAATAGTAATAATAAAGGTAATAATGCTTGTATTGATTCGTGTCGAATCATCACACGAAGATGATTGTGTTTTGAGGGTTCTTTTTCTGGTGCGTTTATTATATGTCATGGAAATGAATATAAAAATATGCTACTTATAATAATTATGATTGACCCATATGAATTTTTACGATATTTTTGTGAAATTTGTATGCACATCACGTGGCATCTGCAATTAATGATTAATGTGCATTGTTATTTCGTATTAACATATCAATATATTAATTTCGAATTAACGTAATTCGCATTAATTTCGAATTAAATAATTCCCATTAATGTCGAATTAACGTAATTCGCATTAATTTGCAATAAAATGTTGCATCGTAACAAAAGTCGTGAAATATAAGGCAATTAATATGAATTTAATAATCACTGCTTCATTGGTTAACAAGCTAAATCTTATTCAAAATGCATCGAATATAAAAGAATTCAAATGAAAAAGTAATAAAAGCATTACTTCTCTATTTTCAAGAAGAATAACACTATTGTGTCGTCAATAATCAATAATTATCCTCCGCACAACGTACTTCAACGCAGTCCAGCTTCAGTTAAAATGGGTGTAAAAAGAACCCAAAGAGAAGGGTTCTAAGAGAGGGGTAAAAAAATGAATCGTGCCCTTTATTGGTTTTTCTCCCCGTAGCTGGAGTATCGTGGTCCCTCGGACTCGGTTATGGACGGGGAACCCGATACTCCGGTTTAATTAGGCGCAGGACTATCCAGGATCAGAAGTGCTCGTAGCCAATCAACGAGGAATCTTATTCGACATAGGATTCCCTGGGATTAGCGAAGGATTCGCAAACAAGTCGATGCATTAATGTAATATAATATAATATAAAGAAGACGAGAAGTTCGATAATGAAATTCGTTCGAAATGAGTTCCGAACATTGAGATAGAAAAAGAAAGTGGACAATGTCGCCATGAATCATCAGCTCGGAAAAAAGTATTGTATCGTAATAGAGATAAAATTCTTTAATAAATTAACTAATATATTAAAGACTCTTTATGTATTTATTGCTGTATCTTTTTTTATCCATCTTTTGGAAAAGCCGTAATTTTTATATGTAAATGTTAGGTAATGAACTTTACGTCTGTAGCAACGATATTATATTATATTGTATTATATTATATTAATGCATCGACGTGTTCCCAAACCTGTTGCTAATTCTGGGGAATCCTGTATTAAATGAGATTATATTATTATACTGCATTATATTATATTATATTATATTACAATCGGTGAACACTGGAATCAAGTATCACATACCAACCGAATTTATGTGAAACCCCAATAGTTCTAATGCGTGCATCATTCTAATTAAACTTACCACTAAATCATGGTCCCAATTTAGCCGCCAGGTACATGGAACCCAATAAATCCCTTAGTCGAAGGCTTAACATCCCTTTCGAAGGAGTGAGACTTGACCCTTCCCACCAGAATGGCATCTTAATACCAACATGGGACGAACAAATTTCATAAAATCTAATTGATAAGCGATATTGATAAAGAATTATGCTATTGTTCGTTAAATATCCAGACCAACAAGATTAAACGACAAAGTAATGAATTATCGAATATCGTTATGAAATATATTAAGTCAGATTTAAATAAGATGCAATGGGGTTATTATATACAATCTAATATAATATAATATAATATAATATAATATAATGCAATATAATACAATATAACATAATATTACATAATTATATTATTATATTATATGAATTCATTGCGAAGTTAATCGATAGCGTAACATCAGAGAATGGAATCCTATAATCTAAGATATCAGGATAAACCTGTTTCTCCTCGGTTAGCACGGAAATCCGTGACAAAACGCTTCTGTGGTTTTAGTAGGTGTTAATACGCGGTAATGCCATGTCAATACTAGGTAGGTGTTAAACACCTAGTAAAACGTCGAAGGAGTACCGTGAAACACGATAGTAAACCAGAGCAAAACTCCTTGTTTTATCCTATCAAAGGATTAACGATAATCTTGCTAGGTATATCGTTCTTATCGGTGGTATAACGTTTCAATAACTCGGAATAGTCAAACACGGTTTAAATGTTGGACGATAATCGTTTCAATTACCCGATATGTGTAAACACTTTGTCGGAATCATTATTTAATTGCAGGTTTTTTTGAGAATATATTCGAACTTGGAAATAAGATTTTGCGCGTCGTTGAAAATTTAGGTGATGAATTTGTAACTTTAATGCAATACAGTAATTAGAAAATATGTAACTCATTGAATAATATATTATATAAGATGTTATTATTATATTGAAATCATATATTTATCAATATTATATCGACAGATATAAATGACAGATATTTTGAGAACAATATTTTTCAAATTGGACATGTTATTAAATAGTACAGATATTGAAATATATTTTAAAAAATTATTTTTTCAACATACCACATTTCATCTTCTTAATATTTAAAAAATTTTGAGATATTTTCAGTATTACATATGAAATTCAATATTTAATTCAATATTACAAATACCTTGAAAAAATATTATTTCAATACACTGTTTTATCTTCTTAATATTTTTTATAATCTCGTATGAATTAACACACATCTACACAAAGAAAGAAAGCGAGAAACATATTTGTTCAAATTCGTGATACATTCA
Source organism: Nysson spinosus (assembly GCA_910591585.2). NCBI lineage: Eukaryota > Metazoa > Arthropoda > Insecta > Hymenoptera > Crabronidae > Nysson > Nysson spinosus. Next base: position 13,900,290 of record OU342830.1, on the reverse strand, counting down.
ATATTATAGATATTTTGACAAATTATTGCATAATATATTTTCATAACATTCTTCATAATTTACACAAAGAATTATTATATAACATGAATAGGTTGCAAAGTTAATCGATAGCGTAACATTCGAGACAGTAATTCTGTAATCTAAAATATCAAGTATTTTATACAAATAAAACATGAATAATAAAAAGAAAACCTAAAATCAAGCGGTGTTCAAAGACTATGCATATGAATCCACATGGAAGTCGTATCTCGGTACGAGAAGAATTACAGCGTAAGAAGACTTCTACTTAAAAATACACGAGCAGAGAGAACATAAAGGGCCGGTTAGAATAAGATCGTGAGAAGAGAGCCGAAACGGTTAAAAAGTTCTCCACCCACGGAATATATATATATCTCGGTAGAAAAGAAGTTGCTCGAAAATGAAGAATATGCTAATGCACCGTGTGTCGTTGAATTGTACCGCGTCGTAAAAGGAAGAGAGGATCCTTTCTTGCCGTCCACTCGGAGAAAAGTATCTCCCCGGTTTACTTGGACTTTTTCTTCCTCTCCTGAAACAGGTTGCGGATCGGGGCCCTGATGGAACCCTATACGTGCCCTGCCCGTTTTTAAAGAATCCTTTCCATCCTTTTCATCCTTTACATCCCATCCGTTTATACAGGATTCCACTACCGTAGACTTTACCCCCACCTCGATCCGTTGCTGATCCATTTATGTTCCTTCGAATGATTAACTTATTATTCATTTAGTGCGTAACTTCAGACTGATGAATTATGTCATTCTAAAGAATTAAATGTAATATTTCGTCTGTGTCGTTGTTCGGGAAATTTATCGAAAGTGTATTTGGTCAAAATTGTCGAGTTTGATTTCTATCGATTTATAATAATTTGTCATTTCTGTGGATATTCGTTTCTAGTAGAGTTTGTGCACAGAAGTGTTCTATAAGTGAAAAGCGGTTTTAGATAAATAAATAATAATCTTCTTTTTATTGAAATAATCATATTTTTCGGAAATTTCGACAGATTTATTGGGTTCAAGTTGTGTTAATTAGCTAGGTGCAAGGTTCGAGACGAAGGTACGAATTGGTTAAATTGGGAAGGTTTGCTGAATAATTATAGGGAATTCAGAATGCGAGAGTTTGGATTGAAATTACTTTAATTAATTGAAACGAAAGGTTTGAAAGATCAAGGAAGTCTAGCTGAGTGGAGCGTAAAACATTTTATTGCAATGTCACTGCCATGTTTACTGGATGATACGAACATTTTTAGTGATTACTTCCATAAAGTTGAACGATCGTAGAATCCTTGATAATTTTGATTTTTCACGGAAGATTGAATTGAACTCTTTACTTCTTATTGCAAGAGTCATCAAATTTCATTTTCCTGAATTCAATAAATTTTAATATTTTCTTTACTTACGTTTCCTAGATCGCCATATTTTATTTTCAGCAGATTCATTTCGACTTAAATAAATTTCTTATATTGTAGTATTTATTCAAATTAGATGATAAAACTGTGGGTCAGACAAACAATTATTATTACTTCTTTATTACAATATTAATTACGTAGACAATATCTATGTATTTATTTTATTATCGAAACAAATTCCAAATATATAAAAACGTTCTGCAAAATACCTAAATACAATAAAATGATTTCCTCACTCATCATTACCTTATTATCATTATTATTTACTAATAACCCTTACATATAATCGAATTCTAAATTCGTCTAAAAATAACGAACGTAAATTCTTAAAAAAAGGATTTTTAAAGCTTCTTAGAAAACTTCGATCAACACTTCCGCCTGAAAATCAGGAAGACCGCCATCACGCGACGAATAATTAAAAAGAAAAGCCGTCCAAAGAAGGCTGAAGTTTCTCAGCCTCGATTAAAATTGTACGAAAGTTAATTACAAAATTGCTTCACGCAAGTCAGCCATGATTTCACGAATTTCGAGCTTCGAATCTGCGTATGAATTCCAGCTTAATGTTGTCGTCTTTGGTCCGCCGGTGTTTCAATGGCGGAGGAAGTAAGAGGGGTTTGAGCGTAAAGTAACCCCTGTCGTTTCCACCGATTCGGAAACGACCTGCGGGGGTGGAACTTTTATATTGCCGCAAATTGCTGGAGGCCGCTCGTCCTCCATTTCCACTGTACTTCGATGGTTACTTTTTAATTAAAACTTTCGCCTTTAAAGCTTACCGAGATGTCCCTCTGCGAGTTCCGTGTCACCGCTTGCAAAAAGGACCAATTGCATTTCTGCATTGCGTTGCCTTGTCCATTTTTGTCCGCCCCCGTTCTCGCGATTCGCTTTGTAACTTAACTTCGAGAATCAGCTGGGAAAAGCGTTAATGATGTTTATGGAAAACAAGGGAAACTGTTTGCTCGTTTACTTTGGTAATTCAATCTGCTTATCGGCGAACTTTGGACGTGGATGTGTCAGGGGTTCTTTGGTTGATTATGCTAAGATTGCGGAAGGTGTAAATACATTTGCGATCTGCATATTTTATTTGGTTTCTTTGGACAGTAATTTGGTGTGTTTTGCATCAGTTTTTCGAGGAAGGGGTCGATTTTTATGAGCAAACGATTTTGATGAACGAATGATTTTTAGGAACGATTTTTAGGAATGATTTTTAGGAACGATTTTTAGAAACGATTTTTATGGACGACTTTGATGAATGATTTTTAGGCACGATTTTGATGAACGATTTTCATGAAAGATTTTTAGAAACAATTTTTAGGAACGACTTTAATGAATGATTTTTAGAAACGATTTTTAGGAAGGATTTTAGGCACGATTTTCATGAAAGATTTTTAGAAACGATTTTTATGAACGACTTTGATGAATGATTTTTAAGAACGATTTTTAGAAACGATTTTGATGAACGATTTTCATGAAAGATTTTTAGAAACGATTTTTAGGAACGATTTTTATGAACGACTTTGATGAATGATTTTAGAAACGATTTTTAGGAACGATTTTTAGGCACGATTTTCATGAAAGATTTTTAGAAACGATTTTTATGAACGACTTTGATGAATGATTTTTGGAAACGATTTTTAGGCACGATTTTGATGAAAGATTTTTAGGAACGACTTTGATGAATGATTTTTAGAAACGATATTTAGGAATGATTTTGTTGAACGATTTTCATGAAAGATTGTTAGAAACAATTTTTAAGAACGATTTTTATACAAAGCTGTGAAAATATTAGTTAAAGTTAAGAGTTAAATTTATAAGTTAAAAAGTATACTTCTCACTGCCAAGACACCTGAAATTCACGAAGTGTCAAGAATAAAATGACAGGGCTCACGAAACGCTAATAAAATAAACGCAGAGGATAATGAAGAAGACAAACTAGCGTGGGGTCGAGGAGTTAAGTAAAATAATGGTTAATTAATTCATTAAACAGCATTCTCAGCAGTAAGCGAGACGCGCCCTCGTTTTCATGATCTTCGGGAGGGATTCGAAACGTGTATCTCGTAGCTACGATGCTCTCAGCTTCCTCGTTTTCTCCTCGCAGACAGGTTCCACACGAAAGATACGTCCCAGGGGTACCAAACTCACAGACACGGGGTAGAGGGCTCGCTATTAAACCCACGGGATAAGACCTGGCACTTCACTCGCTACGTTCGCTAATTAAATTATTCCGAAAGCGCACCACGACGCGACCTACGTGTATGCTTCTAACACCTACACTGAGTGCAAAAAGTATTTGTACAACCGAATACGTAACACGCGGAAAGATGGTATTTAATATAAAAGTATTTAGAACTACGTTTCATAAAAAAAATCATAAACTGATTGTGAATAAATAATTATATTTCCGAAGATTTTCTAACATGTCACATTCAATTTTTCCTTACATTAATAACTCAGAATAAAGACTGTAACTATTATAATAAAAACCCCAAAATACTAATCGTAAATAATAAAAAGATTAATAATTTGTAACAAACACCATAAGTATAATATTATAACACAAAATAATAAGAAAAAATCCCAAAATGTTTCTTACTCTGATAAATCATATTCGCGAGACATTAATAATTTTGAAGAAACACTGACCTCTTAAAACACAAAATTCGTAGAAAGTCCCTCGGTCGAACAAATGATATTCGCGGAAGTATTCACAGTTCCGTAAAAAGGGAAAAGAGAGATCCCGAATTTCAATACCAGGGAAGATCCGATTCAAAAAGCAATCACGGAAGACCAAATGTGGGGCGTGAGTTGGTACGTGAGGTGATTTCCGGAAACTGAATATCTGTTCCCTTTTCAAGCGGCGGGTTTCTATCTTAGCTTCGAGGCTGTCTGACTGTCAGGGAAAAGTTCACCGGCGGACTTTGACAGAGACGAACTTGGAGATATGACGGATAAGGTGGGCGGAGGGATAGAAAATGGCTGGTCTGGCAGACAACAAATTGTTCGGCTGATATGAAGCGATATGTCGCTGGTAGACAAAGTCACCTACCACCCAGCCAATTCCTATTATCGACAAATATCCGCGCGCGAGGAACGACATATTTCTCTGGGACCAGATTGCCTCCTGATAACACTGGTAACGAATCACCACCATTGATATCCGGGAATCAATGGCTTCGTTCGTGTTCCTTGAAGTTCTAATCGTTATCGGGATTTTCTTTCGTCTATTGATAATAATTTTTATTGTTTGTCAGAAAATTACTAAAACTTAACACGTTAGCCCGCTGACTGTTTTTGGCTACTATGGTGATCATTCATTTTCAGCTTCTCAGTTAGGCTAAGTAATGAAACTTTATAAAAACTGCCTATTTCATGTTTTTGATAAAGATATTTGAGCCGTTTATTTTGAAAGTGGTCTAAGTCCATTTTTTAAGATAGACATTTATGCTTTTTGACAAAAGAATTTTTTTGAAATGCAGAAGCCTGGTCCGAGTCTGAATTAAGGATATTAAACAGAAAATATAATATTTCGTCAAACGTTAATGCAATTTATTAAAAGAATTTATACAGAAATGTGGGTTTGCTTTGCACGTGTTACAGAAAGTAACAAGCTTTTCTGTTAGATTTTATGCATGAAATAATATCAAATTATTGTCGAACACTATTGTTTCTCATATTCTACATTCACATTTTCCTCGTGCCCTAATTTTACATCGGAACTCGCGAACCGAGAAAAAAGGAGCATGTTTTACAAAAAGCAACTCGGGTCCCACGTTGCCACTAAATATTTTACACGCCTCGCGGAGAAAGCCACATCTCGCAAATTGTTTCGAGCGAGTCGCGCAGGATAAAATATTTTGCATACCGTATCCAGCATCCGTTTCGGTTGCGCGAATAAATGCGAGAGAAAAATAGAAAGAGAAACAGAGAGAGAGAGAGAGAGAGAGAGAGAGAGAGAGAGAGAGAGAGAGAGAGAGAGAGAGAGAGAGAATGATTACTTAAGAGGTAGCCATAGTTACAATTCCCGTCCTCCAACCCTTTTTATTCAGCCCCGAAGGGGGCTATCACGCTACACCGAGCGAAAAAAAACCCGGGAAAAACTTGGCAACTGGAAAAACCATTCCGCGAAACAGCGACCTTAGCGACAGTCCAGTTTTTTCCTCGCTCCCTTTCCACCTCTTTTCGTTGGTATTTAGTTTTCCAGGCGTTTTTCCAGGATTTTCCGCGAATCCCTCAAAATGTTGATCCCGACGAAGCAAAGAATACGATCGTTGCTCTTCCTTCATGTAATACCATGGATATATAGCGACCCCCCCGTACAACAACTCTTCCGTGCAATGAATAACCCAGACACTCTTTTTTCTTTTTCTTTCCACTCGGATGACGGGGAGGAAATTCTTGGCTGAGTTACTCGAAAAACTTTTACCGAAATTTTCTTCCGCGCACCTGAGCTCCACTTGGAATTTCCTCCTCCTCCTTCTCCTCCTTAGTTATACTTCCCTCGCGAACGGTTTATGCTCGCGGGATGCACTTTTTTATCGCATCTCGTCTTGAATCTTTTAAAGAACCGACGATGTACGGAGTTCCACGGGGAAACGGAAAGCAGTTCGCGTTGAATTGAGTTTAGCGATGTACTCGATTTTAGCGAAGCGATACTTTTACTTGGAGTGACGGGGAAGTAATTTTGGATTGATTAAACCTTATGTTAAAAGTGTGTTTAATTAATCCGGGGTTGGTAGTAGGCAACTATTGTAAGTTACTTACTTACTTGCTATTACTAATTTAATTAAGCTTTATGTTTAATTATTAATAATAGTTGATATGATAAATAATGGTTTTCGTTTCACCTCGTACAAATTTATTCTTTTAAAGACGAAGAAACGAAAGCCAATTAATTAACTTCCAATTTTATTTCAAATATTTTATGTATTTAATGTGAGAGAATCCGATTACAATATTGGAAGAAATAAACAGTTTTATTGCCATTTTTTATATCTTGAATTCTAGATGATTTATAGAGCATGTTGCACTGAAACGTAGTAAGACATTCGGAGTGTTATCTCTTATATCGAAATGTTATTTTTAACCGCGATAAAACGCGGTAGGAAATTGTGGTTGATAACGGAATGCAACTACCGGGTTTCTACGATATAAAGTGCACCTACTATAAACTTACTGTTACGATACTTTCTGTACAAAGAATTTAAGTTTTACATGAATTCAGTTTCGAAAGGTTTTATCAAAATTTAAAAACCTAATCATTCTTATTACAAATTTCCATAGAATATTGTACACATTAATAAGTAGTATTCTACATAAGAATTAATATCAAACAGAGAACGAACTAATCGTAAGAACATATATAATTGTCGTAACATTTTTCAACGTATCCTACATTTATATTTTATCGTGAATGGGTCGTGAACGTAATAAATACAACAAATCCCTTAACCGGAAACCGAGTAGTAGTACATATATTTCGAAGTTCCCCGGGAAAAGGGTGCAGTGGATTAGGAGGGAAGCTGTAAAAGGGCGAATCGCGAGAGACGAAGGTGGCGGAAAAGATTTGTGGTGTACGGCAAAGATTTTACTGGCGAGTGGAAGCTCCATGTGAGTGTTTTCATCTGGGCTTCCGTTTCGAACATCGTGCCTTTTGCTCCCCGTCGAAATAAAACCCCGTAGAAAAAGTAATCGTCAGAGGAGCGAGACAAGGATACTTCGATAGTCGAAAGATAGAACCTCGAAAAGTCGGGGAAAGTTCGACCGTTTTTATGGGGAAAAAGCTTTATTGCGGTGTGAGTTGTAAGTTTGTTTGTAGGGGACGTATAGTTTTGAATCGATCTTTGAGTGTGGTATTAGAGTGACTTTAATTATATTAAGGTGATTAATGAAGAGATTTCTTGTGAGTATATTTTTGATTGGATTATTATATCAAAATATTAAATATTCTAGACTGGATTATTATATTATCAAAAACATAATTATTCTAGTTTGGATTATTATATTATCAGAGTATTAGGTATTCTAAATTGGATTATTATATTATCAAAATGTTTGATATTTTAAATTATATTATTGTATTATCAAAAGAATAATTATTCTAGTTTGGATTATTATATTATCAAAAGATTAGATATTCCAGATTGAATTTCTATATTTTCAAAATATTAGATAAATCTGGATGAAATTATTATATTGTCTATATATTAAATACATTTAGATTCGAATATTATATTATTCCATATACATTTGTATCGGGTGTTGTTTTAAACACTCAACATCGTGATTTTAATGAAAATGGATCACTTTCGAATATATTTACCGAGCAACGTTGTGATTATTAGAGCGAAGGTTATTAACTATTGAGTGCATAACTAATGGAGGCATTGTTCTCGCCAACTTAGATTACGGGCTATTTAATTATTTAATTATGTGTGAATGGTGATTTACATAATCCATGGTAATACATCCTAATTAAATTGTACGATTATAATTCAGGAATGACGAGATCGACCGTGATATTTCTTATACGGGAAAGTATTTCATTGAAATTGATTTAAACGAAATTACTTCACAATTAATTATTCTAATTTCTCGTGCATTGCACTATCATTTTGTTGTGAATAAATTATGGTGAAAATAGATTTAAAATCTGTTGATTGGATTGAAGATAATTAAATAATACAAAATACGTGTACCCTGAAACATTCATTTTGATTACGAATACAATAATGAAATTACAAGATTATTGGAAACGAAATCGTGTCATATATAATGACATTCTTAAGTAATCGTTCATCGAGATCAAAATAAATCAAATAACAATTTCCAACCATAATCTCTATTATTTAATACTTTCACCATCGCAAGTACCTCATTACATAAATAATCTTACGGCACTTTCCAAGTACCTCGATCTCTAACCAATCTCCTGTTACAAATTTCTACAATTATGAACTTTGCGAACCACGTGAATTGCATTTCACCGTAACAATGAAAGTATTTAATTACATGTTATACCGCGGATTGGAAATCCGCGAACTTTCGCCGCCGTTTATCAAGAAATGAGTTAAGCGGGCTAGAATATAATTCAATGGTATACGATAAGAATAGTAGGATGTAATTTGAAACATCAATAAATATTCGAAAAAATATATTTTTGCCATATCGGTGAAGAATAATGAAAAAAGTAACTTGTCAATTTAAATTTTCCATTTAAAGTTCCATCATATTGGTTCAGGTTTGAAATTTTATTATTTTTACTTTGATTGCAACATCAATAAAAAGTTCAAAAATATGATAGAGAAAAGCAGAAATATTATCATAGAAATATTAACATAGAAATATTAACATAGCAATATTAACATAGAAATATTAACATAGAAATTTTAACAAAGAAAAATTAACATAGAAATTTTAGTATAGAAATAATAATAGACATTTTAACACTTAGCCGACCGCATGCGCCGCAGCTAACTGTACGGTTTCCACCGCGCTCCGGGAAGCCAAACTCGCTGTCCACCGCGTTTGGTGGATTTTATTATATGTTGTGCTTTATAGAAACTGTTCGTCAATAATTGCGAACAACTCCAGATAAAGGTAGTTAATAATAACAGAAAACCAGAAACGCGTTGCTAAGGTCAAAGTGGGAAATCTCCCCCATCGGTCGGGCACCGACTTACTTTGAAATGGGGAGATCTCCCCGATCGGTCGGCTAAGTGTTAACAAAGAAAAATTAACATAGAAATTTTAGTATAGAAATATTAACAGAAATTTTACCATAGAAATATTAACATGGAAATTTTAACACGGCAATATTAACATAGAAATTTTAACAGAACATAGAAATATTAACTTTCGTTTTCATTTCTCAAGAAATGGGTTAAACAGATTAGAATATAATTCCAAGTATCAATAAAAATTGATAAATATATATTTTAGCATTCGATGAAGAATAACAGAAACGGTACCTTAATTACATAAATTGATAATTCACATCAAATCAGTTTAATTCTATTTTTCTCCAAGCATCAATATAAAGTCCAAAAATATTGTCCACCCCAGTAGAGAATGAACTTACAAAGAAACTTTCCCTTCCACCCCAAGTTCAAAATCCCAATCATAAAATCCTGTAATACAAAGAGTAAAGCATATCGCATGCTAGTATTTCTATCTTGTTTTATATTAAAAAATTGCATACTTTTTATATTTTGGTTCACCTGATTGCAACTTGCTTTCCCGAAGAAGATTCCCATGTCGGAATCTTTTTCCCATAGAACCGTAGACTATACTTTCCTTGGCTATCTTTTATGATGTTGGTGCGCCGGCTGCCATTAAAGTGAAAATATGTCGGCGCAGGGAGATAATCAGTGCGTGTCGACATTGCCACCGGATAAATAATGTATCGATACTCTTCTCTCACCATGCTTCCCCATGTTTCCCCGTGTTTCCGATACGGAAAATTGCTCGAAAGAGAGCTTCCGTTCACCAGACACCATACACTCTCATATACGAGTCTCTTTATAGTGTTTAGAAAGAGTATTCTCCGTGTTATTGGATTTTGAGAAAGAAGGATGGTGGAGGGATTTCAGGATATAACGAGATGGTGTACTTATGAAGTAGATTTTATTCGATCGTCGTAATATTGGTTCGTAGAAGATATTAAAAATTAATATCAGTATTATAGCCAATATTATATTATGAAATAGAAAATAGAAAGTTATATTATATATTATAGAATTGATATCAATATTATTTATAGAATATCGTCATGGTATGAAGACATGAAATTAGCAGGTTTCATAAGTCTGATAATATTGGTATTTTTTAATAAGAGGGGGAGGTGAAGGAATTTTTATGAAGGTACTGAAAGTTGGTAATAAATACTTTCATAAAAATATACTTTATTAAGTGTGTCAAGGTTGAAATATACTTGCATATGATGTTACAATAAATTGATTTTGAAAATCTTATAAAAGCATTATGAATTAGACTGCGAATTGTCTAAATACAATTAGTAATATGCGCGAGTTAATTAAAGCGAAATATTAACTTACCTTTTCAGAAATATTTTTTTCTAACGTAATCAGTTGTGATATTTATTGAAGTGGTTCAATCATCGTTTTGATTTTTCCGAATCACGATCCTGCCGTTTGGAACCAATGGCTCGATTCTGACGATATTACAACTGAAATTCTTATTTCGTCGTATTTTTGTATTATTGGAAATCTAGGAGACAGAAAAGGATCAAGCTGTTTACTGCGAAAATTTACTGTCCAAGGTCGAAGCTTTATTATTTCCATTTCTAACAATATGTTAAAGAATAGTGCAAAAGAACAGAAATACATATATTTCATTCTCGATAAATAGTAACGAAAGAATTAAACGGTTAAAGAGACATCCTAATGAAATATTATTATTATTTTCATTTCCATTCTATTTACTTTTAGTGTTCATTCTAACGTTTAACGTAAATATTAGAATGAAGACAAAGCAAGTGATCCCAGACTTTTGACCATTAATGTATGTTCCACCCACAACAAAAAATAATATAAAAGTTAAGGGGTTAAGGTGACACATCCCTTCCGATGGTCCAGTGGAGTGTCCCTTAGGGTTGCGTAGAACCCAGAATGAAATAGCGGTTGTTGGGGGAGCGCGCGCCTGCGCCTACTATTTCCCCTCGGTGCTCCCCTCCCTTCGTCTTGCCCGCGTTAGAATCGGTACACCGGCTGCCAGGAGATCCGTTCCGTGGACGCCTGTCAGTCGCGTCTCCGAGCGCGCCGAGTGACGTTGTAACGCTTGATCATTCTCCGTAACACAACTCTCCGATTCTAACACCTTTCTCGCGTGTGTAAAACGTGCCGCGTTTTAAAAAGTGCATCGAATCATTATTATTCTTAAACTATCCACTACGAAGTGCATCGATCAACTATGAATATTTCTTTCGCCGGTGATCCTGAATTTGTTTATTAATCATACGTGCCAGGGACCCCCAAAGAGTGACGTTTTGGTTGTTTTTTGGGTTCCCCTTCGACTTCGAGGATCTTTTTTGTGCTGGACAAACATTCAGGTAGTAATTCGAGGAGTTGTAATTCGTTGGTTTTTAAGTGTAATACGTGGATTTCTCAATCTTACTTGATACATTTTATATTAAGTACGTTGGTTCGATGGATTACTTGATAAGAGTTGAATCCAAGCGATGGTTTATGCGTTGATTATGTTGACAAGGATGCTATGAGGTGGAGATATGAATTATTTATTTATTAATTTGACACTCGCACTTTGAAATTGGTTATTAAGATTATTATTCGCGACGATGGTGAACGATGTATGTAACCGATAGATAAGGAAATTCTTTGGTTATTAATCATTTATACCTGAATTTTCTGAGATTCTTGCGTCACGTTTCTTCGACGTTCTTCGAATCTATTCGTGATTCTTGGTTCTGTACATTTATTATTAATATTTCCCGAAGAAGATATATCTTTGTCTACACCTTTATCTCGACTTAATACCAATATAATTATTAATTAATAATATATTCGAATACAAGCGCAGTATGCAGACAATATTTAACTTGACGTCACGTGGAATTTGTTAACTAATTACACCAATATCTCGTCAAAATGATAATACATAAATAATAATACATCAGTTTGGATGAAAGAATCGAATATAATATAATAGGATTCGATGAAAAACAACTAATTTCGATCTCAAGATAACAACTGCAGTATATATTTATTAAAGTAATACGTCTCGATGTCAGTTTTCCACTCTTTTCGACCTATTTCTGACTTTTTATAATGCAAGAAGAATGGAAAATTAAAATATAAATTTAGAAAACAAGTAGTAAAATAATAATCTGCGATATCGTGGAAATATTACAGGGTTTGAACGCAAGATTTACCTTGTGAATTTTCATTTTGTACACAATTTGCATCATAGAATTTTGAAAACTGTTTGAAGAAGGCGAAAAAGCTGTCGTCGAAATGTAACATTTTTAATAAAAAAATGCTGCAATTCTTGTCTTAAGATCGCAATTAGTCGTTTTCTCGTCAAACCTTATAACAATACATAAATATTTCCCTAAATTCAAGCTTCCAAAAACTCGCAAATCATATATTTTACAACCTGACCTCAGTTTCTCGCTTTTTCCATCCAATGTTCAAAATTCCACCTTGCTTTATATTTGAATAGTAATATTGTAATATTTAATGACATTTCATATTTTACAATAACACATAAATATTTCAATAAATCCAAGCTTCTGAGAGATTGTAAAATGATCAATTTTACAAGATAATCTACTTTCATAGTTCATGAATCAACACTCGGAGGAGCTACCTTCGAGGCAATGAGTCACGTCGTCGATGTAAGAACATCGAGTCTCCGATTTTTTTTTTCAAAACATTCGACCTACCGGTGCTATTTAAGGATTGATAACGTTCGAAATTTCCATCGCATTGCCACCGGTACGTCGTCTCGTTGCTGCGAAGTTTCGCAAGTACTTGACTCGTTTTTATGTCCTTTGTTATTTACGTCCTCGCGATGACTTTGCGAAACGCGATGTAAACTGAAATTACATTTATCTGCGAGATTCTCAAGCAACTCGAGTCGTGTCGTCGTCCTTTAACACGTTGAACTCCATGGCGGTCACCGGTGCCAATTTAACTGAAAATTGTTATAATATTGGATAAACTTTTATATCTAGGTATCAGATATAATAAGTAAATAAATATTTAGTTATAGAAAATCTGGATATAAAGATATCTGTCTATCTTTACCGATATAAAAATCTGGCTTTTGGATATGAAATTAAATATATTTCTAGATAAAGCAATGTGCGTATAAAATATTTATACGGACATAAAAATAAATAGCTGTTTAGATATATAATTGAATCCAATATTATTTGCTTAATCGAATGCCAGATATAAATTCATGGAATATATATTTATTATTAAATGATATTAGCTAACTGATACAGATATAAAAATAATATTAGATTAAGAATTAAAAGTATTGTATGGCCAGTTAGATGAATCGTGGAAACTTTAATATTGATATAAAAATTATATCATATTAGATTCAATAATCGAGAGTGGAACCTTCAAAATAAATATTATGATAGAGTAATTAAATAAATTGCAAATATAGTGCGTGTTATTAAAATTAATTTTCACGTCCTGTCGATGGAATTTGTCGAGAATTCTGCCATTTTCGTATGACGGAGAAGTTCACTCGCGTATATTTAACTTACTCAGTTATTTACTAGGTTTCCGAGCAATTTGCGTTGCCGGAAGCATAAACTTTAACATTTACCTTGTATAACTTTAAATGAAATTTCACCGACAGAAGTGAAAATAGCTCGAGTCATTTCACCAATTATTTATAGTTAATAATCCTACATCCAAGCTAGAACCATTAATAACTAATAATTCTGTAATTAAACAGCATCAAACTAAAATGCTCGAAAGATGATTTTTACTTTGAAGCTGGCCTAAGTCTACTTTTTAGAATCAATTATGCATTTATACTTTTTAACAAACAAACTTATTTAAAATGCATACAATTGCAGTACAATTGCAGTCAACGGGTTAAGAATAAATTGGTGTCGTTGCATGTCCGTGTGTCGTGATAAGGATTGCATTCCCCGCGAAAGCCGATATCGGCTTCGTCCAGCACGATTTCGTGAAACCATCCTTTAACAAGAAGCATCGTTTCTTGTATCAGCCGCGATTCGGTTCAATGATGTTATCGATGACGTTTAAAAGCCCCGTTGCATCGTCCTCCGTCACTTGTGATATCGGCATTAAGATAAGAAGTCAGCCGCATCTTCGTGGGCGGCGGGAAGCGAGAGTTTCTTGACTACGGTGAGAGTACGTTCCGCCATTCCAGTCTTTTTTTTTTACTGTTTCTCGGAAAATTAGCGATATACAGGGATACAAATGTTCGATTCTCTTTAACCATTTGGCGAATATTAGCTTATACATAACGGAATAAAATATTTCAAAAGGCAGGATAATATTGAAATATAAATATTTCCAGAGGCACAATATAATGAAATAAAAATATTTTGATCAACAAAGTATATTGAAATATAGAAATACAGAAATAATTTGAAAGACATGATACATCGTAATAACAATATTTCGAAGCACAGAATGAAATGAAATTGAAGTAAATAAATAAAATCGACACATTTGAAAGACAGAATGAATTGCAATAAAATCGAAATATTTTTCTTTCAATATACAAAATATATCGGAATAAAAATATTTCCAAAGACAACAAATATATCACAGTAAAATATACAACATCACAGTACCAACAGAATACAAAAACAAGATAATAAGAAAGGCTTTTCCAAGAAATAAATTCACCTCTCCAGAACCGTATTATATTAAGCCGCAATAAACTAAAACATAGTCGTAAACACCAACACAACACCGTTCCATCTAATTCAGAAATGGATCAGTGGAAGTAAACTCCCAATGCCAATCCAGTCGTTGAGATCAACATTTTTCCGTGAAAAGAAAAAGAAACACTTTTTCACGGAATTCCACGGGAATCACGGATGATAACGAAATAGTTTTTGCGGTAACTCGGGCACATCGCCGTGACCACCACGTGCCGCGATCGAGATAAATCACGGAGCCGGTGCTCGCAAAAAAACGTACGCGAGGAGAAACGGTTCTCGGTTTGCACGGAAAAGGGAAAGAGACGGGGTCACTTAGAACGCGGAAGGAGACACGTTTCTTACCAAGATGTTTTAGATATCGGGCTTCCTCCCTCGCTCCGATTATACGATTACCGATAGGATCGATTTTTAATATGTCAAGCAACTTAACTGGGTCACTCTTATTCTTCTAGAAATTTATTCAGGGACACGCTTCGGCTTCTTCCGATGCTCCACTTCGATCTTGAGCCTCTTCTATTAGAGATTACGTAATCGATTATTACAAAGCGCGATTATTGAGTTAGATAAGAGTGTACTTGATAGACGATAAGAAAAATATATTATACAGGTACTAGAAATATTAAAGTACTAAAAAGATTGAAGAAATGAAGTAATTTTCGTTCGACTTATATTCCTTATAAAGTTGTATTCACAAGAATGGAAGAAGGTAATTTTTCTTTTAATTTGAAAATTATAATTTGATACTTGCTTGTTGACACGTTGACTGCCATGTCGGAGTCCGTGTTATACGATACCGCGTGATGCTCGTCCGTAACGACTGTAAATAATACTCGAATGATTACTTTACATCGTTATCGTAACTTTAGAAATATTAACAATTTTACGAATATTAACGATGTTTGATTCGAGTTTTAGTAATATTAGCATCGGTGGTGACCGGTGACCGCTATGGTGTTCAACGTGTTAAGGGTTAAACTGTGAGATTCAAAATATAAATCCAGGTTTAAAAAAGAAGTCGAGATGCAGATGATTAACCGAATCATAGATCATACAGCCCTTCGGTATTCCGAATGCTTCCCTCGTCTCCAGTCGAAAGTATGTTAAACGACACCGTTGACAGTGACTGATACGCATGCGCGGCATCGTCCTCGTCTATTTTCGTGGGTGCAAGCACGCGAACGAATTAGAATGAAAAGTGCAGCCGAGAATCGTCCACAGTCGTTGTATCGCCTACATCTTTCACTGTCGTCTGGCCGATTCGTTAGAGCTAATCGAATTATCGACGTGGCCGGTTCTATCATTCCGAGAGGAAATTGCGGCCCCGCGAAGGTCGATTGTTCTGAACATCCACGGGTTTATCGCAAACTAACGACTCGCCGAGACTCGTCGCGATTCCAGATTCTACCTTCCACGCCGTGGAAAAACTTGAATCGCGTAGAACGTAGACGCGGGTTTTCTCGAATGCCCTTCTATTTCGAGGCGAAGGAAACGTGCTACTCCGTAATGGCGACACTGTGGACGTTTCTTATTCCGTTTCTATAATGGAACGCGTAATATAAGATATTTATTGGGGATTTATATACTTGTTGAATGGAAACGCGGTTGGAAGTAGACTTGAATCTTTGATTAATTTCATTAATATTCAATATTATTTGCCTTATTTTGAATACGATTCGCCTTCTCCGATCGATTTCAATAATTCCAAAATACAAAAAGTATGCAAAATGAAAATCTAAAGTGCGACAAAAAATGATATAACAATAATCTGCGACATGAACATTGTACAATCTTTTATCGCGATTTATCTCCTAACTTTGCGTACTTATTATATTCGTTACCAAGTGATAATAATTAAAACGGTCGATTCCTACATCAATCATAGAATACATAATTATTTATTCACTCTTCACACGCACAGAAAAAAATAATATTAAAAAGAGAAAAAATACATCTATATATCAGCGACTCCATAATATATGGCTACTGTTTGTGATTAGAATGTTTGATGAATTCAGTTAGCATCGAATATCATTAAACTCAAGTTAAACATCCTAAGAAATATTTTAATATTCATTGTAATAGTCAAACAAGTAGTTAAAATGGTTCCTTTATGAACACCTTCACTTCTCGGTTCCAAGACACGCTTTAATAGTCTCGCTTGCAACGCAATAGTACAAGATCATTGTGTAATGGAAGTAGCTGGAGTTCAGAAATACGTAGATGAAACAGAATACGATCATCGATACGTCCAAGTTGTACAACAACACTGTAAGTGGATCGAATGATTTCTATCTGGAATTCTAGCGTGAAGTATCGCAGCATTGTTGAAAGAGAAAAATACCGAGCTTGTATTCCAGTATGAAGCAAAATGTAAAGTAATAATAAATATATTTAGAATAAATATATTTAGAGTGCATATAAAATCATGAATTCAAAGAATCGCTATTATGTTGTACGTTGTATGTTGTATGATGTATGATGTATTATGAGGATTATATTATAAACATAGCCCTTTATATAATACGTATTATAATAAGGGGAAATGAATTAAAACTAATTAATTTCCCTGCAAATACTGTGCAGTGAATGTAGTAATAAATAATATCTTCCGGGTAGTAAATAATATATTTATGGTAAATACAAGATTACGAATCTTTTTAAAAGCTTATTTTATTAATGAAATATTAATTGGAATTAATTGATAACTGTGATATTATATCGATATTATGTGGATTATGATGATATAAGGATACTGGAAAGTAATGAATTCGGCAATGAAGAATATTTTCGCATCGAAATTTGAGAATAATATTTGTTCAAAAAGGGAATTCTAGAATTGGACGACCTTCGATCAATGCACACGAATAACAACAGGAATAATCTAATAGAATAATATTTAATATGAAGAAATAAATGGAGTTTCGTAAAGTAATGTGAAAAATAATTGATTACTTTCCGGTACTATTAATAAAATGATTGAATTACTCTTTTATTGCTATGCAATTTAAAATGAATATTGCACTCATTTTTCCGAAATTTACCACTCTTACGTATTATTGTAATTTATTACTATAACATATTATTGCAATTTATTATTACAACATAATAGTGTAAAGTATATTCTAATTTCCATATGCATCGTGTACCGTTCACCTCCGCCATAATTCGTAACCCGTGAAATATTACGTAACCCAACACTGGCTGAAGTCCGAAGTCGTAAAGTTTTCAAGCAAACCGAATGCAACTCTCCTGTCCTGTTCGATTCTATTGGATTTGCCACCTGGTTTATTTTACGAGGACTTAAAGTTTATCCCGGTTAACTTGGTCCACAGAAATAATCCTCGTCTTTCGTCCTCTCCGAATTCTATATTTATGGCAAACTTGGAATGTTATTAAAATAGAATACCAATATATTGGGAAATAATTACACATCGAATTATTGACTATTAACTAGCAGGGTTATCGGAAAGTAATCAATTGGAAGAGTGGAGAATATTTGTCAAGGATCATAAATAACGATCGGGATTATCTAATAGAATGTTTAATATGAAAAAATCAATGGAGGTTCATAGTAAATGGATGATAATTTTGGGTTCGAGATATCTCCAATATTTATTATGTAATATTAGATAATATTTATTATGCTTTAGTAATCATAATTAAGGTAATATATCATATCTAAAGCAGAACTTCTATTGGATGTGTGTTATAAATAAATCTATATAAATTAGATATTAAATAGATATCGGATAGATAAATATTTATATTATGCGTTCTCTGATTGATCATTTTAATCGATCATTTTAATTGTTATCGGATTGAGGAAGAAATTGTTGGTGATATAATTCAATATAATGCAGTATAACATGATATATTGTTATATAATGTGATACGATATAACGCAATATAACACAATATAATATAGCATAATACAATACAATACAATATGATATGATATAACACAGTATAACACGATATAATATAATATAATACAATATATTTTCCCGAATTGAATTCGAAGATTATGGTGAACCCAGGAACCGCCTTTCTAATGACCGACTAATCTCTCGTCGTAGAAATAATCTTCCGTGTAAAAGATACCGTGGGCGTTCACAACTTTCGAAGCTCGGTTTGCCGAAGTTATTTTCCTATTTTCTGACACAACGCCGAATCTTTTCCACCTGACTTATTTCCGACGAAGCAAAAGAGTCCGAGTTTCGCGAACTACGAAAATATAGATGACTAATTAATTCATCTTACGCAATTGTTTTTAGCAAATCAACCGGGTAGATTATTATCAACTACCATCTCGTTTCGATTACTTCGATCAAATTCAATTTGTTTCTTCAAGAAAGATTATTATTGAATTTTTTACGATACCTGATCACGTGACACGACGTTAGATAAAGGCTAGGATTGGCTGTTTAGTGAAAAGAAAAAAGGTTGAATCATTCTTCGTAATTAGATTCGAGTCGATGAGCCGTGAGTAGCCAATATTTATGAAATTGGTGGATAGTTGTCTTTTTAGCGGGACAGTCTCCCATGTTCTTTCATGATCGAATTAAATTTCATAAACTTTCTCTTTCCATACGTTTTCATCGTAGAACTGGATGTTTCCTGTTTTTCAGTTTCACAGTGATTTATGGTATTCACGGAATATTATGCTTTTCGAGATTACCTTATGTAAAGCATTTCTTATGTTTTCGTTGGGAAGCGAGGAAAACCGATTTGCTACCGCGAAGAGAATATTGCAGAGTTGATGCTGAAGCAAGATACAGCGTAACTGATAAGAGGCATATAATTAAGTTCGATGTAATTCGGATTTAATTTATTACACTGTTTCTTCTGTAATAATACATTTCTAGTAACATTGCGTTTTTATATTTCAATATCGCAGAGACTTGAAGCATTCCACTCTTGAATCGAAAAATATATTTTCGAAGTAATAAATAAATAATAAAATCTGGCAAGAAATTCGGAACGAAAGAAGAATATTAAAGAATATAAAAACAAAAGTTCGCCTACAATTTTATCATTCAGGATTATTTGAATTAATTTTGAAATAAAAGAAATCATGGAAGTTATACCGGAGTTCTGTATACAAATAGAAGAAGTAGACTAGATGCAGCGAAACCACCCACGCAGAGATAACACGATTCACATCACGTTGCATAATTCGCAAATATTTGGAGCACCGGACGACTTTATTAATTCCTTGGTCCACGAGGCGGGGATTTTAAAGCGGTCCTAATTTCGTCGAGTTATTTCTCAAGCATCGTCGTTCCACGTCGCGTCGTTTTATTTTCATCTCGGCGAGTTTCCACGAGGTTTTCGACCGAGATGCATCCACTGATTCGGTCGCCGTCGAGTCTACCCGTTGGATTCTCGAGAGAAGGCACTCGTGACGTGGTTTCTTTAATTACTTTCATCGTAGAGTTATAGAAAAAAGCGAAAGGTGCCTTTAATAATACTTATATAAAATATTATATCATATAGTACACCAATAAATTTTGTTGAATCCTAAATTTATCTAATTTATGTCCCGCCTCGTGGAACACGGAATTAATGAAGTCGTCTGGTGTTCAAAATATTTGCGAATTATGAAACGTGATTAAGTCGGGATTATTAAAAATGATATGCTTCGTTGATAATTTTTGGCCTTCGATACATTTTTTCAAGTTGAGATGAGATCTTATACATGATACGTGAGGAATTATTAAAAAGGAATTATTCCAAGTGAAATAGTATATATAATATAGTATAATATAAAAATATTATACTACACTATATTGACAAACTCTATATTTAAATATAAATATGTATGTTCCTAGTATATTATACTAGGAATAATTAATCTAGAAGTAACTAGTATAATATACTAGGAACACACTTTTTCAATATAATGTAGTACAATGTAACCTACAAAATATATAATATATAACGCTTACCATCTGCATACAAATGTATGTTATATGCTTAAAAATAACAATATAAAGTATTGAAAACCAAACAATAATTTGATTTGATATTAACAAACAAACAGAAACAGATGGAAAATGCTTATTGCGTCCATTATGGCAGCATCGGAGAGAAAGTTAACCCTTCAGGAATCATATTGAACATCATATATTTTAATTAAACTAATGCCGGGTGTGATATCCTTTCGCTTCTATGATAGGTTTAATTATAAGTTGTAACAGGAACCTCCCCTTTCCCCATCTAAAGTCTCCGAGTGTCTTCTTTCCTGAATTCCGTAGTATATTAAATCGAATAGGAACCTCGAGATTAAACTACAGACGTGGAACCCCGAGGTAGCAAGGCAGGTCACGTGGTTCTTCTCTCACCAATGAACATCGTTGATCGTGAACGATTTGTCATTGCCAACGTAACAAGGCGCACGGTAGCACCACGAAAAATGATCGGCCTCCCTTTGACACTGGCTATCTATTCCACCCCACTTATCTATAACTCGCACTCAGGTGACATTCCCTTTTTTTATTAATGGCTAACCGCGCTTGAAATTCATGTAATCTATGACACGGTCGTTGACCTTCTGCACCGACTAAGTTTACGGTGACGACGCGCTACTTCTTACCGATAAAGTAAGCAAACGCTTGATTCTGATTGGCTAGAAAACTCGTAATCCGTTAGTTTTTCTACGGGGAATACAAGGATTTTTATGAACACGTAATTATGAAGGTATTCAAAATACAGGAAAATATTGTATGTCGTTTATCAATCCTTACATAAAATTCTTTATTAATAATTCCTTTAGTTAATTCAATTATGAATCTACATAATGATATAGTAATATAGTTATTATATAATACAGTTATTAGTTGGAGCACAATTATTTGTTTCAAATATAATGTTGCTTTTCGATTTGATTAATTGATTTTTATTAATTATATCCGAGTTGTGTACATCAATTTAATTCATGTTAGTACATACACAAAGCAAGTACTCTTCCGCTCAAATTAATGCAGTCGATCGATTGATCGTAATTAAGTTGTTGACATTGACACGTTGTTTCGCAGTTAATCCGCCGTAAAGCTCGGTTGTTAAAAGGCTGAAACGTCCACCCTCGCGGTGATTATTTATCACTCGATTCCCCATTGTTATCACGAATCGTTATCGGAGCACGTAACTGCATCCTTCGTACCGAAATAATAGTTATTTCTACGAGGTACAGAATGAATTTCACTCATATTGCCAGAGAGGATTATAATTAATGTAATTAAATTTGATTAATATTGAAACAGATTTTGTTGGTGTGCGTTGGTAAATTTTATTACGGAAGGACGTGGATAAAATGTGGTATTCATTTTGCGTCGTTGTGTGATATTAAATCTGTACAAATTATTAGTATGATTATTAATAAGAAGTAATTGGATGCATGTAAAACTAACGAGCATGTTCAATTACAGCATTTAAATACATAATAAAATGTAACATCCTTTACTGAAGAAATATACCTTCACAAATTGTCAGAAAATGAAAGTCGCCAAAATCGCTACTAACTGACTCAAATCGATGGTATATGATGTATAAACATGTTTTAGGGCCATTTTGGGTCGAAAGAAGTGGTTTAAAAATTTTTTCGAGCGAAAAATGGGTCGACCCAAAATCGTAAAAATGTGAAGGGGTATACCTTCAAAAATCGTCAAAAATTAAAAGTCACCAAAATCGCTTCTAAATGACCCAAATCGATGGTAAATGATGTATAAACATATTCTAGGACGATTTTGGGTCGAAAGAAGTGGATTAAAAATTTGTTCTGGTCAAAAAATGGGTCGACCAAAAATCGCAAAAATGTGAAGGGGTATACCTTCAAAAATTGTCAAAAAATCAAAGTCGCCAATTTCGCTCCTACATGACCCAAATCGATTGTATATGATGCCTAATGATGTTCTAGGACCGTTTTGGGTCGAAAGAAGCGGTTTAAAAATTTATCCGGCCAAAAAATGGGTCGACCCAAAATCGTAAAAATGTGAAGGGGTATACCTTCAAAAATTGTCAAATAATCAAAGTCGCCAATTTCGCTCCTACATGACCCAAATCGATGCTATATGATGCCTAAACATGTTCTAGAACCATAATTACCCATAACAAAATAAAATGAACCAAGCAGCTGCACATCCGATAATAAGCAAAACGTGAAGCAATACTCTCCCCAGTTAAAATCTAATACAGTGCAAAATTATATTCGCATTAGCGCAGTAATCGTGACAAATATAATGCAATCATGACAAACGAGATTGAAAAGAGTAGCCAGTCACTGCTCGTAAACGTAACACGTTTCCATCCAACTGCCGGATTTCCAGAAAGTGTGTTTTAATGACGGAGAAAGCCGAGGTCGAAAAATCTTGGGGGAAAAAAGGTATCGGCCTGAAAATCTGGGTAGTCACCGCAAATATTAGAAGAAAGCCTCGGATATCAGATAAAAGGCTTCGACAGATTCAAGTCAGGGGATCCTTTTCCGTCCCGCGGCGACCAATCCACACGGTGGAAATACATGTCGTAGCTTCGTTTCACAAATCAGATACCCGGTTGCTTTTTTTCAACCAATCACATCGATAATAACGCAGGTTTCTCGAGATCTCTGTCCCTTCCGGATCCTGTTCGGTTTTTATGCCTCCTCGTTCCCAGGAGGATGATCATAGACCTTCTTATATTTGGAAATAAAACAACCGCCTTCTTTCGCTTGACCTCTATCTTGCCGGGAAAAAATCACCCGCTAATGGCATCCCTTTCTTCCTTCAAATTTAAACAGCCGCTGATGCGGGTTCGTTGATGGTTCCTGGAAAAAATTCCAGCGAACGAATTAAAATATCCGGGACTTTCAAACTCAAAGTTACGTTTTTGAAGCCAAAACACAGTCGAGTCTCCTTTTAATAGCATCTTTTTAATGCGGTGAAGCAAAGATGCAAGAAAAAATAAGTGATCCGTGAAATCAAATTAACCCTTCCACAGCTCAATGTCACCATTTTGCAAATCAAGCTTTTCTACAACTTTGTTTTCTTAAGTTATTGCAATAAAAGTAAAATCCAATGTAAAGCAAAACAGTGGGTTTGATTTGCAAAAGGATGAATATGATCTTCGAAAGGTTCTATTAAGAGTGCGAAATTTATATAAGCAATAAACGAAATTACAAATATAAAACAAGCGATAAGTTCGAACACTAAATAATCCGTAAATATTGATATTATTGGTAAACTTATTACCGATAATTACTAGATCCCAAGAGGGAAGCATTTAATAAAAACCTCGTTTTTCCACCAACCATAATTCATCATTTCCTTCTAATTCACGATGAAATATATCTCGTTCGAGGTTCTAATTATTTCAGGAAAATTACTGCGAGTAGGTAGCACTACCAAGCGCGTTATAGAAAGTAATCGTTTATTGGCAATATTTCCCGTAATATTTCACGGTGATTCTGTATCAGCGGAGGCAATGTATTTCCTTATCGAATGGTTTTGCAGGGAAACCCGGGAGAAAACGATGATAATAAATTATCACGTCGTTAAGTCATTTATGAGCGCGCGATAATTCCCTTCTGCTTATATTGGAGCACCGTGCCAACCCCATCGTTCTCTCCTCACGCGAAGGGAGAAAGAAAAAACAATTTTACCTCTATTTCAGTTTATGCTAATATTGGCTTTCCATAATAGCTATGTATATGCATGCCATTAAAACGAAATGGACTTCGGTTGAAACCAACTTAAGAGGGACACCTCGATTTCGATGAAATACATGAATTATTTACGATCTCGATTCGAGATTAATTTCATATCGAGAGGAAACTTGGGAATTTATGGAAATGCAATTTTTCCACGGATTCGATTATTTTCATTACCGATCGGGGATGCTTGGAAATCTTATTTTGACAAATGGGTAATGTGGATATAAATATTTTGGAAAAATGAATGATTTATGTTAATTAATGGATTTAATGATTTGCGGTATGTATATTAAACAAATCTATAGCAAATCTGAAACAATGCACCGTGGTATATTCGAATAATTTTACTAAAAATGTTCCGTTGGTGCTTGATTTTGTAGAAATAAAATAATGAAATAATAAAATGCATTTTTAATTTTATTAGTCAACAGTGCCGTGTTTAAAGGTGACAACTTTATTTGCATTTTCGAGGGAAATTTTTAGTGATTAGATTTCCTTAGTGTTTTACTTGAAATTATTTATTTATTACAGAAATGACTTTGATTATTCTTTAATTAATTGACGCATTCCTTGTCAATCGTCAATAATTAACCATCAACTTCCGCAATTAAATAACAAACAGAATTTCCATAATGTAATATATAGATTTTATATTAAGTAAATAAACACAGTAAACAGTTTAAATAAAATATTAAGGAAACTGTTTATTGTCTTCATATATAATCTCTACATTACATTAATAATAATATAATGGTTTATATATAATATATATAATTATAATATATATAATAAAATACACATTATTACACATTACACTAAATCTCTAATTATAATAAAAGATCAACCACAATATTTTTGATCTCCATCGAACCTTCCATTCAACAAAGATACCTCCTAGTCATTTTAACAATATTTCATCAAAAAACGATATTTTCTAATTAGATCTCGCGCAGTGGAGTGAATAATAATTAAACCACCAATTAACTTGCGTGACCCGCACTATTAATCGAAGAAACAGTGAATTATTACAACGATTAAAAACACATGATTTTCGTCGATCAAGTGAGATGACTTTCTGTGAATCGTCGCCCGACCGATCGAAGATTCAACGCTGATTCGCCGGTTGGATTAACAATAATGTTACCGCCGATTTTAAACAACATCAACAGCGATATACTGACATTGTACACGAGTGCTGGGAATGGCAGGAGTGTTGGGACTCGTCCTGCGAGGGGCCGCTACGCCGAAATCGGTGTTAAAAGGTAAACTTTTACCGTCAAACTCTCTTCCTCGAATGTTCTTCAAAATCCACCCTTATTTGACTCATAAATAATTATCTCTTAATTATTTCTTAATTTTCTATTACCTTTCACGAATTTCTTAACGGAGTGCTTGGAGTAACAATTCTGTTGGTAAATTAATCGCAAATTAAAAATCGCAATTAGCCGTTTCAACTTGGAGATCCTAATCTGATGTCTAATTTCTGTTCAATAATCAATTAGTATTATTATGAGGCTTATTAATTAGTAAACCACAATTAGCTGTTTCATCTTAGAGATCCCACTCTGAATTCTAATTTATAATTAAGTAATGTGGAAAAATTCATTACAAAGATAAAAACAGAAATTAGCAAGTATATCAAGTTCGCAATTAGTCGTTTCAGCTTAAAGTTCCCAGCCTATTTTCTAATCACAAGTCAATTAGTAGGTTTATTAATTAGTTAATCGCAATTAGCTGTTTCAATTTAAAGAACCCAGTCCGAATGCAAATTTTTAATCAGATCTCAATTAGTAGGTTTATTAATTAGTAAATCGCAATTAGGAGTTTCAATTTAGAGAACCCAGTCTGAATTCTAATTTCTAATCAGATCTCAATTAGTAGCTTTATTAATTAGTAAATCTCAATTAGCAGTTTCAATTTAAAGAACCAAGTCCGAACGCTAATTTCTAATCAGATCTCAATTAGTAAGTTTATTAATTAGTAAATCGCAATTAGCAGTTTCAATTTAAAGAACCCAGTCTCAATTCTAATTTCTAATCAGATCTCAATTAGTAGCTTTATTAATTAGTTAATCGCAATTAGCAGTTTCAACTTAAAGAACCCAGTCCGAATGCTAATTTCTAATCAGATCTCAATTAGTAGCTTTATTAATTAATAAATCTGAATTAGCAGTTTCAATTTAAAGAACCCTGTCTGAATTCTAATTTCTAATCAGAACTCAATTAGTGCGTCTATCGATTAGTACATCATGATTCATGTTTTTTTATAAACATAAACAAAAATCTCGGTGTCGTTAATAATTGTCAACGTTAATTTTTAATCAATGTTGTCGAGCTCACCTTGGTTTATATTTAGTGCACTTTGTGTTCCGTGCACCTGCGATTATTGATCCTGCCGCGGTAAACCACCATGAAAGCTAATGGTGGATGCATTATAAGACTGATATTTTATCGTCGTGCTGTTGGTATTAATAATAGGGTTGATTAGTCGATGGTAGTGTTAACTTTGTTGCGTAATATTGTGTAATAAGTGTCGTCAGACTATTGTTAAATATAATATGTAATATGTAAAAGTAGTGGAAGACATTATCGATTGATAGCAATGTGATTGGTTGGTTTAACACTGAAGTTACCAAAGCGATCAAAATTTCCGGTATACACTTTTTTTTTAAATTATTACAATATTTAACGGCGGTTGTTCGCGATTTTATGTATTTTGCTTTTTTATACGCGACGCATATAATTCGATTGATTAATTAACTCCGATCTTCCATAATTTCTATTATATACAATTAAATGTGTAAATACAACCGAGTATAAGTTCGGTAGTTTTGGTGTTAGCGATTTTATTGGATATATTACGAGCAGATATTTATAAACTTTACTTATTACAACATAAAAATCGAACCGCAGAATCACTTTTTAATATAAAATCACAAATACAAAAATATTACTTTCTGGCTGAGTTCGAACTTAAAAACGACGTTCGAACTTCGAATCAAATTTCTTACTTTCTCGAGGAATTGAATTCTAGAACTTTCAAGTACGTGGCACCCCTGTACAATGTTACCAATATTTGCAACATATTATTATAAATCACGCGTGTATTATGGAAATTTTAATATTCAATGTTTACTGATCAAATGACTGATTTAACATTGAAAGTGATTTGCTTCATATTAAACTCACCGAGCTTCGAAGTTGGAGTTAAATATTTCTTCTTTCATTAAAAGCCAAAATTCATAGATCGATAGAGAGACGCGTTAAGTGGATAGATTTGAATGCAAAAGTGGAAGAGGAGGATTGTCGCAGTGGATCTCGTGTCCCCGTAAGAAAATCGATTTTAATCAGCGGTTAATATGAAATATGATAGCAAAGTGGCCGACCGCGCGAAGCCCTTCAGTTTATTCTTATCTAAGCCTCTTACCTGTAAGCCGCTTACCCTCCCTGCGAATAGACCGCGGATCGGATTCATTATTTCTTTTTTTCGGCAGCACACCGCCCTTCGCCCTTCGCCCTTCGTCCTACGCTTCCTGTACCCTCTGAGATACTTTCTTTCACGTAACAGGGACCCTCGAAGTTTCTTATAATCCCCAATTAGTCGAAGTTCTTTACAATTATGATTCAATTCGAAATAATATAATATTATATATGTTACGAAACTGATATTCTGAAGTCAAAGCGCCAGTTTACGTTATCGAGTTTATTCGGTTTGAATTGAAGTCGACGTTTTGTGTGATATACATATATATTTCTAATTCTTGGATTTATTTTGAGAAGAAGAAGAAGAAACGCAGTAATAATAATAATCATAATGATAATAATAGTAATAGTAATAGTAATAATAACAGGGATCCTTGAAATTTCTTATAAACCCTAATTAAGTGAGGTTGTTTACATTTATGATTCAATTCGAAATTAATATTCTGGATTAGTAAGTTGTAATTTAGGGTCTCAAATTTATTCTGGTTAAATAAGTTTCGAATTATTTTGTTTATATAGTATTTACTCTCTTTTTCATATCGTATTATATTCCTTTTCGTATAATATATTTCATTCCTGGGTTTATTTCGAGAACAAACTTATTGATAATAATAAGAACGATCCTCAAGATTCCTTATAAATATCAATTAGCAGAGAAATGTGTAAATTTGGATAAAATGATATTGGATCGAATATAACTGTTTATAAATATAAATTCAATCAGAAAAATGGCTAATCACAATCTTACGACAAACCTACACCATGTATTTATTAAAATTCGAAACCTCACTTCTTCGTCCCCCTTCTATACTACCAAGTTACAATAAACAATATTGTCGACAGCAAGACATTAACGATTAATCATAACCTCGATTTATCGGATGCCGAATCATTTCCACAAAATCTATCATTCACTTCCATCGAAAATATAATCCGACAATGATGATCGGAACCAGAAATCCAATTCCCGGAGTAAAATAGAGTGTCAAAAGAAAAGGCTGCGAGGGGTAACGAATTCCGTAGTGAAATTTCGAAAGGAGGGGTCAGAGAAAGTCGTTGTTAGACGAACGGGGCGTGACGGAGCCTGTCGGGTCGTTGAAGTGGCTCAATTAATTAATTCAGCCCGGGTGCTCGGAAACGAGCGAGTCACCCCGTGCGAGGCCCTCGAACCCTAAACTTAAACGCATTCCGTTTTTTTCCGAAAGAAAAGACGCGCAAAACGCGAATGACGTTAATGAACACTGCGATGCAGTGTTTGGTTCCTCGATCAAAGACACCTCGAAAAGGGACGTTTAACACTTTGCACACGGGGAGGGACTGTCATTCGTCCACTAGGTTTATTGTGAAAATCCAAAAGGCGACTCTCAATCGCCACGCAGTTTATCACAGGAATTCGAGAGGAGCCGCTTAGTCACCACTCAGTTTTTTGCGGTACTCTGGAAGAGATTTTCAATCGCCATTCAGATTGTTTCGGAACTCTAGAGGCGATTCTCAGTCGCCGCTCAGATTGTCGCGTTACTCTAGAGGCGATTTTCAGTCGCCGCTCAGATTGTCGCGTTACTCTAGAAGCGATTCTCAGTCGCCATTCAGTTTGTCGCGTTACTCTAAAGGCGATTCTCAGTCGCCACTCAGATTTGTCGCGTTACTCTAGAAGCGATTCTAAGTCGCCACTCATATTATCGCGTTACTCTAGAGGCGATTCCCAGTCGTCACTCAGATTTCTCGCGTTACTCTAGAGGCGATTCTCAGTCGCCACTCAGTTTGTTTCGGAACTCTAGAGGCGATTCTCAGTCGCCACTCAGTTTATTGCAGCAACTCTCAGTTTATCGCGACGACCGAGTGCAAACCATAGCCATCTCGACTGCAAAGGGTTAAATGCCACTTTTTACCTCGTCTTTCGCCTTTGCGTGTCTTCGACTGTGTTTCCTTTGATCCTCGTTTCGAGGGGGGTAGGTTTATAGGGTCGTATGAGGTTCTGAGGGGTTCTGTGCGGTGTTATAGGGTTCTGCTAACTTCCCCCGGAAACTGTGGTTGTTCTATGACTCAGAATTAATGAATTTCGTAAGAGTGTTCATCGTGAATAATTCATTGTGGATATGATAATAGTCGTTGTTTATTGTGTTGGTAATATAAAACTGTATTACTAATTCATCCCCTGATGATGGGGTGTTAAACTGTTGTCAGGGTTTAAATGTCGTGTCGTTGGGTTCCGGAAAGAAGGCACTCGCAACGTGAGTGTCACATTTTCAGTTTCAATAACCCACGTGTTGTAATATAATGTGTATTATATAAAATATATTAACACATGTTATATATTAGAGTTTATATTAAATACTGTAATATTCGTATAAAAATATAATGCTGCAATATTTGAAAGAATATAAAATACAATATAGAACATTGTTTCCCTGTCATACAGAAATAATAATAATACAATTGTAATAATAATTCATTGACATCGCACAAAATGCACGAGTCAGTCAACGTTCATCGATAGCGTATTATTCCACTCATAAATCATACTTGGATTTCCACCGTGACTTCGTAAAAGCATATTCGGAACCCTGTTGATTATTACAATAAATACTGCGAGAAAGAATCGATCAGGAAATAAAACCTACGTCGAAAAAGACCACGTTAATGCCACTTACAACCCCATTGAACTGACAGCGGCCGAGTGGCGAACTCAAACCACCCTTACAGGACTCAGAACATGCGGTGAATGTAAAAAGTATTCATACAGCAGCGAATTTTAACAAAAACTTCGTAGAACTTTGTTTCCGCATGAAAGAAGTTTTGAATATTTGCATTAAAAAATATGGACGAATAATTCAATTTTATAATAATCCATAATCATAACAAGTAATCCATATTCATAGTAATAATTCAATTTGATAAAAATCCGTATTCACGATAATAATTCAATTAATACTATTAAGTTGCGTAACTTTCGTCGTTTTACTTGTGAAATAAACAGATATTGTCAAATACAAATCTACTAAACGATTATCTTTTCACGGTGAAAATAACCAGCATACTCGAGTTGTTTTTGCACAATTTCCGAACAAAAGATTTCCTGTAAACGCAGCTATTGGAAATAAAAGACAATCCCGCAATTTGCAAGCGCACCGAGAGTGCAGGCGGTGCAAGTTTGTCCAGGGTCGGTGCAGCGAGCACGGAACGAACGATGCTCTGAAAAGCTCGGTGAAACAATCGAAAAAAAACAGCATTGAAGGGCGATGGGGAAATCGGAACAAAGAGTTGGTCCTCTTTATCGTTGATTTCACAGATTGTTCGAACATCGGTGATCCCTGTAGTTCACTATTTTTCGACGGATAAACCTCTGCCCTTCTTTCGTTTACCGCCATTATTCCGCGTTGATTTAAACCGTGAAAAACACTGTTTTATTGTCGGTCATTACTTGAATGAAAAGATTCTTATAAGAGATGAATTAAAATTCTGAGTTAGGTAACTATTTTTAACAGTTTGCTAAGTCCAGTAAAGTTCTTAATTAATCTTGTTTATTATAAACATTAACTTGATCAGAAATGGAAAGATGTGTCAATGTAGTAATATTTTGAATAATATATTGTTCATATATATCCCCTCCAATTCTGTTTTACCCGAATTTACTTAAAAAATTTAATAAAAGTCGAAGTAAAATTTCTTTTTATTTAACAGATAATAAAACGTCTATTCTAAAGTTTCCATATACAAGAAATATTTCCCTCCATTTTCCCGCATCCGGATATCGCGTTTCAAGTTCCGCGGGAACATCGGAATGGTGGTCAGACAATTATTAGTCCGTGAAAAAGAAAAAGGAAAGTCGAAGAGAGTAGTCGGCCGCGGGTACCGCAGGATTAAACGATCGCGGTGGTATCGTGTCTCGTAACGTTAGGCCGAAAGTGCCGTATCGTGTTTCTCATGGTTTCCCCGATTTCCTAGCGATTTACTCGCAACGACGATGCAACTCGAGGTTCCTGGCTTTCTGCTCGACACGCTTCAAAGGAAGTACACACGGAAGCCCTCCTACGAACATTCTGCTTCTAATGAATCGTTACGACCTCGAATACTTGGACCCAACCCATGTCAATGATCGTGGCACAGGAACCATTAAAGTTCGTATTTAATTCGTTCCAGAAACCCGTTCGAACAATGAATCGTTCGAAGTCTGAATCGAGATTTTAAATTATAGATTTTTGAATGTCAGTGACGTAGAAAAAATTAAAGAAAATAATTGGATGTTTATTGGATTAATTTTAATTATTACAATATAGAAATAGAAGTGAAGAATCAAATTGCGTGCTTTCTTACTTTCGTAATGTTCGTAATGTTCGTAATATTTTCGATATTTTTAACGTTACGATAACGATTTATAGTAACCGATATATCGTATAACACGGGTTTCAGGGTGGCGCTGTTTTTGAATTCTTTAATTTCTTGATTTGTTCGTTTTAATGGAAATTAATTTAAATTAATTCGAAATCGACGATTTCACTGATTGCGAGCACTTAAACAGTTTTATTTTTAAACACTATATAGACGTTACGGACGCGTATTGGGAGGTATCGTATAACACGGGTTTCAGGGTGGCGCTGTTTTTTAATTTAAAAATTGTTAAATATATTCATTCATTCGTTGTTAATTTAACTTGACGACTTTTTCGTTAAAAGTTACAGTGACTCGATTATCAAAAATCGTTCCATATGTTAATATGGAAAGCCCACTTGTCCCCGATATGTTCGTTTAAACTAGCATTATGTATCTCCTTCGACAGGATTTCAAAGTAAGAAATCCGGGATTTCCATAAAATATCGGGCGCGTTTAACATTCATAATTCTTTATCTGAAATTATGCCACTTCGCGTTGACGTTATGTAAAGAATGGCCGCATAATACACTTTTAAGAACAAGATAAATTTCACAAATTCCACGATTTATATGGGACATGCCACCAGCGGTCGCTCCTTTTTTTTTATATTATTCCAGATGAAAGGAGAAAGTTTAATAACTCGAGGTCTTACGTAGAGAAATATGGGCCATAGAATTTGCCACGCCACAGATGTGACTAAAGGTTACATGTTTTTTATCTCGCGAGTTACTTTTCAACCGAACTACTCGCGTTATTAGATACATTATTATAATCAACATTAATCGTAGGATCTCAAAATTGAATTATGATTCCTACAACTAATATCATAATTAATATAACTCGTAGATGCCGTGGCAGCCCTTTATTTTTTACACGGAATTTTAAGTGGTTCGAAATTCCTGCGTGATATTTTTTTTTAACAATTAAAATCTTTGATGAGTTTCAAGGTTTTGTGTTCTACATATACTGAATATTAATATTAATTGAATATTATATTATTCAGTGTTAAAGATCTGTTGGATTTCTGTCATTCGGAATATTAATAAAGTAATTTATATTCAGACTGTAAATAATAAATAGTAAATGGATACATGAAGAGGCTTGGATAAAGTTGAAAATAATTTTATTGTTTCAAATAAAGCAAGAAGGTACACGAAACATAACATAAAATAGCAGTCGATCACAGTCGTATTTTTAGTCGAAGATAAAAAGGGGTTGTTTTCTTTGTAGAAAAGGGAAGGTTCGCGAGAAAGGGGCGGATAGTTTTGGGTAGCCATTGCTCGAAGGATAATAATATCATTGCGACCCTCGGGTGGACGGATCCTCTCTGGAGGATGCCAAGGAGAAATCCATTTCCACGCTAGGAATCGAGTCCTTCGTTTCCTTCGAGTCCTTCGAGTCCTTCGAGTTCTACGAGTCACGGTTCCGTCACCGAGAAAATCCTCCCTCAGGAGAATCCTGTCGGGGATATCTTTCCTCTCCTTTCTCTTTCGTCCTTTCTCCTTTCCCCTGGATATCGAAACCGCGGTCCACGTCCTTTGAAACCTTCTGAAATCCATCGAACTCCCGAATACCTTGTCGTTACTTCGACAAACCCCAATGGCCGGCCATTTTCAGTCGCTTTGATGATGAATCGAATCGGCGCAAAGAGAAGTCCGCTGGTCAAAGGGACCAACCAAATTTGGGAGCCATTAATTTTGGCGTTATTGTTAATGTATCACTGCCTTTTGTTGTGGCTTCTTAAGGAGAAACTTTGTACCTTCCATTCTAACAAGGTTTAGCGATTGTTTACGATAGATTATTATATTTGTGATGCATTGTGGAGAATACTTTATTATATAATATTATTTTCAATTCGCAATGGATGATGGATTATTATATTATTCATAATTCGTTATGGATAGCTCACGTGCGATTAATTATTTAGCATAATTATATAGTCAACAATTTTTCTAGATTCAACTGTTGATCTTTCAAAAACTCTAATAATTTAATTTCAATAGGAAGTTTAAAATTTGATCAATAAATTCTATCATTGTATGACTGTAAGTTAAGAGAATATTATCTAGCGATTAATAATGGAACTTATTTATACTTAATAAGTGCCGTATATTACTGTTATTATTTTAATCAGGGAATTATGTGAAGTAACAATTAAATCGTATCGACAGGATCCGCAATAATAGGACAGGAACATATATAATCTTGATTTAATTGGATTATTATTCCCCCGGTATTTTATCTTTCTAATTGCACCAAGGAGACAATAGGTTTCAGTAATCTCGCGGCTAATTAACGAGGATACTTTGTGCGCTTACTTCTGGTTTAATCCAACATTGTGAGAATTACGGGTTCTATTCATCAAATATGGCGGTTCATTATGAACCTAGCCTGGATAAAGAATTAATGACAGTATTTATTATAATCAAAATAATATTATTAAGAATCAAATCTACCAACCTATTCTTTATATATATAAATAAAATATATATTAATACAAATAATAGTAATAAGTATAACTTATATCAATAATAGATTATTAGATGTTGTATCTTAATAATAATGAATTAGAAATATTGAAACAAATTATTATTTTCATATAATGCATTATTATTATGATGCAAATCTATTATATATATATACCACCACAATTTATGAATTACGTTCCATCGAGAGAGTTATATAATATATAGAGCACACTATAGATCTATATACAAGTCTGTATATAATAAAAATCTATAGTCCATTATGTAAACAAATTTGTCTTCGTATATTTATCTCCCGCGCCTTTTTATCCACGATTTATGATCTCCCCCCAAGAAATGTCTCGAACGATATATAAAATGGTCATCCGACGACACCAGGGTATTCTGATATCGTTACTCTTGCAATTCCGGATGATAATGAGGGTTAGATTGAAAGAAGGGCGGCAAAGATGGTGGGGGAAAAGTAAAAGTAAATTGTGCTGTTTCCCGGAGGCAGAGATACAGGGAGGGAAGAAGACTAACGGATGTTCTCGGTGGCAAATAGAAAGCACGCGAGACAGCAAACGAGAAATGGCACTAGCTAGATAGAGCTCATTTTCAATCGATCACCAGACTTCGATCCCGACGCGCCATTAAATTCTCTTTCTCCGAAGACGGAAAAGTGGATGATGACATCCACCGGCGACCCTTTTCCCCTTTCGCCGTGCCCTGCGAAACCTTTTTTCCAATAGAAACCAAGTCCTTGATCTCGCTTTTACTAAATCAAAATACTTCTCCTCTTTGAACGCCCGGTAGATCGTATCTTTGGAGTTCGATTATTATTGTGATTATTATTGCGATTGTTATTATTGAAAATAGACATTGCACAGCTTGGAAGTTTAGATAACAGTAATAATGAATAAACGAAATAATTTGACGACAGAAATATTGCACAGCAGGAATAATTTGAATCATTTTAAACAATACTTAATAATCAACCTTGTTAAAAATCGAGATCATTGGAGACGCAAAGAATTACTTTGACTTCAACCACAATGCTTTCATTGTATCTGCATTCGGTTCACTCATTGCGCACTTCAATTTATCATCGCAAATAATTGCGCAAGATAGAAAGCCCCGCAAGAAAGTAGAACAAGAACTCTCGAAAGGAGACTAAGGATCTACAGTTTGATATGCATTTTAAGAATGAATTTGATTGGTACTCGATGACGTAACATATTCATTGATCTTCGGTCGCAAGGAACGATGAGACTGAAAAATGAATAGCTACCGGAAATCAAACGTAATAGCAATTTCAGTGGACCCTCCTATGGATTCTCTTTGGAATGTTTTCCGTGGAAGCCCAATATATGGGCTGACGTCAACCAGACAGGAAAGGGCTAACGATTCCTCTTTGATCACTGAGCAAACGGGGGAAGGGGGGGGGGGTAATTATATATCGCTTTAATTGCAATATTTGATCATCGAGATCCATTTTTAGAGAGAAACCCACAAGTTCGACGTACACCCCAATTCGTGGAACCCCTTTGATAACAGGGTTATTTATTCGCCGAGTGAAACTTGTCGGTTATCTGATATTCTTATTTCGATCATTAATTTTGATGGCGTTTGATGACGTTTGAACAATGATAAATTCTTTCGCCGTTTGACGTAATATTATTTATTGAACTAATTATTTGACTTGTTATTTATAGTAATTACATTGAAAGGCGTGATATCGAAGATCCTCTTAGTAGATAAAAGTAGATCATATTTACTTTTTTGCAAATCAAGCTTGTTTAGACATTTGTTTTCTGAAGTTATTGTAATAAAAATAAAGAACCATGCAAATTGAAACCGTGATTTTGATTTGCAAGAAGGTGAATATGATCTGTAAAATGATTAATTTGGAGTGCCAAACCTGTATACTACTTCAACTATAATTTCCACGAAAGGTTCCAATTTTGACACTCACCAACAGGTACTTCGATGCATCAGAAGTTTGATCTCGGAAACACCGTAAAGATTAAGTGTCTGGCCGCATAATTCGAGGGGAGCCAAGCTTCTCTGGTGGCAGTGAAGTGCAATATAACGGGTGACGTGTGCGACATAGTCGAGGAACCGAAACGGAGCATGGAAGGTGGTTTAGGTCGTGGATAGAAGGCGCGTGAAAGGTTAGAAGGGGAGAGGGGTGTTCAGTGTATAAGAAATGGTAGCGGCTACGTCACTCGTGCCTTCTTTCCGGAATACAACAGTACTTAGTGTCGCGGGTTGCTCGAAGTAACCGAAGCTTGGTTCGGTTCTTCTACTCCCATCGTGAAACCCAAGAGGCCCCTCTTTGGCTTCGGTTTCAGTGCGCGAGAAACCAGATAGCCCGGTGCACGGGAGTCACCCCTTTCTTCTCTCTTCCTTCCGTTCCACCTTCATTTCCACCACTCTTTTCTCCTTCCATTCATCTTTGCTCTCGCCACTTCTTCCAGCTGCGCTATTTAACGTCCCTAATCTTCCCGGAGAACTTTATTCTCTTTTATTCTTGCAGTTTCCTCCATTTTGGAGAACCGAATTTCGTAGAAAAAGGAGTGTCTTTAAAAAACCAGAGAATATGGAAAATCATTTGCATCGAGGTTATTGGATTCAGAGTTTATTTTAGAACAGTTTAATTTAGGACAGATTCAGCAGACACTATCATTGTTAATAATCATAATTAAAGAATGGAATACCGAACTCATTCATAAGGAAGCAAACTATGCATCGCGGTTCTCGTCTCGGCACAGAAAATATTAAATTAATAGCGCATTCGTCGAGCCATCTGGTAATACCAACTTAAAGCGTTGCAAGCAGTTAAGAGCCTCGAGTACTTTTCCTCGGAAGCATAGAAAAATGTGGGTCACAGAAATTTCATTCACGGCACTTAGAATCTTACAAAATCCAGGCGATACTTTTCTCCGAAAGCATAAAACTGGAATTCAGGTCTAAGTTGTTAGAAACAGTTCAACAACTTCATAAATGTAACCGTTAAGCTACATTTTATAAGAATTCTTAAGGAAACTTGAAAATGGTTTGAAAGGCGGCAGAACCTTTGACCGACTTTCATAAAAAATTATAACGCAATAAGCATTTTCGTTATGAATTTAATTTGATCAAAAGACTGTTATTTATTTATGATAATCTGTTTGTATTTGAACTCTTTTTTTAATTTTAATTTCGAGGAAAGTATTTATCGAATATCGAAGATATATTTATATTTTTAAGATGCATCTTAAAATTATGAAAATAATATCAAGGCACAGTAAGTTGAGAGTAACAGTATATTTTTAATATTAAATGAACAGTTTGATTTGCAAATATGTCATAAATAAACAGCAGTTCTTTAATGGAAGAAAAATATTATTTTAAGACAAATTTAAGATCAGAACAAATTGATTAATTTGTAATATTAATTAAAAATTACAACGATAACCAAAAATGACATATTTAAATGTCTTTGAAATATTGATACGAACAAATATTATAATAAAAATAAAATAGCTTTATTTCCTTTCAGATATTTCGTAATAAAAAATGTCGTTAATACCCCACCATCATCTTGTCAAATCACTTCTTTTTATGGCATTAAGTCTTGTTTTCCCGTTAAAACGCTTTTTATGATATCCAGTAACAGCATTCATAATCCTCGTAATTATGCTAATTACAATGGAAATTGCACGTTCCTTCGACGCCACCCGTTTCAGACAAGATAATTATATATTTTCGTTATTATTTTTCAAAATACAAAACGTGTCTCCGATAATTATACTCTATTTTTAGACCGCCTGTTATGCGATGCCTTTATGTTGCTCACATTGCGGTTAACATATCAAAGAAATACTATCCACGCACTTTTCCTCAAACCACAAGAATGCCGTGAATTCTATGCTCAAAAAGAGTTTTACGAAATAAAGTAAAAAGGATGTTTTTTGAATCCAAGAAAAAATCCGAAAATCCATTGTTTTAAGTTACGTTAGTTTCAACCTTATTCATAATAAAATAAAATAGAACGTTCTTAGAATTATTGTTAACATATGATATCGAAGGTTTTCTAAAATAATTGTCCTCTTTCTTATCTTGGAGGTATCATCTTTCTTATCAAATATTAATGGTATTAATAATATTGATATATTACAAGTAATTACTTATAATATATTATTAATAATATTAGTACTTGTAATATATCACTAATAATAATAGTAATTATCATAACACTATCATCTTCAAGATTCCAAATTTTAACGTTAATTCAAGATTCAAACGTTAACGTCAGTTTGAAATTTGAGTTTAGACGGATCTGAATATCTCCGCGGAGTGGAGGAATATTTAAATGCAGTTCTTGCACAAAGAGTTGTCTGACTGGAGATGTTATCTCCTCGAGGGAAGTCATTTGGTAGAACAGTCTCGGAAACTGTCGCTTTGTCAGGTACAATGACACACCGTGTCAGTTATTAGAGTGGCTTTGTACCTTGGAAGTAGAATGAGCCGTAAGTTGAACTCGGTTAGACGACTCGGACTTCACGGAGAACTGAAAGTCACTTAACTTTCGTTAAATCGTACCATTTTGCATTTTGCATTAAACGTTACGTAGATTTGCATTATTTTCAACTGAAAATGCTTTGAATTATTGCATTATTGAATAATTTTTATTATCTCAATTAATTTTCGTATCAATGTTTTAGCCACGTTTAATAAAAACTGTGCAAGATAGAAGTATTTTCGTTAAATCGTACCATTTTGCATTTTGCATTAAACGTTACGTAGATTTGCATTATTTCCAATTGAAAATGCTTTGATATTATTGCATTATTGAATCATATTTATTATCTCAATTAATTTTCGTATCAATGTTTTAGCCACATTTAATCAAAATTGTGCAAGATAGAAAGATTTACGTTAAATCGTACCATTTTGCATGAAACGTTATGTAAATTTGAATTATTTTCCATTGAAAATGCTTCTGCAGTAATAATTTTCATTATTGTTTCATATCACTTTATTTCAAATGAATATTTCAACCATATTTAAAGTATTATTATGTGTCATTTTTTATTATCATTGCAATTTGAAATGAATATGTTAATCCATTTGTTCTGATCTTTAATTTGTTTTAAAAAATAGCAATATAAAATTGCTAATATGTAGCATAAAATACAAGAAATTAAGTTAATCATTTTATTTTCTCCAAAATTAATCGATAAATATTCGTCTTCTTGAAACATCACCCGGAAAAACTCTCATTCGAGATTCCTCAAAGAACGTAGAAAAAATAAAGCTCCCGGGATACATTACGAAAAAGCTCTTCGCCGGTTAGCTAATTTCGTTAAACGAATTTCCCTCGAATGTACATACTCGTTCCCCATTGGTTCCGCTTAAGAGCTTCCCGGGGATTATTCGGTAGGAAAATATTTTCGGAGAACATTCGAGCCGCAGAACAAACGATCGACGACGAAAAACTGCCATAATCCGAGATCTCGAGAACTTTCGCCCTCCTCTTAACGATCCGCCATCCGACATTTGCCAAAAGGAGCAATCGGATTGTCTACTTCCTGATTTTCTTCTTTCTAGTTCTTCTTCATTCTTTTAACCTGTTAACGGAGAATGACGGGATGACTTGATTTGTAGCAACTCATTTGTAGCAACACTTCTTGATGATTATTAATTAAATTAGAATTATCCCTTTCAGAATACTTTTTCTGATTTAATGGATATTTCAATACTGGGTGGTATTTAAGTATGTGTTATAACCATTTTCAATCGAAAGAAGTGGATTAAAAATTGTTTCGGGTCAGAAAATGGGTTGACCCAAAATCGCAAAAATGTCAAGGGGTATACCTTCAAAAATTAAAAGTCCCCAAAATCGCTTCTAAATGACCCAAATCGATGGTAAATGATGTATAAACATATTCTAGGACGATTTCTGGTCGAAAGAAGCGGTTAAAAAATTTTTATAGGTTAAAAATGGGTCGAATCCAAGTCGAAAAAATGTGAAGGGGTATACCTTCAAAAATCGTCAAAAAATGAAAGTCGCCAAAATCGCTCCTAAATGGCCTAAATCGATGGTATATGATGTATAAACATATTCTAGGACGATTTCAGGTCGAAAGAAGCGGTTAAAAAATTTGTATAGTTCAAAAATGGGTCGAATCCAAGTCGAAAAAATGTGAAGGGGTATACCTTCAAAAATTGTCAAAAAATGAAAGT
This sequence comes from Nysson spinosus, assembly GCA_910591585.2. NCBI lineage: Eukaryota > Metazoa > Arthropoda > Insecta > Hymenoptera > Crabronidae > Nysson > Nysson spinosus. Next base: position 13,859,216 of record OU342830.1, on the reverse strand, counting down.
CGCCAAAATCGCTCCTAAATGGCCTAAATCGATGGTATATGATGTATAAACATATTCTAGGACGATTTCAGGTCGAAAGAAGCGGTTAAAAAATTTGTATAGTTCAAAAATGGGTCGAATCCAAGTCGAAAAAATGTGAAGGGGTATACCTTCAAAAATTGTCAAAAAATGAAAGTCGCCAAAATCGCTCCTAAATGGCCTAAATCGATGGTATATGATGTATAAACATATTCTAGGACGATTTCAGGTCGAAAGAAGCGGTTAAAAAATTTGTATAGTTCAAAAATGGGTCGAATCCAAGTCGAAAAAATGTAAAGGGGTATACCTTCAAAAATTGTCAAAAATTAAAAGTCCCCAAAATCGCTTCTAAATGACCCAAATCGATGGTAAATGATGTATAAACATATTCTAGGACGATTTCTGGTCGAAAGAAGCGGTTAAAAAATTTGTATAGGTCAAAAATGGGTCGAATCCAAGTCGAAAAAATGTAAAGGGGTATACCTTCAAAAATTAAAAGTCGCAAATTTAGTCCGATGGAAAAGTTCAGCGTGTACCGAAAATGGTACAGGCAACGCGTTAAATCGGCCGGAAGGTAACGTTCTGCTTTCAAGAAGTTGCACCGGATATTGGTGGAAGTACCTCGACCCCGGTTACCGAGACTATTAATTTACCCCACGCAGAACTAAAGGAATTAATACATCGAGAATCGATTGAAGTGGGGAGCAGTTTTAAGTGCTACTGGAAAAGTCGAGTAGTGATTGGGGTAGAAAAAAAGTTATCCTACAAATGTTAATAAATTGTAATTCATCTTGGGAGTAATATTTTCATATCAGCATAGCATTAAAAATATTCATAGTCCCTTTATTTCAGTGCTTGACACTATAAATATTTCTTTCTATTTCCATAACATATAACTATGTATATAATAACATGCCACGAACATAGAAAAAAGTAATTTCGGTCAGCCATTTCATAATTCATAATTTTCATATGCTATATCAATACAAAACGTATTAAATATTACGTATTGATATTTTACATTTCTATTAATATTAATTAATATTAACGATTATAATGTCAACTCTTTCCCGGCGTCCATTTTTCGGCTTTCATAAAAGAATGTCATAAAATTCGAATATATTTTTATTCTTTTAACTCGAGGACTCTGAAACCCAGATAATGAATTTATTGGAATTTATTGGAAGTTATTTATCGGCCAATACAAAACGCGTGGAACCGACTAATTAATAAAGAACCATTGAACAAAGAGATACTTAATCCCTTCTCACGCGAGATATGAGAAAATATTAGAAACTTGTAAAATGGCATTGAGTCACGAATACCAGTGGACGCAGGGAGGGGGGATTAGAAAAGTTGTCGATTACGATGATCACTGACCGGAAAAGTACGAGTCGTCGTTTCGGTTTTTTATCATCTTGTTTTCTCTCGTTGCCGGTTAACGAGGAAACTTCTGCACGCGAGATATTTAATTGGTTATGCCAGAAACTTGGTAATTAATTATTATCCTACCATTTGGTTCCCATTTGGTTCCCATTGGTTCTACTTGCTTTCTATGATTTCACGGGACATTTCGTTATTTTCCATTACAGTTACTTATTCGCAATTTGAACTACTTATTTGCAACGCACATTTGTGTCATTGAAGTAATTGATATTATTTGTAATGTAATACAAATTAACTACTTTGTTACGTGAATGGTTGATAATGCAAGGTGAATGAACGGAAAATCGCGTAGACTAAATCCGCTTCACGGCGAGGTTTAAGCGGGAATACGATTGGCGGAATTCCAATTGTAACGAGGCGACTTGACGTATGGAATTACTTTCGAGATCCGTGCGCACTTTGAATACAAAACTGGATTGCGAATTCTATGTTTTAGGGGAATCTAGTCTCATGTCAGTTCTCTTCGAACATTGACAACCCAATTCGCATAGAGTGGTACGTCGTAATTTGAACGCTTGCAAATTCGAATCTTCAAATTCGAGTTAAAACGTTTGAAAAAGCAAGAAATTTCATTCGAAGTTCGAATGTCGTTTCTAAGTTCGAATTATAGTCCAGGAGCAATATTGTGATTTTTATATTAAACAATTATTCTGCACTTCTATTTTTAGATTGTAATAAGTAAAATTAATTAAAGAAATATCAAGTTATTTTAACGAAATTTTTGTAAATTATTAACGTTAAAACGAGTACGAATTAAATTTGAACTGCGAAGCACTGCTGTATATTATATTTTATGTCAAATACTGAAATCCAAAATGAGAAATCGATCCAAATAGAAATGAGCATCCATCTCGAATCTAATTTAAATTTTTTAATCTAATTCATTCTCATAATACAAGATATATTTTGAAAGAACTGTGTTTTGGACAAATTCAGCAAAGAGTAGTTGGATCTATCTCAATGACAACTTTTGTACATTGTTTCATTAAAATTTCGGATTAATCAGAACTTTACATATCTGCTGTTATTAAAATGATTTATTCCAAATAATAATATAACACTATACATTGTATAAATAATAATAATATTAGTATAAGTAATGATAGTATTTACCATAAATAAATCCACCAACCAATTAATTTGATTCTCATCTATTTATTATAATAAGAATTTAATTGCTTATGTTATCAATAAAACATGACTTGGAACGATCATAATATTCCAATAAAGATACAAATCAAATGACGCCTTTGACACACAAAATATGCAAATAAATACTTGAGATACTTAAACGATGGAAGATCGAAATGAAAGAGTTGCGAATCCGTGGAATTCCAGGAAGGGTCTTTGAAGTAGATACTGCGGGAATCTGGTTTTATTTGAGTTTGAAAGAGATCATATTCCACGGAATATGATTTCGATGAAAACCTGAAAGATACCTCGATTGAAAGAGAGGATAAAAGTCCGCTGTAACTTCCCGAATGTTTCCTTTTTACGAGCAACAGGAGGATGTCTCGCTTCCTCGATCGCATGTCTTTCGCTTTACTCGCTTGGATCTTTTGCTTCGAAAGAAGATGGAAGAGCGAAGCTTCTCTTTCAGGTGCTTTGTAGCCTTATTTTAAATAAAATCAATTATGAACTATATTAGGAGTATTATATATTGGACTAAAGTTATGTAATTATTGGAAGGATATTAATAGCATTTTTGCTTATTAATTTTGTTTAATGGTTTAATCTTTTAATAGCATAAATCATTTAAAAATGATATTCGAAAGTAGCAGCTTTCTACAAATTTATTTCTGTGGTCGATAATTATATTTGAAATTATTATTATTATTATGGAATTATAAATATGTGGAGTATTATTATGTCGTTATTAGTTGAAGTTAAATCCAAACGTATTTTTATAATTGATTATTGATAAAACTACAAAATTATTCCCATAAGTTTAACGGAACTAAATATTCATAGAAAGTGCTTAAATAGGAATATTAAAGAGACCACGTAACGCGAATTCTTTACAAGCTTTACCGTCGTCTGCTTTCGCGAAACTTCTCTCGTTTTCTTAAGAAGAAAACAAAAAAGATACAAAGAAGGGTTCTTCTGGATCCTCGGGATTCTTTGTAACTTTTTCGCGAGGGTAGCCTTTTTAATGCGACCCCCGTTCTGCTTCCATGAAAGTGCATCCCACTGCATTTCTTGATCTTCCTGCAGCCACAAATTAAATTAGTAAATTAAACCCACTAATTCATGAAGTAGTTGAACAACGCAGCTTTTTTCATTAAAAATTATAATTGTTTTATATTATTCTGTTTCTTTTATTTCATATTAATTATTACATATCGTGTATAATGAACAAATTTTAATATTGTTTCATATTATTTCGTTTATCTTATTTCATATTAATCAATATTATTCATTATGCTTCAGTGCGTGATATATGAATATTAAACTACTGATATTAATAGCGATTTTATTATGCAACTGTGAAAAGCTTGCGGATAAATTTCTTGGAAAATCTTTTAAAACTTCTGTTAAAAGTGAACGGAGAAAGTAAATTCTCCAGGTTTCGAAAAAAGTTTCGCAACGAGTGCCCAAAACTTCAGTCGTTTTTGTTGAGACGAAAGAAACTGCGAGGAGGGTTTCTTCTCGTGCCCTTCATTGTGTTACAACCCTTATGTTCTTAAGTGCCTGTTTCTTTTAAGGCGCCATTTCAGTGCAATGTCCTCCACTATAACGATCAAGCATTTCCAGGGAAATAACTCTGATAAACTTTGACAAATATTCCGATAAAATACTTAAAGTGTTTCATAATTTTTACGTGCAAACGAAAGAGTCTTTATATCACTTGACGATCCATAAAACAAGGGGTTTTCTAAAGTTTCCATGGAATCATAGACGGATTCTTGGACTATAATAGTTTATTACGTTATTTTTAATGCTATTCCAGATTTTTGGATTTCCAGAATTTTAGATTCCAGATTTCTGGATTTCCAGAATTTTAGATTCCAGATTTCTGGATTTCCAGAATTTTAGATTCCAGATTTCTGGATTTCCAGAATTTTAGATTCCAGATTTCTGGATTTCCAGAATTTTAGATTCCAGATTTCTGGATTTCCAGAATTTTAGATTCCAGATTTCTGGATTTCCAGAATTTTAGATTCCAGATTTCCAGAATTCTAGATTTCAGATTTCGAATTCTTCCCTCAATTTACACCTACTTATCTTCATTTATTTTCACATCCAAAGAACCAACCATTAAACAGAATATTAATAAATGCATTAATCATGAAATATCTTGATATTAATATCAAAGGACTGAAGAAACTCAGACTTAAAAAGGGCATTCCTCGGCAGAACTTCTTCGACTTCAAAACTCGGATTCATTCTCTGGCAAGCAGACGAAAGAAAGTACAAAGGAAGAGGGAGGGTGGTTTCTTAATTCCCTGCGTACCTTTGAACCAGTGGGAGGGCGGAGGGTGGGTTCCTTTTAAGTTCTCGTCATCGTCATCGTCTTCCTCGTCGTCATCGTCGTAGAATCCTTTGCAATGACTCCTGCGAAAATGCATCTCCCGTGTAACCCGATGCACGCCCACTCGTTAATACATAAAAATGCCTTTTGCCCTTACGAGCTACCCGCTGGACCACGTGTCGAGAACCTCCAGTCGTCATAGCAACCCCTGTCTCATCTCACAGACGACCAACACCACCCCCAACTACCCTATGCCACCCTTCTGGATCAGGAACGTACCTTCCACCCCGTTAGCCCTTTCAAATCTTTACTACCCTTTTTGTTCTACAGTTACTTCCTGACCGGTACGTTCTGATTTTTTACCTGGTACCCTTAAGTTCAGCCTTTGGATTATTTTTGTTTGGCAGTTATGTTTGATCTTCCTATTTTTGAGAGACTTGATTAATGATTGATTGATTTAATATTGCATTGAATGATTAATAATAGTACTGCGAGTCAGAGGTGTTGGAATGTTGCTGCGAGATGTGGAATGTACGTTGTAAGTTATGGCACATTCTGGAATTATAGATTTGTAGAATTACAGATTCTAGATTTATGAATTTTCAGAATTCTCGATTCTGGGTTTCTAGATTTCCAGAATTCTCGATTCTGGGTTTCTAGATTTCCAGAATTCTAGATTTCCGAATTTCAAGATTTCTATTATAGAATTCTCGATTCTAGATTTCTAGATTCTGGGATTTTAGGATTCCAGATTTCCAGAATTCCATATTTCTAGAATTCGAGATTCCAGAATTTCAGATTTCCAGAATTGTAGATATCCAGAATTGTAGATATCCAGGATTGTAGATATCCAGAATTTTAGATTTCCAGAATTGTAGATTTCCAGAATTGTAGACTTCCAGAACTGTAGATTTCCGGAACTGTAGATTTCCAGAATTTTAGATTTCCAGAATTTTAGATTTCCAGAATTTTAGATTTCCAGAATTCTAGATTTCCAGAATTAGAGATTCCACGTTTCCAGAATTGGAGATTCTATACTTCTAACTTCCCAAAACTCTAGATTCCAGATTTCTACAATTCTAAATTATACAGAACGCCCGCAACATATCTTATCAAGTAACATTACTACACGAAGAACCTTAATTTACAAAACTATTTGTAACATCGCAATATTAAATCAAATACACCACTCATCTTAATAGAACGATTACTCTCAAGGTACTCGATCTTAATCGAGCCTGATCCGTTTCCTTATCACGCATTCGAAGGACTGGTTTACGAGTGGATTACTCGAGAATCGATCGGTGCTCGAAAATGCATTTGCTAGGAATAATTGAGGGACTCCCATGGAAAGCAGAATCCGGTATCGCTTGTCTCTGATACTTCAAGCAGTCAATTAATTTGCAGAACCAAATTTGTCAATGACAGAACCGCTGGATATTGTTCGAGAAAATCGATACGTCGCGACGTAACAAATCGTCTCTCTTTCGACTCGTTCCGCCATACGTGTTTTGACTCTGGAAATGAAAACAGTAAATACACGAACTGGAGAAGAATAATATAACTCGTATAATAATATAACCGTGTAATAATGTTTCCATTATAATATTAGTTCCATTAACGGTATAATAATATTATACAACTGATATAACATCTCACGTTAATGCCTTCAAATTGTTGAATGGGATATTAAAAAAAATGATTTCTAAGGTTCTGATTAATATTATTTCATCACTATGATGAAATAATATTATAAAGTAAATTATAGTTTAAAAATGATTTTAACATCGTATCTTTGACATAGTGATAAATTGATATGGAAAATAAATTCAAAACGAAGTCAATTAATAGCTGTTCTTAGTGAAGTTCGAAATTGCAGGGTTGAATGGGTTTAATTTACAAATCGTAGCAGCCAGTCGCGTAATATGTTCCTGGCAGAATCACGACGGGGTAGAAGAGTAGAGAGTTAGTGGAGGCGAGGTTCGAGGTAGAATGTCCGACTGTCAAATGCAGTGGACAATACATTGTGGCTGGTGTACCGTGAGGCCAGCAGCTACTGACTTTACATACGTCAACACAACCAAACCAACCCCCGTCGTGTTTCAAACCACCCCCGCGATCCTAACTTTCCTACGAATAACTCCGGTGCCCGAACTTTGTCCCGCGAACAACGCGGTATTCGGCTGCACGAGACGCACAACCGCGCCAATTATTCGCCACTTGATGCATTTCGCATGCATTTCGACGTGGGATGCAATTACCGCGATGTAACGGTGTAACGGTGTAAGGGTGTACTGTTGTAACCCTGTTGAATTTCATTCCTTCGATGAAATGAATTTCCGGGGACTAGGGTGTGATTTAAAACATGAATACTTTTGTGATGCGTTTTTTGTGGGGGATTGAATATGAAAGGTGTATTGCGGTGAGTTGGAAATTAGCTTGTGTGTACGGAGAGGGGAGAAATATAGGAGAGTAATATTTAATAATAATATGGTAATAGTATGAGATGGGAAAAACTACTTTTTCTGCGTTAATTTCAGATTCGAGAATTTTAGAATTTCCAGAATTTTAGATTTCTGCAATTTTAGAGTTCTGGAATTTCAGATTTGTGGAATTTTAGATTTCTGGATTTCTTAGGTTTCTGAAATTTTAGGTTTCTGGAATTTTAGGTTTCTGGAATTTCAGATTTCTGGAATTTCAGATTTCTCGAACTTTAGATTTCTGGGACTTTAGATTTTTGGAACTTTAGATTTCTGGAACTTTAGATTTCAGGAATTTTAGATTTCTGGAACTTTGGATTTCCGGAATTTCAGATTTCTGCAATGTTAGATTTTTGCAACTTTAGACTTCTGCAATTTTAGATTTCTGGAATTTCAAATGTTTACAACTCACGATTTTGGCAATTCTAGATTTGTGCAATTTTAGCTTTCCGCAACTTTGGACTTCTGGAATTCTAGAATATAAAGCTTATGGAATTCCGGATTTCAAGAACTTTTAGCTTCCTGTAACTCTGGATTTCTAGAATTCTAGAATTCCACATAGAATTCTTCCCCTAATCTACAACTCTTCTTCTTTATTTATTTTCACGTCCCAGAATAACATAGAAATATTTACATCGAAACAAATTTGTGAGATTATATCATGAGAGGGTAATAAAAAGAGGAGAAGTATAAGATCAAAGTATTTATCCGAATAATAGAGCGCGGAGGAGTGTAGATTAAACGTTGTCCAAGCCATTAAAGGACTTTCGGGGGATCAAGGAAACCATCAATTAAAACGAGTTTTCTCTAATACACTTTGGATTACTTTACAAAAGTACGGGATATCGGATAGACGAGATAACCGGTTTATTCCTGACGTGTTATTAGCGTTGCTTCGCCGGTTATATTTTACAGGAAATTGTCCCACCGAGTTCCTTTCACCCTTCGACGTAAACTGCAATTACACTCGATACAGTAATTATTACATCGATCGAACCGCAAGACAATCGAAGGACTATTATCCTTCAGCTAAATACCTTTTCCAATATTAACTATTATAATTCATTCTATATTACATTCTATAATATAAATATATTAATATGGTTGGTCAATAAATGCAAGGTACTTTTATAATGAAGCAATTCCTCAATTAATTAATACAGTATAATATTATAATATGATATAATATTCGAATAAAGATGAACAAATCATAGAATAATAAAGAACAGTAACATGGTACAATTTATTTTCGATTAACAATTTATACAACATGAAATAAATCAGAAATCAACTAAAGTAACCTTCACTGATAAACAAATTAATAAATAACACACATCACACTATAAATATACAAATACATATAGCTTCTAAAAATATGCGAAGATGTATAAAAATATATTCTGTGCACATAGAGAATAAGGATTCCAGTAATTACAGAAAAATCACGATTTTTCCGCGTTCAACTCTCAGCCAGATATCTGCTTTGAGGACGCAGACGTGTTTCTTGTGTCTCTCAATTTGCCTTGCATAAAACTTGCGAATGAATCTTAATATTTAAGTAAGAAAGAGTCTACTGCGTTATATTATTTAGATTATATATTAGGTATTCTATATTATATAGTTATATGACAATTGATACCGCGAATTTATCGAAGTTTCTGAACGATTACCTGCACGAAAGTTCTCCTGGATTTGTTCCGAGTTACGATGGTTCCTCGAGCTTGTATACAGGGTGCTTACAATACGAATTGAATGCTCGGCTGGTTTTGTTTGCCTCTTCTTGTTCTTGTTCTTCTTCTTCTTCTTGTTCTTCTTCTTTTTCTCTTCCATTTTCCGCTTCTTCTTCCTTCACGACCTTCCTCGTGCGATTCAAACTAAATCCGGTGGTATACCTGAACCTCGTAGAGCTTTTCAAAGTAAATTAAACGGAAAATCGGGAGTTTCTATTTGAACGCAGTGGAATATCGCGGATGAGAGAATGGTGTGTGGAGAAATACTCGTTTGAGGTGTAAAATGAGTTTGTCGTTGAATTCCAGTGCACTTTTGTTAGTAGAAATGTTGTATCGCTATCTTGTTCTTTTATTAACCCTTTACACATTTCGTAACAATTAAACACAATTCAGATATTTTTTGAATATTGTAGGGGTAATATGTTAAAAATACTGTAACGTTGCACGATACTTAAAATTCGATAAGCGATATATTAGATAAAATGAAACATTAATTTCTCAATTCTGTATATTAACTTTAGTATTTCATTTCTGTAATATTAAATTATTGATTACATTAAATTAATGAAATTGACGAACTTCGTGGAGAAAAAGGTATCCAAGGAATTAATTGTTGTTTGATTTTTTACGAAATCAGTCACCAATGATGATTTTATTCTGCAAATTTCCCCTCGTAATATTATATGTTATCATAATATTAAAAATGTTCGGTTTTCATTTTATCCAGGGTTTCACTGTATTCTTGTAATTGGGAATGAAAATATTCTATCCTTATCTCTGTCATTGACTGTTAACTATTTATTATGGCAAGATAAAGTTTGAGTTGATTAAAATAACCCAAAGGTTCGGTAATATTATTGTATTTATTTTGATGATCCCTTGTTAGAATATAAATGGAATTAACGTGAAATGGTTGTTTTTTGATTACAGGAACGATGTCTTCCTGGAACCCTACCTCCAACAACACGGAACCGTTCAGGTTGTCAGCTCACCGAGCACTCCACCACCGAATCCGTTGCAGCATCAACTTACGCAATTACGTCATGTACAGGTACATTAAACAATACCTAATTTCATGAGCAATCATTTATTACTATTATGATCACAATAAATTATTACTAATTACCAATAAACGTAAGATTAAGATCCGGTTGTAGTAACTGGATAATATACTGTATGGTTCTGAGTTTTCTCAGAAACCAGAACTAGTTTCTGAGAAACTGTTTTTGCAATTATTAAAAGGGATGAGGATAATCCGATATATAATATATAGGACAGTGCCTATATATTATAATATATAATGTAATATATGTATATAAACATCAAATTTTATCATCAAGCATCGAATTGAATTTCACAAATATTACATTTTTGAAGATCTTAATGTCCAACGTAATAATGTAGAATATATAGAACGTATATAATATTGAATATTTAGAATATAATGTATATAATATTCATACGAAGGCGTTATATCGAAATTGCCTTGTGTAAGTCGCGCTTTATACGAGGATCGCCACAATTTGTGAACCGCGTTGTATGAGTACCGTGTAGTACGAAGGTTATAACGAATGGGGGTTAAAAATCCCACATGAAACTTACGTCATAAGTGCCTTCTTTCCAAATGCCAAAAATGCAAAGATCGTTTTAACGAAGGCGCATGAATTCCATTAAAATCTTCCAATCGACGAAGCCGATCGGCGGACCTTTTTCGCCCCCCAATTTCGATGGGGTCGAAAGGGGCCGAGGATGGCTCGGAGGAAGTCGGGGGTGGATTCGGAAAAGGGTTTGCCGCGTGCGGCTGTTTCGAGTGTAATTTAATTTGAAATGCAGACTGACACACAACGACATTTCGGGCTAAAGGGATTAAATGCGGACGTGCGACGCGTGCTGAGCGGCCTTGCAGCTAATTGCAAATCCCTTAATTGCTCGTCGCCAAAACTTTTCCGCGGTCTCCGCGCTTGGACCGTGTTTCGATGCTGCGGACTCTTCGTTTTTTTCAGCCGTTTTTTCATCCATTCCTGTACGTCGATCCGTACACCCCTTTATTCTCCGGGTCTCGTTTCGTATTAGGAGAATGTCTCGTTACTGGTAATCCCTTATTACGTTTCCTTCCGTCCCGCTGCATCCGTGAGTTTTAATTAGGACGAGATCTTCCGAGGGTAACGGATTCGGTAATTTTAATTGTGCCTTCTTGTGGAATACTACTTCTTGTATTCTGGGCTTGCATTAAATACTAAATTGTGGATACTGATTATTGGATGCCAGATACTAGATTTCCAAAATTCGGGATCCCAGAGTTCTAGATTTCCAGAATTCGGGATCCCAGAGTTCTTGATTTCCGGAATTCGGGATCCCAGAGTTCTAGATTTCCAGAATTCGGGATCCCAGAGTTCTTGATTTCCGGAATTCGGGATCCCAGAGTTCTAGATTTCCAGAATTCGGGATCCCAGAGTTCTTGATTTCCGGAATTCGGGATCCCAGAGTTCTAGATTTCCAGAATTCGGGATCCCAGAGTTCTTGATTTCCGTAATTCGGGATCCCAGAGTTCTTGATTTCCAGAATTCGGGATCCCAGAGTTCTAGATTTCCAGAATTCGGGATCCCTGAGTTCTTGATTTCCAGAATTCGGGATCCCAGAGTTTTATATTTCCAGAATTCGGGATCCCAGAGTTTTATATTTCCAGAATTCGGGATTCCAGAATACGAAATTTCCAAAATCGCAGATTTCAGAATTCTAGTTTTCCAGAATTCGGGATTCCAGAATATGAAATTCCAAAAAATCCGAGATTCCAGAATTCGCGATTCCAGAATATGAAATTTCCAAAATCCCAGATTCCAGAATTCTAGATTTCCAGAATTCGGGATTCCAGAATATGAAACTTCCAAAATCCTAGATTCCAGAATTCTAGATTTCCAAAATCCGAGATTCTAGAATTCTAGATTTCCCAAATTCTAGATTCTATTATAGAATTACGTAGGATAGGGGAAAAGTGAGAAGGTTATAAAAGGGCAATAAAGCAGAGAGACAAGAAATGGATAAAAAAAGTAACGTGGACCGATTAACCGGTGGACTAAATAAATGGTGGAGTCGCATCGGCTGCAAATTGAGATAACCGTTGGACCAATTCGCGGCACCCTGCGCGCCGGTATAATTCGGCATTAGAGTGTATTGTATGACGTCCGGAGAGGATTTACACCCCCGGAATTGCGGCTTAAACGGCGACCCCACAGATTTCCATATTCGTAACTTTTAGGGACGTACTTGCGATCGCGACATTCTCCGTCCATCCCTTACCCTATCGAAATTCATTGCAAAAAATGGCTCCCTTATTAATTATATTTACTACAAATAGTACTAAAAGGTTCAGCTACATTATAGTGCAATCATGTATTTTCTAACAAAATTTTGTCGGTATACCTTCAAAAATTGTCAAAAATTAAAAGTCGCCAATTTCGCTCCTACATAACCCAAATCGATGGTATATGATGCCTAATGATGTTCTAGGACCGTTTTGGGTCGAAAGAAGCGGTTTAAAAAAATTTTTGAGCGAAAAATGGGTCGACCGAAAATCGCAAAAATGTGAAGGGGTATACCTTCAAAAATTGTCAAAAATTGAAAGTCGCCAAAATCAATTCTAAACGACCCAAATCGATGGTGGGTGATATATAAACATATTCTAGGATGATTTCTGGTCGAAAGAAGTGGTTAAAAAATTTTTATTGGTCAAAAATGGGTCGAATCCAAGTCGAAAAAATGTGAAGGGGTATACCTTCAAAAATTGTAAAAAATTAAAAGTCCCCAAAATCAATTCTAAACGGCCCAAATCGATGGTATATGATGTATAAATATATTCTGGGACGATTTTGGGTCGAAAGAAGTGGATTAAAATTTTTTTCGGGCGAAAAATGGGTCGACCGAAAATCGCAAAAATGTGAAGGGGTATACCTTCAAAAATTGTCAAAAATTAAAAGTCGCCAAAATCAATTCTAAACGGCCCAAATCGATGGTATATGATGTATAAATATATTCTGGGACGATTTTGGGTCGAAAGAAGTGGATTAAAATTTTTTTCGGGCGAAAAATGGGTCGACCGAAAATCGCAAAAATGTGAAGGGGTATACCTTCAAAAATTGTCAAAAATTAAAAGTCGCCAAAATCAATTCTAAACGACCCAAATCGATGGTATATGATGTATAAATATATTCTAGGACGATTTTGGGTCGAAAAAAGTGGATTAAAATTTTTTTCGGGCGAAAAATGGGTCGACCCAAAATCCAAAAAATGTGAAGGGACCTTCAAAAATTTAGACTGAGTATGAAATTGAAATCTCATATTCATTGAGAATTTCATAAGACTGGAATTGACGTCGAAAGTCGTTTTTCAAGTTGTATTGGCAATAGAAAAAGCATCGGAATATATTGTTTTGTCGGAGCGTCACGTGTCGAGATAATACGCTCGAATATTCCGACGTAATCGAAGCGATAACGAGAGACAGTAAAAGGAAATGAGGCAGTTCTTTTCGGAAGAGAACGAACACCCGGCGACGTAATTTTCACCGGTTTCCTTTCCGAGAAAAATTCGTACAAATGGAAAGTCAGCTCGGAAGCCGAACCGTACGCTTTTTATACGTCTAGACGTGTTCCATCGGAGAAAATGTATGTGATTTTACCGATGCTTTTCTGAGCTTTTTAAGGAACTAACGCCACCTTTTATTTCCTATTCCATTGTATATATAACATAATAATATTACCAAAATAAATACTGTCTTAAATACTATTTACATTTCGTTATTACAATAAACAAAAAATATGATTTTTAATGGATCAATTCGTCTAAAAATTCCATCGATCACTATTCAATTTACGTATTAATTCATAATCATTTTCTGACTCCGACAGTAAATATTGGAATAAAATATCTAAAATATTTACTAAAACAAAAATTTGTAATCAGCCACTATTTAATTCGCATATTAATTCATTAAATCATTCGTAACATTCGACTGAAAATGTCTCGACGCGAATGTTTGAATTATATGAAACTTTACGCTGTCATTCGGATAAATTAATAATCAATATCATATTTCTGGTTTCAGAGCGAGGAGTCGCTTTCCTCGGAGGGTTCAGCGACCTCGGGTGGATCTTCGGGTTCAACGGAAGATTCAGGTAGCGAAGTAGCCTGTGACATCACTCTGATCGAAAGGCTTATACGATCTCATCCGATCTGGTTCCTTCCTGGCATCCAAAGAGCTGGTGCTTTCCACTTGTTGCAAGGGAAGGAGGAAGGGGTGAGTGCACTTAAGCGAATCGATTAACCCTAAGAAAATTCTTAGCCACTCTTCGTACGCCAATGCGGCTCGCCACTTCCGTCGAGAACCTTTAATCGAAAGTATACCCCGCTGTTTTACAACCCGGAAAATGGATGCTGCTAAAGCGGAAAATTCTTAAGCACTCGGGAAAATTTTATTACGATCAAGTTTACCTTTCGGCGCTGAGAAAGTCGGAGGAAATAAGTTTGTCTCCGACGCGCTTTGCTGCGTTTTAGTTGGAAATGCCGGATGGTTGATTATGTGGTACCATATTTGAGAATGTTTGAGAATATTTCCGATTATGTGAGGATATTTGTGGATTTTGTGTGATTTTTATGCGAATCGATTCGTAAATGTGGTGATTGTACTGATGGACGTTGATTAGTTTTATTGTTAGATGCTAGTTGTGCCAGAATCTGGAATTTCAGAAATCTGACGAATTAAAAATCTGGATTCTCTGGAATTCTGGAAATCTGTAAATTAAAGAATCTAGACTTCGAGAAGTCTAGATTTAACAATCTAGAATCTAGAGACCAAGAATTCTAGAAATCTGGAAATCTAAAAATCTAGAAATTATAAAATCTAGACCTTTAGAAATCTGGATTTAATAATCTAAAATCTAAAAATCTAGGATTCTAGAAATTTGGAAATCTAACAATTTAGGATTCTAAAAATCCGGGAATTAAAAAATCTAGATATAACAATCCAGAATCTAAAAATCGACAATTCTAGAAATCTGGAAATCTAAAAATCTAGAATCTAAAAATATTGCACAATTTCTTAAATATTTTCACGGATAAAAATATGAGTTAAATACCATAAAAAAATAGAAAATAGTAAAATCTGTAACCCTGTTACACATCCATTAATTTATAACTCTTTACAATAACAATAACTTATAATTTACTAAATTCATACCCCGTATATTAAAACAATAAAAAATATCTACAAATAACGCGATTCCACGTAAACTCAATTCCCGTATTTCCTCGTAAACATGATTCACTGAATACGCATTAGAACCCACTCATATCGCTTTGTTTAACCGGCGAGTTCCATTGCACTCGAACTCCCACGTTTTTCGGCGTGCATCACCACTTCCGCGGAAGTTATCTCCTCTTTCCTGATGCGTGGCATCATTTTCTTTATCGCGCATCGTCCAAACGTGGAACAATGAACGCGACCCAACAATATATACGCGAATCTTATCTAATACCATGCTGCCAGAGAACCGAGAAGAATAGGTTCCCTGCCAACTGTTCCCAGATAGAAAACCGTGTCAATGCCTGACGCGTTTTTAATCACCGTGGAAGCCTTCGTGTCTACCAAACTATACGCGACTATGTTCAGAAACAATTGTTTAAATGAAACGAAGTTTACCTCGTTTACATTTGTCGGCTCTCCGACGTTGTGCAATTCTTTCAAACTGGGTTCTGTTTGCGCTAATTGATGTACTGCCATGTTGGGTGCTCAATTAATGCGTAATGTAAGTTTGCAATGTAACTTTGCGTCTTTTTTATAGTTAGAGAAATATAATTGAGTTTGAAATATAACTGAGAAGTAAATTTAGTTAGTTGGCTTTGTGGGGATTTCTGAATATTTTTATGACAATAAAGTTATGCTTTCATTGTTTTTACGATAAATTCAGAACATTCTGTGGCAATAGAAGTAAGATTTATGTAATTCATTCGTTTCGTGGGGATTCTAGGTATATTTTCTATATCTATAATTCATATATGTTATTATTTGAATAAATTAGTAGGTCAATAATTACGAAATCTAAAAATCTTTAATTCTAAAAACCCAGAATTCTGGAAATTTTAAAATATGGTATTCTAGAAATCTGGAAATCTAAAAATATGGTATTCTAGAAATCTGGAAATCTAAAGATCCGGAATTCTAGAAATCTAGAAATCTAAAGATCTGGAATTCTAGAAATCTAGAAATCTACAAACCTGGAATTCTAGTAATCTATAAATTTGTAAATCCAGAAATCTAGAAATCTGGAAACCTAAAAATATGGAAACCTAAAAATATGGAATTTCAGAAATCTGGAAATCTAAAGATCCGGAATTCTAGAAATCTACAAATCTACAAACCTGGAATTCTAGAAATCTAGAAATTTATAAATCCAGAAATCTAGAAATCAGGAAATCTAAAAATAGGGAATTCTATCAATCTGGAAATCTAAAGATCCAAAATTCTAGTAATCTGGAAATCTAAAAACCCAGAATTCTAGAAATCTGGAAATTTAAAAATTTACAAATCTAAAAAATAGTGGAGTAACAATACATAATCAATTAAATGATCCCAGGCGTTGCCCAATTAAAAATTCAATCAATCTAAGATCTGACGAATAAATAATTTATGTCAAGGTCTACTGAAAATAGACTTGTAGCATCACATTATACTAAACTCATTATCAACAACTTATTAAAACATAAGAACTGAAAATAAATAATATAATCGAAACCATATAAATATCACATCAAGTCGAGACCCACCAATACCAGACATCTTAAGATACAACACCAGCTTCCTATTTAAAGCATATAAATAAAAGATAAATATTGAGCCCGATACCTCGCAAGCTAAATTAAGCGGAAAATTGTAAACAAGGCTTTACAAACATGTCGGTAACACCTGTTACGAGAAAATCACGAAGTAAACGTAAATAAAAGAGAGTTATTTAAACCATCGAAAGTCAACGATCGAGTAAAATATGATTAGGGTAGCGTTCTTGCGATACGACTTTTCGCCGATATTTTCAGTGAAATCGTGGTTTGGAGGGAAGCCAAATATTTAAGTCACCGTATTTCGGTGGCGCACCGTCCGCCATTTACATTTACTGCATATTAAGCCTGTGGGTTGCTTGCCAAATAGCTCGTGTGTACGTTGCGAGATATCAGGATCTATTTAATCCGACAACCTGAATGGTTAGACTCGCGTAACACGGTAACGAGGCTCACCATTTTTATCAGCTGTACGTTTTACGAATTATTACTGCGTTTCGTAATTATTAAGTTTTATTGTAAAATGCGAGATAATTAACAAACGATATGTACGATTTCCTGACGGTCGTTTTTTTTAAATAAGACCATAATTTATATTATTTTTTATTATGAATTGGATTTTGAAGTTCTTTTTTATGTAAATAAAGGTAAGGAACTCGAGAATTTGATGAATGCATAATTGGGTTTATCAGAAATACATCTAGGATCTAGACATCTAAAATCCAGAATATGGAAATCGTAAATATAGAATCTATTAGGTTGGCTAAAAAATGGCAAGAATTTATTAATAACGGCGACGAATATATTAGATTAAATTCCATTGTAGTTCAGTTTATTAACGAACAAACTTTATTTGAAAAAACGGAATTTAAATTTTGTATTAATTGTTTAAAGTACCAACGGAATGTACTTCCTTTATAGATATACTTTCAGTATTAAAATGGATAATAAATATTTCATGTAAATCAGACTAACGCGTAATAAATGGAGTACAGTTCCTTAAACTTGAAATTCAAGAACATGGCTTCGTACAAGATCTTTTGTAAAGAGGTTCGTTGAATTCATTCAATTTTAAGAAGTACTTTCCATTCGTTTCATAGAAATTCAGTTCTCAAAGTTGCTGGGAAATTCCTTTAAGAAATTAACAATCGACCGAAGCAATTAGTGGGGGAAAGCTTTCGAAGCAATTATCGTGAATCGAATCAAACGTTGTTGCGGAAAATTGTAGGACAATTAATGGCGCACAAAGCGCACGGTTTTGACGATTCTCGGAAAAGTTTTCCGACTTTATCCACGTTTATGCATTGTGACGTTTACAATCAAACGGCACTACTATGGTACCGGTAGCAAAGTGAATAACACTCCCACTCGAGACAATTGCAACCAGGTAATAACGTCGGAAGCTTTTCAAATAATACTCCGGGAAAATCCGAGCATCTCCAGGCAAAACAAAGGACGTGAAATATTGCTGTGTACCTCCTAGAAGTGGCTAGAATCCGAGGTTTACGTTTCAAACGAAATCTTCCCTTTGTGCTTTTCCTCGGTGTATGATCTTTGAAGATTCTTGGGTTGCAATGTTATTGATGTGGTTTGGTTCGCATTGTGTTGCTAATGGATTTCGAGTAGACCTGAGTCGGGAAACATAATTTATACGTTGGATTTTAGATTTCGGGATTTCCAGAATTTTAAGACTGTAAAGGTTTGAGGTTTCAATTTGGGGATTTCTAGATTTTTTATTTCTGGATTCCTAGATAGCTAGATTTTTAGATTTTCAGATTTGGAGAATTGCAGATTTCTAGACTTTCACATTTTCAGATTTCTAGAATTCTCGGTTTGTGGATTTTTAGAATTCTAGGTTTCTAGATTTCGAGATTTCTAGATTTTTAGATTTACAGATTTCGGGAATTCTAGATGCTCAGATTTCGAGAATTCCAAGTTTCTAGAGTTCCAGATTTTTGATTTTCAGCTTTTCAGATTTCGAGAATTCTAGATTTTTCGATTCTTGATGTTAGATTCGGTCTATAACAAAGCCGTATTTCAAACTACATATGAATATATAATTAGAACCAATTAAACACTTGAAGACAAGATTCTTGATGTTTAAAATGTCCAGATTTCTATAATTCTAGATTTTAGACTCTACTTCAGATTCTATCTAAAGATTCCAATAATTCAAGTAACATCATATCCCATTTATTATTGACACAAAAACTGAGCCAATATCTTAGCCCAATTATCTATTCCACAAAGCATCCATTTCTCGTATTAATAATTCAGAACACAACACCAAATCAACAAATCTAAATAAGAAAACCCTCCACCGTTATTCCATCCACAAAGGGCTTCCATATCTCCACCGCGACGCAGTGTTCCCACTCGAAACCTCGCGGAGTACCAACAAAAAGCCCTGCGAAATAGAACCTGGAAAAGGTGGAGGTTCTTTATGTTCCACTTTGCAACCGCGGCGAGCAATTTCTCGTGGATCCATCTCCGAGTTTCCCTTGTCTCTTCGGAGGCTGCTTTTCCAAGCAACCAGGAACTTTTTGCTCAATTCCAGGATAGTATAGGTTCGTGTTTAACACTCGGTCTTTAGACAATTTCCCTCGGAGAAAGTCTAGTTTCGACGAGAAGAGGGGAGGAGTGAATGTGGCAGAGAAAAAGGTGGAGAAACAGAGGGTGTCTGGATGTCTCGTCTATGGCGGAGTAATTGCGAGCAGCATTGTTTTTCGGGCGTGCAATACGCCGGTGGCATTCGTCCATGCTGTAGTGGGGGTTGGAAAGCTAAGGGGTGATCGGGGGGTGGGAACCAGTCAGAGCGATTAACAAAGCTGGAAAACAATGAGCCACCGGGGGAAACAATGCCGCCACAATGCCGCCACAATGCCGCGACTCGTTCACAGTCATTTCTCTGCTGATTACAACAACCACCCTCCGTACTACCTCTCCGACTACCATCTTTTTTAGTCTTCTATCTATGAAGCTCTCTTATTATTTACTCGATGCGACGGTATTCTTTGCTTCGATTGTGTCTTTGGTGAAAGATACTTTTTTATTTGCCGTTGATTCTTCCCCGGTGACTTCTGCTTTCTTATTGGTCCAGGATTGCGTCCTGAGTTTCTTTGTCTCGATGTATCCTGATATAAAGATATCAGTTGGACAAAAGAATATTTCGAATTACGATCGAAGAGGTTTATATTTAATAAGTAATATTTATATAAATGTATCAATTTTCAGGGTCTTCTTTAATAAGTTGGCTACATTTATTGACCGATAGATTATTTTTAAAGAAAATAACCCTCCCCCTTTAAAAATGCATTTTTTTATCCAAATCAAAACTCTACTATTTCAGTAAATGTTTGATTAAAAGGATTTTTAATTAATTTGGTTTTCTGCTCTTCTTTATTGAGTTGGCTATTTCAGTGTTTTCATACGGATATTGCCAACTTAAAACATAAAACGAAAGAAAGCATATCCTGATACTAAAAATGCAAATGAAAATGATGAAAAAAGAAAAATATAGCTGAATATTACTTTTAATAATATTAATAAATATGATACAATATGATAATGCAATTGCCAACATGCGGCGTAAACAAAATGGTGAACAGAATGAACTGGCCGCTTAATATATTAACACTAATTTAACCCTCTATTATTTTGTTGTAATAATAATTGTAAAAGTACTCGCAGCGATTGTCACCTTTTTCGGTGCGTTTTGATAATGTAAGATACATTAAAATGAATTATTACGTTAGAATCGCGTTTAGCTCGATTTACTTTATACGATTTCTTTCTAGGCACAAAAAATTGGGCTATGAAGGGTTAACCTATTAATAAATAATTACCAGAAAGTTTCGAACGTAGTCTAAAGGGGAACGATACGTTATCGATTACAGAATTTCGTGGTACGACAGTCGAGTCAGAGCGACACGATGGCCCTTTCTGTAAGATTACCACCCGGGAAGGGACCATATATCGAGCACTACCTGATCCAAGCAAATAAGGGAAAACTCAGCTTGGAGACCAGCGAAAACAGGTTCGACAACATCCCCTCGCTGATCGCCCACTATTCCCAATGCTGGTGAGTCCACTCTTCTCAAGTTTACTTTCTGTATTTAGATATCACTGCCTTACCTTCGCATGCCATCCGCGTTTACCTTCCACGAATACCGACTCTTTTTTGCCGTTTCCGTGAATAAACGGTTCTAAGTTTATCTAGAAACAATTACGAGCACCGAGGCAGAGACCTTGACAATTATATGTGCCGCTAATTATGAAAGTGGTATAAGTCACTTTTTATATATGCTTATTAAAATAAATATATATTTACAATTCCGGGTAATATTTAAAATTTTGGTGGTTTACTGGAAATTGGTTAATTGTCAATTTTTAAATAATAGTAATAGTAATTGATAAATATATGGATGTCTACGTCATTTTCTGATTCTAAATTGGAATATATTTTATTCAATTTCCGAATATAATTGAATTAATAGATGCAGTTGGTATCGATTTTTTGGGCTACGATTTCATTTAGAAGCTGTTTCATTTAAAGCATTAAGTGTGACCAACTTGATGGATCGTTTATAATCCACAAATCCTATCTTCGCTATCTATCACGATGGTATTTTATGTGATTAGAAATCGATCACCGCGAGATCAATTCCCAGTGATTTACTCGTTTTTCTTTGGCAAGCAGTGACGAATTGCCAGTCCAATTGACACTGCCAAGGACGATGCAAGAGGCCAAGAATAGGCAGCAACTCTCCTCGCTTGCACTTCTGGGTCAGGAATTCTGGAGATACCCGATGGCGAATCCGAAGCCACCGGAAAGTAGCAGCAGCAACACGTCTAGTTTGAGCAGTTTTCATGGTGGTGAGTTTTGTAATATTCTATTAGTTAGATTGTCGACGTTTTTGTCAAGGCGTTTGTTCGTAACAATTACAGTAGAAGATAATTATCTGGTTCGAATCCAATTTAGAATAAGGAATCTAGACATTTTTAATCTAGAGACTGCATATTTGAAATCTAGAACCTTGAAATCCTTGAAATCCAGAAATCTAGGATCTTGAAATCCAGAAATCTAGGATTTTGAAATCCAGAAATCTAGGATTTTGAAATCCAGAAATCTACGATTTTTAAATCCAGAAATCTACGATCTTGAAATCCAGAAATCTACGATCTTGAAATCCAGAAGTCTAGGATATTGGAATCCAAAAATCTGTGATCTTGAAACCCGGGAATCTAGGATCTCGAAATTCAGAAATCCAGAATCTGGAATTCAAAAATCTAGGATCTTAAAATCCAGAAATCCACAATCTAGAATCCAAAAAACCAGGATCTTGAAATCCAGAAATCCAGAATATATAATCCAGAAATCTAGGATCTGGTAATTTAATTTACTTCGATTTGATCCCATTTAGATCTAGGTGATGGATCCAATTCAGATCGATTCAAATTCCACTTAAAACTAATTTAAATTGATTTCCATATTGTTATAACAACTATTGACTAAATAAATATATACTCAGTCAAGAGATAATAAATATATACTGGATATTATATGTCCTTTTTAATACAACTGGGTTTGCTGGGTAATATTTGTACTAATCAATATTTTCAGGTAACAATAACCATAACAACAATAACAACCACATTCACACACCAACCACGGAGAGTATTGTGCTTAATCTTGCACCGATATCGTCTCACGATACACGTAAGATATCAATTATTATTTATGCTTTTTATTATATCCTATTGCACCATACACACTTCCACAATATAGTTAACCCTCTATAGCCCAATTTTGTTCCTGCTTAAAAAGAAATCGTGTAACGTAAACCTAGTTAAATGGTAACGAAATTATTACTTAAACCACCGAAAAAGTTGATAATCGTTGCGTGTACTTTTATTATTATTATTACAACGAAAATATCAAATGTAATATAAAGTTGACTTGAGTTACGTAAAGCTATCGAGGGTTAATACTTATTTCATCCTAAAATTCTTCCATTAAATAGTTTCATTTTTGTCGTCGCCAAAAAACACGTAGCAATTGCAATATATTGCATGAATAATAATGATTAATAAATAGTAGCGAATATTGGTTCTGCTTTGTATTATGTCGTATAATATTACGGAATATTTTAGTGCTGATATTAATTTTAGGATATTAAACATAGTTTGCTATATCTCAAAAACTTCCTCCAAACATCGACAATAGAATCTAATTCTAGGAGAAGTTTCAAAAATATAATTAAACGCATATTTCTAAAAAAGTATACAGTCGAGTCTCATTTTATGCGGTAAATACGTTCCACAGAATTCCACATAAAAAAACCGCACAAAAAGAGATACAGCTTTCTTGGTAAAATGCGGTTGTTTTATTTTATTTATGCATAAAAAGACTTTCAATTCGAACAAGAAAAGCTTTATTTCTGTGTGAGAATTATTCTCTTCTCTCTTAATTCCCTACAGTAAAAAATATAAAAAGAACGAAAAATAAATGGATAAATGCGTTAAGCTGTTAAAGTTTCCTAGATTTCTTGAATTACTTATTGTTCAGTGCTTCTTGTTCCACCGCATAACTTCGAAACCGCATTAAAAGTAGACGTATAAAAAGAGACACGACTATATACCAATAAAACTATGCAGACGAGGTATGATTTCGTTAAAATAATTGATTCAAACGAGTTCACCGAAGTCGTCGTTTATTAACCCATCCGCGTTAACAACTCAGTGAAAATTGATGGCAGGGCGTAGCCAGGGTACCAGTACGAAAATAATTTTCGTTAGAGGTTCTTTATTTTTGTTTCCAGGAAGCTCGTCGCCGATGAATGCCGTGACAACGTCGACGTTTGTGTCGTCGCTGCCACGTCAACCAAGGCCGACACCTCCGAACACTTTAAATCTGACGACATTTAACGAGCCCCTCGATCTCAAGAAAGAACGGCAGGAGAAGATGTCACCGAGCGAGAAACTCTCCCAGAAATTAATCTCACCGAACTTGGTCCAAAGTGTACGATGTCCTTCTCCGATTGTTCACAACGTGGAGAGCAACGTCTTGAGTCCAATTCAAGATATCAAGAGTAGTTTCGAATCAACGAAAAACATCGGGGAAAAGTCCTCGACGATCGTTGAACTCACCAGAAGCAAGTTTTCATCGGTCAGCACTTCCACCACGAATTTTCATCAGAACATCGCCAATTTTAATAACTTGTCAAGCACGAATTCACCGATTTTACCGGAGATCAGAAATATCATCGCGGATAATCATAATGCCGGACAAAATATTAAGACACCGCCACCACCGCCCCCTAGGTGGGCTAAACCCGGGATTGGTCAGAATCAGAATAATTTTTCTGTCACTACTACAGTGACCTTTAATGTCAATCACACGAATGACATCAATAGTTCACAGGCAAGAGAATTGTGTTATTAAGATTCATTATATTGGATTGGCCGAAAAGGTTTTTTAAAAGCGCACTTTTTAACGTGTAAATAGAAAACGATTTTTATTCGATTTTGTATGTTTTCTCTGTTTTCTTTATTCAATAATGTATTGTTCCGTCGGACTTATAACCTTCTCCTATATTTTGCACAGCTTCGTAATCATGTTTTCATAAAAACGATTCTAATTCACCGGAAAAAATAATGCGAGCCGCGCAAACTTTCTGTCCAATCCAATAATTATGAGGGATATGTTTGATTTCTTGATTCTGAATTCTTAACGTATCATTTGCAAATATTTGTATGTTATTTTATGTAATACATATTTTGAATTTCGACTAGTTTGTAAGTTGTATTCTTCGTTTGTTCGAAATAGCAGAACACGCCATCGGACCCAAACATATCGCTGTTGAGTCCCCAAAGCGCAACATCGAACAAGTCACTGACATCAAGTTTCTCGATCAAATCTCCACTGTCACCGACAACACCGGTTCTCTCACCGTCATCGAAACTAGTCGCGAGTATCGGTAACAAAACACCGAACGTTTTATCGCCCACGACACCATCGAGTACCAGCAAATCAAAACGTCGACGGGATCGAGAAGCACGGAAGAATTCCCAGCACTATCAGGAGTCCGATATCCTGGAGTCGTATTATCGTAGCTCACCAGGTGATAAGATCTCGGACTACGAGGATATTTGGAATACAACCGATCAGTCGAATCACTCGACCTGGTCGCCGAATGATAAACTCGCGAGAAACGATCCACCTGGAAATTCTCAGGATCGTTTGAGGAATTCGAACGATCGACTGATGATTCAGGAACGAATCGGTAATCCTACGGAGAGGTGTTACAACGAACGTTTAACGGGTAACGAGCAATTGGTTGTGAGAAACGAGAGGATGATTCTGAGGAATGACAAATCCGTTGGCATGGAGAAGTTTAGCTACAAAGAGATGACCAGTCCGGAGTTTAGTAGTTTCAAACCTGTTCAGGAAGCAAAGTATACCGATCATGGTAATGGATCGCCTGAGGAAACAGGAATGGGAAGAAGACCAGACCTGCTATCCAGAGTTTGTAAGTTTCTTTTACATTCGTTTTTTAAGACATTAAGTTTTAATTACTTTCTCAGCTTAGTTGTCCTTTTATCTTCCTGATCGAAGTTCGAGAATTGATTTATATTATTTTGTACCTTGCAATATATAATATATTTATTATTCGAAATATATTGGGTTGGCTAAAAAGTTCATGCGGTTCGTAACATATAAATAGACACCGATTTTTATACAATTTCGTGTATTCTTTCAATTTTGTTTATCCGACAGATTTCTTGTCTGTTTCAACGTATAATATTTATCTATATTTTGCTCAAACTTAAGAATCCCGTGTTCATAAAAATCCGTCTCAACAAAATTTCCCCACAAAATACTGATGCAAACCGCACGAACTTTCCGATTCAATATTTCTGTTCGCGTGAATAAAAATGTATCATCCAATAACAACTATGAATCCAGTCTCTAATACAATCCATGTTTGTTTATACAGGCAGTGCGAATTCGCTGAATAGCCCCATGGTGACTCCTCCCAGAAACAAATTGGGTTTGATGCTGACGAAATCAGAGAGCAACAGCCCATTGACGCCGGAATCTAAACAGGGTAGTCCTTTCTACGCGGAACCAGCGGACGCCATTGCTCAAAGTGCAGCGATAATACCGAGGAGACGACCAAGAAATAATCCGGCGACAAATAAATATCGACACAGCGAACCTGGCTGGCTACAGACGCCAGTCGGGACCAATTCTAATCAGCTTCACGCTATCGATTGGGAGGAAACAGAGGAGACTGAGGATAAGACACCATTGATATCCTCATCCGTAGATAATCTGGCCAAACGACTCGGCACCAGAGAAATCAAAAAGATTCCTCGCGCTAAACCCGTGCAACCACCAAAGATCAGAACTAAGGTCTTCAATGATACTTCTTGGGCTGTGGATTCTAGCTGGGAGTTTATTGGTGAGCTTACTTTAGTTTTGACAAGTAGTTCAAGATAGTTTAACCATTTGAAGCTCGTTCTTTTCGGCCAACATTTTTGGAAAATGTCTCCCAGTTAGTATAAAGGGTCCTGGTAGTTTTGGTTGTTCAAGTTTTCTATAAGAAGAACTGTATTTTCCAATGAAAATGTTTGTATTAATTAATAACGTGAATTACTTTATCACGAGAGTTTTGTAAAATTTACTACTTAAAGAAAAGTTGGGGAAATGTTATTTTTATGGACCTTTGGTACAAATCTTTGGAACAATTGCACTTTGGAAGAACTACAGTTTAAAAAAGAGTTGAAAGATTTTTAAGAATTTTGTGAATGGAGATCGTCAGTTTTTCCGATACTTTCGTAATCTCAAAACTCACGAATCGATAATTGAAAAAATGCACCCTGAGGAGTTTCCAAAAACTATTATATCTTATCGTTATCCATGTTACATATTAATATGAGTATAGTTATAAATCATAAAAATCCTGAATATTATTATAATTTTATTATTATTGGATTTACACATCCTATACGGCCGCTTATTATTTTATCATCCTGTATGGATTTTTTATGTGCTTTAATGAAATATAGCATGGAGATGTTATTTAAAATATAATGTTGACACTCACAGGATAACGATACGATAAGATATGGAAAAAATTGAATGAAAATATACTAGCTATGGAAAGTGAGTCTCGAATATCAGTCGAGAAGAGCATGTAAGGCAGAGATAAATATTCGACGTGCGCCATTACATTTGTCCAGGAAACGAAGGGGATGATTGCGAACCAGACTACGACTGTGATGCGGACTACGAGGGTGATAACGTCGCGAGAAAGTTCCCGGACGAGGAGTGCGACAGGGATATTGTCGGGAATACTTTGACTGTACAGAGTATCATTCTGCAACGGTGAGATTCCGCGTATTTTGATATATTTCTTATTCAATGTCCTCTGCTTTGTCACTCTGAAAAGATGGCCATGCAAAAATATAAATATTCCATGAATTAAGTCTTCCATTTCTATTGCACTGAATCTGACAAGAAATATAAATGTGTGATAGACTTAATACTTGATCCTGTGTAAATAATTCCATTTAAAATATGAAATAGATTGCGAAGGATTTTTGTAAATGATATTTTAATTGTTCCCAAAGGTACCCAGAACTATTGAAACCACCGGACACATCGGAATCGCTGTACAGTGATAGGAACTCCTCGTACGATAACGTTGAGAAGAGAAACGAGAGGGAGGACACGCCAGACTCCAGGAAGGATCGAACTTATGATCCTTCCGAATGGGAGACCATGCTGGACACAGACGAAAGTGATGTTGAAAGGATCAAAAGAAATAAGAGCTTCAAGGAACGTCTCGACCCTCTTCTATGTAAGTCTACCTTGCCATTTCTCATTATTTTATTTGATAATCGTAGCTGTTTCCACCCCTTAATTATATCTGCATATTCTTCGATATTCTTTAATTGTTAAACCTGCTTTATTTGATCAAAGAGGTATGCAATTAAGAGATTCTATGTCGCAGGAGATTTTCATGAAACTTTTATGAAACTAAATGACAATTATCAACAGTCCACGATTATTAACAAACCCATATATATGTTATAATTATAAATCTATCGCAAGGATTTATTTTATTACTAAATCGAAGGTTCCCACGTGGTGTCGGTTTTTATAACACATTTTTATAACCGACATCATTCAGAACCATTTAATGTCATTCATCTACAACAATATCTCCAATAAAATAATTAACTCTTTGCACTCAGAATTGATTCTCAGTCGCCACTCAATTTATTGTGGCCATTCAAGTTTTTCTCCAGTTACATTTTATTATTAAATATTAAATTACCGGGGAAAAAATGACTAAAATGAGTAAATTTTAATGTCGTCTCTCAGTCGCCTCTGAAGTGCAAAGGGTTAAATCGATCTCTGTTAGATCTCATTGTAGGAAGTGGTTGTTTCGTAATTCGATGTTCAACTGAAGTTGTGTGGGTGGCGTAAGTGCGGCTTATAAGGTATGACCTTGAGGGAAATCGTAGTCCACGAGAAATCTGCGACAATATTTTAATTAGCTTGTTGCACAACAGCTGTCTTGCGCAATGCGATCCATCGGTATGGTATCATTGCTCTCGGTAAACAGTGGGTTACCGCTACGAAATTCCACGCTCCTTAACACGCTGGGCAACACGCCGGCATCCGTTTTATACGATACCTCGCGATGCGCGTCCATAATGTTTATATAACGTCGATAAATAACACGTATCTTTAATGTAATTTAACATCCGTATAATTGTCGGACTATCTTCAACACGTTGAGTGCCGGGCCGAAATCCGTGCTATACGAAACCTGACGATACGCATTCGTAACGTGTATATAATATTTAAGAATAAATCTATTTAAGTGTTCTACGATATAGAGTTACTTTACATTGTTATCGTAATGTTAATAACATTGAAAATTTTACGAATTTTAACGATTTATATTTGATTCGAGTTTTAGTAATATTGGCATCGGTGGTCATCGGTGACCGCCATGGTATTGAACGTGTTAACTAATGAAAATTACATGCCGCGAATCCACCGCGATTCGCCCTTCGTCGTCCTTGTTCCTCCATCGTGGAATTAGAATGCGATTAAAAGAAACTACTTAGACATCCATTATTTATTTACATGTTAATTAGCGAACAGAAAAGTACATCTTAAAGTGCACGTGTTTAAAGTCACTAAACCGTCAAATAATCGCTGATTCGTATATCGATGCATGGAATTCATAATTATTTATTTATGCATTTCGTACATATGTGAGTAAAAAATCGTTTCATCACAGAGTTAGGAATACATAAATAATAATACAAATGAAAGTACGTAAATTATCAAAATAATAACTATAGTAAAAATGCAAAAAATAATTCAGAAAGAATAGCTTCATAAAAAGCAATTTTTTGGAAAAAGACTCGAAACTACTCCAAAAGTCACATAAAATATTAACGGAGTTACATCATTAAAATGTGGCACATTAAGATAAAACATATTGCATCATAAATATGTGTATTTTCATACAAATTCTTAGACAGATATTTATTATCTGTAGATCATAATTAGTAATCGTTTCCATTTTCGATCAAATGTCATGATCTGATTTTTTTAATACCCGTATCGGTTAACCAGATGGCGTGGACGATCCATGATTATGCAAATAAATTTGTATAATATTTATTTTCATTGTCGGGTATTATCGGGATTAATAATTAAAAGCATAATCTACCGCTTGAGAATTATCGGTTGTTTATGGATTTGATCGGCGTGCCGTAAAAGTTGAAAAACAGTGTTGCGTATATAATCACTGATAAGATCGGGAAACAATGCGATTGTCATCACATTTTGACCTGAGTTTGTTTAGGAAACAAACATTTAAGCACTTTAGTGAATCCCCGTTTCTCATAATATCGTACAGAAAGTATTTTTATGAGACTTGAGTCTGAGACCACCCTTAATTACACCCTTAATTTTACCTCAAAACAATTAATATTTTCTATTAGAATTAGTATTTTTAAAGGACAAAATTCTAAACACGATTGAATTTCTCCCAGATCTGATCTGAAAATATTTTACTTCGATTCTCGTTCCTTTAAGAGCTCCGTAAAAATATAAATACGAAAATAATCAAATACCAAATAATTCGTGCAAAACTTATAATTTATTATGTATAACTTAAAATAGTTAATTAATAACTTATGCCAGATATACATTCTATAACAATAGAAGTCCATATCTTATTATTAAACTTAATATCTAATAATTCAATACATGATTATTAAATACTTATTACTAAAATCCGAATAATTCAACTATAAAATTCATAGTCCCTTATTTAATTCAATCTGTGATAAACCAACATAATCACCATATATTTTGAAAAACGGACTTTTAATATAACCGACTCATATTATTATCAAGTAACTTAAATCCAAACTAATTTCCATTATCTACGAATCGGTAAAAAAATACTCTACGGATTATTTTCTAATACGCCACGCACAGATTTCTTGCTCGAGAAAGAATCTCTCGTTTCTCGGCCGCGAAGATGACGAGTTCCCGGAGTCTCAAGCGTGACAAATCCAATCGGATGATTCAGAGAAGCGTCTTGTAAATAAAATCGGAATGCTGGAAGAAGTACATTGGCACATGCATCGACAGTATCAGAGTGCACGGGGGAAGGTCAAGTAGGATCGCGCGCGTGTCTGCCGTGCGATTTGCATTATGCAGGAAGCTCCGAAAGAAAGAGAATCGTTGCGCGTTGTGGAAGAAAGAAATCGCGGTGAAAATGTACGACGGAGATCGATCGGGAAGAAAAAGATCGACATCACTGATGACGGAGGCTCGACCTCGTTCTTTGTGGAAGAACGAGCAATAAACAATAATGAGGCTATCGGAAGTAAGTGTTGATAAATTACCACGTCTTCCTTCGAAGATCTTACCGATTAATTCACTTCTGATTAGCTGTGCGTAGCGGCGCGCGCACTTTGTTCCCTTAATCGCGCCGAACCGACCAATCCGTTCACGATGCACCAAGGTATTGCGTGTTTCAGTTATGTTGGCAACGCCTATTTATTTTTAATCTCTCGTGTTATCGTTTATTGTATAATTGTGATGGTAGAACTGATAATAAGCGGCCGTTTTGAAGGGTGGGAGAACAATGAGTTAATGTTAATTAGGTTATCGACGTATTAGACTGCATTGTTTTGTGAAAGGCGATTATTGCATATTAATTCCGATAAAACAATGGATAATGTAATACTTGAAAAGATGGAAAAGCATTTAGTACAAATTATTGATATTTGATTAATAATATTTGTATTTATGAATGGCTTAATATTTAACGTTGATAACGTGCTATTGTTATTAAGAGGCAATTATTATTAATGATAGATCGGAGGAATTCTATAAATTACATAAATCATATTAATTTATTAATAATAATAGTAATTGTACAATGCAGTAATACTACAATTTCGTTTGCAAAATATAATTTAATGTTGTATTCCAAGAACATCATAATAGGAATGACATCAATAGTTAAAAAAGAAATTAAGCAATCGTTCGAATACATAAACCACTACAAACTAACAAATGACACGAAAGGATTACAAATTCCATTTCTCAAGATGTTTTCATACGTATTTGAAGTTTCAGAAATTACGTATTTCGAGTAGCTGTTAAGTTTTACGATTATTGCACCCCGCGTTGCGTAATTAATTTTCAGAGAAAAAGGAGACAATAGGAGTAACTGTAATATTTTGCTTCCATTACTTTCGACTACTTAGCGCGCCGTTAGAAATGCGCCGTAAGGGATCGCGGAGTATTTTGACCTGCACTTGGAAAGTCCAATTGCATCGGTGCAGGTGCACGCTTCTTGGAATTTCCGGGGGACATTTAGTTCCACGAATATTGCCGAAATTACTTCCGCTCGTTTCTTATATTATCTCTCGATGGGGGAAGCTTGAAACTGTTCTTCGTTATAGAAATACTTTGAAATACTTGAAATTTGCTATTTCAAGAGAGAATAATTACGCCATGATTTTACAGTATTTTATTAATCTGCGGATTTATTTAATGCTCGAAAATGACTCGACACCCAGAAGATCATTTTGAATTATACGTCGATGTGTTGAAAAAAATAAGTTTGAGAAATAGGGTGTTTGAAAAATATAATTTTGAGAAATAGCGTTGAAAATATAATCTTCGAATTAGATTTTTATGAGACATAATGTTGAAAACATATTTTTAGAAATATAATTGTGAAAATATATTTCTGGAAATACAATATTGAAGATTATTAGGTATTTATATCTGATTTTCAATTTGCCGACATTTTATAAGTCAGAAAAGTTCTTTTTGACTATTTTTCAGATACTACAATAATTATTCTCAAAATTGTACCACATTTAAAATTTGTTTAACTGCACAACCAACAACAAAACTACAAATATTTCCCACGGAAACAGTGATATTCGGTTTAAGAAATTCCGATTGCCACGAGTCACGTCAACAAAAGCGTTCTATTTGCATGGAGACCGGAAGTACGAAAATGTTTGCCGACAAGTTCGAAATCTCGTTGCGCTTCCTGAAAGCTGGATGTCAAAGTTCACCCTCGAAAAAAGATCAGAATTTCTTCGCAGTTGCGGCTGCTTTCGAAAACGAAGTGAGTTTCAACCGCCGGGACTAAAATAAAAATGTCGGAAGTGCGTCGTTTTTGCGGAACCTTGTTTCTGTGTTTCGCGGAAAACAAAGTCTCGTGCGTCTTGTTGTTGCACTTCAAGATACGACGTAATTTTGTGCAACAATTTTGTTTGCAAAGTCGCGACGTAATTTTGTGCAACAATTTTGTTTGCAAAGCCACGACGTGATACGAAGATTTTGATAATAAACGCGAAAAACAACTTCGATTTTAACTGTGACACGATTACTCGGTTGTTTGATCAGATATAAATCATTTATAAAAATATGTATCATTCGATAATATTCATAATTCACAGACAGATCTTATTGGAGAATTAATTCCAGAAACACTTGTCCTTTAATTTGGCACTTCAGAAACCGAAAGAAATTGTTGTAATTCAATATTATAATATGTTATGAATAATATTCATATCTTAGGTTCCGGTAATTATAACAATCTCTTTCATAAAAAATTTATTATGAGGTAAAAAATAGACAGAAATAAAGAAAAATGTATTCAGAGATAGAAAACAATAATATAATTTAATCATTTTGTAATCAACATTATGGTGCAATTTTTTGTTTACGGGAGAAACATGAAATATAATAATCAAAATGATTAATTCTTTGCACTCAGTGTCGCCTCTCGAGTGTAAAGGGTTAACCTTACACAGCCCAATGGTTTTCGTGTCCAAAAGGAAATCGTACAACGTAATTTTTTCGTAGATAAAATAAAAGTATACAAAATCTGGAATAATTTAACTAAAGAAAAATAATTTAACTAAAAATAGCAGACAAGTATTTTTTTACCTTTTCTAGAAGTAGTTCTAGTGTTAACACATTGTATGCCGGAGAATATATTAAAAACTTTTAAAAACATTTTCATAAAATAGTGTCCAGTTTTATTGAATGTTATTGAATGTTTGCGATCGGCGTTATATATATTAATAACGGAATCCCGGAATATCCCGGCGTGCAATGTGTTAATAGACCCGGCGATTACTATAAGCTTCCTTATCGCAATTCCGTGCGACGCGATTGTAAATTGCACCGGAAATCGGACCTCTGAAAGCAACCCCACCGAGTGAAAGAACGAAGGAGAGGCCATGTTTGTGCATGCCATAATCTTAAGCCCGACGACTTTAATCTTAACTTGAACGTCGGCATTCACGTTTCACATTCTGTTCACGTGCACAAAGGAACGATATATCCTCGTCTCCGTGCTTCAGATATCCCGACACATTTTAACGCGCCTATCGATCTGATTATTTCTATATCTGGAAACGATAGTTGCTGCTCGAACCTCCTGCGATTATGCGTTTCATCGGACTCCTTATCGACACTTATCAGGGAAATCTTTGTGACATGAGAGACTTTAAAATGACAGTTTTAGAGTAATTGTTAAATGTAAGGTTTGGTGACAACCCTTCCAGGAATTTCTGTGTTCTATCTTTTTGCATGTATTTTAGATTACAGGAATTATCTGGTTTGTAATATAATATTTACGTTACGATAATTATATAATTGTGGATATTGAGTGATTTGAAAATTGTAGGGAATTAATAATATAATATAATATAATAGTTACGGCAATTATTAAATTGCTAATATCAAATGATATAAAAATTTCAGAAAATTTATAATCGAAACGTAATTATATTCTCCGTGAAGGAAATATAATTGTTAATATATCATAGTAATTACTGCTAACTGCTAAAATCCACCGAAATGAAAGTTTCACAGAATTAATAATCGAATGAGATGCACTTCTACATTCTCCTCGGAGAAAACATATGTATTTCGCGGATTGGCTGGAATAAAAAAATGTCGGATAGAAACCAGGTCGTCTCAAAGTCTGAATGTAAAGAAGCCGGGGATTTAAATTAATTAAAAGAGTCTAGGATGCTCTCTAGCGTTCTGTAAGAAGCTCTCACCATCTCGTTTCTCGAGGTTTTCCTTAAACTAGTAATTACAAGTAAGTGCCGGGCTGAAATCCGTGTTATAAGATACCTCGCGGTACTTGTTAGTAACGTCTATAGAACGTAAAAATAAAACTGTTTAAGATATTGCGATTCTCGTACAACGCGTTTAAGATATTGCGATTCTCGTACAACGCGTTTAAGATATTGCGATTCTCTTACAACGCGTTTAAGATATTGCGATTCTCTTACAACGCGTTTAAGATATTGCGATTCTCTTACAACGCGTTTAAGATATTGCGATTCTCTTACAACGCGTTTAAGATATTGCGATTCTCTTACAACGCGTTTAAGATATTGCGATTCTCTTACAACGCGCTAAAGATATTTGGATTCTCTTACAACGCGCTAAAGATAGTGCAATTCTCTTACAACGCGCTAAGGATAGTGCAATTCTCTTACAACGCGCTAAGGATACTGCGATTCTCTTACAACGCGCTAAAGATACTGCGATTCTCGTACAACGCGCTAAGGATATTGCGATTCTCTTACAACGCGCTAAAGATATTGCGATTCTCTTACAACGCGCTAAAGATATTTCGATTCTCTTACAACGCGCTAAAGATATTCTGATGACTTTTGTACACAACGCGATTCTCGTGCAACGCGTCATATAATAAAATGCAGAAGTTTCCTGATAACGCGATTTCATGCAACGCGCAAAGTATTAACCGCGTTATACGGGAATCTATACAATTTTTTAATTATTGAAATCGACACCCAGTCGATCAATCTTAACGGACATCATCAGTTAATTACGAACAGAAATCTCTGCAAGTGAGTGATCCGTGATCCATAATCCATGATCCATATCCCTCCAATCGCGTGATCATCTATCGTGGAGATCATCGCACGCGATCAACGATTAGCTACTGTTGGATACTGGAAATTTGGCACTCGTGATATGTCACGTGACATTGCCATCTGTCATTGGCTGCACATGCACATTACATGTGTCATATATTAAATATTATATATTATAAAGATTACATATTATATATCTAAGAATATAAAATTGAAGAAAAATATTATACGTGTTGTATAGTTGAAGCAAACTTGCTGGAAGATAGCGGCCATATTGGATCCTCTGGTGCTTTGATTCGAGATTTTCGAGTAGAAGTTACATAATTACTACAAAAATTGCTATAAAATTGTTATGAAATTGAAGAATATTATTCGTGTGCTATCTTTGAGGAAAAAGATTATGTAGAACAGGAAGAATATGATTGCATAAGTCTGTTTCTCTGATACTTTAGTAGAATAGAAGTCATAATTACATGTCAAATATCTCCAATATATATAATATATAATCTATATAATATATTATACATATATAAGCTCATGTTCCATAAGTTGCATAGGGTTTCCCGTCTGCCCGCATAAAGTCACTGTACGCCTTCTTCCCGGAACCCGCGCGGTGTCTCCCATTGGATACAGATAGGATTCTCCCCTCTCTTTCACCATTTCGACATGCCTTCTTTCTAGTACCCCACAGCACCAAACAAAGTATTTAACATACGGGTACTTAAGCCGTTGAAGCTTTTACCTTGTTACGACACAAGATTTGCCAGGATTATCGATATATTGTGTCGAGAATACCGGAGGTCGGAGAACCAACCGCCCCCTCCTCGACACGCTCATTCTAAAGTACACGACCGATAGCCAAGTTGCGCGCTGCCAACGGAACCACCACCAGTGCCATTTCTGTCCTCGAGATACCTTCGCTGACAGTGTCGTTGACAGCGTTTCCCTCGACATCGTTCGTTGCACTTTAGTTTCTAACCGTACAGCATCGAAGTTCCCCTCCCTTTGGGACCAGAAACGGGACTCTTTGTACTCGCCTCCTTCGACCCTTTTGAGGTTAGTTTAAGTTACGAAACACGGAGTTACTTGAGTCACTTGAGTTACTGCAGTTCGACGATCGCAACGGGAACTTCATCTTGGATCGTCTTCCGATCCAGGAACGGTTCTTCAGTTTTGTTTGAAGAAGAAGAATATTATTTCGGTGCTTTATCTTTGAAGAACAAGAAGTAGAATATTCTTTTTGTGCTACCTTTGAAGAATAATAAGAAGAAGAATATACTTTGTGTGCGGTTTTTTAAGCAGAAGAAGAAGAGCATTTTTCTGTGCAATTTTTGAAGAAGACTTGCTGGGTGTTTGATGCGACCGGAAGTTGCAAGTATCTCTTGCGTTGAGAAATCACGTTAGAAGTTTGGTTTGGAACAAGGGTTCGAGTCAAGCGGTAATTACACCGGAAGTGAAGCGGGATTTGTCAGTGGTCCAGCTTGGAGGAAGTTGAAGAATCAATTACCGGGGATGTCGATTAAGAGGAATTTATAGTTGGATCTCATTGGTGATCGAAGACCATTTTCTTGATCTCGGAAGAAACATCCGTGAGCATTATTAAAATCAATTAATAATATCAAGAACTCAGGGAGTCCATCTTGGAGGATCGTTAAAGATCAAAGAAGAATTCACTTTAAAACTTCGAGCATAAAATTCTTTGATTAATAAATAATTCTAATAATATCACAATTATTAATATACAACTCAACGTATTAGTAAAGAACTAAAAATTCTGAAGAAGGAAGACACCGAAGAAAACAATTAGTGAATATTATACTAAAAATTCATAATCATCCACTTCGTGCTTAATCATAATTGTCCAAGCTCAGCAAACCAATTAAAAAACTATTCATAAGTAATATCAGTGGTAATCGTAATAGTGAATAATTACATCGAGGAGGAGATAATCGGAAGCTGCGGAATTCTCGTAGACGCAGATTCCTTCGAGAAAAATATCTATCCATAAAATTCCACGGTCAACACGATAAGAAGTCGTTCAACCTTGAGATGATCGAAGGCTGTCTGAAGCTGTGTTAGAGTCATCATCATCGATCTACTGATCTAATTTCTTGGATGATTTAACAATAGAATCCAACTACTTCATCCACCACTGTGTTACTTCAAACGATCGATAAGTAATCGATAAGAAATATTTCATGTAAAAGACAAAGCTTGGTAAGAAGTTCACAGTAAAAACGTAACGATGTAACCTAAAAATTGCTTTTCTTGGAATCCGATGGCATTCGATTTCGAGAAATATTCGGTGTTGAAAAATATCGACGATTACGAACGGTGTCTTCCATTTTGCAACGATATCTAAAACGGTTTCCTTGATAATCTTAAATATTGGAACCACTCGAGAATCGAGATTTTAACTTCGACGACAAATAACTCGTCCAATCTCAGGAATTTTCGAGCGAATATAATAAACAAAGACGAGGACAGCGTGATATGAAGATTATTATTAATATTTTGAAGACCAGGAAGGAATAAATCTAAACAAAGTTGAACAAATCTCATTATCATCGTAGATGAAGAAATAATATTACTTCGGAATTATAATTAATGCATCGAAGATAAAACCAAAAATAACTTAAAAATCTCATTTTTTCTATCGACGTCATTTTTATATATATAATTAATATATGATAAGGAAGTCGTAACTTAACGGACGTCCGTTAAGTTAAATTATAGTGGAGATTTATTTTATTATAAATATTATCAAGATATTATATGAGAGCCTGAGACTTGGACAACTGAAGCAGTATTAAAAACAACGTTAATTAGTTGATAAGAATCTTCGGTTTATTATATTAAAAGAAGATATAAAACATATATCAAGATGATTAATTGTTCGATGGAAATCAGAGGAGAAAAGAAGAACTTCTCTTTGAAGACTCGAGGCATCTTCCGGAAAATTGGAAAATGGTTCCGGTGCCTCTGCAGGAAGCTCCAACATGGCGTCGCTTTCAAGCGCGATGACTGTAAGGAACTATTTTTGAAGCGTAGATTTCACTGCAATTTTCAATATTTTATTATTAATATCAGCAAAAGCTCTTTCAAGAATATCCAACACAAAATAGAACTTAACAAAATTC
Source organism: Nysson spinosus (assembly GCA_910591585.2). Classification (NCBI taxonomy): domain Eukaryota; kingdom Metazoa; phylum Arthropoda; class Insecta; order Hymenoptera; family Crabronidae; genus Nysson; species Nysson spinosus. The sequence continues at coordinate 13,820,605 of OU342830.1, read as the reverse complement.
AAGAATAATATTTGACTTATAAAATATCTCTGAAATCATTCCGGCACTAAGATGGCTGACATGAAAGTTGAATCTTTTACTGTTTTATAGAGTCTAACTTTCACCTTCAAAAAAGGCAATTTTTATCTCATTATTCTACAATAATTATGCAATAATTATTTCTCACTATACGAGAATTATAATATTCATCCGGAATTATTACTTAACCGTTTTAATACCTTAGAGCCGATATATCGACTTTTCGTTTTTAATATAATTTAAACAAATATAACGACATGCAAAAATTAATGGATAACTCGAAAATCGCATATTTTGCATGGTATTTTTTCACGGTACGAAAAAACTTATAAGACACTAGAAGGGTTAAATATCAGTATTTCTTTTGATTTATCGAATGAACGAAGTAGCGTAGAAATTTCAAGACATCGCGATATCGTTTGCGACTTCGACTATCGATAACTGATAAGATAAGCTGCAACCAAGCAGTCTTGGAAGTTATCGATTCTATAAATACTATGTCAGTACTATAATAGGTTTTATCTCTGAGCCGTTCATTAAATTCCGCCATTAAATAGATATCAATCAATTCACTTAAACTCAATTGAAGTCTAAGCCTGAAAATATAATTGTTGCTCCCATAATTTTAATGGAACAGTTTTATACAATTATATTTCATTCGGAATTACATTTAGTGTTTTAAATCAAACAGATCGAAATATTAGCGTTCCATCTTGATATCATGAAAATGATATTAATCCATGATAACCATAATTGCCTAATCCAAGTGACATTCGATGACAAGATAGTTTGAAGTTGATACGTGTTTGATAAGAAATGGCAGTAATTCAAATTCTGCCAAACTTTGATTTGCAACTCGAAACTCGTTCATATCTTTGACGTGTGCTCGAGAATTACGGAATTATCCATGAATTTGATTGGTGGATTAGAAATACGTAACGTGATGCAAGTTTCTTTATGGACTTTGTAAGCAGCTTTTAGTAATTACGAGGATTTAAAGTCATCTGATATAATTAGATAATTATTTTAACAGCGATTTTAAATAGTGACGAACCTCCAATAATCAACGCAATTTATCTGAAAGGAGCTATTAATATATATTATATTTAATTGAAATTCTTACCGTTTAATATCTGCAAGATTAGGGGTGGAAAATAGTACTCGATATAAAAAATACAAAATATAGCGCCATCCATTCGAATTACTCTATTAAGATTATATTAAATCTTCGGATCTAATAATTATTGAAATTCTTATCATTCAATATCTACAACATTAGGGGTGGAAAATAGTACACGATATAAAAAATACAAAATATATCACCATCCATTCGAATTACTCTATTAAGATTATATTTATTAAATCTTCGGATCTAATAATTATTGAAATTCGAGTTGAAATTCTTATCATTTAATATCTACAACATTAGGGGTGGAAAATGGTACTCGTTATAAAAAATACAAAATATGTTACCATCCATTCGAATTACTCTATTAAGATTATATTAAATCTTCGGATCTAATAATTATTGAAATTAGAATTGAAATTCTTATCATTTAAGATCTACAACATTAGGGGTGGAAAATGGTACTCGCTATAAAAAATACAAAATATATTACCATCCATTCGAATTACTCTATTAAGATTACATTAAATCATCGAAACTCTAATAATTATTATCGAATATCTTTCAGCTCCCCCGCGGCTGCAAGCATTAAGGAACCGCGACAATGGCACGGGTTCGACGATAAGATCGTACGCCCTTCAATTAGCGGCGGACAAAACGACGACGTTTTCCCAGAATATCGATAATTTCATACAATGCACGAAGGAGGGTAAAGAAGCGAGTCCCCACGTCGTTATGCGAAATATGCGACAATTTATGTCTGGCATGAAGAACTACTTGGTGAAGCACGGTGAGCGTGAATTCGAGAAGGAAGTCGAGAAGGAAAGACTCAAACTGAAGGCAAATGAATTTCTTAATTTGGATGCCATCTTGGAGGGTGTTATGATGGGATTGGTAGTCAGACCACTCAGAGAACACGTTTACAGACTATTCGTCGACCATTATGCTACCACTGGTTCCCTGCAAACCCTCGCCGACAGTATTCAACACGCACAGGGAAAGCAGGTTCAGGATCTCGGGGTTCGAGTAAGTATCACCTTTGATGATCATTAAAATAATTAACCCTTGCTTATACAGCGGCGTGCAAATATTCCCCGCCTTATATGGCCTTAAGGAATTTTTATTAATATTATATCATAATAAGGGCATATTATGTGAAAGAATACTATGAGAAAATCAACGCTGTTTATTATCCGTGTTTATTTAAAGGATATGTAAATTAGCATCTGACCGGGAACTTTTGCACGACACTCTATACTGCGGAAGACGTATATATACGTTATCATGTATCTATGAATATACCGGGTGAGTCTCGCAATGTGATCAGCTCAATTAACGCGTCAGTTATTTGCTGTATAAAAACATATTTCAAACAGAAAATTAATTAATGAAGGGAAATATTCAAATAAATGATTGTAGTTGATTACTTCGAAATATGCCGTAAATTTTACAAGCAGAATAGAATTATATTTGTAACTGATATTTAAAATATTAATTAGAATACTTAATATTTTGATTGAGAGGTATATGGAGGATTATTAAGAAAACAGTAGTTTTTTATTTCTATAATATGAGTATTCCAAATGATTAATTATTATTCATCGCACAAATAACATATTGCCATACTATAATCAGAATAATAATCTAAAATACTCTCCCTAAAACTACAAACAATAGAAAAATATATAATCACAACTTTCACCTTATATTAATTACCATTCCCTTTTGTTATTAATTACAGCCAAAAATCATACCACCATCCGAGACCAGTCTAGAAAGGATCCTCAAGTACATCCATCGATTACAAAAAGCAGACTCCCCGCTGGATAAATTGGAAAATCTGTTAGCTGCTATTTCGGCGATATTCAATTCCGTAAGTCCCCCTGATGGGTCCCAAACTTTATGACCGTCCATTGTTTGCCACGGAACTTCCATGATTTACCTTTCCAGGTAAAGCACGCTAATTCTGGTAGACACATTACGTTGGGTGCGGATGATCTTCTACCTCTCCTAGTTTGGGTCTTAGTCCGTGGTAAGGTAGTCGATGCCGAAGTTGAGGCCGAATATATGTGGGGCCTTCTTCATCCCTCTCTTCTTACTGGCGAAGGGGGATATTACCTGACGACACTCTCCAGTGCCGTTCACGTTTTAAAAACCTTCAAGTCTAGCCAGGGAACAATGTCCACGTTAAATGTGAGTTATTAATGTTAATCACTTTTTTTCATGATGCATCTTGTGCTGGCTGTTTAAATGCACTATGATCTTTCACTTACGATACGCCATTATCATAATATTAACAATATTATACAATTTTAGGAATGTTGCAACATGTTAATTAAACAACCACTGCTTCTTATTATTGGAAGATTTGTAATAATAGTTATTGTTTGTTCTAGGGTTGTGGCACGCCAGACTGTTCCTCCGTACTGCGAATCTTGGTACCGGATGAACTTCACGGATCTCTGAATACCAGAACACTTCCGGTACGACCTAATATGAATACCAGGGAGATTTGCCGTATTCTTGCGCATAAAATAAGATGCACCAATCCACAAGACTACGGCCTGTTCAAATTGGTCCAAGGAGAAGGTAAATGTCCTTTTACTCTACTTTCTTTTATTTATGTAACGGAAACATTTCGGTCTCCGATTTTGTGCGTGTCTTAGATGCATTATTGTTAATTAAAGCATCCTGGCAATCCTCAATCTCAGACGTTCGAAACCAGCTGTCTTATTCTTTTAACACGTTGCGCATAATGTCGAAATCCGTGTTATACGATCCCTCGCGAGAAGCGTCGTTTACATTGTTATCGTAACGTTAACAATATTGAAAACTTGACGAATATTAGCGATAATATTTGATTCGAGTTTTAGTAATTCTTTCCGGGTTGTCCGGAAAATTCGTGCCGATTTTTAAGGAAGATTGAAATGCAACATTTTTATATGTTGATATATATATTTATTTAATTACGTATGCATTGTTTTGTTTCACAACCTTTCTCCATTTTTCGCGCGAACGATTCCGTCTTCCCAGAACTTCAACTTTTTCGTTGAAAAACTATCTTCCCGGGTGACATTGTGGATGCCGGCGTTAGGGGCGAAAGGGTTAATGGAGAAATAATTGAAATGTTTGAATATTTTCTGTTACAGAAACTCTTCTTGGTGACCATGAATGCCCTCAAGAGCTCTCTCACTGCCTTTTCGCATACAAACGAATCGACGCCAAGATAGCCTGGCCAAAGACCAGTTCTTAATGAATCTTCGAGTCCTCTGATAATAAGCTAGATTTTAACAATCCATTCTAATGGAACGAATCGTTTGAAACACTTTCCGACATTATTTTTCATTTTCTCGTTGTATCCACAACCATCCTCAACCCAACTCCCTTCAATCTCATCGCTTATTCACGAAGATATACGCGGCTAAGAAAGATCGAGATTCAATGAAAACCGAGTACAATCGGAAACACAGTCTCGAAATCTGATTACTCCAATTAAATTCAAGTCGTTCGTCAAAATTCATTCCAACACTGCCAATTAACTATACATAACTCTGAAATCTATTACGATGAACTTTCGCGAATATAAATTCGGAAGGCAAGAAAAAAAACATGGATTTAAATTATGCAAAGTTTCGTGTACTTAAAAAAACGATCGGATGTTAAACGTATTTATATTCGGCAAATTGAATTAATTTTATTTTTTAACACGGGATGCATCAAAGTAACGACGAAAATTATGCAATCGGAAACCATATAACATATCTGTGACGAAACGAGTCGCAATAAAAATCATCGTACCTTGGCATTTTCTTTTGCGCAGTGATATTTCTTCGCGGTATTAATGAAGTATTAGATAACAAAAAGTTCCGAAATCTCCTTTTAATTACTGAGTTCAATCACAGGATCATGCTATTAATATTCAACCGGATGCGAGTTATCTCGAAACAGGTGCCAGGTTCGATCGCGATAATTAACTGTCGGACGTTACTGGCTCCGTTAATTAACTCTCTATAACCCAATTTGTTTCGCGTCTAAAAGAAGACTATAACGTGACGCTAATTAAACGCGAATTCAACGAAGCCACTTTACGCGAAAATAGTAAAATATATTAATCGATTCAATTATATCGATTATGCAACGTGAGCCGAAAAAATCTCAGAAAGCGAAACGTTGTGAATTTAAACGTTTTTATTAAAACCGCGGATTTTGACTGCTTTGGTTGTCATTTGGACTGTTTCGGTAGTTCTAGTGTTAAACGCAATGAAAAACGTGACAATTGTTGCATGTACTTTTGTAATTATTATTGCAACGAAAAAAATTAAACAAAAAAGGTACGGATTGATAAATATGTAACTTAAAAAGTTACAGGGAGTTATAGAGAGTTAACTTTCCCGGAAGTCAAGTAAACGAAAACAACCTTCGCAAGTTTCAAGCGGAGGACTGTTTCCTGCACACGTGTTCTACTTCGAGGTCGGTACGCTTAGCCCTCGATTTACACGGCATTCGAATTGCACGATTTCGGTTTAACATGCTTGAGGAAATGCGGAAGAAAATATGCATTTTCGAATTATCTATGTATATCTTCCGCGAATCAATGAATTTTTATTTAACAATATGTACTCTGATTTTTTCAAGGAATACATAATACTGTTTCATATGGATTTGTTAAACTATTACATAGTTCTTTTCAATGTGAAATGTGGATTCGAATTGCACGATTTTATTTTACACTGCATTTTCGGGGAACCAATCTACCGTGTTAATCGAGGGTTAGGTTATGTCTGTATTCGATATAATATACCGAATGTATCGGATATATACAATGTATTGAAAGGAAATCATATGTTATTCAGTATTCGATAATTCGTAATGTTTCATAATAACGAATGTATTGAGTTGTTCCGTAAGTTCGTACGGTTTTGTCGAAGGTCGAAGATTCTGTTTTCTTCAAATATTTAATACGAATTAATCTGCAATGATTTCTCCACCATTATTTAACACCGTCGATAATATATTCAGTTGTATTTGTACATTCGCGTTTAAAACTAAGGATGGATGGCAAAACTAAATTAACCGATTTAATTATGTCTATTATGCAACGTGAACCGCAAAAAATTGTTATGAATTTGAACTATTTTATTACATTCCGCAGATCCGTCATTTTGAAGGCTTTGATAGTCTAGTGTTAAAAATCACATAAAAGAATAATTCAAAAGTAAATAATATTATTTCGCGTATAATACCGAAGTAATAAATAATGAAACAAAAACCGCACGAACTTATGGACCAAGCTAATACTATGTTTCTATTGGAGGAGCAGAGTGTGGGATTCGAGTCGAGAGAGCAACGAAAAATTGAAGTCATCCTTTGCGAAGGTAAGACATTCGTTTATGCGTGAAAAAAAGTGAAGCGAAGAAACTATTCACGATAAACGAGGAACTTTTTCGTGCGGATAAAAATCGTGACTTTCAATCTCGAAAAGAAGGTCGTCCCGTTTGCTCTCCGCGCTCGAAACCGACTTTCGTGGTGGAAACGTTCTACGTTTTCTATAATCAAGTAAGAATCGTAGGTGATTTCCGATACGAGATATAAAAAACAAGTAAAACGTTAGATTAGAGCACGAAAGACTAGTTTAGACTCTATTTTAAGTACTTTGTACGAGACACGGTGGCGAATTACTAGATAAGCAATCTGTACTTTAGGCGAATTTCGTATATTTATTCGGAGCTGTATACATACTTTTAATACACCCTAACGGACGTTTTCTTTTTTTAACGCGTGGTTTCTTTCTTTCGCGAAGCTGCCAGGCTGATTTGGGTTAGACTCAAACTATTTTTCAAAGGCTGTGGCGTAATCTCCGTTAACACGTTCACTGCCGTGGCGGTAACCGGTGACCTACCACGCGAAATATCACTAAAACTCGAATCAAATATATCGCGAATATTTGTACAATTTTGAATATTTTTAATTAAACCTCTTGAAGATCATATTCACCCTTTTGCAAATCAAATTCACTCTTTCACTTTAAATTGGATTTTATTTTTATTACAATAGCTTAAGAGATCAATTTGTAGAAAAACTTGATTTCCAAAAGGGTGAATTTTATTTGCAAAGTGGTTCATTTGGAGTACAAAAAAGTGAATTTAATCTGCAAAAGAGTTAATCCGAAGTGCAAAACCAGTAGAGCACTTAAACGGTTTTGTTTCCAGATATTATATAAATATTACAGCATATCGGGAGGTATCCTATAACACGGATTTCGGTCCGGTAGTCAACGTGTTAAACGGGAAGGTGATACTTTTACGGGACACGATATTCGAAATTCGTTATTATAAACAATAACAGTGTTTCGAGTATTCGGTGCAAAGATCGAAAGAGGAAGTTATTTTAGTATCGAAACTCAACCCACGGATCAGCCTTAAATTTTATTGTCTTACGGACGTAGTTCTCTCGGTATATACATATAATGTAATATTTAGGAATTATTAATGAATGTACATTTCTTATCGTATCTAATTTATTAAAAAGCGTCCTCCTGTTTCTCCCTGATTTCAAGTATCTGTATATCGTAACTCTCTATTGCGTAAACGTGCTTTTTCTAATCACTATGATTATTATTAACTGTAAAACGTTAATGCTTCTAATATGCTAGTCAAGCTGATACAAATCAGGAGTTTGTAAGAGTACCATCTTTAAGTGTAACTTCTCGCTTTCTCACACGCGAATAGGTTTTATCTGTTGAGAAGGTATATCATTGATTATCATCATTATCGTCATTATTATTACTATTGTAATGTGTAACACTATGCTCAATAAAAACTTTTCTATAATTCTACGTCGGATGTCGATGGATGAAGTGATGCTATTATGAATCTAATATATACTTTCGTTATTATATAATTACGTAACTATAGAATTCGTTGTGTGTGAAAACGTAAATTGTTGAAATCTGAAATATCAGTATTCGGGTCATACACTATTCATATTCTACAAGAAGTAGTGGAAAAATTCAAGATTAATTAAAATTATAAATATGAAGTTATATAAATATCGATAAATTATTAAATGTAATATATGTCAGAATATTTTGCCAATTTAAAATTGTAATTAGAGTAGTTTGTCGATTTAAGATATTAGTTGGAATATTTTGCCAATTTAAAATTGTAATTAAATTAGTTTGTCGATTTAAGATATTAGTTGGAATATTTGGCCAATTTAAAATTGTAATTAAAGTAGTTTGTCGATTGAAGATATTAGTTGGAATATTTGGCCAATTAAAAATTGTAATTAAAGTAGTTTGTCGATTTAAGATATTAGTTCGAATATTTTGCCAAATTAAATATTAATTAAGGCATTTTGCCGATTCAAGATATTAATTGGAATGTTAAATATTATATGATATATGTTGGAATTCCCGTCTGCCATATAAACTCGTTCGCGCATGAAATATCGATTGCAAACAGCTATTTACGGATATAAATAGAAGGGTCACAGAGAACGTTGATACACAAACTTTAATTGAGATCTGTGTTCCCAGCGTACCAAAGCGCCTTTTAGTCTCAGGTTGGCTGTCAAGATAGCAAGACGTTAAATTAAGAGCTGATAAACGGTTGGTAGTTATTTATAGTCAAATTTTTAATGTTATAAATAACCGACGCCTCTTATCGGCTTACGATCTTGTGATCTATGGAGTAGTAATTGGCACTGTCAATAGTTGATCAAAAATGGAATGAAATCAATCGCATTGCGCTATCGGCGCAACACTTCAAAGTACTTAATCTATTAAAAAGATCGAAAACTTGTGATTTTTCGGAAAATAACCCCGCTTCGTTAAGTAGACTTTCTTTTTCTACAAGTTACATAAACTAAGAGAACTTTGCAATAATCGTATTATCATTAATAATTAACGGTAATCGAACATTAGTTTCAATGTAATTAAATGAAACTTCATTTTGCCGTACACTTCGATTTCAACTGTCATTAGATTATTAGTTGATGCAAATCTTGGACTATCATTAAAATTATGATTATTATGATTAAGTTTCACGAATGATTATAGATTCGAATCGCTTTGATCATCTTCGATTTTATATTAGTTCGATTATTTTGCCAGTTTAACCCTTTGAACGCGAATGGCGCCGCTCACTCACCACTCAGTTTCTTGATGTAATTCAAGTGGCGACTGAAAGACGACATTAAAATATACTCCACTTATTTTTCATTAATGGATTTTAAATCACCGACAATTTGAGTAAATCTCAACGTCGCCATCTTAATTGCCGTTCCAGTTTCCGCATTAAATTGAGTGGCGACTGAGACTCGCCTCCGAGTGCAAAATGTTAAGATATTAATTCGAATACTTTGCCAATTTCAAAACGTGTCTAACGAAAACCAGAAGGACGAGGCGTACAAGTTGAAATATTTATTATAAATGAAATCTTACACATTATTAAATAACAGTACTTGCACCTGAGAGCTACAATACCTCAAAAGCCACGCTATCATTAAAGCAACAGCTAGCTTCTCGATGACGAGCGGACATTAATCTAATCTTAAACTAATGTATCACACATCATCCATTTTCTAGGTTAGAAAATAGTTCGGTAAACGATTCAATGTGTTCCTGGCGTGGTGTTTCGGTATTCCACATTAAAAGTTATCATTACGATGAAAAAGAATATCACTACACGCTCGAAAGGAACAACAATTATCTTGGACGTATATGAACGGCATTAAATTTTTGCAAATATTAACTCTACCCAAAAATAATATAATCGAATGCTAATTAAAAATGTTTGCTTTTCCACAATTCAAAATGAGCAAACTTCGTTTCGATATATAAAATGAAAAAAAAGAACGCGTGTATTAAATCAATTCTCTTCATTAAATTCTTTTTATCTCATTCGATCGAAGAAGCAAAGTAGCTTTCCAATATGGCGCAGAAAACCACGGTGTCTCTTTCGACTCGAAAATAGTACCTACTCGGTATCTACTTTTTAATTGCAGCTGCTTTTATCACCAATTCGTTTTCCAATCGCGCGAACTTAATTCTAGTTTCCTAAACAGTGCGAAATTCGAACGGAAATCCATTTATTTTTGACGAAGTTTGACGAAGTACATACTTCGAAACATAATTCTAGGCCTTCAAGCTCTCAGGCGCAGAATTCGCGATGTTCGTAAATGCACGATTCGGGATATCGAGAGCACACATAAGACAGAAATAAAAACGAAAATCGAATGTACCTCTTAAAATCGAAAAAAGAAAATCAACAAAATCGTAAAGGTACTGGAAAAACAATATAATCGAGGTCAAGTCGTGAAGAAATGAAACTTATATTCCACTCGTAACACCAAATTGCACATCCTCAATTCTGCACAAGACTCAATAATGTTGTAAGAAATCCACTTCAACAAAGTAAAAGTGACATAAAAAATTACGCTTACGCCGAAGATATTAAATTTCTTTGAACCAGGCCAGTTCAAATAATAATTATATTAATTAATTATCGAGGAAAGGTTCGAGCTAATCCTCAAAACAGAACAAAAAGAATTCGTTATTGAATTTTCAAGTATGAGATTCGTAGCGGATGGAAATATTTCTCGAAGATATCGTGAGGCAATGTAATTAATGATCGATGACTTTTGATATCAGGAAACCTTAATTCCTACCGGCTAATTCAAACGGTCACAGCTGCCAAATATACAAAAACAATGTCGGTTTCAGACTTGATAAATATTCCTCGCTCACAGCCGATTATAAAGGTGGTGGCTCTAAAGCGTCGTTAGGTTGGGACGACCATGAAAAAAATATTTACGCCTAAATATAAGTAAAACCACGCTAAATCGCACGAAGATATCCCTGATTATAAATAATTTATAAGAAACATATATATATATATATATATAATATCGGAATATCTCTACACTAATCACCTCCCTATAATACAGAACTCTTTGTCTCTACTTTAATATATCTTGTTTGAACCAAGTAAGGGAATCAATAAGATGTTGCAATTATTGGGTTGACCAAAAAGTCCGTGCGAACAAAGTTTTTACACGTAAATAGAATACGATATTTATCTAATTTTCTATATTTCCTTGATCTTCTTTATGCAATAATATATCGTCCGTTTCGAATTTTTCCATTCGACAACCTTTCCTATCTTTTTTTGTTGGACAGCTTCGGAATCCGTTCATAAAAATCCCACGGATCTCCCGGAAAATTCTGACGGAAATACATGAACTTTGTGGTCAACCAAATACATAAGTTGTTTAGAAAGTTAATTTCAGGTGTAGTGAATACACTAAACGAAATAAATGTCGCTGGTTAATCGAGCTCCTTCGCTACTGTAGTTACTTCCGTCATGCGTGATTACATTCCATGTTACTTCCGTGGAAATGAAAAGTAAAGTATAACCTCACTTCCGACGAAGCTTTACAGTTCCTAGTCTTACATTATGATGATGGTATGCTCGCATTAATTCTAACGTGCACGGTGTAGGAATACATTAATACTAAGCGACATACAAACACCTCTTAACACAGTGGTTCTTATTGAGAATTACAATTACAAAGAATGCATTAAGTTTGCTGACAAGTTTGATAAAAATATAAAAAGAAGGAGAAGAGGCAAGTGATTTTATCCATCAATTCATTTTCAGACAGTTTTGCAAGCAACTTCTAGAAATCGTACTAATTTATACGATATAAAATAATAGCATATTATTACTACAAATACTCTAATTGGTTAGAGTACATTGTTATATATTACTTTATATAATATAAATTAATAGTAATATGATATTATAAGTATTTTATAAGCGAATTGAATTGAAAACAAAAGCAAACATTTACTGTCTCATTTAACTCTCGATAGTTCAATTTTTTTCGTGTTTAAAAGGAAATCGTGTAACATCAATCTAGTTAAACGCAATTCTAACGAAGGTACGTTAGGTGATATAGTAATAAAATTATTACTTAAACGCACCGAGAAAGATGACAATCGTTGCGCGTAAGTTTATAATTATTATTGCAATGAAAATGAAATCAAATATGTCGGGCGAATGGTTTGAGCATTGATGAAGTGCCGGTTAATTAAAACGTTAAGAACCACTGTTTTAATTGGTAATGTTATAGTTTGCTTTTGATCCGAAGCTAATATCATGGAATGGTTATACATTGTCGAATTGAGAGATTTAACACTGGAACTACCGAAGATGTACTTAGATATTTATTTATAAATAAATTCTAACTGAAGGACGTAAGTTAATCAATGGATTTAATTACAAGTAACCGTTGTACAATGCTTGTAAATCCTCGTATAACGCGCCACTTGTACAATGCGACCTCGATATAACGCGGTTGACAAATTGTGACGATCCTCGGAATCGCGGCACTTATACAATGCGACTTCGATATAACGCGTATATGTAAGTATCCGAGTCTCGAATAACGCGATTCTTATAAGGCGACCTTTCTCTGGAACCCAACTCCCGTGTTACGCGAGGGTTACCCGTACGTGTGTTATGTACACAAAAGAAATGTATACATAATCTCAAATAACGCGCTGCTGTGTATTCGTACAATTTTATTCAAAATCACGGATCTGTGATTTTTGGTAGTTCAGTGTTAAATGTAAGAAGATACATATATGATATGAATTGGTAGTGATGATTTATGGATGATGTACTGCAAAACATTCTCTTTGAAGCTCCGTGATTACGCAAAGTCATTGAATACGTCGTGGCTTTAGGTCAATGGAGTCATCGTGACGATGATCCTCGAAATGTTCCTTAAAGTTCAAACACACTCGTGCGGAGGACTAGAATCATCTACTCTCTAATTTATAATAATTATTAAATTTTCTATTATATTAATTATTAAATTAAATATAACGCATACTAGTTTACTTCCAGTATCAAGTAAAAATAAAAAGATGTTCAAATCACATTGGATGTTGATAGCCATCTTCATACCAGATATGTGCAGCGTCCCAAGTTACAATAACTATCTTTATTCAGCAATCTTTAGAAAAGATGTTTTTTCCTCAAATCCATACAAAATCAAGGAATAAAAACAATCATAGAGACACCAAGAAAAACTAAAGTCTTGCTTGATGCAAAGTAAATGGCCACAAGCATCCAAAGTCATTTCTTTGACAACATATTATTCCTCTAAAACCAAGATAAGTAATTAGAACTTAAATAACCCCATCAAGTGGGGATTGATCTAAAGCTACAATATGTCTTCTTTCATAAATCTTGTATTAAAGCTAACTTCTTTCATAATCGTAAATAAAATTCTTCACTGGATTCATCCCGCACGAGCAGTTGAATTTCAAGGAGAGTAGAAAGTGCACGGATATCATCGAGCTTTGACATTTTTGATTGAAATACATTCGAAGCAGGGTGGTAGACCAATTCGTCACGCAATATTGTATTCCAAGTTTGTCAGTCGCTAGTAAAAAGACGAGTCCGAGTTCAAACGAGCAACGTTGAATACTTCGTTATTAGTGCGTTTCGTTAAAAGCAGTTGGAATGTGCTAAACATGTTGTCAGTGATGCGCAAACCGGAGGTTTCCGACCTCCTAGATCCAAAGAACATCGATTTGGAATAGGATACTGTTTTAACGTGGATGTTTTTTGGGTTGGATAGGAGAAAGAGAAAGGAATGAAATGTTTGCGCACCTCTGAATAAAAGGATCCAGAGTTAACGGACGTCAGGCAATGTTTTAAACGAAACACTGAAGAGTCCTTCCATTCTCTCGATTATCCTTGCGGTCTTCGTAATCCTTTACTCCGTTTACTGCGCTCGCACGAAGTATTTCCGGTCCTGAAACAAAACAAGATGGCGTCTATCAAATAACTTTTCTAATTAGATACAATGAGTCTCGTGCCTTTAATCCAGTTTATACTAAGTTTATTGTAAACTTATGACTGAAAGAATTATGGGAATGTAAACCTGATAAGCAAATAAACGAATAGAAGCTTGGTTAAAGTATATGAAGTATTGAGATGTTATCATAATAAATTAAATGAAATTACTGAAATATTATCATAATCAATTTGCAAATGTATAATTGTACTTGGTTTAAAGGCACAAGATTTCTTTGGGAAAATGCATGAAATATTACAGCTGAAAAGAAGCGTGTGTTGTTAAACAGGCTGATTTATATAAACATTGATTTCAAGCAAAGTAATATTGACATTAAAACCCACAATTAATTACTGCTCATATGAACACTCTCAGAAATACAAACTAATATATTAAAAATATATCATGCTATCTACACTTCATATGGAGAGCAGTAATTAATTATATCTTGCAACAATGAATCACGAATATTCAATCTTACATATTTACTAATATCGGTCAAAATATTAGCACTCCAAGAATATCTATGAAAAACGGTAAATAAAGTGTCAATCGTTTAACGATGAATCGTGACTTGTGGATTAACACATTCACACCGGACGACGAACCGGATAACTCAAATATGAGTCTTTGGGATTCTGTACCTGAATCCGGATAACTCGAATGTGAGTCTTTGGAATTTTTTAACAGAACCCGGATAACTCAAATGTGAGTCTTTGGAATTTATTAACAGAACCCAAATAACTCAAATGTAAGTCTTTGGAATTTTTTAACAGAACCCTGATAACTCAAATGTGAGTCTTCGAGATTCTTTACCAGAAACCGTATAACTCAAATATGAGTCTTTGGGATTCTGTACCAGAATCCGGATAACTCAAATATAAGTCTGCGATTCTGTACCAAAATCCGGATAACTCAAATGTGAGTCTTTGGGATTCTTAACCAGAACCCGGATAACTCAAATGTGAGTGTTTAGATACCTAACACTTCAGTCTCAAATCGTTTGAGTACGTTATGATCAACTTACATGTTCGTGTTTATAACACTATCTGTCGACATTACTTTATTTAGCCAAATTCCATGAACATGCCCCGCCGCGAATGTGTTAATGGAAACGAACGGAAAGCATGACAAGTAGGTGATTCTACGAATAATCTACGAATACGCACCTGCCATTGAAATTTCGACAATTTCATCCGCTTTGATGTCCAAACCGAATCTTCGGTGTAATCCATACCTAAGCCACGGGCCCGCAGTACTCAAATCAAAGCGAAACGAAACGACAACGGCATATATCCAAACACGGTTTTTTAACAGGTGTGGTTAAACACAAATGCGTGCGAGGAAAATGCAAGAACTGTTACGTCGTGGTTACACATTCTATTTTGTACAAAAAGAAAGGAAACATAATTCTACACGATCAAGGAAAGAACATAAAGACACAGAGTACAATTGTAGGTGTCGGTGGGGAAGATGCTTGAGAGTAGTATCCTAAACAGGGTATCTAAATACCGAGTTTTATCCGATAATAAAAGAAGGTCTTATTTTTGAAGGAATAGATAATAATAACAATTGTAAATTAACATTTGAAAAATCTAAGAATTGTCCAGAAATAAGACCATGGTGAGTGTTCTTATTATTGAAAGAAACCGGTAATTATTATTGGTGATTATGTCTTATCAATTATTATGGAACGTTACTCGAGTAAGAAACTAGGAAAATGTTCGATTAGAAAATAATTTATTCGTTCGCTTATTAAAGTCTCAAGGCACTACTTATATTAGTTCTCTCAGTTTGTTATTACTGACGATTAAAACTCAAACATTTCCATACATTTGATTAACATAACAATTTATTTTATCGAAGTAAATGTCGAAAGTATCCTGAATAAAGTATAACGAGTTGTATGGTGTTTAAAGTCTGATATAAGGTGCCTCGAATAACATTTCTTGGTGACACTACAACTTGTGTCTTATACGTGATCGCGAGATCTTTTCAAGAATATACGAACTGCACGTGTTCCAACATCATTTGTTAAACAAATAACGAACATAAAAAATAAATAAAGCAAATTACACGGATCATATTCGTTTCTTATACATACATGCGATAATACTCTGGATAACGAAAAGAACGAACAAAAAACAAACTTCATTTCGAGACACCCCACATCAAGGATCAGGACACAATTAATGTAACCCTAAGCCAGATACAATGACATAAACTAATTAACGTGGACTTTCAATGACAACTTGTACGGGTCGCTGCAATCATGGAAAGATTAGAGTGTAGACTGTACGGAAATATGATTAGACGTCTGTCAGAGAAAAGAGTGTATTTTCTTCACTTCTCGGCAACCTGTTAATTGTTAACAAAAGCTGTTAATCGTATCTGCGTAATTGATCAACGTGAAATATCACCTTTGCAAATCTATACCGAACTATATAGTTAAGCAAAGCTGGTACTATAATTCGCTACTTTGAAATTCATGTGCGTTATTTCGTAGTATTTTGCCTCTCAAAGAAACGTTACACCTGCCAATTTAAGCGCGTACTTTTCACGTGGAAGATCTATGTCCTTATAGCAAACGGCGTATCTAAACCTTGAAAATGTTTATAAATTTAATAGCCAAGGTGCAATATAGGAAACAATTGACTGCATTGTTTTATTAAGAAAATAGTTCTCTCTGGAAGCTTCTTTTTACTCCAATCGCATTCTACTTGGCTGTGTATAATACAAGCATAAAAAATATAGACATTTGTAACGATTAAAAGTAGACAATGCAAAGTGAAGAAAAAATGCGCCATACTAAGCACCTGCATTGAATCATCGTGAACTTCTTAAAAAAAAAACAATGAAATTCATATATATATCCGATCTTCCTTTTTTTTTATTAAAAAAAAGTAACGAATGGATGTTATTATCACAGCTTACTTTTCTATGCGGTACTTCTGTAGTGGAAATAGCAACGAACATGATTGAAATGAGTGTATATAACAAGCACAAAGTGTGAGAAAAATAATGTGCCGTCAGCATTCTGATGATTCCTCAGCACATTCCTGTCGTGGCGTAAAAATTCAAAAACTTTAATGTATCTCCGCGACTCTTATCGAATGACATCTAATTGAAAATGAAAAAAAAACAAAGATAGTTGCATCGAATGCCCAGTATTGCAAGGCCCACTCCTAAATCCAGCTTTATAAGTCGCTACAAACAGCTTTCGTTTAGGAGAAACTATTCGAAATGATTCGCGCAGTTATAATATTCCTCAGCATTTGGGTTACACCTTCATCATCATTGACGTAAAATACCTAAAGGTTACGTACTCTTAAAATGGGTACTTTAAATATTAAACTTTCGCTTTCTCTCTTTCTTTCTCGTTCTAAGAGTACCGGATACCCAGTGACATATGTATACTGAAAATCATTCTACAACCGGGCATAATTGCAGTAATTGAACGACAGGCAATACTAAATACGACAAATATCCTACGAGTGTAGCCCGAAAGCTTGAAAGATCTTGTTTCTAATACCGGGTTTGTTAGGACTAGCGTCGTGGTGGCCAGACTGTCCTTCATGTAGCGCCCTTTGTACCAACGGCAGCGAGCCCTGAGATTGTGTGTTGTATCGCCAATTCGTCAGAACGGGCCGGATAACGAAAAAAGAACAAAAAGAAAGAAGAAAAGGATAGTAGACGACTAATCGTGTGCTACGACCATGCAGTGCAAACTAATCTTATATCGTTATCTCCCGACATAACTCACCTCTTCGTGTTGCTCGTGTTCGCTATTCGCTAAACTCGATCGAGATCCGCGTCTCATCGAACCTTTTTCCTCTCCTAAAATCTGCGCGACCTTGCCTTGCTTCACAAATTCCAATGTCTGTTTCAAGGGAACAAAAAGAACTTAGTAAAATACATGCTTTTTTGGGATTACGCTATCTGTTGCTTCTACCATTACGAATGTTTGCATAATGACTTGTGAATATGCTTGAAAATGAAATATGAGTAAGTGTATTGCGTTAGTAGCATACTAAAAGTTTATGAATGAATGGTATTGAGCTTACCTCTCTTCGTGATCTTAAAGCACAATCTTCCAAAGTTTCTGCAGCCTCGTATTTTCCTTGTCTTCGATAAAGCGCACCAAGATTTTTCAGTGTAGTTGTCACTGTAGGTGAGTCTACCTTAGCAGCTTTGTGCCAGCCGCCATATTCTCCGTACGGAGCATTTTCCTTATTTCTCTGCTTATTCTCCTCCCTTTCTTCTGCAACCTAAAATCCAAATAGTACTTGTGGAAAATGGTACGGCTAATCCTTTAACCCCTTCCGGTATTACTACGAGTCTGACTCGTGGTAGAAATTACGGGGCAAACGCGAAAAACAGGAGTCTGACTCGTGGTACAAATTACGGTGCAGATATAAAAACTTTACACTTTCGCCCGCGCGGGTGACATTCTCGGGTAGCGGAAGGCCTTAATAAAATAGTGAATATACATTATAAAACAGAGATGATAAGCTCTTCATACCTGCCAAATTGGCTTGTTATCACCAGCAATAGCACCAAACTCTTTCTCATGTGCTCTGGTCAGTACTTGTTTATACAGAACTTCCGCATCTTTGTATTTACCCTGCTTCAAGTAGCACGATGCCAGATTATTTTTCGTTTTCGCAACGTTAGGATCATCTGGCCCAAGTTTAGCTTCGTATATTTCTAGTGCCCGTTGATAATAACGTTCGACTTCCTCGTATTTACCCTGATTCTGGCATAATAGTGCGAGATTATTCAATTGCTTAGCAACATCCGGATGATCACGTCCAAGGACTTTCTCCCGAATATCCAGAGCACGTTTGCACAATGGTTCGGCTTCCTTGTATTTGCCACGCTTTCCGTATAGTACAGCAAGATTGTTCAATGTTGCTGCTACGGCAGGATGATTCTCACCAAGTGTCTTTTCTCGTATGGCTAAAGCATCATTCAGTAGATTCGCCGCTTCTTTATATTTATTTTGATCTCTATAGACTAAAGCGAGGATATTCAACATCGTAGCGACGTCAGGGTGATCATGACCGGAAGTCTTTTCCAAGTCCTCCAAAGCTTGCTTACAAAGAGGCACCGCGACCTCGTAACGACCTTGACTCGCGTACTGAATAACCAGATTGTGCAGTGTACGTAAACGCGCAGGTATTTCGTATCCGGCATTCACTTGTTGTGCAAATTGTGAGGGTGGAGTTGGCGATATCGCTGTAATAAGAAGGGCGGATGTTGACAAATTTGTCCTTACCGTGTCTTAAGTCCGTGCGAAGATGAAATTCTATGTAAGACATGAGCATCGATATATGTGCTGCTAATTATGAAAGGGGTCTATGTCACTTTTTACATATGCCCATTGAAATCAATATATTTACAATTCCGGTTAATATTGAAACCTTTTATTGATCCTGAGATAAAGATATAGAAAGGTGTTGACTATAAATAGATTCTAGATGAGATGATTCTATCTGTGTATAACCAAAAAAGCTTTTAATCGTTCCTTCCGGAAAAGTGACTTAGGCCACTTTCGTGATTACCGACACATATGAGCCGCTCAAATGCCAAAGTGATTAATTCCACTTTTTGAAAATTTTCCAATATTACTGGCAAAGCGCATTAGTGGTGCTTAACGTTTCATAATTATTAATTTTCTCTCATTTTTATTGGATGGAGTTAGTCACTTTGGCTTTTGAGTGGCTCACATATTATTTGATTTGAAACCATGTAGTAATCATCGTATTGCAGAGAATGTTACAAAAGTATTTGAGTAAAACGTGACGTTTCGCAGAGACTCAAGTGAGTTCTAGCATCCAGAAAAGATGCTCAGAAGTGATACAAACGGATAACGTACACTTACTGTTTCGGTCGTCAGCATCATCATCAGGGAAAAGATCAACCACAGGGTCATCTTTTGGCCTATCTTTAGCGTTCTCATCGTCTGCCAAAGGATCAGGATCACAGTGTTTAATACTGGCCATAAATTCCAAATGCTTCTTTTCCTCCTCTAGTAAAACCACCTAAAAACATTATGGAATTTGAGCTCCGTCATTTATTTCGAATTGAATTCGTGTAAATGAATTCCGAATCAGGATGTACTCACTTTTTGTTCACTCGCTTGTAACTTTTGCTGAGTGCCAGCTAACTCATCTCTCAGCCATGCATTTTCTTGACACAACCTTCTGACCTGTGCTCTCAGCTTTTGTTTCTCTGCTTCGACCATTTGCAAGTGACTCGCTAGAGCCATCATAACTTGGGCTTCTCCAAGTCCTAATTCTATCATTTCGATGTTTTTCGATAGTAACGTGGCTTTATCTCTCGCAGCCGGTGCATCCTGAGACTGCAACCCTTGCAGAAGTCCTCCATGTTCGACACGGAGGGCTTCCAATCCTTGGGCTACAGTCCTTGCACCTGCCACTATTTCTTCCTGCGTCATGGCCGTCATTCTACCAATGTTTTCTATTTTTTTGCTATAATAAACAAGCAAAACGTTTTATAAGAACCCGTACCAGAGAAGACGTGTATTTAAATCATCAATAGAGTTTCAAATATGTCGTGGAGATTTAGAAATTAGTGAAATCCAGAATCAATTGAGTTAATAGATTTCATAAGTTGGTATCAAATTCGAATGTCGGACGTGCAAGGCTGGTTGATCACCGTAAACGAGAAATCGTTTAGATATATTAAAATGTTTAATAAAATCATTTTCGTGGAGAAAAATATATTAATTCTATCTTAAAGAAGATGAATTAATAGAAAATGAGTTTTAAAACCTTAAAAGAGTTTTGAAATCAATTGGGACGTTGAAGCTCTCTACGCCGACATGATTGTATTTACTTCGCGAGTAACGAGTGGTAAATCGAACATACTAGAACCGGTAATTTGACTAACAAGCGGCATAGAAAATACGAAAAAAGGCACGGCGAAGGTAAACAGTATTTGGAACGACAAAGTTTACACAGTTGTAATTAACAGGAATTAAAAATAGACGACGTGAATATGATTTCAGTGAGAGCCGAGCACCGAAGTTATCCGGCATTGGAGCGCAGATAGAGAAGGACGTCGAAGATTCAAATATAGTTGAAAGACGGGAGAATTCTAAGAAAGATACATACACCACGTAAAGCAGAGGACTCGATTTTTGTACGTGCAACTAATATCAGTCCGTTTGGAAAGCAGTTAAACCAATTATAGTAAAATTAATCTGGATACGAACTTACCCCATGTCAGGGCCGCGTTAAACCCACAGCGAAATCAATGGCTCAATATTTCCGCGCATGTGCAACGCGAGGAGGCGCTTCTCTCTTATGCGACAGAATGTATATAGGTATACACGAGGAAGGTAAAATTTCACGAGGGAGATGGAGAAGAAAAAAAAGAGGTCCACGCGACGCGGAAACTTGTAAGTCGATAAAATACACCGAGAGAAACGCACGGTTTTACGATCTTGGAAAAATGTCTGTCGCCGGAAATGCAAGGCCAAGACTTTCAAGGGTTCTCGCGCATGCAAACCTTGACCTCGTACAATCGAGTCGTTCCAAACAAGCCTTGACCTCGCCGATTCTGGCTGGAATGTCGTTCTTTGCCGATTTCTTTCAATGAAGAAATCACCCTTTCTCGTATCCACGATTAAACCACTCTTAACTCTACTCAATTATTCGCGCAGCCGACTTCCAATTGCGGAATGCAGTCCCTGAGAGTTCGTAGAACACGGACAATCATTTTCCGGTTAGGATACATGAAAAGGGCGGAAGGAATCCTGACAAGGAAACACGCGATGGTTGTTAGACGGCGATATCGATTTCACGAGAAAAACAGCATTAAATAATCGGGAGGAAAGTGTTAACAGCTGAGAGAGTGCAAGGGCGACATGCAAAGAAATTCGCACCGGAAACGCACTCGTATCTGCATTGCGATATCCGGTCACGAGTGGAATTCGTTTCCAATGCACATGCAATGCGATTCTTTAACACGGTTTAATCAATAAATCGATGAGTTTGGTTTCATTTAATACAAATCCAGGGGGACAGGTACAAAGTAATATAAAATGATGAGGACGATAAGTTACCGAAGAAACCAGTAAAGAAATCAGTGTGTTCTGTTTAGGTACTCAACGAAAGTATGGAAATCCCAAATGGAACAAGAACTCGTAAGTACGGGATCTACTTACATTCTATAAGCATTCAGCGTTTTTGACATATCTGTCCTACCCATCGGTAATGATGGATTCTGTTGTATATTCCGTAAAAAAGGGATTTAACTTTCTACTATATCGATCTGTCCGTCGTTCTCTTGTAGTCAGTCGTGGCTGTATTGTCACTATCAGTCATTCGGATTCTTCGTAAAAAAATCATTTATGTCCTTGATATCGTAGAAAAATATATGTGTATATATAATGTGTCTATGTACACTATGTGTCTGGTATAATATGATCTCTACGGGGGGTAGTTCGCGTAGTCACGTTTAATTCTTTACTGAAGGGGCTTACGTTTGGCTTCGCACACCCCCGACGCGGAAAGCAGGATCGGAAAGATTGCGCAAGCGCCGCTTCGTCAAGGGCTGTTCCGCACGAAATACAGTTGCTCCCAAAAGTAATTGAAAAACTACGAAGACTCTTAAATGCAACGTTAAGTACCGAACTCGTTAAACTACGATTAAACTGTTGAATTCTTTATATCCTTTGCTTGGTACCCTTGTTCTCGTAAAGTACCTTGCTCCTTCAAGCATCATAATGCGGATGCAGTGGAAACCAGGCTTAATTACTAATACTATGTCATTATTATACATTTGTACAAGATCTAACAGATTTTAAATACTATTTTCTGAGCAGTCAAACTTAACGTTTTTAGCAGATGTTTGAGCTAAATCAATATTTATTTATATAATCCTTTTACGTGAATCTTGAACATTTTACTATATTTTTATATAAAGATATCACCGCAACGTAAGTTTTACTATGGAACTTAAGATGAAATACTAAGATGAAATAGTATGACTCAGAATATTGTTGAATATTTGTTTCATGTGTATTAAAACAAGGGATTCTTTATATGTTTCTTGTTCCTACGCTGTCTAGTTACTTTTGCGCGCAACTGTATGTGCATGGACACATCGTAATACCTAAAGAGAGTACAATGGAATGAGTGATGCGTTTCTGCATAAAAAAGTATCGCATTAAATGACAGCCTGGTCATGTGTGGAAATAAGTGACACTCGGTCAGTAGAAGTACCTGGGGGTGCGTAAGGGTGCAATGAATGAAGTCTAAAAGAAGGGTAACTTGCGTGTAATCACGTACGAGATTCGTTTACCCTTTCCTAAAAGCAAGAAACGCGACCCTTCTACATACGAACTAACCCCATTTATCATACTCATCCATATTTATAAGTTTGATAAGTTCTTTATCCGTACAACTTCTAAGAGATAATGCAACTTTCGTGTTATAGTGACACAGTAGTATAAAACTAAGATACAGTTACGCAAAAATATAAACTATGAAGATAAAGCAAGATAATGTTTCTCAACCTTTTCACCGCGCGACTCAACATAATTGTTTCCAATGGCACTGCGACTTAAATGTTTATATTATAAATCATTCTAGATTACGCCTAACATCAATTCTCCGGTTTCTTGCTTTGGGACCAGGTTGAGAAACTCTGCTATAGAACATACGATAAAATATCGTTCAGGCGGATTTTCATTATTCGTTCACGCCCAAACTGTTACGTCATAGAATGAACACATATGAGATTGAGATTTGAAATTGAGTGAAAGTAAAACGGTATCTTAAGACATACATAAAAATCAATCTACACATTGATTTAGAAATTAGAAGTCTACTTGTTTCATGGTTGTTTTATGTGTTAATCATAGATGAAATGCAAAATGACGTCAACGTAACATTAACACGAATATTCGCGTCGATGACAATATTCTTCTACATCGCACATCTTGCGGTATATATTGGATGCAAATCGATATGAATCACTCCTGATATTTATTACTTAATCTGCCTCAATGTTCATCGAGCAATATAATTTTTTTTACCAAATTTCAGACATTTTTTGGTGCTTTCTAGTAGTCCATTTCATAAGGAGTTATAAGGATAGCGAACTTATCAAAAGTATAACGATGGTGTTACGAAAGAAGCGGCGGATCAGGAATATCAGGGGTTGGGCGGTGGGTGGAATTTTCAATTTATTCTTACGGAATCTCCGAGGACAAAAAATGCACATAGACCGTTCTCGCAATCTATTGGTACGTAGGGATAGTGACTAGTATCCGATGACTCACAGCATGACGACAGAGAACATTCGAAGTAATATACCATGTGCGCTCACTCGTGGAGCATTATACACGGTGTCCCACTTCATTTCATCGCCTTTAACACCTCCGTTGTTTTAAGCCTTCGAAAAAGGCGTCAAGAAAAGAATAGACGCTTTACGCGATTGTATGACCTTTTTAGGGACCTAGATATTATATCTTTAAATAATCATAAAAATATGATGCCTAAATATGTTCTACGGCGATTTCTGGTCGAAAGAAGTGGATTAAAAATTTTTCTGGTCAAAGAATGGGTCGATCCAAAATCGCAAAAATGTAAAGGGGTATACCTTCAAAAATCGTCAAAAATTAAAAGTCGCCAAAATCGCTTCTAAATTACCCGAATCGATGGTGAATGATGTATAAACATATTCTAGGACGATTTCTGGTCGAAAGAAGCGGTTAAAAAATTTTTATTGGTCAAAAATGGGTCGAACCCAAGTCGAAAAAATGTAAAGGGGTACGCCTTCAAAAATGGTCAAAAATTAAAAGTCGCCAAAATCGCTTCTAAATTACCCGAATCGATGGTAAATGATGTATAAACATATTCTAGGACGATTTCTGGTCGAAAGAAGTGGATTAAAAAATTTTTCTGATCAAAAAATGGGTCGATCCAAAATCGCAAAAATGTGAAGGGGTATACCTTCAAAAATGGTCAAAAATTAAAAGTCGCCAAAATCGCTTCTAAATGACCCGAATCGATGGTGAATGATGTATAAACATATTCTAGGACGATTTCTGGTCGAAAGAAGTGGATTAAAAAATTTTTTTGATCAAAAAATGGGTCTATCCAAAATCGGAAAAATGTGAAGGGGTATACCTTCAAAAATGGTCAAAAATTAAAAGTCGCCAAAATCGCTTCTAAATGACCCGAATCGATGGTGAATGATGTATAAACATATTCTAGGACGATTTCTGGTCGAAAGAAGTGGATTAAAAAATTTTTTTGATCAAAAAATGGGTCGATCCAAAATCGGAAAAATGTGAAGGGGTATACCTTCAAAAATGGTCAAAAATTAAAAGTCGCCAAAATCGCTTCTAAATGACCCGAATCGATGGTGAATGATGTATAAACATATTCTAGGACGATTTCTGGTCGAAAGAAGTGGATTAAAAAATTTTTTTGATCAAAAAATGGGTCGATCCAAAATCGGAAAAATGTGAAGGGGTATACCTTCAAAAATGGTCAAAAATTAAAAGTCGCCAAAATCGCTTCTAAATGACCCGAATCGATGGTGAATGATGTATAAACATATTCTAGGACGATTTCTGGTCGAAAGAAGTGGATTAAAAAATTTTTTTGATCAAAAAATGGGTCGATCCAGAATCGGAAAAATGTGAAGGGGTATACCTTCAAAAATGGTCAAAAATTAAAAGTCGCCAAAATCGCTTCTAAATGACCCGAATCGATGGTGAATGATGTATAAACATATTCTAGGACGATTTCTGGTCGAAAGAAGTGGATTAAAAAATTTTTTTGATCAAAAAATGGGTCGATCCAAAATCGGAAAAATGTGAAGGGGTATACCTTCAAAAATGGTCAAAAATTAAAAGTCGCCAAAATCGCTTCTAAATGACCCGAATCGATGGTGAATGATGTATAAACATATTCTAGGACGATTTCTGGTCGAAAGAAGTGGATTAAAAAATTTTTTTGATCAAAAAATGTACCTTCAAAAATCTTTTTTATCTGTCCACTTTATCGCCGCCATATATGAAACTTGATTGTTGAAAGAGGAATGAACTTGAAAACTATCGGGAGCAACATGTAATATACATGTACACCATTTTTCAAACTGAGAAAGTGACTTTTGGCACACCCGGTATAAAGTACACGCGCGCAGATTTAAATGGTCAACCACTCAGGGACCTCTGCCATATATGTGGACATTTAATTTCAATCCGATGGAGAAACTATTTCCATTCCCGAAACCGTCACAAAGGATAAATGTGCGATATTTTCTACATTTCTAACCAGAAAATGAATCCAAATTGTCGCAATGTAAATAAAACCACTTCTTATACGTTTTCGAATCTCATGGTTCGATAACCAAGTAGTAAAAGTTCGGCGCTGAAGAGGTTAGGTCTCATCGAAGGGTGACGTTCGTTCGTATCCATTTCAATTATACTCATACTGGAAATTGACTATAAACGAAGGTAGCAACTTAAAAAAGATGAGAGCCACTGGCTCACGTCTGATTTATATTTATATAATGATTTTTCATTAATACATTCATTATCAACCGCGCGTGCTTCGCCGGGTGCAGCAAAGTAAACACAGAGACACATTTTACGATCTTAATTAAAAACTCTCATCGCGCGAAGTGCAGACGCAACAATTTGGCGAGAACACCGGAAAAGTGATATCAGAGATAACGAGGCGCGAGTGATTATCGTATCAACGAATCGGTATTTTTAAAGTTAACGAGATCTTTTAGGAAACGCGTTTTGCGAAGGTATCATTTATCAAGTAGAGTCGAGAGTAAAAAGGTCAACGGCTCCCTGGCAGGTGCGCCAAATTTTGCCGATCTCGAATGGAACGTCGCCGCGAGACAATGTGCTGCTATATTTGTATAAGCAGCTACGAAAATGCTGATTAATATTTATATTACGTAGTAAAGTCGCCTCGTATTTTTAACTTTCTTTTCCGTGCAATCAATTCGCGCAACTGTCCCTCGATCCGTAAAACCTTTCCGTTCACTATTCACTGAATAATGTTCGTGAAATGTGTCGTTGATCCATTTTTCAAAACAATCAAGTTAACGGTTAAAACGTCACAAAGTAACTTTGTATAACTATTATAAACGTTAACCTGATCTTTGTGCCAAATGGACTTGGGCCACTTTCGAAATAAACGGCTCATATAATTAAAATTAATGTAAAATGAATGGAACATGTTTTCATGTACTTCGTGTAGACGCAAGATTATTTTGCGCAGTGAACCAGAAGAAGAAACATACAAACGTGTAATTAAGACTTGTGTACTTTATGGAAATCATTTAGCAAGCATCATAACAGTACTCTTACGAGTGCATTTCGTAAGTTAAGCATACGATGCAACTGCATACCATTAATTTGTTAATGCCAAATGCAACGTGTTTACATTGGAAAATGCAGTAATTAAACTTCGAAAGAGCAATGTTTCCTCCGCGTTATATTTGAACCAAAACAAATAGGTTGAAAACTGTTTTCTGATCAAAAATGTGTCGACCCAAAGACGCAAAAATGTCAAGGGATGTACCTTTAAAAATTGATAAAATTTCAAAGTCGCCAACTTTGTTCCTAAATGATCCAAATCGATGGTATATGATACGTAAACATGTTCTAGGACCATTTTGAGTAAAAAAACAAGTGGATGAAATGTATTTTCCGGTAAAATAATGGGCCGACCCAAAATCTTCGCGGAGCTTCTTCCGCGTTACTTTTGGCCACTTGTTTTGCGGCTTGCAGGAAAAATGACTGTGCTTTGTTGCACCTAGCTTGTATAATCCGCCTCTTATCGGGGTACTATGTAATTAATCTGCGCTTATCTCTCTGTATTTATGTGGTACCTTGAACGCGGTAATAACGTAAGAACGATAACCAACGGACAACATTTTCCTGCGTTCGAATCGCGGAACTTAAAGCGCGATGCGAAGCGTCCCTTTCTAAATGAAACCAAAGACGATAATCATTCTAGCAAGAATCGTCATGGTAGGTGATTTTCTGTCATGGTTCCGCGGTACCACACGGAAACGAAATAAAAGGATTTACTTCCGGCTACATCTGACCAGAAAAGGCGTGGCAGTATAAAAATCCTTGTACGATCGCGTCGACAAGAAATTAGACGAGGAACCGATACAATTGGAAAGTGTATAGCGAGAATGCGACTTACTCTTGAGAACGGTCCATGCAGGAATTCTTCTTTCTTCAGTGTACCATTCCACCTTTCTCGACGACACAATTACTTCGACACGTTCTCCGACGATGGAACTTCCCCGTGAAATCTCTTCGAACGTATCGAGCTACTCCTAGAATACGGAATTACCGAGACTCCGTTATATTCGTTTCACAAAATACCGACGTAAAAAGACACTGGCAGTGGCACATGAAAAAAACCTTGGTCTAAACTCACCGGCTAGAATAATCGATAGCGAGCAAAGTGTTACTCAAAAGATGGACAGAGAACTCGGGAATTCTCGCGCGGAAATCGCCTCGAGCGATACGTGCGAGTTCGGGAAAAGAAGCATGAAAATTGTATCGCGATACGGTTCGTAGGAACGATGACAGACTAAGATGGCGAGTATCGTGAAGATTACACGCGAGAAACAATCACATATTTCACGTATCACGCAGCTGTTGGGGGAGCACTGTGAATAACCACCGGTTCGGTGTTACTAACAATTATCACTGAATCCTTTAATGGCTTGAATATATGTCACCCGCGGAAAACAAATTAAAGGAAACTCTCGTGGGGTACAGGATGGCCGTCAGCCGATCGTAAAAAAACGCGACTGCTGCGACTCGGAACGACCGCAGCGCCGATTACCGGAATTCAGAGAAATATAGGATGATTTCTACTGGACGACTTTACTTCTTTACGTTCTTTAGCGGAGCCGGTAATTGGTCCATGAGATTTTAACGCAGGTGATTGGCACAATCTGAATATAACCGCGAAAGGGGGATCATACCACTGCGCACTGTACACTGCGCATCACCCCCGTCTTTTAAGCACTGACCAGATATAAATAGAACAAGCATGAAATGGAACCGCTAATTCCAGATTTATCGGGCTCTAGAGCCCGATAGGAATTGTGCTCTCACTGGTGATGTTTCTACCAAACATATAAAATAGCTGTTTTTTATATTTCTGGTAATAAAAATGCAAAAATAAAACATGGAATTATTTTTCGAACGCTCTTGCGTCTGTGGGCATACATATTAGAGGATGTTCAAAAGGAAATTTATAGCAAATATGAGAAAATGGCCGGGCCAGAAATTCTGTTCTTACACCCCTGATGTCTCCGAACGATTAATCGATTTGGACAATTTAGGGCCGTGGCGAATTTGAAATTTTTACGATTTTTGAATTTTGCGATTTAGGGACGACCCATCTTTTGACCAGAAACAATTTTTAATCCACTTATTTCGATCAGAAATCGTCCTAGAATATGTTTATACATCATATACCATCGATTTGGGTCATTTAGAATTGATTTTGGCGACTTTTAATTTTTGACAATTTTTGAAGGTATACCCCTTTACATTTTTTCGATTTTTGATCGACCGCTTTTTGACCAGACAAAATTTTTTAACCGCTTCTTTCGACCAGGAATCCTCCTAGAATATGTTTATACATCATTTACCATCGATTTGGGTCATTTAGAAGCGATTCTGGCGACTTTCATTTTTTGTCAATTTTTGAAGGTATACCCCTTCACATTTTTGCGATTTTGGTTCGACCCATTTTTGACCGGAAAAAATTTTTTAACCGCTTCTTTCGACCAGGAATCCTCCTAGAATATGTTTATACATCATTTACCATCGATTTAGGCCATTTAGGAGCGAAATTAGCGACTTTGATTTTTTGACAATTTTTGAAGGTATACCCCATCATTTTTTGCTGAATCTACTTAAGGGCGCGTAGTTCACAGCTTCTTTTACTCACTTCTGCAGGGGGTACCTTTTGTTGCGTTAATCACAGACGATATATACCCCGTTTATTAAAGATTTTGTAACGATTAAATCGGAGGATGTACCTCAATATTGCTTTTAGTAATAAGATAATTATGTTGATCTTGAATGAGGAAGAGGAATTCACCATCACAAAGGGGTACGAAAAAATAACAGAAGACATAAATATCATTGCGATAAACCATATTTATTTGAATAACTATCATTTGAATAGTGAATAGATACAATAGAGAACGCTTTTAGCAGGCCAACTTCCCAATAACGGTGGAAAACAATGAATCATTTTCGTTTCCATAAAAAAAGATGCATATCGAGATATACAAGCATCGATCGGGTTAAAAACCTTTCAATAATAATTAGGTATAATGATATAGGTAATCCGTAATCGGCTTGTTAAAAACAATAAAATGTATCACTGTACAAATGAAATCTTGCTAAACTTCGAAACAGTTAAAATTTTCATACACATAAATGGCATTGTAATCACTCCTTGGCCTAAAATAACAAAAAACCCTACATATAGTCTGAGATTGCATTGCGACTCTTTGTATCCCGGTTGAAATGATTGTTAATTATTATTTATCGGACATTGTTTTACTACTTCTTCATTCATTATCGTATGTCCGACTACTGAGCATATCTCATCTTTTAAATGGCATCAATATCAAAATCATCTTCATCATCACTCTCATTTGCTACAGGTTTCTGCGCAGGTGGTGGCTGTTGTTGTTGCTTAAGCGACTGTTTAGCTCTATCGTCATACTCAATCTATAAAACAAACGATTCCAAATGATATTCCAAGATTCAAAATAGACGTACATATCTAAACATGTTTATCGATAATCGGAAACTTGCCTCTAAATCGTCATCTTCCTCGTCGGACTCAGATTCTTCTTCTTCTGCTTCTTTCAACCATGTCAGGAATGGTTGGGCCTTATCGTGAATTTCTTGAGACAAATCTTTCGAAACGTACTTTTTGCTGACCTTGCTGGACCACTCAAACAAAGCCTTTTCTTCCAAAATGTCGGCGTCATAGAACAGCTATATCCAACAAAGCAATGAATAAGTACATTAAATACGTTCACGAAAAGAACATTCATAGTAGATGCGACTTATTATAATAATTAATATTACCTTCAAGATACCCGGCACTTTCGGCATTAGAGCATCCTTATGCAGAGCTATAACTTGTTCTATTCCTCGGATTAAATATTTCTGTGCTTTAATGTCATCGTGCGTGAAACGAAGCAGAAGTACACGATATTTCTTAGCTTGCGCAGCAATCGACTGATCAAAGAGTAATTCGGCGAGAACAAGTGGTGCCTTAGTTTTAATCTCCAGACGTTCAGCTTCTGCCACTAATTCCTTATGATTATCCAATTGCCCAGCGTCGCGGCGACATTTGACTAACTTATAAAACATGTCCATTCTCTCCTTTTCAGTCTTATCGAGATCATCGCTGATAGTCATTCCTTTAGCCCCATCCGTTAAGTCTTGAAGACGAGCCCTTACAGCTTCCTCCGAGACATCGACTGCCCACTTTTCTTCATCAACCACACCCTTCGCCACTTTCTCGGGAGCGTCCACCACGATGTCAGTGGCACTAGTATCATTTTCCGGTGAACCAGATCGATCACCATTGGTAGTAGCGCTAGTATTCGAAGCGTCACCGTTCGCACGTTTCGAGCGTTTCCCACGTTTTCCTTCGGTAAGAGAACTGCCCTGTACAGCAGGATTCAAACTCGGTGGATTCTTCAATATATAAGTATTCAATTTATGATTGCTCTCCAATAACCCATGATAACCGCAAGCTTTACATCCTTGGGAAATAGTTCCCTTCTTCGCGCTAACCAGGAGTTCCGTTTCAGGATTATCGCATGCTGGACAAAGTACATATTTACGAATAAATCCATCGAGCAGATCCTGCAGCTTAGTAGCATCATGCGAGCCATTGACAATGAATCTTTCATTCTTGAAATCGAATTGAGTTTGCGCGCCCAATTCACAGCCAAAGTACTTGGTAGGATAAGTAGCTGGTCTTCCTATAGCTTTCGCTACGTCGACCATATTAACGATAACAGTTTTTATACCGTTACCCTTACCCTCGACTTTCGCTTGGATCCGGGGCATTTTATAGCGGTAAAACGCATCGCTAACGTTACGGTTAACATTGACGCTCCCCATGGTGACTGATACTTTCGTCTTCTACTCCTTAAAAGCTTAATATCCTTGCCGAGTGATAACAATTTCTGACGAGACGTCGTTGTGAAAGCGTTTATGAATCGTGAGTTATACTGATGGTGCTAGTGCCGTTTCGTATCGCTCTCACTTAGATCCTTGTTGTACCTATTTATTGTTGTATTTCTTCTGTCTCCCTGCTATTTCTTCTAGTTCAAGTAGGTAACGTCTTCGTCCTCGCTCTCTTATATCTGCTTTCCACGTTTACCAGCGGCAGTTTGATCGCTGCACACCGACTTTGCCAGGCAATGGCTACCAGATGGTAGCACGTAACGTGTCGAGTCAGGGTGATTTTCGTTGTCCGCGGTAAGGTATGCCGCACTACCCGCCGACGTCAGTCACGTTTCTCTGAACGGTTGTAGCTTCCGATGCCTATTAC
This sequence comes from Nysson spinosus, assembly GCA_910591585.2. Lineage (NCBI taxonomy): Eukaryota > Metazoa > Arthropoda > Insecta > Hymenoptera > Crabronidae > Nysson > Nysson spinosus. Next base: position 13,787,953 of record OU342830.1, on the reverse strand, counting down.
TGAACCATCATACATCCCAGCTCAATTGTTTTTCGTCTCTCGCGATATATATATCAGGTGTAAAATAATGGTTTGCATCGTAAGTACACTGACCTGGAAAATTTTGAGGTCCTGTGTTTAGGCAGGACCAGATGATTTAAAAATCGTTGGGTAGTATCTTGATGAAGATATTGCCTCGGTTTGGTGGGCAGAGGGGGGTAGTCTTCAATGATCATACACGCTGCCTGTCCGTTGCTTGTGCCCTTAAGAAACCCTGGGTACCAGGTTGATAGGGTTAAGTCACTATTTGCACCTAGCAAACGGTTATACCGAGCGAAGGTGATGATGTTGCCGTTTAGAAGTCGCTTGGACAATGTCCTACTACCGCCGCCTTTCCTGTACACCGATCCTTTCCCTCTGGATGATATCCTGGATGTTTCTGTAACAAAGTCATTCATCCGTCAATTTCCACTGCAACCAAAAGCGTCAATGTTCAATTATTCTTAGGGAATCTTTCTTCAAATTATGTCTTTCGACAGATTGCTAGTTTCTTCGTGAAACTTAATGTTCGATATTGTCGGAAATAATAATGTAGCAATGGCGGTTTACCCTGTAATTGATTACCCAGTTCATTTCAGCTTCAGCAGTCAGGATTTGGTTGGTAATATTAACAATAATTATACTTCGAAGTACGAAGGTAATGGAAGTTTAAATTGACTCTTTTTGCGTTTCAGTTAAACTGCATTAAATAATGATCTGCTAAAAGCGTTCACAGGATGACCCGTTGGAATCAATTTTCATTAGCATTTTTAGTGAAATTCGTGCGGTTCAAGCATTTGTAGGTTGGATGTCTTGCGTTTACGTAAGTATGGAATCGTTTTTGGAAATTTTGATGTGGCCAGCTATGTATATCCGGCATGGATTTCATTTATCCTGATTACTAACGATCATCTAGATGATTTTCGAACAGGATCGACCATTCCAGAACCATGATAGCGAAAGTCACGCGCGAACGTGTCTCCTCGGAAAATGTTCGGAGTAATTGAATGATGCGGCGGAAATCAAGCTACGAAGATTCATACTAAACGTCATTATCGTGCCACGGAACAAATGACACCGCGACAAATGAATGTAAGAGTTTCGTGTTTTCCATACGAGCCGTTTATTTTTATCACTGGAACTACCGCGAACATATACTCATCGTCAGTAACGCGAGTTCTTACAACGCGAATTCCTATAACGGCGCCAAAGAAATTGCGACTACTGTTTTCCTATAACGCGAATTCATGTAGCGCGTCATACGGGAGTCTACTGTATAATAATTATGGATGTAGAATTGAAGTTGATTAACGGATTCAATTTTTTGCGTTATTTATATACAATAAAAGTCTATAAAATCGCAAAGAATCTGCCGTGGTATATTCATACAATTTCAAGGAAAATGGCAAAGTTATATATAGCTGAATATATCGCTGGTAGTTCTAGTGTTAATATTAGTGTTATTTTTTATGTATTCGTCTATAGAATTATTATATTCGCATGATGCTTAACAATATAATATTTCAGTAAATATTTGATCGAGTAACCAATTGTATAAATACTAGTAATAATATAACTGCAGATATGGCACGATGTAAATATGATAAAGCGTAAGTAAATTTAATAATAATATAAGTATTATTTCAGCAATGAATACTGATACACAAACAAATAATCGTGGAATTTTTAAGGAACTAATCTGTATTAGAAGACACTCTTAAAACGTGGATAACGATATCCGAGAAATTGGAAATTATTAATAGTATGTCATAATCTTGATTGGAGTTTTGATTATAATCTTAATCTTTCAGTACATCTGTTTCTATATGAAGCGATAAAAGTCGCACTTATTCTCATAATTATTCTGGTTTCTTCCCAATAATTTATATGATTACATGATTATATTCAAAATATATATCGATTCACATTTATATATATATTCCGAAATATTAACAATTCGTATATTTCTGAGTATTCAAGATAAAAAATCATTTCTAGTTTTCATTCCACGAAATGCGCACGCATTTAAAGCACGAGTCGAATGTGTTCTCGAAAGATTCTAGACACACGTTTATTCGATTAAGAATTTACGTGAGAAGGCAGACTGATGGCTCCAGTAAAAACATGGCGGCCGATAGTTTCACTAAAAAATGAACTCTAAATGACATGCGGTATAAAAAGTATAATTTACTCGGTGCAGATCTGCATTAAAGATTGAAGAAATATGCAAAAACGTCGAGGTTTAGAAGACCCTCACGGAAAGTAATAATTTATTCTATTCAGTGCGGTATATTAAAAAATATAAGGATGCCTTAACCTTCTATAACTCAATGTAACTTTGAAGTCACATATTCTTCAATCCGTATCTTTCGTTTCATTCGATTTTTTCGTTGCAATAGTAATTATAAAATTACGCGCAACGATTGTCACCTTTTTCGATGCGTTTAAGTAATAATTTCGTGACTATATTCACGTCATGTACCTTCGTTAAATCATGTTAACTAGATTTACGTTATACGATTTCCTTTTAGACACGAACAAAATTGGGCTATAGAAGGTTAACCCGCTGACAAAAAATGTACCTCTGCGTTTCAAATCAATTTGTTTGTTAAAAAGCATAAATGAGCCGTTTAACTTGAAAAATGGACTTAGGCCAATTTCAAAATAAACCGCTCAAATATCTTTGTCAAAAACACTAAACAAGCAGTTTACAGAAAGTTTGATTATTTATGAGTAGCTGAAAATGAATGGTCGCTAAGTAGCCAAAAACAGTCAGCGAATTAAGAAACAATCTTTTTTATGATTCAATCAAACAAATTCACAGCTTGATGATCCAGTATGAGAAAAAAGATGAAGTTAACAATTGCGGACACGTATTGTCCACAAGTGGTATTCCTAGACACGCTAATTCTTGACGCGAAGCCAGACTGGCTTTGCGACGCCGTAACCAACCACACTTCCGGTTACGTAGGTTGCATTCAAAGCGTAAACTAAGAAGCGATAACTTTCTCGGTGGATCTTCCCATGGAATTGCAAATGTCAACCCCTCGCGGATAACACGAAATCAGGAGGTACTGATCATTCTTTAAACCACCCAGCATGCCGTCTAATATGGCGGATAAATTTGGCCGGTTTCAAGCGGAAAATGTGGAGCGGTAAGTCATCGTAAAATATCATTACTTTACTGGAAACGACTGATATGAAATCGAATTTATCAGCCGCGAATGATAAACGAGATCTTTCCATTTTTGTCGAGAAGCAGATTGCTAGATGTCCCAGTTTAGTTTGTGCACGGAAAGAATTATGGACTGAGCCATTTTATTAATATTTCCTGAATATACTGATATTGAAGTTGATCATACAAAATGTGATTTTCTAACCAAAATGAAAGATGTATATTTATAGAAGCTGACACAAATGAAATTTAAGCTTGCTTTAAGTATTATAATCGTTGAACTTGAATTTTAACAGCTTATAATTAATTGATAAGGTGATATATTAAATAATACGTAGACAAATTGAACGAATATTGATATCTATTGTTCGGTATACTTAAATGAATCTTGAACGTGTTTTATCGACCTGGGCGGGGTTGCCTTGGTTTCGACAGGTAGATGAAATCCTATTATGGAAAAACAAAATACACTGCACAATATGCCTTCGGGGTGGCACATCGCGTTATTAAAAATATCTGGTATACGGACAAAATTGAGCACGAGATTAGAGTCTACCGTTGTTTTTTAATCTGAGATTTGGATAGAAATCACTTTTTTATTGAATTATTATTAACGATATACTTGCGTACTCGAGTGTGTCATAATATCGAGTATAATAATTCAAGTATAATAATTCGAATATAATAATTTGAGTATAATAATTCGAGTATAATAATTCGAGTATAATAATTCGAGTATAATAATTCGAGTACAATAACTTGAATATAATAATTTGAGTACAATAACTGGAATATAATAATTTGAGTACAATAATTCGAGTACAATAACTCGAATATAATAATTCGAGTACAATAACTCGAATATAATAATTCGAATATAATAATTCGAGTACAATAACTCGAATATAATAACTCGAATATAATAATTCGAGTACAATAATTCGAATATAATAGTTCGAGTATGTAATAAAATCGAATATAATAACTCGAGTATGTAATAATATCGGGTATAATAATTCGAGTATGTAATAATATCGAGCATAATAATTCGAGTATGTAATAATACGAGGAAGGTCTATAATTCTATCCCGCGTAATTCTGCACCCAGAGTCATTTTTCCAGCGCAATATTTGATATTAAAGATATCCGAAGCATCGATCTACGACGCATATTTTAGTTAACGAGGTTTAATATTTTCCATTTGAACTATTTCAACTGCATTGCATATTAAATTGCGGTTTTACACACTGTATGAGTTTATGTGAATATGTAAGAAGCATGCAATGCGTTTTGCAACATTAAACAGGATACATGACGGATAAATAAGGACAATTAATGATTAATCAAAACAATTATTATTTCAATTATATGATTATGATCGTGTCATACATATAGAAGAATTTTTTAACGTAATTTTCTGCATCGAAGCAAAGAAAATTGTCAATGCATTAAAGCTAATTTTATCCTATTTTATCTTGCGGTAAGCAAACTTTTTTTAAATAATCTGTGATAAAAGATCTTAATATTCATATATCCATAAATTCGACAATCCAAAAGTCTCTTTGAACACTGCATTGCGTCACGAACTTACTATTCCTTCGATTCACAGTTATATTAAAACCTCAGACACAAACAACTCCGAAAAGAACGTGTACGAAATGATTCCTACAATTTCCATGAAACACCGAAAATGTCGAGCAAAGAGATTTAACGCTTATCCGTGAACAACATACGTAAACAAGTAACAATAACAATTTTACTGTGTGCAGGGGAATCCCCTGGAGGAACATCACGTTTATTCGCCTACTCGAGGTGCACCCCTTTCAGCAATTATTTATTCCCTCAGCTTATCGCACAACGAGGCACAAACCGGCGATCGAAACACGACACGACAGAAATATTTCCAACGCACGAACGGATTCAGCCATTCCTATAAATCATCCTCCGTGTCCAGTCAATTCGAGTGGGAAATCCGCTTTCGAGGGATCCTTGGAAATATATGTTCGAAGTGGATGACGAATCAACGATTAAAGTGGGGTACACGGATGTCGTATAACAAATCGAGTAAGTTCAGTAAACGATCGTATCACCAGCGATTATGCAAAAGTGTAACTCGAACGCGGAAGTTCTTGTCGTGCAGAAGTTATCTAGCAGTGTGCAAATATTTTTTTCTAGAAAAAATGTGCCGGTATATACTGCCACGTTGTGCCGTATCGGAGTTCTTAAAGAGGCCACGTCGATGCATGTTTCCACGTATATATTATTTAACCGTGGATACAAAGAGAAACGATCAAAATCGAGGATACTAGAGAAGATGAGTAAAAAGATACTCGGTGCTCGAAGATCCATCGTAAGATCCTGGTTTCCACATACGAAACCGACAAATGACACGACTCTTAGGGAAGTGATAAGAACATACGGATACCAGTAACGAGCTTAATCATCACTTAACCGAAGGCATGGAAAACCTGCCAGTAATCTTGATCATCGAGGAATCAGCAATTTTCTACCTCGTCGAACCGAAACGATATAATCGCTCACCGAAGGGTGTACCCTTTGCAAACTGTTAACTCCTAATCCAATCGAACCTACGCATTTCGTGTCTCCTCCTCCGCGGACGAGTCACACAGTAATCCTGTTCTACAGATCTTGGATATACCGTCATCCGTTTAGTAGCCCGAAGATGCAAGCAAGAAGATTATCTTCGGTAAAAGTGCACCGGCCTGACGAATGATTACCTGCTCGGTACAGACGCATAAGTCGTGATTTGCGACTGTGGCTGCTGCTGCTGCTGCCGCACTCGTAGCCGTTGGACCAGATATTCGTACGTCTTCCTCTCGATACTCTCAAGAATATGGAGAGAGAGAAAAGGTGTGAGCGAAAGAGAGTAAGAGACACAAAGATCCCTTGATCCCCTTTCGATACACGAGGAAAGTTGTTCTCTCGGCGAAGTATACGGTGGTACGTGAAAGGTTACACGTCGCGACGGATTGCGGATAACAATGATGGCCTGAGGACGATGGCTCTCTGTAGGCTACCGTAACTGGAGTCTTCGACGTGGTGTATGCCAGTCGGCACTCGGCTCCGAGATCGGGCTACCTTACGGGTGCTTACGGTGGACGCGCAGGCGTCTACGTTGCGGGGACACCGAGTATATTGATCGAAACGTCGCCCGATCCGGACGCGCCGTCGAACCACCAACGACGCTACTACGGGGGATTTCTAGAGTAGCCTTTGGGCAAGGTCAGATTTCCTTGATCATTCTCAGGTACAAACCATATGCAACCCTTCTACCTTCCTTCTAACGTGTCCCGAAGACTACTTCACCGAGTATGTATACTTTTTGGAGAATGAATTACATTGAACCCGTAAGTATCTCACAAGTTTGCTGGGTACACGGCAGAAAATACCGTAAAAAGTATCCGATTTTTGAGGTATCTATTAATTTTACTTATCGTTACATGTATTTAACCCGTTGGCTGCGATAGTATAAACTATAGTAGCAAATATATTTGTTTGTTGAAAAGCATAAATGAACCGTTTGTCCTGAAAATGGACTTAGGTCAGTTTTAAAATAAATGGCTCAAATATCTTCGTCAAAATCAATAAATAAGCAGGTTATAGAAAGTTTTATTAGTTGTAAGGAGCTGAAAATGAATGGTCACTATAGTGGCCGAAAATATCAGCGGGTTAAATTATATTAAAAATGGAAAGCCGATATGTCGGGCCTAGGGTACTAAAAGGGTTAGAACGTTGAGTGCTGGGCCGAAATCCGTGTTATACGATACATCGCGGCACATATCTGTAACGTGTACATAAGCTCTAAAAATAAAATGTTTAAGAGCTCTGCAATACATGGGTTACTTTACATCGTGGTCGTAACGTTAAAAATATTAAAATTTTACGAATATTGCCGATATATTTGATTCGAGTTATAGTTAGGTGTACCCCACGGCATTCAACGTGTTAACCCTTTCGTCCCTCAATGCAAGTTTTATGTTTCGGACAAAAAAATAATATATAAACCTAGTGGTACACGTATGTACCGATAACTTTCAGGTGTATTGAAATATTAGTGGTACATGTGTGTACCATTCGGGACGAAAGGGTTAATACTGAAAGAATAAATTATTCTCTCATCAATTATTATCAACTTTGGAAAGAAAGACATTTTTATAATTCATACAATTCGGAACCCATAATGAAGGCATAGTAGAACAACTAGTATTTTGAGATCGCCTTAATTTAAGATTCCGAAAGATTCTGGAAGAGTATCCTATGACAAATATATATTCAAATAGATAGCGAACCGAATAAAATATATATGCAATTAATACAGACACTTTACGTTTGAAAACTGTCCGTTATACCGGAACAGGAATTTAATTTGGCAGCATTGCAATATTTCGCGAGGCAGGTATACCATGAAATACACTGTTCAGGTGTAAGTCCATAACTCAAAGTAATAATTTGCACCGCGGTACGTCATGATCTTTATGGATATGGTTTTTAAATTTTTATAACACGGAGTTAACTGCATGCCAGAAATATTGGATACGAACAGGTGTAGTTGCTGGCGATCGATTCGATGCGATACCTCCATAACTTATAGGTTATAAGTTACCAAGAGAGGAGGTATTATCTTGCAGTAAGAATTATTAATGATCTTTCGAGGAAAGGTCCATATGCATAGTCTTTATCCTCTCGTATCGTGAAATATTAAAAAATCGTCTGCAGCTACTCTTATAATTCTGCTTGAATATAAAAAGTGCATATAAAATGAATATAATTGTATAGGATTGCATAAGAATATCACTGGATTGGGACGGTTTTCGTAATTCTAGTATTAACATCATAAAAGAATGAAACAAAAGCTATTGAATGACGTATAATATATAGCTGATTGGAAATTGTTACGAGATATGTATATTCAATATGAAATGAAACTGCACGAACTTATAGACCAGCCTAATAATATTTGGCCAAGGTATGCATTGCACAATGATTAGAATTGATCTTTTATGAAATAAGCGACCTATCGGACAAGGTCAAAACTATTACATTTTTCCGGAGTACCGCTAAGAAAGATGGCGCTTAAAGAGGGATCTGATATGGTAGTTAACTGGCTCGTATACCGCGACATGCAAATGCACCTTATAGTCCTTTAGCTTCGGGCACAAGTAAAGCCACGCAAGGATAAAGACGTCTGTTCTTAAGTATTCAAAGTCCAATCTACGTCAGATGCCAGTAAAAAGTAACATTCTACAATTAACGAAGATATATTCCTCGTACGTATCACCCGCGAAAGAAACGCCGCCATTATTTTTTTCCTAAAATGAACTCTGACTTTGTTTAATAATTATCGGATACCAGTACAACCAAGTAAAGTTCAATATAAAATCAGTAATGACGTCGCATCACATCACATATTCCCTGATGTCACGTGATAGAATCCGAACAGAAAGCATTCACTATCGAATTACCAACCAAGTAAAATCCAGTATAAAATTCGTAATGGCGTTGCATCCACGTGAAGGAATCCGAACGAAATGAATTTCACTATCGAATTCAATTTTTTAATGCAAGAAGAAGTCTGTGTAATATTGTTACACGAGACGGAGGTGTAGTTTTTTTAATGGATCACGGGCAATGTGAAATTCTTTAAATTCTGGCGGACTTTACGGAGAGTAAGGTAGATTCTCAAGTAATTGCATAATGCATAATGCATTTTATGGTGACGATCAATCTTTCGCGATATAAAAATTCAGACGGAGCTAAATCTTCCGTGGGTTACTCTGATACGGTGAAGAAATATTGGTTTGAGACTGATCCACCGAGATAATACGTCATGCAACGTGCAATGCAAATGCAGCTGTACTTCTTTATGCCCCGCGCGGCGAGACTTTTCTCCATCTTGGAAATGTTGCTTATATTTGCCGGAATGTGATAACGGCGATTGAGGCGTTGGAAATTTACAATGAATTATGTAAAGCTTTCATAAATATTCACCCTTCTTATCAAGTTAGATAGAACTGCATCGATTGCAACTTGTTTCCATGAAGTTTGCTGTAAGGAAATGCTTACTTGGAATTCATCTTGAACTCTTTAAAGTCGTGATCAAGATATTTTCAAATCCATAAAGTAAACATAAGATGCACATTGAGTAGTCGTTATTTAAATAACACGTGTGATAATTTTGCAGGTGAGATTGTTTTAATGGAAATTTTGTTGTTAAAAATAACGGAAGTACGCATGCGAAACGATAAATATTAAGCATCCATCAAAATGGCGTTTACACGGAAACGTAGTACTACGTTAATCATCGTCTGACTCACGCGAAATTTCCGGGCAACGATAGTCAATTTTAGTCGCAGTGGAAAGGTCGAACTTTGGACTTTTATATAATCAATTTCATATTCGAAAATCTGGTAGTTTACGCTAAAACTACCAAAGGAATCAAAATGATTTATCTGCCATTTTTAATTAGATTTTATATACTTTTATTTTATATACCTAACGCAAATGATTGAATTCATTTATTAATTTAGATCGTCCAGATCTAGTTTGTATATAAATAACTGTGTAAGCATAACTGAGTATATATTTGGTAGTTCTAGTGTTAAAGGTCAGTTGCAACGGACATTTTGTGTATGTTCCAATATGTTTACGTCATTCAACTTTAAAACGAAGTCTATGATATCGTGCTACAAGTCAAACGCGTGTTTAACACGTTGTACGCCATGGCGGTCACCGATAGCAATATTTCTAAAATACGAATCAAATATATCGCTAATATTCGTGAAATCTTCAATATTTTTAACGTTACGATAACGATGTCAAATAACTCATGTATCGCGGGGTATCGTATAACACGGATATCGGCGTGGCGCTCAACGTGTGAAAACCTCCGAATGCCATCCTTCAAAATGATTTTCATGAGCGAGTAAAATATTTGATTTCCATATGCATAACAAGAAATCGCAGCCATCTTTACGTGTGCAAGATTTGCGTTAAATGTTTATTGTTAACGTAATGAATATTGCGCGAAATTATACTTAAGGGAATTCATACTTAAGGGAATTCATTGCATAAATTAATGAACGGAGAAGTTGCATATTACTTTAACAATTTGTGTACTTGAATTTATTGTAATACTTTACGCGTAGTTAGATCAATTTTTGAAATGATGTACTTCCTTCTTTTGTACTTATACACACGGTTCGTTTACGGAGGAAAAGATTTGCTACGATAGTTTAGACAGCCATCTTTTTCTTCTCGAGATCTCCGTTTTATTATAGTTTCCGCTATGCGGCAACTTTGCAGATGTCACGGTCAAGTACTCGGAAAAAGCAGACCCGGGGCAAGGACACGTTTTTTTAAGCCTACCCTCGGAATATGTAACAATTTTTCGACTCTAGGTTACTCGCCATCGCCTTCGTATTTTCTTACGCGATACTTTAGATTCGAAAATTGAATGCAGAAGAAGTCGACAATGGAATATCCAAAAAGTGGAAAGCTGAATATACGAAATGTGAAAATCTAAATATATAAAAAGTGGGAAACTGAATATACGGAATGTGGAAATCTAAATATATAAAAAGTGGAAAACTGAATATACGGAATGTGAAAATCTAAATATATAAAAAGTGGAAAACTGAATATACGAAATGTGGAAATCTAAATATATAAAAAGTGGAAAACTGAATATACAAAAAGTAAAGAATTGAATATAAAACAGGTGGAAAACAGAGTATGGAAACTCTGGTGGAAACGGTTGATGTTTCAAAATGTGTTATTTTGCGTGATCGAATTCGTTTAAGTTTCCATTGCAATGGCAAGAAACTTCAAGCAGATTTGCTTTACAATAAGTCCAAATTCTTGAAAAATTCTATTTCCAAACAATGGACGTTGGAAATTTCACAATGCTTCTTTAGACAATGTTTCGATAATCGGAGGCGTATGAATAATACGTTGGACAGCTGCGTCATTCGCATGGATGTTTAAATTTCCGCGATTTTGTAACAGGAACTAAATCACGCATATAACGGGAAATATGTGAAAAGCGTTTCAAGAAATGTGTATTATTAAATGACCCGAATGACGTTTCCCTCGCCTACGATTATTAAGTTCTTTGTAGAAGCACGTAAATACCAGACGACTATTCGGAATTAGGTTTTAAGATGAATTTATGTATCGAGAATCTAGAATCTTAAAAACCACTCGTATGAATATCTGATAATTGCATTTCTCAGACGGTGATTTATTTGACCAAAGACACGAGCCGAAGATAAATGACATTATCAATTAAATTAAATTCGAGGTGAATTCGCGTTATACAAAATGTATAAGTCTCAAAAAAGACATTGAGATGTGACACTAACGAGATGGTTTGTGCCTATAATTTATTTGACGTAATATTTTAACACATTGCGGACCAAATATTTCATTATTATAATTCATGCTTATGGTGTCATGAATTATTAATTATAATATTGGGTTGTCCGAAAAGTTCCTGCCCAGTTTTAAGGTAAATTCAAAGGCAACATTATTATATGTCGATATATATTTATCAATTATGTATATATCCTTTTGCTCCACAACCTTCCTTCATATTTCACGCAACTTCCTGGCAGAACTTCTCAGGTTTTTTGCCGAAAAACTACTGAAAATCGACATGAACTTTCCGGACAACCCATACTTATGATACACCCACGCTTCAACTTGTGATATAGATAGTAAAAATTACTTTTGATAGATAAAATAGAAAATTCGAGATATCTCGTAATCTGTCTCCAACAATAGAATACGAAAGGCGAGATGTCTCGTCATCCGTCGGTAATGTGTTAAGAGGAGACAAAATCGACTGCCAACTACTGAAAACCAAACAAAGTGTTTTGTAGGAGGCAATGCATCATGGCGGACAATGAGTATTTAACGTCGCGCCACTCAATGAGCCCTAATTATCAAGCGGACAATTCCGAGATAAATACTCCCTCCGAAGTAGACCTCGTTTATAACAAGATCCAAGAGAGACTGGCATACTTGCCGGACAAGAGGGTAAACTGCGAATTCGGGAGAAAGTAAGTAGGATTGGTCGCGCGAGATCGTTTCCCAAATTAAATCGGCGAAACCTGTTCCGTAAGAGGAGTAAAAGTACCCGCGATTGAAAGAAAAGAATATTCGCTCGGTGAACACCTATTAGTGATGCGCGGGCGAAGGTCCGTTTGAATTTATGAATGAACGCCATTCGTGATTGAATGCTAAACAGATGACACGAAGAGATTGTAAAAATCCGACCTACGCGTAACGAGTTCTCCGACACGAAAGATGTAACAGCCGTTTCAGCAAATTCTTTGACAAGCTTTCCTACAGCTTGAAAAGTTATGAGAAATACGTGTTGTCATTATAAATATTCGAAGAATAAAGAATTATGCAACGTGAGTCAAGAACGATATAAATCTGTTACGAGACGTGTCGGGTGATAAATAACTTCCTGTTATGGAATCGTTTTGTTTGGTTAATCAAAGTTCGTGGAATGAATTTGTGAACCCCTGCGCGCTGATTAAAGGGGTATTATTTTGCATCGTTATCGAGGAGCCATGCATACTTAAGGGTCAAACCAGGCCATCTTGAACTGCAGATAGATGGAAAAAATCATAAGAGTCCACAGGAAGGCAGTGAAAGGTCGGATTACTTCGTGTTATTCGAAGTGCCGTTTCGAAACCGACCGTTTCGTTATTTGCGATTTGAAATTTTACTAAGAGAAACTGATATTACGGCAATCCGAAACTACCGGCATACATGGTAAATCGTTTTATATATTTATACGATAGATTTACATGAATTCTACCTTATAAATGATTATAATTCCAACGTGTAAGTCCACGTCCAATAACTTCTCGTCTCGTAATGTACATAAATATTTCCCAATATCGAACATATTTCAAATGAGAATAGCGGAGAAGATAAGTGTCAGTGAGATAAGGCGGAAAACGCGTTAATAATGAAATCGAAACTGATACTAGTATCAATGGCCTAATAATCATCGAAACATCCTCCGATATGAATTTGTTCCAAAAGACATCGCTAAGTATGGCAGACATTTTTTTACGTCATCCCCAAATAGGTTTATAGCGAAACCATAAAACACGTTTCACAATGTTACCATATGGTACATCGTACACGTAACGTGTACACAGATTAGATTAAATAGACTTACAAGTCTACAATTATAAAATACTCGGGACGTTAAAGTAAACAGCGTTTGCAAACATTTTTTCCCCCGCGCGTAGCTGTCTTCGTGATTCTTGATCTAATCGCGACTTATGCGTCGGATAAGAAGATTTCCAATGTAAATAGTTCTTTGCGGACATAATCTCGTAAGCGCCACGAGAAGACGTCGAAACAGTTCTCCGCGAAATTTGATGTCGGAATTAGATTACTAAGTTCGTTAGCTTGAGCGTAATATGGCAGACGTAGGTAGGGGTCTCGAAAAGGAGCGGATTTAAGGTTATATCAGAGGAAGACGCGAGTAAATGTCAGCATAAAGTTCGCGAGAGTAGTGCGATACGGAGGATCAATAAAACATGATTTTACATGGAAACATAGAGAACGTAACTGCGTTTGAGTTCACAAATAATATTACGCGCAATACGGAAAGCATTATGTGCGTTGGATAAGTTTCATATTGAATATCACTACATATACGTAATGCCATGGAATAAATGTCGTGCTCATCGCACACACAATTATAACTTATCAGCGGATGACGTTGCGTTTTGCATTCACCCCGGAAATCAATAGCAGAGTTTCGTATGAAAATCGGAGAAGGAAGAATACTTTCGATCGTTTCGATTTCACTTTCACCGTTCTATCAATCTCTGAGAAATTAGTACGATTACGATAAGTCCCCTCGTAGTACCAAGAAACCACGTCATTTCCTCGTTCTCGAACGACTGTAGGAACGTGGTTCTTCGCACGACATACTAATTACATATTTCCATATTAACTCGAGGATCGACCGCGTGCAAGAAACCAGCCATTTCGGTGTTCGATATATTTCGAAGGAACGATCGATCGCCGTAAAGTCGGAAATAAGATCGCTCGGTATAAAAGCGGAGAATATATGGTATAAAAACTAGGAGAGGAAATCCAGAGCGAGATGGTGGCATGTGGAAACGGGTGTTCTTTGAGAAAGAGGAACGTAGCATGTAAGAGAGGGGAAGGGAGGAACAGTGATTTCCGTATAAACGAGCCGCTCGCGGATCGGCGCACGTTCCTCGTGTCCAAAATGGCTGGTCGCTAAAATTAGCGTCCGAAAGTTGCGAGGAAGATTGGAGCATGATAGAGAATCAGCCGTTGGCGGCATGCCTCCGGTTTCGTACTCACCTTGACGTCGAAGAAAAGTCATATAAAATGGTATCGCCCTGCTGGACGGCCGCCTTTTAGCGTAAAAATCGAACGGTTGTTCGCGTTTATATCGAGACAGATGGATCGCCCTGTTGCGAGCACCCCAGTGTCTCGTTTTACTTGTGTCTGCGATATCGCCTGAACGAAAGTTCGCTCGGAGGAAAAACGGTCAGGCGGGCCGACGTTTCACCGTGACGTGCTTTTTTGATATTTTGCGCTTCCCTTTACGCGTCTTTACGAGACGATTCGAGAATTGCTCGCTCGAACGAGTGACTTACTCGATCGCACAAATTGGTAGATCAACTAGGCGATATTACTACGAGACCTTTATACGTGAAATCGTAATTCTAACGTAACTTTTTCCGTTCGCTACGTGCACACTCGACAGAAAAAAACGCTCCGGCTTATGAGACGGCTACTGCCTGAATACAACTGCGAAAGCGGCTCGTGATTGCCAGGGACGTAAAACGTGGCTTGCGACTCCCCCGTGTACCCAAGTCCCTCTACCTTTCGCGATACTTCGTTTTTTTACCGTGTCACGTGAACTATCTTCTATCATTTACAGTAAAGTAATTAGTAACACGCGGTGCCCCCATATAGCAATAATTCCTTATAACAATATTAAATCTAGATTATTATAGACATTTATTTTCACAAAAGTTCCCAAAAAATAGTTTGTACGCACCAGTATCTACATCTTAAAGTTGTATAGAAAATTATCTAACTAAATGACAAAATTCTATTACCTCCTCATTCATGCATGTTCTGTGCCGGATTTTAACATAATTATAAGTCGATCGGATACCATAACTTAATTTAAATTATGGACAATTACTAACGTTTCCTTAAAAATTGGTTCACAGTGCGATTTCAAACAGGGTCAGGAAAGGTAGAGATATAAGATTATCGTTTTTACTTATACTTAATATATTATTAAAGCGATTTTTGATTAAATAGTACAACAAATAAATTTGTACGGTGTTGAATTTCGACTTCGTGATGATTTACGCGCATGATCTTCCGTCTAGTTTTAAATTGCAATTAATTGCCGTATGATTCAAGTCCATGACTTTTCAGATAATTTATCGAAAACATACAAGTATATCGTCAATTTTATGCTATATACATTTTCTGTCTGCAACTGACGCAATGCGCAAGATTGGTGTAACTCCGGCAGTGGGGTTGTGTAAGTTCTGTGTATCGGTCGCCTAACCTCTTTGTAGTATTCAAAGTAACTACGCACGTGATGTTAGCGGTTGTCTTTACGCAGAGCGTGGCTCCTGCCAAATTAATATAATTACAGGTATTCCTCGAGAAATTCCATCAGATTTCGAATATGTAGTTACTTAGAAATTATTACACCACTATTCGCAATTAGAAGTTGTTACCTCTTATCAGCTGTAAGAAATGTTCCATACATTGTTTCTGACAAACTGCTTGATTTCGTTGATAGATAAGAATTTGTGTAGTTTAAGTATAGTCTTAAGATTACGAAGTAAATATTTCTAGGAAATTAATATTGTCGTAGATATATTTAATTTCGTTTTTGCGAATTACATATTGCAATAGATTGCAATATATCGTTAAGAAGTTAGAGTCCGTCGAGGCACGTTCGGTTTCTTATCGATAACGGTAGATAATTCACGAAGTTTGACGCGCAAAATTGTTTGGTTTTGTTCGTAGATAAGCACGTTTGCAATTTTTGATATTGTGTTAAATATTGAAAGTAAGTCGGTAAAAATATGACGTCGCCGTTTACTTGTATCACATGCCGTGTGGCATTCAGGGACTTGGAAGTTCAAAGACAACATTATAAATCCGATTGGCATAGATATAACTTAAAAAGGAAGGTAGCAGATTTACCTCCTGTTACTGTTGAGGAGTTTCAGAAAAGAGTAATAGCTCAGAGAACTAAAAACGATCAGTTGCAAGATGAGGAAGACACAAACTGCAAGATATGCAAAAAGAACTTTAACACTAGGAATCAATATGAGAATCACTTGTTGTCGAAAAAACATAAAGAAAAGTCTATTAAATATAATAATAGGGAAGAAGAAAGTAATAGTTTAGAATCTATACATAAATCGTCAGAAGATAATGTTAGTTCGATTAAGTCAGCTACAAAGAAAGATATCTGCGAAGAAACAGCTAGTAGTAGTAGTAGTAGTAAAATATCCGGCCAAGAAATGGAAGTCGATTCCGATGCTGAATCGGTCGATTCAGACGAATGGATAGAGGATACTGAAAATCCGGCAAAAAATAATGATTGCTTGTTTTGCAATCATCACAGTAGATCTTTAGTTTGCAATCTGAAACATATGACTGTCGCACACTCCTTCTTTATACCCGATCCAGAATACTGTGTGGATATCAAAGGTTTACTTATATATCTCGGGGAAAAAATATTTGCTGGATATATGTGTATTTGGTGTAATAATTCTGGTAAGAAAAATAATAATCTGTACAGCATGCTTGTAACTTGCGATTTGCTAATGCTTTGCGAATATCGTTTTCGTTATTGAGATATAGAATTTTGCGTATTGTAATCCGTTAATAGGGAAAGCGTTTCAAAGTGCGGACGCAGCTAGAGCGCATATGATAGATAAGGGTCATTGTAAAATGTTACACGAAGGAGATGCTCTTGCGGAGTATGCAGAGTTTTACGATTATTCGTCCAGTTACCCGGATCAAGAAGCGACCGACCCAGATGCGGAAATCGAAATACCGGAGTTAGATGATGCTGATTACCAATTAGTATTACCATCGGGAAATGTGATCGGTCATCGATCTTTAATGAGATACTACAAACAAAGCTTAAATCCGAACAGAGCCGTCGCTATACCGAAGAGTGAAAAAATGCGCAAGATTTTATCTCAATATAGGGCTCTTGGATGGACAGATACACAGAAGGATATAGTTACAAAGAAGGCTAGGGATATCAAATATATGCAAAGAATACAAGCGAAGTATTCTACTCAATTACAATTTAAAGCAAACAAATTTCAAAAATATTTTAGGCCACAAGTCAATTACTAGATTTTACCATTCTGTATTTAAAATATTGTTGAAGACTGCATTCCTCTTTAAATTATGTAATTTCTATGAAGAATGCATTGTTAAACAGCACTATTGTGTTAAATATTTATACATCGATGGCATGAATAAAGTTCTAACTTTTATTTAATTACGCATTGAGTCGGCCGAAAATTGGGAATTCGGGAGGACGCAATATGTGACGCAAATCATTAGAAACTGAATATTTATTTGGCGGATATTCTTATAAAATAACTTGTAATATATTCTCGTAATACTTGACACCAACAAAAATATCATTTCTCATTACTTTTATGATTACACTCATGTGGACCCGTTATCAAGTAATTCATGCGATATCATTAGCTAAATCGCCGTTCTTTTTAGATAATTTCTGATTACAAAAATTGGGAAACAATCCATTATCTGCGTTCTCCTGATGGCCGATTCTCATAAATCGTATACTATTGTAAAATATCTCCTTCCATGTATTTTATACATAACGCGGTCAATTCTTATTGAACCATCATTAAAATGCACGATACACAGAAAGACCAAAAAATGTCAAATTACATTTGACATTAAACTTTCATTGTTCCAGGCTATTGCTCTCAGAGCTGTGCATCTCTGTAAACTTTTTCAATATACGAACAGTTTATAAATTTCGATAAACCTTTACCATGAAAATCCGGCTGAATTTGTACTTTAAAATTCCCGATCATGAAACAGAAATATTAAATGGATCTTTATCCTCGCATTCACCTGTTGAATATTTTCTCTAATCTTACTTCGCTTTAACAACAATTATTCGATACAACGATACTTCGTTCAGAACACAGAAAAAGGGCAGTAAACCGGTTTTTCCAAATGTTGTTACCTTTTTAGTGAAACAACCGGTTCGCCCATACTTTAACATACGACAGTTATTCTATAAACATGTCTTCACGACAAACATACATTAGAGAGATGTTATTGTCACACAACGATACACATAGTTTATCTACTGTTCTTTCGTAAACCATTTTTGTCGGATATACAGCCAAGTCTCTTTTTATGCGATAGATACGTACCACAGAAATCCGCACGAAAAAAAGATATAGCTTGATTTGTAAAATTCAGGATAATTTGTTGAGATACCAGAAGCACAAAAGAGATACTTACACACATTCAATTATTTTGTTTCGTTTATGCATAAAAAGATTTTAAACTCGAACAAGAAAAGCTTTATTTGTATGTGCAAATTATTCTCTTCTCTCTTAATTCCCAGCAGAAAAAATAGAAAAAGAACGAAAATAAATGGACGAGTGTGTTAAAAGCCTGTTAAAACTTTCTAGATTTCTTGGATTAGTTATTTTCTCTTGCTTTTTACTTCATCGCATAACTGAAAACCGTTTTTAAAATATGCGCATAACAAGAGACTCGACTGCATTAAATATCTTTTGATTAACGTCGAATCTTTAACCTCCATTTTAATCCAATACTTTTACCATCAGCTTTAAAGCTTGATGAGGAGGAGCTGGTCGAATGGAGTCCTCCAGTTCCGAGTATGAAATTTCCGCTTCCACCTGTAAACCGAACCTCGAGCAAACTTTTTGCGAATACATTCCAGTCGCGTCGGCTTTAAACACCTGTAAATATGTAAGCATAGCTATAATTCGATATATCATTACTTCCCGTCACGAAGTTTGTATACATTACTATAAACAACAACATGCAAGAGTACCTTTCGAGAAAGTAACGAGTTACAATTGCAATTACATCTCGTTAAACGAAAATCATCCCATGCACATTAACTGACGAACATGCTGGAACAAAGACATAACGACACTGCAAATAATAATCATTATTTTAACGTTTTATGTCGAGGTTTTGTGTTGAGTTTTAACTAAACACATAGAATCTACAAAAAGGCTTGCAATTATTTCTTTTATAGATTGAAATCGTATATGAAAGCCAAGAAAGTATAATAGGTATTAAATTCAGTAGAAGTATAGAAATAATTAATAAAATATTGATTATAACGTAAAGAATATTTGGAGTTTCCTGTTGATCCAAGAATGTCGGTTGTTTTTTATTCTGACAGAAGAGAGTAATAATTAAACATATATAAAATATAATTTGGGATTCGTTCATTGAACAATTATTATTTTACATATTTTATATATATAATTAATAAGATACTTTTTATAACGTAAATAATGTTCGAAGGTTCTTGATCCCAGGATTTCGGTTATTTTTATGTCTCGCTTCTACCGTAATAAAAAATAATCGAGTTTCTTGGATCAACAACAAACTAGAAAGATCATTTACGTTATAAACGATATATTATTAATTATATATATATGTTGCGCTTTAAGCAAGTCGGTAATTTATATTCATGGGTGTGCCATCAAATTAGAACAAGTGGTTGAGTGCTGTAGGACGAACAGAGTTGCGCAGAATTTCGAAATGAAACGGAAGTATTTCATGCTCGACTTAACACTAGAACTAACGACCATATTTCACTTATGCTTACACATTTATTTATATATAAACTATGGCTGAAGGATTTAAGTTAATTATTGAACTCAATTATTCCTGTTGCATAGATAAAATCAAAGTATATAGAATCTCGAACAATACGCTGTGGTATATTCGAAGAACTTAACCCAAAATGGCGGACAAGTCATTTTGACTCCTTCGATAGTTCTAGTGTTAATTACATGCTCCGATGATAATAACGGCCACGACGATACGATTAGAAAAGTATTATGCATCAATTCAACGATCACATTTTAACCGTTATTACCTTAAAACCGGCATCTTTTGCAACTTCTATACTGTCTCTTAACAAATCGTTCGCGAAACCTTTTCCACGGTGATTCTCATCTACACTTAGAATTCGGCATTCGAATAAGTTCTCAACGTCGTACTTTGAAAAGAGATCGACTTTGTCGTTCACTTTGTACAGAAGTCCGAAAATCGTTTTAAATTTCTCATCTTCCAACTCGGCAAGGCGCCGTTCGGCTTCTTCGCGTTCTCCTTTCTTCAGTATGCCGTTTAAAGCTATGCCTATTATCTGTTATGATAATTCGTATGATAGACAACTAATTTCAATTCCAAACTCTAAGAATATATCAAAACCATATATCGTAATATTATTAAATTAATCAACAATCTTGCCCTTGATTAATATATTGAACAACGGAATCATGTATAATTATATTCTTTGAAAAAGAAAGTAATTAAAGTTGTTCGATATTCAAAATGAATTCAACATAGATAAAATAGTAAATTTCACATTTTACGCCCGCAAATAAATTTCTACTCGGTAAACAAAAGATTCAGGTTCATTGATGTCCACATCTTGTGTTCATTCGTTGCACGCGATTTAATGCCAGAGGATTAATACGAATTATTCGGAATTAATATGCCATCATTTTTATTTTGAGATCTTCGAAAATGATAGATATATATATATATATATATCTAATATTTGTATTAAATTCGCCCGCGGTAAAAACACGTATCACATCACTCACACTATGGAAACGGAAAAAGGTTTTCCGCCTTCGCAGTTGCTTCGGAGAAGTATTTTAAATAAACACTTTCGATACGTTTCAACGAATACAACATCTTCTTAAGTTCTTAAAATACTGTTTAAAAAGTTTACACATCGACGTCGTGTTATCGTGAAGGATAACGAAAAGAAATGTTTCCGACGAACTTACCTCCCCATCTTTATCCACGAGCATCCTGGAGTGTCCCTGTTTCAATGTAAGCAGGCAATGTCTCTCGAGTTCGTATTGGGATTCTCCTTTTTTGCAAAGCCCCACCGCATTGTTCAACGGTTCGTCCGCGAAGAAGTTCCATTTTAAATGATTGATCGTATCTTCAAAGCGATTTTCCGGGATCGGTATGATGCTTATTGTATCGGACGTCATCTTTGGGGTGGACACGGCACGAATTTTCCGCGCACTGAGAGGATTTTCCACGCGCGCACCACCCTTAAGCAGGGAGAGTTGGCTCATATGGGAAAAGGTCCATATATTGATTGACCCAGTTCATGAAACTTACTAGCTACAATCATCGTATATCCTTCCGAATCAGTCCTGATAAGGAAATATGACGGAATCCCCTTCCCGATAATTACAATCTTTCATCAGGAACCGGAAGTGCATATCCAATACCGACTTTCTTATTGAATATCGATATCACGATCAGAGTAATGCACGACACATCGTCGAATAATTCAGCGCGGTTGTGTTTAAAAAAAATGAGGGGCGTGAATGAATAATAATAAGAACAATAATGTACAGATATATATACATGTTTATTATCCATAAATTTTTACTAAAGTAATTGAACGTGTAACCTTGCGTAACCGCGCACCCATCGAAAATTGTGTTATATGATATACAGTATTCTTATTAACATTTTAACAATAAGAATACTTGGAATATATTTATACAGTAACTTTTACAGATACTGAAAGAACGATACGTGGTCGTTGAATGACATTAATAACACTTTTCAGCGTCGTGGAATTAATAAATGTTAATAATGTCGGAAGACCAATAAAACTTCATCCTCGCATAAATCTTGTCTTTAAAATTCTTCGATCTTACGAAGTGTGCCATTCTCGAATGGCTTTGTTTTCATATAATTAATGTTTTATTTAAGATATACGAGCGTTTTCAAATTAATATTGTCGTTGAAAGTAAATTTTCTGATGGATTTCAAGTGGTTCTTAGCATCATGATTCACTGGACTCGCTCTTTTTCTGCACTTTCGCTCAGATTCAGAACATACTGTTTAATACTTGGGCATATACAGCAAGCTATATACAGTGTTTAGAACAATAGATCCTCGTCTCCTTCATCCAGCATGTTTGCCGCTTCTAAATCATGTCCAGCCGCGATTAATGTAGCCCTAGCAGCATCAGCCTAAAAAAAAAGAATAAAGATTTATCATGTCTCCATAGAAACCAGGGAAATTTATTACAATCCTGAATTTGATGGCATTTTACCTTAGCCTTCGCTTGCTTTTTCTTATCCTGAATCTTCTTTAACCGATAGAACTCCTCTCTCTCCAATTCATCTAACTCAGAAATAATATATGCAAGAGTTCTTTCGATTCTTGGAATGATAACATGCTCAATAGCATTCACACGTCTGTTTGTAATTTTAATAACTTCATCCAGAGTTACGAAACTAGTTTGTAGAGAAGCCAGCTCTACAAGCAGCTTAATTGCTCTCTGATAATTTTTCTTCAACTTAGCCAATTGTTGACCACCCCTGGCCAAACCAGCTAATTCGTATGTGTCTGTACCATCTTGGTAAGATTCGAATACTGGTAGATTTACACCTGCCACATTGTCTTTCTTAGAACGTATTTTAATTTGTGCCTTTGTCACATTCTGAAGAACCACTTGGTTGAAATCTCCAGTCGCGAATTTGGCTTCAGCCAATGAGAAAGCAGCTTCTTTCATTACCTCTCCCATAAGAGTTTTTGTCTAAAAATTGAATTGATATCAATAAATTTCAACTGAATAGTGATTGTTTTAATATACAGTGTTTCATAACGATTTTCAAAAAATTATACCTCGATGATTTTTCCTAAAATCAATCTAAAACGCATTTGCAATGCATCTGCTTTCTTCTTAAGTAAGCCATGGCCTTTTGTTGCACCCTGTAGACGGGATTTCATTAACATTTGCGCGCTGAAACAAAAGAAGTTTTAAATTTATATCCGTGTTCGATATAATATATATTATATATATTATAATTGATAAACGCCTGGATTCTAAAAGTTACAAGTTCGTTATAATATTTCGAGCAAACTGTATGGTTACGCGTATTGACAATCCTTTATTGAAATTAAGACATATAAAACTAGTCTACGTTTTATTAATCACATGATAATATCTTTTAAAAAGTGTAATATAAACGTTCAAATCGTATTGAGTTAGGGTTACACCCATTTTATGACGGCCACCAGAGTTTCGATATAATACGATGGAAATTAGTAACAGAAATGAAACAAGTGAAAAATGAATTAGATGAATAATTGAAGCAAGCTCCTGCATTCATAATTAAAAAACTTACCCCCGAGAGGGGAAAATCGTGAGTTTGTCCTTCCCAGACATATTTTTTAGACTATCAAGCAGACAGGAATAAGATTGATCAGCTGACACGCGGGACCGGAAGTCTTAGGGAGGTGCATTCTTTAGTAGAATGGCGGGTTGTTTCGCGGATATTCAAACTTGAACGACTGCCAAATTTGTCATATGAGACTCTTCAAGTTTTTCCAGTATCCTAATTTTAATACGCCGAAAATATTTATATATTTCATAAAGAATTTATTGGTTTAATTAATTGCCATTTTAGACTCAGACCTAACTCAGTTTTATACTAATCATATAGTATACTAACATTTTTCAGTTAGCTTTTCTCTTAGATTTCCTATTAAAAAATATTAGTAAGAATATTATTCGACATAAATTGATTTTATTAATTTGCACATAATGTAAATCATCATTTAATTATTTAGTAATTTATGAATCTCGTAACCACTCATAAATTTGACACATCCTTTGTGTATTTAAAGATAGGTTGTCTAGTTTACGCTTGTAATATTTTTTAAAATTGCTATTTTCATATTTCAGACCATATAATATATCGAAACGGAATTATTACTGACATGTGCGCTGTTGATTTCCGCAGTTCCTGTCAAACAAGAATTGGCGGTAACGCTTGTTAGGAAGCCTCGGGGTTAATACTTTCTCACCATAGAGTTAGGTAAAAAATAGCATGTTTATACAAATTTTCATACAGATTTCATACAATTATCTTATCTAATAACAAAAGTAGATGGGAAGTTTTGATTTATATCGTTATGATGGAAGGTAAATATTTATTTTCAGCGATCTGATATTGGTTTTAACGAAAAATAATGATTCACGCGCTAGACATTTCGAAAAACTTTATACTGAATAAAGCGGTTCGCGAGGCAACCGATATTTTACTTCAATCGCGTACGGCTGACAAATCGGACCTTAATCTTCGAAAGAAAAAAGAGGAATCGGCCAATCATGTTATCGAACAATTAAATATTTCGAATCTTCAAGATTTCTTGGTGAAAATGGCGAATATTGCTTGGGACTTCCTAAATGTTTTAAGTATATGCCAGGGAAGTAGAAGAAGAGCACCACATGATAATCAATGAAGTATCTTTCAAATTAGACAAATTGAAGTTTGAATTTCTATTACAATTTTTTTTCGAACTATGTACTGGCAACTTAGGCTACAGGGAAGAGGAATAGACAAACCCAGTATAACTGGCAAAAATATTGTTTTATTATAACAATGTCCATAAATACTTTGTACAACTCTTTACTATAAAGAAGTCTGACCAGGTTTTAGTACTTGTCTTATGGTAACATTAATCCTAGCTTCGGATATATAAGTGTTAGCTTTATCCCAGTCATCTTCATCCCATTTACACTTCCGTTCATTTTCTTCTTCAATGTCGCACCATGATATGATGTCAGCTGTTAAAATCTTTGGTATCCCGTGATACCTTAGTCGTGAATCCCCAGACATTATCAGTATATCTCCGCTTCTTAAATACATAGCAACCGTTGGATCATCCAACATAAGTCCTCCCATTAAATATAACCCAGTTTGTCCCAAACTTATAGAAAATAATGGAGCCTCCACATTCGCTTCCGAATGATCAGTATGACCGGATAAAGTTGAATTCATTCTATAATAATTTATAATTCCAGCTTCTGAAGTAAAGTCATTGAAGCCAAGCACTCTTGCGAAACAAACAGTCAGTTCTGATAATTCAGCAGGCATTTTGGTTTTTGTCTCCTCGGAATATAATTTTGTCTCCCAGTTGTAGTGGTATCCTAATGTAGCCCATCTTAGTTTTGCTAATAAACTCTTGTTGTTATCCCTGCATGAAACGCGATTTAGATCATCTGTTTGCAATTAGACTTATATTGTTTATTATTACCTAAGGCAAGCATTCCACCAAGCTACATTCTCATCCATAACATTGTGAGCATTCAAATTTAATATGCTCGGGGTTCGCGTGTAATCTTTTAAACATTTAATCATCCAATATCTTTGTCCATCCGCGGTGAACGGGTTTCTGATGAATATCAGCCCTAATTATAATGAACGATAATTAAGTTAAGTGTCATTTCTCGAAATACGCGATTTTATATACCTGGTATTTTCCGAAATTCGTATATCTTCCATTCTTTAACCGGCTTTAATCCCAATTCAGGGAAACCTTGTTCATTAATTACGTGCCCTTTGAGACCTGTAACCTAAAACCGTTATAATTCTCGACAAAAGTCAAATATTTGCATTGATTTACATCGAATCGTACGCACGGTATTAGGATCTGGTTCATATAAATCGATAACGGTTCTTAAATCGGGCAACGGTTTCCGACTTTTGTAATATTTAAAGCTTTCTTTGAATACGCTCCGAACCGCAGGAGCCGCCATTTTTTTTCTTCTTCATCCATTTCCGCTCCGCAGCTTCTCTAAAGTCGCTCTCACAGTCGTGAAATTTGAAAGTAGATTTTCATATTAGATTTCTAGGCGGGACTGGTTTAGATGCTTTAAATGTTTCATTAACAATGTCATTTTCGTATGTTTATTTATGTGCGACAATCGTGAGTGTCAATGTACTTATGACCAACTATTATAGCGTAACTTCTATTTTAAACCACCGCGAAATCCAGTTTAAATGTAGTTCCACAGTCACATTGGCTGCCTTTCAATTTACACATTTTGTAACAATTAAACATAGATCCCATATATATTTAATATTTTAGGGGTAATGTGTTAAAAATACTGTAACATAGCACGATACTGAAAATTCGGTAAGTGATATATTAGATCAAATAAAACATTAATTGCTCCATTCTTTATATTAACTTTAGTATTAAATTTCTGTAATATTAACCCTTTGACTGTGAAAAGCCCTCATACTTTTTTAGTAAATCAACACAGTATGAAGCATACTGTTATGTGTCACATAACAACTGATCGAATAATTAAAACTTAATAACTCCTCGATTTTTCTTATTTTGTTCGACACATTTTAGTGTCGACTACTTTCACGTAATGGTTTTTTTTGTAGAACACACCGTAGTCAAAGGGTTAAATACCGCATCGAGTCTGCCAATATTTATTAGCGAGGTAATTAAGGGGATTTTCAAATGAAAGAACATAAAAAGATAGCCAAATTAAAAACAAAACAAGAAAATACATGTAATCCACAATGCAGGTGACTAAGAACAGGGAAATGTACGCGATGATTGAATGTGTTGTTCATTACTATTATTCGATTCACTTTGCATATCTTCACGATCCCAGGTACCAACACAAGGATGGAAATCGGAAAAGTGTGAGTTTTCATGTGACTTTTTCTCCTCCATTCTTTCGTGTCCGATCATTACGCACAGTGGTAATCGACTGTGACTAATTTTAGACTGCAATTTTCACACATATTGCCGGGAAATCGTATGATTTCATAGAATCGAAGAGAGACACGCCGCCCGGCTTCAAGGCTTTTCGAAAGCTTCGCGTAAATTAATAGCACGGTAAGCCGCCGGTTAATAATCGTCCATTACCATCGTTTCTATTATCCATAAATCTTGCTCACCCACCTGGATCGACTGTTCACCTGTATCTAAGAAATATGAGACGAGCCCTGCTCCAGTTACGTTAAAATGTATCACAATTACCAGCTATTCATTTGTCAGATAAATTAATAGATCCGTGTAACAGTATTTTTCTTCGAGATTCCATCTCGCGTGAAACTGATTCATGTCGGACTATCGATCATAAAAGTGCTTTCAGTTATTGGCATAATATGTCAGCAAGCATCTAAATGAAAAATCAGAATAGCTACATTAAATTGTCTATGAATCATTAATTTTATTCTTACTTCCTTCTTTCTACGACGGTAATAGAAGATTAGCTACGCCTTAAGGCGATACTACGTTTTACGACATTCTGGATATAGTAAGCACAAAGATGTGTTTAATCAATCTTAACAGTTTCATTCGAATAAAATATTATTTCGTTCAAAATCAGTGGGTACTGTAAACAGGGGGGATCTGAAAAATTCTGTAAAAAGTCGATAACGGAAAAAATCGGGAACGAAATTCGCCACGGAAGAAATATAATGCATAAAATATTTTCTGTATTATCGAAATTAAAGGCGGTAATTAAACTGCCTAGTTCATACGGATCATCTTGTATAATATAATATAATATGATACAATACAATATAATACAATGTAATGTAATATAATACACTTTTCTAATGCATTAGTTAGGGGCTAAATGTTTTTAAACGAAAGAGGAGCAAAGGATTGAAAAGGATAGTGAAATGTTTCTATAATACACACGTCGTCATAAGTGAACAATGCTGTTTCTCGAGGGAAAGGGAGGAAAAGTAAGAACACAGGTACTCAAAGCTGGGGCGCAACACGCGGATCGAATACCGGCGCATTAAAGGGAGCGCGTATTCTCTGACAGTTTCATGTCAACAAATGTCGTGCCCGCCAGTCGCACCCAGTCGTAAGCCAGGCCTGCACGAGCGAGGAACTCGCGCCGTATTCGCGAGACTAGCCAATCCCAACGCGAGACAACGCCACCGCGAGCCAATCACTGCCGCTACCAGTGACGACGGTCGCTAAAAATAGCCCGTATATATCTAGGCCGGTCGCGACCGCGAATTATCCACAGTCGTGCGCCGGCAGCCGACGAGGAAGCACGGTGTGGGGCGTAACCGGGGTACTTTGTTGTCATCGCGCACTGAAAAGGTAGGACCTTAACGTGCAAATTCAATCAGTTTTATTACAGGTTAAATGTGTTTTTTGTGCATTCGAATCAACCACGTGCTCGTCATAGTCCGTCATCGCGGTACGTGATAAAAAGTACTGTTTGTAGGTCGGGCACCCAACCTACGGCTATTCTTGTAATATAGTTCGAGGGTACAATAAGGTGTATCGGGGCTGTCGGCTAGGATTTTATTAGAATCTTCTTCGAGATTAAATCGTTGAACCCTTCGAAATCAGTTTTTATAGTGATTTTACATTAGATCGATCTACATTCGAAGTACTTGATACTTCGTTCACCCTTGATGTTATTAAGTGTGTGCCGATTGTTTACACTTAATCCACCGATGTTCGTAGATCACATTTGTTAATGTGATCTTTCTTAGACCTCTTAGTTCGTCGTGTAGTGCGTTTTTCGGAAGATACAAGGTTTGTCGTGACACGCAGTGATGTTTGAGTTCGATTATTATCTGAGCGTACTAGTGGAATGTTTAAAATCGTGAAACAGGTGTCCGGTTTTATCAGCCAGAATTTCTATCATCGAGCCTGGATACGAGATCGGGTTCGCAAATATTCAAGGTCGTGACGACTATCAAGTGGAGCTTTATTACGAACATGCCGCACCGTTGCAGCGATAGTCGAGAGAAGAATATGTTAACGTCGTTTCTCTCTATTATGTATTAGCATTCCCCGAGAAAACAATTGCATGTCGGACTTCTGTCGTCTTACATTGACATTAACATTCAATTTTTCCTTCGCGACGCCACCGCGAGAACAACCCAGTGGTTTTCGTTTAAAGTGCTGTCATTTCGCTTTTATTCATTTCGCACCTACATTCTGTTTTGCGCGTTTCACGATGCTTCTACAAAATGGAAAATTGGGCCGGTGTTTATGTATCGTCCTCTTATGAATATTAATGTGCATCGTATCTACGTACCTTTGAAGTTTACTATTATCGCGTTTATGCGATACGGCTTGACAGAGCTGCCGTAAAATTGCCGTTGCAAAACTTTAAAGCTCCGAGCTTCGTGTTGACTCGAACATAAATATATTATTTCGGAACTTACATAAAACGTGATATTTTTTATACTTACTTTCCGAGTCGATAATAAATGTACTTTTAATGTGTTTGAAGCGTCACAATTTAAACTCCAACTTGACATATAGCAGACAACATCGAAGTTATTTAATAAATTTACATTCAATATAAATTCAATATAAATTCAATATACCGTTAATATTAAATATAGTTTAAAATCATGCTTAACAATTTACTTTTATTTAACTCGCTTATACAATTTATAATGGTTTTGTATAATTGTATTCAAATTTGCGGTAATATTGAAATAGATATGTCAGACAAACGTATATTTACAACATATTTATTGCTTGTGCATGAAAAGATGTCTTTTATTATTATTATTATATCGGATTATTTGACTGAAAGTGTATTAAACCATTACGTTAATGTCAAACAAACAATAGGATTGAAATTATTTATTTTATATCGGTAGGACGGAAATTTCATTCAAAATATTTATTGTTCGATTTTAGATTATTTGAGTTTTTTTCATATTAGTTTTATCAAACTAATTTATATATTTTTGTTTTGTGTTAGTTTTTATATTGCACTACAAATTAGATATGTATTACCATAATTTAAGTCCATTTCGAATTTCAGTATTTCATTTTGATTTCATTCGTGTTAAGACGCCATTACATCTGCAGCTTTAAAGTATCTCGAACATACTTCCACGGATTATTTGACTAAAACTTTATTACATTGTTACCGTAATATCAAATAAACAATCAGATTCAAAGCACATAAATCACGAAAATTGTATGCAAAAATCGAGGAAATTTAAGTCCGCCATTTAAAGTAATATGCAGTTAAAACCATACAAAATGACGGAAAAGTAAATAATCCATAAAGAAAATTTCAGTGGTTGAGAATTAAAAAATTAGAATTGAAATCCGCCAATTAAAATTGTCGGAAATGTGGGAAAAATAAATAATACATAAATAAAATCAAAAATGATGGAACACAGTTTTCTTGATGCAAAGAAAACGTCAGTAGCTGCGTATTTTAAATATAGAAAATCAGAACATTGGCAGCATTGTCACGAAAGCAATAAAGACTGTACAGCGCACTCCTGCAAATGGTCTCGGTTGCACAATAGTTTGCTTACACTAAACATTTAAACATTTGTTCGTAGCTCTTATCTCAATGCCTTTCTAAAACATTCTCTCCCAAGCATACAATAAATAATCGTTAAAAAACTCTCCACGTCGCTTGTACCTCGCCATGAATATAACGCGAATAAGAGATTTTATTTTGCCTTGATCCTTATGTTCTTACGTAAGATAAAGGTATTTAATTAAGGAATTAAGAGCTTTTATCTAATCGATGCGAAAAATGCAGTTTATTAAGATCGATCACATTCAGCTGTCTCCTTGGTGCGCGATATCTTACATTCGTGCGGATATTCATTAAAATCTCTAATAAGTAAGATTAAAAATAACAAATTAATAAATAAGCGACGCGTATTAAAATTCGTGAACTGAATTCAGTGATTGAATTGAATTCAAATAAGAATTTCCTCTTCGTGTTAATTCGTCTGTAATTCCCCTTCGTCTAGAATTTTCAGGTTAAACAAACCGAATTAAAGTAGTTAATGCTATCTTTGGAAGGCAGCCATCTTGTTTTAGAGGGTGGAGGGAAAGGTACGAATGATATGGGATACTTGATCTACAATATTGTGTTATATTAATATCAAATTACTTTCCTAATGTTGTATTAACGTCGAAAATTGTATTAATATGGTTATATGAATTTCTATTGATGCTAATATTCGCAGTAATGTTCGAAATATTTCACTTACGACGCATCAAGTTTTACGAAACGTTGACTGACTAATGCAAATACATTTAAAATGGCAACCGTCGGGGTTTCTGTGTCGCTGGAGTGCAATGCGATTCGTTAGTTTCCACGTAAACTCTGCATTCGCACCACAGTGAGACCGAAATGTTTACATTTGTTTCTAAAGTTTCTCTCGGCTCAACCGGTAGCCATTATACAACGATAATCTTAACTTTGCATTCGCTATGCAAACGAGACAAGCTTCCCGAGGTGCAATCTGTTTAGCGTGATAATTACAGCTGGAAGGTTGGACTATAATAACAATTGTATGCATTTTACGTGCCACCGGTTTATTTCTGTCAAGCGTCCATACATTTTAAAAACATTAGCATTACGCTTTTGGATTTTATTGCGCGTAAAATACATGAGCTAATTAGAACAAAGAAAAAATGACAATCATCGAACTTAACCTAGAATCTCTATATTCGATGTAAGTATTAACAATAGAAATACGGACAATATATTCAGCTATATTTATAAATTCACGTATACATCTTTAAAAATATGAATAGATGGAAGAAATGAATTAATTGATTTAATTACGTCCATTATGTAACGTGATCCGAAAACATCGTAGAAATGGAACCTTATAAATTCGAACGATTTTGAACCATTTCGATTGCTTCCATATTCATGTAAAATTAGTATTCAATTATATCGATATTTGATTCGAATAATTAATACTTAATATTTGTTTCCGCTACATCAATAACCCAATAATAATCGGATATCAAGACTAATATCTTCCATAAAAATGTAAAATATCTTGTAATTTAGTCGCCGCTTAAATCATTGACCTAATTATGCATAAAACTGAAAGCACACGGTAGCAATAATCGGTAGTCGGATTCAGTGAAATACAAAGTCACATAAATTGTAAACAGGACTTTAAACTGTTTGTATTAACTTTAGATAAGCCTTGGCGAAGGTGTAAGGAAACTTTCGGACGTTTTACAGGAATATTTTTTGGCAACTACGTTTCTAGGTTTCTTCGTAGAAAAGATTCTTCGTTTCTTTCTGACCATGACCTTACTGACATTTAATTCTTAGATCGTCGACGGCTTCGAAACTCGCCCATACAGGATCTGCACGTGTGTCAGATAGAGTGCATATTTCCATAGATCCGAAGGTCGGCCAATATTGCAATGGACAAAAACATTTATTTTTCGGACTCTCCTCGTTTTCGCTTCGAGTCTCTTGCATTTAACGCTTCCGTCGCCAGTCATTTCTGCGTACACTGTCAGACATAAGCTCAAAACAAATCCGAAACGGAAAGATTTAGAATGATTTTGCGCGTACGGAAATATTTGGACGTTTTACGTGCATTACTGTGTATTTTTGTTTATTTTTGGAAGACTCACTTACGAGGATTCATCGATCGTGATATTTGTCATTATTATTACTCGTTGTTGATGTGAAACATTGTAAACGCGATTAACGTGAATATTAATATAATATATATTCCTTGCAGTTAAAAATGCAACATTAATAATTCAGTAGGTAGTAAAGTTATTGCGTGATTTATTAAATATCAGAGGTATAATGTGATTGTTTCCAAATTATTTTTGCTAATTATATTTGAGACGGAGTTATCGATATTTTGCAAAACAGTTAAAAATATGTTCGATAACTTACTAAATATGAATTATGATTGCAGTGTTTTATATCTATCGAATTTCTATAATTTCACATTAACTATCATTTTCTAAGTTCAATCGTCACTGTAATTAGTGTCATTACACTAATTATTATCTATAAACAATACTGTAATTAAATACCTACATCTTTATTAATTTCAACCACTTGTTGAACACCACATATTTCTTCCAAATCTGAAGTAAAAAGAAATTGTCCACCGACAATTGGAGTAAATCTTAATGTCGCCTCATAATCGCCGTTCGAATTGTCGCAATAAATTAAAGGGCGACTGAGACTCGCCTTCGAGTGCAAAGCGTTAAATTCCGAGGGGCCATCATTTTCACTGCTTTCGTAGTTCCAGTGTTAAGCCTTACGTTCATCAAAGCGTAGCTTGGCGCGCGTGCGCAGTGCGCAGTGCGCAATCGCTCGGCATCTTTCATTCATCGGGCCGCCTAGGTTCGGTTCGTATTCGAAAACGTAAATTTTAATGAAATTAACCGTGGGCATAGGAGAAAGAAAAAGTGCCGGATAAAGGTGACAGCTGAATTATTAACGGCAGGCGTACACGAGTCACCTTCTTACAGCTGATTACAAAGTCGAGAGGAAGGGAGATGATATAACTGGATTTACAACTCGCGACTATCGGCGTAAGAGAGAGAGGGCCTTATTGGGCCCCGCCAAGGAGAAAGAAAGAGGTGAGAGATAGAGAGTGAGTCCATTATTGTTCAAGGGCGGCAATGTACCGATTGAATTTAAAATGCTAATGTGCATCATAGAGAAATGGCAACCTGTTTAGAGAGATAGACATCGATTTATCCTCACACTACGATTTACGACTTTTTATCCATAAGTAATAACCTGTGTTCAGTAAAAACCATTGCAACCAACATACACATATCGTTGTTACACAGATAAAACTCGCGAACTACAATTTCGCCATTTTTACCTTTAAAAATAATAATTTCACTAACATCATTTTAGTAGACAGGCAGAATATTTAATGACTTATTGTATTCAAATATATTCTTGTGGATATTATAATTTGACTTATAAAGAAATAGAAGAACTTCTTTCACTCGCTTACATGAAAATATGAGTTAATAAATTTTAATTTTGTAACAACGATATATGATGTACATTTCGTGTGAAATTATCAGTATCGAATAATAATTGACAGCTTATCTTCCGCAAATATATCGCGTGTTTATGTAACGAGGATTTTGGTGGAATTGACAATTTATGTCGATTTCACATTTTTCCGTTAGTTTAATATGGTGGGTGCTCGTATATCGCGTGAAATATGGCCGCCATTATGGGAACCATGTTGTAAGATATAACTCATATAAATGATTCTAAATAAATCAATTCTTTTAGCGTTTTAATCGTAAAGCGAATTCTTTTATTTTAATATGAATGAGATAAAAATTCTTGAATGAATAGTTGATGTTAGACTATGAAATTTATCTTCCAAATTATACGACGGTGATTTGTAACTTCGCGTGAGGATCGCCGCCATTTTTAACTTCGCGTGAACATCGCCGCCATTTTTAATGTGTTCTTATATACGTGTCGTACTTGTTTACCAATATAATACGCATTAATATATAAGTCTATAAACGCTTTCACACAACTTTAAAATTTTTATTCGCACAAAATAATCAAATATTAATCGGAAATTACTAGAACACACAGACACCAGGTTATCTAGTGAAAATATGCGGCATTTTCATAAAATGTGAAATTTAAGGCACGAATGTGCGATTGATGATGCATCATACTCTCTCGATGCAAGTATTTTTATTTATCCACACAATACACGATTATTATTGAATAATATCTACAGTCATATCGGGCTTCAAATGTCAATTAATGTGCGGAGAGAAATGGCAATCCGTTCGAAGCGGCGGCAACAATTTATCGTGCGTGTTTTTTTATTGGAACGTAATACGCAAACATGGATAAGAGAGTTAATGCAATGAGTGGTAACCGGATTATCAGCGTCGCATTGTAATTAACATCTTATCTTCGGGTGGTGTAAAACGAGTTATATAAGAATGGACGAAGGTGCAGCGGCGGGAAGAGAATTTTATCGTTCACGCTTTCCCGGTAAAAGATATTTTTAGTTTGCGCCTGATGCACTATCGAACGCAATTTTGAAGGCTCCGCATTGTAATCGGGATATTATCTGTATTCTACGCGATATTTACATTCAATACAGGATTTCAGGAGTATAGTCATTCCTCGAACCTCCCACTCATGTTAGTTGTTTGAGCCTTTTTTGCTATGTATTATTATCGTTAATACACATAGGGTAAGGCGGGGCAAAGTAAGTTAAGGAAAAAAGTCGAATGAAAAGCTTTTTGTCCAGAAAGAAATATTAATCCAGTTGGATCGACTAAAACGGCTTTAGAATATGTTTATACATCATCTACCATCGATTTGGGCCATTTAGGAGCAAAATTGGCGACTTTGATTTTTGGCGATTTTTGAAGGTATACCCCTTCACATTTTTGCGATTTGGAAATGACCCATTTTTGCCTCAAAAAAATTTTTTAACCACTTCTTCCGACCCAAAATCATCATAGAATATGTTTATACATCATATACCATCGATTTGGGTGGTCTAGGAGCGATTTTGGCAACTTTTAATTTTTGAGAATTTTTGAAGGTATACCCCTTCACATTTTTGCGATTTGGAAATGACCCATTTTTGCCTCAAAAAAATTTTTTAATCACTTCTTCCGACCCAAAATCATCTTAGAATATGTTTATACATCATATACCATCGATTTGGGTGGTCTAGGAGCGATTTTGGCGACTTTTAATTTTTGAGAATTTTTGAAGGTGTACCCCTTCACATTTTTGCGATTTGGAAATGACCCATTTTTGCCTCAAAAAAATTTTTTAACCACTTCTTCCGACCCAAAATCATCTTAGAATATGTTTATACATCATATACCATCGATTTGGGTGGTCTAGGAGCGATTTTGGCAACTTTTAATTTTTGAGAATTTTTGAAGGTATACCCCTTCACATTTTTGCGATTTGGAAATGACCGATTTTTGCCTCAAAAAAATTTTTTAATCACTTCTTCCGACCCAAAATCATCTTAGAATATGTTTATACATCATATACCATCGATTTGGGTGGTCTAGGAGCGATTTTGGCAACTTTTAATTTTTGAGAATTTTTGAAGGTATACCCCTTCACATTTTTGCGATTTGGAAATGACCCATTTTTGCCTCAAAAAAATTTTTTAATCACTTCTTCCGACCCAAAATCATCTTAGAATATGTTTATACATCATATACCATCGATTTGGGTGGTCTAGGAGCGATTTTGGCGACTTTTAATTTTTGAGAATTTTTGAAGGTGTACCCCTTCACATTTTTGCGATTTGGAAATGACCCATTTTTGCCTCAAAAAAATTTTTTAACCACTTCTTCCGACCCAAAATCATCTTAGAATATGTTTATACATCATATACCATCGATTTGGGTGGTCTAGGAGCGATTTTGGCAACTTTTAATTTTTGAGAATTTTTGAAGGTATACCCCTTCACATTTTTGCGATTTGGAAATGACCGATTTTTGCCTCAAAAAAATTTTTTAATCACTTCTTCCGACCCAAAATCATCTTAGAATATGTTTATACATCATATACCATCGATTTGGGTGGTCTAGGAGCGATTTTGGCAACTTTTAATTTTTGAGAATTTTTGAAGGTATACCCCTTCACATTTTTGCGATTTGGAAATGACCGATTTTTGCCTCAAAAAAATTTTTTAATCACTTCTTCCGACCCAAAATCATCTTAGAATATGTTTATACATCATATACCATCGATTTGGGTGGTCTAGGAGCGATTTTGGCGACTTTTAATTTTTGAGAATTTTTGAAGGTATACCCCTTCACATTTTTGCGATTTGGAAATGACCGATTTTTGCCTCAAAAAAATTTTTTAATCACTTCTTCCGACCCAAAATCATCTTAGAATATGTTTATACATCATATACCATCGATTTGGGTGGTCTAGGAGCGATTTTGGCGACTTTTAATTTTTGAGAATTTTTGAAGGTGTACCCCTTCACATTTTTGCGATTTGGAAATGACCCATTTTTGCCTCAAAAAAATTTTTTAACCACTTCTTCCGACCCAAAATCATCTTAGAATATGTTTATACATCATATACCATCGATTTGGGTGGTCTAGGAGCGATTTTGGCAACTTTTAATTTTTGAGAATTTTTGAAGGTATACCCCTTCACATTTTTGCGATTTGGAAATGACCGATTTTTGCCTCAAAAAAATTTTTTAATCACTTCTTCCGACCCAAAATCATCTTAGAATATGTTTATACATCATATACCATCGATTTGGGTGGTCTAGGAGCGATTTTGGCGACTTTTAATTTTTGAGAATTTTTGAAGGTATACCCCTTCACATTTTTGCGATTTGGAAATGACCGATTTTTGCCTCAAAAAAATTTTTTAATCACTTCTTCCGACCCAAAATCATCTTAGAATATGTTTATACATCATATACCATCGATTTGGGTGGTCTAGGAGCGATTTTGGCGACTTTTAATTTTTGAGAATTTTTGAAGGTGTACCCCTTCACATTTTTGCGATTTGGAAATGACCCATTTTTGCCTCAAAAAAATTTTTTAACCACTTCTTCCGACCCAAAATCATCTTAGAATATGTTTATACATCATATACCATCGATTTGGGTGGTCTAGGAGCGATTTTGGCAACTTTTAATTTTTGAGAATTTTTGAAGGTATACCCCTTCACATTTTTGCGATTTGGAAATGACCGATTTTTGCCTCAAAAAAATTTTTTAATCACTTCTTCCGACCCAAAATCATCTTAGAATATGTTTATACATCATATACCATCGATTTGGGTGGTCTAGGAGTGATTTTGGCAACTTTTAATTTTTGAGAATTTTTGAAGGTATACCCCTTCACATTTTTGCGATTTGGAAATGACCGATTTTTGCCTCAAAAAAATTTTTTAATCACTTCTTCCGACCCAAAATCATCTTAGAATATGTTTATACATCATATACCATCGATTTGGGTGGTCTAGGAGTGATTTTGGCGACTTTTAATTTTTGAGAATTTTTGAAGGTATACCCCTTCACATTTTTGCGATTTTAGTTCGACCCATTTTTTGGCCAAACAAATTTTTAATCCACTTCTTTCGACCCAGAATCGTGCTAGAACATGTTCACACACTATCTATAATACTATCGAATTGGACTCTTTAGAACCAAGCCAGAATCTATTTCGAAAATGTAGTATCTTTATAAATCATTATTACTTGCATATATTCAAGAAACTAATATATATTGAACTTTTACACCCGTCTTACTTTCTTGGAATTTAAATATTTTCTATTGTTTATACATCGGACTTAATGGTTCTCCTTGCATGTCTTGTTTAAATTAATGAATATCTCCTCAAAGAAATCAGTGACATGATCATGAGTTGTCTCGAACATGAATTGCATGCGCTATAACTCATGGATTATAGTAAATGACATGTGTCTAATGTGAAATGAATATTAATTGAATATTCTCTTGGAAGGTTGTTGAATACATGCAATTATGATTTTATCTTCATCTCTGCGAGGTGCAAGTTTTATGAGTTGCAACAATCGTATTGCTGTTTTATACAAAGATTGTTTGGTTCTATTTTAATATGATAAAACTGTAAATCAGAATTCAAACGTTGGTTTGTAATCATAATTTATGCGGAAATTATACATTTCTCGTTCGAAGGCATTTAAATCTTGATTTACTACTTCTGCTTGTTTATGGGATCTGATTTTAAATCTTTTTTAAAATATCCTGCTTTATTATTAGACACGATTTAAAATGATAGCAGAAGCATGGTCTTTAAATATTCTTCATAATTTCTTGCTATATAAAAAAAGGTAAAAAGTAGTATTTTTAAAATGATAATTTACCATCTTGTTTCGCATCCCAGATAAAGTTTCTGATTTATGTTCAAAGCTAATTCTGTATCTTAATCAAGTCCCTCCTAATGTATTAGCTGATACACCGGATTTAAAGAACAGAATTCAAGCAGGAAACGTTAGAAAAATGTTAATATGAAAGAAATAGAAATTAACATCAAAGGTTGCAAAGTAGCTCGGAAGTGCTGACAGATTTATCATCAAAGTACTATTTTAAAATCTTAATTAATGATCTACTTTCGCTACTTAAATAGATTTGCTGATTTATGTTCAATGTTTTATTATAAGAAATAAGACCATCTTATTAATATTGATAATATATAGATTCAGAGATTTATATAAATTTTGCTGGTACCATATAATACTATTTTATTAATACTGATAATATATACATATCATCGGATATTTTTAAAATTTCACTGGTTCCATATAATATTATTTGATTAATATCGTTAATACATACGGTCACGTACAATGACTCCCGTATAACGCGAGTTCCTACAACGCGCCAAAGATATCGCGACTACTATTTCCATATAACACGATTCTTCGTACAACGCGCCAAACAATAAAACACAGGAATTACCAGATTTAAGAATGAAATCTGCTTTAGTTGAGCATTAGATTGTATCTTCATCGTATATATGCCATTTATATTTAAAATACTCTCCTATTTGATAAAACATAGAACATCAAAGTTGGCATGGCAATAATCATTTCAAACATGTTACTTTAGATTATGCGCGTTATACCAGAGTCTACTGTATTTATAAAATGTCGTTAATAGTTTGATATCATGACTGAATTTGTCACGAAAAAGTGCAAAGCCTTCATCGATGTATCTTGAGAGTACGACGAGCCAAATTATCATGTTACACTTTACATGGCTTCGTTGTAACGCCACGGACTTCGAGAGGCGTTACAGAAGGGTCGGCTAACGATGCACGATATTCTGCTCGTAATTTATCGCTGACAAGTAGCAACAAATCTATGTCACTTTAAAGATCAAAGCGAAACTGAAGCA
Source organism: Nysson spinosus (assembly GCA_910591585.2). NCBI lineage: Eukaryota > Metazoa > Arthropoda > Insecta > Hymenoptera > Crabronidae > Nysson > Nysson spinosus. Next base: position 13,747,903 of record OU342830.1, on the reverse strand, counting down.
AACCACTCTCTACGACAAGCATTGTGCAATGAATACTTCCACTTCGATAATATCGATAATAATATGTAACAGTTGAACAAACTAATAATTATGCAATTACTATGATTACAACCTAGGAATCATTTGCGGTGATTTCGCACTCTAATAAGTAACGTAAGAAGGTCACTTATTAGAAGCGTGTGAAAAAGATTGCAAATTGGTGCAGAAATGATTATTAGGTTAAGTCATAAGACAAGTTGTATATATCTATATCATTTATTCATCAATTATATCAAATATTTAATACTAGAACTAGGAACAATATATTAAGTTATATTTATACATGGACGTGTCAGACCTTAAACATAAAGATGGATGGAAAAATGAAATTAATCAATTTTCTCTTCGAACCTTATAGTTTCGAACGTTATTATTAACACTAGAACTATCAAAGCTGTCAAAATGACTTGTCCGCCAATTTGAGTTAAATTATTCCAATATAACACGGCGAATTATTTGAAATATTGTATACTTTTATTTTTTATACATAACGCGAATAATTGCATCCATTAATTAAAATTAAATCCTCCAGCTTTAATTTATACATAAATAAATGTGTAAACATAACGGAGTATATGTTCGGTAGTTACAGTGTTAATTGATATATAAAAACATTGCATTCGCCAGATAGTTCTACTTTTGTAACGAAATCGATGATGTATCGATATCGCACGGCTCGCGTTGGGATTTCTGGCAAGTGCGCGGGTAAGTTCGCTTATGCGCATTATGTAATAGCAGTTCACTCTCGCGAAGAGGGGCAAAGGGGTGACGAAGGGGGACAAAGAGGGAGAGTTTAGAGATCTGTGTGTGCAACAGGATTTCAAAGCCGCTATCGCACGTGCTCGGCGAACCTAAAGTTTCGAGTTGGCTCGTTTGCGGGTAGTTCTCGAGTTCGCGGAATCCCTCCCTCTTCTTTCCTCCCTTCGCACCCCCTCACTCCTCGCCATTTGTAATTTCGGCGGCCAACAGTGAAACGCGGAAACCATATCGCTTGTGAAATTCCATGCTTTCGCGTGAAATTATTATAATACTACGATCTGTACTATTTTTGGTTTGTTTTAGTTTTTGAAAGAGTGTTATTAAAGATAATATGTTTTTTTTTCGTTTTTGCCTGTCGAGGAATGTCGTTTCGCGAATTATTTATGCATTATGGTGCTCTTTATACGTGTCTTCGCACAGCGAATTGTATGAATGACCGGAATCGCGGGGATTTCAAGCGTGACAGTAGAATTGGCGTACAAATAGTGCCACACGATATTCAGACCAATAAGCTGCTTCTACTTATATCTTTATTCAGCATTCAAACAAACTTGCGTCGTACGATGATTTCCTTATCAGATATTATCAACTGGGTTCTAACAGCAACACGTTTCAATTTTATTATCAATTGAAGAAAAAACACTGTAAGTGCCAAAAGTGAAAGTTTTCTCTTTTACGTTTTGCGTAAAAGTTTCACGTTAACATTAGACCTACCAAAGCAGTCGGCTGGTCCTCGGAATTTAATAGAAATGTTCAAATTTATTGCGTTATATTTTCTGAGATTCTTCGCGGTTCACGTTGCACAATGGACATAAATCGATTAATTTATTTCTTCCATCCATCCTTTTTTTAAGGACATTCACATAAATATACAAATATTGCTGAATATATCGCCGGTAGTTCTACTGTTAAAGGAACCGCGGTACATTCTTTTAGTATTATTATTAATTATTGACGAAAGGAAATTGCATTAAAATTCTATATTATATTATCACGAACTGGTATGTAGAATATTTAGCGATTGCAAAACATGTCTTCGCTGTCGCACTTTCAGTGTTTTGTACAAAGAGTCTTGAATTAATATGAACTTGCACATTTTGGGACAATGAATCAGTATAATTTGTATGGAAGAAGTCAAACTTTGGAAATTCTAGTTTGAGGTGCGCATTCTTAATTTATGACGATTCTGCGAATATGTTAGTTATTCATTCGATGAAAACAATTCCAATAAGAATAATCCGATAATTCCAGTCATTCTGAATAAGATTATAATGGGAAAACAGAACACGAGAAATAATCGTAGAAAGTGTACAAGTATAAATATACATATATTAAATTCAGTGGCAAACATAAAAATATTTCAATAACAAACAAAGTATCTTATATTAATACTTATATTGAGCGCAGTACTTTCAGTCGTTCAATCGACGAAATTAAATAGTTAAATCATTGATGAATCAATGAAATATAACAAGATTACAGTTCAATACATATTACATAATAATATATTAATTAAAACGTATATAAGTCGAAGAATCTATTTCAGAATTCAACAATCTGATATCAATCTTCCGCATTTAACTTAAGCCCCGGCTACTATAACCTTCCGTTATAAATACCAAAAAACATTTTCCGATACAAAGTTCTATTTGTCACTGTCCAATCAGCTGTTAGAAAAATGTAGAAATAACTCTTTCATCCGGGTACTTAATATTATTTCTCTCCGTGTGAATTAATCTTCTTCTTCGAGAATAATATTAATGGCGGACAGGGGTTTCTTGTTCCACGGGAGTCGCCCGAACAACCGCGGAATATAATCGTTCGATCTGGATTCGAGTTGAACAAGTTCGACTTGAAGCTGCGTTCACGGAAATAGCCTTTATCAATCTTGATCCCGTGGTACCATTATTTGGCATTGTTGCATGCCACTTCAGACTCATTCGGTGACTTCTTTGATCGCATCGACTCTAACTTGCCCTCGCAATTAGTTTTATCACAAAGTCGATCACCGACACGCATCTTCTTCGCGCATTCTCGAAAGTTCAGACTACCGAGTGCAAACAGAACTACGTTCTGACCTGGATTTGCAAAGCTTGCGTACGAAACAGTAGACATAGAGTTATATTGAAATATTTTATGTTTATATTAAGTGTATGCAAAAGTTTGTCCATTATTTCAGCCCCCGTAATCAAATTATTTTTAATTGAAATATTTCCCCGTCGTTCCGTGTTTTTGTAAGGTTGCTATTCAATTTACTAAAACGCCGTTTATTATTATTTAACAACAGTTCCAAGGCGATTAAATGAAATTGACAAATTCAGAAGCTCGGGAAGACTGCAACTTTTACATTTATATTTATAGATGTTTATATTATGTTAATAATGGTATATTAACTATTAAGATACGTTATCAGTTAACGTAGTACTAATTATTACATAAATTATTAGTTACATATTATTTTAATAATATAGACGACTTTATATTATAATGTTTGCATTGTAACAGCATATTAAAAGTACAAACTTCAATATGTGAACTAAAGTTTATACTCTTAATATACTGTTTTTAGTTTTATTAATTGTAAACTATTGATATCAGAACTATTAATAATTTTACTATATATATAATTATTATTAATTACATATTAGAAATCAAATTGAAGAAGCATAACGTGGGGTTTTAATTTTTGTGTGTCCTGAGACTTTAAAGTTAATATTCATTTGGCTATTTATTATAACCATGTAATATACAATATAAAATTGGTGATCGTTTCCTCTCTCATTTTGTTTCGCGGTTAAAAAACATGTCTTCCATTGCTACTCCTAGCACTTCGTGGTGGAGAATGCAGTATTACTACGAAATACCAGCGAGTCCATGTGACACATTGGAAAATCTCGCGAGGAATTATTCTCCGGTAATACCGCGAAACTTGAGACGCTCGAAAAGAATTTTTCTGCCATTTACGAGCGAATGTTGGACTCTGAAAGAGGACTTCGCGCTTTTCTTTACCATTCTTGTATTATTTCGGCTCGTTTCAAAGAGACGCCGTGCTCTTTTCTACGATTTTATGGTTTCCTTGAAGGGTTGCAGTTTTGAATAGTTTATGGTGTTGTTAAAAAGTGTTTTTCAAATGTGAACACCACGTGAAACTTCTTCACCGTTACTTTTTATAAAACTTTGTTCTATAATAAACTGTTCTCTAATGTTATATCACAAATGCAAATATTCTTGAAAATTCTACATTCAAACTTCTTTTTACTCATATTTTGATTCTAGTTATATTCTAATTCTTTTGTAGTTCAATGTCCATTAACAAGTTCCATGCATCTGTCGGTGAATTGGATATTATTGGATTATTTAAGATTCGATTATTTAAGGATAGACGAGTATTATTGGATAGTCGAATATTATTGGATAGTCGAATATTGTTGGATAGTCGAATATTATTGGATAGTCGAATATGGATAGTCGACTCTTATTGAATAGTCGTATATGAATGGTCGACTATTACTGATTTGGATTTGGATAGTCGAAGATGGATAGTTGAATATAGATAGTCGACTATTATTGAATAGTCGAAGATAGATAGTTGAATATGGATAGTCGACTATTATTGAATAGTCGAAGATAGATAGTTGAATATGGATAGTCGACTATTATTGAATAGTCGAAGTTGGATATTTGAATATGGATAGTCGACTATTATTGAATAGTCGAATTTGGATAGTCGAAGTTGGATATTTGAATATGCATAGTCGACTATTATTAGATAGTCGAATATGGATAGTTGAGTATTATCGAATAGGCCAATATTATTGGATAATCGACAATTATTGAATTGTCGACTATTATTGAATAGTCAAATATTTTTGGATAGTCGAATATTCAAGGATAGTTGAATATCAAGGATAGTCGAATATTCAAGGATAGTCGAATACAGATAGTCGAGTATTATTGAACAGTCTAACATTATTAGATCGTCGAATATTCAAATTCGTCTCCATTCTAAAATCTGTCGACAATTTCCACACATCTCTCGATGATTCGAATATCATTGGAAAGTCGAATATTATCGGATACACGAATATCATCGGATAGTCGGATTCCGAAGAACCGAATTTGCGCCCGTATGTCGAGAGTCCGATTCCCCAAGGAGAGAAGAACGATGCGGGTTTCGTAGGCATCAATCTCAATTAATTGTTCCCTCGGTTTCGTGTCCTTCCCAATATTCGTTTCTTCGAATGACTGACAGTAGTTCCGACCGTTTAAAAACCGTCGGTATCTAACTGATAGCTTCGGAAATTATCTACAGCATTGAACGTATCGAGTGATCTTCGATAATCCTTTCACTTTCCCTCGTACGATCGGTTCATCAATATACGCGCGAAAAGTGATCGTTCTTCTTCGAAGCACCTCAAATTAGGACAAATTATTTCTTTCGTAACATGTTATTGTGATAAGTAAATTAATGTTTAATGAAAATAGTATTTTGATTCAGTAACATATAGTTATTACCAGTAGAACTACAAAAGCCATCAAAATGGCGGCTCCTGAATTCCATAAAAACGTTCAAATTTATAGGGTTTTATTTTCTGAGATTTTTTCTGGCTCACGTTGTATAATGGACGTAATTATATCGATTAATTAATTTTTTCCTTCTATCCTTATTTTTAAGGAGGTATACGTGAATGTATAAATATAGCTGAATATATTTTCCGTAGTTCTAGTATTAAAACACCCAAAATCATAATCGCATTAAGAATATCGAATAATATAAACATTCGAGTACATTCTACGTACGAAATTCGTAGGCGGCCGCCTCGATAACCTTGCGCTGCTCCCAGTTTCCGGTATACGATTATGCCACGATTGGATTAACCTAGAATCGCGTGCCAGTAAATCATTGATCTCGTGCGTGAAAAAGAAATGGCTGCTCCGGCAGAATTGTTTCTCGCGTTCGTGATCACTGTTGGCAGCCCTTAATGCTTCGGGAAATATTTACGCGCGTGCGTGCACGCACAATGCGACTGGCAAAGACGCAGACCCGTTTCGGTGATTTTCTTTTTTCTCTTGTTTCACACGGTAGAATAAGAAGGGGAGATTGAGTGCAGTGGAAGTATTTAGTACTGCAATCTGATAATGCGTGGCCGAATTCTTTAACCTCAAATTCTATATGAACTCTAACTGAATTCCGTATAAACAAACTCCGTATGAATTTCATGTATTCAAATTCCGTATGAATTTTATGTATTCAAATTCCGTATGAATTTTATGTATTCAAATTCCGTATAAATTTTATGTATTCAAATTCCGTATAAATTTTATGTATTCAAATTCCGTATGAATTTTATGTATTCAAATTCTATATAAATTCCTTGGAATGAAATTCTACATGAATTTCATGTAATCAAATTCTACATGAATTTCATGTATTCAAATTCCGTATGAATTTTATGTATTCAAATTCTATATAAATAAATTCCATGTAATGAAATTCTATAGAAATGATATGTAATCAAATTCTACATGAATTTCATGTAATCAAATTCCACATGAATTTCATGTAATCAAATTCCACATGAATTTCATGTACTTAAATTCCATATGAATTTCATGTACTCAAATTCCATATAATCAAATTCTATATGAATTCCATGTAGTCAAAATGTACATAGATTCCATCCCCCTGAATATTATAAAAACCATACTTAATTATACCAGATACGCTAAATCATTAATTTCCCTAAATACGACTCAATTACATCGAACAAATGAAAGATGATTATGCAATAATCATATGAAACAATTCGAATTTGAATGTTGGTATTAAATTCGAGTGTACTTTTCTGTTCTCAACGCGCACGAAACTCGAATAGGCGTAAACTCTTATGTAAATAAGGGAGATTAGGTTTGAGTAGCGTGCGGTCGCATTGCGAGCGAACAGGAAGCATAAATTCTATTAGGAACTCCAAACATAGTTCGAGAGGTCCGTGCGTAGGAAACGCTCGATCGTTCAGTATTTTAACTAATGAATTTCAAATCGGTGGTCATCTACTATAGGGTTCTCGCAAGAAGTTATCCGTGGCGTAAGTGTGACGTATAATTTCGATATCACATTGGTCGTATATTAGATATTACATATAATATACTTACCTCACGGATCCCATCTTTTCAATACCCAACAATAAAATTCCATCTCTCGAAGAATCCGATTTATGCCGAGTGGCCACTCGAAATATTTTATTCTCGAACGCCTTTCCATTCGTAATATCTGCGTGGATCTTTCGAGTGTGTAATTAGTAATTAGGATGCTGCAAGATTATTGTGAATTCGAAAGTGAAAGTCAAATTCGAAGGGCGTGAGATTGAACTCATAAAACAGGAGAATTTTTCGGAGATGAGAATTAATCAAATGAATCAAATGAATCAAATGTAGTCCCCCAAAAAGGATACTTTAATCGTGCTATATTTAAAACAGATCATAATTTTAAATAATTGCCAAAAATTAGACCTGTATTAAAATTCATATAAAAGTTGGATATTTGGCTTTATAACTATTATATTAATATATAAAACAGTAATATTCTAATTTCGTAGAATCCCGTCAGATTGTCAACACTTTATATCCTAGAAAAGATTCTAGTATTTTCTTTTTTTCAGTGGCAATGAGTCCACATAAATCTCAATAATTCCACGTAATGTATTAATTAATGGAATGATCGCAGACCGTGGAATTATTTTAACGAGTGCTTTTCAGGCATTTTATCGAAGCTTTTAATGGCTGTAGGAGGGAGACTAATAGTTCGTAAAAGTAAAATGCGGTTAGCCATGAAGAACGCGGTGCCGTCATGCTGCGGGGCACCGGTAAAGTAATTTACCGTAATTAAAGTCGTATAATTGGGACGGATAGCGCCGTAACATTCCTCTTCTCTCTTCGCACCGATGGCCTTTGTTTCTTTTTCATTCTCGCTCGAAACGCACCGTGAACCGAATTTCTGTACCCCCTTTTTTTACATAGATCCTGTTTGATCTCGCTTGTTTTCTCCCCTTTCATTTAATTACCTAATTAACGACCGGTGTAATTTGCCATAGGCGCCTGTTATCGTTTCACCTCGAATAATAGCGGTTTTTGGTGACAAAAATAAACACGTTGTTACGTCGGAAGCCATTTAAATGGTGTGTGAAAATGGCGTCTTTGTGTGGTTCAATGTTGGTATTCATTATTACTATTTCTATTATTACTTGTCATTAGTCACTTTCTTACGGCTGGTCTAAATTGTCCAAATAATTATGATCAAATAAAATTAATCACTTATCTTATATTTTTAAACATCTGCTATTTTCAAGCAGCAGTTTGAATATTATTTGTAATTTATTTTCTATGGAATTTTATTAATATATTTTGTAATAATTACATTTTCTTTCTTTATTTTTATCAGGATATATTTTGCTGTTAATATTACGATCCAGTATGAACTGTTTCAATGAAAATAACTATAATTCAATTGTTGTTAATTGGAGAATTTCGAGTACAAAAGTGCAATTTCTGTAGACCTCGGGAAGCGAAATATATTGTTTATGCAAGCCAGGGATTTTTTAGAAAGTGAGTTCACCTTAACTAGCAGTTTCGAGTACACCTTGTAATCCAAGGCATTGGCCTTTCGAACTCTTTTCTTCTCTGTCGTAACGACCTCTCACCTCTATCGTGCGTATTTTGCTCGTTGAAATCTCTCCTTGGTGATATCATATATTGTTCTCCAACAGGTTCGTGCTTTATCGCCTTTTCCTCCCGCGTATTTTTTACGATGGCCTTGCGTCTCCTTTCCTTCTCGCGTCTTTTCTCGCTGGTCATTTCACTCCCACCTTCGGCTTCTCATCGTCGAGGTTTTTAACATCGGGACATCGTTAAAATTGCCTCGATTCTTTACACAAACTGTCGCGATCTAATATTAAATTAATGCCGACGAATTCCTCCGAGATTTAAAACGTTAATACGGTAATATAATCTGTCCCGTTCTTCCTTGAAGCTTGTTTTAATTTTGTATCTCGCGTTATTTAACGCCATCTAACTTTAACCCTTTTCACTCGAATGGCGACTCTCAGTCACCGCTCAGTTTCTTGCGGTAATTCGAATGGCGACAGAGAGACCGCATTAAGATTTACTCTACTTATTTTTTATTAATGAATTTTAAATCACCGATAACTGGAGAGTCATTTTGTTCCTATGTTTAACTAGTTTCACGATATACAATTTCTTTCCAAATACAACAAAAACAAGGTTATAAAACAACTTTAGCTACTTTATTTATCGGAGTCATTCTAATCCAAAGTTCCCATTGCCATTTTGCATTCAAACGTATACAGCCAAATGAAAAATGAAGTTTATTCCTCGGCGATAGTCCTGTTGCGTGGTGATCTTTATCTTTCCGTCGAAATCGAACCTCGTAAAAAGCGAAGGCTCACGAACTTTATGAGATTTTCATGTGGCGACTATCCCATGGACCGGCATCCCCAGCTTCCTCTTTCTCCGTCTTCCTTCTCGTTTGAATCCGGACGATATGTTCGAACGTATATGTTACAGAAACGACAACCGTAGGAATTAGGCCGCCCACGCTTATGTCGACGACCGTACCGAAAAAGCACGATAAAAGCTTTCTGGCCAGATGGGCACCGGTTGCGCAAGCTCCCTTACTCTCTCGATATCTGCTTCGCCCTCTCTCTCCTCCCCACTTCTACTCACTGCTTCTCCCTCTCTCTTTCTCTGTCGTGAAACACTCTCGTCACGCGCGCCGGGATTTAGGGTGAGAATCATGGCACATGCTTCGAACGAAAGGAACAACCGGCCAAAGAACATTGTAGGAAGATTAATTGCCAGTTGCTCTATTCACTAAGAAAGATTCACCGCGAAAGATGATAGTCCACTCGTTTCATTCCTTCTGTGATTTTCCCGATGAAAATCTTTACGAAAAAGGGGCACCTTCGATATCACTTTTCTTATTTATGATTCGATTACGACCATCGGGTTTACGAGCTACTCTGACGTACGCCATGTTGGTATCGATGGTAATGCAGCGATTTCGACGTTCGTAGCAAAGATACTTGCTCGTAACACATAATGTAAAGAACTTTAACCCTTTGCAGTCAGAGGGGACTCTCAGTCGCCACTCAGTTTATTGCGATAACTCGAACGGCGATTAACGTGGCGATATTAAGATTTATTCCAGTTGTCGGAAATTTAAAATTCTTTAACCAAAAATAAGTGGAATAAATCTTAATGCGGTCTCTCTGTCGCCATTCGAATTACCGCAAGAAACTGAGTGGTGACTGAGAGTCGCCATTCGAGTGAAAAGGGTTAACTCACTCCGAAGAACTTGAGATCATTTTCATAGTGGAAAGTCTTTTTTATGTAACCTACTGTGGTATTCTGTAACTCGTTCTCATTTATGTGCAGTAGAAATGTAGTTGCACTGTGAATTTTCGAACGAAGTGAAGTGAGCAGATACTAATCTATCAAGATAAGATTAGTTGGAGAAAAAAATCAGTTTCAGTGGAAATGTATCTAGGGATGTTGAAAAGTGATAAAAATGTTCTTACTCAGTTATCACGATACTTATTTAAATGCTAATGTCGTTTGAAAGTTTAGAATATAAACAATCATAATAATTATGAACTTGAAACATTTTCATCGTGAAAGGCCATGACGTTTTGCACGTCACTGGATATATATAATGTGTATAATATATATAATAATTATAAGAATGATAATACTAGTTGTCTCAACAGGAATTCACTTTGAATTATAACTTCCCTTCATCTTATGTTCATGCAACAGCATCAAACAATTAAGATTATCTCCTTAAGTTCGCAACGCATATCTCATTCATAAACATTCATTGCGGGTTTCTCTGCCATACGATATTGATACCATAATTATGCTTCGGTTATCTGATAACACAGCAGCAAATGAAGATATCCGAAGGGAAGTACTTCAATATCAAAACTGTACCTTCGATCTCCGGCAAAAGTATTTTCAAAACGCGTCGCGAAAAAATGGTGATCAATAATTGAAGTCGTGTGTTACTGAACAATGTATTTTTGATAAAACTAAAGATAGAAATGATCATTTTACCTCCATAATTTACACGGATTTGGCACGTTCGATATATCAAATCCCACATTTTTTATATTCTTTTACTGTCGATAGTTGCCATGGTGTTTCAGTTCATCTCAAATTTATATAACGCGAATTCAAAAATCGAAAAAAAGTCGTACTGGAAGACAATTCATCTGGATTATCCGTGATTTATGTCAATGTCGCGAATAATTCAATGTTTCACGAAATTTAAATATAGTGGCATTATTCTTATATTTTATTTACTATTTTGCGTTGTAATAATAATTCTAGAAGTACGTACAACAATTGTCTTTTTTTTTGGCGTTTGAGTAATAATTTTGTTGCTACTTTCACGTAGTGTAGATGCATTATATTTGTCTGTAGCTAGTTTCACGTTATACAACCTTCTTTTAACCTACAAAATTAGGTTGCATTGCAATTTTTAAGGTACCTATTAATTTTTGCATACATTACAAGTCACAGTCATTACAAATATTTAAATTATATTAAAAATGGAAAGCCGACATATCGGCTCTAAGGTACTAAAAGGGTTAATCGATGTTTAATTAACCTGTGGACTATTATTATTTCATTCTAATTTTAATAAGACAGCCTATAGTGTTCGCACCTTCAGCAAAGAAATACTTTCGTTCGGCTGTTGCAACATGGCTGCTGGCCGGCTTCCGGAAGTACGTCAATCTAATGTCAGACCAAAGAATTCCGTGCGTGAATCGGTGTGGAGTTACCTTAACGTTAAACACTTCTTTGAAACTCTGAAATTCAACAAGGGTTCCTCTGTGTATCGGTTGCCGTGGTGTCGAGCCTTCGTTATATCTGGCGATAAACTCGATAAAACATCTGCGAGCGACGGACACTCGATCTTCTCACTAAAAAGAAATCACTAAAACGCAAGACAATATCTTTCTCCGTGTTGAACTGACGTCCGCTTCGGAAGTACGCCATTGCGCTTTTGCTTTAAAGCCAAGGCTGCTATCGATATATGTGTGTTGATTAGAATTTAATATTTGCGCAATTTTCCTTGGATTTGGAGTTACTTTTTGACATAAAATTTGCACAAAATATTATTATACTACGAAGTATATAATCACATTTATATCTTCGTTCTCCATTTTGATATTCTACATATTATTACTGACACAAGTCTTGAATGCCTGAGTTACTTTCTGATAGAAAATATTTCATTACGCTAAGAAATACTTTATAATATTTATGTCTGCACTTTCCAATTGAATATTCTACACATTTTGTTATACATAAATTACTAACTCGAAGTATGCTACATACTTATTATACTTACCTTACGATAATTAGAATAATTTTGTTTATGAACGGTAGACATTCAAAATTAATTAGAGGATTTCCAAACGATAATTCTAGTAATCCATGAATCAGAAAAAACAATTCCTAAGACACAAAACGCCCAAGGCTCCCTCTACTAGACAATACGCCATTGCATCTTCCGATTCCTAACACACCAGAACCGGAAATATATTTCTTTCTGGTTTTTTTCGCGTAGCCTCGATCGAACGGCCAAAAAGAAGTCGCCAAACACAACAGAGGACAATATATTCGGTGGTGCTTTACGTAGGTATCGGAAGTGCGCTTATTCTTAGGCGGGCACTCTACGAATAGCTTCAGTGCACCTTGGCGCAAAATAAACCGCGAGGCATTTATAATTTCTAAAGCAGCAGCACCGTCGACAACAGCAAGCTCCTTCGTTTCTTGGCGAAGATCAATTGTCGATCACCCTTTTCTTGGAAATCACATTATCGCTGGAAATATTACATCCGTTTCTACTATCGGTATGAAAGTACTCGATTTTATTAGCATTTTCTATACTCACAAGGAACCACATGCACACAGTATTGGGGTAACAACATAAATATATTTAACACTTAAATCGAATACTTAATCGAATATAAAGTTTTAACAGCGTTTTTTTTGTTGGAAATTAAAAGAGAAGAGAATAATTTCCACACACAAATAAAGCTTTTCTCGTTCGAATTTGAAATCTTGTTATGCATAAAGCAACATCTGAATCTGTGTAAGTTATCTCCTTTGTGCAGCTGGTATTTAAAAAAATTATCCCTAATTTTACAAAGAAAGCTGCGGTTTTTTTATGCGGAATTCTGTGGAACGTAATTACCGCATAAAAAGAGACTCGACTGTATACTTACTATTCAATCATAACGATCTATTACGAGTATTGTTTCGATAAAAGAACGAGTTACAACGGCACGCTATCGCACCGTCGTATTAGAGATAACTGCAAGATGATAACTTTTCCAACTTTAGCTAATTCGAGTGGTCTGATTAATTAGCAAAAACGACTACAAATTAGTCGATCCGTTTTAGATTTCTCGTATCTCTTTGATCCGCGTATCTCGCGAACGATTCTTCTTCGTGAAAATCTTCTGGCTTCTTTCATAAAACAATTTGCCAGGCGAGTTCTTAAGGGACGATGTACGGCCTAATGATAATTCCTAGATAATAATGTTTTGACGTGACGAAAGCCGTCGCCCGATAAGAATCGTTGTAATTCCAGATTTCATTCGTGGAATGTAGGCCGGAAGGAAAAGTAAAATCTCAGTACTCTTGGAATAATACAAATATATGCATAATTATGATTAATTTTATTATTATAATATTACTATGTTTTACAACTTTTATTCTTGCTAAGATAGCGTTGTATTATGATTATCCTTGGAATATAATAATTTGATACATAAATAATTATCTCCAAATATATTTATGTACATTTTAAGGAATTTTCTATACCACACAGAATCTTCCGAGATTTATTAATTTTAGTGAAACGAAGTGAACAATCATTTAGAGTTCGTTCACGTTGCCAAAATTTCCCCGAGAATTAAGGAGTCTCGCGGCAAAGCTACCTTCGTTGTGGTTTGTCTTCGCGTTAGAATTCCGTCCTCGAAGCGTATGCAAATTTCCGGCTGAAAAATGTCGACGAGTTTACAAAATGCTAGTTTTCTTGCTGGAACTCGATACAATTGAAAGCTCGGGAGAATCTTTCGGCAGGCGATTCGCCGAATACCGAAGCGTTCAAAGCATACATCAAAATCAAACGATTTCTATTTATAAGTTTAACGGCGTGCAGCGGCGACGGCATCGATCGGACACCTGTTCTCATTCAAACAAACTCGATTCTTCGATTATTATTTCAATCCATTGCACCGGCACACGACAAATTATGTCCGCCATTAAATTCCCACGTATTATTCTCCAATAAGTGCTTCGAACAATTATCATTCGACGCTTCTTCGCATTCAGGAAACCAAGATATTTTTAATTTCATAATAACACACTTCTTGTATGCTTTGAGCGCGACGTAAATATTCAAGGCACGCCTCGATGCTTTGTGATTGGACAATAAGAAATTTTAAGGCGCAAGGAAATTTGATTGGCTTAGGGTTTCGGTGTTTTTGTTATGTTTTCTCAGGATAGTATTAATAATAGTAAAATAATATTGGAGGAACTTCGAGGTTAGGAGTAGGAGGTGTAATCGATTTTGATTGGTTCGTATTTTCAGAATGGTGGAAAATAATTGGATATTGAGGAACTTCGAGATGAAGATTGATCTGTGTTTTTTGAACAGTAAAATAATGATTGGATGTTGGAAATGTTTACGATGGAGCTTAGAATGATTAATTAATTGTGATTTGTTTATGGTTTCCGAATAATAGAACTAATAATCTTGTAATGGCGGCTGTCAAAGTAAACAGGACATCGTTTACTTTGTCGTTTATTTCCATCAAACTTTGTCAATTATGTTTCTAATAATTGTTAACGTAAGTTTCGAGCGTAGAGTAACATTACGTGAGACAAGCCATCGTTAATGTTTTTATATTTATACATCTCTCGTGATAAATAATTCTCAAAGAATTCTGTAATTTCCGTCTCGCTATTCGTGGCATAGTTTTAAACTCCGCAGACTTCAGGGCTTCCACTTCATCCGCTTCATGCTCTCAATTCGCCAGATTTCACGCCATCGCGTCCATCAGCATCCGTTTGATCCAAGCTAATAAATTTAGAAAGAAGTAAGACTAGCAGGAATATTTTTTTATTCGAAATATCCTTCGCTACGTCCGACTCCTTCGGTTGTTCGAATTCAATCTCCGAAGGTCCCTCCATGTTGAAATTTCCGAGTAAACCGCGAGTGCTTATCGCAACGCGGATATCCTCTCTTTTTAAAATACATAAACTCTCGTTTTTTCAGATGCTTTATCTTCTTCTGTACCAAATACACATTACATTTCCAGTTATCCATTATCATAACCGTTTGTAATATTCAAATTCTTATAAAAACTCTTATTAAAATTATTGCAACCCTGCTGTGTATCTCCAGTTATTTTTCGCGGGAACTTTAGTAACCCGAAGTTATCAATAAAATGTTCCAACGATTAGAACAAAGCTCGACAACTTCAAGGTGTATTCCAAGTGGTTTAATAAGCGTAGGAATAACTTTTTTCTCTCCGGATGTATCATCTGCCGTCGCATATAGGTCAGTGGGTATTCCTTTAAGGGCCTTTTGTCGCCCTCGCATACCCAAGCGTGCCGGGCCCGAGAAGATTTGGGTCCGAGGAAGTTGATTTTGTTCTCTCGCTCGTTCACTGGTAAGTCGGCCCACGTTAAAAAAAGAAGAAGGAGAAAGAATCGTGGTAGGAGGCGGAGGTGGAATTGGGATTATGGAAGGCTTTACGGTGGAAAGAGGGGAGTGGGGAGGAGGAGGGGGAGGAGGAGTTGCGAGGGCATTAGGCTCCGAATACGGAACGATAAAATTCTTACGAAACGCGGCTCTCACGCACGGGTTTATACGAACACGCGCGCACGCGGTTCTGCATCGAACGAAGTGCCACTCTCACGGAACAAAAAAAACCGGAGAACGAAGAAGGAAAAAGGAGAGGGAGGTCCTCTTGGTAGGTTGGGCAACTCTGCGACTATACCGATGGAGAAGAGTTCAGTTAAAAAATTTCGACTCTCGATAACCAAACCTGCGGGAAGAAGGCTCAGTCGAGTGTTGGAGGACGAATCGAGGAACGATTTCTTTCTCGAGAATATCACGGACGCGCACTATGGCGCTGTGCGCCCGTCAAAAATGATTTTTGACAAGAATTGACAACCTTTTAGTCCGCTGCTCGCCCACCCGCGACGATACCTTCACCGCGCGGATATCTCGCGGCTGTCCGGATTATGCTCGGCCGCTACTGCTTTCATATTTTCGTGATTGGTTCATTCATTCATCCGACCTTATGTAAGGTTTTCGGTAATTGAGTGCTGTCTGACTGACTGCTGGAGGAACCGAGGGCGTTTAAGTATAGCTTTCGAACGAAGGGAACGATTTGGAGGAAGTTTTAACGCCGTAGATCTAGTATCCAATACATGGTGCAGGAAACATGGTAGATTATGTAAAACTGCTTTAAATTATGAATAATAAGCACGCAGTTTTGGTGCACGAGATGCCTGTATCTTATTCGTCGTTTTTGGATACCTTGAGTTACTAGGATTCTTCACAATGTTCAGTTATTTAGTTCGTTAACTCCTCAATGGGTAAAGGTATAGTAGTTACGGAACTTCTTAGTGCGCATGCGTGTACGAGCAGAAAACGGTTATCTATGACAACAGTATTAACACTAAACTGCAACATGAAAATGCGACATGAAAGTTTCAAGTATTATCAAATCAAACATTTGTGTTGCACGTACACTACAGTACCGTGTAGTATTATTCGATATGTACGTGAGCCAGTTACACGGTCCGCGGTAATAGATAACGATCTGTGATTTCCGGTTTGATTATCGCCGTTCCACGATTCAGTCTGAATTCGTCTTTGTTCTCGGATTGATCCGAGCTCGATAGCGGACTTCAAGGCTGGATTAATAAACTTCTCGTTCGCCGGGAAAAAAAAGAATGCACAATGCGAGGAATAAAGCGATACGTTGCAGCAGCAGTGACAAATGAAAGTTCTTATTTGCATCGGTAGACTCGGCTGGCGCAAACACGGACTACTTCTTGGAATAGAATCTTCACGTAACATTGAAACGTTACTTTTTTATGGTACATTATTATTGTTACTATTATTGGGTTGAGTCATAAATGAGTTCCGTTCGTCCAGGAGTTTTTTGGTTCATAACCGAAGGAGTTTTACGCACGGGGAATCGTCAAGTTGCCTAAAAAATGGAAAGTCATGAATAATGGCTGCGAATACATATTTATTTAAAGTCCATTGTAGTTCATTTTATAGAAGGAACTTTATTTTAAGAAACAAAAAATTATTTATGACTCGACCCAATATTTGTAGTTTATCAGGGGGGCGTATAAAATGTACAAGGAGACAAAATATACAAAAAAGAAAATATAGAGACGAGAATAAATTTGTTATAATATAAATATTAGGTTGCCCAGAAAGTTGATGCCGATTTTCAGTAGTTTTTCAGCGAAAAACTTGAGAGTTTCAGGGAGGATGGAACCTTCAAATTGCGTGAAAAATGGAGAAAGGTTGTGAAACAAAACAGTGAATACATAATTGAATAAATATACATATGTCGGTAATATCGATTTCTTCATTCTTCATTTCAGCATTACTTCGCAAATGCCGTATAAATAAAAATCATGCAATTCGCATCCACATTTGACATTGAAAATAAATATATAATAAATATAACAACTCCATATAAAGCAGTACCATGTATTTGTTTACAAAATTAGAGTACATACTTTTAAATAAGAATTGATTAATTCGAGCAAGATATACATAATAGAATTAAAAAGTACATATTTTCTTGTGCATTTCTTAGAGCGTGTTAAATCGAAATCGTGCAATTCGAATGCCGTGTAAATCGAGGGCTGAGTGTATTTACATAATTGTTAAGTGTCGGGTTATATAATGGAGCATTGTTTTGTGATCTTCGAGCGAATGGATATTGTGAGACCGGGCTTTTAATTAAATAGCTCATTTCCCCTAATCTACACAAAGTAAATTATCCTATAAAAACCACAATTAAGGATGTCGCTCTATCAACACAGGGACCCAGGAATTCCCCCGGGAACTGCGTAATCGGAACGTATGTCCACAACTTGAGGTTTCACTTTACTCGCTGCCCACGTGAATAATATTTGTTAGAATTCCATCAATTTCTGATAACGTAATCGGTGATAGGGTTAATTTAAACCAAGCGTAACCTCACCACTACCAGAAACATAGTGTTTCTGATTTATAAATTACACTGATTCCTTGAAACCTCAAGAATTATAGTTGTGAATACTTCGTAACTATTATTATTTATTGAACGAATTGAAGTTTATTGTAACTTTCGTTATGACTTTACTTCATTACTTAATCATTCATAAGTGATTATTCATAGATTAAACATAAATAACGATGAGGAGTATCAAATAGAATAATGTTTAACCCTTTGCACTCGAGAGGCGACTCTCAGTCGCCACTCAGTAATTAATGCCAATTTGCGGCAACTTGATTGGCGACTGGGAAACGACGTTAAAATGAATTCCGGTAATATTTTGTTATTTGACTTTAAATCATCGACAATCGAAATGAATCTTAAAGTCGTCAACGACAAAGTGAGTGGCGACTCTCGGTCGCCCCTCGAGTGCAAAGAGTTAATATGAAAAAATGAATGGAGTTTAATAAAGTATGTGAAAAATAATTGTTTACTTTCCGATACTCTTAAAATATAGATCAACACCGTTATAAAGTTATTTCTTTGTAATATCATAATGATGCTTATTTCGATGCATCGATCGAGCAATGAAAAAAAACTGGATTCGATAAAAGCGCGAGTTATATAAGAGAGGTCGATTCTGTTTCCAGGTTAAATGGTAATAACCAACGATGTACAACCTAAACGTGAACGTGAATCCTAGCCCAATGGCTGCCGCGGGTCTTCTCGGTGTCGCGGCGGCCGAGGTCACTCCAAGGACACCGGAAATCGTAAACTCCCTGATCGCCATGACCAATCCCTTCGAGGGTTACACCAATGATAGAAGCAGGGATCGTACGGACTCAACGAGTAGCGGCGAACCGAGCCCACCAAGTATACAACACACCTGTAGTCAACTCATTAAAGAAGGTACCACCTCCTAGATTGACCTTCATATTCACCAGGTAGTTTCCTTTGTTTCTTCCAATCTCGCTTCCGATTTCGTCGACGCCTAAACACTCGCGCCTTTGTCTTCGGCTTTCGAGCACCAAGGTGTTCCAGGTTCCCGATATCACCTTTCCAACCTGACAAATGTCCTGGTTTTTTTGAATACTTTCTGCTAGGATGTTATACTGTGAACCGTATGTTATGTAGTTTTGGAAATCCTTTTTCGAATTTTGTTCGAGGATACTATTCTTGCTTTGCATTTTGTTCAACTTTAACTGTGTTAAATTGTTATTGTTTTAGTTTCAAAAGTATTTTAGGAATGAACGTTTTGAATGTGATAGTTTTATGGCTCGAATTTTAGATTTTCGTGGTAATAAATATTGATATTAATCAATGTTAGAGCATCATTTCTTTTTCTTCTTTGGTTCATATTCTTTTTTGGTGAGATCGACTTCATTTTGTACTTTGCCTTTTCGGGGTTTGATGTTATTTACTCGCAAATGAACATGTTGATATAATAATGTGTTGGTATTAATTAATTCCGCGCGTATAGAGAGACACGCAATATAAACTAGGGATATATATCTGTGTCCGCAAACTAATTTGCAAACCTGATAACAGCCAGTGTCGTATTCGCGCGAATGTGGGACCACGAAAGGCCCAATTTTATTCATAAGGATACTGATAAGACCTCGATTTACACGGCATTCGAATTGCACGATTTTGGTTTAATATTAATATTAAATAAATATTGAATGTAAATATTATGTATATCTTGCTTGAATCAGGGAATTTTTATGTAAAACTATGCATTTTAATTTAAAAACCAAATACATAATACTGTTTCATATAGATTTGTTAAATTTATTACATATTTCTTTTCAATATCAAATGTCGATTCGAATTCCACGATTTCAATTTACGCGGCATTTTCGAGCAACCAATCTACCGTATAAATCGAGGGTTAGGTGTATATTTATTAGAACTTTACGGAAATTACGAACATTACAATTCAATAAATAAATATTAAGTAGAATCTTAATCAATAAGAATGAACTTAACGCATCGCACATTAATAAGGAATTAAATAAACATTCTTTCCCTTTTAATTTCGGAAGATCACGTCTATAAGATCGCATCTCATGTAATTTTGCCGAGGAAGTTTAGATTTCGTAAAGATGGCGCTTGATATAATCGTAAGTAATCGATCGATGTCGTTCGAGAGCGTTCGATAGTAATCGATAGTAATCGTCTTCAACACGCAATATCTAAATTCTAAACAAGTAAGACGAAAGTGAGGCGCATGCTAAATATATACCTGAACCCATTCCCACTGATATTTTCACCGGTAATTAACTCATTAAGGAAGACATTTCCTGCTTCGGTGGCCTTGACATCCGACGGACTCTGCACGCTTTGTCTTTCGCTTTCCGGTAATGCCTGACGCCTCATTAAATTGCAAATTACTAGCTACCGAATAAGGCAAATGTGAGCCTAGTTCCGAAACCATATTTGTTGCGAGATCTTTAAATCTATTTACCAGTGCAAGACTCCGTGTATCGTAGGTTCAATTAATTTTCCCATGCTCGTGTAATTACATAACAAGTGATATTACATAATCGACGTAATTTAATTGTATCCTGAATGTTGCATTCATCTTCCTTTATTATAATACACCCGGTAGATATATTTAATATAATATAACACGTATCTGTAATATAATTTAACATCCGTATAATTATCGGATTATCTTCAACACCTTTGAGTGCCGGGCAGGAATTCGTGTTATACAAACCTGTCGATACGCATTTGTAACGTGTATATAATATTTAAAAATAAAACTGTTTAAGCGCTTTAAGATATATTAGTTACTTTACATCGTTATCGTAATGTTTAGAATATTATAAATTTGACGAATGTTTGCGATGTAATTGATTCGAATTTTAGTAATATTGGCGTCAACGGTCACCGGTGACCCTCGCGGCATTCAACGTGTTAATAAAATGAATATTTGGAATACAATTACATCCAATTCGGTTTTTACACGAATTTTGTACAAAGATTTAATAAAAGTTGAAATAAAATTCTTTTTATTTTACACGTAATAAAATGAAAATTCTAAAGTATCCATAGATACACTATATTTTTTCATACCGATTTTGTATACGAATTGTTTTTACACGTATTCTTCGAGATCGTATGTATCGTGTAAAAATAGAATTGGTTGTATTTTAATATCTTTCAAGTAGTTTAATATAATGGAATGTTAATTTGTCTGTAATCTGTTATTTTCAAATTTTTAGGACTAAAGTTGACGTTGCAAACGAAAAGACGGGCGAACGGAAGCGGTGACGAGGGGAAGAAGAAGACGAGGAAGGAGGACGGTAGCGCGGACGATGAAGAGGAAGACGAGACGAGCAATAACAACAACTGCGGTGGAGTAAGAAACCCTCACATACTGTTCTCGTTAAAACGATAAAGCAGTCGTGATGTCGAGCGATTGCGCTGTAAGTCGGCGTTTCATCGATTTCAAGGGTTCTCGACACACCGAGTTCTTCTTGATATCAGGACAGACGTTTACTCTTTAATGATTCTTTCTGTCCTTGACTGCCGTGATCATACGTCAACGCACGAATAACACGACAACATGAATCATCCGATCAGACAATGAATTACCGAAATCGAAAACGTGAATTCCGTTATCAACGCAAAGATAACTTCAAAGAAAACTCGAAACCGACGTGTCGCGCCGTATGCTAACAGTTAACATCACGGACTTATTAACACTAGAACTACCGAACATCTACTCAGTTGTATATACATGTTTATTTATATATAAATTATGGCTGGAGGATTTAAGTGGATTAATGGATTCAGTTATTCGCGTTGTTTATATAAAGTAAAAGTATATCAAATCTCGAATAATTCGCCGTGATGCATTCGAATGATTTAACTAAAAATGGCAGACATGTTAGAACACCTTGGTAGTTCTAGTGTTAAACCAACAATCTTAACACTTCTACTTGAATTCGACATCTCAATGGCAGTTGAAGATATAACGAAAGTCTCTACACTTTTAATGGAACGGGTACAAGGATTTGCCTAACACACTTTCGAAATCTTTTCAGCTGACACCGGAAGACGAGGAACGGCGACGTAGACGACGCGAGAGGAACAAAATCGCGGCGACGAAATGCCGGCTAAAGAAGCGAGAGAAGACCGTGATATTGGTGCAAGAATCGGAGATTCTAGAGACACAGAATCACGACCTTAAGTCGCAAATCCAGGAACTCGAAACGCAAAGGCGTAGGTTGGTAGATATGTTGAGTCTTCACGGGCCAACGTGTTTGAAACAAGGTCCTCCTGACACTTCATATCAACAATACGCCGAGCCAACACATTTACCGAGTTACCAGGAGAACTTCGTGCAACCACCACCCGCGTTAAACCAACCCCAGAACTGTGTGACGGATTATCCAGTGAAGGTCGAAGAGTACGAAGGTGACTTTTATCGGCAGGAAAGTCCATACGTACCAACCTCGGATCCGGGTTGCACGGTTTAGTATCTTTATTGATTACAAAGACCGACAACGCCTCTTCGAGGAGAGAACATCTCGAGGAACTTCGGTTTACCGGTTTTGAGGAACCGATCGCGTGACTTCAAGAATGGAAACCAGGTACCAGTGACGTCGAAGACCGAGGATGAAGTACGACATATGCATTCCACAAAGATATCGGAGAACAACTTCGAATTTATTTCTATAAGACATGCTCACCCTGGAGAATCATTGGATATTCAGATGGTGAGGTATCTCTATAATCAATGGTGTTCGGTGCAAAACTCGGTAAATCGCGTTTCCTACTTCTCTTCCTCCGTCGATCGCGAGTCCGTAGTAAGTAAGTTTTGATTTATTACATCTGCGCGAACAATGATTACCTTTCGTCTTCCTTTTCGACTATATGTATATTTTTCTTTCCTTCTTCCTACTCCCACTTCGTCTTCCTATCTACCCCTTCTCACTCTCTCTATTTTTTTTAACGTGTCCGCTGTACTCGAAACGTTCAAAGTAGGACATTTGAAGACATTCCTTCGTAATAACCGTACTGTGACATTCTTAAGGCCTTATTAATGTAATCGATAAGGGTAAGATAGCAGCGGGAGACCTTTTGCAATGCTCGATCGTTTCTGTCAATTTTTTGCCGCGAAATCTTTCTCGGTTTCATCAAAGAACCAGGAGATAATGATATGCTCGTATCGAGTAACGTTTCTTATATATTTTATGTAGATTTTTTTATGAATATAATCACGTTTGGCGATGAATCTTGTGTTCTCGTAAGTATTTGGTGTATGTTGCCCAATTTTCTGTATAAAAATGTCGAGCATAACAAACGGATCTTTTGCTTAATAATTGGGTTACACGGATAAAGTGAGACACTTTGAGAGACGGAAATCGTAATCTTACTTTATGAAAACTCTACGTATTGCAATTTTGCATTGTTAACTATCTTACATATTTTTAATACATAATATGCAGTGTCTATAACGCCATACTAGTATCTTCCAACAACAATAATATCTACGTTTACATATAAATTAATTTTCATACTACTCAGCTTAAAAATCCGCTTAAAAATGTCCGAAGTTTAATTGCAAAATTGTAAGTTTAATAAAATGTCGCTGCGACTCGTGACTTTTAGATGGTTTTCATCAAGTAAGATCAATGAATATTAGTCAACAACGGGAGATGTCAAAGTGTGCAGAAGCTAACAATATTTTTGTATATTTCATCATGTTTTTAAGTAAGAATCGAGAAGTTATTATAAATCGTATCGCGTCAGTGCCGTAATTCTTCTGTGTCGAATAATATCTCTCGATTCGATCAGTGAGAAAAGTAACTTCGTAACCCAGTGTTTTAAGTCTTCTATTGATATTGATTACGATTGTTAAGTATCGTCGATACGCGTTCAAAGGATACTTATAATTATACGAGTAATTAATGATATTTAATATTATACGTAATGAATATTTTATATACAGTTCAACGTTGTACATTTATACGCGCGAAGATCGCTCTTTGCGGATTAATGAACACTTAATTACATGACGATCGAATGGTTCGTTAAATAGGGAAGGAGACGTACGTGCCTAACGACATACCTCAATTTGTGGGTAGTTACCCTCCCTAAGTGCGTTTGCCATTTCATACCATTCAATAATGCGACCCCGTAGTTTTTTAAATTGTTGCATATTAAATTTTATTTATCTTCTATCCGATACATATTCAAACGGTTCACCAATTTGCACTCGGAGGCGATTCTCAGTTGCCGCGATTAACGGAATGGCGACCGAGAGTTGTCGCAAAAAACTGAGTAGCGATTCAGAGTTGTCGCAAAAAATGAGTGACGATTGAGAGTTGTCGCAAAAAACTGAGTGGCGACTGAGAATCGCCTCTGGGTACCGGAACAAACTGGATGGCGAATGAACGGCGACTCTCGAATTGCCATAATTAACTGCGTGGCGATTGAGCAACCTCCCCTTGCTGTTATCCAGTTTCATAAGTAAAAATTTCACAAGTTTCATAATAGAAAGTAAATTCCGCGGAAAAATACTACATCAATGAATAATCAAATACTGTTAGTTTATAAAGAAATCGAAATTCATATATGCAACAATTTAATACCGCCAATGTTAATAAACCTACCAGTTGATAAATTACATAGATATGGAAATTTCTTTCAACGAACGTCAGCTTTATTTAAGATAATTACTTCGTCCACTGAGACAGGGAATTAAGGAAATGCCAAAGAGTCACGTTAGAATGGTCGGCCGAAGTAATAAGAAGTAAATGGGTTTATTTCTATGTACGTTATAAAATAGTCGCCGACTGTAAGACGAGCTTAGCAAACGCACTTCGGGTTACGCTTACGCGTTCACGCAATTTTAATCGAAGTTAGTCTTGAATCTTTAGCACGATGCTATGATTAACACGTTGACTGCCGGTTCGAAATCCGTGTTATACGATACCCTCGCGATACGTACACCAAATTCTGTTTTTACATGATAGATACGTCACCGAAGAATACGTAAAAAGATATACTGCATCTACGTAGACTTTAGAATCACCATTTTATTATTTGCAAAGCAACAAGAATTTCACTTAAACTTTTATTAAATTGTTTTACAAAATTCGTGTAAAAACAGAATTAAGTGTATTTGTAATATGCATATAGCATCTAAAAACAAAACCGTTTAAGTACTCTATGATACGTTAGTTACTTTACATCGTTATCGTAACATTAAAAATATTAAAAAGTTTCAATATATCAGCGACATATTTGATTCGTATAGTCGGTCACCGGTAACACCCACAGCAATCAACGTGTTAACTATGAGACGCTATCAGTCCACGGACGAAGTGCTTTTCGTTTTACGGAATGTTGCCGCCAGTTTTTGATCCAAATGACACGAGTGGGAAGTAAGATTTTTCTTACACTTCATTGAAGTCGAAGTGAGACAAAGTCTTCCTCCTATTCTGATTACTTCTTCCTTTCTTCGTTTCCTACTCTCACAGTATGCGGTTTTACGAGATTAAGCATCCACGGGAATCGAAAGATGTACATTGCGAATATTATATTTAATGAAAGCTGGAGAAATGTCACATAACAGTCATATATGTGTGGTGCTACAGATATATTTGCTTTTTTTTATATAAATTTTATTAAGTTGCCTGAAGAGAGTATTTAATAGTTTAATGCATATGTTAAACGTATATATTATTAATATTATTATTATTATTATTATTATCTATTATTAATGTATATTTACTAATGCGGAAGCCGTGTTTAAAAGTCATGTTGTCTGAAATGAACAGTATGCAAAAGACTTTCTATTTCTACGGAAATATTTTTGTATCATCGGAGATTTTTGAGGTCGGACCAAATCGAACGCGGTAGAACTCTTTCTTACGATCCAATTAGTTTAAACAAAGAAACGGCAGGAAAATAATTGTTTGATATTTTACAGCATTCTTGATATACAAATTCCGGAGAAACTAATCTTGATTTTAAACGTAAAAGTATCGTATTAACTTTAGTGGTTGCAAATATTCACCCGTACGATTAAAATTCTTGTTAAAATTATAATTGAATTCAAAGACATTATTTTTGTTGGTTTTTACTTCTTTATCGTACGGTGTTGTGATCTGTTCTTCCTTTCTAATCAACTGCGAGATAGTTGCGCCGCAAGATAAACAAATATATTATCATATTCCGTTCTCAATTTCACGGAAGTTTCGAACGAAGAAAAATGAAAGATTTTGCGAAAAGATTTTCTTGGAATTTTCCAAATTTGAGGCCTCAAGAAGAGTCTATTATACAATAAATATGTAACTCTCATCGAAACCTTGCAAATGTAAGATGTACGATGTTAAAATGCGAAACTGTACGAAAGCCTTTTACTGCAAACACTAATAGTTTTCTTTTCGCGCGGCACGCAGACTGTTTGCGGAACCCTGCATCTTTTGAAACGAAAAATATTCCGAACATGTCTGCAACGTAAGAACTTGATAAAAGTAACGCTAGAAATCGTAAGATCTGATCACCGATTCGAAAGATCCGCAATCGTTCATTTCAAACTAGAAATTGTATAATTTGTTTATCCAGGAAAATTCATATTTTGCTATGAAATAATACTGCCATTACTAAGACCCCAGATACTGTGGCTTATAGTTTATAAGTATTCATTGTTTCATTAGCAAAGAATATTCTGACCCATTTCTAGAGTATAAGTACGCAATAATTTCGATTGCTTTGTAACAAGCTGCATGCATGATTTCTATTCGAACGAGACAAAGTATTGGTTTGACCAAAAAGATCGTGCGGTTGGCATCAATTTTTTACGTCGTTTTAAAGATAGATTTTTATGAACAAGGGATTACGAAACTGTCCAGAAAATAGAAAAATATAATTCAAAATGGACGATATATTGGATATAGAAAATGGAAAGAATGTATAAAATTGAATAAAAATCGCTTTCTATTTATATGTAAAAACCGCGCGAATTTGTTAGCCGATCCAATATCATCAATTCATCGTCTTTTAGTACCGTGTACCTGGCCATGGGTTACCCATGCGACAGCTATTTTCCTTACATAACGGAAGAGCACTATCAATGCGTTAAATGTTGAAACTAGAAAGATCGCGGACAAAATTCTATTTCTTGTAACCGGAAGAATTTTATTCTTTAAATAAAAGTGCCTCGAAGAATATTCACTATTACGATGTTATCATTTTGAGGTTTCATCACGTTTTATACGAATTTCTGTAAACCGTCCTTGAAATAGCGAACTCGAGGAAAAAGAAAAGACGACGCATTTTTCATACAACTATTTTATTATGAAAATTCTTATTAACATTATACACACGCATACATTCATACATATTTCTCAGCTGCTTCAGCCACAATCATTTCAAGACATGGTATATCAGTTTATTTTATAAATAAAGACAAAGAGAGGATGACAATGGAAGTAACCTTAGTAAACCTTAACAATATCAATAGGATGCGATCTTATGAACCCCTGTAACATAAACATTTTCTTGTTATTCCACCAATGTCAATCCAATGATTTAACTCATCAAACTCGGCGCAATATTCCGCTACTCTCCTCGTGCGGCCCGTTACACTTACGAAGTACTTCGGTTTCGAAAGAAATGCTGTGCGTATAATGTAAACTTTTCTATGACTTTGGCTATCATAATATTGCAGAGATATTGAAACAAAGTACAGTGGTGCCTCATACTTCGAACGTTTCCGAGTTCAAATGCTTGGGAAAGCAGGAAATCTGATCCGGCGTTCGAACGTCGTTTCTAAGTTCGAACTATAGTCAAGCAATTCAGAATCATATGGCATCAGGCAGTTTCGGGAACGGATTATTTCGCTTTCCATTATGTCTTATGTAAAATAAATTAATTCGGACTTCGAAAAATTCATAGTTCGGTTTTCGGGAACGAATTAAATACGAACTACGAGGCACCACAGTATAAGAAAAGGGAAAGAATCTTGTGCTGAGTGACAGAGGAACGCGTTAATCAACTGTGTAATATATAACCGACGCTCGCAAACGGAAACGCTTGAGGAGGTACTACGTAAGGCCTTAGGGCTTGAGAGGTTAAGGGATGACTGCAACTGGTACTTACACAATGATGTTGTTGATTGGAATATGAATTAGTTTAACAAAGAATCCTATGAAGCCCATTATACAGAAACCAATAGCGGTGGCGATGGCAATTTTTTGGAACTCTGAAAGCACAACAATATTATAACTTAACATCATCAAAGTAGGGTCTGTTAACGATTCCTAATCATGGTGATACCTTACCTTTTCTGTCAGGCTTTGTACATCTTTTGACGAGACGAATACTGTCTTTCGCGAACTGGCGTCCGGGTTCGGTAATTTTTTTAACTTGGTCCATGATGCTTGAAGGTCTAGGAAGAGAATAATCCAATTAATAATATTCATTTAAAGTTGAGATAATTCATTCTACTTGAGCTCTACTTGATTTTTATTATTAGATAGAAAGATATATATCGTTAATATAAATATATTCGCGAATAATCGCCGGGATATCCTAACATACTTTAGATTATTTTCGTAACTGTAACGTATGTATTGTTTTACATCCTGCGTGCGAATAACAGTACCTTAAGACTAGGTTTAAAATTCGTTTTAATGCCCCGAATTAAATGCAGGTTATAAAAAATATATTATTTTATGAGAGATGTGAGTGTTAAGATTAAATGTGATGTGAGAGGACGAAGGAAAATATACGAAATCGTGGAACTTACGTTGCGCGCGACACGAGAATACTTCACGAAGTGTTGTTTGACGTATAAAAAGCTGTACTCGTAAGAATATTCCGCGCTACGTGGACACCGCGCTGTACGAACGTCATTTCCTGAACTCTGACGTTGGAATCGAAGCGTCATCGCGGCAAAAACGTTTCGTTTGAAATGTTTTAACAGCGCCATTTTTACCGGGTTTTTTCAATAATAAGAACACTCCACAATAAGGCCTGATCTTATTTAATTATGTCGTTTTCAAAAGGATATATTATTATAACGATTTAAGAGAAATGTATATGAATTAGGGGCTGCTTTTAATTCCGTCCTTTTTTACGCAGAAGTGAAGATAATCGAGATTAAAATATTGCATAAGCGGCATGGAATTTTATATTGTTGAATAATGCAGTGTATAATGTGATGTAATACGTTTCACGTGGAATTACCGTAAAAAATCTCGGGTCGTCTTATTAATTATTATTTCACTGACCCTATTTTTATGGAATTTCTCTCTTCACTTAAGTCCAGAAACTTTTAAATTATACGAGTATTCGTGTTAAGTTAAGTGTTAGTTCTTTACGATTAAGTGGTTTATCAAATTCGTTGATCCTTGAGACATTTTAAGGATACTTATTAACTCAATACGCGTCAATTACAATGGAATTAATTTGCAGCCGATTGGGATTCGCGACAAAACTTCTCCTGGAAACTTTTCATGATTCAGAAGCTGTTTCGTGACTTTCATTTGCTAAAATGATATTCCAATCAAAGTTTTAACAGCAGATTATAAATATTATCATTTATCAATCATCTTGCAAAAATGACTTGGTTCGACTATGGGGTAGTGAAATTTATAACCCTGCTATAATTCCTCTTCCACGATAGAGGTTCTCAACCCACCAGCAAAAAACATAAACAAATTTACATCTTTAAAGAAACATTATTCAAAATCGATGACCTCCTATAAATTTAACAGAGGAATGCAATATGTCTAATTATCTTTCATACGAAAATATAGATCGAGAAAGAAGTCATTGAATCTTGTCCATGACGTTCAAGGTCAGTCAATTTAATTCCAGATAGTTCATTAACCTTGAAATCAACGGAACATTATGATTACAGAAAAATATCACGTGTGTTATATATTTATTTATATTTGTCGTTTTAGTTGATATTATTCTCCACGAATTAATTCTTACGAAATTCAAAATAACTTTTATCGTTGTTAGAATAAATCTCATCGTTTTTCATAACGCATGATATAAATAAATAATATTTAAGAAACTACTAATTACTCCTTTTTACAGAAAAAACGACTGTACATTAAATCACTGTAATCAGAACTGAGGACGTATGTACTTGGTTCAATTAAATGTCTGGAAGTATAATAATTAAGAGAAGCATTTTTATACCAAATATTACACATATTTTCTCGTAACATTCCATATAATCTGGTTGGGATATAAAAGAGTTACACTTGTTATTCCGAAACATAACTGTTATATAAATATATGAAATATTCTACTAAAAAACATGTCACAGTCACAGAATATAAGACTATTTTTCAAGGTAGCTGTGAAAATTTGTCCATTTGTTGCTTTACTTTATAGCGTAATAGTTGTGGTTGTAACTATGTACATCAATGAAAAAGTTACTCCCGTATTTATCTTCCTCTGTGCTCAAGCATACTTAAATTGGTATTCGGTGTACGCCATAAGTCATAATGCTACAACCGTTAGAATCAGAGACTCTGGGAGTAACATGTTGATATACAACAGATTAGGATATGATATGCAGCATCATCATGATATAAGTAATAGATATTGGTACTGCGAAAGGTGTAACTATTACACTTGTAAACCAACGCAGCACTGTATATTTTGTAAAAAGTGTTATCATTTTCGCGATCATCATTGCTTCTTTCTCGGGGCTTGTATACTAAGACAGAACATGGGTAACTTTATTTTATTCTGTTTCTATACTTCTCTAACATGCCTGTACTCATTGTGCACTTTAGGACCATATTTGAATGAAAATATTAATCGCCTGATAAAAACAGACATGGATTCTTTTAATATATTTCTGAATTTCTGCTTTCCTATTGCTGTAGTCAGATTGTTGCAAGCTCGGGAAAATGTTTGCCTTTTACTAGTAACTATGTTTGATATACTTATATCGATCTTCTGTATTTGTGTGGTTTATGGTATTTGGAAATTACATTGCTGTGTGACGGGAAAACAACGATATGCGAATGTAATGGGAAGGCAGAATTTAAGAGATATATTTGGTAGTTATGGTTTGTCGAATATCATCTTCCCATATAACGGACTTATAGGAACTAGAGATATAGGTGGAAAGTATGAATTAAAAGAGGTCTAACAAGAGTATGTATGTAAAGCAAATACATAACATATCACAAAATCGAATTATGAAAAATCGTATTATATGTGTTTCTCATAATACTTCACTGAACTTTATGTATAGATGCGATTAACTGCATAAATATGATCGGATGTACGTAATACGTTTTTTTATTGTATGTTGCCTTATATTGTAATAAATATCGTATATATTACGCTCGATACATTTACACATTTATACAGATACACAACTGGAATTATTCATAAAATGGAAAGGTTAGTGCATTCCTAAGAGATCTCTCGCACGGATATAAAATATGCACGCATTACTTGCATCATAAGTTGGAGCAATTCTTCTGTTATTTAATTTGAATAAAAACCATTGTTTCTTACATATATTATAAGGAAGAAGTATACCTAAATCAGTTATCCCACTTCACAAAGATGGGGGGACCAAGTCATATTTCTTTTTCACACAGTATATGCAAAATCTTTGCATACCATCTATTCAATGACCTGGAACGATACCAAAATGATTAGCCGATACATTTTATACTATTCTGGTTAATACGTTCGTGACGGTGTCGGTCCCCAGGGACTGACATTAAACTTTCCGTTCGGCGGGCGTCGGAGGATCGACACTTCATTTTTTTAACCGCCGTTGACCGCGTTATTTTCCGTTTATACTCTTTACGGTAAAACATCCGCTGAGTACTCTTCGCCGGCCGAACGAAAAGTATATCAAAATTGATTCCGTCTCGAAGTATTAATATAGAGTACACATTCAAATTGTGATCTTTACCATTAGTATTTAATTAGAAAAAATTGGAGGCCTAAGAAATTTACTTTATAATTCTGTATGTGCATTGTGCTGTGCTTTAAAGTCATTAGGGTGAATAAACACACCCTCCACAGCCATCCACTGAAGTCCGGGACTGTTACGAAATTGATCTCCTACGATTTCAATTTGTCCATGAATTGGACCACCGTAGACATTACCAGTAGCTGCTAAGTACCTGTTAAATAAATGACAGTATAAATGCACATCTGAATATACATATACAAAATAATCATTTCGAACAATGTTATTAGAAAGTATATTACTAACGCATCAGTGTCAATGTGTTGTAACAAAATAGGCTTATCTCTCTTCCAAAAGTCACCGGAACACACTACGATCCAATGGTCACCATTATCACCTTCTCCTTTGCTATCTCCGAAAGCAGAAACTTCTTGTTTCCCATGAGAAAGCGGAGCTCTAACATGATGTGAATGAAGGTTCTTTTTGGTCTCGAGGTGTTCTAATCTTATAGTGCTTCCACACTCGATTAAAGCCCTATTATTTTGTGAATTATTATTAGTAGCAGTGAAATTGCATGATTGGATTACTTGTGTGCTAGAAATATCATACCCTCTCACGTATGGTTTTCTTGTTTCTCCTTTAACGAGCCAATAAGAATTTCCATCATTTTTGGTTTCTATACC
This sequence comes from Nysson spinosus, assembly GCA_910591585.2. Taxonomy (NCBI): domain Eukaryota; kingdom Metazoa; phylum Arthropoda; class Insecta; order Hymenoptera; family Crabronidae; genus Nysson; species Nysson spinosus. Next base: position 13,715,159 of record OU342830.1, on the reverse strand, counting down.
TGTTACAGACTGTTGCCCACTTCCACTTCCATATTTTATGTCATGAGAGTGCAATCTTTTTTGTAAATCAACATTCAATAATTTTACTGTCGAGCCGTAAGTTACATGTTGCATTCCTCTTCCTGTAACAATTATATTAATTACTTTCCGATTTACGCTAACAATATATCAATAACAATAATTCATATTTACAGATAAATATTCAAAATTAAATTGTAGTAAAACGGTTAATAACGACAAAATTTAAACGACTTTTTGTATGAATTTCGATTACAAAATTTTTGTGGAAGCTACGAAACATTTCAAGAAAATAGTAATGCAGACGTAGGTTAACACTAAAACATTTTTTCAGTGTTTTAAATAAGTATCAATAATTTGAATTTCCTTAAAACAATATACATAAAAATTAATTTCTCGAAAATATGATATCAGTATGACAGGAATAAATGCTTATCTCGATACATCTCGTATATGTATCGAATTATTAGAGATGTCAATTATATATTTTTTAAAACGAACGATATCAAATTTTTTGTATACCATGAGCGATACTTGTACAAAATACAAGAACTGCTAGGATTGTGAACAAAGAAAAGACAGCTTCTTTCATCGTGGAAACAATAACAAAACGTTTGATTTGGTCAAAGCATTAAACCGGCGATTCGATACACGTGTCTTTTGTGTGCGTGTTGGCTTCCTATTGGTATGATCTATCTCGAAACACGATACGCGGGTTTGTGGAGTTGATTTACAAACTGTCAGCAGTCTTTCAGGAAATTAAAATACTAAAAATTACTAAAAACTTCAAATACTTTATTTATTTCTTTTTCGAAACACATTATTTTATTTCATTACTTCGAATGTTCTATATGTAACTACACATGTTGAAGAAATATGAGTGTTTTAAGTTATCATATAAAAGATCCTCCTTATTTCAGTTATTTTCTAGGAAGCGGTAGAAGAAGTAAAAAATGTTTATCGTTAATCACAATACACATTTCGACATGCTTTAAAAATGTTATTAAAAGGATATAAAGCCATTCGAAATACATGAAATTTCGGAAGTAATTGCGAAAGGAGAAGGTCAAAATAATATAAAGAATAATGCTATGTATATACAAATATATTTTTTGGACCCATACTTATAATATAAATATTTTATATAAAATAATGTTCTATTTTGAAAGCACTAAAATTAATTATGTATGAAATTACATGGAATAATTTACGTTACAGTCGATTTAGACGAAAAATGCATGGCATGATTAGAAATGTATTTAATATCATAATCAGTATCCTCCTGGACAAGAATGATTGTTGTTTAATTGTAATCGAATATGTATATATATGTATATATAAATTTAAAAAAAACTATCATTATATTGACAGAATCCGTACTAATACAAACATTGTAAGGTAGACTTCAGATATATCTCTTAGTCACCACTTTCTGTTTCATCCTCCTCGCGTTACATAATCTCTGGCATAAAAAATATTCAATGATCCTGTAATTAATATGTAGTGTACGTATTCTTTACAATGCAATAGGAATGATACAGTTTTTGAGCAGTCAGTCAAGTTAATTTCTTCTCATTGAAAAAATTCTTAGTGACACGTACAGAATATATCAAGGAACTATCCATGCGTTCTTGAAATATACCATATGCCTTATAGATAATGATCGTTCTTTGAAGAGGTCAGTTAATAATCAACAACTTTAGGGCGTGTCTTAAAGTAGACATAAGCTGCTATTATAACAAATATCGCTGCCATTGTTGGTAATACAACAGTAAACAAGCGTTGCTTGTTCTCCATGAATTCCTTTTTCCTCTCCTTCTTCTGCTTGTTGGTTTCTTTCGTTTTTCCTTTTAGTTGCCTCATTGTGCTGTTAAAATGCATGAAAATTAACAAATCCGTGTTTCTCGAATAAATGGCGGAAATAGTCGACAATGCATAATAGTAATAAAATCTGAAACTTCATTATATTATTGAAACATAATAATTTAAGGTACCAACAGAAATATTAAAAATATAATGGCGGTTATGCCTAAAGAAATAATGCCGAGAGTGATTAAAACGATATAATATATAATACCTATATAATAATATATAATATTTAATTTAATATTAGATTCATTTAATTAATCATTTTATGGAGGCCAAAAAACAAATATCCTTCATTTCTATGAATTACTTTTTACATAGAACTGATAACATGAATAGTGAATTCTTAGTTAAAACCAGAATATAAAAGTTGTTATCAGAAGTTCATCGATATATGTTTGTTCACATTGTATTATTGGAAGAGTCGGTGATAACACATATTGAATACAGATATGATACATATGTCTAACGACAGAGATTTAAATGTCAGTGAACTACACGCGGTTTTATGTCGTGCATTTAAAGAAACGAAAACGAAAGAATAATATGTTCTAATAAGAGACGCGTATAAAAATCTGAATTGCCGTACCTTTTAGTATTAAAATAAAGCAGATATTAAAGAACTACGAAGAAGAGGATTGAACTTTTCAATGGTTCAGGCAAACCAGATTTCCGTACATGACACGTAGTAAAATAATCCTACCAAATGCAATTCCTGCCACTTCCGTATATACAGTCACCCGAACTACGTTGATCAGTATGCTTAAAACAGGCATGTACTTTTAAACGCAAACAGGTGTTTCCGTTTTTTAAATTCAGCCGCGATTTATTTGACTTTCTTATCTTAATTAAGGATTCATAAATTATGCATACATACGATTCTAGAATGTCGGAAATTAGGGTAGGTAATGTTGGTGTCAATCATCAAGTTGTGCAGCCAATTGGAGTCTATTGTTGTAAGACTCTGGGATCTTATTGGTGGATATGATCAATGGTTAATAGGGATGGCAATACAATTTAATATGAAAAATTCAAAGTTAAAAAATGGATGAGATCACAGACGAGATACACAACAGATAATGGAATATGTAATTCCAAAATTATCGGGCTCTAGAGCCCGGGCCCGCTTCACAGTTGAAATGTACCACAAATTACAAATTACTGTATTTTACCACATTTACCACTTTATGATATATATATAGGAAGACCGAGCAGTGAATAGGCTTTCGTGATTCCAGCCAGAAATTAATGACAGTGTAAAATGCAAACACAGATGCAATAAAAGGTGCCCCCTGCAGAAACGATTAAAACAATTGTGCACGACGACCAGCCAACAGTACACCTGAAAAGAAGGCGGATGCTGAAGAGATTGAGTGGGAATGCATCGTTATGATATTGCTGCACAAATGCAAGTGCGTTGCGTGCATGTACCGGATGCGATGTACTGCAACTATCCTATTCACAAGTGTATATTTATTTTATATTGTTTTATATTTATGTTTATTATATAAGAAGACTTATAAGTGTATAATATTGTATACAAATTGTTGTACGTTGTGCAATTTACAACTTCAATAAACAACTTTATTAAGAACTTATTCTCTTATACTTTATACTCCCTATACATATGGTATCACATATATGTATCTAAAGAATTTCCAAGAATTTCTATTGTTCTCGGAAATGATCGCAAATTATTAGAATTGCAAGGATTTGGCGATTTTCTTCAAATTTTGCCGTAAATTCGAGCAAATGTATCAGGAGAACATGATGTGCGAGGATGTATTCGATTCGCAGAATTCCAGGAATTTGACGTCATTTCTTGGAATCCGAAAGTTCTCCGGAAATTCTGAAATTTTGCCGTAAAATCGAGAAAATGTATCAGGAGAACATGATGTGCGAGGAGGTATTCGATTCGCAGAATTCCAGGAATTTGACGTCATTTCTTGGAATCCGAAAGTTCTCCGGAAATTCTGAAATTTTGCCGTAAAATCGAGCAAATGTATCAGGAGAACATGATGTGCGAGGAGGTATTCGATTCGCAGGATTCCAGGAATTTGACGTCATTTCTTGGAATCCGAAAGTTCTCCGGAAATTCTGAAATTTTGCCGTAAATTCGAGCAAATGTATCAGGAGAACATGATGTGCGAGGAGGTATTCGATTCGCAGAATTCCAGGAATTTGACGTCATTTCTTGGAATCCGAAAGTTCTCCGGAAATTCTGAAATTTTGCCGTAAATTCGAGCAAATGTATCAGGAGAACATGATGTGCGAGGAGGTATTCGATTCGCAGAATTCCAGGAATTTGACGTCATTTCTTGGAATCGGAAAGTTCTTCAGAAATTCTGAAATTTTGCCGTAAAATCGAGAAAATGTATCAGGAGAACATGATGTGCGAGGAGGTATTCGATTCGCAGAATTCCAGGAATTTGACGTCATTTCTTGGAATCCGAAAGTTCTCCGGAAATTCTGAAATTTTGCCGTAAAATCGAGAAAATGTATCAGGAGAACATGATGTGCGAGGAGGTATTCCATTCGCACATTTCCTGGAATTTTACGTCATTTCCAAGAATCCGCGAAATTCTCGGAACCGCGAGCCAATTCTTGGAATTCGCGAAATTCTCGGTGATTTCTGAAATTTTGCCGGAAAATCGAGAACAGGTATCAGGAGAACATGATGTGCGAGGAGGTATTCGATTTCGCGCGATTCCTGGAATTTGTCGTCGATTCCTAGAATTTCTTGGACTCAGTCGGAGGAATGCAAATGAATGGTTTGAATTCAGAAGTCAATTTTTTACGTTTCTTTCTATTTATTTCAACTCAAAAGCTTTCTGTGCCTAATGTACACTTACATCTAAGATTATAATACATTACAATATTATATAGTGTATTCGCGTATATTCTAATAAATATATCTCATGTATAACAGTATAAAGATAAATATACATAAATATATAAGTATGTAACATATAATTGCACAAGTATGTAATCTATTTAGTGTAATTAAACAGGCTGTAGAAGCATCGTGTAATCAGCGCAGTCACTTGACCGCATTTGAGGTAGATTGGTAATTCGCACATTTTTTCCAGAACCGATATCGAAGTTTCCGATGAGCCGAGTTCATTGCATCGTTGGCAGTGTAAAAAAATAAAAACCAGCTTTATTAAGTCCACCGGTAACCGATGTCGAACTTTTCACTCAGGATATAATTTCTGCTGACCAAATATAACATGTTGGATCGCGCGATGTACAGAAAAAGGTACAGAAAATATAACTGTGTGGTGCAAGTAATATAAACGATACTTTATTTCCGGCATTATTTTGTATTTACAAATTATCCTCCTCTTTAGCATTATCTGAATTATCTTCTACAATGTCCTGCTTCCATACATATTCTAAGGAATATCCACTTTTAGGTACACATGATTTCGCGCATGTGAATATCGCCAATATTCCCCAATCTATGCATTTCAGAGCATTTTCAAGTTCAAGAAAGTTTAGTAATTGAGGCATTATCTAGAATAAAGTATTTTTGTATAGAATGTAATCAACATTCATCTAATCAAATATTGTCAACAAACTAGAGTATAATTTGTAAGCAGTGCATACTTGAAATTCAAATTGTCTTTCACTATCACATTGAGGACATCTCAGAATTTCTTTCACTTTATTCTCTGATGAGATATATAAAACCTCACCTCCTCTATCGTATCTGTGCGCAAGTATTTATTATTAAAAGACTATTGTGGAAGAATTGTATTATATATGATTTAGATATTGCACCTTAAAACCTGATCTGAGAATTTGTCGATAGTCAATCGAAATTCGGAGAATGTTTCATCTTCCTTATTATTAGCCATACTTAATAAATCCTTATTTACATCATCAGTTTGAAATGTCCCTGCCTTACCACTTTCTCTCATTTCTTTGTATTTTTTTATTTCCTCCTCTTCCTTTTCAGGCATATCTTCCTCTTCATCATCTTCCTTTACAGTTCCCTCTGATTCTATGAGTAGTTCATATTCAGGAAATAAAAATTTTTGTTCATTTGATGCAGTGCTCCCACAAGATTCCTTGTGTCCATGTTTCCAATCGTATACTTGGTGAGCACGGCAACAATAATTTGTAGATTTACATTTAGAACAATGATTGGGTGCAAAGATTCCACAAATGTAACATGTTTTCACCCATTTCTCTGTACCTATATATAATATATTGATATTCATAACTGTTACTTTGATAATCATAACAGTAATAATATAATTCTTCTGCTTTTGAGAAGACCAACAAATAATTTGCACCCAATAAAATACATACAAATATCAGTTCTCCACCCAATCTCTTCCGTGGGTGGATCCGAAGGAAAGAATTCGTTAACTCTTTCCAATTGCGAGCGAAAGACCTTTAAGTTTCCATTTTCATTCAATCTACAACACTCCGGTTTTTTGCATACGAAAACGTATATTGTCCTGTGAAAAGCGGTTTCACTTTCTTCGTACGGAGCGTAAATCTGACATAAAAAAATACATGGTTCTCCACAATAGTCGCATTCAAGATCCTTCGAGGAAGGTAAATTTTTTAAATCTAACCACGCTGGTTTGCCGCCGACTTTACTTGGAAAAAATCGACTTTCCAATCGCCATGGTTCGCACTTCTCCGCGAAACCTAAGTCGACTGACATCTTTTAATAACAAATATACAAATGTACTTCCTTTATTTCAGTTCTTATATTAATTAAAATTACATTTGAACTGACAGATCAACTGCGTGTTGATATGAGTATATATAGTTAATATATATACACGTGCACGAGAGCGTTACATTTTAAATGAAAAGGAAATATTCCTAGGCTTGTATAATATTTTGTGTTATTTATTATATTTCACCATCCCTTGTTCGGACAATATTTTGCAACGTACTTCCTAATGATTTTTAGTACTTAATAACAATAGATACGCAAAATAAGAACTTAATTTAATCAGGACCAAAGTATTGCCATTTTAATTCTCAAGTAAACTTGTAAATATACCTTGAATTTGGCTTTGTATTAAACAATATTTCTTTACGTTTATTGATTGCTGTGAAACATGAAAATGTTTAATTTTACAGCCTTTTGTTATAAACATTTCATACCGATTTTATTCTGAATTTTAAATGCAACAAAGTTGCATTCGGTGCAGCAAGAAAAAGTCACAAGACTGGATTTAAAGAATGTCCACTAGAGACCAGGGAAGGGTTGTTCCGACCTCGTATGTTGATATCAATGGTGAAATTGATATGAGTTGTTATTTAGGTTAGCCAGTTGATCGAGTAATTTCAATTCTTATCGTTTTTAAAGGAAAAACTTGAAAATGTCGAGTTGTTCCGATTGGTCGGGTTGTTTTGGGCACGTACCGACTTGCATTTGGTTCGAAGGAGGAGAAAAGCGAAATGCGTTAATGTCTATGCTCGCTGGAATTTTGGTAAACACTCGAGCTTGAACTATTTTAACCGAGTTACCAAGCTCATATTATTTCAAATTTTGATGTCCTAAAATTAACGAAACGCATTTATATTTGCGCTTTCAAAAGCGCACAATTTCCCGGAAGGGCGAGCGATTAATTTTGTTGCAACATAAGATGAACTTTTAATCCCCTTCTATTTCTAAAGATGACGACTTCTTCTGTCTCTTTCAAATGACATTTCCATTGTTTATCTTAGCATAACGTATATCATAATTCATTAATTCGCTGATATTAATAAAGTTGCTTTAATCAGAGAATTTATAAAATTTAGATTTTAAATTACAATTATGAGATGTTTCTGCATTGATCACGAAATCATAAACTTCTTATATAAAACACGATATATTGTTAATACAATAATGCTTAGATATTGCATAGCCAAAGATTAATAATTTATGTCGTACTTCCCATTTTTTGTAACGATCATATGTCAGTAAAAAAAAAACCGAATAATGCATACTGTCGAAAAAACATTATTATTACTGGAATATGTAAAATTATTATATATAATAGTCTTGTATGTTGTTAAAATGTTTTTCTTTTGCAATTTCAGTTTTTTGTAGGATGGTGGCTTATCATTGATGCTCATGCAAAGTATCCTAGTGAAATGGCCCAGGCTTATCATGTTTGTGGTATATTTGGTACAATATCATTATTTATGTAAGTCAGATTATGTTGCACATAAATATGTACATATAAAATAATGTAACGTTTAAACAAATTATTATCCCATTCAGGGTTAATTCAGTGACCAATGCACAAATAAGAGGCGACGCTTATAACGGTGGCTGGTTAGGAGCCAGTGGAGCAAGGGGTTGGCTTTTCGTTGGATTCGTAATGGGATTTGCTGCAGTGATTGCAGCTTGCTGGATATTATTTGCCGATTTCGTGGCAGCTGGTTTGTAATTTGTATAATACATCACTTAGCGAGACAACAAATTACAATTAATAATGTACTCTTTTATTCCTAACAGGTGCAAGATACCATTGGCCTGGTGTTGCACTTTTCCTTCAAAATGTGTTCATATTCCTGGGATCTTTAACATATAAATTTGGCAGATCTGAAGATCAATGGAGTTAATTAGATTATTCCATAAATGTCCTTTTTTATTTTTGACGTTGAATGCCATTATTCATTCAAATTTCAAAACTTGTCTAAATGAAACCAGAAGACTATGTTACTTTGTTTATTACGATTATAATATCAACAATCGGGATATATTAACGTGGAATGATATTTCTCATGTAAATTCTTACTTGTAACTTATTTACGTGCGAACGGTTATTTAGACGCTAACACGTACCGCTCGATTGTATTTAAAGATACTAAATTCAATTAATTAATACATATGGTAAAACCAACGAACATAATATTATTGCTTAGCGGTAGTTGGAGAAATTGATAGTTCCGTAAATCGTGGATTTAATCTCACGAAATTATTTTAATATGATTTATAGGGTATTATTACTACCTAGTCCATATATTGACCATGTATTTAAAGCAGCACGAATGAAAATATAAAGAAAAACAATCAAAGTTCAATTAAATTTTATGTAAGAATTATAGATTTTATGTATTGGAATGATATACAATTGCATTTATCAATACTCCTAATCCTGCACATTTCACGCAAAAAGATGTATTCTAATATAATATCTCTATTAATACTGAGACATGGTTGAAGTTTTATAATTATTTATACGATTTAATTGTTTAACCTATAAAAGTTATTAATAGAGAACTGTTTCAACTCTGAAATAAATGTTACCCCCAGTTTTTTATTATGTTCAATTAACACATAGAAATTTATAAGTTATTATGTAGTTACAGCTTAAGAGACATATATAATACTGCAGCTTGCTCCATTATACTTTTCAAACACTTGTATTTTAATAATAATTAATAAAGAAAGTGCAACACATTTCAGTCCTCGAGAAAAAACCTTCCAAAACAGCTAAGTCATTCATTCTCCTTACAACTTATTAACAAGCTTGATGATCAATACAAGAACGACAAAAAGTAGTTACTAAAAAGTAATCTTCCACTAGTCCAATCTCTTTTCAGTAATTCTAATATTATCAATTTAATGTGCATCCAAAAACATCGTGAATAAATATCGGGAAAAGTAATTGAAACTTTCAAATTAACGGTATATTTCGATTACAGATATTGAAGGATAATCGAACTATCGATCTCAACTACGACTTATTTAAAAGTCGTTTTAATCATCCTCTTATAAAATCTAATCCATAATTATCTAAATGAATTTTTTACGATCCTTTAAAATATAAAATCATGAGGGGAGAGGGATTATCGGTTTTGATTCGCAAACGCGGACCAATATGAGCGTTAAGTTGCTGCCTGATTTTACCAATCACATTGTGCCACACAAACACATGGCTTATTCAGTTTGACGAAAAACGTTGGCAGGAGAACATTGTGTTTTTTTTCATTACTTTCAAAGGATTCGTGCAAGGGTATTTAATCCACATCCTAATGGTCTAAACAGAAGAATTATTAAATCATTGTAGAGAGTTATTTAGAGCGAGAAGAAAAAGTAAGTCGTCACGAAAAATCATTCAATAAAATACCAACGTACGAGAAGTATTGCAGACGTCCGGTTATCATAACCATTTTTTGACAGTCGGTTTCGATATTCTCATCGTAAAAGATTTATTTTATCTATACGTTGACAAGTCTCCTTCGTACGCGTAACAGAAACGCAGAAGAATCGTCTCGAAATTAGCTCATAGATTCTTTTAAAACAGTCAATTCTGCTCGCCGATTTCTACGATATGTTTTCTGCTCTCGCGACACTGCCAAATTCGAAAGTTTCCGAAAGTACCGTTTTATCGAATGTTCTTCCTATTCTTTAAGTTTCCGTAAGGAAATACACGAGGTTGTTATTATTTATTGATACGATTAGATACGTTGATAAACGAGTTTAACTTAAGGTGTTAAACTAATACGTTAAACTACGTTTTAGAATAATTGTTTAAATATTTACTTCACTTGACATAAAATCTAGATATTTCTTGTTGTTTAAGGGTTTACAATATTCTTCCATATCTACTTGTTTCTTATTGTTCTTAAAATACAAGCAGATGGTAGTTTTTATGTGATAATGCAATATCCAATGAAATGGTTGATATGCATCTTAAAGTATGTTTCAATGTGCTTGAGGTCTAAGTTTCTGTAGATATTATTTATTGATGCTATTAGATGAAATACTCAACTTTATATTTTTTAGTAGAACTAATAATATCTGATCCCAGATTTAATATATTTATCATTATGCTGGCTTACTTAACATAAGACTTATTTATTAGGTGTTATTTAGCAGTTTAATGTATTAATTTGCGTTCTTCCATTCGATATTAACGCCGATAGATTAACATATTATTGTTGCATGCAATAATAAACATTTTAAAAGCATTAAATATATCTTTTTAACTAGTCATATTAATTCGTTAAAACGTAATTTTAAGAACATAAGTAATTCTAAATAATTGCAAATCGAATCATATTAATATTAAAAGTCAGTTTTATCTTCTTTAATGCATAGACAGTGCAATTATGATAACAGAAGTATTAGATCAGATTTTTTTAAATCAGTGTATACTTTGGTACACCTTTATTTGTCACTTATTTGCAAACAAATAAATGATTATAAATTAGTAGTCTCTTAATATTACTTCTATAAAACTAGTTTCACTTTTATTGTAAGTTCTATCATTCTTGTTTAAATTTTATATGCCCAAAACTCTTAACAATATGTGTCTTTATATTTTATTTCAGACTAAATTTTGACCCTTTTTTTATTATAAGTTCTACTATACTCGATTAAATTTGATATTTCCAAAATTGTTCACAATATTTGCCATTATATTTTATTTCAGACTAAATATTAACCCTTTGGCTGCCACGCTTATCTGTGCAGTGTATGCGAAGACTGCCAGGGCTGATTTGATATGTACGCTTCTGAATAGCTTTATAAAGAAAAAAATGCCGATTTCCTGGAGCAGAAACTTTGCAATTGTATCCTCATAGACGGAGACGACTATGCATCAGACACAACGACTAACTGTGAGCGAAAGCCACTTGAGACACAGAGGAGCGATAATCTGAATGTAAACGCACAGTACCGATGCATCGGTCCATGGCAGTTTTCGCATAGATACCGAATGACGATAGATCGGTTCGCTGGCAACCAAAGGATTAAGCGAAATTTATTCTCTTATTTTTCTTCCGAAGTTAATTGGTTTTTTGTATTCTCATAACTTATAGATGGAACTAACTCGAATAAGAATGTCCATTACGTGGTTACTGCTGGTTGCCGTTGCAACCTTCATCGGCAGCAGTCAAGGAGTCGCGGTAATGAGCATTGATATTGGAAGTGAATCAATGAAAGTAGCCATTGTTTCGGTAAGTATAAACAAGTGTTGTAATCACAGCATGGATTTTAGCTTGTAATAATAGGTGTTAGTATTTTTTATTCTCACTTATCACCATTCTCTTTAGCCTGGTGTTCCAATGGAGATTGCTTTAAACAAGGAATCAAAGAGGAGAACACCAGCAATAATTGCATTCCGAAACGGAGAACGAAGTTTCAGCGAAGATGCTCAAGTAGTGGGTGTGCGATTTCCGCCGAACAGTTTTCAATATGTGCTAGATCTTTTAGGCAAAGATATAGATAATCCAATGGTGCAACTCTTCATGAAGAGATTCCCATATTACGATATAATTTCCGACACTGAGCGAAAAACGATAGCGTTCAAATTGGATGGCAATACCACATATAGCCCAGAAGAATTGCTGGCACAAATATTGCGCAAAGGAAAGGAATTCGCGGAAACGTCAGCGGGTCAAAAAATTAATGAAGCTGTAATAACTGTCCCAGGATTCTTTAATCAAGCTGAAAGAAGAGCTTTGATGCAAGCTGCAGAACTGGCAGATCTCAAAGTTCTACAATTAATCAATGACTACATGGCTGTTGGATTAAATTACGGAATCTTCCGAAGTAAAGAAATAAATGAAACTGTACACTATATAATGTTCTATGACATGGGAGCCAGTAGTACCACCGCGACAATCGTTAGTTATCAAAACGTAAAAACAAAGGAGAGAGGATTTGTAGAAACCAATCCTCATGTTAGTGTCTTAGGTGTTGGGTATGATCGTACTCTTGGAGGATTGGAAGTTCAAATCCGTTTGCAACAACATTTAGCTAAGCAATTCGATGCCCTTAACAAAACTTCAAACTCCGTATTTAATAGTCCTAGAGCAATGGCTAAACTATTTAAAGAGGCTGGACGTGTTAAAAACATACTCAGCGCAAATTCTAATCATTATGCTCAAATCGAAGGTTTATTAGATGAGAAAGACTTCAGGTTACAAGTTTCAAGGGAGCAATTAGAACAGTTATGTTCCGATCTATTTGAGCGTGTAGCGGATCCCGTTAAAGTAGCATTGAAAACTTCAGGTATATTCAACATCGAAAATACTTAGTTTATAGCATGAATAACGATGCAAACTTATATTAAATATTCCCCAGGATTATCAATGGATATTATTTCGCAAGTTGTACTAGTAGGAGCAGGCACAAGAATGCCAAAAATACAAGAATATCTAAGTCAGTATTTAACGACGGAATTATCAAGAAATATTAATACAGACGAAGCAGCTGCCTTAGGTGCTGTATACAAAGCAGCTGATCTCAGTCAGGGTTTCAAAGTTAAAAAGTTTGTAACCAGAGATGCGGTACTATTTCCCATTCAAATTGTATTTGATAGAGTGGTTGATGATAAAGTGAAACAAGTAAGATTCTATAGCACCTTACATTCTTATAATGTTCCCCATTAGGAAAAAGACGAACAAAAATTTTCATAATTCCCTCTTTCAGGTGAAGAAGACATTATTCAACAAAATGAATCCTTATCCACAGAAGAAAATTATCACATTTAATAAGCATACAGATGATTTAGAGTTCCAGGTTAACTATGCTGAGTTGGACTACTTGCAACCTCACGAAGTAGCGTGAGTGTTTTTAAATTATAAATATAAGTTATATTATTCTTATTGATATATATTTATCGAAGCCGTTTTTTTATATTTTAGGGCTATTGGTAGCATAAATATTGCTTCTATAAAATTGACTGGCGTTGCCGCGGCATTGGAGAAGCATTCTAAAGAAGGAGCTGAGAGCAAAGGAATTAAGGCACATTTTGCAATGGACGACAGCGGCATTCTTAATCTAGTGAATGTTGAATTAGTCTCAGAAAAGTCAAGTACGACTCCTGAGGAAGAAGAGGGTACTTTCTCAATACTTGGCTCAACTATTAGTAAACTTTTCGCAGGTTTGTGTTGAATGCTTGGCAAAAAATGACGCACAGATATTCAAGTTTATTGTATGTAGACCAAGCTTTTTGTGTATGTGTTGGTTTTTAGTTTGTTATAATAAGCAATTCAAGTATAGATTGCTATTCTGGATGTTCATCACAAACAAGCCTTATTTTGATATTTTTTATTTCAAGATTTTCGTATTTTATTTTGCTTAATAGAAAATAGAAAAACAAATGTTGCCGAACATTTGGGAGCCTTTTTTTATGTGTTTCTAACGAGTTTTTGAATTAAACGTTAGACACTCGAGCCATTTTTTGCAAGCATTTATGTATTCGACAAGAAGCACAACGTTATAGAAACAAATGTGGATATAAAGAACTGTATTTGATACATGATACATTTTTGCGTGTGGCAAGATTGTAAAAATATCTTTGATACAAGCGGGATAATTTTATTTTATATTAATCATATTTTGATATATTTGATTCTTGATACAATAAGTTCGGGAGATTTTTACATGAATCTTTGCCACGCGAAAAGAGTAAATATAGTAAATATATCTAGCAACTACATTTATAATATTCAGATTTGTATGAAATGTTTATATTCCAGGTTCAGAAGACAAAGAAAAAACGGAGAAAGTAGAAGAGGCACCAAAAGAAGACGTAAAACCAGTGCACGAAGAACCCGAATATCCTGAGCCTCAAAAAGAAGCGGAGGAAAAGCCAAAGAAAAAGAATGACACGACCGCAAACGAAGAAAAAGCAGGAAATAAAACAGAGAAAGACAAAAAAGCGACCATCGTCACAATTAAGGAGCCTATCAAGTCCAACGAAAAGAAGTTAGGATCTCAGATCATGGAAGGTCAAAAACTTATAGATTCGCGTGAAAAGTAAGTAAAGTAGTAAATTATTCTCGTACTTACGAGTATGCAATTTGGAACTTCAATTTTATAATAATTTCTTGTTAAAATTCACATTTCATTTGTAACACTAGAACTCCCGACGATATATTCAGCTACATTCGTAGATTTATGTAATCGTCCTTAAAAATAAGGATAGACGGCAAAATGAAATTAATCGATGCATTTATATTCATAATGCAACTTGAGCCGAAAAAAGCTCAGAAAGCGAAACGTTATGAATTTAAACATTCTTTATTAAAAACCGCGTATTCGTCATTTTGACTGCTTGAGTAGTTCTAGTGTTAAATATGTATTTGTTTATGGATATATTATACCGTGGTTTCAGATTACGTCGTTTGGACGAGTATGACTATGAAAAGACAAAACGCGAAACAGCATTGAATAATCTCGAAACATTCATCATCGATGCTCGACAAAAATTGGAATCGGAAGAATATGCTGTTGCAGCTACTTCCGAAGAAGCAGAAAAAATATTAAAGGCATGCTTTGAAGTTTCGGAATGGTTATACGAAGATGGATTCAGTGCCTCCGCGGAAGTCTTTGAAGAAAAATTAGCGGAACTCCAAAAATTAACTCATGATGTATACGAGAGAGTTTACGAACACAGAGAACGACCGGAAGTATTAAAGGGCATGGTTTCTATGCTGAATGCAAGTACTACATTTTTAAATAATATGCGAAATTTAAGTTTGTCGAACGAAATCTTTACGCCTGTTGAAATTCAAACATTGGAAGAAGTAATCAATGAAACACAGGCAAGTTTTGGGTGTATAATGATAACATAGTGGTTAGTAATAGCTGATACTTATATAGCACATTTCTCTAATTACAGGAATATTATGATACGATTGTCAAATCTTTCACCGAGACGCCATTGTACGAAACAGTGAAATACAAAGCACGTGACATCGCAAACAAGATGGCATTGCTCGACAGGGAGGTGAAATATCTTGTGAATAAAGCAAAGATTTGGAGGCCGAAGCAAGAACCCGCGGCAAACAATACCGAAAGTGCGAGTGAAAACTCAACAGACACGAAAAACGAATCGGAAGTTCCAACTAATTCGTCCACCGAATCTCAAGCGGAATTACCTCCGGAAGAAGGTACATCGGACAACGTAGAAGTTCAAAATGAAAAGCCTACGTCAGAATCGAGTACACCGGAAGATTCAACGGTAAAATCTTCAAGTGATGAAGAACTGTTAAATCAAGACAACGGCGATGAAGAAGTACATCAAGAACTTTAAGAGATAATTAATTAATTTACAAGTGTGTGACTTTAATTATTGGCCGACACCGCTTTGCCGGCCAGTAAGTTAGACAATTTATTACTATAATGTAGAACAGTTTAATGAATGCATTTAAGAAAAAAAAAAAGGTAAAATCAAACTCTAGGTATTCTGCGTTGCTGTGGCTGGATAAATTATTTTGCGAATGTGAATGAGAACTGTTATTCTATTTAATTTAATTCATACGTTCCGATTCGACTTTAACGATAAATCTATTCGTTCTTCACGCATGAAAGTAATCAAAGTACGAGTCACTAACACTTTCAATGAACCAATCACACTAACAGTTCAGTTTTCCAAGTGCCAAGTAATAATCGGTTCTATGGCTGTTCATTTGTTCCATCGCGAACATTATGATACCAATGATTCATTATTATAATTGCCATCGTACTAATTTCAATAGCCTATTAAATTTAAGGCAGCATTTACAAATTTCCCCTCATTTTACTTGGTCTACTATTTAGTCTACTGTGAATATAGTATTTCTTTGTGATACCGTTTACAGATGTATTCTTTGTAGCTTACGACATGATTTTTTACAGAATATCTATATTCAATATTATATCTATACATGTACACCATAAATACGAGATAATCTCTTTTCTAATATAAACGAAACACAGTTTTTTACTTATTAATCCGATTAGCGTGTCGTTCGTAGAAGATACATTATTACTTTTTCTATAATGTTTGTGTGATATGTAGCGATGTGAGACAATGTTAAACTAATTTCACTTGAATTGTGTATAAGGTAAAACAGTAATTGTCACAGTGTACGTAATTTGTACCGCGCTGCAAAGCACACATTGGTATTTAAATCACGTTGAATTGAGATCAGAGTGTCACCTATACAGCGCAATTGTTTAAATAAATTTCTGAGTTTCGACATACATTTTACTGACGGTTTTGCTGCATTCGAAACGAAACCGAATCATTCCAATGAAATCGATTGTAATTTAAAAGCAATTAATTATTGTTATTTATTAACTTGGTTGAATAAAAGGGTGTGTAAGATATTAATCGAAGAACGATGGAAATCAATGCAATTAGTTTGTTTGCAAATAAACAATTTGGGATTTGCAGGTAGCGAACTGTTTTTATTAGCAGGTTTTCTTCTTTATTTAGTGAAAAGTCTTCCTATAACTGAACACAACGTCGAGTTGACATCAATGGCTAACGAAGCAGAGAATTATTTTATTGTACTTGGTAAAATAGATTTATTTATCTGGGTTTGTTCCATTCTTGTATGTCGGCACGTATTTCAGCGCTTTATTTCCGAACACCGTAAATACGATGTTAAAATAAACTGCTGCGTTGCAAATTCGAAATATATTTCTTTAATGATAAATTAAATAATATATGTATATTTATATATAATACTATATACACGAAATATTTAAATACGAGATCAAGTAATATTTGATCAGTTAATTTTTAACTGATTCAAACATGACCTACCATAAACACCGGATTTATTGTCACCGTTTATGTAATAAAAATTTATAATAGTACCATAGATGTTACCCAAATTTCTCAAAGCCTGATGTTTCATGATATTCTTGGATATTATTATTCTTGGCCGTGCATATTTCTCCAGTATTACAATAAATAGGTAAACAATATATTAATATTAAGCAACAACAATTGTCCATTCTTATATCGATCAGTTTGTCAATTTACATCTCGTATATTTTAATCAATATAAAATAAAAACGGTACAGGTATGAATACGTTCAGTTAATGACATACATAAAATGGGACTATTACATGTTATTCGGTAAATATACGTAAATATTTTTTAACAGGAAAATTCCGAAATTGATAGATGAAATTCCTCGGATAATGTATATTTCTTAACCGCTATTACTTATTTCTTTTATTTAAGAAATTGTTTAAAAATGTTTCCTCGTGTGTCTAACTTTTGGTCGCGCCGAGAGGAGGCTCCGCCATCATCCAAATAATGATAAGATACACAAGGGTTAAAATATTCTGATCACTCGAATATCCTTTTAAATAGCAGTATTCGACGAATATTACGTATATCCATTCAAAATCTGAATTCTGCTATTCAAAATAATAATTCCTATTTATATAAAGTCGTATCGTTAATCAAAATCTTAAATGTATACATGTACGTATATAACTTTATATACACGAAAAATCATTGAACAATTTATGCCTATGCTCAAAGAGAATCATAATAATTCTGAAAGAAACAAATAAATCTAATTTGGAAGAAATTAATATTCAATTGATATAAATTTTATGAAAAGGTTTTGTTAACGATAATGTCGGTGGGCAAAATTTGTCGGACGTTGTTGAGGAGGTCCAGTCCAGTTATGGTAAAAATTATTCATTAAAAAAAATGCTTATATGAATCAATCAATAAGAATTAAACAGCTAAAAAGTACATTATATCATGCAGCTTGCTGCAGGCTTTTTATTTGAGTACGACATGGAAAATAAAAAACCTACTGCGGAAGATAAATTGAAATTCGAACCGCCGGATCTAAAGAAGCTTACTTTCGAGTATATGATAAAACAATCTTCGATAGATGCTGCAAAAAGTGCAATGCAAGCTTTAACTATAACTCATATGGCTATATTAACAACAAGTAATGAATACAAGTAAGTTAAAGCTAATATTCTTTAATGTAACACAATGAAAATATGCTTAGAAATGGATGGCATTGCGAACCATTTCGATTTTTTATTTCTAATGCAAGCATTTATTTATAATGATGTTTATGATTCAAAATATGTTTAAGGGATTTATTAAACGAATTAATTGCTCTTTCCAAGGAAACATTGCAATTTACTGTTACTGATCAGCATTGGGACATGATAGTTGAACTAAGATCAAAAGTACAAAGTAAAAAAGAAAATCTCAATGTAAGATTATTTTCATCTTTGTTTCCCTTTATTACTTTATTGTTATAGCAGTATGTATTTTTATTAACACATTACGGTCCGGGCTGTTTGCGCGAAAATCGATACGTATTGCCGGCATTTTTTAAGGTTTTCAAATATGTCGCATCGCTTTACAAATATGGTTATAAAATATATATATTGTAATACATATTTATATATCGTCGGCATTTAATACATATTGCATAAAACTCTTTATATGTTTCCGGTATTTCACGAACGGTGTTTCACGAAAACCATATTTTTTTGTCTCCGGACGCTAATGTGTTAAGATATGGTATTCGAAGTGTTTTAATATCTATAATATTCGTAGAAATTAACAGGATATATGGATTATGTGCACAAGATGGCACAAGCAGCTTCAGAAATAAGTTACTTATCGGGAATGGATAGTTTGGCGATTAGTCTGTCTCAAGGGATACTTTCAGCAGTACAGAATATAAAGCAAGAATATAATGGTATATCAACATTAGAAGAAGAATACCAGATTGTACAAGAACAATGTATCAGAAATTGTAAGACACCCTTGCTCTTATCATGCTATGGTTAGGATCAACATACTCTAGCTAACTTAACTTTTCAGCCAATTCAAACCAATCTGATGAATCAGGATGAATGCATACACTCTAATTAAAGATAATGTAATTTTATTTCATTGTTGAAGATTATATTGTATCTTCCTATATGTAAATAAAGAATTATACCCTTGATAAAAATGAACTTCATTTCATTTCTTGTAAACATTTCTCACTTTTGAGTAAATTAGTAAACTTTGAAAAGATAAATTTTAATGATAATGAAGTGATAAAATGCTTCTAGATAAATAAATAGCTTGAAGGTAAACAGCGTAATACAATCAAATAAAAATGATGTAAGAAATTTATAAGAAAAACAACTATTCAAGCATCAAGGTGTATTGTTACAATATGTCTCCCAGGAACCATTACCATACCAAGTGCTCTTGCCTCTGTATGATCTTCTGATAAGAACTCTGAACACGAACCTAAAATTACATTCGCATCCCGGTCCGTACACAAAAATGCGCCCATCAACACTCTGCCATCGGTCATTTTTATTCGCAAGTGACGATTCAGCCAGCCTCTTAATTTATGCTTGGCAGGTGATTCTTCGACACCAATGGCCTATCACAACAATATACACAAACTCACAGCACAGGCATATAAAACAGGCATATATTTGTATCGAACTGTAATATTAAAGTTCATAAGTTTTTAAAATTCTGTCCCGAAATTCCATGGGAGCTAATAGTGACGCATAGGTTATAAGTTAAGAATCGCTAAACAAGTCGCGAGCTGAGTGAACTCGAAAATTAAAATAATCTGAGAAATTAGTGCAACGTAATTTAATGTTTTACGAGCACTAACGCTTGTAAATAATTACGTAAAGAATTATGCCGCGGAATAAATACCTCTCCGTTTCCGACTAATTCTTCTTTCCCTACGTTGGATACATTCTGCGCGCCTTCTTTCATATTTGTGTTATGAATTCACGAAATTTAGGAAAATCAAGTTAAAATCGTAAATAGTTTATTCAATTAGAAGGGCGAATTCTTTAAATTTTGTTTAATTCTACGAAATGATGCTCGAAAGCATGATCCCACGCGAACGTTCGCATCCATGCGAATGACGATGACACGGATTTCATGTCTCGATTTAAGCGCGCATCTAAAGATCGATACTCGAAGATTTTCGGACTTCTTCTTATATTTTTATGCAAAGAAATATATCTATTAGAATGAAAATGAACAAAGCTATAGCTATAATTATTCAATGTCGTTGAGGTTTTAATCATGCAATTTACAGAAATAAAATATGTTCATATTTTTCATTCTCGTAAAAAGTCGCTCTTATAAGAATATAAATTTAAGAGGCATTATATTCAATTATAGTTAAACATTAGATATGCGATTTAATTTTATTATGCATATATGTATTTTCGATATAATTCTTTATATCGTTTTTAAATGGTTTTCTTAGGAACTGAGAGTCACTGGGACACTTACTCATTGGGAGTTCGTTAGTTATCAACATACCGAAATGACAACTGGGAGTTATTATCGATATTAAAAGGAAGGCGGTTTGCCAGTCGAAACAGAATTTCAAAATAAATTTGGTGCAATTTGTTAAACTATCACCATGCACGACGCGTACGAGGAGACTCCGATATTAAATTTTTCGGTTCAAATAGAATCGATGGCTGCGTATGGTTCGTTATCAGTAACCTTTATGAAACTTAATATCTGTAGTCTAATAAATTTATTAGAAAAACATTATTTTATATCAAGATATAT
Organism: Nysson spinosus; assembly: GCA_910591585.2. Lineage (NCBI taxonomy): Eukaryota > Metazoa > Arthropoda > Insecta > Hymenoptera > Crabronidae > Nysson > Nysson spinosus. Next base: position 13,693,976 of record OU342830.1, on the reverse strand, counting down.
TGCTTCAAAATTAATTGCAGTTTATTACTCCATTATTCCTTGGCAAGTTAAATTGATATCAACTAATATTACAGTATCTGACAATCTAAAGAGCAAAGAAATTTATTATAACATTAGCTATAATGAAAATTCCACTTTCTTATAAGCAATATTTTCCAGATGATAATTTACTGATTGGAACTAGAGAAGGACATCTCCTTATGTATAATGTTTCTGTAGTATCCGATGATAACCGTACATTAGAGCTACTGAGGCACAGTAAAAATTTTAATAAAAAGAGGATCACCCAAATAGATGTTGTACCAGAATATAACTTGTTGATTCTTCTAACAGGTACCACTATGTTTAGTTAAATATATGAAATACCATGTTTGGAGAATCTATCAAATAATATTTTAACATTGTTGTGATACAGATAATATAGTATGTGTACATGATTTGAATTCACCAAACTTTCAACAAGTAAGTCAGCTACAAAAGACTCGAGGCGCAACATTATTTACATTAGACGTACAAACTACTCAAAGTCAAAGTGGTGAAAAAGATACAGTGGTACGCTTATGTGTCGCTGTGAAACGAAAGTTACAGCTCTATTCTTGGAAAGGAAAGAAATTCGAAGAGTGTAAAGACTTTGAGATAACTGTACAAGATATACCACGTGAATTATCTTGGTATATAAAATAAGAATAAGATAATGAATATTTATAATATTTATGTATACTAAGTTATTTTATTAATGTTCAACAATTTAGGTGTGGTGAATCTTTAATACTTGGATTTCGTGGTTTATCATATACCATTGTTGATTTAAATGGAAAAACTAAGGAATTATTTCCAACTGGTAAATCACCAGAGCCTAGTATTACAAAGTTGTCTGATGACTCATTCGTATTAGGAAAAGATTCTCAATCTTTTATTATGGATACGAAAGGAGAATTGATTCAACATAATCCTGTGAAATGGTCAGACACACCAACTGCAATTGGTAATTTATTTGTTAAACCCATTTTAACACGTTCGCGAGCACGCCGCGGAGAAGAAATTCCCACAACAAGCCATGCTTTATTTTTCGAATTTCTGCAAAATATACTACAGATTTGTTCCTATATACGATTTAAATTGAATAAACGTGAATTAGAGTCTACTTTTCCAATCTGTTATAAATATGTGACGCTGCCTCGTGCGATAAACAGCGTTATTATTTATTCAACAATAAACGTAATTCGGCTACCGTCACATCCGCGCAACGGCCAATGTGACTAACTCCATCAAACAAAAATAAGAGAAAATTAATTATCATGAAACGTTAAGAAACATTTTGGGAAATTGTCAAAAAGTAGAGTTAATCACTTTGGCATTTGAGCGGCGCTTTGTGACGCTGGTCGCGAACGTGTTAATCGTGAAGATATGAACCTGTATAATAAATATTTGAATTTTATAATATTTCTCTTTCCAGCTTGGGATGATCCTTATTTACTTGGTATTGTACATGATCGATTGGAAGTATATACTGTAGAAGGTTGTATACATATCCAGACAATAAAAGCATTAAACAAAGCCAGACTAATATACAGGTGTAAACAAGGAAAAGTATTTGTTGCATCAATCAGCCATATTTGGTGTATAAGAGCTGTTGATATAACACTTCAAATCAGAACACTACTTGAACAAAATCAGTTTCAGTTAGCATTGAAACTAACTGTACGTCGTAATTATTTAAATGCTTAAACATATTTAATTCGTAATAATTTACTTGGTTGGACAAAAAGATCGTGCGGTTTTTAACTTATAAATAGAATACGATTTTCATTCAATTATGCATATTTGTTCGATTTTCATTATTCAATAATATATCGTCCGTGTTGACTCATTACATATTTCTATCTTTCAGATAATTTTATAATATCGTGTTCAAAAAAATCCATGGATTTCCCCGTAAAAAGTTAATGCAAACTGCACGAACTTTTTGATCAATCCAATAGTTATCATAATGTACCATTTGTTTGCAGAGCTTATCTGACGCAACAGAGGAAGAGAAGAGTAGGCAAATATACAAGATACAAACCCTATATGCACACCATCTGTTTTATAATAAAAGATTTCAAGAAGCAATGGACTTGTTTTTAAAATTGGGAACAGATCCGTACGAAGTAATCAGATTGTTTCCCGATTTAGTAACGCCATCAACTAACAATGTTGAACTCAGTGATCCAGTACCAAGTTTACCGAAACTGGAAGATCATGATTTAGAGAAAGGATTGCGAGCGTTAATTGTTTTTCTCACAGAAGTTAGGCATAAATTGATGGGTGACACCAAAACGAAGGATAAAGATAACAAAGAAAAAAATGTAGTAGATGGTGAAAAGAATATGCTGGCTGTGGCCACTGAGCAACTTTTGAAGATTATAGATACAACATTATTAAAATGTTATTTACAGGTACTAATTTATGAACGCACCGAATTTAATGCTAATTTCGAAATATGTATTAATTATGATTTTCAGACGACAGATGCGCTGGTAGCACCATTACTTAGATTAAATCATTGCCACTTAGCAGAAGCTGAGAAAACATTATTGATGCATCAGAAGTATCCTGAACTTATTATACTTTATCAAACTAAAGGTCAACATAAAAAAGCATTGGAACTTCTTGAGAAGCATTCAAAGGAAAATGATTCTAGTCTGAAGGGTACTGAGAGGACCATACAATATTTACAACATCTTGGTAAAGACCATATGGATTTAATATTGAAGTTTGCTGGATGGGTCTTAAATGAAGATCCTGAACAAGGATTGAGAATTTTTATGGAGGATATACAGGTGACGATGTTTGCAAGTTGCAGAACATTTACTTTTCGCTGTTGATTAAAACGACGATATTCTGCGATAGAAACACGTAAAAATATGAAATACATATTCCCACGTCGCAGTCTCTTGAAGCGTATAAGATTTCGATATTAAATTGTCTACTAAATCTAGTTAAAACTGCAAATGCGTTTTGGATCCAACATTCTTTTTATATAAAACGATAGAGTTGCAGTTTCATATCTACCTTCTGGCGTGGCCGCTCGCGGGCTCAACAGCGAGAGGGTTAATATTTAAAAGTTTTATGTAATAACTCAACCTGCTATTTCAGGAAGTTGAACAATTACCAAGGCCGAAAGTATTGGATTATCTACTTCGTTGCCATCAAGATTTAGTTATAACTTATTTGGAACATGTAGTACACGTTTGGGAAGACACTAACTCATTGTTTCACAATGTTTTAATACATCAATATAAAGAGAAGTGTTTAGCATCTATGACTCCAAATGCTACACCAGTTGAGAAAGAAACGGCACAACATATTAGGCAAAAGTTGCAGCAGTTCCTTGAAAAATCGACGCACTACACGCCGGAAACAATACTTGTACATTTCCCAAATAATAACTTATTTGAGGAGCGCGCAATTATACTCGGCAGACTTGGTCGACACGAACAAGCATTAGCGATATATATTAGCCTCCTTAATGATATCCAGCGTGCCACTGAATACTGTGATAATGTATATTCAAGGAGTCAAAGTAAGTATTGGCCAATAAAAAGATTTCTTTATATCTGTATGCAATAATTCTGACATGTTTTCAGATCAAGAAAATGCTGACAAACAAAAACAATCCGACGGAGCAGACGAGGTGTATGTAATGCTTATTCGGCAATTAGTGGGATATGATAGTGAAGCTATTTTAGTGCCTGGTAAGCTAAAGCAGATGCATTTTAGTATGTAAACGATATGTTGATATATTTATTATAACTAAAATAATATTTTATCAGGATTGAATCCAGATATTCAGAGAACAGTACTACCCGATTTAGAAATGGCACTGGAATTACTAGAAAAGCATGCTTCGAAAGTAAATCCGTTAAAAGCGCTGGAAGTTTTGCCGGACACAGTTCCTATAGGTCGAATAAAACATTTCATGGAAGTCAGTCTACAGGAAAAATTAAATACCCGAAGGAGAATACAAGTCCTGAAAGGACTGTTATATGCAGAACATTTACAAGTACAGGAACAGCGGATGCATTATGAATCCCAAAGTGTTCTAATGACAGAGTTTAACATATGTCCGGTGTGTAAGAAAAGATTTGGCAACCAAAGGTTTGTATATTGTTTACATCATTTTGGGCGATCCGTTCATATAATTCCTCAAAATAGATTCTAAATTTATAACTGATATAATTCTCAAATTGATTAACGTTCGTCTTATTTAACACTAGAACTACCGAGCATATACTCAATTATCCTTATGCATTTATATATATATATATATATATAAATTATGGTTGGAGAATTTAAGTTCATTAATAAATTCAATTATTGGCGTTATGTACATAAAATAAAAGTATATAAAATCTTAAACAATGCGCCGTGGTATATTCACATAATTTAACTAAAATTGGTGGACAAGTCATTTTGACTCCTTTGGTAGCTCTAGTGTTAATCAAACATTATTACATATGTATTAATTTTGCACAAAGTACGCCATTGTCGAAATATACCTTAAGTTATCATTGAGTCATACCAAAGGAGGACGTTCAACATAAACATAGCTTAATGTTTACGTACCTCACCGCTCGGAAAGAATTTGCGACCTCGTCACCCGGCTGCTAGACACGAACTGTTCGACTTTTATCTGGAAGAAGTCAATATATAATTAGAGTGTTATTGTTACAGCGCTTTCGCGAGATACCCGAACGGTGACATCGTGCATTATTCCTGCCAGGATCGAAAAGGATAAACAGAAACTATTTAATACGCGTTAATATTAAGCAATGTATAGTATATATACTGTGATTTATTTATGTTAATATTATGTATATAAACGTGTAAGTTTTCCATTAACCTTCTACCTGGAAGTTTCGGAAATTTTACTACTCCTGATTCCCTTTTTACGTCGTAATAAGTTCATCCTAAAATATCATAGCGGAAATATTAAAATTGTATATCATAAAACACGTATTTATGTAACAAATTATTTATGTAAACTGAAATAAATATGAACATTTTTAAACACGTCAGATTTGAATTCAAAGATAAAATACATAAATTAGGACTGTATAAGGAAAGATAGTTAGTGTATCAGTTTTATTATATGTTTCTAGGTATCTTATGTTCTTTAAATATAACAGAATCAAGTTCAGCTAAAAATTGAAAATATGTATTTTATCATTTACATTATAATTAATAAGCTGGTATTTATTATTTAACATAAAATAGTAGAAATCGAAATAAAGGAGGTCAAATTGGTGAAATTTCAATAGACGATCGAACGGATCTTTTTCAAACGATTTACTTAATATTGCCAAGGGGCTTTTTTAGGTTGAGGTTATATGACTATCATTTGTTTATTTGCAATATTTATAATTTCTTCTTATATTTTTGAAAGGGGGTGGAAATAAAATTTGTTTTAAGGACGAATAGAGAGGATGGGGCGTGCCCGGTCCAGAATATGGGTAAGCGGGACTGGTGATGTCATAGCTATCTTGTATTCCTACGCCGCCTGCTATAATTCTACGCTACAGATCAGAATGCATCCGCGAAGAAATTCATTTTGAAATATTTCCGTCATCCCGATCATTTCCCAATTAATTTCGCAAATAAATAATTTATTATTCAACATTTCTAAAACAATATCTACGTGAAATTCCTACCGCAATATTATTTATATATGCAAAACAGCTATAACAATTATGCTCATGACAAGCACAAACCTAGGAATTTGCTTGAATTTTCGGTCTGAAAATAGCGGCAAGTGTTGTAAAATGTCAACTGAGAATATAATTAATTCTAATGACAATTAACAATTGCTCTAAAAATCTATATTCTATTAATTTTACGGAGAATATAATATACAGAAATTCTGGTTAGACAATTATGACAAACGATTATAACAGGAGAAATTACTAAAAATCTGACATAGTCAAATTATTCGTAATCGAATGAATGTGATTACAAGACGTCAGTTACAAATGCAATTTTATCTACCTTTTTCGCTTTTTTACGTATGTTTTTCATTTATAGCGTAGATTTTCAATTACGGGTTCTCAGCCGAGGGGTCATTAGCCCCGGAAGAATAATAATAAAATTAAGGGATGAAATCTAGTATCATATATCGTTCGGTTGCGGTAGTTTCGTTTTAAAAATCGTTTTCTATTGGTGGTCTTGAAGTGGGACTAGCTACGCTGGCGTAGGTGGACGCCGTATGCGCTCAGTCAGTTGCGCGCCGGTCGAGTGTGTGGACGGTTTTGTGTGGATCGTTATTAGTGGTATTTAGTGGTATTTCGGCAGGTTTTTATGCAAGTTCTGGGATAAAACGGTGTCGCGGGGTACCCTTAGAAGAAGGTGAGTCCGAAATACAAAAGAGTTTCATTTCAAAAACGTAAGAGCTCACGGGTTTTACGTTCGGCCGTCCCGTGACGGGTTAAGACTTTGAGAGATAAAAATGGCGTGTGCCGCCTTTTGGCTTCCTCGATTTCTTCGAGTTAAATCACCGTTCGTGCTTTCACCGGGCATCATCCGGTACGTTCAACCGATGAATTCGGGTATCGGTAGTACGTTCGCCGTTACATTGACATTAATATTATATTTCTTTAATATTAATCTCAACTATTATGCGGCATCGATTACGTTCGCGAACGTGTCGACTTACGATCCAATAACTTTAGTTTTTCCAACTCTACCGTATCGGTACGTACGATCGTGATTCCTTGCGTAATTTCAACGCACGAGACGCCTGATTGGTACAGCCCGTTTTGTCTCCGTTTTTTCGCCTTTTTTATTTACTGTTACCTCGATCCTTTTTCTACACGAACACTCGTCCAGAGTGCGTGGAACTTTAATTTCCGCTATATGGTGTCCCCTCAATGGTTTTGTTCACCTGTCAAGACGCCCTATCTGTCGGTGACCTAATTTTGGTTCCCACACGGAATCTGTCAGGCATTGTAGTTAACTTTGTCCATTCGCATTGTACGACAGAATTAAAGCTTTGTTTGAAGCGTATTATTCTTATTTCGTAACACTTCGCAGCTTGTTATAATCGAATACGCGGATATCGGATATTTATAAGAATTAAATCCCTGGAAGTAGTCCCCGGGACTTAAGGGTGGGACGAGTTCCAGGAAGCGGTGTTATATTCGTATAGTATTACGCATCTACTTCATTCTCTCTCTTATTTCTTACCTTTCGAATATCCATATAACTGCCATACTCGCTGATGATTTAATTCCCAAGAAATCTCTTAAATGATAACTTAAGTACTTAAACCTCCCGAGGCACTCCTCCACTTCATTTCCACGAAACATCTATACGGCTTCTTTTTGTAGAGGAAATCACTCAAATCTCTAAAAGCTTGAACTGCAACAAACTCTATACACATTTCCAGCATAGAAACAAATTTAAAGAAGACAATTACGGACTTATATAATTACGAATTTTATCAAATATTTGCAAATCCTTTATAGCTGGAGAAGCTTGTAAACATACGATAACGTATGTAAAAAGCCGACTACATTTCGGTAGATAAAGATATTACGCAAAAATGTACTGAAACATTGCAGTTACTGCGATACTGTAGTTGAAACTAAGTCACAGGAATGATTGCAAAGCTAAAAGGTGGTGATTGTGAACACACCTTAAACGTCAGACGAATATGTGATAATTTTATAGTTTCAAATTGTGTTCAATTATCGCAACATTATCATCGATAATTGGAAATCATTTAATGTACGATGATTAAGGTACAATTATGTTTAGAATGAAGTCAGGTACGAATATAATAAATGCCGGTATTGCAATGTTTCCTGTGATATGGTTATTTCAAGAGTCCGCAATAATATTAGTGACATAATCGGCATACTATTCGCGTTATATCGTGATGTGCGACCTCTTCTTTAATCGGTTATGTCGTTATAGATTGGCAGCTAGCTTCTTCGTTACAAATGATTTCGTCACGACGCCGAATTCGTTGCTGAGTCACTGGCGAACAGAACTTTTTGGGTCGTTCTTAAATCCCGTTACATCTTAACCTTTTACCTCGTACTTCCTACGGATTTTGATAAACATTAAGGTGCTTTTCAACTCACACCATCGCGCTCTTGTAACACATTGAACGTCATGGCGGTCACCGGTGTCCGCGCATACAAATATTACTAAAGCACGAATCAAATGTATCGTTAATATCTGTAAAATGCAATATTGCAATATTTTTAACGTTACGATAACGATGTAAAGTAATTAACGTATCATAGAGCACTTAAGCAGTTTGATTTTTAGACGTTATATAAACGTTACGGACGCGTATCGCGAGGTATCGTATAACACGGATTTCGGCCCGGCGGTCAACGTGTTAAAAGCGTAGGTGGCTGGATCAGGGACGTAAATATAATTGCGACTAATTATTCATTAACCGCTTTAAAGGGGGGGAGTCAACGAACCTGCATTTCTTCGGATGTCGTAGAGAGAAGAATTATTTGATTAATAAATAGGATAAAATAAAGTCAAATGAAAATATAATAAAAATATATTTGTTGACTCACAGAGATGTTAGATATCGTGACACACCGAGTATGAAATTGAAAAAGTTCTTTTCCTGTTTAAACCCCTGTTGCATGGATTCTAAATTTACTCCAGAAATTTATGTAAACTATTGACTTAGTTTATTACACTGGATCGATAAACTGTTGGAAATTGATGAAAGTTACAAACTAATATTTTTTATGTGAAGTCAACATGGCGTATCAATATGTTATTACTCGAGCATCGCTAAGAAATATTAAACCTTTCATCGGATTCAGAGAACGCATTGTTAAATTTCGATAGCGACGAATTAACAGAGAATATATTAATTAACAATTCCAGATCGATACATATTCATTATGAGCATTATTATCGTGAGTATGAGAATCTCGCTTTCGTGATAGGTGAGCAGGTGATATATAAAAATGGCGCGATCGATAAAAATAGATCTAGGTCAAATTATGTTTTTCCCTAAATTACACTTCGCCGTGAAAGCCATTCACATTGAATTAATGTTGGGGTAGACTGTTTCTATGAATCGTGGAATTTTAGGGCGTGGATTTGTAATTTGTTGCTTTTCCGATCGCATATCGCGGAGGCTTGATCAGAGTGATCAATAAATTAAATCTAGTCCGAAATATATTGCCGTGCAGATTTGCGGATGATTCGAGATTTAATGTCGGCCTTCGAGAAATCACGATGTAAACGTTGAGGACTATCTGTTTTACCAAACGGTTTAATCAATTCCCCATGGTGTTGTGTTTACAGTTACGTCACTGTCGCGCTTCTTGGGCGTGCACGCCTCTGGAATATATTAATACATTAGTTTTACCTTCGCCGTATCTTCCTCGATGAGATTTTTTAATGACACTAACTCTTTAATTACTCCGGGTGCTCGGTGGAATTATATAATATATTTACACGAAATATATGTCGAATACTCGCTTACGTAGGCAGAATTGTTAGTGAGTTAGTCCTACTTCATTTTTTATTTTTAATAAGTAGCTGCAATTACAACTTACGGCTTAATATGTTAGATAAAATATTAGATAAACTCTCGTAAAGTATCTAGATCAGAGTTTCTCAAATGAAATAATGGCTGCTTGCTTGTGCCAAAGGCACAATTTTATGGTTTGCGATGTAAACTTTTGGATCACCATTACTGTTGGTTCACACGGTAAAAAGATTGAAAAACGCTGATCTATATTATATTAAAATCACTATAAGTCTTACTACCCTATTTTAGTTTTGGTATCACTGATGCAATTTGGGTAAATTAACTTCTACATAAAAATATAATCTTACGTGAGAACAGATTATAGTAAATTCTAATATATTTTAAATATTAATCCGTAAGTTTCATTTCAATTTATTTTTTCGTTTTAACCTTAATTATAAAAGTTCAACTCGATTTACGTCGTACGATTTCCTTTTAGAAACGAAAAAAATTGGACTGCAGAGAGTTAACGTATTGTAGTAAATTCTAATAACAAAATTATAGCGTATCGCTATATAGGAATGTTCAAAGATGAAAGTTGGCAGCAGTGATTAATTCCATGCGTCTTATTTACTCGGAAATTCCAATTACTTATTCGTACTAAATATAGCACGAGGATCGCGGAAGGGAAGTTGCAGAGCACATTATGCTCGTCTACCGAGAATTTCTACTAGATGGGGTATCTAATGTCCTAAAATAAAACGGACAGATCCGAGACAAATAAGGGATAAATATAGAAGAACCTTCCACTTCCGCTACTGGCGCGGAAGTGCTAGTTACTTTCTCTCGGTTCTTCAAGTAATGCAGACAAATAATTGGTCACAATTTGTAACCTTGTTGGTGAACCAAACAAAAATGAACACTTATTTCAGTCTCCTCCATAATTCGAGGAACCAGTTCAAATATTGTTTACTTCCTGAATTAACTTCGAGAAGGAACTTCGATAGTAATATAATATTTAATTACTGTCAATTATAATTATGCTAGGGACATTTATAAGAGTACTTAATTGCGTTGCATTTCACGCAACTTTACATCCAGGAAGTTGAATATTCGAACAGGGTGGAAGTCAACCTTGCGTAATCTTACGTAAAATATTAAGTGCCTCCATTTTGGATTTTTGCTATACGAGGTTACCAAAATATAGTAGCAATTATTCCTAGTATATGAAATCGTTATTTGAAGAAGCTATAATGATTATTTTCATTTCTTCTTCTTAAGTCTATCAATCACGATTATTTATATAAAATGTTAAATACTTATAATATTCTTCTAAATATTTAAATTCGTAATAAACAGCAAACACGATCACATTTACTTCGCACTAAGTGTCAATAAGTAAACTAAATCTTCTTCCTAGTTTATTACGAATTAAATGATTCAAACGTATTACATCTCAAACAAACTTATTCTAATATTATCCTTCGTTCAGACTTCTAAAAAAGATATTTTATTCTAAATAAAGAACCTCGTTTGGTGTCTTCTCAGAGAAACTTACAAACTGTACGAAAGGTGTAATATTCACAATGGAGAATGGTGCGAATAAGCTCGTCATAGTAAACACAACGCGTGAAACAACGTACGATGTTTACGAATGTTTACAGACATTGTCTAGTTTCTTTTTACGGAGAAGTTTTTTGCGCGGATCCCTGGCGTACCATGAAGATTTCTTTTCCTTATATATGATCTCGACAATGTTTACCCTTATATGGTATCCTGGGAGATTTCCTTTTTCCGACCTGATTGACGTAGTCTTATTCGCAAATGTAACACGATGTAACAGTATTCCAGTATGACTCCTGTAATTATAGAGGGAATACATGGCATGGAATTAAAGCCGTTACATCGTAGCCTTGATATCTCAACATTCGTCGGAAATGCCAAGTTTGATTCCTTTTCTTATCTCATTTCTCTTCGATTTTATTATCCACATCGCCGTTGCAATAAATGATTTTATAACTTTATACCGCCGCACGTTTTACTACAAAAATAGATCAAAATATTTAGGTTTGTGCATGAATATTTTTATTTACATGTATGGGATAATTAATGCTGGCACTATTGAAAGACTTATTTGCATACAATATATAATAAATATTCTGCAGTTATTATAATTTTTTATGATTAATGTGGGTTATTAAATATTGGGTCGAAGTTGTTGCAACGTTGAAAAGAATTCTTCGATTTTGTTCATAATGGATCTGTTATCTGTGATTCATAAGTAATTAGTATTTCCTGGAATTTCGAATATTTACTTTCTAAATGACGTTTTGGTTCCTGATAAGCAGATAATTCGTAAAACCGTGATTGGCACGAAGACTGTAGGATAAATATGTGGTATTTTGGTGCATGATGTGGTTTTGTAGTATCGTCGGTCCGCATGCAGTTTTTTTAAAGAAACTGACCTAAAATTCTAGGATATGTCTTTATTTGTCCCTGGAGTAAAAGTATTAAATAAACATAGTAGACAAATTTAGATTTTTATTAGCATATTTTTTTTATTATCATAAAAACACAGGGATTCCAGATGCCGCTGGAAAATATTGGACAGTATTTATTATATATATTATATATATAATGAATAAAGAATAATACTGAATAATTTAAGTTATTAGGTCACCTCGATATCGGCCATTTACTCACGCGTTTAATAAGTGACTCTAATTGGTCCCAATTTTTAATTAATGATCATTGGCTATTGTTATGCTATGATATTCAAACCCAGGAATTATGAAGCGTTAGTGATATTCATATATCGCTAATATTAACCCTTTTAGTTCCTTAGAGCCGACATATCGGCTTTCCATTTTTAATATAATTTAAACACGTAACGACGTGCAAAAATTAATTGATGTAATATATAATATATATAATTTTATATATAAAATTGAACATAATTCTCAAAAAAAATGAAAGATATTTTGGTTCGAAATACCAGATACAATAAACGAATATAATTTCATCTCATATTCTTTCTTACTATACGCTTGCAAGAAATCCAAAGATACATTAATCTACACTGACTTTAATTGCATAAAAGATTATACAAAGGTATTAAAAAAGTATGGACGAAGTAATAATTAGTCGAATAACAAAGATGGAGAGTATATTTGAACTAAAAAGAGACCTCGAAGAGGACGCTCCTGGCCAATGGCACTTGAGTACGAAACGTGCGCGTTGTCCAAGTAAATGACGGAGGCAAGCCGGCCGACGGCAGATTAACGCAAATGCGGACGTGACGTAGTTTCGTGTACACTGTACACCGGCAGCTAGCTGTACTCCGTGTACAAAATAGCACTTCCATGCCTCCGACCCACGCTCTTTCCGGTGGCCGAATCGAAGGTTACTTTATTCTACACTGCACCATTATTCTCACCATTCCGATCACGCAGCCAATTATCGTACTTTGTTCTCCGTCCAAATCGGTAATTCCGTCTCTCGTGAAATTGGAACCCGTAATATCCGGATATACCGGGTGGTCTTCCTTCCTGCGTGACCTTAATCCGGATCTGCCGACGACAGTTTTTCTAGTCGCGATTTAAGTGCCGATATTGATTTCGCATTGCAATAAGTCATTTACTTACATCCTTTATTATATTTTTTCCCGTTTATATGTAATCTCTTATCACGTGCTTCATGATTTTTTATGTAATCGGTGATTCCATTGTCAATCTTTTTTATACCGATTTTTTTATACCGAGTACCGAATTTGAAATATATAAATATAGAAGAATGTATATGTTGAACTGAAATAGTTTGATAAAAAATGGCGAATGGTGGATTTCGCTGTCGTAAGTGTATTAGGTTTTTGGTACGCAGAAATCACACCTAATGACCATCAAGAATCAATTACATTCGATATTTAATTGGGAAGAAATATTGATCTGTTAGGAAAATACATAATGGTTTCATGTCCTCTTTACAATGAATTGTGAACGCGTTTTCTGATTACGGCGCTAAATGACGCAAATTAAGGGCAATTAACACATATAGTACCGTGACTTCATAAACGTTCCATTCATAAAGTAAGAACTATTTTGAAAGGCTCAAGGTTGCATTGTACAGAATCTTTTTCGAGCTACAAAATGGAAAATTTCGAGATAAATTCCTCTCTTTCTCATGTAACGGAATAAACAGATATGGATGCGAGGATTTTTTCGAGATAATCGACCTTTCGAACGCCCTTTATCGGAGAGCAAACGTTACTGGAAAACCAATCTCCATTGTATTAAAAATATAATGTATACTGGAAACTCCTTATCTGTGATTTACTTGCGTAACTGCTGATTTCAACGCCTACAGAGATAGTAAACGATAGATTTACTTCGTTCAGATTGCTTTCCTTAGACTGTGATATGTATAGTTACTTACAACAAGTAATTTTATCACTGTTTGATATATTTATTTTCTTCAAATTAAAGAATCTTCCATTTTTAGAATTCAAATTGTATTTAAGACAAATTTTTATGAATTTATAGTAGGAAAATAATGGAATTCGAAAATTCTAGTTCAATTAATTTATAGAAAACGATATATTACATTAATGAACACGAAAGTTTCAGTTCAACTAATTTGCAGGTTAGCTTTGAATGTTAACCTGTGGAAGTTAACATTTAAAGCAATTTTGCAAACAAAATGCATGAGCAATTATTTATAAAAATAATTTCATCATTTGATATAATTTCTTAATTCAGGATATTATATTATTATATTATCGGCAATAATTAAATAGATTCGAGTGAAGTAGGATTGTGTAGGTAAAAGTGAAAGCTGTGAAGAACGACAGCTCTGTCACGCATTCGATAAGATTTTCCGAATCCCCGCAAGTTGCGGGGTATTAACCCTTCCGTTATTCCGCTTAGAGTCAGCTTCCACAAGAAATAAAGACGCTTTGTAAACGATATCGATTGTTTAAAAATATCCCTCTTATTAAGGAAAAAGTGTAATTTTCAAAACACCTGACTTAGGTGATAAACAAAAATTGTATTAACACTAGAACTACGGACAATATAATAAACAATATATTATAAAAAATAAGGATCAATGGAAAAACTAAATTAATCGATTCAATTACGTCCACCATGCGTGAGTCCCAAAAAATCTCGGAAAATGGAACCTCATCAATTTAAACCTTTTTATTAACACTAACAATTATTTGCGTTATGTATATTAAATACGAGTATATAAAATCTCAAACAATGCGCCGTGGTATATTCGATTAATTTAGTTAAAAATGGCAGACAAGTCATTTTGACTGCTTTGATAGTTCTAGTGTTAATCAAACATTATTACATACGTATTAATTTTGCATAATGCACGCCATTGTCGAAATGTATCTTAAATTATCATTGAGTCATACCGAAGGAGGACGTTCAACATAAACATAGCTTAACGTTTACGTACCTCACCGCCGGAAAACAAAGTTGCGACCTCGTCACCCGGCTGCTAGACACGAACTGTTCATTTTGACTCCTTTCATAATTCTAGTGTTAATCCTTTACACTCCATAGACGCCCCAACGGCGACATACAACAATCAGTTCAAAATTGAAGTCCTACTTATTGTCACACAAACTTAACTAACAAACCTAACGTATAGAATTGATGTTCTAAGATTCATTCCTGAATTGCTGCAGGAAAGGATTGTTCACAATTTGTTAATCGGTATCACGTCTTAGAAGAAGTCCTCGTTTATAACTAATATATTCTTCGAGTGCAAACGGTTAACCCGCTGACTGTAATTTCAAAATAAACGGCTCAGATATCTTTGTCGAAAACGCTAAATAAGCAGTTTATAGAAAGCTTAATTACTTATAAATACAAACACATCTTACTTATAAATAGCTGAAAATGAATGGTCACTATAGTAGCCAAAAACGGTCAGCGGGTTAAATTCTGTGAACCCGGCGTTTTAACCGCGTTATATGGGAGTCCACTGTATTTCTATTTTGGTAATCGTGGTGATTGACCCAGTAAGCATTTCGTCTGTTCGTTTGCTCGATATTCCTAACAATGCCGACTCTGAATTCGCTCTTAACCCCATTGCTCGATGGACCTTTCTTCAGAGTCAGATAAAATCTAATTATGCCGCGACTTCTTCGACGAATGCCTTTTTTTAAATCGCCTCGACTTCCTACTTCCTGCGACTCCGTACTTTTCAATTTGCGTTTGGTTATGCAGCTTTTCTTGGAATACAAGCTTTCTATTTGTATTTTTATCTTATTCTGTACTTTAATACTGTGGAAATAATATGTTGTAATTATATATTATTATCGTAATACTATCTTATTTCCATAATATTAACCTTTGCACTCCGTAGACGCTCCAATCGCGACATGCGTTCGCAGCAGTTAATTCCAAATTCAAGTTTTCTATTTGTCACACAAATTGAATTAATAGAATGAAAAGGTTAAGGTATTATATTAAGATAATATATATATGCAGGAGTTGAACATTCTTATAATCCTAGGGAATTAATTGTTTTCATCTAGTTTTGCTTAGTTATATAATAGATCCTCTCCTGGCAGGAGAATGATCTCAGAAAATTAATTAATTCAAAATTAACATCACTCCACCTCGACGCGCTACCAACCAAACAACCTAATAAACTCAAGGTGCATCACACTCAATCTTCCCATCTGTTCATTGATTTCCACGAAACTGACCCTTTTTATCTTCAAAAAGACACCAAACAGCATCAAAGGCCTGCGCATCGCAGTTTGACTCCAAAGTAATTCAATTCACTCTCTTTGACTTATTTCTGCGCGGAAGTCTCTCATTTGGGTTCGAAGTGCCGAAATATGGTAGAAATGGTTTCCAGTTGGTTCCTGGATCGCATGCAGTATCGGGAGTTTCTATAGTATGTGTATAGAGCAGTGTTCCCAACCTTTTTTTGAATCATGCCGCATCGCAACGCCTTAAAGACTTTGATGCCCTCCTAGCGTGATAGTGAAACGAGTTCTGAGATGCTATAATATAAATACGTACTTTGAATAAAAAAGCTATGCTAATATAAGAAACGATGGTCATTTGTTGACTAGTGACGATGAGGTTAACGAATGTAATTTTCTAATTGCCCCCCGAAATATTCATAGCCCCCCGTCGGGCGTATACCCCATGTTGGGAAACACTGTTATGGAGTGAACATTGGCGCCACAGTGACTCCAGTGGAAAATCAATAGTTGTGTATGTTCCGTGGCACATCTTACCTTCGGCAAAGCGTCGCTCTGCCGCACGTCTCTTGTGCCATGCCATGCCGTGCTCTTTTCTCCGAACCGAGTACACAAGCCGGCCACTTTTCTACTGCCAGTTAATTTTCATGGAGAACCGATTAAACGGTAGATTAACTCGAAACCTTGTAACCTACTATGAGGAACCAACTGCTTGTCGCAGATCGCGTTTTCTACTTCATCTTCGACATCCTTCCTCCTTCGATATTTCAATTTATAGGGGCTCGTAAAGGTTGCTCGAGTACCTCGTAATATATCTCAAGCAAATTTCGAAGTTATCAGAGTACACAGTTCAGTATTGACTCATTATTAAACGTCTAATTATTGTAGTATGTTTATGAACTTATTGCAGCATATTTTATCAACTTATTGTACCATATTTCGGCACCTCTTGTTAGATCCCCTCCGCTGGTTTCTTCAAGCCAGGATTAAGTAGTTTAGAGAACTGCGACTTCAATATAGAATTATTATTCGAGGAATATAATTTCGAAATAGTGGAGGGTTGTCTTTGTGAACGAATTACTTTGCGGAATTTATGAAATGGTTTATCTTTTTTTGCAAACTCTACAGTATTTAATACAATATAGAAACATTTCATATTCATGTTTGAAGAGTCACTTTATTGAAGTAGCCTGAAATATTGCTACTTTAAGGTATTATTTTCATTTTAAGATATTTTAAATTCATTAGCTGAACACCCAGTTCATAAATATACTTCGTTTAGCATTCTTAATTTCGAAATTGCCTTCTTTCAATACGAAGATGAATGCTTTGAATAAATTGAAGCCCCTCGAATACTTCTCTCATCGGACTTCGTAGATAAATTCCAGTAAGTTGATTATCTGTAGCTTCGTATAATTAAATAACCCTGTTGCATAATTGGAAATGCAAATGAATGCGATATCATTAAATCATCGTAGACTGCACAATTACTTAAGACGTGCAGCTGCAATTCTTAGTCCTGCGAATGAATTTACATGAAAATGAGATCGCGAACGGTGTCCTCGAATTGCCGAGTATTTTCAAGATGGCGAACCAACAGTCGCTTGTTTCCCACTTCTTCACTTTTCAACTCTCTTTCTCTCGAATGTACATACAATTATACTTACAACTTGCAATTTAGAGTAACATTTCGAAGCAGCACGTGACTTTTCATTTATGCCATGATAAGAATTTCGTCATTTCGCGAAAATATGCCGAGATAAATGCTATCAGTCTTCCAACTCTTTCAACATGGCAACCTATTCAAACAGCGGGCAAGCTCGGTTTTAAATGCACGACTCAAACTTGGGAATTTGCATAATGTGTACATACAACTTTTCTGTAATTATGTATTTCTTCCATTCCCATAATGCATATTAGAATGTTACAAATATAACAATACAAAAATAACTTGACTTCAAAGAGTAGTATAATACAAGGAACGATACAAAAAACACTTAATTATGCAGCGATACGTAAGCGCAGGAGAATAGCAAATATTTATTTGCAATATCTAAATGAGATAGCAACAGGTATCCGAAGTTTCGGATTTCGTATCTTCACGGCAATAAATTGATTTCCTTCTACCGATAAGAATAATTTAGTACTCGTTACTTTTATTATTGCAACGCGATGCTTCCTGTTAATGAAAAAACGTCTCGTCGACAAGGAAATAGATTGTGATTAGTGGGAATGATTTAACGGAGAGACGTTGAGATTCGTGAATTCTAATTGTTATTATTTCTACTTATTAATATATGGCTTTACGACGTTGGACGATTTAAATACCGTAATTAACAGTAAGTGGAACGGCGCGAGGTATAATTATTCCAATATCTGATGTATTAAAGTGTAATATACGCTCATTTGATTCTATAATCTTCGGGATTAGTAAATTTTAATAGCACAGGTATCGAGGTGTTATAAGTAAATGATGTTTATGTTAATAGATATGTTTCCATGTCAGTGGTTTACATAGCACGGTATAGGGAGTTTTTTTCTAGTGAAATCCGATTGAGGGTCAGAGAAGTAGCGGGACTGCGGTCACTGAACGGGAAGTCGGACATTTGATATATCGAATACTTTTGCGACTTTTAAGCAACTTGTACAACAGTTAGATCCAGAAATACTAGGAAACAATAATCAATATTTCATAGTACTACTTTTTTTTATCGTAACCGCCGCTTAAAATAACTTACAATGTTACGAGTATCCTAATCTATCATATTATATTAATCTTCCCAGATTAATATATTATTTTTGTTTATACTTCAATTCGTTAGTAAAGTCGTTTCATCGAGTTCCAACAATCCTTTTTTATTTTAAATTTAATTATTGACGAATAACGTGATTATTACTTTCGCAATATTTCTAGATACTTGATGCTGTTTAAAGATAGAATAAATATCTTTATAATATAATAATAATAAATCAGATTATGTAGCGATGAAATTATATCAGAAAATGATTGGCGACGCCTATGGTGCATCGGTAAATTTCGTGGTCACCGTGTAGATTCGGGGGCAGGATTCTCTGGCAAGTTAGAGTAGAAATCATAGACTACGGCGAGTAAACTTAACCTTCCTCGATTAGCGTGTCATTCACTTTGTGATTCATTTCACTCCGCCCACACGGTACGAAGGCACTAATCTTTATGTTACCGCACTCTCTCTCTCTCTCTCTCTGCTTCTCTCCTCTCCTCTCCTCTCCTCCTCTCTTTACCGGGCTCCATTAAGTATGACGGCACTTGCGTAATTGCTCTTAATTTACCGTAAGTGTCTGCCAGACACTTAAGAATGTCATTCATTCTTGTGCTCATTACTTTCGTCGTTAGAACTTTCGCGCACCTATCGATACTTCGATTCATTGGGAGAAATTTATGAGAAATGTACTTCATTCTGCTTTGAAGACGAGCCTTGATGTTAAGCTCGTTTCTTAGAGCAGGATCTGATGTTCAAATTTCATTTTGTGGGTTGATATCGGGATTTTATTTTTGTGCGAATGATGACACTGTCGTTCGGAAAGGGAAAGTGAAAATAGTGATTTTTGGTTTGGGACATTTCCAGTTGTTCCCAATAACTTTACCGAATTTTATGCTGCTTTCGGTACAATCTTTTAGTAATTTTTTAAAGGTAAATGCATCCAATTTGCACCATTTTGTATCAATTAATTAAAGACTTCATACAGATTTTATTATCAGAACAATTTAGGTTATCACACTATTTCGTGATTTCACTAGAAATAACGGAAAATAATGTCTCCTCCAATGAAATAACAATCTGGAAATAAAACAAAATGGCGCTAGCAATACTCAGTTAAGATATTTTTAGAGATGACCATCACACGAATATGTATATCGGCTCTCAACTAGATACTAGAACGATTAATCTCACGATCAAAATTTGATTAAGAGCCTGCAATCAATTCCACAATTGCGCGCGCATTAAACCGGAAAGACATACCACGCCAAGTTATCATAACTCTTCGAATCAACGTATTCCCGAATACATGTTCGTAAATACAAAATGAAAAGTTCTATCTGGCAGAAAGGATTGAATTAATCTTCCCACGTGGCAGATGAGTAGACTCGTAAGAGGATGCGTCATACTCGAAGGAATGACGATTTTATTCGCAGCACAAGAGACGATTCACTTGTTGATTTATTCTTAGACGAGTTTTCCTGATATATCATCGTACTCGATACGTTTCCAAACCGGTTGAAATACATTTCCCGTGGATCCATTTGCAAATGGTGACCCGAATTTTCCACCAGGAAAATTATCCACCATATTCCACTCCTTTACATTCACTTTTAATATTACTATCCATTACTACTCATTAGGAATTACAATATTACTCGCGTAGGAAAGTTACGTGCTGGTTTCATTCACGTGAGGCCGCCATTACTGAAGTAATAAGGGTTAAATACCGTGCTCATACGTTGAACCTCTGCGGCTTCCTCTCATCGTTTGATAAGGAAATTACGACTACTTAATGCAATTAAAATAATATTATTTCTGGTTAAGTGAATGAGTGCTGATTACAGTCTCTCACTAAATTGAATTCTTAATGTGATTTTAATAATTAATATGCCCCCATTCATATACTCTGACATCACTTTCTATACATATTTGCAAGGTTATGTTAAATATTACGCAAAATTGCAATATATTCAATCCTAAACTATCATCGTAATATGAGAATCATGAATATAATAAAACACAATAATACGATAATAAAATAGATCGCATTACAGTCGTCAGCAAGATGCTAATGAAACAAAAAAGATAATCAAATAATTCGCACTCAACACGTTAACTGCTACACCGAAATCCGTGTTATACGATACCTCGCGATGCGCGTCGGTAACATCTAAATAACATCTAAAAGTAAAACTGTTTAAGTACTCTACGATACATTGGTTAATTTACATCATTATCATAACCTTAAAAGTATTAAATATTTACGATATATTTGATTCGAGTTTTAGTAATATTCGTATTGTCAGCCACTAGTGACTTCCACGGCAGCCAACGTGTTAACCCTTTGCGGACGAGCGACGCATATATGCGTTCAGCGTGGAACATCAACGTCGCCGATAAACACAGATATGCATTCGACAAAAACAATCGACGAAGACGAACCACTTATATGTTGATTCAAACTTTCTTTGCAAATCCACAAGACTATTATTACGATTCCTCAGAGCTGAGCTTCGAACCGTGCCGTCCGCAAAGGGTTAAAGTAGTGTTTAGTGCGAGAAATAATGTCACGTGTTAAACGAGGGTGTAGCACGAGGGTCAACGCGTAAAAATCTATTCAGACGCACACTTACGAGTGGATTTTAAATCGAGAGGTATCGTTGTCATCTTACGGCATCCAGCTCGGTTAAACTTTACCGGGTTATTCCCTTTCGTCCTCGTATATAGCGAAATGTCACCGTCAAACGTCGACACCGGTATCCACTTACTGTGGTTTTCCTTGAATTTTTGCACGGGTACCCGTGCGAGTACACCGACATACCGTGTTACCTCCTGCACTCGTACCACCTTAACGAACGCTAGAAAACTCCTCGTGGAAATGGTTACATCTGCTCGGCAATTACATTTGTCCTTAATTGTATCCACCATTATACCAGCCTCGAGATACCCAGATGCTTTTTCGTCGCTGCGTAAATAGTACTAGAAAAACCTGGGACACCCTCAACCTGAAATTCTCCTTGAATCGTCGAGGGTTATAACATAAATATCAATATAAATATATAAATATATAAATCTACGAAGGAATTAAGTAATTAGAATTTATTTAATTTTTAGTGGTTGAGTGGATGAAAATATTTAGGGTAATTCAATTCTAAGGGTAGACACATGAAAAGTCTAAGATTCAATAAATAATGGCAAATAAATAAAAGGGTGTATAAATAAATGAATGGCATTGATAAATAACAATTTCATGGTAACAACTTGATGTCACTGTTTAAATTAAATTATTTGAATCAATTAATTATCTACAATGGTGTTACAATTCCGATGTCTTTTCTTTATTGTTTCAATGTCGAAGAAATTATTTTCATATTTCTTCGAATTTTTCTTGTGTCATATTATATCTATATCTCGACATAAGAAAATTTGGACACACTATTCTACAAAACAGTACATTTTATGACATTGCATTATCTTAATTCTAAGGTTTAGTTCCTCTCGTTGCTACAAAACTATTGTTATAATATTTAATCACGAAATATATCTACATCCCGAGAGCAGCTATCATTTTGTACTTTCAGATCCGACACGATAAAGTGTTCGATACACTAGTCAACTATCATGTTTATATTCATTGAAGCGTGAACATGGCATTTCGGAAATTTCTTAATTGTTCGTTACATCACTGGCAAGACCGTTCAGTGTAGTAACAAGAACGTTTATTCTCTTGATCCTGAATGCGGACGCCATTGGAGCGTATTTCGCATGTGTGACATCATTCGCATGATGTAATCATGTGCCGTATACGTCTGCCGGCGTCCCACGCGACCGTTCAGCGTAACATTACGCCTTATTAAACGAAGAACTCGTAAAACATGTACTATATGCAGTCAATGTTACCAATCCTATAAACACGCTCTTCGTATCCGGTGCACATCAACCCTCCGAACTCGACTTTGTTTTTTTCCCGTCGTAACCTAGTAACAGGTTCAACATAATTCCGTCGAGCTTTTTATCTCTCGACTGCTCCAAGATATCTCTTTAACGCGAACTAGATATTTTTTTGTTATCTATAGCTACTTCTTTCGCGTAAAATATTTTTAAGCTGTTTCTGGTAAAGAAAGTAATTCTTGATTCTTATGGTATCGTGAATTGAAGACGTCTTGTATTATAGAAAACACTGGAAATGCTAAAAGTCCAATTTTTCAAGAGAGAAAAGATAGAAAGGAAAGAAAGTCCCTAGAAGCCACGTTGGAGGCACAAGCGGTATAATTTTTTAGCATTATTATTAACTATTTACAAAAGGAAATTGTATTAAAATTCTATACTACAGTATTATCACTAGTATGTTGAGTATTTAGTGATTATACAAAAAATTGTTTAGTTTTGACACTTTCGGTGTTTTCTACGAGGAGGATTTAATTATTATTTATAGTGCTTGTGATACTCTAATACTTCATGCTTATGCTGTAGATAGAAATAATTACTTTTGATTGGCAAATAGGAAATACGAGTTATCTCGTCGTCAGTCTCCAACAATGGAATACGAAACGCGAGATATCTCGTCTTCCGTCCGCAATGTTTTAACCCTGAAAAGGGCGGCCTAGTTTCGCGACATATCTTATTCTCCGCGACTAGACTGGATTCGCGAACTTTGCGCAAAGGTCAGCGTTGCTTTGAAATTTAGATGTTTTGTCCTGAAATTAGATGTTTTGTTCTGAAATTAGGTATTTAGGACACCGATTTTGAGGGCATTGTATGTAATTTGTAGTTTTGGATGCAGATTTTAAGGTTGTGTTGCCTTTTCACTCGAACAATAATAGTTCCAATATCATTTTAGTATTCTCAATATTTGTTTTTTTCGTATCTTTGTCTTTAGTATTTCGATATAGAAATTTTCGTATGTTGTGTATGAAAATATGGATCTTTTATTTCTGACGATTAATAAAAATTTAATCGAACGATATTTCTGGAATAATTTATCACACGGTACACTTATAGAAATTTTCGTATGTTGTGTATGAAAATATGGATCTTTTATTTCTGACGATTAATAAAAATTTAATCGAACGCTATTTCTGGAATAATTTATCACACGGTACATTTAGATGTATAATATTACTGTTATACGCAACGATTCCATTTTAATATTCAATTCATTCATTCGATTATTTTTACAATAAAACGTAAAGCTTTTCTATTGAAATATCTCTAATAATGCACCATTCATTTTGAAATACTTGTCCGGTGCCATTCATATTTCACGAAGCCACAGTGCCGGAAAATTTGACACGTATCTTCCGCGATAACAAAGAGAAGGCGGATGCAAAGGGGACACACAAATAACAACACAGATATCTATCACCCTGCTGTTTCCTTCTCATTGAAGTAATCTCTACTCTAATTTTGAATCAACAATGTTCGAGGCTCACGAAAAACGCTAGTGTTTACTCTTCCGGCCATGGATCGTACTATCTTTATCCTTGGTTTCCGAAATAACTTGTTTATTTCGAGTTCAAGAAAACTCGATCCGTTATATTGGAAATCATATACTTATCGAGTCACTATAACATTGTCTTTAAATTAGAAAGAATCTTACGAAGTATGTATCAAGGATAATTAATCTAATTTCAGTATCAATTTCGATGCAAAACGTAGAATTTGAGGTTAGGTGGTAGATGATTATTAAAGTGGAGAATTTGGTTTAATATTAAATCTGAATTGAATGCGAAATATGCGACGAATAAAATATTAGTGTTCGTTAAGGATAACACTTATTTCTTGAATTATCCGTGGAATGGAAAGTTCGCAAAATGGACGTCGGTGTAACCGACATTCTATTGTATTATATATTATTCCCGGTGTATTCTATCACCGTGAATTCGTCACGCCTTCGTACGTTTGAAGGATTGCACTTTCGCTCGTACTTTTTATCTTGGAACATCACGGCAAAATGCCCGCGCGATGAAAACTGTTATCTTTTCTTGACTACACATCTTACTCGTTAGATCGACTTGGACACATAAGAGGAAAGATAAGATTACCTTGCAACTCTTATCTGCTTCGAGATTTCGCGAGGAATCGAATGGACGTCTATGCCTGGAGTGCTGTTACTTAGAAACAAATTATGTTTTGTGAAATATTCAAGAAAATCTGTGTACTCTAGATGAATGTATTAATTACATTAATAAGAAAGTTGTAACATTATACAATAAAAATAATTATTTACCATATGTTTTGAAGAGATTTTTCTGCGACTGTTCTACAATCTCAGAAGTACATTTCCAAATTCCTTGATTATGATCCTGGAAATAAATATTTTATTATAGATTAATATAGACGTATCCCAAACTCCAAGTTATGGATAAGGAAATGTTTGAAATATAATCAAGTTATGAAATATGACTTGATATCTTTTCCGTTTTTGCAATTTTCCTAATTTTATTACCAAAGTACATGATTGGTGCTTGACTGGTGATCATTATCAATTTTTCTAGTTTTTATTTCAGGGGATATGTCGCTTCGTCTTTCAACGGTTTATCTATTAGGGAGTATAAAAATCCCTATGAATTTTGTTTAATAGTAATAGTAATATACAGTGGATATATATAATATTATATCTAGTACTATACAATATATTACTATTACTATTACATTATATATATTAAATAAACTATATAATAGTATTGTATGGAGCACGTGCAGTATTTTGTATGGACCAATGAACACGCGATTTAACGTATGACGCGTTTCGCACGACGTGTACATGACTTTCGGGTTCCTCCTCGTTGTCGTAATATAAACCGGTGGAAAAAGGTGCGAATCAGTGTATAATGAGAGCGTTCCCCTTTGTTTCAGGAGCACCCTTTAGAAGGGTAAGAAAGAAGTGAGTTGTTGGTCCGATTGAGAAAATGACGACCGACATCTCGGTGGTGCGCGGGGGTTGGGACCCCACGCTACAACAAGAGATTGTCGATGAGTACGAATACGACGGGGGAAATTCGAGTTCGAGACTTTTCGAGCGTTCACGAATCAAGGCATTAGCTGGTACGTCTCTTTCTTTGTTTTTTAATTAATAATACCTCTAGTTCCCAGTTCTTTATTATTTAATAGGTTGTATCTCTAGTTTCTAGTTCTTTATTATTTATTTAATTGACAATATCTCTAGGTCCCAGTTCTTTATTATTTATTTAATTGACAATATCTCTAGTTCTCAGTTCTTTATTATTTAATAGGTAATATCTCAAGTTCCTAGTTCTTTATTATTTAATTACTTAATTGACAGTATCTCTAGTTTCTAGTTCTTTATTATTTAATTATTTAATTGACAGTATCTCTAGTTTCTAGTTGTTTATTATTTTATTGACAATATTTATAGTTTCTAGTTCGTTATTATTTAATTGGCAATATTTATAGTTCCTAGTGCTCTACTATTTACTGAATAATATCTCGTGGCGCGCAATTTGAACATTAACTTTAGTTCGAGAAAACAGAAATTACATCTTTAACATATTAATAACATGTTCATTAACAAGGAAGACGAATTGACATATACTAATATCCACTGATTTCGATAACAACTAATTTTGAATTTCCATTTTGTGCAGATTATAATCAGTAGTTTTTTATTGAACTTGTTTTTACTGAACTTCGATTACGACACGTTCTTTATACTGGATTATTAGTCTGGAATAATGTTGGTTAAAACGTTGATATACATTCTGCATTCTTATAACTAGTTAGATATAACATGAATTTGGTTAAATATAGAAATAATTATTGATGTGTCAATTTGATTAAAACTATTGTATTTATATCGTTAATAATTGAGAAGGATTCGTTAATCGTAGAGAATCGCACGGTTGGCTAACCGTCGCCACATCCTTTGATAAAAATATTACTAGTCGTGATAAGTCCACACTTCAGAATGTACATTCCTTTGAAAAGATCAGTAGTTTACACCACTAGTTCCTGGATACAACATATATCTTGCAATATATTGTATAAGAATTATTAATATGTAAAGTATAATATTAGTATTAAAGAATTGCTGTGCTAAGAATATTTTTTAACCCGATTTATAGTGCGAAAATGGATTATTACGATAAAGTTGTACTCGATCTAAGAGGTAAAACTGTTACACTGATTAAAAATAGGATTCGAAGAATTTCCACTTCAAAATTCTCTTCTTTTATCTTATCGTTTGCGTAGCTATATTTAATAGTAACACATTTTATTTAACATCTTTCTGATTGAATAACGCGATATGTTATTCATAAAATTATCAAAAATCAATTGATTACTGCAGTAAATTAAAAATTACGATTTCATATAACAGATATTATGATTTCTAGTAGAAAACACTGAAAGTGCCAAAATAAAAATTTCTTTTTATTATCTATAAATATTCTACATACACCTAGTAATACTGTAACATACAATTTTAGTGTAATTTCCTTTTGTAAATAATTAATAATAATGTTAAAAGATGGCATATTTAGCATTTACAGTATTTTCTACAATGAGTCTTCACATCTCTTATATGAAGTAATAATTTTTAATTCATTGCAGCAATATTAATAAATTTTCTTGAATGTTAAGGTTGGCCGAAATATTGTTAATATGTACTATATAGTTTTTAGGCGGCTATTTATAAGGCCAAGAATTTAAAAGAAAACTTCTTTATTCCAATTGTTCGACGAAACGTTTCGATAAGGTAGTTCTTATCCTCTTCAGAAGAGTTTCAGAAGAAGTTTTCTTTTAAATTCTTGGCCTTATAAATAGCCGCCTAAAAACTATATAGTACATATTAGCAATATTAATATTAAGGTAACGAAATATTTCCTTCATAATTTCGTTCTAGGTGATTCTTATTAATCAACGAACTATAATGTCAATTATTTACCAATTCTTTGAAACCAGGTGAACGTGAATTAGTACAAAAGAAGACTTTCCAAAAATGGGTGAACTCTCATCTAGTGAGATGTTCATGCCGTATCGGCGATCTCTACGTCGATCTTCGAGATGGAAAGATGCTGATCAAACTCTTAGAGATTCTATCCGGCGAACGTTTGCCGCGACCCACGAAAGGAAAGATGCGGATCCACTGTTTGGAGAACGTCGACAAGGCTTTGCAATTTTTACGCGAGCAGAGGGTACACCTGGAGAACATGGGTTCCCATGACATAGTCGACGGAAATCCTCGACTAAGTTTGGGTCTGATTTGGACCATCATTCTGCGATTTCAAATCCAAGACATCACGATCGAAGAGACCGCCAATCAGGAGACAAAGTCGGCGAAGGATGCTTTGCTTCTTTGGTGTCAAATGAAGACAGCGGGTTATCATAATGTTAACGTGAGGAACTTCACCACATCCTGGCGCGATGGTTTAGCATTTAATGCCATCATTCATAAGCATCGTCCCGATTTAATACAATTCGAGAAACTCTCCAAGTCCAATGCTATTTACAATCTGAACAATGCATTCAACGTGGCGGAGGATAAACTTGGTTTGACCAAACTCCTCGATGCCGAAGACATCTTCGTCGATCATCCCGATGAGAAATCCATTATCACTTACGTCGTAACTTATTATCATTACTTCTCAAAGATGAAGCAAGAAACCGTCCAAGGTAAAAGAATCGGTAAAGTCGTTGGCATCGCAATGGAAAACGATCGCATGATCCATGAATACGAGAGTCTAACCAGCGACTTGCTACGTTGGATAGAGTCTACCATAGAAGCACTTGGCGACCGTAGATTCGCGAATTCCTTGACCGGCGTTCAGTCGCAGCTTTCCCAGTTCTCGAATTATCGCACCGTTGAGAAACCCCCGAAATTCGTGGAGAAGGGTAATCTGGAAGTATTGCTGTTCACGTTGCAATCAAAGATGCGCGCGAATAATCAGAAGCCTTACACACCTAAAGAGGGTAAGATGATATCGGATATAAACAAGGCATGGGAGAGATTAGAGAAAGCCGAACACGAGCGAGAATTAGCGTTGCGCGAGGAATTGATTCGCCAAGAGAAACTGGAGCAATTGGCAGCGAGATTCAACCGGAAAGCTAGTATGAGAGAAACCTGGTTATCGGAGAACCAGAGATTGGTATCCCAGGATAACTTCGGTTTTGATTTGGCGGCTGTCGAGGCTGCAGCTAAGAAACACGAGGCTATCGAAACTGATATTTTCGCGTATGAGGAAAGAGTGCAGGCTGTCATGGCAGTCTCACAGGAACTGGAAGCTGAGAATTATCATGATATCGAGCGTATCAATGCTCGCAAAGACAACGTTTTAAGACTGTGGAACTACCTGCTGGAGTTACTACGTGCGAGAAGAATGCGGTTAGAACTGTCGTTGCAACTACAGCAGAACTTCCAGGAAATGTTGTATATCCTGGATAGCATGGAGGAAATAAAGATGCGACTGTTGACCGATGACTATGGAAAACATCTGATGGGAGTCGAGGATCTTCTGCAGAAGCACTCTCTGGTGGAAGCTGATATCAATGTACTCGGTGAGAGAGTGAAAGCTGTTGTTCAACAGAGTCAGAGGTTCCTGGAACATGGCGAAGGTTATCGACCATGTGATCCAACTATTATCGTTGAGAGAGTTCAACAACTGGAGGATGCATACGCGGAATTGGTACGCCTGGCTGTGGAACGTCGGGCTAGACTCGAGGAGTCACGCAAACTCTGGCAATTCTATTGGGACATGGCTGATGAGGAGAATTGGATAAAGGAGAAGGAACAAATTGTATCCACTGGAGATATTGGCCATGATCTGACGACTATTAACTTGTTACTTTCCAAGCATAAAGCTTTGGAGAATGAGATCCAGTCTCATGAACCACAATTGATGTCGGTTGCTGCTGTCGGTGATGAATTGGTTCGTCAGCAACACTTTGGCTCTGATCGGATTCAAGAGAGGCTTCAAGAGATCCTTGGAATGTGGAATCATCTGCTGGATCTAGCAGCATTCAGAAGGAAACGTTTGGAAGAAGCGGTTGATTATCATCAGTTGTTCGCGGACGCCGATGACATTGATATCTGGATGCTGGATACTTTGAGGCTGGTTTCTTCGGAAGATGTTGGCAGGGATGAAGCAAATGTTCAATCATTGTTGAAGAAACATAAGGATGTCACTGATGAACTTAAGAATTATGCTACCACGATAGATCAACTTCATCAACAAGCAGCGGGTCTAGGTGAACAAGACGCTAAGTCACCGGAAGTCCTGGAAAGACTTACATCCATAGACTCTCGATACAAGGAACTCATGGAACTAGCGAAACTGCGTAAACAAAGACTTCTGGACGCACTGTCTTTGTACAAGTTATTCAGTGAATCTGACGGTGTCGAGCAATGGATCGGCGAAAAGAATCGCATGCTGGATACAATGGTTCCTGCGAAGGACATTGAGGACGTCGAGATTATGAAACACAGGTACAATGGTTTCGAGAAGGAGATGAATGCAAACGCATCTCGTGTTGCCGTCGTGAATCAATTAGCCAGACAATTACTCCACGTCGAACATCCTAATTCGGAGCAGATAGTTCACCGACAGAATGAATTGAACCAGAAATGGGCAGAGCTTCGCGAGAAGGCTGAAGGCAAACGCGAAGAATTGAATTCCGCGCATGGAGTACAGACCTTCCACATTGAATGCCGAGAAACTGTGTCTTGGATCGAGGATAAGAAACGTATTCTTCAACAAACCGACAGTCTGGAGATGGATCTTACCGGTGTGATGACTTTGCAGCGAAGACTTAGTGGCATGGAACGTGACCTGGCAGCTATTCAAGCAAAACTCGATGCCCTTGAAAAGGAAGCACAAATCATACAGCAAGAACATCCTGAAGAGGCTGCTGTGATCCGAGACCGGGTCGCACAGATTCACTTAATCTGGGAACAATTAACTCAGATGTTGAAGGAGCGCGATGCCAAACTTGAAGAAGCCGGTGACTTGCACAGATTCTTGCGCGACCTTGATCACTTCCAGGCATGGCTGACTAAGACTCAAACCGATGTTGCCAGCGAAGATACACCAACCACTTTGGCCGATGCTGAGAAGTTATTGACACAGCATCAGAATATCAAGGAAGAGATTGATAATTATACCGATGATTATCAGAAGATGATGGAGTATGGAGAGAGATTAACAAGCGAGGCTGGCGATGGTGATACGCAGTACATGTTCCTGAGGGAGAGATTGAACGCGTTGAAAATGGGCTGGGAAGAATTGCATCAGATGTGGGTAAATCGACAACTTTTACTTTCCAATTCACTGAATCTACAGGTCTTTGATCGCGATGCTCGTCAAGCAGAGGTCCTGTTGTCGCAACAGGAGCACATTCTTGCTAAGGACGAGACTCCGGCTAACTTCGAGCAAGCTGAACACATGATCAAACGACACGAAGCCTTTATGACCACGATGGATGCGAACGATGAGAAGATCAACTCCGTGGTACAATTTGCTGGTAGACTTGTCGACGAAGGACACTTCGCTGCAGACAAAGTCAAGAAGAAGGCGGAAAATATCAACGAGCGTCGACGAGTTAATCGTGAGAAGGCTAATCAGGTGATGGAGAAGTTGAAGGATCAGTTGCAGTTACAAATGTTCCTGCAGGATTGTGAGGAACTTGGTGAATGGGTGCAGGAGAAACATATCACGGCACAGGATGAGACTTATAGAAGCGCGAAGACGGTGCACAGTAAATGGACACGACATCAAGCTTTCGAGGCTGAAATCGCGAGTAACAAAGATCGGCTGCAGCAACTACAGCAAGCTGCTGATGAATTGATTCAACAGAAGCCAAAGCTTGCTGAAATTATCCAACCGAAGGTTGCCGAACTTGCCGATCAATTTGAGGATCTTGAAACCACGACTCACGATAAGGGTGAACGTCTGTTCGACGCGAATCGTGAAGTTCTTATTCATCAAACCTGCGACGACATCGATTCGTGGATGAACGAGTTGGAGAAACAGATCGAAAGTACCGATACCGGTTCCGATCTTGCATCCGTGAATATCTTGATGCAGAAGCAACAAATGATTGAGACACAAATGGCAGTGAAAGCGCGACAAGTCACGGAGCTCGACAAACAAGCGGAACATCTTCAGCGTACGGTTCCCGGGGACAAAATGGAGGAAATCAAGTGCAAGAAGGAAAAGGTTGCGCAGAGATTCGCTCAGCTCAAGGCTCCGTTGATCGATCGTCAACTACATCTCGAGAAGAAAAAAGAAGCGTTTCAATTCAGACGAGACGTGGAGGACGAGAAGCTTTGGATAGCTGAGAAGATGCCTCAGGCTACGAGCACGGAATACGGGAACTCTTTGTTCAACGTTCACATGCTGAAGAAGAAGAACCAGTCTCTGCGTACCGAGATCGATAATCACGAGCCTCGAATTAATTTGGTATGCAACAATGGCCAGAAATTAATCGACGAAGGTCACGAGGATAGTTCCGAATTTACAAAGTTGATACCGGAGTTGACTGAGAAATGGCGAGAATTGAAGGACGCCGTTGAAGATAGAAACAAGCATCTCTTGCAGAACGAGAAAGCGCAACAATACTTCTTCGACGCCACCGAAGCAGAATCATGGATGAGCGAACAAGAATTGTACATGATGGTGGAGGATCGTGGCAAGGACGAAATCTCGGCGCAAAATCTCATGAAGAAACATGAATCGTTGGAGCACGCTGTTGAAGACTACGCCGAGACGATTCGTCAACTTGGAGAAACGGCTAGGCAGCTTATCAACGATCAACATCCTCTTGCCGATCAGATCGCAGTTAAACAATCGCAAGTCGATAAATTGTATGCCGGACTTAAAGACCTTGCCGGTGAACGTCGCGCGAAGTTGGACGAAGCACTTCAACTGTTCATGTTGAACCGGGAAGTTGATGATTTGGAACAGTGGATCGCGGAAAGAGAAGTTGTCGCAGCGAGTCATGAGTTGGGTCAGGATTATGATCACGTGACACTATTGTGGGAACGATTCAAGGAGTTTGCAAGAGATACCGAAGCGATTGGTTCGGAAAGAGTAGCTGCTGTTAATGGAATAGCCGATTCGTTGATTGCCACTGAACACTCGGATGCTGCGACAATCGCGGAATGGAAAGATGGCTTGAACGAAGCATGGCAAGACTTGTTAGAATTGATTGGTACTCGCACTCAGATGTTGGAGGCTAGCCGAGAATTGCACAAATTCTTCCATGATTGCAAAGACGTACTTGGACGTATATTGGAGAAGCAGAATGCAATGTCGGATGAACTTGGCCGTGATGCTGGTTCCGTATCCGCACTTCAACGGAAGCACGCGAACTTCATTCAAGACTTGTCAACATTGCAAAGCCAAGTATCGCAGATACAAGATGAATCGTCGAAATTGCAAACAAGTTATGCCGGTGATAAAGCACGGGAGATCACGAATCGCGAGGGTGAAGTAGTAGCGGCTTGGAACAATTTGCAATCGCTTTGCGAAGGACGAAGAGCGAAACTCGAGGACACCGGTGACTTGTTCCGATTCTTTAATATGGTCAGAAATCTAATGATTTGGATGGATGATGTTATACGGCAGATGAATACTTGCGAGAAACCACGTGACGTGGCTGGAGTTGAGTTACTGATGAGTAATCATCAAAGCTTGAAAGCTGAAATAGACGCCAGGGAAGATAACTTAATGGCTTGTATCAATCTTGGGAAAGATCTGTTGTCGAGAAATCATTATGCCAGTTCGCAGATCAAAGAAAAATTGGCGGCACTCACCGATCATAGAAACACCTTATTGCATAGATGGGAGGAACGCTGGGAGAATTTGCAACTAAGTACGTTTTCAAATGAGACTTCATTACTTTACCTATTATACAGAAATCTTCATGAATGTTCTACATCGTTGTATCGTTGAATTTCAGTTTTGGAAATATATCAGTTCGCCAGAGATGCAGCGGTTGCTGAAGCATGGTTGATTGCTCAGGAGCCATATCTCATGAGCCAAGAACTTGGCGTAAGTATTAACTCTGGTTTTCACATGCTTTTTCTACGAACAACATATATATTAATATTACTATTACAATGAATAAAATGCTAACTTCATGCTGTACTACTTTTGCAGCACACAATCGACGAAGTCGAAAATCTTATCAAGAAACATGAAGCTTTCGAAAAATCAGCAGCTGCCCAGGAGGAAAGGTTTAGTGCCTTGTATCGACTCACCACGGTAAGTTCGTTAAAAAGTGCAATTAAACAATGCTGTACTGAAAAAGTATTACGTAATATCGGCTAGTATAAAGCTTGTACTTCTATTTTTACCATTCAAAACGTGTGTTGTAGTTTGAGTTGAAAGAGTTGAAGAAGAGAGAAGAGAAGAGATGGGAGGAGGAAAGACGCGAGAAAGAAGAAGCTGCTGCAGCGGAGGCTGCCCGATTGGCTAAAGCCACGCCAGTTACTAGTCCAGATGAACCGCCCAGTGAAAGGTACTTAATGTTTCAATACCATTGTTTTTAGTTATCATAACATAATCGTGTGTTATAACTGTAAGAAAAAAAAGAATTGGATTTCCTTTATTATGATATAAGTATAAAAATATACTGCATTTTCTTATTTTTTGGATGAATTCTTTGTACAGAGCCGAAGCCGATGGAGTACCGAGTGGAGAACGAACTGCGGGTGACGACGAATCGCATGGTAAGATAATGACACCTATCATATTGTCCATATACTTATCAAAAGAGAGTCTGATAAAATTATTATCGCATAACACTGTTTGACGGAACGTCTCGTACTGCACTGAGAGATAGTAACTTTTAACCGTAACAATATAACTGAATACGAACTTAGTTTTTGTACTAAAGGACGAAGGTTTTATGAGTTGCACATGTTATTTTTTAAAGTAAATTAACCCTCTATAGCTCCATGTAACTTTGAAGTTGCATACTCGTCTATCGGTATCTTTCATTTCAATTAATTTCTTTTTCGTTATAATAATAATTGTATATTTATATGTACGTCTTTAAAACAAGGATGGCCGGAAGAAATGAATGAATTGATTTATTTACGTGCATTGTGCACCGTGAACCGTAAACATTTTAACAAATGAAATGTTATAAATTGAAATATTTTTATTCAATTCCGAGAAGCCGACATTTTATCTGTTTTGGTAGTTCTAGTGTTAAGTAATAATTTCGTTATGGTTTTCACATAATGTATGAATTTGTTAGAATCGCGTTCAACTAAATTTTCGTTGCACGATTTCTTTTGAGAAATGACTAAAAATTAGGCTATAGATGGTTAATAATAATACAGGAATGTTACGACTCGAGTGATCGGTTGAGTCGCGTTGTACCGAAGAAATACGAATGCTCTATCGAACGTACAAATTGTTTGTCGTACTACTAATCGAACGTACAGTTTTGCTTTTCACATATGTTGTACACTTAACTCTTAGGCAGCTGGTTATACGAATACGGTTTGTCTGGATAAGCATGAAATCGCTAACAGCACGTTTATTTTTGCCTCTTCTCCCAACCTACGCCGAAATTGATTTCCATCCATGCCGTATCCTTTAATCCTTCCTTAAATGCACCCTAATGCGGCACGGAATGCACATACCACAGTGGCACATCGCAAGGCTTCCACACGTACACCACAACCTCAAGACAAGCCCAAGGAAGGTGAGTGTTTGATAAACCAATTTTTAACCATATCCACTCGAAACATCATCTTTATGGATCACTGGATATTTTTGAGAATTTATGTTCACGCATAAATCCATAATGTTACGTTTAACACTAGGTTTACGGACATTTCATATATACTTGTCTATACGGACACGCGACAAATTTACGCGTGAACAAAACCGCCCGTTTTCTTTAACCCTTTTAGTGCCAGGCGAAAAACGGGTGCCTGTGCGAAGATAACCGGACGAATTAGACGAAATTTACTAAGGTTTAGGAAAAAGCTCATGAAAACCAAATTAAAAATGATATTAACATAATTCAAAAAGCAACGTATTACGGAAGAAATGGAAAATAAAGCCATGGCAATAGTTTTTCAATATTTATTTTGAGATAGAGTTCTCCCGCAATGCGAATAGTAAAGCGCTACAAGGTGCGGGCCGATATATCGGCCTCCGGCACTAAAAGGGTTAAAGTACAACTTATTTGAGTTAAAAACAACATATTATACACTATTAACTTATCGTTAAATGAATAACAGTGAGCATAAAATGTTCACGTAAAAATGTATACAACGATAACAACTATGGAACTCTAAATTGCATTTGGATTAATCTAACACTATCATTTGACCCTTTTCAGTAATTTACTGTATCTACATTGATCGATAAAAATGAATTTACGTCTGCATATGTCTCTAATGGTTTTTTCAGGATTTATCGAGAAATCAGAATGATCAGATCTTGTCGAGAAATTATTATAAGCGACTGAATGTTCTTGCATTAATTTGATTATATGAATCCACCGAGTACCAGAATTCTGTTTATTGAATATTTTCACGTGCCTTCGTTAACAATAATGATTTGCGCCTTGGAGATTGGTATTTTAACACCATATTTCAAATGTATAAAGAAATCGATTCATATACTCAAATTAATAAACAGATCAGTTCTCCCTCTAAATCTAAATCCTACCATTTATCCTTTAAGTTGGTGGTGGTGGTGCTAAGATTGAGTTACGCATCAACGAGAACAGTTAACAATAAGCTTACTGCTCTTTCCTCCACATTAACACTAGAACTACCAAACATATACTCGGTTACACATACACATTAATTTATATCAATTATGCTGGCGGATTGAAATTAATGAATGAATATTTCTGAAACATGTTTGTGTTTGCACCGCTATACACAGTAAACATGAAAACCAGATCGTTGGTATATTAAGAATGAAACTGATAATAACTTTAATCCTTTCAGTATTTTGTTAGCATAGGTGCACCTGCCGCTATAATCGCTATCGTTATATTATCTTGTACTTGCTTCTCTTTAACATTTTCCTGCAGGTGATGGAGTTTCGCTACTCGGCGTCCTTTTTTTTTATCATTCCTGGCTGACTTTATATGAGAGCTGTAATTCAGCAAAAACTCTGATTGTTTCACATTCATCTTGCAAGCTTTATTGCAATAGCACTTGGCAGTTCAAACGACCTTACACCAGAAAGCACTGACTCACACATTTGTCATTTCACGCCTAATAATATAGGGTTAAGTCATAAATAAGTTCCGTTTGTCCAGGGAGTTTTTTTTATTCACTGCCGCCAGAGTTTAACGCAAGGGGAATCGACAAGTTCTCTGAAAAATGGGAGGAAGTTATTAATAATCTCGGCGAATATTAGGTTACAGTAAACTCCCGTATAACGCGGATTCCTACAACGCGCTGAAGATATTGCGACGAGTTTTTCTTACAAAACGCTATTATTGAACAATATGCTATGTAATAAAATGCGCGAATTCTCGGATAACGCGATTTCGTACATCGCGTTATACGGGAGTCTACTGTAAAGTCTATTCTAGTTAATTTGATTGAAGAATACACTTCATTTAAAAAACGGAACTTATTTATGATTCAACCTAATATTTTCTATGCACTCTTAACATCCTGCTGAACTGGTACGTACGGTTTACATTAAACAATTATTGTTGTCCACGTAATTACTGTGATATATGCAGATGGAAATTTGAAAGACTTGTTTCAAGGTAAGCTCAAAATATCAGAGAGAAAATATTATTCTTAATGTGATTGTATGTTTGTAATCATTATTGTTCTTCGTTATTTTGTGTGCACACTTCTAGCAAGATTGTGTAGTAAAATTGTAAAACAATTCCTGCATTTCAAATTCGAATTCATTTCCACTAATTACTTTCCTTATTACGTGTATATTATTCGCGAGTTTAATTACATTATAATTAATGATTTGCAAAAGCTAGGATTTGAAGTAGACATTTTCTATCATCTTTTTATATCCGAGTTTCTTCGAGACAAGAAAATGACTTAAAGAAATAATTAATTTGAGGTCTCCGACTTTGCATTATTTAATGAATTATTACATTAATTTGCATTTTAACGCTTGCTTTCCTTGGTGCTGTTTTCCGATTATATTCCCATCCTTTATTTTGACGTAATAATTATGGAATTGTAATTATACAATTAATATTATTATAGTAGAATAACAGGTTTTGCACTCGAAATTCACACTTCTGCCAATCAAATTCACCCGTTTGTAATAATAATTACACATGTAAAGAATTAACAATTAGAATTAAATAAGTGTTTCACGTACATATTTATATTACATACAATAAAATGTTGAATTTCTTAATATTAAATTTGCATTTGATTTGATTCGATTTTTATTATAAAAGCTTATGAAAACAATCTTGTCGAAAACTTGATTTGCAAAAGGGTGAATTTGTTTTGCAAAAAGTTAAATTTGCAGTGCAAATTTGTATCGAGTAGTGAGAATATAATTATCGTAAAGAGTGTATAAGTAGAATATAGCATGATTATGTAATTGGTGTGGTGTAGTGCATGATCAGAAACCTGCACGTCTATCTATGCCGGGAGAAGCCACGCCGTCTGTTACACCTACTTCTACGAAATCCCAATCGCGTGGTCCAATTACTCCGACAAGTAAGTTTCTTTTACAGGATCATACTATTCGATTGTATAGTTCATGTTCTTTAACCCTTATCACTCCAAGTGTGCCTGTCAGACACCGTAAATATCAAACATTCTACGTTTGTAATGTCTTAACTCTTTCCGGTCGTATTTTCCGTAAACATGGATGTCGTACTGGTCGGAACTATTTTGAGTCGCGTACGCTCAGTCAATTATTGCCTAAAAAGCGTATAAATTTTATGGAAGTTTTATAAAATTTTATTGAGTTTGTTTAAGCTAAGTGCATATTTTTTATTATCTTGGTATTCGATGTTTTATGTAGTTTTATATAATTATTTGCAATGGTAAATAAACCTTGCCGGGAATATTCCGGGCTTCGACCGGAAATTGTTAAAAAGCACCACAAATTAAATAATTATAACTAATTATTAAATATTGTTATCGAAAGTATATTAATTTGAAATGAATAAGGATCGTCTTAAAGTTATTTCAAGATTATTATTTACACGTTGGCAATCTCGCTAAACCGTTGGAGTGATAAGGGTTTATACTTGATCATCCAAAACTTGTTATGCAGAGTTTATTTCTTAAGTAAACCAGGAAACATGATTAATTTAAGCAGTGCTTTTTGTGTAGCATATTTGTGTAAAATTTTATACTTTTTGTGTAAAAGAGTGCCGGAACTCACATCTTGTTAATCGTTTTATTAAAGAAAATGATATTTAAATCTTAATTTCAATGCAGTTTAAAGCAGATATAGCTATGTCACGATGTCGCACAAACAAATGAAATATAATTCTTTTTAAGCACTTTTTATTTTAGTCCAACTACAAAAAGAGCACTGAATTTAAATATGTTTCTTAAAGATCTCCATATTAACTTCGTATCACTTTCTTTAAGTTCTTAAAGTTTACGTAAATTATGATACAAGATTCACTGAAATATGATTTGTAAAGCGATCAGTGTTCCTTGGTACTTTTAACTTACGACATATTTCTTAGAAGTTACTTTCAATAGAATATAAAATATTTTTCATATAGTAAATTTACTTCCCGATATTTCAATAAATATCAGGTAGATATTCAAATATCAATTTCAATACCTGCAACAATTAACGGTAAAAGGAATCACTGTAGGGAAGAAGACAAGTTTGCATGAGCATGTTGCATGTGTAGATAAAACAAAGAAAGTATGTTTTTGAATAAACCCAATCAATATTGAATTGCATAAACCTGGATAACTTCGGAGAATAGTTCTAACTCGTATTTCCAATGAATCCTGCAAGATAGGTTCTTGAAGTAATAAAGTAAGTAGTTAATAATGTCTGACGTTTGTTGCGTGTATTCGTTGAAAGCTCCAAAAGGTGGCAGTGGCTCCGAGTCCGGTACTTTAAAACGTAAGGAACGCAGTCGCAGCAAATCACCGTTCCGGAGTTTCCGCTGGAAAAAGAGTGCCAAATCACCGAGTTTAGATCGTACGGGCGTGAGTGATGATGAGCATAGTATTTCCGGTAAGTAATCATTAATTCTATCGATTATCACATCACTATTCCATCTTCCTCATTATACTTTAAATTTCATCTTCTCTCTACCCGCCATAACATTTTTCAAACATCGTATGTCCAGAAAGGTGTACATTCATTTAATCACCGTCTTAATCACAAAGATGACTATGTATTTAATATTAATAAACTTGATAATAATATTGAACTTATCTAGGAGCAGATGATTGCCGAAGTACTTATTCTTTCGCAGGCTGGATTCACCAACTAAAATAATAATTTCATTCTTATTTCCAGAGTAATCTAGGCTTCTCTAAACGCGTTTAAACGATAATAGAAAACCTGGTATTGTTATTTTGGGATACAGTATTTATTATAGTGAATGTAATAATCAAGTTTAAGTTGCATCCTACTAATTGCAAATGGTAATGTAACGTGAATGAGTGTTTGTTTGGGGCATCCAAGTTGCATTTAGAATAATCTAACACCATAATTGGAGACCAATCAAGTACCGCGTTTCACTAATATCAGGGGTAATCAATGATCCTTTGTCGAAAAGTGGACTAATAATGGCTCTCTGTTCTTTCTATTTTCAGGAATGTCTACTAAATACAAGAAATTAATGAGAATGTATTATAAATAGCGGAGATGATTCTAAATATAATTCGTGTTAACTTCAACGTTTTCAAATATGCCTTGTAATCATTTCAGAACAACGAAGTCCGAGCGACGACGAATTCGAAGGCGTATTGCAACGAAAGCACGAATGGGAGAGCGCGACGAAGAAGGCGTCGAATCGATCCTGGCACAAGGTTTACATGGTTGTTCGCGGGCAAAGCTTATATGTATATACGGACCAAAAGTCATACAAGGCTGCGTCTGATCAACTATACAAGGGAGAAACACCCCTCGATATAAGAAGCGCAAATATCACCGTAGCAAACGATTACACCAAGAAGAAACATGTCTTCCGAGTAAAGTAAGTATTTCATTAAACCCTGTGCGTTTACGTATTAATTAAGCCCGGTGCGTTTACATTCAAGTTAGCCCGCCTCTGAATTTCAAGAGTCTACCCTCACACTTAGTTGTTACCTTTGATGCATAGTCGTCTCTGTCTATGAGGATACAATTGCCAACATTTTTCCTCAGAAAATTGTCATTTTTTTCTTTACAAAGCTATTCAGATACGCGACACGTAATTGTCATTCAATTTATTGCAGCAACTCCTGCTTTACTCCAGTTACATATTTTTTATTAGACTTGAATCGCTGACAACTGGAGTACATTTTAATGTCGCTCATTAGTCGCCACTCGAATGGCCGCAGTAAACTGAGTGAGTCGCCTCTCGAATGTAAATGGTTAAATATACCTTTGCAGTAGAATGTGAGAAACTATAGTATCACTACTTACCCCTGGGAGTATAAGTGGATAATCTAACTGCAATTGGATATGAGATTAATTAGAGATTTGTTGTTAACAGGTCGCAAAGCGGGTCCGACTTCCTGTTCCAGGCCAAAGACGACCCTGAAATGAATGAGTGGGTGTCTGTATTAAATCAAGCTGCACAGGGTACAGCAGGTGCAAGTACATCCAGGGCACATACTTTGCCTGCGCCGACACAAGCCGAGACTAAGCGGCGTAGTTTCTTCACTCTCAAGAAAAAGTGAGTACCGTTGCACTCAAACTAGTTCTGAGTACATCATCTCGTGTAATAATCAGTTTACCAAAAACTAGATATTCTTCCTTGTCTAATGTCAATCATCCCAAGTCATTTCAAAGATGCAAGTATCTATTCATTTTTCGATGATATTATACATCCAAGTCTCTTCTTATGCGGCAAATAAGTTCCACAAAGTTCCACTTGAAAAACCGTACATAAAAAGATATAGCTTTTTTGGTAAAATTAGATATAATTATAAAAAGATTTTCAATTCGAATGAGAAGAACTTTATTTGTGTCTGGGAATTATTCTCTTTTCTCTTAATTCCCAGCAGAAAAGCAGAAAAAGAACGAAAATAATGGGAAAAGTCTGTCAAAGCCTGTTAAAACTTTCTAGATTTCTTGGATTACTTACTTTTTCTTGACTCTTTTTTGCTTCGCCGCATAAAAAGGGACTCGACTGTATATTGTTTATTATACTCCCATTGTAGCTACTCATTAATTACCATCATTATTAGTTTCTATTAATATTATGCTAACAACTTTTGGAGCATTTAGATTGTTCCTCTAAATTGTTTTATACTGCTGCAAGTAACTTGTATCATAGCATTCTTCTTGGGTTCAGTGAATTGTTTTCATCATTCGCATTCCATGATCATTCATCAATTCGAATGTAATTAATAATCGTGGCTAAATTGAAAAGTTTTGGTTGCGAAATGATTGCTTTGGTTCTTCATGTGTATATTAATAATCGTTATACGAAGTGGCAGGTGATCACCTCGGGGAACATGAAATGCAACTGGCAATAGAAACACGAGGTCTCCCCAGTCATTCTCTCATACGATTCAAAAGCTAGCAGTCATCCATTCATTCGATCACCTTGCATTTATCATATTTTAGAAAAGCCAAAAAGTAGAAAGTGAAACCAATGAACGTAAGAAAACAGTACACAATTGGAACAACATTTAGTGACGCGGTGAGTCGCACAACAATCATAGATCGTTAACGTCGTAAACTAATGCACGATTAATTGATCATCGTTCCAACTCCTCTTTCGTTACTTTACTTATTTTTTGTTATCCCTTTTCATTATAATTAGCTTCTCAAAAAGTACGAGAGGAATGTTCTTCCAATTGTGAATGCGGAATGATTACAAAGTTCTCTGACATCAGAGGATTTGTATGTGCAGAGCCTCCTGTGTTTCATATGCGGGAAAATACATTTTAAAATGATTGTAGAGATGAACGAAATTACTAATAACAGTCGCATTGTTATCCATTTATATTTCTTCACTCTTTGTATTTATTTGTATACGAATTATATAGTTTATATCATTTCTCGTTGTACATACTTCCTTAACATATAATATTAAGTATGTTGTAATAAAACACAACAAATTGTACTTAGAAATATTGAAGGAAAGTTTTGATATAAATCTTTAATGGATGCCAATGTTTGACTGCATTTACATTGAATATACATATATATATGTTCCAAATCATTGAAAAAGTTTTAAAAAATTCTATCGAAAGAAGAAACCGTATGTGATTAACATATGAAACACAAGTTATACGATCATTATAAAGTGCTCAATTAATAGGCGCTTCTTTTAGCATTGTTTCATTGCTTTCATACAAATCATTTCCTTAGTTCGCCTATTATTTAGTTGTGTATCTTGTAGACATTCGATGAAGTTGTGTATCACTGTTGAATTATAATGTGCCTAGTTTTCATTTATCATTGCTTATTCATTATATCATCATTTAATCATTCACGCTTTTCTTGCTATCAACAAATTTTCAGAGATCTTCGTTTGTAGCAGTAATTAATCGTCCTTAGAGTATGTATTCAAAATGAATATTCCACACGATATTCGTGTGCGTGGCCAGCTCGTTGAAGACAGCCTTGATTCAGCGGGTTAAACTATACCATAATATTCATAAAGCACTGTCAATCAGCACAAAGACGTTAACACTATCTCACAGTAAAAACAAAAGCTCGAATTTATGACACATGTTTTTATGATAGAAATACTGTAAGATGCTTCTTTAAATCACGTAGTATCTGAATTAGTCAGAAGTGTTCAATTCCACTGCCACGTATAAACAAATATTCTAGCAAATGATAGGTGCGTATCGTGTGCGCATTCATTTCATAGAAGTGAATCGCTTAACTGTTAAAATATCCAGTTATATAGAGAACTAAAACTGGATGCTAATCCTTTATAAGAAAGAAAGAATTCTTGTGAAGTAAGACTAGTTTAGAGAGTGTAATCCTTGCTCGCAATATAGGAACTAAAGAAATGAATAGTGTAGGTAATTAACTGAAAGAAACTTAGTGATCGATTGAGCCGCAACATAAAATCTACCGCCTGGATTGTCGCAATAAAATGTTAGTAATCTAATGTTTGATCTGTTTACAATATTTCAGTTAAACTGGAGCAGTGAAGTACGGTGTAAGCCGCTCGAATGCGCCAGCACAAGAAGCACGTTTAAAAAAAAAGAAGAAGAAGAAAAGTTTCGTCGCTCTACGTGGTTAAAGCAACGCAAATATA
Source organism: Nysson spinosus (assembly GCA_910591585.2). Taxonomy (NCBI): domain Eukaryota; kingdom Metazoa; phylum Arthropoda; class Insecta; order Hymenoptera; family Crabronidae; genus Nysson; species Nysson spinosus. Next base: position 13,649,659 of record OU342830.1, on the reverse strand, counting down.
AAAAATTAGAGAAGAGAGACACGATGGCCGTGGTGTTACGAAACGAAATCGAAACGAGGGACGATCATGACGATGGGAAAAATGCGAATCTTTAGGAAGATTAATTAAAGAAATACAATGCCTACATCTCTCGAGATACACTTACACTCATAAAAATAACAAAAAAAAAGATATTTAACAGTTGTATGTTAACATTATCACGCGCGTAGGCCATTCAAAGTCTAATTGCGTTTAGTTCTTCAAGGAACTTTTGGACACTCCGCAATATTGCTAGTTGAGAAAGTGACACTCGATGTCCCACGTTAGCGTGATCGAATTTCCGTCACTCGGACATTGGTCATTGATTATTATTATTAATTATTATTAAACATAGCTCGTCGCTTTCTTTTTCTCCTCTGTTCTCTTCAATTTCTCTTCGTTGAACTTAACATTGCAATATCAATAACGCGTTCGTTGCCAACGCGACCAACACCTTCCTCCGTTTTTATCTTCTCCTCTGAATACGCGATGATATTCGAATTGTGTCTATATATTTGAATAAAGATTTTATTTTAAATAAATTATTCGTAAACTATGTTATTTTACTGTATAGACATTTTAAATAAATTCTACTGTCCGAGAGTTGGCATGATTTTCATGAGTTTGTATAATCATCGTCGAGACGTTCCCTACTTGACGAGCTTTCAGTGAAAGCAATCGCAACGCGTTGATAACGAACGCGTTAATTCATTATTTGATAAGGATAAAAGAAGCCGTGTTCTTTATATTTGTAGTATTTTATAATAAATTTTGACGACGCTTCTGTTTACTATTGTTCATCGAGTCGGATCATTAAGGGAGAATCTTTTTCTGTTGATTTATATATTCTGCACGTTTTTGTAGATTCGAGAGTACGCTTCGTTATTATCCTATTTGTATACAGATATTAATATGTACACGGAATACGCTCGATCGTTGAAAACAATCGAGTTCAGGAGGTAAGATTGTTCATGGATGAAATTATATGAGTGCGTATCGCGCATTGGTCGAAATATTATTGCGACTCAGTATTCTTGTATTTTCGAGAAATTATGCGATTCGTTGTAGATATCTAATTGGAACACTATGATAATTGAATTATTTTTGTTAATGCGTTGTTCGTTTCGTGGCTGACAAAGAACTTGTTACTGAAGTTCTTTAAATGGTTTTAAAATATGACGAAGATGCCTTCGATCAGATGAAAACAATAATAAAGAGGCAGCTAATAATACAATGCTAATGGTCTTGAATTTCAGGTTTTTAAGATACGAGTCTGATAGTTTTTAAATTGAATTTTATCGGAACTGCTTTTACCGTAGTCTTGTTCGTGGTTCCGAGAACCGAAGAAGGACACTTTGTTTTGCGTCATATAATATTTCTGCCAATGCATTGTACATCTATGCTGTGAATCTGATAATTTCATTGGCTTACGTTACTTGGTTTGAATCCATTCACGAAGAACATTATATCCACCTCCATGATTTCCTTTCCCGCGTTACCCAGCGCGCAAACGCTCGGTTTGCGTTTCGATGACTGCCATATATTTTAAGAAGCACACTAACCTGGGACATGATATATTAAAGAAATTAGCTTTTAACAAATTGTTATATATGCTGCGCCCTAAGGGAAAACGCATTGAAGAATTATAAGATATAAAGGAAGAATCTGTAATGATTAAAAAAACAAGGAGAGTTTCCTCTTATACGATCCCAAAATATCAGTAATTCTACGGAATGAAAACCGAAAAGAAACGAGCGGAATGATACTTCATTCCATAGATTCGTGCTTGCGATGCTGATTACTTAGTATCAAGCGAGATTGTATTCTAAGGTGACATCAAAGTCAATCACAATGCGTACAATCTTTTGCAATGATTATGACAAACGATGCGTACACAAGGTACATCAATTATTATATCGTTAGTTGGTATTGTTTATACAGCATGAAACGGTAGAATTGCTGATGAAAATGAGAAATCAACTAAAAGTATAATGGCGTTGCACAAACTCACTCTTCTCAACGATCCCGCATTACTCATATTTCATAATCATTGTCAAGGAGTGTACGCTTCGTTGCAATCTTTCTGAAACAGGCACGAAGTGAATTAGTGAAGAGATACTACTTAATCAAGTGCTGAGAAAGTTCGAATAAATATGTGTACTAGTGAAAATGTAATTCTAAGTACAATACACGTAATCGTAAATGATATACTTATAAAGAGCTTCTGCCAATCGAAACGTATCAGGTTGGCCAATAAATTCGCGCGGTTTTAACGTGAGAATAAATGCCGATTTTCATTCGATTTGGTATATTTAGAAAATTGTTCTTTATTCAATAATGTTTCTTCGTTTTGACTCGCAACCTCTTCCTGTTTTTTGACAAACTTCGTAATCCCGCGTTCTTACGAATCCCCCGATTTTACTGGAAAACAGTGGTGCAAACCGCACGAACTTTCTGGCCAATCCAATAGTTCGTCCGCTTCAGAATCGCTGCAACGGAGTGTACATCTGTGATGAGATCGATTATTCACAGCATCTCGCTTGATTTGAACTTCGGCATTCGCGATATTATACGCGGGCTATCAATACGTTTCACGATTGTTCATTTACTTTGATCTCTTCCTTCATTTTTAAGAACAGGTTTACCTTGTTTTGTAGAAACTAGTTGATCATTCGTGAAGTCTTCGGAAGGATCGAACTTAAGATAACACTTTTCCCTTTTGTTTTCATCGAGCAGATTATCGAATGATTTCTTTTTCGAGGAGTATCAATCATTTCACTTCTTTTCCTTCTTCTTTTTCCTGTATCAATGCGACTCTATTGAAATCGACCAACTTCATTCCATGATGGTCTTGGAATGCGAAGGTTTTTCATTTCTGATTTACGTTTTTCAACGTGATTATCCGAATCATTCTATCTAGATCTCTGTCTTTATCTACCTTTTAAACTCTTTTTCGAAATGCATCCTATACGATTAGCACATGTTTCGAGAAATATATTTGGGAAAGTCCATCTTTTTACTAATACTATTGTCAGCTTTTAACAGATTTGTATATATATATACGTAATGGGTAAACATTTTTTAGGCTGCTCTCAAGAGTGGAAAGATCAATGATAACAGCTTAATCAAAATGGTGGTACACTCGCTTTTATCATTTGATGCATGTGCATTTAGTAAATATTTTTTAATATATTCGAGTCGCATTGTTCACTACACACACAACTTGATATGTCATAGCTATGTGTTTTATATATAAATATATATATATAAATACAAGATAATGAAGATCGGTAAATTATAAGAAATGAAAATTATTATAATAGATAATATATAATAATTGTAAAACTAACGAACGTCTGCTTTCATCTTTGAAACGGTTTTTCCTCCTAACTCCTAAAAACATTCTCAACCTTTTTGGTAACTCGTGTTTATTGTTATTAATTATTATTGTAAGGACTATATATTATAATTTCAATTTCTTCATGATTTATTAGATTTTCTTCGATAAGACTTAAAGCATTGATGTGATACAATTATACATTGCATGACACAAGAATTAAGTACTAAAACGTCCTCATGTTTCATAACTCACGACTAATAATGCTTATAAAACGAAGTTTTAAAATTAATAGTTGGACTTCTTTTTTAAAATTCCACCGGTTTAGAATTCCTCGAATATCTATTTGTTCCGTGTGGATGAAATGTTAAATGTTCTTTGGGAAAGTTTGGAGAGATTCTATTCAAGGAACGAGTTGCTGTTACTATTTTGTAGGAGACATAGTTCTCATGAATTGTTGCAATCTATATAGCTCACTTGTTTACGATCGCGTTTTATTTTCGTCCAGCCCCCAGAAATAGCAGTAGCTTTGCAGGTTTAATGCAATAGTAGATGGTGTATAAACATATTCTAGGACGATTTCTGGTCGAAAGAAGTGGATTAAAAATTTTGTCTCGTTAGGAAACGGGTCAACCCAAAATCGCAAAAATGTGAAGGGGTATACCTTCAAAAATTGTCAAAAATTAAAAGTCACCAGAATCGCTTCTAAATGACCCAAATCGATGGTAAATGATGTATAAACATATTCTGGGACGATTTCTGGTCGAAAGAAGTGGTTAAAAAATTTTTATTGGGCAAAAATGGGTCGAACCAAAATCGCAAAAATGTGAAGGGGTATACCTTCAAAAATTGTCAAAAATTGAAAGTCGCCAAAATCAATTCTAACTGGCCCAAATCGATGGTAAATGATGTATAAACATATTCTAGGACGATTTCTGGTCGAAAGAAGTGGTTAAGAAATTGTTTCCGGTCAAAAATGGGTCGAACCAAAATCGCAAAAATGTGAAGGGGTATACCTTCAAAAATTGTCAAAAATTAAAAGTCACCAGAATCGCTTCTAAATGACCCAAATCGATGGTAAATGATGTATAAACATATTCTGGGACGATTTCTGGTCGAAAGAAGTGGTTACAAAATTTTTATTGGGCAAAAATGGGTCGAACCAAAATCGCAAAAATGTGAAGGGGTATACCTTCAAAAATTGTAAAAAATTGAAAGTCGCCAAAATCAATTCTAACTGGCCCAAATCGATGGTAAATGATGTATAAACATATTCTGGGACGATTTCTGGTCGAAAGAAGTGGTTAAAAAATTTTTTCCGGTCAAAAATGGGTCGAACCAAAATCGCAAAAATGTGAAGGGGTATACCTTCAAAAATGGTCAAAAATTAAAAGTCACCAGAATCGCTTCTAAATGACCCAAATCGATGGTAAATGATGTATAAACATATTCTGGGACGATTTCTGGTCGAAAGAAGTGGTTACAAAATTTTTATTGGGCAAAAATGGGTCGAACCAAAATCGCAAAAATGTGAAGGGGTATACCTTCAAAAATTGTAAAAAATTGAAAGTCGCCAAAATCAATTCTAACTGGCCCAAATCGATGGTAAATGATGTATAAACATATTCTGGGACGATTTCTGGTCGAAAGAAGTGGTTAAAAAATTTTTTCCGGTCAAAAATGGGTCGAACCAAAATCGCAAAAATGTGAAGGGGTATACCTTCAAAAATGGTCAAAAATTAAAAGTCACCAGAATCGCTTCTAAATGACCCAAATCGATGGTAAATGATGTATAAACATATTCTGGGACGATTTCTGGTCGAAAGAAGTGGTTACAAAATTTTTATTGGGCAAAAATGGGTCGAACCAAAATCGCAAAAATGTGAAGGGGTATACCTTCAAAAATTGTCAAAAATTGAAAGTCGCCAAAATCAATTCTAACTGGCCCAAATCGATGGTAAATGATGTATAAACATATTCTAGGACGATTTCTGGTCGAAAGAAGTGGTTAAAAAATTTTTTCCGGTCAAAAATGGGTCGAACCAAAATCGCAAAAATGTGAAGGGGTATACCTTCAAAAATTGTCAAAAATTGAAAGTCGCCAAAATCAATTCTAACTGGCCCAAATCGATGGTAAATGATGTATAAACATATTCTAGGACGATTTCTGGTCGAAAGAAGTGGTTAAAAAATTTTTTCCGGTCAAAAATGGGTCGAACCAAAATCGCAAAAATGTGAAGGGGTATACCTTCAAAAATTGTCAAAAATTAAAAGTCTCCAAAATCACTTCTAAACGACCCAAATCGATGGTAAATGATGTATAAACATATTCTGGGACGATTTCTGGTCGAAAGAAGTGGTTAAAAAATTTTTCCCGGACAAAAATGGGTCGAACCAAAATCGCAAAAATGTGAAGGGGTATACCTTCAAAAATTGTCAAAAATTAAAAGTCGCCAGAATCGCTTCTAAATGACCCAAATCGATGGTAAATGATGTATAAACATATTCTAGGACGATTGCTGATCGAAAGAAGTGGATAAAAAAATTTTTCCTGTCAAATGGGTCGAACCAAAATCGCAAAAATTAATTGAATCAATAGAAAAGTAATCGCTGAACAAAATATACGATGAAGTATACATGTATGACTAAAATCAGGTTTCTGTCTATTTACAGTGCAATAGCGTCATTCGATTAAATACCTTTCCTCGTGGCTATTTGTACTCGAAACTGTGTTCTGTATACACAGGCACAGTATAGAGCCATCATTGAAGCCGGCCAGGAAATGAAAGCCATTATCTAATGTACTTTTATTATTACATCTGAGAGCCGGCATTAAAAGTACTTACTCCCCCAATGATCCTCTATTTTATCGCGAAGTTTCTTTTCCATTGCCACGTTGCCAATAATCGCGATACAAGGACGAAGTTGCTATTGTACCGATAATTACGGTAGTGCTGCAAGTCGATGTTCCACTGGCAATGATTAAAAGCTTTCCAGGTTGTTGATAATTTCACAGGATTCCTTAAACGGTTGAACATTATGTTCAATGATAATCCACATCATATTATAGGTTTATTAATAGATATGATCTAGAATTAATTTATCAACATTCTTGCTATCGGGCCAATAGAAGTATATAGATTAACAAAAATTGTAGATATTTAGTACTATATTCATATTAAATGTAGCACAGGCAGAAAGAGAGTCACATTACTTTCATAAAAATTGATATTGCAATTATTTACAACGCAGTTAACTCATTGCACTCAAAATCTAGCAGCTGTCTATCGATGCACGTTAATTTAAACTTTCTCGGGACTACTTGGAATATAATTTGATGTATAACGTAGATTCAGAAAAGATATGCACTATGTAATTTTAATTATTTATGTGTAAATGTCTCTACCTTCATGATCCTTGGTGAGAGATCGTGCGAAATTAAAATTCAAAATTAATTATTATGCACCGCACTGCACTCGTACGTTGTAGAATGCGCACAACTGAATTTGAAGAGCTGTCAGTGCACATGCGCAGAAGAAAACCACGGAGCATATAATTCGATGAAACGCAAACTTATTCGCGTTTTTTTGATAAACTTTTTTAATGGCAACCAGTTAATTCGTTCCTCGATAACGGCAATATTCTTTACATTTATAGTATAAATATTTAATTCTGGATTGAATACGAAGAAATAGAATATTATAAAAATCATAAATTAACCTAGATAATATAAAAAATTATAAAACGTCATTATTTTGCGTATCACATTATTACATCTGTTTCATATGTATTTACTTTAACTTCAAAAGTTCCTTTTTTCGAACAGAACAGTCAATCGCGTTTAAGAACGTAACGATTCAATTCAAATTCAAAAAGTTCCCGCTCACATGCGCAGTGGCTTGTTTCGGGGGTAACGAGTGCAAATCGGTTGGCCGTATATACCTTTCTATATAAAACAACACATAGGCGTATATATATCCATATACACGGTCATTAAAGAAAGTCAGTCTGAGCAAGATGGCCGGCCGGATGACTTCGGCCTTTCGTAACTTCGCGCTTATTTTTTATCTAATACTTTTGACGGATTACAATAACGGGCAACGATTCGGTGACAAGGCGAGGACACTTCACATCCCCGAGGATGAAGGTCTCTACAGGAAACCTATCGTCTTCACGAAACCTGAGAACTTGGAGGATGCTGACGAAACGTCATCCAGTCGAATGCGCAGGGATGCTCCAGCACATCCAAACAACAATCCAAACATTACGACCAAGGTATATAAGTTATTATAAGTCCGATTATTTACGAGTTCTTTCGTTAAACTACTTCCTACGTTCGTCGACTAGTAGAGGAATAAAACATCGATAGATATACTTTGCGCACTACCCCCCATTGTTTTTGTTTTATCTCCTCCGACCTGTTATCCACCGATAACGGGTGAGTCTTTTCTAATTCCGGTGTGTAATTATCATTCGTTACCTTGACTCCCCGGGTTTACGCGTCGAAACGCATTAGAGGAGGGTAATTGTCGCATTACGTCTCTTCCGGACTAAATTTAATCAATCCTCACGAAACGCAGTAGCGTCATAGTCGTTCTGTTATTGACATGCAGAGGTCAGTAACCGCCCCGTATATCTTCTCCCCCACCGTTTTCTACTGACTTTTTAACAGCCGATTGATATTTCCTAAATAAAGCGTTCATTGATCATTATCCTACGTGAATTTCCGTTACTAATAAACTCTACTTCGATTCGTTTCCTTCGCATCACGATGTTCTCCATTAGACTCGATACTTTTACGAGTTAACAATAAAGTTGCCTTGTACTTGTCGACTTTTTTTTCATCCTCGATTGATATTTCCTAACTAAAGCATTCATGGATCATTATCTCGTCTGAATTCCCGTTACTAGATTTCACCTCGCTTGATGAATGTCTGCCTTGCAAATTGCACCTCGTTATTTCGTGTTGTCATTTCGCAATGTTTCCCCCTTGAATTTTATCCTTATGCTTCGCGGAATAACCCTGTTACGTGTTTATCGAAATTTTAATAACCGATTGGATCTTCGTAAACAAACGGACGTGCTTCCTTCGTCAGGGATTTCCATTGGTTTTGTCTCTCTTTCCATTGTTTCGTTTCTCTTCATCATTCTTTTGTTTCTCTTTTCATTCTTTCATTTGTTCACTCTCGAATTACCGAACATATACTCGGTTATTCTTATAAATTTATTTACATAAGTTATGGCCGGGCGATGCAAGTTAATTAATGGTTCAATTATGCACATCGTGTGGATAACATTTTGAACAACCCATCGTTTATATCGGAAGAATTTTATTAAAAATGGCAGATCAGTCGTTTTTACTGATTTGGCAGTTCTAGTGTTGATAAATGGAATATACGTGTTTGTGTACCTGTGATATTTGCTTCTGTATTTGATTCTTACATTTCTTGGAATAGTTTTTCCTTATTGGTCGTTCATGTTTTTAATCCCCGGACGAATGTCACCAAATAGCAACATAAAATTAGCATTCTTTGCGGTAAATCGGTGTTTATAGAAAAATTCCGGTTGATCAACTGGAGCCTCGTGTTTATACTTCTCGGGATGATTCTGCTTGATTCATGATTGGACCGTTAGGCTCAGATTCATATCTCGTAAATTAGACACTGATCGATGTATCCACTCATTGGCGTAGGTTTCGAAACTGACGCTTCGTTTTTAGGTCTCGCATTTCTTTCGATTCGTCGGTGGAACTTCAGTGAACGTAATTCAGAGAACATGATTCTCAAATTATTATCAATCATAATTCACTTACAATCACATTCCAAGATATCCATTATCCGTTATAAACCAGTTTCCAGATTTAATAATTTCATCGATTACCGGACTCTTTCATTCTCCGTATGTAATTATGGTTAACACATATTTCTTGGCACATCGACATTTTATTACATAACCATGCACTGACACTGCAAATTCTAAATGAATTTAAAATCCAATACACAAGCAAAATAAAAAGCATTTACCTTGACTTCAACAACATTGTTGTATCAGTGTTTATATCGATAAAGGTTTAAAAATACAACGCAACATCGCGCCGATCGCGATGCATATTTCGGTGCAGTCATTTTGCAACTCCTTTTGCCAATCCAAGAACTATGCATTTAAGTATGTGTTAATCATAATTCCTCATTTTATACACATTTCGGTGCATATTTATGCATTCACTTATAGATAAACATAATTATGAATATACGTTCATTACTTCTTATCTAAGTTTCGAGTGCATTTATTGCACATCGTTTTTTTCGTGTCACACTTTGCACTGCCGAGTCACCTATGACGTCACACTACATTTAATTGGTGAAACCAACAAAATGGAGCATTTAAGAGATTACTAAATAATAATATTAATACTAATATACCAATAATCATGCTTAGAAATATTGATTACCGACCATAATCATTAATTACTATTTGCATATATCGACTACTAATTTGTTCGAATTTGATATGAAAACCGGCAAATTGTCGAAATATAATTGTCGCACTTAATATATATATATTTTAGTATTTAGAATTATATATTTAGAATTAGTATTAATTGATATATATATTTATTTATCGTTATGGCATGTAGACATTTCCGGAGACACTCGAAACAATAAAAAATGCATTCAAGGCTACGTCCACTTTGAATCTCGTCGATAGCCATGATTCTCGAATTTCGCATATTTCCTGTATTCGCATATTACGTGTATTCACATGCTTCTTTTACTATCTCCGAATGCAGGGAGGGTTTTACGTGCATATTTGCGAAAAAAAAGATTCATTAACATGGTTATCTGCGAACTAAAAGATATGGTTGATTGGCTCGATACATAATATTTGCATAAAAGAGATCCCGGTATCTTGGTTTCGCATGACAGTTAGTCACTTCTGCTCGGCGACTGGTACGCACTGACATTCAGATTCACACGCATGGAAATTAGTGGTTGTATTCGATAACAAAGGAAACGCAGTGTGTCAGCAGTCTATAATGATAAAGGCTTTGATCCAGACGTGATCGCCTTTAATTCCAGCGCTGCCACTCATTTATTATATCGAATGGAATTCTTCATCGAAGTTTATTCTCCGCTTCTCCGACTTCTTTCAATGAAACTCGATCGTTTCACCTTTTATGATACGCCGAGAACTCCATTTTATATTATAAACCAGTTTCCGAAGTTTCATTACTTTGTCGATCACTGCAGCTTCTATCATATTCTTATATAATTATAATTAGTGCCCGCGTTTCTTTGGACTGGACAGTTTTATATAATATGATATACAGTAATGTATTATTATAGCTTGGAAATGTCGTATAATAAAATTATGATGATATATCATTACCCGTTGTACATTATACAATAATTATTTTCTATGTGCACCGTGACTTGTATGACATTTAAATGTATTCAATTATTCGGATAGCTTACATATTTTTTAATCGAGGCTGTTTATCTCCGTGAATTATGATATGTTATCGTAATCCTCGGAAAGATGTTTTTCTTCATCCCTTATATTCAAACTTGCACGCCATCTTTAGAAACCGGATCAAATATCGTAACTAACGAATTCGCGGGAATTATGAATTATGATTGTTATGTATAATATTAGTGAATCCTGGAAGAAGGCACTCGCGATACAGGTGTCACGTGTCACCTCCGATTATACCGAATGAATTAAAAGTCACTTTCCCACTTATTTTTTATCATAAATTTGATAAAAACAAATAGAAACTCAAACTTTAACTAGCAATTTATTTACCAGATCAACTAGTTCTTTTCTAATCAGGTATGCAAAATCACGTCCTCTGAGTGGTCACCTTTCGGTCGTTCACAATCTCGAACTCATTTCGCATTTTTCGAAATGAGAAAGTGACTTTTAATACATATTAACATAATTATGCACTTATATATCTCATTATTATGCCGTACATATACTTAATTACAGAGAACAACTAAAGAATGATTAATAATTGAAAGTCTATTCTACCGTCGAACAAACACTGAATCATAGGGAAATTTTGTCAACCGCAGAAGTAAAGTCAATATTGATCGTAAAAGGGAAAAAATCATTTTGTCTTCTTCCCAAACAGGTTACGTAAAGCCATACACGTAAAATTATTCCGAATTATAGATATACTTTCACTTCTGTTTTGGACGTGTGACGTAATTCGTTACCCAACAGATTAGTCCTTTTTTTCACTAGTACACAAAAAAATGAACGTCGACCTTGGAAAAACGAGAAGTTCTGAAGATCGAAGTTTAAAGAATCGAATCCGAGACTCGACGCGTTTCTATTTAATAATATATAGTCCGTCATCTGTGCAATAATTTTCATAGTTAATCGATGTTATAATGAATAAAAATAGGGTGCAATATATTGTCGTCCATGCCGGTGTCAAGGTACAGAGTAACATTCTAAGAATTACAATCATGTCATGATTCACGAGTAATGACTGTCGCTTGTGGTTGTTATTTAACACGGCAATTTTTTAATGCTCTCATGAAGAAACGTATTATATATCGCGCCCCATAAACGTCGTCACTAGAATTACCATATGAAATTCCCTAGAACATTTTCGAACCTACGATTCTTTATTCGCCTCGTTAAAACTGATGTTTGAAACAGTGTTCCATATCTTGATAATACGAAGCAATTATTTTAGTTAACTTGTTTTGTTGAAAAATTATCTTAGGCCACTTTCAAATTAAATGGTTCGTATATAAAGTAAATATGACATTTATTTAACTGGTATTATTGAATACGACTCATACGTGCTTACTTAGAAATTGAAGAAACAAATACCAATCTAGGAGTTTAAAATACACTGTCCTTGCTCGTTGCTCAATCCTTTCTGGAACTGACAGATCTCTGAGAATAACTCAAAGGAAAGAAAAAGAACGCGATGTATTAACATACTAAGGAACTCATTAAGAATTCATTAAAGACAACGCTCGTTAGTCGTTCTTAGGTTGAATGTGACGCGAAAACCTCGGCGGATTTACAAGTTCGTCGTACGATACTCGAAACATACTTTTTTTAATTTTCATCCCTTTTTTCTTTCACGCATAGTTTACACTAGAAATACGGAAGTCGTCAAAATGGCGGATCCACGTAATTTAATAAAAACCGATCAAATTGATAGGTTCTATTTTCTGAAATTGTTTGCAATTCTCGATGCATAATGGACGTAATTAAATTGACTAATATCTTTTGTGTTATTATGTAACTGGTAGTACAAGGGGGAAGCTGGTGATTCTATATGAAATACTGAATCGAATATATAGAATAACATTTTTTCATATCATGTATTGTTTCCGAGAAGAATGACTTTGAAGATTTTAGATTTGGGATTTCAAGAAGAACATCTTCCAATATTTCCTGCAGTATAAACTTTTAAAGTCTCTTTTTCTCGTAAACAAAGCCTTCTATGACGAAATTTGATTCTATGCTTTTGATTCAGTATTTCATGTAGAATCATCAGCTTCCCATTTTTACCACCAGTTGCACGACACCCTGCATATTTTAAACGCGTTTCGCACGATTGCAGTTAAACGCAATTTGTGTGTTCTCGAGATTATATCTTATTTGTATCTTGAATCATTATCCGTCCTTTCTTATCGTAATTTTAGCTTCTTGATAATCTGCTGATTAGTCGGCAGTTCATAAATGTAACCGTGTATTGTGATAAGATAAGCGTTCTTTATGCCGTTTATACATATGCTCATTCGTGTAATGCTTCCACGTAATCCGAAATACGAGTAATTTCGGTGTTGATTACTGTTTATTAACACTAGAACTACCGAACATGTACTCAGTTATGTTTATGCATCCATTTATATATAAATTATGACTGAAGGATTTAATCTAGTAGAACATGAGATTTTTACAAAAAACTAATATATGTAAGCTTGCAGAGTACCGAAAAAATTTGTAGAAATAAATGGTGTCTTCCGCGTCCGATATATTTGGATTTTGACACAGTATTTGAATTTTGATTTAAAAATTAGCACGAACTATTTTCGGTACCTAATACAGTAGACTCTCGTATACCGCGAATTCCTATAACGCGCCACAGATATCGCGACTACTGTTTTCATATAACGCGATTCTTCGTAAAACGCGGCAAATAATAAAACACAGGAATTACCTGATTCAAGAATGAACTCTGCTTTAGTTGAGCAATAGATTGTTTTCTTCATCGTATATATGCCATTTCTTTTTAAAATACTGTCTTATTTGATGAAACATAGAAAATCAAAGTTGGCATAGTAATAATCATTTCAAAGATGTTACTTTAGATTATGCGCGTTATACGAGAAAAATTCCCGTACAGCACGATTTCCTATAACGCGAATTCATATAGCGCGTAGCATGTTAACCGCGTTATACGGTAGTCTACTCTAGAATCGTCATCTTTCTATTTGTACCACTAGTTACGTGATGTGTGAGGGGATTGTGAATTAGAAGTTACAGGAATCCGTTTGTTTTTATAATTACAGGTTAACGCATTGAACGATTCGCATCAACAATTAATGGTGCACTGGGTTGGAGAAGGATCAAATGTTATAATATGTCTTGCAAGAGACAGTGCGCCAGCCAATCGGCAAGGAGGAGGAAGACCTTCCGGATCATATCTAAGCAGTCCTAGTGCTGTGTACATAAGTTACGATTATGGTGATACTTTTGAGAATAAGACTGAAGAGTTTAAGGTCTCCTCTGAACCGAATGCTGCGTACGCACATCTGGATAAATTTACTAATCATCCAAAATATTATGCATACGTAAGTTTCCATTTAACACGTTGGCTGCTGCGGGGTTTATTGTTGATCTACAACGCGAAAGTTACTAGATTTTGTCTCACTTCGACTTCAATGGATTGTATAAGAAAAATCTTGCTTCCCACTTGTGCCACTTGGATCAAAAACTGGCGGCAACATTGCTTTAAACAAAAAGCACTTTGTCACCGGTGACTGACTATACGAATATTACTAAAACTCGAATCAAATATATCGCTAATATTTTCAATGTTAGGATAACGATGTAAAGTAACTGTTAACGTTCTGACGATTAAAATACATGTTACTTTTTATTTCAAGCATTTGTTGTCTTCGTGTTTTAAATCTCTTCTTTCTTGCAGTGTGTCTTCGTCGATAGTACGAATAAATTAATTTACGTCACAACCAACAATGGGAAGACTATAGAAAGGATAAAGGTGACTTTTCACCCGAGTGAAATATCCTTCTACGAAGCAGATCCTAGGATACTCGTGGTTTTCGACAAAGTGTCCACACCGCCAAGTGTAATTTAATCATAACATTCCATTCCACTTAACACTAGAATTACCGAACATATACTCAGTTATGCTTGCATATTAATTTATATATCAATCATGGCTGAAGGAGTTCATTCAATCAATGGATTCAATTATTTGCGTTATGTACATAAAATAAAAATGTATCAAATTTGAAACGATCTGCCGTGGTATATTTCGAATAATTTAACTAAAAATGGCAGACAAGTAATTTTTATCCATTTCGTAGTTCTAGTGTTAAGAATCATTTCTTATTAATAGTGAATTGTGCATTACGTATTGTTTCTTTTGTTGGTAGTTATGGATGTCGTTCGACATAGGACAGACATGGACGCTCGTTCAAAATTTCGTGAAAGCTTTCTTTTGGTCCTCGCAAGCGCTGTTGACACAATCTTCGCAGCTTCAAGAGAATGCTGTTTGGCGATTGGATATGAAAAAGTTGGAAGGTCAAACGATAAAGCCAAACTTTAATGTAAGATTAAACGGGTCATTCTCAGTCTTGTTGAAGGGGGTAGAAGACTTCCAAGTTAGGGGTGACTATATGTTTGCAACGTCGAAGGACAAATCGAACGTGAGTAACGAATGGAGATTGATTATATATGATCGCTTTGAAAACTGTCTATTCATCGTTTGAAGTTATGTTCAATCCATACATTATAGCCGTTCAATTTGGATCTCTATGTATCGTATAAGAACCAAGGATTCGTAAAAGCGGAATTTAATACGGAGTTAAATCGCAAGGAGTATCACATCGCTGATGTTTCGAATAACAGGGTCTTTGTTGCCGCGTCGCACAGTGAAACTGTGGTCAATTTGTACATTTCAGAGGTCATAGATCATAAAAAGGCAACGTTCACGTTATCGCTCGAAGGAATTCTTACGTTCTTCCCTAATAGTACTTGGAAAGACAGCTGGCTAAAGTAAGTAACTTGATTATAACACGTTAACGTCGTTTCTGTAATTCATATTTCGCTGTACCGGACGGTGCTATCAATTTTTTCTTCTCCCTCGGGCGGCACGGTGTTAGAAATTGGAAAACCACTTTTAACTTGATCAAAATTGATATGAATAACTGAATAATGGTTTCAAAATTATATCACTTTGCATTCGTCTTGGAACTGAAATTTAAGGACTTTTTACTACCAGCAAGAACAATACTGTATATCGAGATATGTTATCTGACCAGCTTCGTTTGAACCACCGGTGGTACACGCCGCCCGATGAGACTACTTCGTTTGTACCGCCGACGGTACACGATATGAACGTATTAAACAATAATAACAAGTGGAATAACATGTAACTTCATATTTTACTTATAACATCCTGATTTTTGTATGCAGTGGTATTGTACAAGAGGCATTTACCGATCTATACAAGGTTGAAGGACTACGCGGTATATATATAGCATCGCAAGTTAAAGGAACTCCAAAATCAGGATCAATTGGACCAGAACATTTGGTCTCGTTAATAACGTTTGACCACGGTGCTACTTGGAATAATATAAAGCCACCCGCAGCGGACAATGAAGGATTCTATATTCATTGTGCGAAGGAATGCTCTTTACATTTAAGTCAGAGATTCAGCCAATTATATCCGGTGACAAGATCAGTGACAATTATGAGCTCGAAGTCAGCACCCGGTATCATAATGGCTACTGGAGTAATAGGAACGAATCTGAAAGGACATCCCGCACTTTATGTGTCAAGGGATGCTGGTCTTACATGGAAACAAGTTCTTAAAGATTATTATTTCTTCAATATGGGAGATCATGGTGGCCTATTGGTAGCGGTGAAGTACTTTAAATCACGCGGTGAAACTCGAGACCTTTCTTACTCCACTGATGAAGGTGAAACTTGGCAAACTTATGAGTTCAACGAGAAAATGTTACGAGTATATGGATTGATGACCGAGCCAGGAGAAAATACAACGGTGTTCACAATGTTTGGATCAGATAGCGGACAACATCAATGGTTGATTATTAAGGTTGATTTGAGGAAAGTTTTCGAACGCGATTGTACCGAGGATGATTTCAAATTTTGGTCACCTACTAGCACCGACCAACCAGTGATGGCCTGTGTATTGGGCAGAAAAGAAACCTATCAGAGAAAAGCACCGCGAGCTAATTGTTATACTGGTGTCGATTACGACAGACCAGTAAAATTAGAAATATGTCAATGCGATTGGAACAATTATCAATGTGACTTCGGATTCATGAAAGTTGGAAATCCGTATCACTGTATCCGCGACAGATCCTTGGCCAATTTTGATCCGTACGCTATTCCCAGCACATGTAAACCTGGCGAATTTTATAATCGTACAAAAGGGTACATTAAAATAGCTGACGATGAATGTGTTGGCGGATACGCGAGGAATTTCGAACCAGATGAGATTCCATGTCCAATCGAGGAGAAGTCTGTGTTTTTATTAGTCGCTCAACGCGAACATATCTCAAGAATAGACTTGGTCGATCTGAAGCTGGAGACTTTACCAATTCATGGTTTGAAGAATGTGATTGCTATAGAATTTGACTTGAAAAATAATTGCCTTTATTGGGCTGACATTGTGAATGATACGATCGGAAGACAATGCTTCAAGGATGGCACGAGTTATCCGGAAATATTAGTGGAAACCGATCTGAGTTCGATCGAAGGTATGGCTTACGATTGGGTGTCGAATCTTTTGTATTTCGTGGATGGAGTCAAGATGAGAATTCAAGTGATTAGAACAGACATAAAGAGCCAAGGAAGAATGCGAAGAACTATTCTGGGTCCTAACAATCTACAGAAACCTAGAGGTATTGCTGTTCATCCTATGAATGGATACATGTTTTGGACCGATTGGGCCCCTGGTAATGCTTCCGTTTCGCGTGCGAATTTGGATGGTACAGATGTAAAGCGATTATTTGTCGAGCCAACTGTAGAATGGCCAAATGGAATAACCATAGATCACATATCGGAACGTATCTATTGGGTTGATGCTAGACAAGATTATATTGGATCAAGTGACTTTGATGGCAAGAAGTTTAAGAAAATAATCTCGAAGAATACGAGAGTATCTCATCCATTCGCCGTTGCTGTGTTTAAAGATAACATGTATTGGGATGATTGGAAGCAGTCAATGATTTTCGTTGCCGACAAAGAACATGGATTAGGGATTTCATCGATATTTGGACAACTAGTTGGTTTAATGGATTTGAAAATATACGCTCATAGTGTGCAAGTTGGTACGAACGATTGCGTTAATAATACTTGCTCGCACATTTGCGTGGGTGCTCCACGTGGTACTCACGTTTGTCTCTGTCCGGATGGAATGGTAATGACTGATGGTAAATGTATGTGTCCTGGTGGTATTGTACCTTTCGCCAATTCCACTTGTCCACGTGTGGCCAGTACATGTTCAGCAAATCAGTTCGCTTGCAACAATGATGTTTGTATACCTGCCTTCTGGAAATGCGACGGTGACAATGATTGCGGCGATAATTCGGACGAGCTTCATTGTAACAAACCTACAACTTGCAGTCCAAACAATTTCGAGTGCGATGAAATAAAGTGTATACCGAAGTATTGGGTGTGTGATCTTGATCGAGATTGCGCGGATGGCAAGGACGAGATGAACTGCACTTATTCTAATTGCACGGAATCGCAGTTTAAGTGCTTCAACGGTAGATGTATTTCGCACAGATGGAGATGCGACGGGGAAGATGATTGCCGGGATGGTTCGGATGAGACGTATTGTACGAAGAATGCGCCACCGAGTACATGTAAATCTGACGAGATTTTATGTAAATCCGATAACACTTGTATACCAACTGCTTGGAAGTGCGATGGAGATCAAGATTGTGAAGACAGTACGGACGAAGCTGATTGTACGAATATGGTGTGCGAGAGTTGGCAGTTTACATGTAATTCATCGAACGAGAAGCATCGTTGTATTTACAAATCATGGGTATGCGATGGAGATACAGATTGTGCTGATGGATCCGATGAATTCAATTGTACCATTCCTACCAGACCACCACCCTATGAACCGATATTGCCAACGAACTCGTGTAACGATTGGATGTTCATGTGTAACAATAGGAAGTGTGTACCTTATTGGTGGAAATGCGATAGCGTGGATGATTGTGGAGATGATTCAGATGAAGTGGGATGTGGAAACCCTGACGGTGTAGATGAAACAAGTATTGCACCTACCACCGAGCAACCACGAGTCTGTCCAGATTATTATTTCCAATGTTACGATGGCGAGTGTATAGAAAACTCCTGGGTCTGCGATGGATCAAATGATTGTTCAACTGGAGAAGATGAGATTCGTTGTGAGGGTATTCAAGTCGGGTGTGAAGAAGGCCAATTTAGATGTCGTATAGATGGCACTTGTGTTTCTATAAGGAATGTTTGTAACGGTGTTCCCGAGTGTCCCGACGGTAGCGATGAGTTTGGATGTTCCGATGAATTACATCCAAGTCCTGCGACTCCATCTTGTCACGTTGGCCTTTTCCCCTGCGATGAGAACCGTTGTCTACCTCTGTCATTGTTTTGCGATGGTAACCAAGATTGCTTCGATGGCTTCGACGAAAGTAATTGCGACAAGAACAGTTCTCACATTTACCAAGTACTCGTAATGAGAGTCGACGAGCGTTCCTCAAATGCCACTAGTCTGTTATTATTCTTTTGGTTACATGTACCGCCCAATGTAACGTTAGAATTCTTACCATCCATTGCGCGCGCAGAGCCCGATGCTAAGTGGAAAAATGCTACGGATTGGATAGAAACAATGAATTATCAATTTAATGATCTTGAGCCATATACCCGCTATAATATAACCGTTTATGTAAGATTGAAAGGGCAAGCTACTATTTTCCCACCAGCTAAATATCTGATCGCTTTAACTGGTGAAGGTGTTCCTTCGGAACCTTGGAATGTTACTGTTGTACAGAAGAATGGTACTCGCGTTGAAGTGTCCTGGTCACGTCCATTATATCCAAATGGACTTATTACTCTTTATGAAGTGGTTGTTGCACCACCTGTACCATACACGCGATTCCCTAGACAGAAAACTACGGCGATTATTGACATGGCTTTCGAGCCTGGTGAGAATTACTTTTTCTGGGTAATTGCTAAGAATCATAAATACGAGTCTGCTCCTTCTGTAACGGTTACATTGACTTTCGATGGATCTGCTAATGTCGAAGATCTCCGAGTAACTGAAACGACGAATCATTCTGTTCGATTAACTTGGAAGAAGATCAAAGACGCGGATGGATATCACGTTACACCGAAAGCTTTGACTCCGTATCCTGCTTTACAAACAATTTCAACTATGGACAATCATATCGAAATAACGAAACTATCACCTGGTACTACGTACACCTTCGAAGTTGCTGCGATGAAAAAAACTTACGTTGGAAAAGTTGCCACTGTAACTGCTACCACGAATGGCACCGCTTTGCCTTCGGTGACAAACCTTGTTGCGCAGTTAGTTAAACCGCAAGGAACAACCGTGAAACTAACTTGGGATCCACCGAAGAGCTCGAGGAAGATAAAGTGGCAATATGCTATTCATTATGCTGTTAACATGTTTGATCTCTTTAAAGGTAATTATATCTGTTTCCATTTTATAAATATGATTATGATACAATGCAGTCGACGATTACTTTAGGTATAACTGTTGAATGATCTTGTTCACTTAATTATATATTCTTCCAGAGTACAAGATTCTTACGACAAACCTGTCGGCAACGATCAAAGACCTGGAAGCTTGCGAGTCGTATAACTTCGCTATTGGTGTTTATGGAGAATATGGCACGGGACCATTGTGTTCACCAGTTACCATTTTTACACACTTTAATAAGCGCGCACCACCCAAGAAATTAAGGGCATCGCCATCGGACAAACGAGATAGTATAGTTATCTCGTGGAGTGCTAGTTGTCCTGCAGTATATGAACCCATCAAATATACAGTAAGTTATATTTAAATTATACTTTCCATGTTGATCATATATTAGTACTGAACAGTGTGGATTTACTTTGGAATATTATTCGCAGATAAGTGTAACTGAATTGATATTGAAGAAACACTTTGCCGTGACATTACCCGCCACGAATGAGACGTTCATAAAACATACATTTAATTCGATAAAATATGGCGCCGACTATAGCATCACAGTTGCAACTGATGTTGAAAACGCTATTCCCAGCCAACCGTTACATTACACGGCTCCACCACTCATACCACCACACCAAGTGGCCTGTCTGAATCAGGGAAAGGATTATATTATTTTCTGGCACGAACACAATCTACCTGAAGTCCTCAAGACAACTAAATATCATTACGAAGTATTAGTTTCGGAAGGATTGCATGTTGTCAATGAATCGAACGCAAAGATTTACAAACTCGATCAGCCACAGTTTATATACAACGATGCTAAAACTGATGTTATATATAGCTTTGCCGTCCGATTCGTCACGGAAGAAGGATACAAGAGTGCTCTGAGTGAGGTTGTGAGTACAAGAAATCCGGGTGTGTATTTACCTATATCATTTACAATTGTGTTTATACATTTTAACTCTTTGCCGAGCGAACCGGGCATTTTTAGCAAGCGAGGAGTAAAAACATTCGGAAGTTTAACCCTTTGCACTCGAAAGGCGCCTCTCAGTTACCACTCAATTGCTTGATGTAATTCGAGTGGCGACTGAGAGGCATCATTAAGATTTACTTATTTTTCGTTATTGAATTTTAAATCATCGATAACTGGGGTAAATCTTAATGTCGCCATCTTAACTGCCGTTTAAGTTGCAGCAATAAATTGAGTGGCGACTGAGAATCTTCTCCGACTGCAAAGGGTTAATATAACTTACACAAAACGAACGAAAGTACAAATTTGCTATAAAATGTAGTATTTGAAGATGAAATAGGGAGATCTCCCACATCCGTCGGCAAAGTGTTAATGAATGCTGTAAACTGGAAGATTGTATATTTCCTGATATCTGGATGTGTTTGTTACAAAATTATAATCGATTACTTTATTTTTGCAGCGAAACTGGACTCACAAATCATCATTCACGCTCCAAGTATTTTATCACTCGTGATACCTATTTGTTTGTTGATTGTAGCTTTGGGCTCCGCTTTGGCATACTTTGTTGTCAGGCATAGGAGACTATCAAATAGTTTTACGCAGTTTGCAAATAGTCATTACGACACGAGACGAGGTCAAGCTACTTTCCCGGGTACTACGGACGGTTTAGGCAAGTATCGACATTTTTAAAGAAGTATAGTTTCAAGTATGTTAACATTAATCCTCTATAGCTCCATGTAACTTTAAACTCACATACACGTTTATCCGTATGATTGTATATTTTCGTCGTAATAATAATTACAAAAGTGCGCGCAACGATTGCCACCATTTTCTGCGCATTTAACCGTTTAACGCACATGTTTTTCTGGACACAAATTTTTGGAAAATGTCTCCCAGTTAGTCTAAAGAGTCCTAGTAGTTTTGGTCACCCAGGTTTTCTAGAGAAAGAACTATATTTTCCAATAAAAATATTTGTATTACTTAATAATGGCGATGGACGTGACATACACGCCGCTGAATATTTTTACTTTAATATTCTACTCGAATGTTTTTACGTCGCTGCGCTTTAAGTGGTTAAGTAATATAATAATATCATTAATATTGTCATCTAATGTACCTTCCTTAGAGTCGCGTTAAACTAGATTTACCTTACACGATTTTCTTTTAAACACGAAAGCAATTGAATTAGAGAGGGTTAAGGAATAATTAACAGTACGAAATACGTCTGTAATTTTACTAACTTTAACTGTTTGGTTTTAGAAGAAGAAGACAGCCCTGTGATCCGAGGCTTCTCCGATGACGAGCCATTGGTAATAGCATAAACACTACCGTTAATTACACTCACACACTTGCACGTACACACAAAAACATAAGAAGAGACAGGTAAGGTTTAAGTACACCACACGTACACACACAGACGGACTGGACAGGCAGATACCTATATAAATATATAAATATTAAATGATATTTACATGTTAGGAGGAATGTGCCAAGACACTATTAAATACGATAATTTCGAGTCTAGATAAAATGACAAAAAAAAGCAACAACTTTATCATAAAAGTGAAGAAGCTTTTATGAAAGTGGCTCAAGACTGACATACTTCGCTAATTCGTAGTGAGTACAGATCCGATGTATAGATGGGTTGCTCAGAGCACTTACATGAAAGCTTTGTAAATCGATATGTACGCAATGTTGTGTAGAGATCTAGTTATGTAATATTGTACATCGCGAAGCACTGAACCAGACTACTACTAACATTCGTGAAACAAAGGAAACAAAGATTAATCGTATACGGGCACATTATTATGTTTCGTGAGAAAGGACTTTCGCGTGGGGTGACGCTGAATATAGACAACTATTGTTTCATATGCATATACTTATATGTAAATATACAGAGTCTTTGCAAAATAGTATCGCAACATTTTCAGGTGCCTTGTCAGAGTAACACTTCGAAGAAGTATTTCCGAAAAGATTTGTTTTTTAACAATTTCTGCATGCTTTTAACACTAGAACTACCAAAGGTCAAAATGACTTGTTCGCCATTTTTAGTTAAATCATTTTAACATACCAAGATGCAGTGTTCGAGATTTGTTAGACTTTTACTTTACTTAACGCGAATAATTGAATCCATTAATTAACTTAAATCCAACAGTTATAATCTATATTTAAATAAATGTCGGTAGTTCTAGCGTTAACTTTGAACGTTGAAT
The DNA here is from genome assembly GCA_910591585.2 of Nysson spinosus. Taxonomy (NCBI): domain Eukaryota; kingdom Metazoa; phylum Arthropoda; class Insecta; order Hymenoptera; family Crabronidae; genus Nysson; species Nysson spinosus. Next base: position 13,626,158 of record OU342830.1, on the reverse strand, counting down.
CTTGCTCGGAGCTTTGCTTGATAATAAAACAAGAGAAGATGCGCCATTATAAGATCCGAGGTGCATTCGATATTTTTCTGAATATGTTCGATGCATGGAATTACAAACGTTATCTTCAAGTTGTTTTGATATCATTTATAAATTCCTCGTTTAATAAAGTTTTAGATTCGAGTTCCAACGTATGTCTGGAAACATTGTACGGCTACTTTGGAAAGACTCTGTACAGAATTACCGGTAAATAAGAAGAATCGGATGATGAAATGTGTACATAGTAAATATTTTGTTTGAATCACAGAACTCTAACGGAGACTTTTTCGAGATGCCATACCAAGCATGCTATGCTACAAATTTGTACTATATGTATTATGAGAGAAACTTTTTATTTTCTATCGACGTTTTCTTACGTTTCAAGTAACTTTCTTGTTGAGTAAATGAAATTTATAAGATTTAAAGGAGAGCAGCGTACCATTACTTTATTTACGCGAAGCCTAACACTTCGTTCTTTCGAGTATCACATTCCCAGGTGAATTCACTCGAGCTTTTCTAATTCAGTAGGCGAATGTCAGGAGATTATTTATATATTTTATAAAGAAAACAAAGAGACGAGTGTTCATGGAAGAGATAAGAAAAAGAGACGTTAAATAAACACTATCCTTTTGATCTACAAACAATCCCCGGACTTATTCATTGGAAAAGTAATCGTATTGTTGTCTGAAACCGAAAGTGGCACGTTTTACTAATTTCTCCAGAATGATTTTTATGTCGAATACCCAAAATTGTATTTGAATTTCGCGAATATTTCCTACACTGCTCAATCCTATGTGATTTTAATTATCGAAGTGTGACTGATTGACGATTCGTGTCCACAAGATTTGTGTATATTCCGACTTTAACCCGCAGACTGCATTTGCACTTCTGCCTTTCAAATAAATTTGTTTATTAAAAGAGTATAAATCAGGCGTTTATCTTGAAAAATGGACTTAGGTCACTTTCAAAATAAACGGCTCAAATATCTTTGCCAAAAATACTAAATAAGCAGTTTAGAGAAAGTTTGATTTGAAGATGAGTAGCTGAAAATGAATGGTCGCCATGGTAGCCAGAAACAGTCAGCGGGTTAAGTTACTTCTAATTTTGATTAAGAGACTAATTAAGTATTAATCTTCCAGTTTTATGTAGGCTGGGTGCCTATGTTTCCCATAGGTCGGAATGATGATTCCAGAATTAAAGTCGTCCTCTTTGATTTGAAATGTTCATCGAGCTTATCGCGATAGAGAAATTGGTAGCTAAGAGAATGTCCAATTAGTTTAGCCGATATTATCTTTGATATGCGAATTAACCTCTAATCGGGGGTCTCTAGAGATAAGTCTAATTGTAACCTTGTAAGCCATTTTCCGACCGAATTCTTTCATCTCTTTGATTGAACCTTTGCTGTCTTAAGAGAACACACGAAAAGCATTAACCCGTTGCACACGGTGGCGATTCTCAGTCGCCACTAATTTATTGCGGTAACTCGTGTGGCGATTAATAGGCGACATTAAGATTTACTTCAGATTTCGGCGATTGAAATTGATTAACAAAAAATAAGTGGAGTAAATCTTAATGTTGTCTCTCAATCGCCACTTGAATTACATCCAGAAAGTCAGTGGTGACTGAGAGGCGCCTTTCGAGTGCAAAGGGTTAATCTTTCGAATGGAATAATGTGAACTTTAACCCTTTGCACTCGGAGAATATTAAGGTTATAAACGTGGACTTATTCTAAGACGTTTTGTGATACTAATTAACGAATTATAAACGATCTTTTTCTAAAGCAATTGACGAATGAATCTTATAATATAAATCTTACATGTTTATTTTGTGAATTCAATTTGTGTGATAAAGATAAAGACTTGAATTTGGAATTAATTGCTGCAAATGATATTCGTATATAATCGAACGATATTGCTGATCGATATTCGGCATTTCTAAAGCGAGAACCACGTAAAAGAGTGTCTAATGTTCCTATCAATTTTTCTATTTCAAGTTTCCTTATCAAAGAGAATTTTATAAAAATTCCTACGAGAAATCTTTACAGAAATTCTTGCGGTTTCCAGGGTTCCACGGTTTCTCCGTCGAATGATTTGGATCATTCGAATTACTCAAATTATTCAGATTATTCGAATTAATCAAATTATTCCAATTATTTAAGTCATTCGAATTACTCGAATTATTCGAATTATCGGTTTACTTGGATTATTCGGATTACTCGGATTACTCAATTCATTCGAGTTATTCGAATTATTCAACATAAGTGTAAGTACGAAAGAAAAACGAAAATTGGAGTGAAAATGAACATTGAATCTGACGAGAGCGGCGATTAGAGGAGTGTTAACTTTTACTGATAAATCTGCAAGGTTTTAACGATATGGCAGTGATATATATGTATGATATACATATATACATATAATATATTTACGTGTAAATAAATAAAGTTAAGGCACAGTGAATTATACCTCTCTTTTCATTCGGGGACTCTCCTCCCCCTCTCCCCGACCAATCACCGTGCGCCTTCTATCCAGAACCGCACGTCACTCGAGTAATAACTCACACGTAAGTACTCGAAGAATTTCAAGATCCGGCGATTGTAAGAATTCCGGTGGATTGTCAAAAAGTGGCACGACAGGGCAACCGTTTCGTCGGTTCACAATGGGTCCGCTTCCGTTAAACTTCTCAAGAATTAATTTCAGGTCCGCGACGCCGTTATTTCATTAAAAATCTCAGGAACGGAATAAAAACGATGCTTCTTCGTGCCATGGATCCTAATTTTCGGGCAGGTTCCTTCATTTTTGCCGAAACTAATGTATCCTTCCTCAGTTAAGCTATCATTTAGATCGTGTTGGTGATTATGGCGATGGCGGTGATTTTATTAACATTAAACCACTTGATGAATCGATGATATTTAATTATATCATTATATTCTACTTATGTTACATGTTTTACGTTGAATCGAGAATTACGTCATCATCTCTTTATAATAAAGTTCATTGTATTATTATACCGTTATTAATTATTATCATATTCCCACTATCCCCCTGTACATATGACTTTAATTATTTTAATTATCTCACTTCATTTATTCCAAATATTATTTTTCTCCATTACTATAATATTCAGAATATCATTTATCTCCAATATTACAATAGTCAAAATATTCTTTTACTTCAATATTATATAATAATATTCAAAATAGTATTTTTCAACAACACAAACCTTCCATCCACAACAACACCACACAACTTCCCCACCGACGTAAACCATCCAACAAATAATTACCCCATTCCCCGTTAACTTCCAACAAAAGAATTAGCATGGTACTCGACCGAAACAAAGTTCTCGTTAAACAAACATTACTTAAGACATCTATAATTATCCAGCAATGCACAATTACGTAACAAGACAATTGATTCTGCCACTTAGAATCACAAGGATTCTTAACGCCTACTCAAACACATGCAATGGAGTGTCCTTCTAATTAGCCTCTCTTCGGAAATTAATAAAGACTTAATTATCGGTAAACTCCGAGAAATGGCAGTGCGAAAGATATACGTTGGATAAAGCGAAAAAAAGGTTTTACGTCAGTTACGATTCACCGTCACGCTTCTAGCAACTCATAGTACCTCCTTTTCTATCTGGAGTCGAGTTCTACGCACGTGCAAATGTACCGTAAGAATAATTGTTTCCCTAATTACGCGGAGCGTACGCGTACGCGTTCACTCGCTTAGTAATCGCGGATTTCCAGGGGAAAAGTAAATTGCACCTTGGCACGAGAACTTGATCGCTTCGACGATTACTACAAGTCCGCGAGAGAAGACACGCGTAGTGTTTCAACGGAGAGGGGAGACTCCCATCTATTGGGCTGTCCAGAAAGTTCACGCCGATTTTCAATAATTTCTGGGCAAAAAACCTGATAAGTTTTAGGATAAATGTGAACAATAAATGTATACACGCTCCGAGTATTAAATGCACGTTTTCTGCACGTGTTGCATCAAGGTGTACGTTCAATGCACCGTCATTGACATTAGAAGGAGTCGGGCAATAAATAATTAAAGCACCTATAAATGTCAAAAGAAAATTCAGATTGGGAATAGATAGAAATCTATTATTAATAAGTACACGTTTTAAATTGACCCGCCATATTAAATTGTATCACGCATCGACGATCGTAGCACGATTTATTATAACATTTGCATCGCGTCGAGGTTCTACCGTTATTTACTACCGATATGCATTATTTTTATGCGTAATGTTATACGAATATATTATTGTTGCATGTAAAAGAACCGAGCAGTTAGGAGTGAAACTAAAAACTATAGTCCGAGGTGAACCGTTAGATGATAAATGAAATATTTATCAAATGCAGAAACGTTTCATCATTTGAATGAATTACTTAGGAAACTGCGTTAGAGGTAATTAACGTTTAACATCTGAGATTTTAATTCCTTTTCTTCTGAATATATTTTAATAATCCAATATTTTATGCGAATATAATTTTTAACAGCCGAGATTTAGACTTTCTTCCTTCCAAATATAGTTTCTTTGAATATTACAATATTTTGTACTCAAATATATTTCTAAATATCATTCATTTTAATACCGCAATATTTCCTTATTTGAAACGCAATTTTTAATATCTGAGATTTGGCCTTCTTCCCTTCAAAATATAATTTATTTTAATACTGCAATATTTCCTTATTTGAACCGTAATTTTTTATATCTGAGATTCGGCCTTCTTCCCTTCAAAATATAATTTATTTTAATGTTCCAATATATTCTAATTCAAATGTATTTGCAAATATAGTTTACTTTTGTATTCCAATATTTTCGTATTCAAATATATTTAAAATAAAAACATTTCCAATGGGGTTTCCTAAGTGTTCGTGTAATTAATTCGCATGACGAGACACTCTATAACTAATTAAATAAACATGACCGCAAATGGAGTTTAAATGTATCGGCTATAAAATGTGCTAATTAGCAGCATTGTTTTATACCTGGAGTGAAAGGTGTAAGGAATCGAAAACAATAGCGTGGCTCGAATTGTAAATAGAGTCATTAATAGCACTCGTTCTAACACATTAAGCTTGTAAAACACAAATTCAACGTAAGTGGCCGGTTACAAAACTATTAAACTCCTGTAACTCCTTACTTCGCGTAAGTGTGTTTACGTGTTACATCAATTATTTCCGAGTCACTGTTATTCGGAAACAGGAGAATTCTGTGAAAAACGTTACGCTTTTGAATTCTAAACTCTCCCCTCTCTAAACATACACTTTACATTTCCATTCATCATATTTGCTGTATTTGTAAATTTCGAGTATTACTTAAAACGAAATGCAAACTTTTTATATTTCGATAGCATCCATTTGAATCAAATTTTCGACAAAATACAATTTTAATCAAATGGAATTTTCTTAAAGAATATAATTTATGAATTCTCAAGAACATTTCTATAATGAATACCAATAATTAATTGAAACTAGTCGATCACAGCTTCCGAGACGACTAATTAACACTACCGTTCAATTAATTTTAAACTAACAAGAAAATAAGAGACACCGTGTTAATTAACTAAGATTCGTTGGTACGATCTGCAATAATTTGATTGATTTGGAATTAATAAGAACATAATGGACGCAGTGATATAAAAATAAGAGACATCACGGTAATGAAATAAGATTCGTTGCCACGAGTCAATGAATGGTCCATAATGGTCCATAATGGTCCATAATGATGCACAGTGGTGCCTATAGAATAAAAAGTAAATTTTGTTCGACACAAATCGGCACTTTGGTGAAATGGTCGCGTCCGCGAGAATGGTGTTACCGGCTTTAATAAGAGAATCGTGGGAACGGTATGGAAAGGCAGGGAAGAAAGAAGGTGAAAGAAGGAGAGTTCGCGAGTACAGGCATGAGTATGAGTGGTACGGGGATAAGTTTTTCTGGTAAAAGACAAGGAGAGGATCACAATCGGGACGGCAGGAAGGACACTGGGTGAGCCTGGTTCGACTGGATCGAGAAAGAAGGGATATCCGACTCCGTCCCCACTATTAAATGCTCTCGAACCCAACGAGCCAACGAGAACCTACATCGGGGGCGGCTCGACACCATCTACCTTCAGTGCAATTTCAACATCCGCCAGACCGACTCCAGAGGGTGCATTAAAACCAACCATACCGATGTTTTTACCGAGTCTTCAAAGTGAGCCGGCGAAACACGAATGAAGAAAGTTAACATTATCTTGGAAGGACACAGTAATCATTTTCTATCGGTTGTTCATACAGTTTGCAGAAAGTTGATCCTGAATATAAGCGTAGTTACGGTTAATAATAATCAGATGTAATTAGAGAATTATAGTCAGACCGACTCTAAAGGGTGCATTCAAAAGTACCATTCCGATGTTTTTACCGAGTCTTCGAAGTGAATCTGCGAAACGCGAGTGAAGAAAGTAAAGATTATCTTTGAAGGACACATTAATTACTTTCTATTGGTTATTCGTAGAATTCGTAGAAAGTTCGGTCAAAAATTGAAAACCAACGCATCGCGATTAATAATAATAATAATAATAATAAGATATACTTGGAAAATGAGATATCAAGTTCAAGCTCGATATCATTCATTTGCAGTAGAATATCAACATCCGTCAGACCGACTCCAGACGGTGAATTAAAAATAATCTTGGAAACGCGAGTGAAGATTATCTTTGAAGAACAAATTAATAACTTTCTATCGGTTATTCCTAGAATTCCCGGAAAGTTGATCCTAAAATTCAATACAAACGTACCACGATTCATAATAATAAGATATAATTAAAAAATTGTTAACCAAGTTCGACGTCATCTATCTTCAGTGCAATTTCAATATCCGCCGGATGGACTTCAGAGGGTGGATTAAGAACAACTATTTCGACGTTTTTATTGAGATGAATCTGCGAAGTGAATCTTGGAGACGCGAGCGAAGAAAGTGAAGAACAATAATACTCTGTTATCTTATTATTAATTAATGATATTAATTAATTGGATGCATTTGGAAAACAATAAACACCTGGGAAACAATAGCAGAGGCTGCACGAAAATATTATTTTTCATCCATGAACACTCGTCATTAAAAACTGAGGGTGCAACTGAAGAAAATGCACGTTTAATTACTTCCTGAAGGACATCGGAAGACGGAGATTAAGAGAACAATAATATACAATATTATATATTATAATTTATAATAATCTCTTGTAATATTTAATTATCATACATCTGATAATGTTGTAAGAATTATTTTCTTTCGTAACGCTATTATTACTTTATAGTCAGATATTAGTTTTTATAACACCGAAGTGCGAATTAAATTAAAGATTCTCTTCAAAACGCATTAGAAGATAAAGAATGCAAAAAGGAGTTATAATATATAATTCTTCGTATGATAAATGGAATGCTGCATCCGCATATAGTTCATCAGCATCCAGGAAACTAATCTCCGAAGATAAATGATTTCTAAGATTTTCTTTTTGAAGATAATAAATCTTCGTGAACTTTCGAGGAGAGTTAAGTGTGAAGTAGAAGAACACGAAGACCGATAAAGTAAGCAATTTTCAGAAATTTATTCGATAACAAATATTGAATGGTTTGAATGATCTCTTGAAAAAAATGTATTTTTGCAAAATATTATGCAGAATAGTGAAGATATGATTTGTAAAGAATTTAATGGATTTTATGTTCAAAGACTGAGATAAGAACAGCATTCTTGGGTTTTCGTGGAATGCAACCCTCAATGATAACACGAATACCGAGATAAATAATGTTGCATGAAGGAATATTCATATTCTTGCGAGATAAACTTTATCGTATAACAATTCGTCAATTACACTTTTTGCTTAAAAGTCCAAAGGAAAATATTGGCTTATTTCTGTGAATTTATATAAATGATTGAAGAGAAATGCATGAAAATCGATATCTTTTACGAAGAATATTGAATTGAATTATTTGGGATTCCAGAGATACTGGATTTAAAAAGAAAATATTAAGAATCTGAAAATAACAATAATAACGATGATAATAATAATTTAATATAATCTATATATTTACTAAATATTCGCCATAAAATGGGCCATTTCTGTACACAAACTATTATATTCCAAGAAAACAATTAAAAGGAATATTCCAATAAAAGGAATTACAAAAAATGTTCCAAAGAAACGATTAAAAAGAATATTCCAATAAAACGAATTAGAAAGTATATTCCAAAGAAAGGAATAAAAACTCTATTCCAAACAAATAATTCAAAAAAGTATATTCCAAAGAAGTAATCAAAGAAGATACTCTAAAAAACAACTAGAAGGAATATCCCCAAAAACATAATTAAAAATAGTCGATTTCACTGTTTTTTGTGAATCGACATCGCAAAAAGAACGACAAAGGTTTCGTGATGTCGGTTTACCCAGAAAGTCGTATTTTTTGGAGAAGAAACACGACGAGCTTGGATTTAAGTCTTTGATCTGTGACGATCGTCGGAGCGCGGTGTAATTATCGATAGAACTGTGGTTCTGCCTCGGTGCTGAAATAAAAACCGAATGAGAACAGCCAGGAAGAAGAAGAAGAACAAGAAGTACACGGAAAGAGGCAATCAAGAGCGGATCATTATTATGCTTGAAGGAAAATAATGTTATATTCAAAGTCGAAGATGAGGAGGATGTGATTTCGATGCACGACACGTCGCATCGAAACGATTCGATGGTACATTTCGTATAAAATATACGCGCAGTGTAACTGTTTATAATTATTGTAAACAAGTGCACGAATGAGAACACGAGGACTAAAGAAAGGCCTTAGAAACACACAAAGAAAACCGCATTCTACTTAATTGTATCGATTTTTTATGTCGTGCAAGAATAAGATGCTGAAACGTGAACTTTTTTGAGGTTAAACATACGATCTGTGTTTATAATAAATGATATAACGATAATAATAAGTATTTCTGAAGCAGAAATAAGGTGTAATATAAATAATATATTGATAATAACCGGAATGAAGCAGAAATAAGATTTGATTAAACAATTAATAATAAGAAAATAAATAACGAACGACTACGCGAAGTCTGAGGAAAAGAACTGCCCTCTGAAGAATTGATTTTTATCGTCTGAATTGAGCTTCGAATTTTGCAACTCTTTTTGCGGTGTAAAAATGTTATAAATTGCAACAATACTTTTGAAATATTTTTATTGTAATCGCATATTAAGTGAGCTTGAAGATGAAAAAAGTGAACTTTTGTGACGTTAAACAATCAATGTGTACTAATAATAAATAAGATATTAATAATAAGTGGAAAGGAGCAGAAATAAGTTCCGATTAAAAACTGTATCGCGAGAAAACAAATAAGGAACAATAACACAAAGACGTATAACAATAATAAGAATAATGAAGTAGATACAAGTCTTAATTATAACAAATATAATTAGAAGAAAATAATGAATTTCCAAGATGGCGATTGTAAAATGAAACTCGCGAAACATTGTGCTGTTTGAGAACAACTTTGAAGATCTTCACACACGCGATTTCGAGAAAAGGAGAATTAGGGGGGCGAAGAGAAATTACATGTTGGATGGGAAAAGAGAAAGAAGAAACCTCGAATAATAGAGTTGGCACGATACTTTTCAAAGGTGAGAGAGTTTTTTTTTCATAGAAAATTAGTACTCCCACGTTTGCGACATGATTTCGTTTACGAGATTCTAGAATCACCTTATAAACAATATCTCGGGATGTCTTTGAAATGCCATTTATTGTATTATTAAATTTAAAGTAGCAGTGATATCGTTTTTTGGGAAGAACTTTTCGGTTAACAGGTTGAAAACGATCGGTTTAAATAAATTTGTTTCGTGTTCTTTTATGGACCTTTTTACGATAAGAAAGTATCCTCTATCAATTCCGGTAGTAAACCCATTTTAAGATTTATGGTGTCGACTTAGATTAGTAGAAAGTGGACGATAAGATGTTATTGCCAGATCTATTATATTTTGGAAACTATTTTGCGAGTCACGGTTCGATGTCTTTGAAATGTTTACGGAAGAAGTAAATAGTAAATAACTTATTTTAATATACATTCATAAACTAACTTTTTTAAGACTTTAATCAATATTCGTATTTATTTCATTAAAAATTGAATCTCAGTTCCAAGGTACAAAAATACTCAAATTTGTTAACGAGCATCATCTCGGTCTATTTTTTTATTTCATTTTATATCAAGATGAAAAAGAGTCATAAAAACTATTTTTGCAAAGGTTTCGATATTTTTCATAAATAACTTTCACACAACGAATTCAATATTGCGATAATTATAATAGTGAATTTTATTCTCAAATAAGCTAAAAAGATTCTCAATTATTATTTACTTGTCCGATTTTGAATTATCAGGAATACTATATAATTAATGTACTACGCGATATTTTTCATATCGTCAATCTTCAATTTTGACTTCCCTACTTTCATTTCGTAGTTAATATTCCCGATGTTAATATTCAAGTATGTATGCACATATCTCGGATAATTTCTCCCATTAAATCTAATCTCCGCCATTCTACTTTGGCGGGGAATTGCACGGCGAAAGACAGACGATTACACGCATCTCCAGGTAATTGAAATCAGGTGAAATCTCTTCAATTACTTTCAAGAAAAATCACCATCTCACTTATCCAACGTTTTGCGAATGATTGGTGGCTTTTCGTAAATTAGTAATGCATGTAATCAGTCCCAGAAAAATTGCGTTTTTAATCAAGTGTTAATAGACGCAGTTCTTCGAGACATTACAAAGTTATTACAAGGTTATTACGAGCATTCTTGATGTGAATTTCATTAATCCAGATAAACTTTCATTATTTAATGGGAAATGTTGTTAATAAGTTTTTACAGAACATTTTCTGTTTGTTAGATTTTATTTACTTTATTGCTGGTTCGGAATATTTTCAATAATTCTTAATAATACTAATAATATTTGTATTCATCTTACTAGCTTTGCAATATTTTGAGTAATATTGTATAATGCTAATAATATTTTTATTAATGTTATTGGTGGTTTGGCGTATTCTTAATAATGTTATTACGATTTGAAGATTTCGCAATAATTTTATGAATCTGATTTTTAACCGCTTCTTTATTACAAATAAGGAGATAGTTTGAGTCCAAATTGATTTCGTAATTGACACTAATAATTGGCGGTAAGAGAAAATTGCTCTTAACTCTTAAGACACGGTGCTAATAAATCAATAGGATGCTAATCGACCAATAACTTTCGCTCACTTTGAGAGTCTTATTAGTGCCGATAGACAGTGAAGTTTAAACGGCCAATAACAAACCGATTTTCGTTAAAAATTAATTCTCCAAATATTAAGTAAACTTAATCGACTTACTTAAATATTACTTGCCCCCACATAAATGTTAAGTGAACACAGTAATTAATTAAAGAAGATTTAATTATCAGATTCTAATAAAACATCAAGCATTCCATATTTCACTAAACGTATTATAAAAATATTAAAAATTTTTCCAACATAACATATTTTACTGAATCGATTTATTAGTAATTATTATTAATAGTTACTAATTATGTATTACTATTTATATATATTACTAATTATAACTAATAATAGTTCCGAAAATGAAAATGTCTTTTCTTCGAAACATGTGGTAAAAATGAATGTTATGATTGGATAAAGTATTCCAAACTGAAATACCAAACTTATCTCTACATCGTGGAATTCCAGTACAGTTTATGCTAAACCCGTAAAAGGATGTGGAAAGTAAAAATCCGTAAGTTCAGAATTTTACAATCCCTCGAGGCGGACGATAAATTTCATAAAATATCACCACGATCCGCTCCAATTAAGAATTCCGATATCCTACGAATACGTAATAATCAACTCAAGGTCGTTTTCATTCAAGATTTCTGAAATATCATGCGATTGAATAAATACATAAATTTCTAGCAGGTTATCTCTCGATATACCTCGAGAATATCTTTTTACCTCGTAAAATCAGATCGTGTACCGTTGGCGTCAGAAAAGAAGGCACCCGAGCATAAGTGTCACGTCTTATATATTACAATGTATACATTGCATATTAAATATTATATATTTTACAAGTTATATATTCTACAAGGATTCCCCATAGATTATATATGAGTTTTTCCTCTTCCCGTGTAAAGTCACCGCGTGCCATCTCCCGGAACCCTACACTAGTTTTTTAAGTCCGAAGGATAATGAGAAAGGAACACAGAAGAATGTTTCGTTAATCGACACCGGGGAACGGTAAATCGTCCAAGTTAATGGCGGTCACATAAATTCTCGATTCTTACGAAATGTTGGTATCACATGAAATTACGTGTTCCGCCAGCGGAACACAGTACGGCAAACCCATAAATCTGGCCTTCTTTAGCATTTAATGAGTACCGCCACCTTGGAACTGTAACGCTTGTAAAGCCAAAGTTAAACGACTCTGACTTTAGTGGACTTTTATTATCGCATTACGTTACGATAGCTTCATGATTTGCTACGCTAAAAGAATGAAATCATTCGGCGGGCAACCTGTGAATTTATGATATGCAATTCGCAAAGATATACGAGTTTGGTTATCAATTCTGTTGATGACTCGTTGGAAATGAAATCAGGGTTTATGGATAGTTCTTTGTATCGGATTGGTTTGATTACTTATGATTATCTATATTAAATTATGATTTAATAATGATTAATAATGATACTCTAATAGTGAACATTGAGCAATGTATAATAATGACACTTTTTCGTGGAATGTTGAGTATTGAATTTTGTAGAATTTTGATTATTCTTGATATTCTGTAATATTTTGGATACTGTCGATTATCTATTTTTATTTGACTCGTTTTCTATATTCATATAAAGAGAAAGATATTAATAAGAAGTTAAGATTAAAATAAATCAGAACGAACCTAATTAATTCGTACAGCTTTTACGGAAACAACTATGTATTCATGATGAATGTAATTCTTAATATTAATAATCCACATTTAATTGAAAATAATTCTTCAACCATAAATTTCAAATTAAAACAACCATTTAATCTACGCGTAACAGAATGAAATTACAAACCAATGCTACGTTCGATCAAATCAAAAAGACGTTAACGAACAATTTAATTAACTCGTCCGTTGCTACATATTTATCTTTCATAACATTAATTAACGTATCATTTAACAATTCATATATAATTCTGAAAATCTCCGACACTTTCTACTAAATACATCCGCCGCCAAGTAACCTATTAATTAGGAAGAAATTGCAATTAATTACACATCTTCTCATCACGAAACCGTCAACTTTAATTTGCTCGACTGATATCCTGTAATTCGTCTAATTCATTTAATACATGTTATTCAGTTTAATTAAATAATAACCGTATGATTCGTTGCCGGCAGGTAGACGAGCCATATTTTCCTTGGAAAATTATCGAGATATCGATTGATATCGAAGAAGATCGAAGATAATTCTGGGTATCGCGGTGTCCCGAGAAGAATCGGATTGGCTCCATTCAAGTGGATCACGAAATTGTGATATGAGGGAACAAGGTCGATCCACATTCTTTCGTAATGTTCGAATGGAAAAAGGGTTAAAGATAGAGGCTGACTAGGAATTATTTCACGCTGAATTAAAGGGTAAGTTTAAGATGGCGATGGAGTTGTTCTACTTATAGTTGACTTCGGGAAAAAGGTAATCGTGATGAAAGTATCACGTGGAATTTCTATCTCACAGTGGTTGTTTTCGTATTTATTATATGGAAATATTGAAATATTGGAATTTTAAGATTTTAAGATATGGATATATTGAGATATTGGACAACTAGGATATTGATGCATTGAAATATTGAAATATTATAATATTGGGATGTTGAGGTATTGAGATATTTAAATATTGAGATGTTGAGATATTGAAATATTAAAATATTGGAATGTCGAGATATTAAGATATTGAAATATTGAGATGCTGGGATATTGAAGTATTAAAATATTGAGATGTTGAGATACTTAAATATTGAAATATTGAAGTATTGAAATAATGAAATACTGAAATACGGAAATATTGAAGTATTGAAATATTGAAGTATTGAAATATTGAAATATTGAAATATTGAAATATTGAAGTATTGAAGTATTGAAGTATTGAAATATTGAAATATTGAAATATTGAAATATTAGAATATTGAAATATTGAAGTATTGAAATATGGAAATATTGAAATATTGAAATATTGAAATATTAGAATATTGAAATATTGAAGTATTGAAATATGGAAATATTGAAAAATTGAGATATTCGGATGTTGAGATATTAAAATATTGAAGTATTAGAATGCAAAGATACTGATATATCGATTATGATTACTGGTATAATTATTAATTCGACTATGTAACGAACAAGAAGGTGTTCGAAGCAATTCTGATTAATACAAGTTCATTATTAAATAATATATAAAGCGTCAAAAAATATATTAAAGCAACGAGTAAGATATAATATATTGCTAAGACGATATGTTGGTATCTTGATGTACTGATATGTGAAATACGGAAGTATTGAAGTAATATACGCATGTAAATCTTACTTTACGTGATGGATCAAATAGTATAGAAAATAAGATTTTCAATAATCTAATTGAATACCTCGTAAAATGAATGAAAAGTTACGGCTCACTGATAGTTTTCTACTCACGGCGTTCATTCACGTTGCCTGACTACCGTGATCGAAGCAATTAGTACCTTTCTTCAAAGTCAATGTCACTCTTCCCTTCCGAGAAGCGAACTTCACTGTCGTTTCCTTTTCACCTCTCCGGGGACTTTCGTTCTCTCGGAGATCGACGACCTTCTCGCCGATTCCAACGCCAGTGTTTACCTTCTCGCTTATCACCGAGCTCCAAGAGTTTGGAAGTTTTTGTTATTTGTTTCATGCTCGCACCTGTCGTTCAACTTTGAAATACCGAGCTATTGAAATACTTGGGTGTTGAGATATTGAGATGTTGAAATATTAGAATATTGAGATATTGGAGTATTGAAATATTGAGATATTAGAATATTGAAATATTGGAATATTGAGATATTGAAATATTAAGACGTTGAAATATTGGGATATTGGAATATTGAGATATTGGAATATTGAGATATTGGAATATTGAGATATTGAAATATTGAGATATTGGAATATTGAGATATTGGAATATTGAGATATTGGAATATTGAGATATTGGAATATTGAGATATTGAAATATTAAGACATTGAAATATTGGGATATTGGAATATTGAGATATTGGAATTTTAAGACGTTGAAATATTGGGATATTGGAATATTGGGATATTGGAATATTGAGATATTGGAATATTGAGATATTGAAATATTGAGATATTGGAATATTAAGACGTTGAAATATTGGGATATTGGAATATTGAGATATTGGAATATTGAGATATTGGAATATTGAGATATTGGAATATTGAGATATTGGAATATTGAGATATTGAAATATTGAGATGTTGAAATATTGAGATATTCAGATATCGATATATTGAAATATCAGAATATCGAGATATTGGAATATCGAAATATTGAAATATTAAGATATTGGAATATTGAGATATTGAAAAAAATATTGAAATATTGAAATACTCAGCCATTCAGATATCGAGATATTGAAATAATTAGAATATTGAGATTTTGCAATACGAAAATATTGGAATATTGTAGGAAATATAGGAATAATTGGGTGAAAATATTGCGGAGCTTCTTCCTTACTTACGGCACGCTCGCGACTGCCTGATCGTCCGATGTTTCTCTCACCTTCACGCGCATCACGCACACTCTCTTATCAACCTACGTCAAACACTCACACACACGCAGTCTCATCAATACCACAGAAATATGGAATTATTGAAATATCAAATATATATATTTATTAACTCTTTAACAGTTGATATGACAATAAATAATGGAAAGTTCATAATTATTTATTGAAATATATCTGAATCGTGCTTATCGGTCGATTTAACTGTTAAAGGTTTAATATCATTTTTACGAACTGAGATTAATCTCAGTTCAACCCTTTTAGTCGCCTCTTACGACAGGCAGGGATACCGTGGGTGGATTCTCTACCCCCACCCACAGGGGTATTTTTTAGTAACATTAAATAACAAATTTGCATTACATTACTTTTGTTACTGTTCTTTAAATTCTACGCAGTTTTTACTATAACCTCTTCCGAATAATAATACGAAAATGACAAATATAATTATGGAGAAAATTATATTAAAATATAATAGTTTCCTAGTCAAGAAATTCTATTCAGCTTTTAAATGTCAATTTCCAAAAACTTAGTTATTTTTAGAATAAATATTCAAATATGAGGTTCAATTCGTAGAAATTAATAAGTATTTTTTCTAATATCTCATTAAAAGATTCAAATAAATATAATAGTTTCCAAGTCAAGAAATCCTATACAGCTTTTAAATATCAATTTCCACCAAATCAAACTTAGTTATTTTTAGAATAAATGTTCAAAGATTCGTAGAAATTGATACGTATTTTTTTCCGACGTATCATTTATAATTAAATTTCATCGTTGCAATTCGATCAAATCGGAGAGCCAACCAATCCAACTTATCTTTGGATCTATGATAATGAGCGAGAGACCTAGTGTTTGAATTGTTATTAACGATTTGATCGATAACGGTGTTCTCGCGGCAGGAAGAGCTCCCGTTGAACGAAACGTGACTATCTTCGGCCAGTTTTAATTATTTATGATCAACGACTTCCATACATTCTGGCGGGTCGCGTACTAGAAATGGTGCATTATAAATCTAAGCCCTAATCTCCGCTTCTAATCAAGGAGTAATCTGCATTTTACTAGAAACATTTATGCCGCGCGATAGTCTAATACAGTTACTCGAGGAAGCACTGTTTTGTCGAATTATTCAGTTGGTTTTACTGGCTCTACGAGATAAGAAAGAAATTGATGGTTGACGGTGATTTTAGCAGACGATGTGATTATTAATAATCTATGGATGTTAGGGGATTATTATTTATTAGCGCACGGATGACTTCGCTTTTATAAGGCATTGCTGATGACTTTATTGGATGTCGATGGTGATTAGGATTAAGTAATAATGATTCGTAATTCGTTATCGTTCTTGTACGAATATGCAATTTTTTAGGAAGTTATTTAGTTGGATTTAAATGTTGATGATCTTCCGCGACGACGGTGTCTACTTTTCTTGTCATCATTGGGATCTAAGGACTTTGAAGTTTTCTAATTTCCTAAATATTGAAATATTGAGATATTAGAATATTGAAATATTGGAATACTGAAATATTGAGATATTGAAATTTTGGAACACTGAAATATTAAAATATCGGAATATTGGAATACTGAAATATTGAAATATTGGAAAACTGAAATATTGGAATATTGAAATACTGAAATATTGAGATATTGAAATTTTGGAACACTGAAATATTAAAATATCGGAATATTGGAATACTGAAATATTGAAATATTGGAAAATTGAAATATTGGAATATTGAATTACTGAAATATTGAGATATTGAAATATTGA
This sequence comes from Nysson spinosus, assembly GCA_910591585.2. Lineage (NCBI taxonomy): Eukaryota > Metazoa > Arthropoda > Insecta > Hymenoptera > Crabronidae > Nysson > Nysson spinosus. The sequence goes on along the minus strand of OU342830.1, from coordinate 13,608,516 downwards.
AATTTTGGAACACTGAAATATTAAAATATCGGAATATTGGAATACTGAAATATTGAAATATTGGAAAATTGAAATATTGGAATATTGAATCATTCGAATACTGAAATATTGGAATATTGAATCATTCGAATACTGAAATATTGGAATATTGAATCATTCGAATACTGAAATATTGGAATATTGAATCATTCGAATACTAAAGTATTGGAATATTGAATCATTCGAACACTGAAATATTCGTGTAATCAAATATTGAAATATTGATATATTAGCATACTGATACACTAATATGTTGAAATACTGAAATATCGTAGAATCCTAATATCGAAATATTAAGATATCGAAATACTGGATCATCGACGTGTCGAAACATTGAAATATGGAAATACGATTGGAGCGTGGTTGGATTCGTAGAAATAAATCATTATTTTTTTCCACGCTCGATTAATAGATTCAGACATATAAAATGGTTGCGAGGTTTTCGTGCGAGTGTTTTATGTCGGTGCACGGAACGATATAATGAATTAGGTTCTTTGTATTTCGTAGAAGCAAAGATCTGCATCGGAATGGCGTGGTGACAGTAAGGTGGATAGGATTGCTTTGGCAAAAGAAACGGCAAAGGTATCTAAGGCCACAAGAAGTGCCGCTATGTCCCACATAGATTCACGATCCACCACGATTCTGGGACGGTAAGCACGTTCTCCTATTATAAGCCTTCCACCTTCCGCCTTCTTCTACCATCCATGCTTTTTTCACCCTTCTGCACCGGAAGTGCATCGTAAACTTTTTTACTCTTCCTTCGTTTTCCTCCTCTTGGCATTTCTTTTAATTAGAATACGTTAGCACAGAAATTTTAATGAAATTGTTAATGATGAATTGGAATCATTACTGTCGGATTTGAATTACTGACCGTAAAAGAAATTATGAGTTTAATAATATTAAAGTTTGAAATTTGTGGAATTTTATAACTAATTAGAGGGGCTAATTAACTTTGATCAGTTGAGGTTTTCATGGTAGATAATGTATGTGTAATTTTCAATGCGTTAAATTAAGAAATATTGAAATACTGAAATATCAAAATATTGAAATATTGGAATATTGGAATACTGGAATACTGGAATACTGGAATACTGGAATATTGGAATATTGGAATACTGAAATATTGGAATATTGAAATACTGAATTATCGAAATATTAAAATATTGGAATACTGAATTACCGAAATATTAAAATATTGGAATACTGAAATACTGAAGTATGGAAATATTGAAATATAGGAATATTGGAATACTAAAACACAGAAAATATCAAAATATTGCTATATCAAAATACTGAGATACCGAAATATTGGAATATTCAAATACAGAAATTCCGAAACACTGAAATATTGAAATATTAAAATATTAATACATTGAAAATTAAAACATTTCACTACACCAATATATCAATATTCATCAAACATAAAGTTACATTAATCATCCAGAAAATCTCTATCACAGAATTAAAAGCACAAGTTGTTTAACCAAAGTTCCAATATTCCCAGCAATAAACCAACTTACATTTATCATTATTACTTATAACTGCGTGTATGACAATAATCCTCAAAATGAATCATCCAAGCCAGACTTTAAACCATTAAGAACAACTTTCACATACATAACAAACAAAATGTACAAAACCATTAGAAATGCAAGAGTGTAAAATGAACGGAGCATCATCGTCGTCCAATGGCTCCCGGAGTTAATTCAAAAGCGTCGGAAGTGAGTAGTCTTCTCGTTTAGGATCGACGCGTCGTTTGATCGTCGCGATTAACACGCAAGTGGATCACTGGCACGCATCGCGGTTAGATGTACTTTTAGAACAAACGTGTTCTACGTCTTCTCTGTGTTTTCTACGACTACTATCCAAAGGAAGAACCCTTTCGAACCGGTTCTATGGCACCGGATTCACGTCGAGTACCAACCATTCTTCGAGTTCTCTTCGCACCGACTCACTCACTTATTTACTTACTCATTCACTGCTTGAAAAACTAAGTCGAGTTGAGTACTTTTACTGATATGAAACGAATTAATTGTTTGTATCGTTGAGCTACCAATTATAACAATTTTAATTGTTTAGGGTTAGATATACTCACTTTTTAAATAACTCACTTGATTCGAATTCTTTTATTGTTATGAAACGAGTTAATTGTTTGTATTTCAAAGTACTCAGTTTCGAATGATTTTTATGTGATTCAAGGACTATCGACTTTAAATATTCACAGTTGGTGGATTTAAGATAATACAAATTAAGTTATCCAAATTTCCAGTGAAATCTTCTTGACGAAAAATATATTCATTAATTTATTACACAAAAACTTGTAAACTCTTAATACGAACTTCTCTTGTATTGAGAATAATATAATTGTCCTTGATGTAGAATCACATTATAAATTCAATGCTTGGAGCGACAATCAAATATGTTAAATATTCATGAGATTTCGAAAAATATGTGATTCATATCTTTGGTCCATAATTCTGTGAAATCCGTGGTCAATGTGTTCGTGAAAGTTTTGAATCGCCACTTTTCTTCTTGATCGAATCTACTTCCGGAATGATCGAGGAAAACGGTACCGGACTATTCTCGTGTCATTTTATCGAAGTATTGATGACGCTTAGGTACTTATGTACCGATGCTGCTTTCTAGATGATTGCTTCCATAGAGATGTTCACTTTTACAGGTTGATAATACTTCAACCCTCTATAATTCCATGTAACTTTAAAGTCACATACTCGTCTATCCGTATCTTCCATTGCATTTCATTTTCTCGTTATAATTATTATTACGACGTAATATTAATGAGTGGAAATCAATAATAATGAAATCAAAGATCAAAGTTACCTATAGACTACTATAGAGGGTTAACAACCATTCTGCTGAAAGAATACAAAACCAACACACGATCCATTTTAAGTGTAATCAATCAAAAGTTAAAGATTCACCCAGGAGGGTTAATCTTAATTCATACCCTTAAAACTATCCTGCGAAAGCACTCTAGTTGGCACTCATTCTCTCATATATCTAATATACCATAGATATATATCATAACCAATACTTACCATAGATATATATATACATATCATAACCAATACATACCATAGATACCATCATATGCATCTACTGCATCCAATCCACCAATACACAATCCAGTCCACGCGCAATTAATCAAAGGCCGAAGATTCACCCAGTTTCCGAGGTGATCGTCCACTACAGGTAGAAAGGGGGAGGAGGAAGGAAGAGGGAGGAGATGGTTCGATCGTGAATCGGTTATTTAGCATAGAGTTGGTAGGAGTCCAGCGATAGGGAGGTTATTCAACCCGAGATCTCGTAGGCAGCGCTACACGGAGTAACGGGTTCCCCACGAAGACTCCTGCGCGAGGGGCACACCTCACCTCCACCTTCGTAGATTAACTCATGTGCACACGGTTACTCCTCAACCTTCTACAACCTTCCTCCACGGGTCTCCTCGAATCACTTCGGGTAGTCAGTCAGCCGTGTAGCATTGTCGAAACGACAAGAAATCCTCCTCCTCCCGAACGACACTCGCGACTTACTTCACTCTTCGACAATTCCCCGATTATTCGTTCAAGTGTTCCCTTCGAGGTTGCTTCTCCTTGCGATTTTTTAGTAGCAGTTTTTTTATTCGGTTCTTTAAAGAAGTTTGCCCCGCGTATCGCGTTGGTTCACGTTTAGAGTCCTCGGTTCGTGTTTGCGATTGGTTCAGTGATTAGATGAATCCTGGAAGTGTCGATTAAAGTGTCAGGTAAGGATCCTTGATTAGTTAATTCTCCATGTTTGAAGGATAATTTTATTCGATGGAATTTAGTGAGGATATTGTATATTCAGTATAATATATAGGTGAATCAATAGTAAAAAACATTATAATATATTAAAATAATATAATATTACAATATATATGAACTTGGTATATTCATTTGGGGGTTCAATTTGATGCGTAATTACTACTATGATTGAATACATTTCATTACTGAAATTATTATTTTAACGTTATTTAACACTAGAACTACTGAACTTATATTCGATTATATTTATATATTTATTTATATACAACTTATGACTGAAGGATGTAAGTCAATTAATGATTAATCATTGTCATAGAAATAAAATTCATTAACTAATATTTTCATGTAAAAAAACACGGGTTTCCAATAGATAATATCAAAAAGATCCAGCAATAAATATAGAAATGCGTTTCTGAAAGAAACGTAGTTAATGAATTTTATTTTTATATCAACGATGTAATTTCAGAGAATACGCCGTTGTATAGCAGAATAATTTGATTAAAAATGGCGGCCAAGACATTTTGTTCTCTTTGGTAGTTCTAGTGTTAATAAATTCCGATTTTAACATCCACTTTAATACAATTCAATTTAGTTTTGTTACTATAATATATAGAATATTCTTGAAACTAATAATAATATGGATATAGAAATATATTAGATATCCTCGAGTCGTCGAACAAACCACTTTCTTTCGGAAGAGAAATGTAGATAGAGCAATAAAAGATTCCTGATCGTTGTCCTTGTAAATTAAACGCGCACGAGTTGCCGGAACGTGATTGGACCGATAAAACTTCTATCTTTAAGTTCCACGAGCTGCATTTCTCTCCGTGGATTCGAATAATTCAACAATATTTTCTATTTATTTATTGGTTACTCTACTTCCGTAACTAATGTTTTTACTTTTCCTCTTCACGGATGAACAATCTTTCTCGTCCACTTTGCATCTTCAACTTCTGTTTCGTTACCCGATTCGTATAACTTATAAACAAAATCTGAACAATTAATTCACGTTGAAAGGAATCTCGCAGCAATTAATGACACTAAGTTTATGATAAAGAAATATTATGATGAATTAAACGTTTATTACACCAAAATATTAAATTCGAAATGAAGTTATAGTTGCAATTCAGAATTCATTGAAGTAATAATTTAAGTACTGAAAACAGAATGCTTTCATTTAACGGAGAAATCTATTTGAAATAATTGAGTAATCAAAACGCGTATAGAAATAAAACGGAGAACGACAATATTATGAAATATTCAATTAAAAATATGAATTAATAATTCGATCAATGAAAGAATACTCGTACAAATTTAAAGAATAATGATTTCGAATATATTTGCTCAAATTTCATTAATTACTTCTCATATTGATGTATATAGGTTTACTGGATTAATAAGTTTCATATAAATTGTATTCGATGCATTATTTCAATTATTTCGAATATTGTATGAGATTCAAATATTTTGTTTATGTACCGAACTTACATAAATGCCATAAAATCCATAAATTCGATAAATTCCTGAAACAGACCACGGTTTATAAAATAGAACAACATTTATAATGCCTCGACGGTATGGCGGTCGAAGTAGATGCATACGATATCCACATGCAAAAGAAGCCCCGGGAAGACCAGTGCCCGGTACCGTTACTGGACACAAATATGAACGAAAAAATGCAACGGTAAAAAACATGCCTCAACACGGTTTACGACACAACCGAATAACATACCAGCTGCTTGATTCGACGCGTATTCCATCCATTCTATTACTTGCTTCATACGAAATACTTTTCGAACTCAAAACGAGTTGTCCTTTCGAACAATAAATGAACCGTCATTAGAAAGGTGTTTTAATATTCTTCCAATTTGGAAGACTTTCAACGTGAATCAATGGTAAATGTATTTGTTCTAGAATCGGGCTCTGAGTTTTGATGAAATTATAGTTCGTCGGGTTACTAGAATGTTAAGTATTGAAAGCTAATAAAGTATTGTTGTTCTGATGAAGTGAATAATTTCATGATGTAGTCTAGTAAAAATGATGGTTAGGTGGATTATATAGTGTAATATGATTGAATGATATTTAAATCTTTTAGTGTTTTGAGAATAATATTACATAGTGACCGGCGAAAATGCTACAAATTTGGACTTTAGTGGTTTTGGTTTTAATTGGTCAAATTACTATAAGTACTGGGTGGTGCCTCAACATGTATTAGGAGCATTTTGAGTCGAAAGAAGTGGACAAAAAAGGTTTTCCGGTTAGAAAAATGGTCGATCAAAAATTGCAAAAATGTAAAGGGGTATACCTTCAAAAATTGTCAAAAATTAAAAGTCGCCAAAATCACTTCTAAACGATCCAAATCGATGGTAAATGATGCATAAACATATTCTAGGACCATTTTGGGTCGAAAGAAGTGGTTAAAAAATTTTTATTGGGCAAAAATGGGTCGAACCCAAGTCGAAAAAATGTAAAGGGGTATACCTTCAAAAATTCTAAAAAAATGAAAGTCGCCAAAATCAATTCTCAATGACCTAAATCGATGGTAAATGATGTATAAACATATTCTAGGACGATTTCTGGTCGAAAGAAGCGGTTAAAAAATTTGTATTGGTTAAAAATGGGTCGATCCAGAATCGCAAAAATGTGAAGGGGTATACCTTCAAAAATTGTCAAAAATTAAAAGTCGCCAAAATCAATTCTAAACGACCAAAATCGATGGTGGGTGATGTATAAACATATTCTAGGACGATTTTGGGTCGAAAGAAGTGGTTAAAAAATTTTTATTGGTCAAAAATGGGTCGATCCAGATTCGCAAAAATGTGAAGGGGTATACCTTCAAAAATTGTCAAAAATTAAAAGTCGCCAAAATCGCTCCTAGATGACCCAAATCGATGGTAAATGATGTATAAGCATATTCTGGGACGATTTCTGGTCGAAAGAAGTGGTTAAAAAATTTTTTCCGGTCAAAAATGGGTCGAACCAAAATCGCAAAAATGTAAAGCGGTATACCTTCAAAAATTGTCAAAAATTAAAAGTCACCAGAATCGCTTCTAAATGACCCAAATCGATGGTGGGTGATGTATAAACATAATCTGGGACGATTTCTGGTCGAAAGAAGTGGTTAAAAAATTTTTCCCGGACAAAAATGGGTCGAAACTAAGTCGAAAAAATGTAAAGGGGTACACCTTCAAAAATTCTCAAAAATTAAAAGTCGCCAAAATCAATTCTAAACCACCCAAATCGATGGTAAATGATGTATAAACATATTCTAGGACGATTTCTGGTCGAAAGAAGCGGTTAAAAAATTTTTATTTGTCAAAAATGGGTCGAAACTAAGTCGAAAAAATGTAAAGGGGTACACCTTCAAAAATTCTCAAAAATTGAAAGTCGCCAAAATCAATTCTAAATGACCCAAATCGATGGCAAATGATGTATAAACATATTCTAGAACGATTTCTGGTCGAAAGAAGCGGTTAAAAAATTTTTATTGGTCAAAAATGGGTGGAAACCATGTCGAAAAATGGTAAAGGGGTATACCTTCAAAAATTGTCAAAAATTAAAAGTCGACAAAATCAGTTCTAAATGACCCAAATCGATGGTAAATGATGTATAAACATATTCTAGAACGATTTCTGGTCGAAAGAAGTGGATTAAAAATTTTTTCCGGGCAAAAATGGGTTGAATCCAAGTCGAAAAAATGTAAAGGGGTATACCTTCAAAAATTGTCAAAAATTAAAAGTCGCCAAAATCAATTCTAAACCACCCAAATCGATGGTAAATGATGTATAAACATATTCTAGGACGATTTCTGGTCGAAAGAAGCGGTTAAAAAATTTTTATTGGTCAAAAATGGGTCGATCCAGATTCGCAAAAATGTGAAGGGGTATACCTTCAAAAATTGTCAAAAATTAAAAGTCGCCAAAATCGCTCCTAGATGATCCAAATCGATGGTATATGATGCCTAATGATGTTCTAGGATCGTTTTGGGTCGAAAAAGTGGATTAAACATTTTTTTCAATAAGAATATATTCCGCTCAAAAAATGGATCCACATCGACGTCTTTAAAACTATACCTTTATAATCTTGACATTCAAAGACGTAAAGAAACGATCGTAAATCTCATAATTCGTATTCGCGTGGCATAAGAAGTGCGTTTGCTAAACCGATCGAGGCATGAGAATCGAATACAAACGATCCTTTTGATCGAGACCTTGACGATTTAATCGACGATAAAAAAGAGTTTCGGACCGCGTTGCATTCGTAAACGATACGAGCCGCCTGCGGAGAGTTACGTCATCGCGTTTTAATTTGGATCGAAGGATTTTCGGCGGAAGCACGTTTGCCAAAGCGATTCGATGCGTCACGATTTTATGTCTTGATTCGAGGATAATGGATGTGTTTTTACCGGCGCGAAACGAGTTCCATTTTTTTGCGTCGCTATTCCATTCTAGTGCGCCGAGATCAACGATCTAGATCCTTCCACAAGATCAGGATTGGATCACTGGGTCGAGGACACTATCTAGGAATTTCTATGTTCTTCCGCGAATTTCACGCCGTTTGTGTAGAATTTTTTGGATTGAGTCATTGCATTTTTTATGCGAAATGTATTCACGTGGGAATAATTACATCTAGATATAATTAATGAATAATTATCAATATAATATAAATAATTCCTAGTATAATTAATAGTATTTGTTTTGCATCAATATTAATTATTATGTCCTGATATTATAATCAATTATATTACTTATATTACATTGATATTATATTTTTAATTATAGTATGTCACGTTAATTGGATACTCTCTCATTAATTAACATTTCTATCAATATATAATCCTGAGTAAGAATATATATAAAATAACTTATCAATTAATAACTTATTATATTAGTATTCATTAATATGTTTTTTTCAATTTATATGTTAAAAATAAGATTGAAATGTAATAGTAATCCTAAGAAATCTGGATTAATTAATTGTCCTGGTTAATTTGAATTCCTGTATTATGTAAAAAGACAGGTTTTCTAACGATCTTTTTATATTTTACGTTTCAGTGTCAAAATGCGAACGAAATTATTAATGGTCGCGGTGGTCATCCTGCTCGCGGGGTGCGGGGATTGTCGACCACAAAAACAAGGTAAGAATGCATAAATTTAAATATAAATAATGAAACTAATAATACCCCCCAAAGAATACCTTATTAATATAATATTAATTTAATAACCTATCAAGGATCTTCACGATATTTATATTCAAATATCTTATCGTTACTGGTACTTAGAATTATTATATTATTTTCAATAATTTATTTGAAACTTGAAATAGTTTGTTGATATTAATAACGTTGTATTTATTAATGCAATATTATTATTCTTCTTAATACTTTATTATTCATATTATTGAATTCATTTATTATCAATGATAATTTATTTCTAATTTCTGTCCAAAACACGGGATAACAATTCTGTTGCAAAAATTGATCGAGACGTTAAAAAAGCAATTAGCCGTTTCTATAAATAGATCCTGTTATGGATCCACGCGATCGTTTCGATAAAAATTGGAAATCTTATTATTATCAAGAAATTTCCATAAAACTTGATTGATTGTATCTTTACGGAAACGCGATGTCGTGAAAGAGGATTTCCGCGGAAATAAGTAGTTAAGGAAAGGAAACATCGTTGAGGAAGCAATCGTCGGATGAAAGAATCGAAGTCGTGCCGTGTCGTGTCGTGCCGCGTCTTTCTCAAGGAAATTAATACCTTCTTCGCGGGACGATCCTCGATAATGAACTATATTTATCCAATTACAAATCAGTTAAACTCGATGTTGTCGTCTTCCGTGAAAGTTTCAAACCACTTCTCGCGATGTCCTTGTAACTTCTGTTTCGCGTTTGATTAATTGAAATTATTTTTCCCACGTTATATATATGTAGATAATAACATATACGTTACCGGGCATAAGTTTGGCCGAATAAGTTTAGAATAAACATTAAAAGTAAATATGTAAGATATAAAATCTTTGTATGTTTTATATTTTTACCATTAATATTAAACGATTTCGTGTGCGGAGACTTTTTTGACCCAACGTATATAGATGGGTAATCCTCGTACAACACGGTACTTGTACAATGCGGTTCACAAATTGTGGGGAGCCTCGTATAATTGAATTTTAAAAGAATTTCTTCGTAGATTTGGGTCGAGGTCGAATTTTACTTGGTTCATCTACGATTATTACTTTCCATATTTCGCGTAATTTGTAATGTTATCCTTGAAAGATGAATTATACGGATTCACGAATATAATTTGTATGATTTATTAAATTTGATATACTTTTGAATATTCTTTAAGTTTACCGTGCAAAACATTTTCTATTTGGATTATGTATTGATAAACATTTCAATTAATTAGAGAGTATCCTAAACGATAACTTAATAATCTTCCCACGAATTTAGGACGAAGAAGTGATCGATTTATTACAACAGTAATTGTTATATTAAATTATCAGAGTTATATTAAGAACCAATATTTCCATCAGTATTTAATATCCTGAATATATTATAGAAACGGCTACCCTTCAAGTATTTCATTTCATCAAGTATTTCGCAATCAATATGTCGATACGGTTTCATACAGAATATTATGAAATAAAAACTCGTAATATTTCCGGTTTTAAGAAAGAATCAGCCAGCCAAGTATGCGATTACGCGAATTGAAAATTGCCGGTTAAACACATGTATCTATTCGAATTCTATTCGAACGGAACAATTAGAAATCTATTATTTCCAACTTTGATTCCACCCACGAATTTATTATTACAAAATAGAATTAGTGTTACGAAATAGATTTACCCGATCCGCCATTTCATTTTGGTCGCTCGTCCTTACTTCCTGTTATTTGCAACCATTTTTATTACAACATTCTTTCATAAATCGATATTAACACTAAAATTACCGAACATATACTTAGCTGTTTTACACATTTATTTATATATTAATTATAGCTGGTGGATTTAAGTTAATTAATGATTAATTAATGGAAACCCATGTAATATGCAAGCATGTTATTAGTTTAACACCTTCGAATATAAATTTTCCTGGAATTCCAGCATTTGAAAAATACGAAGTTTATGAACACAGACATTGACAACGAATATCAAACATACAGAATAATAAAAATCATTCCCGTTATAATATAATCCCATTAAAATTTAATATAACATTTCTCCGTTGCTTCTCGATTATTAATTAATTTGCCGCAGTTATTTCCAACTAGAATTCTTATCGTGATTCCAATTCCAATCGAATAACTGGACGGACAATAAATTGATCACTTACGGTTTTCTGTCGCAGAAGAACCAGTTCAATCAAAAGTACTGGAAACCACCGACGAGGAATGGAAACCAGTTCACCAATCGAATGCCACGAAAGAACTCCGTGAAGATAGCAGGTATACGTGGAATCCCGGAACTAGAATTCTATTTAATCAATATTTACCCGATATTAATAACAATAATAATAAGTCTAGCGTTAAAAGTATCTACGAGGTAAGTTCGTCGTATAAACAATCGAGGATGGAAGTTAATCATAATAATCACACGAGAAGAAGTAGATTTTGGCCGGATTCAGAATTTCGAGGAACGCAGTCAAGATTTTCGAATAATTCGAGTAATCGTGAATTTTTGAAAGACGTTGTTCATCGAAGTTCTGATAAAACGAGTGGTGATAAGAATACTTTTTCACGTCCAAGTCAATCCTTTCGAAATTCTGATAACATTCGTGGTTCCGATAAGACTTCATCCAATAATTCGAAGAACGCGGTAAAAAATGGCGTGCGAATGTCGGTAAGAAATAATGCAGTGAATCGTACGAATTTAGGGTCTAAGAATTCAACTACGTATTATTCAAGAATTCATTTACTCGGAGCACCGAATTCCGGGAATTCGAATAAAGTTTCCAATGATTTGAGGAGGACAGGTAATCGGAATTCGAGTAGAATTCCGACGAATAATCGTGTTCTTTATTCGAAAATTCCGAATCTGCAGAAAAGAGTCGGTGTAAATAAGGGCGCCTTAAAACATTCCGAGAATGTCCGCACGAAACCACCGAGAAGGACGAATGAAAATGACTTGAATAATTCAGGAAAGTTAACAGACCTAACCTTGACTCAGAACTCGGAATTCTCGAATGGGAACTCGAATACTGAACTTTCGAGTGGTTTTTTTAAGAATGCAATGTCCGAGAACTTGGTCAAGGCGACGAGTTCCACGGATTTGAATCAAGTTGATGCCATTAAAAGAATTACTGATATGTTGAGGAACCAAATCACGACTCCTAAATCCACTTTAATCGATTTTAATAATAAAAAACATAATTCTCCACCAATTTATAATTCGAATTATCATTTTAATGATAAACCAGATTCAGAAGTCTATTCTCGAAATAATTTCAATCAAACCAAGCATTTTATGAATTCGAATAAAAATGGAAATTCTGGTTCAATTTGGAGGCCGATTGCTCAACAAAATTTGACTCGATATTCTAATCGTCAAAATTTAAGGAAACCTGGAAATTATAATTCGAATTCCAAGGCGAATTCACAAAAGAATTCTACTCGATCTACTCATTTTAGGAACTCCACTAAAAATGGGAATAATAACTCAAATTTGAATATTCTTTCCAATAAAAATTCTAATCAGACACATCTTCGGCCTTGGATCTGGAAACACCATAATCGAACGAAAACGCATTACTCTTCGATTATGCAAAAAGTATCGAGTCAAAATAAGACGAGTTCAAAAGAGAAAGCCTCCGCGAGGCCAAGCAAGTTGCCAGTGCAAAATGTTTATTTAAAAAACTGGCCGAATGGGGCGCTTGAAAATGTCGAAGATTTATATAATTACGAAAAATATACCTCTTTCGAAGAGGAGTCAGATGTGGATTCCAAATTCGAAAGCACTTCTCGAAAGCCAATTTTAGTGGCAAAGAATGCCACCAAGAATCGCGAACCTTCAATGGATTCGAGTATTCAAGAGATCGTTCATTGGCTTAAAATCCCTGCCTTCACGGCCAATCAGAGTTATTATTTGGATAATGAACAACCTGACGCACCAATAAGCGTCATTTTCGATCGAATTCATTCGAACATTGAACCCAATGAACCTTTGGTATTAATTAATAATAATTCCAATAAAGATCATCTTCATCTTCAGGGTTCGGTTCCTCAAAAACTAAATCCTCAAAATCAAACTACTCAGAAACCTTTGACAGAGGTTTCCCAAAACACGGTGGTTCAGATTTTCAAAGGCGGTTCAAAGAAGAAAAACTCGACGAGTGAATTGAAGTCTCCGGGAGGAAGTAATAAACCGATCATCACAAGTCACGTGGTTTCTTCAGGGCCTTACGCGGGGTCTTCCACTTTTGCTGGGTCAGGATCTCCACCGAATATTATTTCGCATCCTTCTTCGTATTATGATTCGTCTTCAGCTTTGGTTCCGGATTCTTCGTCTTTTAATTCTCCCGTGGATTCGTATTCTTCATCTACTTTGCTTCCACTGTCTTATTCTTCGAGTTCGTTTGATGGACCACCATTTTCTTCTTCTTCTTCTTCTTCACAGTATTCTGGATCGTCTTCATTGCCTTCAGCATCGCTTCCTGATTCTTCGTCTTTCAGTTCACCTGCAAATTCGTATTCCTCTTCTACTTTGTTTCCTGTATATTCTTCGAGTTCGTTGAACGGACCTCCATCTTCCTCTCCATCTTCTTCACAGTATCCTGGATCCTCTTCATCATCTTCTTCAGGTTCTCCAATGCGCCCCAATGTCCACATAGCATTCACCTCCAACAAAGATGAACCCAGTAAACAGGTTCTTCAGGTTCCACTGGTGTCTTTCGATGAAAATTGTCCAACAATAATGATAAACTCTTACACAAGAGTGAACAACACGATCCAAAGCAAAGAAGGTTGCACGGACTTAAATATCATAATAAACTCCCACGTTTTGAATACAAATATATTCAAACCAGCGAGTACTTCATCATCCATCAGCCAGGACATTCAAACTCAAAAGGATCCTTACACAAGTGATAAAAATACTAATCCCAACCAGGAAGATCCTTACACGAGCCCCACTTACGGGTCCACAGGAACAAATACTTATCCTGACTTATCTCAAGCCTCCCAGAATAATTATTACGATACTCAAAGAGATCCTGAAGAGAGTCCTGCAGAGAATCCTGTGCAAACAGCTGTTCCTTCAGAAGTCTCAACCTTCGAGGTGTTTCAAAACACGGAAATAAACTTTTCCAGTTTGAACTCTGAGTCCGATGATCCTAGTTCCTCCGATGATCCCAATGATCCACAATCGCCAGGACTAAATGATCCTTCCTCTTCCGGTGAAGATCCAGTAGAGTCCTCCATGGATGAATCGAGTGACGATGCAAGTCCTGCAGGTTCAGTTGTCGATGATCCTAGTTCAGTTGCCGATGATCCTGGTTCCCCAGCGACATCCGGAAACGATCAAATATCCCCAGGATCCATGGATCCTCCATCGAACTTCCAAGGAGATGTCCTTCCGGAAGCTGGAGACGTGACTGGTCAGTCGAATAGTGGTCCTGGTTCAGGTTCCCTGCAACTGCCAGGACTCCCAGGTCTCCCAAGTCGTCCGAGTACTTCCGGTTTGACTTCTAGTATCTCTAACCTCCAAGGATCCTCTTCTCCTGCAGGATCTCATGGCTCCTCTGGTTATCATGGCCACAATGATGATGATGATGATGATGATGAACTTGAGTTCACACCGGGTGGATTAATGGAGTCAGTCGCTTCTGTATTCACTTACTTTACATTTTTGAACCCTTTGAATTATGGATTCATAAGTTTGGCTGCTGCGCCGTTTGCTGCTTTGGCGGCTGGGATTCTTGGCATTTCCGCTTTCCTGTTTCCCTGGGCGATTACTGGTGCCTTTGATCTCGGTCGATCAATTGATAAGGCTTTGGTAAGTTTCTCACCAAGCCTTGAAGATGTTGTTAGGAGATCGGTGTATAAATACAGTATGTTGAACGACTGGAAAAGTAAAAGAAGGAAGCGGAAGAGATGAAGTTTCTTAGTTTGTTTTCGGTTATTTATTATAAAGGATCATAAATATAGAGGGTGTCCCGTATGAAGTAAACCAATTACTGATCTCTAACACTGAAACTACGGAAGCCAAAATGACCGGTCCGCGGAATTTAATAAAAATGTTAGTATTTATGAAATTCCATTTTCTGTCCATTTTTTCAGCTCTCGTTGCATTATGAACATAATTAAATCAATTAATGAATTTTTTTAATTGCGGTAATATGCAATATATTTTATGCATTACGCGATCTATATCCTGAAAGAGAATATTGTCGTTTTTTTTCAGAATTTTCCAGTTTACCCTTATTTTTTATACGGAAACAAATATCGTTGTATATTTAGATGGCTTATTTTATGAGACACCCTGCAAAATTAGTAAAAATAAGAGAAAAATATAATATATTTATATAACTGTATATTCAATATACTATAATTAATTACTAAAACTTTTCAGGGGAGACGTTGATATATCATTATTAATTTAATATAGCTTTCGCTTGTAGATATAAAAAGTTCTCGATCTCAGACGTACTTAAGACCGCCAATAGCTTTTTTAACATAATAATTATAATCAATGTAATTTGTTTATATATTAGAAACAGTGCTTAATTCTTGCCTGTCTAGATTACGATGTAGATGTTTCTCTAATTTATGATATTTATTTATTTATAATATCAATTTCAATATTTAAAATTGTGCTTAGGAATGTCGATAAAAAAAATTCGTTTTGACTGTATTCAAAACCAAATAATCCCTTAGAAATAAGTTTAATGGCTAACCAAAAAAGTACCACGTGGATAAAAATATTTTACTAATATTAGTGGAGGAGCGAATCAATTAATTAATGTAATTAAAACATAGTCATCACAGTATTAGTGTATAGATGTTTATAGGGTGCAGTGTCTAACAAAGTTTATTTTTCATAATGTTGTAGGTTAAGTCTTCTTATTTATTTATTTATTTATTTATATTCTTCGTCGTATAACTTCCGTGGATATAAAATTTTATAATTTTTCAGGGCATTACTGATGTTTCTGACAGCGAATTGTAATTTGAATAAATGATTGAAACCAAATATTATTTGTGCCTTTTTTGTATGCAATTATATTATATTATTATCGATGATCGTATTTAAAAAAAGGATCAGTTGATCCTAGTATATTGAATTATTTTTATATCCGGGGATATCCTTGATCCTTTCCTTTCAATATTCCTAGAATAATTTGAGAACATAGCTCGATTATAAAACAGATAATTTTATAGAAAATTATTCGAAAATTAATAAAGTTAATAAGAGGTAGTAATAAAGGTCTAGCTTAAGAAAGGTAAGAAGAGGAAATAGATTGAAAAAATAATAACTGAAATATGTTTTTTATACCCTGGTTATACGTTAATCAAAATAATGAAATTAATAAAGATATCGTTATCCTTAAATTAATTAAATCCTTGAGAATTTGAAAATTCAAAACAGAAATTCAAGAAAATAAGGAAACCATTATTTTCTAAATTTGACGAAGTTCTCGACGTTTCTTGAAATCAAACGAACTTGATCTTTTTTTAAGGAAAATAATTTTTATTTAAAAAAATATTCCCCATTATTTTGTGTAACCTTATTCCATCAATTTAAAGCTTTTTGACTGAATTTGAACTTTCTCAACTGAATTTGTTTCCTTTCAAACAATGTACATAAATTGTGTCATCTAAAAACGGCGAGAACTTATGCACACACCTAATATATAATAATTGATTAATTATCTTTATTAATAACTGTATACCTCTTATTTATTCAGTCATTTCATTTCAGTGTCCAAGTCAACGATGCGCAGCGTAACCTGAAAGATCTGCAATACATGGACCAATCATTGCGCACCGTAGCGACCCAGTTACTGAACGTAACTGACCCCAAGGAGACCCTGAAGCTGCCCAACGAAGATCGAAAGAAGCCCGACGCATCTTTGATCAAAGAAATCAATTCCGAAATCAGTAAATTGGAATCGATGGGTACCGGTTTCGGAAGACCGGTAAATTCGAAATTCGGATATTTCGAGAGCAGTCATCCAGGTCAGGCAATGGCGATGACCGAAGAAGAACTCGAAAAAGAAATGAGTTCAACGAGGTTGATGACTGCCTACAAAAATCATCCGACAACTACCGGCGGTATTTCCACCTGGATTTTATTGAATCCACCATCAACTACAGTTAAAACAAGTGAAAATGAAAAGAAGACAAAGCAGCCAATAGAAATGGATACCCGAACAACAGTTAAACCATCAAACACGATGGAACGAGTTGAAACAACGATAAAAGTAGTCGACAAATTAACTTCGCCTGCTTCCTCCACCATTCTTTCCGATAACGTTTCTTCGAGTACTAAGAAGACCGTTGTTACGACAAAGAGGACTACCACAACAGTGAAACCGGAAATGACTTCCGAGAGATTGGAGAAACTGGAACCTGTTAAAGTTAACTTCACCGATGCACCTCGAACTACCACCGCAAGTACTTTGGAGAGTAAAGAAGTAACTAGTTCTTCCGGTGGAACCACGAAGAAGGCGCAGATCGTGAGAACCACACCGAAACCTAAAGTTACGACCCCGAAGAGTACTTTACCCAAGCAGTCGAGCAATAAGACTTCTAGGCCTAACCAACAAAACAGGCAAAAACCATCAACCAGAAGAACCACCGTTAAACCGGATATCCTGAAGTTCGAAAATGCGACGGCAAAGGTCGAGAAGGTGACCTTCAAACCAATGCAAATGATGACTACCCCGAAGACTAAAGTAGTCACTGAGAAGCCAATGTTTGTTACAAAGATAAAAGCATCCATTGTTATGGATACACAAAAAGCTACACCTGTTCTTTCTTCCTCTACTGAAAGTATTGTTTCCAGTACTAATTCCAAGCTGAGTTTATCCAATCCCGATCTTCCAATCAGATCGAAACCAATTGGTAGCAAGATTAATAACGTCTTAAAAGTCCAATTAAAAAAGCCTCTCGATGAAACCACGAAGATAGAGATTGAACCAATCAAAGTGAATGCTCCAGTTTTGAAGATAGAAAAGGTTGAGAAGCCTGGACAAGTGAAGAAGGATGATAAGGATGTAACTAGTGATAAGGACACTGATGAACTTGATAATTCCAGGATAGACTTGAAGTTCGATTTTAATCCTGAATTGACGAAAATTAATGTGGAGACTTCCAGTGATGCTCCCACTGTGTCCAACCCGGTTTCGACTACCACGAAGAGGCCAAGGCAGAACTCGAAGAGGAAGAAGAACAAAGGACGCAGAAGGAAACCATCAACAACTGCTTCAACTACAAGTGTTTCGACAACAGCTTTTTCAAGTTCCACGGAATCGGAATTGGCAACTGAGTTGACTGTTTTGGACAACGATATTCAGGAATCGAAAACGGCACCGGAAACCAAGGTTGCAGTGAATTCTACGAAGACTAAGAAGAAGCCACCACAGAAACCAATCAGTACGCAGATCTACAATTATCTCAGTCGCGAAGTGATGCCCAGTTTTGGAATGATGTCCTTGCTGGGACTTGGACTGGGCCTGGCATCTTATTTCCTTTATCCTTTCGGTGGAACCATTGCACGAAGGAACTATGAAATCGAACCCAAATATAAATACAATCTTGATGAGTACGGTGGTAATTATGGACAAAGTGAAGAAGAAGTTTTAGCGAAGGTACTTCAAGGTATGACGAACAATGATAATAAGTATCCAGGTAGTAAGGAGTATGATAATAATTATTATCGTTATCAACATTATGATGGCAACTATGATTCATCTACGACAAGGAAAACCGAGCAGAGATATCCGTCCGTGTCTTCCTCGCCCGTATATCGTCCTGATAACGCAGCTTCCGGTATGAAGTACCGGAACACTGATTACAGATATCCGGATGTCTCGAGTACCCCGAGTTACTATGATAGATCGAAGCTTCCGGAGTACGTGGTTGGTCCGGAAGTTCCGAATTCAGCCAATCGCCAGTTTGTTGTTGGTAATGTGCCCAAAGAATATCCTCAGTTCGACGAGAAAATGGCGGCGCCTTCGACACCTGGCAAGGTGGCGAACTCTAAATATGAAGCTACTGCAACTGAACAGGTGCCGTTTGATAGGGATGTTGCACCTGGTTATAAGTTTCCCGGAAACATTCCCGGAAGTGGTATGAATGTGCAGAATTATGGACACCAAGAAACTCAGACTGTGAGAACAGAAGATGGCTATGAAGAAATCGAAATCACGCCAACTGCGGTTGCCGTTGAACATGGACCTAGGTCCTTGAAGAAGAGGTCCTTGGATAACAAGGACTCCTTGTCATTGGATAATAATAGTAATATTCGAGATGAATTATTGAGGGACGTTAAAACATGGCGGACAAAGCGTGGTGTAAGAAAAGCAGTAATTCGTCATTCAAGGTTCAAGCGAGATTCAGTGATCCAAGTGATTCCTTCCAAGAGAGAACTCGAAGAAGAAGCAAAAGAAGAGAACTTAAGTAACGAGATTCTTGATATCATTGATTCAGCGTTGCCCGAAGTCAATTATGATAAATCGAAGAACAGAAGAGAAGACAATGAAGTAGAAGATCTCGAGGGACAGAAGAAGAAGATGGAGGAAGAGGAGAGGACGAGGCTGAAGGAATCCAAGATGAAGACTACTTTGGAGACTTCCACGGATGTTGCGAGTTCCTCGCAGGAGTCGAGTTCTTCGGAAACGAAGGATGTCACGGATTCCACTGAAGACTCTTCGAGTACTTCTTCGAGTACTTCTTCGAGTACTTTGAGTTCCTCCACGGAAGTGAATTCCGATGAAACTACTTCGAATTCGAAGGGAATCGAACAGACTACAATTGAGTGGACGGAAGCGACGACGAAGAGCCCTCCGAAACCGGAAGAGAATGGTTTCAATCTCTTCAGCTTCGTAAAAAAGGTGGCGGAAATCAAATTCAGGTTGGGCTTGACTCTGCTTAAACATGCCAGCGAAGGATTCGCGCGATATCTCGGCCATGTTCAGAAAAGGATTAACGGAGAAGAATGAAGAATTAATGAATAAAATATAAGATTCGTCGAAGATGATTGACTTAAATCATCATTGAAATGATCACCAAGGGATTTCTTGAAAATACTCTTCGTTTCACGTTCCGATTACTTTGATTTATGAAAAGTATTATATTTTTATCGCGATGGCGACGTCCTTCTGGAAATGTTGGTCTTAAAAATATTGTTTTACGATAATTGCAATTTATATAGATTTAAGTCGAAATTATTGTCAATTTGAGAGAGTAATTTTTCCAGAATGAGGGAGTTATATTATCATCATTTTCATCGGAAAACAATCGAATGAATTGGCTTCGAATGTTTGTAAGTTTTAAACGATTTCAGAAATTTCATTGTCGATTTGTTAAATCATTATTGAGTTTGTTTACCAGAAGTGCAGGAATTCTTATTCCATTTTTCCGGCTGAAAATCATAAAAGAACTTACAAGTAATAAGTATAAACATTAACTTTATTAACTTTGTATATCGTTATTACTTTAAATCGATGTTATCGTTTTCAAAGTCTATTTCCTAACTTTGCCATGATAAGCGTGTTTTTCATGTTAATTTTTCATGTTTCAAGTAAACAATTCAACATAATAATTCACAATTACATTGATTCATAAAGATTTACAATTTCATTAAACATTGAGAGAATAATTAAACTTCATATGTTATGATATATTCATAATATATCAAAAATATATATTTTATATATTCACAATATGTAAAAATATATATCATCGAAAATAGGATTCTGTTAAATATAGAATTATGTTAAGAATTGTAATTGCGAAGTATATTAAGAAATACCGTTACGAAGATATCCAAAAACACAATTCAACGTAAACTAAAATACTGGAATGTTAAAGTAATTAATTCTGTAAATTTAAAAGCGTGAAAAAAAACACGTTCCACGAACGAAATCGCAAAGCTTTAAAGTAGAAATTAGGTTCTCATTTTGAACTCGCACGGAATGCATTTCGCCATGTTGGAATTTCGGAAACGTGTCAAAATGCATTCCAGGAACACTTTTTCAAAACCACGCTAAAAGAGAAGAAAATATATTTATATATTATATATTTTTTGAGAGGAACAGGTTTTGAAAGATTTTTGGCGAAGAATTCCATTTTATCTCGATTTAATCTTTTTCTATTTCGACACGATTCTATCGTTTTTTTCTTTCTACACGATTAACGACTCGTGCGAATGGGCGGACATTGGACGTATTTGTAAAGTGCATTATAAATAAATAAACGTACATAAATATAAATAAAAAATAAATAAATAAATAGGTGTATGTCTGTGTAATACCCTGACATGAGTTATGGAAATGTATATAATAAACATTAACTTTGTTCTCGAACTCTTTCCATTCGACTATTAACAACTATGGACATGAAACAATGAAGATCATTAATGTCTATGAAATTAATTATTAATTTTGTATAAAAAATTTGGTATTCGATCATTTTGATTCCTTTTCTAATTTGCCTTGATTAATTATTTGGCGTTAATTGTCCACGTTAATTTAACACTTTAGAGACTCCAGTTTTATCATTTTCACAAATTTTGAAAAACCAATTCCACTATAAATTTGCGAACAATTTGTTGCCGTATTAAAGTTATTTTTTTATGATTACTTTCGTCAGACATCGTGCCATATTTATCTTCAATAACTGGAGATGCAAACAAATAAAATATTAAATTTACTCGATAATTCTTCGATTCTAAATAATAATATTTTAAAGTACCACTTTTTTATAGTGGTTCCATAATTATTTAAGAAGATACTTTATCTTCTTGATCTTTACGCATCAAACTCGATGGCCATAAACTAGAATTTCTATTAAACAATATTGAATCAGTGCAATATAGTTTCCAAATTAATTTATGCTTCCCTCCGTTAATTAACTTATCCTGAAAATTCCGTGGAAAGAAATATTTTCAGTTGCATATTAAAATTCTTCTTCAGTGATTAACGAACCATCGATCGAGTGAATTCTTTCGATCGATTATAAATGAATCGAGTATAATTTACTGATCGCGTATAAATAAGAGATCTTCTGCTTTGCATAAAAAGGATCATACAACGAGCGACTATATCGACTATAATCTCGTAATCTTTTTTTCCTATAAAATATAATCTTTCGAACGATTATAATCTAATAATGTTTCTTTTTTTCAAATATATAATCTTTCGATAGATTATAATCTAATCATCTTTTTTTCTTTTAAAATATAGTCTTCCGATCGATTATAATCTAATAATCTTTTTTTCCTATAAAATATAATCTTTCAAACGATTGTAATCTAGTAATTTTTCTTTTTTTCAAATATATTATCTTTCAATCGATTATAATCTAATAATCTTTCTTTCTTTTAAAATATAGTCTTCCGATCGATTATAATCTAATAATCTTTTTTTCCTATAAAATATAATCTTTCAAACGATTATAATCTAATAATTTGTGTTTTTTTCAAATATATAATCTTTCGGTCGATTATAATCTAATCATCTTTCTTTCTTTTAAAATATAGTCTTCCGATCGATTATAATCTAATCATCTTTTTTTCTTTTAAAATATAGTCTTTCGATCGATTATAATCTAATCATCTTTTTTTCTTTTAAAATATAGTCTTTCGATCGATTATAATCTAATAATCTTTCTTTCTTTTAACATATAATCTTTCGATCGATTATAATCCTTCAATCGCGTATAAATAACAGATCCCCCGTTTTGCATAGAAACGATCTCACAATTATTATTAATATAATCTAATAATCTTTCTTTCTTTTAACATATAATCTTTCGATCGATTATAATCCTTCAATCGCGTATAAATAACAGATCCCCCGTTTTGCATAGAAACGATCTCACAATTATTATTAATATAATCTAATAATCTTTCTTTCTTTTAACATATAATCTTTCGATCGATTATAATCCTTCAATCGCGTATAAATAACAGATCCCCCGTTTTGCATAGAAACGATCTCACAGCTATCTTCCTCTTCTCCCAGCATCCGCAGTGGTCCATTAAGGAGACTAAAAAACCGGGCACCGTTTATTCTAACAGAACCGCCGCCATTTTCGAGAGTCATCAGATTCGCCACGGTATTCTCGACGTTGAAACTTCAAAGTCATTTGCAGGTGTTCGTCCCTCCACTTCGTCTATCGAATGAGTGTTAATAGATTTGTCAAAAGACCTCATCGATGATCGTTGAAATTGATTTCGATTTATGTTCTTCGATATCTCATTTTTCTATCACCGTAATTTCTTGGTAGGTCGCGAAGATCTGTGATAAGATTGCGTTTATTATCGCGGTAGAAACCGGATATCGTTAAGTCTCTTTTTCGACGACCCAGCATCATTGGAATCATCATTGCCATTGTTGCTGGTAGCATGCCTGTTAACAATTCAATTGTTGTTGTTCCCGTTTAATGTGAATCGCACCTAAGATTTATGAAAGGATAAGAATAATAATCAATGTGAAATATGGTGGATAAATATGCAGAACCATTTTTCAAACAATTTTCTTGAAGAATTTTGTTGCTTAAAATCTGAGGTGCCACTCGATGTAAGTGAAACAAATACAATATTTAAGTTACACAATTAATAATGAAAAATGGTAATAATTAATCAAATTGACGAGCAGGCTGTAACTAAGAAACACAAATCAAGTTTTTAGATTAGCGCTTTCAGTTATTAGAAGAATACAATATTAGTTAATTATAATAAATATTGATCTAACTTAATCGTTTTACACTTTGAGACCAGAAATCATCGGTGAAGATAAAAGTAAATTGATGAATATCAAATAAAATATTATATAATATAATAGATTTATATCCGATATTATAAATCCTCTCTAATGACTTTCTCGAAGCAATTGTTCCAAGATCCACAATAAATAATTGATTAAAAATCAGAGCAGGAATGTTAAAGTTTAGAATCGAACTAATATTTTACACTATCTAAGTAATTATGAAGATTAAATGAAATTAAATAAGATTGTATTTAGAAGATCAATTTTTCAGGAAACTGGTTTAAACAAATACTTCGCTACCGATAAGTATTTCCTTTTCATTAGTTATAATATTAAAGTCGAAAGAAGGTATAGATTATTATTTCCTATTTCTGGCTACTATTCATCCGTTTATAATTAAAGTGTTGAATTTAATAACTGACCTGCTCCTACGGCTGCGAGAACTGCGGAGCTCGAGGGTTGGGTGACCAGGGTGTTCCTGATTGGTCTCTTTTTGAGAAACGTTGCTTCCGTCGTTTGTTTCTCGAGTTCGTATTCTTTCCGACTTTGATCCACGCTTTTGAACGTCTTCTCCACCTCCAGGAGACCCCCGTGGGACGTTGTCGTATTGGTTCCGTTTATCGACGGTAACACCGTCAATCTGACCTAGGTAAACGATACTTCATAAAGTTACTGCCCATCCCTGAATTCACCAGAATCAATGGCGGCTGATATTCGATTTCTGCTCGTTCGCGATTAACAATTTCATGGAATTCAAATACAATTTAATAGATTTGCCGGTGAATAATGGGATCCAATGAAAACCTCGGTTACATAACACCGGATCAATTGGCTATTTTTTAGAAATAACAGTTATTTCCGCGGTTAATTCAAATACACTTCTTCCAAAGATAATCATAAACAATAAAACCGGTCCGTATTAAACATTTTCAAAAATCAAATATATGAGACAAATAACAAATAACATGGCAATTAATGAAATTTGTAAAGAACTTGAAGAACTACTAGGAATAAAATATCGTATTATACATTATTATAATATTAATATCAGCTTCTTTGATAATGTAGCCTAACCTGTCGTTTCGAAGTCATCACTGCAATGGATGGGTCCGATTCCTCCCTTCTTTTTCCAGGTGCACGGGTCCCATTGGTCCCAGGATTGACATTATCAATTTTGATTGACCTCTGTCTGGATTTCGAGTATCCCCTGTTTGTCGAAAGAAGAACCCATTGGCCATCTCCGTTATCAGGATAACTTGGTGGATGATTGTTAACGTACTGATAGTGCGAGAAGGTAGGTCTCTCGGTGGTTGGTCGAAGGCGATCGTTCTGTTGCTCGTATCTCGGTGGAAAGTCGGCCCAATTGTTATCGTCCTGATTCCGATCCGGTGAATATCGGTCGACGAATTGATAAGCGGGTTTCATGGATTGTGGCTTGTTCCAGTTGTTTGGGAAATTCGAGGGACGATCGTCGGTGATTATGTCGGTGTTCGGTCGTTGCGAATCTTGATACTTGTTCCAAGATGGCCTTTCCGGCGGCCATTTTTGTGTCTGACTTCCGGGATTCTCGTGTTTGTCGGGATAATATGGTGGTCGTTGTGTTGGCTTTTGCCAGGGTTTCTCGTTTTCGTCGGGCCAATTTGGTTTTGGTTTATCGTACCTGAGAATGGTAATAGTTCATTAATAATAATTCAACTTGATAATCGTTTTATTATTAATTAAACTTGATAATCGTACTATTATTAATTCAACTTGATAATCGCACTATTATTAATTAAACTTGATAATCGCACTATTAATAATTAAACTTGATAATCGCACTATTAATAATTAAACTTGATAATCGCACTATTATTAATTAAACTTTATAATCGTTCTATTATCAATTAAACTTGATAATCGTTTTATTATTAATTAAACTTGTGAATCGCACTATTAATAATTGAACTTGATAAACCTACTATTATTAATTCAACTTGATAATCTCACTATTATTAATTCAACTTTATAATCGTACTATTATTAATTAAACTTGATAATCGCACTATTATTAATTAAACTTTATAATCGTGCTATTATTAATTAAACTTGATAATCGCACTATTATTAATTAAACTTGATGATCGTACTATTATTAATTAAACTTGATAATTGCACTATTAATAATTAAAATTGATAAACCTACTATTATTAATTCAACTTGATAATCGTACTATTATTAATTAAACTTGATAATCGTTCTATTATTAATTAAACTTGATAATCGTTCTATTATTAATTAAACTTGATAATCGTTTTATTATTAATTCAACTTGATAATCGTACTATTATTAATTAAACTTGATAATCGCACTATTAATAATTAAACTTGATAATCGCACTATTATTAATTCAACTTGATAATCGCACTATTAATAATTAAACTTGATAAACCTACTATTATTAATTCAACTTGATAATCCTACGATTATTAATTCAACTTGATAAACCTACTATTATTAATTCAACTTGATAATCGCATTATTAATAATTAAACTTGGTAAATCTACTATTATTAATTCAACTTGATAATCGCACTATTATTAATTCAACTTGATAATCGCATTATTATTAATTCAACTTGATAATCGCACTATTATTAATTCAACTTGATAATCGCATTATTATTAATTCAACTTGATAATCGCACTATTATTAATTCAACTTGTCAATCGACACTAATTACTTACCAAGGTTTGTTATTCTCGTAAATGGGCCTGACGGAATAATCGGAGGCCCAAGGTTTCGAAATGCTCGGTTTGTCCCATGGTTTCATTTCCGGCCAGGGTCTTTGAGTGCTGAGATTAGCTTGCCATTTCGAAATTTTGCTTTTCGACCATGGTATCGCTTCCAGGGTAACCCAGCCATTTCTATCGTCGTACGAGTTCGCGCCGTAATATTTGTTTCTCTTCAGGGTGTCGTTTAAGGCGTCTGCGAGCTGCAGTCAAGAAAGTTAATAGGTGATTTAATTAACTTGATATTAACTTATAATTGATTAATCGATTTTATCAAATTGTTAGGATTTAATACGATCCAAAATCAACAGAAAAATAATTAAATTTCCGACCCCAATTTCGTCCCTAAATTGTCAAAATAACTACTCACGAATATTTAAATCTATTTTACTAGAAAATGCTCCAAATTTCGAGTTTGCCATTTTACTATGTAATTAAAGTATTTCCAAATTCTCAAATCCATTTTAGGATTCGGTGAGAAAAGTAGCTAATTAAGATCTTGAGGCAAAAAATCCATATAATACACGTATGTTTTTTTATCAAAAACCTTAACAAAGTTACATAAAAATAAAAATGTCCATAATTCTGTTATATTAAAATAATATAAACCTAGATAAATAATTATATAATGCCAATCCACGAAACAAAACGGAAATATTCGAATCCTTATAACACAGGTATGTTTTTCGTTCAAAAACCTTGACGAAGTAAAATAATATAAAACCAGATAAATAATTATATAATGCCGATTCACCAAACAAAACGGAAATATTCGAGTCCTTATACCACAGTTATGTTTTTCGTTCAAAAACCTTGACGAAGTTAAATAAAAAAAGTTACAAAGTAAAAATGTCCATAATCCTCACCTCTTCTTCGTTCACCGTAGAATTCATGGCCATCAAAGTGGGTTTGGTATCCTTTTCGTAACTCGCGGTGGAAGTTTGAGTAGTCGTCTCGTCAACTTCCAGAAGAAGTGGTTCAAAGGCCGGTTTCACAATCTTCAAAGGGTATCTGTTATTTTTATCAGTTGTGCTTCTAATCCTGTTCGCGTACTCCTCGAGGAACTTGTTCAAAACTTCGGGGTTGAAAGTCGAGGATTCCAGGAAAGAGTTCCTTCTGTCATTCGAAATATTCGTTATTCCTTTGATCATCCTTTCGTCCTCCGGAAAAGCACTTTGTGGCTTATCATTTGTCGAAATTGATTCGTGCAGTACTCTCGGACTCTCTTGTTTCGTTTTGAATAATTCGGAACCGTTTGTCTTCATCTTCACGAAGTACCTCGTACTGCATAATGATTCTTCTAATGCGAGGATTAATAGGAGTAAATAAATTGGTCCCCTTGGTAACATCTGGAAATACAGAAGAAAATATGTAAAATATTTAATAATGAAATATATAAAATCTGTTATGTTTTTGGGTGGTTGTTTCCTCGAATATTGGATGATATAAAACGTAAGAAATATTTAAATAAAATGGTCAAGCAATATCCTGAATAATGTAATGCAAGGTTATGATACTTTTATAATATTTTATATAAAGCAATTCATTTTCAATATTTTATCAATAACTATGAAAATTAAAGTCAAAAGATTACCCCAAAAGACAATATTCTTCTTCGATCCGCTTTAACCATTATTTTTAAAAAGTTTCATATTCGATAAAATTATATATATAAATATTAAATATGAACATTTTATGCATTAAAATTTTAATACAAAAAGCACCAATTCGAATCAATATTTCAATAATTATAATCTTCAAAATTACAAAGAATACATTCAAATAAAAAACATCGAAAAAGGGAAGCAGATGAAAATACAACAAGAACGTAGGTGAAAAAAAAGCGCGTGGATCAAGAAGGCGTATAATCGAGGTAAAAGGTCCAATTAGAAGAAGAGGAATAGGGAGAATGTGATGAACAAGAAGAATAAAAAGAGTAAGAATAAAAGAGTCTCGGATAAACAGCGTGGCACTGACCGTGTCGATTTACTCGTCCGACTTCCGTTCGGGCCGGCGCCTTCGTTTAATTACATGAACAACGAGGACCCGCCTCAGTTTGTCGCCTCGGGAATGTCAGGGAAAAAAGTCAAGAAAAAAGAAACCCGTTAGGAAATCACTGGTCGTCGCTCGGGAAAACTCGTAGGTGTACTCGAACTAGCTCGACGACCTCGACTCTTCAAGGTCCGAGATGGCTCTGTCGCCAAGACGTTGCCCTCGTTTGCTTTTAATCCAGGTCCCCACTTCCTGGCTACTTGGTCCATTTTGCATCTCTTTTCCACGCTCTCCTTTTATATGACGCTCGTATCTCTCTCAGCACGCTGGTCACCTGGAGAACGGACACCATCTCCACCGTCCTGGCTTCCCGAGTTTCCCCCGGACACCATAAACCCTCCATTTGCTTTCTTCCTCGCACCAAACTTCTGTCATCCTTTTCCTTCTTCCTTGCACCAAGTTCTGTTATCCTTTTCCTTCTACTTTGCATCAAGGTTCGCCATCCTTTTCCTTCTTTCTTGCATCAAGCTTTACTATCCTTTTCCTTCTTCCAGGAACTGCGACTACTTCCGAGAATTAATTGGGTTTCATTTTTGACGGGTTTGCGGAGTAATTGTGGTGGAAGTATATTAATAAATTATTTAATTAACAAAATAATAAAATGATTTCAATTATTGGGGAACTATATTTGTTAAATTGAGGCTGCTACCTTTATTGATTTAAATAATAAACTATTGGGAATAATCTTAGTTGCGTCGTTCATTATATATTAATATCAGCTCTTGGATCTACTATTCTGTATTAATTACTTACAGGATTACAATTGATTTATTTTTTTACTTTCATTTTTCCAATTTCCAACCGCGCTAATTTCAGTGATATCTAAGCCTTATCTATAACTTCCAAATTGATAACAGGTAACTTAAGCATTTTAAACTAGTGCCATTTACAAAAAAGGCCTTTTACAAAGAATTATATTAATTGATAAAATGATGGATTATTTTAATTGAAATCCTTGCAATGTCAGAGTTGGCCTGATACGATAAGATAGCAGGAATTGTATCAAGGAAAATCTATTTGACATCGATATCCAGTCATTTGCACGGAATTCATAGAGATTCTTCCCGGCGATGACGATGATCTTGAAAAAGAGACAAGGAAGAAGTCAGGACTTCCGTCATGCACTAATTGTAGTGCCGCAGACAATCAGCACCTCGTTTACACGCTGAATTTTCTGGTTACGCTATACAGCGACATTTTTCGCAGTCCAACCATTTTTTCATTATTCCGAGATTTTTAATTATATAATTATCATAAAAATGCGAACTTTTGAGATCCTTAATTGAAGGCTTCTTTCTCTTCGCCAATAAAAAGACGATTTTTCCAGTAATTTCAAGTGTCCGTAATTAAATTATTATGTGTAATTTAAGTAATATATATAGCCCTTAAAATGAGTCCTTTTTTAAGATTTCAACAAATTTTTATCATTCCCATTTTATTAAATTTTACGTGCAAATATAAATTTTATAGTAATCTGGATGAATTATAATAATAAAGAACTTCAATTCGAAGGAAAATATTCTAATAAAAACGATAAATATTATAACAAATCTGCGAATCCAAAATTTGTAATTTTAACTTTTTAATTTACTCGACTCTTATAATATCACAATATTCAATGTATACAATCCATTCTTTTCCTTTCTTTCTATATTATTCTTATTCTTATCCTTATTCTTTTAGTAGATTTTATTTATTATATTATTTTACTATATTTTATCTATGTTATAATAGTCGGTGTTCTAAAATTGTAACAATTATAATTCTAGAAATGGAATAATATTGTGAATAAGTTTCACTGGCCAAATAAATCAACTACATTCGAGTCCTCCGAACGACGTTTTCCATATTATTATTATTGTTGTCATTGCTATTATTTCGGACTCGCGAGACAAAGAATGCGTAGAGAGTTTACATCCTTTTGTGTGAACCCAGGCGGTGTCTTTACCTTAATATCGCGTCTTTCATCAAAATACAACTTTCACCATTTAAATGTGCAGAAATTAGTCCGCGATAGAGAGATCCATGTACTTTTACTCCGTAATAATAGAGAAGATGTAAAACACGGCGTTTGTTATCAAACCATCATTAACTATGTTACATTTCAAAATAGAGACATCACGAGGAGAAAGAAGAATACTTGGTTCCGTTTAATTATATCACTATATATTATAATAACATAATAATGATCTAATAATTACTGAAAATAATCAATTTAATACAATATATTTCTGCAAAGATTGAAAATATATTTCTGAAAAAGTCTTATCTTTTAAAATACTCCAATATAAAATTGTATATACTCAATTAAAACTTTTTATAATCAATTTTATGTAATCCAAATTTTATATTCGAGTATTTTATACTAAATAGTATAAATAACACTATTAATCGATATTATAAAATATCGATTTAATTGTATTAATATAATATAATATATGTTAAACTATATAATTCTGTTATTATAATATACACAGTAGTATTATTATATACTAATAATATATCAGAATTATTAAAGAACAAAAGAATGTAATATTTTTTATTGATAAGAGTACCATATTCTCAAGCATTCGGAATTTTTTATTTGTATCTTATTTAAAGGAAATAATTTAGCTACTCATCGAACGACGAGATATTAATTAAATTGTTTATATTTACGCATAATTAACAATATATCTACGATTTTATGAACGAAATATATTTTTATGATACTCCAAGATATTCTTGCAAGATACTCTTCATCTTGGATCAAGAGATGCTCCACATATTCACTCGTAAACTTGTCATAGCCAAGAATGCTTCCTGTTGCTGATTAGTAACATGACTCTGATAAGATGCGACGGACGTAATTCAGTATCCGGATTAATTACGGTTAATCTGCTAAACGTTGAGCGTATAATAATTGAATGACCTTCAACTAATTCCTCCCCAAAATATAGTAAAACAGTTATCCACCGCGTAATAATTATTGGAGTTTATGGAATATTCTTTATAATATTTGACTATGATTCAGCATTTGAAATCTTTGCCGGATTCGTGATAATTATAACAATTAAAAAAAGCGAACAGAAAAATTATTATTCTACTGGATTTATAAATATTACAGCAATTAAGTTAATTTATTAATATTTAATTAATATTTAATTGAAAGGTGTCAGTTAATATTTCGGTTCTTCGAAAGTATGGATTCCATAAAATAAACCACGAGTTAATTGATATTCCTTGAAAGAACCAATATTTGACGAAATATTTGTCTGCAAACAAAAATGGCGATGGTCAGTCAGCCAAAAGACTTTCTTTTCGAGTTCAATGATATTAAAAAATGACAGTTGTTGTTGCACATATTTTAATAACTTTAAAATTAAGTAATATTCAACATATTTGTGGGTTTGCATGGAGAGTACTTTGTACTTTGTTTCGCGACAAGAATAACGCATAAAACAAAATGGTGACTCGTGGAAAAAGATTAGGAACGTTAGCCCGAAAATCTCATTTCGAGGGAATTCTCACGATTTCTAATTGCAAGTATAACTTTAAAGAGGCGAGCACACCGTGGCAATTATGTTTTTACGATTCTCCATGGTTGCGCGGTTTATTGTTGTTTTGCTGGTAATAGAAATTTGGCTCCGAAGAAGTTGGATTCCAACGCTCGATTAAGGACGCGCCGGGAAGCGTCGGAAAAGACAAAGAAGGCCGATTTTCATGGCGAATAAATCACCGATTTGACCTTCTTCGAGATGAACGTGAGTCTTCCTGGTGAACTGATCACGTGGAATCTTTAGTTCCTAGGGATATTTGCGCTTTCATGGCCCAGAAACCTCCACCACTTTTTTCCCCCAAGTCTTCTCTGGTCTCGCGATTCTTGCTCGCCCGAATCGATTAAGTGAAACGCTTCTAACGTTTCCGTTTTACGAGCAGCTTCCGATTACCTCTTCTTCGTGCCTCCGCATTCTCACCGGCTGCCGATTTTTGCATTCTCGACCCACAAAACCAATCGTTGTTTCTGCCACGAGTTTAAAGAGGTAATTGCTGCTATTCCGATAACCGATCTGAACAACCGATCGGGTTTATGGTGTCTCGAACTCGTTTTATGCTTTATGTCACTTCTTACGAAGTGGAGGCTACATAAACAGTGAAACGGGAAGGCGATGGTCAGCCAAATGATTTTCTTCTCGCGTCGAATTGTATTCGAAAATTGGCTGTTATTAAATGCACGATAAACAGAATAATATACTACATACTGTTAATCGTTAATTTAATGATAAATTAATAACGGTAGGTATGCGGATACCAAATAAATTAATATAATATAACTATTCATAATATATCGAATGGAAATATATCTTGATCGTTAATATATTGAATTAAAATAAAAACTATGAAGTAGAAATATTATGTTCGTTCACATGTGTACTTACAAAAATATCGAAAATATTTGCGATTAACGAGGACGTTGTTACCTTACTTCTTTTAAATAACTAATTTACAATAATCTTTTCAGTCTTTTCAATAATCAATCGTGAAATAATTTAATTAATGCGCACAAAACGACTTGTGTTTTGGGGTAAAGTTAAATCATGCTGAAAATGTAATATTTTCGAAATTACAAGTAGAATATCATCTCAAAAACAAGCCGAAAATATTAATTCACAGAATATAAACGATGAGACGCCAAACATGTACAGAAATATTAAAATTCATGAAAGAACAAGAAGTATTCATTTTTTAAGGAAAATAATGAGAACATTTACTTTTCACAGTCGCCACTCAGTTTATTGCAGTAATTCGAGTGACGCCTGAGATGCGGCATTAAGATTTCCTTCAATTATCATTTGTTACTAAATTGTCCATCACCGACAACTGGAGCAAATCTCAATGTCGTCTTTCAATCGCATTCGAATTTTCGCAATAAATTGCTAGACGACTGATTAAAGGG
Source organism: Nysson spinosus (assembly GCA_910591585.2). Taxonomy (NCBI): domain Eukaryota; kingdom Metazoa; phylum Arthropoda; class Insecta; order Hymenoptera; family Crabronidae; genus Nysson; species Nysson spinosus. Next base: position 13,574,982 of record OU342830.1, on the reverse strand, counting down.
TTCAGAATCGCCATCGAAATGGAAAATGAGGAACGTTACATGAAATACAAGACTACGTTACGAAGAATGTAATAAAAGAAAATTCGATTGAATTACCTTCGAATTACCTTCGAATACATGGAATCATCGTCGGAGTGGATGGCTATGAGTCTCGGATAGTTAGAACGATATCCGTTTTATATACAGACGGGGTAGAATTTTTCGTTTGATATTCCGCTTCTATGGTGCGGTCTGCTGCCCTACTCGAAACCGGAATTGGGTCGTTCGAGGCATAGATAACCGCGAGAACGACGAGGCACGATTAAAAAGTAAGAAGCACGAGCGAGCCAGGCAAGTGCAGGGAACGTCTACTTTCATTGTCGGCTGAAACTACTTCGAACGGGGAGGAAGGAGGAAGAAAATGGAAAGAAGGGGAATATCCTCTTAGCGAACGTACAGGAACAACGCGATTCCGAGTAGCCTACAATCTAGACATCCTACTAGGATCTTTCTGCATCTACTATTCAAGAGTATCTACGTATTCTTGGCTTCTCGTCGCGCCTCCTCCTTTCTTGGCACTCTATGCTTTTTTCTGATAGATTGCGCCCGAACATCGTTCCAGCAGCTATATTTATTTATTAATTTCATTATTAATTTAACTATTGTATTTAATTTGTTTAAACAACTCCATTAAAGTAGCTATAGCTACTTTAAATTTCATTCATATTAATATTTCTGAATATCATTTTCTGTGATGAAAAGTTTAAAATGTGAATTCATGCACTTGTTTTACTATAAAAAAGCACTGGGTTTATTTGATGATTAGTGTACCGTTTCATTCGTGGTTTTTCTGCACGAACTTTTTTATTATATTTTATTTATTTGTAACCATTTTATTAAAAACATGAAGTCGATATTTCTATTAGATTCTGAGGAGAGAGCTTGTAACACTTCATTTGGTACACCCTGTATATTCCTTCGGACTTTTGGGACACCGAATGGCAAGTGTTACTTTTAACAGGAATTAAGTCGTCGGTTTAAACGGTCGAAAAGAAAGCGTTTTAAATGACGAATAATTTAAAAAACAGTGGCAGATGACTGCCGGATGATCTTCATGCAACGGTAACAATGAGTTTCCAAGGAAAGTATATACATATAAGGAGGCAATTAAATGTTTTTACTGGAAGGAGACACGCGTCCAACGCAGATCTCATTGTCAGCTGTGCGGAATCACGGGAGGATGTAATTGAAACTTTTTACGAATTCCTTTCAATGAGATTTCTTTCGAGATTCTGGCACCATTTTCACGGCGACTCAAGCCGCGTAATAATAATATCAATTTGGCAATGAAAATTGTCAGCGTGCGTTAAACATTTATAATTTCACGCGAGTAATTAAACATTATTTTCCAAGAGATATCATAATCATTATATTTAACGAGAAAAAGGAACGAATAGTTTAATGGAGAAACTAGATTGCTGTATTAGTGCAGTTTAGTTTTTTACTGTATTTGTGTAATTCTAAAAATAGGAAACGAAACTACGATAAGACTAACGTTAACTTCCTTAATTTATATGCAGTTAATTAATTCCATCTAAATGAATTGATCAAATTAAAAATGTTTACTTTTAACATAGTTCAGGAATAATTATTTCCAGGAAATTACGAAAATAATTATTATGTTTTCTAAGTACTTAACGTTTCTAAGTACTTAATTAATTATTAAAACCGGTTTTTTAATATCATTCTGCTTCGGAAATTCTAATATTTTAAATGTGAAAATAATTATGATTTTATCTTATCTTATGTTATATGTTCCTTGTACCAATACGACATTAAAATAAGATGAAACAATAATTATTTCAAGTACTTGTAATTAATATAAATTTAATATCAACTGATAATATAAATGTTCGTATATAAAGAAAAATAGCACATTACAGTATATTTAAGTGAGGAACATTAAATCGAATATACTTTAGAAATATTATTTTCAAACTGAAAATAATGTGGGATTAAAAAAATCAAAAGATGGACCAAGATCTGTTTGCGTTGAATCGATACGATTCGATCGCATCGATTCAATAAAATCTGATATGAAACTGTTGAAAGAAAGCTAAAATAATGTTTGACCAAACAGTTCGTGCGGTTTTTAACATGTGAACAGAAAGTGATTTTTATTCAATTTTGTTATATTTTCACGATTTTTTTTTACTTAATAATGTATTGCCTGTGTTGACTTATATTTGTTTATATTTTGGGTGGCTTCATAATTCCGTGCTGATAAAAGTCCTTCCATATTCACGCAAAAAAACTGTCGCAAAACGCACTGACTTTCTGGCTAATCCAATAAATAGACGAAGAAAATCTGCATTACTGGTTCGCGGAATATGAGCAGCGAGCGGAAGGGATGAAAAGACTTTCTAAGGCGAGTTTTATCAGCGAGCGGCGAGAGTCTGACCTTATTTCAAACCGAGGTCAACCTGCACGGAGGAAACTAAACGATGCCTTCCATACTAGTTCTTAGATATGAATTATTCACGTTTTACCATTAAAAAAATAACTCTCGGTATTCGCTCTGCAAAGGTGAGTTTAACTGCGATACATTAAATCATTCCGTGTAAAATTTAAACGTGATTGTCCTGTTTCAAGGAACAACAAATGCGTAGATCTCGCGGAGAAAGTTCACACAAGTTTAGATGCAAGTTAATATTAGAATAATCTTATCCTTAGAATTATTGAAATTAGACCAATTTATTCTTAGAATTATTGAAACTACAATAATTTGATTCCTAGATTTATTGAAATTCGAAAAATTTGATTCTTAGATTTATTGAAATTCGAAAAATTTGATTCTTAGATTTATTGAAATTCGAAAAATTTGATTCTTAGATTTATTGAAATTCGAAAAATTTGATTCTTAGATTTATTGAAATTCGAAAAATTTGATTCTTGGATTTATTGAAATTAGAATACGTTTATTCTTAGAATTATTGAAATTAGGATAATTTTATTCTTACATTCATCGAAATTAGAATAATTTTATTCTTAGATTTATCGGAATTAGGATAATTCTATTTCTAGATTGATTGAAATCGGGTAAATTTTGTATTCTTAGAATGATTGAAATAGGAATAATTTTATTTTCAAAATTATTGACATTAAAATAATTCTATTCTGATTCTTCCTAGTGTACTGTATCATCTAAAAGCTATAATTTTATTGTGTTACTTTACACTATTATCACTATTATCATACAATAATCACAATTAGTATTCACAACACAATCGTTCTGCCATCTCAAAGGACGATAAATTTATCGAAACCAGGTCAGACAAATGTCTCGAAAGCTTTCACAGAATTTTCGACTCTTTCTACGCGTTGCATTTACGGAGGATGCTGGAACTAAACGTCGAACCGGCGACTCTCTTAGAGCCAATTGGAGTGAGAACGACGATTAACCAACGAAAATTGTTCACGCTTTTTAGAAAACCCACCGCCAGAGTTAAAGAACCCTCTCCACGAACTTAAACCTTTAGTCTCGTTTACGTCGCAATGAAAACAACAATTCCTCCATTCTTATCAAGAAACTCTTACTTTACTCGAAGATGAATCTAACGTTTGAACAAAAATTGGTCATCTTACTTTACATCTTATCTTTAAAAAATGTCTCTTGCGAAATAGACTTGTTAAACGTGCAAATTAAAAACAAATACTTTAATGAAGATGGCGTCGAAGAAGTTAAAAATAATTTTGAAAATAATACTTCGAAGGAAATCCACTTAAATCGAACGATAAACGCGTCGGTGGATGATCCAGGAAATTATCGAAATATTTTTCAAAAGGACATCTTAAAAAACATTAGTGATTTCCGACCTAGCAATTATTTGGGGGAAATCCAGGAAGCAAGGATCACGACAGGACCTTTTAATAAGGTTCATCATATCAAGTTTGATAACAACGTTGATAGCAACATTTATCAGAAAGAGTCGGAAAACGTGAAGCTAATTAATCCTGGAGTAATTCAGTCTACGATACAGGATAATCGTCAAGAATTTATTGGACACATTCCGGATGTCCTGAAGGAGACCAATCAGAAAAGTACTGAAACGAGTGGACGGATAAAATTCCAGGACGAAGTTAAAAGCGTTTCTGAAACTCCGAGGATTCTGTATCAGGATGTGTCGAAGGACGAAAAAGTGTACCAACCTATCACCGAAAATTCCAGGCATTTCGAGAATGCGCCGGGTTTCCAGGACTTCGAGAAACCTGTCTACGAACCGGAAGTGCCTACGGTTTTTGATAAACCAGTGAGGTTCCAAGGAGAGTCGGAAAAACATGATTTAGGCGCTGCGACCAGCGATGGACTCAGGTCACCATATTTTGGGTTGATCGATTATAATCATTATCAACCGATTCATCAGGAATTCGAAGTCGTTAGGAAGCCTGATAACAGCGTGGTTTACGTGCATCAACAAGAATCGTCCTTTATGAGAACTAGGAAGTTTCCATATCCTTATTACCAACCTCCGATTGGCTACCATGAAATCGCTTTCGTCGACGACGCACATCCTATCGCGCATTATCCTCAAAAAAGACAGTGAGTTTTGGAATTTTTCAAGTGTTTGTTTAATAAAACTGTTTTTCATAATAATTTTATTGAGATAGTAAATTATTAATAACGGATTACCACCCTTTTTTTATCATCACTAAGTCATATAGTAAATAATCTTCACACACGGTGAAAAAGTAAAAAGGAAAGTGTTTGAATTGTTTAATAATAAAAATGTAAATCTTTATAAAAATGAGCTTCATAAACTTGCATCACGTTGAGAAAGGTTCATTAAATATCAACGAGAATATTTATCATATAAAAGTTGTTAATTCAGCATCAAATATTGTCCTGTTTTTGGAAAACGAAAACTGCATGAACTTTCTTGCGAACCTAACAGAATTAATATAAACTAGCTATACTAATAAACAATAATTAACTATAAACAGAATTAATAATACTACTATATCATTTCTACGACTAATTGTAAGTTTTAGAGGACAAAAAGAAAGCAGCGTATTTAAAAAAATTCCCTTCTTCATTTTTATTACATTTCCTTTTTAAACATAAATATTATTACTATTTAAATATTAATACTGGAAGAATAAGACTATTTATAACGAATTAAGGTTTCAACGGAATCAAAAATATTCCACTCGGCACGAAATAATTTCAATTTCAATTTCATATTCGTACAAAAGTAATTATTTATTTCATAGCAAAAAACTGATGAAAATCGTACGAGCTTTTTTGGCTAATCCAATAGTATATTTAATTATAGTATATTCCTAGATTGCTTTACTTACTTTTTAATAATGTTAATAAATAATTCATTATAATATTTATTATAATAAAAAAACAGAGCTGGTTTTGTCAAATATGACTCCTTAAAAATATTTTGGTTTCATTGTATCTTTATTTATAACGTAATAAAAATGTTTTCCCAGGATATCACCTTGGAAGAAGATCATTCACTTAATCGGAGCATTTTTACCTCTCGGTTTACTTTTGGCATCTCTGACACCGAATGTCATTAAAATCGGCAACACAACGTGAGTGCAATCGATTTCCGTGTCTTCGATGACCGCCAATAAAATTCTTTTTCGAATTATAATCAAGGACGAATTCCTTTTAGACAACCGAATATCGTTCTTTCAAAATGGCGGGTCGCTGACCTTCCGGCGGAGCATAAACAGCAACGACAGCTCGGTGAACTTTGCGAGGAAAGGAAGATCTGCGAGCTAATTGTTTCCGGTGGCAAAGCTGGCTCGAATATTTTGGAAAATATCCTGTGGAATCTTGCTACGAGGTATTTTATAATGATATTAATTAAGCGGTGATAAATTAGTGATAATATGAACGGATTAGAAAGATAACAATTTTACAGCTCGGTAATCTATCATATTTTATTATACTTATATTAATTATTTTTATAAGAATTACTTTTAGAAGACATCTGAATAACTTTGGTGGGAACTTTTTGATTATTTACTGTAATTCATTGATGTTTAAAGATTTCAGTATTTACTTTCATTTCTTTATATCTACAAATTTATATTAATTTGTATTCATATTGCGAATTTGTCATCCACCAATTCTGCCAGTAATCCACTAACCTCAGTTATTTTTATAAGCATTATTTTTAGAAGACTTTTATTTTAATTCGATATATTTCAAAAATTGTGTTAAACATGTAAAATACTAAAAATGATTTTTCCAATTCAACAAATTTAATAAATTCTTTATATCCGGCATTTTCATATTACTCAGCCATTTAAATTGATTGGAATTTATGGTTTTATTTCAGAACCAGCGAAACAACCGCAAAGGAAAATGGCCTCGAAAACGTTTTCGAGGCGGCGAGGAAAAAAGACTGCGCATCGATAAGTTGTTCCACTTCCAGCAAAAGTAATAAAGGGATTTGAATGTACGAGGTGTAAAATTCGATTGTTGGGTCGCGGAACGGTGGAACGTTTGCTTTCTAAGTGAACAGGGGCAAAACGAGACGTCCTACGTGACTGTCTTTTAAGGCGCGAAAGTTACCGTGAGCACGACGATTCACCAGAAAAAAGTGAAAATGCCTGACAAAGGCACGAAAGGGAATACGAATTTTTTCAACATGAACTCATTGTTTCGCGAACAATGAACAATTACGAGTTCATATGTATTAACGGAGGTAATAATTAAGCTGCTTGGATGCCAAAGTGATTAATTTATTCATTGAAACCACTTTTTGATAATTTTTTAATATTACTGTCAAATGATTGGTGTTCAAAGTTTCATAATTATCAATCTTCCCCAATTTTGGTTTGATGGAGTCAGTCACTTTAATCGCAAAACGAAAGTAATAAAAAAGTGATAATTATAAAACGATATACATTTTTATGACGGAGAAAAGTGAATCTACTTTTTATATAAATGCTAATGGAAAATTAAGAATTGTGGAAATATTAATATTAATTCGAAGGTAATACGAATTATTGATAAGTGTACTAATTAAAAATGAATACCGTCGAATAATTTATTAAATGTATTAAATGTATGACTATGGATTATTAAGTATTCAGTAATGCTACATAACAATTTGATTCCGACGGAGAATTATTCAAAATTTCTTCCTCCCGATACTTTCACTTTGCATTCTGAAACTTCTGATTACGTTCTTTCATATTAAAATATGCTGTAATATATTGGTTAATAAATATAACATTCCAGCATTAATTTTCCATTATAATATTCCAATTGAAATATTTTATTAACTGGCCAATATTCTGAATTCGATTATCACACGATTTTTACATATAATTATAATAATTCATTACATATTTTACATTATAGTATGTTAGAAGCACGTTTCCAACATTTCTATATTAATAATGTTTAATAATGACAATAATTTTCATTGTTTATAGTTTGTATGATAATTGTTCATGGTTCTATGTCTTTAATATGCGTTTAATGGGAAGTATATTTCCAACATATTATAATTAAATATATTCAATTAATTTGTTATCCTACTATTATTCCCACTAATATTTCCAATATATTATAATTAAACATATTTCACTAATTTATTATCTTACAATTATTCCCACTAATATTTCCAATATACTATAATTAAAAATCTTTAATTAATATATTATTCTACCAGTATTACCAATAATAATTGCATTATGTATTATATTATATATTCCAGTATATCATAGTAATAATATTCCAATTAATATTGCAAATATGCCTCCAATAAAATGCATATAAAATGCACGCAACCATAAATACCAACGTTCCAAACCATAAAATGGTTTCCATTACAATCAGTGCACGAAATAAATCAAAATTCCAAGTGCGCGAGGCTAAACGTAGAGTGATTACGCGACTGAGATTCGAGGCGTGAAAGTTAGCATGATAATGAACGAAAGAAAGGCGAAAGAAAGGTGCAAGAGAGGGACGAAGAAAGAGTAGAAGGAGGGGGTTCGATAAAAAAAAATGTGAAAAAGGGTAAGGCAAAGATACGCGGTGGAAAGGTGGGGACACTCATTTGGGAATTGCTGGTGCGAGTTCGTAAGTGAAAGTAGTCACCGGGTATAAGTGGGTCGGTATTCCATGCCGGTATTCGAAACGAAGTATTTTCTGCGCGTCCACGAGATACGCCTTATCGGTAAGCGCAGACCAACTTTCACGTACATTTCGAACACCCGTTGCATATCTTTATGCAAACCCGGACGAGATATCGATGCACTCGCATTAAAAGTACTCCTTTCTCGTGGATTTCTGCGAGATTTCCGCTTAGAAAGTGCAAACTTTACCGCTCGGGCAAATAGAATGCCGGGGAATCAAGGATGACTCAGAGTCATTTGGATCATTGGAACTTTAATCGACCCGCATGGGAGTTGACTTCCTAGAAAGGTTATTAATGATCTAGATAAATGTTTAATTATATTAGGTCACCGTTCGTGGTATTCTTGATGGATTTAATTCTATTTGGTCATTCCGATCTAATTCTACTTCGGGCTTCGTTTGTGAAATCATTTAAATCCATTGAGAATCGAAGAATGTTATTAATAATTAGAATTAATATGTATACAAGATATCTTCAACGCGAAGATTAATGATCTGTTTAAATATTTAATTATATTAGGTAATTATATTACTTCTTGTTAAGTTTGAAATAAATATATGTATTTGCTAAGAAATGACAAACTTTAATGAATTTATTAGTTAACTCACTCAACAAGAATTCATTCCTTACTTCCTGCACCAATCATTATACATCAAATTATACGTTTCTTTCCAAATATTTTTCAACTTCGTCCGTCCACGAAGAACGAAAGAGTAACAATTTCCTCCGCAGAATTTCGGGTCACGAAATTGGCGAGGGCTTTGATCAATTTCATTTTAATTCACATTTAATTGGCGGCACGTTTGTAATGAAGTTCGGTATTATGGTGTCGGTGTAAGTTCAGAGAAAGAGAGCAAGAGAGAAAGAAAGAAGGAAAGGGAGATAGTGAGAGGAGAAAAAGGCGTGAATCGTGCAACCGACGGGATTAAATGAAATTACCGAGTGGTAAAAGACGGTGATTAGTCACGTGAGTGTCGGAGAAAAATACCGGATGGGAATCGGATTTCGGGTCGCAAACGACTCTTCTCCATTTTCACTTCAGGAATGCAAGAGAGGCCAGAACCTCTCTTGATTACTCTGCCCCCTACCCCCTCCACTCCACCTCATGAATAAAGCACAGATCGATTAATGATGTTCTATTAAATTATTTCTATGCAACCGAATCTCTGATTCCTCGATTAACCCGAATTTATTACGAGGACGTGTGAAGTTATTTTCTATAAAGATATTTGAATTCGAAATTATTATAATCATTATCTGAATTCGAAATTATTATAATCATTATCTGAATTCGAAATTGTTATAATTATTATCCGACTTCGAAATTATGTGAATATTTGCGTGTCCTTTTGATACGAAATAAATAAAAATTTGTATCAAAATATATAAAAGGGTTAATGAATCATAACATCCATGAATTAATTGATGTATTATAATGTGACATTCCATTAAATTATTCATATATTATAACCTGACAATCCATTAATTTATTTATATATCATAATACTAATTGACATTTATTTATTACCAGATTATGACATCCATTAATTTTGTTATTTCATTGAGCCTGGAATGATTATAATTGCCGTTTGATGTTATTATTTTGTTGTGATTGTATTCATATAATTTAAGAAAGTAATTGAAAACATTATCCATGTTATTTAATAAAGGAAGAATGATATAATAATTCGAATTAAGAAGCAAAGGTGGAAGTTGATATTTAATGGTCGTATTTAAGGTACTAATTGAATTCGAAAATTAATGAAATTTGTGCACGTTAATGGCAAGGAATTTCAAGAAGAGAAAATATCCAAGAAACCATAAAAGAAGCCATTAAATGGTTCCCATGCAGCAGAGGTTCTGAAGCATCGATTAACCCGAATTTACTATAAAGATATATGAAATCATTCTCCGTAATAATATTCGAATAAGTGTTTCGTTGACCCGAATATTCGTTCGCTAAGTCGATAATGAATAAATAAATGATGTATTATTATATTAATTATTCTCGCCATTACCATGATTTTGTCAAATAAATCAGAACCGTTATTAAATAAATAGATTCAGACCTCAATTATTATAATTTTTAGAGAAAGAGGCATCAACTTATTCAACAATCTAAATTATTCAAATACAGTTTAATCTTCCATTTTCCATTTTTCCATTTTGTAGTTTAATTTTCCAATCATTAAAATACAGTTTAAGTTCCTATTTTGGACGAAATCAGATTAAATAAAATTGACTAACTACGGTGACATATTAAATATTGTATAAAATCAAATATAATTGTAAAATTAAATACAAATATTAAAATTAATTACGAAATTAAATATTAAAAGGAAAAAAAATGTGGTGGAATATTGATATCAAACTAAAATATTAATAAATATGGAGTGTAGACGTAGATCGATAAATCTCAATAGAAAAAAAGATGTTCGGTTGACACGAGACATATTAAAATATCGATAATTGATTATAGAAAATACGAATCTGAGAAACCGAGGATGGACTCAGAAAAATGTCGTCAAGGTTGTTAAATCGATACATCAACTTAAACCAAAGTCGTCGGCTGACTGAAAACGTACTTATTTCACTTAAGACATTCCGCCCCAGAATTTCTATAGTTTCTACAAATGTCGGAAGTAGGAAGATTACTTAAAACCAATTAAACCCGGATGAACCCGTGGATAATTATGTCCTCCGCACCGACACTTTATCGTCGACTTTCACGCCTTTAATCTCTCTTACTACTTTATCAACTATCATTAAAATTCGTAATTATCGGACATAAATCTCGAGATTAAAATGGCTCCAGTTTGCCAGCACTGATTCTGTCTCATCAATTATATCTCATCCTAGTCTAAAAGTAAGACTGGCTTTCTGTTTTATCCTTATTTCGATCATAACGTCACAGGACACCTGTGTTCTTCCAAATTGCAACGTAAAAAAGAAATTTCTTGAAATCATAAATTACTTTGAAATATTGGGATCCTGTTACTCTATGTATTGGTGTTATTATTACTTTGTGCAAATAGTATGAAATAGTAATTTTATAGTAAAATATTCATTTCACTTAAGGTAATTAAGATAATAATTTTTTTAGGGAACAGAACCCTTTATAGTAAAATTATGATTTTAGTAGTAAAATTAATATTTGTAATTAATATTTTACTATGAACGGATCGATTACCTTAAAAAATTATTATGTTAATAACTTAAAAATAGCTCTTCACAATGAATTTCATATAAAAAAATAAGGAATACTTTTTACGCAATAGAAATACTAAAAGATTCCAGTAATGCCAACTACGATATTTCAGTTCCACGTAAAAAATATATTCCTCTGTTTATTGTTCTGCGGAATCCAACTATCTTGACATTTTCAAACGTTCATCAACATTCTTGGCTGTAAACCGCTCATTTAACCCTTCATTTGCCATCTTGGTTTACCTTTCTTGCTCAATACCGACAAATCAAAATTGTATACAGGTCAAAATGCTTGTTTTATTCAAAAATTGTATATTTCTTTGTAACTCGATAATTGTATATTTACTGGAACCATCGCAAAAAGGCATCGAGTTACTTTTGAACTCTCTTCTTCTCCGGAAAATGTCGGATTGAAATTACTTCCAAGAATCATTTTCTTTCGCCAATATCATGAATACCAACATGACGATAAAAATACAGTGCTATTTACTAAGAGGTTAGGAAAGAAAATGTCTTTCTGCTCGTCCTTGACGAGAATTCGTTAAGAATTAAGAGCACGTATGCGCGAGTCATTATATTCGTTGAGATCCTCGAAGGCCTCCGCGTTTTCCAATATCGCTCGACAATTGCACACTTGTTTTCCTTGACATACCTCGAAGACGAACCCACACGTCGTTTTAACGAGACACGCCACCTACGGATCACCTACAGTATTACGCGCTACCTCAAAAAACCTTTTAAATCCTTTCTCGCGTTCTCGTCATTCATAATTATGCCATCCTATGAATATGCAGAGTCTCCTTCACCCAGAAGGATGAGTATTCCATTCTTTATACTGGATTCCTTAGCCCACGTTTAACGTTTGAATACGGAGATTTAAAAGAAACCACCACGAAATTCCATGCTTTTGATGTACGTAGACTAATGTCTTCAGATTGTACAGTAATCTATTGATTTTGTGGCAGTAATATGAAGGGATTACAGAATCTTAATATTTTATAATAATATACTAATCTATAGCAATATTTCGTAGACTAATAGGATCTCGATATTTTATAGTAACATATTAATTTATAGCAAAAGGACATGCGATAATAGAATTTTAATATATTGTATAGTAAATGAATTAGTGGGAAGGTATTAGGAACCTAATCTCCAGAAATATAACCGGTGCTCGTAAGATTGTAACGATGAAAAGATTAATGTAAGTGCGGGTATTACAAAAGAATTACAAGGTAAGAAGTCATAGTCTATTTTTCAAGGGTCTCGTACGAAAGCAGGTTTTAAAACCACTAATTAAAATATCTCATTTATCACCGGGGCGGCACTCTGTTACCAGTCTGGATGTCTCTTACTTTCAAATATTTGCATTGTGCTTCCAGAAGACTCACTGAAACCCGTGTGAAGTCCGTGTGTTGACCTTTCCAACTTTGAAAAGGAGAAATTGGTCACACGATTTATAAATGCTCGTTCGACCGTAAAATATCTTTCTACGCGGTTCGATACCACTTTTTTACAACCCTGAACAATTTTACCAGATCTATTCGAACAACTTTTTATGGGTTTAAAGGTCCGCCATTTTATTTCGTGGCGACTCTGTTCAAGATAGAGATATTACTCCATAATTAAAAAATATAATGAGTTTATATGTCCTTTAAGAATACTTGGTCTTTAAAAATCCGAATTTAATGAAATTCATTATTTGAATAATAATGAGTTTTATAATTCGAATGATGAGATATATGAAATATTATGTGGTCTAAATTTTTAATTAAACGTGGAATTGGAATCTGAATTTTTCGGTATTTGTTGGAAAATAGAGAAATCCGATTTCGAAAATTAGAGATATCTCCAAGATTGAATTAAAATTATGACGGTTTCGTCGCATTAAATCACAAGAAGAATTTTTTTAAGTCGAGGGAAATCCAAAGTAATATTATCCAAAGATGAGAAAGAATACAAGAAAACTTATTCTTCAGCTTTCCATATTTAATTTTTATATAACATGTAAAATATAATTATGTAATCATTTTAGACAAATATCTTATAATTACATTTTATATACATACTACTTAAAAATCAATTGTATAAAATTAATTAAAACGTTTAAAAGGCAAGTTTTCTTGCATTTATTAAATCTTTCGTTAAACATGGACATTCTAATAAATTTTAATTCACTAGACATTTTCGACATTTATTACGGAGAAAGTACATGTTTAAGTAGTTATTCGATCGGCATTTCAAGTACTTCGATTTTTTGGCGAAATCTAAGGTGTTAATCGTCACAGAGAGAAGAGAAAAGGTTCGGAAACATCTGGGACCAGGTAGGCCCATTGAAATCCACCGGGATTTGCATATCAGTAAGAATGAATCTAACGTATTCCATCGCCTCCCTTCTCACATATATCGACCTCTAACAATGTTTGTTAGTATCACCGATCTCCAAGATCTCGTATCTTAATTGTCAGCTAACGTCTTGTTAAAAATTTGTCTTAAGAATCACTCTCTTAAATTATCCGTCGTTATCGAAAATCGGCAGAAATTATCAAACTTTTCATCGTGCGCCCCATTTTCAATCAATTTGAAAGCTAAATTTAATTAAATTGCGCTAACACATGACGTATTAAGAGCAATGTAAATTTCTGCCCGATTTGTCGATGAATTGGGATAAGTTTGGTAGGTGTTTATTAATTATTATTGTAATACACATTACATGCATTAATTGCACGAAGATGATTTCGTATTAATTAATCTCGATTTGTGAATATATGATAATTTTGTTAAGTCTTTATTAATTATTATGGTAATGCCTGAATTAAATAAAACTGAAATTTAATTACGAATCAGAAATATAAAATTAGAATTAGAAAATTGATTCCTATTTCTTGAGAATTATTTTATAAAATGATAACGCAAAAATGTACTTATGAAATGAATTTATTACTATAAAATATGAAAATCCATAAAATGAGAAGTCAATTCTCTCACGCTATAAAATACGCTATGAAATTAATATATTATCATAAAATATTAAAAATCCTTATAACTTATGTACCATTGTTATTTTATCATAATTTTTGTTACATTAAGTTTATTATATAATAAGTTTTTTTAGGTAAATATTTCAGATTTCGCACTTCGATTTATATGTAATTACGTTTAATAATTAAAATTGTCTATTGCCATTACACATCGGAATATAAATTCTTAATGTAAAGAAAGTACCAACATTCATAAAAATATGTCGATCGATCAGATAACTTCCTAAATAAAACGTTATAAAAATAATTATTTAAATCAGGCACACCTGTCGGGTGCATCAAAATATGCCGCGCGAAATATTCGATTGGAATTCGATTACATCTAACACCATAAAAGTCGCGTGGGAGGACGGATGGAATTCACGATTGCGTAAAGGAGACTTCCTTCGATCGGTGGTCGTCCTTGAATAGCGAAAGTTCGCGTGTTTTCTTTTGAAAATAATTCTACGAGTAACATCATCGTTTCCGTAAATATGAGGAACCTGTTGATCCGAACCAATGGGAAACATCCCGGAGAAAGGTCAAGGAAGTTCGCGTCGAGCTGGCTGCGAGGATACCTCGTGATTATGCTACTACTTTCTTTTTCGTGGTTTCTTTCAATAATTCTGGAACCTCGAACGGTTTATTTCCTAACATTTTATTCCACTATTATTTGTTTACGGATGTGAATTCTTTCCGTAAAACTTTACAATATTATATGGAATGTAATATTATTTATTATTGCTTGTGGATTTTTCAAATGAATTTCTTCGGAATAATATTAAGAATAATATTATAACAAAAGTATTGATATTAAAATTTTAGAGTATTTAAATTGAAGTAATTGAATTGAAATTATCATGTTTCTTCTCAATTGTCAGAAATTACAGTCGAAACTAAAAAACTACGAATCGAGTAACCTCCGAATTTATTACAGCGACAAAATTCAGAATAACCAATCAGAAATAGAAGTAATAACAATCAAATAAACGACACTAAAAATAGCCAATCAGGAGTACCAAGACAGGAACCAAGGAATTCCAAAATACTAAATTTAAGTCATATAAACGACTCCAAAAATAACCAATCAGAAATGAAAGTAATAACAATCAAATAAACGACACTAAAAATAGCCAATCAGGAGTACCAAGAAAGATACCTGGTAATTCCAGGAGGTGTATTTAACCGGCTCGAAACCGCGGATCATTTTTCATCGGGATAAATCACAATGCGGGTTATTAGAAAAAGACGTTTGTCGGACACATTCCTGGCTACCTTCCATCCCGCTCTTTTCCGGCTCTTTCATCCTCGACTTTTTTTTCACGATACGTACAATAGAGAGTAATGGGACCAACACATGTAACCGAAGATTTAGCTGGAGGCAGGGCAGGAGGTTACGCAGGTGTGCAGCATCGTCGTTGACGATAGACTTTCACTAGCAGGTCTCTGAACCTCGGTTTCTTCCGGCTCTGCCCCACCGGCTACGACATTCGTGAACTTGAAAACCAGACCGGAGACCGGCTACCGTCGCCAACTATCGCGAATATCTTCCCGTTTTATGACACGCGTTCTACGTACGCGAAATAAATTCGTTTCAATCTGGAACGACGAAATTTTCGAATGTTATGTCTACTATTTGTTATACAATTAATTCGAGCCGGTTAACAGGTTGAGTGTCGCGGAGGTCTCCGCTGACCCCCCGTAGAACTCGAGTTATATTGTCGACTTATAATTTAATACCTTCTGAATTAATCGATTTTATGATTAAATGTTCTCCTGAAAATATCGAAAATTGGAAATTTGAACTTTCTAATTTATGATCTTTATTTTGTTGGTATTATTAATACGTTGAACGCCATGGCGGTCACCAAAATGGGAATTAACGGGTTATAATAACGATGGACTAATTAATGGTCGAAATTATAAAATTGCAATATAGAGAATCCATAAAATTATAGTTCTGAAATAATAATAATTGTGGTCTCGCGTTAAAGAAATCAGAGATCGACAAATGCGAGGATCCACTGGGAGACACTTGCGACAAGGCAAGATTCCATAATACTTGAAGTAAAACATAAAATATTGATATATAAATATTCATTCAATATAATGAAAATTTGGAACTTCATGCTAAAGAAACCAGAAGTGAGAAAATCCACGATCCAATAAGGCACACTTGCAACAAGGCAAGATTTTAAATCTCTCTAAAACCGTCAATTTTATTAAAAAGTCGGTGACTAAATGGTACCATGGTACTGGAACCAAATTTAAATCAAATTATCGGCGCTAAAAATAACGAACCAGGAGTACCAAGAAAAGGGGTCGCAACATAATTATTTGACTAACTGTAAGAGATTATCACAGAAAATGATCACAAAAAAAGAACTAATATACGAAATGAATAAATGAGTCGTTCGAATACAAAAATGATTACCGTCACTTTTCGCAATTTTCCAATTTCAGGGAAACTGTAAAGCACTCGATTGGAGCTTAACATCTCATGAACAATTTTTACCATTTCTTTGGAGTCAGTCACTTTGGCCTTCGAACAATACAAATTCCCCAAAATTAGGAATATTAAAAAGTAATCAACTCCCTTAATTTTATCATATTAGCCTAATTATTCTATTTATGTTAGCCAATAAATTCCTGCGGTTAACACGCGAATACAAAGCGATTTTAATTTAATTCCTTATATTCCTGAAATTTTAATAATAATAATATCGCTTGCAATGAAGCAAGGGATTGCAGCGTTCTCCAGAAGCATCTGATTATTATGTAGATGGTGAACAAGTGGTTCGATGATTCAAGAAACTTCGACACGAGTATCGGCCCAATCGGCAGGTTGTAATACCGATGAATCGGCGAAGACGTTGGACGTCGCGACGGAAGAAGTTGAAGGCTTTAAAGACGAGGAAGGCGAGGAAGGCGGAGGAAGTAGGTCGGAGAGAAGTCTCGGTTCTCCAAAGGAGACCCGAGGAGCCGCCGGCTGAGCGCCTCCGTCAGTCTCGCCAAGATATTCCGGGAGTCAACAGGTGCGTAGGAGACCAGCTCCTCCTCTCGTCACGTTTCGTCACGTCTCGTCACGTCTCGTCACGTCCTTTTTTCTTGTTCGCGTTTTTTTTATCCTCAAACCGAATCGAATCGTTAACACGAGGCTTAACGCGTTAATATGTGGTCGTAAGAGAAAAAAAAATCGAAATTTTTCACCGCACGAAAATACAGTGGAAATTTACGAGCCGAAGAAGAGTTTTAAACGAAGACTGAGATCTGGGAACCATGAAGAAGTTTAAGGTATTTGCGCGTTGTTTGTCGAATTGTATTAATATATGCACTTGGCGGCGACCGAGAGTCGCCAATCGGTTTATTGCAACTCGAGTGGCGACTGATTGGAGACATTAAGATTTTATCGAGTTATATCTTGTTATTGGACATTAGATCAATGACAACTCGAGTCACTTTTAATGGCGCCTGTCAGTCGCCACTTGAATTGACGGAGAGAACTGAGTGGGTACTGAGAGTCGCCTCTCGAGTGGGAAGGGTTAACTCAATTATTTATTGTTATTTAGACTTATCGTGGCAACTTGAGTGGCGACTGAGAGGCGACATTAAGATTTACTACATCGTTGATGTAAATTTAAAATGCTATTAAAAAGAATAACTTTATGTCGCTTCTCGGTAGCCGCAATAAACTGAGTGGCGACTGGGAGTGCAAAGGGTTAAGTTCAATCGATTATTGTTTTATATAGTTTATTAGTTATGTTTCGTACTCTGAAAGTATTTATTGACGTTGGATAAAGGATATTAATAATCGGTGTTAAGTTCGGTAAATTATTACGCGAAAGTTATTAATAAATTACTGATAAAGTTGAATAAGATTCTGCCAGCTTAATATAATTTAAAAAATTCTTAAATATGAATATAAATCGAACTACTATTTAATATGGTAAGAAAATCCATTAACTCGGAATACAAAAATGTCCATGATTTCTAAAATTCTAAAGGTATTTGGAGTCCAAGTTTTACGACAAATAATAAAGAAACCGTTAAATTGAAAAATAGTAATAATAATTCTAATTAATAATGTAAAAGTTTTATAATACTTCGAAATATATATAAGAATATAATTATCAAAACAAATATTAAAAAAGGAAATTAATTTTCACATCAAGGAACATCAATAACTTTT
Organism: Nysson spinosus; assembly: GCA_910591585.2. Classification (NCBI taxonomy): domain Eukaryota; kingdom Metazoa; phylum Arthropoda; class Insecta; order Hymenoptera; family Crabronidae; genus Nysson; species Nysson spinosus. The sequence goes on along the minus strand of OU342830.1, from coordinate 13,556,416 downwards.
TGCAAATTTATACTGAAACACCTAAATTTCTTCCGCGATAAGTTGATTCGATTGCGCCGAATTGAATTCAATTCCTGAACTGTATCGAATTAAGAGACAATAAAATTATCAATTTTGAAGATGAGTGGTGAAATATGAGGTCAAAGATGAAGCGGTAGATGGAAGGAAGAAATCGGTGCTCGATTATCGTAGCTTTTCGGACAAGCAATCACGGTGCGTGTAATCCGCGGAAAAAAAGACAGACAATAAGGAAAAAAATAGATCGGCTTAATTGCCAAGGGAATTAATGTCGGTACGCGGATTTTCTAGAGCGGAAACGCGGTGTGACATGGATCGGGGCCAACGCAGTCCACCTGGATCCTGCATTTCCTCTGACTCACGCATGCTCATCGTGGATCGTCTCTTTTAATTGATTCGCTGATATTATCTTGTCTTATTAGCGTAGAAAGTAAATAACGATCTCCCTATTTCAATGTTCCACCAGCAATTTTTATTGTCATAACAAACATATCGTATTCTATTGCCGAGAAATTGTTAATTGTTAATTGTTAATTGCCCCCTTTAATGAATACTTAATTACGTTGTCAAATATTTAATAATATTTAATTACATGAAGATCGCCGTGGGGACCTGTTTATGATATAAACATAAAATATACATAAAATATATGACACGTATCAAGATGATAAAGAAATCATATTTTTATATATAATAATTTAGCATACTTTAGTAATACAACTTTTATGCTTTGCAATGAGTACATGGAAGATAATCAGGACCTAATCCTTCTATTTTTAATTGATGAATCTTTATAAATTACGATTGTTATGATATGTAAATTATAATTCTTTAGAATTTATTTTGCTTTGTTTCTCGTTTTAAGAACCTGATATTTTTGAAATATAAAAGAAAATATTTATATTATAAGTCCTCGAGTGTATAATGAGACATTAATATTGATAGCTCGTTTATCTAAAATTTATCAAAATAAATGTATCTAAAATATCTAAAATATCTAAAATAAAAATAAAAGAAAGTAGGAAGTTTCTCTGATTGTGTAACGAATCAGATTTAAAATACTCTGTAATTTAAAGTTAGAATAATTCAGGAATAATGGAGGATTCAATTAAGTGATCTCTCTAAGGTCGACTATCCTTGTAATCTTCTCGAAGGGGAGTGATTTGTCACCACGATTTCTTGCATTATTACTTCCGAAATATTATTATTTCGTATACACATTATTATTAGAAATTATCACAATAATTGAAAAGATTCATTAAAATCAAAAGTCCGTAATTATTCCAATAATAAATCAAAAGAGAAAAGAAGTAGTCCTCTTTCCTTAATAATTCATTCTCTTTCCTTTCTATAGTTGGAATCGATCATTAATCTCCATAAATTCTCAACTTCATCGATTTTAAGATACGTGTCGATTTATGGACTTTTTTAGATACCGGTAGTTTCATTTTCAAAATACGTGTTGATTCATGGTTTTTTTGGATACCAGTCGATTTTAATAAGCTTGTTTGAAGGTTAATCCGATTCATAATTTTAAAAGTTGACAAAATATAAGTGATATAATCGATTGATCTAATTAATGCGAATGATTTCTGCAAAGACTTAAGGTTCTTAACAAGTCCGAAGCTCAATCTTCGTAAAATCAAAACTCTATCGATTTAAAATATATGAATAACTAATATAAGTAATAAATAATACAAATATTTAAATTGGAGAATATAGTTCTTCATTTAAAAAACTTGAACGACCAAAACTACCAGAACCCCTTACACTAACTGGGAAACATTTTCCAAAACTTTCTGCCCAGAAAACAAAAGTGCATTGAGCGATTAAGAGGCTCGTTTGAAGATTAATATTATTCATAATTTTTAAAATTGCAAAAATATAAATGATGTAATAGAGTGATCTTGTTAATACGAACGATTTCAACAAGCTCGAATTTCTCGGCGAGCATTGCTAGTGGTGGATCATGCCGATCGTGTCGATCGCGTCGATCGAAAGTCACTAGAACGGAAAAAGTGGATCGTCTCGTATATGTGACGAGTGTCTCCGTAGTAGAGGCGTTTAACAGGCGGTTCTTTCGTGCAAACCGACTCTTTCCTACTCAGGGAAAGCATGTCGTTCCATTTCACTTGACGATCGCCAGTCCACGGTCCAGATCTCGTTTCTCGTTTTATTTTCATCACTTCGTAATTGTCCCTTTCGTCGAATGCCTCGTTAGAAAGTACTTTTTTTCCTACGCAATTATTAACGCCGAGGATCGTTGCCCTTTTGTTGCACATCGCCGTTTCGTGTTCCATCGTTTCACGGGAAATCGCGTGCCGATTGGAATTGGAGTTCCGGGTTTAAGTAAAATAAAAATCTCAAAGAAATATTTGAATTTAGTATTGTAAATGTGAAAGCTGTATTTAATTACTACATTGCATAATTAATTGAATTAAAAAATACTATGCTGAAGTTTAATTCGGATTTGAGTTCGAAGGTTAGATATTTCATAATTCTTATTATAATATTTCTTCTGGAAAATGTAAATTTAAAAATTTAATTTATTATAATACAAAAGAGAAGATAATAAGTTTGTGGGGTTTCACAATTTTTATTGCAATATTTCTTATGCAAAATATGAAATTCAAAATAAAAATTATTATAATAGAGAAGAGCAGATAATAATTTTAAGGGGCATCATAATTTTCATTGTTCTTAAGCAAGATATAAAATTAGCAATAAAGATGATTATAATAGAAAAGAGAAGACAATAATTTTGAGGTGTAAGAAATTTTATTCAATGTCATCGTGACCTCTAAAAAAATAGAATATAGATTTCGTTTTAAGTCATATTGAATTAGGAGACAAGAAACAAAGTAAGAAAGGGAGGTTGGATATTAAAATTCGTCGAAACAAGAAGCTCGCGGCAGATAATTTCAGGATAATTTATATCTTAATAATAGAAAGTATCCCATTGGTTAGTTATTGCATCGCTATTTTCTAATCCTGGGAAAGAATGTCAGTAATTTCTACGAGCTATTAAATTTCTCTCCTGGCAGCGAAACGATTATCTCCGACGAAGGAGTCATTCGATCCAACCGTTATCGCGTGAATCGGCATTTTGCCTGATAATTTTCAAACCATTCCAGATTACAGCTTGGGAAACATTGAAATCAATTAACAGCCACAACAAATTCACAAATGATTTGTGCCGTGCAATTCTTCCGAATCGAAATATTATTCTTCAATTATCGAACATTAATTATTGTATTATACTTATAAGATTGTCCGGTTTTGTTATGAATTAACTATCATTCTGAATATTGATGTGTTATATGATGAAATCGATGTTAAAAATTGTTAATAAATTTAGTAAGACATATTTATAATATTTCACTGATCCAATACAAAATGAAATATATTTATTTCAGATAATATGTTTCCTGGCTTTGATGAGCCTGGCGATCGGCACCAATATGGCGGAAGTTCCGAAACCAAGTTACGCGAGGACGATGTTGAAAGTCTCCCGAAGTCTTCCAGGAGAAACGGAGGAATTAAAAGTTCGTACTAGCGAAGGAAGTTTGGCAACACTGATTGTCAAGCGACGTGAAAAGTCGTCGTTCGAAGATCCAAAAATGGAGGCAACAACGAGTGGTCATCAAGAGAGCGCAAATAAGAACGAGAAACCGGAAGCCATAAATTCCCGGGAACACCTTAATTCGAGTCAGGAGACTAAGAAGAAGGAGGACATCCGGAAACTCGAGGATGCGCAGATAGAGCGACTCAGAGTGAAGTTATCAGACTCGGAACAACCGAAGAATTCCGATAAATCAATGAATGCCAGTGATAACGATAATTCATCGACTTTCGAACAAAATCAGGCTACCAGTGAAAGAATCATCGATTACGGAAACTGGACACCTTTGGGCGAAGATGGCCGAGCTTTGAAACCGGAAGACACAACGGAAGAATATCAGAGTTGGAGGCCTCTCCCGGCGGATATCAAAACGACTACCGAAGAAAGAACGAATTACGCGAGATTCAGTGAACCGAATTATTCGAACAATGGCCTCTTATTATCTCGGAATTTCCAGGATCGAAGTCAAAGGAATTTGGAATTTGAGAATCGTGATTTTCTAAGCAATTCGAGATTCACCTTTTTACCTCATCAACCGAGGCCAACGAGAACGAATATCGGCGCTAATTCATCGAAGAACAGAGATGCCAAGAATGTACCACCGGAAGTGATCGTTCGATCGGAAATTAATGTTAAAACGTCACCGAAGAGGGTACCGATGTCCTTGGATCGCGATGGAACACCGGTGATTCATGGAAAAAGAGTACCTGACGAACCAATGGATAAGGTTCAAACATGGCGTAATGCGCGTGTGATTAATAATAAATTGATTAATGATGGAACTGTTACTTCCGGTTTGGAGTCCACCACGCATTTCTATCCGGCGGAGAATTTGGCGGAGAAGCAGAGGTTTGAGAGGCTTTTTAAGAATATTAATCGAAGGTGAGAAGTAGAGGAATTAATTATTATCATTATATTGGGTTGAGTCATAAATAAGTTCCGTTCGTTCAGGAATTTGTTTATTTAAAACCGCCGTTTCACGCAAGTTATTAATAATGACGGGTTTGTCATTTTATTCACAAAGGAACTTTATTTAAAATAACGTAAATATTAAAGTTTTAGTTAATTTGTAATAAATTCGTCAAATTTTAATCCGAAATGAAGATGTCAAATAAAAATTTGAATTTTAATATCTTCATTTTCAAAAACACTACCACCGTTTTTTCAATTATAAGACTGGTCTTTTCGATTGTGAATAAATATTTTAAAAATCTTTGTTTAAATGTTCATTATTATCTATTGTTCCAAAAATAAGACCAGTTCTTATTTCCGGAAATAATCTTTTTACGAAATCCTCAGTTCTTTCGATAATAAGATCTGGTTTTATGGAAAATAAATCGGATTTTATTACCTGTAAAGAACCAATAATATTATTACTAATTTATCCGTGTCTTTAAAAAAAACAGATACGGCAGGAATTTCGACGAAGAAGGTAGAAACGTGTTCTTCGAATGGGATCCAAACAACTACAAAAACGAAGCGTTAAAAGCGGAAGTGTACGAAGCCCGAAACGAGAACTACCGGCCAAGTGTCCACAAGAGAATGCTTCATCCGGATGGAGTGGTAACGTATCCAAATTCACAACTCTACACACCGGAAAGTCAAAAAATAGCACCGGTTGCGTTGAAGCCAGGTGCCAGGGCACCTGTCCTCCAATACGCGCATCCTGAATTGGGTGTGCAACCCGCGAAAATTGTGAAAAACGAGAAAAGGCGGCCGGACAACTTCCCAGAGAACCAGCACTCCTTCACCGAGCAACGCCAGAAGAAGAAGTACGTTTTGAACGACAAAAACATCGTCGACACTTACAACACGAAGAACTATTATCCGAATCAACACTTCTACGGTTTGAAAAGGCCAAACGACGCGCCATTTTGGGTAAAGATTTCGGAGAATTTAAAGAATCAGTTTTCAACCGGTGTCGAAAAGGTTTCGCAGTTTACCAGGCCGGTTATAGATCCACTTGTTGAAGCTACTCACAAAATCTCCCAGAATTTAGGACTCTCCAAAGCCAAGGAAGCACAGGATAAGATTGGTACCGTCGCTTCCGGTACTAGTATCTTAATACCGGCGCTAGGATTGGTGGCTTCCGGTGCCGCGCTTGGAATCGGCGCAGTCGCAGTTGGCAGATACCTCGACGTGGATGTCTTAAAGAGATCCAATAATGGCAACCTTGAATTTCAACGGAAAAGAGCTTTGAATGATGCAGAACCATTTTTCCAACAAATGAGGCCAGTTCAAGAACCAATGGATACGGTTTACGTATTGGAAAATGTTCCTGGTGTCGATAATAAGAATATCGATAATTCGAAGCCAATCAACAATGGCGACGGTGTGTTCTTAGTTGTCGAAGACGAGAACGGGAAATTAAAACAGAATCACGAGACAAAGATGATAATCGACGGTAAAGAATTCGCGGAGGTAAACGTGAGAAGAAAACGAAGCTTGGATTATTTGGATATTTTCAAAGCAGAGGACAATCTAAAAAATCTCGTCAGACGCAAACGTTTCCAGAGGAAAGGCGCGGATTCGATAAGTGAGATCGTGGAAATCGACTTCCCAACTCGAGGAGGAAATATTGATGTAACTGAACTCTTAATTCCAAGGAAAAGTATGGAAAACGAGGGAAATACGATGGAAATGGCTGACACTATTTTGATCGTTGAAGATGCTTCCGTGCCTTTGAATGTTGAGACACAAATTCCTAATCAAAATGAGTTGGATGACGTGGCGAGGATGGTTGAGAATGTGATAGGAAAAGAAAATTCCGTTGAGAAATCTGGGGAGGAAAAATCGAGAAGACGAAGGAGTATCGTAAACGACCAGGAACTCACGGATGCACTTCAGAATTTGGAAAATGCTGAGATTACGGAAGTCGTGCATATCGATGGTGATTGGTCGAATACTCCGTGTGCGAAGAGGATATTTTGCGATACTATGATTGAGAGGGGTGCGGATGCCGCGATATTTATGGAGAAAAAGATGGCGGCTTTGTTGGGGCTGTAAGTACTTATGTTATAATTTACTAATATTATACTATAATAATACTATAGATATTATTATACTAATATTACGTATACTATTTACAAAACGAATATAATATCTGAATTAATTACAGTAATAATGCAAAATAATTAATTTCCCCAAAAATAATATTCTTCGTGTCACAGAGATATAGAATCTTATTAATGTATTACTTTGAAAATATATGAATATCTGTAATATTTTATTTCAATATAATATCATATCGTTTAAATTGATTTTTATTAATATGTTTCGAATTAAATAAAATTAGGAATGTTTAGATTGAATTCAAATCGAAAATAAATTAGAAAATTGATTGGCATCCTATTTATATTAAAATTTCGAAATAACGCGCCACAGCTAATAATAATATAAATATACCGATATTTCATTTATGTTCATAAATTAATATCGCACAATTTATTATTACTTTATGATAATGATATGTTATTAATATATCAGAGAAGATGAATATTATGAATATTATCAGAGTTCTGAATTTCGAATAAAGTGTCGAGTACAAAGTTATATCGAAATCGCGTTGTAGCAGTAACGGGTTGTACGAGGATCGTCACAATATCATCCAGTATTTTTACGAGAATACGGGAAGGATTGAAATTTATTCAAACAGATACTCGTTTCCTGTTTTCTCATTCGTGGAATCTCATTTCACACCTGTATCGAGTGTTATCAAATAAGCGGAAGATTTTCGATTTCCGATGACATAACGTTGTTCCCCGTAGCATCGAGTTATGCGTCTATCTCGATTTGGAATCGAATTATACTGTTACATATTCGGCGATGTAGGAAGCGAACGATAAAAGTCCAAATACGTGTGGGGTCGAGAACCGTAATAGCCCTCGTAATACTAACAACCAATAGAAACGTGTCAAGAATATATTAACACTTATATGGTAAAAGAAATGCCCGCAGAATTTTTCTGCAACCCATTTATTTTCCCGTATAAGGCAAACGATCAGTCGATGAACTTTACGCAACTCTGAAAACTATTTCATTGATATCGATACCTCCTGCTTTCTCATTAATAGATTGGTACTAATGAATCGAATAATAATAGTTTATGATCCTGTCAGAGTGATGTATATCTTGTAAAAAGCTTCATATTATTTACGATGTAAATAGTTTCATCATATAAATATTTAATTCCCTTGATTTTCAGTACACGTTGAATTTTGTATTATTGAAACGTTTTGAAACGAATTATTTATATTGGCTTGGCGGGTGACTCTTGAAATTAATTATTTTTTGTCTCCAATTAATCTATTATTTTCGAAGTCGTTATCCTGCATTTTGCAAGGAAAATAGAAGATCAGGAAACAGGAAAAGCATATCTAACTTAGAATTCGAAATCGTTTAATTCGTTGAACTATTAAATAATTCATAGCAGAGGTAAATTTTGATTTTAATTCGAATTCTTAAAATTCGGGACATATAAAGTATAATAATATCACAATATACAAAACTAAAGATGATTATTGTCAAAAGACGAATTACAGCATAATTAAAGGTTCTATCGAATACTGACGTGATGTAATAAAAATCGACAATATAATAAAAATCATTTTTTGTTTAAATCGAATTCTTAAAATTCACTCGTTAATTACAACAGACGTGAAAGGACGCATCAGGATGTATAAAACTAAGAATCATTATTATAAATGGACAGAGTACAGTCTAATTAAACTTTTTATCGAGAAGTTAAGTTTTTTTGTAATTTTCTAAAGTTTCCATGTTTTCCTAAGACGCACGTGGCCGGTGGCATATCGGCGCAGACACAGCGTGAGCGCAGAGTGAAACTGTGCTAAGAGGTAAAAGTCGATTCAGTCAGTAGGACGTCGCCGGCGAAAGCTGGAAGAAAGTTATCCGTTTCTCGCTATGGTTCCGTTCGGGTATGCTGATTTTCTTCTTGACGCGACGTGCCAGGAATACCATTTTCTTCGAAATTACAAAATTCTATCCCCTTCCCACCCTTTACTCGACCACCAAATATAGTCAATTACGCTAAAATCAACTAAGTTTCGAACTTAGATAACGATTTCGTATTACTTTATTCATTCCTTGTAACTGGTTAATCAGGTTATCCAACGCAGAATTATTATTTGGTACCATGCTTGACAATTTTTAGAATTGTTGAAACAATACTTAAAATGTTTCTTATAATATAATACTGTTTCGTATAAAATTTAAATCTAAAATATGATGAAATTATGTAACCAAAAATATTAGAATTCATGCATTTCGAAAGCGGGGCAATTATAATAAGTTCATTCCATCTGCATTCACGGCATAGTTAATAATCGTAATAATTACAGAATAATTAAAACCCCGCGCTCGTAACTCGATAATTTATTACATCGAAAGCGCTTTAGAAATTAGGTTAAAACCACGAGGAACAAGTTTCGAAATAAATTTCCCAGCTACTTTTAACTATTAACCCATAGAAAGTTAACGATAATTAAGCATAGCGCATAAAGGATAATTAAATCATCGACCGGGAATAAATAATGCTTCCATTACACCTCATTAACCGTGTAATTTACAAAGTAACGTAACTGCCTAAATAAACCTGCATAAACAACGTACACTTTCGACTGAACAATAAACTAACGCAGAAAGAAAGCAATTAAAAGAAACAAATAAAAAGTAACGAATTAAAAGGAAATCGATGCTAAATTCGAGGCAAGAAACTGATTTCAAATTAAATGGCGGTTTAAAGCGTCGGAATAAGTGGACTGCAAGTCAAACCGTAATTGGATGAAAATAGAAGTAGAAATAAAAAGGAAAGTCGTTTCGCGTTTGGTAGTCACGTGGCTGTCGTAAGGTCAATGACCTGAATTCCTTCGGAACCTTGCGTAAGATAATAAAATCGAGCGTTATTCTTACGAATGATATTTATTAAATATAAACATCTGATTTATATTTATTTTCATGCCAGAGAAATCTCCTTTGAAGGAGGTTAAACGGCCCGATTATATCCTTTCATTAACTATCAATTATACCGCGCGTGGTACGTAAGACTGATCTATCGATTGATGCCTCTTTCGGATGATTCTGAGCTTTCTAATGAATTTCTAGCCGACATGAATTATCGGCGTCCTTGCATACTCCATGAAACTTCATATCCTTTTAAGGATGCTACACATGTTATTAGTCATACACCGTGAATCATTGCGGTAATCATTCTACCTTTTCATGTCATATAATGTGGAGATGTTATCCAATGACTAAGGGAGATCAGTGTCCGAGATTTCTCCGATTTCGATGACCCCTATCATGATCCGTTATAGTTGATTTTCTTAATAATTGTGCACTTTATGACTCGCTGTAAAACTCGTATAAACGGGTTTGTAGGGATTGGGATTTATAGTTTAGTTTCTTAAATTGTATTATTCTACTAATATATATTATTTCATGGGAATTTGTTTAATTAGATTAAACGGGACCTCTATTCTGAATAGAGCAATAATCGACACCTTTTTAGGTTATAAATCTTCAACATCTTTCAACTCCTTATCACAGGATCAATAGAAGTTTTACATATTAACTGAAATCGTAAATATGTTTATTTTAAGGGGAATAAATCAAAAGTGACTGATACCACTTTCATAATCAGCGGCACATATTTCGAAAATCTACCAGAAAATTATATCGATCCGTATAACGCAGAAATTCCGGCATTTTAGCAAATATTTTTCTGTATAATATATAATAGTAGTACAATAATAATAATAATAATAATAATAATAATAGTAATGGAACAATAGACTGGACTTTGGAGCATTTTCACGAATGAATTTAATACCACTATTCTACTTTAAATATTCCACATTATACGGCAAAAATAAACTAATTTTTTTTCCTAGAATCCAACCTGGCGCAGCAATTCAAGTATCGACTCACTTCGAGGAAGTGATGGACGCAGTGAGAAGGCACGACTGTTCGAACTTCCTGTGTCCTCAAGGCAGACCAGGAAACGTATTCTTTTAAATATCATATTTTCTCTTTGACTTTAATCATATCATTTCCATAAATCCCTACACTGATCTACCAAGATTTCATAAGAAGCACAATACAGTGCAGTGACGCGATTTCATATAAAGCGTGTCGTATTAACCGCGTTATACGGGAGTCTACTGTATAAATATTAGTACTATAATTGTACTATAATTACAACTTTGATCGAAGTCTTACAGTTTCATAAAAGAAATTTCCAAAAGTAAAGTCAAAGGGAAAATTGTAACCGCATTTATGAAATATTCATAGAAAAAGAGGAAGAGTGCTTTGTCGACGAATCTTTGCAAAGCAATCTCGAGCCAAAACTGTAAATACTTGCCATCATGGCGGATCTATTTAATGAGCATTCACGTTTATAATTTAATAATTAGAATTAAGGCCTACAATTAGAAAAATAACGGTGACATTCTTACCATATAAAGATAATTAAATGTGACGATAGTCCAAGCTGGATGAAAGCGTTATTATTTATAACAAAGTAATATAATAACATAATTAGCGCATGTCAATTATTCGAGATACGCTTCTCTTCGCGAAGAAGCTTGGACTTTTAATTGTAATATATTCCTCGGTTTTGTTATTAATTAACCATCGTTGTGAATGTTTATGTTATATGATGAGACCGATTCTTTTTGAACTCCTAATTATCAAGTAATTAGACTTCGAGATCAGAAAGAATTGTGTTCAATTACCGATCGCTCGATTAAATGTTTGAAGTAACGCGTATTGAAGAGAATTATTTTATTTAAACTGGCAAGTGCCTTGACGACTAAACTACGAGATACGCGTTTATTTACCCAGATAAATATTTATTTTGCTTTTCTATTGGATTGTCCGGAAAATTCATGCCGATTTTTAAGGAGAATTCCAAGGCAATATTTTTATAAGTCGATATATATATTATTCTATAACCTTCCTCCATTTTGCAAGCGACTTGAAGATTACATCTACCCGGAACTTCTCAAGTTTTTCGCCGAAAAACTATTGAAGATCGGCATGAAGTTTTTGGACAACTCAATACACTTTAATTGTGTACGTGTGACTCGGAACGAACGAAGTTTTTTATTAAGCAAATTATATTCGTAAGATGTAAGTCTAAGTGTATGAATGAATAAAAGATATTTTTTATGACGCTTCTCTCTTTCCCTCTTTTTCTCTCATTTTTCGACCGACACAAATTTGTAATCCACTCCTTTCAACTTAAAATGGTCCTAGAACATCATTAGGCATCATATAGCATCGATTTAGGCCATTTAGGAGCGAAATTGGCGACTTCGATTTTTTGACAATTTTAAGGCGACCCATTTTTTGACCAGAAACAATTTTTAAACCACTTCTTTCGACCCAAAATCGTCATAGAATATGTTTATACATCATTTACCATCGATTTTGGCCATTTAGGAGCGATTTTGGCGACTTTTAATTTTTGACGATTTTTGAAGGTATACCCCTTTACATTTTTTCGACTTGGGTTCGACCAATTTTTGCCCAATAAAAATTTTTTAACCACTTCTTTCGACCCAAAATGGTCCTAGAATATGTTTATGCATCATTTACCATCGATTTGGGTCATCTAGAAGCGATTTTGGCGACTTTTAATTTTTGACAATTTTTGAAGGTATACCCCTTTACATTTTTTCGACTTGGGTTCGACCAATTTTTGCCCAATAAAAATTTTTTAATCACTTCTTCCGACCCAAAATCATCATAGAATATGTTTATACATCATATACCATCGATTTGGGTGGTCTAGGAGTGATTTTGGCGACTTTTAATTTTTGAGAATTTTTGAAGGTATACCCCTTCACATTTTTGCGATTTGGAAATGACCCATTTTTTCCTCAAAAAAATTTTTTAATCACTTCTTCCGACCCAAAATCATCATAGAATATGTTTATACATCATATACCATCGATTTGGGTGGTCTAGGAGTGATTTTGGTGACTTTTAATTTTTGACGATTTTTGAAGGTATACCCCTTCACATTTTTTCGACTTGGATTCGACCCATTTTTGACTAATAAAAATTTTTTAACCGCTTCTTTCGACCAGAAATCGTCCTAGAATATGTTTATACATCATATACAATCGATTTGGGTCGTTTAGAAGTGATTTTGGCGACTTTTAATTTTTGACAATTTTTGAAGGTATACCCCTTCACATTTTTTCGACTTGGATTCGACCCATTTTTGACTAATAAAAATTTTTTAACCGCTTCTTTCGACCAGAAATCGTCCTAGAATATGTTTATACATCATATACAATCGATTTGGGTCGTTTAGAAGTGATTTTGGCGACTTTTAATTTTTGACAATTTTTGAAGGTATACCCCTTCACATTTTTTCGACTTGGATTCGACCCATTTTTGACTAATAAAAATTTTTTAACCGCTTCTTTCGACCAGAAATCGTCCTAGAATATGTTTATACATCATATACAATCGATTTGGGTCGTTTAGAAGTGATTTTGGCGACTTTTAATTTTTGACAATTTTTGAAGGTATACCCCTTCACATTTTTTCGACTTGGATTCGACCCATTTTTGACTAATAAAAATTTTTTAACCGCTTCTTTCGACCAGAAATCGTCCTAGAATATGTTTATACATCATATACAATCGATTTGGGTCGTTTAGAAGTGATTTTGGCGACTTTTAATTTTTGACAATTTTTGAAGGTATACCCCTTCACATTTTTTCGACTTGGATTCGACCCATTTTTGACTAATAAAAATTTTTTAACCGCTTCTTTCGACCAGAAATCGTCCTAGAATATGTTTATACATCATATACAATCGATTTGGGTCGTTTAGAAGTGATTTTGGCGACTTTTAATTTTTGACAATTTTTGAAGGTATACCCCTTTACATTTTTTCGACTTGGGTTCGACCAATTTTTGCCCAATAAAAATTTTTTAATCACTTCTTCCGACCCAAAATCATCATAGAATATGTTTATACATCATATACCATCGATTTGGGTAGTCTAGGAGTGATTTTGGGGACTTTTAATTTTTGACGATTTTTGAAGTTATACCCCTTTACATTTTTTCGACTTGGATTCGACCCATTGTTGACCAATAAAAATTTTTTAGCCGCTTCTTTCGACCAGAAATTGTCCTAGAATATGTTTATACATCATTTACCATCGATTTGGGTCATTTAGAAGCGATTTTGGTGACTTTTAATTTTTGACAATTTTTGAAGGTATACCCCTTCACATTTTTGCGATTTTGGGTCGACCCATTTTTCAATCGGAAACAATTTTTAATCTACTTCTTTCGACCTAAAATGGTACTAGAACATCATTAGACATCATAGACCATCTAGGACCGAAATTGGCCACTTTGATTTTTCGATATTCAAATTTTTTAAAGCGTAATGAAATTCGATTTTTTGTTTACTAAACCCACATATTCACTGTCCAAAATGATTAATCGACTAAAAGATCCGCACCTTTATTTAGTGGTCAAATTGCTAAACAGCTTTGGAAACAACGTCGCTCCACATTTTTTCATCGAATTATTTTAAGATCCTTTCGCGAACTAAATAGAATAAAAGTAGGGCTACGCCTACTCGGTGGTCATAAGATTGAAAGGACTTCTTCGGAGCTCTAGATCGATTAAAAAAGTTCTAAAGTATGATGTAAAGAAAACTACCCCCTCGAACTTTTCCTTGTTCCCGACTTTATATATTTTTCCACACAGGGTGGCCTTTTAAATTTCGGTGAGCATGCGTGCTCTCGTTATGGTGAACAAAGAAATACCAACCCCGCGTTAGTTCTTCGACAAACGCGCGTTCGGTTACAATGAATACCGAATCAGGTCCGAAGACTTTTAACCAATAGAACAAGGGCTAGCTATTCCTTCATTTTCAGTGCAAAATTCTTCCTTTTATTTCTAAAATTCCCTTTCATTTTTGGTCTTCGAATTTTATCAGAATTTATTTCAAAAATTCTAATAAAATATATCAAATTTGTTATGTAAGATTTAACACAGAAATTATATATCGTAGAATTTATTCCATTTCCAGTTCCACTTACAAGATATTTTTAATCTCTTATTTTACGAAATTCTTACAAAGCATGTAATATTTTCCACTTCCATCTCGATATTTTTCGACTATTTTACCGAATTACGGAATATTTTATGGAAAGAGTTAAAGTAAAGAATCGAGTAATCACAATATAGAAATATATATTAACTATAAAATGGATCCGATTTAATGTCAATCGATTAACGACTTAACGAACTAAACAGAACCAAATTATAGACTTCAGATTATGCAATTACAGCGTGCCATTTAATTAATGTTTTTTCTTCAGAAGTATTATATTCATATTATTTTAAGCGTTAGACTGTGAAGTAGACTCCCCTATAACACGATCTCGTACAACACGTTATACAATTACCACTAGAACTAACAAAGCAGTCAAAATGACTGGTCCGCAATGGATGCGTCACTGTTTCGAATTTTGTATACCTATATTTTGTGTGCATAACTCACATAATAAAATACATTAATAAACTTACATCTTCCAGTCATAATTGATGGATAAATTCGGTAGTTCTAGTGTTAAATGCGGGAATTCCTTGATAACGCGATTTCATAAAAGGCGCGATTTCATAAACTGTTAACCGCGTTATACGGGAGTCTTCTGTAACCGACAATATTTCTTATGTCAGACCTTAAACTGGCACTCGGTTGGAATCGTATGAATTTACGAATCCTCGGCATTTGGCCGGATCCAGTGTCACCGGAAAAACCTTCGCTTCTCTCGAAATATCATGTGTTCCTCAGCGGGGTTATTCTGAGTGTTTTTATTCTCATACCTCAAACCACGAATTTATTTCTAATTTCGGGAGATCTTGAGATGATGACGGAGACCTTGTCGAAGGCGGTTATTCCATGTAGTAATGCATTTTTTAAGTTCTTGGCCGTTGTGTATAATCAAAAAGGTATGACTTATACAGCAATGTACGAATTTTATAGGGTAGACTTGAATTTTGAGTACTTATTAATCGAAAATATAGAACTAAATACCAGTGAAATATTAATATCACGTAATACTGAATTTTTCTAAGCGTTATACTTAGTATTTGTTTACTTTACGAATTTTATAGGGTAGACTTGAATTTAGAGTGCTTATTAATCGAAAATATAGAACTAAATACCAGTGAAATATTAATATCACGTAATACTGAATTTTTCTAAGCGTTATACTCTAATAGTAACAATAAGTGGAATCAAATTATAATCTGCCGATAATGCGATAAGAGTGTACTTTTTAATTCATTATTTTTCTATCGAAGTAATACGCGGTTATATAAGTACCGCGTTGTACGAGGGTTACCTGTATATATTATAGAAACTACAGAAACTCATAGATTTTATTCGAATTAAATCACCGACTTAATTCTCACGAAGAAAAAATGTTTTAATATTCTTTTAAGCTCTGAGAGCGATTTTAAGATCGTTCACCCGAGATTGGCACAATTCTTCGAAGACGGCGGAGGAACGTGCGACGATGTTGGTTGACGCGAAACTCGCAAAAAATATCTCGATATGCTGTACGTTATTAACTCTGGCAATGGTGACAATATATTTTTGTCTACGATTTGCGGAGATAAGCAAAATGGACCGAAAAAACGTGGAAGATCAAACCAACATAACACCATATCCAGGATACTTTCCGTACAGCCTCCGAAGGAGTCCGACTTTCGAGCTTACTTGTTTAGGACAAATCTTCTCCGCTTATTGCGGGATTTTCGCGTATTCCGGCGTCGACAGTTTCATTTATATGCTGGTACTTCATGTGTGCGGACAATTCAAAAACCTTCGGAAAAAATTGGGGAATTTGGTTGCCGAAAAATATGGAGACACGACGCCCGCGAAATTTCGCCGGGAACTCGTGTGGATCGTAAAGAGACACGAACATCTCAACTGGTTAATTATATGTTTTGTTACTTCATTATTTTGTTTCCTCTGCTCCATTTGATTATTAATTGTATTATTATATTATGTACTATATACTAATCATTTTGAAGCTAGTTAAATTTATTTCGCATCTATTTTAGTATTAATAATAGTAGTAATAATAAAACATTCTTCTGACAAGTTCTTGAAAGTTCTTGAATTGATACGAAAGACAATTAATTAGCACTATAAAAATATAATTAAGTCTTGTTTAATCGAATTTATTCTATTATCAAAGGTTCGCCAAAACTATCGAGGACTCATTCAATGTGTTGCTTCTCATTCAGATGCTATTTTGCACCATCGAACTGTGCTTTCACGGTTTCAATGCTTTTCAAGTAAATAATTCAATAAATATGAAACAAATAATTGAAATAACTCTTCTTGTATGTAAGAAAGTACATACGTATATATTATTTTATATGTATTTTAAAATATATATTGTTTTACATATTTTATAATATAATATTTTGTAGACTTGATCCACAAAACTCCGAAATAAAATCTATGGATAATAAAATCGAGATAAAAACGAAATAAAAATAGAAATAAAATCTGTAGATAACATCTAGAAAATTCCGAAATAAAATCTACCGCGAATGATCTTGAATTTAAATAACTAGAATCATTGCAGATATTTTCTGAACCTGATCGTGAGAATCTCGCTGGGGAAGTTCTATTATTGGTAACTTTCGTCGGATTCACCGTTATTCATTTGTATATTTATTGTTACGTAGGTGAAATGCTACTCGTTCAGGTGAGAAATAATTAATAAATTAAACTGATTCAATTTCTCCACATAATTCTTCTCAGTTTATAAAATGATTAAGAGATCAAATTAAATTATAGAGTATATACGAATTATTGGAAGCATATTAATTAATTGCTTTCAGAGCACAGATATTGGTATCACTGCGTACGAAGCGCAATGGTTCAATGTGCCGGCGAAAGAGGCGAAGTGCCTTTTATTTATTATATTTAGATCGACGCATCCGCTTCGTCTAACTGCCGGAAAATTCGGTACATTTTCCATGGAAATGTTCAGCAATGTTAGTGCAATTTATACGTCTTTCCATGGGTCGAAACTTTAAAGTATCAAATTAGTTGAGGCAGTGTCAAAAATTACCGTAGTTTCCACAGAAATATTTTCTATAAGAATATTTTCTATACGAATATTTACTCTAAGAATATTTTCTATAAGATTATTTTCTATAAGAATATTTTCTATAAGAATATTTTCTATAAGAATATTTTCTATAAGAATATTTACTATCAGATTATTTTCTATAAGAATATTTACTATACGAATATGTTCTATACGATTATTTTCTATAAGAATATTTCCTATCAGATTATTTTCTATAAGAATGTTTAAAATACGAATATTT
Organism: Nysson spinosus; assembly: GCA_910591585.2. Lineage (NCBI taxonomy): Eukaryota > Metazoa > Arthropoda > Insecta > Hymenoptera > Crabronidae > Nysson > Nysson spinosus. The sequence continues at coordinate 13,538,358 of OU342830.1, read as the reverse complement.
ACTATAAGAATATTTTCTACACGATTATTTACTATAAGAATATTTTCTATAAGAATATTTACTATCAGATTATTTTCTATAAGAATATTTACTATAAGATTATTTTCTATAACAATATTTTCTATGCGAATATTGTCTATAAGCCAAATAAGTAATAGACTTTTTTATTGATAGATACTAAGAACATCGCTTGGTTACCTGTCGGTTCTACTAACAGTTACGAGTTCGATCGATTAATTCCCATCGGCAAAAAAATAATCATTGTATATTAAACACCACCATAGTCAACGCCAGTAAATGAATATCGGACATTATACATATCAAATAAATATTTGTAAACATTCATGTGGATAAGTTTCGTGACGTATCACCAATTAATCAACCACAACGATCTTTTAATTAAATAATAATTTCTTCGTCCACTCGCAAACATTTTCAAACAATGAACTACGAACCACAAACCAAACTTCTTTTCATCAATCTCGTAAGACTTCGCTTATCGTGGCAAGCAAGTATCGCTTCAGTACTTTTTAAATTCGATTACCACAATTTGGGTAAAACTCAAAACTATGATCTAATAAAACAATAATAAAGCTCAAAACATACTTCACTTTCGCGTCCTCGATTAAAACATTTTTCGTATCACTCGCAAACACTGTCAAACTATAAACTACGAACTGCAAATCAAACTTCGCCATACTCGCGAGGCTTCGATTACCGTGGAAAGCAAGGGTTAAAGCATAGCGTGAGGAGATTCGGTGGTTTAATTCGTAGAATTCAGAAAACTGCAATTACAGGTTTCGCCGAATGTTTCGCGGAGTATTCAATTACCTTCATTAGAAGTTTTCTGCGTGGATCCTTCCCGTGTAGTGGCAGCATGCGTAATGAAAGACTCTTCCACGGGCGTGTTGTGCGCAACCTGCTCGAGCAGTTGTCGAAAGGTCGACACTGTGAGAGCTCAACGGTCGCAAAGCAAAACTTATTTTAATTGTAGAGTTAATCATTGAAACGCCATTTTACGATTGCGAATAATTATATCCATAACTTTGGATAATTTATTTAAACAATTTGGATTGTTAATTAACGTCCACTTTAATGTAAGTCATTATGTATTGAATGATCGCAATTTGTCGACCAATATTTAGACAATTATATTATAATTAGTAATTGATAATTATTATTTATTTAAAAAACAAATTAGAGATTATTTATTTTCTCAATTATTCTCAGCATTGCTTTCGACACATTCGTAATTTTAGTTCTTGAAATTAGAATTTGAACCAATTTTTTATTTAAACGAAATATATATTTCTGTTAAATTTCCATGTTTCTAATTTTTTTATTATTGCAATTGAAATATGGATTGCGATTAATAATATTGCAATAATCTCTCGCATTAAAATCCGTAATGTTTTTAATTACTGACTACATTTATAATTAAGATAATAATAGAATATTTTTGCAGCATAAACTAATTCCAGAACTTATTAGTTTTCATACTCGTAAATAATTAATAAATTGATTACTACATGGTGACACATGGGGATCTAATTTACGAAGATTTAATACACCGAAGCTATGAAAAATTACCGAATATATTATTAATATATCGTTAATTTCGGAATATCCAAGTTATCGACGATGGATTAACTTGGATCATCGACCAATGGATTTTGCAATGGGATGGAATCGGTTTAATTTAAGTCTGATCGGTGTCTGGCCGGAACCGGCAGAACTCTCGAAACGTTCGCGTCTGATTTCGAGCTTAATATTTTGGTTTAACACGATCGTTATTTTCACATTTATCTGTGCACCTCAGACGGCAAATCTGATCCTGGACTCGACGAATCTCGACGAAGCGATCGAGAACTTATCGATCAACGTACCGATCGTCTTTGCACTCGTGAAACAAATCGTTCTACGATATCATGGAAAAGGTATCATATCTATTATAATAATATACCTAATTTTTGTCCATCATTGTGATGTTATTCTTTAACATTATTGAAATCGACTAGATTCGAACGAGTTAACTCGTCATTCCAGGTTAACGGGTTAATAAATTCCAAACAATGTTATTTATCGTTAATTAGTAGTCTAATAATAGGTCTAATTAATTCCAAAGCATTACGATACCTGCTTCAACAAATCGCTGAAGATTGGTCCGGTCCGATATCGGAAGTAGATCGAAGCACGATGTTGAAGAATGCGAAGATGAGTAGAATGATATCTCTCGTGTGCTCCACCTTAACGTATCTGATGCTCTTCGCCTTTATCTCCCTCCAAATTTGGAACAATATTCAAAATACCTCGGAAACCGATCTCGGTGGACTTCTTCATCCGGCCACGTTTCCCTACGACACAAAAAAGAGACCAAATTATGAGATCACCTGGGCGGGTCAATTTATGGGTACCGTTATAACAGCGATTTGTTATTCGTCCTTCGATACTTTTCTCGCTGTTCTCGTGCTTCATTTGTGTGGCCAATTAACGGTGGTTCGAACCGCTCTCACGAATCTGGTGAATTCCACCAGAGATAAAAATTTGGTGAATTTTCAAGAGAAACTTGGTTTCATTGTGTACAGACACGATCAATTACACAGGTATGACTTGTATTAATTATAACGAAGATATGGAGGCAAATTTAGAAATTAACCAAGAATTTAATTACTTAAATCCAATTTTTGGAATATTTTATTTTTAATTAAAACTCACAATTATAATATAATATAAGAGAAAGTCGCGTTATAAAAATCGGGTTATGTGAGGATTATATACACGCGTTATACGAAGATCGCCACTGGAAAAAAATAATATCAATAATTTGGAATTTTATGTTTTATTTATGGAAATAAATATTTAATGGATAAATAAACATTTTTATAATATATAATTATTTTTATAATGTACACAAAATTATTGTTTCTATATGAAACATCTCGCCAAGTTTATTCTGTGAATATAATCATTTTTAACGGAATTTGTTTAAAGGTTTGCGATTATCGTCGAGGATTGTTTCAATTTGACACTGCTGATACAAACAGTAATTTCTACGGCAATGTTTTGTCTCACCGGATACCGTATGATAACGGTGAGAATAAAGTCCCAAATCCAAGTTATTTTAACTAATCAAAACCTAGAATTTTTGTAATAATTTGTAAGAAATATTTCAGCCATATCTACAATGTTACGAATTTTACGTATATCAGGAATATTAATTTCATCCCACGCAACCTAATCATTATTATTACATCTCAAATTACTACATGTACCTTAACCTCTTCAGGGACACGAATTTTTAGTGCCACTATCTGAACTCTGATATTAAAAAATATATAAGAAACGTTTTTAATTACCTTATGACAATTGAGAATTATTTTCTGGTTTTAATTTAGTAAATATTGCATACTTATTTTTGTAACGGTTTCGCAAATGGAAATATTGTTTTTTATAGTACGTTAATTAACTGTCCACAAATTAATTGATTTCATAAATTCATTTATCGCAGTCGGTGGATCAAACGGAGGAAGAACTTCCGATAGTCGGACTAATATTCTTTATTATTCACGTGATCTACACAATGTTGCATCTCTTTATTTATTGCTATATTGGCGAGAAACTTCTCGGTGAGGTAGGTTTATCAGGAATCATAATTTTTTAATCCAATTTTGGAATGCCACTTTATATCGTATCAAAGGATACCAAATGAAACACAATATTTCATTGATTTTCAATCATTTTTATGTAAATCAATTATGTCGGTTTTGCACTCCAAATTCACCCTTTTGTTTTATATTGGATTTTATTTTGATTATAATAACTTAAGGAAATAAATTTGTAGGAAAGCTTAATTTGCGAAAGGGTGAATTTGACTTGCAATATGGTGAATCTGATTTGCAAGAATGTGAATATGATCTGCAAAATGGTTAATTTGGAGTGCAAAGCCTGTATATACATTAATTTTCAACGTTAAGTTTTACGATGATTTAATTAATATAATATGATATGTAAGTTGATAATTTAATACAGTATTTTTTATCGCATATTTCCAGAGTGTTGGCATTGCCGAATCAGCATACGATTGTGAGTGGTACGATTTACCGCCGAAAAAGGCTAAAACATTAATAATCCTGATATGCAGATCCAGGATATCCTTTCAAATCACGGCAGGAAAATTCAGTCCCTTTTCTCTCGAATTATTTAACGCGGTAAATCAATGCACCCCAATTCTCCTTTTACACGATAGATACGTTCTCGAAGAATACGTGTAAAAAATTCTTGTCAAAAAATATTGATTATTTGTAAAATGAAAAGAATGTTATTTTAACATTTATGAAATTTTTGTCAAAGATTCGTGTCAAGCAGGTTCGTGTAAGAACAGAATTAGCCGTATATTATTATTTGCAAAATGCAATTGAAAATTAGATTTTAATGTATTTTGATTCGAATTTGATTACAGGTTCTAAAAACAGCAGCGGGTTATCTGTCGGTGTTACTGGCGATGAAAGATTGATTGGTGGAGGAAGACTGATAATGGTTTTTTATGTTATCTTTTCTTGGTAAACGTTAATGTAACAATAGAAAAGCACTTTCATTACGAAATATATAATATGGAATAATAATTACACGTGCACATACGCGAGCATTTTTTACATTACATATTGTAATAAAATAGTTTCGTGACTATTAATCGTGAAATATTGATTATGTTGATATACGATAACGTTATTCTATTTTAAGTTGAAGAATTTGTTTGTTAAAGTTATCTGCCTTTCCTGCAACAGACTTCTTTCGGAATTATTTAACACGTTGAGCATCGCGCTGAAATCCGTGTTATACGATACTTGGTGATACGCGAGGTAAAAGATATTAATTGGAAGGTTTAATTTTCCAATTTTCGATATGTTTAGAGGAATATTAAATCATAAATCCGATTCAGTCAAAAGGTATTAAAACATAAGTCGATAATATAATTCGAATTCTACTGAATCGAAAACAGCTATGGAAGGTTGTTTCTCCGATTCGGAATACAACCCTCATGATAAGGGTTCCGTCGTTTATGAATATCAACGGCAGAGGGTGTTTATATTAAATTATACTCCTGAAAAAATTCGGATAAAAAATCGTAGAAATATCAAAGATCCTTCGTATCGTTTCCTCTAATTCGTTATTTCAGATAAAAAAGTAATATCCATTCCTAGAGCATTAGATGTATCGATGAGTAATTAATTCGGGAGTGGAAAATGTTTTCCCATCAAGATTTGGAAATTTGAATTTTTTCAAAATGGGAATCATGGTATTGGAAGGATCGTCGGTCAAGGATCATAGATAACGATGGAGATTACCTAACACAATAATGTTTAATATGAAAAAACAAACAGAATGTCATAAAGTATATGAAAAATAATTGTTTACTTTCCAGAACCCCTAATAATTGGAATTAGCATTTAAATTCCGAAGATGTCTCTAAAGTATATCAAAGTATTATTTACACTATTATATTTCCCAAAATAAAATATTACCTATACAAAATTGTCAGCATTTGATAGCAGCATTAATTAAGATACAATAAAATTAATTCTCACTGGCATTACATTCCGCGGCAATTATTAATAATTCACGGCAAAGGTTATTTCATAAACAGGTGATAATCGATATAATTTTTCTTTTCCGATATTCGGATATTATAAACATATATTTATCTTACGAATCGGATTTTCGTGTGTTATTAATTGTTATATTGCAAACGTACATCCTATAGAATTGCATTTCAGTGCACGCGAAGAGCATGCGCCGCGTAAAAATGTCTGAGCATGATTCGAAGTAGAATGAAACGGTCAGTTCACGAAAAGACACTATGACTAAGGTTTCAATGGATGTTCGTCGAGGTCAGTATTTAATTCCACTTTTCACACGATTCTCTATTATTCAACAATGCATAGCTAATGATTCATTATTTGCTAAAGATTAGAATTAACGATTATCTATTTCCTTATTTGCTTCGAGTAGTGCGTCAATTTATGTGATGTCCATAAGTGAGACTATCATTGTGAAGCCATTCTCTATTCATAGTTCGCAGTGCTAATAATAATTATTCCGAAATGTGCAGTTAATGACAATGTAGTTAATGAATTATCATTTACTGAAGACTAGAATTAACGTCGATTTACTTGATATCCTTAAGTGAGTCTATCGTTGCAAAGCCATTGTTTATTCATAGTTTGCAGTGTTAATATTAATTATTATAAAAATTTCGCGAAATTAATTGCTCCTGAAGAATTATAATATGTGTATATTTGATATATATGTACATAATACTCAACGTACAATAATAATACGATAAGTACGCCTTAAATATTAAATTTAATATAATTCAACATTTTTATTTTATTCGCACTTTATTAGTTTCAAATTAATCTTTTTTACTAAATTACATTAAATTGAGGCTTGAAATAATACACTGAGAATTGAACAAACTAGGATATTCATTTTGATAAGAACGGTATTAAGAGACTTCGTTAATTTCTTTAATTGTTGGTCCGCGATAAATGGTGGTTCCATTAATACGACTTTTAAAACATGTCAGATTTGGATTACGTTTACGGTTGGAATCGTCACACCATGAAATTCATGGGAATTTGGCCGGAAGACAGAAAATGGAACGAAGTTTCGAGTTACAAAGCATTAGTGCCGATCTCGATGATGTTGTATTTCGTTTGTATACCGCAAACGATGAATCTCATTTTTATTTGGGGTGATTTCGATTTGGTCGTCGAGAATTTGTCGATGGGAAACATGACTATTACCATTTCGCTTTTGAAGACGGTAGCCTTCTGGTTTCATGGAAAATGTAAATATTCTATGCCACGTATCATTAAGATTTTGATGAATATAGCTTCCAAGTCAGTTTGGAGTTTCAAAAACAATTTAAAAATATATAATTAATGATCCATTATTATTTACTGCTAACAATGATCTTATTTCCTTATTCGCTTCCAGTAATGTGTTACTTTTATTAACGTTATTCATAGTATTATTAAATATTCATATTAAAATGTAATTAACGATTTCCGATCGTTTATTAAAGCCCTAAAATCCCTGATGAATTGCATGGCAAAGGATTGGAGTACAATAGGAAGAAAAAAGGACCGAGACACGATGTTGAATATCGCAAAGAGCATCAGATCCATTTCGATAAAAAGCACCCTTATGTCTCAGAGCGTTGTCATAACTTATGCGATGCTACGATATCTCGCGATGGGTCAGGACGACAATCATCTACTTTTTCGAGCACATTTTCCATACAGCACGAAAAACAGCCCGAATTACGAGTTTACCCTTATCGGACAGTTTCTGGCTGCCATGTATGCCGCTACCACTTACACGGCAGTCGATACTTTCGTGGGAATGTTGGTCCTTCATGTTTGCGGACAACTCGCGAATTTGCGCAGGGAGTTGAAGGAACTCCGGGCAAAAACGAAAATAGAGTTCCAAATAAAGTTGGGGAATATTGTCAGGAAACACGAATACCTTAGCAGGTTTGTGTAGAAAATATTTTTATACGCGTTCGATAATTAATATTAAGTATGTACTATAAATATAAAGAAAGTAATGAAAGTACAAGGAAAGAGACATTTGTAAGATTAAAAAAACATTTTTAAGACTTATAAGAATTAAGTGAAATAAAACTAAATGAAATGAAATTATGGCGGATAATTTTGATAGGTTTAATTTGTAAGATTTGCAGAAACGATCGAGGCATGTTTCAACGTGATGCTTCTAGCACAGATGCTCGGATGCACGGTGCAACTATGTTTTCAATGCTTCCAAGCACTTATGGTGGGAAACAAGTGTCACGAGAAACTACTAGAAACGAAGAAACAAGCGATTAGAAAAATAGATCATCCGTTCGGTAATACGATTTCATTTTTAGTCTTTCAACGGTGGCGCGAACGAACTACTGATTTTTCAATTTATGTTTCTCTTACTATACGTCATCTATGTGATGTTGCAACTTTATCTGTATTGTTATGTCGGGGAGAAACTTCTTGTCGAGGTACGAGCTACTTCAATTATTCTCATTTCTTGGAACCTCAAATTATGATCGACATTTTTGCAATGAATTACTTGGAATTATGTAGATTCGTTGTATATATATAAAACGAATAAATAAATTCGAGGAATTTTTTAAATTAAATGCTTCTAGTAAATTGACTTTTAAGATGCCACTGAAATTCTATTATGTAATGTGTAAATTTAAATATATGCTCGTCAGTATATAAATTTATATGTTAATCCTTCGGCATAGTTCTTAATTTTATTTGAAATTCCAAAGAAGTTGTAAAACCACGATACTGTAAATTAAACGCTTAACGTACATCGCCATTATCAAGTAATACAAATATTTTTATTGGAAAATATAGTTCTTCTTGTAAAAAAGTTGTACGATCAAAACTACCAGGACCCCTTAGACTAATTGGATTTTCCAAAAACTTGTGCCTAAAGAAAACCGTGCGTTAAGCGGTTAAAAATCTAACGATATGAAAATTACAGAAACTTGTGGTCGAAAATATATTTCAAATATTCTGATTAAACTTTCGAATAATAAGTAATACGAAATTTTGTAAATTATGTTACTTTCCAGAGCACCATGATGGCATACGCAGCCTACGATTGCGAGTGGTACAATTTATCGGCGAACGAAGCTAAATTATTAATAATTATTATGTGTCGTGCAAAATCGCCATTAAGGATCACCGCTGGCAGGTTTTGTTCCTTCAATTTGGAACTTTACAGCGAGGTGAGTAATTTTCATACGAAACACTTAATAATAGCATTGTTTACATTTCAAAAACAAAGTAAAAATAATATAAAGATTGTAAGAAAAGAATTATTCAAATTTGAGTGACTTTTTTTGGAAAATCAGAGTCATATTTCATTGCAGGTTTTAAAAAGATCAATGGGCTACATGTCCGTTTTATATGCAGTGAAAGACAATGCATTTGATTAAAAGTCTATTATTTATAATAAAAAAAATGCTAGTAAAAAGTTGGAAAGAATATTCAATGAAAATATAGTGTCCACGATATTGAAATTCCATTTGTTAGTATGTACATGAATATTTAAATAATTTATGGATTTAATATATCTCGAAATAATTCACATTCGTCGTAGAACTACAAAAAATTGAACTTCTCTCAATTATTTATTTAATAAACAAACATGTTTATAAAACTTACCTTGCACGAAATGCTTAAACCTAAATAAGAAGGTACCAACAAGACATTTGAATTTTTCATTCAGGTATATTTAGTTAAACAGTAATAATAACAACTATTTATTATAATTTATTCTGACTTTTCTATTCCAGATGTATCTTATTTCTGAGCATTTCAAATGGTTTTTTAATCGCGATCCAATTAATTTCAATTTATTTCACTTTCACCCCTTCAACTTCTTCTGTCAACACTTTCTTATCAGTGGAATTTTACTCACTTTTTATCATCCCGTATTTATTTAACCCTGGAATTACCGGCGATATATTCCGCTATATCTATATATTTATGTGTACGTCCTTTAAAAAAAAGGATAGAAATAAGAAATAAATTAATCGATTTTTTATGTCCATTGCGCAACGTGAACCGCAAAAATCTCAGAAAATGAAACGTTCTAAATTTCAACATTTTCATTAAACTCCGCAGACCAATCATTTTCACTGGTTTGGTAGTTCTAGCGTTAAATCTTCTTCCCGTATCTTAAACATTTAAATAATCATTCCTCATCTTCAATTCCATGCATAAAATATTGAAAACCGGCCAAGAAATGGAAGAAAAGAAACTATGGAAATTCCGAAGGCAGCGTAACAAGAAAATGACAGGATCGAAGGGGGGGAGGGGTAGCGAGATCAAACGTTATGCAACCAAGAAAAGTAAAAGTAGGAAGTATTAAGAAGTTCCCGAGGGGGCGGGGTACGAGGGGGATGATTTTTTCATGGAATATGCAGGATAATTTTATAGCGTGCACTTTTTTAGTCGGAAGTAAGGGGGATGATTTTCTTGGCGGGAACCTTGGCTGCATATTTGAGGGGTTTAAGTACGGTAATAGTATGATTATAGAGCGACTATAAAGCGTCTATAAAGCGTTTATAGAGCTGGACACGCGAGCGCACATCCATCAATGAATATTTAACGAGCCGGTCTTTGAACTATCAATTACCATCATTCTTACTGGAGACGCGTCGACATATTTCTTTTGCGAGAACAATTGAACATTGTTTTCCATTCGGATAATCGTAAATGGCAGTCTTCGATGATCTTATGACCTTTTAATCGAAAGAACGTTATGAATTAATGATAAGAATGTCAATGTAATTCCGAGACGATTATGTTGTTGCTAATTAATTATTGGAGGTGAAGCGTGATATTAAGGAACCGGGATATTGAATAATACTTTTATTATTAATTTAATATGATAACAAAATTCATATTTAAATAATAATAATACGATTTTTATTCGAGTTATAGCAAGAAAGTGGTTTTAAGTCTAATTCTTTTAATAATGATTTTATTATATTCTTGGTGGAATGTTATCCAACATGAAAATACGAGTATAAATCCAAAATTAAACTGTTTTTTTGTACTGAATTTAATTAATTCCACACTTGAAAGATTAGGATATTAATGTTTACGAGAAACTCGTTAAAATCCTTCATCAACTTCTTTAATTAACGAAACACAATAAATGGTAATTTAATCAAACTATATTATTAAATTATTTCGTTCTATGAATCGATATTCTTCGATATCAGCAATACAAAATACTTCGACTATATTGATATAATTAATAATTCCAAAATGAAACTGTTTTTCGTTCTGAATTTAATCAATTCGAGACTTGAAAGAATAGGATATTAATGTTCCCGACAAAGTTATTAAGGCACTTCGTTAATTTCTATAATTAACGAAACACAATGAATGATAATTTAATCAAACAATATTATACAATTATTTCGTTCCATGAAAAGATATTCTTCAACACCAACAATACAAAATGACTTTCTTCTCGGTCACCAACAGCTGCGCAGTAACCGGTATCAAGATAAGACTAACTTGATATCCAGCATAAAAACGCGAGCAATTAAGTTCCTCAAAAGGATCCGCGTAAAATCGCGGCATCCTTTCGACGTTGTGGAATCAAAGTAAAAGTATCTAAGCGAGCAGGCGAGCTTTCACCGCTTATTTCCGTCAAGGTGGCGTAAGGAAAGTCGATTGCAGGATCATAGAGCAAAGCAGGGACATCAGGACAACCAACTAATGGCCGTCATTAAGAATTGCGTGGTCTACCGTCACAATGGAGAAAATATGGAGACACACCATGTTCACCAACGCTTAGATGCACACGGATAAAACGAACTACTTCACGGTTTACTGCGGAACCAAAACACGGCCTTATAAAAGTCCTGCACGTCTTCGTCGCCGACATTACTTTGTATTTGCATTTCCAACGTGCATCTAATATTTCCATCCAAACATTATTTCATCCACCGATCACCATAAATATTATTCATAATCTGTTTAATAACCCGTTACCTTTGTACACATTATATGCCTTTATACTGCTTAATTAGCATAATTTAGCAAAATTAACCTGGTTATTAAACCATATTAAATTATTTGCTCTTCATTGAATTTTCTGAGATTAATTTAATAAGTGACTTCGGGAGTTGGGTTAATAATAGAATTATTTTTTATATCATTAGGATAAATGACATAACAAGATGGAGTTTTAGTGAAGATGGGATTTGTTTGAGGAAAATCGACATTGTGGTTTGTTAGTTTGACAAATTAGAGTCATGATGTTTAATACGAGGTTGTTAGTGATCGCTGTGATAGTGGGTTACGGAGTGTTGGCACGTAGCCCGGATAATCGGGATTCTTATCAGGAAACTAGTAGAAGGAATGGCGGTACTATGTTGACTGAAATTGCGAAGGAACTCGTGCAGAGATCTACTAGTAGTAGTCAGGTAAGGAAAATTATTATATATTATTATATATTATTATATATTATTATAAATTCATATAAATCATTATAATAATATTCAGGTATGAATTAACCCTCTGTAATACAATATTTTCGTGACTAAACTAAAAATCTTATATTACGTCGTTATATTATCTCGTGTGATTATTAAAATAAACTATAATTCCAGTCACACAGCGCGACTTCCAATTATTAATCTCTTAGCTACTGTACGCCACTATAGTGACTTTTCTGTATGTTATCTTATTATGTTTTTTTTCAAACTCTTTACATGAAAATGTATAAAGACATTCTAATTTATTTAAATTACAGGTACTCAATCTGAACTTATCCAATCTACTGCTTCTCCTTGTATTAAAAGCAGTAGTATTTGGCGCCGGATATATTGGTCACCATGGATACAAAGGACGCGAATTGGACGAAGGTGATTATACTAATTTTATTACGCTACCTCATAAGGAATGTCGTTTCTTATTTATCATATTAAAAAAGAACTTGTCTTTCATATCTAATTAAATGACCAAGTAAAAAACAATTTGCTTTTGTCAAAAGATGTGACCTCTTGTACAATACAATTTTGCAATATGTTAGGAAATAAAGGGTTGTCCAGTTTTATCGCGGACACCCTGTGTAAACATTAATATCATGTTTCGCTCAATTGATTATAGGTCATATAATTATATTCGATCAAGTCAGATTAATATTTTGCATTTGAAAAAAATTCCATAATTCGACATTATTTATGGGATGACCTAATACATGTTAAAATGGAATAATTAAATCAAAATTGAAAAAAATTTCACTGATAATTCGAGTCCAAAAACGACATTACTTATGGGATGACCTAATACATGTTAAAATTGAATAATTGTTAACCATATATAGTTTATTTACAGAAAACGTGGTAACGGAGGGTGAAATGGCATTGGCATTAGGCTACCTAATCGGGGATACCTGTTTATACAGAGCAGCTTGCGAAGAGCCGCATATCGCGAGCGAATATCTTGGCGCAGCCGAGATGATAATGGAAACCATTAAATTGTTACCCCAGTAAGTTTCATTAATCTTTAAACCAGGGATGACGAGTTAACTCGTGATTGAAATCCACACTTATCTCGAAGCTTACGAACTTATATACACACACAGATACAAACAAATACACACGTCTGAAATACACTCATAAATTCACTATTTCACCTTAATATAGGAGATATTAAATACATTTTCATAACCATGATATTATTATTATGTAGGAGCCAGTCGATAGACAACAAATACGAAAAAACGATTGCAGAATTTCGAAAAGCAATCGAATATGGTATCACGGAAGGCTGCCCACCGAAATATACTTGTAAGAAGGAAAATATAAAGAAATTTTTAAACAGCGAGGCGAAATAATTATTGCATCTCTTGCAATATTTTGGTCAACCTTTCTTTCGAATATTTAAGAATACTAGAGGTATGCAGCTCACGCATTGTTCCGAGTGCCTGTATTATTATTGTTTACACTTCTTCACGTTTGTTTATATTGAGCTTCGTTTCGTGTAGGGCTTTGAATTAATACTGTTAAGGTGTTCCGTAAATGTGTACGCTGTGTTTCGTTGTTTTAAATACATGTGTAATGTGTTACGCACTGTTTGTTGTATAAATTAAAATGAATTCGATGATTTTGGTAGCGAATGTTCTGTTGTATGTATATTTTAATCTGAATGGTGTAATTATGTTATTATAAATAATAATCAAAATAACCAAAGAATATGTGGACCTCTAAGAAGAACACTTTTGTCAATTTAAAAATCGAAAGAATATTTGTGTTTTCATTGAAAACAGCAATTAAGTAAACTTAAATGTAAAATATATTTCATGGAAGGTAATTCTCGGCTCTAACTTATTTCAGTTTCTAACCATAAGAGGTGATAAACAAAGTTTGATCCTTCATGACTTTGTCCCGAAGGTTAAACGTTTATACATAATTATGGAAGGTTCATTCTGGCATACGATTCAATACATATATTAACATTTGTATAAATAATTGACGTAATCATATATGATAGATCAATTTTCAATTTAAATACGTCTAAAAGCTTCAAAATATCTTAAAATTACATTCCCGAGGACGATCTCGAGTGAGCTTCCGATTGGAGGTTAAGCGTAGTATCGAAATAAAGCAGTAACGACTGATTTGTCTGCTTCTTCCATATAAAATCTTAAGACTTTAGCCTCGAATGCACCAAAATATGACAAAATATTGTTTCTTACCCAATATATTTCTTGATTATTCGCAAAATTCGGGAGGAGCCCTCGAAGACACGGCAAACCACAATACATTTGAAAAAACACTGCGACGCTCGACAGAGGTCGGTCTGATAATGGCAGCCTAGCTTAACCTGAAAATGGCTTTTGCGGCACTGGCGCTGACGAACGAGTTTTGATTTTCGCCTATTCACGCCGTATACGCGTATAAACAATTTTTTCTTTATCTAGAATATAGCACTATTCTTACTGAATAATTTTGAAGGATGAGTTCCATAGGCACGGGGGTAAATATAGCATAAATTATAAACAAAAGATACTTTAAAAACACTAAATAAGAGGAAAGTCAGAACTTAACCTTGCTCCAATTTCCAGTATGACTTGTCCGCGTCGCAATTTTCGCCCGACGGACGTGTCTTTCAAGTGGAATATGCACAAAAAGCGGTAGAAATTCGAGGGTGATTATTTAAAAAAAACTATTACTTAATAATTCGCTTTAAAGTTTCTTTGAAATTTGACAAAACTCAGAATCGCGTAGGACACGTCTATAAATGTCAAAGCTTATAATTAGCGCCATGTACTTAGGAGTTTTTGAGTCAATCAGAGAGATCAACATTCAATTACCATTTTGTACAGGACGGTTATAGGGCTACGGGGCAAAGATGGTGTAGTATTTGCAGTTGAAAAGCTTATTACATCCAAGCTCTATGAGCCTGGTGCGAACAAGAGAATATTTAATATCGATGAGCATGTAGGCATGGCTGTGTGTGGTATTATCTCAGACGCGAGACAAATTGCTGAAGCTGCTAGGACGGAAGCTTCTAGTTATCGTGCTCAGTATGGTGTCGGTATCCCATTGAAATACTTAAACGAGAGAGTTGCTATGTACATGCATGCCTGTACTTTGTATTCCGCGGTAAGACCATATGGTTGTTCCGTTATCCTTGGCGCGTACGAAGTCAATGGACCAGCCATGTACATGATAGATCCATCCGGTGTATCTTATGGATACTATGGTTGTGCGATTGGTAAGTGTGGTTACACATACAATGATTGTATGTCCAATGTAGATACCTTAAGGTTTATATGCAATAATCGTTGATTAGGTAAGGCAAAACAATCGGCAAAGACCGAAATTGAGAAATTGAAACTGTCTGAAATGACGTGCACCGAGTTGGTAAAAGAGGCGGCGCGTATTATTTATTTGGTTCATGATGAGTTGAAAGACAAGCAATTCGAACTTGAAATGAGTTGGGTCACTAAAGATACGAAAGGCAGACACGAGCGAGTACCGGAACTAATAAAAACGGAAGCTGAAGCAAAGGCGCGACAAGCAATGGCGGAAGACTCGGACAGCGACACCGAAGATATGTAAATTGTCTTAATAAATTCGCAAAATAAAATACTTTAAATATAAGCTCTAATTTAAATACACGAGAATACATTTCTGGAAATCTTACATTGATAAATATACTGAATAAAAATTACAATCTGTTGTTTACAAAATCACAAGACCGCCTTGTTTATCTAACGACAACTCCCAATTTCACTTACATCACGTTCGTTATCTATCCCCAATTTAAAGCTTGATATTCTTCCCGACTCAAATGCGGCAAATTGGATTTCGTTTGATGTCGATCATGGTGACGTAACTTTTTAATTTACGAATAAAAATTCCCAATTTTTACTCTCCCGTATTCCCGCTCTTCCCACCGATTGATTCCACGAGAGATTGCACAGACGACACTTGAAACACCGTCATCCGTAATAATCCACGATTAATGAGTATGATCCTTTTGTGCCATTAATAGGATTTAGAGATCTTTTTCTCTCATCAACTAACGACGAGTATGCTTTTGATCCGCTACCAATATTCCGCAAAAACTTCGGTCGAACGATATCCTTCGGATCCTTCATTTCCTGACTGTTCGAAGTTAAAATACTACTACCTTACCAATACCCGTTGAAAATAAATATCCAAAATACTGTTTACTTTGTTTTCGATTGCTCGACTCGAACAGAAGGAATACAAAGATAAATAAGGAAATACTACACGCTTTTGAATATAACGATTTCGGTAAGGCAATATTCCATTCGATCTTATACTTTTTACAGGGCCAAGAAATATTCTTTGAAAGGACACAATTTAAGCTCGCGATTATCAATTATATTTGCAGAAATAGAAAGAAATTTTATTCGTATATACATTTCGGAATAATATACCAGAAAACCGGGAGTCGTTGAAAATGATGGAGAATGAGATAGGTCTTTGAATAAATGACTAAAAATGCGGACTGTTACATCCTTGCTTTAAGGATCCTTCTTTGTAGCGTTCAAATGCCTTATATAAAGCGCGTTCCAGTTATATGTTTGTGATACTCCGCAAACTATTTCTTTGAATTTACCTCGTTCAGTGAATCTCATTTGGCAGTTCATTTTGGAAGCTCGCTTTCATCCTAATTCAAAACCCAAAGCATCGTTATGGCGTTATAACAAATATAAATTCCATCTCCGGGTAAAATTTCGAATAAATACGCTTAGATTCTCGGATTCGTAGCTAACGTAATCTTCTCCGAAATAAATCATTTTATCTGAAATAAACGATAATGGATACCATCTTAATTCCTGATATAAACATTCTTCGCGTATCATTTTAATTCCTCAGGATACGCAAAAATATTCAAATCTTTTATCTCGCAAATTTTCTTTGGGTTGATCAAACTCAATTCTAGTAAGTGCATCAACGGTGTAAAGTAAATAATGTATCGTAGAGCGCTTAAACGGTTTTATTTCTTCACGTTTGCACACGTTCCGCACGCGTGTCGTTCAACGTCGACGTATTAATACGTTGAACGTTGTAAAAATAAAACCATTTAAGCACTTTACGACGCATTAGTTACTTTACATCGTTATCGTAACGTTAAAAATATTGCAAAGTTTATGAACATTATCGATACATTTGATTCGAGTTTTATTAATATTCACTTCTTTTGATTTTTTCGTTGCAATAATAATCATAAAAGTACGCGCAACACTTGTCACCTTTTTCGGTGCGTTTAAGTAATAATTTCGTTACTATTTCCGCGTGATGTAACTTCGTTAGAATCAAGTTAACTAGATTTACTTGTACGAGTTCCTTTTAGACAAGAAAATTTTGACTACAGAGGGTTAAGAAGCAATTTCACAATAACTCCCTTTGTTCGTAAAAAAAGAGAGAGACGAAGACACCGAAGAGCAGAGGGACGCGGGTGATTTCGCGCATGCTGGTTTTTCACAGACTCCGGGGGTTGGTATGAAGTGGATAGCAGAGCCAGAGTAGCTTTGGCGCCGGGGGTGAGAGAGGGTAGTTTTGGTCGGGCTTTATATAAGGATAGATTCACTTTGAAATATCGTCACTGATTTTGTGCGAAAGCCACGAATCACTTACATGAATTCACCGGGGAAAAGATTCTTCGGTGAAGCAAATCACAATTGTTATTTATTTAAGTACAAAGGTCTCGCGCGGTACAGTCTTTCGTGACACCTCTTCTAGTGTCCTTGAACGGAAATCCGGCGCGCCGGGAAAGCATGTCCTGGAATCGCACGACTATTTTACCAAATGTAATCGTCGAGGAAGAAATAAGTCCGACGGTTTATCTCAGTGCCGCGGTTGCTCTTGGATTTATTGGATTCTTTGGATTCTTTCTGAACCTCATTGTCGCCATTGTGATCGTTAAGGACGCTCAAGTATTATGGACACCGGTTAACGTCGTCCTTTTTAATCTCGTCGTGAGTACACTTCGTGTTAATTACTTATTTACTTCGCAATTTATATGTTTTTATCGTGTATTTATATTATATATGAAAATGTGCAATTTACTTATCTGTTTAATGTATGCAATTAATTATTAAGACACCGAATAACATTGTTATGGAGACTTTACATTTTTTACTATCGAGTTGCAAGTAACTGCAAGCTAATTGCATTTACAATGATTACAAAGATTATTATTTATATCATACTATTTATGTATTTATTTATTAACACTAGAACTACAGAATGTGTGTTCAGTTATGTTTGCACATTTATTTATATATAAATTATGCCTGGAGTATTTGGGTTAATTAATGGATACAATTATCCGTGTTGTGTATATAACATAATAGTATATCAAATCTCAATCAATGCGCCGTGGTATATTCGAATTATTCAACGCAAAATGGCGGTCAATCATTTCAACTTTTTTAATAGTTCTAGTGTTAATTCAATGAATTATTAAGACATCGAATAACACTGCTAGAGAGGCTTCAAATGTTTTACTGTCGAGATGCAAGTAACTGCAAATTAATTCCATTTAGAATGCAATGATTACAAAACGCATGCATCAGAAGGATTTTTCCACTCAATTAAACTTGTTAATTTATTGCCAACGCAACATCCCATGGAGTATAATATATTGGATAATAAATTCATTTTAACTGGATTTAATCCTCCTAAGGTATTATCGAAGTGAACTACTATTTGAAACAATTAATTACCGAGAACGAAATGGGTTCTATGTAGGTTTTAATTCGAGAAGAATGGGAAGAATAATAGAGTCGAATGGAACGTTATAACGCCGTCCAAGATATTACTCCCGCAATGAATGTAACGTGATTTGCGAAATTGAAAAGTGAAGATAACCGTGAAAGTATTACGTACTCGTTCCTTCTTTCGCAAAGCATCCTGCGACTTCAATTTATAATAACTGCCAGTAATTTGATTTTCAATCCATTGTTCGTCAAACTTCTCTTATTACGTGTAATTCCAACTTACATATATTACCAAATTATTATTATCGATTTCTTATTTGATATATGTACTATTATTATCAAGTAAAATACTACGATGTTTAAAAACCTTCGTTACACGTTTCCTTTCGTTTTCGTGCTTGTAAATATTATATCACGCGTCAAGTGTCAATGGATTTGTTTTAATGTAATAAATTAACAAAAGCAGACAAAATGAGAGTTCAGTAATTTTTTATAAGATACTGTAACAAAACCGATGCATTTTATGAGACTTTATGTGTCCTTACTTTATATACGTAACACAATTAAAATTTATCCTTAAAAATGTATGATTAATTAATTTTCATCCTGCAGCCAAAATTGGTATATATAAGTAAATGTATGAACGCAACAGAGTATACAGGGAGTCCCATATTTAATTAAGCCACCTAATTATCTCTTTTAATTGCAATAATACGGAAAATAATTTGCGCATCACTCGAATGTCTTCGAACGGGAATTTGTCCGTTATCCTTATTTTACAGAAATATTCAAATCTCCATATTTTCCAAACGGAAACAAATATCGTTATATAATTAGGCGTCCTGTTTTACGTGGGACACCCTGTATATTTGGTAGTTCGAGTGTTAAGAGCAGCTAATAATAGTTAACAACTCCATTATTATTACCGTAAACTCAACTTTCTCACCGGCAAATTTTTCTCCTCGCTACTCGAAGCAACAACGTTCTTCGTGTTATGAAAATGAATAAGCGCCCGCTAAGAGAGCGATAAACAACGATGTCGAAATATTATATATCGTAAACGCGCCGTAAAAGTCATCGTCGATCAATTTGCCATTAAACGGGAATTAAATTCTATTCTTTTATTGCGAGGTGCAGCCAGCGAGTATTAAACGCGAGTCAACATACAAGAATCGTAAAAAGATTCTTAGAGTAACTCTTTTGTAAGTATTAAGTGAAATGTTAGAAAGATTTGAATAAAGGTCGGCGAGGTTTCTTAATCACAGCATTCGAGCGGTGGTTGGCCGAGGTTTTTAATGATGTTTAATTACTGCATTCCGCGACATCTTTCCATTCGCACCCTCGAAAACCATTGAAAGACATGAAAGTGAAACTCGTTATTTACGCTTGGTTAATTACTTTATAGATCGCTTAATTTTATCGTCGGACCGACATTAAGTGGAATGCAAAATTATGACGGCGATGTACATCAGACTTAAGGCTACTATTGAAGCATAAATTCACGATATCCAGTTAAAGTCAATATTCATGTCGGTTTTAATTAAAATTGGGAAAATCACGTCACCCGACCGACCCAATTATAGAAATGAATCTCGTGTTTACTGCCGTTTGATTTTTAAATACTTGTTAAATACTGGAGATTATTTCAATATTGCTGTATCGAAGAGTGTTTGCCGCGCAACTTAAACAATTTTAAGACCATTTTAGCGAATTAATTTTAAATATTAATAAATGTCAGATTATTAACGCGATCAAGACATTTTTTATTGACATGTAACGGTATTAGAAAAAAATTAGTTTTTCGAAACCAATCAAATTTTGTATCTAATTTGTAATAATTTATGAAAAAGTGATAATTCCTTATTAAGAAATATTACACTCCGCGGAATGTCAACCATTAAAATTCGATCCCAAATAATATCTCATCGATTTTAATGCGTTCGTAATTAATTCCGGTACACCTTTCTCTCTCACAAAGCGTGCCAGAACGAACATACATTAAAATATTTAAACAATGCATTAATTGATCTATACACGCAACAATCAGAAACATTTTAAATTAAAATAAGTTTTACTAAAAAATATTTCGCATATTCGTGTAAATGTTTGTTTACCATCACTTTAGCAAACGAGTTTGTACGACATTGTTAGCGATTGCTTTTTGGTTGTGCATTTCGATAATTTTTGTTCCGACAAACGAAATCCTGACGATGGAACCTGATGGAATAATTCGTCCTTTTTTATTCCATCATTTATAGAACTTTTGTGTTACTTAAAGCGATGGATTTTTGCATTTTAATCTACTAGGTGATTGGTGCACAAAAAGGTGCTTCGTGTGAAATTTTTAACTGCAATATAAATATAATTTAAATTAGCTTTCCACATTTTTTGATAATTCGAGACGTTACTTTATTACTTAACAACAAGACGTTACATTATTTCTTAAAACAGATGAGAATGTGACAATAAATTTAATTGATCTCAATATCAAAATTAAGGTAAACTCGGTTTTATCGTCGTCGAGGAACTCGTGACGATGTAAAATGTAAAAAAAAATATCGTGTAATGCGAAGTTGAGCAACGTATTTGGTGGATTAAAGAGAACGCCGAGCGGAAAAGAAATTCATTTGTGGGAGAAGTGAATTCGCCTGAAAGAATTTCGCCAATATCTCTCGGATTTTTTTCGCACGATCAGCGCAACGGGAGTTAATAAAGGATCGTCCTCGAGAGGATTTCGATATTATTGATGGATCTCAAGTTTTAAGGATGTCGTTTCCATTGTTTCGCTTTTTTTTCTTCTCGCCGTTAATAGTTCCGTACTAATTGTAAGGAAACTCTTGATTCTTTCAAAGGTCCAACTTCCAAAGCGATTCGCTGTGTATAGATATATAGATATACAATATAACACAACTGTTAAGTTGAGATGCATTAAATAATATTTTTCGAACCTGTTACATTATTATTTACTAATTTTTCATGAATATTATCTTATGATACTTAGCAATATTACTTTACTATTTTCTGTAAAGCATACATAACTATTATGAGATATATTACATAACTATATGCTTACATAAATATATGAGATATATAAAATGATATTTTTCGAACATATTAAGTTTAATTTTATTTGTCTGTCGAAGGGTTAGGTTAAAAAATATAAAAATCCATCGTCTTAAGTAACACAAAAGTAACGAAGATGATTGAATCAAAGATGGCGGAGTATTCCATCAGTTTCCAATAGAATTGCTTCGTCCATTGCCGATGTCGCTCGAGTTTCACCAGCTGTTGATATTCTCGACGCGTAATTCAATTTAAAGAAGATACACAGGGCTCTCGCAAAGGTTGTTTGTCACTGAAAACTTTCAACTAGTTTCCTTCCACTTTGCGAGGCGATGCAGATGCATTCGTAGCGCGAGTTTTTTAATGATCGCCGAGGAAGCTCTCGTTTTCTGTTAGCAAGCGCGAAATGTGCACAAACAACATTCGCCTTGTACCGTCGAAAGAAAGTAGAACACTCGAACAAGCTCTTTCAGGTTATCACAAAATTTATAATTACTTGTTAATGTATTATTTGTTTTAAATGAAATTTAATTAACACTGAATAACAACCTCGGATACCCCGTCGAAGTGAGTCGCAGTGAATCACGATAAGTTTGTGGGATTCGGTGTTTTATTGTGTTAAATTGTACGATTCTGTTTCGTCGATAAATGGGATAATTTCAGGTTTCTTGACTTTGTTATATTTACGGACTTCAAAAATGCAAGAAAATGGTGGCATATAAAAGTACATTTATATAGTTAAAAATGTTATTTGCTTTCTGGGTTATATTCTTCTTTTATTGGGTTAATTTATTATAGGATTTTCTTATGGGATATATTAAAAGATTGAATATTATTGCCTCAAAATATTAGTAGTTCAGAAAATTATATTCTTCGTGAGTTATTCGTACCAACATTATTTAATATTTTGTAAATAACAGAATTAAAAAATGTTGACAATTATTACTTATAAGGGGAGTATTGACAGAAAACTGAATAAATTTTAAGAACATTAAATTGCTTAGTGAATTGATTATAAAGTATTCTTAACCTCCGATGACGATGTCGTTTGAATTAATTGAGTACTTACTAAAACGATCGATAGAGATTAGAATTAAAATGATCCAACAAAGTTGGAAGTAAACAAGATTAAGTTTAAAGTTAATATAAAAATGATTCCATTAAAACTGAAGTGAATTCATATTTCATAAATTATAAATTATCCATTAAAGAGTATGCTGTTCAATGAAATACAAACTTGACATCACAGATCGGACGTGTAATTGGCATCGTCAAATTTTTGTAGGATATTCGCTACATCCTTTGGGATACGTTCCCTCCGAGGAATATAAAAAACCTAATTGGTCAGATTAATTATTCAGTGATGCTAGTACGCTCTTCAATCGATTGTTATAACGGAAGATTGGCGAATATGTATTAAAGTGGGAGAAAGGAATAAATCACGAACTGAATTGTCTCGTTCCAGGTCGGTGATTTTTTAGTGGCTGCTCTTGGGAATCCGGTAGCTATGACTTCGGCAATCACCGGTGGCTGGTATTGGGGCTACAAAGTGTGTCTCTGGTATAACTTCATGTTTCTTTATGTAAACATTAGTTTGTGCGTTTAATGGAGTCATTCACATCGGTCAATTTTGGTTGTAGAGGATCAAATTCAATAGTAGATGCTGCCTACACATATTCTAGAACCATTTTGGGTCGAAAGAAGTGGATTAAAAATTTGGTCCGGTCAAAAAATGGGTCGACCCGAAATCGCAAAAATGTGAAGGGGTATACCTTCAAATATCGTCAAAAATTAAAAGTCATCAAAATCGATTCTAAATGACCCAAATCGATGGTAAATGATGTATAAACATATTCCAGGACGATTTCTGGTCGAAAGAAGTGGATTAAAAATTTGTTTCGGTCAAAAAATGGGTCGACCCGAAATCGCAAAAATGTGAAGGGGTATACCTTCAAAAATTGTCAAAAATTAAAAGTCGCCAAAATCAATTCTAAATGACCCAAATCGATGGTGGGTGATGTATAAACATATTCTAGGACGATTTCTGGTCGAAAGAAGTGCATTAAAAATTTGTTTCGGTCAAAAAATGGGTCGACCCAAAATCGCAAAAATGTAAAGGGGTACACCTTCAAAAATTCTCAAAAATTAAAAGTCGCCAAAATCACTCCTAGACCACCCAAATCGATGGTATATGATGTATAAACATATTCTATGATGATTTTGGGTCGGAAGAAGTGGATAAAAAATTGTTTTGAGGCCAAAATGGGTCATTTCCAAATCGCAAAAATGTGAAGGGGTATACCTTCAAAAATTGTCAAAAAATCAAAGTCGCCAATTTCCCTCCTAAATGGCCCAAATCGATGGAATATGATGTATAAACATATTCTAGGATGATTTTAGGTCCAGAGAAGTGGATTAAAAATTTGTTTCGGTCAAAAAATGGGTCGACCCAAAATGGCAAAAACGGACAGGCAAATAAAAAGATATACTTAACATTGTGCAACTTCCATTATGCAATAAATTGTACGATACGTAGCGTTAATTAAGTGAATATCAAAAACACGTATATTTCAATATATTTCAATAACTAATGATCATATCAGTATTGATAGAAAAAGTTAGTGCGGCTTTAATAAAAACCGTCAAGCTTTGTTTACTGTGGAACGGAAACATTTTCGAGTAAATCGCATCGAATTGATCTGAATTCAATGGAGAGTTGACCTCCGCGTAAAAAGAAGTTTCTTCCGTTTCTTATACGCGATTATAGTGCCATAATTTCCAGTTAATTTTTCCAGTGAGTTTCCACGAAGCGAACCCGATCTGATTTCCCGCGGGAATTTTCACTCTGTTCAATCGAGCCACCTATCGATGGATTTTATTGAAGGAAAAATCCAATCATTGCAAACTTACGCGGGTTAACTAAATATTGGTTTTCATTGAAATGTATGCGACACAAATTTATAAATGCGCTTTCAAGTCACTTTAAAAGGCTATTGCCGGAAAAATTTGCTGAAAAAATCACAGAGAAATTCGCAAAAAAATTCAATCGCTGAAAAGTTAACTAATATTGGGTTTCGTGCGGTTTCATGCGACACAATTTTATAAAAGTTATTCGAATTTACTTTAAAAGCGTTGTATTATAAAATAACGAATAATATACTTATTTTTTCACAACGGTTCTACAAAACATTGGTTTAAGAACCACAAATAAATCGCAATGAAATGATTGAGTTGAATCTTATAATAATAATTAAACGATAATTAATGTGAATGTCACATCGACGCCGGATCGTATCAGAATTATTAATTCGATTATGAATAACGAACATCTGAATAGAAGAAATTATTTGAAACACTGATTAGATACGATATATATTAAATGGTAATCGCAACCAATAAATTGCATTAAAATAATTGAAAGTAGTTATACGATCAATGATGCAAATGTTTCATCAATTTTGGATCATCTCATAATTATGAATTCGGTTATCAATAATGAAATTCTAAATTGTTGAAACTGTTTGACACAAATATGGCGGATTGAATATGACGGGTATTATATTATGTATTATTATATATTTATATGGCGGTCATTCTCAACGGATAAGTTTTTTATTATATTATAATTTTATTTCTCATATATTTGAAGGTACGCCTGGTTTATGTCGACTTTGGGATTCGCAAGTATCGGCAACTTAACGGTAATGGCCGTCGAGAGATGGTTATTGGTTACCCGGCCGATGAAGGCACTTTCGATAAGGTAAGAGCCACTCGATTAATCGAATTTTTTATTGTTATATCACGCTTAAATCACGCGCCGGCATTCTGCGATTTTTGTGGTATCATCTTTTTACGACTATAAAAGTTATCAATGTTTAAAATATCCTTATAAATTATTCATTTGTGCGTAATATGTTTCTTGTAGTAGGTTTTAACTCTTATATGTAGGAGTGCTGGTAGAAGTGTTTTCATTTCGAAAATTTTTATAAGTTAAATGAAAATTTAATATAAGACTCGATTCGGTTTAAAGATTTATCTCGCTGTTGAAAGAATAATTCTTTATATAATATAAAATGAAATTGTCAAATGTATTTCGTTTTAGTTATGAAATTCGAAGTTTACTATGTGCATATAAATATGTTATAAAACTAGCACCAACGATCCAAGAGCAATATCTGTCGTTTACGTTTCCAGTCTTCCTGCCGTATGCAATCTGAATGCATAGGAATTACGCTCCAAAAATTTCGCGTTATCAGGGCGCGTGACACGTAAAGAAAGAAATCCTCAACGAAGTGAATCGTAACACAGCGACTAGTCTCGCTAAAACCATAAACAGATTTATTTATTTCTCACTTGTTTTATTTGGAATCCAGGTTTAGAAAGAATAGAAAAGTTGATCGAAATTAACAAAACTTAAAAGGGGTATACCTTCAAAAATCGCGAAAAAATGAAAGTCGCTAATTTTGCTTCTAAATGGTCCAAATCGATGATATATGATGTATAAACATGTTCTATGATGATTTTGGGTCGAAAGAAGCGGTTTAAAAAATGTTTCGAGCGAAAAATGGGTCGACCGAAAATCGTAAAAATGTAAAGGGGTATACCTTAAAAAATTGTAAAAAATTAAAAGTCGCCAAAATCACTTCTAAATGACCCAAATCGATGGTAAATGATGTATAAACATATTCTAGGACGATTTCTGGTCGAAAGAAGCGGTTAAAAAATTTGTATAGGTCAAAAATGGGTCGATTCCAAGTCGAAAATATGTGAAGGGGTATACCTTCAAAAATTGTCAAAAATTAAAAGTCCCCAAAATCGCTCCTAACTGACCCAAATCGATGGTATATGATGTATAAACATATTCTAGGACGATTTCTGGTCGAAAGAAGCGGTTAAAAAATTTTTTTGGCCGAAAAATGGTCGATCCAGAATCGAAAAAATGTGAAGGGGTATACCTTCAAAAATTGTAAAAAATTAAAAGTTGCCAAAATCGCTTCTAAATGACCCAAATCGATGGTAAATGATGTATAAACATATTGTGGGACGATTTCTGGTCGAAAGAAGCGGTTAAAAAATGTTTATTAGTCAAAAATGGGTCGAAGTCAAGTCGAAAAAATGTAAAGGGGTATACCTTCAAAAATTGTCAAAAATTAAAAGTCGCCAATTTCGCTTCTACATGACCCAAATCGATGGTATATGATGCCTAATGATGTTCTAGGACCGTTTTGGGTCGAAAGAAGTGGATTAAAATTTTGTCCGATCAGACAAAAATTTTACTACGAGCATTTTCATTGCATTGAATTAGTTTCGCTATAAATATCTTATTATCCCTGGTAAGATAAGATATTCCTATGATATTCTTTATGAAAAAATTTGTTCCGATTATCTTAGAAAGCTTTTAAGCTTTTAATTTCAACGAGGTTTTAATTCCTTGGATCGTCGATTCTTAATAATCACCCTATTTACAAGCGGCCCTTTGCCATATTCGCGGAATTAATTCTCCAGTCTTCAGGCGCGTTTTTAGGATTAAGAAAAAATGGGGCGGATTAGCAGAAGCATAAGAAGATTTCATGAATTTAAACGCATTTATAATTAACTCCGGATTAACATGTCCTGCTCCTTTTCTTCTCAACGTTTTGCAAGGGAATCACTGAACGATGCACCGCAAAAAAAGAAGTTGGATGCTACGCGAGGATTTTCTCCGTAATGAATTTTTTGTTATTCGTATTATGCGCTTTTGATCAAATGAATTCTCTTACTATTATATTTTCTTCTTCTTTGACTAAAACATGTGTCTTGCCCCTTTATTAATTATCTATTTCTCTCTTTGTGAACTACGTTTTTTTGAAACACTTATTCTGCCCAAAGTTATATCATGCTACGCGAAGAATATTAATTATTATACTTAAATTTCTCGAATATATTATAAAAATTATTTTCATATTCTACCGCTGTATAATTTTTCTAACTTCTATTTCTTAATTAATGTAAATCTTCGCTCGATGCTGGAGAATATACGTGTCTTACATAATTACTTGGTTATCATATTTATATCATTAAAAATTGAACTAAAAATTGAACTAAACGTGAGGCCAAAACTAAGTGAAGTATAAATTTGTATAATTGTGGAATCTTTACTTTCCCGCATCAGATTGATTCTGGTTATTTAATTGATTCGATATTTCATGAAAATCTTGTTAATAATATCACTGTTGACGTTTCTCGATATCTGATTGCTTTCTATAAATCTTATTGTTATCAGCTTAATATCCTTCAAGATTATGTCTTCTTATCAGGCACGCAGTGACATTAGCGTTTTTTGTGTGGATCTACGCTCTCTCACTTTCCTTACCGCCACTCTTGGGATGGGGAAGTTACGGACCGGAAGCCGGAAACGTGTCATGCAGCGTATCCTGGGAGGTGCACGATCCCGAAACCAAAAGCGAGAGTTACATCGGATTCCTTTTCACCTTCGGCCTCGTTGTTCCCGTTGTAATAATCGCGATCAGTTACATCGCCATTCTGCTTACTTTGAGAGACGTCAAGAGGAGAGCAGGTAATTTATTTCCATTTATATCTCCGTTATTTTCTCCATTTTACTTAGCATCTTCTATTATCATAATAATTCATCTTGTGTTCAGTCATCGAGATTAAGTTAAATTCGTATTAAATCGAATTTCAAAGACGCATTTGTTGAGTCAATATTATTTTTATTACTTTACTTTCATATTATTTATCCTCTATTTTACTTTGCATTTTTATTATTATCATAGTTCTCCTTACGTTAAGTCATACGTGGTCATCGAGATTAAGTTAAATTCGTATTAAATCGAATTTCAAAGACGCATTTGTTGAGTCAATATTATTTTTATTACTTTACTTTTATATTATTTATCCTCTATTTTACTTTGCATTTTTATTATTATCATAGTTCTCCTTACGTTAAGTCATACGTAGTCATCGAGATTAAATTGAATTCGTATTAAATTGAATTTCAAAGTCGCATTTTCTAAATTGATTCAATTATTATTAATCCCCGTGGGTTCTTTTATAATTTAGGAGCGCGTGGAAGACGAGAGGCGAGAGTTACGAAAATGGTAGCGTTAATGATCACCGCATTTTTGGTTGCTTGGTCGCCTTACGCAGCTTTGGCCTTAGCAGCTCAATACTTCAATGTGAGTACGCGAACTTGCTTTCAAATCATTATCAATCATTTCTATTTATTTATTTATTTATTTATTTATTTAGAGTATACGGGTAAAGGAACTCCTACTTTATAAAGATAGCGACATAATAATAATACATATGAATAAAAGAAGAAGTAAAAATATATCGAAATGAGAATAAAAAACTAATTCAGAAAAAGTAGTTTCCTGCATGAAAGATTTATGAGTGTATACATTCTATACATTGTGGTCTAATTAAGTAGCAAAATGTATGTATTAATTTATGGAAATTCATCGTCAGCAATGTTGAATTATCTAATCATTCTAATAGAAGGAATTATGATAAGATTTTTGAGTCATAAATATCAGAAATTGATAAGTCGCAGCATTAATAAGGTGTCGTGCAATTAAATGCTGTTATTGATGATAAAAGGAAACCATTTTGGAATACACTCTGCTTGAATTTTGGAAGTTGAATAATTCACCTGTTACTAATTCTGTATCGATTAAAATTGTCTATTTTCATCGAACAGTAAATATTATCATTATCAGATATTACCGCGTAAGCTCTAATTGAAACTAGTTCCAAACACGTATCATATTCCGTATTCCATTAATATCGTAGTGAAGGATAATAATGCGCCTCTCTCAAAACCATGGCTGCGCCATTAATACGTGAAATCATTTATCTATGCTATTACTATTCTCCACAAATATTGATAATATTATTATTAGTATACGAACATCACAGTAACGTTGAAATTAATGGCTGTAATTTCGGACGACAAATAATATTGGCGATCAAATTAATGGCTGCATTATTTAACGGCAAAAAATATTGGCGTTGAAATTCGCGGCTGTAATTTCTAACGGCAAATAATGTCGATGTTCAAATTAATGGCTCCTGTTTTTAAGAACAAATAATATGGTGTTGAAAATAATGGCTATAATTTTTAACGACAGATAATATTGCTCCTTAAAATATCAAATTAATGGCTGCACCTTTAAAGCCCAAATAATATTAGTCCTTAAAATATCAAATTAATGGCTGCACCTTTACAGCTTAAATAATAATATTCGTACTCAAATGAAAGTCTGTACTTTTCGACGACAATATATAATAACAATATATAATGAATTTTAAAACAAAACTAATGAACAACAAACAACGAGGAAAAAAGTCCCTCGAAGACACTTACCTTTTGTTCCAGGCGAAGCCATCATCCTCGATAGCCGTACTTCCGGCGCTCCTCGCGAAGTCCTCGATCTGTTACAATCCTGTAATATACGCAGGTTTGAACAGCCAATTTCCCCGATCCTTGAAGAAGGTATTCGGCATCCGAGACACAAATACAACAGCACCGGAAAGTCAGAATACCGCGATGACAACCTTGAACAGACAGGAAGTGAGAAATTAAGTGCACGCATCGAAAATGGCAACCGAGCTTCGCATGATGCAAAGACATTTGAAACGGCCGAATCTCATTCCGTAGAAACTTTTCGAGGAACGATTCGATACATCCGTTTCTTGGTATTCGAATATCTTCTTATTCGAAACCTTTGCCTCTATTGTTTGCTTTTACGCCTTTCACCAATTAGTGCTTCTGTTTTGTTCCTCGAGAGTTTATTGTCAGCCCACTTTGAGAATAAACCTTCTCGGAATTTATGGTCTTCGTAAAAGTTACAATGTCGTTGCTTTTTTTTCCGGTTGAAGCTATCTGCAATTTTTCTTGTTTTGGTTCTGTTCATCGAGAATTTATTGTTAGTTCGACTTGGGAATAAACTTTCTTGGAATTTATGGCGTTTTAAAACCTTTTCATGTTTTTAATTATTGTTTCACTGAAATTTGAGTTGATTTAGTTTTGTTTATAGAAAATTTGTTGTGGGATTGGTTTGAGAATAAACTTTCTTGAAATTTATGCAGTACACAAAAATTAGGATATTATTAATTATTTTTTCATTGCAATTAGAGTAGGTCTCGAGTCCAGAAAATAAATCGAAGTTCAAAAATACTATAAAATGTGTTGAATAATATCTTGTTTAATCGTCATTGTTTAATCGTTCAATCGTGGGAAATTGTTAAAAATGGAAGTTAAGTTTCACAGGTCAATGGAGATTTAATACAGGCAACTGATGTGGTACTAATTGGGTTTCTGTAATATTTCGAAGTTCACTGGAATTATTAATAATATTCGCACTCTGCATTCAAAGTGGGACGTACTTAATTAAATTACCCTGCTTTCTACTTTCGATATCCCTCGGTTTAATTACCAGTGTTTTTGTGTACAAACATTCGATTTTCATGATTACGTAAAATTCTCCTTCGATAATGATTCCACAATATCGTCAATAAAAAATATTTTTAATAAGAAAATCGTGGAGCTCGGAGATCGAAGTTCCGTTTTATTTATTTATCAAGCAGTTTAAACTGGAATCAACTTCAACTTAAATCAAATTAAAACACCATTCGAATGTTAATGCGTTTCTTTCTGTGACTTTAAAGTTGTCCGCGTTTCAACACAAACAAATAAACAATTTCAAACATGCAAACTTAGTTAATAATAACAACAATGATCTTTAGAAAATGCTTGGAAAATCTGTGGGAAATCCTTGGAAGATGATTAACAATGGACCTACCAAAGCAGTCAAAATGATTGGTCAACAATTTTTCATTATTTACTTTATTTTATGTACATAATTTAATCCACTAATTAACTCACATCTTCCAGCTATAATTGATGTATACAAAATGCGTAAATATGGTATACACGTTCAGCAATTTCACCATTAAATTAAGCCAAGACAACAAACATTTATTAACTGCTGAAAAGTGGACGCGAAAGTGAAATAAAGCTCTCGGAAGTTATCCGCGAATTAATTAGGAAGCTCGTTTTGTTTCGAGCGAAAGAAAAGGCGTCGAAAGCCAAGGAAGCGAAAAGCGTGAAAAGCGGGAAAGAGCGTAACGCGTATTCCGCGCCAGCATCGTGAATTCATAAGATTTGCTTTGATATTGAACTATATAATTATGGGATCAACTTTTCCTTTTATGGAGCGCTCGCTTTCATTAATCCAAGATTACACACGAAAGACGCACTTCGGAAAATATTTCTTTCGTATAGTGATATATTGTATAGCATATGACTATATTATTATTACCGAATTATTGTAGTCAAATCAACCGCGGAACTGTATTTAATATTATATATTTAATTTGCATAACTAATATAAAACGATATTAAGATTTATTCATCTCATAAATAAAGTTGCATCTTTTCAGTTAAATCAACAGTAGTTTAAATTAACAGTTCAATGATTATATTAAATTAAACATGAGCAATGTTTAATATATTCAGTCAGCATAAATAATATTAAAAGATATCACGATTTACTTGCCTCAGAAATAAATTGATTAATTAGTAGATGATATTGTAATTAAATTCTATCACGTGAAAATAGCTGGTAGCTTAGAATGGGCTTAATTTACACTTTTAATTTGATTTAATTCAATTCGAGGAACTTTATAATAATTTTTTGCAGCAGGTTGATTATTTTAACATCGAATTTAATAACCTGATCTATTGTTAAATTTCTTATCGCTTTACAGGTTTTTAGTACAAAAATGATTTATTATTTTCAACACACATTTCCATCAGTGAGAATAACCTTTTAGTTAAAAACTGAATTTCCTCGTCAAATTAATGTCCGTTCGAATTCCCGCGAGAATCCATAAACTTTTTGTTGAATTTTTTCCAGTTCTCTGATGTTCTCCGTGACGTAATTAAACGAATATCGCACAAGTAAATCGAGTTAATATGGAGTCGGTTAATTAAAAAAGCACGATATTCCACGGCGAATAAACGTCGAGTAATCGGCTTACAGAAGGTTTTCCGATAAACAACCATAAGTGGAATAATCCTGTTACATAAAAAGTTTAATTAGGAGAGTGTTTGCGGTGGCAAACAGCTTGTCGTTTCTATGGAAAACAAAATTCTCGCGAAACATTCTTCTCGCGTGAAAGGTAAGCAAATCTGTGAGTTTACCATGACGCGACACGGGAAATAGAAAAATGTTCTATTACCGGCGTGATTTTCCCGGTATTACGCGACGCCTGGATAACCAATCACGGAGGTTAATGTTCCTCCTTTATTTTCCTGCTCTTACGAGTTCTTTCTATGGTGTCATTACGAGACTCGTCTTCCAACCGATTCGCACATCACGATTCGTAACACGCGCGGTTATGCCACGTTCGGCGAAAGTGAAATCGCTAAGAAAATTCGCGCTACGACGCTGACGATGTCCTTATTATTGTCACCGTGTGTTCTGCATTCGAGTAGCCTTTTTGCAGACCCAAATAACAGACCGTGTATTTGATTTTATTGTATTTTACTTGATGCGGAACCCAGAGTCTATTTATTTTATGTCATTTTACATTTTACAGATCCAAGAGCTTGTTTTATTTGATTTTACTTTTCAAAAAACCCCAATGTTCGTTTATTTTGTTTTAATTTATTTTTTGCAGATCCCAGAAACTGTTTGTGTTTTCTTACTTTTTGGGAACCCCAAACTTTATTTATTTTATTTTATTTTACTTCGATTTGTTTTATTTCATTTTGACCCAGTTTGTTTGATTTAATTCAGTTTATTTCATGTTACTGCGAACACTTTTAATATTTCCACCGTGAAAATCGTTTTTAATTCCATTTCTGTAATTTTAACTGGAATATGTTTTCGCGAATAATTTAAATATCAGGCATAATTTAAGTTTCGCTTGCAGTTCGAGGTGAGGGCATAAAAAAGCTCGTCACAAGCAAAATTAGGTGCCAGTTAAATTATTATAATTAAACAAGATTAGAAGAGAAGGCATTTAAATGGATTTCATGAAGCAAGATGAATAATTAAGAAAAATTAAGCGACGGTTAAATGAACGTAATTAAACAGAATTAGAGGACATTTAAAATAATGTAATCAAGCAAAACGTGCAGTAAAGAGAAATCAGAAGTCAGCTAAATTAATATAATTAAGGAAGATTAGAAGAGAGGGCAGTTGAATTAATTTAATTAAGCAAAATTCGAAGGCGGTTAAATAAAAGTGTTAAAAGGGGTATCGACAATAACGATGTGGCGGTGGCCGAGAAAGAGGTCATCGAATCTTCGTGGTTGGTACGATCAGGAATCGTGACTGTAATTCTTGATGGAGGAGGACAAATCGGACAGAGAAATAGATGAGGAGAGGAGGGGAGAGGGAGAAGAGCAATAATCGTGAGGTGAACCACGTGGATGGCGAATGGGGGGAAGGGAAATGAAAAGTGAATAAGGCGAGTTTAATCGTCGGATGGAAACGCGGGAAATTGCGCGTTACGAAACTCTTTGTTTATTTCACTTATCCCTCGGGAGCCGAGTAATTTTGCAATGACACTCTTGAAAAAGCATTATTATACTTCTCTACATTTACATTAAAAACTTTACTTTACTCCCAAACTGCACTTTATTTTTTGTTTGGACTTCTTTATCCCTCCGAATATTGAAATACGATATTGTAACTTATTTGTACGTAAAATCAATTTGAATGTTTAATAACCTAATAATAAAATAATATTTTATAAAATATAAAAATAAAAAAATGTTTTATAGAAAGTAGAGAAGATAAGAATTGGGTTCCGATCATTTTTCAAGGTTATTAAATTTATCTACCACCTTTGAATTCAAGAGAAACGTTTGTTTTACGTTTTCCACTCTGCTTCCGGATTTTGTTGGTTCGTTGCTTAATGTCTCTTTTAGTTATAATTATTTTGGTTAAAATGCATTAAATAATACCTGAAAATCCTGACGCGCGAAATGTTGCTAAAGCGACCCGTTGGGCGAAACTGGTTATTAAATTAACAAAGTGGAATTGTTTAAAGTTTTAATTGGACTCTGCTTGGCCAACTTATACGATCAACTTCAGGAGGATGCTTTACACCTGCATTACTTTATTATTATTTATTGTATTCATTACCGGTTTTTCAGAATTTTCTTTCATTTATTTATTCGTTTATTTACCGAACAATGTATAGTTAACGAAACATTGTTACATCGTGTTATTAAATAAAGTATTGTATAATATTTTCACGTTCCTTCTGTAACATTTCCCGAGGATCCGTAAAATAATAACTGTAGGAAACAAAACAATAAAAAAATGAAAAATTAATAAGAAATTCAAACAACTCCGCAAATATCACCTCAGAACGCCATAGAATATTTAATGGTCGATTAATAAACATTTTGTCCAACGTCTGCAAATTATAATAAATTATGATAGTGTTGCATTTGAGGTCGGAGGAAAAGGGACGACTTTAATTCACGATATATGTGTGCCTTGGAATGCCGTGCATGGAAAATTTGCATAATGAATAATTAATAGCTTGATAGCAACATTGGCCGGGAAGAAGCCACTTTGCGAAACACCTGGGATATTTGCGTGCATCGTACGTCTCGTTGCAAAAACAAGCGCACTGCCGATTGCACGATGTCCACGTAACATCGCTCGAACGCCGAATACAGATCATTCCGAGTAATCCAATATGCACCGCGATATTAATAATTCCTTGTAACTTGGGAACCACTTGAAACCTTGGATAAGCGAGGCTTGGAATAAATCATACTGGGATTTTTATGGGAGTTTTTTCATTGTTTCTTACGGGATCCTGACTTTGATAATTCGAGGATATAATTAAAATAGTGAATTTCATATATTTGGTATATTTTTGGTTTTTGGTATATCTGTTAGTTTTGTTATTTTTCTATACCTGTTATTTTTTATATATTTGGTATTATTGATATTTTTAGTGTATTTGTTGTTTGTCGTATTTTTCTTACTTTTGGTATATTTGATATATTTGTCATATTTGGAAACAAGGCCTCTGGTTACAGAGACAGTAATGTAATAATAAAAAAGAAAATAATTAAGGAAGAATAGCTCCCTGAACGAAATGTTGGAAAGCTTTCAAAGAGTCGGAAAAAAGTCTACGAAGTTACATAAAATATTAGCGGAGTTAGATATAACGTAAGAAATCTAAAGTTCTTAGGACGAGCATTAACACTTACTAATTCCAACATGGCCGAACTGCTGAGATGATGTTTATTGATTACTTGGAAAAAAACCTTGATTTGATAAATTTGAAATGAATCGGGGAATCAGCGACGAGGCTTTCGATTTCCAATGTATAGTAATGACATTAAATATTTTAATTATTAGGAAAATATTAGATATTAGGATATTAAGTATTTCATGATAACATTAATGGTATACTATTGATATATGTACATAGCCTATGATAAATGAAACACTTTCTTTTAAAAGAAAGTCCTCTTCTATGTCTGCCTATTTTTTCCATGGATTCGAATGTTCTTACTCGAATAAATCGAACGAAATCTAAATTGTCGCAATACCGATAAAATCGATGATCGATGTAGGATCGATTGAATTTCTCGGTGCGTTTTCTCGAAGGTCTCGCAAATCTTCTGTTGCAACTTCAAAGAAAGGAATATTTTAGAAAGTCGGTTCATAGAAAGGCGCGGTATATTTCCAGACATCTGATTCGCGGACATTGTTCGTCTCGCTGCAAAAAATTCACCTGACTCGATTCCGCGGACCGATGGAAACGTCGAGTTTCCAAACTTTTCTTACTACTTTCCTTATCTAAAGTATTCATATAAATCCCCGACCCTCTTTCGGAGAATCTACTTCGTGTGATTCTACCTGAAAATTTGTATAGAAATCAAAACTTTTGATTGTTTCTTTCTCTTCGGTAAAATGTGAATATCTTAAGAGATAATTTTAATTTTGTGGAAGATAGAATTTTTGAAAGATGGACTTGGAGGATGAAATTTTTTGAAGATAGAATTTTTAGAAAGCAGAATCTTTAAAAGGTACACTTTTTGAACAAGAGCATTTTCGAGAAATGGAATTTTTTGAAGATAAAACGAAAAGCCACGTATGAATTTGTACGAGTATTATAAAAGGCAAGTTACATTCTGTAGAAGATAGATTTTTTGGAAGAATAAAAAGTCGCGTCAATGAAATATAAATTCAAGTCAATTAGATTTAAGAATATTAGTTCAACAATTATTCCAACTAAAAACTATCCAACGGGAAAATAACCGGTTTGATAAATGGAAAAGTTGATGGAAAAGTTCGAATAACAAAAGTCTATAATAGCTTCTATTTTCGAAGAATCACGGTCCAATTTCAACTCGATTTTCGGAGACCAAAGTGGTTTCGATAAAGAATAGTATTCCTTGCGATCGATAATCTTAAAGATGCAATATTGTCTTCGCAAACTCGGCAAACAGCGGATAATTTTGGATGGCGGTGCAATTTAGTGATTTAATAGCGCGTGAAAAGATCCTCATTTCGCGAGAATAGACTCCCTCACGCTAGTCCTGCAAGCGAACCTTAACGAATTTTCGGAAGATACAATTTTTAGAAAATGGCATTTTTAAATGACAGAAGTTTAGGATGATACAATTTAAAAAAAGAATTGAATTTTCGGAAGACGCAATTGTTATAAAATGGAATTTTTAAAAGATCAAGTTTTAGGAATATAGCATTTTTGGAAGATGTTGCAGGAGATGACATTTCTCGAAGATAGAATTGTCATCCTTACACTGATTTCTTGGTATCCTTACAAGCTTTCTTACACTGATTACATGTTTATTCGGTGGAAGCAAGGAAAGTATTAGAGTATCGGTTAGACAGCGTAATGAGAGTGTCACGGTAGCAATTTACTTGCGCATCGAGTAACGGTACCGCCACTGGAACCAGTGAAATTTGCCCTAATTCTCTTTTTCGCTTCGATTCGTTTATGTCAACCTGTATCCACCGAATCACCGATTGACAAACCGTAATTATAAATCTAACAGTCATCGAGTGACTAAATATAGTGATTAAATTATCACTGATTAGTAGACTTTTTGTCCATGTATTTATAACTCGATGAAACTTAGACACGGAATAACATTAAGATCTATTACGGGATGTTGACAGCAATAATTCCTATGAATTATTCGAGAATTATTAGTTTACAAGAAAAAGCGACGAGTGATGTAAGTGGCTGTGAATTGTGGCGATTCATTATAATTCTGAATCAACCTTTAATTATGTAATTAAATGAGGGATTTAATGAAGTTTTAAGACTTCTTCGCATTTTCTTAATAAAATCGTAATATATATTACAATATATTACAATATATTACAATTCAAACAATTGTTATTATCGATACAATTAATATTGATTATGAAAATCGTAATTTTATTAGTATATAAGATAATCATAATTATCAATAATTTAGGAGCACTGATAAGAGAAAATTGTGCACTAATTGCTACTTCGTTATTATTCAATTTAGTGTTTTCATTACTTAAAACGTATCTGTTATTATTTACAAATACGGAATATATACTTTAACGATATAATAATTTAAGCACCGAAATCTATAATATAATTCAAATCGAGGGAAAGGAACGACAGTGATGTAATCGTATAATCTGTATTTGACTGGGTGTATTTAAATACAGTTTATCGGTCGGCAGTTCGTGTCACTAATTAAATGCCGCATAAATACATTAAATTAGCATATCATTCGGAAGCATCTACACACGAATTTCAATTGTTCCGATCACTAAAACGACTTCATCTTCCAAATCGGTATCTTAATTCCAGTCGCAGATCGGTTCAATGAAATCGTTCAATTTCGTTCCGGTTAAAATTATTGAAACCTACTTTTGATTGATTCCAGCCGAAAATTAACTCGTTAAAATCACTTGCTTCTATTAATTGACTATAATTAAGTAGATGAAATTGATATTCTGATAAGTCAAATATTATCAGGAAATTGTTCGCGAATATTATTTTATTTATTCGGTACGTTAATTCATACTAATTCGGATAAAATATATATTCTAATGTGAATATTAATTACTTCTTCCATAAGGATTATTTTTGATAACCGCTTTCATTCCACACACAATTATGGAGCGATAAAAATAAAGATAAAGTTATGTTATATAAAACAATGCTGCTACAATATTCCACGATTCCACGTATAAAATAACCTACTTACATCCAGCCGTAATGCCACTCGATTCTAACAATCGTAATAAACTTTATTAAATATTGAGTTTCTAGGAAAGCATAATCACCGCTGCACGATATTTTCCATGAAATTCCGGACTATCTAGATAAAGTATTCCAGTCTTATTTCTCAAATAATTATTTCCACGCGAAATTGAAATTTAACGCGTATTGTTCCAACACCCCGTTAGCCTTTTCCCACAAAAATACCCCGAATCGAGTAAACAAGAAAAGTCGGAGAACCCGGAAGTTAAAAGAATTCTGAAATTGAAGTTCAAAAATTTGAAACTATTTAAAAAAATAAAACTTGAACGCAGTTCTGTAGTGGCTAAAATACCATTAAAATTATTACTTAACTTGTTTTTTATATCTCTTGTCATTTTGAAGATAATCCTGCGTAAACGAAAAAATTACTTTTTTTCAAGGAACGATTTCACCCTTTAAAATTGTTTTTAGCAATGAAAGAAAAATAATGTCGTAATTAGGATGGAATGCTCTATGTTTGTGCAAAGTTTCAGAATTTTTGGAATTCCTGACTTTTGCTGTAAGTGAAAATCAAGATGAGCTTGGTAGATTATTAACGATAATGATGTCTCATTAACGCGCATGCAATAAGGAAGAGTGACTATAAATAGGATCGCAAAGATTAACGTCGCACAACGTTCATACATCCGATAATCGATAGGCGGTAACCGCGGTAAAACGAAAATAGTTTATCATAATAATGCGCGGCCTCATTATAGGAAGTGTTCTTCTTATCAGGTTGGCGAACGGGACCGGATAATCGTAACCGTAACGAGTACGTGAAATTATTCCCTTAAAAGATACCGTAGTACGTGTACCGCTAGGTGGGAAGCATAAAAACCCTTTCTCTCTCTTTCTCTTTCCCTTTTACTACCTTCTGCTTTCCCTTTCTTTCTCTTCTCTCGGTCGCTCCTCGTGACTCTCTCGAGCACAGCTGATCATTAAAGCTGCCGTTGCCCAGTCAAACTTTCACGCTCGGTGATAGCCGAGCTTCCTACGCTCGGTGCAACCTGAACTTCGAGAGACTCGCGGGATCGAATCGATCGGGAAAAATCGAGTGATCGGCGAACGTCGAATCGTTAAATTGTTGAATCGCTGAATCCTCGAATCACCGAGGAACATAAAACAACAAACCGATCCTCCTCCGTTCGAGGATCTCGAAAACAAATCCTCCGTTCGAATACCTTAAAAACGAATGGCCGTTTTGAGTTCCTGCAGAATGAATCCTCTGTTTGAATTTCTCGAGGACATATTCTCTGTTTGAACATCTCGAGGACGAATTCTTTGTTTGAATACCTCGAGGACGAATTCCTTGTCTGAATACTTCCGGGAAACAACTTTATCGAGATTCCGAAGAAGATGGACTCGATTCTTCGGGAAGTGTAAAGTCAAATTACAAACAACATAGTACAATGATAGTACAATCGAAGAGATGTACGGTGATATATTCAAGCACCAAGAAACCAACAGAAACTAATATCGATGGCAACCAAGTATCGGTAATCGAGGAATAAAAAATCCATGGAAAAGTGAAGTCAGTGAATTGGAAAGATCGCCGGAGAAATTGAATGTAAGGCGAAGGTGGAATTAAAATGATGATGATTATCGTGAGGTCGCGGCTGGTGTGAAGTAGAATTACATGTTCTACTGGTATCCCGGAATTTCAATAACTCGCATGATAGATTACGCGGAAATAAAGCTTGCCATAAATGCGTGGAGAAGTATGCAGATGAGTATAAATGAGTATAGTGAGTGGAATTAACTAGAAGATTTAGTTAAT
The DNA here is from genome assembly GCA_910591585.2 of Nysson spinosus. Classification (NCBI taxonomy): domain Eukaryota; kingdom Metazoa; phylum Arthropoda; class Insecta; order Hymenoptera; family Crabronidae; genus Nysson; species Nysson spinosus. Next base: position 13,497,410 of record OU342830.1, on the reverse strand, counting down.
TACGAGTGAAATAAAATCTGGCTATGAAAATCGTATCGTGGTATATGTTAATTAGAACGATGACACGCGAGTGCATAAAAAGAGAGGAAAACTCTGCATGAGTTTAATGGCCGAGGAACTTCGAAGCTAAGGGAAGGAAAAGGGGTTAAAAAGGATTCAAATTTCGCTTTGGAAGTTTTCTTCTCAGAAGACATTAAATACTAGTTGAATATCGAATTTACATTGTCTTTTCTTGAAGATAAAAGAAGATCAAAATATATATGTTCTTAAAGACTCCGCATTAATACTTGGTTATTAAACATTATTTAAAAATTATTTAAAAATAATTATTTAAAAAAAGATATATAAAATAATATAGAATGGAGGATAAATAAAACTAGCAAACAAATATAACGATAAGTAAAACGAGGAAATTTCGAGCATCCTGTTATGAGAATTATTCAGTGCCAATCAAGGAATTATAGGAAAGATATTTGTGTTAAAAACAGTATTCTTAAACAATGCCGCTGATTCGTCTGATGCAAGTATTAATGAAGCGTTATAAAAGTTCATAATGTATTGATAAAAATTAAAAGAAGCGGCCGTGGAAAATTATTATAAAGCGTGACACTTTCGATACGCTCTGTTCTACCGTTATAAATGTTTATAACATACAAGAGGAAGAATACAAAAGGTATACATTGCAAGTAAATAAACCGGAAATCCCGAATTACTATCGCCAATTATAATTAAGTCCATCCACGTTTTATATCATTCCATATAAAACAAGCCAAAGATTTGAAGGATATTTACTACTACTATAAGAAGCGTAGCTAAATACAATAACAATAATCGTTAAGTTAATGCAACAAAAGTAGACGGTTCCGATTTGCTGCGTCGGATTACAAGAAAAATTACAAAAATTACTACGAAACGTCCGATCACCAGAAATATTACTTACAAAATTACCACAAAAATTACAACAGAAATTACAAAAAAAAGAAAATCACCAGATTTCTTCTTCGAGCTAAACAAAAGAAGGAGCCACAATTTCCAGGAAGAGTCGGATTCCAATTGGCTGTAATCGAGGGTGTGATTAAAGCGTAACGAGAGTTCGAGTGCAGAACGAATTGAAGTTCGTGGAGGCAGTTCGTCGGAGAGGCGGGGGAGGAGAGTGAAATCGAGTAATCGGGTAATCGAGCAATCAAGATCGGTTTTTTCGGTTGAAGAAGAAACGGTGGTCCGTGAAACGGGCATCGAGGTGGCGGTGGAGGTGGGACCAACGGGTGTCCGGGGGGTTCCGGGGGGGCCGTGAGGCCGAGGGAAATGAAAGAGAATCGGGCCTCTGAACTCAGGAGACCGTATTGTCACGGCGAACGATCCGCGCACTTGAGACTCGCGTTATTAGTGAAAGTCCTCGGGCTACGCTCGAATATCCTCGAGGCTCGATCTACTCTTCGTCCCAGGACACTTGTCCAAGGATAAGGGATGTGCGAGGAAATATTTCTATCAATTAAACATTGAATCTCCTGACGACTTCGTTAACTCGATTCTTGTGCGGCATTCTTGTATTTGAATGATTACAATACGTGCTATCGTGTCAAGGAATCGTTGACAGTTTAATGAGTGGTGCATTAAAGTAATTAAAAATAGGACCTTTAAGTTTGGTCGTATCAATAATGAATATAATTAAAAATTGTTTAATATCTATATAAGTGGTGGAATTTACTTAAAATACATATTTTGGATGTTCATACTCCAGGTAATATATGAACATTTCATTAAATCGTGGAGTGATTGAAAAAATTACGAGAATTATTGATCTGCTTCGATCGGACGTTAATGAAGCGTTACTGGGAGTTCGTTATTTATTTATAATAAATGAACGAAGAGGACGCGGTGTACTCGGAAGAGTAATATTACTGGGGATTAGAAACCATCGGTATAATCCACTAGAATTTCTGGTGAATATCATACAATATTAATCTCGTGCGTGTAAAAATATTATACATTTTTTAATTTAATTTTTCTACCAGCGGTGCCACGGAGGTGTTAATAATAACTATTAATATTAAATCGTGTTAATATCAAGAATATATAACAAAGAAACTAACAACCCAGAATTTAGGGTAAACGAAGAACAATAATCATAAAAGCGTGTGAAATAACAAAACACTGATAATTATTGACTTTATAATTATTGGTAGAAGAAAACCGGGGTGAGTTATTCAAGCGAAGGATACCAAAAGGCAGAACTTTTTTGGTATTTAAATTTGATCTCTTTAAACCTTTTCCATCTAACTACTTCACCGGTAAAAACCGTAAAAGAGTTCAATGTCATACTTTGAATGAAATTACCATATAATTTCGAAGAATTCCATTGCTGCCGTGGAAGTAAATCTCGAAGGAATCCCAGAAATCGATTCAGAGATGTATCTCTTTGAAGTGGCCAGAAAAACTGAAGAAAGTAGAGTATCTTATGGCAAACAGAAAGGATGTAATAAGAGGATCCATTTCTGAAACGATCCGCTTTCAAAAGTCACAAACGGAAGCGTAAAAACGACCAATTATTATTCCGCGCTGTAAAAAAAAAGAACGTTCATCGCACGTCCGTGATTTATCGTGGTAAATTTTTGCTCGAAAGAAAAAAACCCGCTGAAAAATATCCACGGCGTAAGGTGATTTCAAACGGTGTCGTTGGAAGAATAGACATAAATAAATCAAATTCATTTTTCTCGGATATTTTCGTTAAGCAACGAATAAAGCTGAGAATTATGATGATTTACACGCTCGAAGTCGTCCGAAGCATAAAGGAATTATTACGAAGGAATACATAATTCCCGGACAAAATTCCCGGTGAGTTCTTTTTTTTTCACGCCGGAGGAAAAGGAATTCTTTCTCTTTCCACGAGACAAAGGAGGAGTGATGCGATTCACTACAGTTCGACCGAGCATTGCCGAGTATTTTTCGGGAGAGAGAAGTCATTAGAATGACAATGATTCGACTTCTTTACGGTGGCATCGGTTCCTGAGTGACTACTTCACCTTAAATAGAGGAGCTACGTTTTCCAAAGGATTACAAGAAGCACCGAACTACCGTCGACTCGTCCGCTTCGCCCTCCAAACTTTTCGGCAATCGGACGACGTGTTCCAGTTCAGTGAAATAACGGACAAACTTTCTATTATTGTTCTATATAGTTATACATAGTTTTCGAGAGTTATTTTCATCGAAAGAAGAACAGGAATCAAGAATATTCCTTCTCTAATAATATTTGTTATATTATTAACGTGGTTGTTATACTAAACACGACAGTGAGGCAAATAGAAGAACCGAAGTACTTTACGAAGAAATTGCATTTTTTAAGATATTTTTGAAGTTTTTATTTTATTTTTATTTTAACTGTAATAATGTGGTGATCGAATGAAGAATTGAAGAAGAGGATCATTTTTTACGTTATTAATGCAGTTTTGTTTTAATTACAACAGTGCGACGGAAATAAATTGAATTAAAGAAAAGAGTAGGATTTTTTGGGTTGTTCAATGCAATTTGTGATTTATGTGATTCTGCGAGTATCGTAAGTGGAATTAAAGGAAAACATTGTAGGAAGATCGATTTAAAACCTGCGAGAAGAGGAGGATTTGTAAAGCATTTTTTGTGGAATTATAAGGAGATTAAAATTGCGAGTGGAAATTTGAGAACTCTGAAAGAGGAGGAAGACAATAAGTGGAATTAAAGGAAACCTTAATACGAAGAACCAGCCATTGAAAAATATCGACGTATCCAGGAATTGAATAGATATAACTCGAAAAACGATAAACCAAGTAATTAAGAAAGTTCGAAGTAAACACGGTTCGCAGATCTTCGCGGAGAAAGGATGAAATGTTTTACTGTGAAATTACGCGTCGAAATACACTTTGAAGTACGTGGGACGGAGATTACTTTCACATTGTGCCAAATTTGAATGACGTCAGTCGCGTGCGACAATTAAGGTTAAAAAGAGCTCAGGGGCAAGAAAAAATTATGTAAAAATCCTTAAAAAGGAAGAAGTATTTTTTCTGGACTTTCACGTTATTGACGCTTTTTGGAAAGACAGTTCGCTGATAGTTCCAACGTAAGTTTAGTGACAAGTGTTGAGGAAACCATACGCAGAATTAAAAACAAACAACACGCGAAACAGATTTGCATGAAAAGTTATGAAAAATATATAACATAAACAATGCAAAAGTGAGTAAAGAAATTAACACAAAAGTAGAACTATTATTAACGTATTAAAAACATCTAAGGAAGTAAAGCAAAGAAAAACATTTTCAATTAATAAAATTCCTAAAAATTTTATATTTTGCACATTGTTACAAATTCCAAGAAATTAAGAATTTGTCAATAATCTTTGATATTTTTAAGACACTATGGAAAGATAAATGAAATTTGAAGAAAGTTTTAATTAAGTCGATGCAAACGTACATAATTATAGTACTTTTTATATCATTTAAAAAGAAATAAAGTACAAATTACTCTAAAATTTGTCCAAAAACCAACGAAACTTGGGAAGCGATTAAAGAAAGATAAGAGAAACAATTTTTTAGATAAAGATCCTCAAAAACATTTTATAAAACATCAACCTGTTAATTTCACTCGGTGTCTACAAGAGAAGTGCAAAGTAATAACAATTACAAAGATAGCCGTCAAGAAAACGAAGAAGGAGTACAATGAATGGAAGAAAGCAGGTAAATTCAAGCGAAAGATTTTTACGCTTGAAATCTTAATTCCAGGAGTCGGAAGGATAAATATCCTTTAGAAACTTTATGACTGAAACTAATGAACAAATCCGAGAATAAAAGGCCGAGGAAGGCAGGTTGAATAAAGAATAAGAAAAACGAGAAGTTAAGAGAAGAGTTTAAAACGACGATGATATTAAAATTCATCAAAAATTCTTCTGAAAAGAATTATCGTCTTCGCTGTTTAAACATTGTTGCTGTAACCATTTCTCGTTCCGTTACGAGATAAAGACATATAATACAAATATATAAATATACCACAAATATACCACATAAATATATAAATATACCGTAAATATATCATATAAATAAACGGAGTGATCTGATCAAGAAACAATATAACAGTGAATGATAATAGTTTCGAGATTGAAGATAATAATATATTATCGGATAAGAGAAATGTATGGAAACATAAATCTATTATAATAAATAATAGATATCAGTCGATAAATTGATAATCGAATAATCGAAGTATATCGTACTCGGACGAACAATATAATTAATATATTGTATTGCTCGCAATTATTACATATTATAATATCATATAATCCAATACAATACAATATAATATAATATCATATAACATAACGTGACATACAAATATCGAGATTCAAGATGAAGAACTTACATAATCACGTTGTCCTTTTGCTGACACTTTCCTGGATAACGAAACACACATTGGGATACAATGTTTTATTGGCAACCATGGGTGGCACGAAATCGCACACCGTGCCCTTCGTGGCCCTTGGCACGAGTTTGAAATCACGAGGTCATAATGTCACTCTCGTGAGCGCTTTTTCCGGACCAGCTGCGAACAATGGCCTTCGGGAACTCGTGCCACCGATCCTCGAGGTGATTTACAATTTCCTACGTTTTACTCCGTTTTTTAGAACCGTATTAATTATTTTTAACTCTTCTATTTCGACAAATAATATATACTTTATCCATATAAAAATTATAAAGTATAACTATTTTTAATGACATTGAAACGATCATATCTTGATTGTGATTAATCCCTAATTATTTAAATTTTTTTATTAATATATGTCAGCGTTGTTGCCACGTATTTGGTCACTCTTTAATGGACTTTAATTACCGAAAAGTATTAAGAAGAAATGAATGACTCGAATTTGATAAATCAATTAGAAATCTAAAGAATTAAGAATAATTGAGAGACAAAGAGCACGTTTGATAACAGTTTCCTTCAAAGTACATACTTTTAATTGACTAAAGCAGGTGCTCTGAAAACAAAAATCCGGTATTTGAGTTCCGGTTCGGTAACCCGTGTGCCTTTCTCTTTCCCCAATTTGCCCAGATAAATTAATAATATCCATCTTCTGAGAAATCCACATTTCGACGTTTGTTAAAGTTCCGTTTTACTTAATAAAAAAATGTACCATTTTAGTTCAATAATGATTTAAGTAAGTAATTAGTTTAAGTAGATTAACGATGAGAATATGAGACAATGGATTGTCAACAGGCTTACGTTGGGAATTATACGTCAGGATGGGACTTGGTGGGTGCACGATTTCGAAACGAGCTGCCCATATCCCCTTGGGATGCAATGAGATATGGTTGGGAAGCCTGCGAAGCTCTCCTTTTAGACGAGAACTCGGTTTCTGGATTGAGGAAACCAGATGGTATCCCTCGGGCGAGATGGGACGTTGCGGTTGTGGATGGAGCTTACCCCGAGTGTCTTCTCGGTGTTCTCCATGGGGAGGATGTACCAACGATTATGTTAAATACGGTAATTATTATCCGGGGGATTACGAATTATGACCATGTAATTGTTACTCTCCGATATTAGAATACTGAATAAACTCGCTTTTTTAATATTGTTGCGGCGCAACGAGGGGTGGTCGTAACAATATATTCGCACCGGATGAAACACATGTGAGTCTTTCGGATTCTTCATCAGAATCCGGGTAACTCAAATGCGAGTCTTTAGAGACCTTAAAGTTTGGTCTCAAACTGTAATGTTCAAAAAACGTTCAAAAAACTCAAAAACGTTTGAGTACGTTTTGATTAGGTACGTTTGACGTTATATGAGACATTCGGTCGTAAAACATGGTAACTAACAAATCATAATCATATAATTTTCAATGAAAAATTGTGCACAAAAAGTTCAACTAGAATTTCCAGAATATCATCACAACACTTTTAGAACCTGATACCGAAAATATTTACCTATAATATATAATACTATAACAATTAAAATGTCCTCATTAGAATCTTAGCGAAATTCATTATTTCTCGAAGGATCATTAAGCGATTTACAATATCGTTATCCGGAAACAGGTTGCCTTGTACAGCGGCTCGATATCGCGACAAGGAAATCCATCTTTATGGTCCATTACTCCATATTTCGGTAAACAACTCACGCAGGATATGAATTTCTTCCAAAGGATATTAAATGCAGCCTGTCTAATTACTCTCAGGATTATGCACTGGGGCATGGTGACAGGTTATATTCAACCCGTCCTTCGGAAATATTTAGGTAAATATCCAAAATATATCGCGATTAATAATAATATCGGCAATGGAAAGTAATTTTGCTGTAGGCGCCAAAAACCCTGTAATTTATAATAATTAACGATTTTTATTGCTGTAATAATAATACTTTCATTATTTGATACAAAAATTCCTAAAAGAATTCTTTGGTAAAACAAGTATTTGAAGGACAGTAATTTTTTTGCCAAAAATGTATATGTTTTTTGCTTCTACTGTAAAGTTGTAGGTTTGGTATTTACAGTAAAATTGCTTTCCAGCGTCGGTATATAACCGTCCAAGTTTGAAAAAGTCCGATTTCCTTATTGTTGAATCTTTTGCTTGGCACATTTGTTGATTAATTACTATGTTTAAATTGTTATATATAAAAATATGAGGTTTTATTTCGCGAGTTGATTATTTTCCAGGTGAACAAGTGCCAGACGTTAGAGATTTAACGTCGGAAATACCACTGACTCTGCAAAATAGTCATTACAGCGTGGCAGATTCTGTTCCCTATTTAGCGAACGTCGTAAATGTCGCTTGTTTACACTGTAAACCAGCATCACAACTCAGTCCCGACTTGGAATCTTTCCTACGACGTGGTGAGCAATTGAAAATATTTAAATCATTTATGCAAAAGATTATCTCTCGTAAAAATAATATAACGACCCCTACGAGATCATATTATTATAACATATTCAAGTAATTAAAAAAGTCGTTCAGAATTGATTCGGAATTATTAGCCACCCAGGAGAAGGTCGATACATCTTTGCGAATATACTTTCACTCTGTTGTGTTTAAATCGAAAATTATTTCAAAGCAATTGTATTATATTGAATATTATATTATACCTGGAGAATCAGAAAAATTGGGTAATAGTAATTCCAATTATTATAATATAATGAGATTTTCCAGTTTTATCGGATCCAACTTAATTTCGATCATATTATTGTAATATGACTAGAATATAATTGAAATTATAATTCATGCCCTATATTTCAATAAATTTATATCTCAATAAATTTTCATATTAAAGATATATATATATCTTTATATAATATATTACATCAAGGAAATGTCAGTCTTTCGATGTCACCGACAATGTTTACATCAAACCACTCATTATAATAGTTATTAGTGAAACTGATGGATAAAATATGCCGGTAGGTTTCATCTTTGTTTCGATGGGCTCCTCGGTTCGTGCTTCTGGGATGCCCGAAGCGCTTCGTCAGATGTTCGTGGCAGCCTTTGCAACGCTTCCATATAACGTAGTCTGGAAATGGGAAGGTAGTAAGATCAAAGATCTCCCATCGAATATCAGAACCGCAGCATGGTGGCCACAACAAGAATTGCTCGGGCATCCAAAGCTTCGAGCTTTTGTCTCCCACGGTGGTCTTCTTTCCCTTCACGAAGCTGCCTATCACGGCGCACCGACCCTCGTTTTACCCGTTTTCTGTGATCACGATGGAAACGCGGCACAAGCTGGTAAGATTTTATTTCTAATATCAACGTCAAATTTAAACATTGAACGCCCTAACTGCCACTGCAGTAACTACGGTGTGTTCATTAAAGTCCAGAGTCAAATGTTAAACTAATATAACTTTGCTCATTTTACTTGATAAGTAATACGACTATTGCTAACGACATGTGTAACTTCGCGAAGAGATGCCATCTTTGATTGTGATATTGCGATCTCTACTCTTCGAATGATTCCAGATCATCTCGTTAAAAGCATCTTTAATACAATTCGTTCCGCTGGAAAGTTTTATATTTGAAAGTTCGAAAGTAAGCTTCTCCTGAACTTAGCGAAATTAAACAATTTCTTATAATTTCATTATTACATATTAAAGGATTCTCCGATAGCTCCGATATTAACTTTAATCTAATTTACTTCATTGCAAAACTTTAAATCCGATACCATAAAGATAGTATATGCTTTTCGTAGACTTAGGAATATTAATTAATTTCTTATAATTTTATTACGAATATTATAATAAATTCCCATATTTCCACGGCGCTAGGAGAAAGCTTTACGAACATACTAGACAAAATTCTTGAAGATATCTCCGAATATATCATAGAAATATGAATTAATTGATTATAATTCTACAATAAATATATTAATCAATTTCCACATCCTCGACGTTCTACCAGAAAACTATACAAACTTACTCGACAAATTCTTGAAGATATCGGATTTTACAGTGACGTAGTTATTATATTATTAAATGTCAGCTAATTAAATAATAACAGAGAAGCTGGAGTATGTCCTCGTGATGGATCTGGCGAGTATAACGATTGGGGAACTACGAGAGGGTATCCTGAAAGTTGGTTCGGTGCAGAATAATTCGTATCGCGACGCAGCCAGGAAGAGGAGCTCGTTGTTACGAGAGCTGCCAGTTAGCGCGAGAAAATTAGCCACATGGTGGGTGGAGCACGTTGCCAAGCATAAGGGAGCCGAACATTTGAAAAGCTCAACGAGGTACGGTTTATCTGAGTATGTCCCATGAAATCCTATTTTGTGAAGACTTAATGAGATTCTTCATATTTCCACCGTTCGTTAACAATACGAGTGCCATTCAAAAGACTGTCTATGTGTTTACTTTGCTTTCTTTCTTCTCTATTTTTGATAATATTTGACAATCATTTTTATTGGAAGACACTGGCGAGAGTCAGTATTATTTATTTAATCTAACTCGTATGATTAGAATATAAGTAATATTTGAAGAAACAGTATTATGTATTTGGTAAAATTGTTTATATATGAATAATTTCGAATAATATTTTAGTGAGTTTGTTTTTAGCGAAGAATAAATGATTTCTTCGAAATATATTTTTACTAAATGTATAAAATATGGCAGTGCGGTAGTTTAATTAATTAATAATGTGGAAATAATAAAATTTGGCATAATATCCCGACGGTAGGAATCATAAATTATAGTTAGTTTCCGTAGATTATGTTTTTTAATTACTTTTCACCCGGCCATTCAAGAGTAGTGAAGGGATTACATTAATTTCAGTAATTTGCCGTTTAAAGATATGCTTGCAATGTTTATATTTTTTAATATTAAATATTAAATTGTTTGTTATTGTATTCCGAGTGGAGAATATCTCAAAAAAATAATTTCAAACTGATACTCGTTGAATAAATTCTAAATCAAGATACATATACATATATGTATGCAAATCCAGAATGTTGGTGAGAATTGTTGTCACCAAAAAATGTGAATATTTTTTTCATTTTCAGGCACATGAGCGTGATCCATTACTATTCCATCGACGTGCTACTTTTTTACGCGGTGGCGTTATATTCGCTGATATACGGTTTGAAAAAGTTATGTTGGAGATCGATATCCAGGCAGATAAGTTTCAAAAAGAAAGTAGACTGATCGGTACTTAATTCAACGATGTCTTTCGGTAAACACTTGAATTTTTACGTATTTATTAAATATATGTCACCTCTTAATACATCAACGCAAAGCAACGTAGATGTAAATAATGATAAGATACATGTAAAATAATTCAACCTATATCACCTAGAATAAGCAAACAATATATTGTATCCAAATTAAAAAATACTATTTATAAGAGATCTTTATAAATATGAAATTTATAATATTCGATTGTATATTCCGGCGACGATTATTTTGCGAAGAATAACATTTTATTTAAATCCAAATCCGAATGCTTTTTCATCCACTCGACCTGACACCGAAAACACAAACACCCCAAATATTATATTATTGAATACACCAAACAATAAAATAAAACAGATTATAACAAACGGTACAAAGTGGCAGCGGAAATAACAGTTTGCCAAACGCGCGAATAAAACCACCGGAAACCACGCCGGAGAACCGCACGGGCCACCGGCAAATAGATATCTGATTTAAGCTAACAGAAACCGGCAAACATTGACCTTTTTATATACTTCATAAAAAGAAGGGGTGTGCGAAAAAAGTTCTCCGTAGAAATAAAACGTCAGCGTTAAACGATGTGTTATTAATAGCGGAGTACAACGCGTATAATTTATGGAAAAGTATATATATCATATAATAGATATTCAACCCCCTTTCACCTACATATATTCACCCCCATGTTTACTTCGATAAATTAATCAGTACCATCGTACGATAAACAACAAACAGTAACCGATAAAGAAGACTCCGGTATCCACGAGGAAATTAACAACCGCACGTATATTAGGTTCCACTAGGTTCATTAGGGATTCATTAGCGCTGTTAATTAGTTGAAAGGGTTGGCTTGCTTTTGGTAACTTTGGTACCGTAGGAGTTGCTCCTCGAGTAACTTTCGTCATTTTTACGTATGTATGCATATTATACTGTAGCATGCCACTATCATTATTAGACATAATATTTATTTCCAAGTATTTGTATTTTACTATTTTGCTTTTCTGCCTTTTTAAAGAGGTAAAAGCGATCCGAGTATATTATTAATATGTTCAAATATATGGGATCCTGTGACGAGTCTTAGTAATATATTAACGCAATTTATAATAATGGAAATCTGTAGGTAATTATTTTTATATTTATGATTATGAATATTGATGTAGTGGAATGTGTTGATGGTAAATGAAATTTTTGTTGGGGATAAATTATGGTATATTGTATCTATAGGATATAATATCTGATATTACAGATATTATTATATGATGTATTATGACAAAGGTGCGTCTAAAAATATCATAATAAGTTGTTATTATATGCCGTACTGGAACAATCAAGATGAAGGGTATGTAACGTAATATAATGTAATGATGGTATTTTATATAATCATTGAAATAATAATCATGTGCTTCATATAATTCTTGACATTTCAACGCTCGATATGAGCGTGGCGGAAGCAATAGATTTACTCGGACAACATGGTAAATGATTGTAAATTGCTATAATATATAAAGAATTACGTACTGCCGGGAATTAACGGTACACGCGAATGCCACGAGGCTCTTCGAATGGATTAAAATATATAGAAATTAATCTTGGATAGTTGGCTGTCCTATTTTGAGGACGATGGAAAGAAGACACAAACTTCTTTATGAATAGTAATAATTAGAATATTTGAATAGGACGATTAAAAAATGATTCTCCTCTTTAAGGAAGATTCTTATGTTGGCTTCTATATCGAATTACATTCTTTTTTATAATTCTGTATTAAATTATATTCTTTTTTATAATTCTATGTTGAATTATATTTTTTATAATTCTACATTGAATTATATTCCTTTCAACAATAATTAAAGATAAATCTTTTGAAACTGCAAAATGGAATCAGCGTGAATTTAAGTATAACTTTATTCGTAATCAAAATATGCTGAAAAAAGGTCGACGACGGTAAACAAATTAATTAATTCGCGTCGATATAAAACTCGATTAAGATTCATCGACGGTAATAATTCGATAACCAATATTTCAATATTCGAGCAATTGCTTTTTTACACGCCGAGATATTAGCCCAAGTAATGAATACTATAATGAGATTATTTTTTACTCCTATCTCCAAAGTATGCCCGGTGAATTATCTAATCTTAATCGCTTGTATACAAAATAAAGGAGTCCATGGATTGGAATTTTAACCATTTATCAATCAATGGAATCCATTTTATCAATGGATAAAAGGTCAATACTTGATTATCGGTAATCTAATGAAATTGTTTGATTTCGGAAAATACTTTGAGACTTCAAGTAGACTGGAATGATTTTTTTCTATATTTATTGGAATTAAAAATCCAACGTAATAAATATGTATTTTGGAGATATTATTAAAGTTAATCTAACACAGAATACTTAAAGCAATTGATTTAGTTAAAAATCCAATAATAAACAAATAAATAATATTGAAAGCTTCAACATATTTAACTGAATTAAAATATAATGTGGAGTAATACTCTAAGTTAAATTTAAAATATTCTTTTGCATATCGGCTAATATATTCAATATTAATATAATGTCATAACTTTGAAGAAAAAATGTAATTCTTGGTGATAAAATCGTAATTATTTTAGATATAATGATAAGCTAAAACAATAAATTACTTTTAAAGATCAATATCATTAATGAATTCATCGATATTAAGAAATGTTGTGTTTATGATACGTGTAATTATTTTGCGTAATATTAAATATATTATAATAGATATAATTTATTGCAACTCGACATTTTCACGGTGGAAAGAAACTTCTACGAAGTTGGGTCGAGATAAAGGGTTTCGATTTCACTACCTTACTATATCCCTCAGTTTCTTATCCGATTTAATCCGGGCGACAACAATAGAGATTAAGAGGACACAATGACAAATGCATTGTCAGCGACGCAGAGTCTAATTAGCATAGTTTAATACAATCCTATTGTAATTTCTTAAATCTTTTACCAATTTCTTGTACTTTCGTACCTGAAATAAGATGATTCAAAGTAAATCAGATCCGCAGGTTGAAAAACCTGAAATCTTTAAACCTTTCACAATCCTTTAGTATTCTAAATTACTGAACCATTTTACACTATTATGTGCTTTAAACCTAGCAGAAATAAATAAATATGCAAATAAATATTAAATTCAATTAATATTTAAAAATGTTTGATATTTAAAAAATAATTTTGAATTAATAGAATATAATAATATTAATATTAATTCACTTTTTACCGACCTCTAAAAATTTATTCATTTAACTTATTATTATATCTAAAATAAGTAAGATTTTATTATCGCGAATTATATTTTTTGGAGTTACGACATTATTAATGTTCTATATATTATTTAATATCAGAAAGAATATTATATCAATCACTGATTTTTATGATATAGTTATTAAAGTTTAAAAAGAAATCTGCTGTAAATATATTACTTGGCGCGAGAAAAATGAGGATCGAATATTGAAGTATGTAAAATATGTGAAATACTTTCGCGTAATATTAAATATATTGTAATATGTGAAAAGAAAGTCTCACAAACTTCGATCTCTTAATCGATTAATTAATATGGAAATAATTAATCTTATATATAACACAAATTCAATTAATATTACATATAATATTCTTCGATGAAAATTGAACCCGTTTATTAAGCAGCATCTAAAACTTAATTACTTCATTAATATAACTGAAATATGGTTGAAAACGTCTTAATTACTACGTTCTAGGAGAAACCGGAAAGCAAAATGGCCTCCATAAACGATATCCCTGGAAAAAGTCGAATCGATGCGATCGCAATTACATACAAGTGTAACGTATTTCAGCGGGAACGAATCTTTCCCACAATTCCAAAGCGATATCGCAAAGTTCATCACGCACTGTTACTTGGAAGCAAATCTAGAAAGGCTCGCGTGTTTCCGTAATTTGCATCGCCCAGAGAAAGTAAAAAAGAAGTAATACAGAGCTAACGATCTTTCGAATAAGACTAAGACGCCGATTTACGACGCAAAACGTTCGAACCCTGCGGCGAGCTCGAATGTGCATTTGTAGTTTCTTATCCGGATGATACTTCCCGAATTCCGTATGTCAATAATGACCGTAAACCGATAGAAATTGACGGGGTACTCGGATGAAAACGGAAGCTTCGAGGCAAGAGAATAAGAATGAACACCTACGATATCCCTCGCTTCTTTCAACCCTAATCGTTTCTCGGACGAATCTTCCCTATCATTATTCGATGCCGCTGTTCCTTCGTTTGCGTTGAACAATCTAAGAGCTCGTAATATTTATGCTGTCCATCGGCGAGTCACTCGCAGGAAATCGAAATTTGCGAACAGCGAGTGATATATTCGACAAATTATGATAAATAAATACTCGATTGGATACTTTTATTTCTCATCTAAATGTTGCTTCGTTATTTGCGGCCGATATTAAGATTAACTCTTAGACGGAGTGGAATTAAACGAGCATGATTTTCCATCGCTAATCGTGAACTACGTATTTGGAATAAATAGCGGGCTGGGTCTTTGAAATCGTTGTATCATCTTAGTTGCAATAATGAAGATGTACTACTTAGTTCTTCAATTGGTTTCGTATTTATAGTAGCAATAACTTGGATCTATCACAGTTGAGTACACGACATTGAATGCAACGAAAGCATACGTATTCCGTTGACAGGATCACATACAAATCTGTATATATAAATATCACTTACCTCTTACACCGTGTGCCAATATCCTCCAATGACATCCTTCCCTTCCTCTTCCCAGATACACAAAACACTTAACTCCAACCAAATTTAATGTACCCTAATTATCACAAATGTCCACGAAGTATATTTTTCACTTTTAATTCAAACGATCCTACTTCACTATTCCACACCAAAGGCTATTCGATGCGCGCGCAAACTCCGGTAGTGACGTCCGAGGGAAATGAAATAAAAAGCAGTAGAAAGTTAAACGACCCCTAAAAAAAGGTCCAACGGACCCATTAGATGGATTCTTCCGGCGTATTATATTTGGTTAGTTGGGTGGTACGGCCCTGGAGTTAGTTAAGGGCTCCGTACGACGGCGGCGCGTACGTCGGATTCCCGTGCAACGACAACACGAGGTCTCGCACGTTTCCACGGACAGCGTTTCTACGTCCATGACCCGTGCCGAAGTCAGCGCTTGATCATGATCCGATCAGTACCAGCTGACTCGTTCGTCGGGGTGTTGGTTCTTTCGTTTGAGTGACGCGTTTCCAAGAATACGAAAGGCGAAGCCCAGTGTAAACGGTGCTTACAACACGTATACGAAAACTCCGGATCGCGCAGAGACCTACGTGAAACAGAGCAGTGTTTACTATTTCGAAGGCATTACCTATGAACACGAGTGTGTATATAAACGGTATGCGCGGTGGAATGTACAATCGTGCTGAAAATCGTGGTGTTTTGAAAGGACACGTATACCCACGTGGATACCAGTGTCCCTTGCCCGATGTGATTCATCTAATCAGCCAATCCTAAATCAACGTTGCGCACAAAGTAAGCACACATTTATGTAGATTAATATGCGGAAATGGGAAATGCACGACGCACTATCGGCACGATACGCGAGAAGGATGTTTCCGAGTAGGAAAACCTTAGGGCGAGAGAAAGAAGGATAGATAACAAGGAGAGGGAGTAAGCGTTAGGGACGAGTGAGTAAGAGAGAGAGGAAATAGTCGGTGGTAAGAGAGAGAGGATGGAATAAAGACGCCAAGCGGCGGAGCGGAGTCCCTTGTTGTGTTTGATACGCGAAAACACGTGGGGGTTACTACGCGGGAGAGGATTTCTCTCCTCTTATATCTCCCTTCTCTCTTGCTGTCATTAATAAGAATGCGTAGTGGAAACGTTAATGGTCAACACGATCGATTCTATCCTTCCCGCTTGGTGCCGATAGTGGTGGTGGTGCGTCTTCCTCGTACGTGTGAAAACGATGCTTTTTTTTCTCTCTCCCCTCGGAACGTATCCTGTCACACGTACATAAAGGCGTAGATGATGAAACGATGCTGCGCATACGAGCGTGTAGAATTTCACATGGTGGCGGTAGTGAGTGCGTCGCGTCGTGCGTGTTTTTATTCGGTCAGTCTCACTCTCTCTCTCTCTCTCTGTGTTTCTCCGACGCGCGTGCGAGTGTTCGTGCCGACTTAAGTTGATAGTTTGCGACCGAGCTAAAGAAACAGGACGAAGAAGCCATAGTCCCTGGCTCCGTTTCGTGCTGCGGACCCATGTAAAACAGTATGGACGTGAGGAATAAACAAGTGCGCCCTACCAGGAACGTGTTTGTCCGTGGCGCTTTTAACCCTCGAGGTACCTCGGTCGCGCGTGACGTAATCCATTCAAGCGCTTACTACGCAACACGGGACGCGAGTCTAGCCATCCTTCTCGCACTGCCCTCCTTTGCCTTCTTTCCTCATAGATCTATCTTTGTCTCCTCTACTGCTTCCCTTCCGATACGTGCGACTCCCTTTTCCCTCCGTTATATGTTTACTACGAGCCATGTGAAATCTTTACGTCATTCAAGTACGCAGTTGCAGTCTGTCGTCTAATACCACTCCGATATTGTATTGACACGGTACTTTTAATTACCGCGAGTGACAGTGTTTCCTGTTCGGAATGAATTCCAGGAAAAATGGTTAACGTCGAGTCTGTTATTGTGCCTCGTATCGATCGCAGTATGTAAACATTTCAGGTATTTGTTTGTATACGGTTTATTGAATTATCATAATCACTTGAGAATGCCAGTGTGCTGGCATTAAAGATCATTATGTAAGTAATGATCGTTCCGCGACGTTTATAAATAGAATGATTTTTTTTCATACATATGCCACCATCAATATTTACCATTAGCCAATGTGCAAACGTAGACGAGGTTGGGGCAACCATTTGAATTATAAACAGTGTTTTTCCGCGTGTAAATATTTGGAAAGCGTCGTCTCTCGTCTTCCGTGTATCGCGCTCCAATATTTTCGCTACTTTTCGGTCCTCCCCCTTTCGACCGATGTTTATTGAGATTGGATACTACGAGCTTTCCACGTGATTGTTTTCATAGTTTTTTCAGCTCCTGTGTCTTTTTTTCTCTCTCGGCATTGGTTTATGGTTATTGACCTTTGCCTCCCTTTCCTGCCCGTCGCATTGTTCTTCCTTTTCCTTAGACTGTGAATTATACGAAATCTTATCCGATTCGAGTTTGGAATTGGGGTTATTTTTCTACTTGATTACTTCCCTCTTTTTCTTCCTTAACCTCCTCCCGCTCTCCACCTTTCTTCGTTTCTACCCTCGTTCTTTCATTAGCTGTCTCCGGTTTATCTTCTCTTCCTATTCTTTCGCTATCCGGGCTTAGAAAACCTTTTTCTTAATAGACTTCGAAATTAGAAGTGTTTTTACTTCCATCCTTTTCCATCCTCGTCATTTGTTTTCCCACGGCGTTCTTCATTTTTGATACTTCACAATAAACAACTTTGGAAATGTTGGCTACCATGGAGGTCCCTAGAGTGACCAACGATGCGAACATTACTAAAACTCGAATCAAATATGTCGCTAATATTTGTAAAATTCTAAATATGTTTAATGTTACGATAAAGATATAAAGTAACTAACGTATCATCGAGCACTTAAGCAGTTTTCTTTTTAAATGTTATATATACGTACAAATGCGTATCGCGAGGTATCGTATAACACGAGTTGCGGTCCGGCAGTCATCATGTTAACCAATTTGGAAATGTACAAAACTTTCCTAGTTCCAGTCGCGAGTGAGTTTATCGTGCGGAAAATTCTTATCGTCAAAAGCTTTCCTTTGTTTTTCCTTCGCGCTTCTCACATGCATTATCATAATCCCCACTGTTCTAAGTGTATTATATTTCCCGCTCGATCTTCTCGCGTTTTCCACGCGAAACTTTACGAGGATTACGACTCTGGTGATTTTTTTTTCTTCCTCGTCATGACTTACTTTCCATCGGAATTTTTTCATCGGAAGCGTTGCGCGGCGGTCTCCTTTGTCGTATATTAAAATTTCGCGTGATCATACGAAATTTTACACGCGACTTCCCTTTCTCTTTTTCCCCCGCCACTCTTCCCGGCGATGCTCGACCGTCCTTTTTTCCTACTCGTACATTAATCTCTTTCGATGTTGAACTTTCGTGTCACGCGAAATTTCACCTTAAATTACTGTCCCTTTTTTCCCCTTCTCGACTTCCGGTTTCTTCTGTATCCTACGACGTTTCCGTTCTCATCGTTCCCGCTTTAATAACCTATCTCGTGAGTACGAACTTTACGATTAGGATATATTTAGACGGATTCCACTCCGTCGTTAATTATTTCATCGCAGCGTTTCGGGAAAGTTTGGGTAATTAGTGGAATTAAATCCCGAGTCGGGAGACTGCGGCACTTTCAGGTTATTTCGATGTTTAGCATAACGCGTTAATTGAACTCAAAAAGCTTCCCGTACTTGTCAGACAACTTCATTCATGACACTTTTCATATTTGAATTCTGCCGCCGGAATCGTTGGTCGATGCTTTCGTTGAATCGATATACGTAGTCGATACAAATTATACTGCAGCTTAATCTGATATAATGATTTCTTAATTATATTTTATAAGTTTCATGAAAACACAGCATAAAAACTGAATAATATATTATAGATTATTAAGTCTGCATTGGATTTGGCAGTGATTCCCCAGTCTACGATCTAGTGTTCACAAATTAACCTCTTTTTAACTACGGATACAAATGAACACCTTTAATATGCTTTCAACTATAAAATCCTTCGAATAGTTCATTCTCTTTAATATAAATTCTATTTTCATAAATATAACATTGAACATAACACATAATTTTATTCGACCAAATATGCGCCACCCGTAAGTTCGGTTTACAATTCGCAGTCAGCCATCGACTATAAAAGTACGTAGACCGCCCGCATTTTTCAAGCATGCCTTAACTTCAACAACAAAGTCAAAGGATTCCGCAAACTAGAAGAAACCTTTCCAACCGTCCGACACAGTTCTTCTCTCGTAATTTCCATCCGATATTTCAATGCGCACCTTCCATTAAGTAATCCAACATGCATTTGCATTATTCACCGAGGCGCGTCGTATAATATATTATTCTTAATCAGACGTAGAATACTGCTTTTACCAAGGAAACAACAGAGTTAGCGGATTGGTGCGCGAATAAGCTTTCAAAGCGGATAAAGCGATAGCAGCGGGTGGTTGTTATCACTGGAAAAGTAAGGAACAGGAATAATTGGTGGCCTAAAGGGTTTTAGCACGTACGGTGGAGTTCTGGAATGAAGGCACGTAGTCTAATAGGGAAAAGGAAAATATGAGAGAATCTCTGCGTGATACATAACCTTTATAATTGAAGATATATAACTAACGGAAGATCGAATCTCCATTGGTTATATATGTTATTTATTATATCATCTTTACAGAAGTAAAACTGACTAACTACAATTTCGCCAGTTTCTTCTTCAAATATAGTAACTTAACAAACACAGTTTTACTACGCAATCCAAGCAGAATATATAAATGACTTGTTACCTCCAAATATTTTATTTCGTAAATATTGAAATTTGTATCATAAAAAGAATACGTTATAAAAAGAATTGGTAAATTAATTTTAGCTCTACAACAACGACATGGTTTGTGTTATGTGCATACAAAAGTTTGTCTTTTCTTAGCCTGCTAATAAAATGATCTTAAATTGAAATATTTCTAGTCAATTTGTTATCATTTAAAAACAGTTTCAAGGCGACTGCATGAAACGGGAGAAATTCAGAAGCTCGGAGACTAAAACTTTTTCGTACACCTAGTATATTATTTATGGGAACTTTCCTCCGCGAATTTACAGTCTGCGAGCCTTCCTCCCAGAATCCATACTCAGAAAGCAATAATATTAGAAGATATGGGTAGCGAAGGTAATGGGGAGGGCGATGCGCCTCTTTGAAATAACTGGCATTTCATCTCGTAGTGCATTCACGAACACAACCTGTTCGAGGAGGTGGGATAAAGTAAACAAGCGGCGCGTGGTACGTTTTACGGCCACCGGGATATCTCGCAGGCTGATTTAACCTTCGCCGAGATATATACTCCCTTTCTACGCGTGCGGGCTTTTTGCGATGTAAATTCAACTACGCGTTAGAAAGACCCGTACAATGTTCCCTGCTAACTGATACGATACCGCTCTTCAATATTTTCTTCCTATATTTCCATTACAATCGATTCAGTTGCCACTTCGTAATCGTTTCGATCTACAGATTTCAATCTGTTCATTAATTTCAACCCCACCGATTAACCCTTTCACAAATATCCGACCGGATGACGAATGTTCGTCATTCTTTTT
This sequence comes from Nysson spinosus, assembly GCA_910591585.2. NCBI lineage: Eukaryota > Metazoa > Arthropoda > Insecta > Hymenoptera > Crabronidae > Nysson > Nysson spinosus. Next base: position 13,476,374 of record OU342830.1, on the reverse strand, counting down.
CGCACATAAGAATAATTCCCCAAAACTTCAGCGAAATATATGTGCACATTTTAAAGTTATGAAACTTTTATATAAATCATATCGAATCCGCATATTCTATCAAAAATTGCCGGTCTTTGGATAAACCCGATGTTTAAATAGAATTTCAAATTTCAGTAAATATATACCCTAATTAGGTATTTCGAGCAAAGGAAGTATATTGTAACAGAAATAATATACAATTCCAATACTTGTTGATACATTTTTATTTGATTTAATTATAACATTTGCATTATAATACTGGTTACAATTAACTTGTTCGTGCAGAATCAAGTATTTCTATTAAATATCACTAAAATTACCGGTTCAATGCAACTACAAGAAACATCGCCATAATCGCGCGCTAATTACTTCGACAATAAAACAGTAACTCACGAAGAATTGCCAGAAATTACTAGCGTAATTCGGGTGATAAATCGAGGCGGATATCGAGAATAAGTAAATACATGGTCGCGCTAATTGGGCCGGCGACTTGTTTCCGTCGGTGAGCCGATAGGTTACATTGTTTTTTTTTTGGGGGGGGGTGATTTCATTTACGCAGTGATTTCGGAGTAACGTGGGACACGTTGGTGGCGCACGAGTAGCGATTGTCTTATCGTAACACGAACCCACATTCCTCGAAGGACATTTTCTATCTACGAGACACCGAAACTATTAGGCAAGCAAAATCCAGTGAATTCCGAGACGCGAGTTCACACGCTAATATTACTAATAAATATTATTGGTAGTGATGATAAATAATATTTATTAGTATTACTACTTTTAAATATTAATATTAGTTATTCTTAATTCTTTTCAATAAAAACTGAATTCTGCGTATTCCAATAACGTTTTCCTGCGATTTTCTCACATACGAATGTTGCTGATAAGCGAATCGCGCGAATATATTGGAAGAGATATAAAATTCCGGAGATATCTGGCATTCCGATCACCTTATTTCCCTTGTTTTACACGGAAATTTTGGCACATGAAGATTTATGATGGAAAGGGAATACTCAGATATATAACCTGTCGGAGATCTGAATAATATATTTTATTTATTTAATACATGACCTACATAATATATAACGGAAATACATAATATATGTAACCGATGGAAGATCGAAATTCCACTTGATACTTATGTACGCCACGAGTGCCAACTTTCCAGAATCCAACTCTAGTATGAGAGACTAATTCCCTGGGATTTTTCATCGAGCAGTTTTTGCTAGGTATTTGAATGTGAAAAAACTCCCATGGAAAAACTGTTTACTCGCTATGTTTCTTGTAATCGGTGGAAAACTACCGAAGGACGATAAATATGTTGTCGGCACAAAGCTTGAGCGGAACGATTGTTTAAAAGAACAAAGGGAAGTGGACCTTGACATTGTGCAACGTTTTATCGGTATATTTGATATTTTCATATCGAATTGTTGAATGCTTCCGTATCGATTTATTGCCTATTTGCATATCGATCTAAGAAAATAATGAAAATCTAGATTAAATCGTCAGAAATGAATTACTGAAGGAATTGATTTTTAATAATTCTGTTCAATTTAATTTACTTATAGCAGAACTTCACCTTTACTTTTTAATTTAACTTTAGAACTACCAAAGCAGTCCAAATTACGGGTTCATGGCATTTAATAAAAATATTCAAATTCATAACGTTTCATTTTCGGAGATTTTTCGCGGTTCGCAATGCACAATGCACATAAATAAATCGATTAATTTAATTCTTCCATCCATCCTTTTTTTAATGATGTGCACACAAATATAAGACACAAGAAACAATAAAAAGCATAAAGCTCCGGTACTCCATTTAATACTGAATGGAAACATAAGGGAAGAAAATGTAATCGAGGAGTTCCATTTCCGTGCGATTTCCGTGGAAACTCCTCGTAGACTTACACCACGTACTTCTGTAAAAATGGGAGTCATATTCAAAGCATCCGGAGAGGCGAGAGTCGGAATAATGGATTAACCGATCGATTCCGTGTTCCCCGGTGGCAAGCGTCCACCACTTTTCCCCGGAAAATTGAAAACAACAGGGAAATGCTATTCGGAAAAGGCAGCAGCAGCAACGGCAGAAACAACGCGGAAAAAAACAGCCGGGAAACGAGGAATTATGTAATCGAGATAAAAGAGGTGGCTCGGCTGGGTTGGCAAACGACACGTCGCACGCGGAGAAAAAGGTTCCCGCCGAGTCTTCGACTTCAAAACATTTTCGCTGTGACGTCTCCGCTGCTCTTCTTATCTATGCGAACGCGTAATCAGGATTAATCTAAAAATATCACTTACGCGTTATAACGCAATATTACCAGTCATTATTATTGCAAACCATTGCTTTTTGCGATGCGAGACGTCCGCGTGCTTTCTCGTTCATAGTTTCAGTGGAATGTTATCTTGATATTTAACACTAAAGTTACCGAAGCGGTTAAAATGGCCGGGCTACACTTTTTATTAAAATTAATCCAATTTTAGAATCCAATCCAAATTTTATATAGTTTGACTTTATATACGTTTGCATATAAATCAATCCATTAATTAACTCGAATCCTCCAGCCATAATTTCTATATAATTAAATGTGTAAATACAGATAAATGTTTAGTTATATTTATATTGGGTTGTTCTATAAGTTCGTGCGGTTTTGTTGAATATGAAAAATTCTGTTTTTTTTTCAAATATTTAATACGAATTAATCTGCATATTTGAATATAGCAAGTCATTTATACGTGTTCGTTAAATTATTATATTTGAAAAAATCGGGGATTTGTAATTAATGAATTTTACCTCTATAACAACGATATTTCATATCTGAAATATTTTTGAAAAATAATATACCTTGTTCGTGAGATTAAAATTTCGGGAAAATTAATATGTCGGGGGTAATTAAAAATATATTATCAGGTATTATTATATATAATATATTTGCAATTCGGGAGGTCTGTGGACTTTCTAGTTGATACTTTCATCGGAATGTTATCTTTCATATTTAATGATACCTTGTTGCGAAGTAGTTATCTGATATCCGGGATATATTTTAATCTTCAATCGAAAGTAACATTGATGTTGCTTTGAAGATTATTGAATGTTTCTTACGAAACACAATTATTTCTCCAAAGCGAAAAACAAATTTCAGATTGAACAAAATATTTGTTTAGTAATTAAAGATCGATCGACCGCTGTTTACATAATTCATTTATAAAACGGTCAGCAGTAGTCCGTTTTTCATACTTTTATTATTAATACTTGTATTACTGCAGAAAGTTACACGAAATAACTAGTTACTTTGCAGCATAAAAACCCGATGTCATATACGCGGAAAAGGAGTGTCGCGATAACGCCGGCACAATGATAACGTCAGGTGAGCTAAAGTTGTAAAAGCACATTTCCCTCGGTTATCTACAAAAACATTCTAGCGAGCTATTACTGTAGAACTTCAGATGAATATGTATATTATGCAATACAAAGCACAGAAACTCGACGATACTTACCTAGCCGTTAAAGACTTCAATTATACTTACGTAACGCCAATTACAAATTACAAATTACAAATTAGCTCATTAAAGGAGAATAACATCATTCAACCTGCGAGACGAATACTTTCGGATATCAGTTTACCGTGTGATTTACAGTAATGTAGAATCTAAATTATAATTATTTTATAGCAATTAACACGTGATGTACCAGTCTTAATTACAATCACGATACTTATATATATATTCCGAAGGAGAATAACATAATTCAACCTGTGAAATGAATATTTTGGATATCAGTTTATTGTGTGGTTTACATTCATTTGCAATCTAAATTATAATTATTATACAGGAATTAATAGATGATATACCAATATTAATTATTGTCGGGATACTTTTATAGAAATTAATATTTCGATTTATAGTATTCGCAGTAATTTACAATCTAAATTATAATTATTCTCTAGTAATTGATATTTCATATATTCATTTTAATTACGATTACAATACTTCGTAATTAATATAAGAAATATAATGAAATAAATAATGAATGTCGTGTACTCACTTCGTTATTTCGGAGGATTTAGGATCTCAGGTGCGCGCGTCGGGGCACGTTCGAAATCAGAGTCGAGGGGAATCCGTTTAAACGAAACGTTCATTTTGAGTTAAAACGAAAAGCGTGGTAGGTTGAACTCTGTTCGCGGTCGCAGAACAGTGGAGTTCCATGAATAAAAATCGTGATTAAAAAGTAGAAAACGCGATACCGTGCGGTACGTGAGCAGAAGCCGGAGTGGTCCCCGCGTGTAATTTCTGAGCGCAGTGACATGGGACGTTCTTAGTCAGACGCCACGGGAGACCCGCCAATCTAATTCGAATCGCTCCAATTCTCATGACACCAATTGTGCTCTGTTCGCCCTCCTCTCCCTTCTTCCTTTCTGTTTATGGCTAACTATTATTATCGTTATCATCGCCATTTCCCTCCGATCATGCTTCACCTAACACTACACGTAAATATGTTTCCAAACATTTATCTTTGGTTATCTTTTAACGCCTTTTAACGCCACAATTAACTCCCTTTAGCTTCGTGTACCTTTGAAGTCACGTACTCGTCTATCCGTATCTTTTCATTTCATTTCAGTTTTTCGTTGTAATAGTAATTTTAAAAGTATGCGCAACAATTGTCACCTTCTTCGGCGTGTTTAAATAATAATAAAAATATACGCGAGTCTACTTTATAAGATTCTCCTCTCCTCGTTCAAAGTCACCGCGCGCCTTCTTCCCATTAACGCGTTATTGCGCAAACAACTGACAGACCATGAGTCAAACATTGCATCAGCAACCAATGAGAATCGAGGGATGATTGAGTTACAAGATCGACTCGCGCAACGTCCATACTTTCCTCGGCTCGAAACATCTAAAAAACAGTATCAAAATCCATATTCTTATAAATAATTCTGGGAGCATCGTTCGACGTTAAAACACGTGGAAATGATTCTCATGACATTTGATGTTGCATTAATTAATTTATTACCTTTTTGTCATTTATTAGTTTGGATACTCGTTATAACGGTCATTAATGTTATCCTCGTTATTAATGGAAATTATGTAGATCGTATATAAGAAAAATGTATCGTTCATCGACTACATGAATATTTATATATGTGTATTAATATTTATGATAAAAAAACACGTTTCTAATTGCGGATTACCGACTGAATAATTGTTTTTATTCGTACGTAGATGTGCCTTCGAAGATGGCAAAAATATTATTGAAAATTAGAGGTAGATTTATGTCAATGTTTTTCGTTGGTGAATGAATTGAGTCATTTTTGTTTATAAATGTCTCTTCGTTTTTTACATGTTCGCGATAAAAAATATCAAGCAATTTGGATTCGAATCGTTGTGAAAATATCATTTTATTGAATGATTAGCAATCATTTGTTTATTAATGTTTCTTCGTAATGGAGTCTTTTAGGGAAATAAATTAGTAATAATAATTATTATTACTACTACTGCTATTGGTTGCTTGATATTTTTAGGCGAAAACATATGAAAAACATGCCAAGCAGATGTCTCCATTTCTCATCTCTTGTTTCAAGACTTGTTTTCAGAGACAACATTCGTTGATTAATTAACTCGGTTTTGATGTATCTCGTATTTGAATTCTTATTCTTTGTAATCCGCCTCGCGTATAAATATCGAGAATTCTGTCAGCCATGACACGTAATATTGTCGATCCTCTGCAATTCTTGTATCTTGTTTAATGTTATTTGTTATTTCTGCTCGTCGACTCAGAACCTCTTGCTGTCTATTATTAATGAACTGTAACTATTTATGTCGTATATAGGTCAGGTTGCAAAGCAGTGTTGTAATCGAGCCGCGTCTTTTACAACTATTTAGTACTAGTTTTTGTGTCACGGTTTTGTTGCATTGTTACACATTTGTTGTTTAATGACGATAACATCCCATCGAAGGAAGCAAGTTATAGTTGAATATTCTTGAAACAATTAGGCGCGAATTTTGAACACGCGACTCCATGTTGCCGCCATGTTCAGTGTTACCTTTAACTTTAACACTAGAACATCCATCGATATGTTCAGTTGTAATTGTATGCGGTAAATCCCTCCTATAACGCGATTCATTCGTGCCGCGTTATATGCAAATCCGCCGTTATAAGAAACTCCAAATTAGTACATATAAATGAAGTTAATTCGTACCGCGTTATAAGAATTTCAGTATTACTATATACAATTAGTTTAATTCGTACCGCGTTATAGAAGGGTTAACATATTTATGTATACAACCTGAAAAAAGGATGGCCGGAAGAAATCTATTAATCACTTTATTTATGTTCATTGTCTAACGTGAACCGCGAACAATTTCCAAAAATGAAACGCTATAAATTTTAACGTTTTTATTAAATTCAGAGGACTCGTCATTTTGACTGCCTTGTGTTGAAAGTGAATTGAAAATCTGTCGCATTATTCTCGACGCGAGAGCCACGGTGAGCAAAGAAAAGGCAATATGGAGGATACAGGGTTTGACGACTGGAAAGTTTCGGTGCCGTATTCTCGAGGCTACTCCACGTCATATCCATCTAATTACGGTCCGCTTAACATAACGCACGGCTTTGTGAGTCAGCTGTTGACGTTCTTTCAAACGTTTTCGCTAACGTCGAATTCAATTCCATCGACATTGTTCTTAATTAAAAGCATTTATCGCTTGGCCCCGAAGAAGGTCTCCAACGGCTTCAAAAGGTTAACGCTCTATCAAGATCTCGTTCAACTGTTTGTCTTCGAGGTATTCGATTTTTTTTTCAAAATTTGTCATTGTATTTTGTAAGACAGAAATGATTTTAATTATTAGTATGTATTATAACTGTATATATTAATATAGTTAATGCAAATTGTGGTAATTGGAGTCACAGGAATTAATTCGGTCACCATTTTTCGGTGTATTTAAACGATCGTTCGAATAATATTGAAATTATTTTAATAATTAAGATGTATTATTAAAATTGATATAAATGATCGTAATTGATATCACTCGAGTTTATTGAGTAGGATTTCAATTATTATGTTTGTCATATTTGTTCGAGCATTAATTTTATATTATAACATTCCCCATTTAATAAATATTATTTGATATTCATATAATCAGTAGGTTAAAATCTTACACGTTATTTAAAGTAAAATTACCACTTCTGGGAAACGGAAATTAGTAGCTTCGTGGGCGGCTTGATTTCACGGCTGTAACCGTTTCCGGTTTTTTTAGTGTATTCCTATAATAGTACGCGGTTCTTTGAAATACACACGGAATAATAGACGGCAGGCTAAATAATAATAACGGTCAATGAAACGGATATTAATGTTATAAATTAATCCGTGTGGCAATATTTTAACACGTAATATAACATAAGCGTCACACTAATTATTACGAGTATACAATGTGTTGATATACGTATTATTAAACACCGCCATTCGTGTGTCCAATATAATATTTTTACAACGATCATACATTTTGATGCTTTAAAGTCCACATCAACCCATTATTTATGGGCCACGGAATTCGTCGTATTTTAAGTTCCGGTAGTCCTCCACGAATCACAGATTCTTCTGTGTTTTCGGTCGTCATGGTTATTTGCAGATCCTACCTAGAAACTTTAAATAATATTGCTTCCATATGACTTCCGTTAATAATAAATTTACTAGAATTTACGGAAATTCTAGTATATCCAGTATTTTGCGGTGGAAATTCGTTTGAAAAATTATTAATAATTTTACATAACAGATACGCGTGTGGAATACTGAAATAGACCTTTTCATTTCATTTATTTGATTATTTTTTCCAGTAGTTGGGTTATCATTTGATTACTTTAGAAGTTCACTGAATAACGGAATAAGAGTAATTGTCGAGGTGAATCAGAATTGGATGCTTATTTATTTATTTAATTACTTATTTATTAGCATTATTTTACGGCACGTAGCCGTTATGCAGAAAACACAAAGAAATTAATGAAAGTACATAGAAAAGATCAACAAAATTGTCGAATCGCAAAATCGAAATTGGCAGCTTATATAAAGTAGATAAAAAAGGTTCCCAATTCGCAAAATCGGATTTAGCGGTTTACACGGAGTAGATAAGGAAAGGTAGTTTCGTCGCAAAATCGGTGGCAGAGGTATCAGCTCTCGAATAGGAAAGGTACGCGCGCTCGTAAATATTCTTTATCGGTGTGTCAACAAGAGGCCGGAAATGTGTTACGTGAGAAGGAGATGCGTGTGGTGTAAAGCGAGCTCGAGGTTTCGTCACGCGTTCCCCGCGGCCGAACCAGACCCAAATGCTTTCCTCAGCTACGCACCTATTTAACAAGAATATTTCCCCTTCCTAACCCTTTCCTCCGCGGTATTATTACGCATTGGCTATGGATCATGATTAACCCTATTAGTGTCGAAAAATGTAACCTGCGTTACTCCTAGCGTTAATTAACTTTTGCGACTGATATACTTCCTGTTTTGTATCTTTTAATACATCACGCAAATAGAACATTAATAAAAAGATACACGGAGATATCGATGGTCGTTGATGGTTTAAAAAACAAAATGGAGGTTGTCGGTGAAAATGAAGCGGAAATGAAATTAATTAGAACGACTGATAGAGTAAAGAAGAGAAAGTCCGGCGCGATGTAACGGCTTCGAACGAATAACGAATGACTTCTTTTTCCGTTTATTAACGACAATTTGCGACACGCTAATTACCTCGACGAAAGAACACCGCGCAAAACTAATTTGTATCCGACCTTCTGGAAGTATTACGTTAACGAGTCCTCGGACTAACAACAAACCGTGGACACGAAAGCGTATCGATTGTTATTTAACTCGGCAATTAACTCGCCGCTTGGAATGCCGTTATCATTCGAAACTTTATTCCACCACCGTCGAGCTCGCCGATTAATTAATTAGAATCGATTTCGTATTAAACTACTCGCGTGTCGCACTGTTAACAGGTTAAATGCCGTGACGGGTCACCGAAAATTCACTAAATTCAATTAAAATTCGAATTAAATATATCGATAATATTTCCGATATATTTAATGTTACGATTACGATGTACATTCAGCTCGGTACTCAACGCGTTAACACGTTAAGTGGTGAAAAATACGGAATGAAAAGAATTCCAAGGAAAGAACGGATTGTCAAAACACCGTATTCTACACGCGTATCCGGAGATCAAATAAAACGGAATCGTAAATAACGGGCTTTTTCCTTCAACGGTCATGTCAAACATCTTTCGGTAATAAACGTGAATTGTTTGAGTAAAGTACATCGGTTTCCATGATACACGTGTATTACATTGTTTTTCTCGAGTTTGGTACGTTTTAATAGAATTCGATGGAATAATATTTTCATATTTGTGTGGGATGAGATTTAATAATTTGTTCAATACATAATTAATAGATTTACGATACTCGACATTTTTCTATATAATATTATTATTTGTGTAATTTCCTTCAAATTTTACAGAATTAAATAATATGTCGAGAGTTACATCAAATAAAAAATGAAATAACAGGTAGCCCGAATCTTTTACATAAAATCTCGAAACGTTATTATATTCCTGCGGAAGAATTTAGGGTGCAGTAAATTTAAATATATTCCAACTAATTCATATAATTAAATAAAATAATTATACATATAATGTATGGATGGAATATGCAGAGTCAGTAATTTCTTTCAATATTTTCTAGTTTTTTAATCAAAGTTATACGTTCGTCAAATTTATTAATATTCCATGTATTCAAATATGACGAGGAAGGCATATTAATATTAAAAGTACTTTAAAATGCAACCTCCAAATACATCATTTATTTGTTGCAACCAACTAATCAAAATGTCAGGGCGAAGCTCCAATGTCATTCATATATAACATTTAATATGAAATATAAAATTAAAATTAGCCAAGGAATTGTTGAAGCGTTTAATACACGAAAGGGGAAGCTTTTCGAAAGCCAACTTTCTGAGTGGAAAGGACACGGGAAAGCAGTAAGCAGGTTGCTCTCGTGTCGTCTCGCGTCGTCTCAAGTTTCTCGTTGTGAACGATAAAAAACGACAACGGAGACCTAAGTAGGCACGAGCCTGTGTCGCTCTTATCAGCTCGTTATCGCAATCCTCTGAACTTATGAATGGGCGGAATCGTGTCAACCCCGGTCGTTTAACTCCGAAATCTTTTTCAACCGTAACCGTGCGTTTCTTCTTCCGATGTAAACACAACCGATTCGAGTCCATTAGTTCTTCGTACCGTTATGTAATTTTCGCCATTTTTTCCCTCTCCGCGACAAATTCCATTGAATCCGCGGTGGATGAAGAAGTGGAAATAACTGGGATTTATTATTGGTGGGGTTTAAGAGGACAACAAGGAAGTAGACATAAGTGGGACTTATTATTGGTGGGATGAAGATTGTGATAAAGAAGTGGGAGTAATTAGGATTTACTAGTGGACAGTTTAAGATCATCATTGTAAAAGGATAGGACTAACGTGGTATTTATAATGCTTAGGGTAGGGTTAGAACCTGTTTCAGAGAAAAATAAACAACGAATAAAATTAGCTAGAAATGGTCCTAGAAGCTCTTTAGGCATCATCTACCATCGATTTGGAACATTTAGGAGTAAAATTGACGGCTTTGATTTTTTGACAATTTTGAAAGTAATTTTGCGATTTTGAGTCGACCCATTTTTTGGCCGGAAAATTTGTAATCCACTTCTTTCGACCAGAAATCGTCCTAGAATATGTTTATACATCATTTACCATCGATTTGGGTCATTTAGAACTGATTTTGGCGACTTTTAATTTTTGAGAATTTTTGAAGGTGTACCCCTTTACATTTTTTCGACATGGTTTCCACCGATTTTTGACCAATAAAAATTTTTTAACCGCTTCTTTCGACCAGAAATCGTCCTAGAATATGTTTATACATCACCCATCGATTTGGGTCATTTAGAACTGATTTTGTCGACTTTTAATTTTTGACAATTTTTGAAGGTATACCCCTTTACATTTTTTCGACTTGGATTCGACCCATTTTTGACAAATAAAAATTTTTTAACCGCTTCTTTCGACCAGAAATCGTCCTAGAATATGTTTATACATCACCCACCATCGATTTGGGTCATTTAGAACTGATTTTGTCGACTTTTAATTTTTGACATTTTTTGAAGGTATACCCCTTTACATTTTTTCGACTTGGATTCGACCCATTTTTGACAAATAAAAATTTTTTAACCGCTTCTTTCGACCAGAAATCGTCCTAGAATATGTTTATACATCACCCACCATCGATTTGGGTCGTTTAGAAGTGATTTTGGCGACTTTTAATTTTTGACAATTTTTGAAGGTATACCCCTTCACATTTTTGCGATTTTGGATCGACCCCTTTTCGACCCGAAAAAATTTTTAAACCACTTCTTTCGACCCACAATCGTCCTAGAATATGTTTATACATCATATACCATCGATTTGGGCCATTTAGAAGCGATTCTGGCGACTTTGAAATTTTGACAATTTTCGAAGGTATACCCCTTTACATTTTTTCGACTTGGATTCGACCCATTTTTGACAAATAAAAATTTTTTAACCGCTTCTTTCGACCAGAAATCGTCCTAGAATATGTTTATACATCACCCACCATCGATTTGGGTCGTTTAGAAGTGATTTTGGCGACTTTTAATTTTTGACATTTTTTGAAGGTATACCCCTTTACATTTTTTCGACTTGGATTCGACCCATTTTTGACAAATAACAATTTTGTAACCGCTTCTTTCGACCAGAAATCGTCCTAGAATATGTTTATACATCATTTACCATCGATTTGGGTCGTTTAGAAGTGATTTTGGCGACTTTTAATTTTTGACAATTTTTGAAGGTATACCCCTTCACATTTTTGCGATTTTGGATCGACCCCTTTTCGACCCGAAAAAATTTTTAAACCACTTCTTTCGACCCACAATCGTCCTAGAATATGTTTATACATCATATACCATCGATTTGGGCCATTTAGAAGCGATTCTGGCGACTTTGAAATTTTGACAATTTTTGAAGGTATACCCCTTTACATTTTTTCGACTTGGATTCGACCCATTTTTGACAAATAAAAATTTTTTAACCGCTTCTTTCGACCAGAAATCGTCCTAGAATATGTTTATACATCACCCACCATCGATTTGGGTCGTTTAGAAGTGATTTTGGCGACTTTTAATTTTTGACATTTTTTGAAGGTGTACCCCTTTACATTTTTTCGACTTGGATTCGACCCATTTTTGACCAATACAAATTTTTTAACCGCTTCTTTCGACCAGAAATCGTCCTAGAATATGTTTATACATCATTTACCATCGATTTGGGTCATTTAGAAGCGATTTTGGCGACTTTTAATTTTTGACGATTTTTGAAGGTATACCCCTTCACATTTTTGCGATTTTGGATCGACCCATTTTTGACCAATAAAAATTTTTTAATCACTTCTTTCGACCAGAAATTGTCCTAGAATATGTTTATACATCATTTACCATCGATTTGGGTCATTTAGAACTGATTTTGGCGACTTTTAATTTTTGACGATTTTTGAAGGTTAGACTTGAACCAAATGAAATTAGGCCTAGAACGTTCTATAACATGCTTACTTATTTAACTAATACAATATACTATTCTAAAGGTTGTCGTACGACAGGTTATCATGGTAGTAAATAAACTCTAATTAGCGAAGTTTCTTATTCGCCGATGAAAACCCGTGGAAGTAGAGGCGCGAAAGGTGTACTGGTGGAATCGAGTAGGAATTCTCCGCAATCAGCTTGTGCATAAAAAAAGTCACGCGGAATTCGTTGAATGTGAGATAGTGCTGGAGATATTGACTGAAGTTTTTAACCAAATAAAATCGTTCCACTTTTCCCGTACTACCTTATGAAATCAAGTATGTATGTGGATTTCCCTTCGGGCTTGAGTATTTGCCAGAATCACTTTGAAGTAAATAGTTTCGCAGATAAACCCAATACACCCACATCGCGAATTAGTAAACAAGTTTGTTCGCTTCCAATTCGCAGGACTAATAGCTGCCGCAGACAGAAGTAACATATATAAGATTTTTGTAGAAGTAATATTCAATGTAATAGCGATTCGCGTAATTAATACAATTCGAATCTGATTTGATATTAAATTCGATATTTTAATAGTAATAGTATTTGATGTAATGCCGGTTCGTCTAATTATAATTTCATGCGAATTTTATATTAAACTCGATATTTTTTATTTCATCTTTTTATAGAAATCTGGAATTTAATATCATTACGATTTGTGTAATTATTATAATCTGACACTAACTTGATATTAAGTTCACTATTAGATTCGCTGTTTTTATTCAATATTGAAATATTATATTTAATATAATAGCGATTAATGTAACTACCATAATGTGAACTCCAAATAAAATATATTCGAATACATATTTACATAAACAAATTTCGCATATCATACGTTAATTATAAAAGATTAATAACAGCCTTGGATATGAATATGCATTTTTCAAACGTTTTTACAGGACGTCCGATATCGGTCAAATAAAATATTTCAAGCAAAGTAGATTCAGTTCATAAACTTCGATGTAAATTATTATATTATAAACATGGTCTTACCAGGTGTACCAACATGCGCTGACGATTAATATTATGCCAGTTCAGGCTTCCAACGTAAACCCCAACATTTATTCAGGGTGATATCACCTGACTTTCACATAAATCTGAAACAACACTCTACTTTGTAGGTAATCGCAAATCGATGTAGAAAATGCAGTAATTTACGAATGGAATTATTTGCGCGTGGGATAAAAATAGTTTCGTGGGATTCTGGAAAAAGTAACTTTCGACGGGGAGGGGATAATTTCAGGTATAACTTACGGGTAAATATAATAACTATATAAATAAAGTTATTTATTAGATTTTGTACTATCGTATCAATTTAATCGATCATTAATAATTATTGCATAATTCGATTCGATTTATGGAAGCAAATTCTTATCAAAAGTTTGCCCGAAATAATATTGTGTAACATCACATTACATATATAATTTAGTTATTTATTCTATTTTTTATCTAAGACAAACTTTCGATTCGAATGTGCTGCCACAAATCGAATTATGGAATAATTAATGATAATAATGGTAATAAATAATCGTATCGTGTCAAAGGAATTCTTTACATTATTTTCCATAATTGAAATTGTATATCTTAAGAGTTAATCACGGTAATTCAAATTTCCATTGGATGAGTGGATTATTAATTAAAGTAAACTACCCGGATTACGGTCCTCGTGAAGGAAGAACCGGAGAAAATTGGCTGGGAATGATTTAATTAGAGTTCGAGGTATAAGGTGTTATCAAATTCCCGTTGACATTTCCGACATTAAACGTATTCATTATGCGAATTCCACCGGCGGTGTTTTTCTAATCGGGTTCTAATTCGTGTTTCGTTGGTTGTCCGATAAATTGAGCTGCTCGCTTTAATAGTAGCCTCGTTGCATCGTTGCAACGGTTTCACCGAAGTTGTTTTATTTTAATGGAGAATTATGACGTTGTTACCGCACTCGCGGCGAAACGAGTTCTCTCCTTCTCTCGGCATCTGCGATCGTTGCCTTTGCATTTCTCGCTTCGTAAAATATCTACTTTAACCTTTTAACTGGGGAGTTCTTCCATAAAGCGACATCACGCGGGTACTTTCGATTTAGTGAGAAAATAAATCCGTACGATATACAGGTAACCCTCGTATAACGCGGGAGTTAGGTTCCAGGGAAAGGTCGCGTTGTATGAGACACGGATTAGATACGCGCGTTATATTGAAGTCGCAGTGTATAAGTGCCGCGTTGTACGTGGAACGCCACAATCGCGTTGAATCGCGTTGTATCGCGTTGTGTGAGTACCGCGTTATAATGAAACCACGTGTTGTGAGTACCGTGTTATAGTGAAACGCGTTGTATGAGTACCGCGTTATATCGAGATTGCGTTATAAGCAAACCACATGTTGTGAGTGCCGCGTTGTATTGAAATCGCGTTATAACGAAACCGCGTTGTGTAAGTACCGTGTTATATTGAAACGCGCTGTATGAGTACTGCGTTATAACGAGATCGCGTTGTATGAGTACCGCGTTATATCGAGATTGCGTTATAAACAAACCACATGTGAGTGCCGCGTTGTATTGAAATCGCGTTGTGTGAGTACCGTCTTATATTGAAACGCGTTGTATGAGTACCGGGTTATATCAAAATCGCGTTATAACGAAACCGCGTTGTATGAGTACCGCGTTATATCGAGATTGCGTTATAAACAAACCACATGTTGTGAGTGCCGCGTTGTATTGAAATCGCGTTATAACGAAACCGCGTTGCGTGAGTACCGTGTTATATTGAAACGCGTTGTATGAGTACTGCGTTATATCAAAATCGCGTTATAACGAAACCGTGTTGTATGAGTACCACGTTATATCGAGATTGCGTTATAAACAAACCACATGTTGTGAGTGCCGCGTTGTATTGAAATCGCGTTATAACGAAACCGCGTTGTGTGGGTACCGCGTTATAACGAAACCACGTGTTGTGACTACCGCGTTATATCAAAACCGCATTGTAACGAAAGCGGGTTGTGCGAGTACCGTGTTGTACGAAAGTTATCTGTATTTATACTTGCGATGTATTTATACATATACAAAATTGCGATCTACGAGAGCGATAATCGTAATTTAATTCGTAACCTTCCAGATAAGTGTAGATTCGAATGGACGAGTTAACTCGTGATCCCGAGTTAAAGGTTAACCATTAACAACCCAGAAAATCATCAACAGATTAACATAAAGTAAATAACGTATACGTTTATGGTTATAATATCATACAATTTATATTAAACATTTCGTCATAGAGGGTAAATGAATTCTACCTCTGTACCAATTATATGTTCGATAGCTCCATTGTCGAATATGTTTGTAGACCTTGAAGTTATGTGGCGTATGAGAAGAATCAATGACGAAACTTAATAACGAAACTCAATGACGAAATTCATTAGATTCTTTATTACCGATCTTATTGCCGTATAAGCTATTCGAAGGTTCAGGAGCGTGGGTTACCTTCGATATATCGACATTGCATTGGGTTCTTTAGGTCGTTTTCGGCCGCGTCTTTGACCTTTAATCGACGGACCTCGAACCTCCCTTCGATCGTTATCCGGGTGTATATAAGGCGAATTAAGATATTCGCTCGCTTCGCCTCGCCGAGGGTTTTGCTGACCAACTGCCTTCTAATTAGAGTTCCTGGCTAGCAAGAAAAATCACCCTCCGCCAACTCATGATACGATAATCTTTTCAATTTACTGTATCTTATTTAATCTTAATCCGACGTTACTGGATTACGACGAATTTGTGTGTATATAAAGTGGATACAAAGTTTCCTTTTTATTGGGATGTATGTAAATTGGAGGAATATTAATTGTTGAGAATTAGGACCTTTTATTATGCCAACTATGGCAGCATGGGAAGTTTGGGGACATTTTATTAACTCTCTATGGCTCCATGTAACTTTGAAGTCACATTCAAGTCTATCCGTGTCTTTCATTTTAGATTATTTTTTCGTAATAATAATTATAAAATACGCGCAACGATTGTCACCTTTTTCGATGCGTTTCAGTAATTATTTCGTTACTATTTTCACGTAATGTACCTTCGTTAGAATCGCGTTTAATTAGATTCACATTATGCGATTTCCTTTTAGAAACGAAAAAAAGTGGGCTATAAAAGGGTCAATAATTAGAACGAATATGTAAATATATAAATGACGTTAGAGAGAATATTCGTATTTTTATAAGTTTCGAAATCTTTGTTGTTCATCAAACAAACAGATATTCTTATTGTTTGACCGTGATTATGAATTTTGAATTAAAGTTAAATATAAAGAGTGAGTTATAATGAATCGAATTATTTTATTTACAATTGAATTTGATTTCTTTTGTAAGTAAAGTTCAATTGCAATTTCTTGAAATGTCACATCTCAAAAAGATGTTTCATGCATTATAAATAGCACGGTTTAATTGGATGATTAGTTCAACGCCTTCAGCAATTATTCTCGTGTTGCTTCATCGGCATGCCTCCATTCGTCAACGAGTTACGAGAAGCGCATTTCTCGCCGATTTAAAATCGCAAAGATTGTTTTTCAATCGTTTATTATATTAATACAATTCTATCAATTGCATCGAAAACATGAAATATACCATTGTGTGACTTCAAAGTTACATGGAGCCATAGAGGGTTAACTGAAAATGTTGAATATGAACAGACAAGTCATTTTGACTCCTTTGGTAGTTCTAGTACTAAATATAGAACAGTATTGATTATCCTAGATTTAATTATAGAATCTAATCGAGATGCAAATGTCTGTTTCCAGATGAGCGCATCGCACCGGCGGAATTATGAAGGCGAAAAAGTATTTCATCTTCAACAAGAAACTCCTTTGAGGACAGGTGGAATGTGATCGAGCGATATCCGGCCTTCCTCGAAAGTTTCGTTCCGACGAGCTAAACCGATTTACATGCGGAAGAAGTTCGTGCAGCGCTTTCCTTTTATACGCGAACCCCAAAACGGCTAGAAATTGTTCTCCGAGGGAAACGGAGAGAAGAAGAAGAGTGAGAGAGATTACTCTCGTGAAGAGGTTCTTAAAGTACACGTAGATTTTTCTACCGCAAACCAAGTATCTCTTAAACCCCTAAAAGTGGTCTCGGAATTTCCTTCGCGGAAGAACCATCAAGATTTCGATGAGATCAAACACGATCTTATCATCGAAAGTACTTCGAGACTTTGATTAATCTCGTACCTGTGGAACGCGGAAATTACATCTTACAAAGGAATACAATATTCTTGCTACTATCTCGAAAATAGCGACACCCGGAATTTGGAAAATTACGGTGTCCTTCGATGAATAAGAAGAACGAATGTCGGAAAACGACAATTGATTAACTCGTCGATCATGACTATCGAAAACTTGCGATAGTTGTCTTGATTTGTAGAATTTTCAAGAACAAACTGAATATCATTTGCAATTGTATTATCGGAATTTTAGAATTTCAAGGAAAAATTTCATTAAAGAAAATCCAGAAGGAATTCTCAGATAAAAGTCAAACAGCTTTTTTGGAGGAAGTAAGAAGAAAACAAACGTTCTTTCTACCTGTATTAAAAACTTGCATACTTCATTTCTAGAATCATCAGCATTCTATTCTAAATAAATTAATATCTTAATCGCATTGGAATTTTTCTGAAAACAACAAGAACACTATCTCAAAAGAAAATTCCACATGTCCACGAGGAGGCAATAAATTTCAGAAAAACGGAAGTACCGGATATAAATCATTTTATAATTCGACGCTCAAGAAACAGCATTCGTGAGTCGAAATCCAAAAACTCCTTTAAAAAGTAATCCATTATTGGATAATCGATTGCTGGGTATACAAACTTGAACAAGGATCCTTGCGAGGAATAATTTCCATATTCCAACAAACAGAAAACAACAACCACCAACTGGATCTCAAGGAACAACAAAATATTTATTAGAATCATAATCTGTTATTTGGCGAGTTAGTTGGATGATAGGTCGGATTAGGAGTCATAGAGTCGATCGATCGAAAGGATTATTAATCGAGAAAAGCGCGCGTGCTGCGGAGGTGGAAACGGAGGAGGAATAAAGAGAAGGATTCTTAATCGAACGAAGCGCGTGTTGCGGAGGTGGAAGAGGAAGAAAGAGGCAGAAAGAGAGGAATAATAAAGGGGTGGGATAATTTAGGAAAGTTCTGACGATAGCCTCGTCAATAGTACAGTGTCGATGAGACAAGAAGATGAAGACGAGGAGGTTGCTGCTGCTGTTCGTAACACTTTCCGGCATGGCGCGTATGGCCAGTTGCCAGGAGAAGTGGTGGTCGAAAACGGCAACGATGACGACCACGACGACCAATCACAGGGACAAAACCGCGAAGGGCAAATACGATCCGGATTACGTGATCCACGCCAGGACGAGGGATCTGAATTTTCACCGGGATACCAACCGGGAGGGCACCTTCCCTAATCCTTCCTCCAATGATTCCGGTTTCTACGACAAGTTGACTAGTTACAGGAACAATCGGGCCATTGACACCTCCAGGTTGGTTTTATTTATTGAGATGCGTTCGCATGGAATCAAGTTCTAATTGCATTTCTAAGAGCTGAATGGAATTTTAAGTAGAATTTGTTTCCGTAGATCATCGAATTGTAGAATTAATGGAATTATGAAAGTCTTCATTTTATTTGGAACTTAAGTGAACTTACATTATTTTTATCTTTTAAGTAGAATTTGTTTTCGTAGATCAAATCGAATTGTAGAATTAATGGAATTATGACATTCTTAATTTTATTTGGAACTCTTAAGTAAACTTACATTATTTTTATCTTTTAAGTAGAATTTGTTTCCATAGATCAAATCGAATTGTAGAATTAATGGAATTATGAAAGTCTTTATTTTATTTGGGACTTAAGTGAAATTATATTATTTTTATCTTTTAAGTAGAATTTGCTTCCATAGATCAAACCGAATTGTAGAATTAAGGGAATTTTGACTTTCTTTATTTTATTTGGAACTTAAGTAAACTTACATTATTTTTATCTGTTAAGTAGAATTTGTTTCCATATAATGAAATCGAATTGTAGAAGTAATGGAATTATGAAATTCTAGAAGTCTGGAATTAATGAAATTCTGCAATCAATTAAAGCAATTCTGGAATTCCAGCATTATAGAATCAATGAAATTCTAAAGTTACGGAATTAATCTAATCTTGAAATAATGAAATTAATGGGATTTTGAAAGTACGGAATTAATGATCCATAAATACGATTTCACAATAGAAACCCACAGTAAACAAATATTAAATTATACATTAATTAAAAATCTAATCAATAAAAATGCTTCCATTTCTTTACTTTTGGAATATTAATCCAGAAAATTAATTCGAAGAATAAAATCCCCAAGTTTAGCACCAAATCAATAGGCAGCGGTGAAACTAACAAAAATCTGCGAAATATTTGCCCTGCAGCTACTTTTTTGTTATCAGTTCCAGATCGGTGGAAAGTAACGTGAAGCTGAACCCGCAGTCCAGCCAGTTATCGAATTTGCCGAAATCAAGTATAAAATCGAGCGAGTGGATACGCGAAAAAGGGAGAAGACTGAAAAACGTGACAATCGGGGATGGTATTTGCCAGAGTATCGACATCCGGAACAGCGTGCGGGTTTTCTCGATAATCAAAGACTGCGTGGTGATCGAGGGCTTCCTGCAGATCGTTCTGATCGAAAACAGCTCCGAGGGTGACTTTCAAAATATCCAATTCCCGAAACTTCGGGAAATCACTGGGTATCTTCTCTTGTATCGTGTCAACGGCCTTAAAACACTTGGAAACCTCTTCCCGAACCTCGAAGTCATTAGAGGAAATATTCTTCTCACCGATTATGCTTTTATGGTCTACGAAATGCAGAATCTCCAGGAGGTGAGTAGTCGCATATATATATAATGATTTATTTTACTTATAAATCATCATGATAGTCATTTATCATTAATTCTTCTACTTAGAGATGATCAAGATACTTATTTATAATTAGTGTTTCTACTTGTAGATAATCAAAATGGTCGCATAAACTGTTGTACATTTTCTTTGTTTAATACTTTGTTACTCGCATTTCTACCCATGATGCATTTTATAGGTTTCTTTTTTTATTTTGATTAATTTTTTTCATTTCTTTCTGCTTATTTTACTTTTTGAATTCTTGCTAGGACGAAAGTAGTAACAATATTTTTTAGTTTACGATCGAATATTTTTGTTATAATATACTTCCTATTTCCGCATATAATATATGCTGATGTTGAATTAAATAATTCAAGAATTAAAGTTCAACCTTTCGGACCGCAATTTCCGATAAGCTCCATAAAAATGTTGCAAAAAATTACAGTCAAACTTGTTGGAATTATATTATTCTTTATTTGAGAATTATTATTTCATTAATACCTTCTAAGCAAGCTTGCGTAAAAAAGCGATAATTCACGTGTACTATAAAGGATTTACGTCAGTGGAGGATAATTTCGCGGTTCATTCCCACGGCGAATCAAGAGCGACTCGGTCCAAGGGTTCGCAGCAATTTGTAGGTCGTAAATTGACCGATGGGTCAAGTGACGTTAATCAGTCAATCGAATTAACCAGTCGTTCGACCTTTGCCCGTTAAATGCAACAACTAATCATCGGTAAAAATGTACTCTGCGTAGATCGGACTGAGGAAGCTTACGGAGATCTCGAGGGGTGGTGTTCGGATCGAGAAGAACCCAGCGCTGTGTTACACCACAACTTTGAACTGGGACGTCATTGTTCCGGCTGGCGAAAATGTCATCAAAGATAACGGAGAAGAAGCTTCCTGTCCTGGTACTATTTACTTCTTTTTTAACGCGAATTAACCCTTTCAGTACCTTAGAGCCGTTATATCGGCAATCCATTTTTAACCTGTTCATGCCTCCCTTGGCCACATATGTTTGGGACAGTTAAATTTGGTCCTATAGCAAAATATATCTCCATTCGCGAAACCGTTACAAAAATAAATGTGCAATATTTACTAAATTTATTATATCTGATTGAATGTCATAGTTCAGGTAATGGCACTAAAAATTCGTCCCTGAAGAGGTTAATCTAATTTGAACACGAGTGTAGCGAATTTAATGAAGCTACAGCTCCTGGAAATAGTAACAAAATTATTAGTTAAATCTACTGAAAAGGGTGACGATTATTGCGCGTATTTTTATAAATATTATTACAATGAAAAAATGAAACGAAATGAGAGCTGTGAATAGATAAGTGTGTAACTTCAGAGTTACTTGGTTAATTATTACTAATTAATTCTCTTCCTAGGAAAATTTCTAACTTTCGTCTTCCTCTGGAATCATTAATGTTACTCACGACAGCGGTATCAATTATTTTCAGAAAACATAATAAATATGATAAATAGTATCATCGCGTAACATAAAATATTGTAGAATGTAAATTAAATCTCGTTAATTTAACGAAGTTTTTGCGTTAATAAATGATTCTCGGATTAAAAATTAACTGATTCAACTCATGGAAATTGTATGCAGTGAATTATCTGATAAGCTAATTCACATATGAATTCTTTGTTACCAAGAAGTGATACCGTGTGACGGTCATCGGAAACATGATATTTATCGGTCATTTATATCGCTATTATTCTCATTAGTCCTTGCAATGTCGTAAACGGAAGTCATACAGAACACGTTACATCCTGGAAAAGTGCTTTCCACGATCCTCCTCGGTCTGCATTTATGAATAATTGACGCCATTACTTGCAGTTACTTAGACTCTTCTACTTAAATCTGTATTTTCGCTTTGCACGAACCGTACTTTGGCGTAAACAACCAACCTCGATATTAATATCTGTGACTCGTTTTCGTTTACCTTCATTTTAAAAAATGCTATTTTATTTCAACCTGCCGTTTTCCTCAGTGCAGGCAACCGGAAATGGTTACCTTTCGAGTATCTCGTTACGGTAAAAATGTGTTGAAATCTTGTAATTAAATACACGTATAAATAAATAACGATGCTTTAAGAGCACGAATAATCCAAAGAGAATATCCAGAGAACATTTTATTTTTATTTGTTTTTCAGTACTATTTATATTTAGTTTTTTGTTTGAATATTAGATTATACTCAATGATATTCATAAGATTATATTACATTATATTATATTACAATATATTATATTACAATATATTATATTAATCTTCTTACATTTGTTTCCTTAGATTTTCACGCGCAAAACTAAAGTCTACAATGCAATATTATAATGTATAGTGTGGTATTATAATTTAGAGATAATAAAACAAAATTACTACAAACAAATACAAAAATATCGAAGAATATTATAATATCTACTTAATATCGAAAATTAATAATCATTTAGACATATTACAACAAAATTGTTAGAAACAAAAATAAGCGTGTGGAGTAATGGTATAATATATAATTGTCAAGAATACATAATTACAATTTATGGATATAATAACGTAATTCTTATAAAGAAATCCAAGAAATATGGAACAATATTATAATATATAGTTCAGAATATTATTATTTTTGTTTTAGGTTGTTCACATTGTCCCGAGGGATACTGTTGGACAGCGCAGCATTGTCAGAGAACGGAAAAGCCAAAGTGCCACGATCAGTGTCTTGGCGAGTGTTACGGGCCAACCGAGAGTGAATGTTACGTTTGTAAACATTATCGGCACGAAGGGAAATGCGTGGAAAATTGCCCCAGCCATTTGTAAGTACCATCGTGGAGTAGCCTCGGCAGTTTCGTTCTTTTTGCGTGTAACGTTCTATTTTCCAACGATGTACGTTTTTTTGTTGCAGATACGCATACCTCGCGAGGCGATGCATCACGAAGGAGGAATGTTTGAAGATGAATCGTATGAGAAGAATTTTTATATTGGAAGATGGACAGACTTGGAGACCCTTCAATGGATCCTGTCTTACTCAGTGTCCAGATGGCTACGAGGATGCGCTCGATGAGAATAATGTGAGTAAACTAATAGAATCTCATTCGTAAATTTCTTACATTTGTCACATAAAAGTAGTAATATTATTTAAAATTCCGTTATGGCATAATTATCGAGAAAGAATAAAATTGTCCGAAATTACGTTATAACCGAATTATATAGAAGTTATAAAATCGTTCCAATTATGTATTTAATGATAAAAGTACTAACTGCTACTAGTCGGTTTTTGAATCTGACATTTCTCTGCGTCAAAATTTGTACGTGATTCGTAGCAGTGCTATTATTTGTGCATTGGCGAAGCTATGCGGAGTACTTAATGGCAAAACAATTCCATTTGTCTTTTCTAGGTCACAACATGTCGGGTTTGCGAAAATCGTTGCCGGAAGATAGGTCACGGTGCTCTGATACGTCACATCTCGGACGCGCAAAGCTTTCGTGGGATAACAGTGGTGAAAGGCGCGTTAGAATTCCAAATAAGGAACGGAAATCCGAATATAATGAATGAGTTGAGCGACGCGTTCGGCTTGATCGAGGAAATCACGGAGTACGTAAAAGTCACTCATTCCTTTCCGATAACGTCGTTGAGTTTCTTTAAGAAGCTCAAGGTGATCAAGGGAGAGAAGTTGGACATTAATAACGCGAGTCTCGCCGTGTTAGACAATCCGAATCTATCGAGCCTCTTTCCACCGACGCAGAAGATCAAGATAGAAAACGGCCGATTGTTCTTTCATTATAATCCGAAATTATGCCTCTCGAAAATCGAACAATTCGGAAGAATGGTGAATATCGTGAACTTTACCGATCTCGAGGTTCAACCTGAGTCAAACGGCGAGAAAGTTGCCTGCAATATTGTCAACATAAATATAACGGTCCAAGAAATGGGTGCCGATTACGCCGATCTGGTTTGGGATAGTTATAAGCCACCGCAGGGACAACAACTTCTCAGTTACCTTTTGAATTACATCGAAACTGATAACGCGAATATAACTTACGAGGCAAACGCTTGCGGAAATAATACCTGGCAGATACTCGACGTTGAAATTCCAAAGTGGAGTTTCGCCGTTTCGAAACACATCACTAGTTTAAAGCCGTACACCATGTACGCGGTTTACGTGAAAACGTTTCTAGCTAGAAACAAGAATTCCTTCATGAGCCCTGTGGGCCAATCGGAAATCATATTCTTCAGGACGAAAAGCGCTATTCCATCGCCACCAGTAAACGTTAATTCGAGTCCGATAAGCGACACCGAGATCCTGTTAACATGGGATTCCCCGGTATATCCAAACGGTCCAATTGGATATTACATGATAACCAGTACCATCACAAAGGACGAATGGGAATTAATTTCCACCCGTGATTATTGCAATTATACTTTGGAGAGTGAAACGGAAAACGAAGAGACACCGCCGGTAACCGTCGAGACACCAGTTACCAATCCTTTGTCCTGTTGCTCCAAGGATAGTAATCTTAATATCGTCACTTCGAAGAAGTTCGAGATATTCTGCCATAAAAATACGACTATTAGTTATATATCACCTGGATGGAAGGATTATTGTGTTTTCAATCGATACAATGATATGAATACCAAGTTCTACGAACTGGCGAATAACCTATCATCCTCTCAGGCAGAAGAGAAAGAAACGTCTAAGACTGATATCACGAAGTCTGTGGGAAGTTACGCGAACGATGTAACCTTCACTTACAACGCGAGTGGTCAAAGTAACTCGTACTTGCTAAAGAGTTTAGGACATTACACTCGATACATTATAACTGTAGCAGCTTGTGGGGTGAAAGTCGATAATTCACATATGTGTTCATCAATTCAATATACGAATACTAGGACAAAGAAACGGAAGTACGCGGACGACGTGAAGAACGTAAAAGCACACATCACGAATAACACCATCGTTGAAGTATTCTGGGATCCTGTGAAGGACCCGAATGCACTCACGGTTTCGTACACCATAGAATATACGAATCTGGATGTGAAGGACGCGAAGAAGAGTACGGAATGTATACCGTACCGAGGACATACTGAAAGATATAATAGTTACTTGATAAAGAATTTAAGCCCAGGGAAGTACAGCCTAAGAATACGCTCTACGTCGTTGGCCGGTGACGGCACTTTTTCAGACGTAATCTATTTTTCTATTGGTTTATCAGATAGCTATCCGGTTACCGTGATATCCTTGCTTACCCTTGGTATCTTCTCCGCGACGATGGTCGTGATATACTTAATCTTCAGGGATCATCAAAAGAAAAAGCAACAAGAGAGACTGATCGCTAGCGTGAATCCTGATTATATAGAGACGAAATATGTTATAGACGATTGGGAAGTGCCGAGAGAAAAGGTTGAGATACTCGAGGAACTTGGTTTGGGAAACTTCGGTATGGTATATCGTGGATATTTCGATAATATTACGCCGGTAGCTATAAAGACTATCTCAAATACAGCTAATCAAAGAGAAAAGAATGAATTCCTGAACGAAGCCTCGGTTATGAAGAACTTCTTGACGTATCATATCATCAAGCTCCTAGGTGTAGTCTCCATCGATAATCCACCGTTTGTTATCATGGAACTGATGGAGAATGGTGACTTGAAAACTTACTTACGTAGAATTCGCGACACTCATCTGGTGCCGGACGCCTCTCGTATTATGAGAATGGCGGCTGAAATCGCGGATGGCATGGCATACTTAGAATCGAAGAAATACGTACATCGCGATCTGGCTGCTAGGAATTGCATGGTCTCGAAGGACTTGGTTTGCAAAATCGGAGACTTCGGAATGGCGAGAGACATTTATGAGACTGATTACTACAAGATTGGAAAGAAAGGTCTTCTTCCTATACGATGGATGGCACCGGAGAACCTATCGGATGGCGTCTTCACGTCGGACTCAGATGTGTGGTCCTTCGGTGTTGTCTTATATGAGATATTAACTCTTGCCGAGATACCTTATCAAGGTTTCTCCAACGAAGAAGTGCTCAGTCATGTTTTGCACAAGGGTACGTTAAACATACCGAGAAGTTCTCCGGAGAACATTTATAAGATCATGGAGAAGTGTTTTAAATGGCGCCCAAACGACCGTCCTACGTTCATGGAAATTGTGGCCGAGTTAGAGCCGTTCCTGGGACAAGATTTCTGCGAGAAGTCCTTCTACCATTCCCCGGATGGTGTTGAAAGCCGTAATTCCGGTATCAAGAAACCTTATCATCACGCGGCACCCATCAGGTTTCATTGGGGAAACGAGACGGCCAGGTGGGTCAAGGAGTTCGAGGACAACGTGACTCTACTCGATCAGACGAAAGCTGGCACCAGCAGGGGGCGCATCTTTAAGAATGGTTTCCAACATTTCGGTAATGTAACCAACTTGGAGGTTGTACCTCTTGATCGATGAGATTTAGTCGATATTAATTCATCGTTTTCTCGATCTAATCTTCCAAAAAACTTCAGTCACAAATCATAGGAACGCGTAGACCTGTAGATATAATGTACAAAGCGATACTCAGGGCAATATGAGGGTGGTCCAACGAGTACGATGAACGTGGAGAAACGTAAGATTCAATACGTTACTTACTCCATTTTGTTCTATAACACATTGTTGATGGGTAAAACATCCTTAACTAACATTTTCAAGTAAAAGAGTTACGGCGCATCTTGTGTTTTTTTGCAATTAAAATTTCTATATTCACGATATCAAATATTTGAATATAGCAAGTCATTTATATATCGCGCCTGTACTGTCTAGTAAAATTGTGTTTGTTCAATGATTACATTTGAAGAAGAAAATGGCGATTAATAGTTAGTGATTTTTACTTGTATAACAACGAAATGTTTTCATGACTACCACGGTAAAAAATGCTACTATCATCATTATTAATTGTATTCACGAATTTGTTCAAGATTTTGTTTAACAAAATATTGACATTGTACATGCATAATAAGTGCATGCATATTTGACATATTTGCCAAAAATTGTGGGAATTAAGGCAAGATCCGTTTCACATATGTTGTCAACAATGTGTTAATCAAGCTCGTTGGTCAAATTAATTGGATCTTGATGACTTGTCTCGTACATACATTATATCCAGACGACATTAAGCCATTAACCGTTAGATCGTACGCATGTCATTACAACTTCATCTACATCTATATCTATAGTTCGGTGTACTTGGACGCGCAAAGTTCATTGGCTAGGTGAATTTTGTTTCCCTTAACACGTTGACTGGCGCAACGAAATCCGTGTTACACGATACCTCGCGATACGCGACCGTAACGTCTGTATACCGATACATCGGTTACTTTAAATCGTCGTCGTAACTTTAAAAATATTAAAAATTTGCATAAATATTAGCGATGTATTTGATTCGAGTTTTAGTAATATTCACATTGTTGGTCACCGGTGACCTCCACGGCAGTCAACGTGTTAAAACGCAATTAAAGCCACTTTCCAACGTCCTCGCCACGCAGATCTACCAGATATTCATTCCTTCGAAAATGTTACTTCGTTATCGTACTTTTGCGCAAGGATGCGCAGTAACCTTTTAGAATAGCAGTCCTCAGATATTACTAGCTCGAGAGATACACATTTGTTAACTGTAGCCTTCTATCACACAAAGAACTGATTAATTATATAGTGTTTTGTAATTATAGTCACCTCGTACATTATCTAGCAACGCGTTTGGACCTTTCTTACTCGATCTTGCTTAAATTATCGAGTAACAAAGAATCCATTGCGCATCATTGCTGTAATAAAACAGTAGAATATCGTTCACTTCTTCCTCGTCGTGTAAGTAATTTATCGTAACATAATCGTCTTTGAAAGTAACAGAAATTATGGAATATTATCCATGTAAATATCGCGGATATTAATGAGTTACAAGAATGAATTTCACGTTAAAAGGACACAGTAGATATGAAACTTGAAATCATTCTATTCGCTGCTTCTCTTCGTCATAAATACAGAAACTTATTCGTAGATAAAGAATAATACAGAGATTTATAGAAATCGGTAAAGAACTTGATAAACAATCAGAATCAAACTTCGATCAGTCACAATTTCCCAAAGCAATAGCTACTGCCTTTCCAAAGATTATAAATATTCTGTAAATATTACATCACAAATTACATTGCAAATATATTTTTTACGGGTACGCACGATGTAGTGAAATGTTTTTATCGGGACGAATAAGTTTATCTATTTCTGATGAAGTGGTATGAAAAACAATAATTAGTTGGAATAACAAAGAACGATTCATCAAACGAACAAATATCACTGTAAGAACAATAATTTTTGGAAAGAATTAATTAATATTCGAAGAATTCACCTTTTTCGTGAATTAAATACGGATTTTATTTAACAACAATTTCTCATAAAACTAAAATTCCGACTGCACATAAAAATACTTTAATAATAAATTTCATCTGCGCGTAAAAAATATATATTACTAATGAACATCACAGCACATAAAATTATTACACTTATAAATCTGCTATAGTTCTAATTCAATTCTGCTATAATTATAATCCCGCCATCTACTTAAAAAAAGACACAGCATTACGAATTATTCTTACTAAAACTTAAAGAAATATTATCCTGCAAGTCTTTCGACTTAATCGTTTAAGTTTGCAGGATAATAACAAAGAAAAAGATATCGTAAACACATCAGAATCCGAGATGTAATCTTTTAACGCGATCGAGGAAGAGTCCATATAACCAGAGTTCCTTGTTAAAAGCATAAAACATACGTCGAGGCTTCACCTCGAGGATGCACCCTCGTTTCGTCCAATTCATTTCCAAAATCAGGGTCTTATTTTTTTTATTAAAGTTCTGTTTTTATTATCTACTGTTCCAAAAATAACGCGTGGTCTTATTATCGGACAAAACGGTAAAAATAACATATACCGCGGACCCGTAATTATGATTGCTTTGGTAGTTCTAGTGTTAATACGATAAAGTCATTAAAAGATTAATTTTAAAATGGAAAGAAATCGGCCGACACGAGGGTGTATAATTAATAATAGGATAAAGAGCAGGTCTTTGATAGGTAATAAACTCGGATGCAATAGACGCGTATTATCCCCGTATCAGTAATTTTAAGGGAGGATATTCGATGATATTCGTGGATATTCGTGAATATTCGTTTTCGCGCGCAAATCAAGTCACAGGTCTCTTTTCCTCGTGCTGGTATCTCATAGGTGAATCTTGCAATAAGCATGCCAACAAACCTTGCAATAAGTATGATATATATATGTAAATGTAAACGTAGAGATTAATCGATAAACTAAGCGATAGGAATATAAGAGACAGAAATATCTCTATTTTATTTTATTAATATTCAGATAAGTATTGTCGAATATCGTATCCGGTCTTCTAACGGTGAGATGCGGAGCGATAATTAATGACAAAGATTAACGAACATATTTGACAAACATTTTTTTATCGATCTTTCTAAAGGTAAACTTTTCGTTCGAATATTTATGACTTTCCTTTTCTTACTTCTCGACATTGATTTTCTATAAATAACTGAATTAAAAATCAAGACAGTAAATACATTAACTTATAAGTTTATCAATATTGTAGTTGCGTTAAAATATTGGGTTGGCTAATAAGTTTGTGCGATTTTTAAGATATAAATAGAAAGAATTCTTATTCAATTTATTTTATCATCGATGATTTGATTCATATATCTTATTTGCTTATTTTTCCAATTTTCATTATTCAATAAGATATTTTCCGATTTGACTTGTAATCTTTTCCTATCTTTTTTTTACAATTTCGTAACTCCGTGTTCATAAAAATCCCCCTACTTTCCCGTCAAAAACTCATGAAAATCGCATAAACTTTCTGATGAACCCAATATTTGTTTAAGTTAAAAAACGCGAAATAACAAATTTTTAGAACCACCGCGAATAATTAGTCTTGCAAATTGAAGGTCACCTGAACACACCGAAGGATCACCTCGGATAGCATAAGTGAAAAACCTAACAGTTAAATGAGCGCGCGTAATCAACTTTGCAAACTTAAAAATATCTAACAGGAAAGTAATCTCGCGTCGCGATACGGGAATGTTTGATTTTCCGGTCTGATAATTTCTCACTCGCGAGCATTATTCTAACATTGATATCCAACCTATTCAAACACGAATTTATAACACTTCTATCCAATTCGTGAAACCATAATTCGAAGTAATAACGGACCTAGGAAAAGTTCCGAGAAGCTAACGAAAATAAATTTCGTTGATCAACCAAGTAATTAAAACCGTTCCGTCTTATCTACGATGTCGAGAATCAATCGTAACAAGCTATTCCGTCTTTTACTTAATTATTCTACTTCTACTCTGCCTTTCTTTTTTACTGAAACGAATCGATCTTCGAGGAACAATCGATTGGAAAATGTTACCGGAATAATGGAATAATGGATAATACAGGGTGTCTTTCATAAAACGGGCCACCTAATTAATCAATATTTGTTTTTCCATAAAAAAAATAGGTGATCTTGGAAATTCTGTAGAAAATATACTGCAAGAAGTTTCACTTCCGGTTTATTGAAGCTTGAAAGCCATTCGTAGATTGCATTAAATATTTTTTGCATTATTCTGCAAATTCTGTTAAAAAAAGATACTGAAAAAATGTCGCTTTCGGAATATTGATTCTTGCGAATCATTAATAAATTGCATTCAATATTTTTTATATTATTGCAATTGAAGGAGATAATTATGTGACTTGTTTGACGTGGGACACTCTGTATAATAATTGAATTAAATATATTGGATTAATATTCAATGAAATAATCTTTTCGGGAAGTCAAAACTTTGAAAATGTTTCTAATACGACGTCTCCGGGACGTCACAGATTAGAATCTTCTAAAATTAGAAATTAAGTCGAGTAGTTTCTTGGGAAAGTTTCGAGACCTGATTACGGAAGTAATTGCACGTGAAAGTAAACTTTTTGTTTCCGAATGCAATGAATTTATGAACAAAGTCTTTTTTTTGTTATTATTATTATCAATATTTATGATCCACGAGTAGATTTAAAGGTTTAAGCTTGAAACATATTCGGGGTATAACTTATATATTCCAATAATTCTTAATAATTCTCTACGTTGATAAACCTAATTTACGCACTTTTTCAACTGCAAAGTATTCGAATAATATATTATGATTTGGTGTTTTTTATTTATGTTTTTCAAAGTCACCTCCGCCGTACTTTGAGTTTTCTGAAAACCGTATATCGCGCTAAAATAACGGTGGAAATTAATGAAAAATATTTTCTGATATCTTAAAAGTAGATATAACATTATATCAGTCGTTTAAATATTATTTCTTCGATTATTTCTCCTAATTATGATATTTCCATAATTTATATTATAATAAGCTTCTCAACTTCCTACCGTATATATATAATTAATATTCTATTATTTCTTGTACAGTACAATTACTTTAAGTAATTAATTACGATTAATATCTCCTAAGATTTCCTATTTATTATTACCAAAAATCTTAATTTTCTTTAATCTTAATTAATTTTATTGCCTAACGTAGAATCGAAGTATTACAGTATCACAAAAGCTACAATTTTTCGAACAATTCGTCCAGGGTTTAATATTAATATATTTTTATTTATTATATCGAAGGAATCTGCAAGACTTAAGCACATCAATGCAATGTAATTGCAACTGTACTCAGGTCGTCCGTTAATTTTGCAGTAAAAAGTGTCGCATTAAAGCGTCCCGAAAGGAAACTTGCTTATCGTAACTCATCAATAAACAATGTATATATTACATAATAATTAATGTTAGTAATATTAATATAACGATGAATACCCAGGTAGAAAAGTATCGACAAAATGTTCGAGCGATAGTCGGCGGGATATTAATTATTGGCACTCTATTTAACGCAAACATTCGACGAGGATATTTATAATAATATGTCGCTTGTAATGGTGGAACTAGATTTCAATAATATTCAGAAAAATCTGGTGTAACAATGTTTCAAGATTCTGCGCTTCGTTTTTTCAAACTTTGTTTGAAAACGTTTGTTTGCTTAGATAATTTCACGATATTTTAGAAAAAAGCTTAGTTATTTTGGGGAAATTAAAACTGAAATATTTCAACATTTGGCGCATTTAGTTCCTTGAAGCTATTTATTAGCTTGAATAATTCGAAAATATTTGAAAAAACTTTCTATTTATTTTATTTATTTTTGAAAAATTAAAGCTTAAACACTGATGGTTTAGTGGTATTTCATGTCCACAATTAGGCAAATTTTTTAAATAAAATATTTGACGAACTTTTACAGCAAATTCTGAAGCATTAAGTTAAATCCTTTCGGAGTATTTGTCGTAATTCTGTTATCGACGAAAATTAGATAAATTAGTAGAAATTGGATAAATTAATGGAAAAGTTACAAATTAAAAAGTTGATATAAAGACGTAAAATTTGAGTACAATAAAAGCTTCAGAATTAAGGAGACGTGTAACGTTGGACCATCAATTATTAACAATTATATTGGTCCAGATAATTAGAATCGTATAAACGTTTAACAAACAATGATACTCGACACAAAAAAGATTGGAATTATCAACGGAATCGTTGATCATCTAATTCACCACTGTTTTCCAATTCGTGAACAAATGGGCATTAAAACGTGCGCGCTTAAAAAAGAGGAACGATTTTGAATCGTTGCAATAATTACGTAAATAAATGTGTTCAAAAAATAATCAAACGACAAAAATATTGTAAGTGTTAAAAAGTAATAAAATAATAATATTGATACCGATAATAACGCTAGTTAATAATACAGGACGATTTAAAGGGACGATTTAAAGGGATGATTTAAAGGGACGATTTAAAGAGACAATTTAAAGAGACGATTTAAAGGAAAGATGTTATTAAACCGTCGATATTAAATAATAATTAGAGAAAATATCAGAAGTATGTATACTTTATTGGAAAAATATCAGCGTCGACGAACAAAGGATAACATTCTGCCTGGGTAAATAAATTAGTAAATAAACTAATAAATATTTATTGTTGTCACCTGGAGTGCCTGAAGGCAGGAAATCTTCGATTAACGAAGCGCGTTTCGAGATCGGAAAGTAAAAAAAGTGTATTTTCTCGAAGAGTGGCGAACTTCAAATTCTACATAACACGTTGTAGTGCCGAAATCCGTGTTATACGATACCACGCGATACGCATTCCTAACATGTTCATCTATTATATGTAAAAACAAAACTGTTTAAGTGCTCTTCGATACGTTAGTTACTTTACATCGTTATCTTAACGTGAAAAATATTAATAATTTGACGAATATTAGCGATTTGCGCGGTGTATATTTGTTCCATGTGGGTTCTTTTTACGCGGTTGAAAAATCATTTAAATGGAGTCTGCCAGCAGGATAAAATAATACGAGAGAGAAAAACCGTGTATTATTATACCGTGTATAAGAATAACCGTGTAAATCGAGGGAGAGGCGTATATGGACGTTACCGT
This sequence comes from Nysson spinosus, assembly GCA_910591585.2. NCBI lineage: Eukaryota > Metazoa > Arthropoda > Insecta > Hymenoptera > Crabronidae > Nysson > Nysson spinosus. The sequence continues at coordinate 13,442,239 of OU342830.1, read as the reverse complement.
TGCGTATCGCGTGGTATCGTATAACACCGTATTTCGGTACGACGCTCGACTTGTTAATAATTCGATTTACGAGGAATAATCGCAAGTGCCGTAACTAGAAGGCATTTCCTTGACCGCTAAGTCACTGAAGAAACTACCCTTAATTTAAACCCCCTAATTTAAACAAACGTAGTTCTACTAGCTCGTCTCGTAAACCCTAAGCATTAAGTGGTCCAATCATTCTAGATTAATATAATATAATATAATATATATCTACGAGAACCATGCTGTATATATATCGAGTATGATATAATAACAAAACGTAACCGCCCTTAAATTATTACATCCTCCATCGACGTAGTACGTCGTAACAGTTTATGAAATATTCGTCGTTAATCCTTTATGGTCCAATTTTTTCCTGCCTAAATGGAACTCGTCTAACGTAAATCCAGTTAACCCTTTGACTGCGTCGTGTTCTAACAAAATTGTGTCGATAAAAATAAGAAAAGTCGAGGAGTCGAAGTGGATTCGAGAAAAGTCGATTGAGATTCAGCTATTCGATCGGTTGTTATGTGACACATAACAGTATATTATATACTATATTAATTTACTAAAAAAGTAAATGCCTACCGAACAATATTTACTGGTTGTATATATACGCCGGTCGTATGTATACATGGACATATGAGAGCGTATATATACGCCTTTCGCAGTTAAACGCGGCCCTAACGAAGTGTACATCACGTGAAAATAGTAACGAAATTATTACGTAACACTAGAACTATCAAAGCAGTCAAAATGACGGGTCCTCGGAACTGAATAAAAATGTTTAAATTTACACCATTTCATTATCTTCACGTAAATAAATCGATTAATTAATTTATTTCATTCATCCTTTTTTTAAGGACGTATACATAAATATACAAATATAACTGAATATATCGCCGGTAGTTCTAGTGTTAAACACGTTGAAAAAGGTGACATTCGTTTCGCGTACTTTTATAATTATTATTGCAACGAAAAAAATTAAATGTGACTTAAAAGTTACATGGAGCTATAAAGGGTTAACCTCGTCTATTAATAAGTGTAACATATATGATATTTATTAAAGAAAGAATAATACAAAGCACTGAACGTAGCCATTCTTATCAGGCTACGTTATCTGTACAGCACCTTAATTAAGTAATTAACGACAATGATTTACCGCGCCGCTTTTAAGTTTCGAAATGCCAGATTAAGTTCCGCGAGAATGTGACACAGATTCTTTTAAATATGTTTGTCTTGTTGGTATTAAAAGGTTACTTGAAGATCGTTATTAATTAACAATTTTTTCTTATTATTATCATTACTCAAAATTAATAATTATATTAAAAAATTCTCACAGTTCCATTCTGACGATATTAAAATTCTTGGATTATATTAATCGATATATAATAATATATTGCGTTAATTATTAATTTGTACCTCATTTTGATTTTGAATGGAAATTTACGTGCTTCGAGGATTCTCGAAGTTATCACCAATTTTTGTAATTCCTGTAATTTTGTGGAAATATGTAATACGATAATCTAGCGTTTTACCGCGTCAATTGTTCTGTTATCACAAATCGGTTTAAAGGATTCGTGTCGCAATAATTATATGATATAATTATTCATTAATTATTAATTATAATTATTCATTAATTTGACTCACGAAAAAAAGAAATGAAAGTAGAATCTGGCGTTTGGAAATTTTGCTCAACGCAAAACTGACAAAGTAAATCGTCGAATTAATTTGATAAATTAAAATCATAATTATCTCACACCTCGCGATTAACGTCCTTCCGATATTAATTTATAACTTATTAATTAAGCGAACAATACTTTAAGCGCTCGATAGGCTCGAATTATTTTATTATTTGCAACAGTTTCCTCGTTGAAATCAAAATGTTTATCGCTAAATACTTAAAGTAATTAAACATACTTACGTTAGGACACACGACTACCTTTAAATGCCCCGTGTAATTATTTAAATATTAATATTATCATTCGTATATTGACCGGATTGATCTGAATTAAATGTTGAACAAAATTTCTCACCGAACTGACATTTAAGATAATAGAAGTCGTATTATTCTGTAAAATATTAGTAATGCGGGATATCATATTGTGGATTACAAGGTTAATTAGATGCACAATTTAGGAGAACAAAAATGATTAGTTTCTTTTCATAGTATTCAATCAACGGAAAATTCAAGTTGAACAATAAAATTTAACTAATAGTCGACACAAGTGAATCGAACAAATGAATCAACAAACAAATCGAAAACAACAAGTTGTAAATCGATTTGTGGTTTATAAACTATAGTTGATAATATTGAAAGGTAAACTACAAACATAATTAGTCGAGTTTCGTGTAATTTCCCGGTTATATCGACAAATATTATTATGATATAATTCGTCGATTGTGTCGGGAAATATGATTATAATGTAATTCGTTGATTATCTCAACAAATATACTTATGATGTAATTTGTCGGTTATATCGACAAATATAATTATACTGCAATTTCGCCGAGTAGTCGACAAATATTGAATTAAAACTAGAACTACGGACGATATATTCAACTATATTTATATCTTTACGTATACGTCCTTAAAAATAAGGATGGATACAAAAAATAAATCAATTGATTTAATTACATCCATTATATAACGTCAGTCGCAAAAAACCTTAGAAACTGGAACTTCGTAAACTTGAACGTTTTTATTAAATTCCGCGGATTCATCATTTTGACGACTTCCCTAGTTCTAGTGTTAATTTGAGAAACGTAAACCACTAATATTTTCCAAACAATGCATTAGTTAATCCGAGCCCTAAATTGTGCATAAAATACTCTAACATTCAAGATCGGAAGACAAGGTAGCTCGTACCTTAAATTAGCTCGAGAAGTGGAGGTTCCGCGGCTAATCATTCTGGTTACGGTACTATTTGTAAAAAAACAGAAATAAACGAAATAGATACGTAGAAATAATTGCGCAGGGATGTCGCGTAGCGATTGCGCAAACATCGTTTACAAATGGACTGACACTGAAGACTTAGTTTTAATTCTAGTATCCTTGCGTTCAGAATTATTCCTCGCTTAATCGATGAGTGCTGATCATCTCCGACACGAATTTATAACTTAGAACTTAATTATTTAATTCAGTCTAAATACGATGAACCGATATTTCATTCGCGGGTATATTTAGCGTCTTTATTTAAGGTTTAAGCACACTTTGTTGGTGCGTTTTTGTTTATTTATCCGGAAAGTGTGTAAATCTTGTAACGAATAATCGATATTATTTAACAGTTTATGGAATATTTAATTATGCATTTCTAAAATATCGTTATATGAAATATCATTAATTTATATTGATGAAGTTATTCAGTGTAAAAGGGACAGTTATTAGTCAATTAATATCAATTATGCAAAGTGAACAGGATATTTAATTGACAAAGTAATTTTGATTCCAAATTAAATGTTGATGTCAGAAGGAATACGTATTAAATTCATAATTCGTATTTGGAATTATGTTTAATTATGCATGTTTACGTAAACGAAGGAAGTTGGATATCAGGGGAACCAGTTTACACACTTTTCGGCAATGTATCCGTAAAACTGCAAAATAAAATAATTACTCGCGGCAAATAATTAACGTAGAAAAGATTAACAACGAATATCGAGTTGTGGAAGAATATTTTCGGGAAGCGAAGTTTCTTCCAACTCGCCCGCGAATCTTATTCATTAATTTATTCATTTAATTATTTCCTATTCGTAATATTTAATAACTCGGGAGTTTTGAAATCTTCGATCGTCAAAGTACAGGAATTCAAATGGAATTAAAATGAAATTAAATCATACTTAAGTTATCAAAATTATCATATAATAATCATTTTACACTGCTTATAATAATTCGCATTAATGTCACATAAATATGAATAATACATATTCAGTTTTCAATGAAACTCATAAAGAATAAGTTATAAACAATTTCGATCATTAAAAGCATCGTAACAATCAGTATTTCAAATTATTATAATTAACTTTATTAGAACTTTTCATTCATCAGAATTCATTATAAAGAAACTGCTACGTTTTCAAGAATTCGGCTTTAAATCAATCTGGAATTAATTTGCAAATTTCTGTTTCCTGTATTCTTCGTTTTTTTTAAATAAAAACATGTTTTAAGGAAGAAAGAATCTCTCGAGTCGAACATTCTCAAACTCATCTCTCTCGCATTGTCTTCTTACTTTTAATTTTGAAACTTATCGAGAAACTGGAGTTAGTCGAGTTATTCGAGTTATTCGAGTTATTCGAGTTATTCAAGTGCGCACATCATTATTTTTGTAAACACTCATTTAGGATAATATTTAATATAATTATAATTATGAAGTCTGTTTCTCGAACACTAAACTGTTCTTTGAAGACTATTCTTAAATGAAATATCACGAGTTTCCTTCAATATTAATATTCTTTTTAACATATTTGATTTAAAACATAAAACGAGTTCTTATACAAAATTCAAAATTGTTTATCTCGAAATAAGAATAAAACTAATCAAATCGTATTCTTCGGAATTTCAAAGTCAGATTTTCGAGAACTTATTAATTCATACTTTTATTAAAGAAATATATAAAATATCATCCGATGTTCGTTAATACAATTTATATTTTCTAAAATTATATATTTCTTAAATTCGTCTGCTTCTAAAATTCATAACGATCTTCCGACGGAACTTATATCTATTTTATTTATATTTGGCGTATATCGTTATCAATAATTAATTCAAATCGAAGTGTATCGAAGAAAACTTGAATATCCTATTATCCTGAATGAGTAACCAAGTTATAGATTTGTAAAGGGTCTTTTTTTGGTTTTTCCAGATCTTTCTGATATTTTTCGAGAATTCACTCATTATGCACTACAAAATATTAACGAAAAAATACAATCATAATGTAGTTTTTTTTACGTCACAGACAAGATAAGTATAGGTAAATCATGTTACGGGAGTTCGTATTCCACGAAATTAAAATTACCGATAATTAGGTAAGTCGGCTAAATTTCTCGCATAATTCTCGCAAATAAATGAAACAAGATTGATTCTTTCGCGTTATCGGCATTGCGATTTGAATTTGTGCGTCGCGGTCCGAATTCGCGCTATAAATTTCGCGATCAAAACTTTGGACCCGACACAAAAATGATAACAGGATGGTAACAACAGAAAATCGTGGGACACGAAAGAACAATGGATGATAGGTCTACCCTTGTCTCGTCTGTGGTTACAGTTAAATAATAGTAATTGATATTGGCAGACTACAGAAAAACCAAAACCCAGACCTTCCCCTGAGAAACGTTATTCCTAATAAAAAAATCCTGCCATACCGTGTCTTCCAAGACAGAGACTATGAATATTATTATAAACTAGTTTAGTATTTATGTACGACCCCGTTCCGTTATCCACTGGATTTACATTTTTCTTGTGGAGCTGGTGAAAATAGTGGTATTACTTTAATAATGGTGTTGTAAGATTTAATGTTGGAAGGTTGAATGCTTGTATTTATTCCGAAGCAAAATTGAGTATTTGAATATCTTAATTTGTGTATGAATATTAGAGGATTTCTTGAAATATAAAGTTCAAGTTGGTAATTTTATTACGGATCAGTAAAAAATATTGAGATATTCGAAATATTGAAATAGTCGAATATCGAGATGCTGGAATATTCGAAATATTCAAATGTCGAGGTACTGGAATATTCGAAATATCCAAATACTCGAATATCAAAATATTGAAATATTCAAATATTCAAATATCGAAATAGTCGAAACACTCGAATAATCAAATATAAAAATCTTAAATTATTCAAAATATTCAAACTACTCAAACAGTGAAATATCGAAATATCGAAACGCTCAAAATATCCAATTATTCATATATCGAAAATATCAAACTTACATTTCACGTCTAAGAAAACCTAAACCGATATTATGAAAAAAATGGAAATCAATCGATGACGGTACGGAGTCAATTCTATCTCTATCCCGTAAGTTAAGTTTCTCGTTTACGCAGTTAAAAAAGCGAGCGTGGAACGACGACGAATGGACGAATAGAAGGTGAGCGAATGACATTGGCGGAAGTACGAGATCTATAATCAATCGAACGATATCTCGGGCGCCGTTTCATTTCTATGCGAAGATGCACGCGGGTAACACGTTAACATTCTGTAAGATACATTTTAAAAGTAGATGTAACTGTTTAAAGGATCGGTTTTAACGAGAAGAATGCAGTCACGAAAACCTGTCTCATTATTTTCGAAATTCAAAAACGCGCAAGATTCGAGTGGTTTAATTAATTAAGTGGATGAAAATAATGATTAAAATATACATAAGAATTTAGGATAAACACGATGTAATTCTTATATTGTACAATGTAATATAATAATATTAATACAGGTAACCCTCGTATATCGCGGGAAGTTAGCTTCCAGAGAAAGATCCCGTTATAAAAATCGCGTTGTGCGAAACCCGTATCACATACACGCGTTAGATCGCGTTATATCGAAGTCGCTTTGTATAAGTACCGCTTTATAGGAGAATCGTCACAATTTGTGAACCGTGTTATATCGAAACCGCGTTCTATCGGAATCGCGTTCTAAACGGAATCGCGTTCTAAACGGAATCGCGTTCTAAACGGAATCGCGTTCTAAACGGAATCGCGTTCTAAACGGAATCGCGTTCTAAACGGAATCGCGTTCTAAACGGAATCGCGTTCTAAACGGAATCGCGTTCTATCGAAATCGCGTTGTAGGAAGCGCGTTATACAAGGGTTACCTGTACTTCTAAAGAGATTGTCGTTTTAAAGTGAATTATTGCGTCGTATTTGAATGTTTGTAAATTTGAATGTCATTAAAAGAGAATCGTGGAGGATGCCACTTAATCGATTAACGATTTCGAGTTCGATTGGACGAAGATCTTTTCACGTGATTCGTGATCAGGTTGAAACGATTTCTTCGAGCTCTCGTTTTTTGAAAGTCTTCGCCGGATCCGCAGCAGCGAATTTACACGAATGTAAATACTTACATTGCACTAATTTAGTATTGCCGCTGAGTATTACAACTAGTCACATAAGCCAAAAGTTTGTTACTCTCGTAAAGTTTTCTTTTTTTTCTCAGTTTTGTAATAAAGGAAGATAATTAAAATCCCTGAACAGAAAGTGCGTTTTTAATTCCTCGATTTTCCCGATACATCGCTCCCTGAATTTCTTAATGTTTAAACATTTATTTAATTGCAGGGTTGAAAAACGATGGCTGATGTACCGATTGGTCTGTCTGTTCGAGGTCGTGCTAAGTGTAATATCTAATAATTTTATATTCGCCGTATATTTGTAACTTTTCAAAAGTTTTACAGATGAGGTAAGTACATAATAATCGTTACTAAGTATTGCGTTTACTGTGAAGAATTTCAAGTAAATAGTTTTTGGTATTTGTATTTTGTAAAAATGTTATATTTATTGTATGACTTCGGAGGTTTGGAATAGTCACGTCAATCTGGCAATATATAATTTATATTTCGAATCACACTATGCTCTAATTTTTGAGAAAAACACTCGTCGTTTTGATATTTTATTCTGCTAATTAGTGGCCAGTGAACGAATTATCATTGCAATTAATCATCGTTGCAGCTGTCTGCCGCTTACGGAAGTTCGATATACTTCTTCCGGTTAGTGACTATTAAATCAAAATGGGTTTCTGACGTTCAGAAATGGTTTGTTACGATTCAATCTTATCGTACGAGCAACCGAGATCTTATTTCCTTGGTGGCATTTATGTCGAACTTGCGTATAAATTACACGGCCTTCCATTCCAAATGAGTTGCACCTACCGAGTTTGCAAGGACGACATGTAAACGTGGAACGACAGCGCAATGAGTAAACGAGTGTACATTAACAAAGAAACCGGAGTTCTTAGTAACGCTTGAATTATAATTACACTGAATTTATGTCATTAATGATTTTTTCGGTACAAAACATTTTTGTTGTACAATTTGGATTCCTGTTATATGACTTAATACATATATTTCTTTAGTCCTCTGTAGTGGCTAATTAGTGTGTGAAGATATGTATATTGAAATAGTCGAACATCGAAATATCGAGATATTCGAAATATTAAGATAGTCAAATACAGAAATATTCAAATAATCAGATATTGAGATATTTGAAATGCTCAAATAGTCAAATATTGAGATATTTCAAATATTCAAATATTCAAATAGTCGGATATTGAGATATTTGAATTATTCCAAGAGTCAAATATTGGAATATTCCAAATATTCAGATATTTGAAATACTCAAAGAGTCAAATATTCAGATATTTGAAATACTCAAAGAGTCAAATATTCAGATATTTGAAATACTCAAATAGTCAAATATTCAGAAATTTGAAATATTGAAATAGTCAAATATTCAGATATTTGAAATACTCAGAGTCAAATATTCAGATATTTGAAATACTCAAATAGTCAAATATTCAGAAATTTGAAATATTGAAATAGTCAAATATTCAGATATTTGAAATACTCAGAGTCAAATATTCAGATATTTGAAATACTCAAATAGTCAAATATTCAGATATTTGAAATACTCAAATTGTCAAATATTCAGATATTTGAAATATTCAAATAGTCAAATATTAAGATTTTTCAAATATTCAATTAGTCAGATATTGTGATTTTCCAAATATTCAATTAGTCAGAAATTGGGATTTTCCAAATATTCAATTAGTCAGATATTGAGATAGTTTGAATACAGAAATATTCAAACAGCCAAATACAGAAATATTCAAAATATCCAAATAGTCAAATACCGAAATATTCAGAACATATAAATAGTCAAGCACCGAAAGAAATCGGAAGAAACTCCAACGATTTCTTTCATTACTAAAACAGCATTACTCCCTTTTTACCCAAAACTCGCAATTACCCTATTAGACTCTAATACTTCTTGTACCAAAATTTGCCGATACCGAGATTTAAAATAGTACATAAATAATATCTTATCATAAATATCTTATCGTTATTCGCGCAACATCCTCCCAAAACACCGTTGCTCTATCAGTCGATTAGGATCTCTTTCGGACGCAGCGATCATATCTTTGTATCTCTTGACCCACATATTTCAGGACAAACGCCAGTGAAATTATTACAAAACCGAGTTGCATAGTTTCACGCATCGCGTGGCAGGTTCAAAACATCGCACTACGCATTTCGTTCTTTCTCTTTCCGGCACCGATCTCCCGCTTCGATTCCAACTCTAATCACGTTTTATTCCCCATCTCGCGCACCGTGTTCGCTCTTCCTATCTCGCACCGCTCGATTATCGAGAGAACAGTTAATCGAAAGTTCGATGGAGTGACGGAATCCACGTAGTTTCATTACGAATCAGTTCTCGATTTTTCGAAAATTATTGTGCGAACAATTATACTGGGTAAATTATGATATTCGTGTATTGTAATTCCTGTTTCCAGTGATTTCTCGATTACGAATTATGTTGGGAAATTGTGTATATTGCGAGTGCTTTGTTTAATTTCCGCATTCGATTATCGAGAGACCAGTTAATCGAAAGATCGATGGAATAACGGAATCCTCGTAGTTTCACTACGAATCAAATCTCGATTTTTTAAACCGCTCGATTTTTGAAAAATTATTGTGCGAACGATTATACTGGGTAAATTATGATATTCGTATATTGCAATTCCTATTTTCAGTGATTTCTCGATTACGAATTATGTTGGAAAATTGTGTATGCTGCGAGTGCTTTGTTTAACTTCCGCATTCCGTGCAATACGAAAATCGCAGTAAATACGTGGAGTGTGTTGAGTTCATTGATGAAAGTTTAAATGATGCTTTGATCGAGTGTTGTTTTAATAACATAATTAAAGAGACTATAAAGTATTATTATTGAATATATTAGCAATAATTTTAGAAATAACTCCTGAAAGATAGAAATCCTAGGACTTTACTTTCTTCGCATTAATTATGTATGACAATTTAATTCATACTTTAGAAACCGAAATCTATTACATAAAAATTCTCCTCAACAAAAAGTAGAGAAATCATTTTCGAAATAATTCCAAAGGTATCCCAGAACTTAACTCACTTCTCATTAATTACTTACGATAATTAAATTCATAATTTACAACCGAAATTTATCACATAAAAACTGTGCCCTACAAAAAGCAGTGGAATGTCAACGACGCCAAAAATTTGCTTCGTAAACATAATAATACGACGGCATACCGATACTTTACAATTAAGTTGCATATTAAACTTGTAAAACATTCTTTCTTTGCATAACGAAGTATTTTTCATAGGCATTGTTCTCATTAATTATTATCCATTATATCTTTCCCGCAATCTTGTCATAAAATATTCGCTCGACAGCTGCAACGATTTACGATCAACCATTAAATAAATAAACATTAATTTGATATTAATTAAGAGGACAAAGTTCCCCTTTAGAAGTCTATCTTGAAAATTCGACAAATTACCGATTACTTTGTGCGATACCACAAAAGATAATAATCACATAATTATTTATTAATTAATTTATTTACAATTGATCGACAGGCATTACCCTTTTAGTGTACATAAATGAAATGCAAAAGAAACATAATAAATGAATAAACAAAATATGTAACGTAAGGAATAAATAAGAATAGAAATAACAAGTAAATATGAACTAAATGATATGATTATGTTTGCGAAGCAATCGCTTTTAGTGATCTTAACCCGTTAACTTTATGCGAAGCAGAGTCTTTTAAGTCGGAACGTATCTAATAGTTGGAACGTACCAGTGTAATTATGATAAGTAATTAAAGAGGTGCGAGATAAGTGGGATTTGATACGTCCTGTATATCCTTTCTTTACGTAACGAATCCGAAGCCGATGAAGCAGCATTTTTCAGCAGCGGGTTCGCGAAGCGTAACATTGTGATTTTGAGTCATAGCCGAGCGTGCCGCGAATCAGTTATTTGCGAATGGATAACAGTACACGTGCCGTTTACAATGAGACAAATTCGAAGATACCGTCTCTACGATCGTTAACTCTGATACTGACTAGGTAAGTACAATTTTGATACACTCACGGTATCGCTTAAAAATAATTAGCCTTAAAACATTATCACCTGATACGCTCTTATAAAATCGAGTTTCAAAAAAAGATTTCGTTTTCATTTTTACCGGTTTCGTCTCTTTCTCACTCGAAAAGTCCTCTATTCTGATAAAAGCCCGATAGTGATTCGGTGGATATTATTTTAATATATCCGCGGTATTGTGATTAGGTGGATATTGTTTGACTACATTCACGGTATCACTTGATAATAATTTCTCTCAAAACATTATCGCGTGATATGCTCTTATAAAATGGTTCTCTTGAATCGAATCGTGTCTTAGTTCTTCGAAAAACATTTTGTTGATCGTTTCATTTCTTGGAATCTCGAAAAGTCCTTTATTCTGATAAGACGTGTACGTAGTGTTCAGATATTTACATATTTCTTTATAATATTTATTGAATTCATTGATATGTTATATAATTATTGATTTGTATCAATTAATGAAGTAATATTTCTAGTATCAATTTTTACTATTAAATTTTTCATATAATTTCCCATATCAATTATTCTACCAATCTATGTATACTAAAGCGCATGAAGCCCCTGGATAAATAAATCAATAAATAAATAATGAAAAGTAATGAAAGACTATAATAATTAATAATGCGTAATGAATTATGTAGATCACAACTAATAATAATATTTGGATTCCAGACAAGAAGGAGAACGGTGAAAAATAATGTAATTTTATTTTCATCGATCATGAAGATGTATATCGTAGTATTTATTTTCGTAACTTTGTTAGTCAAAATCGATGGATCGGCATCCAGAATATGCCTTTCCTCGAAAGAGGAGGGTAAGTTGTACATAATATATTTATAATAACCATGAATATTATATAAAAACACCGTAAAACCAAAAGTTCTAAGCAAAATATTAAATCTTGCTTAGTTTTCGTTTCGATCTAATATTTTATTTTCATTAATAATAATATATTTTTAGTGATTGATTATTTAGAGGGTCGTACCGATCTATTATTTCATTCTAATCCAATAGTTTTTAGGATACGTGATCGTTAGTGATTTATAATTAACAGGGTGGTATCGATCTAATAGTTTATTTGAAATTAATATTTTTGAGGATCCTGGAAAATTACGGAAAGATGTAAAAAAACCACATTATATAAATTCTGAACACAAACCTTCGATACAAAGTCAATATTATCACAATTTTTTAAAGAACGGAGAACTTGGTATTAATAAGATAAATCCTTTTATAGCGAAACCCCGAATCGGATTGTTCGTTTCGCCAGTAATATCGCGATCTATAATTCACGAGATCGAAATATATTGGAACAATGTCGATTACCGAAAAGGTGATAGCATTGCGATTTTTACAAAAACACCCGGAAACGATGTGGTACCAATTTATACTTCGGAACTAAATGGTCCACGAGGTTCCAAAAAGACTGGTATACAAGCCGAGTTTTTACCTAGGTCGGATCATCAATTCGTAAAACAATGCTTGAGTACGTAATTACAACATTATGCTGTCAATTATAATTTATATGTTGTCAACATTATAATTAACTAACGTCAATTACAATTGATTTGATATATGATATCAGGGGTACTGCTAAATAACGTCGTTTTTGATACTTATACAAAATTCCATTTTACTTACATTTTAGTACAGACAGATTAATAATATAATCCCCATCGTCATTGATAATTATCAGCAAGTAGGAGTTACCATTTTTTGGTTATGTTTGGCAAAGTTGTATCTACGTGAATTTTGTTTAGAATATCATGTCGCGTGGTTAAGAGACGGAATAATAAAAGAGACTAACTGTCTCCAGACGCAACCGAACTGGATGCACGAAAGGAGGAAGATCCTCGGACCACTGACGATGAGTAAGGTTTTTTTACCGGGAACGCATAATTCGGCATCTTACGCTTTACACGAACGACCGGGTGTCGAGAATTTCATTGAGAAATATGCGATAACGCAGGTAAAATCAATATATGAAACGCATTTTATCGCTACTCGATAAGCTGAATTATTTCAGACATTTCTGAGTAACTCCATAATTGAGCAGAATTTCATGAATTATTTTTACTAATTAACAATATTAAAATATTAGTATAAAAGGCACATTCCATATTATTAAAATGTACAAATTCTTGTTATTTAAATTTTTATGTTCATAGTTTTCCATCATTTTCTTTTGGTTTCCTTTAATAATTCTGCTCATTTCCCGATGGTTACATCATTGACATGATTCACCTTCTGAACTTACGATAATTACATAGAATTGTGTTTACGAGATCAGCGGTTTCCATGGTTTGCTAGAATATCCGCATAATATTGGAATGGAAGAGTATGAAGCATTCTGCAATATTCTTAATTAATAATCAGAGAATAGTAGATATTCTGTGATATCCATAATTAATAATCTGAAAATAATAGATATTCCAAGATATTAATTAATGATCTGAAAATAGTAGATATGCTCAGAAATGATTAGTTAAGAATCTGAGAATAATAGATATTTTAAGATATTCTTAATGAATAACCAAAATAATCAAATTTTAGGATATAGATATCTTAACGCAATTAATATACGGCGTCCGATACTTGGACATAAGGGTTGGACACTACCCCCTTTCGGAGGAGATCTGGTTCACCAATCACGGAATTTATCGGTCCGTGCCACTAAAAACCGTGTTGGATCAAGTAAAAACCTTCCTCGATAATACCGAGGAAATCATAATATTTGACGTTCAGGAATTTCCAGTCGGTAATTAACTAAATTCCCCCAGAAACCGGACGTAAAAGCTATAATATTAATGAATATAAAAATAGCAAAAATAATTGCTACTAAAAATTAATATTTCACTTATTACCTCACAACAAGGTTTTCGCAACAATATATCCGTCCATCACGCACTGGTGATGTTTTTGGAAAAAGAATTCGCTGGATATTTGATACCAAATAATTATGGATGGACCAGCACATTAAATTCGATTTGGTCCTCGGGAAAAAGATTAATAATCGGTTATGACGAACCGCAAGTAGTCGCACGATACGAAAGCGTGTGGCCCTGTGTTGTGCATCAATGGGGTAACGTCAGGAATGTCGATGATCTCTTTAATTATTTAGATCGAATCGAGACAGCGAATCGCATGTAATTATATTTATATAACATATTGATTTAACCACTCAGTTTATTGCGGTAATTCGAGTGGCGACCAAGAGGCGACATTAAATTTGACTCCACTTGTCGGTAATTTAACGTCCGATAACAAAAGATAATTGGAGAAGATCTTAATGGCGCCACTCAATCGCTACGCGAGTTGCCGCAATAAACTGAATGGCGACCGGGAATCGCCACCGAGTGCAAAGGGTTAATATTAATCATGTGTTTTAGGAAGAACAGATTAACACCACGTTCAGCGATGGCAGAATTAACACCAAATACTTTCGACGTTATTTTAAACCGATTGGGTGGTCTCCGAGTAATGGCGGAGAGTGTTAATTTGAATGTTACCAACTGGTACACTACACTTTGGCAATACAGTGCTAATGTCGTGGCTGTCGACTTCGTCAGGTCTTCCGGTATCATTGAAACTGCAATTGAAGCGAACGAAAAGCGAAACAGAAACTGCCCACTTCTTTAAACTACATCTTTTTCGGAAAATGTAGCCTCCATTCACATTTGCCCGACTTTTAAAGAAGCGCAGTGAGTTATTTCATTAAAACGACATAATCGTTTATTTTAAGAGTAGTAATTTAAGCTTAATAAAGAATTATCTCTTATTTAATCCACTTGATTTTTGTTTATTATTTCGACTTAAAGGAACTTGATTTGTGTCTAACCCCTTGACTGCAATTGTTCTTCTGCATTTCAAATAAAATTGTTTATTAAAAAGCATAAATGAGCCGTTTATCTTGGAAAATGGAATTATACCACTTTAAAAATAACTAGCTATAATATTCTTGTCAAAAACACTAATTAAGCAGTTTATAGAAAGTTTAATTACTTATGAGTAGGTGAAAAAGAATGTCGCTATCCAAAAACAGTCAGCGGGTTAAGCTATTTGTTTACATAATTAATACATAAACAATCGTGGTAAGTAAAAATTGATATATCATGGAAATGATTTAATAACGATTTAATAAAATATTGCTAATATGAAAGCTATCTTCAGTATTTCAATATAATAGCATTGAAGTAATATTAAATTAATTATCCAAATGTTTACTGACCGATGCATTAATCTACTAAAATATGGAGAACAAAGTACAATATTTTTCAGGAATATTATGTTTACATAATGCGTTGGACTAGAAAAACTTTATTATATAACATACGTATTAATATTATTATTATATCTTTTGTGCACGAAAAGCTACCGGAATATTAATGTCCGACGTAATAAGTTATTTAAATATGACTTTCACATAAAAATAGTATAAAAATAATACAAAATTAAGAGCAATATTTAAAGATATTAGAATGAGAATAAAAGAGGGGAATCAGGCTACTTGCAAATACAATAAACTCCCGTACAACGCGAGTTCCTACAACGCGCTAAAGATATTGCGACGACTTTTTTATAACGCGATTCTCGTACAACGCGCTTTATAATAAAATGCGGAGATTCCCGGTTTACTTTAGTCGAGCATGGCATAGCGTGTTATCTCCAATTTCTTATAACGCGATTTCGTACAACGCGTAATGTATTAACCGTGTTATACAGGAGTTTACTGTATTCCGCGTGAGTATCGGCGAAGTAACCGCGATTTCTTTTTTTGCGTGACAATGCTAGTTCCGGCGGAAGATCGAATAATGATTCAAGGTAATCGAAACAAAATGATCTGCCACACATCATGTGTGTTACGAGGTAGAGAATTCTGCTGAGAATTCAGTTCGGAATATGTTCTAATCGGTGTCAGTTGTGAATACTTAAACTTGAAACATATTTCAAATAATTCCATAAAAATATAATATTTCAATACGTATCACTATTTATCAATATTCCTGTGATATTTAATAACTGCCGACTACTTATATCGTGTAACGCAACACGGTTTACGTTTGAGAATATTATATAATAATTATTTTATTATTTTGCGTTATAATAGTTCGAGTGTTATTAACATTATTTGTAACATTATTTTTTTACGTGATAATAAGTAATAGCGTTAATAAATGAAACAGTGAAAATTGAGTATAAAATATATGATGAATGGAAATATATAAAAAAATACGTAATGAAAAAAGTGTAAAGTGAAAAATATATAACGAATGAAGAATAATTGATATATTATATTAATATATTTCCAATATTCGAATCGAGGATACCTTTAATTAATTAGGCTGCCAATGAAAATATTTCTGTTCTAATTTCTGAAATAATAATGTTGTACCTAACTACAGTCTTCATTTTAATATTATCTTTAATAATCTGCGGAGAATGTCAAATTTTAAACAACGAAGCTTTTCAGTCTACTTTTTGTTCCAACAATGAGAAATGTTCGATTATCGAAAATTGTCCTGCTATGTTAAATTTAATGGAGCGAAATGTGCTTTCAATACTCAGGTATGAAATATGAATATATCTGTATAAATACGGCGATTTCTTCGATTGTTACAAATTATGTATTTATGAAATTTTCGGAAGTAAAATAATTCGTAAAAATGTAGGTTTCGTCAATCCATTTGTGGATACGATAACACAAAGCCGAAGATCTGTTGCGAAATAAATGGTAATTCCGTAAATCCCTCGCACGTCGAGGAGGATGGAATTTCTTTCGTAAAACCGAGCACGAATTCCGAATGCGGCAAAAGTGTTATTCGAAGTAATATTAATACCGTAGGAACTTATCCTTTTGTCGTGAGAATTGGCTTTATAGGTAAATCTCTTTGCATTAATATTTTATAAAATAATATAGTACTCCTAATATTGCTATTAACATTAGAACTACCGAGCATGTACTCAGTTATGCATACACATTTTTTAATAAAAATTAAGCCTGGCGGATTTAAGTTAATTAAAGGATTCAGTTATCCGCGTAATGTGTATAAAATAAAAGTACATAAAGTCTCAAATAATTTGCCGTGTATTTGAATAATTTAACTACAAATGGTAGACAAGTCATTTTTAACCCCTTGGTAGTTCTAGTGTTAACGCATTCACTGCCAAATCACGAGTATACTCGTGTTGGATCATTTATATTTTGTATCGCGGAAATAGCATAAAGATAATAATAACATCCTATAATAATAATCACTATACTCATAGAGAAATAACGGCACTTAGATAAACGCAAATATTTAAAAGAAAAATGGCAGTAAAAGTGAAACCAATAATTCACGGGGTCAGCAAATGTGTTAATATTCGTTAATTGAAGGTTTTGTTACATTTTTGTGGTAGCCGTTGCAGGAGACACTGTAGGCGAAATAAAATATTCTTGCAGTGGAGTAATAATAAATGAACGAACAATATTAACAACGGCATCCTGTGCGCTTGCAACGTCTACGAAATATAAACTGTACGTTTAAAGAAGAACAATATTATTCGCGTTGTAAGCAGCAAAATGAATCTATTTTATACTTGATATTTTGTTAATAGATATACGGTCCTCGTCGGTGAATTTAATACAGACACCGATCCAGATTGCAATTCCGTTTTTTGCGGTCATAAAGTACGGAATCATAATATTTCATACGTAATAAAGCATCCGAATTATCAAGGTGACTCCTTCACGAACAATGTAGCGCTGTTACGCTTAGAGGATTCTATAGAATATACGGGTGACTAAGTTTCGTTATAAATATTCTCTAAGTCTGTGGAGTATTCCAACAATTCTGCTTCCTGTTACGAAGCGCGACAGGTTGAATTTAAACTAATAATTTTATTAATGTAATTATCTTTTCTGTTCAGCCACCGCACAACCTTTGTGTCTTCCAAGAATAAGATACATTAATGTAGGAAGCAGTTCTACTCTCGTCGGATGGGGAAAATTGGAGAAACAAGAAAGTAATTCTTGAAATATTCGTAAATATTATGTCATTCCATAAGTAATATCGTTTTTGGACTCTAAATCTCAGTGCGAATAATTAGCATTTATAAGAAGCATTTCCATTTTTATAAAGTTTCACGCTTTTATACCGAAATTCCGCAGATATAAAAAAATACGTATCGCACGACCTTGTAAGTCGCGCGCACGTTATATAATTTCGAAAGAATACTTTTTATGACACGAAAAGAGAAGTTCCTATAATCTTATCAGCGAAACATGATATGAACATTTATATATGGTAAACAATTTATTTTTATGGGATTATATTACTTATGGGGTGACCTAATACAAGATGGATGAAATAAGTTCGAACGAAATCATTCTAAGGCTCGTGTAATTTCATTTTAGCGAAACCGGGACGGCAACAGGAATTAAAAATGAAAGTTATACCTAATCAACAGTGTTCTAGTTATTATAATGAAGGATTTTCAGTGGAATTATGTGCAATTGGGGATGAAATTCCGTGTTCGGGATATAATGGAAGCCCGCTGTTATACAAATACGGAGACACAAATTTTTTGGTAAAATGTTTATTTACAAAGCATTATGTATATTTACATATTAGAGATACAGTGTAATGATGTTTTGTTTGTTTTTCAGTTAGGTATTCTGTCCTATGGTTCCAGTTGTAACTCAAATACAAATTTCCCCAGTGTCTTTGTAAATACACAAAGATACATAAGATGGATCTTAGAAAATTGTTGATTAGAAATTGTAATTCAAACTTGAATAAGTGCACTTTAGAATGCACTTTTCATTCGTAAATTTCTCTGTATTAGAATATTACTGCTTGTGCTTAAAGATATTCAAATATTTTCCACGGGTCATCTCTTTTGCCTCTTCCAATCCTAACTGATAAGCTGTATCATGTAATTTTTTGACTTCTGAGATAAGCCCGGTCATTGTTAAATTTCCTAATTCTGTATGAAAATAAATTTAAACATTGGTAACCTATCAAACAAAATCCTACCAGGAGTGAATACAAATTATGGACTTACGATGTAACTGATTTATATCATCTGGTGTGAGACTGGAAGCCCAAGAGGATGGCTCAGTTTGTGGGGAATTTTGCGCAACAAACTCATTCACACCTGGAACTTCACCAGAATGGTGATATACTCCATAAACCCCATACCTATTATTCATACCATTACAAGATTGCATCAAATAAACTCACTTTGCTCTGGCCACAAATCGGGCGATGCCCTATCTAATTTTTCCAGACTCATCAAGCTTTCTTCCACACACTGTAAATCTATGAATGTTTACAATCATTTAATCATTAACAAGTCGTCCATTTTCTCACAGGTTCTATCAAACATTCATTCAGAATTCACGATTTTGAAGACATTCATTTATAGTTACCTGGCTGATCCACTGGCTCATCGGTAGCCATAATTTTTATAGGAACCACGACTTGAAACCTTTACTTACACCCTCGTATCAAAACTGACATAAGTAATCTACATATGCAATGCAATAAAACTAATATACGATGGAAGAAAACAAACTCTACAAGGTATAAAGTAAACAACGACGACTGTCAATATAAGCCAGACTATTTTACATCGATAAACGAAAACTCCAGAATGCAGTGTATAAGTTCACGTATCAACTACTGTCTTTCTGTAACATTTGTTCCTTTTTCAAGCGACTAGCTAATTCTGATTGTTGTTGTAAAATGTATAAATTTTCGATCTTCCGACGCTGTTGCTGTTCAGTGTCGCGCACAATACCGGAGTGAAGTTTGACCCTGAAACCGAGGCAATAAATAATCGGCTATAACCTACGGATTCGAAACTCGAAAGAGAGAAGTACCTGTCGAATTCCTGTCTATAATGCACGTAAGAAATTATACCAACGGAAGTCACGCAACACAAAGTAAACGTAGTTTTCGCCAAAAGTGACATTATCGCTATATCGAGATATTAATAGAAGAAGTTACGATACGGCCATTATGAAACACGCATGGTTAGAAGCAAACATGGCGCTCGGGCGCCATGTTGCTCCTATCGAGAAATATCGAAAGTCAAATTTAATAGGACGCGTGCTCGCGAAGTGTTCACCAGGCCTCATCAAGTGCTGTCGAAATTGGCGAATTTTCTGGTTTTTCTCTTCCCTAAGATCTGACAACTCCACAATCTTCTGTCGAAATGTGAGTGATTGCATTTATAATACGAATTTTATATCGTATTCACTTGATATTGCGTTTTGATCAAGTTATTTGCGACAACGACGATCACCACTTTGGTACCCATAGTACTTCGTTGTTTTCGCAAACTATTTCGAGAATATTCTACGTTTTCGACGTACAGATAATGCCAGAACACCAAATTAATTATTAATTTTATTGTCGTCTTCGAAACGAATTATCAATGGTGATCAGCGTCGATCTGTATGTCCGTGACCTTCCGCAAAAGTTTGACGTGACTACTGCGCGTTATCTTGCGATTTCTTTGTATGTTATTATAATATCCAATCTTTGAGTGCACAAAGGATGCAACAGTAACAGATTGTCAATGAGTTTCATTGTAATTTTTGAGATCGAATCACGATGAAACGCAATTTCAATCTGCGAATTGTTGGCCTCGTACTTTGAAGGTCTTGCGTGGAACAACAATGCCGATTACGGCGTCCATGTTATCCTGGTAGTTTTTGTAGTGTTTTTATGTGACCTCCATTTTGAGGACATAAACACTGCGAGCGTAATACGCTGATTATTAATTCTACTGTTACTGCTAAGATCATATGATGTACGGATTTAAATCGCAATTTATATGTTTGCATGATTATTATTACTAAATGCGTAATATATTGTTGTTTATTAATATATTAATACAATCTATGAGGCAAGTGGTAGAGGAATGATAGATAGATTATTAGGTTCGTTGTTACTTCTAAGATCGATTAACAACGGAAGTTATTCACTGCAAAATATTATTTAACGAAGCCTCCTAGTTAGTTTTCAGAAATATTGTATAAATATTAATGGTATTGCATTACGAATTTTAGTAAAATGGAAAATAAATATTTTTAAGAATTGCATAGTATTTTGTAGTGGATCGGTAATTTCTATCTAAACATTCTCAAAATTGCATTTTATATATGTGAATATGTTTATGTTTATGCACTTATATTTATTGCTTCTAACAAATGCGTTGCTATCAAATTTTCTATTATTCGTAACAAAATGATTCGGTCCTGATAACATTTACCTGAAATGTTATTAATCTCGATATTTTGTGTAAAATTAGAATACA
Organism: Nysson spinosus; assembly: GCA_910591585.2. Lineage (NCBI taxonomy): Eukaryota > Metazoa > Arthropoda > Insecta > Hymenoptera > Crabronidae > Nysson > Nysson spinosus. The sequence goes on along the minus strand of OU342830.1, from coordinate 13,420,785 downwards.
GCAACATTAAAATACAAATCGTGCACGGTTTAATAAATGCCACGATATAAGTAGTCTTTTTTAAATTGAAAAATCAAACAAGCTTTTGTCAAATTTTTTATCGGCTGCACTTTTTATCGGTAAAAAGCTTCGCAGGATTCCTGGGAGAAGGCATAGCAAGTCAGCTAACAGTTTTATTCCAACACTTTTATACAATTTATTCCAATAAATGTATTAATTTTGTACAATCATGAATGCAACATAATTTTGTAAAAATGATTGTTATTATTAAGAATGATGTGATTAGAGTTCCGCTTAACAAAATAATGAAACTTCGATCTTAACAGCTCTAAATTAAAAAATATCAGGATTCAACATTAGTCAAACATGTTGTTACTTTTAAATATTTGGCGTGTATTTTTCATAAACTTCAATATTTGTTGTATACCAGGCAAATTTCTCTTCCGTCGATAATGACTCCCTATTCGTTAATTTTTTATTCTCGATTAGTAAAACACTTCTCTCGTCATTCGCGCAGCAATTAAGTTCGACTAAACATATAATTGATAAACCAAGCTGGGTTTAAAAATATCAATAATATTAGACTTCAAATATTGGACCAAAAATTTGAGGAATACTCCCTAAAATTTGAATCGTATTACATTAGGAATTTCAGTAAAACTGAACGTAAACATTCTCAATAACAACATAATAATCGCAGTGGATCCTTTATTTTATATTACACCTTTTCATTATGGTACACCCTCAATGTGTCTAACTAGAAACCGCGATATTAATTACGATTAAAGCGTTCACTCGTGGTTTGCTAAAAAATGCAAGATTACAAATTAGGTTTTATCACGGTAGAGCATTTTGTCGCGATGGCGAAAACGTCTTGGCCCGTGACAATTTTTTCTCGGTAAAGTTTATGCGACTAGGATATCATAATGGTCGCGTGACCACGCAAAGATTCGAAATGTAATGGAGCTGAGTGGAATCTAATCGTATGGAAGGGTAGAAGGAGGGTAGAAGCAAGAGAATATAGGGTCCGTTCTTATCTTTAGAACACAGGCAAGGTTCCTGTTCTCCTTCTGTATTCCACATCTTATACCCTCGACCAAAGAACGACGTCATGATGAATCGACCATATTGTCCTTTGCCATTTTAGAAAGGGGATTAACAAGGGCCATGTTTCGCACGCTCGAAACATGAGAATCTAAGAAGCTCGTATTTTCTTATGCATAATGTAACAAGTATTTAGCGATTGCGTGATATTTGAATACGATAAATGTAAATCGTAATATCCATACATTAATGTGTTATGCCTGTAGTGCATAGTTTAATGAACACGAAACATATTCAAGCACTCTCGAGGTGTTTAATTAAGTAGTTACGGTTTTTAGTTAAAGTTAAAGTTTTATTATGGAAAATTACAAAGAAAAGTTAGGAAGTTGGATATTTGATAATCACCAAAATCTCTCACTTTATTTTCCCTCCACATCTATGATCCGACGAAAACAAAATTCTAGATACGTCCTAACATTGTTACATACAAACAAAACTTAGCATATACAGCTCGCTATAAAACAAAGGTACGAAAGGAATAATTGAAACTGTTTGTTTGGATTGCAACTAGACACACACCAACCAATCAATATTTATACCGCTAACGATGCAAGCAGAGTTTTTCCACGATTCGATTGCATAGAATTGTTGGTATCTGCGATTAATTAAATCACTATGTAAATAAAAAGAAGAGGGAAGGCGTAAGAGAGGGAGGTGGTTTTCGGATATAATTATTGAATGCTGTCGGATAAGATTCTGGTGGTAGGTCCTTAGTGTGAACTTAGTCTGAACTTATATAATGCATGCGTAAGGAGAATGGACCACCCATGTAGAGAGGAGAGAGGGTCTCTCTCTCGACTTGGCCTCGAGTGCCCTTAGAAGTTGCGCGCGGACCAAGTACTCCATCGGACGAAGTAGTCGCTCCGACAGCATACCGGGTCAAAAATGATACCAGTTTAGAGTCCTGCATTTCCTATCCCTTCGATAATCATCTTCGTATATGCTTCAACTCGCTGACTGCAATTGTACTTCTGCATTTCGAATAAATTTGTTTGTCAGAAAGCGTAATTAAGCCGTTTATCTTGAAAAATGGACTTAGGGCACTTTCAAAATTAAAGGCTCTATCTTCGTTAAAAACACTGAGTTAAGAAAGATCGGGCGAAGATTGAAATTTTTATTGTCAGATTTTTTGTTGCGTACAAACTGTGATATATTTAAAATCTTTGCACCTGATAAGTGAAAATAATATATTTGTTACTTATTGTATTATAGAATAATTGAAATTGAAATTCTTTTTTAAATTCGTTGAAAAAAGAATTTTCATTTCTATTCTTTTATAGTTCTTAATGAGCGGTACGAAGTAAGTACTCGAGAACACTTGGATAGTACTTGGAAGTAGTTCCTTATAATTATATCGTATCTTGTAGGGAATTGTTTGCACTATATTATATTTGATCATAATTGCGTGCTCTTATTCCTTGCAATTGTAACCCGCGACATTAATCGCAAAAATTTTATCTAGAAACAGAAATGATTTCATTTCGTGTCTCCCGAACAATCAATTGCAATTAATATTCGCAGTTTGGAATATGAATAACATATTAATTTCACAAGTATCACAACTGAGAATAGAAGTTGCACCATGTAACAGCAAATAATAACAATATTTATTTGTCATATTTTTAAAATCTGAATTCATAACATTTCTAAAATCTGAAATCAAAGTATTTTTGAATCCACTTAATAGTAAATAATAAAAATATTTATTTGTCATATTTACAAAATTTGAAACCATAATATTTTTGAAATCTGAAATCATAACATTTCTGAATTCAGAAATATTAACAGAAATAGTTTACATATCGAAGCAACCGGTTGCATCGCGCTAATCTAACCGTGTTTCGCACACTTCGTATTCTTCCGTCGGAATATGAATGAAATCCATAAAATCTTAGTTCGAAAGTTGAAGAATGGATCGTGGAAGTAACAATAAGATCAATATTTGTAAGTTTTGGGACACATAGTATATCAGACAAACTGGTAGAAAGCACGTAGTGGAATGACGAGTCGCGGTGCTCTTGGTTGGTGAAGAGCAGCAGAGGCCGAAGATTTCAGGTCAGTCCGTCTCGAGAGCATAATGCATCACAGTACGGGAAAGAGTTGTGTAAACGAACTTTCATGAACTTCCGAAAGTAGTCGCTTTTTTTCCTATCCTCCTTCTCCTGTTGATGTTTTCGCAGAGCCCTCCCGCACTTTCACGTACCATTCAACCCGACTCCACGGATCTCTAATGTTTTTGTCCAACCGCCCTCTCAAATCTCCATTTTACTTATTTAATTATCCTCTTTAATTCCCTCGACATTCGGCAACAATGAAATACGAGTAAATTCGTAATCGATATAATTAATCTGTAATTATTTTGTAACATTAAATTCATATTTTAGCGTTCGGAGTTTTAGTGAAACCAAATGTGAAAATGATTTACAGTTTTCTGGGTAATGCGTTATATATTATGTTCGATTTTTTATTTAATCTATAGATTGAATATTTATTACCAAATATGAACACGGAGTTAGTATTTATTTTATTATAACATTAATTATTTTTCTGGATACCTAGCTTTTTAATCGCAATTTACATATTGGATAACCGGTGATATGCGTTTGTTTTCGCATAAAATTGCCGGTCAACAATGTGTTAATAAATTTCACACAAACGTTAAAAAAATATTACGGTAGCAGGATTCTTGATCTCATAACGAGGGTATCTGAGAACAGACTGTCTTTTGTTGAACGAGCTGTATCACTATTATTATATGTACACACACATCAGATTCGACTCTCCGAATATATAAAAATAGAAAGAGAAATTCTTGAAACTAAGACTGCGTGTGGTCCGGAGAAGGTGTTAATCGCGGGACTTGCTACCGTCTTGCTTCTAACCGGCCCTTCAATTAGTATACACCTTCTACCTTTTCTCCAATCACGTGATACGATGCCTCCCGTTTTTTTACTCAAAATTCATCAGCTCGTATTTTCGACAGAAACCTCAACTTTGTATCTTTGAACAACGGTTCACTGATTTCACACTAGAACTACCGACGATATATTTAGCTACATTGATATTTATATGTACGTCCTTAAAAAGAAAGGATAGATGGAAGAAATAAATTAATCGTTTTAAATTCTCAGAAAATGAAACGTTATAAATTTAAATATTTTTATTAAATTCCGATGATTATTTCGACATTGATAATTCTATTATTAATTATCCTCTTCAATATCCTCCTCATTAGGCAACAATTAAATTCGAGTAAATACGTAATCGGTATGGCAAATCGGGAATTAAAATTCTAATAAAATCGCAGTATTAGATTAATATTTTAGAATTAGGAATTTTAGCCAAACAGAGTATAAAGTTTTAATGCTTTTAATAACGTTAATATTTAGGTACAAATATTATATGTGCTAATAAAATCTAATATATATAATATATGTAAAATACCATTTTTTATATCACTAGAACTACGGAAGTTGTCAAAACGACGGGTCCGTCAAATTGAATAAAAACGTTCAGTTTTATAAGATTCCATTTCCCAAGATTTTTTGTGGCCCACTTTGCGTAATGAACGCAATTAAATCGCTAAATTAATTTTTTTTCATCCATTCTTATTATTAAAGAGGTATACGTGAATGTGTAAATATAGCTGAATATATTGCCAATAATTCTAGTGATAAGGAAGAAATTTGTGTAGTCTATTTATAAAGGTTGAAAAAACGTGTGTACGTTTAAACTTGACGTAATGATTGAAAAAAGATTGGAGGAAGATCCAGTGTTGAAATCATGGTAATGAAGGATCTCATATATTGTGGAATGTGGTAATATCCGCGAATGCATTTGCATGAATATTCAGTAGGCAGCTTAAGTGAACGTTGATGACAATCGGCACGCACTAAACAAATTATACGTAGCATCGACTATGCGTTCCTCATAAATGTTAATTAACGAGTACTGTCTACACGATGTCCGTGTTTAGAACATTCCCGTAAATACCGAAATTTAGCGCTCCGCTCGGTTTGAATATAATTCTATTAAACGGTGTACGGTACAGCAATTATTTGCGGTACAATGTCGGAAGTTTATTTATTCGTTTTGTTCAACACTTACTTTTTACATCCTCGTAAACTTTTGTTGCCCGGTTCTGATACTTTTTAATAGACATTCGATCGATGGAGTAATTAAAGCAATCTGATACAATATATTGTATTGATTCTATCCATTACCTGGGTAGAATCATCTATAGAATTTTTCGTAATTTTTTGAGTCCATTTCACAAAGATTCGTAATTTAATGCTGAGAGTAAAATATTGATTCGATTAAATACATTGATCTAAATATACTGGAATAACATTTATCTAAATAATTATATTTAAAAATTCCTAATTTAATCCGACATCAAGATATTGATTCAACTAAATAAATTAATCTAAATGAAGAATGCTATAAATATACTCGACTAACCACAATCAGATTGAGTAACGAGTAGGTGCAGAAACTATCGCAATCTCTTATCACGACCCAATTGAAATTCATCTACAGTGAGTGCAAAAAAGTATTCGTACAGCAGCGAATTTTAAGAAAACACTTTTAATTATACGATTTTAATAACAAATCTTGATAAATAACATTTCTGTTTCTGAAATTCATTGCGAAGATCTCGATGAATATGTGCATACCGCTTGTTTGTTCAAATGTTTTAAATAAACGAAATCTCTACGAGATTTTCTTGTGAAAATTCGCTGGTGTACGAATACTTTTTACGCTTACTGTATGTCTACATATCAATGTGACTGACGAGTAAACGACTTTGAAAGTCACATATTAGGACACTTAAGTCGGAAGTAAATCCGAAGTCGGTAAATGAAATAGTAAGTGAATTCAGCTCGAGTCGTTTGAATAGTCCCTAGTTTTTGTTATAGTTCACCACCTGTCGCGCGCGTATGCGCGTATGTGTATGTGCGTGTGTAGGTGGTGTGTGGATTTAGAAGAAGTGCGAAAGAGTTAGCGCTAAGTTAAGCGTGGAAAAGAGAAAGAGTGTAGAATATACGTGGCGTTCGGAAGGCATGCGAAAAGGTGGGTGGAAAGGGGTTAGGAGAGAATGGGGTAGAGGGTTAGAGGGTGAACGTAGGAACACGTGGTTCTATTTGTAAAAACAAAGTTTGCGCGGGACAAACACGAGCAGACACTGCCGGGCCTAGTCGGCTTCCAGGTAAAAGCGCAACAAAGACTCAATTGCATTCCGTTCCACTCACTCCGATTCCTTTTTTTTCTTGCTTTAGATCGCGTTTTCTCACGCACGATACGCTCCTCGATTATCACACTTTGCGCCCTTCGTATCGACTCTATAAACGAGCTTCGTTAATATAAACATTCACAGTCACCCCAGAAATGTATATTCTTTCTATAATTCGACTATTTGATTAATTTGTTAACTTTATTGTTAGTTGCACCTTGCGGAGCCATTTTCTTGTACGATTTACATGTTCCGTTTGCACATTTTACTGATCTTTATATATCATTGGTACCGGAAAGTGATCAATTGTTTTGCAATACTTAACGCGATTATGCTTTGTGAAAGACTTAGGCACCGTGTAATCTCGAAATTGTATACATTATTTGTGACATTGTTTTTAAAAAATTCTTAGTGATTTTTAATTCATTCGAGTGATTCTATAAAAATGGAGTCTTCGGAGATGTTATGGGGTTCAATTAAGGAGTGAAGAACTTTCGTAAATCGAGAAATAGAAATTTGATTTTTTAAAAACGATATTAATAACGATGACGGTTATCTAATAGAATAATATGCAACATGCAAAATAAATCGAGTTTCATAAAATATGCAAAACATTATTACAAAATAAATATTTCACGTGATATTATTTATTGAAACTATCTCAAAACTTATTCAAGTTAACTTACTTAAATCAGTTTCATATAAAAACATCGGTATTAAATTACGTACGTCACGGATTTAGTTATGAAATATGAAATCAGCGTATATGTATACACGAATTAAATTCCCGTGTTAACGGAGATCTAATTTATCGGCAAAGTAGATGATCCACCTGCATACGCGAGGCTTGTCTACCTAATCAAGAACTAGCCATTTGAGGAACCCTTAGTTCGGTGCTTACCCTCTTATCAAACATACTTGTTCGAGCAACCATAACGTTATCCACGTGAGCGAGTCTGTCATAATAGATTCCTGGCACTTGTCTGCTCATCCTGTTAATCGATTCTCAACAGTTACACGTGTTTCATGTACATTTAATTAATATGTTTATTCTAATGGAACTTTGCTTTGCTATTACCATTCATCTGTAATACGAATTATGGATGAATTGAACGATCGAATCACTCGCTCTACATAGTTATTGTTCCTTGTTTTGTCAACATACTATCTATTTCCATTAGTTAAGAAATTAATCGCCATTCGGTGATAATTAATGTAAGCTTCGCACACTTAAAAAGTAGTGTAATTAATATTATACATAATAATGGATTTGACAATGTTTTATCACGCGTTTATTTAAGTCTTATCACTTCAATTATTTAGTGTGACTATCGATCGGCAACTGTTCGGCCTGTTTTAAGTATCATATTTTAAATTGCGACAATGAAATGTAAATAATAATCTTCCGGTCATTTAAAACAAGCTTTAATCATTTCAGAACTAATATACTTTTCATTACAATATTTATATATTTATATATTAGGATCATTATATTGGTCCTCGAATTTTGTATATCTTTTCGAAATATGATTATTCTGACTCATAAAAGAATCTTCTTTATCGCGTGGAAAATTCGAGAGGCCCCTTTTAATTCGATTTATAATTCAGAGGTGCATCGATGCACCGTGAGATCAAACAACCTTCGGTATTCTAATCGGTGTTAACGAAGTAGAGCTAAAGAACCGAGTGGAACTTCGGCATAATCCATAATGGCACGTTCTAACGAGATCGTTAGAACTCGTCAAGTGTATCGGTAGACATTTTTTCGCACCTCCAGGAATCCAAGATCTCCTTCTACGCTCGGTTGTTCACGCGAAAAATGTGAAAGATATGGTGACATCGTTAGTAAGGAGAATAGTGAGGGGTGGTGGATGACGAGGAGGTTCTACAGGGTGGTTCACTTAATACTACCACCTTAAAACTTTCATAATTATATTCCGCTTGAAAAGTATACTTCCACTATTTTCATAGTTTCTTCATCTTTTCGTCCCAGAATACACGACCTTAAAGTCAACATTCTTCCAATGAATTCGAATTCGAATTCTTTTTCGAATTCGAAGTTCCAACGATTACAATCATTTACTGCAACTAACATTATAAAATATATTTATAATACTACAAATATACAAAGTATATAAATAAAATAATAAATTAGTAGTATAAAGCCGGATCTTCATCTCGTACCAGATCAAACGGCAGAGGCTATATTTACCTGAATTACGATAAGACGATGATATCGTAATACTTTCTGCTCAACCACCCCAATTTTGTTTACCACGCTAACAATTCTCTTAATATACCGCGAAGTTAAGCAACGAAGGATCTCTCAATATTCGTGGAAATATTGAATTAGAAGATAATAAGGGAGTTATCGAAGGTGGTAATATTAAGTGGAGCAGCCTGTACAGGGTGTCGGAGAACACGAGAAGGTGGAGACGATGACGGTGGTAGAGGCGGTTGACGGTGGTTGACGGTGGTTGACGGTGGTGGTGTATGCCGCGACAAATATTTACCTGTCAACACAGAGAGGCTCGCGCTACCATCCCGTTCCATTCCGTTCCATCCCTTCGCCGCAAACGACATGCATATCCAAGCGAACGTTTGATGGCTGGACCCGGTGAGAGAGCGAGTGGAGGGATGCTGGTATGTCGTGAAGGGAGCGAAACGAATCATAAAAGGGCCCAATTGAGAGACAAAGCGGAACGAACGAGGCAGTGACGTGCGATAAGAATTGAGAACTTGATTTTGCCGCGTTTTTCTACATGAATGTCTGCCTATTTAAAAGGCTCGGTGATGTTCGTCAATATTGAGGGAAGGTGTAATGTTATGAGTGTGGATTCTATGTAGCGGTGTGTCGTCACTTTTTTTCCACCATTATCTGGATGATCGCAAGAGTATGCTGTAAATGGAATTCTTAATAATAATAGTAAATTCTTGGATATGATAATTATGATAAAAAAGTGCTATCGCTGTGACTGGATCCAGATTTGCTAGATTCAAATGTCAACTCGAGAAGACCAACCTCTTGTTCTTTTTAACACTAGAAATACCAAAACAGTCAAAATGACTGGTACGCAATTTTTATGAAAATTATTTGAATACATAACGTCGCATTGTTTGAGATTTCATATACCTTTATTTATTCTACATAATACATATAATTTACCCTTTGCACTCGAGCTTATTGATTTATCACAGCAATCCAAGTGGCGACTGAGTGGCAACATTGAAATGTATTCAAGTTGTCGGTGATTTAACATCCAATAATAAAATATCAGTTGCCACTCGTGTTGCCGCGATCAATTGAGTGGCGACTGAGAATCGCCAGCGAGTGCAAAGGGTTAATGGCACAAATAATTGATCGATGTCAACCAGGTGAATTAACAGTGGAGTATAAAAGTGAGGAATTATCGAGAATGTAATTCCGGGATAAGTGACCTCGGCGTATTAGGTAGATTAGCATCGACGTTGAACTCTCTTGGCATGGAGGCTCGATGGTCAGAGTCGGTCAATATATTCGCGGTGGGAAAGAAAAAGGGGTGAGTGGCTGGTAAAGCTGGTAAGGCTCGTAAGGGGTTGCAGAGGGTGTGTGGAAGGATCGTAGAACATTTTCGAGGGAGGAAGAAGGGAATAGGAAGTGGTGTAGGAGGTGAAGCAGGAGGAATGGAAGAGAGATGGCTTGTAGGATCGAGGGGGAGTGGCGCAAACATTTGCCTGCCGCCCGGTAAATTAAAAGCACACAGAGAGGAGAGAATAGAAATGGGAGGAGAGTGAGTAAGTGAATGAACGAACGAGTCAGGGATAGATCGTAGCTGGTCATCGCTTTCTCTTCTTTTTTTCTCGGCGAACTCTTCTTCCACCCCTCCCATCCGTGACTCGGTTCATCGACAGTGCGAATATCTCCCTGTGAACGTGACTTGGCTCGATAGATCTTTGTATCAGAAAAGATCATAGATTTTTGAATGAATACGTTTTCGCTGATCCTTTGCTAATTTTCTAATTGGATTTATATTAGGTTGCCAACTAAATCCGTGACCTTTTGTTTTGCACCTTCTTGTTCTGTTTATAAGAACCATATTTGCAGATTATTTTTGTTGATTGGTAATATTATTCGGGGACTCACATTTTTGCAATTGTTTGGATGCCAACTTAATTTTTAACTGAAATAGTAATTGAAGATTTCGACTACTTATTTTATTGACATTAGGATACATGTTTGAGCTTTTTAGTGCTAGATTTCAGGTGCATACATTTTTTTGAAATAAAGTTGTGTACCATTTAGCATTATATTATAGAAAAAAGTGGCCGAATTGCCCGGAGCATGTAATGAAATAACAGCAAACATTATTCCTATATAAATACAAATTAATAGAGCATAAGCAATAAAGTTGAAGAATGAAGTTGATATAATTCGACTTCGAGCGCGAACTAAAAGATCGATTTTTATTACGCTACAGATAAAATCAGATCGTCCCGATTCAGTGAAGCCTAAGAATAATTCTGATATTCGTAGACAGAAGACAAATGTATTTTAGTAAAGAACAAATATTTATGGCACTCGTTGAAATAATAATACGGACGAGGTTGGTAGATTCTAGACAAAACTACTCTGAATCAATAATCATCGACCAATATTGGCACAGTCGACGTAAAAACAAAATTGGATCGATATAGGTAATGGCAGAGTAATACAATCTCGTAAAAGAGCGATGTTGTACCGGTGGAAACCGACCGATATCATAAAATCAATTGCGAGCCAATATTAGATCAATGTTAATAAAGTACTACTACCGAAACATTTAAAGTAAAATATTACCAACGTGCCGCGAATATTACGCGGAAAACTTTCATTGAACAGCTTCATTACTTAATTGCATCAAATTACATTGCAACAAACCTGATACGAATCATTTGCCATGTCCTTCTATAAGTAGAAATAATTATATTACTTTGAAGATGTAAATAGTAGCATTCATTTCGTCCACCTGAATTTCTTCAAAAGCATTCCTGAACCAGTATAAATTAAAAAATATTTAAGTGGCAACTTAAATTCGGCATCCTTAGCCTAATATGGTTTCTAGTTTCGAGGAGGATCTTGAACGCGGATAATTTAAATTAGTGGTCAGATATCGGAAGTGATTGCTGTGCAGTGGTGAAACATTGGTGATCGGGTGTACCGGTATCCCATGGAGAAGCGTGCGGTCGCGTTTCGCTTGTGGCTTTTAATAAATGGTATAAAAACGAGATCAAATATTTAAGCGGGAAATATTTGAGAGCGAGTGCCTATTATTACAGGGTAGTCGCGTAGCATAGATATCCGGCCGCAACCCCACGGTACTCCGCGCCATTCCGTTTATGTCTGGCAAATATACTTAGTTGTTCGGTAGATATATACATATATATACGTATATATATGTATGGGTATGTAGGTACCATTCGTCTGTCGATTTAAAGCGACACCGGCACCTAACAGAGTACCACTCCAACTTTTCGTTACATCCAGACTTTTTCCCGTTGAAACATTCTTATGCGGTCACTTCAACGACCGACAAAGTGTTTCGGTTAATTATCCCCATTTTCAAATGGATTTCGATATAGATTCGTTGGTGCGAACGGAGAATTATAGTCGAATTCGTTACGAATTAAAAGGAACCAAAATTTATTCGCGTGAGAATAGTTTTACCTCGTATTTTGGTTCTTTTATTTTGATGAGAATCTAATAGTTATGGTTGGATGCTGATTCACCTTAAAATAATATCAACTGATACTTGTTCTTACATACAAATTTTCGTCACGGAAAATAAATAATGAATTCATTACTTAATTCATACACCCACTCAAAGTTTCAATAAAATATTCTCAATGAATATTAGTCAAAATATCATGCGTACAGGAAATTGTCAAAGGTCAAATAAGAAGTATGGAAGTCTTTCGAAACACAATATCGTAGAGTTAAAAAGAATCGTTGGGTAGTCGTAAAATCAAAAGAGAAACGCTGGACGAATTAAAGGGACATTTTGGTTCGATAGTAGGACGGCACTAAAAAACGATATTAGTCCTGGAGTGTCCTAATATTTGAGCAGGGCAAATGTACCGAAGGTTGTATCTCCCCCATTTCGTGGGAAAGTTAAAAGATTCCTCGGTAAGTGGTTTATAGGAGACACGAGGAACGAAATAAATTCTTGGTCGGGCCTCTAATTAATACCCGGGGAGGATGTTTGCACGTACGAGGAACACCCGTAATGCAAGTAATGTGTAACGTAAGGTGACGCGTAATTACAGCGTCCTTGCCACGCGGCTTCTTTCTGATAAACGAGGGCGAACCTCTCGTTTGACCCTCTTTTCCCTGAAGTCGCCACGTGACCGGAAACGCCACGATGGACATCGAAAACTCAGAGAAAGTACGCGTAATCGCCCCGATAACCAAATAATTAATGCTCGCCTTAAAAACCAACATAATATTTGTTAAGTTTCGTGTCCTCATCTATTATCACGATATACCCTCTCATAATTCAATGGAAGATGAAGATTGCAGTACAAACATGGGCAACTTTTTCTTTGATATAATATAGAAATAAGTTATTTTATTGTTTAGTTAATGCTTGGTAATATAAGGAATATCGTCTTGATGACGAAATTCTGATATCTAATTTTACGTGAGGTAGGATTATTTGGGTCACTTTGGGGTTTTAGGTTTTTGAGATACTGAACTAACAAGTTTTTTGACCAAAACAGTTTTTAATCGAGTTTTTTCTACCCAAAATGGTCCTAGAACATGTTTATGCATAATCTACCACCGATTTGGGTCATTTAGAAGCGATTTTGGCGACTTTGATTTTTGGACGATTTTTGAAGGTATACCCCTTTACATTTTTGCGATTTTGGATCGACCCATTTTTTGGCCGAACAAATTTTTTAACCGCTTCTTTCGACCCAAAATCATCATAGAATATGTTTATACATCATATACCATCGATTTGGGTGGTCTAGGAGCGATTTTGGTGACTTTTAATTTTTTACAATTTTTCAAGGTATACCCCTTTACATTTTTTCGACTTGGGTTCGACCCATTTTTGACCAATAAAAATTTTTTAACCGCTTCTTCCGACCCGAAATCATCATAGAATATGTTTATACATCATATACCATCGATTTGGGTCATCTAGAAGCGATTTTGGCGACTTTTAATTTTTGACAATTTTTGAAGGTATACCCCTTCACATTTTTGCGATTTTGGTTCGACCCATTTTTGACCGGAAAACATTTTTTAACCACTTCTTTCGATCAGAAATCGTCCTAGAATATGTTTATACATCATTTACCATCGATTTGGGTCATCTAGAAGCGATTTTGGTGACTTTTAATTTTTTACAATTTTTGAAGGTATACCCCTTTACATTTTTTCGACTTGGGTTCGACCCATTTTTGACCAATAAAAATTTTTTAACCGCTTCTTCCGACCCAAAATCATCATAGAATATGTTTATACATCATATACCATCGATTTGGGTCATCTAGAAGCGATTTTGGCGACTTTTAATTTTTGACAATTTTTGAAGGTATACCCCTTCACATTTTTGCGATTTTGTGTCGACCCATTTTTTGGCCGAACAAATTTTTAAACCGCTTCTTTCGAGTAGAAATCGTCCTAGAATATGTTTATGCATCATATACCATCGATTTGGACCATCTAGGAGCGATTTTGGCGACTTTGATTTTTTGACCATTTTTGAAGGTATACCCCTTCACATTTTTATTAATATTGATTAAGAACTGTTTTCACCAGAAGAATATGTTAATTTACAAAAGATAATAAGATTAACCTCCAAGCTTCTATTATATATTCTATTATACGAAAGCATGATGAAACACCTCCGTTTTCGTGAATCCTCTTTAACGATGTACAAAAATTACGCGTGATACCATCCTACTACCTTATCAGTTCCCGGCGTAATTAATAAAACAAACAAACTGTTAGTGCATTATCAAGTCGGCCGGTTCCGCAAAGGTTTTATTGAGTACATAATTTTGGCCGACACACAATCAGACAGTTATTAGAGGGCGGTGGGCCGAGATATTTTTGGCGCGGATCTTTGTGCCGTTTTGTCTCCTCCCCTTGTTTCTTCTCGGTGATTCTATTGCCGTGCAAACACTGCCAGTCGCCGCGTTGCTAATAAACCTGACTTCGGAGACGTGATTTACCGACCAGCAACTGCACTCGCCTCGCACAAATTACGCGGCTTGCGCTTTTATGACTGGTCCATATCGGGTCTCGTGATACGAGCTCCACTTTCTATCGTTCTCTACTTTGACCTTGAATAACCTTCGTGTCAACGATACCTCGTCCAATAGTTCATTAATAGCGGAGACACTAATTAAAAATTAGATTCGGGGTTTTAACACATTAAGTGCCGTCGGGTTCATCGGTGACCGCCGATACCAATATTACTAAAACTTAAATCAAATATATTATTATTACTAATATTCGTACAATTTTCAATAGTTTTAATGTTATGATAAGGATGCAAAGTAATTAAAGTATGGTAGAGTGCATAACCCTTTTACTGCGGTGTGTTCTAACAAAAAATCATTTACATCGTACGATGTTGTGTCGATTAAAATAAGAGAAATCGAGGAATTATCGAGATTCGAATATTCGATCGATTGTTATGTAATATATAACACTACGATCCACACTGTATTAATTTACTATACCTAATCAACAAATATTATCCGAATTCGAATAACATTACAAATTTGAACATTTTTATTAAATTCCGAAGACCCGTCATTTTGACTGCTTCGGTAGTTCTAGTGTTAATCAAATAATTGTGAATCAACTTTTCGATGATACGCATAAAGCAAAACACCAGATGCAAGATCCACCGCGAAAGTTAATGACATCTCCAAACAGCAATAATAAAAATGCAAGAAATCATGACTTGAACCACAGCTCGTAAAATCTCGAGTGCCTTTTATTTTTCCATAACTATCGGAGATTTCCGATAGTTTGCACGAGCAACATACGAACGCAAATAGAAAGACACGTTGAGGTTCCGGGTGGATAGAATAGCTAGGTTCCAGGAAGAATGCGGAGTAAAAGGAAACGACGGAAAATCCGGTCTTTGAACTTCGGATAGCGGAAAGCGGATGATTGTACGGTACCTTTGAAGCTGGTTAAACTCGCTCTCTCCTATCAGGGTAGAGTTAAGAGAGAGGAGTGAGAGAGAAGGGAGAGGGAAGAGGTCGAAGGGTGCGAGTGAAAGAGGGCAGCTAGATGAAGGACGATAGAAAGGGCTCCGAGAGTGAACGAACAGTAAAGCCACCCTTTGAGAGGAAGGTGGTTAGGAGATGAATTCGAACGGTTCCCTGGAAGAGGGCTAGCAAGGGTACCGGGAATGGGTACAAACACCGAGATGGTAAAAGTTTATTAATTAGCTGGAATTAAGTGTGGGCTGGCCGTGTTTCTGAGACCCGTCGGCTACCTCCCTGTCGAGCAACCGTCGGAAGGAATAAGGAAAGAACAAACCAAGAGACACTGCCTTTATCCTCCTGCTTCCTGATAATTTTCAGCCAGCTAATCGACCATTCTCAATGTAATCCTCCGCTCTTTTTATCCTGTAATTGAATACTCGAATTATCTGGGGTGAATAATGATGCGACAGGTACTCCTTAATTCGGTCATTTGTACCCTCATTAATTTGATTTCCGGTAAAGGCTGTAAATGTTTCTTCTTTTCATTGATTTGTTTACGTTGCTTCGGTTCAATGTAGTTCGTTATTGTGCGGATTAAGTGTGACTTTATGTAGTTGTGATAAATGGGCATATTAAAATATAATCTTTAATACATCATATCAAACATATTATATTAAAGTATGACAGATATTTCGGTGAAATAACAATCTAATAAAATAATTTTTATTAGATTACATCTTTATTAGAACGTTACAGGAAGACTCTTTAAAGATCGATAACAATGTTGCGGATATAATTTATACACGGTAAATCAATGCATAAGTATAACTAACAATAAGAATATACTTGGTAGTTCCGGTGTTAAAGCGAAGGCAGCATGAGAATCGTTCGGTCGAAGGGTGTTCTGGTAATTCATAATTAATTCGTTCTGGACTCGTGAGTGGTAGTTGTCAAGGGGTTGTTGGGAGCGTGAATCGTAGGGGTTTACCCACGGGCAAACGTGGCCCATTACACCAGGTTTCCAGGCGACTTGGCCTCATTGTCTGCGCATCATCCTCGATAATTCTCATAAACTGTACGTCAAAGCCCTCTCCATGGCATAATGCCACTTCCGACGATACTGACATTTTAATGACCACGACACGCGAACACCTACTATCACCCCCTCCAGGAAACCTCCAATTATTATTATTATTCGACTAATGATGTTGCATAACGACGATGACGATTACATCGCGGAAGTTGTCTGCGACTATGTTTATCTGATTTTTCAGACGTATGGAAACACGGAATAGTATATTGTTAATATTTAAGGAATTTTATTCATTGGGTTTTAACTGTCCCCTTAAACCGTCTCGATTCTATATATTACATATATTATATAATTATTTAAATTTCAGTTTTTTAGAGGATTAATTTGTTTATTTCACATGTTATATCGTATAGTTATTAAATGGTTGTTTTTAAATGTTCTACGATAACTTGCGACAAATAATGAAAACGAGGAAGATTAGAGTTATGCCGATATAATGAAAGCTAATAAAACACGAAAATATTTGATCCAACGGTGTTAGAATTTGGAGGGATGAAAGGGGTGGTTTTGGGGTTTCCTTTGCTCTGGGAAATTCCTAGAGATGGCGCCAGGGAAATCACTTCAGGGAAAGCCTGCAAAATAGCATGATCAATACAAGATGTCGAAGTTACCAAGTGTAATTAATTCTCGGTGATAGGGCAACGTCATTCATGGTGGGAAACATTCCATATTAGCTATAATTCTAATGAAATTCATTAATCGTATGATTAAATTAACTTTTTATGCACTAGTTTTTCATGTTGCAATATAGTTATATTTACGATTACTTTGATTCTTTGTATTATTAGAGTATTACATTTGTCTTCTGATGCTATCCTCTTTGATATTTAATTACGTAAAATAACTCAATTTCCCGAAGTTGTCTGTGTTTGAAAGTACTACGATAATTCATGAAAAATATGTTGGTAATATTTTTTATTAATCAATAGTAGTCTGTAGATTGAAATTAATTTATTTTTCATGATGGAATATGAAACATTATATGTTGACCTTTGGGAACATTTTTGGTCTCGTAGTTTGCTTCATTATAAGGTCACGGTACTCTTCGATATAATATTATTCTTCGAATATTATAAAAATACGTATAAAAAATTGAATAGTCTAATCGTGATATTACGATTTACTTCGACTTAGTGGTTTAATATTTTCCTCCGAAATAATATTAAAGAAATTCTATACAACAGGACTTCGAAAATCACGTGAATTAATCGAAAAATCTTCCACCGTAATATGAGTGCATAAATATGAAGAACCTTTTACTCCGAATGAAAAGGATCCTAATCCCATTCGTTGTAACGCGAGATTCACGAAATCGTGTTAATTCTTTTAATCTCCCGCGAGGCAAGTTTCGTCTTATCCCCCATCTTTGGTCCCGGGGGTTGTTTTCCTTTAATGCCAGTGTATTCCGGAAAAGTTAAGAGTCAGGTTAAATTCATAAAAACGTACGCGGCATGGCGCTTCTTTTTTTTCGGAATGGCTCGAAAAAGGGGTGAATAGCTGGCACACTATAGTCACGTCTTTTCCAAACAAGAATTTGCACTCTCTTCGTTACCATGGCTAGGCGTCTCTGCAAACTGCACGAACGGCACGGCAAAGTAACGTGGAGTAACGCAACGTATATACACGGGGGGAGGGTGGGTTTATACACCCGTCCAACCCCCGCGGAGGTCTCGACCAACCCCTAAAAGAGGTACATCGTACTCGAGAATGAAAGAGAAAGAGGGTAAGAACGAAGAATCCGAGGGTTGGAAGAGGGACGTGGGAGAAAAAGAGATGGACGGTAGGGATGGAGGGAGATTTGCAGCCCCGTGGGTTTGTTTGACTTTACTTGCAGCTATGTAATTGAATATTATACCAGGCTGTGCCTCGTTGGAAGGGTTGAAAACTCTTACGAAAAGGGAAGGGCTCACGGACCGAGAATCCGACTGGTGGACGAAGAGATAGTCGAGAAAACTGGGAAGTCGAGGATGAAGGGTGGGGAGAATGGTTGATGGAGTGCTCCATAAGAGGAACCAGAAAATTAACTGAAAATCTCACGAAATCGCAAAGGACCTTTCGTGGTGGAGGAATGTTTACCCTTTATTATACTCGCGCATCCTCCCTTCGAATGGACCACTCTTTCCCTCCTTTCTCTACTTTCTATCCTTTCTATCTACCCCTCTTACTTCCTACCGTGAGGAGTATCAAGCTTCTTTCAGTCCCTTCAACAGTTCTTTCTTCCACGGTGAATCTTACCGGAGATTTTAGACTTTTCTTCGGAATTCCATCGGCTACTGTAATATATCTTCTTTGTAGACACAGTAACGGAGTAATTGTTTGACATGGAGTTATCGGCGAGTACTTCCGTTCTCCTTTATTTATTTCCTATGCTGTAGGATTTAGAAATTAATTGTTTATCGTCGCAGAACAATACTACATAACAAATATGTATGGCTTCAGCATATTTGATTGTAAACTTAATATATGTATTCGATAGCAATATCGTTGATACAAGCAGGCAAAGTAAATCAAGTGTTTATAATCCTTCGTGTAGACGAACAAGATCCACACCCTCCATTTTCTCGAAGTAGAAGCACTGGTTCCTTGCAGTGTTTTCAATGACCTAGAATGTTACTATTGGCTGCACTTAAACAAGTTGAACGGTAGATCGAGTACGATATTACTTCCTCCACGAGCAAAGATAACGACTAGTGTTTCGTAACAATTCAGGAAGAATCCGATCCTAAATACTTGATATTAAAGCGAATATGGTTCTAGAATTTTTTATGTAAGCCTTGGGTATAACGTGACGGACGAAATACGACTTTATTTGATTTCAAGAACTAATAGTTCCTTACACTATTAGAACGGAATTATTCCACCCACACCTCTTCCATGTACGAACGGCTCCTTTAGCGATTCAAAGTAAACTATAACATTGTAATCCTCGTCTTACAACAGCATTTCCAATAACCCAGAATTCTACCATTAGCAACCCTTACCCAAACCCAACGGTAGAATCAACTGGGATATTACTTCCTCGACGATCAAAGATGGCAATCAAGATCCCGCAAGAATTCAGAAACGATTCATAGCCGGGAAGAAGTGATACGGCACTCGAAAGGGATAGGGCGATTTGTAACATAAGAAAGTCAAAGTACAAGGTTTAAGGGAAGACAGAGAGAGAAGATGCCGCAGGATGGTTGGTATAGAGTAGCGCGTATAGTCCGCTGGTCGATGGTGCGGCCCGTAACGCCCAGCTACTGCGCAACCAATGCGCGAGTCCACCATGTTTAATGCTGCGAATTCGCTCACCCTGCGAGGTTTCCTCTGGTTCGTCCCTTCAGTCCTCTCACCCTAAACTCCTGTTCATCCTCCTCCTCGTTTCTCTCTCTCTTTCTCCTATCCCTTCCCCTTCTAGCCCTTCTGCCCTTTCCCCGATCTCTCCTCCAGCCCTTCCGACCACCTTACTCTCCTCGATCCACTCTACTCTCTTTCTCTCTTCCCTTTTCTCCCTCGCGCATGAAAATTTCTCTTTTCTTCCCGTATCGTGCCTCTTCTCTTTTCTGCACATCTCTACTCCTGCACCGTCCACTCACGCGCGCCACATAACGGACAACAAATTCCCATGTACAAGTCGCTGGAAACCGCATCGGCTATCTACCGGGATTCTCTCTTTTTCTCTCATTCTTTATCCACCTCTCTCTCTCCGCCCATTGATTCGATCTTCTTCGTTCTATTAAACCGTTTCACTCTATATGTTTCCTTTTCACTTCCACCCGCTAGTTGTCTCATCGAGCAGCCTGATCCGATGCAATCCACAGCAACCATCCACATCCCCCACCGCTGTTTATCCCCCGCCGGTACTCGAAATAGATCGCAGCCCACCCGAAACGGGCAATCGGTCTGTTTTTAACGTGTTTTTTACGAGGTACGTAGCGATTGTGTTTTCAGAGAGTAAATCGTAGCCAATCATTAGCGAGATGAAAGGTTCGGGTGACCGTGTGGATATGCATATGGAGGGTGTACACGTATAATGTATACTCCCGGAACTCCCAGAGACAATTAATCTCGGTCGCGTGTCTGCGCGGTTTTCGATCATTCCCAGGTAGTTATATCAACGACAGTCGGCATTTCTACTCGTTGAGTATCGTGTTTGCGAATATATCGGATTCTAGTTGATCAACCGTGCGAGTCGTTACGCATTGATGATGCGACGGGGATCCGTCAAGTTCGACTGCACTGAAAGTAGCATAATTCATCGATTCCTATACGCCATTTCTAACAAAGTATTCATCTAAGCAACTAAGCAAACTAAGCATTTTCATCATAAACCATCCCTCCAATGCTTCCTCGCTAGCCTTGGAAATCATTCTTAACAGAGTCATGTAACAAGGACCTCCGCATTACACGAAGCGACCGTGGTGCGCAATCATACAGGTTACGAGTCCTGGCGTTGTAACGGTGCATAATGATTATCGAGGTATTTAGGTATAGCTAGGTCGTAGTATTGACAGGAGGCTGAACGTTGGATAGCACGTCTGCGAGGGTTGAAGGGTAGGAAGGAAGGAAGGAGCGAGTGAAGGGATGAGGCGGCGGTGAAGAGGGGGGCGTAAAGGGATAGAGTGGGACAGAGAGGTAGAGTGAATCGGAGGGTAAGAGAGGATCTCGGACGAGGGTGGGTTAGTACGGAGAAACACTAGTAACGAGTATTTGCAGGCCGGCTCGATGCATAGTTAATGATTTGTCAACTGAACCCCTCGTGGACCATAGGCCAAACCTGACTAGGCCATACATTATAACCGGGTAGATACCAGCTGACCCTGCTACTATCCGCGACTACACGCGAACCCGAGTTCTACCTCGAAGCTTAATACACGCGCCACTTCCGCTTTGAGCTCTGATCAAAGTGTCGCGTTTACTTTCGCTTGCAATCTTGTTTACCACCTCGACACACACCCCCTACTTGCTCTGGTTCGTTTCCTCCGACATACTCTCTCGCAATGATTCTCGCGTGGAAAAATCATGTACTCTTTCAGTGATCATGGAATAGTAATGCTATGTATGCACTTGTTCGGAGTATGTCATTGGAGTATATTTTATATCGAGGTAACAGTGCTTTCCGATTCGTGGAGTATCATCTTCCGATAGTTTTGAGCCTCCGATGATTGCCGGAAAGTACACCGATAGCTTTGCTCCAATTCCTGTAGAGCGACTATCGAAAAACTATGACCGAAATTGTACGAGGACCATTTTGCATTCGGAACGAGGGAAGTGGTCCGAGCATTATGGATTTCCATTGAAAGAGATACAGGAATATTCCGGCTTATTTTTCCTGAACAGTGGCATTTTTAGTGTTACCTTTTCGCCGATATTTGGAATATTCAGATTGAGGGATCAAAGGGATATTAATTATTCACATATGAATTGATATAATATAATCATGAACATATAAGTTCTAATTGGTGATATTATGGTGGCTTAACTAAAATTGATATTTCCGTACGTACCACGGTAATACATTTCATATGAGAATACGATAGTCAACGGAAAGGGTGAACTCAATAAACCTAATAACTGGTTGACCACATTATTGGAAAGGACTTGCGGTTTCTTACGAGGACTGCCGCGGCCCTACGGTTTATTATGAAGGGATTGTGGTTTATGACCACTCACGATTCACACGGTACACCGTGAAACGTTTTTACGACTGTTACGCTTATTCTTTATTTGTTCATGGTACGTTTTTATGCTTAAATATACTCGTATATTCAAATATCTATCTGCAATCTACACTGCCTGAAAAGCGTAAGATAATGGACAATGATGACGATGAAACAGTAATACATTCTAATTAGTATCTAAACAAAGAATGTCCAACCTATATAAAAGATAATGTTTATTAATAAAACATTTATTCCATGCACGAAAAAATCGTTGTTATATAGGTAAAATTCATTGATGAACATTTTCAAGAAAAAATCACGGCTTTCCCAATAGATGGATGACAATAAGTTGCAGAAATAAATAGCTTTGGAAAGAATGTAGTTAATGTAAAGTATCGTTGTAAAAAATTATTTCATTAAAAATCGTAATCTGATAATTATTAAAAACCCAAGTAAGACACCGTGGACAACATACATACGTACAAGCGTGACCTGAAATAAAATGAATAAAGATAAGAACAGGAAAGAATTATCTCGAAACGGAAAGGATAAGATTCATTAACACGTGCCCGACAAAGTAGATCCCATAAAAGGATCACGATAATGTGACAAGGGGAAACAAACCCCGAGCGAACACGGGAGATAAGAATCATTAGCACCGTTATGAGAAAACGTAGCTGCGAAATCTTTCAAGAATGGCACTGGACTTCCGGAATGGTGAGAATCTAACGGAGCGGAAATCGTGAATGGTGTTCCTTTAATTTAAGTCAGAGATCGAGAAGATTTCGCGCCTCGAGGGAGGAGCAGCCGTGGCTGGTAAACGGTAGCCAAAAGGCTGTCAGCGACACCAGTAATCTCCTGGTAATCGTGACAAATTACGGACAAAGTTATGGGCCTGGGCTGTGTGCCCTTTAGTAGAATCCTATGGATCCTATGGATCCTATGGTCCCGAGAATGAATGGGGAACCAAGTGCCAGGTGGGGCGTGCCCGCCCCATACTGTGAACCCAAACAATTATGTAACACCATAGAACACACCGCTACCACCATGGGGTTTCCTATCGTTGCCACGAGAGTCACCCATCGTTTAACATGAATTATGCTTCTCTTCCCTGTAACGTATGCTTCTTTTGCTATTACGAGGTTCATCATTCAATTTAATGTGCTGCCATGTTTTTAAGTACAGACGCGTTTTTTATAGGTTTTTCTTGTTATTAATTGCTCGGTTAAAATTTGGCTGATAGTTATTTTGATATCATATTTCTAGATATTTTCTGTCTAATTCTTTATTATTTTAATACCATATTTCTAGATACTTGCTATTTAATTCTTGATTATTTTAATACCATACTTCTAGATATTTGCTATTTAAGTATTAGTAGATATTAGGTATATAATATCCAACATTCCAAATATTATTTAATATCCATTATATCCCAGACACGAAAAGTATCATTACGATATAGAACATTATATGATACCTATAACAGTAATAGCTTTACTTGCAACCTAATTTAAATTAGTGCAACATCTTTATTTCGCTCAGAAAAGAAATCAGTAATAATTTTAATTTATTCTTTTTCATTGAAAAACATTTTACATTCAATTACCTTCAAGTTAGTGATATCTTAGTTTCCACTACTTAACTGCTGTATTTACTAAGCTACTTATAAAGTAATTGTAATCGTGTATGATAGAATTTCTAATTTACATTCACGAAGTTATTTGGTTTCTAATCGCAGCCAATGATTAGGAAAGTTCTTTCGGGTTATGATATCATTGAATTCAATGTGCGGAGTCTGCCGGTCTGATTTTACATAACAGAAAGCGCGGTTATACGGGGAGATGAGAGTGATGGTTAGAAACTACCGTGTCACTCCGATGTTTAGGTAAGATATTTGGCCTCGCAAATATTTGGAGATTGTCTACAGCCTCTAACCACTGCGCACCACTCCATCGACTCTTACATTTAATTAATGACGTATACTAACGTTCGAGGTGTTGATACGCCTTAATGCAATCATCAGTTTAAGGGTACCCCTTGCATTCTTAGACGGGATACCATAATATTAGAACAATTCCGCTAATATCGTCTCCGTCTATCTCATTCTACCTAGGAAATCGATTATGCAAACTGTATTTTACGTTCGCCCTTTAAGACTGGCTATTTAGAATTAATTAATTGTATGGTGATAATCAGTCATTTTGGATTAACATTTTTTACTTTTTATTATACTTTGATATATAAATTGATATAAATTGATGATATATCAATTTTGGTGGGCTATCTGGTGTGTTGTTATTCAATTTCGATGTTGAACTTTATTTGATTTTATGTTTTGTGTTTTATGTAAATGTGCATAATTAGAATTCGAAGAATATTCTGTGAGAATTCGATTTGAAGTTATTTGATTGGGGAGTTATTACTTTAAATACATCTAATTACGCAAACCAATTATTCATTGAACAGAATTAATATCAAACAGGTTCACCTTCCACTTATAAAATAATCATGTAAAAAAGTTAATATCACATATATTGCGCTCGCATAAGTTTACAATACAGTGTCATAATTATGATAACAAAAGGAAGAACATTTTCACGAACTTCGACAGAATTAATTAACGATCCTTATTTCTCTCGACGATCAATCAACGAAACAAATTCCCCGACACTTTTATCTCGCGAAAGTAGAGCGAAAAGATGGATGAAATAATCCGAAGATAGTCAGGAATCGCGGAGAGAATTTCCGATCCATCTCAAGGAATTTTTAGATTCTCTTCCTCCGAGGAGGGAAGGATGAGCGTCGCGACGCTCCACGTCGTTTGCCAAGCATACACCGCGATTTGATTCACTCGCTCGTTCACCGTTCAACCCCTCGACGACTTCTTCTCTCATTTGTCCTGCGCGTCTTCTTTCATGCACGTAGAACGCCCTTCTGAACTCTATGGAATAAGGGCGTCCAAAGTATACCGCACCCTTTTTGTAAACATCACGTAGATAATTCTATAAATTACCACAAAATATTGCAGGGTTTTTTCTTCGATCGGTGCAAAATTCAAGGTCTTTTCTAAAGTTGAACCTATTTGTGCCCTTCTCTGCATCGTTTCCTTCTAATAGACGCCATATTTCTCTGATCCCACAATATTGAAATTATAACGTTTTCCAAATTCTCCAAATTGTAAAAGCCGAACATATTTTGTTCATAATTTTGCTGTTCCGTTCAAGATGTCACATTTCTCTGATTCCACAATATTAACACTGATAATATCCTCTAAATTTTCAAAATTGTGTCCTTATGCGTGCCATGCTCTTTTAATAGACGCCGTATTTATTTATCCAACAATTAGCTACAAAGCCGGTAATATATTAATGACGACGATTCTTCATTCAAAGAATGAACTAATTGATACTCAATAAAATAACAAAAAAATATCGTAAAAATCTTCTCAAATCAACTGCAACGTGTTGAATCCACTTCGGAACAAGTTGAAAAGAATTCAAGTGATCCTATAAAAGCAGCCTCGCTTCACAATCTCCGATGTGATTAAAACTCAGTGAAATCCTTATTTCGCGATCCGAATCCAACCTGGCAAAGTGGCGTTCTCAAAATGCATAAATCTCGGGAATCGAAGGAATTCAAGTGATTTCCAAAGAGTGTCTCGTGCAATCCCATGAATCGAAAGCAACCCCCGCGCGCGACATAACGATGTGACTAAACACACTTCCATAAAGTCACACACTCGGTGCACGGAGTCGAGCTAGTGCCACGGAGGAGCGAGGTGGATGTTAGTATTTTAAGCCTATTTAAGTGTGTTTGTCGTATAATATTGACATCGTGCACACACAGGCGAAAGATAGCACGCGTACACCCTTACACACGTATCCATTTGCTCTCTTTCTATCCCTCCGCCTACCTCCTTTCTACCCCTAAACTGGCTTGTGTCGAGATTCCTCTTTCTCCCTCCCACTTACTCATTCACTTTCCACGCCAGAGGTGCCCA
This sequence comes from Nysson spinosus, assembly GCA_910591585.2. NCBI lineage: Eukaryota > Metazoa > Arthropoda > Insecta > Hymenoptera > Crabronidae > Nysson > Nysson spinosus. The sequence goes on along the minus strand of OU342830.1, from coordinate 13,394,512 downwards.
AACTTTTTATCCACCGACGGATTCAACTTTATTTATGATTACGAAGTTGCCAAGAAGTTGTCAGTATTTTCTATATTACGGATATATTAACCCGTTAGAATAAACTTTATCGCCGCTTATCATGTAAACCTGGGTCTAATTAACCCTTTGAACTCGAGAGGCGACTCTCAGTAGCCACGCAGTTTATTGCAGAAATTCGAATAGCGACTGAGAGACATAATTAAAATTGACTAAAGTTGTCGGTGATTTGATGTCCAGTCATAAAATATAACTGGAGACAATCTTAATGTCACACCTCAGTCGCCACTCGAGTTACCGCAATAAACTGAGCAGCGACTGAGAATCACCTCCGAGTGCAAAGGGTTATGAAAATAATAACTTAGATAGTTTGGAGATTGTTATAATTGTATGCTTTCCAAGACGAATTCATTGACTCTTTCTATACGTGACCGATTTTAATTAGTTTTCGAGATATTAAGCTTTCAAATTTACCGATCTTTCCGGAAGAATACTTGGTTGCAATTGGAAGTACGTTTTCGGGCTTTAAGAGTCGAAACAGTATATATTTCAATTGGCGATGTTTAACATGTGGCTTTTGAGGTTGGTATACATGAATGTGTAGATAAATATAACTGAATTACATTGTCCGTAGTTCTAGTGTTAAACCTCATTCTTTATTCAAGTATTATCATAGTTAACTTAATTAAGTATAATAGGTATACAATAATATCGCACATAGTATCAACACAAAGTGTTATACATTGTCCGGCATAGTTTTGGTGGCCTTAGGGTCAAACAAGCAGGAGAAGCATAGAATCAAGGAAGCAGAAGATGTTGGTTTGATCGATAAATCGGTGGTAGGTTCCTACAGGAACCTCGGTTTCTAATCCTATCGTGAAACGTATCTCGGTCTTAAGTTCGTTTGCAGGTTCACGTGTATCGGACCGGTTCGTAGGTTTCACCGGAAAGTTTTCGGCTCCTACCGAAAGGGAAGGAAAGGGGCCGACTGGCTGGAAGCATGGATTGGATTGGATCGGCTTAACGTTGATTTAAGCCAATCAGCAAACAGCCAGTCACCAGTCCCGAACCTCAACATTGATCTCGTTAGCTCTTTACAAGTTCAATCTTCCGTTCCACGCATCGCCCGGTGCCCCTCGACCGTTTTATTCGCACACTCCTTCTCCCCTCTTCTTTCTCCTTGCCCTTTCCTTTTCTTTATCCTTTGGCCCTCATGCGAGCATCCTTCCATCGAGCTATTCAAGATCTACAAAGATCTGGAATACCGCGATTGGACCACTTACTTTTTTTCTGGGTTTTTGGGGTGTTCTTTCTTGTCGTGATTGCGGTGCAAACGGTGTTCCACTTTGCGGAAGGTCGAGTTAACCCCTGTTATTATTGTAATTATGTTATTCGAAAATTATTACAATAATAGATATTGTTTTTGTTGGGTTTAAGATGTAAATGGACGATCGATTTCATAGTATTTTCGTGGTTTTTCGAATAGAAATAAATACATCTATATATTTCTGTTGGACAGGTTCTCACAATCGATCATCGAAGGGCTACAAACCTGACGTAACACTCCTCCCTTCGTATTAAAAAGTACTTTCCTCCGGTTCTCGGTTTTTGGGCCACGCGAGAAAAGGAAGAAAAAGGGGCCGAGAAAGGAGGCGCGGAGTATGGATGGTCCATTGAAAGGTATGTGAAAAGAAATTCACGAAAAAAAGGCACAACACGAATTTCACGGCGATTCTACGGGATACAATGGTGTCCCGGATCCGGACGTTTTGACTTTTGTCCGGTCTCTTTAACCATTACGGTTTCCGTTGGTGTCGCTTTTGCCTCTCGAATTCCACCGGACGTTTGGTGCTCTGCGTTCGAGTCCCTTTCCTATTCATTATGTCCGACAAATTCGGACGGAAGACGAACTTTGCCTTCCTTTTGTTGGATCTCGATTTGGAACATTTCCTATTAGAAATTCATTTTACCTTAATTATGGGCGTGGTGACTCTGAACTTACAGTTCGACAGAAATTATTCCGCCTTTCGTGAACCCTCTGGCAACCTGTTTAGATGGATCTGTTGAGTCTTCCATTGAATTTATAGTTTCTGCTTTCCAGGAACTTGTATTTTGTGTTCGCTACTTCGAAACTGGTGTCGTGCGAAAATATAGTTCACACAGTAATTTTATAATTACACGAAGCTGTAAATTGCTGGTAGAATATTAAAAATTGTATTCTTCTCAGATTACATTTTGTTAATATTCATATTTTTAAAAGCTATTTAATCGAATTCAAAGAATTCTCCGAGTAGCGCTTATATTAATATATCACTTATATATTAATCATATATATTAATTAGAATTTAACATCATTTATGTATTAATATAAATCGGGAGCTCAATCTTATAACAAATTTGATTAGTCCCAGAATATCCTGTCGAAAAAACATTTCAGTTTAATGAAGATTTAAGTGCATCGAATACTACAAGGCACAGTAACTCGTCCAAATTACTATTTTATTATCTACGAATTGGAGCGATTTCAGGAATATTGTAGTTTGGCATAGAACAGGACTATAGAGTCTTTTCCAGCCAATTTGTCTGGGTTGTCTATTTGCGAGGGATCGGTGAATGGAAGTACACCGCCCTGACCGCCCCCAGGAAATGGTATTCAAAGTATAACGTCCCTTCGAGCCTCTGATTGCTTATATAATGTCCTTCGTATATCGGTAGGGCGTGGTACGCGAAGGGATCTCTACGATACCCGATGATCTATGGTACCTTTCTTGACCTGCGTTGTCAATAATGCCGGATAATTGACGTGTTTGCGAAAATTCGTTTCCTATTTTGGTGGAATGGGCGTGAATACCTGTCGAAGTCGAATTTGGTAATAATATGTGTCGTTCGATATCCAACGTTTTTATTGATTGCATTTGTGTAAGGGAATTGTACAATTATCACTAAATCGTAGACAGTTCTGCAATTTTCATTAGATTATAAATAAATGTACAATTAATATGAAATCGTAGATAATTCTACAATTAATATTAGAACTCTGATAATTTCACAATCACCATTAGATCCAGATAATTATTAATTACTTCTTCACTGATCTCAGTATAAAATTCCTGAACATTTATCTCAGCCATAATGAACTATCTCAGCTAAACATATTAATTTCCCTAATAATAATAAACAGAAATATGAAATTCTTTCGAAGTCGATATCACTACTTATTAGCAACGTCAAATATTTTATTACTATTTACAGTGTGACTATATTTATATATAAGTTCCACGTGATCTTGTTTAGTTGTTTATTTAAAAGCAGTAACATAAATCGAGAATACAATATTGAGATACCAGAGGTATAAATATGTCGATGAAATTCCCATGAATAGAATACATTTGTTCGACAAATAAGGAAGAAGGGTAAACGACACGATTACAAATGTTTGGTGTTAGGACTGATATAATCCGATTACCTCTCGCACGCGTCTATATTCAACGCTACAAGGCGCATCGTTTCACTATAGAATTACAACGATCCGCTATCACTTGATTCACTTATGGCGATCGTTCTTCTAAACTCATCCTTATTTAAATAATCCACCGCTTAGCTTTCCTATCAATATTTCCGTAAGTCCTCGTATGATTAAAAACCAGTGCGAGTTTTAGAAGCAAATATAACATAATTCACATCCTACATTTCGATTACTTGATCATCATTTTTATCAACACTCTTTAATTTTCATAATTGCATCGCCAATCCCTTTATTTTATCGGCAACTAAATGATTAATTACAATTTTGAGGCATTATTCCTTTTTTTAAATTGTATTTGTTTAAATCATTTCTTAGTGATATATTTACAATTTAAGTTATTGAATCCAACTTCGTTTCCACTCACAAATATTACATTTATTTCTAATATTTAAACTCTTTGCACTCGAGATTGAAGTAACCAATCACTTTATTGCGGCGACTGAGAGGCGACATTAAAATTGACTCCAGTTGTCAGAGAATCGCCAGCGAATACAAATGATCATAAATTCTACGCGTAATTAAAACTTACCACCGTCAGTTTCAAGTTCAATTCGCACCTTCTGTGCGTGAATATCCCGTTATACTATTTTTCTCACCTTTAATTCCATTCATTATATTATCGCTAAACTTTATCTGTTCTTTTCCCAAACAAGCACTACAAAGTCCGGCAGACCAACAAACAGTGTCGCGTTAACCAAACACGGTTCGTATTAACGCGTTATGACTACGAGAAGGTTTGCCATCTTTCGTGGTCCATTGACAAACCGTAGGAACATCTCATTGTCAGTAAGACTAGGGCAACAAGTTTGTCTCGTAAGAAAAAGAGGAAGAAGAAAATGAAGAAGAAGACAGCGGATTTCCATTGACAAGGTGAAACGCGTGTCAGTGAGTGCAAAAGGGCGACGGATGACTGCGCCGTGGCGCAAGCACTAAAACAACATTTTAAGCGGACAAACATGCATAGAATATGATAACAAAAGGCGTGACCGGAGCGGAACACATGTCCAAACATTAGGCACAATGTCCTACCAGTTGGAATTCTACACCCCTCGGCCCCCTTTCGCTGTTTCTCCCTCTCCTTCTCTCCCACTCCCCTTTCTCGCTCACTCCCAGCATGGTCCCCTATTTGCTACGTGCCGCCAACGGTAAAATGTTTGCAATGCGTTACACGGCTATTCAGCCAGTGAAACGTTCCTGTAAACTCCACCTAAATGCCATGCAATGGCCAAGGAATATCCACCGGAAGAATGAACGTTGACCGGTGTCCTTCGTTCACCGGAATCTGCCTTTTCTTCCGGCCACAATGCTTGTCGCGCCAACGAACGGCCCTGGGACCATTTGATGGGGTTTTGATCTTTGAGTGCTTCCTCAAATGTTGCCTTTCGCGATTAAGGCCCGTGAAAAAATCGGGCGTTGTTTGGTTGCGTGTTTATGGGGTGATATACTTCACGCTGACATATATCGGGTAATCAGTGACATTGGCAGATTATTGAGTATTCTTGAATGAATTATTTGGAAAATTGTTTATTTCACGCTAATGCTCTTATTTCGTATGTCGAGGGTGCCTGCGTTAAGTTGCTCGAGAAATATTGGGCCTGGTAATTACTTGTCCTAAACAAATTTGGGTCCACCTGATTTGATATACTTTCGTATACACTTTCTTTCATTATCCGCACCTTTTATAGTATAGTATCTACCTGTAGTCGGTTAATATTTGCTCGAAATGATTTCCGTTCGATGGATGATTTAAAATTTCTATCCGCACTTTCCAATGAATGCATAACACCGGACATACATACGTATATTAACGACATCATAAATCCAACGGAGTCTAACTTATTCCTCGACGAGCATATGATCGCGTCAAACATAAAATTAATAAATCAAACATCATTTACATGAATTACCGTAGAGGAGTTTATTTACTTCCATAAAAAGGGTACTTGGAACATAATAAAAAGTCTCAACATACGGAACCTCCGACAATGAAAAGCGCGTGCCACTTGGTCGAGTGCAATAAAAGTAGAAGATAAATACGAAATTAAAGAGAAGACAGAACAGTCTCGTACTGGTAAAGAAGATAGGAAGAGAGATGATAAAAAGAGAAAGGGTAAAGAAGGAATGGGAGTGTAGGGTTTAGGTTGATCTCTCATTGGCATCGAGCTTGGTTCCTTCCTCGTCTTCGCAAACTCCCTCGTCATGCAAACCCGAAATTCTCCGCGGCGGGAAGTCGTTAGGCGTTTTCTGACGCGAGATAAAATTCTGGGAAGCACGTTGAAACGACTCTCTACTCCCGGGGCCTGGGTATTGTTTTAACGTGTTTGAGTCAAATATTGACGTAAGTTGGGCTCGCAAGCTAGCCTCGAACGAAACGGAACAGAACGGAAGAGATGACGGTAGATGGTAAGAGGAGAAAGGAAAAGGATAGAGGGGGGGGGGGGGGGGGGCAAGCGCGATGAGATGAGATGGAACGACCCACATAACATCCAACGGAGGATGAGAGAATCCGGAGTCCGCTCTTCTAGCCGTCGTCTCGTGGTAACGAACGACTAAAACGACCAGAACAACCGGTAGAACTGAAAACGATGGAAAAGAATAATGCTCTACCTTATTCCACTATCTTTCATCCACCACTTTGTCTCTACACTGACTCCACCTCCTTCTTTTCTCTTCCCCTTTTACCTTCTTCTTGTAACTCATGCGAGTCTACAATTCACCGTCGTAATGTATACTTCCCATTGGAGTCGTCTACGATCTTGTTTGAATTTCCATAAAACGACACCGGGACTTACCCGATCCTGAATTTCGTGCTCGGCTTCGACCGATCAAGTTGACCGAGCGTTATCACCCTTTTCAAACTTTTCTTTCTGATATTTGGTAACCTTGACACATTCACGTGCAGGCATTTTCAGCCGAATGTTACGCGCGTGATATATAACTTAGGCAAAACTTACTCAAACGTTTTCAAACCAGAGTGTAACGTATCTAAAAAATTCACATTTGAGTTATCTGGTGCAAATGTATTAAGTTGAAATTCAGTTAAATTATTGATACGAGAAATCGTGAAATATCGAAGTAAGACGCGCCGTAGGTTACACCTCTTCTTAATTTATTAGTAGATCATTTTTTAAAATTACCATTTTCCCTGAAACGATTCTTGGTACTGTGATCAAGGGGTGCCAAATATTTGTACCCTTACACGTATTACTAAAAATATGATCATCATTATCCTAGGAAATAAGAGTCGTTCCTCCATTATTTCAATATTTTCATCCTTCGCTAGGCGAAGATTAAATATCGAGTTCCGTGGAAACGGAATCACGACAATTCCAGGAAAATGATTTGCGGACGGTCGAACCATCCATCTTTTAAGATACGGGAATGAGTTTGTGCAGGTAGAAGTTGGTGTGCGTAAGTGAAAGGCAAAGTACATTCGTAGAAAAAGGGGTACCGAGAAAATTCAACTGAAAGTATGCCGAATACGAAGATTTAGCATTTCGGTTGAAGTACTTGGATGCATATTTTTACCATTACCTGTGTTTGTACACGGAAGACGAAGTAACGACTACAAATTCTGTTCGTCTACATTCAGAAATATTCAATCTCATGTAAAATGCAATTTTGTGGAGGTAATTTCCTTATCGAATTAATAACGCATTTTATAAGTTTGCTAAGCTCGAAACACCTCGTATGCTAAGCGCATATCCTAGACATCTACGAATGAAATTTGGCTGAATTAGTCGGCCATATTTGTTTAATATTATATTAATAAATGATTTGCTTCACGGAATATTGAATTAAGAAAATGGTTGGTAAATTATGTGATTATATTACATGAGTTAATACAATGATACGGTTGTTCCACTATAAAGATATTAAGTAGTATAACGCGAATATGATCAGACGAAGCATAACCCAGATCCGCCTTAAAGTCTTGTGTAACTTAATATTAATTATTAATATTATTAAGTATTAATATACAATGATTTCTTCAGTTAACTTATTTTCTATGTAATCACTGAATGCCTTTATATAAAGCATCAACAACTTCGTTTTTTAATAACCAATTGCAATTAACCTAAGAAGTATAAGTGGCATATTTTTATCTGCTTCCATTTTTACCAATTATCTCAGTCGCAAGAATTAAACTAGCAGAATTACCAACCTTCTTTTTACATCGCATATACCACTTAAAACTTCCCATACCGATTTACGATCCACAGAAACGATAGAAAGTAACGCTTTCCTTTCACCTCCTCTCGATTTCTATGCGTCTTCCATTGCACGGGAAATCAAAGATGAGAATACAGATTCGAAGGAAGCCTTACGTGCGTAAACCGCTTTGGCTCTCATAAAATCTCATAACCCGAGGGCGCGAGGGGTGGCAAAGGCCGAAAGAAGGAAGGTTCGCTATTCGTTTGGGTCGAAGAGGGAGAGGGGAGAGGGTGAGATTCGATAGAAAGGGCCTCCGGGAAGAAAAGGGAGAAGAATCAGCGCGTGGTGGCTCGATGGGTCGTCACACTGACGAAAGGGTCCAAGTACCGACGTACTTTTGCCTGTGGTGAATTTTCAATAGAAAAAGGACCGGGGGGGGTGAGGGGCGTACTGGGGGGGGGGGGTTGTAGAAGGGCCATTTGTTTGTCTTCCGGATCACGCCTTTAACGGAGCCTTATATAATGCTGCCACATGTACATATGCGTTATGTGCAAGTATAACATCTTCCACCCCTTGTTCTTTGGAAAACTTATTATTCATACTTGGGGATGCTTCTCCTGCTTCGAAGTGCAGATTACAGGACTCCGATGGAGTAGCTGTTGTTGGTTCTTTTTATTGATTTTAATTGTTGCTAAATATTCGTCTTGCATATCATTGTTAGGAAATAATCTGGAAGAATGTTGCTTGTATTTATTATACAGGGTATCCAACATAAAAGTGCCACTAATTATACACCGATATTTGTTTCCGTGTACAAAATATAGATGATCTCGAAAATTGTGCAAACAGCGACAACAGAAAAATTGCCTTTCAGGTATAAATCACAAAATATTTTCAGTATTATCGCGAATAAAAGAAATAATTAGGTAGCTTATTTCACACGGGACTCTCTGTATTCCGTTTCAGTTCACTTTCTTTTGTGGAATATTAAATATTAAGCGTACTAAATCTGGTGGGTGAAGAATGAAAGGTATATTATTCCTGAGACGAATCAAACTTTATTTAGTGATACGATATACAATATTATATTAGAGTCATTTGATAACATAATCGATATATTTGATTAGCAAATATTATCCATCAATAATATCTACCATTTTTACACACGATTGACTACTTTTTCCAGCATTACAAAACACTTACTTACTTTCTATAACTTTCAACCTTTAACTCGGAATGCTGTCGGACAGTGTTCATACGAGATTTTGGAAATTTGGCTGCAATAACAATGTCAAAGTGGCAAGAGGGTTAGAAACGGAGAGAGATAAGAAAACCTGTCGGGAGGTGGTTATAAAAGAGGCGTGCGGGGCTAGTATAAGGAAAAGAGACGAAGTAACATGGCTCTTCTCGGCTCGTCCTTCAAAAGACTCGGAATATTGTCCTGCAGTGCAAACAGTCCCAGACACATTCTGCGTTCCACTTTGCCTCGAGGCTGCGCCAAGACGTTTCGCCTTACCTTACCTTGCCTTTCCTTGCCATGCTATGCTTCGCTTTGCTTTACTCGCCTCGACTCGCTCTATGTTTGCCCGCAGGCAAATGTGTTTCCTTAGGCTGTCCGAAATGTTTGGACGGAGCCTGTGCACGCCCGTGCGACTCTTCACCGATTCAACGGTATTCAACGAATATCGGAAGCCGAGCTTTCAATAAAAATCTGCCGAGATCTCGAAGGGGACGTTTAGCCATTTCTTTGACCACTCCGAACATCCTCCTTCCATTAAAGTGGTTCGACGTTGGGAATACTTTGGGTGTGACGATCGATTCGATATAAGGGGTATCGATATGAGTGTCGGAGTCTTAATGAAATGCTCGGTTTGTATTGGCTCTTAAGTAAATGACGTTGCTTTATGATATTTCCAAGGAAACATAAAGTTTAAGAAATGTTGGTAGTACGAGATAAGAGATCATCGTGCGTTGGTCATCGAGTAGTTTCCACAGTTGAAATCCTGCAATGTTAATAATTGTAGTTTAATCCCTTAAGATTGACTCCACTTACACTTCGTTATTGAATTTTCAATCACCGACAACTATAGTCAATCTTAATGTTGTCGCAATAAACTCGTATTATTAGTGTTAGCAACTTTCCGGTTCCTACGAAAGTTATCTTATTCCTCGATGAGTATCCGAATTACACGATCAGTGCAAACTGCTACTTATTCGTCCTTCAATTAAGTTACAATCCTAACCCTCCAATTACATCCTACCAAGTATCATCATATTTCGATTAATTAAACTGTTTTATGAATCGCAGTTTATATCAGGATATCCTCCCCGTTGGCCGATTGGGTCATCCTCCGTGTATTCCGATCAAAGCCCCTCCGGGCACCGAGTAGACGTTGCATGCCACATCGGGGATGCACTCCCCCGTCCTCCCCGCCTCCCCTGGTAGATGCATACATAGAGAACCTAGAATATACCTGCGGGGAATAGATTAAGCATGTGTTGGCGCATTGTCGTAGAGACACATGTAGGCTCTAAGTAGGTTGTGTGTGTTCAGTTCGCAAACATGTCTGCAGCGTTGTCAGGCGGGCAGGAAATTACGTCCGCCTTTAGCCGCTCTCTATATTACACCACCCCCTGGTTGGTACACCCTTCTATGCCGTTATACGTGCACCTATACATTCGAATTACTTACGCACACTAGGAAGCAACCTAAGGTACACGTATATACGACATCCTTATATTTCGTAGTTGTGTCACTTACACTGTTATACATCGGTGTGTATGCAGACATTCGAGAGGAACGAAGAGGGAGTGTCTCATGTATCTCTGAAGGATGAAGAGGATGAGATACCTCCTCTAGGTAGTACCTACCTGGGCCAGAGATACGTGTGTACACAACCCTCCCGTGTATCCTGTGTATCCTGTGTATGGTACATACCTACGGCTAACAATAATGCGACTAGTTGCAAATGGGATGGATACCCATACCTGCCAACGTGACAACGTGTAAGATGCCACCATCTATCTGCCCGTGAGTCTACGGAATTCATTAGCTACCACGTTATAGTGCATGGTTCTCTTTACCTCTTCCTCTGTTTTCTTCAGCTCTCGTTGCTCGCTTTAATACATTCACTGCGGGACACAAATCCGTGTTTTACGGTACCACATGATATGCAGTTGTAACGTGTATATAATAACTCGAAAGAAAACGGTTTGAGCGATTTATTATATATTACTTTACAGCGTTATCGTGACGTTAGAAATATTGACAATTTTGCAGATATTAGCGATATGTTTTATTGGAATTTTGGTAATATTTGCACCGTCGGTGTATAGTGACTTCTATGGCAGTCGACTTGTTTATTGATACTTAATCGAGCTTTCGTTACTTCCTTGAATTTCACTGCAAATCCTTTCTATAATTGAATGTTATACATGTTATACTTTCTATGTTATGCATTAACTCTTTGGAGCACAGGATTTTAGCACAAAAAGGACCCTAGTTGGACAGAAATCTTATATAAAAACATGGAAAATTAAAAAATAACAAATTAGGCTTGGTTTATTAAACGAAATAAGAAATTATACTCGAATCAAAATCAGGTCAGAGAGAGTATTCCTCGTTGATAAAAACCGGCGGACATCTTTCCGTTATTCCTTCAACCTGATTCGCGGCATCCCCAGTATATTTTTCTCACGGAAACACCGTAATCGTAGAAATTCAGTGGCACGTGCGTTGAACGTGTAAAAGTATAAAACACGAAGAAAAAAGTAACGTTTGAAAGGCAAACTTGCACGCGCTTATTGCGATTGATACTTTTAATAACTGTGTAATATCACTTTTGAAAATGTTTCCGCGTTCGCGTAGGTTCCGTCGCTTTGCGATTGGATACTTTTTTCCGTCGGCCGCGTTTAACTTCTATTTGCTGTTTGCGCGTTGCAATGTTAAAAACCAACGATTTGTTGCACGGAACTTTAAACCAGAAATTTCAGCTGTTAGTTGATAAATTACAATAAAATATCACGCGCGGAAACAATATAAAATAGTATTATTAAAATGCAAAATTTATATATACAGTATTATTATTTTCGTAATATTGCAAATTTTACGAATATTAGCGATATATTTGAGATATATTTGACAAAGAGATAGAAAATATGATTTTCTTTCTAAATCGTGATCAAAAGTGCGGCATTGGACGAAGTTTTCGTGAAAGTGTTAATAAACACGATCGAAGTTTCATCCCCCGAATTGATGGGGTGCAATCAGCTGAGCTTTCGAGGCCGTGCACTATGAATGACGTAGGTGAGGATGGCAGTGGTGATCCACTGTTGTCACAGTGACTCAGTATTTGGACAGGAACCCCGTACCCTGGCCAATGAACGATTCAGCTTTCCGCAAGGAACTTTCTGTCTCTCTCGTTATTGGCGGTAAACTCACTAGTCCCAGCAACGTGAAATATTTGACGCGAACCACGAATTTAATATCGAAACCCCGTCAACTTTAATTGCGTTCATGACTCACTGCCAATCTTGACTGACACTTTTGAGTGGTTCGATGAAAGGCACAGATTTGCTGCAAGATTAATTTATGTTCATTGCGAACAAAAGTTTCGGAAGCTGTTGAATTTATATTGTTATTTTGTACACGGAATTGTTGGAAGTAGCTTCCCTGGAATTGTTGTGAATTCCTACAAAAAATTCCTGAGATTACTAAAAGTGGAATGAACAACTTTGAAGGAAATCAAATATTATAGAAATAAATTCAATGATAATTGGAGGAATTAGTATTAAAATTAATTATTAGTTTTGGGACGTAATCTTGGATCCAATCTTTAGTCCAAAATTAGCAGGAAAGGTCTAATTACAATTTTAACTTCTATATAATAAGTCACCGCATTTATATTATATTTAATATTTTATTATGTAGCGCGCTGTACGAAAATCGCGTGATATAAAGAAAGTCGACGCAATAACTTTAGCGCGTTGTAGGATTTCGCGTTGCAGGAACTCGCGTTATACGGGGGTTTACTGTACTTAATTCGTAGTTTAAGTACAGGAGGTTGTAATCGTGAAATTCAGCGAAAATTCGCGAAGCGAAGGGCACCGGTATTAAATTAAATCGGCAAGATCCTTTAAAGAGGGGTGCACGCGAGATTGTTAGGGTGGCTGTAAGGGTGAGAATTATGTACGTCGGCTTACAATAATATACGTACTAATGCCATGCAAAGCGGCTCTCTCGCTTAGTTATTTCACGGCTGGTACAAACACTCGATATTGTTTTCCTTTCTTTCTAAGGATATATCCTTACTTATACCTTGAAACTTTAATTTCATACACCGTTATACAATATTTAGAATTTCCGATACAAGATACATCACCGGCCATAAGTTTGGGATCACTTACTATCGTTAACCAAATTATTAAATATCTTGTCTATAAAATGGAACGGGATACTTTTCTTTGGGTATATCTGTAGGTTGATGTATGTTGATATTATAAGATAGAAGAGTCGCATCAATTTCGTATATTTCATTCTACATTAATTATACATTTCGCTTAATACGCGATTCGTCGAAGTATCCCCCTTTTTTCATTATTGCTATTTTACATATTTTTGACATACCCCGACAAGTTTGTGTAATGTTTCTTGCTGCATAGTTCGCCAACCTTCTTGTAGTAAAGTTATTTCTTTTGGGGAAACTAAAAACCGACAGATTTTAAAGGTAACAATATCTTATTACACCCAGTTGCTAATACAATATGTGTCTGCATGGCAAGAAAACAGTTTAATATTAATGGTAAAATTATAAACTGGACAAAGGTTTTATTTTCCATTCTAATGTTCATTCTAACGCTTAAAGTAAACGTTCTTTTCAGTATTTATCAATGAAAAACCTGTCAAGTTCTGCTAAAAAATGTTGCCTTCCAATTTTCCTTAAAAATTGGCATAAACTTTCCGAACAATCCAATACATCGAAGTTAAAATATCATACTCAACTAACGAAACCAAAATATCAACGAACCCACACATCGTTAGAAATTCGTGAAAAGGAAGGAAGCATGAATAAAGCTCGATCGAAAGGCGCAATTCAAGTACAACAAATTGATGTCGTTCACTCGTCGAGGCTCAGTGAGGGGATACGATTGGGTGGCGAGGGTGGATAAAACGGTGGGGTGGGTTTAAAGGTAGATTCTCCCGAGGGATAGTTAGGAGAGGTTTCGCGACAGACGGGCTGCAGCTCGTGTAAACAATGGCAAGCCGGGTTCCTTCAGGAAGGTTAGTGCCGTGGGTGGACGCGAAGTAGTATGCGTGTATGCGTGAGGTGCTTATTGGGTCCGTTGGGGCCGTTCGGGCCGTTTCCGAGCGGAGAAACAACCCTCTGACCAAACACACCAACATCAATCAGCACCAGTCACTCGAGCCTCTGCCGTTCCACCATCGTCGACATCGCGATATTGCCTACATTTACATCTGACTACGAAAAAAGGTAATGCTCGATTCATCACCCGATCATACTCGAGATACCCATTTTCATTTGCCGCCGATAACGCTTCTTCTTTACGGCTTATCAATCACTCTTCATACTCGAATTTATTCTTATCAGAGTTTATTGACTGGAATTCTGCGGTTTACATTACCTGTCTACATTTTCTGTTCGCATTCATTGTTCACGTTCTTTGGAAACCCCGGCATTTAAAAAAGTTTGAATGACGTTATTTGCGAGCAAATATATATTTGGCGCGAGCGACTCTATTTTAGTCCCTTTATGAGGTTTATTAAATCATTTTATATTATTTAGAGTCGTTAAAAGGTCGTTGAATGTCACTGAAAAGGAGCTCCGTACTTACTTCGAATGTCAATGATACAATTTCTGATTACAATATAATTTAATTATTATATCTCAATTTTGATATTCAATTATCAATAAGGCAGAGAGATTGTCAGAATGTGGTAAAATTGTAAATGACAATTGGTATCGTTAACACTCTATGGCTACATGTAACTTTGAAGTCACATACTTCTCTATGTGTATCTTTGATTTCATTTAATTTTGGTCGTTCTAATAATAATTATAAAATGATGCGCAATCGATGATGGATTTAATGAAAGGTGTATGAAACTAACTGTGGTTGGTAATCGTGCGCAGGTTCTGTGCAGATTCGCACGCGATTGGTAGAAGTGTCCAATGAAAATCTGAGTCAAGTATTACATTTCCAGGTAAACAGGGTTGTTTATTCAATCGGTACACCCTGCTCCCACTTGACCAGCCCCGTTTTATTAGCCCCACGCAAACCCCCTTTCTTGGTACCCCTTTTTTTTACAACCTCCATTCTTTCCATCGTTTTAGTTCAAACACGGTTAACCAATTGGAAGAATACCAACGTTTACATCCGACTACAGATTTATGCTTTTCAATTACTCGACAGGATTAAGCGATCAATTAACATCAGCAAGCACAATGGAAGTACTTATAATCATTTATGGATCTGCATATAATTAGCATCTTTTTAATGACGCGTAGTTTTTAGTACCCACCATTCAATTCTCTCTTATTCGTTTACTCTTTAATATATTGTTGTAATATACAGTTTTTGGTATAACGCTTTGAAACGAAGTAGGGTATTTGAAAAAACTGAGCTCTCGAATTATGTGGCGTTCGAAATTCCAAAATATTAAGTATTCTAGGGGAATTATATAATCGGTGGAAATTAAATATTCTATGGAAATTAAATCAAAATATTAGTTATTAAACGAAAATATCGATATTATACACAGTCGTGCCGATGTCCAAATCCTATAACACTCTATAACAGATAAGGACTTCATAATCATATCAATTAATAATAACTCGGATATTAAAGTATCAGACACTATATGAAGCCAGTTATATCAAACATTTCATAATCAAGTATTCTGACAAAATATGACGAAACGAGACAAAATATATGAAATAATTCCTAAAGAATCAGTGTAGCGCGGAAACAATAATCAGACATTTGAAAAACGGTCGGCGCGGAGCGTAATATATGGGGAGTTAAAATCGAGTTAAAATTACGGGCAGTCACGGTGCATCCATTAAAACTAAATCGTCGAGAGAGTCCATGGTATCTGGTCCCTCCCCCCTTCGTCCCACTCCGCATCAGTCACCCCCTTCCCCGAAAAGTGCATTAATTATACGAATGCGGACGTGCGCGAGTGCCGGCCAGGAATATTTTAATCTACTTAAAAAGCCATCCGTTTGAAAGTAATTATCGCGATGAAATTAAAATGTCAACCTGGCACGGCGCGTGGATGTTTGTGTTTTGTGATCACCCGCCATCCTGTTTACCTGCAAATCTAACTAATCTAAATGGTAATGCGTCGAGAATTACGATACATGGACCACTCGCTCTCTTTCTCGCTCTCTTTCTCTTTATATCTGTCCACGAATTTTACGGTTTTGTCCGGTTGTTTGCCGCATTTTATTCGAATCCTCGGACTACGTCATCGTGACCTCGTTATCGGGGAGGTTTTAATGAATTTTCGGTAATTACGCGGGTGGTAAAGTGCTTTATAAAATATTTATTTGGTGATATATGAACCGCGATTGATAGTGCTTTTAAAATATAATATAAAGTATAGGCCTGATTACTGACTTAAGCAATTTTTTCATGACACGATTTTTGGTCGTGCTTTGTGAAATTTGAGTGAATAGCTTGTTCATGTATCATTATGGTTTTCGGTCTTATTTTTATTTGATTGATGTCACTTTTATTTGGACTTATGGTATAATGGAAAAATGGGATGTTCCGCTAATTATGATTCTAACACATGTTTAGATGCCCTTTACAAAAAAGAGATCAAAATTTTAAGCATTTTCTGACATTTTGGATCAACTTGTTTTTCGACCAGAAATAATTTTTAATGCATTTGTTTCGACCAGAAATCGTCCTACAATATGTTTATACATCATATAACATCGATTTGGGCCATTTAGGAGCGAAATTAGCGATTTCCAATTTTTGACCATTTTTGAAGGTATACCCCTTTACATTTTTTTCGACTTGGTTTCGACCCATTTTTGACTAATAAAAATTTTTTAACCGCTTCTTTCGACCAGAAATCGTCATAGAATATGTTTATACATCATTTACCATCGATTTGGGTCATCTAGAAGCGATTTTGGCGACTTTTAATTTTTGACAATTTTTGAAGGTATACCCCTTTACATTTTTTCGACTTGGTTTCGACCCATTTTTGACCAATAAAAATTTTTTAACCGCTTCTTTCGACCAGAAATCGTCATAGAATATGTTTATACATCATTTACCATCGATTTGGGTCATCTAGAAGCGATTTTGGCGACTTTTAATTTTTGACAATTTTTGAAGGTATACCCCTTTACATTTTTTCGACTTGGTTTCGACCCATTTTTGACCAATAAAAATTTTTTAACCGCTTCTTTCGACCAGAAATCGTCATAGAATATGTTTATACATCATTTACCATCGATTTGGGTCATTTAGAAGCGATTTTGGTGACTTTCATTTTTTGACGATTTTTGAAGGTATACCCCTTGACATTTTTTCGACTTGGTTTCGACCCATTTTTGACCAATACAAATTTTTTAACCGCTTCTTTCGACCAGAAATCGTCCTAGAATATGTTTATACATCATTTACCATCGATTTGGGTCATCTAGAAGCGATTTTGGCGACTTTTAATTTTTGACAATTTTTGAAGGTATACCCCTTTACATTTTTTCGACTTGGATTCGACCCATTTTTGACCAATACAAATTTTTTAACCGCTTCTTTCGACCAGAAATCGTCATAGAATATGTTTATACATCATTTACCATCGATTTGGGTCATCTAGAAGCGATTTTGGCGACTTTTAATTTTTGACAATTTTTGAAGGTATACCCCTTTACATTTTTTCGACTTGGTTTCGACCCATTTTTGACCAATAAAAATTTTTTAACCGCTTCTTTCGACCAGAAATCGTCATAGAATATGTTTATACATCATTTACCATCGATTTGGGTCATCTAGAAGCGATTTTGGCGACTTTTAATTTTTGACAATTTTTGAAGGTATACCCCTTTACATTTTTTCGACTTGGTTTCGACCCATTTTTGACCAATACAAATTTTTTAACCGCTTCTTTCGACCAGAAATCGTCATAGAATATGTTTATACATCATTTACCATCGATTTGGGTCATCTAGAAGCGATTTTGGCGACTTTTAATTTTTGACAATTTTTGAAGGTATACCCCTTTACATTTTTTCGACTTGGTTTCGACCCATTTTTGACCAATACAAATTTTTTAACCGCTTCTTTCGACCAGAAATCGTCCTAGAATATGTTTATACATCATTTACCATCGATTTGGGTCATCTAGAAGCGATTTGGGCGACTTTTAATTTTTGACAATTTTTGAAGGTATACCCCTTTACATTTTTTCGACTTGGTTTCGACCCATTTTTGACCAATAAAAATTTTTTAACCGCTTCTTTCGACCAGAAATCGTCCTAGAATATGTTTATACATCATTTACCATCGATTTGGATTATTTAGAAGCGATTTTGGTGACTTTGAATTTTTGACGATTTTTCAAGGTATACCCCTTCACATTTCTGGAATTTTTGATCTACCTATTTCTTGACCGGAAAAACATTTTAACGCACTCGTTTCAACCCGACATTTTTCTAAACTACGTGTGGGCATCAACTACTATTGAATTCCACCCTTTAGAACCAAAACTGAAGATATCAAAGTTTCGACCATATTTCAAAGAATTACCTCCGAAATTTGACACAAATAACTCTGATGTGCGTATTATATTCTATCGCGCCAAACTGTATTCAATTTTTCTTAAGAATAATGTATCGAGGCAATATAAACCGTCGGAGAAAGAGGTCGAGCGAATATCATGAGATCTTCTTTTTATGCGAGTCCTCGAAGCTTCCCGCCGAAGAACGTGAGGTGCAACGAGCACCGCAGCCAATTTCAATATTTGAGGAAACTCGGGTGACGGGAGTTCCGCAAAATTTGCAGGTAAAAGGCGAAAATGCCCGCACTGTTTTAACGAGTCCTTTAAGGTATACTATGCCAAGAGGCTTTGTTGACAGTGAAACAAACTATTTAGGGTAATACAATGCAACCAAATCATTTAAATTAAACACCAAAACCGAATTACCACTTTCACCATTATGTCGACTGATCGTGATTTAATGTTATTTAAATAAATCCTATCAAAGAATAGATGTGAAGCAATTTCCAAATTTCTCGTTTTTCGAAGTGTGCCACTTTAAATAATTGCTAACCAACCACTAAATTTCTAACATAATTTGGATTCGATTTCGACGGATCATGATGAGTCTATAAAATTGTAAAAATAAATATTTTCCAATTTCGAAAGGTGAAATGAAATATTACTCTTCTGATCTTTGAAATGTTTTTTTTGCGTTTCACGGAAAATTATGATTAAATTAGAAAAAGTTTAACAATGCATATCGTTTTCCACTTTGAAATAAGTACAAATACTCGATGTTATTTTATTGAACAAAAAATTTAATATGTGTCAAATAATTAGTTAAATACATCACGAATATATTAAAGTATTATTAATGGATTAAACACCAGACAACGAAATCCCGTGTCTCGACGAATACCATTCGATTCAAAATCTTCAAATTCATCGCTCCGCAAATCGTATTCAATTTCAACAAGTATTCCAAAAAAAAAAACAAAAAAAGGCAGACTCACCAATCCAATCAAAGCCTTTTTTTCCCCGGCAAACCATACGGCTGATAAAACAAATACTTCCGAAGGGCAAAGTACGTGGAAAAATGACACGGTTATCTCCTATGAGAAGGAAAGTTAAAAACCAGAAGCTAAGTACATAGACCCCCGTGGAATTGACTTTGGGGCAAAAAATCTGAGGTGCAAAAGCGACGCCTGGTAAAAGCAACAGCGATTTCTTTTGTAGCCGGTGAACTGGGAAGGCGGTGGAAGGGTAAGGGAATAGGGCAGGCATGGTGGGAAAGGTAGAAAAGGGGTAGGAAACGGTAGAAAACGGTAGAAAACGGTAGAAAAAGAGAGAAAAGGGAGACGTGGAAGTAGTTTTGTTGAATGGGCAAAAGCGCGAGCATACGGGGGTGGAGCTGCGGGTCCAGCGATCGACCGCGTGAAATCGACCACCTCGCGCACTACTCGTGAACCCACCATCCACCGTCTACCATCCACCATCCACGGTCCACGAACCGTTTTCCCAACCCCCTTCGCCACCCTTCGCCGCCCTTCGCCGCCCTTCGCCATCCACCGTCCACCCCCTCGTGCTGGTTGTATTATCGTACGACCGCACCGGGTAGCCCCTACATCGTCAACATGTCCGGGACAAGCAGACGCGAGCGCGCGCGCGTTCGCCCGCACAACCACCCCTTTATTGCGGCAGCACACCAACAAATTCTCAATACGTGTGCTGCTATACTGGGTGATCGGTGTAATGGTTCCTGGAAGATAGGATCTTACCTCCTTCTATAATGTCACGCGATGTAATTCATGAATTTCTATGAGAATCCTTGGTATGTTGATATTCATTGGGTACTTAGGTATTATATTATATGAATAAGTCATAAGTCTCGGAGATTTTAAGAGTTATGTATTGCGATGGATTGTGGTAATTGAAATGTGATGTGTCTTTTTACGAAGTCTGTTATGAGAAAGGAATTTGATATTGACCGGAAAGATATTTTAACGCTCTGAAATTGTTTATTGTGAAACTCTTCATTTGTTATTTGAAGGTGTTGTGATATTAAATGTTCAAGATTTGGAAATTTTAACTTTCTTTTATTGCGTTAGATTCTGATAATTGAAATGTGACGTGACTCTTTATGAAGTCTGTTATGAATTACAAATAATCCAATGAGCCATGAATTTCTAGGAAAGAAAAACTTAGACATGTTACACAACAAATAAATTCGATATAAATCTTATATTTCACATGACAATATAATATATGCAACACAATAGTACAACGCTACGATACACTTGTCTTTGTCGCCCATTAAAGCATCGTGAAAAACAACAATAAAGAACAACATCTTCGATTATGAATTGCAAATAATCGAATTAACCATTAATTCCAAGGGAAGTTCGCAGAAATAAATAATTATTGGCACAGACACCCAGTATGCTCGGAGATGAACATAACTGATCGCAGTTGGTTGGCTGGAGAGAGAGATGCTCATTGGACGATGTAGTACATCGTCGGTGTGTGCCGTGATTAAACCACCCTTCTCGGGTTCCTACCATCGTTTTCCACCCCCCCCCCTAACAACTGCCGGCGGGCAACATGGCTGCCGCTAATTAGCGGCTAATTATTATTTATTGCATCGGACGCGAACCGGTCTCGAAGCCTGCTCCCCAAAGCACACCGACGGTACACGCGCGGAGTGCGCGTAATATAACTGGCACTACTCTCTATCCAGGTGGTTGGTCATACTGTCGGCCCTCGGGCAAAAAGCCAATCGGGCTACGTTACGTATGATCCGCATACGAGAGAAATCAATCTGGGTTGCCGCACTGCCTACGAACATAATTTTATACGCGCATCCAACGAGATTCTGTCGCATGGAAAACGAAGATAACGTGACACTCGACTGCTAAATGGAGATTTAAATGTAAGGGATGAAGAGTGAGAATAAGCAAGCGGAGGAACTTGCTTCTGTTAAGTTGCGAATGATTAATGATGCTGTCTAGAGGATAGTGATTGAATACGTTGGTAACGGTGTTTATTAATTCGAGTCGAAATGGTCCTAGAACATGTTTAGGCATCATATACCATCGATTTGGGGCATTTAGAAGAAGGATTGGAGACTTTAAAATTTGAACATTCTTGTCTTAAGTTGCGAATGATTAATGATGGAATATAATGGATATTGATGGAATACCTTGGAAATGGTATTTATTAATTGCTTGCTTCTTCCGACGTTGCAACTAAATGACAATTATTATTCATTGGTATTTAATTATTTTCTTTATTTTCTTTCATTATCTGAGCCCTTTCTGCTTCTCACGTTGCATAATAAACATAATGAAATCGATTAATTTATTTCTACTTCTATTCTTATTATTGACGACATACATATTTGACATATACGGAACATATAAATATAGAAATATAGCTGAGTATATTGTCGGTAGTTGCAGTGTTAAAAAGTCTTAAAAGCTGTGCCAGTATCCACCCTAAGTGGACACCATCCCCCGTAAGATTAAAAAGCAAACGAAAGAGTAAATTAAAGGAACATTATCGTGTAACCTCGTCCACATCGATGTAACTGCAATCACTAGCCGCGTAATCATGCAGTACAAACATACAATGAGGCTCTATGAATGGGTACACAATGTTTCCAAGTCAGAATCACTGGAAGTGTGTGTACACAGGAATAAAGGGCACGATCAATTAATCGCGGCTAGGTTTGCGGTAAAAATCCATCGAAGATCATCCGTGAGATATTCGGTCGGTCTAATAACGAGGGAAATGGAAGAATTTTTTGTCACGGGACAATCGTCGGGTTGTAGAGGGTTTGAGAGGGCGAAGGATGAAGGGGGTGTCGTTGGAGAGAGTCGAGTCGAGTTGCGGCCGGATCGGTTGAGTTAAGTCGGGCCAGGTCGAGTCGA
This sequence comes from Nysson spinosus, assembly GCA_910591585.2. Classification (NCBI taxonomy): domain Eukaryota; kingdom Metazoa; phylum Arthropoda; class Insecta; order Hymenoptera; family Crabronidae; genus Nysson; species Nysson spinosus. The sequence continues at coordinate 13,372,140 of OU342830.1, read as the reverse complement.
GCAGAGGTACCAACAGGGCGGTCGCAAATATTGGTATTTGGCAAAGACTATCCTTGATCCGTGTCTCTCTTTCTCTTTCTCTACATTTCCTTGCCATCCCGTCCTCCCCTTCGCCCCCCCCCCCGACGACCCCGCTGCATTCTCTCACTTCTACCATCCTCTCTTTTCCACGCCGTTATCTCTCCTTTTCGCGCCCTGGTGCCGCTCTTCTCGAACTACCCTTCCCTCCCTCCCTCCCCCTCTCCCTCCTACGCCCAATAACACGCCGATCGGACAATGTCCAGTTCTCGTCACCTTTCGACCTTCTGACGGACATTTGTCCCTTCCTTTGCTTACACCGAAATCACCTTCGACCAAGAATGTACTACCTCTTCTATTGGAGTATAAACATTTCTGGATGCTAGTCGAATAAGTTATCTGTCAACTATCAATTGTTATTGTTTCAATACTAGAACCACCAACAATATACTCTTAGGTATACTAGATCTTATTAAAGAATATAGTTAATTATTATTTGTATGTGATACAGGTTTTACTTATACTTGTAGAAAAGGTTATTCGACACTTTAAGATTGTTTTTAATGTTACAGTGATTCCGAATGAATATGTTTGTATATTTATGTACTTATATGTCCTTAAAAATAAGGACGGATGACGGAAATGTATTAATCGATTTCATTATGCTTACGTATTATATAATACCACGTGTACCGTGGAAGACGGAGGGAAATGGAACCTTTTAAATTGTAATGTTTTTATTAAGCACCGCGGACCCTCCATTTTGTTTGCTTTGGTAGTTCTACTGTTAATACTTCGACATAATGATTTGCACGGAAGTAATTCCCATAAATCAAGTGTAGTAATTACAATTCTGTAGTTCATATTCTTGTATCTTTATTCAGCTTTATTTGGAACTGATTGAATTCAATTGATACTAGGTTATGTAATTTTGAAAACACTTGTAGGGACAGTAGTCGTGGAAATGAAATTTTTCGGAAGTTTCAATCGCGCCACCCGGAACACTTGTCGCGCTGGATTCAGCCAAATAGAATCGAGTCAATAAATATGGTTGCGTCATAGATATCGGTTATTAAAAATCAGAAATGACGATCCCAGGACGTCGATCAATGATATTCGAATGACATTCTCACGGGTACGTGGCGTCCTCGTATAAATGGGAATCGTACGAAGAACTTTCATAGGCGTTAATGTTTGTTCAGGCACTCGCTATCGCGTTCTCAGTACCGAAAAATCTACGAGATAGTCTTCTTCGTCGTCTCCTCGCTTATGCGAGTGCATACCGACGGCTCTTTCTTCTCCTAAAGCGTGTTCCACACCTAAATTAACCTCTAATCTGCTTTCCAACACCTGCGATATTATCGTCGTATCTTAAACAGTGCGAGCTAAAACCTTTTATTCATAAACTTCTTCCATTGAATACATTTCAAAGTAATTACATATCTTTTTTCTTATAAATCTCCTTTATTCATGCACCAGTCATACTATTTGTAGACATTTTACATGATTTGTATTTATTTTACCACCCGCTCGATTCACTCATTTATTCCAACCACAATCGTTCCAACGGAGGTATTGGACAGTTGTCCAATGGGTGTAATTACGTAATTTCCTTGGTAGTGGTATTACACAGTCTTTTAGTGTCGGGTTTTGGTGGATGAATTACATATCTGAAAATATCTTTGAGCGCACTTAATGTCCAGGAAGATGAAACACGGCAAAATATATTCTTAGAAGATATACTTAGTTGTTATTTACATTTATTTATATATTTTAAAGTCATACTTCCAAAAGGAACCCAGGGAAATCAAGTGCAGGAAAAGATTACTGTTATGATAAATATTAAACATCAACATATCCGAATCCACTTTTAAATAAATTAATGCGCACAGAATTGCGTCACGGAACATAATTTACCAAAATTTCTAAATCGAAAATTTTAGGGTTGTTAACACTTGATCTACCAGACAGAATCCCAATTATATACATATATTAACATATTTGCACACAAATTATGGCTGAAAGATGTGATTTAATTCGATTCAATTTTATTCGGCTCTGCGCACTATGTACATCAAATAAAAGCGTATCAAGTATTAAACAATGCGTCGTTTTATATTCAAGTAATATGATCAAAAATTGCACACAAATCATTTCGACGATTTTGGTAGTTCTATTGTTAATCACCAAAACATTTTCAAGGCGTACCTATACCTTTTGTGATAGAAAAAAAAGGAATCTCTTCTGTGCATGGTGCTTAAAGGTGCGTAGAAGGAAAGAAGTTTGGTGTGGCATGGCGGCGATAGAACCAGCAGGGTACACAGAGGAAGCACCGCGGTGCAAAGCAAACGTGCGACTACTAAAGCTAATCTCAAAAATGATAACGCTAAGATAACGTCGGCCCAGATGTCAGACGTTGCGTGCCACAAGAAACGCGTTGTTACCTTCTTCACCTTCTATCCATTTAAAGCTGTCACAAAAAGGAGACTTAACGGCAACCCTTAACCCTTTGCACTCGGAAGCGTTTCACAGTCGCCTCTCGAGTGCAAACGATTGAAATCGGGTCGGTGAGTGCGGCCAATATTTTTGATGGAATAATTGGAAACACCGAAAAATTTCATTTCAATTGTGGTAGAAAGAGGTCTAATATGTTTAGCGTAAAATTATGAAAACATGCCTTCGAAATCCGGCATTCGTCTGACGACAATTTGAATTAATTTCAACTTAATAAAGATGGACATTTGAAACTTCAGACTAAATTCGAAGGAAAATCAAAAGTTAGGAAAACTTGCTTTGAAAATCTCACAGTTGGCGGACGATAATTTTGATTTCATAATACGCTTCCATATTTATGTATATATATAAATTATAGCTTAAAGATTCAAGTTAATTAATGGATTCAATTATTTCCATTATGTATGTAAAATCCCAAAAAATACGCCGTGGTATATTCGGAATAATTTAATGAAAAATGACAGACAAGTCATTTTGACACGCTTAGTAGTTGTAGTGTTAAAGTGGAATAAAGAATATAAAATCGCGAGTTTACGATAGCAAGTGTATCGGTTGGCCAGCGAAGGTTTTAATCGACAGTGGCGTAGAACCGAAACGGGCCATTCTTGAAACACGAGCCCCGTTCGGAATGTCGAGAGATCGGAAACTCGATAAAGCCCTGTTTTCGAACATAGGCGTGTACCAGGCCGCAGGAGTATGTACTTTCTACAGGTTTTGCCCCGCCCATTCAGAGAACGTTTTATATACTCCTAAGGGAAAGTATACGGTGACGATGTGGGTTACACGTGTTTTCCCCGTTCTCCCTTTTTTTTCCTCGCCGTCCACGTTCACCATATTAGACGACGTCGGCTCTTTTACTCCCGACATTAGAAGCGCCTCGATCGAAGCCTTCAATTCCCTAGCTTCGCCGTAATTTGCTTTGTAGATTCTAGGCGCCTCAGAAATTTCTAATTCGTTGCGTTGGCTATTGACGGAAGTACCAATGTTCTTCATCTTCCACCTGGAAATTCGATGTTTTCAATAATCGTACATTTAGAAATAATTAACTTGGCCCCCACCTTCTTTTGGAATTATGAATTTCAAATATATTGTATGTAATATATTTTTCATATTGTAATAGGTATAATATAAATTGATAATATTAAGGGTACCGGGAAGTAATCAATTCGGGAGTGGAGAATTTTTTCGAATTTGATTTTTTCGAAAAGGGAATTATAGGGATCGTCTAATAGAATAATGTTTAATATGAAAGAGTAAATTAAGTTTCATAATATGAAAAATATATATATTGTAATGTATCCGACATCGTTTTTATAAAAGTAAACTTCAGTAACTACGTTTTTTTCGAAAACTCTGGTTTTGTATTTGTTGCTGTAACTTTTTATTTTGCATCTATTGGAAGAGCCGTGATTTTTGCTTGGAAATTTTACTTTCATAACGATATAGTTTATCATAATATTATTAATTCTCTGGAGTACAAGCTTTATTTTAATTCGTATAAATAATTACAGATTTATGATAAAAAAGAATGTGACGCGGTCTACGTTAAATAGGTGTGATGCCCAAATTGGAATTTGGGTCTCTAAATTGCCATGAAAACCCGACATTAAGCATAAAAAATAATTAGTCTCTAACAGCATAGGGAATTCGGTACATCATTATGTTTCAAAGAAAATATCCCCTCTTATTATTACGGCCCAATTACATCACCATAAGTCCCCCAATTCACTCAGAATTGGTCCCCGCCTCGAAGTAATCCCGACATTACGATCGTCGCTTTTGTAACACGACGTTTATTCACATTAACAAGGTCTGATTAAAAGTCGAAACGAAGGCGGCCTTAAGTCCCAAAATGAGAACGTCTGCCAGGTAATATATCACCGGTTGACGCCAATAGAACGACCGGCCGCCATAACAATAAACCACCTAATTGCTTCGACACGAGACGACACGGATCCTCGTCTTTGTTGGCAACCCTTAATCGTATAGTTAGTCAACCGTTGACCCATGGTGACACGTAGAGAACAATTTTGCCGGAACGATTATCAGCGTTTACGATCGAACACCATCCAACATGGCCACCATTGTTTTGTTTTTCACTTTTGTTAGGGGCACGAGAACTTTGTCATGGAATTTGGCGCAGCCCAATTGGAGTCCTTTGGAAATCTTTATATTATAATTTGTGCGGTATTGTTGATAGGATGGATTGTATTAACCGGGACACTCGAGTGCAAGGAATAATCCTGTGACAGTTGTTCCTGTTTGTCATGCAATTTTATAATGATCTGGAATATTTTAGTGAAATTATGGGGTTGTATTAATTTGAGGAGAGAATGGTAATGTTGAGGTGAATTTCACTGTTTAATGTGAAATGAAGAAGCTTTGGACGGGCAGGTGTATTTTGGGAAATTATGGTTTTTGACAATTTCGATCGGACTGTTTTTGATAGGACAAAATTTTTAAACCGCTTCTTTCGATTTAAAATGGTCCTAGAACATGTTTATATATCATCTACCATCGATTTGGGCCACGTAGGAGCAAAGTTGACGACTGATTTTTTGACGATTTTTATATCTTAGTATTTAAAACAATATTGTATATTTGTCAAACATTTCCACCTTTGCCCACAATTCTACTTTGAACCGTGCGCACTATGTCAACACGACACTAGCACAGCATTACAGTATTTCAATTAATAACACGCCACACAACAAACGCCGTCCCATTCACCCCTCTGCAAATGATACGAAAGGAAGAAGGTGGATCCAAAAGGGGTACGATAAAATCATTAAACATTCCATATCGTGCAGTGCCCATAAACGACGGAAAAGTAAGGGTCTCCGGTTACGTCGGAACCTGTCATCATCGCGAATACCAGATAACGTAAATCGTGTTCCGTGAGAAGCGGTAATCGTTAAAACCGGAAACGAGTCCTCGTTGTCTCGCGAGGAGACACGTGTCGATAGATCCCTCGCACGCGCGTAATCGAGAATCGTTCTCTTTTCGTACAACTCGTAAGAAAAACACCTGCGGCACGCGTCGATGTGGTGCTTTCGAAATATTATTCTTTGAATATCGTGGAAACATCATTTTCTAGCATGATATTTGAAGAAAGTAGAAAATGGAGAACAAAGAACAGCACGCGGGAGGTCCGTGCACGGTGATGGTAGAAAAATCACCTAAATAACGGCTGATTGCGGGACAATGAACCCCACCAAGATCACCGTGAATGAAAGGGACGTTTTTAAGTCCCATTTCTTCCATCTTGGATATTCATGATCCACTTGCTAATTCGAGTATTTTTAAGTCCCAGAGTGCCAGACAATGCAGGACATTGGGTCCAGAAGTAATTTGAATATCGGGAGAAGAGTTCCTTTGAAATTTCTTCGAGTATGGCGATAGATTTTAATCGCTTGTCATTGATGGCGCATATCTTGCGTGGTGTTTCCTCGATGTGTCTCGGTTTTGGGTGAATAACGCGATACGGCATTCAATTGGAGAGTTCTATTGATAGAAAGACGTTTTTTTTTATATATTCAAGAATCAAGTAAACCCAACTCCGTTTCACACGAAAGTTTTTTATACCAATTTATTTCTTTCATTTATTATTTTATTTATTGTTATTATTAACGGGGCTTTTTATATATTCAAGAATCAAGTAGACTTATTTCTGTTTTGCACGAACATTTTTTACACCAATTTCTTACTTTCTTTTATTAATTAATTTATTTTGATTATTAACGGAATGAAACCCTTTTTATTATATTATAAACGTAATTAAATTTGTAAAGATATAAATCGTGTGGATAAAAGCATACATATTTCTTGTTATTCTTTCTTTTAGTGTTTTAGACTTGATCTTAATATTGCTAATATTGTTGGGAAAGTATCTTCAATGCAATCTGATTTTGAGTTATGAAATGTTGTAGATATACAGAATTTGATATGAATCTGAAAATATGGACATTTCTACGAATTTGATATAAATATAGATTCCAGATAATCAAACACTGCACACCATCTCCATTGATCTCCTACAGTAAATCAGAAATAAGTTTCTAGCCTTTATTTCAATAATAATAATATTGGAGATATGAATAATAATAATTATATCGAAGTAATAACGGTAATATATAACCTAATATTATATTATCACGTTACTCGTAATTACTAATAAATATTTCTCGAGAAAATATATGAGAATTTCATTTGAATTTTAAAACATATGATTTGAGAGTTTCTCGGAATTATTAGTATATCAACGAAGCAGTATCGATTTCGCGTAAACTGGAATTCCTAGAAAACCGTGGTTTCAGGAACCCGGCGATTCGTTCCATCCCCGTCAATATTCCTGATTGAATGCAGACCGTGTGATTAGCGTGTCACTAATTGACTGGTTTAGGGTGATTCGGCATATGGTGATCATCCGTAATTTTTCAACCGTACCTCGTCACCCTTCTGACTCTTTTTGTTCGTCAACCCTAAACAGAGTATCTCGGCTCATTCCTATTGGACAACGAGTAATTCACTGACAAAACGAACAGGTTGCTGGTAATTTGTGTGATGTATCCACTCATCGAAGTACGATAACATAGTGCCACTTACAAAATGTAATGACACCTAAAATATTCATTGCGGAATTTTGCTTAATAATGTTATATTGATAAAAAATGCTATAAACACCAAAGTATACCTTACAAGAGTGTTTGTCAGTTGCGTGTGAGATTTTCATAACTAATTCTGTTGCACATAATTTTTAGGTGCAATGGTCTTTCAAAAAAAGGGGGTTTTGTATTTGAAGTAATAGCTAAAATTTTCGTGTCTCAGAAAATAGATAACGAAAGAATTGTTAATACGATATCAGTATGACAATCTCTTTACTACAAATTATTTATCTACAAATATTCGAAAAATGGTGTGTCTTCTAATTTTCTAGAGATTCTCTAACTTGACATTTTTTAAATATTTTCTATCTCCTAATTTTCGAGAAATTCGCAATCTAGTAATTTTCAGAAAATATTCTGTCTACAAATTTCCGAAAGATCTTCCATCGAGAACTTTTCGAAAAATGAGTGTTGACTTAGTTCAAGTGCTCGAATTAATAAAATAAATCGTTAACAAAATGGCATAAAATAAACCATAAATAAAATTATAAACTTCCAATTCATTCGGGGTTATATTTTATACGATTACCTTCAACCAACAAAATTCATATTTAATCACGCTATTACGATATTCCTAAAACACGACAAAAATATGATTCCACAAAAGTCGTGGGAACGGAAGAGCGAAGGTGTATCCTGATGGACACACCGATAACAGGTGTCGGATGTCGAGGATTAACAAATCCCACCGAATTAGATATGCCGATTCAGGTCGATTTTTACGGCATATCCGGTCGGGCATTGCGCAAAATCCGCAATTCAAGGAGCAAATCGTTTTGGTAGTCTTCTAAGATTCCCCGGAAAATTATTGGTCAGCCAAGGATGACTGTGGATCTAAAGGTGTCTTTTATTGGGTAACCCGAAAGTAGTGTCCGTGTCTAATCAAAGAACGGTCAGCGAAACCATCGAAAATTCCCAAAGATGTACCTTCCAGGATCATCCCCGTAGATTACCGAAGATTTGGAGGTCCAAATTTCAAGGATCCAGTCGCAACCGTTTGAACCTGTTTCGCCTAACAGGATCCGGATCCTCCAACGGAAGGCGGATTTCATGGGAAAAGGTTTCGATTCATATCGAACTGTATCGAGATTTTTCTGCCCTGTTTTCTACGATTTTCTAATCCGTTCACCGATGAAAGAAACTTCGACCTTCTTCTAACCATTCTTGGTTAGAAATTAAAGGCGGTTTAAGGAAGATTTCGGTCGTTTCAGTTAATTTTGTTCCAAGGATGTTGCGGAAGGACAGGTTTTGTACAATAAGATCGTAATCGTATGATTAATTGGAATTTTCTAGCTCTGCGTTGTTGGGGGAATAGCTAAATTGTGGTAATAAAAGTAAAATTATAAACTGGACAAAGGTTTTATATTCTATTTGCTTTTAATGTTCAAAAGTAATGTTTAAGACTAGAATGAAGACGAAGCTAGTATGTAATTTTGAATAATACGAATTAGATTCAACAGAATGTATGCAAATAACAGATTATATAAAAGTTGAATGGAAACAATAAAGAACAACGAAACGTTTAAATATACACATATAATGTTACACATAAATATTATATAGAAGTATGAATTACAAATTACAAAAACGTGTTACAAACATAAATGTGCAAACAATATCAAACGTGCATTCATCGACAACTTATACTTGTTAATTTCAGTTAATTAATTACACTTAAATTTGACGAGGCTTCTGGCAAGCGAAGGTGATTTCGAAGAATTTAGGAGTGTTTTCTGACTTTCGATACAGGCTCTTCATTAAGTATTCTTTTTTTCGGTATCCAAGATGGTGGTTGCGGTAAATTCGGCCGCGAATCGGATCGCGAGTCTTTTCGAGAATTTTTGCGGGTCGAGGATTTTCGTCGACTGCTCGTGCTCCTCCTTTTAGCCCTACCTTTTCTCTTGATTTGCTTCTTCTTTCTTGAACCATCGTTCGTCGAGGTACTTCTTCTTAATTCGTTAAAATCGAATTTGCAATACAAGAACCTTTTGAACAAAGAATTATTATTTATTATGATTGCAATATTGTACAGTGCTACAATATTGTATATTATAAATATATTAGTGCGTTCAATTTGTGAAGGGCCACGGCCACGCTGTTCTCAATAATTCAAGAAATTCATAGAGCTTTAATACCATAATTTTGATAATTTTGTTACAAGATTTCATTTTGCAATATTTACAAATTGTTTGTAAACACATTTATGAACCCCACACTTGCAATTCTTCTTAGCCGGGATACCAAAATGAATTCAATAAATTCATAGAGTTTTAATACCATAATTTTGATAATTTTGTTACAAGATTTCATTTTGCAATATTTACAAATTGTTTGTAAACACATTTATGAACCGCACACTTGCAATTCTTCTTAGCCGGGATACCAAAATGAATTCAATAAATTCATAGAGTTTTAATACCATAATTTTGATAATTTTGTTACAAGATTTAATTTTGCAATATTTACAAATTGTTTGTAAACACATATAAAACCCCACACTTGCAATTCTTCTTAGCTAGGATACCAAAATGAATTCAATAAATTCATAGAGTTTTAATACCATAATTTTGATCATTTTGTTACAAGATTTAATTTTGCAATATTTACAAATTGTTTGTAAACACATATATAATCCCCACACTTGGTATTCTTCTTAGCCAGGATACCAAAATGAATTCAATAAATTCATAGAGTTTTAAATGATTAGTGAACACATATATAGACACCTATACTTGTTATTTTTCTTCGCAATAATACCAAAATCGAGTCCCCGGCGGAGGGCCACGGCCACTTGTCTCCGCAGTCTTTTACCCGACGTGATACCATGCTTGTAACTGATCTGTTCGGCGATCTCCTTTTCGGAGAATCCGGTCTTCGATTCCTCATCTCTTAAAAGGTCGTAAACGAGGATTGATCTGCGCACCATTTCGGCCCGAATTAATTTCCGCTATCAAAAAGTTACTTCACTCTAGAATCCGAAATGAAAGATAGCCAAAATATCATTGTGACAAGGGCGATCTGTTATGAGACCGAAGTTGGTTACGGAATTGTCGATCGACGAAGTACTCATTGACAATGTTCGGTGTATTAGAAGTGCAACTATATTCTGGTATCAGTATCGAATATGAGTATATCATATCATATTCATATTTGAAATATGAGTAATAATATCTAATACCGGGTTATTCTTTTATATTAGATTATATGATTTATAGTTAATATTTTCGCGAACTAAGTAACCTGTACTTTCCGTCGGAACTTAAAGAGCGTATAAATGAAAGTAGTAATTAATTAAAATTTCATCCGAATTGGAGAAAATTAGTAGTAATTAACCAAAATTGCATTTGGATTGGATGAAAACAGTAATAGTTAACCCAAATTTTATCCGGATTGCTCAAAAATAGTAAAGTTGTAGGGAAACTTAATACATCTAATATATTATTATAGAACTACCAGAGCAGTGAAAATGTGAGTCTGTTGTATTTAATAAAAAATACACTTTACATAATTTCATTTTCCGAGATATCGTGACTCAATAATTTCTAGGAATATTTCGTTCGTGGGTTTCTCCGAGGAACGAGAATTTTTGGCGCGATGAATTCCATCGAGATATCGACGTCTATCAATGTTCCGCTGTCTTCGAGATATCTCGAGGATTTCGTTCTGGTTTCGGGAATCGGTTTTCTGGAATCGGTCGAGGGGTGGATGTTTGCCAAGGGGTACGCGGAGGGTTTAGAAGGAGTCGGAAGGGGTGACCGGACGGCTTTGAGAATGTTTCCTGAATGGCGGGGTTTCACCGGGGAGGTAAATGGGTGGCGAAAGAGGGTTGAAGAGAAGACGGTAGAACGGATGAAATGGTCGGTGCTTAGAAAGAGGAGAATCCGACTAGATGGCCGGCGACTCTGATTTCCGCCGGGAATTTCGCCCTATCCGAAGCAACCAGCCGAAGCTGCCTTTAATCATTCGATTGCCGCCGCTTAGAGTCCTTCCGAGGCCGAGACCGATATCCAACCGCACGCTTCTCCGACATCATATTTGCTTATCATCCGGTAAACTGGACATCTCTCCACGCGAACCATTAATTAAATTCCCGTGTTTCTTTTCCTCGTGAATCCTACCCGAGTACTTATCGCCGATCAAAATGTCCCCAGGGTGCCCTGTGTAGTTATACCGTTGGACAGAGGTTTTACATTCTATTTACTTTTAATGTTCATTCTAACGTTTAAAGTAAACGTTAGAATGAATACGAAGCAAGTGATCCTAAAGGTTTAACCAGTAGTGTATCTACGACATGTAGGAACAGTGTATTCGAGGGAATCGGCCAAAGAGTTCAGTATAATATCGAGTATTCGGGATAAGCTGCGGTGGGTATGATTTCGTATGATTTCGTATGATTTTTAATAAACACCGATCAGACAGCCAGATGTACCGTTTGGTGCTTGACTCGCGATTCCCGGAGAGCACTCGTTCGGCTTAGCCTGGGCCACTCGATGCACAAAACTGACGGACGGACAGGCCCTACTGCATCGAACATATTACGTTGGGAGTGGGCCGCGAACAAAGCTACGCCATTGTTTCGTGCCGTCAATAATCCACTTGCCCTGACTTCGAGGACCGGGAACCGGAGCGTTGGGGCCGGCACAATTGGAAAAAGCACCGGAGGAAACGCGGAAACCGATGCCCCACGGGGTCCATCCTCCACAATCAAGAAAAGGGAAGACGAATCGCCACGGATTTCGTGAACGCTTACTCGAATGTTTCCTAGACCGCGATATTAATGCTGCTTTTATCCACTTGTCTTTGACCCCCCTGGGATACCGATTCTTTGAATGTCTTCTATTTAGAAATATTATTGCTCATCGATGTTTTATAGAAACTTGTATTCTGTCTTGTTGACAGTGAATGCCGTGCAGAATCACTTTGTACGAAGTATATATTTCATTATTGATAATGCTTTGTATTTGGAAATATTATTATATGTCGGTGATTTATGGAAATTTTGAAGGGAATGAAGTCCATGTTGTGAAGATTCTATAGAACCACTTTGTTTAGAGTATATTTGACGATAGATGATTGAATTATTAATAGTTATGTATATCAGTATGAATTGATGCAATTTCATTATTTCTTCAATTAACAATGACGTAACTTTCTTATTGTTGCAGATGAGACTGATGAACAAAATAGATTTGGATCACTTTGAAGGCCCTCTTTGCTGTATTTGGTGAGTCGGAGTTATTTAATACTTCTTTCATTTTTTTGTAAATAATGGAACAAATATCTTGGACGCAGCAAGTGATACTAAGATTCCCAATTATTTACAAAATATTTACCAAGACCTATTACTTTATTCGTGTCCAATTTCAGGTTGTAACACAATTATTACACAATTTTTACCATCACAGCAGCACCCAATAACACAAACAATTATTAACAATAATTCAAAAGATTCCTGTTCGATGAAATTCATAATTTAATCACGATATAAATTACTCTTCATAAACTCGAAATTCGCCCGCCTTTCTTCATGTCGAGTTATAACGTTAAAGATGAAATTCAAAGTCTCGATTGAATAGAAAAAGCGTCGATTTCAGGAGTACGAATGGCGAAGGAAATTAATCATTTCTACTTGCGTCTTGACAAAGCGACCTTCTACAAGAAGATCTAATAGTCGAGGTGGGTAGTAGAGTAGCTTTTTACCCTCAGGACAAGAGAAGGAAGTTCCTTCCGACGATCTTATTGGCCCTTCTTCAAAGAGGCAAACCAGTTACTCCCTTGAGATATCCTTTGGAAGGGCCATAGTCGATGCTAGGGACGAATTAATTCTTCGACTCCCTCCTTTCATTCCGTCCTCTCATCGTTTCGATAACCGCGAGCTGGATTTTAAGTGAATACCTTACAGTGTGTACAGTAGACTCCCGTATAACGCGGTTCGTACGTTACGCGTTATATGAAATCGTCTTATCCGGGAATTCGCGTATTTTATTATGTAGCGCGTTGTACGAGAATCGTGTTATATAAGAAAAGTCGTCGCAATATATTTAGCGCGTTGTAAGAATTCGCGTTGAAAAATATTCCGCTTAACGTTTACTTCGAAAAGTTGTTCTTCCATATTTTGAGTCGGATGGAGTTTGAGCTGTGAATTCCAAACTTCCGGTAAAATCTATTGTGCTCGATCTATTCTTATGTAAGTATTCTAGTTAATTCTATTTTAGTTAACATCAACAATATTATTTTAGTGCAATGAAAGAAAAAGAGAGAAGACTTTGCGGTTTTGATAAAAAATTGGTATAAAATTGATCATTTAAAGTACGAATATTTCTAATGGAAATATGTAATTGTGTTGAAATAATATCCGGGATCCTCTTGCTCTTTAATTATTTTTATTAATATTAGAAGGCAATCCGTGTTTTTAAATACCATCTTGGATAACGGCAATTATTTAAATTTATATAATAAAGAAGTTAATATGAATATAATCCGTGCTACGAAGTTTATTAAAATTAAGTTTCGAGTGGATTATTAGAGTCGCGCAAAAAGCATCGTTTTCGTACTCCGCATATTTCAATGTTAATTATCCCGAATATAAACGGCCTGACGTTAATACTTTTTAATACGGGACACGTTAATTTCGATTAAAACTTCATTGAAATTTCGCTTAATTAGTCGAATATAAATTGGCCACTTCGCGAACCGGAACTTATGAAGTACGAGTGCATATTCGTACGGTAGCAGCTGCACTGGAAAACGAAATCCCGAGATGAGAATATGAAATTATGGGACCAAAATACCAGCGGTAAAACGTTCGAATTAATTAGGGCTTAATTTATTCAATCACCTCTCTCTCTCTTTCTCTCCGTAACGTAACGTTTAAAAAAACCGAAAATGTTGGAGCGTATATCATTTCCAAATTGCTTCCAGTATATTTTCGTACCGAATAAATATCTGCTTCGTTCTATATCTTACTGTTATTCATATAATTCATTAATATAATATCTTTTAATATCATCGGGCAATATTAACTCCAAGAAAATGAAATAATATAATATTCTTTTATCATATTTTTCATCTTCCTCCTCTTCCATCGTTTTAGTATTTATTCTGATATTAATTGTTTAATTAACTCTTAGTATTATCTTGCCATTTCAGTTTATAAAATTCAGTTCATTTATACATTTCAGTTTGTAATATTATCAGGTTCTTATTACGAATGTCACGTGATTTCATAATAATTCATAATGATATCCTAATATTCTCAAAATTCAGAATATAATATTCAAACCTAAGTCGACTTCGACGTCGACGTCGACTAAAATCATTTATAACGATATTTGAATATTCCCAAAATCCCACGCGGTCACATAAGTCATCGTCGGAATGAATTGATAACGATATTCTAATATTCTCAAAATACCATTCGGTCGCATAAGTCGTCGACTGAATTAATGGTCTCGCAATGGGGATGAACGTGAAACGTAAACGGGAAAGTTAGTTTGGTGCCACATAGAATGATAAGGATAAGAGCTAGATAGAGAAAGGAGACCAGAGTAAAAGGTGGGTACGGGAAATCTGAAATACCGTAGGCAAGAATAGGGTCGGTGGTAGTTGGTATGTGGTTCCGTGTGTCGATGAGGACTCGTGCCACTGGGAATCGTAAGGTTTGGCTATGGTGAAATTTTGCCATGGAGGTCATGATCCAACGTGCAAACATCCCTGTGGGCGAAACCTTCGATTTGGTATCCGCCAACACGGTAACTACCGTGCAACCCTCGAGATTCAAAAGTCCTTGTTCACCGAACTATGCAACTTACGCTAAACTACTACAGTAAGTATAAAAAGTATTCGTACAGCAGTGAATTCTAACAGAAACCACGTAGAACTTTATACTATTTATTTCTATAATATTATAATCCTTTTATATTTACTATTAATAGCATTGTAGAGTAATACTTCATAATGTCATAGTAACTAGAACTGTTTATTTAAAATCGTTAACATTTTCACAAGAAAATATTATTGATCCGTATTTTTTATAGAAACACTCACAATTTGTTTCATGCGCAAAGTTCTACGAAGTTTTTTCTTCAAATTTGGTATTGTACGAATATTTTTTAGAATCGTTATAATTCTGTCAGAAAATTGGAATTGAAAATAATTGTGCGCTAAGCGGACACCACTTTCCGGTAGACCGAATACGATATTAATAAAAAGCAGATTACAATTCCACGATAAGTATTACCCAACCAGAATTCACGTATGACAGTGGCCCCTATAAAATAATTGCAAACAATCCTCGGAAAGAGTGGAAAGAAAGCAGACAACAAAATGTGTCTCAGTCTTCGCATTTAATTTTCAACTTTATTCTCGAGCGAGTCGGCGAGTGATACTCAAACAACGAGTAGTCCTCGTGAAAAAAGTGTTCGCCAGATTACGAAGTAAACTTGGATGCGAAGCGACGGTGTGGCGAGGAAGCAAAGTAGACGAATTTCGGATTAACGTACCGTGGATGTTTGAGTACACCGTGGTACTGACTTCTTTCTCTCTTCTTTCATCCTTCGTCCTGCGTTCTTCGCGAAGAAGACGGAGGGTGAAAAGAGAGAACGGGGGAGAAAAGAGTAGGCTGGGGTTTGACAGAAGCCGGTGGCTCCGGGGGATTCAATATAATCGCGCAATAAAATTCACTTACAACCTACAGTCATCCCCCTCTGAAGTCGACGCCTTATTCTTCTTCGAAAGCCGAACCTTTATCCGCTCGAGGCATTCGAGGACTCAGCGATAAGCACAGTAAACTCCCGTATAACGCGAGTTTCTACAACGCGAATCCCTACAATGCGTTAAAGATATTGTCACGACATCTTTATGTAACGCGATTCTCGTACGACATGCTTTATAATAAAATGCGGGAATTAAGATGAATAGTATTATTAAATACGATTATAATAGGAAATAATGTTTATTCCCATTAACTGTTTGCGGAATATTAAAATTCATGATTGCATAGTAAAGATACCTTTTTAACCACCCGTTATTTACATAATCGTAAGTTACAATTAAAGGATTTACACGAATATTACATCGTTTATCTTCAAAAGTACTTTATTCGAAGGTCTGACAAAAGAGCTCTAACTCTCGCTCTCCTTTCAAATATTTTCCGCGATGCTTTGATTGCACTTATAGTTCTTTACATTTATAGTCCCTCAGATTTTACCCTTTCGCTATCTTTCCACTGTTTTCCACGTCACCCCTTCCGAGTACGTGCTTTACACGTAATATTCTTGATTCCGTACTTTTCTCGAATAAACGAGTCGGGGGCGGTACTAGATAAAGTGGGATAATACGCGGAAGATATTATTCTTGGCGCTACTCTAGGAAATAATGTAAGGGATCACGGCAGACTCTTATCTTTATATTTTCGAACACCCATATTTACTATTCGTGACTATCTTCTTGTTTGACCGTATCTTGATCTCTCTCGAAGGTACTCCGGGCGTTAAAACAGTCACGCGAATCTTTTCTTTAAAATAATAGCACTAAGTGCCACGGCACAAAAGTAATTAAATTCGTACCGTTTCCTAGAAAGTGAATTAAATAATTCATAATTAGTGCCATATGAACGCTTGAAATGGATATTTTCAAAACTAAAAAGTAGTTAAAATTACTGGTTTGCAAGTTTTAATAAAATTATTCGAATATACAACGACGCGTTGTTTGAGATTTTATTACCAATATTTTATGTACATAACGCGCTAATTAAATGCACTAATTAACTTGCATCCCGCAGCCATAATTTATCTGTAAATAAATGTGCAACAATAATCGAATATATATTCGGCAGATCTAGTGTGAACAAAGGTACAAATAAGAACTATAAATATGAAATACAAAATTATTTTTATCACCATTATTAACCAGTTTGTGGAATATTAAAATTAATGGTTGCATATTATTCTGTTACACTTGATTAACTTCTGGTTCCAAGAGGATTCTCTTATCGCCATACAATCCATGTAATATATAATACACGATATAATATAATATTTTCAAATATACAAATCAAGGATATATTGGCGAATGGCGGTAACGCTCGCGCAATGTCAGAGAACAGGATGGAGGGTTACTGGCAGCGTAAAAACAGGCCGACAGCTGAGTGTACATAGGAGAGGCTGCGCGGCTTTTCTTTCTCTCTTTCTCTTTCTCTTTCTCTCCTCGACATTTCAACATTTCGAAACGTACCCCATCGGTTCTCCTCCATGGCATCCTCCTCCTGCTTGCATCCCTTTACGCGGGTTCTCCTTGCACCTCGGGAACCTATGCAAACACCGGCCTATTCATGGCCCAACATATATTGCCGTGCCGAGTCGCGTCGACCATCCGAAACCGTCCACGGAACCCTGCGAACCCCGACGCTTAATATTATCGCTCACCTTTCCATCCCGATGAAGAAATTCCAAAAGCGAAGTCCTGGAAGCGAAGTACTGAAAGTGAAGTCTCGGAAACGAAGTCGTGGAAGCGAAGGGGGTGAAAACCGGAAGAAATTCAGTGGAGTGTTAGACAGTTCTACTTGGTGCTTATTGGATACTTATTCTACTTAAAGAAGTACTGGGAGAAGAGTGTTGCAGGGTTATTATGTGGTGTTATTAGTTATTATATTTAGGGTTGTATAGTGTATCTATTAGAATCGGGATGATATTTGTTGACTAGGAAGTGTTAGGGATACAGTAAACTTCCGTATAAAGCGTGTTTATATAATGCGATTTCATACAACGCGTAATATATTACCCGCTTTATACGGGCGCCTACTGTATCAGATAGGAGATCCTGAAGACACGTAATTTTTAGGATTAGCATGAAGTTAATCGAATATCTTGAAGGTTGATTAGAAATAATAAGAATACAATATAAATTCTGAATTGTAATATGAAATATCAGTGTCTTAATAATAGAGCTAACAAAGCAGTCAAAATGACGGGTCCTCGGAATTTATTAAAAATGTTTCTTTTTAATGAAGTGGACTGTTTTTCCTTTTTTTGTAAAAATGGTCTTAGGTCACTTTCAAAATACACTGCTTATATAGTATACCTGTATACAGTGTGTCCCAGGTTTTAACAGCCATATTTAGAAGCATAGAATATACTGACCAAGTTTGCCTGTTAAAATCTGGGACACCCTGTATAACATCAGAAGGATAATGATCCGCTCCCCCGAGTTCATAAAACAACTACATTTCGCTAAAAGAAAGTACAATAGAAAATATCGTTCGGCAAACACGAGGTTGTTGCTCGACGAAACAATTGACCGTCTAAGTCCGCGATATAGGGTTTCCCTTTAAACTACATTTTCGAAGCAATCCATTAAAAAGAACGCTAGGAAATAACGGAAGAGCGAGTACAAATAAATCTGCAGCAACGTAAGCTTCCCTTTCCTCGTATGGAAGATGGTGGAGAAGTCCCATGGGATTCGCGGGAGGACGCGGGTAGAATCAAAGCGACCGAACGTAAAAACCCCTCGGAAGAAGAGGAGGAAGTAGAAGCGAACGAAATAGCGGGGTTGGCTTCCTCGGCGAAGACGAATGGACGCTTCGCCGAGCGTAAATTCACGATATTGCCTCCAGATGCTACATAATTGTGGAAATTCGGAGCAATAGGGAAACAGCAAACACGATCTTCCTTCTTCGGTTCTCTCGCTACAACTTTGATTCTCAACAAGATTTCTTTCTACCCTTCAAATATCTCTTTGACTTCATTGTTGTATCGTTGAACAACTTTTTACTTGTAAATTCATCCTCCAAAGCTTCTGGAGAAAGGAAGAATCATTTGTTACGCAAAAGACGTTTTCCTTCGATGGAAATACCATGGACTACTTATACCGTTTCCAATGAATTTTTACGAAAAATAATATTTTAATTAAATTGAACAGTTCCCGGGTTTCTTGTGTTCGTCTTAATGAATCGACAGTATTAAGTTTTTCTTGATATACAAGGTATCTACTAAAAATAGAGCACTTATTTATACAACGATATTTTTTCCGCGTAACAAATGAGTGGTCTCAAAAATTTTGTAAAAAACGATGAAGGAATAAATTCCCATTCTAGATGGATACACGAAGGATGAATTACACGTCGATTCATATTCTTCATGTATCCAGTCTTCCATATTCTACATATTCAAGTAAATCTCTCCAAATTATTACACCGTATAAATCAAATAAATGCATGAAAGTAGGAATCAATGTCATTGGATGCCAGTCATCGTTGGCTTCAAATTTTCGTCTTCCATCTAATCTTTATAATATTTCATAATTCCTCAAATCAGACCATTAAACTGTTAGATGTATAATCAGAAATGACCAGCTTTATAATTTTATCATAACAGATCATTGCATTTATGTCTATCGCATTATTACATCCGGTCCACGAGATAGATTCGTCCAAACACATTCGATCTCTGAAAGTACATTTCGAGAGATAAGCACATAAATCTTAGGACAAGTTTCCAACATTAGTTTTTCCGCGATAAAATACACGTTACGGTTGTAAAAGATCCGGTGGCATAGAACGAGGAGTGACTCGCGAAGGATTTACGGTATAGGACTTTTACGAGGAAGTACCTATGTAACTGTTAGTCCTGCGAGGAGAGGTAAAATGGAAATCCTGGCTGCTGGTTGGCTCCGGCTAGCTCCGCCTTTCATCCTTGCCCGGGACTATGTGTTACATCCTGCCTGTTTAAGTAGATACGTATACGCTTACCTTAGAATCCTGCTACTCTATAATAGGAGCCTACACCTATGTATGGATGTTATAGGTTTGCCCGACGGTATGTAATCCTGTTCCTTCTCTTTCTCTTGTTCCTGTTCCACCTCTTTCTCCTCCTCTTGCTCCTTTTCTCTTCTGAGTTACTAACGCCAGGATTACGTGGCCGAGAAACAAAACGTACTCGCCACGTCCGTCGCTAAAACTTAATTTGAAGCCGTGGATCCTCGACAATGATGTCCTTTGAAATGTACCTGCCGCTGATGTCCTTAAGGCTTATATTAAATTCTTGACTTTCTTTCGCTCTAAAAATTTCAAGTTTTTATGTTTTCTGGATTATTATTTATTTAAACTCGCTGACTGTTTTTGGCTACTACAGTGACCATTTATTTTCAGCTACTTATAGGCAATTGAACTTTTTATAAAGTGATTGTTTAGCGTTTTTGACCAAGATATTTGAACCGTTTATATTAAAAGTAGGCTAAGTTAATTTTTCAAGATAACCGGCTCATTTATGCTTTTCAACGTTAAAATTGATTTAAATGTTCATAAACAATATTCCTCGGGTAACTTCTCGATGGCATCATCGACATATCTTCATCCACACCTTCATCAATATCTTTCGTCAACGTTCAATAAATTCCCGAATATTCCGCGCATCCATAATCGGAACTCGATTGGCGAGAGTTAATCACGATCGTAGTTTAATCGGCGAATCGATGGCAGTCGTGCGGAGAGATTGACCGGCGCGTGGACAAGAATAATGTTCTGTGTACGTACACATAAAGAACCAGGCAATCGAGTCTCTTTCTCTTTCTGGTTCGGTGTTATCCGCTGTGCCGGGGAAGAGAAGAGAAGAGAATCAGACGGAAGGTAGAGCTGTATTCGGTATTGTGAATGTTGACTCGGAGCATATTTATCTAGCAATGGAGGAGAGTTGGTAGAGGTGGTCGTAGCCGGACTCAGTCCCTGGCCCACCGTATGCTACGGTCCGCGCCAGTCCGCTCCGGTCCGGACCGGATCACTGGGGATGCTTCAAATATTGTGCCGTTTCATTCACTGCCACGACGATTATAGACGCATTATTCCGCCACCGTGAAATACGAGTTTACTAGCAGGAGAGCGTGAAACAGGGATGATCACCGATTACTCGTAGTCATAGTTTAAATACCGTGATTATCATTTTCGCTTTAAAACTCGAAGAAGGATGGGGTTGCGATACTTTAATTGTGATATCGGAAACGATTAAATCGACATTGAACATATTTGGGTTGAATCATAAATAATCATAAATTGAATTTAAATTAACCGTTTCAGGGACGAATTTTTAGTGCCAGTACTTGAACTATGATATTAAGAAATATATAAGAAGTGTTTTTACTATAAGTTAATTACTTATAAAAGCACGCGCGATGGTTGTCATCTTTTTCGGTGCGTTTAAGTATAATAATAATTTCGTTTCTATTTTCACGTAACGTATATTCGTTAGGATCGCGTTTAACTAGATTTACTTTATACGATTTGCTTTCAGACGCAAACAACATTAGGCTGTTGAGGGTTAAAGCATCGTAATCTTTAATATCAAAGCGGAATATTATACAAAGGTGGTGCTGATGCAAGTAGGTTAAGAATATCATTGTACATTAGGTGACACTAGGGACTCGGTGTTTGAGGAGAACAGACGTATGTATATATGTATGTGTGTATGTATGTGCATATGGATGTTGAGGAGTCGAGCCGAGTTGGTATGTATTTAAATGTAGGGAAGGAAAGTCGCTTGGAGCGTCGACTTCGTACTTTTTCTGAAGAGACAAAGCGAGAATATATCTTTAACCTAGAAGTCTGTCGAAAGTGCACACTTAACGCGTCGGTTCTTCGTGAAGTTGATCAAACTTCCTAAATTCTGAAGATTACAAAAATTCACAGAAAACGACGCCAAGCATCATTTGTTTATGATAAGTGCACGCATCCATCTTTCCAATGAATTCCACGTAAACTAATATTAAATGACTGTTTTCTTGAATTCACGGATTTAATGATAGATTTAATAACAGAATTGAATACAAAATCAAGAAAAATAAAACATTATTTTTAACGTAGTATAAAATAAAAATTACTTAATGACGATTCAAAGTTCCTGGATCTTTCATATTATATTTGCATCGTGATTTTAAATACGCGATGTTTAACATTTTGCGTGAAATTAATTATTACATTCATGATCATCTCGTTATTCTTCTTCTTGATACTTCTGATTTTTCTTTCGTGATAACGAATCCACGATAAACTGTTGCTTTTGGATTAAAGAATCATAGAGTTTTCCAGTTCCTCGTATTTTCCGCTTACTTTTACACCACCATTCTCGAAAACCACATTGTAGCCGCGCACCTAAATCACTATACTTGGTTTCCTTTAGTACTTTTCTTGCGTCCCCTCTTTTTCTTATTCTTGGTGAGACTAAATCCACATTAAACTGTTGAATCCAAGATAAATGACCGCAGTATTCGCCCGTTCATCTCGCTATTCTCCTCGTTCTTTTTAATCTTGGTGACTAAACGACCACACTCCTTGTCTGTCTCTTGTTACCATATTTTAATCTGTTCATTCTGTCCCTCTTTCTTGAATTTAGTTAACTCGACTGAAGTACTTAAGTTAATTAATGGATTCAACTATCTGCGATATGCATATTAAATAAAAGTATAGAAAATCCCAAACAATGCATCGTGTTGTATCCGAATAATTTAAGGAAGAATGGCAGACAAGTCATTCCGATTCCTTTGGTAGTTCTAGTGTTAATATCAGCGACAATAAAACACTAGGAGAGACACGAAGGAAACGATATTAAAGTTAAGTTCAAAGCCATTTTCACGTTCCCATAAACCAAGCGAGAAATTCCTGCATAGCCTTGAGGAGGGTTTGCTCCGTCCAGGGAATCCACGGGGATCTAATTATCAGTTTCGGAAGTTTCGAAATTAATAAAACTCCATCCCTCGGCATCGCTGCGTGGCCCTCCGCTCGTTCTTCCTTGTTATATTGCTGCTCGAACTCTCAAAGAGTATAGAACCTCATTGCCGAGCCGAAGGGAAAACCAGTCGAAAGAGAGAAAGAGATAGAAGTAGTGGAAAGGTGGAAGGAGAGAAAGAGAGAAAAGGGAAATATTTCTAAGGAGCATCGGAGAAAGAGATAAGATGAATGGAGACGGGTGGAGAGAAAGCGAAAGATGAAAGCAAAAGAGCCGTTTCGAAAGTCTTAAGAAGATAGCTGAGGGATGGTGTTCCTCTTGTGGAGATGGGTGGAAAAGAGTCGGTCGGGGGAGGCAGAGAGTGAAAGAGGGATGGCGGAGGATGAAGGTGGCAGGAGGGATGTGAAAAGAGGGGTAGATTCGGAATTTACCAGTCTAATGCGAATGAAACTCTACCCTCGAGACTCTTCGGAAAAGTTTCCGGGGTGAGGTTACCTCAGACTTCTGAAGTCTTGTCTCTCGGTTTGCTGCTTTCCAACCTGTATCTACTTCGACTCTTATACACTTCGCCTCCCTTCACCTACACTCCTTTATCCCCCCCTCTCTCTCTCTCCTTTCTTTCGATTGTCGCCGGCTGTTTTCCGATAATTCAGGTGGTTCCTACACTTTGATATTTCTTATGGTTTCGTTGTTATTGTTTGACCGGATTTGACACTGTTCGTTATGTCGAGTACTTGTTCCTTGAGATAAGTTTAGTGCGGATAAGTGATTAGATCGGTCGCTAAGTGAGATCAATTATTTGGGTATTATTGCTTTAATAGAAAGAGAAGTTTTTAATTGTAATATCGAGAGTTAGGTATAGTAGGTGTCGAATTAATTTTTTCATATAATTGTATAATATTATTATATTCTAATACCATAATAAAAAGACACTTTATTTAATCACTTAAACTTATAATTGAAAAATATATTTACAACAACATTATTTACAATGTTAGGTATAGATGTGGAATTAATTTTTTTATATAATTCCATGCTATTATTTTAAATCTATAATATTATAATTCTATAAGAAGGTACCCTGTTTAATCAGATTAATAAGATAGTTCTTAAATCAAACTGAAAACGGTCCGAAAATGATATAATAATAATAATAATCTACTACAATTTGAATAATAATCAGAATCCAAAAAAAGAACTAGATGCTCTTTATATACCATCACCATTGACACAGAATAATATCATATCCCCAAAGATTGCTCGAAAGCCCACAAATCCCAAAATACTAAAAATCGACGTAATCCTGTCACCAGTCTTGCAACCCTCATCCCTCCAACACAAACAAACACGTGGTTCGAGAATCGGTGGTTTTTCATTGTGTATCTCGCGTAAGGAATACTGTTTTTGTTATTATTACGAGATCACACTTTGGCGTAGAAATTCTGAAAGTGCGAGTTGATGTGTAAGGTTTTGGTGCGATCGAGAATCGTTGGTAAAAGTAAGGTCTCTGTAGCGATGACGTGAAGGGTCCTCGAGCGGCCACGCGGGGATCCCCCGATCTCTTGGTTTCTTTGGTTCTCCATGAACACTTTCGATCAGGCGCAAGCCACGCCACGCCACGCCACATTCAACTACACCGAGTCTCTCGAGTGTCCTGCCAGTAATTCGATGTCACGCCAAGCTGTTGCGGTTTTACATGAAAACTCGAGTGGCCCTTTCGATACAATTTTCACTTCGCTATAATAGCGGTACGCCGAATGGTAAATCTGTATTTCGTTTTCGTTTCCATTTGGAGTTTTTCTCCGCGAGTTTCTGATTCTACGGGAAACCATTTCGTTCTGAAGGAGCATGGTTTGAAGGTTTCCATAAAACGAAGTATTGTGGACATTCATTGTTGCGGGATTATGTTATAAAGAATATAAAGAAAATATAACTGGAAAAGATCATAATCTCGCTTCTCAGTCGCCACTCGAGTTGTCGCAATAAACTGAGTGGCGACTGAGAATCGTCTTCGAGTGCAAAGCCTTAATTTTTTTAATTTTTATTATTTTGAAAGCTTTAAGTCATCTAAGAATCATATAATATATTAAACTCTAATTATTTTGTCCAATTTTATAATTAATTATTAATCAAGTATTTCAATTAATAATTTAATTTCATGTAATATTGAAAAAGTCAAATTTCACATAAATCGACAATTTTAAATGAAACAAAATATCTCGATTCCAAACATGAATTAAATAAAATCAAATTCGTAATGATTATATTATGATATAATAATGTCGGATAACATGATAATCATTTTTCGTAAACGCACAACAAATTATTACGTTTCCTAAGACTCACGTAGTAAAACCGACTATTTATTTATTTTTACACCGAGAATCTCCTTGGAAAACTATGCTTGCCATGATGTATGCAGACATAAACACAACTCGCACGCCCACGCGCGCGACTCGGAGCGTAGAAAAAAAATACAATGGAAACAGTAAATTCCTTTTAGAAGTTCGCACTTAGCCGGCGTGAAATACGTAAAACTGCGAAGACGAAGTGCGCAATAATTTTACGATTTCCACGTAGACGAAGCGAAGTGTGTACGTGTGAAATCGTGTTCCCGTTAATTACCCAATTTTGTCCGTGTCTGACCGCAATAATTTCCATGAGATACCGCGATTCCGACGATTCCCTATTTGCTTTGTAAAATGTCTATCAATTGAAAATGCACATTGCGTGCACTCCAGAAATCAAGGTTGTTTTTCGCGATATATTATTCCCCGCTTTTATTGGCCCGCGCCAATGTATGCGCACCACGTCGTCATTTGCAATTTTAATTTTTAGTAAGTCGTTATCGATACCGTGTTTATTTGTTTGTTATTAGATGCAAGTAAATACAAATTGTTTCTTGGAAAGCTGGAAATTTAAATATCAATGGATGCAGATCGATGGTTATTGGCTACTGATGATTTTTATTATGTTGATATCGAACTTTCGTTTGTAGTTGACGTTTATATTTATATCCTGGACATCGTTTTGGAATTTTATTTCTGTGATTTATAACGCGATTATGTATTATGGCGATTATGCTTCTGTTTCAATTATAATAAACATATTGTCACAAAAAAATAGAGTAATAAACGGATTTTTAAAAAGAGACTAGCTTGGATGAACTAATGAAGATATTCACAAATTTTAATGATGCAGAAATTAAATTCGTAGTGTGAATATTAATCAATTTTAATTAATTAAGATAAATGCAAATCCAACGTACGACTTGGCTCTTAATAATTACTAGATTAATATGTTAATAGCATATTAGGGAACATTAATTTAATCCATTAACAGCTTAATGAACCAAGTGTTTAACTACCTCGATCAAACCATTAATAAACACTTATCAAAGTTATCAATTATCGCAAACACCAACGATAACATCGCATCGTTCATCGTAAAGGGGGACCGAGTCGAAGAAAGAGATCGGCGACAAATCGTTATTCAAATCCCGAAATAAATTCGGGGCAAACCCCAGCAATATGTAGCGTTTAACGGGCATTATCGGTGACCCTTGATCGTGGATCGCAATAGGGTTACCGATGCCAAGGATCGTCGGGATCGGCAGGATCGGCGGGATCGAAGGGTGCAGTATGCGCCAGTATAATCGTAGCTATGACCCGGGACAATAGGAAAGCTCGGCTCGAGAGTCGGGTGTGCATTTAACGGGAACAAGCCACCCTCGCCGGTACCATTTCCAGGAGGGGTGCTAAGCCTCCCTGTCGCTCAGGATTACCAACTCTGATTTCTTCTCCCAGTCTCTCGATTCTACGTTCGGGACCCGAATACCACTCTTCACCCCCTGGGGCTACTTGCACTTTCACCCCACCCCCTTCCTCGAGCTCTTTTTGTCCCCCTCTTCTACCTCTCTTTTGTTTCAAAAACAGTAGGTTTTTACGTTGCTGGTATCATTCTCCTTCTCCTTGTCCAGGAATTTATTGTTTGTATTCATTATTGATGATGTTATCTACATCTTGTTACTCTATTATTTATATCTCTGCACTGCGAGGAAGTGATAGGAGTTATGGAAACATTTTTATAAGAAAAATTGTACTTTGAGGAATCCAGCATGGAACGGTGTTTTTATATTGTTTGAGTAAATATTTGGGTAGAAGATTTCCCTTTGCCCCGCGCAGGCGCGTTGACCTTTATTTTGGTGCCAGTCGATGATCTCTTTTGAATAAAAAAGCCGATGTTTATTTTTAATATTGATCATTTTATTTAATTATAAAGTACTTAGTGAGTACTTCAGGTACATCGAATTCCTAATATATTATAAATTAGTCATAAAAATAGCAGATATTTATCAACAGATGTTTATTTATCTGATTTTTGTACATATTTTGATGACTAATTATTAAGTAACTATATCACCGAAAATGGGGGTACATTATAAACTTCATCAGCAACATCTTCAGAAATGGAAGTGGTACCCAAATATACCACTTCCATTTTTATTCCAAGACAATCTTTTAATTATGATAATATCACGCTAATAAGTGATACGAGTTTCTCATTGGTTCCCGTAAATCTGGTATCCCGGCTCATAATAATCATCTATTTATTCGTCTCTCTTTTCCATCCCCTACTTCCTCCGTGTGTTTCCCCATTCGCAAAGATCAACCGAGGCCAATCGTACGAATCCTCCCTCGCGAAACAATCGGCCAGATTGTTTTGGGGGATGTGCTTTCATGGGGTTTTTTTTCCTGCTCTCCTTGGTACCAGGGGTATTATGCGGCTCGTTGTTCCGAGACGGGAATTCGTTGATGGGGTGATCGTAAATGCTATGACCGCATTTTATCATGGTGGTTGGTGTATCGTTAGATCGTTTGGGATGGCTGAGATTACGGTGATCGTAAGTGGTTAAGGGATTTCCCACGTATTTAGGAAAATATGGAAATTCGATTTCCATATTTTATTCTAATTTGATATATGTCTTGAAACGAATTATTCAGTATATTATGTTCTAATTTGATATATTTGTTGAAACGAATTATTCAGTATATTTTGTTCTAATTTGATATATTTGTTGAAACGAATTATTCAGTATATTTTATTCTAATTTGATATATTTGTTGAAACGAATTATTCAGTACATTTTATTCTAATTTGATATATTTGTTGAAACGAATTATTCAGTATATTTTATTCTAATTTGATATATTTCTTGAAACGAATTACTGAGTATATTTTATTCTAATTGCAATACAAAAATAATATTTTCTATTAAAAAATAAATAAAAATCACATAAGCTTATAAATATAACAATATAATTATATATATACACACTGCCATCCACTAAATGAGTTCCCTTTTTATCAATCACATTGGTACATAAAGTATCAACACAAATAAAGTGATATCAGGGGACAAGCTCATTGGCCATCGAGGGTTTCACATTCGCGGAACACTTTGACATAAGTGGTACAAACGAATGTGTGAATTTACAAGATTTCCGAAGAACCGCGTGAAAGACGGAAGTATCGCTATGGGAATTCTCTTCGTCGTTCTATAATTTTCAAATATTTCCTTCTCTCTCTACACCGCTTCGTTGAGTTCCTCTTCGTCCTTCGTTCCTCCCTTCTCCTCTTCGTCCCTTTTTCTCTCCTGCCTTCTCTCTGGAAACGTTCTCTACGCCGTTAACGGTATCCGAAGAAAGCCGCATAGGTAGAATAGGATGGTAGATAGAAAGTGGTTGGAACGAGGGAAAAGAGGGAAATTAAAATTCATGAATACTTCGAGCAGCGTTGAATTAAAATTCATGGCGGAATTATCGCTGGCTCCTCGAAAACAAAGGAACGAGACGAGTTAGGAACCCACTCACGAAGTCGCGCGTTCAAAATCATCTTTGATGGGAATACGAACTTAACGCTAGAACTACCAAGCCGCTTAAAATGACTTGTCTGCCATTTTTAGTTAAATTAAACAAATTATAAAAATTGAAGAATATCATATTGGCAGTCACTGATGTAACGAAAGTTATTTAAAATCCAAAAATAACAATATTCTCCACAAAGTTCTCAAAATTGCAATTTTGATTCATTCTAATCAAGTTTTTTGCACAATGAAATACATTAATTTCTTTAATAACTATAAAAGCTACAATTAATATACACAATCGATATTAATGTGGATTAAGTATCTTGGTAATTTTCAAGTATTTTTAATATTATAAAATAAAAGCGATTAGTTTCTTGTTGATAATAAAATATTATTTTAGGATCTGATGAAATAAAGGGCTAATTACGATCTTAATATAAATATTACAGCACATATATATTATATATTTAATATATGGTATACATTTATCTCAAGATTGTAATTAGCTGTTTTTATATATTTACAATATATTTATTATATGACGTAATTTGGACAAAACCTCTAAAATATTCACGAAAATATATCACCAAAATACTCAATCTATAAATCGCAAACTGTAAATAATGTTTACAACTATAATTCCAACTTTCGTCAAGTTTCACGTCATAATAATTTTACATTAACTCCACCAGAAGTCTTCGAGCTATAAAATCACAATAACTCACAACTAATCGGAGTGTTTCTCACGGACGAAAATAGATTCTCGTTTTTACATCTTTACGATGTAAAAGCAAGGCGTCCGAATTTTTGTCTGCAATATTCTCCGTTGTAGGGATTTGAGTAGGACGCGATGGCGTTACGCGTGGCGGTTCTCTACTTGTTAGCACTTAATTAACTACCATCGAGAAACGGTTGTTAATGGTAGCCACGAGAAATTCCATCCTCTTTCACCGATCCGTGTACCACGAGGCCAGCGGATTCTGGTTTCTCCTCGTAGCAAAAGATGCGTCTCATTTCGATTCTCTTTCAAAACATCCACGCCTCCGCCATGAACGGCCACCGCTCACTGACATTGATAATAAACCTGCAACGAGCTCCGTGCTTGCTTTCCAGGAATCCTCGAGAAATGTTAATGAAATATTAATGTCGGAACTGTGCGCCTTTCGTAACCGAAGTTGCGGGAATAAGTTAACATTTGTTAAGTCGGGCGGACTTGAAGTGCTTTGAATTCTGACAAATTTTAATGTGTGTACTGATCAGAGGAAATAGGGAAGGATTTATTTGTTGGAGGGTAATTAAAATATATTTCGACTTTTGCGATTTTGGGTCGACCCATTTTGTGATGGAAACAAATTTTTAATTCGCTTTGTTCGACCCAAAATGGCCCTAGAACATCATTAGGCATCATATACCATCAATTTGAACCATGTAGGACCGAAATTGGCGACTTTAATTTTTTGACAATTTTTGAAGGTATACCCCTTTACATTTTTTCGGCTTGGGTTCGACCCATTTTTGACCGGAATAAATTTTTTAACCGCTTCTTTCGACCAGAAATCGCACTAGAATATGTTTCTACATCATTTGCTATCGATTTGGGTCATTTAGAAGCGATTTTGGCGACTTTGATTTTTTGACGATTTTTGAAGGTATACCCCTTTACATTTTTTCGATTTGGATTCGACCCATTTTTGACCATTAAACATTTTTTAACCGCTTCTTTCGACCAGAAATCGTCCTAGAATATGTTTATACATCATTTACCATCGATTTGGGTCATTTAGAAGCGATTTTGTCGACTTTTAATTTTTGACAATTTTTGAAGGTATACCCCTTTACATTTTTTCGACTTGACTTCGACCCATTTTTGACTAATAAAAATTTTTTAACCGCTTCTTTCGACCAGAAATCGTCCTAGAATATGTTTATACATCATTTACCATCGATTTGGGTCATTTAGAAGCGATTTTGGCGACTTTTAATTTTTGACAATTTTTGAAGGTATACCCCTTTACATTTTTTCGACTTGACTTCGACCCATTTTTGACTAATAAAAATTTTTTAACCGCTTCTTTCGACCAGAAATTGTCCTAGAATATGTTTATACATCATTTACCATCGATTTGGGTCATTTAGAAGTGATTTTGGTGTCTTTCATTTTTTGACCATTTTTGAAGGTATACCCCTTTACATTTTTTCGACTTGACTTCGACCCATTTTTGACTAATAAACATTTTTTAACCGCTTCTTTCGACCAGAAATCGTCCTAGAATATGTTTATACATCATTTACCATCGATTTGGGTCATCTAGAAGCGATTTTGGCGACTTTTAATTTTTGACAATTTTTGAAGGTATACCCCTTTACATTTTTTCGACTTGACTTCGACCCATTGTTGACTAATACAAATTTTTTAACCGCTTCTTTCGACCAGAAATCGTCCTAGAATATGTTTATACATCATTTGCCATCGATTTGTGTCATTTAGAAACGATTTTGGCGACTTTTAATTTTTGACGATTTTTGAAGATACCCCTTTATATATTTGCAATTTTAGGTCGACCCATTTTTTGACCTGAAAACATTTTTAATCCACTTCTTTCAACCCAGAATGGTTCTAGAACATGTTCAAGCACCATCTACTATTGAATTGTACCCTTTAGACCCAAACCTTGTGTAATCTAAATTTAAATCCCTTAATGATCGCTTCGAAAACTTTCGAGATTCGTAAAATTAAAAAATGTCAGTAATAGTGAAAGAATTGCTAATTTTGAATTAAATTATCGTCACTAAACCATCATACAATAACCATCAAATCGCCTAGTCATTTCGAAGTCAGCTGAAACCTGTAAATGCCTTTCTACGGATCACTTTGCATTTTCGTCACCAAAGAAAATCGTACAACTAATGGTACGTCCATTATTATTAAGTGGTGCCATAAAGTTCCTCGCGTCGATTGTTTATTAAGAAGCAGAAGAAGATCCTACAATAAAATGATAAATTAATACTCTTCCTTTCCAATATTCATAAAGTAACACCATTTTATAACTTTGTTGTTTATCCTCTGCATTCACGAACGCGAACCAAACTTCGATTCGTCTAATTAAAGAAAAAATCAGACATATCAAGTACAAATATAACCTGCTAAATTACCAGGAAATTTAATGTTAATCATATAACTAGATAATAAATGAATACATCTAATTATTTACATTAAATATTATATTAATCACTTAAATCAAATGAGACATGTAAGTCGATGGATTTTCTTGTTTCATTGGAATTAATTAAATTTAATTAGCAATAAAAATTCGAGGGATTCTATTTAAAGAGAAGGTAGGTGATTACTTTACGTAGTTGAGTCTCGCCTTAAATTAAAGAATCTTATAATATTTGTGTTTTTTTCATTGAACGAGGCAGAAGTCAAATAGTGGCATCGGTCTGAAATAATCTATAAATATTGACCCGCGAAAGTGTTTGCGTACTTCTTTAAAAAGAATATCGTCCTATCTGTTTGACGGTGTTCTCACATTGGTCGGTCGATTCAGGGAAACATAAATGTCGATCGATGCGAATTAACGTTAATAAAGCCAGTGCCGTGCATTAACAAACGGCACTCAGCAGATTTCATTCAATATTATGGCCGATGTTATTATAACAATCATTAAAAGAACAAATGTTTGGCCGATAAGCGCGCGCTTCACGGCAGGACTGTAAACGGAATAAAATATGTGATTACCATGGCAAATATAATATGTACTGAAACGCGACAGTAAATCCCGCGATTTTATTCGGATTAGCGAAAGAAAATTAGGATCCACGGTGTTGGTTGTCCTTTCGTTTTATTACCTCTTTTTATTTTCGCCACTGCCATTTGTTGTTACCATTGATGAAGTTGTCTTGGCGTTCTGATAACTTGATTGTTGGTCAACTTATTTTATACAAATATATATATTTATATATATATTGTTTATATATATTTTTTAATACAATTAATTACAGTAAATGTACCGCACAGTGGATTATTATTTCGATCAAAATCGGAAAATATTAATAAACGAAAACATCGCGTCTCCTCGGCATTCGAATCCACGTAAATTCTTATACTTTTTCACATCCGATATTTTCTCTCTTTTCACGGCGTGTCAAAGTAACTGATTGGTTCGTTCGGTTACTTAACGTATTCCCGTAACGTGGACAAAATCATGTGTTCACCACGACACATCTGCTTATATAACGCATATATCGATGCATCGACAGAAACTTATCCAAGGACGATTGATACTGCATACTATATACAGTGAGTGTAAAAAGTATTCGAACAGCAACGAATTTTAACAAGACCCTCATAGAATATTTTGATTAATTGAAAAGATTTAATAAATAAGTGGTATGTACATATTCTTTCGTAATTATTAATGGACATATGAAAGTGTATACATATATACGCCTCTCACAGTGAAAGGGTTAAACAATTCCTCCTCGCGACAAAAAACATACGATTCGTCGAACGAAATAAACAATCAGCACGACGAATATGTTGTCGGTAAATCCAACACTTTTTGGAAGAAGCACATCGCGGAGCTTCGGCGGGGATGCAAGAAGTTTATCGAACAGAACAGAGCACATATTCTTCGATAATATTTCACAATTTTTATCAATTCTAGCATCACTTCTTTGTATAATAAAGGAAAGAAACGGAATTGAAAATCTTTGACAAACAATCTTGTATTCGTTTTGTAACTGCTTTATTCATAACTTAATTACACCTTCGTTAGTTTTCCAAAGTTTATTTTTCTGTGCTATTTTGAAGGTAAATTTCAACTGGATAATGTAAGAAGTATTTTTAATACTCGTAGCATATCTTACATTCGTGAACAAAGGTGACCTTATATAACGCGAGACTTTTTTTATTACAGTCTTATCTCGACACTAATAATTAT
The DNA here is from genome assembly GCA_910591585.2 of Nysson spinosus. Lineage (NCBI taxonomy): Eukaryota > Metazoa > Arthropoda > Insecta > Hymenoptera > Crabronidae > Nysson > Nysson spinosus. Next base: position 13,338,422 of record OU342830.1, on the reverse strand, counting down.
TTCGGAAATTTATTACGGGTACCACTACGGAAATGTGGTACCTTTAATAAATAAATTTAATAGAATGTTATACGATCCTGGAGCTACTTTATGGTGTGCCATAATACTAGAATGCCGAATAATCTTTGATAATGATTGGTCGAGGATTTCTGTACAAACACGGGAGCGTGTGTCGAGCGACATTTATGCTTTCCAAATACGTCTCGCGGTTGTTTGGATTAATTATTATCGCGCGACATCTTCGCCGAAACGAGGAATGATATTTCGAGAAGAGACATGTGTCTCGATTAGAGATTCCCATCGAAAATACGCCTTAGAAAACATGGCCGACTATGCCTCGGCTAAAACATCACCTCGTAAGATTACCAGACAACGCGATCGCGCTTCTCCTGTTCCACGCAAGCAACTTCCATCTCAAATTTTTAAAAAGCCGGTAAAAACTCATACGTTTAATAAATATCAATAACCAATCCGTTTTCCTAGAATTTTCTCTACTCACAAAATGATGAGTCCGCGTCTTTTAACAAAAACATTTAAATTCATAATGTTTCGTTTCGGGAGATATTTTCCCAGTTCACGTTACATAATGGACATAATTGAATGGATTAATTTATTTTCACCACCATCTTGAATATATCGTCGATAGTTCTACTGTTAAGTATTACAAAGCAATTGATTACTTTCCGGTAGTTTGAATAATTTCGCTCGGGATAAATGAAAGTATACTGATTGGCCGGATTCTCCACGGAAGATCAAGATCAGATATCCGGTTCTCGTAATCTGATTTTAGCAAATGCCCGCGAAATGCTTTGTATTAGCCCTGCACATATAGACACGTTCATTCCGCGCGACAGAAGTTTGATGACAAAATATTTGTCGTTCAAACAGCGCCCGGGTCCTGGAAGTCCCCCACGTTACACGTTACATCGACTCGTAGCAAGTCGCGTTTCGCACGATTCCGGTGGAATCTCTTCATCAAATGACAACAACGTCGCGGAATTAACCACCCATCTTACTTTACTTTCACATTTCAACCAGACCTGCCTCAACGTTAAGCCGGTGCTTCAAACTTCGATGTTCCACGAGCCACATCCTCTTCGAGTGATTTTGCGACATCTTCTAATCAATATATTCGAAATTCCCCTCTAATTATCATCTGAAATCGGGTATTTAATTAATCAAGTTATTCACTATTCATGATAATGCAATATAAATAATAATTGGGTTTAGTAATAGTATGTCTTGTGTTGAAAAGAATTAAATTTGATCATTTTTATGTATCGATAATTCTGTCCGGAAAGTTCATGCCGATTTTTAAATCAAATCTAAAAGCAATATTTTTCTATGTTGATATATATTTGTTCAATTATGTATGCACCGTTTTGTTCCACAACCTTCCTTTATGTTTCACGCAACTTGAAGATTCCAATCTCCCGAAACTTCTCAGGTTTTTTGTCGAAAAACTACTGAAAATCGGCATGGACTTTCCGGACAACTCAATAAGTTTGAGGTACCATCGTGGGTCGATTGAATAAGTGATTGTGCAGTAAGTTGTTATGCGATAGTTATTTTATTATGTTAGTTAAGCGCGGGACACAGTGGACACTGTTTGGTGTGCGATGTTTGCGGTGAACGTCTTAGAGTCAATTCGGGGCCATTGTGGACTCGCTTTGATCCGAAGAGACTCAATAATGTCGCAATAATGTTGGAGGTTTCCGGTGGTACAATAGGGACAAGGCTGGAATGATTTTAATGTTTCAACTGATTTTGGATTATATGCTTTAGCTTCGAATTATAAAAACATCCACGGAAGTCTTCCGTGGAAGATTTTCTAAGGATTTGGAAAATAACGAATCTAGAAATCAGGCTTAATATGAAACCCAATATTGCTTAGAATAAAAATCGGGGTTATTCAAAATTGCGATATAAGCTGCATAGGTAAGTTGTAATGAAATTATATTCTTCAATTCATCATTTATTAAGAATTTTATTTTTCATAAAATATTAAATACAAAGATTTCTGTATACAATTTCGATAAGAGATTCTCATTGCTTAAATTTATATTAATTAATTATACAAGATTTAAACGACGACCTCGATGCCCAAATGAAATAAATAATAAATTAAACTCCAACATCAATAAGAGACAGCTAAATCTCCCAAAAATATTCAATAACATATTCAACAATTCATTAAAATTAAATCATTTGTCACATATTCGTCACAATTTCTTGTCGACTGTGATGGATACAAGGCTCCGTATTTTTCCTATTTATAAAATTCCTTCTTTCCAATAAAGAACGAAATACCTCATCGATTCATTGAATTGTAACGTCTTCAAAGTAAGGTTTCAAGGTATTCTTATAAAATGTCGTTTTTTCGAAAGACGCCATAAAAAATGGTAGATAGACCGTTAGGTAGATGATGTGGAGTGAATTGCGTAAGTGCGAGGTGCGAGTGGTCGGTGTCGGGGCACGTGTCGTGGAGAACAAATAGACGGTGCACACTTGCCGCTACCTTGGTACCACGTGTTAACCAGGCTAACCAAGATAATCACTCATTACGAGCGTTTAGCGTGAACGAGGACCGAGGCCTAGCCTCGTCGTCGATCCGTGTACCGTTTTCTCATTGGTCACCGCTAACCTGGAAGTAACTCGCACCGCAAACATGCGATCGGTTCTCCTGCTTAGACGGCGATCTATTTATTCCTTTATTTTCATACCGAACCGAGAATCGCTAGAACTCTTGGATTTCTTTTTCCGTCTCATTTTTTCTTTGTGATTCTGGTACCAGGAAACTTCTTCGAAGACAACGGTGCGAGTCTTCGTGATCGTTTGTTGTAGGGAATAAAGTGTCATGGCGGATTTAGTTGGAACTCTTCGTTCGGAAGCCATTGAATGACTAGCGACGAGTGAAGTTCTATAATGATTCGATTTAAGGTCTGATATTTCAGATATTAGAAGAGCAGTATTAAATTATGGAGGATAGAATTATAATATTATAGGTTAGTTCAGATATCCCATCCTAGAATTAAATACTCGGAAACTCAGGATTTTGGTTTTCGATCAAAAAAGCCCCAGAATATCTCCATTGTCATGAAATCTTCACAAAAGTACATCAACGGCACGGTACAAGTGTAGCTACAACTTCACCAATATTTTAAACATTTATATCATATTAAAGTTGCGAAGCATCCAGGTCAGCCTAATCATGATGTTAAGTAACAAATGGCTACCTCACCCAGACCTAACACAGCCTAATCATGATGTTAAGTAAGAAACTGCTACATAAGCCAGACCTAACTCAGTCTAATCATAATATTAAGTATCAAATTAATACCAAACCCAGCCTAATCATAATGTTCAGTAACAAATGGCTACCCAATCCAGACCTAACCCTGCCTAATCATAATATTAAGTAACAAATGGCTACCTAACCCAACCTAATCATAATGTTAAGTATCAAATGACGACGTAACCCAGCCTAATCATAATGTTAATATCAAATGACGACGTAACCCAACCTAATCATAATGTTAAGTATCAAATGGCGACGTAACCTAGCCTAATCATAATGTCCACTAACAAACGCATGTCTAACCGAGACTTAACCCAGCCTAATCATAATGTTAAGTATCAAATGGCTACCTAACCTAGCCTAATCATAATGTCAAGTAATAAATGGCTACATAACCCAGCCTAATCATAATGTTAAGTAACAAATGGCTGCTTAACACCTCGGTGTATTACCATACTGGAAACTCGGTTCCAGGTTCCAGATTCCTGGTCCCAGGTTCCAGGAGCGGTTGATGGAAGCAAGGCGAGGATGAGGCAAGGTGTTCTCGCGAGAGAAACACGCGTGAATCGGCGACGTTTCAGCCGTATGTGAGCCTCGCGTTCACATATGGCCGCGGAAGGTCGAGTGACGTGGTCTCCACTCCCGGCTGCGCAAATATTGATCGAGGTGTCGCCGTGACGAAAAATTCCACCGAACGGGAATACAATGTCCGCGACGTCGCAGAAGATGCCATGCCGCGGAACACACGGATCTTTTTAGCCGAGATATTCCACGACTATGGAACGGGCTGATTCTCATCCCCTTCCGATGCCACGCCGAATCTACGAGGTGCGATCAAAGTATTCTTAGAATTAGTCGGTTCGATGTTGGCTACTGGATTGCTAATGTTCTGTTCTTGAAAGATCTTCCATTATCTTTGCAGTCTTACAACGAAACTTGGTTTTCTCTTACCTAGAATCAATCATTGAATTCTCTTAATTCTAGCGTATTATTTAGTTTTAATTATTGATTATTCAATCTTCTTCATGTTGGATTCATAACGTTCCGTTCTTGGAAGATCTATTATATGTTGAAGTCCTACATCGAAACTTGGTCTCCTACTTTGAATTAATTGTTGAATTCTAGCTTATTAATCATTTCTGATTTATAGTTATTAAATCTTCTTCGTCATATACTTGAGACTTGTCGTTAGAACAACAAGTTAGTTGTTAGAACGCAATAAATCTTGAAGATATAACTAAGACGGTATAACTACCAAAGCCATCAAAATGGCGGATCCGTAGAATTGAATAAAAAACACCACTTGTAAACATTTATCCAATTTTACCGTCAAAGCACCCAATTGGTGCATACCTCTCATAATTATTAATTTCTACATGTTTTCTTGAATGGAATTAATTACGGCCCTTGAACGATTAATATAACATCATTAACTTTCTTCGCAGGAAGAATCAATTATTTCTGAGAAATTAATGCAACGTATTCCTATGTTAATATCTCATATTATTACCTGCATTCTATTGCGGAAACGAATGCAAAAGGCAAGCTGTTCACCTAAATTTGAAGTTTACCTGGGAATATCAAAATAGCTTTGCATCGACGTATTCAATGTTACATGCTGGAGTATATCGAATTAATAATAGTTTGCGTATACATTGTAAACAGGCGTGCTGTGTTTCGAGTACACTTGAAAAGATGCCTATTCAAGCCTGGTGAAATGTTCTTGTTACCAGCCGCCGAATAGCTCGAATTATTCTTCCATTGTACTTGCTCCCGTGGAGTACCCTGATTGCACGATTCGTTGCTGCGCTCGATTTCTTTTATCTCAAAATTGCTTGTTTATACAATCGATTCGCGCCAATTATTATTACTCCTTGACACCAACGTGTTTCATTAATTATCGTGAACTTTAATAATTAATGAAGCCCTTTATGGTAATCGTGAATTTGAATGATTAAAATAACTCTTCCTTAATTATTGAGGGTTTCTTTAATTATGGTATATTTTAAAAATTAAAGAAATTCTTCTTGTGAATTTTAATAATTAAAGTAACTCTTCTTTAATCACCGAAAGATTCTTTAATGTGAGTGAATTTTAATAATTGAAGAGATTCTTCCTTGATTATCAAGAATTTTTTTAATTATCGCGAATTCCAATAACTGAAAAAACTCTTCATTAATAATCGCGAATTTTTAAAAATTGTTTGCCTTCGAAGTCACTCAATAAACAAATAATAATTATTCGACATACATTAATACTATAACTATTCGAATCGTATTAAAAAATAATTTATTTTATACGAGACTCATCGTTCTTGATGCGAAAGCCTTTATTATGTAGATCGTAATAATTTTTATTACACGGTATTTAAAAATTTTGAAAAACTTTGAAAAATCGTGAATAATTATACTCGTGTTTGCATATCTTTCATGGCATCTCACGTTACAATTATTTTTGTGAAAAACTCATTTTACATTTATAACTGACATTTAATTTTAGAGGGTCGAATATAATTTAAGTTGAAAATTATATTGCCGTTAGAAATGCCCTTTGAAAGTTCCTTGAAGTGATGCAAGGGAACCTCTCCCGGCGAGGCATTAGAAAGTTCCTTAATTGGCCCAAGTTAATTAGAGCTCGATTCGCAAAGCGAGTTCTCCCCGTATTTCACGTGAAATTTCTACAAAGGTAGGGCAGGATATCGGTCGCCTCCTCGGAAAGTTTAGAAATATCGATAAATTGGTAACTGCATGATAAATGATGTTTTAAGATTATATTTCTAAAAGAAGACAAGTTATTCATCGGCTTACTTGAATTATTATTACGATTACACAACATTCTAAGTCTATTACATAAAAATTTAGATATGTAAATAAATTGTTAATTGCATGAAAGATGATGTTTCGAGTGACGAGGAATGTAATATGTATAATATTTCAAAAAGAAAAACTCTTCGATGATTTTATGTAAAAATTCTTACAACGTAATATTTATTAGGGTTGAGTTGTAGTGTCATTTTCTTTCCATGCTTCAGTTACATAAAATGCTTATAATACAATTAATTAGTATAATCAAACTTCATTTCAAACAGTACAAGAATTCCCGGAACAAGAACTTTATAAGAATTGAAGTACCGTGCCATTTTTCCCGACTATTCATAAAAAATCGAAAAACATTTCGATTACAAATCTCATATTTCTATCAATCACAAGTCAGTTTAAAATAGTCGAGCATAAAAAAGCAGATTCATTTACTTCCATAATTAAAATAATCGAACATAAAAAAGCAGATTAAATTACTTCCATAATTAAAATATCTTCGTACCCCGTGCACTTAATATCTTACACACGGCCCAACAAGAACATCACACGCATCATTCAACTTATCCGATGCCGGGTCAACAATGAACTTCCAAATACGTCTTAATTAATTCAATATAAACAATTAACAAGATTATTCGTACCAGTAGATCGCGGGGGTGGCTGTGTATTAGATAATCGAAGGGAACGGCAAAATCCCCCATGGATGGAAAGAGAACAGGTGGTAAGCGCGCAGTATGGGGTCTGGTGTTGCGCATGGGGTGTATGGGGTCAAACCACCCCCGTGGTAAACCCCATACGCAACACCAGACACTATGGGGCCACTGTAGAGCCACGGGGCCACAGCTGGGTGCCGTGTAACTGCTTAGGACCCCTTTCGAACAATTCCGTCCTTCTTTAGCCTGAGACCACTCGAGGAAGGACACGCACCCCCCCATGGTTTCGCTAAATTTCTACCCAAGATACTCGCCAACCCCCCTGCCCCCACCCCCCTGGCTTCCCGATGGTACTTGGTGGTTTTAGCTCTTTAACGTGGTTATTGCCTCTATCTCCTGTCCCGTGACACGAGGGTGGGTTTTAACCCTTAATTCGAAGTTAATGTTTGTGGTACTTCTTAATGTGGAAGTCGTAAATCGCTGAGGTTAATGTAGATGTTCTCGTTTCTTTGTTGGTGGGGGATGATGGAGTTATTTTATTCGTGGGTATTCCGCGTTCCTGATATTCGATGTTATTATAATTAATGATGTAATATTTGATATTATAATAATTAGTGATTGTATTATAATAGTCTGTATGCCTAATATTCCATATTGTTAGTATTCCATATGAGAAAATTCCATAGTTCTAATATTTCATAGTTCTAATATTCCATATCTGAAATATTCCATAGTTCTAATATTCCATATCTGAAATATTCCATAGTTCTAATATTCCATATCCGAAATATTCCATATCCTTAATATTCCATAATTCTAATATTCCATATCCTTAATATTCCATAATTCTAATATTCCATATCTGAAATATTCCATAGTTCTAATATTCCATATCCGAAATATTCCATATCCTTAATATTCCATATCCTTAATATTCCATAGTTCTAATATTCCATATCCGAAATATTCCATCTCCTTAATATTACATAGTTCTAATATTCCATATCCGAAATATTCCATATCCTTAATATTTCATAGTTCTAATACTCCATATTCCTAATATTCGATAGTTCTAATATTCCATGTCCCTAATATTCGATAGTTCTAATATTCCATGTCCCTAATATTCAATATTCCTAGTATTAGAATTATTAGAATTAATCACTTTAGCGATCCTTTATTACTAAAAATTAATTCAACAGTTCCCTATTATAATATAATACATGAAATATTATAATAGTAAAATACTTGAAATCGTAGGATCATAATTCGCTTTACTTATACCGTTTTACTACTATTCAACATCCTTTTACGGATATATAATATTGCATTACAATATAAAATATTATTAAAGCACTATAAATCGTAGAATAATAATTCCACTAAAAATTCCAATGAAAGATTCCAGGGATCTTATTAAGTTATAAAGGAGCAGAGACATTATATTACCGAAAGCGCAATGGCCTGATATTTATACATTCTGCCGATGTATATTTTGTACATATTTACACGGCGCGGAGTATTTACACGAAATGGTTACACGGGAGGGTCTTTAAATATTAAAAGAATATTTACCGGGCAAATGCCGGTAAATCACTAGGAATAATGCAATGGTACCCGGGTCTTTATTATTCGGGGGATCGCGAAATGAAGATTGCCAAATAAATGGTAACAATATTTAGAATCAACACCGGAATAGATACGTGAAATCGTACTGGGAGCTCGGGTAAATATATGCAATGTATACAACGATAAAAGTAAGTATACTCGGTAGACACTCATCCTCTCTCTTTCGCACGATCGTTTACGCGGTTACATAAAATATTACGCTTAAAATATATAAACAAAAGCCGGGTGCCTTTACGAAAGCCAATACAGAGAGTCAGTACGGCAATGAAAAAGGCGTGTTACAATTTAAGACGTATCAATTTCCAGGTAAATATTTGATTCCAGCTTTCATCGATTACGTCGATACACTCGGAAATTATTGGTAATACTTGTTAATGTTATTTAATGTTTACCTTCTTATTATCGGTGCAGGCCGATTTTTATATCATCTATGAACTCACTGTTCCCGTCGCTATGTCAATATTTCCCTATCGGAATTTTGTATTCGCACGTTCGATTATGCCACGCTACTAATTAATTACTTAACGGGTAATTATTCTTTCCATTATTTTACGCGCTGTTTTACGTGTGTTTCGTTAGGCCATTTAACACGGTTTCTGTTATCAATGTAAATTTTGTCGGCGTCTTCTGCGAACGCGATGTTTTTATTTCTATGTCAATATCTTGGGATCAATCAGTGGAATTTGTGTACTGCATAATGCGGTGCACTTAATTATTTGAATATACGACACTGAATTATTTCTGTCTTTTGTGTTATATAATCATATTGTGCCGCGAATGAGTTGATAATTAAAATCCGATGTGAGGGGTGGCAGTGAAATAAATAGACGCAAATATTTAACGATTAAGTAAAAACATATCGTGTTTGAATTCTGTGTGTTATTTGATGAACCACCGAAGTCATTTCATTGAAGTAATATTTGAAATTTGTTGATGTTTTAATTTATTCCTTTCTTCTGCCTTCCGTGGATTCTTTACATATTTCAATTGAATTGAAATTTGATTCGAACAAAACGAGTCGATCTTCTGAAACTTGTACTAATTCGAATCATCGTTTATTGTCGCAGTAATTAAATAAGATATGAACAAATTTCAAACACCATTTCAATTACATCAATCACATTATTCAAATTAAATCAAAATAATAACAATTAAATAATAAACGGGTTAAAACTAAAATCGCTTTGAAACTGAAGTACAGACTTAATGATTTAAATGATTTTACATTATAAATCAATTCGTTAGAGACACCTCTCAGAATCCACAAAATATACAAAATACAATTACGTTTTATTATACAGCGCGTTGTACGAGAATCGCGTTATATAAAAAAGGCGTCGCAATATATTTAGCGCGTTGTAAGAATTCGCATTGTAGGAACTTGCGTTATCGGGAATTATCGTATTTTATTATGTAGCGCGTTGTAGGAGAATCGTGTTATATTAGAAAAGTCGTCGCAATATATTTAGCGCGTTGTATGAAATCACTTTATACGGGAATTTCCTATACCGTATATCATTATATCATTTTGGTTAAAAAATATTTGAATCGATTCACCATTCAACACATACACCGGCATCGAATAACAATCAATTATCCCCCTCGCTCGCAAGAATAATATACGCAAACAACTTTCGTGGCATGATTAATAAACAATAAACGTTATCGATGAAAATGATAAAGCATCGGCAAGTATGCCGCTAATTCTCCGGAGGTAAAAGTACCGGATGCAGGCAACGCATATTATATCCGACCGGGGGGTGTCGAAGGGATGGCGTAGGGAAATTGGACGTCGCATTATGGCAGATCCGGCGATGATTGCGTAGGCGGTTCGCAAATTTGGAGTGTAGCTATTGCGATAACGAATCCCGGTAACGCATGTTAATCGCATTAGCCCCGACATCGCCGATAAATCAGACAATTAGCGGCCGTAAGCGCATCGTAAATCGGAATTATCAGAATCGGCTAATGCATTTTGACGTTGCATGTTTGCTTGGTAACGCGTTGCGGCGAGGCTGCATATATGTTTACCAGTCTTACGATCGCTGGAACGTCACACGTTTGTTCTGTCAACCTGCCCGATCTGATTCCCAGGTTACAATCAAGTATCCCCAAAAATAATGCACATTTTATTCGACAAAAGAAATTCTCCGTTCTGCGTGAGACTTTCTAACGAGTTTGTAAAGAGACGTAGTATAGATACAACTAACTTTATAAGACATAATTTTTGGGTACGATGGGCGTTTTTCAAAAAATTGTAAAAACATAATATACAGTCACTGTATATTAATAATAAGATAATAATTTCAATGTCACTTAATTGATTTTCAACTGTGCTTCGCATCGAACAAGTAAATGTTGGAGTTTCAGATAATAATTACAATACTGATGCATGTTTGTGGAAATGATTCCACGTGATACTTTAGTTTGTAAAATGTCATCATTTCTCAGTTATAATCGTGACTTCACAGACATTCTGGAAGTTCCGCAAATATCAATAGACAGTGGAGAGTCCGCTGACCGCTCGGAACCAGACTTACTAATTTTCATAATTATGATGTTGATGGCGGATCGTATTCGTGCGCCTTTCGATTCGATGAGGAAGCACGTGATTTTTTAATTTTTTTTTCTAGCAATGTACATTTAAATAGATACTGGAATTTGCTATATTTATCATCGATTTAATATCATCAAGTATCATTTAAGATATTAGATGTACCGGAATGTGATCAATTCGGGAGAAGGGAATTTTTCACATCGAAAGTTAGAAATTTGATTTTTTCAAAAAGGGAATTACGACATTGGAGAATCGTCTGTCAAGGATCATAGATTTCACATAAACGAACACAAATTTGAATTACGAATTAACTCGTCATCCCTAATTAACAGGTTAAGGGTTAAAGAATATCTTGTGGTGCGAATGGGAGTATGATTTTATCGAAGGCAAAGGGACGATGACTAATTTCTCGGATTTCCGTTGCGATTCGCGAAACCACATTTTCCCACGGAGAGACGAGTATCTATTTAAAAAGCAATCGCCTTTGAACGTCGGAGAAGTTAATCGCGAGGCGGCACTTGCCGATGTAAACTACCTTTCGATGATACTTCTAAGTCCATCGAAGTTGAACCAATTCCCTCGGGCGATGGACGCATCCCCCATGCAACCGGTCTTCCCATAATTTCCCATGCGTTTTACTCACGCGGGTCTTCCTTGGGGTACGAAACGCACTCGTATTTGCATTCAGTTTTATATTGGAAATCTTGACATTCTTTACTTTTGTTTTATCCACCGGGATGCCTTGTAAGGGTGTTTATTGAAATTGAATCGGTTCTTGTATATATAGTTGGAACGTTAACTGTCTTTCCATCCTTGCAATGTCTTTGCAGGAAACGAAGCGGAGTTTCAGTGATGGATGATTTTAAGAGGAGGTTACGGAATTTTCGGGTATTGTTAATTGTGTAATAGGAATATGGAATATTCGGAACGTGCATTTTTGTAGTATGAGGTTTTATACTGTACAAATTCGTGCTCCTCGTATTCAATATTCAATATGGAATTTTGTCATGTGGAATGTTAGGAATATGGAATTTTGTGGTATGGAATATTGGAACTATGGAATATTAGGGATTTGGAATATTAGAACTATGGAATATTAGGGATATGGAATATTAGAACTATGGAATATTAGGGATATCGAATATTAGAACTATGGAATATTAGAACTATGGAATATTAGGGATATGGAATATTAGAACTATGGAATATTAGGGATATGGAATATTAGAACCATCGAATATTAAAAATATGGAATATTAGAACTACGGTATTTTAGGAATATGGAATATTAGGGATATGAAACATTAGAAGTATAGAATATTAGAGATATGGAATATTAGAACCATGGAATATTAGGAATATGAAATATTAGAACTATGGTATATTAGGGCTATAGAATATTAGAACTATGGAATTTTGTCGAATGGAATATTAGAAATATAGAATTCTGTCACATGAAATATTAGGAATATAGAATTCTGTCACATGATATATTAGAAATATTCAATTTTTTTATACGCACATTAGAAATTATAACTTCCTGCATACCAACTTCTTCGTATACCATACAACAAACCATCACTTCATCAGCAACCTTGCATCACATTGCCCAACAAAAAACCTAGAATATATATACCTCTTACACATAAACATTACAAATCTTCTTTCCCCAGACTCATTACGAAAACTAGCATCTTCGATATCAACTAATCCAGACTTCATCGTACATAAGCTGTACGTGAGAAGTGAAACGGAACACAGAGAGTGGGTAGCAAAAGGTTGATTGATATCGAGGGTAGGAAGGGCAGCACGAAAGGGCTGGAAGGGCAGAAAGGGAGGAACAGGTTATCGGTCCTTGTTCCTCCAATAAGAGGGCACGGGGTACGCTCGGAATGTTTTGACAGGGGGTGGATGCACGTGGCGGATAGCTGTTTGTAAAACATCGCCGGCTCCTTTATCGCGCCGATATTAACCAGCGGTACGGCACGTGACCCGAGCCTCTCTCTCCACCATTGTTCGCATTGTTGCGGCTCGAGAGCCGAGAAATAGAGAGCAGTGATACGCTCCATTGTTACTACACCGAGACAACGCGCCGTGATTTCCACCCGACGATCGCGATAATCTAATTGAAATTAATTCCTAGCCATCTTCTCACACTATCTTTAGATCCCGACGCATCGATTGCAGTAGAAAAATATTATTTTGGCGAGGGAACTGTAAAGGTAACCGTGAATAGAATCCATATAGAGAGAATCATGGAAACACTGATCCGAGTATTATTCGTAGAAATAAGGAATGTTATTCGTGTAAGTAGACATCGAGTTCATGTTTCGTATTATGAAATGCATATTTGTATACTATATTAATTTATGAAATTCTTCGAAACGCTATGGATTTTGAATAGAATTTATAGAATTAATGGAAATATTGATGAAATTCGGGTGAAATTCTTTGCAAGATACTTGGAGCATATAAAATGTTCCATTTATTTGCATTGCAAAAAGGGTAATTGTTGGTGGAAATAATGATAAAGTAATGACTTCATATAATGAAATGAATAATTTGGTTCTTATATTAATTTACGAAATTTGTTTAAAGCTTGAGATTTTGGAATGAAATTAAAAGAATTGGCTAAAAAGCCGATGGATTTTGGGTGAAATTATTTGTAAAGTACTTGCAACATGTAAAGTGTTCCAATCATTCTTGTTTTAAAAAAGGTAGCTGTTGACGTAAATAGCGATACAATACTGATTTCATACAATGAAATGCATATTTTTATACTACTTTACTTTATGTGATTTCTAAGTCATTGAATTTTGAACAAAATTAAAAGAACTGGTTAAAAAAAATTATGGATTTCGGATGAAATTCTTTCTAGAATACTTGAAGCATATAAAGTGTTCCAATTCGTGATGTTAAAAAGGTAGTTACACGAGGAATCTTCCACGGAGGATAGTAACCGAGGAAATAATAATTTGTTTTGCGATATTTTCCTCGAAAGTGACACACACACACAAGCCAGATCCATTATCATCGGGATTGGATCAGTAAATGTCCGATAAAGTCATGAAATATTTATCACCTTATGCCTAACAATTTACTGTTGCGCTTTACTTTAATTCCCATATAAAAAAAATTCCATGCGCGTATGTATTTTACGTCTGATAATAAAACTTTATAGAATTGAGTTTTGTTTAGAAAAATCTATCGATGAAACTTTGGTTCCTCATGAAACCATAAAGTACTCGAGTCTCATTTGACAATTAAATATTAATATTTTAGATAAATAATATCCTAAAGCTTACATGAAATTTTCTGAATTATAATTGATAGAATAATATAAAAATATCGATATGAAATGAATTAATTGGGCGCAAAAGAGATGTTTAATTGAAAGCCACGAATAATAAATAATATTTCCGGTGGACAGAATGTATCGAATTAATTTGTTGTCACTGCGATAGGTGGTCGTTAATTATGTTACCATAACTAAAATAATCAGCGGATATTAAAATTGTATGGAAAATTCATCGTTATATTTGATTTGATATTTACGCGCGTATATTTAATTATATATGCAATTAGTAATTGCCATCGTATTAAGTAATTAATTAGTTCAGTGATTATTGATTCTCTTCGTTAAATTTATGGTTTATTTATGTGATACGTGCTTAATAGTATTAATGGATAAATATAAATGTGCTAATTAATAACTTGCCCGTGTATCGAACCAATTTTTGAAATTAATATAATTGCGTAATAATTGTCAGCTATCAAATAGACTCGCTGGGTTATCTCGAGAAAACATTTTTATCGTAATTACACCAATAATAACTCATTTTATTTGAGCAAAAATCATGAAAGAGTTTCAGTATTATCTGGCATTAAATAGTATTCAAATTTTTTCCATAATTACTCAAATACACGAATACATACACATGTTAGAAATTTCCCAAGTATTCCCATAATAATAATTCAATTTGGTATGGTGTAAATAAAATACCATATAACGAAAAATAAAGACAGCGTAAATTGAAATGTTGAGACTAAAGGATTGCGAAACTGGTGGAAGGTCGACTAGTTTTTGGAAGAAGGAAAAAGCTTGAAGAAAGAAGAAGGAAGAATCATAAGGGAAGAAACAAGAAAGACGAAGGAAGAAGCAGGAAGGAAAAAGGAAGAAGGAGGAAGGAAGAAGGAAGAACGAAGAACGAGATGGTCGTAGCGCATGCCACGGGGGTTTCAAGTCTGTTTGCTCATGAAATATGCAGCCATGCGCCCTCCATAACTGCTCGAAAGCACTGAAACTTGCGTGCACCTCGACCAGGCTACGGGATTTTCTGCCCTTCTGCGCGAGGGAACACAGTTTACGACCAACCGCTGGATCATTACACGTCAAAACGATCAAAAATTTCGGCACGACTCAGCAGTTTTTATCAAATTGACATGTCTACCTGTGATAATCAATCTGGTCGATTATTACTTACTTACTTCGCCATCATTTTCGCGTTTCATCGCAAGAAGTCGTCACTTTATCGTTACTTATATCAACGATGTCCCGCATTTCTATGTAAAATCGTCGAATATTAGAAATGTGGAATTTTATTCTATGGAATGTTAGAAATATGGAATTTTATTGTATGGAATACTAGGGCTATCGAATATTAGAAATATGGAATACTAGGAATATGGAATAGTAGAAACATGGAGTATTTGAAATATGAAATTTTATTCTATGGAATACTAGGGCTATCGAATATTAGAAATATGGAATACTAGGAATATGGAATAGTAGAAACATGGAGTATTTGAAATATGGAATTTTATTCTTTGGAATCTTAGAAATATGGAATTTTATAGTATGGAATACTAGGGCTATCGAATATTAGAAATATGGAATACTAGGAATATGGAATAGTAAAGACATGGAGTATTTGAAATATGGAATACTGGAAATATGGAGTATTAGAAATATGAAATACTAAGAATATGGAATATTAGTGATATGGAATATCAGAAATATGAAATACTAGGAATGTGAAATATTAGGAATTTGTAATATCAGAAACATGGCATCTCCGTTAAATCAAGTTATTGCAACCAGTGCATGCAACAGGGTATCAAAACCGATAAGAATCACTCGGTGATAATACAAGTTTCAAACGCTACTAATATAAAGAGATATAAAGAGAAATTCGAGGGTAAGATCGGTATCGATGGCTTGATTTCGGCGTCGGTTAATTGCGATAACCCGTTGTCAGGTCGGGCGAAGGTGAGGGGGTGGGAACATATGTTGGACTCGGGGTTAAATAATCCAGCGTGACTCGCGACGGGGCTACGTGCAACGATACCGGTCTACGTGACTCCCGTGCTTTCGTGCAGCTCGTCAACTCCGTAAAAACGGCCTCGACGTAAAACTAACACTGTAGATACGCCCGGCCATATGCTTCACTTTGACCTCGCGAAATCACTCACCTCGAGTTCACTGACGCTCTTTAAAATAAACGAGTTTAATGTCTGCTTGGGGCGCACGATTTATAATTCTCGGCCGACTGATGTATTTAGTGGAAAGTGACAACGGAAGACAGACACAGGTGAATGCATTGAATTGTTCGGAAAGATTGCTTTTTCGAAATTCTCTGGCGACTGTCGTATTTGGTGGAAATTAAGAAACGGAAGTCAGACCCAGGAGAATGCATTGAATCTATTGGGAAACTATACTGCTATTGTTATCAGTGATAAATAATATATCGAACAAATTAGAATTTTTCGATTTGGCTAAAACTAGATCACTAATTTATTATTAGTGAAATGAAATTATTACTGTAGTTATGACATTGCTGTTTCAATTGTTGCTTGTCATAGATCCAACTCTCTGTACAATCCATTCTGATAATACAAAAGTAATAATAACATTTTTTATAAATATAAGAACCGATGGTTGAAAGATGAATCATAAAAAGGCAAGCAATATTTTGTTGAGAAATGTGAAGTTTGTTAGAAAACTTTCGAACCCTTTCGCCGATAGTAACAAGATTTCAATATTTGCACTGACTGTAATAAACTAATAAAAAGTGCACCGTGAGTTCCCGAATCTGAACAAGCCACAGCGAGCCGATACAAAAGTGCAGATTGCAAACACATGTCGCGCGACATATGTTCGTTTGACAATATCACTGGCCATTAAAGTCAAGGTAATCATTGCGACAAGTAGTAAACATAAATTATCGTATATCGCGAGTTGTGTACACAGTAATAAACATGTGTAATAGGGAGTCAATAGCGAGCCAATTAAGCGAACCCATTTCTCCGTCTAATACGAAACAGGTTCAATGTTGGAAAGACTTAAACATTTCATATTTTGTTGTTCATAATTGATTCTGATATTATAATATAATGAATTAAGATCGTCGATAATTATCGACGATTTTGGACGCGCTAGATGGATTTCATTCGATACGCTGTAAATAAAACACCTGAGTTAGCTTCGAATCCAAACCTATTCGAGAGTCAATAATTCTTGAGTGTTGTTTCCATCTCCTCAAACATTTCAGATAGCACGTTAAACATACTCTAATATTCAGTAGCTTTAGGTCAACAAGTGAACGCTTAACTACAAGAAACGATTATTATCCACCATTATGATTTAATGAATATTATCATTAAAACTAGGAGTAAGTTAAGGTTGAAGTAAAAACAGCAACAAATGATAAATGCTCAAGATCTTTATTCTTCGATATTTCTTACTACTTTTACATTAAAAAGAAACGAATTCAATTAAAGTAACTGTTGTTTGGTTAAATTAGATTTCGCAGATTCCATTATTTACATTAATTGCCTCAGTAACAATATATGTATGGCGCAACATATAAGTTAAAATATAATAGGTTCGATAATCTCGGCTTGGCGTTAATATCAAAGGTGACATACGATTCCAACGCTGATTCTATGAAAACGTAGAGGTCCTGTAAAAACAAGATGAAGTATCTGACAAAGTAAACGGAGGTAAGATAAAAAATATTTCGAAAGCAGGATGTTCTTTGGTTGGTCCACTCGAGTCGAAAACTATGCTCGACACCTCGGTGGATTCGGTGCGAATCGATCTAACGGGTTGGCGTGGCGGTGTACTCGATAATCGAGAACCGTGGCCCTCGAGTGCGTCAGCGATCGGTTCGCTTCGTGTCGAGGAAATTCAGATGAGTCGCTTCTGCGCTATAAACGCCATGTTTGCCCAATCTATACCACCAACCTACCTACCTACTACCTTCATACTACCTACAACCCCTTCTTCACTTTTATTCACCCTTATTCTCTCTTATTCTCACTTATTCTCGCTGATTCTCGCTGATTCTCACCGATTCCTCCTCGTTCTCGCTGATTCTCGTTCATTCTTGCTTATTTCCGCTTATTCTCTCTTATTCACACTTATTAACGATCGTTACATCTCATCGTAGAAACCTTTCACCCGATCCAGGATAATTTAACATAATTTTTAATGCGCTCTCTATAAACCGCCAGTTCTTCTTGTTTTTTTGTTATTTTGTTCGGTGTACCGGAAAGTATTGTTAGAAACTTTCTAATAGAAAGAAATTATTCTTCAGATACTTTATGAAACTTCAGTTATTTCTTCATATTAAACATTATTCTATTAGATAATTGCCATCGTTATCAATTATAATTAACCGACAATTCACCAATGCCATAATTACTTTTTGGAAAAAAAACGGATTTCCAAGTTTCGATGCGACCACAATTCTCTACTCCCGAATTGTTTACTTTCTGGTACCCCTAATATTTTCCTGAATTGTCCCTTATTCTTTCGAATTCTGGCTTATTCTCTTGAATTCTCACATATTCTCCCTTATTCTTTCTTATTCTCTCGAATTCTCTCTTACTCACCATAACTCCGCCTAACACAAAAAAAAAAGAAAGGAAAGAGATCGGTGAGAGAGAAAATGGTTGGAAGAGGGATATCTTATGTATATGTACATATATGTATTAATATGTGTGTAGATATGTATATACTCGAGCAACCAGCAAACCAGTCAACCTGCCAACTAACGGCGACGGTTATCGATTGAACCTTATCGAGCTATCGGTTTGCTCCAATATGCATTTGTTATTATTTCAGTGAAAATATAAGACGGTAGCTATAAGATGGATATTCTAAGAAAATCTGGAAACTATAGATTTTTTATTATAGTATAATAATATTTAGTATAAAATATTTATTTCATCCCCCAGGGGACCAATTGGTATGGATTAAAACATTCTACATTTTTAGCATTAATTAATAAGAGTGCGAGTATAGATATACATACATATGCGATGCACACAAAGTCGTTTCAGTTTTTATTATAAATTATTAAAAATCTCAATCAAGCCTGCTTCATTTTCAGACCAATATAAATAGATATTCCGTTTATTAAAGAAATTATGCCTAAAGCATATAAGTTAATTAATCTATTCAACTATTTGCATTATGTATATAAAATATTCGTATTCGAATAATTTAACTAAAAATGGCAGACAAGTGATTTTGACTCCATTGGTAGTTCTAATGTTACGTGCGCGCACCTTTGACTTTCTCGGAGCTGACTTTCGAACGCGTTAAATTAATATATCTGAAAGTCGAATGGATCGGGATACGCATTCTTCTGTCAGCGAATATGAGGGTCGTTTCGAGGGAGTGCGTGCTCGGTGCGTGCGTGCGTGTTTAGATGTATTGGTTAGTGTACGAGGTTCACGTAACGTCGTTTCAATTCGGGGCCGATAGGTTTTGCCCGATCGGATACGGACCTCATCGTTCCCTTCGATGATCTTCGCCGGTACGTCGTAAAAAATTCATTACACACCCGACGAATCGATCGTAAACCCGTGTAATTACCTGCCCTTTAAATCCCGCGAACCTGTGTTCTTCGACCTTGCTTGCGTTCGACCTGAAAATTCTTTGAAATAATAAATGTGCCTTCTTGTGCGAATTCTGATATAGATATCACGCAATATTTCATCGTTTAAAACAATATGAACATTTATGGGCACTAAATAAAATTTCATAATTAACGACACTTTATTGCGGATACCGAGAAGTGACATTAAGATTTTACACCAGTTATTTTTTTGTTATTCGCATTTCAATCGTAAATCGTAATGTCGACTCTCAGTCGCCACCAGAGTTGCCGCGATAAGTCTAAATAATAATAAATAATCTCGAGTGCGAAGGGTTAATATTTTTCTTTAATCAGCTTGAATCTTAAGTGCGTCAAGCTTCCGATAAAAATATCTCATTTCGATAGAATTTAATTCTTTTGGATCTGCCATCTTACTTTTGAAAATGCCATTTGGAAATATGTTTTGTTTTAATTGTATGGAAATATTTGCATTATTTAATAATCAAGCATTTAATTACGTGAATATTTAATTATGTCATAGATGTATCTGATTCGAGTGAAATCATTCAAACCGAAATTAATCGGACATATAATAAAATATAAAATATTATATAATTGCAGTAATGAATTTAAACAAATTGTTGTATAAAATCAAATATTATAATGATTACAATAGTATTATATATTGTATAATCATTATATGATTTTATTACTGTCTTGATATAATTTCATACTTGTTATTAACGCATCATATTATTTTTCGCCATGAAATTTTATTCGAATTTCTTACGCGATTGAAATAATACTTAACTCGAATGGCAGCGCCATTATTCTAATCCGCGACAAATCGTTAATTTTGCAGTGCGTTCCGCGATTTGCGCCACTCGTCGGCTCTTCACTCGCGACGCGAATCGCAAGCGTAAACCCTTTGAATCAGAACAAGCTGGTGGATTCTTGAGTAGCTTTGAGATCAATGTTCTCGTGTTTTTAATACAATATGATATAATATAATAATATATAATTATATATTAATGCTCTAATCGAAGCGAATGGATATTCAAAATCAAATTCTTTTAATTATATTTTATATTATTATATTATATCATGTCATGATAAAATGATGTGAAAATGATGTGAAAACATATATACATAACATTAATGTTTCACATCGATTACATATCGGTGAATTATTTTAATCATGCTAATAGACACACACTTTTTTCCTCCACGCTTTGCCTGCATTCTGTACTTCCATGATGGCGCAGGGATTAATTAATTAGCTGCTAATTTGAAGGATCAATCGAGTGGGCGCGTACCATCTTTGCGAAATATTCTTGCTTTCTCGAGTAGACATTCTTTTCTCTTCGCGACGAGGAGAAACTCGAGGACTTCGCGTATTGACTCATTTTGCTGGCACACTAATAAGATAACGTAAGTACCGACCTGGCAGATAAGTATTTTTCTTGGAAAAAACTGCACCGCCAAGAAAGTATTATTACCATTCGCCTAGAAGGAGGCTGTCTTGCAACTTCCCAGCAGCATGATTCACTCGCATTTTCTATCATCCAACAAATCTGGCACGTTTCGTTAAACATATCATTTTATCATTGGAATTTGTTGTTCAACTTATAATTCTTACTGCACGAGTATCCTTTTCAACTGTTATTTTAATTGCAAATATGTCATTTTAGAAATGGTGTAAAACGAGATATAATAATATTGGATTGGTCCATAAAGTACGCACGGTTTTAATTTCATACTGAAAACAGAGTTCAAACGCTTGAGAAAGCAAGAAATTTCCCTTCTATTTCTAGGTTGTAATAATTAAAGTCAATTAAATAAGTATCAAATTATTTTGTTTAATTTTGTCTAAGTTATTAACATTAAAAACCTTAAATATAAAATTTTCATTCGGACTTCGAACGATTCATAGTTCGAACGGGTTTCGTGTTAATCGAATCGCTTTTGTTTTACTCTTTTATGTGATTGTTAAATAATGTTGGAGAACACATTATAGATTAATTTGTATTAAATACCTGAAAAGCAATTTTTTGACAAAGATATTAATGCTTTTTAACGAAGAATTTATTTGAAATGTAGAAAGGTGTCAAACTTAAAATTCTAACTGAAAATTATTTTCTAAGCTCAATCATTTTTCCTCAATTGACTTTCTGACTTTTCGTATAATGATTGTTAAATTGATTTAGCGGTATCTTTTTTCATCCACCTACCATTTTTGTTAACTATTATCTCATCAGTTATTTGCTACCAAATGCAATTCTGTCAAAAGACACCTTTTGATTGAAATATGTGTACATAAAACCGCGGCAGAAATAGAGTTAAAGAAGATGAGAAAGATCGTCGTTAAAGATAGCTCGTAAAGTCGGGGAATTAATTAGCTAATTAATCGTCATCGATATCCGGAATAAACGACGCCCTTCGAGAAAGAATCATCGTCCTTTCGCCGTCTAATCGGATCTCGCGATGGTTCGTCCGGCAACACCTACGGACTCCTTAATTAATTGTATCAACCGGTGCAGACGCAACGAGCTGTACGTGATTTGACTAACGAGGTAAATTCTTAAATTAACGAAGAACCTAGTGCCGACCGCCTCTTTCTCTTCCCTCCTCCACTTTCTTTTCGTTAAATCATCCTCCTCCATCCCTCACCCCCGTCGTTTGCCTCCTTTTTATCTACTTTCTCGATTATTTAAAGAATCGACTTACCTTTCCTCTGATTTCTGAATCACTTATTGCACTTTAAATGATAAACGCGTTAACGCTGTCGGAAACTGAAATTCGTGGATAGTTTTTATTCGCGATTATTATTATAATTATAATTATAATTATGATAATGATAATGATTATGATTGTGTACACGTTAAAAACCGCACGTACTTTTTGGCCGATCTAATAAATTCGCTGAATGTTAGATTCGAAATATCTCGATAATTATAGTAAAAGATATCGTGTTAAATAAGAAATTTTCCGATTCCACCGATATAGAAAGTCAAATTAATTATTCGTGAGAGCTAATTTATGCAATCAATTTCACCTTGATTCCGATAACAGAAAATACTCATCTTATTTTAATCTTATAGCGCCTCTTTTTACCGTCGTGTTGTGCATAAAGTAAATACGACAAAAAAATGTGTGATGATATATATAGCATAAAAAAATACCGTAATCAAAATGAATGGATATTCACGCCCAAATTCTTGAAAGATTCCAGAAAAGAGACCGGAAAGAGGATATTACAGCGATAAAGAGTAAACGCGATAAGTCTTTGGAATCGCTACTACGATTCGCGGCAAGTTTGCCAGAGAAACGCACGGGACGTCGATATATCCTCGCAAAAGTATATACTTTATCAGATATGTAAACAAAAAGAGTTTCTCGGCACGAAATTATCGCGGGTGGAGCCTTAAACAGAGTTGTAAATTAATGCAGCGCAAAGCGGACTGGTAATAAGTCTGGTACCCGATATTAATCACGAGGGAACTTAATTACAGTCACGCGCTGACGCGTCACACATCTTCGAGAGCTTTTAGTTTACTCAAAATATTATATTCCTGGAATTTCCAGCTTGATGATATTCACTCGGAATAATTTCCTCGCGAAATATACTTTAACCCTCTATAACCCAATTTTTGTATCGCAAGGTATCGTTTAACACCGATTTCGACACGGCATTCAACGTGTTAAACCATTCGAATTAATGTCGTCTACATTACGGTGTAATAGATATCATGGAAATCGTGGTGTCGCGATAAAAATAGATTATTATCACGAGCTAATCCATGGGAATGTCGCAAGAGTCCTCCACAGATAGAAATTATAATAGAAATATAAGTAAATCTACATAATGTCGCAAGAACGGTTGGTTCACGTGGAACATTCGGGTTTCAACTCTTTTGCCTGTCCGACGAATATGTTTCTCAGCGTGTATCTTATCATCACCTTATCAGCCAATGTATTTATGGGGTGGGATATGAACCTGGAGATTGGATAGATATCGTTGGTAAGACTGCTACGTTTAGTAACCTCGGTGCACGTAACGCATAGATATAATCGTTGTTATAAGGTAGAATTATTAACTAATATTTTCATTGAAAAACCGCTGCTTTTTCAATACATGAATAACAACAAGTTGCAGCAATAAATATTAGATTGGCGAGTCAATTCGCGACCTTTGTTTTGTGCCTTCTTTTTTTGTTTATAAAAACCATGTTTGTTGATCGCTAATATCATTCGGGAGGTCTCATTTTAGCGATTATTTTAATGCATACAATTATTATTTCATGTAATTAAGTTTGTTTAATTGAAGTTTATAATGAAGGTTACGAACTTTGTTGCCAACCTGACACTTCACTGGTTTTATTTCCAAAACAAATTGCTTCGAACGAGGAATCCAATTACACTTTGAAGCAATATTACTTGTTATATTATCTTTGAAATAATATGAACAACCTTTTACCACAACTTATGACCTTATTTATTGATACAGAAATATATATAATTAGTCTTTGGATTCATTTCGATATTAATTTGAAAGCAAACAATTCTCCATTTATTCTCACCGATAATCAATCCAACTTTGTCGAAGGATTGTTTTGTCTAATATTACATAGACGATGGAACAAAAGGGGGTATTAAAAATATAGTCAAAAAGAATACGGCGATAATGAGACAATTGAAAGATGAGCGGGTCGGGTGACGAAATAAAATTTATTGGCCTCCGTTTGGAGACGAGGGCCAATTAATGGCACGTGAAACACTTGTGTAAACCCCGTTGGAAGTCCTTGTATTTACACGGAATTCTCGGGAAACTCGCGTATCGAAACACGGCCGAATTCGAATTCGACGCCATTGCCATCAACTCTTTAAATAGCTACGAATAGTGGCTTTGTTCCACTTCTACAGAAACCGGAAGTGACTCGTGTCGCAACACTTCCTTCGTGTCTCGATGAACCTCGAATCTCTCGATGTCTTTTAAACCAAACTTTATAGAAATTCTTCCTTCGCCGTATCACTGAAACGTATAATAATATTTGATCGATTTAATATTAATATTTGTGTAATAATGTTTGACATTTTAATTGATTACTAGACATATTATACACTCTTAATTGTGAGCAACACAAAATTTAGGGAATTTTGATGTCTACTTCTTTTTTGTTTATATAAAGTGGTATAAAAGTTGCTTTGCATTTATACGTTAAAACGATATTTTTAAGTGGGAACTTCTTTTCAAAAATTCCACGCGACCCGACATATACCGGCAATTAGTATATTCAAATTTAATTAATATAAATGACTGATATAAATATTGAGTTGGCCGAGAAATTCACTCGGTTTTTAATACATACATAGAAAGCGATTTGTATTCAATTTGGAAATATTTTCTCGATTTTCTTTACTCAATGAAGTACTGTCCGTGTTCAGTGTTCACTTACAATATTTGCTTATCTTTTGGATAGCTTCGTAATCACGTGTTGATAAGAATCACTTTATTTCCATGCAAAAACACTGCGCGCAAACTTCCTGGCCAACCTAATATACATACACCACCGGCCATAAGTTTGGGATCACTTACTATCGTTAAGCAAATAATTCAATATCTTGTCTATAAAATGGAATGGGATACTTTTCTTTGGGTATATCTGTAGGTTGATGTATGTTGATATTATAAGATAGAAGAGTCGTATCAATTTCGTATATTTCATTCTACATTAATTATACATTTCGCTTAATACGCGATTCGTCGAAGTATCCCCCTTTTTTTATTATTGCTATTTTACATATTTTTGACATACCCCGACAAGTTTGTGTAATGTTTCTTGCTGCATAGTTCGCCAACCTTCTTGTAGTAAAGTCATTTCTTGCGGGGAAACTAAAAGCCGACCGATACCAATAAACAGACCCGACCGATTTGAAAGGTAACAAAATCTTATTACACCCAGGTGCCAATACAATATGTGTCTGCGTGGCAAGAAAATAGTTTAATATTAATGGTAACATTATAAAATGGACAAAGGTTTTATAGTCTGTTTAATTTTAATGTGCATTCTAAAGTTTAAAGTAACTGTGTATATGTATAAATACGTATGTATGTAAAATAGTAATCATCGGGGTGCATTAAAATAGGGGTTGAATTAATCCATGCACGGATCCCCGATTTCTTATAGCGTGAATTTCATGATGATACTATTAATATTCTTAATCCTTTATAACACGGGTCACTCCGCGCTGTAGTTACACAAGCAGCCATTGGGGGGTTGATATATTATTTACCTATTCTACTGAATCGTAGTGACAAGACTACTTATATTTCCAGTAGAATTCCAGTAGTTCAAATACCGAATGTGAGTGTCATAATCTTATTGGTACAAAAATTAATTTATTTCATGCACGGAAAGTAGTAGAAAAGTCATATAAATAAATAAATGCCATACGAGCATTTTAGAATTATATAAATAAAATAAGTTAAAAAACGCAATATTATGATCATGAGTATGATGATAATAATCATCATACGATAAAATCCTATGTTAATTAATCAGAAAGAGGAAACTCAAAGAAATCCTTATTATCCGGGGAAACACGTCTTCCCGTGTCTCCTTTGTTGAAAGAGAACGGGGCGTCGCGGCGTCGGGCGTTAAAGCGTCGTGCGCGCCGAGAAGTGGCGCGCTTCGATTGGCCAAAATATTTAACCTACGATTAACCGCTTCTCTCGTACACAAAATGATTCAAGAATCAAATACCAAGAGTCAACCGTGGGGTAGACTGAGTACATATTGTACCCGAATACTATCGTCTACCGTCCTACGTGAATACGAATACGCGTTTCCATCTCTCCGCGTCACCCCGCGTCCCCCTTTCTCGCGTTCTCATCCTTTACCCCGATTAATGATTATTTTAAAGTAATGTATGTGTCATTTTAAAGTACTTCCTAAGGATTAATATTCCTTATTTTACAATATAAAGCACTTTTGAGTTGCTCGTAATAACACATTAGCTCCCAACTAGTTTCAGGTCGCCTGTATTCCTTTACAATTTTGCGATTTTGGGTCGACCAGTTTTTCGATCGAAAAAATTTTTAAACCGCTTTATTCGACCCAAAATGGTCCTAGAACATCATTAGGCATCATATACCACCGATTTGGGTCATTTAGAAGCGATTTTGGCGACTTTTAATTTTTGACAATTTTTGAAGGTATACCCCTTTACATTTTTTCGACTTGGATTCGACCCATTTTTGAACAATAAAAATTTTTTAACCGCTTCTTTCGACCAGAAATCATCCTAGAATATGTTTATACATCATATACCATCGATTTGGGTCATCTAAAAGCGATTTTGGCGACTTTTAATTTTTGACAATTTTTGAAGGTATACCCCTTCACATTTTTGCGATTTTGGGTCGACCCATTTTTCGCCCGGAAAAATTTTTGAACCACTTCTTTCGACCCAAAATCGTCCTAGAATATGTTTATACATCATATACCATCGATTTGAGCCATTTAGAACTGATTTTGGCGACTTTTAATTTTTGACCATTTTTGAAGGTATACCCCTTCACATTTTTGCGATTCTGTTTCGACCCATTTTTTGGCCGAACAAATTTTTAAACCGCTTCTTTCGACCTAAAATGGTCCTAGAACGTGTTTATACCGCATGTACCATCGATTTGGGCTATTTAGGAGGAAAATTGGGTAAATCGAAATTTTGTGGTGTAAAGCAACAAATGCATCAAGTAATAGGTATTTAAAACGACCAGTGCTTAACTGGAAATGCATTTATTTCCCTGATTTTGTAATGAAATGATTTTATATTAATATCGGAATTATCGCAAAGAATAAAATGATCGCATAATTGTCGAGCATCGAGCTTCCCGGTAACACTTTCGTTATTACCATAGGAATTAAATATAAAATAATATACCTCGTGGAATGACGATAAGTTTGTCGATAAACGGTAAATAAACCCATGATTTCGAATTGAACATCTCGATTTATTTTTCGTGCGCTTCCTGTAATGTGCGTATTAAATTCCGAGTTAATTATTGTTTAAACATCCCATGAAAATCATTTTCATGCGAGTCAACTCTCGGCCAATTTATTTGTACACATATTTATTTATTTATTATTTGTAACTGTACACTTGAAAAATATTTTCGTATGATACACGTCCGCCTCTCTTTTTATGTTACAAAAATATACCATACATACTAATACACATATATTACATTATATATGTGCAACGAACCCAATCATCTTATAGCCCAATAAAAAACCTAAAGCTTTTCCACTTAATGTTTTAACAAGAATGTTTCCCTAAGAGATTTTTTACTGTTTCCAGGCTTTTTCAGCACCCTGAATATAACACTACACATACAATCACAAATCAGCTGTATCTCACATGTACTTAAGCAACAGAGACAAAGTAAACTCGCTGAAAAACCAAATTGAATTAAGAGTTCCAAAAGCAGCTAACACCAACATCATCTCCAGCCACACAAATAAAATGAGGATTTCCTCGTTGTTAGCGTTAGATTCATATTGTAGGTGTGTCCTAAATGAGTGCACATATATACAGATTTATATCCATAGGAGTGTAAGTGCGAGAGAGAGAGAGAGAGAGAGGGGGGGAAGAAAGAGAGAAGGGAAGAGAGAAAGAATGATAGAGAGAGGAACGGGAGGAGATGCTGCTGACATTGCTTGAACATATTTGAGTTGCTCCGCTCATGACCAAATATTTATTTATTTGCTCGGTAATACACATTTGTATTAACCGCGTAGCACGATTCGAGGCACGTTCATTCAGATTTCACTCGCAAATTTTGTTCGCCCTGGTACACGACTAATTAGCGACGGACCACACCCCCCAAAACTACCCTTTCTGCATCCCTGCTCTCCTTCCGTGCTACGTCTACCCGGTGTATGCTTATTAACTCCGATACTAACGATCGAAACTGGATCGAACGAGGGGTCCTCATCGAACCACCATTTCGCTGTTGGAACGGAAAATTTAATTGCGATTAAAAATGTCCTTTTCGTGCTTAACGAATCCGGACGTTGTTCTCTTTTGATCTATGTATCTATAGTTCTTGAAAATTTGTACATTATTTCTGTCGATTTTCTTTTTTGTGGAATTTTGTTCTTTGAACGACCCTTTCAGTGTCAGAATACGAAACTCAATTGAATTCTTCTATGATTAAAAAATGTTGTAGTCGTCCTTTACATAAAATTTGTTGCGATGCCAAATCCAAACAGTTTCTAATACACCAATCGGGTAGTTTAAGCTATTTATTGTGTTTCGAGTATAATTGTTGGTTACTTTAATTTTTAATAAGTTTGATCGACTACTCATTGGTAAATGCTAACGAATAAAGTGACTGGTAATTGGTCGAATTTCAGGGGAATTAACAAATATCGTGTACTCTGAGATAACGAGGTAGCCAATGGTGTTTCATTGTACCTTTATGACTTCGTTTCCTGTTCTCGATCCGTGATTAATGAATGAATTAATTGCGTACGTTCTGAACACGAGGTTGTAATTGTTTTATGGTTAAACTTTTGCAATTTAAATAATAATAATTTTCTCGTTATACTTCATTTGTACCGTGTAAAATACATTCTGTAAAACTCATTATTTTCTCCTGGAAAATACAGGATGCGTGTATTAAACAAAAGGTTGGAGAGGCAGATGAAATAACGTAAAGGCAACGGATATAATTCTGACGTTTATGAAATATTTTTAATATATTAATATAATAATTTAGTTTATCGTGTTGATCATATATGATATTATAAAACAGGTAGCTCAAAGTATCTCCAAGTTGCATTTCCAGGGATGCCCTTCCTCCTTGATATTAAATTTGCATAAATATGTAGTAATAATATTAAAGATTGCAATATTTCAACTAGTGCAAAATTTGAGTCTCTTTACTTTAAAGTATTATATAAAAATGAGATCTAATTCTAATTTTCAAAAGAATTTTCAAGTATGTATCAATTGTGTCTACTCTCAATTTCCAAACATTCTAATTTCCTGAAATCCCGAAAAATCTTAATTTTCCAAAATTGTAATTTCCAAAGATCCTAATTTCTCGAGATTTCCATCCCCAAAGCTCCCAATGTCTAAAGATCTGATTTTCAAAGATCCGATGTCCAAAGATTCTAATTTTCGGAAATCGCGAGTAATCTGAATTTCGCGAGATTCCAACACCCGAAATTCTCAATTTCCAAGGATCGTAATTTCTCCAGATTCCATTTCCCAAAATTCTCAATTTCCAAAGATTGCAATTTCTCGAGATTCTCACTCCAAAAAATCTCAATTTCCAAAGAACCGATTTCAGAACTTTCAATTTCCAAAAATGCCAATATCCGAAAATTCCGAGAGATCTCAATTTCCCAAGATTCTCCTAAGAGAATCCCAGTTTCTGGAAAGTATTTTCAATGATACATCAAGTAAGTCCAATTCGTATGTCTAAATTCAAAACAATGACTGTTTGACCTCCCTGGGTGAAGTCAAGCACTGCTCGTCCTTGCAGGTGTTTGTTACGATATTCCATAAATAAAAAGCAGATATAGCGATAAGTAGTATTAGCCAACTACGAAGATCGAACGTGGCACGCAGGTTTGTTTGCCGGTCGTTAGCATAAACACACTTTCGGATATAACGTTTGAAGGCAGGTACGTCAACTACCGAAATGTTGATCGACATCTTTCTTAAATTAGAATCAAGACTTACACGACCCTCTACATCGATCGCATTCATCTACTTGGAGTAAAAGTAAAGTCAATCGTAAACTATATTGAATTCTATCATCTACAAGCAAGTACATTACCTAATTAATTACCCCAAACATTTAATTACTACATATTCAAGATAAAAGAATACCTGATTATTAAGAAATATAACCGCGTAGATAAAACTTCAGAATCAATATTCAATGTAACCCACCGGTAAGCGAAGGTCAAATATAATTTAGGAAAAAAATATAATAAAACATATACTATATTTATTATTGATACTAATAATAATAATTAATATCCGAAATTCGACTCATTACCGGTAACTTTATTGATAGTCACTCTAGTAGCCAAAAAAAGTCAGCAAGTTAATACGAACTTAATCGAACGGAATTTAACTGTGGAAAGGTAAGAGACATGAAATAATCGAGGATCGATTGGAGTCGTAAGCGTAAGAGTATTATTATCGCAATGTAATGTAGGTCGGGCGCAAACAAAACGTTTCTTTTATCGATTAATTATCGATGAAAACTATATGCGGTATCTCGAGGATTATCCCCGGTGTGCGAAACTTTTCTAACGACGCGTCTCGAGGACTATGACTCGGCTCATTGGTAAGGTGTCATCGTCATTTTTATCGGAAAGGGGTCGAGGACCCATTATCAATCGCCGTGGAAATGCAAGTAAATACGGGAGCCTATCATTCGTGTTTTTTTAACCGTTTGAGTGGCAGACAGCACTCGCAAAAATCTCTGCCAATGCGCCGCTGTACAGGGATTTCTCTCGTATAACGCGCATAATCTAAAGTAACGTGTTTGAAATGATTATTGCTATGCCAACTTTGATTTTCTATGTTTCAAAAAATGCACCATTTGCTGGTATGCATTTTTACCAAGAAAACAATTCGTCTTCCGAAAGAGTCGCGGCCTGCGAAAGGGTTAATTTCGAGTGGAAAACATGTAATAGAAATGATTTCATTAAAAATACTATTAATAAATGTAATCAAATGTCGCTCATCACATTACTCTCACCATAAAGCGATTGGTGTTTTAGTTAGCAGTGTGGTGGTACCGGAAAGGGTTTCAAAAAAATGAAAACCAGCCAATATTTCGGAATATGTTCGTTTTTACGAGATAGAGTGGACAGAGTGCTCGGTTATTCGAGATAGAAAGGGTTTTCGAAGCAGAAGCGCGTACAGAAATCTGTACGGATGGACTGGGGGTGAAAGGGTGGAAGGGTGAGAGGGGGGTGCGCGGGGGTTGAACGGGGAAGAGATATGTACAAACCAACGGAAGCATGCCGAATCCAGGAAGCGAGGCGAGAATTCCCGGGGAAACATTCGGAAATCGACGAATGCCCCTATTCGCCGTTCCGGAAACGTGATTTCGCCCGATAACCTTTCCGCGGATGGAATCCTCCATCCGCCATCCTCCATTGGTGAGGTATGCGGGACCGAGGAGGGGTTGGAAATGCACCACCGAAATTCTTGATGGCACGTCCTACCATTCCTCTTCGATGCAAATATATATCAAATATGTCTACTCTCAATTTCCAAACATTCTAATTTTCGGAAATTGCGAATAATCTTAATTTCACAAAATTCTTATTTCGAAAGACCCCATTTCCAGAGATCTGATTTCGAAAGATTTCAATTTCCAGAGATCGCAAATTCTTGAGATTCCAATTCCAACAAATCTCAATTTTCAAAGATCCGATTTCCAAAGATTTGAATTTCCAAACACTCTAATTTTCGGATATCGCGAATAATCTCAATCGCCTGATAACCTCTCCGCGGATGAAATCCTCCATCCTCCATTGGTGAGCTATGCGGAGGTATGAAGTATACCGAGAAGGGGTTGAAAACCCCTGGTGAGTGCACCACCGAAATTCTTGATGGCACGTCCTACCATCCCTGTTCGAAGCACGCCACCTTGAATTTTCAGCCGCGAGGCTATATTTTCTACTTCTATGTAAATACTCGATGCCTGTTTAGAGACGCCATGGGTACCCGCCGAGAACTAGGCTGAAAGGAACAAGGACAAAGGGAAAGGTACCAAAATGCCGCCTCCTGAAAAGAGGTATAATACTTAACACCAGAACTACCAAAGTTGTTTTTAGTTGTTATTTCTATTTTTTCTTTATTTCTTATGTTACACATTTCGTTTATTTATTATATTTATTATATTTCTTTTCCGTCTCATTTATGTACACGAAAGTGTCCCATGCTATTTCCCATGTACATTTTTGGAAAATGTTTCCCATTTAGTCTAATAGGCCCTGATAATTAAATACCCTGCGGTTAAAGGAATTTCATCTATCAGTGCATGACACGTCCAGACACATTACACTTATAATATACATATATTCGAAATTGCACACAATAATATATTTAATACACGCAAGCGAAACACCGAACAGTCCCTCGATAAAACAAAAGATGTAGTAAAAGAGCCGCGTTAAGACGTTTGGAGAGTGTGTCAGGATTCGAAATGGCGGAGGGGGTTGGTAGGCAATCGATGAGGAGAAAAATCGAGGACTCGTGGGTTTGGAGGGTACTAAGACAGGTGTATCGGCATGGAATACAGAAAAGAGGATAGCGGCATAGTCGGTGAAGAGAGCAAAAGGAAAAAGGAGAAGGAGAAGGAAAAGGCGAAGGAAAAGAGCGAGAGGAACGTTAAAAGCCAGCTGCGTGGGCGTCTATTTGCGTAGATCCAAGAGATCGGACAAGTGGCGAAGCCTTTGTCGGACTTTGCCGGCACCGTGGGTGGTTCCCTTTCACCCCTTCGAACGTTTTTTTCATTTCTTCTCCCTTACCTCTTTGCCTCTTCCCCTTTCACCCTGTCTAACCCCCCTCTAACCCATCCACTCGAGTACTCCTACCCCCTCGACTTACTATCACCCTCCGTGGGGTTGCACCACCCTCCGGTATTCCTCGCGGACATCGTTATCGTCGTTATCAGCGTAGTTGTGTTCTTCCTTTTTTTTACCTCTTAATTCTTCTTTTCCCGTTCCCTTCCCTCCTTTCTTCGCCTCGTCCTGTTCAGGCACCCTGTAATCAACCGGAAGAGAGACCTTCGGCGAACCGGGAAAACCCGAGCCGCCATTTTGGAGTGCACTCCAAAGAAGTGTACCGAGACTTCGATGCAAATGTGGCTTAACGCTAGAACTACCGGCGATATGTTCAGCCATATTTGTATATTTATGTCGATTATGCAACGTGAAAATGAAACCTTATCATTTCGAACATTTTTATTAAATTCCGAGAACCCGTTATTTCGACTGCTTTCGTAGTTCTAGTGTTAAAGAACCAGTCTTCATCAAAGCATTCTTAAGAAATGATGCCATTAAGATTAGTTAATAACAGTATTAATTAATATAATCAACATTACATCGTCATAAAAAGTAGATATTCCAAGTAGGGTTTCGTCACGATTTCATTTGTTCATAATTCATCTCAATGTTTTGTCTGTAAACACGTGTCCCGCGTACAACGCGTTTTCGATATAACATGTTCGAATGAAATAATATTTTTTGGAACGATATTTTGCTGGAATTTAATTCCCGCGTTATGTAAGGGTTACCTGTAATCGGAAGAAATACAAAATTCTTGGAAGACTCTATGATCTCCAAGATTCCGTGTTGTGAGTTTCGAATGTTTTTTTCGTTCGAATATAAACCTCGTATCGAGCCGAATTATCGCGGCAGGGTCTTTTTTTCAGTTTCGTATAACGTAGCCGAGTTGGTGGGAGTTAAGGCATTCCTATTGATTGGTTTGTTTGCGAAGAACACACAGTGCAATACACGAAGTCGTCTCGAGAGCGGAACCGAGCGTGCTAATATTGGCGCGGAAATTACGTAAAACAAAGGAAGCGTGCCGGAACTCCGTGTCTCTCGACAAATCGACCAATCGATCTCCTCGCAAGAGGAAGGGAACCTTCGACGATGACGTTGCAGCGATTCCACTTCGACTTTAAGTATCTTTCGCATAATTCTACCGTGGAATCAGAGACACGACAAAAATTTCGGAAAATCGAATTCAAATGAAACCGATTTCAATACGAGCAAAGTCCGATTCGAAAAATGACATTATAATTATCCTCCTTCACTATTTGCAAAAATGATAACATCTGATTCCAGCAACACGAAGCATTTACACTTCGACGGAGTAATTAGAATTGTTCCGATTACAGATAAAAAGCATAGACATTACGCGAAACGTTAGTCTGGAATCAACATTAATTGTCGTTCCAACCATCGTTTATGCGACATAATTATCATCGCGTTAATGATCTTTCATTGGTCTGAGATAAACGTCGCCGATAGATTTCTATTCCTTTAAACAGGTGCGAGATTAAATCACGAAACAATTCATAGACATTATGGAGATAATCAAATCGATTAGCAACCCCCTGCTAATTTAACCCCAATTCTCAGACCCTGTTATTAACGGTAGAATTACGGAAGCCGTCAAAATAAGTGGGTCCGCGGAATTTAATAAAAACGCTCAAAATTATAAGGAAGCATAATGGAAGTAATTAAATCGATTAATTAATTTTGTCTTTATGTCTTTCTGTCTTTGTATAAAGAAATTATAATTCATTCATCTCTAACTCTATTCTAATGTCATTTCATAGTGGAAAGCATATCATTCATATCTAAAATAAAATACCTATCGGAGGTGAATATAAATATATGAACCCAGTCAATTATATGATTTGCAGATTTTAAACAAGCATCGAATAGTTATTAAACCGACAATTTTCTTTGTGAAAGCCGCTCAACGGAGTTTTTCAGGTAAACGGTTAAAAGCTCGGCATACCTGACTCAAAGTTGAGTGCCTCGAAGAAAATCGAAAGACGAAAGGAGCACGATCCGATGTTTGAACCTCATTGGTGAACAAACATCGGCACGCACAGAATTTCGTCGGAAGGGCCCCGAGATACAAGAGTCTCTGGGTTTCTTCTCGAGTGGGGCCCTACTTATTCAACTTATCGTTAGCCGACTTTCTCATCTATCCGCTTCCTCGAAGAGGCCTAAAATGCATCCACGAGTGTCTCGGCTTTTGACTTTTTTTCGGTGAGCGAAGAAAGGTACTTCGAGGTTCTACCTCTTTTTCCGATGTATCAAGTTTCGTTGTCCATTTAATATGTAAAACGGGATACCTGACGATGGATACCAATTTATTTATTTATATATTTATTTAACGGGTGGCACCCTTCGCTAAATGTTATGAACATAGCGAAGGTGAAGAAACTCCAAGAGAAGAGATAACAAATATAAAATGAATAGATAACAATAATAATAATAATGGTAAATTATACATTTGAAACCTTATACTGTGGACTCTCGGAAAATATTGAAATTATGTATTATAATATATATTGGTACATTTCAATTGTATATTACTGCATTTTAATTATTAATATAAAAATCTTAATGCTCGACGAACGTTTCAATCGCATTCGCAAGAAACCAATAACCGCCCCGCCCACGTATTCAAGTTAATAATCAATTATTAAGAAATATCTGAGTCTACATTAACCGGAGGTATTCCGCGGTCCGAGTTCGAGTGAAATTAACGGAAGAAGCGAACTGCAATATCTGCGAAACGTAAGCAACAAACCGCCAGACCCGCGGCTACTATCCGCCAGCGTGGAACAATAACTGATCCCTTAGATTAACAAAGCTGATACTAAAATGAAGAAGTCGATGCACCGTCGACGAAATGCAAACTTCATTCTCATTCTTTCACGATGCGGTATTCGTGGTTGCACTCGCCGTTCACGATACCGAGACGCTTCATGCAACCCCCCGGCTGTCCTTCGACTTTTACTGGAAAACAATGAGCGCATTATTTCTGCCGCAGAGACGGAAAGATGAGGAGATTTCTAAGGAGACGGGCGCCAGGTACAAGTCAATTTATCGTTGTACAAATAAACGATATCGTCACGCGAACTCGGCTCTCGTATCATCGCTGCGCATCCTCCGATTCTTCACTTTCTTGGTTACGAGACTTTATTTAACACTAGAACTACCAAACGTATACTCAGTTATGCTAACACATTTATTTACAGATAATTGACTATTGTTTATGTTATGTATTTTTTCATATTACAATATTATTCAGTGTCACAATTCCCTTTTTGAAAAAATCAAATTGAAAGAATTAGTACATACAAATCTGAATGTTTTAAGGAAGTTTACGATTTTATGTTGGACCGCATTTTTTGTCATTTTTTATTCATTACAGCACTGGACCGCGGGTTGGACAACCCTGGTCTATAAAATCCCAAACAATGCACCGTGGTATATTTGTATAATGTAATTAAAAATGGCAAACAAGTCATTTTTACTCCTTTGGTAGTTCTAGCGTTGACACTTTGAATGCATTTTTCATTGGTGACTACCGATGCGAGTATTCTTAAAATTCGAATCAAAAATATCGCTAATATTCGTAAAATCTTCAATATTTTTAATGTTGCAATAACGTTATGTAGATGTTACGGACGTGTATCGCGAGGTATCGTTCATTCGAACATTTGCTAGAGCCGGAAGTAAATGTATAGGTACAGTTAAACGACGCGTGGATCAAAGGTCGCGTGGCAGGAATCGAAATAAGTAACCCTTTCAGCATAGATTTAGCATAGTATTCCGTAGGATAAACCGGGTTTTAGGTACAGAAAGCTTGCTCACTTTGACGGTTCTATTATTACACGCGATTTGTGCTGACAGAACAGAAGTGCACCAAGTGAACTTCTATATGCTATATACAATACTCGATATATCTATATATTCTGCGTGTATAGAAGTTCACTTATATATATATATATATATATATATATATATAGGATTGATTTATCCCCACAACAATATACTATTTCCAATCTTCAGAAATCACCGCCATATTTCGATCGAACGCCGGATTCGAACTGCAATCATCGGCATTGCAATTACGATAAATGCACTTTCATTGTGGTTTATATCACTGTACGAATCTAGATAATTAATCAAGTAATTAATTATGGTGCCTATATTATAGGTTTAATTAAATAAGGGGTGTTTAATTTCTATCAGAATTGAATGTCATTGCATTTGTCTTCCGATAATGAAACTAATGTTTCTATTCTATGATTTATATGCTAGCTTGTTGGTGTTATACTATGACATATTAATATCTTACAATTTGTACATCGTATATTATTTAATTCTATAATAATATTCCTTGAATTTGATGGTGATTTTTAATAAATCACTTAATTCGTGCGTAAATTAAAATACATAAATAATGGTTTGGCTTTAATGTTTGCTATCCTGCCATTTATTCTACCCATAAAATGATCGCATTAAAAATATTATTATCCTTGCATTCTCGGAAACATGTAGAAATTGATATCGATGATTCCCTAATACAAATATAGCTTTTAGCAAATAATAAAATTAATATGGCGCTATTAATTGATATTAATGCAACCAAAATGTAATGTTTTTTCAAACAATCAGTTGAACGATGCTGTTCATTTCATTATTTTAATATGTACGTGTACAAATGAAACAAAACAAGAGTACATTTAATCCAGAAATTAAACAATGCCATAATACTCGGCATATTTTGAAATGAATACAATTTATACCAAAATCAAAATCCACTAGCAACAATTATATTTGATTCTATCCTCATTTTAATCACCTTTTTATAATAACTGAACTATAACTAATAATTACATTGTAATAATTGTTTGCCGATCATATTCATTTATTGCCAATCCAATTCAGCTTATTGCAAATCAAATTCATAAATCAAATTCACGCTTCTGTAAATCAAGCTTTTCTACCAAACTTTGTTTTCTTAAGCTATAGTTATAATAATCAAATCCAATTTCAAGAATGAATTTGATCTGTGAAACGGTGAATGTGATTTGCAAAAAGGTGAGTATGACCTGCAAACTGATTAATTTGGTGTGCAAAACCTGTACACACCTACTGCAAAATCATAATCACACCAAATATTGTTTCAATCAACGATCAGAACAACAAACGATCAGAAAGAACCGCCGAAAATCTGCGTGACGCGAGGGACGGAGGGGAGGGGACAAATAAAGCGTGTAACGAAACGCGTAAAGAGTCAGCCCAACAATGGGAAAAGATAGGTGATAATAGAGCTGTTTGTCGCGTCGGGGAAAATCTGTCGAAAGTACGGTGCCAACTGGCAGAGAGGGAGAGAGAGTGAGAGAGCGAGAGAGACAGAGAGATGGGTACGAGAAAGAGGAAGAAAGAGACGATGCTGAATGGGGTGAGCCGAGCGGCTTAAGATCGCACCGTTTAACGCACCGAGGAACCGAGCAACCCCTACGCCGCGACACCCGTCAATAAAACACCCCATCAAATGCTAACTATACGCGTTGCGGCTGCACCCTTCGCTCTACGCACCCACACTAACCGACCCTCGCCTCCCCCCCCCGGATCACCCCCATTCACGACTTTGGTGCGCGCACCCCTAATCGATATGCACACCGAAACCATCCTCGAGACTGATCCCAAAACTCCATTGGTTCATGGTGTACCTTTGATGATGTTTCGTTTCGGGCTTTATACCCTTTGTTCTTTAACGCACTATTAGGGGATGATAAAATGCTTGAGCTTTGCGTTATCGTTATTGGAAGTTGTTACACGGTGTTTCAGGTATTTAGTGGTTTTTGGTGCTGCTGGTTTGCCAGGAGAAACTGGGGTTGTTAGATGCCTGTGGATAATGTTTGTTTGCGGTGATGTTGATATGTGGAAGGAGATTTTTATCTATGATAACGGCGATTGAGAATAATTCGTTCCGCAGAAATACGCACTGAAAAGGATATAATTTTCTTTGCGAAATGTAATTTTTGTTTTGTTTATGCTTAACAAGGTTTTAGATTCGAATGAGAAAAGCTTTATTTAGTATTGCATGTAAAAATTATTCTCCTCTTCTTTCATTTCCAGCAGAAAAATATTTAAAAAAAAATAAATTAAATGAATAAACGCTTTACATTGTTAGAACTTTCTACATTTCTAGAGTTACTTATTTTTTCTTGTTTTTTTACCTCACCTTCATAACCTCAAAATCGGCTTAAAAACAAATACATACAAAGAGACTCGACTGTAACTTGAATTGAATTGGAGGGTTATCTGCATATACAAATAATCATAAAAATTCCTTCCAAATACATTTGATCATTTACATAAACCATTCTAATCATTTCAACCCTTATTCCGTGTTACAGCAACATGGAGGATTAAATATGGAGGAAGACATCGGAGCAGTTGCGAATATGGGACATACGGCTGGCGTAGTTTATCGGGGATGAAACTAGGAAGGGAAGAAGGGAGGGGGTGTATAAGATAGTTGGAAAGGGGAGGATCGACTAGGATTGTCCGGGGAATTAGCAGGAATATAGCAGCATTTAGTGGAGCGGACGTGCAGAATCCACCGAACGACTAACGGATCACCCTTCTTTGTTGCCCGCGCAAATACACGCACACAGACGGACAGACTGACAGAGAGACACCATCCACGGGACATTTTTCCGCGCGACCAATGATCTCGTTATTTGTTTCCACCCTTAAAGGGTGCGACATTCACCTACGATTTTCATGAACCGGAGACCCCGATTTTTGGGGCTGCTTACTTTGAATACGACAGCATTCTGGAATCGATGGACTGCTAGGGTGATCAGGATTACCACCCCAACGATGTAAATATTTGTGGCTAGTGTCACAACGAGTATTTATCGAGCGGTAAGTATTTTTTGTTGAAAGTTTGGTTTCGTGAATATTTTATATTTCGAGGATAATAATATTAGGTTGCCAACTGAACTCGGGACATTTTGTTTTGTACCTTCGTTTTCGTTTATAAGAACCAATGTATTAATATGCGTATATTATTGTTTAGTATTATGTTTATATGATTATTTTCATCTGACGAAGGTTCGGAAATATTTATATTACTATATATTATATTATTAATTATTTATGTTATTCCAATTAATTACAGTTTAATATTTTTCTAATCGTTACATCTTCCATCGCATTTTTTCATCATTTTCTTATGTCGTGAAAAATTGGTTTGGGATGATTGAAGCTTTTAATTTGTGCATTAAAATTGATATTATTCAAATATATTTTATTTATGCATAATTTGGCACGCAACATCCGTTTGTTTTCCATCGCGTGAAGTTAATTTTTTTATTGGTTCTGAAGTAGCGGTGGATATTTACTTATTATTGGATTATTATTGAATTGCGAGGAGGGGGGTGGGGTGATAATAAATGTAACGAAGTTTCCTCGAAACGAGTCATTGATTTCGCTCGCCATATAATTCTCGAATTATATCAGCCGTTTTATACGGAATAATCGCCGGGACTTTCGTAATCGGGCTTATTTTAATCGGCCAAAATGAGTTGGAAATATTTGCACTGCGTACATAAATTACTGGATGAAATAAAGTCGTTTAATTCGGAAATTAATTTCTACGCTTAATTTGTGCGCCGTAAATCTCTCCGTTTCCATAACTTTGCAAAAGATGATTTCGTTCGATGACAAATCTGAATAATTACAAAGAATATTATTCGATGAATTTGCGTTGGGAGAATCATTTGTAATTTCAATAATGACGCGTTATCACCAAGAATAATATGAATAATTACGTCGTAACGGGTAATCAATATTTCAGTTATTTTTTTATAAAAACGATAATTTGTCGAAGTTAATTGAGTACAGGCTCAATATATTGGAAATATAGTGTATTATTATAATTGATTATGGATTAGTATAACATAATGTTATAATATAATGCGATATAATGTAATATCATAATATGATATAGTAAAACTTATTATATAGTAATATATTATATATTATATACGTAACACTTCGATAACATTCAACTTCCAAAAAAGACTTAAAACCAGACACCTAAGATATTATATTGCAGCAGCGAATCTAGTTATAGAAGAGCGAATCTATTATCCAAGAAGTGACCGTGGACGTGACAAGTATTTGATGGATGGCTGGTGATTAATTATACGCTGTCCACCCCCGAAACCATTCACTACGACAGTAAATACAGAAACTACGAATTAGGCGCCGATATTCCTCTCCTTTCTCCTCCATTTCTCTCCTCTTCGCTACTTTTCTCTCACTTCCTCTCGTCTTCTCTTCTCTTCTACTCTTCTCACAGCAACCTCACGCTGGACTGTAATATATTAATTCCGCAGAGTGGATACCATAATGGCGGACGCAATCCCCAGATCCATGCGGATGAAGAATGACGAGATATTAGCAATTTTAATTCGGTATAAATTCTCCTATCTCATATAAATAATTGGAATGCTTGGAGAATGTGGTGGAAGATAATTGAATTAGATAGATTGGTACTACTGCTAAGAATGCTTCCGGTATACCGTGATTTAATAATATCGTAATTGTGCCCGGAAGCTA
This sequence comes from Nysson spinosus, assembly GCA_910591585.2. NCBI lineage: Eukaryota > Metazoa > Arthropoda > Insecta > Hymenoptera > Crabronidae > Nysson > Nysson spinosus. Next base: position 13,296,355 of record OU342830.1, on the reverse strand, counting down.
TGGCAATTCGTTTTAGTGGAATTTTATATTAAAGATTTTCTGGGGCTTTGCGAATAAAACTATTTCTTACAATAATGTTTTCAACAATATTTAAGCGAAACATTAAACTTACCGAAAATTACAGAACATATACTCAGTTATGCTAACACATTGATATTTATAAATGATGGCTGTAGGATTGAAGTTAATTAATGGATTCAATTATTCGCGTTATATATATATAAAATAAATCTATATAAAACCTGAAACCTTTCGCCGTGGTATATTCGAATAATTTAAGTCACAATGGCAGACAAGCAATTTCATAATTATCAATTCTTTAATTTTTATTTTATGGAGTTAGTCACTTTGGCCGTTGAGCGGCTCAATTAATAAATGGAGTCGCATAGAAGTTTGCTAAAAACGAAACAAATGCAGAAAGGAAGCGTTGACGGGGAAGGGGCGGCGGGGAAGGGGCGGGGGAGGACAATCTGAAGATTACAATGGACACATTTGACAATTGTACGCGCAACGTGCCAGAGAGAACAGAGAGTGGATTTACGAGACAATGATCAAGAGATGACCGCGGTCCACTACAATTACGGAAATGGTTACTCGGCCCAATCAGGTTAACTGCCGAATTTCGATCGATTGTCCTATGCACGCATAAGGAATTATACAAACAATCCTGAAAATTCCAGGTATTCGCCATGCTCCCCCGATACTCGAAATAACACTGATATATTTCTTTATTAATGTCAGTGATCACTTGTGTAATATATTTATACCGTTATAATACAATGTTACATTATATTAACATAAGCTCTAACCAGAAAAGGTGGTAACTCCATGCCGAAATATTAACCGCTTAACACGCGTTCTTTGGGACACCAATTTTTGGAAAATGTATCTCAAATAGTCTGAAGACGTAATTCCCAACGCGGGGCAATTCCAGAATAACTTATTAACAGTGAATTTGTTGCATGAAGAAAGTAAAAAAGTATTTAGTATGCTCGCACGGTTATTATTATCGAAGTGCCTTGATACATAAATGTATGTACTTACATCATCAATAATTTATAACCATCAAAGTACATTTCATTTCATAAGTTTTTCTCATATTTATTTTTGTCACACATTTATTTCTACCAATGGTCAATGGCCTAAGCGGTCCTGATAGTTTTGGTCGTCCAGGTTTTTTAGAACTATTATGAATATACTTAGAATATATTTCCCAATTAAAATATTTGTGTTACTTGATCATGGCGATGAACGAGCATGTCACGTCCCTGCACGTTAAGCGGTTAAATATTAGAATTCATTATATGTAATGTTATAGACGATGTATTCTATCATATTATAGTATATTGTAGCGCAGGTACCTCGTAGAACGTATTATGGTGTGTTTGTGTTGCGTGTGCGACTGTTTTGATTTTCGCCGGTGACGCAGTTGGTAGGACGTCTCTCGAGTAGAGTATTCCGAGACACCACAGCGGTAAGTCGTTCCTATTCTAACCTACTTTATATGCGCTGTACAATATTGAAATAAAATGTAATAAGAATATCATTAAGTACAGATCCTACAGTAGTATAATATACAATATACATAAATATATATAAAGCAAACAATCTTGGCTGTAACAAGATAATACTTCGACAAGATATGCGGTCTAATAAAAGGCCGCAATTAAGCGTTGGTTTTTTCTGAGGAGCATCAGTCTACCAAAAATATGTGTAAAGTCCTTTCGTTTTTGATACTTATACAGCATTCTATTTTACTTAGCATTTAGTACAGATTAATTAACAATATAATCCCTATCGTTATTGATAATGATCGTCCATATCACTGACAGACGATTAATTCCCTAATGTCAATAAATTTCATGAGCATGTAGGTTATGTACTAACGAATCTCGTCCACGAAAAAGTTTATTTGATCTGAAACAAACGACATTGCTTATGGGTACCCGTAATATGTGCATATTAATTGTGGCTATCAGATCCGGTTGCTACATTAAAACAAGACATTATCCCTTAAAAAATATTAACCATCGTACCTTACCCTCTGTATATTTCTATCTTATCTTATGTAATCTGAATTTTATTGTCTTATCTCCGGCACGGAAACAAAGAGTATTGTGCGTGGAAAGAATTACCATAGCGATCCTTTCGTGGAAAAGTTTTTCAAGACTGTGCTTAGATAACAATTTCAATTATGAATATTATATTCTTATTTACGAGACCCGCCGAGTGATATTTTACTTTGATGTTACTTTGAAATTTAAACTAATCTAGTAGTTTAAACTAATTTATTAGGTCATCCAATAAGTAATATCGTTTTCGACTCTAGTTCTCAGTGCAAAAGTTATTAATTTACGTTTATTTTTAATTATCGATATATTGCCTATTGCTTTCTGTGAAGTTTTCCCATTTTTCAGTTAACATTTTGATTCCCTCTTCAAAACTTTTCGAGGTTTCGAATTAAAATATTCAGCTCGATTGTTAAATAATTAAGTTGTGTCAAGGTTCCGAATAAAATCGAAAATTCAGGGCATTCGCGTGTCAGAATTTTGGTCATAATGGAAAATCCAACGCGCTACGTGACACGGGGGTTGGTGGATGGATTTATAGATAAATTGGGGATGGTCATCGGCAGAGATCATTACGACAATGGTCATTTCGGAGGACCACTTTAAGCGGTAGACAAACGAAATCGATTGGTTAGTTTAACGAATTCGCCAAGGGTTCCAAAAGTATTGTTACGTTCTCCAAGCACGTACAAGATTAGCGTACATGAATCATTTTTTATTAAACAGTTTAAATATAAGCAAGTATAAATATTCATTATTGTCATTATAATTGGCTATATATACTTTTATATTTATTGACATTATTTATTTCATAATACACTTATTCTTTATGACACCATTACAAGAATAATTGATTATTTAATGGACGATTATTATTGAAGAATGTATTACATGATATAGGAAAGTAATGATTACAGAATTTTGAAATAATTCCGAATTCCAGATATTTGATGTACATTTACATTCATTATTATAATTATCCAATTATCTACTTCAAATCAGAGGTACAATTATATTTAATGGTAACTATTACTTTTATAGAATTAATTATACAAATATCAATTTACAACACAGAAATACAATTAAACAATAATAATTTTGGTACAAATAATAATTGGTACCGCAAAGAACGGTTACTTTTATTCTACACTTAACCACGTTATTATTCGCAACAAATAAAATCGATGATGATAGAAACTAATAAAACTGACGTCATTTATTAATTTTATTTATTTATTTAACGGTGGCACCATTTGGTAAATATTACAAACATAACGAAGTTGAAGAAAACCCAAATGAAGAGATAACAAATATAAAACGAATAGATAACAATAGTAATAATATTGGTAAATTATAAAGTAAAAAGTAAATACAACTGGTGGAGATTACAGAGTACATATAATGTTTACAAAGTTGCTCTTAAATCCAGTTAAGGATTTGCCAACAAAAATGTACACGACGGGCAAATGAAGTAGTATGAGAATTACGATTCCGACTGCAAAATGTCGATTTTCATCGTGAAATCGAGTAACGAGTACGCTCGCGTAACCAACCGCTCGTAACAAAGGACACCAATTTAAAACAATAGTTGACGAATGAATCGACGAGGTTAATCCTATTAAGGATAATAGAGTATAATTAAGCACGATGCACCATTTAGGATAATGGTCGAACGGGGGTTGGGTTGGAAGTCCGAAAATCGACGCGTAGGGGTTGCTGGGAGAACGAACATGTGTGGTTGCCTTTGATCCGTCACACCTGATTTCACCCCTCGGCGAATTTTTACGCCAAACGAATTAAGGGCTGTTTAACCTGCATTTATCGGGTGCGCGCCAAAGGAAGCTGGATTAGAAATAATAATATCAAGCCTTGCTTCCTGTTGGAATTATGCACCGTGCATCGAGTTGCACCATGGATTCACCGTTTGGAATTATATGCTATATTAATATTCATTGAAAGTGGACGAAATAAAGCGTCGAGTAACAATCGAGCATGGATTCGAAGAAGCACGGAAAATGGTAGAATTTGTATTCGCCGGTGCGTGAAATTGGAAACGCGTCGCCGTTAAAATGGTATTAATGACAGAATACCGGCGTATCCGCATTAAACGGCCAGAAAGGATTTTCGTGTATTTATAAAACTAGCCTTATTACACCGAACGTGATCGTAATGGAAATGTTTTATTAACGTGATAATGGAAAGGGTGAGGGAGAACCAGTCGTTTTCGATTACCAATCACGTGTTCTCCAAAATGGACGCTTTCGTAATAACATTCGGCTCTTTCATGTTCGATGTTGACTATCATCCACGTTCCTCAAATTCATTAAAATAAATGTAGATAGCTGTTGATAAACGAAGTTTCGAATTAATTCTTATAGTATTGTTATTTATTAATTAATATACATTCAGATATTATTATTGGGCACATTATTCTTTGGTTTAAATCTCCAGTTATTTTAATCGAAGTGCAAGCATTTTTAATAACTTTGATATTAATTACGATAGCTTTAATCACATTTTTCTGAAATTCGTTAAAATAATTGTAGGTACCTGGTGATGTACGAAGTTTCGAATTAATTCTTTATAGTATTGTTATTTATTAATTAATATACATTCAGATATTATTATTGGGCACATTATTCTTTGGTTTAAATCTCCAGTTATTTTAATCGAAGTGCAAGCATTTTTAATAACTTTGATATTAATTGCAATAGCTTTAATCACATTTGTCTGAAATTCGTTAAAATAATTGTAGGTACCTGGTGATGTACGAAGTTTCGAATTAATTCTTTATAGTATTGTTATTTATTAATTAATATACATTCAGATATTATTATTGGGCACATTATTCTTTGGTTTAAATCTCCAGTTATTTTAATCGAAGTGCAAGCATTTTTAATAACTCTGATATTAATTGCAATAGCTTTAATAAAATTTGTCTGAAAATCATTAAAATAATTGTCGATAACTTTTGACGAACAACTAAGTTCAACTAATATAACTAATATTACAACCTTTTCCAATTTTTTGGAAACCATCAGAGAGTATTCTCGACTTAATAATACAATAAATCCGCGAAATCTGTTCATTACTGAAATTTATGCGTATCAACACTTGAGAATTGTGAGATAGATAATTGAAATTGAATTCACAACCTTTGAGATAAGTGTAGATTCGAACGACGAGTTAACTCGTCATCCCCAGTTAAGAAGTTAAAAACCGAGGTTTACTGCAAAAATATTTCTGTTAACGGGTATCAAACGTTTCTGTGGAATCCCATTTTGAGAACGAAACTCTATTATCATGACGATTGGCGCTAATAGAACGAACTTGCCAAAGGTGTTAATTAACTCAATGAAGTATCGTTTCGAACATACTCGGTAAATAAATAAAGTGCTCGGCAATTTTCGCCACGTGATTTTTGTTCGTAACACAGGAGTCATGCCAGTCACTAAATGTGTAAATAAATCAATATTGCAACCGTTTTTATCTGGAAAATGTAAAATTGCAGCGTTGCGTGACTTTGATATATGGTCGAAAAACATGTCATTTTCATTATATGATATGTTTATATATATATATATATACATATTTTTTTTAATCGTTTACCGTGCACAACGATTTATACCAAGATTTTGTAAGCTTTACATATTTAAACAAATTATTAGCATCAATATTTAAATAATATTACAATTATCCCTTATCAGATATTAAACTTTTTCTACTTTAAACTTAAATTACAAAGAATAAACAAATCATATCTTGTTAAAAAAGTGAGATTTCTAAAAATTAAAAGTATCCGTAAGAATCTATCGATTAAAAATTCCACGGTTTTATCAATTCAAGCATAGAGTCCCATAAAATATTTGCCCAAAAATTTCACTATAGACTTTGAATACGCTGAAAACCTAAATTTTCGGAGCTTCCAAATGTTTCATAATTACCAAAAAAATGGTATTTTCCAAAATATTACTATTTCGCCACAAATCAATTAGAGAAAGGATATCAAGGACGAACGAAAGAGTACAAAGTTGAAGTAGAACGACTCAGAAATAAACCCCGTAGAATAAACCTAGAAAGGAACTTACGAGTAAAGCACAGCTAAAAAGAGGTGGATAAAATACGGAGGAGGAAGGAGAAGAAAAAGAAGAGAAGGAGAAGTAGAAGTAGAAGAGAAAGAAGGACAAGACGATGGGTGACGCACATGGGAGCGGCTATCAGTGAAAATACAAGCCGGTTTATCGTCGTGTTGGTTTCGTCGGCCATGTTGAACGAGCCTGCGTTCTGGCTCCCTCCCGTGATTCTCCCACTTCTTCTTCCTCCCCCTTGCCCTCTCTATAATCCTCTCACTTTATCCTACTCTCATCGTTGCCCTCTCTAATCACCTTGTCTCTTTCTAGCGTATCCATCCTCTAATTTCACTCCCACCACTCTCACCGTGGTTTTCTCTTTTACTCTTACTTCCCCCACTTCGCGGTACACCGTCATCGCATTCCCTCTCTCGTGCTCTATTCTTGCTCGCGATCTCTTTCTATCTTTCCTTTCCTCTCGCTTCGCGAATCTTCCTCTTTTCCAGTCGGCTTTCGGCTTATCATGACTTACTTGTGTCGTTTACCTGCTCCTTTCGATATTTTGTCGAATTGAATTATTTTACTTTATTTCGTTCTTGCATTCTTTCGGCCGACTTCCTCCATCTTTCTATGTTGGTATATGTTTCCCTAGATTTTCCTTCATCTTTTTACGTCTACAATGTTGTATTCTTGTATTGTTCTACGTCTTCGATGTTATCTTCGCGGATCTTACTTCTTCTTCGTTGCCATCTTCTCGTATTTTTCCTCTTCTTCGTTCTTCCTTCACCTTCGTTGCTATTTTTTCGTATCTTCCTACATCTTCCCTGTTGTCTTTACGTATATTTTTTTCTCTAGGATTTTTAACTTGTTACGTCGATGCTATTAAAAATCATGGTTAGGAAAAACAACATGGCGACGTGCATTCGAAATAATTAACCTCTTAACCAAGGAGTTCTTCCAAGAACGACATCACGCGGGTAGTTTCGGTTTAGCTATGTAATAAATCCGTGCGATATATTTATGATTATAACTTATAATAATATATGGATTTGACTGTGCATTACTGAACTTTATGCCTATAACATTTCTGAATTACGACAGTCATAATTGTAATTAAATTCGTGATAAGTGTAGATTCGAATGGCAAGTTAATTCGTGACCCCCGATTAACAAGTTCATTAAAAATTCCAGTCTTGTCACACAAACTGATTTTCCAAAAAAGACCCTAAAATTTATATAAGAATTCATCCGCCAATCGTCATAGAAAAAGAACATTTCTAACTTATCAATTGGTATCACAAACCGTCTTAGAATAGGTTTCAGTTTCTAACGGAAATATTTTCCGAACGAAAAGGGTTAAATTCTTCTCTCTCTGTGCCTCCGCCATTAACATTGAGATCTTTCCCTTTTCCATAATCTTTTACTTTCAACTTCCATCTCGTTTACGCCAATGTTCTTCTGATTCTGGAAAGTCGTTCCATCTTTTAGTTCCACGTTCGTTCCTCTCGAAGTATATCCCCTCCAGGAGTCGGTGCCCCCCTCCTTGATGGTTTCCTATGGTAGAAGGCGCGTCAATACCACGGCGAAGCGTCCTTCGCAACCCCGCCGCGACGCCGCGTCGAGACGCGAGCGTCGCGTCTCGTGGCACATCGCGTTCACTTCGAGCCAACCAGAAGGCAAGCTGATACCCCGGCGTAGCGATGGCAACGCTTTTCCTCCAAGTACTTCGACTCTGTTTCCCCGAATACCAAGAAAACGAGGAAGGAACTACCCTGTAGTTCTGGGGAGAAGGCGCGCGATGACTTTAGACGGGAAAAAGAAAATTACAGTACAGTACCATATACAGTAGACTCCCGTATAACGCGAGTTCTTACAACGCGTTAAAGATATTGCGATGACTTTTTTTATATAACACGATTCTTGTAAAACGCGATATATAATGAATGCGGGAATTCCCCGATAACGCGATTTCATACAACGCGTAACTTATTAACCACGTTAATATTTGATTTTAAATTAGAAATTAATATTACTGCTAATATTAGATTTTAAATTATCACCGAGAATGTAGTACAAATTAATGTCGCCTCTCAGTCGCCACCAGGGTTACCACGATAATTCAATATAGTAATAATTAATCTTGCGTGCAAAGAGTTAAAAGCAAAATAGTCTAATTTTCGAAATGAGAACATGACTTTTGGCCATCTTGTAAAAGAAATTTTATTTTTATTATAATAACTTAAGAAAACAAATTTATAAAAAAGCCTGATTTACAAAAAGGTGAATATGATCTGCAAAAGGGTTAATTTGTAGTGCAAAATCTGTACCAATAATTTAGTATTCGATTTAATATTGCAACGTTAATACTTCGGTTATGCATTATGATTATGCAATAAAAGAAGGCAGACAGATCCGTTTCCCCAGAAAAGCTCTCTCGTTACCACTCGAATAGAATAAAAACCCCAGGACTTTCTACTTTCATTTTCCACGACGTCCATTGTACTCGCGTTACGTTGCTCGAAATTTTATGAATGAATCTCGAACGTGACTGGTTTCGGGTGGGAGAACAGCAGCGATTGTAATACGTCTCCATGTTTTTTTTCCTATTTCGCTGGATATTCATCTTCGGATCGAGTCTCGGAACGAAAAAAAGAACGAGGTTTCGATAGTTTCGTCGCGAAGATCGCAAGTTGAAGTCGTTTCGGTGGAAATGCCGAGAGGTAGCGGACTATGAAATATTAAAAAGAGCCCCGCGAGACAGAGGTTATGTGCCGCGCGTTCCCTGAGATTCTCCTCGAAATGAATTCCAGCTAGAATCTACGCGCTGCCACGGAGAACCGGAACCCCTCTATTTCCCTCTACTTCCTGCCATTCTAACCTTTTCTATTATCCCGCCGCGGATTCTTCTGCGAACGAAATTATTACCCGTACGTGCCATTACGAAATTATTACGCGCCACGATTCCCGCCGAGGATATTCTTGTTATTCACAAAAAAGTTAAGGGACCCGAAAATTCCCAAAATCGTGAAACTCTGCAAAAACATAAAGTAATTCATCCTGACTTTTTTTGTTTTCGGTTGTTATCTCCAAAACGATAAACGATATCGAAAGGAAGTTAATTCACAATTTTAATGGTACTTTGGGTTCTACAAAAATATGTTAACAAATTTTCAAATAATAATACCTTTTCTGAAAATTGTTTAACTCATTTTTGTGGCACCAATAGTACCATTAAACCTCTCGTCATTTTGGAGATCATTCGGAGATAACTCGGAGATAATATTATGTACATGTGAAGAGCACAAAAATTCCAATTTGATTTGTTAATAACAATTGAATGAGTACAGAAAATCAAAAGATACAATCACGAGACACGTGTGTGCGAAACGTGAGGTCAGAAGGCGCAACGTAGTCCTCTTGATTTTATTAGAGGACATCCCATTAAGACCAGGATTACATTCTAATTAACAAGGAGTTTGTCGTGCGGCCGAACCCTAATCCGTTTACGAAAATTTCAATTTCTCGGCCGCACCTAAGTAAACCGGCTGCTGGTGCTCGAACCGCGGACGATTTCGTGCTTCCTGCTGATATCGGGTTACCGTAGTCACGTGTTGAGTGCAAACCGCGAACAGACTTTGTCTTTCAACGGATCTCATTGGATCTCCGCCGAACCTCGGTCCACGAACAAATTATCCCGATGGATTAATCGTCCTAGAAGAACGGATTAATCTCATCAGCCGGAGATCTCGTAGGAAGTGCCGCTCGAGAAACGTGTATGTTGTATCGAAGCTTACGAAACCGGACGTGGAATGAGATCGGCGAATTAATTATCTTAGAAACGATCCTCGGATCTCATGGAGGACGCGATATTTTTTGGAGAGTGATGTAATTGTTGTTTTAATTAAGCTGATGGTAATGCATTTAATTATGCGATCGGTAAATATGTATATAAATGTGGGGATGACGGAATTAAATACAGTACTTTGTAAATATATGTTGTATAATATGAATATTATTATTTATTGGAGGTATTGGATGTTTGGATGAATTTTAAAGAATTGAAAATATTCTTTACGAAATTTATGTGAATTAAATCACGAAAACGAAAATAATCGTTGAAGTAATTATTGAATTCAATATCTTGGGATTTAATTTTGAAGGAATTTACAACATGAGAATATAATTTTTAAGGGATTTAAATATCTTAGGATTTAATTTTTAAGGGATTTAAATTTTAAGGAACTTACAACCTTAGGATTTAATTTTTAAGGAATTTAAAAACCCTAGGATTTAATTTTTAAGCGATATAAATACCCTAGGATTAGCTTGTAGGAAATTTAAACACCCCAGGATTTAATTTCTAAGGGATTAACAACCTTCGAAATGAATTTCCAAAAAATTATAAAATCTTAGAATATTACTTTTATTGAATCTAAATACCTTACGATTTAATTTCCAGCGCGTAACTTTTTATACACAGATATAATTATTTTTAAGTCAAACAGATATCAGTGTATTTAATATACTCCGTTCCAAGTATCGGATTATTTAACGCGCATTAAACAGTTGAAAATAATTCCAAATAAATGTATATATTTAACGAATGGATACATTTAACTAAATCAAGTTGATTCTTTATGAAATCTACGAGTATCGAGCCACGTTCGATTAGCCTCGTGATTTAAATCCATTTTTAATGGACATTAATTGCCTTATGGAAATATGATATAATGTGGCGCACGGTAAACATGATAAAAACTGCAAACAAAATTCATTCATTTAAACGATCCCATCATACGCATACATAATTTTGTATTTCATTTTATAACTAGATACCATAAATGTGTATGATTGCCTGGCAGTGATCATATTATTTCACTGTGGATTTATTTACTCGTTCCCCTCGCGGCCCATTAATTATTACCGGAAGAGCTTGAAACATTACCAAGCATATATAAACAATTACGTTAAAGATGGCATTCTTCTATATTTGACACCAGAACTATCAAGATGTCAAAATGACTTGAAAATAGAAGTCAAAATGACTTGTCAGCCATTTTCATTAAATTGTCCGAATATATCACGGCACATTTTTCATGATTTTATATACTTTTATTTTGTATACATTATTTAAGTATTTGAATCCATTAATTAATTTGAATCTTTTGGTCATAATTAATATATAAATGAATGTGTAAGCACAATTGAGTGTATGTACAGTAGTTCTAGTGTTAAATATTCGAAAAATAAATTGATTGACAATTAGATTAAATCTTTTGATCGGAGTCTTATTTTCCTGTTTATGGAAGTTTACTAAAACATTTCGCATTTTGGGAATTAAAAATTTCCATAGAAAAATCTGGCAGTGCTCGGACCGTGTGAGTACTTCGCAGGAGAAATAATTGGAGTGCAGGGCGTAGTAAAAAATTGTTGTAAAATTTCCGTGGAAGATCAATACTCTATTTGGTGTTTCGCGTGAACGCGTGGCTGCATTGCGTCGCAATGTGGGCGTCTGTGTGCCGAGGTATTTACACGGACGTATAGATGCACGCGGTGTGTGTTAGTTGGGCTAATTTGCAGCTTCGTTAATCTATGCTTGCGCAACCGTGAATTTCACGTTTCCAGCAAAGCCGTGGAGTCAAGGTTCATGTAGAATCGGTGACGAGATGTCTAATCGTAGAATCAACGATCCGCCGCTCTGCGTATCAACCATTAGAATCCTAACTGAAACCTTCCGTAAGATATATATATATATATATATATATTCTCGTTTATTTTCGAATCACCTACATTTTGTGGGATTATAATCGAAATCTTTATAATTAATTCCACTGTTCGATCATTCCCATATATTTTTGGATCACCTACATTTTTATGGGATTATAATAGAAATCTTTACAATTAATTCCACTGTTCGATTATTCTCATACATTTTCCGATCACCTACATTTTTATGGGATTATATTAGAAATCTTTGTAATTGATTCGACTGATCAATTATTTTCCTATATTTTCGAATCACCTACATTTTTATGGGATTATATTAGAAATGTTTGTAATTGATTCGGCTATTCGATTAATTTCCCATATTTTCGAATCACATACATTTTTATGAGATTTTAACAGAAGTTCACGGATAACGAGTTACTTATAATAACGGATTAATTTTGAGCAGAACAAAATATGTTACATATGAAAAAGTGACAAAATATCAGTTAAACAATTAATAAAGAAAATATTATCAATATTATATTATGAATTTCTATTATATTATCCTAAGAGTATTATAAGTAGAATGCTTATCAAGGCTCTCACATAAAGTAATATTGATACGTCATAATATAATATGTCACTGAGAGTAATAATAACGCCGATATAAAGTAATTCAAAAGAGTATTCAGCATTGAAATCCTTTCTCACTCTCAACAAGACTTATTCAATCCCTTCTTCAAAACAAATGCATAATCGTGCACACTAATAATCACAACAGAAAGAAAGTAAGAGCGACAACAAAAGCTAAGAATACAGATCCACGTGAAAGCATAAGTAAATAATAATCCTGTAATCATACATGGCGGTAATTGTAAGCTTCGATAATCACGATACAATAAATGAAGTCGAAGCGTCGGGAAGAGAGGAAGATTGAAGTCCCGCGTAAAGAAATACACGGGGCGAAGGTCCTTAACATTCTCGAGGATCTCCTACGAAGAATTCCTGGCACGGTGCACGACGTGGATACAGGAAGAAGGGTAACGGAAAGGTTGGTAGTGTTTCTATGTGTAAGAGTGAGAGGGGAGGAGAGTAAGAACGGAGGAGAGACTGAGAGGAGAAGAGAAATAAAGGAGGAGAGAAACAAAAGAGGAGAGACAGAGAGGAGGAGAGAAACGTAGAAAGAGAGGTATAGAGGAGGAGAGAAAGAAAGGAGAAGAGACGGAGTGGAGGAGATACTAAGAAAAGGAGAGACAGGGAGGAGGAAAAAACTAAAGAAGGAGAGAAACGTAGAAAGAGAGGCAGAGAGGAAGAGAGAAAGAAAGGAGGAGAGACAGAGTAGAGGAGATACTAAGAAAAGGAGAGACAGGGAGGAGGAGAAAAATAAAGAAGGAGAGAAAGGAAGGAAGAGAGGAACAGAGTGAGAGAGAAAGGAAAGAGGAAAGAAAGAAGGAGGGTTTCTCTCGCCGTCGATACCAGCTTGGTACTCAACCCTTAGACTCCACATTTCTCCTCTTTTTCACGTATCTCCATCACCGCGTCCCCTTTTCACCCCTTTTTATTCCTTCGCTCTTATGTTTATCCCTTCCACATATCTTTTCGCGTATTCCTCTCGCTTTACGTCTTTCAACCGCCACTGCCCCCTGCCCCCCCGCCGGTGCCACTTGATTCGCGCACTTATCGTATGTACATCTGCCTCTTTCATGCACGCACTTTTACTTCCATGTGGTATTTGAACTTTTTTCTTTCGTGCGCTTGTTCTTCTATGCTTGAAATGTTTCTATGTTTTAGGATTTTTTTATAGGGTTGCTTAGACTGTAATACGGCATTTCATAATTAATATCAAGCCAGCATTTCCAAATTTGAATCTTACATCCAGGAGATCCCGAACAATTCCAATTTCGCAATAATATAATTATTTGTCCACCTAATTCCGTATTCAATTGAAGAAATTGATCAATAATCGATCGTAAAGAATCCAATTGCAATCAGTGATCAATAAATAGTATCAAAAAGGGAAATTATAAATAATTATCTACAATTAATAGTTAAAAATCCAATTAGAAATAGTAGTCGATAATTAGTAGTTAAGAGCTTAATTACAAATAGCGATCAATAATTAGTAATCACAAATCCAGTTATAAATAGTGATCAATAATTAATACTTAAAGACCTAATTACAAATAGTGAACGACAATTAATAATTAAAAATCGAATTATAAATAGTGATCGGTAACCAGTAACTCCAATTATACAGACCAATTATACAGATGCATAATTAAGGATTGCACATTCAAGTTCCATCATCCAATTGACACCGTTATCCCATAAACACCGTAAAATATCCCCAAACTCGAAGAACACCCCGTATACCAGCTTTAAGCCTCCACATTCACACACACGTAACCTTTTACACGGCCTTTGTCCGCCCCACACGCAAGGTCTCTATTTATGTGTGCGCGCGAGGAGGATCCGCGGACGCGCGCGCGCATGCATGTGTACAATCAAACATTGTTCATGATTTAGTCAAATATTGGCGAGATACACAGGTTTGTAGTAGCTCTCGATGTATATCTGGCTGTGTATCATGCCGAATAATCCGCGGGAGATTGCACCTCGATTGTCCACCGGTTAACTAAGACTCGTTGCGGTCCCCGCGTAACCCACCATTCTTGCTCGATTCCTGCCGATTTTTCTATCATTTTCCACGAATTGTTTAATATTAATTTCTAAATCGAACATAGCGAATAAAACGAATACGTCAGCTAATTTCAATTAAAATATAATCTTGCAATCTATCTAATTTAATCTGCTAATTTAAATTTGCTTCATTCGTTATCCGCGTAACTTGATCCGTCATTTTTCCTCGAATTTATTAATATAAAACTCGAAATCCGAGTGCTTTTTGTAATTTCATTCGTTATCCGCGTAACTTGATCCGCCATTTTTGCTCGATGCGTGTTGACTTTTCTATTTTTTTTTGCCTCGAATTTCCTAACATTTTATTAAAAATCGAATATAGCGAATAAAGCGAAGATGTCGGCTAATTTAAATTAAAAATAATCTTAGAATCTATCTAATTTAATATAAAATATAATCTAATATTAGCCGCCCGCCATATTTGACGAGAATAATTACGAAGGTATTACTTAACACGCGAGTTCCATTCTTGTATGTTTATGGTAAAGAATTGTTGACAATTTAAATGAGATCTCTACGCGTTGTTAATGTAATGTACATTAATTGCACCACGGTTACGTAAGTGATAATTGTTATTCGTAAACGAAGCTAGTAATTCGATTTTCTAGGGTTTTGTTAATAAGTCTCGAAGTATATTTCTTCGTATTAACGATGTTTATTAGTGGATTTAAGTTTAATAATAAGTTGTTCAAATTATCTGATGCTAACTTGTACGCTTCTTGTTTATAAAACTAAGTTGTCAAAATTATTCCATATTTCTTGATATATAAATATTTCTAGATATATGGATATTTCTTGTTTATAATAGTAAGTTATTGAAATATATATCGACAATTTTGGGATGCTCGATTTAGAAGGTACTTAAGACGAATATTAGCGACATAGGTATAATTAAAAGTTTTAATGCCCCGTGTAAAAGGGGTAGATAAGATAATAAAGGCAGTGCGCCAGTAAATTCGATGAGCTACGTGTGTCGAAGGAAAATCAATACTCCGTGAAATATTTCTATTCGAAGGAATATTTGATCTCGTTCTATCCAATTATAAATTAAAATAATGAAACCAAAATTAAGGTAATTCCGATAGTTATCCAATATTTCTTCAAACTAAACTTACAATTACAACTACAAGATTAAAGTTATGATTATAATCAATGACATCCCAACAAGTATAAAAGAACAATGAAATCTATGAAATCTAGGAATCAATGAAATTAACTAAAATTAAGTAAATTCCACCGAAACATTACAGAATAAAATCAAATAAAAATAAATCAATTAAAAGCATAATATAAATAATAAAATAAGAATCAACTAATTCCAGCAGTTATCCGGTATGTCTTTAAGGCAAACATAAACTTTAAATGATTACAATTAATAATAATAATGTTACACGTAAATAAGTGGAATTAAATTTGAATAAAAAAATGCAACTCGTAGAATAATTGCCCGAATAAAATGCACCAGTAAATTGCTTTAAAACATTACCGAGTAAAGTAATAAAATAAGAATTAGGTAAAGGGAGTACTCCCAGTCTCCTCGCGAAAATGCGAGCGGAACTTTTTCCCGGAACAGATGTGTCACTAACGATCATCTTGAAAGTTACAAAGTAAATCCGTATTAATGAGTACGTATCGATTGCATACACAGATTAGAACATTTACACAAGACACTTGATCACGCTTGTCCAATAAAAAGCTTAAAGTCAATGAGGGCCGCCTCGAGTGCTCGTACAAATGTACCGGATCGAAGTTAAATATTATTATATAGACACCCGCGACGATTTTTCCGAGCGAGGAATTCGCATCCGCTTCGCGGTGGATATCGATTCGCGAATATTTTTTTGCGCGATCCGAGTTCACGTCGAACATCGCCGAATTTTCACGGGGTTATATTTGATCCATTGTTCCTGGCGAACGGAAATCCATCTTGGATTATAGGTCCGGATGAAGCTATTATAAAAATGGACGGAGAAGAATAAAAGAAAGTACATGGTGGAAATAATATTTATGTCTTCAGTTCGAATGATTTTTTCTACGATATTATTACGTGTCATAGAGTTACCATAATTTTTTAATTCGAAAGGGGCATCCATCTTGGATTATAAGTTCGGATTAATTTATTATAAAAATCAATAGAGAATAATAAGAAAGGATTGAAAACAAATTTAGATTAAATCCACTTTGAATTATTTGCCCTTCGAAATGATTTCATATCACTTAACTTTGGAGTCATTTTGTAATTCAAAGCGCTTTAGACTTTTCAAATTGAATCTAAATCTGAATTGCAAAAGTCCAATTTTGTAAATTGCGAAAGTTAAATTTTCTTATTTCATTGAATGGAATACAATATTCGAATTAAGTTATAGAATTTCAGAATTTAATTTTGGAATTGTGGATATAAATATTGTATATCCGTTTTGTAATTCTAACCACATAAATACATCGGAGAAAAGCCCGCGAATCTTTCAGTGAAACTTTGATCCATACACGTGCTAGGTGATTATCTTATTTTTAATCTAACCACTTATTCGAGTCGAACGTAACACAGGTTTTCTCGTTATCGTATCTGAAATCTGTTGGTCGCAATATAAAGTTCGCTTAATCATACTTTTCTCTAAAATTGGAAGATCCGATTGCTAAAGTACAAGCGCCGCCATGTGGCTTCTACGAAGAAAAATTCTAATCACCTTTATTTGAGAATAATTAATTTTAGTCATTACTCAGTATTATATATTAATAACAGTAATCTATCACCGGGAAATATCGATTCTAATAGATTATTTCGTGGATATCGATTCGCGAATATTATTTCATGGATATCGACTCGACATTCGAAAAAATCGAATAATATTTCATGGACATCGATTCTCAAAAATTGTTTGCGACCCAAATTCTCATCTCGAAGAACTGTAGAAATTTTATTAATATATAATAATCATCAACTACTGAGCCGTATTAATTCTGGCATATTTATAAATAATATGCAATGTGATAACAAAAATGGATTTTTATGACTCCAATCATTTACAGCGTATAAATGTTTTTCAATTAATATCTTAATTAATTTGCATTTGTTTATTTATTCTTATGGGTAAATTGTTACTAATATATTATAGAATGGATATCGAATTCGTATTATTATTAAATTTATCGTGACTCAAAATAACCGTAAATCGAAGAAGTATTCAGCAGACGTAATTATTATCCTTATCAGCAAAGACTCAGAAACGTCGAAATGTTACACGCCTCGTAAAAAAAATTGATAAATTATATCCATTCGAAGTAAAATCGTACCCGCCACTCCAGCTGGCTTAAGAATCGCTTGGATCAATGAAAGTTATTTATCAGAGAAAAAATTCCTATCACGTAATATCGATATTCCCATCTACTTTGACAACTCGAATCCAAAGATAGTCCACAAATACCTCTCCTATTGATTTAATAAAATCAATTTTGGTGGCATCATTCATCACTTTGCATCCTCGCAATTATTAATATCAAACACTGGCAAACAATAATTGACAATCAAATCCAACGAAACAATATTTATGTACCAATAAGTAAGTATTAAATAAAGAAGTGGAATAATATTCGTTTAAACAGAACGCTTACATAAATTTTAATTATCCCCTGATATTAATAACTAATTAGAAACACTACTGAATTAATAATTACTGATTATCCAAGTTATATGTGTAGAACAATTTAATTCCGTCAAATGCAAGTTTTCTAAGATCCTCTTATTAGTTTAAAATTAATAAAATATGTACCACTATTTCAAAATGAAATTCGTATAAAATGCTGTAGTTTTTTAATGCCAGTAAAATAATATTTTCTCTAAGCTTAAAAAGTTTATCTGAATGTGATGTCAGAAGTACGGTGATCGGTGATTGGCTAATCCTTGTGTTGGTTAATGTTTGGTTAAAGGAAAAAAGGAAGATGGCGACGTGTCACATGACAGGGAGTTAGTGCGGTAAAAGACAATAGCAGTGAAATAATTTTCGTAGAAATACGTGGGATTTATTGAAACATTTACATCCTCGTTATTCATCGGTTTCTCCTTTCGGCGACGACATAACCTATCCCTCTCGATAACCAGCGCATTTATCACTGACGAACGACCAATCACATTCGTAACTAGACGAATTCACGATTCGCAACTTGCACTTTTTTGATTTCTCTCATATTCTCGTTGGAAAGATCAGATCAGGTTAGAATCCGGTTCAGAGTAGTGGAGGGAGTTGAAAGGATTGAATGAGGAGAAAGTACAATCGAAAGGATACGTTGATAAAAATGCACTCGCGTTACATAAAGTGGCGTGTCAAGTGGCACGAATCGTTCGCCATAACTTTTCTGGAATCGTAGCGTGAACTTAGAAAAAGGAGCGAATACGAGAGGCAGAGAAATGGCGAGAGGAACAATGAGAGAAGCGTAAATATGAGATTTCGTAATTTCGAGATTTTCATCCTCGCCCGTTTCTTTTGCCTGCTTCTCGTATCCGTCGGTTCTACGTCCACCATGCTCGATTCTAGTTCAACGTAACCAACGTAACCAACGTAACCACTTCCGTCGGCCATGCGAGAAAGTAATTCGATCGTGATTTCCGATCATGGAACAAAGGTAGGACGAGTAACAAAAACGGAGCGCCGTGGTTAGAATACAAGTAACGAGATAATGTATCGAGGAATGTTGTTGCTGATCGCAGAGGTGATGAGACGAAATGTAACAATGGCGAACTACAATAATTAGTGATCTTCCGCGATGCGCTGCCTCCATATTTACAGATTTGTATAAGTCACATATTTCAAAAGCACCTCCCACCATCATTCGATCTCTAATTACAATAAAACCATCGATTAAACGATTCAACGATCTTCAAACTATAATTACAATATAATCATATAATTTATAATTACATACTCGAAACTAAAATAAGTCCGATGATAAACTCGGTAATAAAACCGCACAAAATCCGAGTGCTCTGATAAATTCCAACTAAAAACACTACGATTTGAGAATTTTGTGAAACGATTTTAATTACTATTTAATATAGTATTCATTTGGAATAATCTATGCGATGCTTTTGAAATATGCGGTACAAAGTTTCACGACGCCTCTCTTCTTCCTTCTATATATAATATGTATATACCTAACATAATGCTCGTTAAAGATTCCATTTATTTATATATCTATATATATCTATATATATATTTATATATATACCTCTCTTTAACATATAGTATTGTACAATCATACGCTTTACGTTGTGCGGCTATCTACACGTATCATACAAAAAACACTGGACGTGTCCTGCTCGACGCAATTTTCAACAAAATTTCACGATCTCGTGTCTTCACTTTATGTTGCTTTCTTGTTCAGTGTCTAATATGTACATGTTGGTATTTGCTTGTGTGATTGTGTGGATGTGTGTGTTAGAATATAATGTGTAGCGTGAGTGAATGTCTTTACAATGGAATATAGGCGTCTTTGCAAGCCTACGTTCATTAATTTATAATTATTTTCATGGATTATCACATTTTTCGCACTCTGCCGATACCGCTGCGTTTTTCCTTAAAACTCTCGCCGCTTTTTCAGATCTCTTCGTTGCGGATTCGGAACACCCTTCGACGCGATTTGATGAGTTTACTACGAACTTTGAAGCACGATGCAATTTTGAGGTTAGTTTGCCATCATTCATATATCTCGCGATATATTTGCGTGACTTTTACTGATATTTCTGTATCGAGTAATATCAAAGATTTCGTTTGAATATATTTGACGATTACAGTATCTGCGAACGTAAAATACTGTGATATTTCTACCATTTTCGATTTGAAATACCGAGTATAATCATTTCTTCCAAATGTTTAATTAACGGACAACTCGTAATTATATTTCTTTCATTCATACAGTTATATATTTATCAACGAAATCGTATTTTACAATGAAACAAATATAATTTCAGATTGTCTATTAATGAACTGTTTACTTCAGAAACATACTATGAATTTAATAAGTTTTTTATTGCTCTACTGTATTATTAATATTTCAAAGTATACTAATAATTGCACACGAATTAGAAGCCCAAATTAAAGCTTATCTAAGTCGTCCTGCATCGAGATAAAGCTAATTATCGAATAAACGAAATGTCGATTCAAACGATACGCAAATCAATGCGAATGTAATTATGCGATAAAATACAAGGTAGACAATAAGAGAAAGATGGAGATCAAGATCAACGACCGCTAAAGATGAATGTGTCATCGAAGGAATGATAATCCGAAATAAAATCTTTGTTATCGCTTTGTTATATCTAGCCGGGGATCTATAGATCGATATCGATTCCACGCGCGATCCTCGATCCTTTTCAGAAGAAATACGATTTCCATTTACTTAAGTCCTCACCACGGTAATTAGCCGACTGATAATGACTCGTGTTATCAAGATTTCATTAGTTGGCCACAATAAATAAGAGCTTTCCGCGTGCAAATATTATGATAGAAAACACTGGATGTTGCTGTCTCTATATTGAAATATTGCTTTGAAATGAACTTTCTATGATTTTCGATATTTCATCATTTTAACGGAGATGTCTGAACAAGGAATGATGGTTCCGTTGGAAGTTGAAAATTATGATTGTGATATGAATGATATGAAACCATCAATTTATATAAAAGATTTTTGGTTCAGTCACAACATGACATCTTAAAAATATTAATTTCAATATGCGTTACACCTGGAAGTAATTATATTATTCTTGATTATGAGTTTAATCAATTCTGAAAATTACGCTCATTCTTTCAAGTCAGATTTGCCTTTCGATATTTCGGATATTTGGAAAATTCGTAAAATTCGACAGTAGAATTTGATCGAGCTTCAAAGTTCAAACACTCGGACTTCTTTCGAGCTTCCATTCTGTTCTTCTCTCGACGGAACTACCCCACTTGGAAATTGCACTCGCATATTGCAGAGATAATTAATAACAGCCAATCCCTGACATCTCTCGGCGTTCAACGTCGACGAATCCCATTCGCGAGAATGAAAGATGCGGGTTTCCGAGGTACGTTGCACGAAGCGGAATCTACGTCGCGTCGTTTCGTCGCGAATCACAGAAAATACGAGCTCTTCGTTGGAATAATGGCGACCAATCTCGATGGGATTCAAACGATACGCTTTTTCGAGTCCAAGTATCCTTTTGAAATGGATTTCTTTCGAGATTAAAAGCCGCGCATTCGCATTGGTGTGAATCATACGACTCTACACATTTGACTCGGGTCTTGATATTTAAAAGAAAAAAATCGAACTCAAAGATTACGGCATTGAGTCAGATTACGCGAAAGAAAAATGCTTGGCGCCATTTGACGTCATCGTTTTAAACTGCGTTTTGAAATGCTTGGTACTTAAGGTTTATCATTAATGTTGCTATTCGTACTGCGTTATAATACTGTAATCAATAATCAGTATTTACATGAAATGATTCATGTGTTTCAAAGAAGGTATAGAATATTCGAATGTTTATATTAATAACAATCGAGGTTTGAGTGAATGGTATGTACATTGGGTCAAGTTGAATCAACCGAGTCAAAGTGGAGTCAAGTTGGTTCAAGTTGAATAAATTCATGACTCCATTCCCGATGTGTTATTAGTATATAAGTATGATCAAATTCGATGGTCCCCGTAGACACTCGGGAGACCGTGAACTTCCATCGTCGAAAACACTAGTACCAATGCCGTAATCTTCGGTAACAATGAATAGCCGAACGGAATCTTATCGTACGATAAACCACAATGCGTAAGAACGCAAACGACGAATTCATCGTAATAACCAGTAACAATCGATACGAACGAGACTTATCTCTTCCGAGTATGATTTTCTCTTTCCTAACAAAAGACAGAAAGCATTTCTAGTTTATCGTCGGCTAGAAAACCCAAGCGGATCGCGAAAAAGTCAATACCAACGAACACCCATAATCAAGATCAAACTTCGTCCACGAGTAGTGTGGCACCTCTGTCATATCACGTGAATACTCACGACGGAAATATCCAGGAATATCCCATGCATCGTACCTCGAAGAAATTCAACATCGTTTCACACGATGTCCTCTTCGTCTTCATCCTCGTCCTCCTCGTCGTATTCATCGTCGTTTACGACGGGCCAGCAAGCGTTGGATTCGTCGCACCGACGGCGCCGTCGTGGATGATGATGACCGGAGGACCGCGGTAATTCCGCGGAGGTTGCAGTGACGTGAGTCGTCGATGGAAGCGACGGAGTCGTGCCGGACGAAAGAGAATTACTGTTCGTCGAATGATGCATCCCGGACGGTGAAAAAACACCGACGGTACCGGCATAAGCCCCAGCTGCAGCGACTCAGGCTAAAGCGTAGGGATGCGTAGCGTGATGTCACAAGCCCGGCGCCGCCGTTGCCACCGACGGCGGTGGAGGTACACTGCTACTGGCTACGCTCGTGGCATGATGATACAACGGACTCTGATAATACTCTTGATGATGATGATGATTCGTCATGTTGTGCATTGGTCCAGCATTCGAGCCAGCATGCATGCCATTGTGATGATGATGGCTCGGTGGCGCCGAATGTGCGTGTGGATGATGCGGCGAGCCAAAGTTCGGGAAACTCTGATGGAGCTGCTCGTACATCTTCAACTCGGGTTTCGTATCTTGAGCACCGGGTGATGTACCGGCGGTAGCACCAGGTAATAACCTGGTGATACTGAAGGGATGGCTTGCAGCCGTGTATGGTGGTTCTTGTTTCAAACTACCCGTCATACCATGATGAAGAGCCGCTGGATCGGACAATAAGTGTGGATGTATACTGCGGTTAACAATGGCGGTGAGTTCCTCGGGTGCTACGCTGAGATCAGGCCCAAGGAAACCACCTATGTCCGCATCGCTCTTTAAACCGTGATGCTGGGGATGTTGATGTAACCCGGCTGTGTGATGAGAGGAAACCAATGAGTGTAAGTCCTTATCGTCATGCTGTTGAGGCCCGTGATGAAGGGACGATGGTGTCTTTTTACCAGTGTGAGCCAAGTCGTGGGAAGTCGGGCTATTGTGACCGGCGGCTGCGGCTACAGCGGCCGCGGTGGATCCAGGATGATGCTGATGCTGTTGATGCTTGTTTGTCTGTCTGGTAAGCTCTTTCTTCTCGTCCTTGAACCTCTTCTGACGGCGCAAGTAACATCCGTTCTCGAACATGTTACCGCTGTCCGGATGGAGCGTCCAGAAGGAACCTTTACCGGGTTTGTCCGGTGTTCGCGGTACTTTGACGAAGCAGTCATTGAAGCTCAACGAATGCCTAATGGAGTTCTGCCATCGTTGCTGATTCTGCCGATAGAACGGGAAGAGATCCATGATGAACTGATAGATCTCGGAGAGGGTTAGCATCTTCGTCGGAGCATTTTGTATGGCCATGGTAATGAGGCTAATGTAGGAGTATGGTGGTTTCGCGTGCGTGTAACTACGGCGATAAGATTTGTCGGTACGTGCGCGTTGCAAAGCGGAATTAGGTGAGTCTGGTTCCGTTAAGGATAAAGGATCTCTCGTGACACCCGCACCACCAGCAGGGGTAAGAGGACCATATCCGACGGCACTCATGCAAGCACCACCGCCACCCATCGAGGCGCTACCATAACCACCCATGCCACCACCGCCCATGGAAGCCATTCCCATAGCTGAACTCATGGTACTCATGTTAAAACCACCGGCGCCCTGGGGGCTGCAGCTCGGCCCGACTCCAACGCCCATCGACATGCCCATCGAAACGCATCCCATTGAATTAATCGAGCTGTACGTTGGCGCCATACTGCCCATACTGGACATCGCGGCGCTCGTCATGGCACCACCGAGGCTACCTGCCTCGCTGTACAGCTTTTGCGACTGGAGCATGGTCATAGAGCTCACCGGTGCCGGGGTGGGCTGCTGTGTTCTCGTCAAACAGGAATCATGAAAACCGCGGTACCACCGCCGATGATAATACGATTCTCCCTTAATCTTCTCCCGGAGTATGGAGAAGAAAGATACACCTCTACTTCAACACTCTTCCTCTTCTAGCACTGTCTTCTCTTCCCTTATGCGAAACACAATCCGATATATACTACATGTACACACAGCTCGATCACTGTTTTTCTCTCGTAGCAGTCTTCCGAATATTCACCAACTAATACACAAAGTCCAGTAGATACGAATAGCACTGACGGACACTAACGAATCACTATACGTCTTCGATACAATGTCGACACGGAGATCCCGAGGACGTTGAATCCTTGATCTTCCACGGGATATATCGTCCTCCAGGTAACTCGAGGTAAACGTGGAACGTATCACTCGAAGTTGTAAGAAAAGCACCGTTAATACGATGTCCACTTTTTTCGTTAAAATACGAATACGTGTGGCACGAACACTGGATGACTTGGCGCGCGCGGGTGCTAACGAGATCGGGGGTAATTGTTGTCCCAATAACACAGAAGGACTATAACTAGGAACGGCGCGACGCGGGCTCCTCTCATACGGAGACGAGTAGGACACAGAGAAGCGGTCTAAAACGCGCGGTCGGTTATTTGAGCGGTTATTTGAGCGGGGCCTGTTTGAGCCACCTCACCTCCACTCTCCCTCATTCAAAACCAAGTCTCTCTCTCTGTGTGCCGTGTGGATGGAGGCCGGTTAGCGAGTGTACTCCGCTACTCTTGAGTCTCCCGGTCTTGTTCAAACACTTCCCACTCTCCGTTAGAACCGCCGCGCCCGAAACTTCTCCCACGACCAATCCTCCGCCGTCTAACCCCACCACTCTCGCCGTTCAACCAATCTCGTCGTTCCTAGAACCACATCGTCAGCCCCCTTTTGTACCGTGTGAATCGCTCGGACGATAATGTGAACGGTCCTCGTCTACCCTCTCCTTCCACGCTATGGAAAAAGGGAATTGTTGCGCGCAGCTGTGATGCGCAAGAGAAATACCATACCACGAGATACACGGCAGAGCCAAATCGCTTGCGCAACTTCGTATAAGGACGCCCGGCAACCGACGAACGTCCCGACGCGAGCGTCGCCTCGGCTCTCTCATGTCATGTCAACTGTCTGCCACGCATTTGACACCTATCGCGCGTACCAACTCGCGCGAAACCTTTCTCTCTCTCTCTCACTCTATCACTCTCTCTCTCTTCTCTCTCTTCTCTCTTCTCTATCTCTATATCCAACCCTTCACATCTTTCTCTCTCACCCTTTCTTCTCGTCGTCATCTTCCTCCGTCGTCTTCTTATTTTATTTCTCCCCTTTCATCTTCCACTTTTTTTTTCACTCTCCCATCGCACTACTGACCGCGCGGGAATCCGCTCGATTACGCGCCATACGTTTTTCTGCCTCGCGCGTCGCTTGGTTTACCTCAGCTTTCCTCTTTCCGCAACTTTTCTCACTGTGAACTCTCCGGTTGTCAACGTTTCCTATCGCCGGTTCTTTATCTCAACTTCCTTCCTTCCTTCCTTCGTTATTTCTCGAGTTTAAGATACCTGTAGTTACCGAATTCTTTGTCACGTTTTACGGTACGAATATTATGTTTGTTCGCAACGAAACGAACGTCCGTGGTTTCGTTGAAAGGTGAACTTTGTTGGAAACGTGATTTAAGATGGTGTCCGACGGTGAACGTTGCGCAGAGATGCAAAGGATTACCGGGGAATCATTGTCGAGGAAACTATGGTGGATATGTTCGAGCAAGTGCACGTGTATGTACATTATATTTTGTACAATATGTTGTTGCTTAATGCGTAGATTAATATCTAAGATATTTATTAAGTATTAGAATATTAAATTATTCTCATCTCGCGGTGATTTCTTTGAGTTGTTTCACGTGATATTCAAACCATCGCGATATCACTGAAATAGAAAATTAACGATAATAATACGGGTAAGCCTCGTACAACGCGTTACTTATACAACACGGTTTCGATATAACGCGGTTCGCAAATTCTGGCGATTCTCGTACAACGCGTTAGTTATACAACGCGATTTCGATATAAGACGGTTCACAAATTCTGGCGATTCTCGTACAACGCGTTAGTTATACAACGCGGTTTAGATATAACGCGGTTCACAGATTGCGGCGATCCTCGAACAACACGTAACTCATACAACACGGTTTCAATATAACACGGTTCACAGATTGTGTCGATCTTCGTAGAACGCGACACTTATACAATGCAAGTTCAACATAACCTGTGTATGTAATCCGTGTCTCGCATAACGCGTCTTTATAACGCGACCTTTCTCTGGATCCTAAATCTCGTGTTATACGAGGGTTACCCGTATTTCGTTATTTCATATGAATATTGAAAATTATCAATAATTATTCAATTCTGTGACTGGTTTCAACTGAAGAGTGAATTAAATGTCGACGGCAACCGATTTGACCTACGTTCAACCGAGAACTTAAACTTTAAGGCGATGTATTCAAACGAAAGAATCCAGCGTTGAAAATTGTGTTCTTCAACTCGGATTAATTTAACAATATGTTCTTCAGTCGCGACTTATTTCGATAATTACAATTAGCAACAATGCTGCAGGATAAATTCAAGCTTTCCGCGAGTGCAGTATTTCGATGTATTAGAGATACAAAATGAAAATGAATAAACAAAATGCACGAGGCGTGTCAACAACACGGTTCTTCATACTCGAATAAACGGAAATTTGATTTTAATGGAACATCCATCATCGATTTCGATTTGCCGTCGTTACACGTCCGATTGATTTGTAAATTGAAATTTTCTAATTATTCCCACTTTTCTTTTCATTCGCGTCGAATGTTTCCGGGCGCGTACCAATCTCGGTGGAAATTTCCCATTCGAAAATAGTACGTCGTTCGCGATCAACAACAATTAGTCATTTATTCGTACGAATAATTAACTGTTAAAAGTCCATGAATATTAAACGTCCGTAATAAAAAGCGATTAAATTTCCACGGAGTAATTGTGTTATTTAACTCGATTCGATCCCGCGCGATTTGCAATGCGACGTTGCCAACATTTATTTGCTAACCGTAGCTTGATCTATTTAAAATTCGCAAATTAGCAGCAACAGCGCATTGCTTTGGTTAGCCGAAAAATTGCACGCTTATCAGTTTATCGTACGCGGCCAAGCTTAGGTAACATAAATTTCCCGTATTTACATTTTCCTTCGCGTATCGCCCTGCTCAACGAATTCTCCCTACATTGCTTGCGTCGTAATTCATTTTTCTTTTTTCTTTTTTCTTTTTTTCTTTTTTACCTCCTCTGGGACCATCAATATTCTCCTCGTAAATCGCACTCGAATTACAATTACTTTCGATTCCTTTCACGATGGAAAATCTCTAATCTACAAAATGATTCCGATATGGAGTTATTAATGCAAAGTGAAAACCATCATTCATCTTTATCTTCAATCTTTGGCTATTTTCCTAAATTAAGGTCGTAGATCTTTCAAAAAGATACAACCATTAATTAATGTAATTATGTCTGTCAATAATATTACTTACTTTATTAATTGAATTATTATTAATTATTATTCAATTAATTATTTTCGAATTATTTAATCATATTCTTGTATTCTTAAAAGTTTAATCGGTATTGAACTCGGAGATTTTTCAAAATGATCCAATGATTAGTGTGAAAGAGAGTTCCGGTAAAAAAGTATTTAATAGGAAACGCGGTAAAATTGGATAAGTGTAATAAGAGACAAAAAGAAAGGAAGAGAAGAAAGGAGAAAGAAGTGGAATGAAATATCGGTGGGCGCTTAAACGTTTGAATATTTAACGGGATGTAAGACCAAATGGAAAGTAATTAAATACGTTGGAAGGTTGAGGGAGAAGCAAGTAGCCGGGGCTCCTTGAATAAATTCAACGAGACTTTCTTTCCCCGCGAGATTATCGTTATTGTACCTCACCGTTCTCGGCAAAGTGCATTTTTAACTTTATTAAGCCGCGCACCCGCGAGTAATACGCTTGGCAAACATGTTCGCGAAATGCACACGAGTCGAGAGTTTCAACCGTTTATTGTTGGATTAAGAGTCGGTAATCTCGGAAGCCGTGTATCCATCAAAAATCGACGAATTATGCGCGGCTTCTTTGCGCCATCATATTTTAAGCTTACTCCTGAAACAATTTGAAAAGTGGACATTTTTTAAATCTCGGAATCCGAAGTTGCAGGAGGGTCGTAATAAGTGTACATTATTTCTGGATATTTATATTAATTATAGTCATTTTTGGATTCTTTCTGTCGTCACATTTTAAGCCTACTTCTGAAACAGTTTAAGAAGTGGACATTTTTAAAATCTTGGAATCCGAAGTTGCCAGAGAATCGTAATAAGTGTACATTATTTCTGGATATTTATATTAATTATATTCATTTTTGGATTCTTTCTATCGTCACATTTTAAGCTTACTTCTAAAACAGATTGAGAAGTGGACATTTTTAAATTCTTGGAATCCGAAGTTGCGAGAAAGTCGTATTAAGTGCGCGTTATTTCCGAATATTTATATCAATTTGATATTAATTATAATTATATTAATTTTGTATTCCTTCCGCCATCGCGTTTTACAGTTATTCTTGAAACGATTTATCGAATGAAAATAAGGAAATTCTCGGAAACGTTATATTTGATATTAATTTTAATTAGTCTGAATATTTCTAATTGCTTACAGTTATTTAAAATTCCCTTAAATTCGGGTAAAAATACGTCAATTAGTACCGATAAACTATATACCTAAAAAACTACAACTCGACGTAGTAACTTTAAATAAAATCATTCTTAATAATCGCAGACATTACTGCCAGTAATTGTAACTATTATTAACAACACATTTCACATGGTATTAATAAAAAATTATGTGAACGTCGAAAGAAACGGAATATTGTTGAGCAGTGATAGGCCGTGCTATTGATAATCAGGAATGAGTCCGCCATTTTATCGATTGTCTGTCTACCCTGGCTGTCCCTTGTAGGTTGTCCGGTGACCGAGGGCTAATAGCTCACCCTATCCTGATAAACCGCTCCTGAATATCTGCCAGGGGGATTAAACGAAAGCCTAATAAAAAAAGATTATACGCCAGCCTGAATCAAAAAGAGATATAAACACCGATTCCTCGCCGTACGATTAAATACCGAATGAATATTAAATCTTATGGCTACGCTGAAGTTTCTAGGCGAGTGAATCAAGTGAATTAAGTAAATCGAGTGGAACTTTGGAATACTGAACATTATTCCCGAAATTAAACAAGAATACTATTTTTGAGTTGGAAACCTTGATATCATTAATTCCTAAATTGTAATTCCTAAATTGTAAGACGCTAATTTTGTTATGATTTTTAATGGCCGAAAATTAATGTAAATATATA
The DNA here is from genome assembly GCA_910591585.2 of Nysson spinosus. Classification (NCBI taxonomy): domain Eukaryota; kingdom Metazoa; phylum Arthropoda; class Insecta; order Hymenoptera; family Crabronidae; genus Nysson; species Nysson spinosus. Next base: position 13,266,436 of record OU342830.1, on the reverse strand, counting down.
TGTGGATCTCTGGATTATGTAGTGGGAAGGAATGTTAAATGTGGTTAAATATAAATATATAATATAATAATACGTGGATGAAGAAATATTGAATTGTAAAAGGTTCAAATTAATTTATATATTAAATATCAGTTTTGACGAGAAGTATAAGATTTTTATTCTGACTTTATTGTTAGTCCAGAATTAAGGTAATAATGAGCCTATTAATAGAAGTATAAAATTAATACGGCAATAAATTTTACGAAAGCGAAAATAAAAGGCGAGCTCAGTGAGGAATAATAATAATTCTATAAGTCAAAATTTGATTTGATTGATCAAAACTCATGATAACAAAAATATCTACTATATATATTTACTATATTTATTTATCTACTTTATTAATTAATACATAATGAATACTACATAATATCACATATAAATAATCACATAATAATAATAATACATATCACATTAAAAATGTTTACAGTTTTACATAACATTAGCGATACATTTGATTTGAGTTTTATTATAATAATATTCGTGTCGTGGGTCACCGGTGACATACACTGCAGCCAACGTGATAAATACAATGCAGAACAATGCAGAACTTCCCTCGGGAAGTTTCCTTACTTGGTTCCTATTGGTAGACCTCGGTGTTTGTCCAGGTTGGGTTAAAAGGAGTCGAAAATTGCGCAAGGGAGGCTCGTAAATGCATTACCATAAAAATTGCTATAATTCGTGAGAGTGGTACGGGATGATTAGAGGCGTCCGAGATCTTAGGAAACCAGGAAATCTCCATTTAGCACCGCTTATTATCCGCAGTTTGCCGTGGCAAGCAACCGTGGTGTCCTCTGGTAGCCATGAGTCCCGCGGCGAGAAAGAGCATCGTTTGTTTTCGTTCTTGCGGTTGCTCGATCGTAAACACCGCAGGATTATCTCCGCGGGACATGCTGCCCAGTTCCCATTGTTTCTTTTCTCATTGCCCATCCTTAAATCTACCGAAGGACACGAATACACGGACCGGGTTTCCCTTTACATTTTATTACCCGCCCTCGAAACTCTCCCCTTCCGTATTGTCTTCTGTTTTCCAACGCCATAGACGACTCTGCGACGCTTATCGGATCAGGAAACCCTGATAAACCGCTCCCACTTCTCTGATTCTTACGAAATATACGCCATTTTCTTGTATTTTTACATTTTTTCTGCGGATCATGGAAGTGGATCATCTATTTGGGACTTATTTCGCTTGCACGGTTAGATTGATTACTTTTAACGAATTGATTTTGATTTTCCTTGGTGTTTAATCGGGAATTTCGCGGAAATAGTTCGTTGGTGCAAAATGGCGGAATAGGCGATTATGATATACCTATTAAATTCATATTTAGACTAAAATATAAAATGGTGGATTAGGAAAACTGTACATAAGTACTGATAACACCGAGTTGGAAATATATGTAGGATGATGAATTACTTTAAAAATACGTTGGTTACATTATTTTCGTGGGAAATCTGTCGACGGGAGAATTAGATAACACGGTAAACTGATAGTGGACGGATGACACTTTCGTGAAATATGATAAGTTAGCGTTTACCGTAATTTCTTTTCAGGGAAGATAATTTTCAGAATAATACAGTGATCTGATAATACATTTAATAAAAATCTTATGAATCCACTAAATATGGCAAGAAGTGAACAATAAAATTTCATAAAATTTGCTGTTAATTAATACTCGATTAATAATACTTTGTCGATTATTGTTTGCAGCAATATTTTATTTTGGTTTCAATAATTCATTGATTTCAAAGTGATGCATATTTCATCTATATTTTTAATACATAAAATGAGATATTTCTTACTTCGTCTGAGATAACTTCATAAATAATTTGCATATGCGTAATCATTCCACGTCATCCTCCATGATAACCCCATATTCCAGTATCTTACATCAGTTTCCGTCCAAAAAGTGTGTCTCCGCCATTACATTCCCATACCGCGAAGACTAAGAATAATAATGTTATAAATTCATAAATAGTCCGCAGTTACTAAAAATCGTAAATTAAACTACGAACAATTAACACTATTACTTTTACCAAAGCAGTAAAAATGACGACGGGTCCTCGGAATTTAATAAAAATCTTCAAATTCATAAATTTAGAATATATTCTCTGAGATATTTCGCGGTTCGCGTTGCGCGATGGACATAAATGAATCGTTTAATTTATTTATTTCATCCATCCTTTTATCAAGGACTTACACATAAATATACAAATATACTGGAATAAAATCATTGACCAATCCCACTGGACATAGAAGCACAAAGGGTTAAACCCCGTAAGATGTTAAAAACATTGATGTTTAACAAAGAAATCATGAAGACTGCGAGGCGCCTGTTGGCGACCCCTGACGTAGACGGTTAGCATCGGTATCAGTAGAAAGCGCGGGAATCCTGTGTAAGGTTGGTGACGGGTCGTCGAATCGAAGGCACACCACTCGATGATTCAAGCGTTTAGAGTCGGCTAATACTTTACTCGAGAGATTCGTAAACACATATTATAGAGGTATTCACGAACGAGCGGCGCGTTACAACGTTAGATCCGAACACCCACCTGTACGGAGAGGAACAGTAAGAGAGAGAAGTAAAGGGAGGGAGGGAGAGAAAGAGAGAGAGAGAGGAACTGGTGGGAGAACGGGTCTTTATCGAGCCACCAATTGTTTGCGGAATGAAAATATTGTCCCTGTAAACAAGTGGCTACATTGTGCCAAGCGTACCGTTCTTCGTTACAACAAATCACTCCCTCCGTGCCGCGATCCCCTTCGAGTACAAGTACGCAATCGAGAGCTGTTTGTTTCGGTTAGTCCCGATCCTTAATCTACGATTAAATAACGATTTGCTATTTGACCTAGATTACCGGTATCATGCCTCGCGATCGATTCTTTCGTTCCTCGATTTAAAGACCCGACTTGCGACGAGTATCTTGTATTTCTATAGTTCGCGCACTTCGCGTAATTCTTGACTCGTCGTTCTGATGGTGTTTGCTCGCGCTGTTTTCAATCGCTGCAAAGATTCCATCGTTCTGCGTGAAAATTGTTGGCGAAGGGTGCGGGGACAGTTACTGGGATAATTGATTGATAGATATCAATTATTATATCAGGTATGTGCATAAGTTCTCGTCGGTTTATGGAATCAAACGAGCTTGATCTTTTTTTTAGAAAGATAGTTTCATTCCAAAAAATATTCCTTATTACTTTCTATAACCTTATTCCATCGATCTACAAGCTTTTTATTCTTATTCTTTCTCAAAGAATATTTATTATAGGGAACCCGATAGATACGAAACATTATATCATTACTTAATTATCAATAATTAAGTTTGTAATTTCGAGTAACAGTACGACTATTTATGAACTTATAACAAGTTATAACATATTATTTTAATACAAATTTCTTCATCTGAAAAATCTTTAACATAGTTATGCTTATCGTAGCAAGCGTACTGTAATTAACTAATTAACTATCGGTTAATAGAAAATATATTTCTTTATTAAGTTATCATTATCATACACAACTCAGGATTCATAATTCCAAGATGCAGATAAAACAGCAATAAAAATCAAACTTTAACGCATCAACATGAAATCAAGCTACCGTAAAAATACATTTCGAAGAATACACTCCAAGTGGAGTGCATTAACGGAACGTTTCGTAGCACGTGGACTTAGAGTTCGAAAAGAGAGGTTATTTTTTTATCGAGCTTGAACGACGGGCGGCAGCTTATTTGGGTTTCTTTGAACCACCGAAAGGTTGCGAGGGCCACCGACTCGATAAAAGTGTTTTGTCATTTTTATAAGGAGACGCGGAGGAAGGTGTTATAAGAGTAGACACAGAACCATGGACATTGTGCCATGGTGTTCCACGTAGAATCCTCGAGGATTCTACCTGGTCCACGTGGGTGGTCCTCTCCTGTTTTTCCTATTATTAACGCCGTTGATAACTTGTCCGCACACAATCCTTCCCCTTGCACCGCCCTCCACCCTTCGCCCATTGAGGATCACCCACCTTTCCATTATTCCGTCGAATAAAGCACGCGCCAGGCTAACAATAAACTATTTGTTCCACCTGAAAAATCCTTTGTTGCTAATTGCGGGTAATATACATTATATGTTCAATATATATTACACATAATCTAATATTCCTCTCTATCTAATATTGCTATAAATCTCTGTATTTATAATATAGAACAATAATTTGGAAAACATAAGACCTAACTGTTCCTCTTAACCTCTTAGCTACTGTACGCCACTATAGTGGCTTTCCCGTATGTTATCTTATTATGTTTTCTGTTTCAAACTCTTTACATGAATATGTATAAAGAAATTATAATTTGTTCATCTCTAATTCTATTCTAATGTAATTCCATAGTGGAAAGCATCACCAGACACAAATCGCAGTGCTATTTACATTATGCTGCGCGCGCAATCCGAGTCGAACATTGCCGTACAAAGATACAACGCCGCGGGAAGTCCCGTCGTAGCTAAGAGGTTAATCGCGATAATACAGAAAATATTTTACGCATTTTACGAATGTTCGAACGACCGATATCAGGATAGATTATCTTTCCGTTGATTGATTGATTTTGTTACAGTACTTTTCAGATCACCCATATTTTTTATACATAAACAACTATTCTAATATTTTACTTGCAATGTAATTATTAATAATTCAGGAATTTCAGTATTAATACAACACAATGTTAAAGGACAAATTTAAAACCCAGAAATCCCCGAGTCAAATCAAAATCAGGGCACCGGACCCTTCGAAATCCAATGTTTATGAAATCCAAGGGAAAACGAAATCTTTTTTTCGTCGAAAGACGAGGAGGTTGTTGTACCGTGTAAAAGTGGTGTGTATGTGTGCCGTGTTGTAAGAGTACGGTGGTGACCCTTCGAAATCCATGGTAGGTGTCAGTCTGCCCTAGAAAAATATCTGGAGGTCCTCGAAGAGGACACGGAGGAGGCTAAATACCTGTGATGCGATTAGGGTTGGTTCATTCTCGAGCGACGGAACGTGGACTCCCGGTGGCAAAGGGTTTGTTGTTTCAAGGCTTTACGAACAACAAACCGTGGCCTGTCAAGAAGTCAATGTTTCGTGCCGAGTAGTTTCCCGCCCCAGAAAATCAGGTGCATCCACCATCGAGTCACGTTCGAAAACACAGTTGTCGGTGCATAAACTCGCGCGAAGTTCGTCCATATTGAAAAAAGGGGTTCGCTGACACGCATAAGTAATCATGTTCGCGCAAGGTTCTCGTGTTAGGGCATAAATTACATTTACGGTAACCGTGAGATTTTAAGTCGTGGATCTTTTCTTGTTGTTGTATATGCAAAAATATTCAATGCTTTGATTACGGTATGTTGGAGAATGTTATTTTTATTTTGAGGTGCATGTAGGATGTGGATTATGAGGAGGTGTGAACCATCTTTAATCTGGGTGCTGGTTTTTATGCAGTCAGGTTTTAGTTGAACGAAGCGTAGATGTTTTTGAGGAATTCTATTGCTTTTTGGAAGATTTGATTTTGTTGCGTTTTCGGATTCGGGACCATTTTGGATTCTGATTGGTTTTGGGTTCAAGGTAATTTCGGAGTCAGGGTAATCCAGATTGAAGATGATTTCAGGTTCTGGATGATTTCGGATATTTTCGAATTCGAGATCATTCAGATTTAGGATGATTTCAGTTTCAGGATGATTTTGAATTCAGCATAATTTCGGATTCAGGATAAAGCAGATTCGAAATCATTTCAGATTCAAGATGATTTCAGATTCGGGATGATTTCAGATTCGGGATACTTTCGGTTTCAGGATGATTTCAGTTTCAGGATAATTTTGGATTCAGGATAATTCAGATTCAAGATGATTCACATTCAGGGCATCCAGTAGCAAAATTGATCTATTTGTTGATAATTATGAATTTAACTTCTTAATTAACTTAATTTGGACTCTTCATAAAATTAAGATATATTAATATAATACGCGTATCTTCCACCCATTACGTGAATACGATAAACATTATAATAATAATTATAAAAAGATATTGTAGTAATGAATTTAAGCCCTTATAAACATTGCTAACTCAATGCCGTAACTTAATGAATATTCACTGGTTTTATTTTGAATTATAGTTGCGAAAGAATTAGAAAGGAACTTGTTTTACGGAACAAATATTTTAATTGGAAGAATATAGTTCTTCTAAAAATCCTGGACGACCAAAACTACCAGGATCCCTTAGACTAACTGGGAAACATTTTCCAAAAATTTGGGCACCCCAAAAAAACGCGCTTTAAGCTGTTAAATATAGGGTAGTGGAACACCCTGACCGAGATACGTCAGTCGGTCTAAAATGAACCAGATGCGAGGAAAATGGGAGCTCGGAGAAACGAGTGGTGTTAAGTCCGTGCAAATCGAACCCTTTGACTCCGTAAGTCGCTGTCACAACATTTGCGCGGGGGTGGTACGAGTTCGAGAGCTCGAACTGCATTAAGGACCGATATAATCGGGCCAAAACAAATTTTACCTTCGTTTTAGGGGAAACCCCAAATTCCACTCAAAAATATGTACCTATGAATTAGGAAAACTAACTATGAGTTTTTAAGTTGTAATGACATTTTTGGTGGTGTCATCCGTGTATTCCATTATCTATTGTTTCCATTTATTTTCCACATAAATAACCGTAAATATCTAATACGTTTGATATTTTTTCGTTTCAATTCAAATTTATTACATTAAATTGATTTCGATAAATCGATATTGAAATTCGTTTTCTTCGTTTAATTTCGGTTAATACATTTATTTGTGCAAATAACAAATAGTATTTACGAGGTACATTTATGTGCATATATATTTATATAATTATATATTTATGTAATTAATGAAATTTTCAAATCGTTAGTCTATAACTCTATCATTGTGAAGCAACTATATCTTCATTATTATACTACATTTTTATGGTTTATACCATAACAAAACTAAAAGTGTTTATTAATCGCAGAATAATTGCCATTCGTGGAATCAATATTCTAAACGAAAAGATATTCAAACATTCCAATATCACGTAACAAAGTATTTCTAATATTTATAAAAGTGTGTACATCGCATCAAAACAAAGCACATCGGTTGCAAGATGGCCGCCGTCCTTCGAGCATTAAATATCAGAGTCTACCATGTGGATAATCTTTTTCGAATTATCCGTCGGGCGAGGAAAGTGGCGCGGATCGTTGGCCTCGAAGATAGGTCCGAAATTGAGTGAGTTAAAAAAAGGATATTTCGCGTGTGCTTTATCGTGGCGGACACGAAGCAGACCTGAAGCAAAGGGCCCTCTCGTAAGAGTCGCACGTGCTGTGCGTGCCTCGTTCGGGTTTTCCCAGATTTGCGAGCCCCGAATTGCTCGGCCTATCTCCCTCCGCCGTGGACCCGTGAACCTGGTGGAACCGTGGAAACCACCCCTTAGATCGGACCAAAAGCAAAAATAATAGACTCATCGCACGTTCCACCCCCCCGACGCAACCCTGCCGTATACCCGCACCCCCTTACAACCACGCTATCGGCAGCCATCCTTCAAAGTCCTCACGAAACCTCGCACCAACCCCGTATCTCCTAAGCGCAAGGATCATCCTGTATACCTACCAGAAAATTTACTTCCTACCAAAATATAATATATCCAGACACCCTGTGATATTCTTTCAACCACTGAGAGAAAGGGGTTTTTTTTTTATTAAATATCCGACTTTTTGCTTGTTTTTTACGGAGATGGTAGTAGTGGGGTAATAATGTGTGAATGATACTTGTTAGTCTAGTTGAAAGGTTAACCTTGTCCAGCCCAAATTAATTTAAATTGGTAAAAGAGACCCTTTTGTTAACTTTTGTGTTCAGAAATTTCTAGATATAGGTATAATGTAATGTGAAGAAAACTTTGTTTATGTTTATAAACGATTTGGTAACACCGATCTTCAATCAGTGCGTATCGTATAATCCTTATCAACTAGATCGGCAAATATTTGCAAGTAATAACACACTCGCTTGTAAGATCAATAAACTGCAATTACTCCTAAACTCCCTAGGTACAAGACGTTTTAATAGGTTAACGATACACGTGAAATACAAGTCAACATAAATCACTCGAGTTTCTTTGCCTGTTAAGCGCATGCGTTTAATCGATGAAGAAAAATATATAGATCATTTTGAAAATACTCGACTCTACTCGAAGTAGATAAAAGTAAATGGCGGCTCGAGTGCCTTTATTCAACAAACAACATGCCTGGTTTATCTCCGCGTTCCTCACGATCGCGTTTAATCTATCACGTCTTTAGAATTTCCCTGCGATACAGAATTTCTGATTCATCGAAAGTCAGAGGACGATAATTTAGGAAAACAAATGCGCCGACTATTTAGGAAAACAAGCTGTGACGCAAGAACCTATTCGCTCGAGTTTCGAACCTTTGGACCGTGAGTTCTAAAGGGACATTGTAAATCGTCGATGACTCAAAGACCGAAGGTTCCCGCCGGTAGCGGAACCTGCTGAGATTTCGGTCGTTTCCTTTATGATCTTATTTACTTCACCGAGACTGATTAGTCACGACCAACTCTACGCCTATCTAATTCTTCTCCTTCTTCATCTTCTTCTTCTTTTTCTTCCTCTTTTCCTGTTCCTCTATTATGGTTCGTTGCGATACTTACGCGCGTTAGGTTATTATCTTGTTTAATGTCAAAGTACCAGGAGACGCGAAAGAGGTTAGTCACTCACCGGAAATTTTCTTCGTTTTCGTCATCGGAACTGTTTGTTTTTACTCCGGAGAAATCTAGTGAGTCTGTGACGTATTTTGTGTACTATTTTATCTGCTTTCTTTGTATGGTATTTCTAGTATTTAATTATGGTTCTATTATAGTATGATATTTCTATGATGTTGGTTGTATTTGTTGGTAGAAATACAATATTTCTAGTCCCGCTTAGGTTTTATTAATTAATTAATATGTAAAACTTCTATTGATCCTGTGATAAGGATGTTGAAAGATGTTGACAATAAATAGATTCTAGAAGAGAAGACTGTATCTATTGGGTTGGCCAGAATGTTCGTGTGGTTTGCGTTATTTTTTGCGGGAAAATCGAGGGGTTTTAATAAACTCGGGATTATGAAGTAGTCCGAAAAATAAGAAAATATTATAAGGTACAATCAAGCAAATATTATTGAATAGAGAGAATTGAAGAAAACGTACAAAATTGAATAAAAATCGCTTTCGATTTACGCATTGAAACCTTCCGAACTTTTTTACCATCGCAATATTTATAACCTAAAAAGCATTCAACTGTTCTTTCCGGAAAAGTGATTTAGGCCACTTTCATAATTACGGACACAATTCATCACATTTCATTTCAAAACAAACCCTCCATAAAAATATATCTTCGTTACATCGCGGAGAATCTCTGCACGTAACTTTGACAAGTGAGAAAACTAATTAAAGCAGTGGTACAGGAAGTTCGGTGTATTTTTTGGTAGCAGCAACGCGTGGAGAAGATTTTCGATATTTTCTGGTTGGAAAGGGCCTCGTTTCTCGGCACGTATAAAAGCAGTATGCGAGGAATCGATTGTACAAACAAGAGAGGAACGTTGCAACCCCCGGAACCACCCCCCTCAACCCTCGCTCTACCATACCACCCGTCCACCCGATCTTTCGTTAAATTTCCGTTTCATCGTTTCCGTGCAAACCCGGCAAAAGGTAAAACTTGTAAGCGGGCCATCGGGCCAACGGAAAAACTTTTGACTTTCGCCACTTTTATGGGGACGAAACGTTTAAAACATTAAAGGAAGAGGCCCGCGCACCAGCACATAATATTTGCTCGAGGTATTTGAATACACCCCTTCATTTAATTGCAAAGAAATATATCGGCAAAGGAATTCTCGCTTCCACTTCCGTCTCTTAAATCTACTCGTATTTCGTGGTGGCACGACTTTATGGCGGAATAAGTTCATCGAAGTATTCCTTTCTTGTATGCTTTTTTTTATGAATTTTTGAATTTAGGTATTCAACGAAGTTTTATGTTGGATATTAACGAAAATGTGCGAGGAATGTAATTGTTGTTTGGAAGGTTTCCAAACTGATACTTGTTAGTCATAATTTTAATATACGTATATGATGTAATATAATCTTATAATCTGATATAATTAAGTTTCATGGAAATTATCATTGTGCATAAAAGTGGACTCTTAGTTATGAATTAATTTAGCTGTTTAGCTATTTTAAATAAAATTTCAGATAATGGTGTAAAAGATAAAACCATGAAGAAACACTTCAGGTTTCTAATTATATTTAATTTCCACTCTTCCGGGAAATTAGTTTTACTCTCGCGATCCAAGATGGCGTCGTATCACGCCTTCGAAACTTTGTACTCAAGATTAGTGTATCATTATGATAGCAGACGTACAAGTGGTAATCAACGGAATGAAAACCAGAAATGAATAATCATCAATCTTAATTTACATTTACACGAACTAGTTATGTTGTAAAATGATTTAAACAATATCTCAACGACCTGATACTCTCACAATAATAAAATGCTATTGAGTGATATTAAAGAATACTTTTGATCAGCTGAATTAAAATGATGCAACAAATAAAATTGCAACTTTTATCTAAAATAATAAAATAAACATCGAAAGTAGAAACACGAAATTACAAATTCCAGGATAAAATAACCACAAAAATAAAAATTCGCGGATAAAATAACAACCTAAAATAAAAATTCCAGAATAAAATGAACACCTGAAATAAAAATTGCAGGTTAAAATAATTACCTAAAATAAAAATTCTAGGATAAAATAAACACTCTTCGGCTATTTTATTTAAGGTCCATAAAAACGAATAACACTCGTCGTATTTTAATTAAAGAATGTCCTCGATCCGGGTTATCATGAGTGACATCGAGCCATCAAGGAAGAAAGGTGAGGCAAATTATCGGCAATATTAATCTGACCTCCACGGTTTTCGGTATATGTATTTAATTTTTCACGGAATAAAAGTCAGACAAGAGGAAATTACGTGAACCAAGGGACAAGCGCGATCGATGGAAGCGTTGAAAGATGGCAGGTGGTGGATGAGTCCGACGATCAAACGACTCGAATTAGCAGCGATTTCTTAATCGACGAGACGCCACCTTTCACCAACCCTTCTCCACTCGGTTCTGTTCGAGTCAATTTTAATAATCCACCAGTCGAGCCTCGTACATTCACGATGACTCGCATGATTTTTCCAGCGGCTTTTCAATTATCCGAGGAGCCGTACTCCCACGCAATGGCTGCGCGAAATATCGATCACTTCGGTCACGCCGGAAGTAGCCGGAAGGTCGAATTACCTTCCGGAAGAACGGGAATACCGGTTGTCAATTATGATCGCTACAAGTTTCGGTGATATTACGCATGTTTTGTGTATTATTTGTATGCAAAAGTTTTAGACTTTCGGAGCTTTTAAATGTTTCTGATTGCAATTGTACTTCTGCATTTGAAATAAATGCGTTTGTTAAAAAGCATAGATGAGCCGTTTATCTTGAAAATCGGGCTTAAGCCGCTTTCAAAATAAACCGCTCAAATATCTCCGTCAAAAACATTAAATAAACAGTTCATAGAAAGTTTGATTACTTACGAGTAGCTGAAAATGAATGATCACTTTAGTAACCAAAAATAATCAGCGTGTTAAATAATAATAAATGGCGTCTTAGAAAGTTCAATACCAACCTTACGAAAACATAAAACGACGGGAAAATGATTCAACTAAAAATAATTTTGTTAGTAGGCAGAAAACAGACAAAAACCTTTGCATATAATTAATGGTTGTTAATAAGTTTAATGCTTTTATTTCAAAGTTAAGTGATATATATTGTTAGTTTGAAGATCTTCGGTAACAATTAATCACATATTTAATATTGCAATCCTTCGATATTTAATATTGAAATATGAATTATAATCGCTCCAAGTTTCGGTGACATAAACAATTAGATTAATAAATTTATATTTATTAATGAGAAAAATAGAATTTTTCTAATCATCATAAAATCATAACAAATTACAATTCCCCAAAAATGCAACACTCAGAACTTTAGAAAAAACAATGTAATATGACACAAATTTTTTTAATTATTTTCGAAGTACTTCCCCAATATTCTTATTTCTAATTAACACTAAACCTCGTAGTTCCCAAAAAGTATATATTAAGTAAATCTTAATCCGGGTTACAGTGGCGAACATGATTAAAAACTGCACGATGCGGTAAGAAATAATCACTGGTAATTTCGAAAAAAACATCCGCCGCCATATTTGCGCGCACTTAACAGGATGTTTTTTTATCGGGGACACATTAGCGCGCGATTATAGATTGCAATATACCCGCGTAAGTGGAGATTATTGTAATATTACGATAATAGGGTGTATAGTAAGATAGGTTCGGTGGTCCCGGAAAATGTTGGGAGGTTGGAGCACAATAAAAAGGAGTAATTATGTACCTGCATCAGGTATAAGGGCTAATACTCATCGAGCCGCGAAGAGATAGGCGAAAAACCAAGTGAGCGATGGAGAAGAAGGCCGACGTGCGAACGGAAAACTTAAATCCCCTTGTAAAACGATAATCGATTTACGATAGCGGCGCTTTAAGCATCGGCTCTACGACAGACCTCAAAGAATCCCGATCGCTCGCACTATTCTCGAGAGTGTAAAAGAAACCGCAAAGATATTCACCATTTTCCAACAATAAATGACGCAACGTATCCGGCGAACGCGACAAAGGATGCCGCGCGGCTACTTTTTACAACCATTGCCAAAAAACTGAGCTTTCTGGAAGTTTACTGATTCAATTATATCGCGAAAGGGAAATGTGCTGTGCTTAATCTGTGGATTATGGAAAATGAAAGAAACGGAAGTGGATATTAGTGAATTAGAATCTGTCGATATTGAATATGAAAGAAATGGAAAAAATAATAAGTTTACTTATTGTAATACTTTTGCTATTTCATAAAAGATAATTGTTATTAATTCCAGAAGCCACGATTCCCAAACTCGAATATCTTAGAAAGCTGCAGATTGTCTGCTTTTAATTATTATACTGTATCTTATAATATTTCCCGAAATTAGTATATTAAAATAAAAACTAAAAACCACATTAAAATATTCTCCTAAGATTATTATTAATTCGAGAAACTACACCTAAATTCTGAATTTTGAAAAATCATAGATTACATATTTGTTAGCATTCTATTTGTTAGAATGTCGCTTAAAACGAGTAAACCGGAAGCTACAACGAGAAGCCTTCGATTAGTTCCGGAAGTAGGTCAGCCATGGCGGTTCCTCGAAGTGGCATCGAGTACATTTCGCGGCACGTATTTTCACGCGAGTGAAACAATGTTTTGCTATCATCGCGCTATCGTTACTAGCCATATATCGAACCTTTTACTGTTTCAGCCGATCTTCGTGGGAGGCTGCACAGAAAAGACAAACATCCATACGCAAGAATAACATCTTTGGCGTTCTGCTAATCACAACACTTGGAGGACCCCGCTCGCAACTGAGAACCCACTGTGGAATAACATTTCCGTCCTCGCGGCTGACATTGGAAAAATGATAGAACGCGTGCGGGATTAATCAAGTATCACGATAATAACAGTTGCCTAAAGTTCTGGTGAAAACTCGCCATTCTAATTACTGGTTTATTTACTGAACGAAAGAAATTTTTAATTTACTTGTTTCGACCCAAATTGGTCCTAGAACATGTTTATATTTCATGTACCATCCATTTAAACCATTTAGGAGCAAAATTGACGACTTTGATTTTTTGACGATTTTTGAAGGTCACTTCACATTTTTGCGATTTTGGATCGACCCATTTTTTGATACGGAAAAATTTGTAATGCACTGCTTTCGACCAGAAATCGTCCTAGAATATGTTTATACATCATTTACCATCGATTTGGGTCATATAGAAGCGATTTTGGTGACTTTTAATTTTTGACCATTTTTGAAGGTATACCCCTTGACATTTTGCGATTTTGAATCGACCCATTTTTTGACCGGAAAAATTTTTAATGCACTTCTTTCGACCAGAAATCGTCCTAGAATATGGTTATACATCATTTACCATCGATTTGGGTCATTTAGAAGCGATTTTGGTGACTTTCATTTTTTGACGATTTTTGAAGGTATACCCCTTGACATTTTTGCGATTTTGGATCGACCCATTTTTGACCAATACAAATTTTTTAACCGCTTCTTTCGACCCAAAATCGTCCTAGAATATGTTTATACATCATATAGCATCGATTTGGGGCATCTAGAATTTATTTTGGCGACTTTCAATTTTTGACAATTTTTGAAGGTATACCCCTTCACATTTTTGCGATTTTGGATCGACCCATTTTTTGACCGAAACAAATTTTTAATGCACTTCTTTCGACCAGAAATTGTCCTAGAATATGTTTATACATCATTTACCATCGATTTGGATTATTTAGAAGCGATTTTGGTGACTTTCATTTTTTGACGATTTTTGAAGGTATACCCCTTGACATTTTGCGATTTTGAATCGACCCATTTTTTGACCGGAAAAATTTTTAATGCACTTCTTTCGACCAGAAATCGTCCTAGAATATGTTTATACATCATTTACCATCGATTTGGGTCATTTAGAAGCGATTTTGGCGACTTTTAATTTTTGACCATTTTTGAAGGTATACCCCTTTACATTTTTTCGACTTGGGTTCGACCCATTTTTGACCAATAAAATTTTTTTAACCGCTTCTTCCGACCAAAAATCGCCCTAGAACATGTTTATACATCATTTACCATCGATTTGGGTCATTTAGAAGCGATTTTGGCGACTTTTAATTTTTGACCATTTTTGAAGGTATACCCCTTGACATTTTGCGATTTTGAATCGACCCATTTTTTGACCGGAAAAATTTTTAATGCACTTCTTTCGACCAGAAATCGTCCTAGAATATGTTTATACATCATTTACCATCGATTTGGGTCATTTAGAAGCGATTTTGGTGACTTTCATTTTTTGACGATTTTTGAAGGTATACCCCTTGACATTTTGCGATTTTGAATCGACCCATTTTTTGACCGGAAAAATTTGTAATGCACTTCTTTCGACCAGATATCGTCCTAGAATATGTTTATACATCATTTACCATCGATTTGGGTCATTTAGAAGCGATTTTGGTGACTTTTAATTTTTGCCGATTTTTGAAGGTATACCCCTTGACATTTTGCGATTTTGAATCGACCCATTTTTTGACCGGAAAAATTTTTAATGCACTTCTTTCGACCAGATATCGTCCTAGAATATGTTTATACATCATTTACCATCGATTTGGGTCATTTAGAAGCGATTTTGGTGACTTTTAATTTTTGCCGATTTTTGAAGGTATACCCCTTTACATTTTTTCGACTTGGGTTCGACCCATTTTTGACCAATACAAATTTTTTAACCGCTTCTTTCGACCCAAAATCGTCCTAGAATATGTTTATGCATCATATAGCATCGATTTGGGTCATCTAGAATTTATTTTGGCGACTTTTAATTTTTGCCGATTTTTTAAGGTATACCCCTTTACATTTGGCGATTTTGGATCGGCCCATTTTTGATCGGAAAATTTTTTAAACCGCTTCTTCCGACCCAAAATCATCCTAGAATATGTTTACACATCATCTACAATCGATTTGAACCATGTAGGAGCAAAATTGGCGACGTTCAAATTTTGATAACTTTCAATTTTCTGAAAATGAGGAAAGTGTTTCGGGGTATATTGAATTTTATTAAAGTCTCAAGAATATATGTTTACATATGTATATACATTATGTCCGCATACGTTAAGCATATTAAAAAGATCATTACCTTATCGCAATGTTAGATGTCCCTAGACGTATACATGTATTTTCAATCAGTTCTAAAACCAGTGAATCGTGGAATATACAGGAATATTTGCCAGAACTCATTGTGTCGTAACATTCAAAGAAAAACAAGGTGAGAGCTACCATTCTTATTTCTAACAATATGTTCGCAATCGTTTCGCCAGTATCTATTATTTATGAAATTATAAATCGCAATATTGCTTACATTGAATTCCAATAGTACTTCCTGCATGTGCTTACTGTTTCAATATCACTTGCCGCCATTTTATTTATCAATTTCAGAAATTCAATTCCAGATTAATCAAGTGACATAAATTCCTACTTTAGGATTGGAATAATATTATTAAACTCATAAATTACGGATTACTTCAAGAATTTTGTTATAAATATAATCAGTTTGCAAAAAAGATTCGTGAATAATGAATTCCAAGAACCCATTTATAATAATAAATCGATATTCAAGCATCCAAATGATCAATTAGCTAATTATTTAACCAATCTGGTAATAAGTGTCCATTAAAGATTAATCGTAAATGTTTGATTAAAGGCTAACTGAAAAACAGAAGCGTAATAATTCGACGTAATTTCCTCGACAATAAAAAGAGTGTAGAACTTCCATAAATCATATTGATATAAAGGGAGTGATAACAAGGGCACTGATAACACAAAGAACTATTGAAATCCAATATGAAACACGTAGGTACATAATTTGGAGGCTTCCGCCCTTCCTCCGTAACATATTGCCTGTAATCGTAGGGTTCGTAGTAAAAATATCGAAGTACAAAGGGCACTTTTATGCGCGGTATTTTATATCGCTACCATGATTATTCCTTGTTCCGTGATACAATAGAAAACATAACGATGACCTGAGTATTATATGTATAAGAATCTTAATGGCACTTTAATTATCAGCGTTACATGCTAAGTGCTTCGAAGTTTATTCTAGATTCAACGTATTACAATGGAGATGATTATTGCGTTACACGATCAATTCCAAGTGATTAATGATTATAAGTACATCGCTACTAATATGTTTCCCGTTTATCGATTAATATCCTAATCCATTATATCATATATTTTATTGATAATAATCCTCGAATACATCGAGTCGATAAATCGCAATATTTCTATCGTTTCGATAGAAAGTTGCCGATTGAAAATACTTTAATCATATATGATCGTAGATAAAGATTATATAATATAATTAAAAATGAAATTTTAATAAGCCGGACATATCATATTTAATATGCAGTATTGATACACCTCGAATATTAATATTCACGTTATTGTAAACACTTTTATTGACGTCGGACTTTAAACGGGTAGTAATTTTATCCCCGGTAATATTATCACTAATTATATTGCGATTAATCAACTCGCGAGTCGGAAATGAAATCTCTGCCTATTTGGGGTATCGCGAATTAACTGGTAATTCAATGCAATTATTTACATTGGTGAATGTTCCGGTATTATTAAAAACCTTGCATTGCTAATTCTTGGATTATAAATATGATTGTAGCTTTTGATTTCGCTAGGAAAATTCTATGTTGAATTATAAATTCGACCAATTGGAGTGGGACTTTTCCATAAAATACCCGGTGGTGTATCATAGGATTCTGAAAAGATGTCGCAATACCATAGAATCTTGTATATAAACAATGGAGGGACCACGTGATTCGTCACGTGGCACGTTTGCGCCGCGATTGCCTTCTTTCCAGAGTCCAACGGCACCTTATCTCGATTCAATCTGGATAAATCCATAGGAAAATAGAGTACGCTATGCAAAATATTGCAATGTAAAATGTTATTGCATTACTGCAATAATAATGTTATTGCAATCTACGCGAAGATCCTTCATTAAACAAAGGTCTTGCAGAATACATTTCATTTTATACGGTTGCAAAAATAGTTTGTTTAATGGTATGCGATATCTACATGTTTATAGGGTGACACACGTATTGTATATAATATATTATATATATTATGTAACCCTTTACACTCAAGCTTTTATCAGCAGAATCTTTCAGCACTCGCACTCTTTTTAGCTTTTTATGCCTATATAAGTGTAATAAATTAGATGGAATTGAAATTTAACCGTAGATCATATTTTGTTTTTCTTATTGCAGTATATTGTTGGTGTGCATGGGAGAAGTACTTCGAGTGCAAAGGATTAATTATAATAATATAACATATAATATTAACCCTTTGCACTCGGAGACGATTCTCAGTCGCCACTCAGTTTATTGCGATAAATCAGGGACGATTGAGAGGCGACATTAAGATTTCCTTCAGTTATGTTTTGTTGTTGGACATTAAATCACCGACAACTGGAGTCAATTTTAATGTCGCCTCTCGAGTGCAAAAGGTTAATATATATCATAGATGTTAAACTAAATAAAAATTAGGTTTCACAATCATATATTTACATGACGTTTATCATAAAAAATGATCAGACTCCAAAACTAGATTACGCCGAACAATAAGTTACGCTACCGATAACAAATCAACTACAATCGAAAAGTGTACATTTTAAAACTCACACACGACATTTGTGGACGCGAGATAATGAATTGTTTAACGTGCCAACAAGAATAAATTAAAACTTAATAGTATGTGCAGTAAATCGGTGCTCGGCCTTAATTACAACTGATTAAGTATAACTAATTATCATCGTCGACTCGCACTCGCGTTACTTTACGGTTATGTTCCGTGTTTTTAGCTTCCAATTTAAACCTACGAATTTAAGCCTCATGTTTTCTTAATAATATTATAACTCTATGTAATATTATAAACAATAAAGTCTATTAGAATTAGATGCACTGTGATATTGTACAAAATATGAAACAATATATCGATCTATGAAAATATTCGATTTATATTCGTGATATTTAACACTAGAGCAGCTAATGAAATGTTGAAACTTAGAGACTCCATGTTGCAATTAATTGCAATTAATGGCGAACATCTCTTCGTTTATAAAATATATTAAACATTGTATTATATATATAGATGATAAACTAAATACAAGTTAGGCAATTTTATCAATTTTGCGATATCAGATGTATAAAAGAATGAAAGTTATAAACGTAAAATTGTCGATCTAGGGTCAATGTGTTAATGAATTATGGCAATTTTCTTTCAACTAATTATCGTAATTGTTATCTACAAAACCTGTTGCCAAGCGACGTCGTATATTTAATATTTTTAATTGTTTAATATGTTTAATATTTAAAAAGTTTAAATTCGACTGTAAAAAGTGTCGCTTGAAGAGAAACGTTTGGATGTGGATTTCTTTCTCCGATTTTCAAATCTTTTAGGGTCGCAAACATAGTTATATTATACATTGTTTAATATTATATAATATTTAGAGGGGAATGTAGTGATTATTATATGATGATATATTTAATGCAATAAAGCTATATTTTTTAAACAAAACTGGTATACCGTAAAAATATAATTATTCAGAAATTCTGTTTCATGTAAACATCATTACAGTCATAACATAATCGAAAATAAACTACGGAAAAATGAAGCTTTAGTTTTTTAGAATAATTTGTTTTTATTTCAGCAAAATCTATTATAAATCGAAATCGTGTGTTTAATACGAAATAATTTCCAAAATATGACATACAATTTTTATCAAATAAATCTTTGCAAGTAAATGAAATAAATTTTGTTTAAATATGGTTTTCGCGAAAATGATGATTTTAATATTTCTACTGCGACTCTTAAAGAGTTAATATCGGTAGAACTTATTTATATTTCCTAGAAATAAGAAATACTACTCTTTTTATTATTTTTATCTTATTATGTTGGATTATTATTTCAGCAATATCTGTCGATCGCAGACAAATACTGATTAACTCTTCCTTATATTTGGCAATATTAATATTCCATATCATAATCGAATTATAGCACGCGTTTAATTAATATTTCGTATAAAATAGGAGAATAAGTGTACATAATTTTTGGCCATTTTATATGATATTTAAAAAGGTTATTATTATTATAATTTATAGAACGCTTGATGTGTCTAATAGACATACACGCGAGATGTTAATTAAATCTATAAACAATTTTACACGTTTTAGCGTGACAATACATTTTGTTGGAAATTATCGAGAGCCTATCTTAATTTTTGGTGAAAATCCGTTTTACGCATAATTTGATGTATATTTTCATATTATGTTAAACAAACTTCTATATTATTAATCAAGTTATTTGTTATAATATACAATCCACTTCCTGCGCGATTAAAATACATATCGTACCATCCATAAAAATATAAGAAATCTTTTTTTATCGAAGTTCAAGGTGACTCTAATTAATCGGTATTAATTAGTCAATTTTAATCAATCCACATCTTCGACACACGATTTTCCCTAACTTCGTAATTAACTACATAAAGTTGATCATAAAATCTTAGAAGTTAATTTTAAAAGTTACGAAATTACCTACATGAAGTTTGATTGAGATGGGTTAATTAATATCGATTAATTAGAGTCACCTTGAATGTCCATAGAAAAGTATATCAACTACGTAAAGTTAACTACGAAATATGGGGGAAAAATATGAGTATATCTATGAGTTTAAAAAATCTAATTTACACGTTTCCTTCTATATACAAGGTGTGTAAAAAATATTCGAACGCTTTGCCCCTTAATCTACGTTGCGCACTAAAACAGGTAAAAAAATATATTTCTCCATTCTTAGAAGGTGTAAACCATGCAACGTGATAGAAAATCCCTACGAAACCTAGTTTAAGCAGGGTGGTTTAATCTAATCAATTTTACTAAAAGTCAATACTTTCACGAACATCAGATCACTTTTCCAGAAAAACAACTAGCGAATAATGTGAACGATGTGAGTATGCGTTACTGCACACTACTTTCTTTAATTTGTTTTTTAACCCTGTTCCTGTCACGAGTAACATTTGCAAAATAACAACATGGTGGATAGAAGACTGTGAAGCTCTTTGTATGACTTTGAAAAAGCAAAGTTAATTTACCATCGATCCAAAATTATAGCTCTTCGTATGCTTTTCTAAAAGTCATTAATTAATTAGTTTACTATCGATCCTCGATTATACATTTTTATATGTTTTTGAAAAATTCATTAATTTGCGGTCAATGCAAAATTACGACGCAAATGTGGATGTACATTTAATATAATTAATCACGAATTATTGAAATCAGATCATTCGCGGTACCACTTCGTTTTGCGTCACATTTCGTCCATTTTTTACTGTGCATTTCTAATACACCAATGAGATTCCGTAAGTACCCAAATTTAAAAAGTGAAGAATATAATCCGGTATTTTTTATCTCAACGATTTTCGAGAATTATCAATCGGAAGATTTTGTGTTGTAATATACTTTCTTTTAATATCCTGTTAAGTCTAAATATAACGTGAGAAAACCATAATTAGAATTTTTTATTATCAAAATTATCCCAATTTTCGATTCTCATAACTCCAATCATTTTGATGCGTTGATTCAATGCAATGACATCAATAATTCATTTCAATTAATACATCATAAACATAACGTTGAATATTTTACCATTTATGTAGAATAAATAATTCTGCATAAATTAACAGAATATTTTGACTGATTACATTTTCATAATATGATGTATTACGTATTAATAATGTTATTTATTCCGAATTAATTGCCAGATTTATAATTCGGCAATATTCAAGCGATACGTTCCAATAAATTATTCCTATAAATATGACAATAATTTAACCACAAATATCACTATAAATCTTGCTACAAGTATAGCAATAATTTAACCATAAATATTGCTATAAATCTAGCAATAATTTAACTATGAATATTACCATAAATTTTGTTAGAAATATAGCAATAATTTTAAGGTTAATGTAAAATCTTCCATTTAAGATTCTCATTTCGAATCGTGAGATCGAAAAAATACTCGGGAAAACTACGTGGCGTTGATTACCACGTGAAAAGAATTTTCCGACGTGAAACTTAATTCCCAACGTGAACCAATGCCCTTTTAATCGATGCGAGTGGCGAAACTTCTACGTTTGCGGTAATAAATAACGTGCGAAACCGTGCGCGCGACGCGATGCAAAACAATGCGAGCTGAGGTAGAATTTAACACGAAGATGTAATGGCTTGTAAATCGTTAACTGGGCCAACGATAAAACTTGCGACGCTACAAATGCAACTCTAATAGTCTGCTGGGTGGGGAGAGCTTAATTAGCTTAATGGCTTAATCAACTCGGGAGAAAAATATTCTTCCACCCGACATCTTACTTACTTACATTTAGAAAATTAATCAACAACGTTCAACTACATTTTACTACCGAACGAAAGCAAGACGAAAGTCTTCTACGAAATATTTAACAAACAATTATTTTTGATCGATTTACCCGTTTTTCTTTTTAATGGAATCAATAATTGGCTGAGATAATAGAAAATCGAAAATATATTAGTCTCATCAACTCACTAACGAATACATTTCAGAAAAAATCAAATATAGTACACGAGTATGCTATATACATGATATTGAATTATGTGTACTTCGTTAAAATATGATTAATTAATGGATTAATAATACCTCTATCAACAAAGGCACAAATAATGCAACTAATCTACGGATTACATGCGGTATACTATTAATCTTCTAGCGTATAAACAAATAAGGAAATATTAATTATCTCGTGGACGAACACTTCTATTAATTACTGTGAAGCATATATATAGCATTGTTATATATTACAGTAGATTAATCAGCGTAATAAGCAGCATTGGAGATCGTTGTATCTCAAAAAACTCAACGATTCCGGGTAATCATATCTACGATGGAAAGCAATTTTGCTGCAAGCGTCCAAACCATTTTAATTCATAACAAACAACGATTTTTATTGTTCTAATAATAATCCTTTCATTATTTGACACCATCATTCCAAAAACAATTTGTTGGTCAAACAAGTATTTAACCCATTGCACTCGGAGGCGACCCTCAGTCGCCCGCAATTTATTGCGAAAACAGAAACGGCATTTGAGAGGCGACATTAAGATTTACTCCAGTTGTCGGTGATATAAAATTCAATGACAAAAGATAAGTGGAGTAAATCTTAATGCCTCATCTCAGTCGCCACTCGAATTACCGCAATAAACTGCGTAGGGACTGACAGTCGCCTTTTGAGTGCAATGGGTTAAAGGACAGTAATTTTTCCTCCCAAAAATTTAGATGTTTTTTTGTCTCTACTGCAAAGCTGTAGTTTTGGTGTTTACAGCAGAACTGCTTTCCAGCATTGATATAGTTAGTAATAATACGAAGCATAAGGAACAACATATTCTCTGTGTCTCAAGAAATCAGGACGATTGAGCGATCACAGGTAAAGTTATTAATATCGTTAATATTGAGTGGCGTTTGGTAATACAATATTGTATTTAATAAGAGACTTTGTCGTCTACGAGCAATTAAAGGCAATGTACTAGGAACTCCAGTGATCCTAAAGATCAGTAACTGGTCCAGAAAGATTGATACCATTCTCGATAATAGTCGAAGCTTTAAGATCACTTGGAAAAGATGAAACCTTATCAGGCTTTACGACCTGGTTTTTAATACCGTTGATATCGTCCTCTTCATCTTCCTCTTCGTCCTCGTCAATGTCTACCATTCCATCTTCCTCCTCTTCGTCTTCCTCCGAGAACGACGAGGAACACGTTCCCGTGTTCCTTGCTTTAATCAGACCAGTCATAGATGATGGTGATGATGACGATGATGTTGATCGACCCGATGCCATTAGGTTATGTTTGATGGCAACAGTTTCCTCCGGCACGGTACCGTTCACCTTTTTTCGTAGAACGTCCACCAGGTTCTCCAGTCTGACAAATCACGGTTCGTTTCACGTTACATTGGTTCTCGTGTCGGCCGATCTTCCACCACTAATCGGCCCAAAGAAAACTCTGTAATATTCTCTTTAGAAGCGGGCAAAGCAAAAGATTCAGCGCAAAGCCATGCTGCCAGCTAGAAAAACAGAAAGAATACCGCACGGTTCGATTCGTGCATCTCGTCCTGAATAGACGGCACTGTGGGGAGTGGGAACATAGAATCTTGCTGGATTCAAAGATTCGAGTAAAGTAGGGAAAGAGAGCAGACTGATGTGCAACTTTTTAGAGACTTAAAAGTGACAGGCAAAGCTTTAACACTTTATCTACCGCGTGGGAGTCAGTGGAATTACACGAAAGACGGATCCGTCTCAGCGCATATTCTCCGGTGATATCGCCTCGATTCTGCGCATCGCGCGGGAATGTGTACTCTTAATCTTAAAGCGTTAGAAAAATGAAATTTTTAATAGTATTTGAATGATTAGTATTTTATTATAGTATGGTAGTAATTTATTATTCGTTCTGGCAATTGTTGCAAAAGTACAAGTAAGTGCTGCCGATGAAAACCAATTAGAAGGCTCCCGGTAGATAAAGTGTTAAGAAGATAGAAATATTTTAAGTTATGTCTTAAAGTGAAACGTGAAGAGTTATTAATACTAAGGGGTTGAAGAAGAAATTTAGAAATGCTTCATTCTGGACTTGTTATTGATAGATGTAAAACTCTTAAGCTGATCTGTTCTATTAAACAATATCTTAATACATATTTACAAAGATGTGCAAGTTATAAGAGCATACATGAAATCAGCTGAAGAGTTCACAAATATTTTATATACATATAATTGGTTCGAAACTTCATAACTCGAATATTTCTGCATGCTGTTCTTTCAGGAACAGGTCAATAAAATACATCGAAATATTGCAACCCAGGACACACGATAGGTACAGAAACAAACAGTGAGAAAGGCTACAAAAACAAATGTCACTATTTAAGCAGCAAAGCAGTGCCAACAAGACATATACAACTTCACACATCATTTGTGTAATATGAACACAAAACACCATCGTATTTTCATTAACAAGTGTTAGCAATATGGAACCAAGTAGAAGAAGAGTCTCGTCATGGAGAACTTTATAGACTTCCGTTAAAGCTTTATGAATATGACTAAATATTATTATGTAATATTACATAGTAATCTGTTAATAATTAATCCAGAATGCGGGACTAATGAATCATGGTCAATTCCATAATTAGATAGAAAAGTTCTAGAAACCTAGACTCATCTTCTTCTTCTTACATCAAGAAAGGGTATCTGGATGAAGAGGATTCGATGAAGGTAGAGTGAGAGCAGATCAAGGAAATCCCGTAGGAAGATAACACGAAGCATGCTTGAGGATAGTGAATGATAGACCTACGTGCTATTTGACATGTACATAGTAGTAGCCTCTAGCAAGCCCTTGAAGCCCCCTTTGCAATACGGCGACGAGTGGTTTTGCATTTTGTTGTGGGGCCCCGCGCGTACGTAAACCTAAATATAATAATAGGCGGTGGTGTAGGTGGCACGTGAAGGTGCTGTCAGGACTCTGGAGGTCAGGATTCCGTTAGAGCAGAGATCTTTTGGCACGAAGGAACCACCACCGACTACGGTCACCTCTGGGATCTCGGTGATGGCTCGGCTCTTTTCATCGTCATCGAAACCACCTTCGTCCTCGCTCGCCGTCTTGCGTACATCTTTCGGCAAATTATTGTTCGTCGATGAAACGCTGCTCTTGAAATCACTGCTAACATGCGCAGACTTATCAGTCTCGCTATAAGATCGTTTGATCGGAGCACTTGCTTTCTTGCGACGTGGTTTCTTAATGCTTCCTCTCTGATTACGTTGATCTCGTGAATTAAAACATACATTCTCGTATTCTCGCGATTGGACGTTAGTAACTTCTTGATTAGAGCTCGTCCTTTCCTCAGGAGCTGTGGTAATCATATGTTCCTTCTCATTCCTTGGAACAGAATCTGCTTTGTTCTCATCAGCATCCTTGGACGGTACAGTGTCGCTTCCCTTGGAATTCCACGACGTTGATTTATCAGTTGTCTCGTTAATCTCATCAACGTCTACGCTCGAGGCTATTAATGTATTCTTATCATTGTCCAATCTCTCGTCAACCTTACTCTTATTTTCCTTCTTGGTGGTATCGTCCAATGACAGAAGAGA
This sequence comes from Nysson spinosus, assembly GCA_910591585.2. Taxonomy (NCBI): domain Eukaryota; kingdom Metazoa; phylum Arthropoda; class Insecta; order Hymenoptera; family Crabronidae; genus Nysson; species Nysson spinosus. The sequence goes on along the minus strand of OU342830.1, from coordinate 13,240,440 downwards.
CAGCGTCTCGTCCGTGGCATCCGAGTGATCGTTTGCGCAATCCTCATCGAGGCAGGCTACGGCAGACTTGTATTGCATCGAGGAGACTTCCGTACTTTGATCGTTCTTGTCCAGATCGCCGATCCATGGATCCTTCTGGGTTTCGATCGACCTCGGACTACAATCAATCGCGTTTCGATAAGGGTTCGACTTCTCGGGGACGAAATGGTGAGCCACCTCCGCGGATCGGGAACGTTTCAAGGAACCATAATTCGAGGATGGTGTTGTAATCGAGGAGGACACGACTGGGATCAGGCTACACGTGTCGGAAAGAGCGGTACGCACGGGGGTGCTGGTTATACAGGGCGTTTCAAAAGATACAGGCGTGACAGATCTTGCTACTGCGTTTACGCACTTTGCAGCGTGATTCTCAGCCAGGGTCCTCCATGCACGTGCTTCCTGGAGCTCACGACGAAGGGCCAAGGTCTCCTCCTCGAAGGCTGCGATCTCGCGACCTTCATTGCTGGTAGCAATATAATATTTCTTTATACGATGTACCATTCCACCATGATAGCGTTTTGTTTAACTCTTAAGCACCAAATCTGCCATTTTCTCATCCACATAGATGTCTTCTTTGTAACTTGTACAACATAATATAACAAACTAATCGTATTTTTTAGAGGTTGCGTATCAAACCATTGTTATATTAATCTCATATTTGTATTATTAAACTCAAGCTTCCTAAAATATATCTTCAAATAAGAAAAGGTTCGAAGATATTTTCTATGAAATAGAGTTATTTATTTAAAAATGAAAATATTCAAATTATTTTCCACAAAACAAAACGTCACACTGGCACTTAAAAGTTAACAAATACGCATCGCGCCCGAAGCTAACCAAAGTCTTCATCATACAGGAACAGTAAATGAACGATGAACCAAATCGGAAGTATATTCGGAGAAAACACCCGGAAGTGGACGTTGTGGAACCATTCTAAGCAACTTTATAGTGAGTTGAGAATTTTTTATAAAATTTAGATAGTCTGTTCTTCGAGTTACCAGACTTCGTTAATTAAAAGCTAAAATGCAATGTTTAAAAATGGCGATATTGTACAAAGCTTAAGGAATAGAAATTCGGCACCAGTTACTTTGACCTATTACTATTAATGGTACCCAGTCTATATAAAATTTAGAAACGCATTATGACGGTAATAGATTGCATGAAATATGAAATATTGATATGAATAATGTAATTCGTACGCAGTAAGCTTCAAAGCGAATTTCTTGCACTTCGTTTCGTCCGTTAAATAAAGAAATATTAAGCAACAAGCGGAGGAACAAATAAGTACTTACTTTGCGTTCAACTTCAACGTGGATACTTCCTCCTCCAGTTTAACAATGCGCCTGTCACTTTCTTCTTTCTCTTTCGTTAACTTCGATACTTGGCTCTGTAAAAAATATATTTGTCGTCTTATATTATAAGATTATATAAAAACGTAAATAATTCAATTCTTAACAAGAACGACTTAGCTTTGCTACAATAAATAATCAGAATGTCGCTGAAGACTATACAATAATTAAAATTAATATATTATCATTCATAAAATTTCCACTGCATGGTGGAATACATAAAGCGCCCTCCATTTTCTTCGTCGAAAGAAAATGAGGATAGAGATAACAGATAAGCCCAACAATAATATCCAACGTAGATAAGATGCCGCGTAGTGGCTTACTTTCCAAGAAGTTAACGATTTACATGCATTAAAAATATTATGTGAAAGATAATGATATTACTTGATGAATAGATTAATATAAAAATGTTCACATCTTAATTTCGCTAACTTTAAGTTATACGAATACCTTCGCAAAAACTAGTTAAATCCTGTGCAATTATAATCAATACAGTACCCCCCAATAATAAGCAAACATTTACACAATATTTACACGAATAAATTCGCACCTTTCACGAGAATAATTCTCCGGAACATACAGATATAAAATGGAGGTGAACGGGAACGTGTTAAGAATATCAAATTTTCAACACTGGGACACTGCGAGGAGTTGAAATATGTCAAGAAGTAGCCAAAGGCGTTTAGAAGGAAGAAGAAAATTTCCATGAACGAAAGTGGAAGGTGTCCCGGAGGTTCAATTACGAGATTGGCAATATGCAGGCAAGACAAGCATGGCGCGGACGGCCATCGCTTTGGCTGATGAAGCTAATGGATGCTTGAAACCTGAGAAGACAAGAGAAAGAGGGAGAGGCTCTGACAGCCGCTAAGTGCCCCATCCTTCACCCTTCTTTTCCCCTCCATTTCCCTGTCTCCTACTCCTGAAACACCCTTATGTGAAACCTAATCATTTTTACCACGTCACGGATATTTCGTATTATGTCTACATTAGGTTCTCCGGTATCAGCCGATTTTATCAACCGTCCCTGCTCTTCCCTCTACGTGACCCCGAGTCCAACAGTCAAATCGTACTTCGAATTATGGAATAAAGTCAATTCGAAGTCAATCAAGATATTGGTTTAGTTTCTGTATGAAATATTATTTAAACTACATAGTTCTCGTTCGTTAAAGCAATTTAATTATAGCTGATAGCACTTGTTGCTTTGAAAATTCAATTCCTAGATTCACAAGAATATGAGTATTAATCTGAACATATTAATTTGAAGTGTTGCTGATACTATAAAGATATAGGAAAAGAAACACTGCTACTGAAACTATTTGTGAATGAGTTTTCTGTCAGGCTGATACTGAATCAATTATTAGAATTATTTACAACAACTGTTCTCAGAAAATGTTCAAGTTTCTGGTACAAGGTGAAGATATATACAGCAAAATCAGCCAATGAGAATTCGCGTGGAGATGATAATCGGAGAAGAAAAATCGTGGAAAAGGTGAGAGAGGAGTACCTAGATCACCTGGCCGTCCTAATCAAACAGAACGTACGAACGCAAAGCAAACAATATGTCCACGACCATGTCATGGAAGAACGAACGCCGAAAGTATTCGTTCGGCGAAGCTGTGCATCGCCGTACCACTAAACGTACGAAGGAAACGACAGACGAAAGATGAGAGAATTCTTAGCCCGCTTTGTTTTCTATTCCCACATTTCCATTTTAGCTGAAATCGAACTTGCCTACTTTAAATGTTCCTGTTTTTTTATGAATCGAATATTGATCGATCATTTAAATCTACCATAATAACTACAATTTTATAATATCAGAAAGCTGAATCAATGAAATATATCAGCTCCCCAAATTTTCATAGTTTCAGTATAGTTTCGGTTATCGTGTCGAAGATGCAATAATTGTCATAGAAAAGTATTTCAAGAATAGATGAGCCATTTATTTTGAAAATGGCCAAAGTACATTTTTCCAAAAAATCTAGTTAACGTTGATAAAGTTACAAAGTTACTTTGTGTAACTATTATAATCATTAAATCGATTTTTCTGAAAAATGGACTTAGGCCACTTTCTAAATAATCGGCTCGTATGTAAACAGTGAGAATTACAGTTGTGACTGAATGTTTTGAACTTAGGGTGAGTCACAACTAGAAGATTAGGTTGAGAAGAAAACAAAATAACACAAAGTAGTATCAGGATACGCCGTTTACGTTGTAGTTATTATGGCGCGGTATTCCCGGCGGCATTTAGTTGATGTAAACAATTGCGATTAGTGAACTCACGTTACCCGGTATATATTGGAAATTTTCTCGTATATATGCGCATTATGTTGATAATATCAACATAATATCAAAATCATACAGTATACATAATATCGTAATCACGGGTGCAAGATTTTGTCGAATTATGTGACGGAAATACTAACAAACAGTTATTGAAGTAATAATATTTTCATTTCAATAATTGATTCTCTACTATGAGAGTTAATTTTAATAGACTACTTTTATGACAGGCATTTAAATAATCGCAAATTAAATATATTTGAGTACTTACATTTAATTTCTCCACCTCTGATGATTTCTGAGTCAACCTTTCCTCCACTATGGACTTCACCTTTGCAACCAGTGTTTCCTCACATGTTTTGTTTGCTTCTCTGATTTCATGAATAAGATCTTGAAACACAAAGAAAATGATGAGTTCTCAAAATATATATTATACCTTATATGGTGTATATGAAGTGTAACACTAATTACAAAAATTTACCTGATAACATTCCTGGTTGATAATCAGAAGAAGAACTGTGTTTGCACTGAATCATCTTAACTTTCACATTCTCTAATTCAGACTTGGTTTCATTTAGTTCCTTAAATAGCTGACTATTATTTTTCTTTAATTCTGTCATCTGTAACAATTGCATAGAAATGACATTTATTATTACTCTTGGCACATATAAGATAAATACAACTGCACATATTTATCAAGAAATGGATATGGAAAATATACAAACCTGTTCAATAAGAGACAGAACTAGCTTGTTGCTGCGTCCGACAGTGGTAATAGAACTTCCACTATCAACACTATCAGAATCATCACTTTGAGTATGAACAGGTGCTTCCGCAGATCCAATACCAGGATCTGAGTATCTCCTGTGCTCAGAGCTGAGCTCATCTCCGTTAATACCATTGTTCTTATTAGCAGTGGGTGGTAAACTAGCATAATCCCCATTCTGATAATTAGTATGTGTAGGGAACTCTGTTCCATTTTCTTGCAAACTTGTATAGCCATTTGCCATAGAGTTGGCATTAACACCCACATTGATTGGGTGATTCTGACTATAATGTCTCCTAGGTCTACCATGAATGGTTCTGATACCAGGCACTGGTATTGGTTGGTACAATCTGTACATTGCTGGCAATGACACAGGTTCCATTGTGTATGTCATTGGCATAGGAGTATAATTGCAGACACTTGGGTCAGAGGTTGTGGCAAACAAACGTTGACCGTTGTTTGGAAAATTTTGTTGCATGCCTGACTGCCAGAGTACATGCTGATACTCCATTCCTGATACCATGTCATTGTTTTGTTCAGGCTGTACATTATTTGTCCATGAACTAAACGTATTGTTTCGTTTGCTGGATCGTTTTTTACTCTTTTTCGAGTGACTCGAAGTATCTTGCTCGTGATACCCTGACCTCGAAGTGTCCAACCTAAAAGTTTGTTTTGTTTAGTAAGCTAGCTACCATTATGTACTTAGAAAGTTGAGGAAGAATGTTGATAGTTTTACCTTTTATCCATTTTTTGTGGACGTCTTGCACTACGCCTGAGGTTGGTTAGACGAATGTTAATTCACCAAAGGTACGCGACATTGAGAAGAAAGAATTCTAAAGAAGACACACGGATCACTGTGAGCGCGCTAAAATTCACCTTCCCAGTTCACACGAACTCACACTAGTAACTTACACTATTGCGTTCTGGGTCAGTAATAGTAAATACGGAAGGACAAATACGAGCAAACTGCTAGAACTCTATTCAACAACGCTCGTTATCACTTGGCGACCGATTGGTTGAATGAATCCCTACCAGTTTCTAAATACTGGTTATATACAGGTAGAAGACAATAGGATGCTTATTATTCACAATTCAGGTAGCCGAAAATGTTTTCCTCGGGAGTAGAAAGTCCGTGTTACCGATGTGTCACAGCCATGAATTTAGAGGGAAATAAATAAAATTCCTCTAAACTAATTTTATAACAGGGAATTCATTGCATACAGGTGTCAGGAATTCTTCATTTTTCTCTTAAATAAGAACACTGCCATCCTTCGATTTGAACGTTACTTTATGTTAATGTAAAAGCTGCGACGATTATAATCGCATTTGACCAGTGTAGTTTACTATTTTATGCCACATTTGTTTTAGAAAATTGCAATAATTTAACGACTTACAATTTAACCGATTTTTAGTCTCCGACTACCTGTATGCGTAGACTTCAGGATTCTTTAAGTTCTCCATGTAAATCAGGAAGTTATAATACAAAATAAATTAGTAGGAAAGAATAGGTTGGATCCGATGAAATAAATTTTATTGCGATGAATCATGTACTTCCTATTTTTTTCTTCGAGAATGAAATTTTTGAATATGGTCTTCTGACATTAAGAGCAAGTAGTACGCATGCGCCATGCTTAATTTCTTCCAGGCTTCCAAGTGACGTGGCCTCAATGACGGCACGAGTCGTACGCTCCCAATGTTGAGCTGCTCGGTTGTAGTTTTTTCTTAATATAATGTTATAAATATGAGAACTTGATAGCAAAGTATATTTAAAATACAACTAACCGCGTAATCCAGTGTTTATTCAAACCGATAACACACGCACGTAGGTTTAACCTGCTTCGTATAATTGAAACTCTTATATTCGAAACATATTTCACATCTATCAAATATTAATTAAATCTCGGGGATATGTAATGTAATTGTTTCTTTTATAATTACAGCAACATGACCACTTACGAGGATTTCATTCAACAAAATGAAGACCGAGATGGTGTGCGTTTTACGTGGAACGTTTGGCCCTCATCGCGTATTGATGCCACCAGACTCGTAGTTCCATTAGGAACCCTTTATCAACCAATCAAAGAAAGACCAGATCTTCCACCGATTCAATATGATCCAGTTTTGTGTACAAGATCCACTTGTAGAGCAATTTTGAATCCATTATGTCAAGTTGACTACCGTGCAAAGCTCTGGGTTTGCAACCTCTGCTTTCAGAGGAACCCTGTAAGAATATACAGCTTTAATTGCTACAATCAAAACTGACAATGTTTTATATATCAATATGTGTACAAAAACAATCTCTTCTTTCAGTTTCCACCACAATATGCTGCCATTTCAGAACAACATCAACCTGCAGAGCTCATTCCTATGTTCTCAACAATTGAATATACTATAATGGTATGACATCAATAGCATTTTTGTAATATCATTTGTGATAGAATTATATTATTATATTGTATTATTATTTCAGAGAGCACAATGTTTACCTCCTATCTTTTTACTTGTGGTTGATACATGTATGGATGAAGAAGAACTAGGTGCCCTCAAAGATTCACTTCAAATGTCATTATCCCTGCTTCCACCTAATGCTCTTATTGGCCTTATTACATTTGGTAGAATGGTCCAAGTCCATGAATTAGGTTGTGAAGGTTGTAGCAAAAGTTATGTATTCCGTGGTACTAAAGACCTTCAACCTAAGCAGGTTCAAGACATGTTAGGTATGTATTCTACTATTATCAATATGAATATTTATGTACTATATATACATTACTTTGAAGGGCAACAGAATATTTACTCCTATTGTACTAAATCAATCTTTACTTTGGCAGGTATAGGCAGGCCAATACCAGGGCAAAATCCCAACCAACAACGTGGCCCTGGTGGACAGCCATTACCACCAGCAAACCGCTTTTTACAACCTGTACATAAGTGTGATATGAGTTTAACTGACCTTTTAGGAGAGTTACAACGTGATCCATGGCCTGTTGGGCCAGGGAAACGTCCCTTACGTTCCACTGGTGTAGCATTGGCAGTAGCTACTGGCCTCTTGGAAGCAAGTTATGCTAACACAGGAGCTAGGTGTGTATTACATATTGTATGTACATATAAATATATCACAATATTACCAGATTCTAAAGAGCATACATTTTTCAGAATTATGATGTTCGTTGGAGGACCATGCTCTCAAGGACCCGGTCAGGTTGTAACTGATGATCTCAGACAACCAATCAGGTCCCATCACGATATTCACAAAGATAATGCGAAACATATGAAGAAAGCAACGAAACATTATGATGCTCTTGCTTCACGCGCTGCTACAAATGGCCATATAATAGATATCTATTCATGTGCCTTGGATCAAACTGGTTTACTAGAAATGAGGCAATGCTGTAATTCGACTGGTGGCCATATGGTTATGGGCGATTCCTTTAATTCCTCTTTGTTTAAACAAACGTTCCAACGAGTATTTTCTAAGGATAGTAAAGGAGATTTAAAAATGGCATTTAACGCAACATTGGAAGTGAAAACTTCTCGGGAAATTAAGGTTTCGGGGGCAATCGGTCCTTGCGTGTCTCTTGGTGTAAAAGGCGCAAGTGTTGGTGAACAGGAAGTCGGTTTGGGTGGCACTTGCCAATGGAAGTTCTGTTCACTCACACCCTCCACAACAACTGCATTATTCTTTGAAGTTGTTAATCAGCATACTGCACCAATTCCACAAGGTGGAAGAGGATGCATCCAATTCATTACACAATATCAGCATAGTAGTGGACAACGAAGAATTAGAGTTTCTACTATTGCCAGAAAGTATGTGTAATTGTAAAATTGTAACATAATTATTCAGTATATTTTTGTAACAAAGTTCTAACAACCACTTTAAATTTATGATTACAGTTGGGCGGACGCGTCGGCATCATTGCATCACATAAGTGCCGGATTCGATCAGGAAGCGGCTGCTGTTTTAATGTCTCGTTTAGCCGTATTTAGAGCGGAAAGTGACGATGGACCAGATGTTTTAAGATGGGTCGATAGAATGCTTATTAGATTAGTTAGTATTTCCTTTTGATTTTAACCATCCTCGATTATTATAATCATATTAACAAGTAAATAACCGATAATTAATGTGTACTTTACAGTGTCAGAAATTCGGAGAGTACGCAAAAGATGATCCAAACAGTTTTAGGCTCGCGGAAAACTTTTCACTGTATCCTCAATTCATGTATCATTTGCGTAGATCACAATTCCTACAAGTGTTCAATAACTCACCAGATGAAACTAGTTTTTACAGGTAGATTTTTAAAGTTGAACAACGTCAGAATTGAATTATCTTCATTGTACAAGTATATTAAACCAATTTTAATATTTCAGACATATGCTTATGCGCGAAGATTTAACAAATTCTTTGATCATGGTACAACCAATCTTGTATAGTTATGGATTCAGCGGCCCTCCGGAGCCCGTTTTATTGGATACTTCGTCCATTCAACCAGATAGAATATTGCTGATGGACACTTTCTTCCAAATTTTGATCTTCCATGGAGAGGTACTGACTTAATTCTTGTGTAAAATGAAACTTACAATCAGATACTGTCGAGAAATTAGGGATACGTTCCGTAATTTTCTAAAACCGTATAAACCCAAAGCAAAGAGTTAAAATACACCTAAAATCAGATACAAAGATTTATAAAAATTCAGGAAAATAAGAATGCCTCAAAAAATTCTGTCGAATATCTTAAAGAAGTTGATATAAAACTTATGATTAGTTTGCTTAAAACTTTATTCATTTAATGCTATTGAAAAGTAATAAATCTTTGACATTTTTTCATCAAAATTGTCGTCGCTATATGATAATATTCAGCACCGCTTTCGATCTGGTGCGAAATCACTTCTTGTATGTGTATACAACGGGAAAACGCATAATTTCCAAACCGAATTAAAAAGAGACTTGACTCTACTACAAAAATGTCTTATTTTACAGACAATCGCACAATGGCGACAGTTAAAATACCAAGATCTGCCGGAATATGAAAATTTCCGGCAGTTATTAGCTGCTCCTGTTGATGATGCTGCCGAAATCTTGGCCGGCAGATTCCCAGCTCCGAGATACATCGATACGGAACAAGGTGGTTCTCAAGCAAGATTCTTGCTGAGCAAAGTGAATCCCAGTCAAACTCACAATAATATGTATGCTTACGGAGCGGTAAGTAAAATCAATTCTTTTACAACTACTTCGTTCGATAACTACAATATGTGTAATAATATAAGTGATTTCATTATTCTTCACTGTTTCGTATATCAAATTTTTTTAAATCATCCACGACGATGTTAGAATCTTGATTGTTTACGAACCGTATGTAACTAATATTTTTTTATTTCACCATGATCCTGCAAACCAGGGGATGCCGATACCCAGTGGGGTGTGTTTTTCATTCATTTGATATGTTTTTTTACACGTGCTTTTATTGCTTTGGGTACTGGTCATTTCTGGGGCTATACATCAGATTACACGCATTATTCGTGTAGTTACGGTGCTCACTTGTAAATTAGTTTATATACTTCATTATTATTGTTGGCAACGAATAAGATTTTAATAACATAATGGAATACTATATTATAGTGAAGTAGCAGGTGAATTCAAGTTATAGTAATATTGGCATTGACGGTCATCGATGACCCCCGCGGCATTCAACGTGTTGATATCTATTGTTACAAAAATGTTTATCAACATCATTTGAATAACAAGACGAACTATATTTACTTGTGAGCCCAACATCTTTAATTGTTCGGTTACCACGCAAATAAATATTGATTATTCCAGTTGGGTTGAGGTAATCACATTGGAAAAAGGGTATATTTATAACTAGCAGGGAGTTATTAAATCAAGCACATTAATTTAAAATCTGTGTCTACTCATTGTATTAACTGAAACAATTGATATCTGTTACACGATTCTTAAAACTTTCAAGATTATCAGATATCAATTGTTACCCACAACTTTCACAGGAAAACTGGCACTCTACAGCAAAATTATTTCAATGTATTTAATCTAACACAAATTTATAATTATTAAGCAAGCACATTCTACATTCTAACGTATATATTCAACATGTTTTGATTTCGTGATACATGTTAAGGGTGATTGGTGATCAATTTTGTGGAGCTACTGTTTGTAACTGATAATTAACTCGATCTGATTTACTTTACGTGTTTCGAGGCAGGTGCAGGTTCAGGGTTAAAGAATGATTAGCTTTTTTTTCCTGTATCAATGAATACCACTTATACTTTTTAATCAATACTTATCTTGAATATAGGAAAGTGGAGCGCCTGTTTTAACCGATGACGTCAGTCTGCAAGTATTCATGGAGCACTTGAAGAAATTGGCCGTATCCTCGACGGCTTAAAGAACATAGCAATAATTATCGAATTATTGACTATCGTCTTGTATATGCAAAACTTCGCGCTTCACGTGTAACGTGAGAATTATTATCACTTTGGAATCGATCACGTTCGGTGAAGCGTCAATGGTTGGAACGAGCTAATAATAAGTGCACAAAAATGGATTTATAAGTACAGCGGTTACTCAAGTATAATAAAAGACCATAATTAATTAAATGTATTTCCCGAAGCCAAGTATTTTCCCAAAGCGGAAGTATAACTTGTGTATAAATAAAGTATGTAGTATTTCTATTAAATATACGGAATTATTTGTAGTTATCCCGTGATTCGGTATTTCGTGAAAAATTACACGTCGATGATATAACTTATTTTATCCGTTTGAGTGCCACGGACCATTGCAAAAATACAGTCGAAGAATGCCGGACGACGCGATCGCGCTCGTCGTCTTTCGTGTAATTGTACTTCGTTTTCTTCGTCTTTACTCATATATGTCGAGTTCGTTTACTTCCTTGTCGTCGCTTTTAATATGAAGGATCGCATTTCAAACGAACGTATAAACAATGATATTTATTAAACGTATAGTTTTTTAACGCCTTTTAAAAACTCAAGTGGAACCGGAGAATCGCGACCACGCCGTCTGACACTGAAACGGTTATAATGTCATTTCCTTTATACAATTCAGTACATGGTGTTATCGCGGAAGCATTAACAGTGTAATGTTGTAAATCATGTAATAGATATCAATCACGCTATAATAAATAAGCATATATTAGGGAAGGGAATCAATTGTCTAATGTAATAATTATAACAAATACTTTTACTATATATTTTTTCAAATATACCAGGAAATAATAATAGGATTATGGTACAGAATAAATTTAGCTAAGGAACCTGATCGACATTATTTGATCTACATCCGTTCTTTCTAATACACTACAAAACTCATCAAATGATATCATTCCATCACCATTCTCGTCAGCTTCAGCTATTGCCCTTTCGGCAATACCAGTTAATTGTTCTTCGCTATAATAAATACATAATCGTTATCATAGAAACTCACCAAGGGTAACATTCACTAATAATCAGGTGCGAACTCTTACCTAATGTTTGCGCCAACCAACATATGTAAAATCGCTAAAAGTTCTTCCTTCGATATATAGTCATCATTGTCTAAATCGTACATTTTGAAAGCAACTGAAAACGCCAACGACAATCATAATAATAATAATCATATTTACATCCTCTTAATCTAGATTAGCCACAGGAGACGTATACAGTCGAGTCTCTTTTTACGCGTACTTTTTAACGCTTTCGCGTCGGGGCATTTTCAGTCGAATGTTACGCACGTAACGGGGCAAGTTCGCGGAATTTTGTTAAATAAAGTTATGTTGACTAAAAATGCTATAAACACCAACAATATAACTTAGTCAAAATGTACTCAAACGTTTTGGGACCGAAGTGTAATGTATGTAAAAACTCATGTTCGTCATCCGCTGCGAATATGTTAATGCGGTTTTGAAGCAAAAAAGCAAGGAAAAATAAGTATTCCAAGAAATGTAGGAAGTTTTAACAGCGTTACGTGCTTATCCATTTATTTTCGTTCTTTTTATGCTTTTCCGTCGGAAATAAAGAGAGAAGAGAATAATTTGCAAACACAAATAAAGCTTTTCTCGTTCGAATCTAAAATCTTTTTATAACAGAAACGAAACAAGACTGCTGTTATATAAAAATATTATCTCTAATTTTACCACAAAAGGTATATTCTTGTTTGGGCGTTTTTTTATGCGGAATTCTGTGGAATATATCTACCCCATAAAAAGAGACTCGACTGTAATTGATTAGTATTTATTTTACCGCAAATTAAGTTAGCACTCACACTTCAACTTTTCTTGCCTAGAGTTCAACCTGTTAGGACTATTCTTTTTAATAGGCCTAAAGTGTGCAAGCACTTGCATGAATTGCAGAAAATTAACCCTGTCATTCCCACTTTCTTCAAAGAAAGCATTCACAATCCTTTCACCCAGTGGATTTATCGCAAGCTCAGGAATTCTTAGAAAATCTTCCCTACTAAGGGTACCGCAATCACCACGGTCAAGGCTGGTAAAACGACTATATAATCGTTCAATTTGGTTAGGTGTAACTGAAATATTTATTCCCATTTCAAAGACAATACTTATTCTAAGTAAAGTCTATCACATTGACACATCTATGTGTATAAAAAGATATAAAAAATATCCAACCCATTTTCAGGGAACAAAGCTAAAGTTTACAAAATGTATAACATATTGTTCACCTTCTAATACAAAACAATATTTCTCAAGTTATTATTTACGACACGTGAAACTTATAAATATCATATATCTAATGTTCCACTATAATTATGTTTAAATTTATCAAGATTTAAAAATAGTGGAAATGGTGAGTAATCGCGCGTGTTCGATGTTTTACGTTTCTTTAACCTTATAGTACCTTATAAGTTTTCCGAGTACCGTTAAAGAAGTACCTTGAAAAATATGCAATTTTTGAGGTATCTATTAATTTTACATGTTATTATATAAGTTTATATTATATTAAAAATGGAAAACCGATATATCTGCTCAAAGTATCTCTCGGAAAACCTATGAAGCCGATATATCGGCTCTAAGGTACTAAAAGAGTTAAAAACCTAGGTGGATTAATTAGGAATTGAATGGAATTTGAAGTCCCAGGTATCTCGTATACTTCTGGGACTTCCAGATAAAAGAATTCTGGCTATGAATAATGTTTTGCGAATTACGTCTTCATTGTAACTTACAACCAGTGGCCTCCTGGATTTGTGCTATTTCCTCTTCGCGGAGGAGGAGACTCGATTTATTTCCCATTTTGTGTTATTTTGGATAACACGAAAAACCACAATCACTCGACGCCACCGTTCGTTCTTAGTTTCTAAACCATATTTACTTTGTTAAGGTCAAAGTACACTGCTATTATGTGACAGCTGACAGGTTAGTCAACTGTCAGAATTACGTAGTGAGCGATAAGTCGCGGACCATCTGTAAAAAGATATATGTGAGGAAGTACTTAAATACCTCAAGGTTCGCTTCCACTAACATTATCGTCTGGATCAGCTGACTGAAGTTACTATAAAAATTTATATTCTCGACATGCGTTTAACATAACTTGGGCGTTATAATCTATAATATATATTGAATTTTTATGTATGTAATATTCGCATTTTTATATTAATACTAACAGTAATAACTTTTAAAGAATAGGACGAAACCACAAACGAGATACAAATAGGCCTACCACCACAGACGTGATATAAGTGACCAAGCACTAAATGGGCTTTCGTGATTCCGCTTAAAAATTGCCGACGCGGTAAAAATCAACCTAATAAAAAGTGCTTGTATCTCGTCTGTAGTGCAACGCAACAAAAGGTGTCCCGTGCAGAAACGAGTAAAAGAATTGTGTATTTCAACCACTCAAAAATACACTCTGAAAAAAAGATGAGTCGGACAAACTGCAATAAATTGAGTGGGAATGCATCGTTACTATATTGCCACAAACAAATGCAAGTGCCTTGCGTGCATCTACCGAATATGATGCACCTATCTTATTTACAAGTGTATATTTATTTTATATATTTATATATAAGTAGTGTAATATATATATTATATATTATATTATATTATATATATATATATTATATTACAAAACTTATAAGTGTATAATATTGTATAAGAATTGTTGTACATTATGAAATTTATAACTTCAATAAACAACTTTTTTAAAGACTTACTGTGTTATATTTTATATTCCCTCTACATACCAAATACCCAGAATCACATACATCTTAAGTATGTCCAAGAATTTCTATTATTCTTGGAAACGCACGCGAATTATTAGAATTGTTCGGATTTGGCGATTTTCGTCAAACTTTGTCGTAAAATCGAGAATTGGTATCAGGAGAACATGATGTGTGAGGAGGTATTCGATTTCGCACGATTCCTGGAATTGCCCGCCCATTCCTGGAACTGCCCGCCCATTCTAGGAAGTGCCCGCCCATTCTTGGATTCCGCGAAATTCTCGAAAACTTCTTAAATTTTGCCGTAAAATCGAGGAAATGTATCAGGAGAACATAATGTGCGAGGAGGTATTCGATTCGCAGAATTCCAGGAATTTGACGTCATTTCTTGGAATCGGAAAGTTCTTGAGAAATTCTGAAATTTTGCCGAAAAATCGAGGAAATGTATCAGGAGAACATGATGTGCGAGGAGGTATACGATTCGCAGAATTCCAGGAATTTGACGTCATTTCTTGGAATCGGAAAGTTCTTGAGAAATTCTGAAATTTTGCCGAAAAATCGAGGAAATGTATCAGGAGAACATGATGTGCGAGGAGGTATTCGATTCGCAGAATTCCAGGAATTTGACGTCATTTCTTGGAATCGGAAAGTTCTTGAGAAATTCTGAAATTTTGCCGAAAAATCGAGGAAATGTATCAGGAGAACATGATGTGCGAGGAGGTATTCGATTCGCAGAATTCCTGGAATTTGACGTCATTTCTTGGAATCGGAAAGTTCTTGAGAAATTCTGAAATTTTGCCGAAAAATCGAGGAAATGTATCAGGAGAACATGATGTGCGAGGAGGTATTCGATTCGCAGAATTCCTGGAATTTGACGTCATTTCTTGGAATCGGAAAGTTCTTGAGAAATTCTGAAATTTTGCCGAAAAATCGAGGAAATGTATCAGGAGAACATGATGTGCGAGGAGGTATTCGGTTTCGAATGGAAATGAATGGTTTGAATTAAGAAAACAATTTGTTACATTTCTTTTTATTTATTGCAACTCAAAAGCTTTCTATACATTAATCTTAATAATATAACATATAGAGAATGAATTCGCATATATTCTAATATATATAATATATAAGTATGTAATATATATAATATATAAGTATGTAATATATAAATGTATAAGTATGTAATATATAAATGTATAAGTATGTAATATATGCTACTGTAATTAAACAGATTGTAGAAGCATCGTGTAATTAACGCATCAACTTGACTGCATTGAAGTAGATTTCAATGGTGATTCGCAAGTTTCTTCCAGAACCGATGTCGAAGTTTTTCGACGAACTCAGTCCATTGCATCGTTGGCACTACAAAAAACAAAAACCAGCGCTTTATTAAGTCAATCATTATAATAGAGTACTTACACTATGTATAATTATAGAAAAATGTAGTTGGACAAGTATAATAATAATAAATGCACTCGGACACAAGCGAAATATAGAAGACTCGCGCGGTGAAATGCAACGCAACAAAAAATGTTCCCTATAGAAATAAGAACAAAAAATGACAAGACGGACGAACTATAGTTTAGGAAATGATTAAAAAATAGATAGTCGAGCGATATCCGACACGACTTTCCTAACTTATTTTCTAAAGGAGATGTCTAACTTCTAATTAAAGTATAGGTATAAAGCAGATACTAGCTCGGTTTTAATTGTAGAAAAATTCTAATTTCTAAATCTCTACTTACAATTATTACCGAGATCCAGGTCTCACCACGTGCAGGTTGCCGCTAGCAGAAACCCTGATGGATGATTGGGTCGCGAAGTCCGATCCGCGTGATATACAAGATCCATATATACAGGATGTCCAATAAAATTGGGGTTAAATATTCGGGGCGCGTGATACTCATCAAAACAAACAAAAAAGTCTTAATGAACAGGGATACAAATATTATAATTTGCGAAGTTAAATTATACGACACGATTGAAAATAATGTCGGAAAAGGTCAAGTTCTAAATTTAAAATATTATTAATGTTAATATATTCAAGCACGAGTGATTTGTGCCTCCACGAAACTCGAACGCTTTTAAATGAATATTACTTCTTTTATTAAACTTATCCAGATATCCTCATCTTCTATTAACATTATTGGACTAATTTAACACACGGATGAAGAGAAACTTGTAACAGCTATATTTCATTTATCCTCGCTATAAAAACACAAGTATTTCCTCAATAGTTTCACTTATGTTAAACAGCAATAACTCTATATAGTAGCAGCAGATCTATGGTAAGATTACAATAAAACGTTTGTGTTAAAATCGAATATCTACCTCCGTTCAACATTCTTACAGAAAATAGACGCTTCCTAGATTACATTTAAATATAGCGACGTCCGCGCAGGAAAAACGGAATTACATCATATTTGTATACAGATTTGTATAAACATTTCGAAAAGAAAAGGTTCCTTACACATTAGAATTTTGATCGTATAATATTCTTTCTCTCGTGGATACAAACGTGTTCTTTCCGCCGAGTATTGCACAGTTTCATACACTTTTATACACAGTGTTTATTATGCTCGATGTCTGTACATTTCATCATATCTGCCACGATCTTCGATTGCCGTTATTAAAATCTCTCTTTATAAATACAAACTCCGTAAAAAAACGCCAAAAAGAACAAAACTGTCGATTATCCAATGAGGCAAGATTTATTTAAAAAAAAAAGTATAATAATAATCTTCCCGTTTGATAAACATAAAATACAATCGGAGCACCGTTTAGCAAAGACATATTATCACATAATAAAGTCGAATTGTGCACTAAGAAATCTTCGAGATTTCCAATAGTTTTATCACATACGTTCGCCAGGCGTTCGTGCGGAAAATGAATGATACCCAAAACTGATATTCAATATTGAAAACCGGGAAGATCATTAATTTAAAAAATCACAAATTCATCCACGAAGTCGCCTGAAAAGTTATTAGAATTATTTACACCTATTTCACACATCGCTAACACATTCGTACAGAATGACGCACATGTGAGTCTATGAGATTCTTTACCAGAACCTGGATAACTCTTTAGATACGCTACACTTCGGTCTCAAAACGTTTGCGTTCGTTTTGACTAAGTAAAATGTTGGTGCTTATGGCACTTTTTGTCCACATAACTTTATTTAGCAAAATTCCGTGAATGTGCCCCCGTTGCGTAACATTCGGCTGAAAATGCCCCGACGCGAATGTGTTATTCTAACCGTTCTTTAATTATGTATATACATCTAATTGCTTTTGATTAATGAAACGTTACAGTACTTCCTATGTAAATTGTGCATGGTTAGTTTTCGTGTACTGTATTTGTACCTTTTCAACAATCTAAAATAAATACGCGTTCAAGGTACTCGTGATAAAAAGACTATTATATATATTATATATACTTGTTTTGGGTGTATAATTCGCATGAGATTATTTCGTGTGTAACTTGGGCTAGCCTTATAAAACTATAAAAATATGTCGCAAAATGTTTCGCGTAATTTATCAAAATAGGTTGCGGTAATAAAAATGATGCTTGTACGACTAGAACCTCTTCAACATTAACGGGTGTAAACAATCAATTTTCAAGAACCTCGATTCAATCCGATATATAGGCCATTTCCCTGCTCGCTTTTCTTTTTCTTTCGTAACGATTACTCTCTTCTTTCTTCATACATTCCTCGATAATAACATACTCGCAACTTCAAGATAACTCCCCAATTGGCGCATTTTGTAGCCACAGATCGTGAATGAAAGTATATAAGTCATCACTGACGGCCACCTATGACGAGAATGTTTTACTCAGTTAATATCCATAATTAAGTGTACAGTCAAGTCTCTTTTTATGCGAGTTTGCAGTTATGCGTTGAAGCAAAAAAAGACAAGATAAAATAAGTAATCCAAGAAATCTAGAAAGTTTTAACAGCGTAACGCGCTTATCAATTTATTTTCGTTCTTTTTATGTTGTTCTGTTGGGAATTAAGAGAGCAGAGAATAATTCCCAGACAGAAATAAAGCTTTTCTCGTTTGAATTTAAATACTTTGTATGCAGAGACAAAACAAAACAGCTGAAATTATCCCTAATTTTACCAAGAAAGCTATATATTTTTAGGGCGGGTTTTTAATGCGGAATTCTGTGGAATTTATCTACCGCATAGAAAAGGACTCGACTGTATTCTTGAAGTTCCATCACAAATATTGTACGCTAAATTAACCATGTAAAGAATGCTAACTGAAATATTATTATATTATATTATATTGCAAATTGTAATTGATATATCAATGTTTTGTGAAAGTTATTAATATTATTATATAACTTAATAATGAAAGTCAACATGTAGATTTATCATTCTATTTAATTGGTTACCTTATATGGTGTAGGATTTAAATTCCTTTTATGGTCATTTCTGAGAGTGCTTAGAGATTCTTGAACCCTTTTGCGGATTTCATGTAGCGTGGGTAATTGTTGACAAATTTTACCATTTTTCCAATACACCTAAAAAAGAACACAGCCCCATTATTAGTAGAATTATTAGTATTAATTCGTATTATTGATTTGTGGCCGACAAAAAGCTGTTATCCGTGTATCATATAGAATTTTAGCAAATCATAGGCCGATTTATTAGTTTGCAACTTAACACATTGTTGACGGGAAACGCGAATCGGCGTTTTTGAGTGGCAAAACACGATATATTTATAAATTCTGCTTGTACCCCTTTACAAGTGGCAATGTTTTATCAACAACCACAGAAAAAAACACTAATAGTATCATTAATAATTGTACCAACCAATTTTTGATAAAAGTTTTCGTTTAATAATATATTCACATTAATTTGAATAGGCGCATTCACGTCCCACACATTTTCCGAAAATGTGCGGGAACTGATGCTCGATCCGTTTCGCAGAATAATGTCGACAATGTGTTAAAAGTTGTAGCACTATAATTTTATTTAAATAAATAGTTAACTTTACCTTATAAAGCGATTCTACTTTCGTGGGAACAACGTAAGCTCTCTTCGATTCTTGGAATGGATGTCTACAGAGGACCTTCTGTTTAACTTGTGGAACATCTTCGATTGATCTTTGCAGAAGATCTATTAAGGCATATCCATCTGAGCCGTACAATCTATATGCATCCTTTTTTCCAGGTATGGTAACTTTTCCAACTTCTTGGCTAAGTTTGATTCTTGGTTGTCCATTGATTTCAACCATTTTGTAAACACAACCCAATGCTGGTTGTCTCTGGCAAGTTACCAGATGGGTACCGATCCCAAAGCAATCGATTTTGTGGCTCTGAAAATGTACATAATTTTTAGTATAAATAAGTATTATTATAAATAATAATACTATTAATATAATACTATTATTATTGCCATAATACTACTTATCACCATTACTACTATTATAATTATTTATAATATTGATTTATATTTAGTATAAATATATATTGAAATTCAAATAAGCAAGGAAGAGAAATTTGAATTTTCACCTGTTCATTTAAACTTAAAATGATTTCATCATTGATATCGTTCGACGCGCATATCGTTAATTTGGCAAACCAAGGAATATTATACTTTATGGAAATCATCTCGAAAATTTCCCTCGCAGCGTTACTTAGATATGCTAAATCGCCACTGTCAATCCTGATGCCAATCGCTCTGTATCCCAGGTCGCTCAAAGCCAATGCCACGGCACAGAAATTGAGAAGGCCACTCCTAATTACAGAATTGCAATTAAAACTTATTTCATTATGTATCATTATCATAGTGCTCTAATCTGCTTCTATGTATGCATATTTACAACGTATATACAATGAAATTGTATTATGATGTCAGGATTTCCCATGTCTGCACACACTGTTTTTTTAATATTATTTATATATTTATATCAATAGATTGCAGTTTAATAATCCCTGTTATGATAGGTTGATAAGTTCTAAGAATAGTACGCACGACTGCAGTATGATATAAACAAAGATATAACATACAACATGTAATAATACTTATTACTACACTAAAGAAAAGTTCTACTTTGTAAGGTTGTACTACTGTCAATGTGTGAAGTGAAGATACTACGCGGTACGTTTATTTAATTGTAATAGTGATGTCCAGGCACATATTGTTTTCTCTATATAACTATTAAATAGTTTTGGCTAATTAATATTGAACGCTATTGTGCATAATGAACTTCTGGTCGGCCGTATGTTATAACTTGGGGGACATTATTAACTCATTTTGCAATGTTTTTACAAGGACGTATTAGAGAATTACATTGTTATAGCATTCTTAACTATTGCAATTTGAATGCCAGACTTTCATATATTTCACGTTAAAGGATGTTACTAATTTTATTACTATTGTTTTGTTAAAATATCTAATGATTTATCTTATACAATCATAGAATGCGCCCGAATCAATGACTATTAAGTTAAAAGGGCTGAATTGGGAAGGGTACTATATAAGGTCATAACTTTACGATCGTAAAACTTGCGCAAATCTGTGTAAATTCGCAAACGAAATAAATTCATGGTCAACCTGTACTTTGTTTATTGTTTGCGAGGGAAATATGATGCTAAATGAAATATAGAGCTCGTATTTTGCCTGCTGTACAGAATGACACATTTCGATTGAGATATTTTACTCTTGGCACCTTATCCTGTACAATTTTTTATATAAGGCCTATAATTCCAAGAAACTTTAAATTATCAATAATTGTGTCTGTAAATTGTATTTAAGTACATAAAAAGAGTGGGTAGTTATTATGTTTGAATTGTTAACATATAAAATAACTTTGAACGACGTATCAGTACGCGTTTATTTGATGTACATGAAATGTGGTTTCTACTAGAAAAAAGTATTCTGCAAAGCAGACAAAATGGGATAATATCGTACCTCACATAGAGCTCACCCAATTCCCCTCGTCTTAAAAAGCCATTCTTGTGATGCGAAGTTGATTCTGATATACTCGAATTGTTTCTGACGCCATTTTGGGCAAGTGTATTGGACCCATTTGTTAGAAGTTTATTCTTTACATTTAGGCTGGCTATGCGTGCCTGTTTCTTGGCCGACGCTTCAATGCTATAAACACACTCCTGTTAGCCTACAGTGTGCATATGTTGGTAGATCGCGCCTGTCTCGTGAGTACATAAATAGAATTATTGGTGCATCTATCAAAACTGATGTAATATATCTTAATTGGAAATCTGTATCATTGCTGATCATTTTCAATACCATTTCATCTGTTCAATCACTCGATATTTATTTGTAGAATAATATAATGTAATCCTAATCGCGGGTGAATTCGTTATACGCAAATTGTAGGAATTTTAATACTTTCAATGTAACGTAAACATGCAGTACGCTTCATTACGAGTTGCAGTGCATACTATAATTTATTGCATCTTCGGGCTCGTGCGGTGAATCCGATTTAATTACACAGCAACTTATAACACTACAATATATACAAGACATCGTGTAGCGTTAGTATGAAATAATGAAGAAAAACCGTTCCTCATTGTATCTACAATAGATTTTTTGCTACAAAGGTTACGAGTAAAATAAAAGAGCAGTAGGTAGTGGTAGTTTCTGTTCAGCTTAGTCATAAGTGTTAAACATAATTTTAGTCATATAAAGTGCAAGCGCGCGCGCAAAATATTGCAGTGAAATTTTAATGAAAAGCGACGGTTAATAAGAGTTGCGCATCTTAATTACAGCAACAAATAGATCGTAAGAAAGATTAATACGTTAAAGTCAATACCAGAAAATACTTTACGCTCTACAGATTGAAATTAAAGAATTATGCAAATATATTCACAAGCGTACTGCAAGGTCTCAATTTAGGAGTTGAATACAATCAATAAAATTTGGGGAAAAGGTATCAAAATATGCGTGCAAACAGTTAAGCCAAAGTAGTTCCAAGCCCGTAACTTACCGAAGTACGTTAATTATCAAAAACAACAGATCGAGTTGAAAGAAAAGAGGCACAAAATAGAGAGCACGTGTTGAATAGAAGGTGTAGGCAAAAGTGTACATAGATTTGTGTAGGAAAAAAAGAGTACTAGACAGTTTCGGAAATACAAGTAAAAGAAAAGAAATACAATGAAAAAATTAACTGAATCTTATACCTTTTCACGTCGTATGTATCTACAAGAGCTGTAAATCGTTCTGGAAAAGCAATGGCGTAACTAATTAAAGCAGCTAACTCTCCATTAGAAGCCTCAGAAACTAATGTTCCTACAACCCCGGCAATTTCATCTCGATGTTTGCATGCCAGCTCGAGGAGATCGTGGAGTTCTCCCGTTTGTTTATGCGCCAAAGTCTGAAAGCAACGTAATAAGTGACTAAAAAACCAACCAAATCACTGAAATGATAAAAACTTTATAATTCAATACACCTACCTTTTCTTTCAGATCATCAATACTGGTAAAGGATGTAATGTACGCATGTGCGTGTGTACCGCTTACAGGAATATTATAAAGCTTTCCAGCTAGCACATTACTGGTACCATCAAAACCACCTGTTATATGATATTCATGATGAAAGTGTTCCATTTGGATCATAAGTACAATCGTATAAATAAAGAAGATTTTAATTACTATAGATTTAGTGTAAAGTATATCGAGTTTACTATTTTAATATGATATATAACTATACATATACAAATTATATGTGTGCCACTATTCCTGGGCTTCAAAACATTGTAGGTATATAGATGTAGATATATATATTTAACCTGACCTCTTAAATTGTAACTCAGCCCCTGGCAGTACTGCCTGGTACAAAGTGATACAGTTTATTGATTTCAATTTGAGAAAATCAAGTGGACTCACCAAGTGGGATTTTTAATGTACTATTACTTGTACTTTAGATGATATATTAATATGATGTGTGAAAGTCATGAATAACATGTTATATTAAAAATCTAGTTACATAGAAAAATTGTATGATGCAGATACTATATCATATGTAACAGAAACTGAACTATTTGGTATATTGGTTATATGTAAGTAGCCAGGATAAATTAATTAATGTGTAATTAGTTGTAAATTACTACTAGTTGGCAAAACAATTTGTAGTGTCAAATTAGAAAGACAAATAAATGTAATTTATTTACCAATATAGCTATATTTTGAGGCACTCAAACCTCCATCAGGACCCTGTGCTCTTCTTAGACCAAATTCCAGTAATGTTACATGTTTCCCTGCAACCATACGATATCTGGCTGCATTTGTTGCCATCAAACTTGCATAATTGACCAATGTTAATAGTGTTGTTTCCAAAAGCTGCACCATTATTAGGGGACCCTCCACCCTGATTAATGGAATCCTGTATAGGAGATAAAATTGTGTTCAAATCATAGCTGTGTAAGTTTTATGTGTTATTAAACATGTAATAATAATAAATATTTATCAGTTAAGGCAAAACTGCCATTCTTGAGCGAATAATATTTCCTGAGGTTATCACAATGACAATGATGAATAATTCAACAAAATAATATTTACATAATGTATACAAATTCAGCGCTATTTTTATATACCTTGGAAATGCAGCAGAACCTTCTTCCATTGCATAAATTATAACATCTTTCGGCGTTAGTCCTTTTAGATACTCAAAGAACTTTTGGTCAATTGACTCTGGCATTGTGGACTTCAGGTATTTGATGTCTACATAATTAATGTGAAAGATACTTTACTATAAAATATAAAACAGAATGATCCCTTGGAATCTACAGTGTTTTTTAAATGCATTTGCTTAAATGATAATATATATTCAATGTGAAATAACTGTGAATTCTTTTAGATACACACCACTGTTGGAATAATTAAATTTCTCTAGGAATTTCAGACATTCTTCTAGCCCAGCAAATATTGTAAATTCTCCTTGGAAGGGATTCTTCCGAAAGTACAAGTCAAACACTGCATTATCGTTCATTTTACCACTTTTCCAATAAGCATATGCCATTGTAATTTGATACAAATCTGAAATGCATAATCAATCAATTATGAATAGATTACTACAATACTACCATATTAGTAGAAATTGAAAATTAAATAAAACTATGTCTGCTACAATTTTAATTTTTGTCATAAACAACTTGCATGCTCTTTTTAAATATGTAGTAAGTAGAAACATTCAGAACTTATTAATAATGTGCAGTTTGAAACATAAACAATTCGCAAAACTATTCTGCAATATTATTATAATTTATTGTAGAATTATTCCAGATTTATTACAGAATTATTCCAAATTAATAAAGTAGAACATGTATGCTGTATGTGATTATAAACGGATTCTCAAACATAAATAATTATTAGTTCATAATCATTACTGGCAATAATTCATTTAATATTAAAACGATATTTTAATATACATGCTCAATGATTTAAAAAGATAAGCATCAACAGAATAAAAAATAGTTTTATTTGGAAACGTTAAAAAAATCTAGGCATGGAGATCTAAGAACTTAATTCTTGTGAAAAATGACCATTCACATTCAAAATGTTTTAAACTGCTTGGAATAAATTTAAATACATTAAAGTATATAGAACAGTTATTATCATAGTGTATTAATAAACAAAAGGGTCCAATATATCTGTATCAATCTTCCAGTATCAGGCGTAATATTATCTAAAAGCATAATTAATCTTTATCTTCCGTACAGATATCGCAAAAAAATCGGCATCTAACGAAGTTATTAAATCCATTTGTAAAAGGTATCTGCACTTATGCATATATAATATATAGTGTTGGTAAAGAGTTCTTGTGTCTATTTAACACAGCGGGTTCACGTGATAAATATTTTGAAGTGGCAGATGTTGCGTCACGCTGGTAAAATACATGTTTGAGATGGAAACAGATAGCCAGTCCGCATAATTCGAGGTTAGTTTCTCATCCATGATTTTCGACGGTTTAGGAGTTAAAACGCGAGCGAGGAAAATTCGAATTTCGAATACCTGTCAACAGTGGTTGAACGACACAATTCTGTCGCGAGTAACATTGTGTTTTCCCCTCGTCGTCTGACATGTCCGCGAATTTTCCTTATAATTCCTTAAATAAAAAAAATAAATGAGAAACAAGAGTGATCCTCGTTCCACGATGACGGAAGGGCACGCGAAACACTCGATGGCAGTGTATATATAGATCAACGTTACTCCGCCAACGTTAGCAAAGAACTAACATGTGGAGCGGCGAAACACCGTAATATACATTCTCGTGCCATCACAGAATCGATAGGAACATTTGAAGGACGTACGGGAGAGAAATACAGCCTGTTATTTTGCCGATCCCACCAGTAGTAACGGAGGCTTCTTAAAAAATAACTAGCTCCGAAGCCGCCGCTGCCGCCGCCGCGTTATCGTCTTCGTTCAAGCTGCCAGTTTGCCACGATCGAATCTTTTGTCCGCTCTTTCTCTCTTCCAGGTTCTTACGAACGATATCGTCTACGATACCTCAATATAGATACTGGAAATTGCGAGCTGTATTAACCGACAAACTATGTTTCAGATTATGTATCTAACAATAGAAGTATCAAGTGCCTCAGAATATAGATTGCAATTTTGATTTCATTCGAGTACTTGAGATTCGTTACAAATACGTATCGGAAAGTATTTCTTTCATCCATAAATGAGTTGCAATTGCATAGCTTCCATGACCTCTCCTTGGCCTAAGTGAAAGAGTTTAACTTGCGTAGCCAGTAATGTTCTAATCATCTATCTTTATTCCTCATTCCATGTCCCTATATGTACTAGGAAAATCTCTACTTGCAAAGTCTTCGTGTTAAATGCTTTCTTAATAATGCAACTGAATATTAATTACCGCTAAAGACAATAGACACGGTAATTCAACATATCTGATTACCATTCGTTACGGCCATTTCTCGGCACGAATTAATACATATTAAATCACCGTGCAGACAGTATTTCGTGTAGATAAATAGACGATCTAATATTCCTTATAAATCTTCCATACAAACTCTAATAGTTATTATAAAAGAATTATTGCTGTTTTATATGTCTCGTATTCATCCGATTTGAGGAATAGAAGTTCGTATTTAATCAACGCTCTCGTTTGATAATTTCTTCGTCGCGCAGAGATATCCAGCGTGTACTTACGCGTGCACTTAAGATAACTGATCTGGAAATAAATTGCATCATCATACAGAGATAAACTCACGTGTCTCGTCTTCGGAAGGCGCGCTGAAGTACGTGAAGTCTGCAAGTTGCATATTCCGACCGAAGAGGATTACGTCACGCTACAGGAAATATAATAATAGTTATAAAACTGTTTCGATGAGGGGATACTTCGATTAAACATACATCGTTAGGGGCAACACGCCATTACAAGATGACCTTGCTGTAATAATACGGCATTGCAGTTGTTCGTCATAGGTTTGCTCTTAATTCCTTTCCAAAGTTAAGTAAAATTAGTACACAACTCCTCGAACGATATTACATACACCGCGAACGCGGAAAGTTACAAGCCCGTGCTTTATATAGGAGATCGTGTACGACGAGACTCGCACGGACTGATCGAACGAGTTAGAACTCTTGCGAAAGTAGTAGACAAAGTCCATTTGACTTTCCATAAATTAACGCCACGATATTCGTTAAACTTTTTACACTAACGTATGATTTACAGAAAATCTTTGTAGGGCATCTAATATAGTTCGATTAAACGGACGAACCGTCGAAGGGAAAGTAATATTAGATTGTAATTAGTCAGATGATATTACATGCTGCTATAATTAGTAACGCGAAACGTTACGAGTTCGTATTCGATTTATTAAAAAAGAATCATATCGACGATCGAAAGAGTAACTGTTAAGTCGCATATTTTACTCCGTTGAAAATGATCGAATTGATGACATCATTTTGTATGCAATGGATGTAGGACAAAGGTCGTTTATTTGCAAGATGAGTAGTTTATGGCAACTCGCGTAAGATACTTGCAAGACTATGGCAGTATTAATTTCACATTTGCTGGAATCAGTTTAAGTCAGCTCATAAGTGCCGCTATGTCATGAAATGATTCAGGTTTCGCAGAATTGCAATAATGGTTCGCAGTAAAGTATTGTTCATTAATCTATAAATCATTACTGATCAAAAGCATGATATTCACTCTGCCAGAGTTGATATGCGCCTATAAAGATTATTCGGGCATTAGTAAAGAAATGTGTTGCGTAATCGACTGATTTTACTCAAAGAGTTATCTGTAAACGTTGTCGATACGTTTCCTTTAAAATGACGAACATTTCTAAGTAATACGCTTGCGTAATAAGATGTATGTATACTTATTAAATAATCCTGTTTTTCGTAATCAAACGATTACGAATGTGCGTCCACCGAATTGATAAGGTTGAATGTGAACTGGAGTATTTTTATCTGGTGTCATTTATCAAGCCATTAAAATAATTGGCTCCGTTCGATGTAAAACTACGATCGGAAGTGGAGGGGGGAAAAGAAATTAACGCCAGGGGAATGCATCTACACGTTTACATAAACGTGATAAATATCGTACATTGAACTTACGGTTTGTTTATCCTCTCTTCTTGCAATTTATGCGCGGAATATGAAACGGGCACTTAAAGTCCTCGTAAAATTTAGATTAAAAGCTCGCGGCGCATGCGCGCGAACATCTTCCTCCTCTTTAAATCCTCTTGCATTTAAGAAGATGAAAAGAATTATTGAAATATTAAAATAGATCGTTAGGTAAAATAAAAATAATCCTTCATCCAATCTTATTTGGACTTCTCGTAATGACGGATTAAATTGATATTAAATTGAAATTAAATTTTGATTTACCGATTAGATTGTTATTATAGATATGCAATATAAATAAACGACCAATTAGAAGCTTATCTTTGACACAGACTGAATAAATATAAGTCACAAATGGATGATAACAATCTACGGGAAACATTCGAAATTAAACAACGCTTACCAGATAACTTCTAAGATCATGTGATATAATAATACCGATAATGAAAAATAATATGTTGTGGCTGGAAATATGTTGATGCTGTAACACCTCTGGCTTTTATACAACCAATTTATTAAGTGTCACAGTTGTTATTATTGATAATTCGTACTTCAATTCTACAAATAATCATTCCAGTATTTGTCCGTTGTTATACACTACATTAGTTTCTTGCATTACTGGCACTTCTGAAATGTTGTTAATTGCTAGTTAATCACTAGTCGGTCACCGGTATGTGGACTTTAAAAAAATACTCAATTTTTGACTCTCTACGGCAGGGTTAAGCAAATTTCTTTCCGGAAATATTTTATATAAGTATCTTCGACTGAAGTACATCCATTCATAATTAAAGGATATGAATATCTAATTTTCTAATTAATCCTGATTAAAAGGAGTGAAAGTTAGAGCGCTCAACATTAAAATCTATAACAATAACGATCATAGAATAATATGATAATTAAGTAACTGATATATACAAGGAATTTGTGTTAATGGACAATGGTATTTCAGAGTTAAAATAATTATTGGAAATGATTTGCAGGCCCCTGCTTTAAGGACTAACTGTAAAGATACTGGTAGACCCACGAATGTTGGGCCCCGTTCGATTCACTGTTTTCATATCAAAAATTGATTATTTTTCTTGATACGTTATCACCTTTTTCTCTAACGACTACGGAACTGGCAAGCATTCGCAAAAACGCAATCGCAAAATACACAATTGTATTCCTATAAGCTGAGGTGACCATTCCTTCCACCTTTGAACGTTCTTACGTTTTGTAAAAATTTCAAACGGGTACTTATTACTTATTCTGCATTTCACGTAAATACTATTTTCATCTACAAAACCCTTGGTATATCGATTTCTTGAATTCATATTTTTATCGTACCCTGGAATATCACTTAAAATGAACACATCTAACACTTAACAGAAATCTAAGTTCTAATCGATTATGGAATTATATCTCATTGTCCGAACTTCTAATGTGACCATTCTTATGATAACAATTCATACAAATAATGCGGAACGTTAACGTGTCTCTTTTATTGGGTTGAGTCATAAATAAGTTCTGATTTCTTAAATAAAGTTTATGCGTCGATAAAACGGACTACAATGGACTTTAATCTAATACACATTCGCCGTCATTATTAATAATATCTTGCCATGTTTTAGGCAACCAGACGATTCCCCTTGCGTAAAATTCTGGTGGTTTTGAATACAAAAAGAAACTCTTGCATGAACGAAACTTATTTATGACTTGACCCAATATATTGTTGTTGTGTGCCTCCCGTTTTGAAATAGAAAATCTGGTCACCCTACTGTACTAATATGGCAATGTGATTACATACGGTATTCCTGCAGTATTGTAAATGGTACTTATTTGCTGTCTGTCCAGCATCATATAATTCTCCACGTCTGCGCACGTTCAAACAACTTTTTATATTCTGGACTATTTAGCACGTGTGCGAAAGTATATATATTTTATACGGAAGCACAGGCTATGAACTACGGTTACACGACTCCGCTAGTCTTATCTAGATTTCACCTAAGATCTACTCAGACTTCAGTTAACATTTATTTCATTACAGTCCTGCTTAAAAGAATAACATTATGATCGTTTTCTTTTTCCTTTAACGTCAGCTACAGCCTCTACTACGCTTAGATTTAATTAATACTGCATTTGGATCGACTAGACTTCATTATAGTTATCGTATACTGTCCTTAAAATTTATATTACTCTAATTTGACACAGATTTTTCGTATACAGTCTTAACGTTACTTATGATGATGTCGGTATTGTGCTAAAAATATGTCACAAGCTACAAAGTTTCTTTTCACTTTCCAATGGTTTTACTTTTTCCTTCCTTATCTGCTTTCAATTTCCTTTGTTTCTTTGGTCGTTATACCTTTTATTTAAGTACTTTATGGAATGTCTGTTATCAAACAGATTTTCGTATGGACAAAATAGTGCGTGACCGTTTTAGAACCTTTATCTTCATTTAAATAATGGGATTATATCATCTACGGCGATGCAATCGAATTGTTTCGTATATCGATTTAAATATGCTGTAAATTGTAAATCTCAAAATTAGTAAAGGATGTCATTGTAATAAGATGTTATTCTTTTGTACCTGTATACCTTCGCGATTTTATATACGACATGCACTAAGCCGGGTCTAATAAAATATTTAGAATCTGTAGGACTTGCTTGTGTGTTGTTGCAGTATCAATGGGATGGAAGTGTACCTATATATTAATTTGTATTAATTAAAATTATTATAACATCATCGTTCAACGTTACAACATAACGCCAGTGATGGCAAGAAAGAATCTCGAGACAACGTAATTATCCTGTATCATTCCTAATACTAAATGACTAGAATTTAAATAAAATCTATAGAATGTTGCCTTCAAGCAGAATAAAACGTGTCGAAATTCAGTATAGTTAAAGGAGTAGAAAATATAAGATTCTCGTTCTAGATACAACATATAAAACCTACGATTATCACCATTTATATCATACGCGTTGCAATAAGGAGTAATCAACAAATTCGTCAACAGTAATGATAATGTTGTGACAACGTTGTCGAGATAAAAATTAAAAAAAAATATACATCTCTTTCTATGGTATATCAACGAGTGCTCTTCGCGTTGTATACGGAATCAACTAAGTGTGTAATATCAACAACAACATACCTATCAGCTAACTATAAGTGTAAATAAGTCAAACTATAAAGCATACAAAATTCTTGTTGCTTCATATATTAGCACCATCATAATATTCGAAACTAAAGCTCATACTCTTTCGTAATAGTGGATACGTATTTGGCAAGTTCACTTTTCCGTGAAAATCATCTTTCTTAAAACCATTCTTCGTAACGGCTACCCATGGTTCATCTCATCAAATCAGCCGCCCTTTGTCTATCTCTATGAACCTCTCTGGGATGCATCCTCTTGCGATGCGAGAAACAATTTCCAGAACTTGCGAAAGCTTTGGGACAGTAAGGGCATTGATAAGGCCTTGCACCTGTATGCTGATTTATGTGAAACTTCAAATCCTGATTCCTCTTAAATGTTTTATCACAAAGCGGGCACGCGTGAGGCCTCAGATCCGAGTGCGTTATACTGTGTGCACGTAACGTTGAGTTTGTTGGATAAACTCTTCCGCATACGTTGCACGGGAATTGTATACCGCCGTGGTATTCCTTGTGCCGAAATAGATTCGATTGAGTCTTGAAACTAAACAAAGGAACAACATATATTATTCTATTACGTTTCAAGTTACAACATCTAATAGGATTAATATTGGAACAAGTAATAGAATTAATATTACATTCCATTAAGTCTCAAGGGAACTCCATGAAGATATAAAATGATGAACTTACATTCTACCACATCGGTCGCAACCATATTTTCCTTTAGGCCGATGAGTTTCCAAATGCACTTTCAGGTTTCCCTTGGTCGATATTTTCTTACTACAAATTGGACAGACAAAACTACCCGATGAATTATTATCTGTATTCGTGTGTAGCACGCCGTTGGTGGAGTAAACTTGTTGTGACCTTAGAATAGGCTTTCCATCGAATCTCCTTTTTTTAGGCAGATGAGACCATAAATGATTTTGTAGGTCGGCTTGCGATGTAAAAGAACGAGCGCATATCGTACATTCGTGCGGCTTAATTGATGCATTAGAATTAGTCTCTTCGCTATCTTCTTGCGATTTTATGCTGCCCTCATCTTTATTTTCTTCCTTTATGTTAGAGGTCCTGAAAAAAATGTGTTATTTGATAATTTTGTTAATCGTTTTGTTATTTCTTTGATAGTTAATGCAGTAATAAATCCACATACTTATTAATTAAGGACAATGGCTCAGGAGAATCTGTTCTCATTATTTTATCTTCGTTATCCGATTCCTCCGACGCATCCGTGGCAGATTGATCCATTCCACATTGCAAAAATATCATTGGATCTACTTTTACTTCCATTTCTTCCATGCTTGGAGTATGACATTTTTCTTCTTGAGTGAGTAATTCCGAGGGTCCCAGCGGTTCACCTTCAGCCAATATTTCGATCGCTCCCTGGAAGACATTTTGAGATTGCTACAAAATTAAATTTTCTTGTAAAGCTATATAACATGAATTATTTAGCGTTTGATTTTAAACATGCAATATATCGACTCTCGAAATAATTCTGTATAAGCAATAATTTGGAATACTTTTTAGTATGCACAAAATAACGGTGCTTTATGATAATTGCGTCGTACTTTTGTCAATATTGAATGTAATAATCCCCTGTCTTCCATCTTCTTCGTGGTTTCCTGCATATCCTTAATACTTTCTATCTCGACATCTTGTGATGTGTTTGTATTGTCAATATTGCTATATAATTGCATCCTTAATTTCTCTTGCGTCCTATATGCCATCATCGCAAAACGATGGACGCTTTCTAATCTTTTAATGCATGTGGCACACACCATCTTCGACAGTTTATCTTCCGACGACACCTAAAATATGATAAACAATATTAATACAATATATTTTTCTACGTGAAATTTATATTACACGACAAAATATTAATTACAAGGTAGTGTTAATTATGCATATAAATCGTACGAAATTGATCCCAAAGCTAAATAATTTATAACATCCCAAATATTTATTTGTAATTAGAGGCAGCCAGGTTGTTGACATCTTATCTTATTAAAAATGTAGCTACTCTTTTAGAATTTGACAATGATTAATTAATCAATTAATTAAAATATAATAATTTTGAGCAAAGCGATATTGATATTGCTTGGGAAATTAATTATTTTTTGACGCTTATTAATAATACCTCGCGCGTATATATTCCTGAATTTTCTCGATTTATGGATTTGTAAAAAAAAATATATTTTGTATTTATTCATAATCTTTAACATATTTATAAATACGGGTCTTTAATGGGCGATATCATTTTATTCGTGAACGCTTTCTATATCGAATCGTATTTATAGATGCGCTACTTACATAGCGCATACAGTATACTTATTGTAATCAATAAAATGCTAATTTTTAACACTTTCGTGCTCCGGTACAAAATGGATGCTTCCGGTACGAGTGCTTAAAAGCTCACCACTCACTCGTACATATCAATTAAAAAATGATTTTCGATTAATTCTAAACGATCATTTTTATATTATTATTTCATCTTTAATGTTTAATCCAATCGCGACATGGATGCCTTCTCTGTCGAATAACAATCGCGAAACTCTCATATTTCAATCATCTCATACAGCATTATTATTTATAATTACGAAAAATCATCTGCATTATTAAGTAACAACACCATCCTCATATTTCCGAGCGCAATATCAATATAAATAAATATTTATATTCATTAATTATTCCTGATAATTAATAAGTTTCCGATATTCATGTTTAAGAAATCAAATTATATGTTCTTCGTAAATAACGGAATTGTATTTTTTACGGAAGTATTTGTACAATTATTTACTTATAATTAATTAATTAATTAATTGTGTCTCGTATCGCGAATCAGGATAAAGAGTCTCATCTAAATGCTTTACGATCGCAGTGCATCTTTTAATTGATTAGTTGGCATTTTTTTGAAACACCTGATAATATGTAATTATTACGAAGCTCCGCTTTATTAATTACAAATCAATAATTACTGGCATCATACAAGCGTATAACGAGCATTCGATAATCTAGAAAAACCCGTGATCCCCCATGTCGTATATTTCGACTGGCGCACGGCGCGTCAACATAGACTCGAATTTTGAAAATCTCACACAGCTACGTCAGATTACGTCGAAGTATACGTACACGACACATGTACGGTGGTGAACGGGGTACACGGGTGAGGTGTGTGCGTGTAGAGCGGGACCCCCGTCACGATTTTGAAAAAGTTCCACGTACGTGGGAAAATATGATCCCTCTACACGCACACAATTTCAAAGTTCGCAGAGAGACACAAAGAGGCACGCACACACACTAGTCGTGCACTTGAAGAGTACGATGCGACACACGACTTACCAAGATGTAGAGATATTTTCGTATTTTGGTCTGCAGGTAGTGCCGTCTACCATCCTCAGCGAAAATGTGAACCCCGTCGTTGAAGCTCGGTATGTCACTAGCACAAATCCGACAGTGCAACTCGTCCTCGCGATCGCGTTCAAAATCGCGAACCGCCGTACCCATTTCAAAAAAACAACAGAAAAAAATAAACGCACCCGACGCGCGTACCCCCGATTAAACTCGCTCTCGCTTCTCTCTTAGAGAGGGAGAGAACTTTTTCTTTTCTACCCCCCTTCGAAACGTACCGTGGTCGTACGTCTCTTACAAAAAAATCTATGCGAAACTGTATCTCTCCCTCTTTCTTTCTCTTTCTCTCTGTATATATATATATATATATGTATCTGTGTGTATATATGTATATATAAATATATCTATATGTATATATTTTGTCTCACCACGATAGGTGCATCGTTTTCTTTCTTTCTTTATTTCCTTCTTTGTCTCTCTTTCTTCGTGTCTTTCATTCTTTCTCCCTCTTTTTCTCGCGCTCTCTCTCTCTCTCTCTTTCTCCTCGTTCCTCTCTTTTACTCCCTCTCTCTTTCAACCCTTTTTTTATATCTTCGCACGTCGATGAAAACCGTCGGAGATAAGCGTAGGAGATGATATATAACTTCAACGATGCATCTTTACGACGTGCCGGCGTATTTCAGGGGGTTGATTATTCTAACGATCTTTTTTTTCTACTTATGAGTAGCCCGGATTGGGTGAGATTACTCTCACGGCAGAACGTTGACGCTTTAAAAACGACGTCGGCGCCGGGCGTCGGCGTCTCCTCTCCCCGAAACGAGTGCTCAATACAAAATATATAATAGCATTCGTCGATTTGAAAAACATATGTATATAACCAATTGTTTTATTTATGGATTCCGTTCGTATTAAGACACATTATTATGATTTAGATCATGTACTGACTTTTCGAAGGCTCGGTATGAATTTAAAGTATATTTCAAGATTTGTCGCATAAATTGTCCTGCTTCATATTAATGAAACAATATCCATTGCTGGAAATAAAGAATAAAATGTATCAGCGCGGTGCTCTTAATTGGTCCGCCATCTTCTTTCGCCCATTCGTTTACATTTTTTCGTTCTTCGTCGTATTGATGTTTTCAAGAGTTTTAGATAGGCCTTCGTTGATAAGAAAATAGTTTGATGCTACAAGAAGTAGATGATATACCCGCAGTTCCGTTTGAAATTGATCGATGCGAAGGAAATTGATGAAAATCCTCGTAAAGTTTCCCGCCATTACGACAAACTCGTATTACTACGCGCCAATGGAGGGGGTGAAAGTTGGATGTTTTTGTCGCCGCGGAAAATAGTTCCGGGCACTTGCGAACGAACAGCCTCCCCCTTCGATATGCTGCGGCCCCATTTAAAAAAATCAATACTTAATAATTAGCAATTAATACACCCCCTCGAGTATACGGGAACGCAGACATTTTTCCCACCGTTAATCACTCTGTACGTATATATTCTGCTCGTTTTTTTCAACTATTTCAAATAGTTTACCGAGATTATGATTAACTGTGAAAATGCCTGTGATATACTTAATTGTATTAAACATATGATAATTGGTAATAATTAAATATTGTAGAAAACATCGACATCAACACCTGATGTTAAAGAATTCATATGCCTCGAAAATTATGACAAATTATGGTGAATTTGAAAATATTTATAAGAGACTGATTTGTGATTTTTAATTAATGTGAATCATTATTAACACAATGCACTTTCCATGAAACTATTAAAAATATGGCTACTCTTTAAGGAAAGGGGGAATACCTTATTACAAACATATTTAACTCAAGAATTTAGCCATTTAATATTTTACCAAATTATCTTTATAAACTCATAAAATAATAATTGTGGTAATACCAAATATGTACAACATGCATTTGTTTAATAAATAAAACTGATTGTAGAAGATTTATGAACACTCATGATCAGTTACATTTATTTTTGTTTACTCTATTAAAGCACATCTGATAAAGGATCATAAGAGCCAGCATTATATCAACATTTTGTTTTATTTTGGATTGGTAGGAATAACTTAAACTCTGCTGGCAGTTCATCCTCAGAATACAGTCTATCTGAAAAATATACCCGGCGTATCCTACAATTCGCATGTATTTGAACTCGCAATGTTTCCACATAATTTGTGCCATATGCGCGTCTAGTAAAGTCAGCCAAATTAAACTGAATCTGATTCCAACCATCATCCAGTCTCATTGGCATCGTACAAATGAATGGTTTTACCCTAGTTGTAGATTGGTAATTACTGGCCCTGAATCGTCTACGAACATTTTTGTCGTCGATTACCTAAAACATAACAGTGCAGTTCCAATTAGTCGAATTAAAGGAGCTACTGATTATTGAACAGAATATTACAGGTATTTAAAGTCATTATTTACCTGAACTTCAAACGTGAAGTACTTCTTCAGGTTTTTAATGATCATCACCAGGAATGGTAGCTTTATGCCCAATGTTTTTCTTGGGTCAGCTGGACAGGTGATATACGTTGTACTGACATTGCTCCCCAATATTTCTAATACAAGGCTCTGAATATCATTATCAGTAATTCTTTTAATATGTCCATTTCGAACTTTCTTATCCCAAATTTGTAGCGGCTTGCTACCGATACTATAAAGTATCGAAAGAAAACCACTTTGGAATGTGTTTTTAAACATATTCGATAGTTTTCGTTTGTTCTATCAAAACTTCAAGTTTCCTCGTCGATAATTACCTCTCACAAGAGACATGTATACAATTAACAAGATTGAAAATTTTGTATTCTTGCGAAGAGAAACTTAACCTTCTTCCATCTTATTAATGCCGACTCTTCGAATATAGCATTCTTTAAACGTTCCGCACATTCAAGCATACAAGCTTTTGTATATTTTAATAATTTCTCATCGGATGAATCATTTTTATATTCATATGTCACTTACTACAAACAATTTTGTTTTTTATAATATTTTAGATATGGTCATAACCTAGAACTGTTTAATCGATGTTGCCGTTGGTTCCTTGATGATACCGAAACGCAAGTAATCGATTTCCAACAATCGATTGTTACGCATTCTAACTTCCGATTTCGTTTTGAAGAATACAGTATCGAAATTTGTAATATTCTCGTCACTTTCAAAGTATATATAAATTAACAAGGATCTAGTTCACGAATAACTTTAATTTGCAACAAGTAAATGACAGAAAAAGCTAGGATTTTTATCAATAAGTCTTTATCCACGCAACAAACAAACTGAGGCAAAATGTTCTATGAATGATTCGTATAAATCAAAAATTCATATAGAAATTTCCAGACTTCCTCGAATATGTTTTTTAATCTATAATCAAACATTCTTCGAGAGTATCAAATTAATAAACAGTTTCCAAAAATACCAAGATATTATAAATGCGTTTATGAGAATTTAACATTTCCAACACATTTTCACAATCTCACAGCAACGAATCCAAAATTGAACAATGCAGAAACAAGGCGGTAATCGTGAACGTTTTTACAATTGTTTATTGATGTCAAATACAAACCGATAAAGTTGAAATAAGCAGTAGACCTCTACGTATTAAATAATCACGTTTTGTTTTGTTAAAATGGTGTTAACGTTTCGTCGGCATAAAAAATTTCATCAGTGTAAAACCTTTACTGCGACAAACCGACCACGTAAATTCTTGAGAAGATCAGTATCTTTTTTTTTGTCTTTCATTCTTTCCTGATCTGACGAAAATCATATTTCACAATCGCGTACTTTCCCCTAAGGAATGAACGAAGAGAAAGGAAAAGTGTCTAACTTATTACGAGTGCAAACTTTATCCTCCATGCCGTAACATTAGAAACAATAATCTTATTATTACAGTAATCACTTGTTCGATCTATCGTTAAAAAAGATAAGATTAGTATCTTTCGTGAAGGCGAACGTATACAGTTTCATGGCATTAACTCAACACAGATCGACTTAGCTTTACAATAAAAACGTGAAGACATTTCATTATTAATGTCTCTTCGGTTTTCATTGTGGTTAACCCTCGGACTATTATTCGGAGATTTACAATGGACTCAGCCATGTTAAGTCTTACGCGTAATTCCAGGATATCACTTCGAACTGTATATTTTTTCAATATATATATAGATATATACTAGTTGAAAATCGTCACAGTGAAATCCCGTATAATCTGTATTCATAACTCTGTCTAATACAACTCGAATATATTCATGACTACGTTCAATAATTGAAAATATTCGAAAGATCATCGGCCATCAAAAACATCGTCCATGAATTCAGAATGAATCGATAGAGGTTCAAAAAATATTGGAGGCATTAAGTTACATGTAATAAGGCCCACTATTTCAAATCTAATTAACCGAGTCGCATTGGAATGGACGATTCCAATGTCTCTTATATTCTTTGAACGTTCTGAATTCATGCGTGTTAATCCATTCTGAACAATTGGACGATGTTCCTGATTGCCCGGTTATTTATAATTTGTTAAATATAACAATAATAAGGTTACATAAATTTGTCCGTGATAAACAGAGTCATGTAGATATAGTCGGAGGGTTAAAAAGAGAATATGGATGATAAAATAAATCTGCAAAGTTTGTTCTTTTATTTTAACGGGCTCGCATTATTTCATGGAATTCTATTATCTTCATATTCCCTTTCAAGATACTTCCACTCCATGCACCTTAGCAATTAATACTTTATTCGCTTATCATGACTAACTATTGTATTATAGTTTACGTGGATAAAATAGGTCCTGCATTGTGGGTACAGTTTCGTAGGATTCATGATTCTCACCCTTTTCCCTCCTCATATGAAAAACTATGGGATTAAGACTATTACTTAACCACTACATTTATCTTCTCCGTGGTTCCATTTTTTTGGGGGACTGGAATAATGAATCCCACACAAAGAAAAGAAAGGCCCATCTATAACGCGATGCAATCGAACAAAGGAACATTTACATTAAACCCCTCGTCTAGTGTGGTTTCAGCAATTTTAGTTTGGAACATATTGTGTCGCAAAAAACATCCAAACCGGTCAAGTTTCACCTTATAATACAATTGATTCTGTCCAAAGTCCTCGGTTTGCGATACATCATATCGTTCCGTGGTAAAGCAATGAATTATATTACTCCAAAATTTAACAATGTCTTGTATTTGTTACTTCCCGTAGGATAGAAGAAATCCTCCCAAATAATACGACTGATATAATGAATATAAGATAAAATTCTTGCAAGAAATACGGTACCGAATCTTTGCGACAATACACCGACGCGCAAGCTACTTAAACGTTAATTGAACAAAAAGTACAAGTGGTACGTTTATACCGCATTCTCAGTGTTATCTTCATCCATTATAACTCACTCCTTTTTTTACTTTTTCTATCACCTCTTTATCGTCGCGACACACTTCCTGCAACGAGACAAGATTCACTGCGTCGTCTCAAAGCGCATCTTCTGTTCTCCCTCGTGTTAAAAGCGCAAATCATAATTCTACTGTTAATAACTCGTATGACGTAACGGAACAAATTTTGAATTACGGGCTACGTCGACATTATTTATACATCCAATACTTTGTCAATCTGCACGACCGCAGGATGTATGAAAATTCGAACGTCCTTTCACCCCTCAAAATCTTGTAAAACACGAATATAACCCCAGAATGCTTCTAGGCCCCAGTGAAAAGCAAATTGGGGCATAGGAAGGATGTGTATATCACATTACCTATCTTCAAGTTCAAATTCGAGTTTTCATAGAAGAGTTCAATACGTATAAGAATCTCCGACCTTTTCGCATCAAATTTGAAATCTGATTGCTTGAATCGTTTCCTATATGTAGTCTCTCAAAACCTAATACCTTAACATAAACCTTGTTATATTAAACGCATGTCTATTTTAAATGACTCTATTTCGATGGATCCAGAAAAGAAGCAATTAAGTATAATTAATTTGTCGAAGCTAAGAATTTCAATGAAAATCAAATCTACCGTCGTCTTGTAAGTTGTTCGCAATCTAATTTGACCAATCGGCTGGGGATCCTTTTGAAGTAGAAAACTCTCTACGAAATATCCACACCGAATTTCGTTCTGAAGAAATGCGTATTTTCGTACGACATTATTTTACACAGTTCGAAAATAACTTCATTAATAAGGATTCCACTTTGCTCAACAAAACGGAGGAAACATCTCATATGATCTAAGGCGATTTTCGTTAAAGCCATTTGGATCTATATTAAACTAAGATCCCCTGGAATCGTTATAACTGATTAACATGCAGACGCATGTTTCCGCATAGTAAGACAGAAATTTCTATTCACGAGAATGAGAAAGCCAAGGATTAAATAGAGAAATTAAGAGATGGCCGCATTTCATCTCAGATTTCGATAATTTCACTTAACATTTCTATAAATGTTGCTTCATGATCATAAACCACATCTATCTGGAGAATGACCATTTTCATTTATGACGAGTAAATAATGGCTCTTATTGTGGTCCTGTCAGTGAGGTCGTTACAATAAATATAGTAGAGTTAGTAACCACTGCTAGGATCACAATCTTGATCAAGCACCAATAAATCTTTCTACATCGACATACTACTATTTCCTTTTTAAGCGTAAAAATCTCCTTAAATTACATTCATATGTGTCAATAATGTGTACAACTCCTATACTTTGTATCACGCTAGTTTATGATCGTCACAGAAGTCTACCGAGTATCTATGGCGATCAAATTAGTTTTTCATTTATAAAAGAAAATGTTACTTTTTCTGTATGATTATATTGAGTTATCCTGCTTATTGGTGCTTGAGCATTGACCTCATGCAATTAAGGCACTGCAAAAGATTGATCTCTCACAGAAAGCTATTGATCTTCCAAATACACGGGTCGATTGGTTTACGAAATAACCGCGTAATAATGCGAAGATCAAGTTACATTATATAATGCGTCACATTTAAAAAGTTCCTGATGCAGTAAGGCTCATCAATGAGAGAAGAAGAGAGAAAGAGAGAGAGAGCATGTTTAGTAAGACAAAGACAAAGTTGATGATGGTGAAGTACTATGACGTACAATACTAACTGGTAATAATAATATAACGGAATATCGAATCTTGTGTCCCTTATATTCTTATATAGATAATAGCAGAAACTCTACAACATAATTTAAAATAATTACGATTAATAAAGTTATTGGTAGTAAAGTATACTAATAAAATCAGTTGATTAAAAAAATTTTTAGAAATCATATCTTCATTGTTAACTCGACAAGTAGTCGAAAGTTTTTTTGTTCCTTTGCAATGCCTTAAGACGGCATGGTTTGTAATGAAACTTAATACATTAATCTTAAATACTACGCAATTACTTATCGATAGTTCCATCCATTACATTGTTCTTAACTTGCATGCTAATGTGACTTCCATCGCCAGATGCACCTTTATCCTTCTTTGCTTGCGAGTTGGTTGCATTATCAAGGCCCAATTTATGTAAAATACGTAGGGCCTTTAATGCTGCCTCATTGCGACTGGCATTTTTTGTCGGTCCGGTACCATGACACACTTGTTGTGGATCTGTACTTAATGTTACAAGTGATAGATACTCCTTATTTATACCCTAAAAGAAATGTTATTTGTTTAAACCTTGCCTAGTTATCATAGATATGTTATATCTCATTAGAATCGCACAAAGCTAATCAGACTTTAATGATTACAACTACCTTGGGGTAATCACTGAAATCCACACTGAAATTAAATAATTGAGAGAGATATTTCAGCTGATCTTTGGGAGACACACTGGCTGGATTCTGTTGCTGTTGTCCACGCAATTCTTCAGCAACAATTTGTACACTAGGTCCACTACCTAACTTAGATTCTTGACCACCATCGACTAATAAAAGTCCAGGTACTAACTGACGTCCAATAGTTCCTAATTCAACGGTATTTCATAAGTGTATTTATATAGCAGAATTATAATGAAATATATAAGATTACGTTTACTTATAGTACAATTTACCTCCTACTGGATGAGATTGTGTTTCATTAACTTGATCGTCCTCCAAAAATGTCACCTTTCTCGGTTTTGTCTCTGTATTTTCACTTTCTCCGGTTTTAATAGATGGTTTTGCGGGTTGCGGTTGTGGCTTACTATAACCTAATTGAGCTAATAGAGCTTCTGCAGCCGCTCTTTTAGCTAACTTCTTATTAGGACCTACTCCTTGAGCAGTGTGCTGCCCCATAGTGACCTCCATAACAAATTCTCTACGTCTAGCTGCGCCTTTTTCCTGTATTATATTATAAACGGCTTCGCGTTCACGTTTACCCTGCTGTATTTGGACGAGACGAGAAACTGGATTAACTTCTTCAGCGGCATCGGACTCTGTACGTGGTTCTTGGTAATCCTTTATAAGATTCCGCGACTTCTTCTTCGTTGCTGGTGGTTTGCGTTTCACTCTTAGCGGACGATTCTGAATAGTATCAGGAAACGGAGGAAGACGATTTAGTTCTTCTAACATGAATTCTGCAGCATGTCTCTTGGAGACCTTTTTCGAGGGTCCCTCTCCTACTGTCACTTTATCTCCAACTGTGCATTTCGTTCTAAACGTTCGAATATGAGGTTTACCGATTTCCAGAATTACTTCGAAACTAACAGGTAAACCTCTTTTTAATGCTCTCTCATGAACTAATGATATGGGACTCTTTAATTCTGCAATTGGATCTTTCGTTTCACCTAATGTACCATTCTCTCCAGTGTTGCATGTATTGGATATTTCTTCTGGTAAAGGCAACTGGCGTAATTGTTCTAAAGCCTTGCTTGCTGCATCATGACGTGCTGTCTGACCCGTTACGCCTTTCCCAATAAACTCGCGCTCTCCTACCTAAAATTTATGGGATTCAGAAATATATCATATAAAGCTGAACTCATAATTTATAGATTTGTATAAACTGTTCAGTTCAAACCTTCAATGTAACAACATAGAGCGGTTCAGCATGAAATCCACGGTTGTACGTCGGGAAACGTGGATTAAACATTCGCGGATAATGTCCAAGACCATGCGTAACATACTGTTGCAAGCCTGCTGGAGGAGCTTGCTTGAATGCATATACAGTTGGTTCACCTCTTTTCATAGCCAAAGCATTAAGTTCAACAGTCGGTGGTAAATTGCCTGCAATATTATTAGTAACATTGTTAACCGTTTGAGTGCAACGGGCCTTTGCAAAAATACGGACGAAAAATGCCTTTAATCCTTTTAATGTGAAGGATCGCACTTCAAACGAACGTATAAAAAATGATATAAACGTATGGGTTTTTATCGTCTTTATAAAACTTGAGGTGGAAGTTCCTTGCGACATCCGCTGGCATTTTTCGACATGGAACCGGAGAAACGCGATCGCGTCGTCTGACACGCAAACGCTTAATTAAATAAGAATGATTTTATGGTTTATATAATGCAGAGGAATTGTAATTACCAGAACTACTGAAACATTTTCCAGGATGCCCAACTCTCATTGCCTTTGTAGGTTTTGGTGGAGGCCGCCTGTACCAAGTACTATTTAAGGCTTCAGTAGCAGCACTGTGCTGTGCTTTCTTGATGCTGGGACCTTCTGCAACATATTCTTCTTCTCCAAGCTTTAATGTCACTGTGAATCGTTTCTTGTGCGCTGGTCCTTGTTCATTAGTCAATCTATATTGATGTTGAACCTTATTAAAACGTGCTAACTCATTCAACAAGCACATTGGTGTTTTTTCTTTCATGTTTGCCAAAGCTGGATCA
The DNA here is from genome assembly GCA_910591585.2 of Nysson spinosus. NCBI lineage: Eukaryota > Metazoa > Arthropoda > Insecta > Hymenoptera > Crabronidae > Nysson > Nysson spinosus. Next base: position 13,195,969 of record OU342830.1, on the reverse strand, counting down.
GTCATAATGACATGATTTTGAGTGGATGGACTCTGATCTCTGGACTCTTCATTGTTGCTATCATTAAGAGCTAGTTTAGGTGGTTCTATAGTTTGAGATTGTTGTATATGAGACTGCTGAATGTGAGACTGCTGAACATGTTGTTGTTGAGACTGATTTTGTTGATTGTTTTGCTGCTGTTGATATTGTGGTGGTTGTATATTTGGATTTTGTAGAGACACAGAGACAGGGTTCGTTTGATCTTTCAAGCCAACTGTACCAACCATGGTGCCTACACATACAAAATATAAGGACATGAATAACATAATGAAACTAATAGCAGTTAGAAGAATATGATTATGATAATTGCAATATTTTATAAGCATACCATTTGTATTGTGTGTATTCATGCCCATCAACATTGGTTGCCTTGGACTCGCGTGAGGTGGTCCAGGATGTTGCATATGATGGATATGCTGTTGATGGGGGGGCATGGACAGTATTTGTTGATGTGGATTCCGATGCGGTAAAGGATGCTGAGGCTGATGTAATGGGGCCATATTTGCCTGCTGCATGGGTCGCATCGGACCACCCATTCTAATACAAGATAATAGTACATCAGGTAATGACAATGGTATTTGTCATGTAACCAACTTACTGTACATTATTTAATACAATTGACACTGGGCATGTACATATACAAAATGTAATTATAATATCAAATAAAGTACCTATTATGATCTCGGAGTTGGTTTTGCATTGAATGATATTGGTGCCGTAACATCATCTAAAACCTACACAGAGAAACCTGCAATGGAACACATATTAATTAGTCCAAAAGTATTACCAGAAGAATATATAATAATTGGACACTATGTGATGAATTAATCCTATTTCTTTGAAGCTACAGTCATAAAAATTTCAGTAATCAATTTGATAAAGAAGATCATTATCATTTTAAATACTACAGCATCAAAAATGAGCTGTAATTATTCTGATACTAGTTCAAATAAACATAGTAACAGTATAATTAGTAAGTCCACTTATAATGAAAAGTGAAAGTACATCAACTGAACAGTAATGGTATACATAAGAATTATCGAATATGAAAAGCATTAACATTATTAAACGTACAATAAAACGTGCCATCGTAGATTTGCTGAAAGAACTTTAAAAACAACCGACTGATGTCGGTTCGAATTTGACAGTGTTAGAAATGCGTGCGATATGCAGCGGGATATTATGTTAACGTGAAATACTGATTAACAGGCAGAAACTGTGAATACGTCGGAAGAGTTAACAGCAATGTTGTCTATAAATAAGGCAGTCGATAGACAATGGGCTTGGCCCGGCTATTTGGCAGCGGGACTATGCGGTCGAATTTTCTTACCGAAGTTGATTCTATTTCACGAAAATTTTCAGCGTATTAAACGGTAAAATTTCCGGCGAAACAGATCTGCCACTCTAGCGAACACTGCCAGGCCCTTTACACGGCTATTGGCAAACAGTAAAGAAAAATCGTCTGTAGACTAAAATGCGGCCATTTTGATGTGAGACCTTACGGCCACCGTTTCCCATCCCTTCCAACAGGACACCCTACTTGCCGATTTTTTCAAAACTCTAATTCATCGATTTCACCTATCGATAGTTCGACTTTCTTTGAAATTCCGAACTGTGTCTGTTGAAATGTCGCAACAGTTTTTCCCAGGAAAAATCATTTTTTCTAAGAATACCTTCATCTTATACATAATGTACACTTGAATAAATTGTAACAGTGAATATGATTTTACTACGTGGGAAGGACAATTGAAACCGCAATGAAATAATAATTAGAATAAAATGCCCGAATTAATGTGAACTTAAACATTATTTTTTATGATAATTGAATATTGTGATTTACAGGGACATCTTTTGCGATTCGTACTTGGCCAAGTATATATGAAAATATATGCAAATAGAGAGATAAGAAGCAATTAATAAACATATATGCACACAATTTTACCAAAATGAAACTACTGTTAACAATAATTAAATACGTATCAAGGCTGATACAAAAATGTTATTAAGTTCTATTATGTTTTATCTTAAATTGAAAATAATCAACATTTCTTCATATCTGAGGCCAAAACCTAAAAAAAATTCATTTTGCAAACTGTCGATCGATATTATTTTTTTAGGAGAAAATCAACGAATTTGAACATGGATCTCTAGAATCGTCGAAGGTTAATAACGTTTCGCCGTAATGTGAGATTTCAACTGTCTTTCAATCTTTTTATTTTTCCTTCAAGCTTATCTGCTAAATTCTTTTTTAAAATATAAACGTAAAAATGGAACAATCATTTCAATATGAATTTTGTTAATAATAATAATCATTAATGCACGTTTCTATATACAATAGTATATGTACAGTAACGCATTTACTGCTATCATTCATTGTAGGTACAATTGAAATGAAACGTTCATTTACCAGGATAATACCGTTGGTGTTTGCGTTAAAAAAAGATTCGCGCAAACAGGATACAATAAATTACGTGTCAAGGACCATGTACAGTCGTGAAGAGTAAAGTGACATTGTTATGCCTTCTTGTAGTACAAAGACTAACAAAGAATACCTGGCTTGCACAGTCTTTGGAGTAAGTATAAAGTACGCCATTTTCATTGAGATTTCTGCTACTCCGTAATATTGCATGATGTCAATTTTCTAACACGTTCATTACATTAATTCTTCAGAGAACAATGATATAAAAAGTCTCCCACCTTTTTAGCACTGGGATGTTTTTCATACCACCTTGTCATTTTACGTCATAGTTCATCGTTTATAAATAAAACAAACCTACTTTGATATTTTTTTGTAATAAATTTTCTCTGCAACTAGTGCCTTTTTTGTCTTAAAATCCTGTGCCGCAAACAGTTAAATTAACTAACACGTATTTTCTGCAGGCCTTCATTCAAGACTCGAGTCAGTAGCTTGGATCTATGTGTGAATCATGCCCCACAAGAAGGCACATGGACATCTCATATTCTGCACAGTGTAGAGGATTAAATTAACCACAGAATTGAAATCAAAGCACATTTCTTTAACACGTTGAGCGCCACGCCGAAATCCGTGTTATACGATACCTCGCGATACGCGTCCGTAACGTCTATATAACGTGTAAAAATAAAATTGTTTAAGCGCTCTACGATACGAAAATTTGACGATTAGCGATATATTTGATTCAAGTTTGAATAATATTGGTCACCGGTGACCACCATGGCGTTCAACGTGTTAAAAAGAATATCATTGTAATCCTGATGATGTTGCAATGATCATCCGCATATGATAGAACGAGTGATCTTGCAACGGAAAGATTACAAGCTTCACAAACGTAAAAAGGGAACTCATGATCGCATTACGTAGACGATAGTATTCTTTTCTTCTTATCATCTATTAATTCATTATAGAATCGCACTTCGTGTTATATCGATTTAACTTTCTTATTAATTTCTCTTTGGAGCCAATAAGCGTCTAGCATCATCGTCCCCGAGACTCAGCTATGCTCCGTTATTATAAAATAATTTATTAAACGTTTAACGGTCTCAATTAATAAATACTATACGATATACATTTCCGCTAATAAATTTACAAAGAGCTGGATACAGATATTTTTTAATGTCCATATTTAGAAAAGCGCAGGCCGATTATCTTACTGTAAGTTTATTCATTTAATTCCATCCAATATAAAACGATCGTGATCGTGGCTTTTGTATATTTATAAATCTGTACAAAGTACAAAGGAAGTCTACAAATGGAAAGTTTAACGAATTAGTTTAATATAAAATGGACGCTAGAAAATCTTCGTAAATACTCTTCTATATATACATACATATATATTAATAATGCAATGATACGTATGATATGTCGTAATATATCCGATGCCCGTTTTTCTTCATTTCATTTCATAATTACAAAATAAAGAGCACAGAGAGAGTTCCCTTATTAAATAATTATTTATGATACAGCGAATGTGTTAATGGTTTTTTTTACAGACGATCGATAAGTAAGATAATCTTCCTGGTCATTAAAGCTAGGACAGTCTATGTAGTATTTGGTCAAATCACTATCATTTCTTATAAATAATAACAAGTGACTTTGACATTATTCGTATAAATTACCATTACTACTTGTACATGATTTCAACCCACTTTTGCTGTTGCAATTATTAAACATTTTCCAGATCTAGTACATAATCTGCAATGAACTACAATACTCAAATATGAAAGGGTCATTTACATTTCACGTTTACAGTTTTTCTTACAAACGGTACGAAAGTGGTTACTCGTCGGCGATTACTCTTTTTGGAATGGAAAGTAAGAAATATCTTTCGATTCTATGTATATCATCTAATATTAGGAATTTTTACAAAATCTAAATGAAAATATGAGCAGAAAAGTCGGTTGCAAATCAGTACAATACCCCGCAAATTTCCAATAGCATTAGGCACTGTCAACCCTTCGTCAAACATTTTCGATGAATTCAGTTCTCTGAAATGATATTGAATATAAAAACTGCATTCCATTGTATATGCTTTTTAATAATAAAAGAGCAGCGCTATGTACACAGATAATACCGGAAAGAAGATTTACTGTGATAGAGATGGTTCTATTTTGATGGCATTTTAATTTAGCGTATTACACAATAAAATACGTAGGTGGGTTTCATTTCATCTTTCTTTAGTTACAAATTATTTTTCACAATTTTCTCTTTTTTTTAAACAAAAAATATGTATTCGATCTTGGAAAAGATACCGAACAATGCATCTTCTCATTTATCCATAGAAATCAGATCTCAATTTAGCTTTACAATATTAACAACGTATATAACAAAATTTAGAGACGATTACCGCATAACGCTCAACTACAATATTTCATTAAACTTATTATTTAATTATGGCTTAGATCACAATACCGAACACTATGCTTCGCGAGCAACCACCAAAAAGTGTGAAAATGGATCATAAACAAAGTATGCGCATTATTATTCTGTTTTTATGTGTGATGTAGCCTCTATTGAATGTGCAGCTGGTAGAATCGTGTGGTATCATTTGATTGATATTGTACTTATTCAGGAATTTATTTGTATTCATAAAGTGTTCAGATATTCATTTGATAAAATACATAATCCGTTTACTGGTATTCTGTTATTAACAAGTATGATTTATAACGTTTTTGGAAAAATGCACGTCTCGAATGCCAGCATTGGAGACCTAGTAGACCTCACGTTATCATTCGAAGAATAACGTTGAAACACAAAGAAAGATTTCGTTAAATGTAAACAATCTTATCTTCCAATTACTCCTAATACCACTCTGTTTTATCATCACTGTGAAACGACCAACATAAACCAAGCGATATTATTTATATTGATAGAATTTCTACCGAAGAAACGATTCATATTCCATGTCAAGTAGTTGCGCACTGGTTAATTAAATGAAGAACTGCAAAGTTGCGAATTTGGAATATTTAATAAACAAATACAAGTGGATGGTTTCTTCACTGTAAAAGTTTATACGTTTACAAAGTTTATGTTTCTGTTGACAAGGCGTTATTGTCGTGGTGCGTACACGTGAAACTCTCACAGAGACGAGGATGACAAACAATATAATGTGTATATACATGTACTTCTACCAACTGTACAGTCGCAAAGTGAAAATTATGAAGAGACAAAAGAAAACGGAGTATTCCAAATTGTTATATCTCCCTGGTTGACATATCCAAAATGCTATTTATCTATTCCTTTAAGTTTATCAATCATTGTTATCACTTCTGCGCGTTGTGGCAATGTACACCCTTTTTTGTAATTCTTTAGGTACACTTGTCGCTCTTACAATTTTACGACTCGTTTTGTGGGATACCTTAACGTATCCCACCCGCGTTATCCCTGTTCTTTGTTCATTGGATTCTTAGTTTCATTATTGTGAATAATGCCCTGAATACGCATATGGAATTCCTTAGCTTATTTTCGTGGCACCATTGTGATTCATCTTGTGATTTATAGTCCAACTATCTTCTTGTACAGTTTTAAGATACTCCTCTAACAACGAAGCCAAATTACGTCTCTTAAATCGTAACGATTCCTTTACGATGTCTCGTAAAAATGCAAGTCGTATATCTAGAGTCCCCTGAATTTGGTGCAAGTGTGAAAATAGTGTCGCATAATCTGAAAGAAAACACGATATTGTATGGATTTAATATCGAAAATCGTGCTATTATCCGTATATAATTATTCTTTGCACGAGAATGATGTGTTTGAAAATTCAAAGCAATGTAAACAATTAACAGTAAGATTTAATACTAGCGGAGCTGACGAATTTTACAAAGGAATGTAATAGCTAATAAACGTTTTTATAATACTATGATCTAACATTGTTAGTGGGATATACAAAATTCGACTTACTTGTTCCTCTCCTTCGCACTTCTTTATAGACGAGTTCTCTAACGGACAAATTATGCCTCCTGATATCTTCTAGTTCTTTCTTGGTAAGAACCTTTTCCTTCTCCACTTTGGCATCCCGTTTCTCTTCCACGTGATTCGTTAATCTTTCGTCAGCTAAACTATCAACTTTCACACTACTTTCAACACTATCGTTTGGAGGTAGTTTGTTACACTCACTTCTAACGGTTTCTGTTCTTTCGGGTTTAACTTCGGCATTCGGGACGTCGATGTTATTAACTACAGGGGTCAAAGTTGGTGGGACATCCACATGGTTATTAACATGTTCCACTGGAATTGGCTCAAAGACCGGCGTCGTTGGAATTTCTGCAACTCCGTTGACCATTTTCTCAGAAGAGTTCGTGCTCGGTGGATTCGATATACTAGGTGTGCAGTTCGTATTTGGTAATGCATTGGGTTCGGCAGTCGGTATCACTTGATTTTTTGTTTCATCCATCCATGGAATTGGCGAACTTGGCGGTGTATTTGGAGGAGTATACGAAGGTCTTCGTACAACTACATCTTTCGGAATTGGACCCGGTTTTCGTTTGTTAGGTGGTGGTCTTGAAGCTAAAGAGCCTCCGCCATCTGAAGGTGGTAAAGTTCTTTTAAGGCCACCTTTGGATGTTGACGATGTTGCTCCTACCATGTCAATGTCAGCTTCGTCCACCATCATCCTCTTATCGATCTTGAAAGGATTGCCTGAAATTTAAACAATAAACCATTACATTTATTTATTGAAGCCTTAAATCCTTTTTACTGCAATAAGTATTAATATTTACCAAACATATGTTGCCTAACAGGAACACTTTCAATTTCTCTTAAAGGAGGAGTCATACGTTTTAAATATTCTTGATAATTTCCCATTTGTGCTAAAGGCATTGAATGAACGTAATCGTCATCGAGTAACTTCGTATGTAATAATCCCGGTTGTAAAAAGTTGGCGCGCATTCTTACAACTTGGTCTAGAAGTGATTTTCTTGGTACGTCAAAAGCATTTCTGTAGCTCTGCGCACCGCGTTGTTGATTCCTTACTAACCCAACTACAAAACCACCAAATTCATTCAATTGATCCCGAAGGCCTGTAAACTTGTCTTGCAACAATGGATGCGATACCTGAACAAGAATTATAATATTTGGTTTAATTCGAAATTTATGTAGAGAGATTAAGTATATGTAATCAATGGCAAGTGAGTAAATCTTACTAGGTCCTTTTTTAGTGCAGTTCTAGGAATTACTCTTACTCCTTCCGTTATAGTTGTTGTACTACCATTTGCTAAATTCTTAGTCATATTAGCAGCTGCTAGTTGCTTAGATAAAACTTCACTACAGAGCCTGTCGAATTCGATCTTAGCTTGATTTTTCAATCTCTTCAGGTAATTTAAGACACTATAGGATAGGGAGTTATCCATGTTATCAGGAATTAAGGTTTGAGCCAATGGAGCTGGTGCACCCATTCTGGTCAATGCTCTTCTCAGGGACTGTAACATGAATTAATTTGTAGTCAATTCAAATAAACTCATGAATTTTTTTCAATAAAAGTATTAGGAATATGTAAAACTTACCGCTGCATAATAAGTAGGCATAGTTCTCATATAATTCTGAAATTGTGTCCTCCACTCATTGGTCGGTTTCAATCTGTGTACTTTGAAGAGCTCTTCCAGTAAAGGTAAAAGCACCGGATAATTATAGGGCATAACAAACAGATTCACACACGTTAAGTTTGTGCTTGCTTTCAAGTACCCAAATGGATGACCCACTTCACTCGATTTATACGAATTCGCGACGAACACTTGCCAACAAATCGTCGGTTGTTTTCTGGCTAGTATATACTGCGTTAATGGACTGGGTTCCAGTTCATATTTATCAAACGGAAGATTTTCTATCACCATTGGTTCTTGACTGGTACAAGTGAATTTAACGTTTGGATGAGCCGATCTAGGCGGTAACGAACTAGCACTGAGGTCGGGCCAAAAACTCTCAGGGATTGGCCAAAATCCAACTGCAAAACCCTTTTGGGCTGATCGCGGAACGTAAATCAATCTTCTGCAGGAATGCCAGGCTGTATTTCCTGGTGCTGTTGGGTTGAGAGGATATTGTGCTCGCGACCCATTCGTGGTACTGTTCTCTTCGTCGTTCTCATCATCATCTACATGCTGTGCATCATTAGTTAACGGCGGTGGATCTGGCCCGATTTTTTCGAAATTTATTACTACACCAGATTGTACTTTCTGTACCAAAGAGTCTATACACTGCATCATCATTCTGAACGATGTTATACAATACGAACGGCCTGTTTCAATAATAACTCTTTGAATACATAACTTTTCACAAAGACATCACATTAAGTTATATTATACAATAAGGTTTTGCCCTCCAAATTCGACTTTTTGCAAATCAAATACGTCCGTTTCCAATTCAAGATTTTCTACAAAATTGTTTTCTTCAGCATTTATAATAAAGATTAAATCAAAGGAAAATTTATTCCTAAGAAATTCATAATTTTATTGTATGTAATATAAAGATGTACATGAAACAGTTATTTAATTGTAATTTCCAATTCATTAGATATTAAGTTCCTATTGCAAACAGGTGAACTTGATTAGCAAAAAGTTGAATTTGATTTACAGAAGGGTGAATTTGATTTGTGAAAGGATGAATTTGGAGTGCAAAACCTGTAATATGTAATATATAAATATAAAAGAAATATAATAGTACTAATGATTACCTCCAGTAACTTCACACATAGCATCTATGGGAGAAGAATCACTGGCAACTAGACCAGTATCTCTTTCAACAGCTGGTGTTCCTGATAATCTTAATACCAAAGAAAATAATCTTTGGTCCCATCTAAATGGCTCTTTTGTTAATTCAGATCCAGGAATAGGAGAATGCATGGGCAAGGTGAACTATTAACAATAAAATGTGTCTGTTATTAATATCTTTCCCACACAATGATAAACCAATTATTTGTATGTCTGGTAATCCTTTCTAAAATTAATAACATTAGGGGTATCAGAATGTAGAAAGGATAATGTTTAATATGAAAATATAAATGATGTCTTATAAAGTATGTGAAAAAGGATTGCTTTCCAGGACCCCTAATATATCAATTCTGTAAGCTGCATTAATCAAATGAACAACAAACTCACATCCTGATGAACTCCACTGTTGGTGGTATATTTTCCTCCATCAGTGATAACAACTATCACTGAGGGTTCTAGGTAAAATGGACATCTACCTTGGCCATATGTGTCTATTCCTGTTTGCATACGGTTTATATTCAATACATCCAAGGCATGTTTTAATGCAGCACCTAATGTTGTCATTCCAACACATTGTAAGTTTTTAAGCTCGTTCATAAAAGTTGCTAAATTTTCTTTCCATCCAGCCTAAAAGGTGAAGTAGATTTTTTAGTATAAAACTACAAGACAACATGTGAATTTTATTTTCATTCATGTAAACATACACACATATATGTTTGAACCAACAAATAATGTTTGCAAACAAACTTATCAAGATCTTTTATCAGTATAATAAAGGTGTCCTCTTACAATATCAGTTATAATCTATCTACTTGTTATGAAATGGGGCATCGAATAAAAGATAAAGTTCCACGAAATTTGATTCGGGATACGATAGCAGAACATACTGTTAAGATTAAAAGTAGCAAAAGAATAAGAGTATACATCTTTGTTACGATAAGTTTTATGTTATGGAGAGAAGGTTTGTAAATTTCGCGCGTTTGAAGTAACAGGAGGGCGCTAAGGGCCCTCATGGGCTCTGACCCCCCACCCAGCTGACATTACTACCCAGAATGCTACTCTTCCCTAACGAAGAGATCTTCGAAGGACGAAGAGACACGGCAAATGCACGGTGCACGTCGTCGATTCCCCGCTCTGTATATCAATTATTCAGCTGACGGAGGAAGTGAAGTACACACTTACAGGTGTACTATACCGGCGCTTGCTCCGGGTCACCAAACTTATGGATGCGTTTCAAAGAAGGAAATAAAAGGAATACATCGAGGAGAAGATGAGAGATTTCTAGAGAGGAGAGAAATCGTTGGATGCCTGATGTACCACGAGTTAATATGGAACCTTTAAAAAAGGACGAGTGTGTGTATGGTGTGTGTGTGTGTCACGAAAGAGACACGAAATCTAGAGAGAAAGAGACAGATGATCGAATGCGAGCGAGCGAGAAAGAAATAGGGAACGTAGAGCACGATCTGGTATACGAAAGAGGAGACGTACCTTGATATTCTGGGGCGGATCTTCGAAGGTCAGGAGCATATAACGATCCCCACGGCTCTCCGGTGATCTCTGTCTTACCTGTAAAAAAGGGGGGTTATGAAATTGAAATAAGAAACAGAATGAGAAATACGACGGCGGGTTGTTATCCACATTGGTGGTGTTCGCGAACAAGGACGGTGGAGCCGTGAAGGCTCATCACGAGTCGCGGGCACCCGCGGACATATCGGAAAAACTTCCCGGCCGGGAAAGCTGTGTGACTGGCGTACCTTCACGAAAGTCTCCACGGCGCTCTTGGCTACATCCAAAAGCGTGGGCCGCCCGCCCAAATATGCCCTCTGATTCATGGAGGCCGACGTGTCGATCAAAAAGACTATTATGGTCATCTTCGCGAGGCGAACCCGCTCGTTCTCCTCGGTCGTAACTGCGGCCCGAGAGACCTCCCGTAGTCAGAACTAGCTAGCTAGGAGCCCTACGACGGCGTGGCGCATAGCTGCTTCAACCATTCAACGTTCCGGAATACGTTCCGAAAAACTTCTCTTTTATCGTAACGGCGCCCGCTTCGTTCTTACTCTTTCTCCGTTTTCTCGCCCTCTCTCTTTTCCTTTTTCTATGTATGTATATATCTATGTACGTATATATACATATATATAGATAAATAGATATATATATGCATGTATATGTATATATGTATAACGTCAACGTATATACGTTGTCTCTACTTTTCTCTTTTTCCCTCTCTCTCTGTTTTACTCTTTACTCTCCCCCTCTCTCTCTCTCTACACCGATCCCACGAATCTGCTGCTACGCCGCGCGGCTCTGGTGCTCGAATGTGTGTGCTGGTACGACAGCAGCGCAGGATAGCAGCTGAAATGCAGCCACGAGATCGCGAGTCGTGAGTTGGACAGGTCTGTCTCTTCGCCAGCCTGCCTCGCTTTGCTCTCGACGGTTCCCTTTCCTTTCTATCTCCCTACTACATCTCCCTTCTCTCTCTCGATATTCCTTTACTTTCTCCGTTACACCCGGCTACTCTTTCTCGGTCCCTCTTGCTTTACTACGGGTACAGTCTCTCCTCGTTGCTTTTCCTTCTGCTTTGTCTTTCTACTCTTTCCGGCGCGTACACCTCGTGGAAGCACCGTCTTCTCTCGCGCATTAGTCTTCTCTCACTCGATGCAAAACGACAGGAACATCATCCGTCTCCGTCGAGCGCTACCTCGTCTCTGTTCACGATATATATCGCTGTCTCCCTCGCGGTCACACTGCGTCGTGGCCCACGTGATCAAATCAACCCTCCTCCGATTGGTTCTTCTCCCACCCCGTCACTTGTCGTCGTTGCTTGACGAACACACGCTCACCTTACGCGCTGTATGAGTGCGTGTCACCGACGACGCTGTTTACTTCTGTCGAATGAACTGTCGGTTAAATACTACACGTTTTACGCGTTGCGGATACAGTAGTTTTGCGCCGCGGTTAAGTTGCCCTTTTCTCCCGGCTCTTTTCATGAATTGTTTCTAATGATATATACGAATAAAGATAATATTAATTAGTATCAGTTTCTGTATTATAACCTGATTATATCCCGTTCGCTGTACATTCGCACGATTCACTTTATAAAGTTTAAAGCCGATACCATGTTGCTTCAGTCGAGATATTCTTTTCGATGAACTCGTTTTATTCCATTGTTTTTCACACAAAATCATAAAGATTGAGCTTAAACATTTTTAAACAACAGCAAAGTATAAGAAGTTACATCGAAGAGCAATAAACGATTCCGTAATTTTATTGTTTGCAGAACAAAAATAAGAAGAGTTTGTACATTAAGAAAAAAAACTAACGCTTAATGATTCGTCCGTTAATTCGCTTGTGATTGGTCAATGCTGAATTTAATAACCAATCGTTTATACAAAACTATCACTGTGTTTTTTGGCTCAGCTGATCGGACGCGTTAACCAATCGCAGATACCCTTTTCAATACTGCTCTCAAATGTGACAATCTAGGGAGCTGATTGGTCGATTTCAAATTTCAAAGAAACCGCGTTTCAACGAATAGCTCTATATTAGATCACAGATAAGTTTATATCTCGTCTGTGATTTGATTCGTAGTTCATAGAAAAGTATAGCAAATGCGAGTTAGTATAGCAAATTAATAACTGATGGTTATTAAAACGCAGTTATAAAATAATAACAGAATAGAAGTCTTACCATGGATAAGGAAAGTCCAAAAAAACGGCAAAAGACGTCTAATCTCATAGAGAAGTTTGTCATTAATAGGAACGATGTAAGAGTTTTGATTAAAGAAACGTTTTCAAACTTGCATTTTACGTTACATAGTTCTACAACTAATTATATTTTATACTTCTCAGGCGGCAAAATCTGTAATAGAGTTCGATTTTAATAAAAAGCGCGTTCGAATGCTCTCAAACTCGAATGATATTAGAATTGAATCGAAAGGAATTTTGTACTGGATGTTCCGCGATTCCAGAGTTCAGGGTAAATTTGTGATAAAAAAATATATGCGTATAGCTATAGGACTTAAAACGCGTACATCACACGAAAACTGTTAATTACAAATAATTCAGTTTTCTTAGCATTTATTAAATGTATTTTAAATTGTTCATAAATGGCGATATTTTCGACAACACATGCGTAGAATTCTTTATTGCACATTATGTTTTAAGTAATCTATATGACTCACATTTTTAACATGCTAATTGACAGAGTAATCACTGCAACTATGAGCTTCAAATATTTAATTTTTTCCCTGTAAACATAAACTGCGAACTTTTAGATAACTGGGCATTTTTGTTTGCACAAAGAGTTGCATTAAAAAATAAGCTGCCACTCCATGTGTGCTTCTGCATACTTCCAAAATTCCTCGACTCCACTATGCGCCATTACAAGTTTCTTATAAAAGGTTTAATGGAAGTAGAGGAGGAATGTAAAACATTGAATATAAATTTCCATTTGCTCCAAGGACAACCTAATGTAGAAGTTCTTCAATTTGTAAAAGAATATGATATGGGAGCATTAATCACAGACTTTTGTCCATTAAGATTACCTATGTTTTGGGTTAACGATTTACAGAAGAATCTTCCAAAAGATGTTCCAATGTGTCAAGTAAATAAGATATTCTTCACTACATTATCCACTGTCAAGTAAATTTTCATCATATTAGTTCCCTAAAAGGTGGATGCACATAATATAGTACCATGTTGGCACGCATCGTCAAAGCTGGAGTTTGCTGCTAAGACTATCAGAAGTAAAATAAATACAAAACTAGAAGAATTTTTAACAGAATTTCCACCTATTGTGAAACATGATTATATTACTGATCAAATATTCAAGAAGAACAATTGGAATGTTGCTCTAAAAAAGGTACAAGCAGATCCAACTGTAGATGAAATTACTTGGGCCAAGCCAGGTTACAAGCAGGGTGTCAAAGAGTTGGAGAATTTTATAAACGATCGTCTAAAAATCTTTGAGAATGAACGTAATAATCCATTATCAAATGCCATTAGTAACTTATCACCTTGGTTTCACTTTGGTATGATATCAGTGCAACGTTGCATTTTGGAAATAATGAAGTATAAGCCGAAGTATCCGAAATCTGTGGATTCCTTTCTAGAACAAGCTATTATAAGACGGGAGCTTAGCGACAATTTCTGCTTTTATAACGAAAATTATGACCTCGTAAAAGGAGCTCATACTTGGGCGATCAAAACTTTGGACGATCATCGGTAAAATAAAATTCCTGTTCTATTAAGTGTCTATTGGAATAAATAATAATCTGTAGCTTCGTGTTATAATTTGCAGCAAAGATAAACGGCAATATATATACACGTTAGATCAATTGGAAAACTCTCTGACGCACGATAATTTATGGAACGCGAGTCAAAATCAAATGGTAGTGCAAGGAAAAATGCATGGCTTTTTGAGAATGTATTGGGCCAAAAAAATACTGGAGTGGACTAATTCACCCGAGGAGGCTTTGAAATCGGCAATTTTTTTAAATGATAAATATAACATAGATGGATGTGATCCAAACGGATACGTAGGTCAGTAGTTCGCCTGAATGTTTAATCTCCATATACGTATAAATATATGTATGTAAACAAATATTAACTAAAGTTTAATGAAAAATCTTCAGGTTGTATGTGGTCTATATGCGGCGTTCATGATCATGCTTGGAAGGAAAGAGAAATATTTGGAAAAATAAGATATATGAACTACAATGGTTGCACGCGAAAATTCAAAGTTCAAGAATTTGTCGATAAATGGCAGAAAAGAAAGGAGCACAGTAAAAAATTAGAAGAAAATAATAATAAATAACAGTATGTCCACTTAAGATGTGCACTTGAGATGTGCATTTTAGAAGACAATGTGTACTGTCATTATTATCTAAACTGTGCCTTAAATGTACAACAATCACAAGCAATTAGTTTCGTGAATAATTTTAGATATTAGAGAATAATAGTATTACTGCCTTACCAGGCATTTCAATTATTTATGGCTGTGCACTGTTAATCCCTTTTTATCCAACTTTGACAAATATTATCACTATTAGATGTTGCAAATATTTTATTATTACAATCTATTTGATATTAATAGCAAAGTTAATATTAGTAAATGCGTTATTTATATATATCGTGTATTGCAAGTGAATGAATTTGCATATTTATGTACTTTTTAAACATATGTATAAAAATAAAGTATTATTTTCGAAGTAGTATTTAATTGTATCCCACGTCCTGCGATACCGCGTGCTTCCAATATTAATATAAATCATTAACTTTGACTAACATGAACTATTCAAATTTTCATATCTAAGCTTAATGAACACGTTTTAGTATAAAAATAATATTTCATCCATTATCAATTTATAAAAGCGTTATAAAAATGAGATAATTTCAACAAAATTTAAAGTGTCAGATCTAAACATCGTGACTCCCGAAACTGATTATACTTAATATGTGATTCTTATCTGAATTAACGTTTCATTGAATCAGAAAGCATCGAAAGAGTTTCAGGGACGGTATTGAAAGATTTTAAGGAAAGAGCAGCAGCTTTTAGGGCTAAAGAGAGACAATGGCGTTCGTCTAAATTTGTATGGATCCCATAAAGAATCCCAGCTGTAAGGCAGTCTCCACATCCGCTAACATGGAATGTTTCGTCCGAATTTTCGGAAGCGCAAGACAATGGCAGATACTGGCGTGAATTAACCAGAGAATGAGCAATTAATCTACCCTCATTATCATAGAATGGATCGGTTTCAAACGCTCTTCTCGCCACCTGTAATCAATTTTAATTGTCAGATTAAAACATGTTTAATCATGCATAGTATTGAATCATTATAATATACAATTAAATACATATCAATCCCTTCATTGAATAATGTGTTGAAAATGATAAAAAACGTTACTTACCAATACTCCTTCTGCTCCTAAAGTACTAATTACTATAGGAATATATTCAGCCAGATGTTCTGCTATGTTTTTTATATCTTCCACACTGATTGGTGAATTCTCTTCAGGTACTTCTATGCCAAAGTATTTTCCGATTGCGAATAACTCATTTTTATTTGGGGATATAACATGCAATACATTTTCCCATTGAGATCCTGCCTGAAATATTTTTGTTGCCTTCGGTATATCCGTTGGTTCGAACCAAACTGAAAGAAGAATATATCATCAATCACTATCATGAAATACACCTACAATTAATTATTAATTAAATTAATATCTATAATTATTAATATTTAGTAACAGTGAATCACATGAGTGCAGAAATTTGTATCAATTTGTATCACTTTTATTATCTCTTTTTCTAAATTATAATTGTTAATAATTAATACGTTATACTATATATTGTTTTTAAAAAGTATTCAGGTTTGAATTAGAATAATAGGCATCAATTAACAATATTTTTCAAACTACTCAGTTAAGTATTTAAAGAACACACAATGAGTTCATATAACAATAAATGCGTGGTATGAGGCCAAAACTTTTTTACTTGCAAATAAATAAAGATGGTTGAGAGTTAAAAGAGTGATCCCTTTAAATAATAAGTCGGTGTTTTTTAACTTTTATCTGAATAAAGCCGCCTGATAAAAATGTAGCCTGCTTTGCACTAGATGGTGCTAACGCTGGGTGTTCTAAAACGAAGCTGAAGACTGGACGCCTATAAAATATAATTCTTTCATTGAAAATAAATTGGTGCGCGTCCATAACCACGCTGCAAGTGACAACAAGAAAACAAAGTTCCGATAATTGTTAACGTCAAAGTCTACCGTACTTTTATCGGAATTTTGTTTGACTAGTTAATAAAAGTTTGAATGACATAATGGGCAAGTCTCGAAATGGAAAAGTGGCCGTTGGCTTCACGGCGGTTGCGTTCATTTTAATTATGATCGCATTCACCACACCCAATTGGCTCGAAACAGACGGGAAATTGGAAAATCCAAAATTTGTTAGAATTGGTAATTTCCGCCAGTCTTTTAAAAATATGATGTACAGAATCATATTTGTCTTCATTAAAAAAGAAATAAAACGATTTTGGAAAATTAGTTAGTTACATCCTGGACATTAATGTCAACAACTGTTCTGTTTAATTTAATATTACCTTTAATATTAGTTCAATTTAATATAACTAGAATAAGATTATTATTAAATTCTTTAATTTAACCCTTTGCACTCGAAAGACGATTGTTTAACATCACTCTGTTTCTTGCGGTAATTCGAGTGACGACTGAGAGACGACATTAAGATTTACACTACTTAGATTTTGTTATTGAATTTTAAATCACCGACAATTCGAGTAAATCTTAATGACGCTTCTTAATCGCCGTTCGAGTTATCGCAATCTACCGAATGGCGGGGTGAGTCGTCTTCGAGTTCAAAGGGTTAGTATTACGTTTACTTTAATATTATTAATACGATCATATTTCTTCTAGGATTATGGCAAGTGTGTTTCCGTGGTTTTGAGCACCCTCACCATATATATGATACCAAATTCTATGGTTGCTGGTGGGTTTTTGAAGAAGAATATTATATCATTCATGACTTCCTCTTGCCAGGCTTTTTCATAGCCACACAATTTTTCTTTACCCTCTGCTTCACAACATTATTAGTCGGGGGCATTTTGACTTTAATGTATACATGTTGTTCACGCCACCATGAAAAATATCAAATCCTGTTGTGGACAATTGGAGGAAATTTTGGTATCGGAGGATTATGTGGTATCATCGCTGTTATCATATTTGGGGTTAACGGAGATGGCAGGGACTGGATGCCCAACTGGGAACACAATGATATCAGTTGGTCTTACGCACTCGCAGTACTCGGCAGTTTCGCATTATTAACTGCTGGTATATTCTTCTTGATAGAAGGTCGTAGATACAAGAAGAAAATGGAAAGAATATTAAATGAGGAACATAAAACGCACACGACTATTTAACGGATTTTTTTACGCGAATGATAAACGTAAATTATTCTTACAGTATCAAGTGATCTGTGCACAGATCTGATAAATCAAATACGTCCATTTACTTTAAGTAAACAATAGATAGAAATTTTAAGACTTTATTATACATTTTTATATTTATACTCATTATTTTCATAATCGTTTTATAATCATAGATATTATTTTCCTGTACCTAATATATATTTGTAAACGTCCATGCTACAAAATTACATTCCTAGCGGAATATATAAAGAGAGAAAATAAGTTTTTCAGAAAGTGTATTTTAGTAGAGAAAAACAATGCATTTATTCTACTTATGTAGTAGAATGATTATCAATTAAACGATCCGTCCATAGAAGTAAGGTTTTTTTATGCTATACAATTATGTAAATAAAGAGAATACTAGTTGTATAATTAAAAAAATTATGTGGCCTTTACATGTAGAAATCATGTATATTTGCCTTCTGCTTTTATACCAGAAAAATGTATTAAAAGTTAATCGAATAAAAGTACTTGTTAAATATATGACTGGTTATTATTCATACTCAAATAATAAAAGATATAACAACATCTTATTCAACAAAAATTCTTCCTGAATTATAAGTGATTGAAGCAATTTTAGCAGTAACTGTTTAAATTACTTTAAATAACTTCAACAATAATGTTAAGTTCGGTTGTCTTATCTAAATAAATTCGCTTTTCTTGAAAAATCACTTTTTATGAAAACGGCATAAGTCATTTTTCCGCAAGGAACGATTAAAAGTTTTTTATGTTACAAATATTGGGTTGGCCAAAAAGTTCCCCGCAAAAAATAACGCGAACTGCAGGAATTTACTGGCCAACCCAATACATACAGTCTTCTCATCTAGAATCTATTTATTGTCAACAGCTTTCAACATCCTTATCAGAGGGTCAATAGAAGTTTTGCATATTAAACAGAATTGTAAATATATTTATTTTACGAGGCATAGATGAAAAACGGCCACTTTCATAATCAGCAGCACAATTATCTAATTCAATTGCAAAGTGATTGATAATTCTGTCAGAAAATTTAGCCTGTAGTATCAATCACGAAAACCTAATGCCGTTTTCCGCGTGACTCCAAGAATTCGTTTGATCTATCAAATTCGTGGTAACCTATAATTAAATCGTCAGAGTAAAGACGGTCAGTCGGTGACCCGTTCCGTGTCTATCGGACGAATAATTCAACGTGAGTTACGAGTTAGATTGCGTGCACGAAGATAGACGTCAGGTGTAAGTCGTTGACCCACTTTGCCTCCTGTTTTAATCAGCCACTTCTACAAGTTCGTCTAACTATACCCTTTATCAAGATAACAATAAATCTGTGACTACCCAGGAAGGAAATCGAGCGTAAAGGAAACAATTTGTTATCACTAAATTTCGAAACTAACGGCTTCGAAAAGTTAAGTGTAAATGAGTATAACGTCTATGAAATACGAGAAGTTTCGGTTCGCAACTGCAACAATTTGGAATGAAATTATTTTAACCATTTTGGAACCGCAGTTTATACAGGAATTTTATGATACTTCTCGACAACTGACAACCTTCATAATTCATTTCGTTCCTATATGCAGAGTGTCACTTAAATGCATCACGTTATGCGAATTGTTCCTGAGTGATTCATAAACGTAATGGTGCAAACTGTAACGTAAATTCTGGGAATTATGATCGAAGATAACTGAGTCAGTTGGAAGAGAATTTGTTATTATTCATACTAATTGACGTTAGTTTAAACATCTATTATTCAATGTAGATGATCAGCTTCTCTATTACAAACAAATTGATTTAGTATAAAACATACAAATTTTTCCGTCGCTTAAGAATTCATACACCTAGTCGTAATAATTTAAATATTTTGTCGGATTACGATATTTGCGAAAAAAATGAGCTGTGATCAAGGAGGTGATTTCTGATGACTTTTACCTTACCTTCAAAAATCGCAAAAAATTGAAAGTCGCCAAAATCACTTCTAAACGACCCAAATCGATGGTGGGTGATGTATAAACATATTCTAGGACGATTTCTGATCGAAAGAAGCGGTTAAAAAATTTGTATTGGTCAAAAATGGGTCGAACCCAAGTCGAAAAAATGTAAAGGGGTACACCTTCAAAAATTGTCAAAAATTAAAAGTCGCCAGAATCGCTTCTAAATGGCCCAAATCGACGGTATATGATGCCTAATGATGTTCTAGGACGATTTTGGGTCGAAAGAAGTGGTTAAAAAATTTGTATTGGTCAAAAATGGGTCGAATCCAAGTCGAAAAAATGTAAAGGGGTATACCTTCAAAAATTGTTAAAAATTAAAAGTCGCCAAAATCGCTTCTAGATGACCCAAATCGATGGTAAATGATGTATAAACATATTCTAGGACGATTTCTGGTCGAAAGAAGCGGTTAAAAAATTTTTATTGTTCAAAAATGGGTCGAACCCAAGTCGAAAAAATGTAAAGGGGTATACCTTCAAAAATTGTCAAAAATGAAAAGTCGCCAAAATCACTTCTAAACGACCGAAATCGATGGTAAATGATGTATAAACATATTCTAGGACGATTTCTGGTCGAAAGAAGCGGTTAAAAAATTTGTATTGGTCAAAAATGGGTCGACCTGAAATCGAAAAAATGTGAAGGGGTATACCTTCAAAAATTGTCAAAAATTAAAAGTCGCCAGAATCGCTTCTAAATGGCCCAAATCGACGGTATATGATGCCTAATGATGTTCTACGACGATTTTGGGTCGAAAGAAGTGGTTCAAAAATTTGTATTGGTCAAAAATGGGTCGAATCCAAGTCGAAAAAATGTAAAGGGGTATACCTTCAAAAATTGTTAAAAATTAAAAGTGGCCAAAATCGCTTCTAGATGACCCAAATCGATGGTAAATGATGTATAAACATATTCTAGGACGATTTCTGGTCGAAAGAAGCGGTTAAAAAATTTTTATTGTTCAAAAATGGGTCGAACCCAAGTCGAAAAAATGTAAAGGGGTATACCTTCAAAAATTGTCAACAATGAAAAGTCGCCAAAATCACTTCTAAACAACCCAAATCGATGGTGGGTGATGTATAAACATATTCTAGGACGATTTCTGGTCGAAAGAAGTGGTTAAAAAATTTGTATTGGTCAAAAATGGGTCGAACCCAAGTCGAAAAAATGTGAAGGGGTATACCTTCAAAAATTGTTAAAAATTAAAAGTCGCCAAAATCGCTTCTAGATGACCCAAATCGATGGTAAATGATGTATAAACATATTCTAGGACGATTTCTGGTCGAAAGAAGCGGTTAAAAAATTTTTATTGTTCAAAAATGGGTCGAATCCAAGTCGAAAAAATGTAAAGGGGTACACCTTCAAAAATTGGCAAAAATGAAAAGTCGCCAAAATCACTTCTAAACGACCCAAATCGATGGTGGGTGATGTATAAACATATTCTAGGACGATTTCTGGTCGAAAGAAGCGGTTAAAAAATTTTTATTGTTCAAAAATGGGTCGAACCCAAGTCGAAAAAATGTAAAGGGGTATACCTTCAAAAATTGTTAAAAATCAAAAGTCGCCAAAATCGCTTCTAGATGACCCAAATCGATGGTAAATGATGTATAAACATATTCTAGGACGATTTCTGGTCGAAAGAAGCGGTTAAAAAATTTTTATTGTTCAAAAATGGGTCGAACCCAAGTCGAAAAAATGTAAAGGGGTATACCTTCAAAAATTGTCAAAAATGAAAAGTCGCCAAAATCACTTCTAAACGACCGAAATCGATGGTGGGTGATGTATAAACATATTCTAGGACGATTTCTGGTCGAAAGAAGCGGTTAAAAAATTTGTATTGGTCAAAAATGGGTCGACCTGAAATCGAAAAAATGTGAAGGGGTATACCTTCAAAAATTGTCAAAAATTAAAAGTCGCCAGAATCGCTTCTAAATGGCCCAAATCGACGGTATATGATGCCTAATGATGTTCTAGGACGATTTTGGGTCGAAAGAAGTGGTTAAAAAATTTGTATTGGTCAAAAATGGGTCGAATCCAAGTCGAAAAAATGTAAAGGGGTATACCTTCAAAAATTGTTAAAAATTAAAAGTCGCCAAAATCGCTTCTAGATGACCCAAATCGATGGTAAATGATGTATAAACATATTCTAGGACGATTTCTGGTCGAAAGAAGCGGTTAAAAAATTTTTATTGTTCAAAAATGGGTCGAACCCAAGTCGAAAAAATGTAAAGGGGTACACCTTCAAAAATTGTCAAAAATTAAAAGTCGCCAAAATCGCTTCTAAATGACCCAAATCGATGGTACATGATGGGTAATGGTGTTCTAGGACCGTTTTGGGTCGAAAGAAGCGGAATAAAAATGTTTGCAGTTACATTTCATTGCGCGATGTAGAAAGAATAAAGAGACACATAAGTGACGTAATACTTTTACGATGAAAATTTGCATTAAAAACAGTTCACGTACTTGGGGCAGCGTTTCTCAGTCATGATCATCTTAGGTTGTTTAAAGAATTTTTTATTTACCACTGTATTATAGTATTTATCTATGATGGACTCTTTCGAGTATTTAATGCCCCTAATTATAAACTTGTTTTCCACGAACTTCAATATTCAATAATATGTCTGATAATACCTTTATTATCGCGAAAGAAATGGTATTGCATTTCGATCAAGGATTAATTTAAAAAACTTGTTACTTCACTTGCTACTACAAATCCCCAATAAAGTTGATTTGACAAGGGTTATATACATTACCATACCTTGATTACGAATTCTGAATTCAGAACAAAAGCTCGTAAAACTATGAAATTCAACATTATTCAATTGATTCAATATGAATATACTTTATGTCCACGAAAGAAACATAGTATGATCATAAAAACAGAGTCAAAAGATTTTTTAAATAATTTTGATGCGAACAGCTGTTTTTTTAAACCTATTCTAATTCTATTTGATTCAAATATTCGAATTATGAGCCCACAAATTATTCTTTTCATATCGGAAGAGTAGAAAAAAGGTAGAGCTTACGATAAATCTTAATGTATAAAACAATACAATTATGAGAAAGAATTGTATAAACAAGTTGGGAAACGCTGTATTGGAAGAAGGAGCAGTTTGTGCTCGTGGGATAGTCAGTGTTTTACAAGGTTAGGTTAGATGGTTGGCTACATGGCCACCGACAACATAACGTGTATGGGTGTGGTTAATACCGTGGGATCCTTAGTGGATCAGTGGATTTGAATCGTCACTTGTAATACTCACGACTAACGTCTTACGACTCGCGACTCACGCTTTCAATATACGAAGAGAGGAGAGTTTAAAGATGAAGAAGAGAAGTTTGTCCGGGGACGTAGGCATCGGGGTGTTCTTTACTAGTTTCCTGTTTGTTTGTATTGCCTTCGTTACGCCAGCATGGTTAGTGAGCGATTATCGGATCACGGGCGCGCAACTTGACAAATTGGGTCTATGGACCCATTGTTTCCGATCCCTGCCAAATCCCCAGGAAGCGGATGCACCAAGACGCTTCTTCGTTGGATGCAGATGGGTCTATGACCCGTTTACCGCTGGCTATTCTGATATCCGCGGTTTCCTTTTGCCGCGTACGTTCACTTTTCATCCATCACTCATTAACCCTCTATTAAAAGTAATTTCATTTTTCTTTGAAACGTAATTTTGTGTCGGCTATGTGATAGAAACATTCTGAAGGAAATCTAAAAGTCGCAATACAAACTATGCTAAACTAGGATTGTTGCTTAAGTACAATACATTGTTTGAAGACTAACTTGGAAATAGCTTGTTTGGTATCATAATATGTAGGTTGTAAATATCATATTTTATTCATGTCTATTTATAATAATCTTATAAGATTATTTGTAATCAAATATGAGAGCATACATATCTCAATTGGATTAACAATTAATTGAGAATGATAGACTCCATAATGGGTAAAAAATTGAATTCTCAAGTTTGTTAGTCCAGGAACAAATAATATAATGGAGGGTTGATGAGTAATACTTTTGGTATTTATTCAAATTTAGTGAAATTAATGTTAGTAGTTGCTTGTTATAATTGTTTACTATTTCTTGTCTCATACTTGTTAGATTTTGTTGTGCATTCTGAATCATAGTTCTTTTGTTGATTGTTCTATTATTACTGTTAGGGATGCATAAATATACTAATAATTTCTATGTTTTGTTACAGCATTCATGGTAGCAACACAATACTTTTATACTCAATGTTTTCTGTTGGGTCTCATATGTGCTTGCTTGATATTGTTGTATACATTGTGCTGTTATCCTGAGCAAAAAAGATATGTGCAACTGATTATGGGAATTGGGTATGGTGTATTGGCTGGTGGATTGTCTGGAGGATTAGGCATTATCATATTCGCGTGTTTTGGAAATACAGAGGGTTGGATGCCTGGACATGCCAATAATTTCTTTGGCTGGTCCTTTATAATAGGAGCAATAGGTGCAGTAGCCATGATTATTGCTGGTATCTTACTTCTTGTAGAAACTAATATACAGTACAAAAAACGAAAATACTTGAAAGAATCTCAAACGCGATTTCCATTAGAATCTCGTACCTAAGTAGTACTACATTCCATTTTTTAACACCTTTAAGACTTGCACAATATTTTACCAAAACTTTGTAATATTAATCCGTCCATATAGGAGCTTGTTTATAGTGGTAGATGCGAATCTCTGTAGTGTAAATTAAGTCCTTGTATTATTTTAAGTACAAAACATACTCTGGAGCAAGATATTGTATTTTTATACAGTGTTTTATATATGCACAATTTAAACAAGTTTTAAAACCATGAGTATATATATACTCATTTTTTACTAGAATGTTTATTATAAATGAACATAAGTTAGTGACAGAACAAGACTTTTCATTGAAGTATATTTTAAATACATCGAAATAAAGTGCCTTTAATGAAATCAAAGCACTAACATTTTTCGATTTGTTTGGGTTGATGTCTTAATGCCTTAAAGAAACACGCAATATGGATGAATTCTAATATAGAAATTAAACTTTCATTTTTTATCTATTTTTTTATAATAATATACGACGAATATGTCACTGCTGGAAGCGTGGAAAGATCAGAGAATAGTTGCGAAAAATATGCGAGAAAATATGACGAAGTAATTTTCGATGTAATATCGCTATCCGTCCAAAACATCTTGTCTAAAACATTGAATTTAGACACAGAATTGAAACATATCCGGAATATGTACATTTTTGTAAGATACTTTTCTGGAATAAATTTATAACTGAACAAATAAATGAGTTGCTCTTCCGTTCCTTAATAAACCCACAGTCCCAATTTGAGAATGCCTTAAAATCTCTAAAATTATATGCTAATATCCATTATTGATATTATATTACTATTCTATTTGTTTTGGCAGTGATCTTAATGGCTCTATGTTTATATTTAATAATAAGTTTAATCTTAAATGTTAAATTTCTGGTGCAGCGTTAATTAAAAAGAGGAATTGGTAATGCGCTTTAAGGTTATAGATGTGAATATTTTGTATTTATTATGTCATATACTACGCATTGGTAGCTAATTTAAATGTTTCCTTCTAGAATAAATGTTTATTGAATTTCGAGTATATTTGTCAAAAGTGAACACTTTAAAATCAATTAATAATAAATAGTAGAAAATGATTCGGTATGGAAATGAACAGTGAATCTTACGATACTCGAAGTACATTACTCCGTCGTTGGCAGCAGTGGAATGTAATAATGAGAGGTGTGGCAAGTGTTCGATGAGCCCCGCAATAGTGAAACGTATAAACAAACCTCCTACCGTGGCAGATCAGTTTCTAACATCGTTGTAAATATAAATAAATATACGACATGACCGTAAATGAGCAAGAATATCACCGGGCGTCGAGTAAGCAATCCAACGTTTATTATTATTATTTTGAATCGATGTTTTCTTAACCTCCATTAATACTCTGTTTTATTTTCTTAAATAGATGCCGTAGTATTTGGAGGGGTCATTATTTATACTGCTGGCATGCTTTTACAAATTGCATTTTCCAGGTAATGCTCCAGAAATAATTGAAAAAATTCTACTTTTAATTTGTAGATAGAACCGTATAATTTTCGATTTGTACATCTACATCTTCTTCAAAGAATTGTTTATTTAAGCACATCCTTCCTTTCCGTAAAATCGAATAAACGATAAAGGACTGTTGTTTTCAAGTATATATAAGAATTGCAGACAAATGGAATCTTCATTTAAACAATTATAATTTTGTAAAGATAATAATTATTTACTTTAGTTACTCAGGATTTCTGTTTAAATTACTAAAATACTAAATTACTTTTAGTCCATATTGGTTGGAATCATATGATGAGACTTTTAGTAGTTTCAAACATATGGGACTTTGGGAGTATTGTTTTGATCAATTCCGTTATCCTTATTATCAGTTTGATAAACAATTTGATGGATGTCATCATATTTACTCCCAAGAATATTATGTTATAAGAGAATGGTTATTACCAGGGTGGTTACTGTTAGTACAAACATTTGTAACTGTTGCCCTATTATTATCATTCACTGCTCAAGCCATTATTGCAATGGCTGTAATTCGTTGGCCATTGAAATTTGTGCTGCAATATGAATGGCTGCTTTCAGCAGTTGCATTTTTGTGTTCTGCAGCCGCGGGTAAGTTTAAATTCGCGAAAATATGGACGCTCTTCGACTTACGATCGCGAGGCAATTACTTAATTCGGAATTGCTCAATGAAATTAACAAGGAAAGTTCAAATCTTATATTTACGAATTTTCTACCGATTTCCAATCACATAATTTAAGTTTTTCGTCGAACGATGAGAATTAGAACAGAATTGTATCGTAACTCGGAGAACGAAATTGTCGTAAAAATTTGAAGGAAATGTATATTCATGTGTTGAAAATTTTAGGGACACTGCTGTTTTTAGCTTGTTCAATATTTGTGGGACAATGTTGGCGTAGAGATTGGTTAATGTACCCGAAATTTAACCATTTATCATGGTCGTACGCTTTGGCGATTGTCTCGTTCGTTTTTCATTGGTTCGGATCATTCTTCCTATATTTGGATGCGAGAGCCGGCCATATTTTGCACAAAGAATCGCGTAATTTAGTAATGCAAATGCAACCGAATCCACAGAGCCATCATGGCTTGCAAAGGAGTGGATATGTATAATTAATGCTTGGAAAGTATTAATATTTAGCACAGTAACGGTTGCAAACAATTTGAAATTATTTACGTCACCGATAAACGGTGTCTATATAAGCAAAACAAGATCTGTATTTAAAAATCATGTCGAATTTAAATCCGTCCATGTTTTGATAGAAGCTTATTTTTATATTTTTAGAATAGGAAAACGGATTATACGTATTTCAATCATAGTTTTATATTTATACGAACAATTATACGAGATTCGAAATAGTAGAATGTATTAATTACGAATAACTCCAAATAACAAATAATGCATTGAAAGTATAATAAACTATATAAGTTTATTTTACTCGTTTTAAACGACCACGTATTTCATTGCGTGCATCATTCCAAAATGTTTTTATGACTTTATAGTATTACGACTGTTTTTAACATATCGTTCTATATTTATCACGGAATGGTAGTTAAGTAATGATCTTTTTTATCTGTATTTGACTTTGATATTACGTCGAAATATTCATTAATATTATGTACTTTACAAATATACTGTACACTATGTAATTTCAATGTTACCTTTAAGAACGAAGTTTTACGATCAATAAAAATATGTTACTGACCTGGAATTTTTGAACGTGCAGCGAGATCCAATACAAATCGCATTGTATCCGGTGGTATGTTTCCATCAAGAACAATGAAACTTGCATTCTCCAACTGCTCCTGATGTTTCTTCACGACTTCTGGCCTAATTGCGGAAAACGTTTCCTCCATTTCTCCGATTCCAAAACAGCATTCTCCTTTCAAGTCCACTATTCCCGTGTACCTGACAATTTTCCAAAAATGCGTCAAACTTGTATTGTAATCTTGATTTATATCGCGAATCTTATTTTAGCGATAAACGCGTTTCAAAATGATATCGTGGTAAGAACGGTGATGCATATTTTGGCAAATACTACCCTGGAATCAAGAATGTTTTTTCGAGCGCCAGCGTAATATCTAAAATCTATTATTTCTTAGAAGTATGAAAAAATTAAATAATCATCATATTAAGCGAGAAATTTTGTAATTTTACACATTGTTGACCGGTAACTAGTTCGTGATTGCATACGCATCAGCATGTTTTTATTACAGTGTTGTTCACTGTGTTGAGGAGGAGTTATTTTATTACAATATTAATTATTATAATGGATATTTAGCTTCTTAATAACAATTTTAGTATAAAATAGTCGATGACACGCGTTAATATTTGCATAAAATTGCCGGTCAACAAAGTGTTAAGTTTCGGAAGAAACCGATAAACCGTACTGGAATTATGTAGATCGTTCTATAAAGTATGGTGTGCATACTTGGCTGTGCTGAGTCCGGATAACCGCTCTACGGTTTGGCCACCATCACCTAGGCTTTTAATTATAGCCTCCCCAGGTCGGTCGTTACCAACGACGGATATTAACCGCGTACCGTTCAGACCAAGGCTGATCAAGGCGTTGGCAATATTTCGTCCGACCCCGCCGCAGGTTTCTCGTCTTCTGCCGGCATGGGTTCTACCATCGTTCTGAAACAAAACGTCGATTATTGATTCGGATTATGTGAAAAAGACGCGGTCCTCTCGCATTTTGGATACCGGGAACCTCGATTGATCGATCACCGTCGCAATCTACGTGAAACGGTAAGAGATCAGATCCAATGCTTTAAACACAGAAAGTGCCTTCTACTCCTTCCATTCCCCAGCGAGATGCCAGTCAGCTTAATTACCTTATAAGACTGAGTACCCTGGGATAGTTTAATTAAATCATCAATAACCAAGCTTTTGAAATGTCCTATTGATGGCACACAGCGAACATTGTTTAACATGTATACGTCTCTCGGTAATAATAGAGCAGTTTGTCATATTATTTACCAATAAAGCGTTTCGATGCTGGGACTGTGTAATGACCATGATAATACGGTTTTATTGGCTCGTCGTGCGAGTGTGGAATTAATCGCGCTTTATTCCCAATACCCTTGGTATACGTATCCTCTCGGGGGTTGTACGATCGAAGAGATAATTTTCCTCGTCAATACCCGGGACTGAGGAGGAAAGAAAGCGGAGGCGCGGTTTTCATGAAAAAGAAAGCCGACTCTTTCGCACGGTTTGGCTCTTTCTTTCATTGCAACGATTCAATTACGTGACAAGTATCCGCCCCGGAGGCACTTGCAAAGTCATTCAGTGGCAGTAGCTTGCTCGGTACTTAGTATACAGTGAAGAGAACGAGCAGCTTCTACACGGCGCAAGCTCTCTTCCTTTTGCTTTCTTCGCTCGACATCGTCGACTTTTCTTCTTTTTCTAACTTCCTCGCCCATCCCCTCGAACCGCATCTTGGTTTCTACCTTGTTTGTCGGCGCGCAAGTCTCACAATCAGTCCCTTTCTCTCTGCCCGTGGATTTCTACCCCTTGTTACTGTGTCACTTTTGCCCTCCCCTCACTTCTTTCCTTCATCACCCTTTTTCGTTTTTCACCCTTTCTCTGTCTTACTTACAATTCGCCCTCCACGTATATTCCCGTCTTTTTTGTCCGCCGCATAACTTCGTTGGTTTCTCTGTTTCCTATCCAGACTTTTGTTCCTCTCACTCGTACCTCTTCAGATTGCCTCTCGTCCTTCTTGTAACCACACACGCACATCTTTCTCCGTCCAATACATCTTCCTCTTTTTTTCTCTCCCTTTTCACCTTGCCACGGTACACCCTTCTTGTTTCTCATCCTTCTTCTCTATCAGGCTATATTTCTCTCTGGCAGACCGCCTCCATTCTACGTAGCCTTCCTTTCTCTTTCCTTCTCTCCCTTACACTCTCTCGCCCCTCTCACTCCGAGCTTGCCTCGCATGCTTTCCCTCCCCTCTCACGAGCCTCGAGCTTTTACCCCCTCTTTTACCCGCCCTTGTGCTTTATACTTCGCCCTTTCTTACTCCGACCCACGTATTTTCTCTCTGCCTGCATCTCACTCGATTTCATTCGTTGTCCGATCCCTCTGGCTCTTTCTCCTCGGTGGTCGCGCTGTCTGTCGCCGACACTGTGCAAGTCGGAGTCAGTCCGGTTGCCTACCTCGGGCGCTGTTGACAACCACCCTCATTCGTGACACCAATTCCCCGACCTTATCCGTGTTTCTCTCTCTTCCAGTACCCACTGGAGCCGTGTGTCTTCCCCTCGAAACTCCTCGAGTGTTCCCTAAAACGGAACTAATTTTCATCAGAACATACACCTTGTTACCCGTGGAATATCATTCTCGATGAGTCTCTTCGTTCTACGTTCTACGTGCTGCCTTTGATTCCGTATAGCAAAACATACCCAGTGAGCGCGTATTCCAAAGTGTTGTTTCGATATGCGATACGGCTGTTTCTCTGGTGAGGAATCAACGGCTACGAAGAAGAGTATCGGGAAGGAGACACGTAAGAAGAGGGACGAGTCAAGGGGTATCGTGAGACGGATAAGGAGTAAGACAACGACGGCGGGTCTTGTGAAATCGTGGTGGTGAATTTAGTTGGACG
Source organism: Nysson spinosus (assembly GCA_910591585.2). Taxonomy (NCBI): domain Eukaryota; kingdom Metazoa; phylum Arthropoda; class Insecta; order Hymenoptera; family Crabronidae; genus Nysson; species Nysson spinosus. Next base: position 13,165,118 of record OU342830.1, on the reverse strand, counting down.
AATGAGAGGCAAACGACGAAAGCAAGCATTGGCATGAACGAGGAGGATAATAGTCCCGACGACGCTCGCGGCGATGGTTATAGACGTGACGTGACGACCACGTTCGTGCTCGTCTCGGCGACCGTGCGCCCGAAAGCGTCTCGATTATTGACGCTCGATCGTATACGTGATATTTGTGATTGTTACGATGTGCGTGCCAGGTTGACAGTGTTCTCCCAGGCTTGTTTTTACGATGTCTAAGGTCAGTAACGAGTCACCGACTTCCGCCTTATTTCGAGATACGTCAGTAGCTTTTTATCTTTCTATCCCTACTTCATTTCCAGTGATTTATGCTTCACGCACTAGAACTACCGACTAGAATGTGTACTCCGGATTCGAAAGTATTACGTGTGCGCTTGCAAGTCTCAAGATATTTCTTTACGTGAGGGGAATATTTTCGAACTAAGACTCTCGGGGAATACGAGGGTGTATTGTTGGTAAGTCGACATAACTCTCTTCAGTGCTCATACGTGGATAAAAAGCATTCCGGAACACGATCGTTGACGAGGGTCTCTCTAGAAATTCTTGAGTATTAAATTCCTTGGAAATCAATCGTCAATTAAAGCTACCCTCCTGTCGGAGCGATTAAAACGATCGGACAAAAGCTCCTTCTGTTTCTGTATATCTATATACGGAGAGATATTTTAGTCGAGAAAGGGCGGTGACAATGAAAAGTGTCGAATAAACGTCTCTTGCCATTTTGCCGAAGGAGAACTGAATGAAGAAAAGCGACAATAAATTCCTTCGGGAAGGTCGGGAGGTGGATTGCATAACGCCACCCTCTCTCGCTATAGATATTTTATATATATATACATAGATATACACATACACCTCCCCGGACTCTTCCTCACTCACCACCCCCTTTCCCTCCTTCTCTATTTTCCTCTAAGCCAGTCCTCATTCAAACCGTAACAAACATTCGCGCCGATAGCTAATTAAAAGCTCTCCTCGTTCGCTCCCTTTCCCTGGGCTTTCATCGCTTCCGTTCGTCCTCCATAACGTAGGAATTTAATTAAAAAAGAGCGCGACCTATTCTCGACGATGGCATTCGCGACTAGTCGTTTAATTCACAGAGCAAGGTCAAACTCACACTCCCGTTTTTTAATTACCATTTTTTCCGACATACATTCGGGAATTTCGTGGTACCATCGATGTATGAGAAGACAAAAGAACGAAGGGAGAACAGAACCTGTCTCGTGTATCGGTTCTTCTCCCACGCAAGGTTTTTTTTCTCTAAGGACAAAGTTATATTACATAAACCGATTGGTTGGACGTTGACCATGAAGAAGAGGGGGGGCATTGACTGTGAAGCAGCCGATACTTTGCCAAACGACATCCTAGAGTACTTCCGACTTTTTTTTCTTTCCCTTTCACCGCCCCTGTCATCCTCTGCCCTTCGTCACCATGTGATAAAGATTACCAGAGAAATCTCTCTCCCTCGATAGTTGCTTTTTTTTCTCCGCCTCCTTCCTCTGTTGTGTATTCGGCGGGAGCAAGCGCGGAGGGTTTAAACGATCGATGGGCCCTTAACATTCTTCCGTGTTTCGTTACAATGCGCCACTCTGTATTCAGTCTTCCGTTAGGGCTGGTGCATGAGAGCCTACTTTGCTTTACTTTCGAAACATCGATAGTCAACACTCTCGCAACGTGCATCCCTGTGGTTGGATCACGGCGAATCCATCGCGGATCATATACCATCCCCCTCTTTCTTTTCTTACGTTCTATACTGCGGACCTATATATCACACATATAACTCCTACCTCTTTCTTCTATATCCGTGTGGGTATATATACGTCCACGTATCTGTGTAGCACGTTCAACTGGACAGGATATATGAAAAGTATAGTACACCGATATCCGCGACCGAGGTAGAATCTCCACGTTCCACCAGAGTGGCTTTAACCGTGAAAGTACTTGTGTACTCCAAATGTTTGAGTTTCTATGAAATCACCGCAAAATCGTAGGACTCCATGTTCCAACGTATAACCTCTGGTTTCTTGTACATTGCTCACGATTTCGCACTAATTCAGGGAGATCAACAAAGAATTTAATTTAAGCATTTCAATATTTCCTTTAAAGTAATTTGTCCTTACCTTTTTACGGCATGGAATGCTTTAATTATAAGAGAGTAATAGTTTCGAATTTGTCAAGCATTATTTTCTTCATCCTCACTTATTTACGAGAATCATGCTCTAATACCGTATAATACTCCATAAAACTCGGCGAAGAGTCGTGGAATATTTTTTGCCCACACATATGGAGACATTTAGTTATCGTCCGTCTGAAAGCACCGCTAATCGGGACCACGATCGTCTGACCCTCTTTTTTACTGGCGAATTACATCCCGAACTTCGTGAAGTTATGCATAAGAGTTGCCAAACAAACTACCCCACGCATGCGCACGTGAATGTGTTTGCGTACACTGAAACTTTAATTATCCTATATCAGCTGACTGTATCATTGACTGAAGAAATTATACGATTAGTATTCAACATGAACTCACTTTGTGGAATATGATCTTCTGATAGTCCACATATTTCGTTTTATCAACGAAAATTTATTTTAAAAAACCACGCCTGAATTTCAAAAGATACGGAGGAATTGATCAGAACATAAGTTTTCTTAATATTGAACAGTTAGAATGAATTAATATGTAAGTTTATATTCGGAGCTTAATAACAAGACTAATTATATAGTAATAATTAAAAGACTAAGAACGTTTATGTTTTTTTATTGTACAACATGTGAAGAATTCATATCAAAATTTAAATGTAATGTCCTTCACATGTATGTAGCGCGGATACATCAACCATTCAAGATGCAATTTTTTTTAGAATGCTAGATATGGAAAAATCCATATCGACGTGAATTTTTTATACCAAGCGATACTTTTCCAGATGTGCAAAGTAAGTTTATGCTCTTACACTTCGGAAGATTCGGTGGGATTAAAAAAGCTTTCACTGCCAATCGTTCGATTGGAAATCACAATACTCTTGGCTATTTTCATCTTATATTTCTCCAAGTATTATAATACTTTCACCTTTGTATGTTCAAACCCAACTTTTAGAGATAGATTCACTCCATGGAAGAAATGTTTGTCAACTTGTAATACCATGTTTCGACGGTACAGAAAGAAGTGCCAAATTACTTTGTATTGTATTAGAGTCCTGAAACTTTCGGATTCTTCAAGTTTCCTATCACTTCTTACAAACTTAAACAAGAACACCTGTGGTCTAATTGCACGAAAATGTAGTAAACAAACTAAACCCACGCGAAATAGATAAGTACTTATCTAACTAACTACTTATATTATTCTAATAGCACGAGAACGTACTAAAGCAATGAAAGCCACGCGAATAATATTAGTACTTATCCAAATAAGTATAATAATACTAATACTATTCGTGTGGGTTTCGCTGGTTTACTACATCTCCGCGTAATTAGACCCTAATTGTAATAGTAATAATAGCTCGTGCAATCCTCACTTTCTCAGTCAACGATGTGGACCTTATTTTTTCCCTCTTTTTTTTTCCTCCCCTTAAATCCCTCCTTCTAACTTTCTACCTCCGCCTCTTTCTCAGAACTCCCATGTAAAAGTGATAACAGTGTGCGCGGAGTTAGCGAAGCTAAGATCGATAATAGTATTGCCTATTGCTTGCTAGGACGGTCAAAAAGAAATACAATCTAACGAACCTCACGCTACTGAACCCTTCGTGCTGTCTCGACACGTAGCCTGCTTTAACTTGGCCTATCGCGATGAAAGCTAATCATTACAATATCATCTATGTTCGTACGTGCGACGCAAACCGCAACAACGATATCGGCTTTTCTACCAATCGACTTGCTTTCCCAATCCCACAATGCGAGTTGATTTTTATATATTACGTGTATTACGCGCAGAGTCACCGAGACATTTTCGATGCTGAAATTCGATGGTAATTTAATTTTTGCAATTTAGACTTCTACGTTCATATCATCCAGGTTCGCACGTTTATTTAATTGTAAACGGACTTTTTTATTTTGAATTTTACTGGGACATAGAAATTAATGTACCACGACTCTGCTATAAATACAATGGATTTTTATAAATTTCTATGATTTTATATCATAGAAAAGTATTTATTGCAGATATCGCATTCATATAAATACCAATAATTCAGTTTAGCAACTTGTGTATATGATGTAACATCGGAGCTCCGAATTTTTCACCGAGATTAAATTAGGGAATACGGTGGAAGTAATTGAATTTCATTTTGTTGTTGATATAACGGAACCGGAGAAAATACTGTGATATTGGGTCCATATCTGCCATGATAAATCGATCACATCGAGGAGTTTATTACGTGGCTATGTTTGACATGGTCGACATGAATAACCAGGCACTCGTACGAACACGGGAATATCGTTACGAAACGAGTTTCTAGGAACAAAAGGCAAGCGTTTTACTGACATCGTATATGCTCGATCAAGTTTCCATTTCGATCGCTTATCTCTAATCGACCAGATAAACCGGATTCTATGGACCTTATGGGGAGCATCATAAATTTCAGGGATCACTCGACAGGGTGATCAGTACTTCGTACAACAGGATCAAAAGTCCTCTATCATAAATTCCTTTGAGACGTATCGCCAGTAATTCCTTCAATGAAAACGCTTCCTAATCGGAGAGGCACCATTAAAGTCGAGGAGAAAAAATTCCCCTTGAAAAATGATGATTTATAGTAACGCCTCAAGGTGTCCGAATAATAAAATGATTTTTCAAACCTTTTTAGACGTAGATCGTGAGAGATTATGGAAGGAAAATTGTATAGAGTAGAGATATAGATAAGCCAGTAGTAAATACGTCTCATATGGTCAGACCACTTAATATACTCATCGGACGGTCTACCGACAAGATAAGGGACAGTTCTTTTATTATTATTAATATCATTAGAAATATTGAAGAAGAAAGTAACAATAGAACATGGTGTATTAATCTCCCGCAATTAAAAGGAATTAATTGAAGTAAGTAGATGTAGATGTTAACTGGTCAGACAGTAGAGTCAAGCAGTTAGGGTATAGAACATCCTATAGTCAGACGATACGATCTACTAGTCAGACGAAATAATCTTCCAACGCGACGATAAAACCGTACTCCCTACACTCCATAAAACCCGTTATGATACCCGATAATTTCTTTAGTCCTGGAATTTTCTGAGCCATCCCCAAACATCAGTTCTCCCCAGAATCAACCAATCCAAGCGTACACGTGTCGTGTTCCAAAGTGTCATGAAACTTAAATAAACCTGACAGTTTTTTTGCCGGTCTCTCGGTATAGAAACCAGGATACCTTCGACGTCACTGCAGCTACCGCAGGAACTGCAACCAGTAGAAATTACTAGTACTACGAACGCCGCAATGAATGTTCTCCCGTCGAGTCGCATAACGTGGCTGGCGTGACACACGTTGTTCCTTCGTACGTTTTCTTGTCAGTGGCCCACTGTCTGGCCCACTGTCTGGCCCACAATCGTCCAATCTAGACGAATATACCGGAGGACACCAGCAGCTTTCGATTTCTAGCCGGTGTACAATAATCCTTAACGACGAGGACACGCACGTAACCAAGGAGAGGCACGATAGTATGACGGTGATGCTGCTGCAACGTTCAGTCACCCCGCAGTCGACGCACAGCCAAAAGACAGCGAAGAAGGACTGCAACGCCAAGCCACCCTTTCTGTTTCTATTCGACGATCGCCAAGAGCATCGACATTCTATCGACACTACTACTACCACAACTACTACCACGAACAACAACAACAACAATACCAATAACAACAATAATAATAATAATAACAACAATAACAACAACATCAACATCGCTAAAAGAGTTAGTAGAAGAGGAAGTAGTCACGAGGATACCGGCGACGAGGCGTCGCTTACGGTGACGTCTCAAAGACGCGCCGAAGCTGGCCAGGACGTCGCGATGCGATATTACCGGCTATGGATCTATGCCTGTAACGTGGTGCTACTTGGTAGCGCACTCGGTTTCGCCGCCGCGGTTGCACGAACTCTTTTATTCACCAGTGATCCACGTAGGCACGTGATACCCAGTGTACCAACGGCATTCGACCCAACCACCCTTTATGCGTGTTTAGCCCTTGCCACGCAATTAGGCCTGGTACAATTACTCGGCTGTATTGCCGCCAGAAGATTAAGCGCGAAACTACTCAACGCATACTGGATACTACTGTTGGCATTGCTCTTCGGCGACGCCGTTATCGGGGTCGCTTGGGTCTTCCGGTTCGAGAGAATGCGCGCCGAACTCAGGCCCGCCCTCAGGTTACGATTGCAGGTTAGTGTCACTTTTTATCTATTCCTTATCCTATTTTAATTATATTGTATGTACATAGTTCCACCTACTGTTATGATTATTATTAACATATTACGAAACGGGCTGTTTGCGCGAAAATTAATGCATGTAGCCGGCATATTTGGAGGTTTTCGAATATGTTGCATCGCTTTACAAATATGGTTATAAAATGTACATATACATTGTAACACATATTTATTTATATATCACCGACATTTAATGCATCGTGCTTAAAACCGCATTTATATGTCTCCGGACGTTAATGTGTTAAAACGAAGAAATGAAACAAAATAAAAGATACAGATAGATAAGTAGGTGACTTCAAAGGTACATGGTGTTATAGAGAGGTTGAATAGGTGGAGTTTAAGAGGTTTACCAAATTTTAATGAAAGAGATTCAAGGCATATTAAGAGCACGGAACATTGCGATAAAACAGGTTGAGGTCACAATAGCAAGTAACAAAGTACTTGAAACAGTATCACTTCTAGTTAAGGCGTAAGTTAGGTGAGTGTTAAAGAGAAGTATGGTCAGAGCCGCGAAACTAATCTTGCAGACGACCCGAGCGTAACCGCAACCGTGGGTTATGCGAAGCTTAACTAAATCCTCAACAGCAAAGTATCAGAAACATCCTCACCCATCCAAACGTAATCTCAAAGGGTATCTAACTTACTTCTCGACAAACCACGAACGCCGAAAGTAACTCCAACCAAAAAAACTAACCACACGCGTTAACGAAACTTCAAAAATTAATCTCGAAGAAAATACCCCTGGTTGGGAACTTCGGTCGACAATGCGGAAACGATTTTACTCTCTCAAACGCTTAGTTAAGAGAGCTGTATGTGTGTATGATATATACATAATATAAGATGACCTTCTAGTTATCGAACATTAATCGGAAAAATTAATCGACTCGATGTAAACCATAAACTACAGTCGACTTCTTATTTTTATCAGGGTGTACTGCATGACGCAAAAGTAAACATCGTAAATTTTAAACTTTACCATATTCTGACAAGCTCTTTACTTTCTTTATAATTTAATTTCATAATTGAGATATAATAATTAAATTGTATCGTAATAAGGAATTTCATCATTGATATTCGATATAATTGCAAAGCTACTTTTTAGTGACTATATAATTTGAAATTATTCAATAAACCTCATAAAGGGACTAAAATAGAGGCGCTTTTGCTTCACGCCAAATATATATTTGTTCGCAAACAACGTCATTCAGACTTCTTTAAATGCTGAAGTTTGCAAGGAACGTGAACAATTAATGTAGGAAAGTTCAGAGAACTACTTTCGAATTTATAAACTTCCACGGAGTTAAGATCCTCGGACTTACGTGCTGTATATTTCCGAGTTTAATGGCGTCCCAGGCATTTATTATAACGCGATTCCAACACCGAGAACTTGCATATAACTTCACGATAATAATCAGAAAATTCCATCCGTTTAAAGTCGGCGACTTAAAACTCGGAATACAAAAATACTTATAAATTCGTATACATTTATGAAGAATCGAAAGACGTGGATTTCGCGACAAACAAAGTGTCGCTGATAAAATATGCAATTCCAATAACCGAGCTTATCTGAAAAAGCGTGGATTATTTAAAAAAGCATGTCTGAGCGTCCGTGTCAGCCAGTGTTTTCCTTTTGTGCTTGAACCCGAACCTCGTAATAAATGCACGATCTTACGGTTGGTATGGTTGGCTGACCTAACGCAAAGAACTATAGTTATGTCTATACCATAAATAGCATATGCGCCCAACAAAAACTTTCGTAAAGTTCAACCCGTGTCTCTGACACTTGAGGTAGCTTACAAGAAACTATGCTTCGATGGATCGAAGATGACTATATAATTTATTTACCTCCTAGACAAGTTCGTCATTGGACTTTTCGTATTTGCATACCTTGGTTTATCGTGATTTTTCGATTTAATTCCTACATCATTTTGATTCTCCGTCATTTGAATTTTTTTTCTTGACCATGTTCCACTAATAAACTTAATAGTTTGCGAATTAAATTAACGTAAGAAATTGAGTCGTGTATTCACAATGTAACAATCAATATTTAAGGTTGCCCAGGAAATGCTAGCCTTTTCGAGCTAAGCGGATAATAATTCTTTAATAAAACGTATAATATCACTGGTAATTTTTTATAGGGAAAGGTTTTGATTTAATTTTTCAATAGTTTAGATCGAGGAATGAAAAATTACTGAAGAAATGCGGCATTAAAATAATAATTTTAGTATGTAGCAGCAACGTTTGAATCTTATTTGGAAGTTGTGAGAGTACTGTTTACGTAGAATCATTATTTATTTATGTACTGCTTACTATTTATTGTGTAGTTATTTATTAATTACTTACTCCGACGCAAACCAGTATACATAATTAGTCAATCATCCACCAGCGGAGATTAAATAAAAGATAAAGTTTTTGGGAGGCCAGCGGTGAATTCATTTACGGTTAATTATGTGCTAATGGTTTGAACTCTTTAATTCGTGATTTAAACTTCTAAAGAAGATATAGCTTCGATGGTTCTCAAGCGTAAAATCTTGACGATATTCATCGCTTTAAGCCGCTACTTAGAATCCGCCTTTTCCCCGGCGGGTGATTTTCGAATATTCAGTGCTACGGGAATTCATTTACTTATTTATATTTACTCGCTGGAATTTTAAGGTCTTGACGTGTATACCTTTCTTGAATAATGTACAGGAAATCGGAAAATCTGAATGTACCTTGCTATTTAAACTAGAATCCATTATTCAAAAGCAATTCACCAAACGGTGCTTAAAAATAGTGCAAATATAAATAATTAGGAATTTAATTGCAAGCAACATAAACTGCCATGTTAATCCAACATTTTCTAAAATGTGCTGGATTCAGAACAGTTTTCAAAATAACCATAAATAGAAATAGACAAATGACAGACGTTAAATATAGGAATAAATTAAAGATAGGGTTGTAGAGGATTAATTATATAAATTTAGAGTTTACTTGCATTGGTTCAGAATTAATGAGATTCTATAAAATCTCTCAAATTTGATTTTATCCTCGGAAAGGTTAAAATACAAAAGAAAACTTCGACTACTTGAAAAATTCGGATAAACATACGCGCTTCGGAAGATCTAAAAAATTCAAGAAACCTAAACGTAGCAAGATAAATCTAAATAATGCAAATTTTTCAATGATTCGTCCGGAAGTTTTAAAAACCCTTGTAAACAGGCTTAAATAACGGGAAAAACTTCGGAACGGGCTGGCAATCTTATCGGGATAAAGTTTGATACATCACCGGAGTAACGTAGCTCCGGGATTAACGTTAATTCCTGCTTATCTTTCGAGGACTTTCAGGGTAACACGCCGCGGGGGCATCCGAGTGCAGAACAACTTTCCTGATTAAAATACAGCTTTCGTTGCTGATAATTCTCGCAGCAACTTAAGATAGGGTTTTATTACAATTACCAGGGAATCTTGGAATTACATTTCCAGAATCTCGGAAATCTGTTATCGCGAAACGATCTGGAAACAATTGTCCGCCAGATCGTTATTGCGTGAGTAAAGTTAAGCTCGCAAATAAATATAGATATAAAAATGAGTGGTTTTAATAAAACATTTAAACGTGTGAGAAAAGTTACGAGCAGCTCTTGCAAATCTGATATAAATTCGCAACTCATAGAATTTCCTATTCTATGAGTAATGTTAAGCATATAAATAAATACAAACACAAAATAAGTAGTTTTCACAAAACATTTAAACGTGTTGGAAAAGTAATTTAGTTTGAAAATATTGTTGATGCAATGAATAGCTTTCATTATTTATATAATTGTTTCCTTTACTGTTTCTTATTTTAATGACTCCAGTTCCCAATTACTTTACTTTCTAACGCGTATAAATTGCTGGAACACTTATTAAATGCTGCTTTACAATGATTAATTCGCAGTAATTAATGCAACAAATCGCCATGAATGTATACTGAGCTTGTTTTTAAAAAATAGGATCTTTTCAAACACGAATAAAAATTCTAAGTAAGAAACAGGTTCTTACAGTGATAAAAAATCAGGATTATTATCGAATTATTCAAATTGAAAATGTGGTATTCTCTTCCGCTCCCTTAACTTCGTAATCCATTTATCGTTAATTTTACCAAGGACAATGAGATTCTAGCGTGCGCGGTTGTTTTATAAATTGATCAAGGCTCTTATTATGGTCCCAATGAGAAATCAGTGTCAAAGGCACTACTAACAATTCTAATCTCCCCCATTTCATCTTGGCCTTCTTCCGTATCTTCCGCCATTATTCTTAGCCCCGTTCTTATCAGCATAGCTCGATCGCATAATCGACAGAAAATGTGCGTACCCTGGGATAAACGACCCGGATGTGGGACCATAAGCTTCTGTCGCAACCTGTTTCTTCAACTACCAGATCTGTCCTTGATAATGGATTTATTTAGCAAGTTTTCTCTGCTATTTGACGTGTAATATCGCGCCAATTAGATCCATGAGTAACTTCCAACCAGAAGGAGACTTATTTATCAACAATAAGATGTCCGATTCAAAAACAAAATACTTGGATGATTTTATATTATCGTTGAAAGTGTGATACAGTTCTTTATGCAGACATATGTCGATTGTTAGAAATAAAAGACGCGTAAGCCTCATACAATGCGGTTCACAAATTATCGCAATCCTCGTATAACGCGTGTACGTAATCCGAGTCACGCATAACGCGACTTTTCTCTGGAACTTAACTCCCGTGTTACACGGAGGTTATCTGTATTTCTGTCGAAGATATTTCCAAGGATATCGTAGTATTAAGTTTTCCAAATAGGAATTTCATGCCGAGTCCTATGTACATATATAATCATACTAATGAAAATACAGTGAAAGAAAGCAAATGTTGAATCGAACGGTATTGTTTTATATCATAATTATACCTATGTATGAATAAATATAATAATGATGAAAATATTGCTATCGTAGATGGAATACGGTAAGGAACCACGATTCAGCGAGCAGTGGGACCGTTTGCAAAAGGAATTCACGTGCTGCGGAGTGACAGGGCCCAGAGATTTTGGGTCACGATGGCCCCAAAGCTGTTGCGGACCGAGCACTAATATAAGCGAAACTTGCCAACAACCCTACGCGAGAGGCTGCGAAGAGTCGGTGATGCGTTGGCTACGGAAAACTGCGGATTTACTCTTCGTACTCGGTTTTTGCGTGATTGCGTTTACCAAACTATGTTTCCTTGGCATTCTACGATACGAAATACGAGAAATGATACAGAAAATACGGCTACTGCAAGAACCTCCACCACAACCGGCTACCTTCGCCCAATCGCTATTTTCTCAAGTCTTGCCGGAAACCACGAATAACGGAGGCATCGTTCGACGTACTACCCTTCCTAATGCCGTCACACCTTCCGGTGAGTCTTATATTATTATATTTCAAAAACTTGAGTATTCAATATTTTGTATCTTACATCTTGCGGATAAATAAATAATAATTATATAGCACTTAAAATAGTGAATAAACGAAAGATTCAATTTCGGAGCTACGCTTTTATCTCCGATTTTTTTCTTGGCATTTGAAATTTTTTTATCGACTTTATAGTTTATTTTCTAAAGCAAGAATCATGTTAATTCTAGGAATTTTAGTATTTAGACCTTCTTTCCTTTCGATTAGTTTGCCCAGGGTAAACGATAAGTCTCGAACATTTCTTCGGCGTTCATTTACGAATTCGTTATAAACTCGCTTCGTGTCAACAGTAATTACACGCTGATAAGAATTTAGCAAAAATACCTGGCACATAATTATCGTGCATAATCAAACGAACTCTGCAATTCCATGAATTAATTGACAACTAGCCTCCACTAATTTTGCAAGTAATTTCCGGTCTCGATAAGCAACGGCGAACTATCAATCCATTAAAGTCTTCGAGAATTTAAACTCGAGGAAGTTAACGAGGCTTTGAACTCGATCTCACCGGAATACACAATTTACCGAGCTCGATTTGCGCAACTTGAAAACTTAGTGACACGATAAAGGTCCATTAGATTGCGAATATATCCCTGGCTGATTTTCATGTTTCTCCGGCTTCCCAGTCGGTGGTATTTCCACCAGTTTTCCCTGGGAAGGCATGTCGATTCCTTCGACGAAAGCACGAAACGAAAGCTCCCGGTTTAACGGTTTGAGAACCTAACGGAAGTAATTGGATGAGCATGAAGTTAAACTAAGTAGAGCTTACTCGCCACTACGCCGAGGAGGGATTTAAAACTCGCCGTTTACCCTGACCGAAGTAATCGAAAGGAAGAAATTTCTAATTACCGGAATTTTGTGAAATTTCAAGTACCTCTCGATTCAAAAATGTTCTCGTTCCACGGTTGTAAATTTAAGTTAACGTATTTGCGAGAGCTTGGAATTAAAATGATGTAAATTATCAATCAGGTAGAAACAAAATTACTTCTTAAAATTCTACATTTTTCGTAGCGTTTTAATTTGTGTTCGATTTATCTTATTGTTCTGAAGCAAAGAGATTAATTATCGAAGATTAATCAATACACCACCTGATTAATTACCGAATTAATATTCGATGTTTGGTTTCGGGCGAATTTTAATCGCGATTGAAAAATTAATATGGCGGATCGAGTGACCAATCGTATAATATTAATGGCGAAGGTCAACGACAAATTTACATATCTAGAAAACTGTGAATATCGCGTTGATTTTCTGGTCCGTAAAACTGACATCACTTAATATTATTATTATTAAGTATTCGCGTATAAGAATGCAGGGATTATATTTGAATGAAAATAGAACGTTTCCAAGAATTTCATAACGATACAGTAATTAAAGCAATATTATCAAAGCACATCTTTACCGCGTGAATGCATTATTAACATTAAAGTAAAACGAGCCGTGAACGGTGTGATAATTAAAATATTGTTATTAAAGTATATCCTTATCGCGCGTGTTCTCCATTAACGTTAAAGCCTGTCCCGTGTTCGTATGTTTTAAATATTATCAGATTTGCATGGTGTATATACTCGAGACTTAAAAATGAAAGAATAATGATCCATTTCCCCTGGTTTCCGCGTTAACACCGTTTCAGATAATAAACCTACTTTACGGCAACTAGACTACGCTAGTAACTAGTCACTAGTCAAATTAGCCCCAGTCGACTTACTTTTCTGTCACGCAAATGCTCCACGAGAAAAATATGTTTACAGGTTAAACGAGAAATGTATCGCGTGCATAGAAATAATTCCGTTGAAAACAAACGCATAATTCCAGCTGTCGACTGATAAGCTCGGTTTTAACGATGGAATTGATTGGTGAACGATTCATTCGCGTTCATTATAATCTAATATTTTTTGTGTCCAAACAGAAATTGTATAACGTGAAGTTATTGGTACATCGAAAAAATGAATCGTATAAATAATTAATTCGTATCATTAATTCAGTAGAATGAATTATTTCCAATTAGACTGAGAATAATAGTACAACAATGTAACGTTAGATTGATATCTTCTTATAACTGATTAATAACTAGATCTTAAATGACCTTAATTAAATAATTTCTATCGATGAATTCAATTTCTTTTAGGTTTGAATTAAGCTTTTTATTCCATACTGGAAACCTTCTTCTTTCTTAGTTTAGTTAATTGAAATACACTTATATATTCCTACGATCGTAGGTGTCCAATATAATCCCTAATCATGGATTAGTTTCCTTTTTTAGATCTTAATTCGATACACTTCTTACGGAGTCTAGTACCTTTGCAAGTAAAACATACGTGGATCGGTCTAGACGTTCTGCATCTTTTTTTAATCGTAATTGTTTCTCGGGACCAACGTAATTCAATTGTTAATTAAATAATTTCTATCAATGAATTTAATTCCTTTTAGATGTGGGTTAACCTTTTTAACTCCTTTTACTTCACACTGGAAACCTTCTTTCCGAGAAAAAACCTACTTTATTCACTATTTCAAGTGAGATGTAAATCATATATTATACCCGCGCAAAAATGAGATTTGAAATGGCCAGGTGTTGTAAGTTGAAAATATGAATTAAGTAAACGCTCCCGTCTGCGTTGTCGAGGTATGCCATGAAATTTCCTTCGCCTTCCGTTTCCGTTGAGATGTCGCCGTTGGAAACCAGCCGCGATACGGAAATACGCTTAACCTCCGGCATGTATAAAACAATTTTGCAATCTGAATACACCGGATCCCAAGATCCCCGTGGTAATGCATACGAATGAACCCATAAAAAACCACGATCAATCCTTTCGTGAATTATGACGTATCCTTTTCGCGCTTGTCCTTTTCCCGTTTTATATCGCGTGACTCGTCGGGAGGGTGCTGTGAAAAATGTATCGCGCGGAAATATATAACCGTTGAAATCTCATTCGTGACTGAAAAACGGATACGACGAATCGGGCGTCTCGAATTTCGCGTACCGGAAGCATCGCTATTGGATTTCGAATATTTACGATGATATTCGTCCTGATTTACCTCCACATTTATAGTAATTTAAATTTACTAGGTTCACAGGATTAAAATATTTAGGATGATATACATCCTGATTTACTTATAAATACGCACGATTCAGATTTATTATGAAGTCTGTAGGAATAAATTTGATTATTGAATTAAGCCGTCAGCTTACCGGAAGTATCCGATATTAGAAGATTTATTGGAATTTATCCTCGTTGCTATCGGAATATAAATTCTGATGTTATCGTAATCCAGTATTTTGAAACAGTGATAGCCACAACGAATACCGTTTCCAGTTACTTTTTAGTAATTCTTTTTATTTCGTTTATCATTATCTTCCCAAATATTTACAAAACTCGCTGCAATTTATTTCATTGCAAAGTTAATAAAAAACGAAAACCATACTGAATACGAGAGTCACTTTAAAGATAAAAGTCACTTCCTAAATCAAAATTCAATGGCTATGGGAACTTTTTCTTAGCAAAGATAACAGAAAATGAGTTAACGAAAAGAGTCCTGTAATTGAATGATTAAATTCGGATCGATTCGATTCGAAGTACTTTGCACAGGAAGCGCAGAAAATTAATCGTGCCAGAGCGGGATCAACGATCGGAAAGAATGGTAAACTCAAATATGCAAATGTAGTAACGGCGTTTTACGTTTAAAGGTAGAATTTCGTGCTGACTCGCGATCCGGTGAACCCGTGGGGGGTTGAAGGGGTTGTGGCGGATGGGAGGGGCCGGCTATTTAAGTAATACGCGGTGTGCTTACTCCAATTGGAGCAGAAGAACTGGGACATTGCGTGCCCGAGGATAATAAGTATTTGACACCGTATATATACGTATATATATGCGCCTATCCCATTTCGGTTTTATTTTGTCGTACACGTTATGCCTCGATCTTGGATTTCAACGTCTACCTTTTCCACGCGATCCACCACGGAAATCGCGAGACTCACCACCGAAAGGGGACAATAAAAAGGATTCAACTGTTATTTAAGAATAAATGGGGAGAATCGCGGAAGTCGTAAATATGAAACATCTCCGGGAGAATGATATAACGAAACTAATTTCGATGGAGGAAACGCCTGCTACTGTCCGCCGCGAAACTTCATGATTCACTGTGATTTATCCCATTCGGTTTCCAAGAAGTATTCTTAGTACCAGATATTCCTATGTAATCGGTTTTCACTTCGAATAGATGCGGCGGAAATTATGCATTATTTCGATGGCTGACTTGACTTTATTTTAATATGGTCACCAGACTATTATTTTTGCGCTAAAGCTACACGAGTATAGATAGATTTAATAAATATAATATTCCATAATATCTGTATGAATTATGTGGAAGAATATAGAGTCATCTAAGTACCGATTGCGAAGGAAAATACTGCTTGGAATACAAACGAAGTTGGGGTATCAGAGAAACAAGTTAATGCCAGTAAAAATACGCTGGCACAAAATAATTGATTACTTTCCAATGCCCCTAGTATATTATTCCCGAGCGTCTGCATTTATTGATCAGCTGCATCTAGTAATAGTCCCCGAAATTAAACCAAGGGACACCTATTCCGTGCTCAGTAAATCACATTAATGGCTCGTACGAGGTATTCTTTGCGAGATATATCCTATCACTGTCGTCGGTGGAGAAAAAACGGTGGAACCTATCTAATTTTCATCTATTAGGAAGCCCAAGCACGTATATATGTAAATCATACTCCCAGGGGGTTGTATTTCTGCAGTCTGGATCTTTCATAAAAAATGCCATCTCATTTAGTGCTTCCTATCGTCCTCGACGACTATTCTCCCGTGTTAAGCAAGAGACCGGAACCCTTCTATGTATTTCCGAACTGTATCTCCCCTCCCGATACCCTCCTGACACCCACACGATCCTTTTTCACTGGCTGAGAACTTCGAGGGGATTTCCGAGTGATCCTAGGATGGAATTCTGTAAAGGACCTTTTTTCACCACCAACATTTAGTTATCAACCTTTACGAGTATCGGGAACACGAACCAGACTCTTATCGATAACATCGTATCCACAATCACCTACGGCGTTCCCGTTTTCCTTAAACAAACACTCGAGCACGGTATTTTTAAAATAAATGCTATCGATGTTGATTTCATAAACATCCCGTATTATCAAATATATGGAGAATGATGAGAGACTACGTAATTCGCAGTATAAAACTAGCGTTTCTTTACTTTATCGGTAACCCCGTATTATTATATTGTACAAAGCGAGTAATGTTTCTAATAAGTTTAACACTAGAACTACCAAAACAGTCAAAATAACTGATCTGCATTTTTACTCGAATTATTCAACTATAAAATGTCGCGTTGTTCGAGGTTTTATATACCTATATTTTATGTACACAACGCATACAATCTGAGCCATTAATTAACATACATTTTCCAGCTATAATTATATACAAATAAATGTATAAGTATAACCCAGTATATATTCGGTAGTTCTAGTGTTAAAATAAAAGGGGACAATGTAAATTCCCTTGTGAATTACATTATAATCACACGTAACTTATAATCAAAGATTCACGTGTTCCTAAGATTTAAGTAATTACATGAGGAATTGTTTTCAGGAAATGCATCCCTGTTAATGCAATCGGATGAGTGCAATACCGGAAGACATCCATTGCTGGCGAACAATCTCCAAGACGGAGGGGCGGACAGTGACACGAACAGTCACTGTGCCTTGATCCTCGAGGAAACGACGCCCACCACGGCGAATCATAACTGCGGTACACGGGAAAAAAGCAATGGTAACAATAACTATGAGATGCGTGAATTCAATAGGAGATTGCTACTATCGAATGGCGGAAGTCCGGGAACGGGTATAACTGCCGGTGGTCAGAGCAGGCGCACCTGACTATGGAAGTGGTGGCGAAACACCTCGAACCATTTCCTCTACAGGAGTAACCGACCAGCCGAGATCACCATATTTAAGTAAGTTCACTATATCGTTCATTCATATATTTTTGCTTCGTGCAATAATCTATTGGGTTGGTTCATAAATTCGTGCGGTTTTCATATCATATTGAATATCTCGTAACGATTGCCTATTAGCTTTGTATTATACGTCATTCGATAGATTTTGTTTTATTCTTTTATGTGATTGTTAAATAATGGTGGAAAAGATTGGGTTGTTTCATAAGTTCGTGCGGTTTTGTCGGACGTGAAAATTCTAGCATTATCACAATGACATAAAAGAATAGAACAAAAACTATCGAATCATGTATAATATATAACTGATAGGTAATTTTTACGAGATATGTATATGTATTCAATATGAAATGAAGACCGCACGAACTTATGAACCAACCTAATATTTTGTAGATTAATTCGTATTAAATATTTGACAAAAAACAGAATTTTACACATTTTACAAAACCGCACGAACGTATGGAACAATCCAATAAAATCGCTGATAAGTGGATTACCACTTTAATGGCCGGTGACGCCATATTATAACAATATAAGTAATATAGATCTGATTTTTGCATCAATTTTATAGATTTAATATAATACAGTGTCAACTGATGCAATTCACTTGCAAAACCACACGGCCATTAAAGTGTTAAAAAACATTTGGTAGTATAACAATACGGATTAACGAAACTGGTGTTGTGTTATTTCGGGTCTTGCAACAACACGGGAGAGAAGTGGTTCAAATACAACATTTTTCCGAACATAAAATAAAAAGAAGCGAAGACTAGATCGTAAAACGAAGCCTTTTTTATTAATCCGCATCGTAACGATCTAAAATGAATCAGAAAATTTAGGAGCTTACGGTAGTTATAAAAATAGACAAAAAACGTTCCATTAGCGTAGGTGTAGTTTATTTATGGACGCCAATGTTATACAAATTACGATATATCATAACATACGACTTGATTCCTAATGTTTACTTATTATGTTCCATTAACGTTTATTTGAGAATCCATGTTAACGGAATACTTTTGTCTATTTTTGTAACTAATACGTGTTCCTAAATTCTTCGACATTCTTAAATCACCTTATATAAACACCTGCATATTCGAGTGCTTCGGAGAATATAAGCATATGCTTTTTTACCGCTGATATCATCCAGCGAGGTATCAAATGTTTTAGTAAGATTTGCTGGATCCCGAAAGAGCTTTTTAGAAATCCGTGATATTTTACGAGAGATACAGTCCTCCGTAAAATATACAGGATTTAGATGATTGATGGATTTTACGAATCCACTCGAAGAAGTGGTCGGCCATTTTTGTAATTTACCGAGAACTATTGTTAGCGTCAATGATTAAATTAAAACCGTGAGATTAAAATCAAGAAAAATGTCTAACAAATTTGCTACGTTACTAAATAATTACAATTTTACGTGATCATTATGAGATAAATTCTTGTGTTTCCGGGTTTTATGGAAATTCAAAAATCTCAGATTAAAGATAACCCTTTAAATAACGAAAGTTAATATCACGAGAAATCAAAGAGACGCGTCCCGCTATATTAAAAGATAACATCAGTTATAGTAGGATTCTATAAAAAAAATAGAGCTCGAGCCTTCAGCCAAGAAACCAAAGGACTTCCAGAGCATCGATTTCAACAAAAAAATACGATTGAAGTCAGCATATAAAATGGTGGATATTGGAGTGCTTATCGAACCCACTGAATCGAGTATATCTTTCGCTATGAATACCTATATTTGGGACACACCCCATAAAAACTTATACGAGTTTCATTCGAATTCATCAAACCCTTCGTATCTTATATTTTTAACCCAAACCCTTGAGTCACTCGATATGCAGAGCGTGTCGCTAAATGGTCTCGTAGACAATAAAATTCAACGTTTCCCCGTGATAAAAAAAATGAAACTACTATCATTTCTCGAAATTGCCATTATCGGAAAACTGATTTCCCGCTATAAAGCGAGTAATAATTTTGCCTAGATGAAAATCTGGAATGTTAAAAAAAATGTCTCCTGAAATGGCCATTCGATCGATGAACGAAGAAAATCTAATGCCGGCACTGCATCGCCGCTTCTCGAGCTTTTAATATCATAAATGGAAAACCGCGACAACGGAAAAGTCGTATAGATCTTTTCCAGAGGGAAAGCCTTTTTTAAATCCACTCAACATTTCAAGTTTCGAGTGGGTGTTGAAATTTTTCTTACAACCTCTTTGATTTATACTTCTTCCGTTCCGTCACTTTGAAACGTTGAATTCAATCTTCGATACTTTCAATCGCTTTGGCTGTGAGTTGAACACATTCGTTACCAGTGTCACATATGTATGGAGTTCCAATTCGAGATTGCGATTAGTCACACATGTGTAACGACAATCGTTTGTTATGTATTCAGCATATAAACAAATTAAATCCCCTTTGAAATTAGCAGACAAAATTATTCGTACAGTTCAGTGTCACATATTTGTCACACATCGAGAAACTTACGTATTATTCACGTTTACTGCATGTTCAATGTGTATAAGTGAAAATCTGCAATAAAATTGTGCAGTGATACGAAAATGTCGTGGTCTGTCATGGACGTTTTTCCCCCGTCAGACCCTGGTAGCGAACGTGTTAAGCGAATATCAGTGTATATTGTATACATACACACACACATACAGGTCTATGTCCTTTTTAGGTATTTCCGTTTCTTTTTTAAGAGAGAACGAGTTGGGGGCGTGAAACATGCCCGAGTCTCGGAAGGATCGGTAGGTTGCAGGAAAACCAGGCTGGGTCTTAAAGCGGACTACTGATGGCCGAACTCGTTACACTCTTTTTCTACTTGCTACGCTTTACGTGCGTATCATCATTCTACTTGTGCATCATTTTACTCCGAAACAAGCCTATAGTATTGAAAGAATTTGTTCGATCTAGCCGATTCTGTGATACAAATTTGTTATATGCGTATTTGTTGCCTCTTTAAAATTGATAATGTTATAAGTAACAGTTTCATTCTAACCTCTTTCTTTTCGGAAGACTTTCGTTATGAATCAAGTCTCGTATCTTAATAACAGTTACGAATTTGATTTTAATTAAATAGTAAACATTATGATTTAAATTAGAAGGATCGAAAATTTATGCAAAAAGAAATGTTGATTATCACCAACAAATTTGTATGATATTTAAAAATGTTTCAATAAATTTTACATTCGTTCATGCATATATCAAAATTGTTTGTATCACAGAATCACGTAGCCAATCAGATCCCCACTTCTCGGAATCCCACTCTGTCTAATATTGTTTTAAGACATTGTTTTGTATGTCTTTTTACAAGAACATAAATAACTGCGCTTATTAAACTGTTTACGAAAACGGAGAATAGTATACAGATCATTTTAAACTGGCGAAAGTGAAGGACAAGAAACAAAATATATAAATTACTGTAAAGTTGTACCCCGGTATTATTTCTGTTATCCAAGTTGAAAACTGAAAGTTTAGCGACATTCAGACACTCGAAAAGGGGGAAAGAACTCCGTGAATTAAATAATTCAACGGAACCCCGAATCAAAGAACACCAAAGTCTCCGAGTTGATCCCTAATGGCTATTCAAACTTTATCTGTCCCAAAAGTTATCGACATAAAAAGATATTTCCAGATGATATCTGGGTACAACTACCTTTTAC
The DNA here is from genome assembly GCA_910591585.2 of Nysson spinosus. NCBI lineage: Eukaryota > Metazoa > Arthropoda > Insecta > Hymenoptera > Crabronidae > Nysson > Nysson spinosus. The sequence goes on along the minus strand of OU342830.1, from coordinate 13,143,610 downwards.
GAGTCATCATTCATTATAGTAGTCCTGAAAAAGTGTTCTAAACAGTTTGAATCACTGAAAGAATCGAATGCAGCAGTTCGTCCGCTTCCTCAGACTGGATACAGAGTACTCGTGCTTTCTCACCGTTAGAGAACTTATTTTCACCATGAAAATAAGGGGTTTGATATTGATTTCTTTCGAGAGGAAGAACACGATAACGATAAAAACGGAAAAAGGACTCTCCTACAAGTTCTATGATTAGAAAAGAAAGGCTAAGTTTTGCTTTGGGTCTCTATACGTTCATCGTAGAAGAAGCTTGCTTGAATCAGGGACCGTTACCGGATACGAACTAATCCTCCGTAATACCGGTATATTTTTGCGGTACACACGGAAAACCGGTACCGATGAAAATCTAGCTATTTTCGGTATTCTCTTTTATGTCCTGATGATCTCGGTTGACGTGGATAATTGACATCGAGATGTATCGCTATTTTTAACTTATCGGAGTACCGAGAATACCGGTGTCAACCGGTATCCTCGATGTTCTTACATTTTCATAGATATATAATTATAATACTAGCTCCATCATTTTTGTAAATAATTATTTAAAGGTTTGGTATCTCGTGATACCGGCTTCGCTTCAATCTTCATTAAACCGTTAGTCGTTAACGAGTTTAACTTAATAAGATGTTAATTGTATCTAGAAGTACTGATTCAACTATATTTATATAAATTTCAATATACGATATTGGTGAATGCATTATTTTTTAAATTCCACTATTATTAGTGAATATACTGTTACTGTTACTTGGACTTTCTTTATTAATCATTTCCGTGGTATCTGCTCACATTTTTATAGCGGGTTTCAATGGTGTGCAATGATGTATCGTAATTTTGATAGACCGCAAAAATAGAGTGTTTCCTGTCCCTGGATTTAACCGTAACAATAAGGAAGACTGCGGAGACCGGTCTTAGATGGTAATTAACAAGAACAAAGCATACTAAACGTATTGATATAACACGACGGATTAAACGTAACGAATGACCAAATCAAAATATATACAATACTAAGCGTATCCTCTTTTTTTAAAGGGTAGTTCCTCCAATGGAAGCTCGAATCGCTAGAAAACACTTGCTTCCTACCCTAACAGCACACAACCACCATAACAAGAGAATGTCACTCGAAACTATACTTGTTACAAATAAATTGCATAATTCCAGCAATCATATATACGACTCTCAGATTTGATCTATTTTATATATTGGATAAACACCAATATTATTTATGTTCCTTAAAATACATATACATCTATTGTTACTTTCTATTCGTATATTTATGAATTATTCAAAATATTTTATCTGCCGTGTGACATTAAGATGAAGTTCAACATGCTAGTGAAATGATCAAGTTTTCCGTCATTCTTATAAATGTGTTGCACCAGATCGATCTTAAATATAGTGTTAAATTTGGTATTTTAAAGAAACGACTTTTAAAGAAACATTCAAGAACTACTGACAGACAAAAAATTGAAAAGAATCAGAGATTGCTTTCAAATCTGTGATAATAAATACGTTGGATAATGAACATTCGAATATTTTATCGATTAAGAAGCTTTTAAAATATGAATCTGGAAGTTGTACATATGATATAAAAATTATACTCTTTTCTTGAAACAAGTACTTCTTTCACGCATAAATAGCACAATCGTGCAGAATAAAATACCAACGAGGAAAGTGAACTCTCGGTAAGATTAACGGCACACCGGCAACCGGAATAAAACACGAGACTCGGTGGAACAAAAAAAAAAGAGAAAAGTGCGCGTCGAAGTTCAGTACAAAGGGGTAAGAAGTCGTTGCATCGTCTTCTTGGTATCCTTTAAACACTGTTTCTACGTGTATTCCTTACACGACTCTTTCCGTCCTCGAATGGTCGGTGAAATGAACATTACTTTTGTAGGATTGATTTTTCTTAGCCGTAAGTTTCCTACGATATTTCTCCAGAAACGTAATCATGAATAAATAATGGAGCACACTTTCGAGTAGCGAGCCGTTGTACACCGATTGTTACGCAACCGACGTACGAATCACGCGAGTAGTATGTCACAAGTGAAATGTAACTATCGTTGCTGAAGAATATATGAATATTCTCAATGATCGTTTTCTAAGGATTAGGGGATCTTATTTTGAAACGTAGTTTATAGGAAATAGTTACTGCATTTCTAAGATTAACACATTCACTACCAGATAGATTAACTCGAAGTTTGTTTTCATTCTGTATTCTTCAAAGTGACTCGATTCATTGTCAGTTCTTAACGTAGAAGTTAAATCTTCTCTTAATTGTACATAATTATCAGTTGGATTACCATGAATTATACTATTGCTTTTCGCGAATGTAATTTGTTATAAACGATTCGTTACACGAACTTAAACCCGTAACTACTTTCGGTGGGATATTCTGATAGCTAAATATGATTATTATTTAATATGATAAAGGATTGGTACTAATTAATATGATTAAAGCATATGGAAGTATAGAGAAAGTATTAACGACTAAGTTTGGTAGTGAGTGAGTTAAAGGTAAAAAAAACGTATAAATATCTAAATATCTACGAGGATTAGTATATACGATAATAACGTTATACGTTCTTTTTATATTTTTATGACAATATTTGTAAGCGATAATTTCCTGCAGGTGTAAAAACTTAGAGAGGCATGATTAGGATTAAACGATAGGGAAGAACGTAAAAAGGGAAGATTTAGAGGCTAGAATTATATACCGATACAGAACTTGTATATGTTTCTGTTGAGAATTATCCCACTTATCTTTGCAAAGTAATGAAGGTACCAAGTGTATTAAAACAAAACTAGGCAAAGAAAGAAACCTACGGATTAAAGGGACGATAGTTACGGGAGAATATTGTGAGATACTACTGCCAAACTGATTCTCCCTGCAAGATGACTATAAATCCGTTTACGAGAGCTACTCTTATAGTAAACAAACGAAACGTGAAACAAAGGCAACTAAGATGAAACTTTTCGAATGACAAACAACTCTGTAGGAAGTAACGACTATAAAATTCCTAGTTCTTTTGATATAAACGATACGTGTAGCGCGAGTAGTCTGTATTGATTTGTGCCGTAAGTTATATTATATATTATACATTACGATACTCAAATTAATTGGCTTCCTAGCTAGGATTAATCGAATCTTAGGATTGTACGTTAACGGGTGCAAAGATAATGGATATACATACTAGTAGACTGTATATAGCGGTGTATGGTAGAGAATAATTAAGAGTCGATCGTCTGTTTAAGAAAAAGCCGAATCGTTATCCGTTCAAAGTCTGACGATTTCTTTAATAGGAAACACGAGAAACAATGACTCGTTCAAAACGTACAGTGCCGGAAATAATTATTGTAGCTTTTCAGAATGAAATCGTCTCACACCATTGTGTTCCGTTCATAGATATTTAAATTGATTCGTTAAATTTCAAATTATTTTCAAGTCAGCTACTCGAGGTAATCGACAATTTCGGAACCCCCTCCAACCTTGAAGTTTAGCATCAAGCGATTGAAACCTAAGTAGCTAATTACTTATTCATTCAAAACCGGCAATGCGTTTTATTTTTCGACGATGAAGCATACAACCTGATCTTAAAAATCGGAGTAATAATAAATAATAAACTTCGACGCGATTAATTTTTCGTAAAAGTAAAATACAAATATATTGTTCAATGGCTGCAATAATTATTTCCACGGAATGTGCGACGAAAGTAGCTTTGGTTCGTTAAAGCTCATATTTGATCATTTCTCTTCTCGTAATTATATCGGTCTGGACAACAGGGTATTATTAGTGTCAAATATGAAAGCGTAGAAACCCAAAAAACACTTAGTACATAAATAAAATGTTGCTTAACGCGCATCCAAAACGTAGGGTGTTCAGCGTACAACGTTTTAGTTCGTACAAAACGTAATTGAAATTCTTGCGTGTAACGAAGAATGTAGGTAAGCGGGTTCTTTCTTAATCAGGCTATCGAGTTATTGTTAAATGTACTAAACTAATAATATAATAATAATAATAATAACGATAACGTCAAGAAGCTTACACCTCGCAGACACACAGCCTCTGCCACTAAATGTATATAAGAGATAACTATATAAACGACAATTAGAATAATTGATTTTTAAATTAATCATTTAGAAGGCAACTGTGTTTACTGTAAGCCGCCCAACAGAAGATTTACGCTATCTTTTAATTAGAAATAAGCAGTCGCATCGAACTTTTCGGCTGAATGGAACCATGTATTGTCTTTCCTTCGTTTCTTTCATTTTTGGTTTGGATTTATCGAAACGTTATATTGTTATACTATAAACGAGGAACAAAATGGAAGACTTGTATGTCTGTATTTAATTCGGGTAATGTATACTGACGAACTGTACGATCCCATTATGAGGAAAGGCTTTAAAAGTTCAAACCAAGTGTAGTAAATTTGTAACTGATTGATATTTAAGTGTAATCTGTATATTGAAGAGAATGGAAGAGAGGGAGCTTTGAATAGTGCCTGCTTAAAAAACCCAACTTACTGTATCTGAAGTGATTAGATATGGTATTTACTATTTATATATATACACATATGCATGTATGTGTGTATATATATATATAAAGAAATTCAATAGAACTATCGTAGCTGAGTATGGGAAAAAGTGTAAACTATATAATTAAATGCGTTCCTTATTTTAAGGTGAATTGCGTACGACCATGCACAACGAAACACGCTTATCTCACATTTTTTAGAGCGAATATTATAGAAAGAAATCGTGAGTGAAAGTAATGGAATACCATATAACTTAGCGAATTCAAGTGAATGGAACATTTTCTTTCAAATAAAATGTTCTTATATTTATATTTACGATTCAAGTAAACAATAGTTCACATATATTGGGTTGTCCGGAAAGTTCATGCCGACCTTCAGTAGTTTTTCGCGGAAAAACCTGAGAAGTTCCGGGATCATGAAATCTTCAAGTTGGGTAAAAAATGGAGAAAGGTTGGTGGAACAAACCGTGCATACATAATTGAACAAAATATACATATATCGACATATAAAAATTACGCTTTGGAATTTCCGTTAAAAATCGGCATGAACTTTTCTGACAACCTAATAATATATTTTAAGATATTGAATATTTAGAGCTCCAAATAATGATTTCACTCGTGATTCTCTCATGTTTCATAGCTTTTATTTTGTTTTTATTGCATCATACCACTCTTCCCCATACTGTACTATGCGTTCACGTTATTTGATATTCTTAAGTGTACATAAAGAAAAACCTATGTGGTCGTAATTGTATGTAAATACTGTTACACGTTCTATAACTCCTATGAAGTATGAATACAAGGAAAATTGGTTATTTAGTATAAATTCTGACTATGGCTTTTTACTCACTTTTATCTCGAAGTCCTTCACATGCAGCATGGTATCCATCACAGACCCACCAATTACAACCTGCAATTAACACCAATCACAAAGTTCTTATAAATCGAAGATAGTACATTATGCTGCATCCCTCCTTGTGAAGCTCTTTGAACATTTTACTTATTTTCTTTTAACTTCTTTATGCATACATATACATCCCTCTCTTAAGTACAGGTATCAATATCATTTTTAAGCTATCTTAATTTTATATAAAATTGACTTTATAAAATAAATTTGCGTAATATATACACAATTTTTCTGGTATTAATTCAACTTACTGGATTTTGTTTTGACAATCGTTTGGTATCTGCACTATTAACAAAAGACGAATTCTGATTTTTCTTGGCCAAATTTACTGCAATTTCTGCTGCCACGTTTGCATTATTTTCTATGAGTGCCATATCTGAAAGTTTGGTTTGGGAAAATGTTTCTTAAGCATATTTCATTTTTAATTTGAGTTTATAGATTTTTCAATTATTAAATTGCCTAGACTTACTAGCTTGTAAGGACTGGCCAGATGTAATTTTATTAAGTTCTTCTAATAGAAAAGGGGTAACATATTTGCCTGAAATATGCATGGATCTTGCTTTTTCCAAAGCCTTGTTTATAGCAATTTCTATTTCTTTGGGATCAAGTGCATATTGTGTAGGAATAGGAACCGCGAACAACATGCCTGTCTTCAGACCCAACTTCTCTTGAGTCTTCATAATTTTTGCTGCTTCTTCTGAATTCGATACTCTGTATGGCACTTTTATTTTGTCAAATGTCTCCATACTATAAAACGCAGGAAAATGATGTGTCTCCCCAATCTTTATAACTGGAACACCTTGAGTTTCCTAGACAACAATATGTAATACATAAATATACTGAACAAAATACTAAAGTATTATACTGTCATGAAATTTGTATCTTTAATACATAGATATGTATACAAACCAAGTATTCTAATGTTTTTCCAATATCCAAAATTGACTTAACACCAGAACATACTACAGCCACAGGTGTACGTCCTAGTTCTGTTAAATCTGTGCTAATGTCAAATGTTAATTCTGCTTCTCTGTGAACACCTCCAATACCTCCAGTAGCCATTATTGGTATTCCTGCTAAATTGGCAATCAACATTGTTGCACTGACAGTGGTTCCTCCATTCAAGTTTTGGGAAACTATTGATGATATATCTCTTCGCGAACATTTTATTGTATTTTTGGGATCTGCTTTAGACAATATTCCTAATTTCTCTTGATTCAAACCAACATGAATCTTCCCATCTACTATTGCAACTGTTGCTGGAACGGCACCCTGAAACAGAATAGACTTCTATAGCAGCTGTTCCAAAATATATTTACATGCCTATATATTTATGCACTTTTTTGCATTAATATAATTACAATTGGAATGTATCAAATACCAAGAAAACTTGATTTGTAAAAAACTAATTTTAAAACATATGAAGGATAAATGTAGTAAATGCAGTTATAAAACAAATGAATATTTATTTTTAGTTTGCAATAATTGTTTATAATATTCATTATTTTCGTTCGTCATTTCAGAATATTATTTTGAAATTCAAATTTCTTTAACTACATACCACAACTGTGTGGAGTATACTATATATGTATTATACTATACTTACTTAAAACGTGCATTCATTAATTTCAAACAATGACCCGGTAAAAAATATTCGAAAACAACCTAAATTACTCTAATAGCATTGAAAAGTGAATAAACAGCGTGTGCCGCATAATATCTATGTCAAATTTATAATTAAAATATCTGACTTGCGTAAAATCGCCTTAATACGAACTTTTAAGTCCAATCGTTAGTTGATAGTACTAACTTTCGATAACAAGAAAAATCTGAATACTCGTGTTTTATAGTACAGAATGGGGCCCATGTTAATTACTGCCACGAATATTTTATTTAATTGAATTTGATATACGAACTTTTTTCCTGACAGCGTCTTCTACCCGGATTGCAGTGTTTAAGTTATCTGGATAAGGCATTCCATGAGTAATGATAGTGGATTCCAATGCAACGATCGGCAGTTTATTTTTTCTCGCCGCTTCGACTTCGTCCGCGTAAACAAAAAGATTTTGGCCGCTGATTGATCGACGGCGAATCGATTCGAATCTTTTTAATTCTTTGAAAAGTTTACAAAAATTCTCACGCTGCATTTTGACGCACTTAGAAACTTTCGAAAGAATGCTTGCTATGTTTCATCCTACTTGGGTCCAGTCACCGATATGGTCGGTGAAAAAAATCTGAAGCACGATTTAAAATCTTGATCTCACGGAAGCCCCGAAGATTAAATTAGCCGGATTAAGATTACCAAGCGTGCCGCCACATTCGAATAAATGGACCACAAAAACATACTGAAATTCGAATCAATTCATTCCGTTCTTCAGTTACTCAAATTTATAATGAACAACTACAATGAATAACTATTGCTGCTGTATAAATTAATTACCTTGTCATACTTTGGAATAATTATCTTCACTTGCTAATGCGTGCCACAATTCAACTACCGCATGCGGAAGATATAACTTAAATTTCCATGATACTTTTGTCGGAATTAAAGTGCATGACTTCCTCCTTTTTATAAGACACACAAGGTGAAAACAAGATATATTTTGCATACATAGGAATGGTGTTTTAGTGGTAGTTGAATAAATACAGTCGAACTATGCAAAACTGTCGTTCTTGAGCACTTAAAAACTGTGAATCGAATATTCATACGCAAATTCAGGAACGTAACTTACGTAAAGAGTGTCTGCCAACTTTAGAACTGCTACGAACTTTCCATTCATTTTTTACTAAATTTTATTTTTTAATTAGTTCAAAGGACACAGGATTTACAACATTCTTAAATGAAAAAGGTCGAATTACTTATGATTATTTCATAAAAAAAGGAATAGCGATGGCGCGAATAATATTTAAAAAAATATATACAATAGAATTAGAATTGTTTCATTTGTCTTCCAAGTCAACTCCGTACAATTCCATATTAGTTAATAATCATGAAATTTAAGAACTTCGTACTTCGGGATATATACGCTCCTGACTACACACCACACAGCACACACACACAATTAGCGCGTTCACAGCATTCTAGATATATGTTAATTCCTGCCACAAAGTATTTTGATGAGCCTGACTGGAATTGAGGAAGTTAAAAGTCATTAAAACGGTAAATGTTCTTTGACGACGACGGTACATAAGAAAAAGCTCTGAAAATGGCTGGGAAGAATACGAAAACCAGGAAAACCAGTTCGTTGGGTAAATTCTACTTACGAGCATACAATTTAATTCAAACTCTAGGGTAAGAATTGACCGTATTTATTTTTATTTAAAAAAAAAGTTATTCATGATCCTCAAACCTGACCTATTGGGCAGTCTTTAAATTTCGTCACTCATCTAACCTTCGTCTTCTAGTACAAAATTCAGTAAAAACAGAAAAACTATCCCATTATAAACCCGTGATTTAAAACATGTATAATGTCATTCATGTTTTAAATAAATGGCACACTTAGAACTAAATTTGATTTCATATTGCTTTATAATTAATATCCTACATTTGTTTCATAATATCTATTCTTGTATTATCAATAACATAATATTGTTAATGTTTAATAGTTATTAGCAATCATTTGTTTCAGGTGGTCTTATATCTTGTACAAGTTAATAACAAATGACTTTAATTCCACTGTGGAAGCCAATTTATGGCATGATATTAAGTGGCCAGTAATTATTTTCCAAAATGCTGCACTATTAGAGGTATAGAATAAAGTTGGTCTTAAATGCATTCCGTGAAAATGTCTACAGTAAAAATAATGATATTAAACATATTCATGCATAGCTTGTATGGCAACAAAAGCTATATTGAGAATAAGTTAGTGTTTAATATATTCTTTAACATTTTATTGCAGGTAATACATGCAGCAACTGGTTTAGTTCCTTCTAATCCATTACTTACAATCTTCCAAGTTTCAAGCCGTGTTATTGTAGTATGTGGAGTTCTACTTGCAACACCTCCCAGTGCTGCAGCATCGTCAATAGGACTTCCATTGGCGATACTTGCATGGTCTATTACAGAAATTATTAGATATTTGTATTACTTTCTTAATCTCTTCGGATATGTTCCGTTCTTCCTCACTTGGGTTAGGTATGTTACTTAGAATGGCAATCTAAATGTTAAATACTGATTATGCTAGTTAAAAATGACCATGTAATACTTCAATTTTCTATTGTTATCAGGTATTCCTTATTTACTGTACTATATCCCATTGGCGTAACTGGAGAGCTTTTATGTAATTATGCAGCGCTACAGTATGCCAGTTCGCATCCTGAAACATGGAGTTATGCTCTTCCTAATGACTGGAATTTCGCATTTAGTTATCACTATTTATTGCTAATCGTTATAATCTTATATATTCCTGGTAAGTATTAAAATATTCCATCTGTTTCATGGCCCAATAATTTGGTTACAAAAATATTTCCATTTGTTACAGTTTTCCCACAACTTTATACACATATGTTTTCACAAAGGCGTAAGATGTTGGGAACTGGAGATTCCCATAAAAAAGCACATTGAAAAGTAAAATGCTTACATTTTTTGTAATTATACAATTGTTAATTTGAATTTTATACGATTGAAATAAATATTTTTCTGGGTAATTTAGCTGTAATGTATAATAACATTACAAGCTTTCAAAGAAAATAATAATTAAAAACTACACGGAATTTTTAATATTTTTGGAGTACTAATTTTAGGTTTCCACTAATCATTTCTACTAATTAATTAACGACTAATTTTGTTTATCCCCAGTTTCTGAACCTCTAATTAAATCTACTGTGCTTCCTATTCTATTTAGAACATATACTTGTTTATAATTTCGCACGCAATTTCTTTTTTTTTTTTACATTCAAACGCTGAACAGAACATTACTTGACATATTGCAAAGTAGTTATATTATTTATTTAATATTATATATATGCAATATTAAATAAATAATATAAATATATGTAGTACTGCATGTGTGATTTATGTACATATTTAGTGTTACAAAATTGCACTAACCTGTTCGGTGACGCAAGAATAAATATTTTAATACTTTATAACCTACACTTCGAAGGCTAAAGTACCGCGAATTTAATTAACGACTACGGAATAATGAAAAACTTATAATGCAGCTAACAATAAGACCCGTCCTTCGTGCCCCCCTTCCGTGTCGCCCTGAAGTAGCCGGGAAATCTGTTGCTACGTCAGTGATGTTTCCGCATGAATGAACCTTAACATAAACAAACCGCAAACGCCAGTAGCCTTAATTAAGCTATGTCGACATCAAAACATTGAGATTTCCTGGAAATAATATATTTCTTATAATGCTCAGTGAAGTGTATAACGTTTACCATCAACACTGGTCTGGAATGATACAAAATATGTGCGTAGTTTCTAAACGATGCTATAAAATCCTGTATTTTCACATTTTCAAACCAAAATATATAATGGTTTTCAATTTTATCATTGCTTATGAAGATTACAACCTATTTTCAATAAGATTCCGTAGAAGCATCAGATAAATATACACTTATTTCCAAGTTGTAGAACAATCTAATGGTAAACGAGTAGAATGATTTTGCAAATACATATTCGTAATGCTAGATTATGAACGTGTGAAATAACACGTCGATTGACGTAATTAATGACTCTGAATGTGATTATCTTGTTTACTGACCCATTTTTATTGGTTTAATTAATAATACTTTTATAACGCTTTGGCATAATAATGATTGCGTCGTATACATTCCATTGTTTATTCCTAATTTAAGCATTATTTAACAACTTATTTCGAGTAGATAGTAAATAATGATACGTCAGACTGCAAGATTGTGTGTAAATTGATAAAATTTATACAAATTTATGCACACAAAATGTTAATTGACATTCTAAGTTCGTCATATAAACTATTATTGTTTTAGACATACTTATTCTATGTTCATTCGCAATAATTTTAATGAATGGAGGTATAATGTAAGGCATATTCATTAACGAGCTACGTATTATTTGTTAATAACTCGTTAAAATTAATTATTTAAGAAATATTCACGTGTAGACAGCATTCTGTACGGCGTTTTATGGGCGACGAGTACGTAAGATAGCTCACATCTACGAGGGGATTGAGTAGTGTATAGCGGCACGCCGGCTCCCCACTCTCGGAGCGTGCGCACTGCGCGCAGACCTTTGGCGCGGGGTGTTGTACGGGTCTCTCGCCTGTCGTTCCTCGAGTAGTGTCGACGTGTTGTCGGTGTGCTCCGATTTTTCGGTTTTTATTACTGTAAAATTTCACTTTTTCGTTTCGAAACGAGTTTCCATAAGTGCCACGAAGCTCCCTCGGATCCGTTTTGCAGTTTTTTAGACAATTAATTAGTGCATTTTCGCGTTTTTCGACATAGCGTCACTCTCTTCGCGACGTACTTCGCACGCTTCCTGGTATCGCGATCTTCCATCTCGAACTTTCTAATATTTTTGTCATCCTAATACCAATTAGAATTCGTTTCGGTAAATTTCGCGAACTTAACTTCCATATTTTCATGTGACGAAGGATAGCCAACTACGCAGTTCGACTACACGGCGGTTTGGTACGTATTCCTTGTCGACCTTTCAAAGTCAAATCTTTTCTCGCGGCATAACTACGCCAGCGACACTCTCTCTCCCTCTCCCTTTCTCTCTTTCAAAGAATTCGACATTTCTTCTCCCTTTCTAATAATTATCTGCAATTAAGAGTATTCTTATTTCTGAGAATTAATTTAAATAATTCTCACTTCTCAGTACTAGTGGTGCACTGGTACTTTAATATTTGCCTTCAGCGAAATAATCGTTCAATTTTTACCGCCACTTTCTGTTGCAGTTATCGAATTGTATCGAATCGTTTCGATTCGTGTCCTTCGAAAGGGATTGTGGGATTTCATGGACGGGAGTTATTCTTAAAAATTATTTTCCTTGTGTTTTGTGTTCCAAATTCCTTGACTTTCTTTTTGTATTGTCGGGAATATCACGTGCATTGCATCCAGAATTATGAACTGATTTTTTATTTATTATGAACTGATGAATTATGAACTGATTTTATTATTTCTTGTGTACACTTTAATAAGTCCTCTTTCCAGAAACCTTGTAATCGCGCGCAATGCGATCTTAGAATCATTTGCTTCCGAAAAAAAGGACACGGAAATTAGAGTCAGTGTTCTTCGCCGGAAATGAGTGTTCGGCCGCGATATTAGTATTTAAAGTCATACAAATCTTTTGCAATTTGTTTGTCCGCGATAATTAGAATTAAAAGGCGGAGGATCTCTCCTGCAGAGAGGATCTCCATCGGGCATGGCTGAAGCGAAGGGACCGGTAAGTTTCAAAATCCATATTTAATTTCTCTTTTTCGATTCTAATATTCCAGTAAAAAAATATTTATCCATTCAATCTTTCATTAAATTGGGTATTTTGATAAACGTTGTCTCATGATGGATTTCTTCTCTTTTGTTACAGGACAAAATATCGCGAGATAAGGAGTGCATCTTTTTTCGCCGGAGGAAATTAAGTCGGCCGCAACTAAGAACTTGCTACATAATGAACTCTAAAATCCGTTTCACGAGTGTTAACTTCAAGTCCGTAGGAGGTTCCAGCTGCTTCTGCATCATCTTCATCATTGTCTTCAACACCATCATCAACATCGTCTTCATCTTCAAACTACTTCAGGCAGTTTCAAGATATCGACCGTAGTGAGTCACAAAAGTTTTCAATATTTTTAATACCACCCGATCCAGCTTCCAAATTTTTCAGTCTCAAATTTTGACTATTTGGACCATTTAGGAACAAAATTGATAAATTGAAATTCTTACCATTTTTTGCGATTTTGGATCGACACATTTTTTGACCGAAACAAATTTTTAATGCACTTCTTTCGACCAGAAATCGTCCTAGAATATGTTTATACATCATTTACCATCGATTTGGGTCATTTAGAAGCGATTTTGGTGACTTTCATTTTTTGACAATTTTTGAAGGTATACCCCTTTACATTTTTTCGACTTGGTTTCGACCCATTTTTGACCATTAAAAATTTTTTAACCACTTCTTTCGACCCAAAATCGTCCTAGAATATGTTTATACATCACCCACCATTGATTTGGGTCGTTTAGAAGTGATTTTGGCGACTTTTAATTTTTGACAATTTTTGAAGGTATACCCCTTCACATTTTTGCGATTTTTTGTCGACCCATTTTTAAGCCAAACAAATTTTTTAAGCGCTTCTTTCGACCAGAAATCGCCCTAGAATATGTTTATACATCATATGCCATCGATTTGGACGGTCTAGGAGCGATTTTGGCGACTTTTATTTTTTGAGAATTTTTGAAGGTATACCCCTTCACATTTTTTCGATTCTGGTTCGACCCATTTTTGACCAATAAACATTTTTTAACCGCTTCTTTCGATCAGATATCGTCCTAGAATATGTTTATACATCATTTACCATCGATTTGGGTTGTTTAGAAGTGATTTTGGCAACTTTTAATTTTTTACAATTTTTGAAGGTATACCCCTTTACATTTTTTCGACTTGGTTTTGACCCATTTTTGACCAATACAAATTTTTTAACCGCTTCTTTCGACCAGAAATCGCCCTAGAATATGTTTATACATCATTTACCATCGATTTGGGTCATCTAGAAGCGATTTTGGCGACTTTTAATTTTTGACAATTTTTGAAGGTATACCCCTTTACATTTTTTCGACTTGGGTTCGACCTATTTTTGACCAATAAACATTTTTTAACCGCTTCTTTCGAGCAGATATCGTCCTAGAATATGTTTATACATCATTTACCATCGATTTGGGTCGTTTAGAACCGATTTTGGCAACTTTTAATTTTTTACAATTTTGGAAGGTAAAAGAATGGATGCTACAGAAGCCCCTTGTGCTCAAGTTCTTATTCTTGAGCGGGTACTGACCTTCCTTTTTATTGTTAAAGTCTAAATGCGTGACACGCATGACTGAATTCGCGATCAAGAAATTTCTCTGTCATTTCTTTAAATCAGCCTCGCAATACTGTTTGCTCTTCATATTGATTCTGGTAATGATTTCCTCATCCGCTTAACCAAGCCCTTAATGTATTCTTTGGTATTTTCTGCGGTAATTGATAACAAAAGAGTCGCAGATTACGTGGTATATGAGTCTAAAAAAAATAAGGCTGTTTGACGTCAGTAAGTTATATATTTGAGTTGTATTGAATCACGCACACGAAGTATTATACATCCCCCCATAGAGGAACGTTAACTGGGGTGCAAGGTCAACCGTAGTACCGGGCCCTCTGCAACCGTGTTTTCTTAGACTTTTCCTGGATATTCCTGGAACGGTCTACTACCCCTAGCGGAACTTTGCTCCAATCGCTTCCCTTCGCGGTAAGAAATTAATGATAATGTAATAACTTCGGTAGCTGGCAACGATATGGGAGTTCGTAGTTTTTATCATGTACACTAATCATTTTTTCTAGAAGAAAGTTGTACCGAGACCTAGATAAGAAGAAATTGTGTGTAAACTTCTCGGTTGTTAATGTTCATTATCGGTGAAATTTTGATTATTTATTCTATTATCTCTACGATTTAGTGGACTAGAAGATTTAAGAGAATATTATTGACAATCCCTTAGATACATAAGGGTTGGATAAGGTTGGAATAAGGGCTGGTGGTACACGAAGAAGTAGGGAGCGAGAATGACTCAATAGCTCTAACAAATCAAGAAATAAGGGGTGGTTGGTTTCAGCAAGTAGAGATGGAAGCCAACGATAACTTCACAAGTACCTCTACACTGGTAATTGCTTCTGGAGTATTCTAATTACTCGGGAAGTTTAAGACCCGCGGTTTGGTCAGTTCGATTAATTGAATTAATTAAGTGGAACAGGTAAATCAAGAGTACAGAACAGAGCCGAGGGGTTGGGATAAGGAAAGAATGGTAAATATGATTGTCCAGCGAAGGGTGGCTGATCGGATCGATCGTTCTCCGTTCGTCTGGACCGTAAATATGGAGACAGTATAGAGAGAAGTATCTGGTGCCTAAGGGCTACCGCTCGAAATTGAGTGCCGCGAGAAAGGGAGGGCGTGTTGGAGATTGGAGGGTGAATGAGAGAGCTGTGGTTCGAGGAAAAGGGCTCGTTCGCGGGGGGGTAGTACCGCGGGATGTCGGGATGGCGAGATGTCGAGATGGCGAGGGTAGCTGGTTCAGTTCCCGGGACGAGCGCGCTCGTTGTCTGTGATTACGTCGGGTGAGCATGTGTAGAAGAGAGCAGTGGGGAAGGTGGTAGTTCGATACCGGACGCCAACGCGTTCGGGGCGTCCGTACGTGGTTGATGCGACTACTTCCTCTTCTTGATCTTCCCGTTCCGTTCTCTGTTTGCACAAAACACCGGTCGCGCGTACGTTACTTTGATTAGACACCGAAACACCAGAAGTCGAACTCCTCGGAAACTCGCGGATACCGAGGTTTTTCGCGACCCCATTGACGACTGAAATTTCGCGACATGCTTTTACCTCTACAGTCCTTTCAAACGGACATACATTTCTGGTACATCCGAAAGCAAACGAAGGAGGGTATCCCGTTACTACTTGTCTTTTTGCCGAAAAGGAAAAACAGGAAGATAGAAGAATCCGGCGGCGGGCGACCTGACTCTCATCACCCTGTGTTAATTCGTTCGCAAAAAGTAAGCAAATTGACTGATCGTTGAAAGTGCCTTGTCTTAATCCGATCAGATACGATCTCGTTCGATCGGTTGATGTACCAAGATAAATAATTACGATGCTAAAAGTAGTGAAGGGTGGCTTCGACTAGTTATCGATGACAAGGCAAATAAACTGCTGCCTCATCCGTTTCTTGATTCAATCTACGAATTTCGAAAACGATTATTCGTCAGAAGTCATTGCGCCGAACTGATAACTACCTTCGATTAAATCAGCATGTTTCACTATACTGTTATCCGGTTTTGATTTTAAAACCTATAAGACAATTCTATAAAATGTACGTATCTTCTTTGTTGAAGTTTTATATCAATTCGAAAAAATAGATTTTGCGATAGTAATTGTCACAATGCATGTGGAAGCGCTTGTTGATCGCGAGAAGGCAATACGTACATAGGGGATTAACTTGATAATATTATCAAGGGGGTAGTAATCGCGGAGGGCTAACGCTATTTTTGGTAGCAATAGATCGATCTACCGGAAAATGTTTACAGCATATTATTCCACCATGACTAATAACTTGCGAGAACCTTTTTTTCTATGAAAAGATCGCGCACCCTCCGATTACTGCTGCTCGACCCGTTACCTCGTTACGCGCCTCCGCTTAATTCGCCGCAAAGACGCTGTCGCCGCCGCAACGATAAGAATACATTGATTTTATTGAAATCCGATCGACTACTATATATGCTATAGAAAATACGATCGTTGACTGTATTTTGGTGTTTCGTCTAAAAATTTTATCTCGCGTCGCGTCCCTGCGACCAAGAATCCACTCAATCTAGCTTCCCTTGTTTCGATGTCCCGTTCGATATTCAGAAATAACTGTATACTTTGAATAATATAACTTGTCGTGTGGTAGCTGATTTCCGAAGGTTAAACTGATAGGCGTACACGCAGGATATCCGGTTTGTCGGTTCGAAAGGTCGAGTCTATGTACGTGCGTAAATATTAACTTTATTAACAGGCATAGGGGGAAATCGGGAAACTGCGGCGGTGAATCAACGAGCGAAATTCCTGGAAATCCCGTATAATCGAGGAGAGCAGGGAGAAAGTTTAAGCGCGTGCGGCGCGGTAAAAAGAAATCACCGGATCCACGACAACATGAAAAGAAGAAGAAGCGTGAAAATACGGAGACAACCTCGAGCGATCGAGCAAAAGGTGCGAAATCTCATCCGCTTGGGATATCGTCCTTTAATTAAATACTTTGATAAATATAATGTTCACAGGTGGCGAGAGGGAATGTTATAGAAAAATTTCGATTGATTCGGGATATCTGAAGATAAAAAACGGGCACTCAGAAAGAGGAAGTTCGTGGCGGGCGGAAAGGGGCGAAGGGGGGAAGGGGTCCTAGGCCCATGGCCGCGAATTCACCCTACCGTTTCTGGCCATGGATCCTATTCGCGATCCAATTCTGCAAATTTTACATTCCCTCGCGAACGGACCGTGCACCCTGCATGCAATCCAACCTACCGAACCTACCGGAAGACCTCTACGTTTCCGAGGCGGAAGTGATCGTGTTTCTCCGAGAGGTCTGTGACGGTGAGGTGAACGCCACCGTGATACAAGATTTTTTCCAAAGTCCCACTTTCGATGTAGCGATCGCCGTGGTACCCAGCTCGCGTAAGTATTGTTCTAAGAGAAAGGAATTATCGCATGCGGCATTACTTGATTCGGAGATACACGATGAACATACTCGAGCCGATGACAATTCTTATGTGATTGCGTAGTAACGTGTGAGATGCAAACTTGGGGTATCGACGCTTTGTTACACGTAATTACAAGAAGAAAACGAACGAAGGCCCTGATAGCTACTCTCGACGCATCCACCTGTGAAATAGTAGGTAGACTCGCGCATCTCTGGCACGTGCCGCTAATCACTTGGACTTGTCCTATGGTAAGTCCCATTTCGTCGTGTGGAGACAAACTTATTAGACAATGTCGTTAAATTCGAAATTCGTAGTTAAGAATTACTAGGTAATACCTATGGAATTCAAACGTACGTTACATTATTAGATAATTGTGCGTGGTCCGCGTATTTCAGAGAGAAATCATAGAGAAGGAAGAATCTTCGATGATTCGTCTCTCACCATCATTGCCATCGATTGCTAGGGCTTTGGCGGAGATATTTGTAGATTTGCAGTGGAGAACCGCCGTAATTATCGGAACAGGTGAGGCCCGGTCGTGAGTTAGTAACACATAAGGCCCAGAAAGCTGGGAAAAGTGGAATGTAGATAGATCATAGTTGAGTTGATCACCATTTATTGATATCACAGATCGGGAGCCATGGTTAGGCTTGGATAGAGCGGTGGCGCATATTTTGAGGGATATGGGAGTGATTTTGCGATATCGTGTTACGTTACCTTATCGTGCCTCGCACGAAGAGACGCGAGAAATATTGCAATCGAGCCATGGTGTGTCTCGCAGGGGTAAGGAGACATAAAGTATCGTAATCTGTCGTTTACGTCGGTAGTCTCGATAGCTGTGAAACAATTATTCTTGGTATTTTCAATTCTCCATAGCCACCGTGCTCTGCCTGCCAACGGACGAGGACGAAACGATATACCACGTTTTAACCGAATTAGATCTCGCGTGGCAAACGCATCGCTTAAAGTCTGCGATTTTGCTCATTCACACGGAAGACGACGATCTCTTTTTACCGAAAAACGACGCCTCAACTTCTCCATCATCCGTCTTCCATCCGCCTGCAAGCTTGCAGCTCCCCGATTCCTCAACGTCCAATGACTCTCGTGTTCAATCGTCGGAGACAAGCTATCGTGACCAGGAACCAATAGAGGAAGACCAAGAAATATATAAAGATGAAGAGCAAACAGTATCAATTACATGGAAGAAAGTGTTTGGTACCTTGGCTGTGCAAACTCCGCCGTTCCAGTATTCCACTGATCACCTGCCAATAACCACGCCAATGGTAAATGATTCTTCTGAAAACATAGAAATGCAGGATGAATATGAAGAACAAAACTCGCATATAAAGTCTACCTCTTCGGAGAAAGAAATTGGAAGACAAAGAAGGGAAACGTTCGAAACGGAACGCGAAAGAAATCCCGAGATGCGTTCTACAGATCGATTTCTGTTACCGGGAAATCTGAGTGATCATATCGTGAATAGTTTGTTAGCGATAAGACCGTTCGATCAGAGGTAAGTAGACTGGTCATCGGAGTTGTCTCGTTATCAATTTAGTGATATAATTAGTATTCACTGCAGTTATTAATTCTGGTGAGATATCAAGCGTTAGGTTCGTTTGTGTACAGGTGCAACGTTCAAAGAATATTCGAGGGTACCGAGTACTACACGATGCCGAACTTATCAGATCGAATTAACGAGAGCCTGCATATCCTGACGACCGATAACAGCAGTATAAACGCGGCTAATAACAAGGTGTACAGCTATAGCTTACTAGAGTGGAATGCCAATAATTGGAAGCCCATACTCCTGGTTCTTGAGCGGGAAAATCAGCTGACTATTCGCAAACTGTCCGGTAGTGCTGTTGCTTTTCGCAATACCAATGGACCGTCGGATTATACGGGGTGCGAAGCGGATATCACCGATTGCACGGGTGTGTTGCTTTCCATTCATAATGAATTTAATTACACAATAATACAACTAATAATGCAAAAAGCTCGCACTTAATTAATTGAGAAAACGATTAGATCGTGAAGTTGTTAAAACGCAACTATATTGACGTAATTTGTTGTCTCTTGAAAACGACGTTTAAAGCAGGAAACTTGTCCTCTTTCTTGTAGATGATACCACGTACCTTTCCGAATCGGGAGTGCGCATAGTCAGCATCCTAGCGATTGCATTTGGGTCATTATTGCTTACACTGACCATTATCGTAGTCGCTGCATTCATCAGGTATGCAACTGTTCTTTGCATGAACGAAATACTAATACTATTTGAGTACTGGCGAGAGTACATAATGTTTATCTCTGCTCGAAAAGTGTAGACGTAATTGATAGACACCGGCGATTTCGATAAAAAGATCGCGATAAAACACAGAGTTTCTGTTGAATCAAATCAACTGAATTGTGCCGAGCCAGATCAAAACAATGAAGAACGTTTCTGACGTTGAAAAGATCTGTTTTTATTTTATGGTAGAACAGTACGTGTTTAATTGCCTGCTTCACGGTTTCCACATCTCCTTTTAGAAAACGAGTGCTTAAGAAGAGAGTGTCAAAAGGGCCGTATAAAATCATCCTGACTACGTCGGACTTTGTTTTTCCCCAAACGCCGCAATTAGACTCGAGAACAGTGAGTCAATCTTATATTATACATTTGATTAAATAGCTAACGGTGTTCCAAAATGCAGGGAAGCATTTGAAAGCGTTCAAGTAAACGTAGAAAAAAATGTGTAATAAAAACGAGTACGTGTGAATTTAGGTAGACGAGGGTATCGAGACGATGTTGTGTTGCTGGCTACAGCAGTTGCAAGAGTTCGGAGGTCCGGAAGTCGAAAAGCCCGATTTACTGCAATTGGGCAGTGTAAGCTCCCTCAGGCCATACTTGCAAGCCAGTACTGGAAATCTTGCACGACATCCCTTTATGAAAGATCCACGCGCTAGATATAACGTGAGCATAATACTAAAGTCCTAGAATTTTAACTAGCTAGCTAATGCTTTTTCTGGTTGAAACGTATTTCGGCTTCCGACAATTGTTTAAGAGCAAAAAGAGAAGTCACAGATTTTAATGGAAAAATTGCTGTAATCTATTTGTTTCGACCCAGAATGCTCCTAACACGTGTTTAAGCATCAACTACTATCAATTTGGGCACTTTCGAAGCAAAATTGGCCACTTTCATTTTTTTCATACCCCTTTACATTTTTGCGATTTTGGATCGACCCATTTTTTGACCGAAAAAATTTTTTAACCGCTTTTTTCGACCAGAAATCGTCCTAGAATATGTTTATACATCACCCACCATCGATTTGGGTCGTTTAGAAGTGATTTTGGCGACTTTCAATTTTTTAGAATTTTTGAAGGTGTACCCCTTTACATTTTTTCGACTTGGTTTCGACCCATTTTTGACCATTAAAAATTTTTTAACCGCTTCTTTCGACCAGAAATCGTCCTAGAATATGTTTATACATCACCCACCATCGATTTGGGTCGTTTAGACGTGATTTTGGCGACTTCCAATTTTTGAGAATTTTTGAAGGTGTACCCCTTTACATTTTCTCGACTTGGTTTCGACCCATTTTTGACCATTAAAGATTTTTTAACCGCTTCTTTCGACCAGAAATCGTCCTAGAATATGTTTATACATCACCCACCATCGATTTTGGTCGTTTAGAATTGATTTTGGCGACTTCCAATTTTTGAGAATTTTTGAAGGTGTACCCCTTTACATTTTTTCGACTTTGGTTCGACCCATTTTTGACCAATAAAAATTTTTTAACCGCTTCTTTCGACCAGAAATCGTCCTAGAATATGTTTATACATCACCCACCATCGATTTGGGTCGTTAAGAAGTGATTTTTGCGACTTTCAATTTTTGAGAATTTTTGAAGGTGTACCCCTTTACATTTTTTCGACTTGGTTGCGACCCATTTTTGACCATTAAAGATTTTTTAACCGCTTCTTTCGACCAGAAATCGTCCTAGAATATGTTTATACATCAATTACCATCGATTTGGGTCGTTTAGAATTGATTTTGGCGACTTCCAATTTTTGAGAATTTTTGAAGGTGTACCCCTTTACATTTTTTCGACTTTGGTTCGACCCATTTTTGACCATTAAAAATTTTTTAACCGCTTCTTTCGACCAGAAATCGTCCTAGAATATGTTTATACATCACCCACCATCGATTTGGGTCGTTTAGAAGTGATTTTGGCGACTTTCAATTTTTTAGAATTTTTGAAGGTGTACCCCTTTACATTTTCTCGACTTGGTTTCGACCCATTTTTGACCATTAAAGATTTTTTAACCGCTTCTTTCGACCAGAAATCGTCCTAGAATATGTTTATACATCACCCACCATCGATTTTGGTCGTTTAGACGTGATTTTGGCGACTTCCAATTTTTGAGAATTTTTGAAGGTGTACCCCTTTACATTTTTTCGACTTTGGTTCGACCCATTTTTGACCAATAAAAATTTTTTAACCGCTTCTTTCGACCAGAAATCGTCCTAGAATATGTTTATACATCACCCACCATCGATTTGGGTCGTTTAGAAGTGATTTTTGCGACTTTCAATTTTTGAGAATTTTTGAAGGTGTACCCCTTTACATTTTTTCGACTTGGTTGCGACCCATTTTTGACCATTAAAGATTTTTTAACCGCTTCTTTCGACCAGAAATCGTCCTAGAATATGTTTATACATCAATTACCATCGATTTGGGTCGTTTAGAATTGATTTTGGCGACTTCCAATTTTTGAGAATTTTTGAAGGTGTACCCCTTTACATTTTTTCGACTTTGGTTCGACCCATTTTTGACCATTAAAAATTTTTTAACCGCTTCTTTCGACCAGAAATCGTCCTAGAATATGTTTATACATCACCCACCATCGATTTGGGTCGTTTAGAAGTGATTTTGGCGACTTTCAATTTTTTAGAATTTTTGAAGGTGTACCCCTTTACATTTTTTCGACTTGGTTTCGACCCATTTTTGACCATTAAAAATTTTTTAACCGCTTCTTTCGACCAGAAATCGTCCTAGAATATGTTTATACATCACCCACCATCGATGTGGGTCGTTTAGAATTGATTTTGGCGACTTTCAATTTTTGAGAATTTTTGAAGGTGTACCCCTTTACATTTTTTCGTCTTGGTTTCGACCCATTTTTGACAAATAAAAATTTTTTAACCGCTTCTTTCGATCAGAAATCGCCCTAGAATATGTTTATACATCATTTACCATCGATTTGGGTCGTTTAGAAGTGATTTTGGCAACTTTTAATTTTTGACCATTTTTGAAGGTATATCCCTTTACATTTTTGCCAATATGGGTCGATTTATTTTTTGACCAGAGAGAATGTGTAATTCACTTGTTTCGTCCAAAAATGGTTCTAAAACGAACATGCATATATGAGGTCTTTTAATTTCAATCATTTGAACTCTATATTATCAGGGTGATTTGGTGCAATTGAAAGAACTAGTCTGCCAAGGTACATTTGAACTCAGGGGAAAAGCCATGGACGTATTAATGACGGTAAATACACATATGTTTATAGAAATAACATCAAATTAAACCTGCCCTTTGCGGTTTCAAATAAGAACTTCGCATTCGTAGATCCATGGACTGCGCCACGAAAACCTTAATCCTCTGATCGGCTGCTTAAACGAACCGACCAGACCTTGTCTCGTCTACGAATACTGTTCAAGAGGATCCCTGGAGGATGTACTGATTCAGGATGAAATTAAATTGGACTGGTCCTTCCGTTTGTCCTTGCTCACGGATCTCGTGCGGGTACATAAAGGAATGAATTATAGATAGTAGGTTACTTAGAAGATACATAAAAGTTGACGGGCAGACGATTCACTGTTAAGGGCATGCGATATATTCACGGGACGCCGATTCGAGTTCACGGTTACCTTACCTCGCGCAATTGTGTCATCGATGCACGATGGGTTTTAAAGGTGACGGATTACGGACTTCCGGCCTTTTACGATGCGCAAAATATTAATCCGCCCGCGAAAACGGCTCGAGGTGCGTATATACTCGAGATCTCCATTCACGGTGTAAACTCTGCGAACACCAAAAATCTTCATTATGTTTACATGTTAAGATCTGCTATGGACCGCTCCGGAATTACTCAGAAACGCGAACCTTCGAAAGAAAGGTTCGCAGGCGGGCGATGTTTACAGCTTCGGTATCATGATGCAGGAAGTTGTGGTCCGCGGGGAACCTTTCTGTATGCTTGCCCTGTCACCGGAAGGTAAACTTTTCTCCCTGTCTTCCTCTCGCGTTTCGATGTCGCCTCCGTAACTAATGGCTAAGAAAATGACGGGAAACGTGTTCGCTGGTGCAGATATAATAGAAAAAGTGATGAAGCCTCCGCCTCTGATAAGGCCCTCCGTTAGCAAAGGAGCCGCTCCACCCGAGGCTATCAATATCATGCGTCAATGTTGGGCGGAGGCGGCTG
Organism: Nysson spinosus; assembly: GCA_910591585.2. Taxonomy (NCBI): domain Eukaryota; kingdom Metazoa; phylum Arthropoda; class Insecta; order Hymenoptera; family Crabronidae; genus Nysson; species Nysson spinosus. The sequence continues at coordinate 13,119,279 of OU342830.1, read as the reverse complement.
ATATGCGACCAGACTTTGACGATGTTCACGATCTTTTCAAGAAGCTCAATCATGGAAGGTAATTTAACCGGGTTCTTACGAAGGGTTGAAAGTGAAGTACGTTGCAATAATCATCCAAAAGAGGAATGCGCACACGCACTCATCTCGCACCCCTTCTACTTCGACAACGTTCTCATCTTGATAATTCAGAAACGAGAAGATAGTACTTTAAGTTACTTGTTCTTTTTAAATGCAGGAAGGTTAATTTCGTCGACACAATGTTTCAAATGCTGGAAAAGTATTCGAACAACCTTGAAGAACTGATACGTGAACGCACGGAACAATTAGATATGGAGAAGAAGAAAACAGAACAGCTCTTAAACAGAATGTTGCCAAGGTAACTTCTGAAGTTAAATTTGATTAAACTCTTTGATCACAGAAGCAAATGAAAAGATTCATAGGAATTTTCTGCGCCTATTAAGAAATCTAGATAAGATAAGACAATCTAGACAATCTAGATAAGACAAAAATATATGACGCGGGTATATTTTCCATTTTGCAGTTCAGTCGCCGAGAAATTGAAACTGGGTATGCCCGTTGACCCCGAAGAATTCCGGGAAGTAACGATTTATTTTTCCGATATCGTTGGTTTCACCACGATATCGGCGCATTCGACTCCCTTCCAAGTAGTAGACCTTCTGAACGATCTCTACACTTGTTTCGACGCGACGATTAACGCGTACACGGTATACAAGGTAATTAAAACTTACCGAATCCCCGATGACTCCTTGCATCGTAACGAGGAATTTAATCTTTGTCGCAGGTAGAAACGATAGGAGACGCTTATATGGTCGTGGGTGGTTGTCCAGTGAGAATACCCGACCACGCTTCTCAAATAGCAACAATGGCCCTCGACTTGCTGCACCAAAGTGGCAAGTTCAAACTTAAACACCTTCCGAAGACGCAACTGAGGCTACGCATCGGGCTTCATACTGGTTGAGTATCGTACGAACCGAAATGCACGATTTTCCGGTGTAGTTGCAATTTAGTTTGATCTTTATACAAATTAAACGCGCTCAGGATAGACTTATACGGTTTGTAGGTCCATGCTGCGCGGGTGTAGTTGGCCTGACGATGCCAAGGTACTGTCTGTTTGGTGACACGGTTAATACCGCGTCCAGGATGGAATCCACGGGCGCTCCTTGGCGAATACACCTGAGTCAAGCCACGCGAGATCGATTGGTGCAGGTCGGTGGATACGAAATTGAATATCGCGGCTGTACGGAGGTGAAGGGCAAGGGAAAGATGCCGACCTACTGGTTACTTGGGAAGCAAGGCTTCGACAAAGAGCTTCCTGTACCCCCGCCTCTTGGGTAAGCGAACCACTTGCGCTACGCGTTGCCCTTTTTGTCTAAAATCCACAGGTAGACACTTGTTTTTGTTCTACTGGATATCTACTTTTCGTGAGGTTTCATGATCCTTATTTGTTTGACCTACCACGCCTCCTCTTTTTTCTACATCTAACATGCAGCCGAGTGGCTTTCATGGGAAAGAAAACTGTATTTCATTCATGCAGAGCGTATTCGGTACCGGCTGAAATACCTGCGAGTAACGTGCACAGACCCTTGGGCGGTTTCACTTGTTTTCCATAAACCGAGAACTTAAATAAATCTAACAGGATGACTAAACAATCACCGTTTTGGAATGTTAGTCCGGGCTCGTGCCGGGGCGCGTTCCCGTTTCACGCAGTTAAGCGAGCATAAACCTACGCTTCCGCCATATGAATCTTCCGTTCGGTAGATCTTCATTCGAGCTATTTGCTTTTCAGATTTTTAATGCTTTTGTCTGTTGCCATTCTGCCGCCACGTTCAGGGAGAGCCACGGGTAAGTTATGAGTGAAAATGACAAAATATTGTTAATCGAGGAAAGATATATTATTTTATAACTATCGCTCACTCGGTAAACTGTTCTGTATATGATATACTACTACGTACTACTTCTACACTCTGTTGTAATCTCATTGTTGTAACGCATCAAAGGCTGGACGAGAGCCGAATACTACGAGACCTAACGAACGAGGAAGTTGTGGAAACAACAGTCAGAGTACCTTCTCCGGAAGAAAAAGGCGATGGAAGTTTAAATGCCAAATCGAATCGACTCGTCGGCGCAGGAGATGCTGAAGTTTTTCGCAAAGCTGATGAACAGGCCGCAGGCGGCCAAGTTGGAGATGCTGATTGTGAAAACACTCAAAAGATCACAGTATCGGTGCACGAGGAGAAGACCCGGCAACTATCGGCCGAACACGCTGACCCTTCAGTGGTGAAGGAGAAGATGTCCCCGCTGGCAAAACCACAGCCACAACCACAGCCGCAATCCCAGCAGCAAGCTCAGCTACCGCCGCCCAATCAAGGAGGCAGCGAAGACATTTCGACGGGGAATGCAATCACGAAAAGCACGTCTGCCGAGACTCAAGCATCACTTGGTGCTATGTCATGTATGGAAACAACATCGCCCGCTCTTCTCGGAGCATCGACGACCTCGCTCACATCGATCTCCAGCTCCGCCACATTGTCCTACAGGCCCGCTGGGCCTACTCGGCATCGTAGATTCGGCGGGTGTATCGACGAAAACGACTTGAGCACACCTTACAATCACTACAGGTGTCTTTCGCCCAATGAGCATTACGGTAAGCATTATAGTAGACTCGCGAGTCACAGAGAAAATCATAATGTCATTACTTTTGCTTGCTTCAGCTAGGGGCGGTGGGGCACGTCTATTAAAAAGACAATTTAGTTTGGATCGTAGCGACGAACCTGTGTCAGTTGGAACTCTGGAGCCACAACTACATGCTCTGCAACAACAACAACAGCATTCCTTGCAACACCAATACCAGCATCAGTATCAACAACAAAACCAAAGAGCGTCGGCACGGTTGTACAAGCAAAACAGTGCGGGTGCAGCGAATGATTTGGAACGCATCGAGGAAGTACCCTCTACACCCAGTCATATTATGCAAAACTACCGACATGCGGCTTCCGTATCTCTATCCGTGGAGTCTTTGTCCCTTCGTTGAAGTGATACTACGAGGAACATTATTACGAAGATAGTATTAGAATTTAAAAAACGAAATTGCTGGAACACGGGCAATCAGAATATCGATAGTAAGTGCTGTATTACATGAAGAAAGCACTGCTCCCGTAAAAGCATTCCGCCTTTTCTTCCTTCTTGCAGCAGTAAGGACAGGCTGGTCGCTTTACGAATGGCGCTGTGGGCGGGGCAGTGTGACGAAAGGAGTAGATAGGAGAAAGGAAAACTTCTGCGAAAAGACAATCGCACATCACTAACATTGCGAGTGTGATCGCATTTCTCCAAGGAATTCGAAAAGCACACCAGGCATCGCAAAAGCCACGATGTACTATCTCCTTTATGGCGAACGACAATCTCTGCGATTCGCGCGCCCGCGAATCCATACGCACGCCATTATTCTCTATGCTATTATAATTGCACGAGGAATTCTGTTGGATCGAAAACCACATCGAACCAACTAGTTACGCTGTTTGATTTAACTACCGTAATACAAGGTTCGATTTTGTTGTTCTCTCGAGATTCATAGAGCTTTCTACATTTTTGGTGGTACACTGAAGTGAAAGAGAGAGAGAGAGAGAGATCTGCACAGGTGCGGGGACTCTCACCTCTTTACTTTCCACTTATTATAGTGCTTACGCTAATTGGTTGAGTATTAAGTGTACGAAATCTCTTTTCAGAAAGCTAAATAATAAAGCATCGCACGTTTAACGTAGAGATCGAAGGCATAGAGCAGTCGGGAAATTCAAAGGCTAATTGGACAAATTGGCTTACGCTTTACTCACGGGAGAGGATACGTAGGCGGTCGCGCGAATGCGAAATATAAAAGGAATACACGCACATAGGTGCGCGTGTTTCGTGTGATTATGCAATAATAATAGACGTGTGTTAGATGTAAAAATCAATGTAAATAGCTTCTAGTGGAGAGGATTATCCTCGGTGCGGTAAACACGAAAAATTACACTGCTCTCCCTCGTAGGCTTTGTTGTGGTCGATACTGAACTAGATTACTAGATTCAATGGAGTATTCCTGCGATTGTCCGGATTTACGCCGGCGTAAATCGATCGGTTGATCGCGCTCGAATCTAGAATATTATCCACTGCATTCTCCCGAATTTTCGAATTCCAATCTATCCAACCCATACCGATCCGTCCCATCCGAACTTATCGACTCTTCGACTTTCCGAAGTGTTCGTTAAATTTATTCCAATAACGAAGGTTCATTGGAACCAATCGTCGATTCATTCCAAGTAGAATCCCTCGACTCACCTGGTTACTCGATGATTATTGCTAGAAACTATTTCCGTCTAGGACAACTTCCGATTAGTGAATATCGATGTGCAATGTGGGAACGAATGTTTGTATCGTCCGAAGAGAACGCATCGTTCGATTGCGTTCGACTATGTTCTTTGGCAATAAATTGAACCGTACAACCCTACTCGTCAGGGAACCTTTCAACCTATCGTAGGGTTCTGGATAGAAGGCATTTAGGAATTCTATACGATGAAACAAGAGTACGATCTGCAAGAATGAGAAAAACCACGTGGCACCCATCTCAGGAGAGCCTTCTTTCCAAAACCCAACGGTAAAAGAGTCACACTATGTTTCGTCGATTGTCACCAAACCTACATACAGTCTCCACCGACGAATCGCAAGGTAAACAGAAGCGAAAGAGCTTGTCCGAGGAAATTTAGAGAGGAACAGGAAACAAGGTTTTTCCGAAGTGAATATAGGATAATAAATGTGTGCGACAGTCTATGTAGGAACGTTTATATACTTGTGTTCTATATTTACATGTTCCAGCACATAGCCCGATTCGAGGTCATTTTCCTCCCCCGAAGTATCATCAAAACCTAATTCCGTATCCTAGTCCAGCCGTGTTTACCATGCGCTGTAAGACCAACATAAAATAATGGTAAGATGATTATTATTAATGGAGTTTTATTAATCGAATAGTAATTCGACGATGGGAACCGTAAAATTACTTACCCATAAGGTTGTCTTTCAACGAACTTTTCAATGTAGACTGGTTTTTCGACGTACTCGATGTACTTGGTGTGTGTAGGGGGTGGAGAAAGATAGACATGGTGAACCTCCGGTGCAGAATGGTAGCCAGCTTTGTATCTGAGATGCAAAGATGAGGTATGAGATTATAAAAAATGTTACGAACGTTTAAACATTTAATATTGCTCTAACAAGTGAAGATCACTTTGGAGCGAAAATAAATCTTGTTGAAACTTACCCCTTCGCGATTCCAAGCCCGAAGCCCAAGAGGCCAGCGCCGATCAACTTCTTCTTCAAAAATAGAGTTCTTTTTTGCCTGACATGCGCAGTGTCATCGACTTCCTGGATATTCTCGTTGATTAAATTCCCCGTGTGAATCTCCTGTTGCGACAGATCGTCGTTTGCGGATACGGCGAAGAGAAGGCAGCAGCCGACGGTGGCGAGAAGGGCGACAGTAGCGAAATGCATCTGTCGCAAAGAATATAATTTTATATTAAGAATGTAATAAAACACGTTACACTGCGGTAAGACAACTTCTTCTTAGAGAGAAGGAAGTTTCGCGCTTCTGCTGACCTTTCTGCTTGGATAACTGACGCTTGACACAAGGAGCTACGATATTGGATCGAGCTTAGTTTTCTATGGTTGCCAGTGTATGACAATGAGTTCACTGGTTTGCGGTGCGATTATATATACCGTGTTACTTGAAGTGCCGTAATCGCACTATTTACCCCCTGCCCACTGTGAAAGCGATTTCGTGTCATTCAATGTCGCGACGCAACTCCGAATCGAAGACATTCCCGACAAGTGGGGCAAACCTTCTAACGATACCTGGACGACGGAAGTCCTATGAAATTCCCTTTCATGGCGATGCAGAGGTTTATTATATTTTTTTTATCTAACTGATGTGCATCAATATCCTCCAGATTCCATATTACATTTTAGATCTATACGAAGAAGGCGCGACCTTGTCGAAAATTCTCTTCGTCCTCAAGAAGATTTCAAGGACTTCTAACTCCAAAGGTTTTGCAAATCAGCATTTTCACACCTTGTTCGTAGGTTTATCTGCAATATCTACAGGTGTAAGACCTTGTCAGAATATTTCTTGTTTACTGTAGGACTCCACTAATATATGTAAATGAGGAGTATTTCTATTCCCAAAATAGGAAAGTAAAGCAAAGAGAAAGTACGGTCTTTTTCCGCATTAATTAACATCGATGTATTGGATCGAGAATGGACCACGGTTCGCTTATTCGTAATATATCTTCATACGCCACATTTGATTTATTATTGATTTCGATTAATTGAATCGATTAATACAATGAAATAGCTGCAACAGCTATCTCTTCAGCATTCTCACGATTATTACGTGATCGTTAGATTCAAACTACGTAATAGATTAGGTGTGTGCGTACGCATACAGTCGAACTCACTGGTGCCACCATAGAACCACGTACGCGGCAGCACGTATTAAGAATACATTGAACGAACACCGAATTTCAATCGCGTAAGTGAAACTTGACAGAAACTTACCGCTTGGAATTCCTATGAAATACGTCGATATACGTTACGCTAATGCGTACGTGCCGATGGAATAAATCCGGGTGATTGGATCGAACAATGAAATGATACATCGCTGGGAGAAAAAGCAAGGAAACAGGGAAAAGTTGTCCACAAAAATTAACTTCGATAATAAACTGCCCTAAGAGATGGAAGGTGGAAAAGGACCCGGAAAATTAGTAATCGTTAGTAGAAAGTGAGACTACGTACGAAGTATGGTCTTGGATTTTCGTAAGCACACTCCGAAAGGGAAGCGAATGCGGAATTTTAAGAAGGTTTCGTTTTTGTGAGGCCATACACAGTGCACCGCTATAGTTTTCGGCATATTCAATTGATCGACATCGATTCATAAATGTTTCTATTACGGCGCTCCAACAGGCCGATTCTCACACGTTTATTTGATTACCTATCATTCGGTATTAATTAGGTGTTATTTATTATGTATTTATTTATGTCGAAATCAATCGCGCAATCTTGGCCATGTCCTTGTCATTCTGGAAAGAACGCGCTTACGTAATATTCCTATTTTTAGATTTTAATGCCACTCCGACGAAATCCTGATCTTAGAATGCGAGTATTTTAATGCAAATAGTTCGAATCACCTTTAAATGAGATGAATAAATAATGAAGGAGGTAAGATCGACGGCGGAAAAAAGGTAGAAGAAACTTAGTATTTCATTTTTTTTTCTTTATTCCAGTCTAATTTTTATTCCTTCCACGAGGAGTGATGATGAAATATGGATATGCGAATACTGTTCGATATTCGTTTCAATTACTACATAGCAGTTGGTAATTGTATATTGTGTATCATGCACATTTGATTGCACGCTTACATAGGCCTGCGGGTATCCGTGATTCTCCAATTTATCAGATGGTAGTACTTAAAATATTCTCTCGTTCGGCATGAGAGAGAAACAAAAGATAAATCGTTTTATCTCGTTCCTCTAACACGACATGTTTTGGAAGTCAGCCACCAGTTTTGTCTAATTACATTTTACCACGTTCGTACGCTTATCAATAATATCTGCAAAGAAACGACGGAAGGAAGGATTAAAACAAAACCAAAGTAAGTCTGTACTGCGAGGAGATATGGCAAAGTGATTCTTACCCTCCGTTCCAGCCGGATGCGTAACCCCAACTGGGTTCGTAGTGATGATATCCGGAATAAACAGGTTGCTCGTAGTGGTAATGTTCATGCAGATGCGAAGAGTAACCGCCACCGTATCCTCCGTTGCCACCGTATCCACCGTGTCCGTATCCACCGTGTCCATATCCACCGTTTCCATATCCACCGTGTCCATACCCACCGTGTCCGTACCCACCGTATCCACCGCCGTATCCGCCACCATAACTGAAAGTAGTAAATACAGCAAATTTAAGAGACTAATTATGAGAAGTACCCCTGAAGCTGAGATTGGAAGGAGTTATTAAAAGGTAAATTTCAGCGCAGCATATCGAAATGTTTTCAACCGTGGTGTCTCATACTATATACACACGAGTATACATACTATTTAGCTTTGTAGAGGCCTGCACCGAGAAGCGCTGTCTTTCCGACAAGCGCCTTAGCTCCAAGTGCTGTGCCACCGACAAGAAGAGCTTTCTTTCCAAGAAGAGCAGCTCCTCCGAGTAGCGCTAATTTTCCAAGGGGTGCTCTTTTTTCGCGTACCAAAGTGCCCTCGAGACTGCTCACTGGTACTTCGACTACTTGAGCTCCATTCTCTGCTTCCAATGGTGCCGCGCCAATGTGAACCGCGAGCACCACCAGGCCCAATATCGCTAAGATCGGCGACTTCATCTAATAGCAAAATCATTCAAAATTAGTCTCGGAGGATAGAGAAAAGAGGATGGGTTACCAGAAAAAAAGAAATACGCACCTCGTTGAGTTCACGGCTTCTGAAGATACAGTGATGCTACCTGAGTGCCAAACCGAAAGACTTTTATAGGAGAAGATAGGACCCGACCCCTTCCACCGGAAACTCGATTCTAATTCCGAAAAGGAGATCCGGGAATCTTCGGCAGCCTCCGTAGCATTTACTTAACGCCGTGTATCATCTCTCTCTCCCTCTTTCCTTCGCTACCGGTATCCTTGGACGATCTTCCTTACTCGATCGAGAACTACTTATCCGCAAAGGAGAAGCGAATGTCGATGAACGATCGTATTTTCACGGAATTTCCAGAATGTTAATTTATCGTGTAATTACAGAAACACATAATCATCGCGGACCATCACCCGGTCATCCCAAGCCATTTAACAGGTTTATGAAAAATTCCAAGTTCACGGAAAGGAATGCGTCCCGTTATGTTTTATAAATAAACACCTTCGTCATGCACGAATTCAATTTCGAGCCGTGTTATCGAACTGTTCTGAAACACGTCACAAAGAACTCAATTTTACGAGTAATGTCAGAAATAAAATGTTACTGTCTACGATCGTTGCTCAAGCTGTTTCCGTTATGTGTGCATATGTAACCATCAGAGTTTGCCGAAACGTCGAATTTTCTACTCCGAGGAATATCCGGCTGCACGTGTCCTTCAAAATGGCTCGTATCTCGTCTCGACTGGGAGACCTTACATGAGGAGCGACAATACGTTCGTATGGACATTTAATTATCATAAAACCTTACGACGGGAATACCAAATTCTTTTTGGATGTACGGCTTTACTTTCGCCGTATATTCTTGCGACTGGACGACCTCCCTTCAAGGAGAATGATGGGGAGAGACAGAGGGAGAGAGAGAGAAAGCGATCAAGCGATTGGATAGTAAGAGACAACACATCGCACGTGTTCTTCGCGCGTCGTAAGACTCGATTCATGAAATACGGTTAAATAAATGCTCCGAAAGTGACATAAAGAAACGTAGTAAGAACAATAGCATGAAAAGTATAAGGATACAAAGACACAGAGGAGACGCGGCTTGTCGAGACAACTAGAATATATAGCAGTTAGTGTGCTGAATAATGTACAATAGTAAGCATGCAATTATTATGGTCCGAGCATATTAATAGGAAATGAAGAGGAACCAGAAACAAGAAACAAAACAGTGGAATGTGTGGAAAATCGATTTCTTACTGAATGCAACGTTTCGATTGTTTTAATATACAAAGAAAAGTTTGTTATACATCGGAAAAACGGGAACGTTCTGAGACGATTGGATACCACCGATATCGAAGAGTATCATACATTAAAAATGCCCGGCCGCAAGAAAGGCGCAAAACGCAACAGGAAAGAAGGCGAAGACAAAGCGCAAGAAAACAGGGAAAAATTGATAAGAACAAAATTAATGCGCGAGATAAAACTTGGTGAATTAACGAGTGAACGATTCAGACATGTCTGGCGGGAAAGGTTAAAGGACTTCAGGATGCCGGAAATCCAGCAGAACAGCGAGATATCCTGGCAGGCGTTCGAACGAGCCATGGACGTTAAGGATCACAGGTAAAATCGTCGGTGTGTGAATTAAATCAATCAATCAATGTAAAAGCAAATAGATAAATGTATGAAGTCACTGATATCCGCAGAATCGGCTTTTTAATGGATGCCCTGGAAGAAGCCGAAAATCAGTGTCTTAGGAATGTAAAATCGCATACAGAAAATATGGATTGCCTGCTAAAGAAACAGGAGACACGGCTACGAAAGAATAAGGAAACATTTTCCCGGAATCTTGGCGAATCGTTGGCAGAACGAGATGAAACACTCGAACAGCTTAGCCATCATCAAAACGAGAGCGAAATGGCTTTGCGAAAGATCGATTTCCGCTGCACTCAAATGCGCGAAGACTTGTTGACCAATGCAAGGAGTACCGCGATAAGTAACGATACCTAAATGTCTGCTATACATGAACACTATGAAATCAGTGCAGTCAGTAAAATAAACAAACATACGCGAAATTACGCGGCGAACGATAATTTTGCGTGTGTACATCTCGAGAAATGTCGATGACCAGGTAAAGTCGATGATTTCGTCGAGGACGCGAAAGACGAGAGAAGGATGGCGGCCAGTCAACTGGAGAATCGCCTTGAATATACCTGGGCTGACCTTTTGACCGTTATTTCGGAATACCGGAGAGGTGAGTGGACTATGGTCAAAGGTGAATTTTGAATTCTTAAAAATGGAGTGGCAAAACGGTACGGGACAGGAAATATTTGATTTGTCTTTAGATACTGATAAACGACGAAGACAATACGACACGATAGAAAGAAAGGATGAAACCGAGCGTCGCGCTATCGAACGACGGTGTCTTCGATCCTCGACTCTCAATGAGGAAATTCGAAAATTACAGGAACGAACTACTTCCCTACGGGAAAGTGCCGCGGCAGAGTTGCAAACAATTAGCCGCGAGGCTGGTTTTTTCGTGGATAAGTATCGCAGAGCGAGGACACATTTCACCTCGGGTAGAATCACTTCTTCCTCGCAATCAGATAAGTGTCGTTATTCTGTGACTCGCGTATTAAAGCGACGCGGTCATGATTTTAATTATAGAGCGCAAATATATAGAAGACCGTATGACTGTTATGTCCATCGAGTATAATTGCAGTATGGTGCGTTCGAAATCTTTGATTCGTAAAGCCGAGCGAATTCTTATGCTGTTGGAAATTTCCGGTAAATATGAGACGCAAGATGAGAAGGTAGTTTCGCACGGCCTTCGAGAGACGACACATGCAGATCAACTGTCTTTAAGAAACGATCCCTCTTTTATTGGACTGGTTAACACCTTCTCTACCTATGGACATTTAACATCCTATGTTGATAACACGCTTAACTTATTCTTACTTCCATTCTAGCTGTCGGATGATTTTAAAAAGATTAATAATTTTTGGCGCCGTTTAGCAGCCGCTCAAATAATTGCTTCAGAATTACGCAATGAACGAGATAAGCTGCTCTCGCGAGCAAGTCGTCTACGAGAATCTTTGAAACGCCGTCTTTCCGGCAACAGTATGTCGTTAGTTAACAAATGAAAGATATTTTGACGTAACACAAACACTTAATTCGAAGATAATATTGAAACTTTTAAAATTCGCTATTCACCAATATTTTCAATGTCCGCTAAGGGTTTTAAGAAGAAAAGGATGTTCGGGTTTGGGGTAATAAGTTCAATAAATTTCATTCCAGACAAGGCATATTGATGGCTCCAGGTCAACGAGACATTTATTATAAAAACACAGCGCTCAAGTACATAACACACACTCATATTTATGTTGTCGTACTGCTGAATCTGAAATCTTGACGAATCTCGATCCTTCCATCCGCTTCTTTCTTGTTCGACTCTTGCTTTCGGCTGGGACAGAGGTATCTTACGGTTTTCAGTAGCTCCGTAATCTCAGTCTTAAGTATCCTCTGATAAAAAAACCACCAACGAGAAGCTCATTGCTCGTAATCTCGCGAATCACCCTTATATCGTGCATTCTAGCGCGATAACTTGTGCTTATGAGCAATGCGAGACAACAATTTGTTACCAGCGAGGAATGTAACGACACCAAGGCCAAGAAGGTATCGCAGCGTTACGAACATGTTGAGTTTTAACCAAAATATACCGAAAAGTACAAAAATACCTGTAACCAAAGAAAATCTTATTTGTATCTAATCACAAATATGAACAATTACCAGTAAAGTAAAGCATGCGAGATACGACAGTTATTAAACTTCTGTCGTGAAGTTCGGGCTACAAATGTAAATGTGAATAGAATTACATTTGCGAAAAGTTCACCATTTCTCTACGCCCGATCGTAAACAGATTTGATTAAGAAAATCATAATCTGTGATGCATCTGATCGGGTGCTCATCATGTCTGCTTATGGCATTACTTAATCAAGATCAAAAGAAACTTGAAGAATGTTGTAGAGAGAATACTTACTTCCCAGTCCAAGATGGAATGTAACAGCACTGACTGACAAAGGAAAATTGGAAATATTTACACCGAGCTTCGCCCATATTGCCAATAACAGAAGAACTGGCGCAAGGCACAGACCGCTGAACAAATTGGATACGAATGCGGGTGGTCTCTTCTCAGGTTCGCGGAACATGTGCTGAAATATAACAGTGATTCACGTTATGATCACATTTTTCACTCTTCGGTTTTGCAAGCAGAAAAACTCTTCGAGATAAAATCTACAGAAGCAATCTACGAAACATATGTCCGCCAGAGATCTAGATTAAATGATCGAAGGATCGTAACCATTTCGTTAAGTTCCGGCGAAGTGCATTTCTTTTCCAATGTCTTGGAGGTGGCAGAATTGCATACGAATTACTGTCACTAACGAGCATTGGTTTGAAGTTTCCCAAAGATAAGATTATCAGCAAGTACCTTTATTTCGGGTTTAGTGGTATACATGTTGACTCTTTGTTTACTGGAACTTTGCCTCTCCGCGGACTCAAGTGCAGCCGATTCCGGGAACTTCAAAGTGACTGTAGCTACTGTCCACTTGAATGGATTACTTAATACGGAATCGCCAACGATCAATTCCACATTGTAATCACCGCTTTGGTGGCCGAAATTCACTGCTGCTGATGCAACTGGCTGAAATGAATGGTTTTAAATTATAAAACATTTATAAAATACAACAAGTTTTGAAAGTATTCAACAGAACGCTGGAATAGAGCAAGATTAACCGATAATTACCATATCGAACTTGTAAACGTGCGAGGAGTCAGGTTCCGCGACAAAAATAATTTCGTTGCCGCGATTGGCCGCAGTAGATTCGGAGACAGAAGAGAGGCGAACGAATGCTTGATGCGTTCGCATGGCCGTCATACTTGTTGCGTCTTTGAGCAAAAATCGCATTACTAGCTTTTGCTGGGAGTCAGCTTCTATCTTCTGACCAAACTTTTGTGGATATGCCACGCGGGTAAGCTTTGGTTGAGTAGTTTGATCAGCATCGCCAGTTCCAATTTCCAGATAATCCAGCTTTACTTCGCATAACACTTTCACGGTAACGGTATTCACTACCGATCCTGCTGCGACCGATACTTTGTAGAATCCACGCTGGGGTTTAGCCTCCATGAGGTTCAACGAAAATATTGTTCTGTAATATTAAATAGTAACAAGGTTAGGTGCATAATAATTTTGGACACTCTCGATAGTCGCGCGTGGGGAAGCACCGCGTGTAAGTGATTACGAAGTGAAAAGCCTGTATATTGAATCCTAAGCCTTTTTCCTATACACAAGAAGAAGTCAAAGGGTGGATTCAACAATTGCTATCCCCCAAGGTATAGCCGGCGTTAGTAAGATACGACTAAGTCGGTAAAGTATTGGGGAAAATATAAGACAAACGTAACTCGTTTCTTTTAACATTGTTAAATGTTTTTACTCACTTGTCCGACGACGAAGCTTGCAAGTCCTTTTTACTCAGAAGTAGCGCGTCGTCTTCTATTCTCGTCACAGCGTTCGCTGCAACCTTTGGGATGCTTGGTAGAGGATTTCCAAGAATATCACAGACTTTGATCATGAATAATGGTTGTTCTTTGGAAATACTAATTCCTCCCTCGGTCAACGTTATGCAAATTGGCTTCTCAAATTCGTTAGTTGCTAACGTGGTCAATGCAGACAATAGATTTGCCGCGCCTTTGACCGTTTGTGTTGATCGCCGCGAAAGAAGGTAATTGGCCATCTTAATTGTTTGTTGGAATGTTATTGCTGGTTTCTTTTTGAGTGTGTGTGACAATTTGAAAATGCCATTTATTAGGAAACCTAGAGAAAATAACATTAATTGATTATGTGATATCTAAAAATTACAGTAAGTGCAAAATCTGCAAATGCATTAAAACTTACTGGTGACAGAGAGGCCACCTTCAAACTGCAAATACTGCTCATCTACTTCATCAGCTTGAACAACAGCATCCTCAATGTGATTGAAAGCAAATTGACCAGCTGACTCCAATTCAGAAGCAATGTGGAATGTGTATCCCAAACTACTCAAAAGAGATGTACAATGATAGAGTAGGGTACAATAAGAAAATCAATCAGCACTAAGTAATAGTTTTAAAACTATTTTCACAGTGCTGAGAACCGATACTTTGAACTATCAGGGTAATGGAATAGATCGTACTTCCATAGATTTTCATCTTTCCGTAGAGCTATTTGGATCGTCTTTGTTATCTTCTCTATTTTATCACGTGTAAGTTTCTCAGACAGGGCAGATAAGCCACTCACAGCATAGTAAAAGTCGGAAATTGCGGAGGTCTCCTTGTCTAAGACACCACTCAAAACCTAACAAAAACAGAGCAACCTTGAATACTGATGATCATACTGGTACAGAGATCTATTTTAATTATTTTTTTTGTTCAGTAATAAAAAGTTTCTCCAAGCATAAAATTGCAGTAGAACGAAAGTTTAAAAGCATCATTACATAAATCAATTTCATAATGGACAAATAGTTCCATGGTCGAATTATTGCATACTTATGATATTATTTTTTCTCCTTTCACATTCTTACCTTTTTAACTGCTGCTGGCACAGGCTGCTTGCAGCTCCCAACTAATTTCCAAGCAGACGCGATATAAAAAGCTTTTTCGACTGTGATGTTTTCCTCATTCATAGCAGTACTAGTTAAATCATTACATATCTCCTGCAAACATATTACACAAACTCGAAATGTAAAAGACAGAAATAGAGATTTTTTTAGAATCAAAGCATATGCCTAGATCGCTATCAGCAAGACTAATCGAAGAATCATTATTTTTCAATCGAAAAATTGTTCATCACACGACGATCGTATTCTGAGAATATACCGGCCGAAGAAATGAATGCTTACCTGGATCTTCGGTAATGGTTGTCCAAGAGATTGATATCCGAGGATCGCATGATAAACTGCGGATATATCGTTTAATTCAAAAGCTGAGTCAAGAACCCTTTTGAAGTGAGCTCTGTCAGCCTGTGTTAAATAAGTATTCGTCGACCGAAGCGTATCGGTGGCCGACAAGGAAACGGCTATGTGCGCTAAGGCAACCAACAGAAACGTGGCTGAAAGCAGTTGATTAATTTATTATTATGAGTGAAATTAATTCAACCTATTACGGGGTACAACCGAAAAGTACAGGACGAAATATTTCTTTATTTAAACATCGGTAAGCAGGAAAAGATAAGAAAGAAAAGAGATCCTGCGGCAAACCGGCTAAGGGCACGCGATTTGAACGACGAGCGTAATTAATAAGGCGCAGAAATCCTTAACTAAAGGAATTTTATGGATAGTACAACTCAAATTGAAATAGGTATCCAAAAATAAAAAGAAAATGGACTTACGAATCTTCATAATCAACGAAATTCAGGGCTGGCTCGCCAGCACCTTCACTTCTTGTACAAGATGGCACTTTCTCCATTGCGCGTGATCGGAAAAATGGTCGTTCCGTTATTCCGGAAGTCGCTGGCATTAATCATGGTCTCTTGGGGGCGGCATGCGCAAGAGACACGTGGCAGTATTTAGGAAATTACGTAGGGGGCCAGGGTGGAAATCTATTGGTTGATACTTACGCGCCTAAACAATATTAACGATATCTCGCGGAATATACGCCGAATAAACAAGCGTTTATTAATTATCTAATTTCTACAATTTTTAGCTCAAGCTTATACTTGATTTATTATTATCGAGGCTTTTATCAACTGCTTTCATTGGTCGTGTAGTCTTTTGGCTGTTTGATTGGGCCCTTAGATTCCTTCGCGCGCTTGCATCACATCAATTTCTGCTTCCGTCGCCCGATCTCAGATTATCGAAGAGACGTAATCGAATTAGAGATGCGAGAAACTAAATTAAAAAAGGCGTAGATTCCAAGTTAAAACTGTCCTTTTCTATTTGCGCAAGAACTTGATTCTTTGGGAAATTGTCAAGAGGGGAAGTTTCACCCTCTTTTCCTCACATTTTATGACAGTTGGCAACTCTAAGTAGTGATAAATAATAGTGTTTCTATATATATATAGAGTGGTGCATGCAATTATGATTAGTTGGAAAACCACTTGTAATTATTGTTGGTATATATCGTTGTTTCATGCGCCTATTAGTATATGCCATAATAATTAAAAAAAATTTGCCGGCCAGCTATAATAAAAAATATGGCGTAGAGAGGGTAATCTTCCCCTCTCGAGAATTTCCCAAGGCGTCAAATTTGTTGCGCGTGCGTCCCGGCGTTGTTCATCGTTCCCCATTCCAAGACGAGTTAAGTGAGCAGCGTCCATCAATAATGTGACATCCTAAATAACAAGCTACCTGATGATAAGCAAATTTAAAAATTAACACCACACGTTGCATAAGAAGTCCTTTATGTACTTAATGTTAACGATACTTATAATATAAGGATAATAAAAATCTGAAGAAAATCAATGGACATAATGATAGCTAAACGCAATATCGAAATAGTAGCAGAGAAAGTAATGACAATTATAATAGTAGTACCCACAGTAAGAACAACAATAATAATAATAATAGTAATGTCAATGATAACTATACATAACGATACGTAGTTTTAAATCATCCGTAGATGTAAAAAAAATTAACGTTAAAATTGACTGCTCCTTATAAAATAAGCCTTAAAAATACGGTAGATTTATGAATGCATTCTTATGTTCATTAGGGTATGTGAAAACGAGAACAGTTTACGAGCTGGATGAAGTGAAGTGCCGTTTTGGTATAAATTTGTCTAGGACATCCTCGTGTGCGGTCTAATGACGTTGACTTTTAACGTTTTACCAATGTTTCTCTCCGATTGATATTGAGAGTTACTTCGTTTCCTAACGATTTTAGGTTTCATGCATAGGCTTACGGTCGAATACTCGATCCTGGAAATCATGGAGTATACAACATATCGGGTTTGAAAATTCAATGTGCCATTATCGACCAACGGATGCGATGAATACGACGCGATTACGTTGTTTCACGAATGTTTAATATCGTGGAAGAGGAATTACAAATCTACGAGTAACGCGTTGCGGTGGCGAGATACATTCGATACTTGACATAAAAGGTTCGACACGGTCATGTGGACGATTACCATGTGCAACCGTGGGACTGTGTCTTCTATTTAACATTGGTCGTTCGGTAGATTTCCCTTCACTTATTTTATATACACTTCTATTACGTTCATCATGCCTTGTTGTTTTCGCTCGAATTTGTGCCTACTCGTACTCTCTTTTTTTCACATACAGGCGTGCACATACGTATTAGCAACCCACACTCATACACGCTCGCACACATACTCGTTTTAACGCACATCATTTTGCCTCTCTCTCTCACACACACACTCTCTCTCTCTCGAATGAATTAAACAATACACACACATATATATATATTTATATATATATGCATATATATATCTATATATATGTATATATTACAGAAATTTGGACAGGGCTATTTACACGTACACCGTTCTGAACATTTTGTTCAGAAGAATGGAGGGATACGCGAAACACTTTCGAATCGCACTCCACGGAGTTTCTGGTGTCACTTTGGTATTTACAAGTACTTTAACGCAGCAATGGTTACCTCTGCGAAAAATCGTCACACGCTAAACCGAGAACCCGGTCCAATGTTTCTCCTTTCTACCGAGTACAAGTTCTTTAATCGCGCGGACTTATTTTCGATTTAATCGACTCGCGCGATTCTAGATCATAGAAATTTAATCGTTTGAGTGCGAAGCAGCGAATATCGTTTCTCCTCTTTCGTGCTATTTTATATCCGTTTACGTCTTCTTCATTTGTTAATATCAAGTACGGTTAATCCCCTCTCGTCATTTCTAACTTCAGTGTGCGCACTTCAACTAACAATGTCAACAATTGAAATTTATCAAACGTGCGGTTTTCTCTTGCCTCTTGTAAACTTAAAAACAGGATCATTGCAGTAACCGCTGGCACTTTTCGATATGGAACATTAGATGCGCGATCACGTTGTGCATCACTCAAACGGTTAAACTTCTTAATTGCTTAGAATCTTCGAGATCTGGTGATGATACGACGTTTACGTCTTCGGCTCGTCATTTCCGACGAAATCCAAGCATCGTATCGTTTTCGAGTTCAATCGCACTAGATATCCAAATGGAATTCCGCAGTCGTTTTCGACCTGTTTAACGTGACTGATCGGCCCATGGAGCACAGTCGTACCGTCGTAAAGTCGAAAGAGGAACTTACTGATCCGGGTATGATGTACAAGTTATACACTGCTGTTACAACGTGATTCGCGTAAAAAGTATACGCGTGTTCACGCACGGCCGATGCAGGCGATTGATTATGCTCGTTCTGACGTCTCGAGACGGGAACGTTGCTTTCATTAACGTAGTGGGCAAAAAAGATCCTCTCGGAAGATCAGTTAATCAACAGAATCCGATGGACCCTGACCCCAACGCGTCTTTGTCCTCGGAGTTTTATTTGGAACATTAGAGGCACTAGTTTCATTTAGCTTACGTTTAACGCTCAATACAATGCCGCTCTTGGGTAGGAATTTACAAAGTGGCATAGATTTCGAGCCACTTTCCATCAACGGCGGAGTGGAAGGAAACTGTGGGAACTCCTCATCCTCGAGACCCGGTGGCTTTGGTTGTTCCGGTGCTATGGTTTTTTTAAAGGGATCTGAAAAGGCTTTCTTGAATGAATTTTCACGATGAGGATCACTGATGACCGGCGTCGACAGTGGTAGTTGTGCCATTGGTAATCCAGCAGATGGATGCGTTGGTTGTAAGTTTGGCGGTATGGTAGATGTTATAGTTGACTGCAAGGGTGATTGTAAGTTCGGCGATGCTGAAATGACAACCGGAGACTGCGATAAGGAGTGAATACTACCGGCGGAACCGGTCACAGAAACGTTATTTGTAACTGCAGGACTCGTCGCGGAGGCCGCGGCTGCGGCAACTGCTGCTAATTCCTCCTCAGCTTTTCTGATTAGATCCAAATCGCTCAATGAGCTTAAAGTACTTTTGCTTTCCTTCGACTGAGATGGCTGCTCTCGCTGTTGCATTATCCCGTAAGAGGTTTTATCGGCAGTGGAACCAATTGCTCCGCTCGAATTCATTTTCGTGCTGATGGATGACGATGAATTGTACTTTTCCGAACTTTGATAATTCCCGGAATTTACTGCCGGCAGAAACGAGGCGCTGGGCTTCGACGGTAAATAGGGGTCTACTTTTGAGCTCTCTTGCCGTTTTACGTTTGCCAAGATCTCCTGTAAATTGGGAGGTATCGTTATATTCGAAACCTTTTCTAGAATTGGCTGTGTAAGTTTCGAGATCCCCGAAGGAGGTGGTGGTGTAAACGATCTTGAATCCGACGGGCTGTAGGCTTCATCGGAGTCGTTCGTTTCGGGTGGATCCAGTCCCAAACCCTATTATAGAGAGAATAAGGTTAAGGTTACAAGGTTTCTCTGGCTTATATAGAACGCAGCTATTAGAACGTGGAAATAAATTTTTGTATAAAAATAAAGGAATCTCGTAAAAGAACTTACCGGCAAAGTAGGGGTTGAATCACTCAGGAAGGAAGAACTGATGTTCTGTATTTGTTGCTTCTGTTCCTCAATTTGACGATTAAGTTCTTCCATTTTCCGCTGTAGTTCGGAAGAGCTTTTTGTGGCGGACATAATGCCAGTTTCGATGCCTGAACTGATCGATGGCAATTGACTTACAGTAGAGGAAGAAGAAGTTGTCACACCGCGTAAATTGAAATCCATCGCGTCATCATCATCATCGTCCATTCCACCAGGACTGTACGGTTCGTCACCATCGTCTATCGGTGGTTTACTCGGAGAGGCGGTCAGATCTATTTTGGAAGAGAGTTCCGGAACGATCTTGCATATCGCAGCAGTGTCAATCACGCTTCTCGACATTCCAATTTGAGCTCTGTTCAAGCTCTCGAGAGTGGTCTGTGTTACTGATTGCTTTTCCTTCGTCGCAGAGTCTATCGCTGCAACAGCTTTTTGATAAGCAGTCGCCGCGGGAGAAGAAGATTGCCCGACAGAACCGCTCTTCTCTTTCGAGCTGTGAATCAATGGCGGTGTGTAACTTCGGTCTGAGTCTTTCTTGGTTACCTTGTTCGGTATACCGGACGAGATGCCGGCAGAAATGGCAGATAAACGTTTCCTCTTATTACGAACTATAATGCCCAGAAGCAAATGAGGTCTATGGTCCTCGAAACCAGGACCGATTAGCGGTAAGAGGACCGGTGGTATTGTGCTCTGACTGGAAAAAGGCATTATATAAAAATCTTTAATGTTCTTCGAGACATTCCCGACTACACCAAGACGACTTCTACTATTTAAGTAGCTATATAGCGTTATGTAAGGAATTTTCTCCTCGTCGTTCGCAGCAGTCAGTCTGATCACTAGGATCTCCTTGGACCCAGTCCTTTTCATCTTCGAGATATAATCCCAAACTGTCTCATGACTTATTCTACCAACTACATCTACTGTATCGGGTAAATCATCCATTAGATCTCGCGCGTGACCACTAACTTCTTGAGCGGTTATAAAGAACTTAGCCACGTCGACCATATTAACAAAACCACGCCAAACCGTTTGGTATCCACCTTTCGGAATTTCCCTCTCTATCGGCTCCATTTGTTCTCTCTCCCTTTCGGATTCTTCATTAATGTCCGGAGTTTTGATATTAACGGTCGAACTGGGTTCCCTGTCTGACACATCAGAGTCGTTGCCGTCAATTGTATTTGTAGTGGCCTCATCCTCGATATGCCGCCACAACCGATCTTCGATAGACTTCTCCGAGTGGCCCATCGACGGCGAACCCAAAGAGGTTCCTGTCGACTGCCCAAATGCAGCCTGCCGTTGGTCGTCATCTTTCATATCCAAATCTTTCTTTCGTTCTTCTTCCCTTTTCTCAGTTTCCGTTTTCGATTCTCCGCGACCCCGTGAATGATCTGTGCCAACGCTTTTGCGTCGATCCTTGTCTTTCTGTCTCGACTTCTCCTCCTTCCCTTCTTTCTCACGTCCTTTCGACTTATCACGTTCCTTAATGCGCTCCCGTTCCTTCTCTTTTTCTCGCCTACTCTCTTTGTTACGGGATGATTTTCTCTCTCCACGGCTCTTGTCCCTTGTCTTACTGCGATCCCGCTCTTTGCTATGTCGATGCCGTGTTCTACTCACGCTTCTTCCTCGTCTACTGCTACTACCTTTCGATCGTCCGCCGATCTCCCTGTCTTTGTCCCTTTCTCTACCTCTTTCCTTTTCTTTCTCCTTTTTCCTCTTTTCCTCAAGAGTTTTTGACTTTCTTGAGTCATCTTTCGTTTTTGAATCTCCTCTCTCCTTCTCCCTTTCTTTATCTACATCTTCAAGGCTCGAACTTATGCTGTCCCCGCTATTTAAGGCCGTAACGATATCTTGGACGGGTGTTTTAGGATCAACGTGATCGATTCCACCATCGTTTTCGATGATCTGTTCACCTTTATGTGTTTTGACAACGATCGACTTTGCTTGGGCCATTAAATCCAACTCATTCTTCTTTATCATTTCCAATTGGTGCTTTGTCTCCTTCTCCCGCCACTCAGCTAGTTCTTGACTGGCCATTTCGTCAGGGCTTAATCTTACGACAGCGTCAGGTGTTAAAGATCTATCAGCGATTTTCCTAAATAACGTCAAATTCTTTGTGTCCTTTATATTGAAAACCAAGCTTCGGTACTTGGCTTTATATTTCGCTCCAGTATCCTTGAAATATTTGTATAACTCTAGCTCAATATTGAAAGCTAAGTCTGCAATTTCGTCTTCGGACAACTTCAGGTCTTCCGCCTCCTTTATCCTGCTTGCTAATAATTCGGTCAATGTCTTTCGAATATTCACTCTGAT
The DNA here is from genome assembly GCA_910591585.2 of Nysson spinosus. NCBI lineage: Eukaryota > Metazoa > Arthropoda > Insecta > Hymenoptera > Crabronidae > Nysson > Nysson spinosus. The sequence goes on along the minus strand of OU342830.1, from coordinate 13,096,896 downwards.
TGGCTCCGTTTCTGGTTTCTTTGGCGGACTTGGCTTGACTAGTGGCTTAGTTTGAAGCACTGTCTGCTTGGCTTCCTGTTTCTTGTTGTTAATCGAAACTTGTTTTGGAGATGCACTTACAGTAGTCGTCTTAACAGGTTGTGCCTGTGCTGGTGACTTTGCAGCTGCTGAAGTTTTCAGTATCAATGTACCTTTGCCCGAATTTCCTAGCAAAGCTTGCTTCAACTGTAAGGGTGACTTCGTGTTTGACATCTGGACTTGTGACTGCGGTTGTGATTGTTGTTGCTGCTGCTGTGAAAACTGAGCTTGACTACCTGGAACCATCCCAAACTTTTTATTGCTGTTTGTCAAAATCATTTGCTTCGACCCTGTGACCTTTGTGTATATCATCTTAGGTGCCGTCTGAGCCTTGTTAGTAGTAGTCAGCGTCGCCGATGATTTAGCCTAAAAACATAATGTTCCATAAAACTATTGCATAAATTATTCGAAGATAAGAGAGAACTTGTTATACGTACTGCTCTTCCCGGAACTTGGGTTTGTATTGCTGTAACCATTTTCCCACCGATTTGCATCGTACTAAGACTATTCGCCCCGACTACCTCAAAGGTTGGATTCTCCTTTAACCATATCCTTAGATTGGATTTAGTAGGAGCATCCATACCTAAATCATCAAAGAGTCAGTCACGGTCGAAGCGATTACTCGAAAGAATAATTTTTGAACCAGAATTGGCATTTGCGTTCTACTCACCTGTTAATATCCTCCCAGTTTTCCGCTCTAAAACTATTACCCTGGCCTCCGACTTAGCTTTTGCAACCGAGTCCAACATCGCAGATTTCGCCACTTTTGGAGTGGCGACTGCCGTACCTGCTGGTTTATCTTTTGTCAATGTTTCTTGGGCGTGTGCTAGGATACAGGTATCCGAACAGTAAATACTCGAGTTCCTGGCTTCCTTTTTGCAAACAACGCATTGCATGCTACCCGAGTACTGAACACCATCTTGTTCCGTTGAAGACTGTAGTACTGAACCCATAGTTTCCTTAGTAGTCGAAGATAAATGAGATGAGGACGAAATACTTTTACGACCAACGTTTTGAATCTCGGATAAATTGTCTGAATGAATTCGTTGCCTTCCGGTGGGAGTGTGAATAATACCAGCAATACTACTCTGTAAAGCTGCCTTTATTTTTGCCTCCTCAGCTTTCTTCTTCGCGCAATTTGGACATACCCATTCGATACCCTTTTCCTCCATTTGTTTACCTACCGATAAATGTGTACTCTATTAGTAATGAAAAATTGATTCGCATTCTTTTTCCTGCGAAAATTACAGCAGTGTTAGATACATACCCATAGCCTTACTGACGTGCACACACTTCCCGTGGAACCAATCCTCGCATACGTCACAACATATCATAAAGCGATTATTGTGTGGCCGTTTACAAATACACCATAACCGATCGGGATCGTCTTCCGAATCTGAATTTTCTTCTTCCTCCTCATCATCTTCTTCTTCTTCCTCCTCAGCTCCATTGGCCCCAATTTGGTCGTGCGCCCTTTGAAGTGCCTCTTCGTCTTGGCGTTCTTGATGCTGTCGTTTTAAACGCTCCTGTTCATTTTGTTCTTCCATCCTTGAAAGGCTTGTATTGCCGCGTGATATATCCTTGGGTTGCTGTTTGTGCTGATTGGTTATTATGCTGTAACGAAGATTTAAGCGATTAAAGTCGAGGGACAAAATACTTTAAGCAAAATATACGTTTCTAAAAAACGAGCGGTTTGTTTAGCGTTATGAGTTTTCAGTATTTACTTACATAAACTTATCTGTTTGCTTCCCTGATAACACCCTCTGAACAGGAGATTCAGTTTTCAACTGCAATCTCTTGCTTCTGGTGGCTGGTGCTTCTATGGGCGGTAAGGTGATTACGCGACCACCACGAACGATTTGAATTGGTTCTTTCTCGTCTTTGGTTGATCGTTTTGGCGTCTCCCTTGTAATGTTTGGTGTGGAAGGTGTGGTTGGTGACTGCGACACAACGTTACCGCTTTGCATATTCTTTGCATCTTGTTCCGATATTATTAAAGGTGAAACTAGCATTGTATTCGTCGACACCGGCGTAGTCGCCACCTCGGTACCCGCTTGCTCTGACAGTACAGGCTATATCGTTGAATAAAACAATGTGAGATATGATCTATAAGAAGCCTCCTGATTCTATAAGAAAATGTAGGAAGGAAATTCAGCAATGAAACATACATGATCGGCTAAATCGACCCCTAGTTCTTCCTGCAACAGCAAGGCTTCTGCGAGGAGATCCTCTTCGTGTTTACTAGCTTCCATTTCCAACGTGGCCAGCAGATTCTCTTCTCCTTCGATGCCACCTTCATGAAAAAGATGAATAATGAACTTGTTCGTACGCTTACAATTTATGTTAATGAGCTAAGATGGACTCAGATAACCGAGCATCAATTGACTCACTTCGCATACTTGTATCCATCGATGGTTGCATGTCCTCCGGTATGCCCGAATGTCCAGTGGACTTTTGCGCATCATCGCTACTACGTACAACAGTTGTTTCACTTTCTTGGGATTCCAGATTGCTTGTCGACGTTTCTGGACGTGTTGTTCGTTCCAATGTGTTTGTAACCAGTGATTTGACTGTCGCGCTCGACTCCGGTGTTTGCATCACTTCCGAATTAATCGAATGCGAGATTGGTAACGTTGCATTAGCCGAATGTATCGTAGCAGCGAGAACAGACGTCCCGCTGGTGTCCGTACATACGGCAATGGTGGAGGATATTGGCTCAGAGGCATTTGTGTGTTCACTACTGACTCCAGAAGAGTCACCAGCAACATCAGCCACGGCAATAGTGGCAGTGATAGAACCGGAAGCTGCGACGCTGGTACCTGGAGTATTACTGGCAACAACACCAGCGGTACCGTTTGAGCCTACTCGACGTATAATATCTGGCGTCGAAAAGAGTGCGGGGCCAAGAGACTCTGCTACATATCCTGGAGACTTTCGAGGGTCCTTCTTTATATGTTTTTTGGATCCTGATAAAAAAATTGTGTACGTAAAAATACACATTACAACATAACGAACACACATAGAGAAATCTTAATACTTAAGTATTAGGAGGCAATAAGCACATACCGTCCAAAGATTTGGATTCTGGAGTTTTCCCAACCTCGGTGTCGTACCTGATCGGCAACTCTATGGCTCCGTCGGATTTTCGTTTTTCTTTTTTCATGTCGCACGATCTAGACTTTGGAGAAACGGGTTGCGAAGTCGGAGGTTTCGCCGAATGTTGTACTTGCAACGCATGACTCTGTATAACGGGCTCCACCTTTTGTTGCGTTGGAGATACCTGCGGAATAGTTCGTTTAATCTGCATATCCGGTGAGCTCGATGTAATCGTTTTTGCAGTGATCGGGACTTGAACCAGCTTTCCGTCCTTCGTAGTGAAGAACTTTGTTCCTGGTTGGGTAATAAATTTTCCCTTAGGAAGCATCACCTGCTTCTTTAAGCCGATGTTTCTCAATTCGTTGGGTTTCATAAGAACTTGCTTCTGTACAAAAGTCACTCGCTGATTGAACTTTCCCTGGCCAGGCTTGGTTAGAATCATCTCTCCTTTGATCATATTAGCATTGATCAGGTTTGCCTTGACTTGATTCGTCGTTTGCAGTGGTTTTTCAACGTTAAGTGAGACATCGTCGTTTATGATCGCCGTCGTGCCCACCTGTTGTAAATCTTCCTTCCTTCTTCCAATGGTTGTCTTCAATTGCTTTTTACCCTTAACCGGACTAAATCGCCCTAAGAAAAATACATTATCGTTAGCATAAACTCGAAGAGTGACTTACGACGAGCGAACTGGGAATAGGCTTACCAGTCTTATCTTCTTTTTCAGGGCTCTTCATCGCATTTACTGCAGCAGCCATTTCCATATCCAATCGGCGCACCTGCTCCATATCCATGTGTTTGTTGGAACCTCTTCTACGATTAGCAGCCATGCTTCCTCCTCTGGTAGTGAGACCTTTTCTACCACCTCTAGCCCTAACACCACCTCTTCTAGGTCCACGCGGGCCAAAATCAGAGTCATTGTCAGAAGGAGGTTCAGAATCCGAGGACTCCGATGACATCGAGGAATCTTCGTACTCTCCTTCTTCATTTATTTTTCGTTAGATGACGGATAGAAAACACATCACGATTAGTTAAATTCAACTCTTCTTGCTGTTTTATATTTGGGAGGTATTCACGAGGAATAAACTTACCCTTTGCCGTACGTTGCTGTATAGAATTTGTCACGTTTCGCGGCGTAATGTGTCCAGTTGTAGATTTCGGCGTTCCAACTGTATGAACGATCGACCGTGATGCAGTTCCAGTACTGAGTGCTGCCGATGCAGGATGTTTACGTGGCCGACCAACAGGCTTACTCTAAAGGATATTAAATCAGAGGAATAAGGATGACAAATCTGGCAAGTATACTGTCAATAGTTATTATGATTTAGGATACTTACAGTTTTAACTAGGACCTTTGTTTTCGCTAGCGCAGTGGAGTCCCCATCAGCAGCAGGTACTCCCTGGGAGGACTGAGAAGGCGGAAGAGTTTGCACAAATTGTGCATCATTGGGAGAAGTAGTAACTGGTAAGGGATCTTGTGGTTTCGAATCAGAAGGTGATAGTCTACTTGTATAACAGTGATCTAATTCCACACTGTATCTGATTGAGTTCTGTTGCTCCTCCACGGTTAACATATCTAATAAATATATAAGCATACTGTTTAATCAATGTGACTGCTGATTGTAAAACTTGCTAATTGTTCTACTGAAATAATTGTATTCCACACATCAAATAACATGAGCATGTTGAAACTTACCAAGCATTGCAGTGACATTTTCTCCAAGAATTTGTTTTGCTTCTTCACTTTGTAGGGCTGTTTCCAGCCTCTCTAATTGTTCTGGATCCATTTCCATGAAAGGGTCTACTAAACCAGTTGCGTCTGTAGTGGTACCACCTGTGTTTACAGTGGTAGCGACAAAGGGTGGAGGGTCTACTGTTAAAGTTATGTCTCCATTTTCAACATCTGTGTCTGCTTGGCCAACTCTTACAACACTAACATTGGCATTAGATTGATTCACTGGGAATTAAATAAAACTGTCAAGTATGTATCATTTACTTCTGTTTGTGTAAAAGTATATAAAAACACAACAGTCACTCACTTATTAAATTCTGTAATGTTTCTTGATCGACAGATATTGTTCCATCATCATTAACAACAATTATGAGTGTATCGTCCTTTTTTTGGGTTCCGGTCTCTTGTGGTTCTACGATATAGGAGCTAGACATGTTCGTTAACCTAAAGTAGATGAAATGAAATGTTTCGGTGGAACTTTATGATTATTACGGGAATTGCCACGTTCTGATAATTTTAGGCAGAAGGTAATGTCTCTAGAAGCTTTGTGCAACGGAGAAATATCATACGCGACATTATGAGGATAAGGCGCGGGAAAACGATTAGCTCGATTGGAACGCTTAATAAGGATTGTTGCAAATCATTCATTAGGAAATCTGTACGGAATAATAATGAACAGTGATATAGCATGAACAAGGCAGAGTTTACTCGAATTCAGAGTGTTCCAACTATTCGTTCAGAAGCAGTTTCTGCATTTATAGTAGTGGCGGTATTTTCACGTTCATAGGGTCGAATGACTATCAAACATGTAATCGAGAGAGATCGAATGCAACTCACACTACGCACAAAGCTGTTACGTGGAAAAAGTTAGTTACACGAGGCAGGAATAGGGGTTCCGCCGCAAAGAAGTAAAATGTTCATAGTGAAGTAAACAGTACCGCCAAGTAAAGAAAGGTAGCCATTTTGTTTGAGTGGTAAGATAGCGCAGTAACGTCGTCCGGAAGGTTTCGCTCACCCGTCTCACTATTCCGTAACTCGAAAAACGATCCGTGCGGAGGGCCTTCTCTGGAAACCTTCTGTCACGGGGTTTTTCCAAAAGCAGCGTACCTCGCGCGGATAATTCGAAATTTTTCTTCAGCGATACATTATGCTACGCTATACTTGTGATTTTGTGCACACACAGAGACGCTGCGCGCTTCTTGTTGCGCAACATCGAAAGAAGCAACGGACGCGCGCGCGCTCATTTACTCACTCACTCGCCCCTTGCTACACCGTGAGTATCACTGCCGCCATATAAAACTCGCTTGTGCTTTGAACATAGGCGCAGTCGATCATTAACTTTTAATTCTTTTTGATAGCACAGACGAGACATAAGTAGATCAAGCACTAAATGGACTTTCGTGATTCCACTCAAAAATTACCGGCGCGGTAAAAATCAACGCAACAAAAGGTGCCCCCTGCAGAAACAAGTAAAAGAATTCTGTACTGCAACCACTCCACAGCACGCCATAAAAAAAAGACGTGGCAGACAAACTATAATAAATTGAGTGGGAATGCATCGTTACTATATTGCTACAAACAAATGCAAATGCGTTGCGTGCATCTACCTATCTTTTATATATATGTAATACTTATAAGTGTACAACACTGTATAAAAAAAGTATAGATCATCGCTGAAAGATAGTCAAGCGATATTCCTAACTTATTCGCTAAGCCAGATGTCTAATTTCTAATTAAAGTATACTTATGAAGCAACTATTAGCTCAGTTGTAATTGTAGAAGAATTCTGATTCGAATTCTCTACAATTATTTACAAAAAAGGTTGTAACAACAAACATGCGATCCTTATAAATTTGGCGCACTGAAAACGAATCCGCGAACAGTTTCTCCCCGTCACCCTCAGTTTCCGAAAAAAACAATTTTCAAAAAACGCGTCATTTTCGTCTCTTGGACAGCATTTGTTATGAACAGTTTAAACAGTTAGACAGTTGTGATGTAACATCCATATATATATATATGTACATCTGCTAAATAGCGAGTAATATGTATGCTAACAGATGTAAGAGTTTTTAAAAAAATAATTCCATATTTTCTTTTTGTACTTTTGGTACAAAAAAATCAAAAACGACTATTTTATTTGTTTTGTGGGTAACGTCCCTAGTGACACAAAAATCGTTACCGAGTCCTAGGACTCGGAATTACAAATTGGCTGCGTGCCTGGTCTACTTATATCTGGTTTGTGCTGATAGCATGCACCTCATATCACTGACACCCAGTTCCTGCGAACTCCCCTTGCAAGAAGAGGATGCTTCTTTTAAAATTGTTTAGATAGGCGAAAATATATCTTTTCCAGCAAATCGATGCAAATGGACGGATCCAATAGGACAGGACTCAGATCAGGGAAAACTGTATCCTGAATTTTTATGCGTATTATGTTAAGAAACGTTAATGATTATCTGGAGAACCATTGACGTAACTCTAACATAAAAATTAGGTGTTTACATTTGCTGCAATTTGAGGAGTTCAATGTTAACGGCCTCACAGCTGGTCAAGTTCAGACAGTTCACTTCTGTATTTATAAATCTTGCTGCATATATGGAAATGCATTTGTTCACTGATGCATCAAGGAACCAATGATAGATCAATAAGCTTCGGGTCCTAGTATAGTAGGTGAACAGTAATCTACGTCGCATTATCTAATTATTGTGAATAGGATCTAGCCAAAGAATTGTTGTATGTTTGCCTCTCTTTCCGATAGTGATCATTAATTTTTATAATTCGGATCACGAATATTATCGTTGATATTCGATCGACATTCTCGATATGAAATTATTTGAATGCTACATAGTTTGAGCAACAAGTTCTGTTCAAACTGTTATATTCGATACGTAAACATGGCCGATGATTGTCAATCGATCTGAATCCGTCCCGCCGTCGGATGACTCAAGCACGTGGTGAACTATTCACTTAGCTTAGAATATGATAACACAACATTTGCTATGTTAGTACGGTTTCGTGTAAAATCTTCCTCGATGAACAATCTCAAACAAATAATTTACAAATTTGTAATTGCATCGTCTGTCTGACGACAACAGCGTGAGAATGGAGATGGTAGAGCAAACGAATGAAAACTCCGCGACAAATGAAACGTCAGTAAAGAAGAAGAAACGAGGAATTATTTATCTCTCCAGTATTCCGAAATACATGAATATAACAAAAGTTCGAGAAATATTTTCGACTTATGGAAAAGTAGGCAGGGTATATTTACAATTAGCCGACATTGGTTAGTTTTCAGACAACCTTCTTCTAAAACGGGTAACGGCGTGACGGCGTAACGAGTTTTTTTCGCAAATACTTTCAGAAACCGATCAAGACAAGAAAGTTAAGAAACGGCGAAAGACAAGCGCGAAATTTTTCACAGAGGGATGGATTGAATTTGAGAGTAAAAAAGTCGCAAAATATGTTGCTGCGACTTTGAACAATACACAGGTATCTGCTAGGAAAAAGAGCAAGTTTTATGATCTAATATGGAACATAAAGTACCTGCCAAGGTAAAAGTTTTTATCTTCAAATATATTTCTCAGAAGAAATATATTCCTGCATACAATTATACATGCCAATCTATATTTTCTGCTATACATTATTTACAAATTTCTTACCACCTGCATTTCTCATACATATATAGAGAAGATGCAATCATATTGATTTATTAAAAAGTACAGTGGTATCAACTCCCCCCATATTTTTATTATCATATTAGGTTCAAGTGGATTCACCTTAGTGAGCGCCTTGCTTATGAACGGGCAGTACGTAAACAGAGGTTGAGAGCCGAAATTTCCCAGGCTAAGAGGGAAGCCAACTTCTTCTCATACAATGTCGATAGAAGTAAGAAACTACGTAAGAAGGTGGATCGTGGAGAGCCAGGCAGTTTTGCATTAGCCGAAACAAAGCAGAGAGAAACCGATGCAGAGATCAGAAGTAAAAAGGAAGATGGTACAGCAAATGATAGGACGGGTTTCTTAAAATCACTTTTTGCCTAGTATCATAAATTTGAAAGGGAGAAAGTTTAGATAAAATAATTTTCCTTTGTAAATAATAATAAATTAGTCAAGATTATATTCCATGAAAGATGATTGTTAATCATGTTTGACTAATGGCTAAAAAAGAATGGAAGAACACCTGTTTTATTATAATGTATATCAGTTCATAATGTTGACTTTATTAAACTTAATATTAAATATGAAATAAGCTTGACCAGTAATTATTGTGAAGAGAGTTGAGAACATTTTGTATGTCAGGAAACCATTTCACATATTTGAGAAGAGAAAGGGTTGGAGTTCCCAAATTCGTTGTACAGCTAGATCGTTTTCCGTAAGAGTGGCTAAAACGGCAGGATCTGCGTCGGAGAAAAAAATATTGTTGATCAGATAAGAACATTTATTTCACTAATATGTTGAAAGAATGCTCGGTACGTACCCGCGGTTCTTACATACTTGGACAGGGCTTCTTTGAAGACTGTCACAGGAATCGCCATACTCAGTCGCGGATACAAAATCGAATCATTTGTTGACATGGCATTGCATACCACCATTCCTATCATCTCATGATTTTTCCGTCTGACAATAGGGCCGCCACTACTACCACTTTGAACGCAACAACTCGTTTGGAGCATGCAATTCAGCGACTTTGTTACAACCCCGCTGCTGATCGTTGCATTGCTCGACGCAAAGAATGGAAATCCAGCAGAAAGAACTTGCTCACCTAGAAAAGAACATCTTTTATCGGGATATACTTCTAGAAATCCTACTACCTGCCTTTTTTTCATTTCAAATCTAGCAAGCTGTGATAATAGGTACACGCACACCCCCCTATTTTATCCGTCGGTAGAAATGCACTTTACTTTTACGATAATACTACTATTTGAAACTCCGCCCTTTTGGCGGTTTCGTTCTTTTAAATTCAAGAGTGACTCGAGCTACTAATAATTGAGACCCTCCGAGAAACCTGAGTGAAAGGAGTCTCGGTAATTCGCAGCCGTCTCCTTAAGTCGCTCGCGACGTTTTGCCTCGAAAGACATTCCGATTGAGCCCCCAACAAGCAATTGGCCCAATTTAGATGTTATTTCCGTTTCAATCGGAGAAGGTCACCGTTGCTCCGCTGTCCTCTTTGGCGCCACAACGACGCCCGATATGGCGATATCTCAATACGATTAATTCGTGTTTCCATTAACGTTAACCGGCGAGGATAAGCTCCAGCGGCGTGGCAGGGGCGTGGCAGCGACCATCAACGATCTAGGGGGTTAGTCAGCTTTGTTCCGGATGATTATCGGAATACTTTACCGAAAATTTTCAATCGAATGGCTGAATCATAACTTGATGAAAGCAAACCGATTTCACGATGACTTAGTCAGGTTTAAAGTCATCGATGAATGGAGCGACGGCGCTTAGAAGAATCATTTTATCTTCTCACCCTTGTAAACGACTCCGCTCGCGAGCTTGATGGCCTTCAACGGAAGATTCGCGAGATCACCTTCTAAACGTAGAACAGCAATGTCGTATGGTTTATTTTCCGGAGACCTGTAAACCAATTTTGCACGAACACATGTCTCGGAGTCATCTTGCCGCACCGCGATTCCGATGTCCCTCAACGGCGCCTGAAAGAAACCGAGATGTAACTACTATCATGTTTTGGTTGCACATATGATTCGCTTGTTGATGATGGGAACTTTCGAGGGTTAATTTGTGAAATAACAAATAGGTACCTCGGCGACCACGTGAGCGCACGTTAAAAGCGTTCCAGTAAGTTCATCGACGATGATGCCGGTGCCCCAACTTTCGCCGCACCTCACCACTGCGATGCTTCTATCGAGGAGAGCTCCTTAAAAAATGAAATCATTAATTTCGGAAATGAAACATGGGAAAAATGTCCCGTCACATGGAATCGAAAGTAAGAGAATTACCTGCATCATCGTCCGTAAGATTCGTCATAGCTTCATTCGGAGAGTCGTTGGAAAGCAGACTAGGAAGAAGAGGTTTCTGTTGACCCTGTTGGATGAGCTGTCTCAAAATCGGTGAAAAGTTTACGGCAAGAGTATAGTCAACCTTTTCATCGCGACACCAACTTGACGGTGCGACCACCATGCCGCATATTCTTTTCCGATCCCTTGTGAAATCTTCGTACGTAGTCGGGTCATAGGAACAGGGCAGAGTGCAATCGGCATTCAGACTGATAATTGTAGTCCGGATTACGCGAGATTATCCGCTATTAATTACGGGGTGACATTCTACAAGGGAAGCAGGAACCGACGGAGGAATATGCGACAGAAGAACTGAATTGTTTCAGTAAAAAACTTACCGATCGTTTAGAACACACAGAGCACTACCCTCGCAACCTGGAAAGGTATTTGCATCCGTGAGGACAACACATCTTTGGCTTCCGAGTACGTTACCGATCACTCCGCGTGTCACTGAATTAAAAAACACGGGGTTGCCAAAAGGCGTCGATATAATTTCTACCGCGGATCCTCTAATCGGACTCTCCGAGAGCGTCTGTTGTTCTAGCCTCGAAAGTGCGGCCATCATGCCGGACATTTGTCCTTCGTATTCCTTGCAGCCACCCTGCTGGATCACCAGAAAGATTGATAGCAACGATCGCTCGAATTTATCGGATCGAGTAAAGTTCCAATGTCGAAATAAATTCTGAAAAGTCTCCTCGAGCAAGGGACATTTCCATAGGGCCACGATTCTCGATGGGATCTCTTTGATCTCTGATTGGACTTCTGGCATAACGATCATGGCAGAAGGACGGGTTGCTTCGATGCTCGAGGCAGACAATTCGAGTTCACGGTACACGAAGATGTTAAATTCTTTCTCAAGTTCATCAGGTACCAACGTCAATTTCCCTGGTTCTAGGTTCGCGACAAACCCACGAACCAACCCGAACATCGGAGCAAGAATAGTTCCGTGAGTGAGTATCCAATCTCCGCCGATTGAAATGCCGGAGAATCCACGAAACGTCCTTCTCGTATCTCTTCTGAGTGGCGAATATGAAATTAGGATAGTTTTCGGGACCTCCATGATGCACCTTTTTGCTTTAGTCGCAGAAAACCTGCCCGTGTAAAAATATAAACATACTTTATGCAAGTTTATCCTAACGCGAATGAACCAAAGTCAACGGGAATTTCAGTGTACCTTAAAAACCTAATACTTTACTACTTCTTGCTTATCCGCGGACTTGCTCAGCAGATTCTCCAGGCTTCGTAATGCAACATTTTCCATAAATTGCAAACTGGCTCCCACACTCCTGCAGACATACAAAGTTAATGCTATTTCAAAACCAAGCGGTAGGTTGTCGTTATTGATGAATGATTGGACAAGCCGGATTCTTTCCGACGGAAACGGAGATCACAGCGAACGTATAGTCGTAAAAAAGGAATAACGACCAAAGCGCAGGAATAACAGAGATGGAAGAGGAGATACAACGTGGATAGTTAGCTAGTTAACTAGACAGCGTGGCAGCAGCCTTCGAATCAAAATAAAATCAACGCAATGAAAATCCATTCCATTAGTACAGCCTATTGCGTACGCAATGGTGCATAATACCATGTTGAATGCACCAATTTCTCGTTGCGGTGCAGCGAATATAACAGCGGCTATGATTATGGTCTTTTAATGGAGCATATAAAAAAAGGAGCAAAAAATGATTTCCAATTCTTCGTAGCAAATAGCTAGCAGTTGGAAATCCCGGATCTTATTTGAGCACGGTACACAAGCCGCGTCACGTTCTACGGGGATTTCTCGTTTCACCCGGAGGCTGTGCTACAGGCTCGAGGTTTTTCCATTGATAATCACGATGCTGCACGGCGCGATTCTGCACGGAAAGAAGACAGGTATATCACTGCACGTAGAGAGAGGACTCGTACGTCGGAGAATGTAATATTAGTTTCGCAGTTGACGGTGTCGTTAGCGTGAACACCTTTATCGAGATCGAACGTGGTGATCGAATATCAATATCAAACATCGAGACGGCCAATGAAACGTATCGGAGGAAGGAAACCGGCACGTGCGTCGCTTCAATTTCTCCTTTGGAGTCTAGCTCCACGTGTGCCCTAAAATTGTCCCTGATCAACTACCCCGCTGCTACGTACGCCTACTACTGCAACTTCCCCTTCTGTGATCGTCGTAGGTCAAACGCGTGAAAAGAAATCGAGAGATCCGAATAAAAGGATACTGGCAAGAAGAGGGATAATAAGAGGGTAGGTTGAGCGATCGCGGGAAAAAGAGGAAAAGATAGGGGGTCTCGATGGAAACGTTGGTTACTCATTACTCGCGAGGAAGAAGAAGATTGCAGATTCTATTTCTGCCGAGAAAGGGACACGGTTGGCGCAATTAGACGAGGGCTGGTCCTAAGGTAGTGGTAGTGTTGGTGACGATATATTGACGATGGTAATAGTGGTTGTTGATGGTGGTGGTGGTGCCGGCGTCGGCGGTGGATGCTTGGAGAGGGATGACATCTCGAAGGTTGTGGCGAACACCCGCCGAGAGGTGCGTAAGTATATTAGAGGCAGGTCACCGCGAAGCTCGAATCAGAAAGACGGCAAACGTGCCGGTGAAACGTCTTTTTAAGAAATCTAGTACGGAACTGTTGCCTCCGGAGATCCCGAGTTGCGAGAGGACACGGCAGGTACGTCTTGCCTTTTTTTATTTTTATATCACTTTTTCCATACCACCTTACCACACACTCTACCTATCGCGGTGAATGGGACGTGATCTTGCCAGGGAAAAATTCCGAAACGCACGATTTATGTGTTTCGGTTGAAAGAGGAGTACCAGGAAATAAGATGGGGAAGGAGAGACTCGCAGTGAATCAGATCGTCAGAGATCGTTGGATCTCAAGTTTGTTTCCAGCTGGACAGTCCGTTTGGGACTTCTTGCTTCCTCTTGCAGACCCCGTCACCCCTCACATCTCTACCACCACCACCACCACCACTCCTCTAATTGTCCATTTAATTCGGTTCAATTACTTCTTGGCCTGGTCGCGCGAGTATGATATCACGCGGAACGCCGAGGAAACAAACTCGAAGTCTATCCTTCAGCGACAAACACATGGTCGCCCGCTGGGGGGAATATCGTTTCTTCGGACCCTCTTCGGAAAATGTGATTACTCGTGTAACTCTACCTCGACATCGTGATCGTCGATGCCGAACCCGACGGTACTTGAAAACGGGACTGTAAACCAACGTATCATCCGTATATTTCAACGTAAAAAAGAAATGCGGCTCGGTGAAGTGTATGTTCCGGTTATAATCGTCGTTCACACCTATGATTACTCCCTGGTTGATTAATCGTTTCTGCACGAATTAGTACTCGAATCAGACACGCTTCGTTCCCGCTCCCGTTCTTGCGTTGCGTGATGACTTCGCCGTGAAAATTACGCAATGATCTTGACCCTGATAGTCCGCGATTCGACTTCGCTGCGCAACTTTTTTTGTTCTAGGTATACGATTGCCATAAAAAGGTTGTAAATATGAATAAGAACTTTAGAGTCATTAATCTTCTTATTGCCGTTTGATCGATGTCTTTCGCTTGAGCTGCATTGTCGGAGACCGGGTGGTACTCTTCTGTTCTAACTTCTGAAAAAAAAACTTTCCTTTTACATCTAAATTCTGTGGCTTCTACTTGTTTTTCTTTCAAACGGCTTTCACCAACATTAGGTTTATTATTTCGAATATGTAACGATCTCAATTTGCTAGAATTTAAATAGAGCTTAGGTAGCGAAGAACTTGTTGTCGATTAACTAGGAGTGGTTTAAAGATAGAAGGCAGTAGAGAAGTAACATTAACCGTTTCAGAGGAATATCGGGGTAAGGCGAGAAGCGTTGGTCGGTGCCGATTTCGCTGATACGAGTTAGTTAATTGGCGGCAGCGAAACACTCTTCTACCCACGTATGGGTCTGTTCTGTTCGGTGATTATTAAGCTGTCACTGGCTGCATCACTGAGGCCAGCGTGCGCACGCGTACCGTCATTGCGACGTCATTCCGAAGAGGTCATTGCAAGCTGATCTTGACCTGTCAGACAAGAAACGGCGAAAGGGCAAAACGGAGAACGGTCAGACGAGAAAATCCTCCATCTGCGTCGGCATCACCAGTGTTCCTCCACACCCGGTGAGGCATGACGAGATGAGGCGGTTTATGAGCGTAAATAAACGCAAAATAAAAATAACGGAACCCTCGACTGCCCGAGCGGTTCGTGTTTTCGTCCGGCAGAAAGAATAGCATTCTTTATTGTCAAAAGTGGGCTTAGCGAATCGCATTATCGTGCATTATGTCACTATCATCTGGAAGGAGGGCTGTTAGATTCATTCGTTCTTTCTTTCTTGCTGTGAGTCAGTATAGTAGCTTCTTCCCATGCCACGTTCGATGGCAAACACAGGCAGGATACATCGTGAGACAACATCGGAAGAACTACGTTGAATGGGTTCATCCAGTATCCCCATCGAGGATTAACTAAAGTAAACGATGGAACAAAGTTGGCCAATTCTACTTAGCCATTGACTTCCGCTTCGGAAGTTCTTCCAAGAACTCTTTTGGAGATGAGGATATTTTGTGATCCGCAGTAGACACTACTTCCCATTATTCAACAAAGTGTATAAAGGATGTTACATCCAACAACAGGAATCTTTGTTTTGGTCCTATTCCAACGTTGGTTATTTTGTCTTCTCGCGGAACCACAAAGTTTGTAACAAAATGTAACTCCGCTTTTATCTTCGCTGGATCTGTGTCACGTCCATAGAATCGCTTCCACAGCAGATGTTAAGCAAGAAGATTTGTGCATATTGGGCGGCAAGCAAGGCAGTGGTACCACTAGAATCAAGATCGAAGAAAAATACGAAAGCACAGGTTATAAGTAACGAGAATCAACAAGCAGGCACGCAGGCACGCAGGCAGGCAGTCGAACTTTGTGTACAGGGGGTCGGTCTTAATCGCGTCAAGTAGTCCATACCTACGGTTCGCTCACCCACACGAGCGAAGCGAGCCCGAGTCCCTCCGAATCGCCGAGTCGTCGAGTCGTCGAGTCATCGAGTCATAGAATCAAGTCGCGTTCACGCTCGCTCAAAAGCCTGCGATTCCCTGCGGTTTTCAACTGCGACCGATATTTGTCAGTATTCCTCGCAATTCCCAAATTTCTCGCCACTATTCCCTGCATAGTTGACCTAGCGTTTGTTCATTTTCAAGATCGGTCTCTCCCGGTTTTGGTTTTGCGCGAACTTACATTGAATCACTGGAATAACGGATATTAGAATATTCACTTAGTACGCGGGTTTCGGTAACGCGAACTTTATTTCTCGCAAATATCATCAACGGTATAAACTTGCGAATGAAAAGTGTCTAAACGTGCGTTTTTGATCGTTAAGCATCCCATCGTTCAGCGGTACACACACATGAATGAAACTAACTTTTACCAACCTAACTCTAATAGTCGACTTATCGCGAGAATACGAGAATTTGCTAAATCACAGTGAAATTTGTCCTAAGTCAGGAGTTACGTAAAGGGTTGAAAATGTTAATCGTGAAGCCTGACTATTCGAGAAACAAAGGAGGAGGCGTGAGATCGAATAAGTGTCTAGAAAAAGATGTAGTCTTCTCGACGAGTGTTTTTGCGGCAGTGAGTGTACGAGGAGCAAACGCATCAAAGAATTAGTTGGAACGTACGCTCCGACTGGCACGGATACGTGCATTAAACCCATAACCTCTGCTCATCGACGAACCCCGATAGAAAACAGCTCGCACTCTGGCAGATCAAACGATTCCACAACAACTCCATATGCTATGCAATCTTCGTTCCTCTCGAGGGCATCTGCACTCTCAGTCGAGGTCTATGCATTCCTTATTCTTCGAGTGAAATGAAGCTGTTTTCGGTATCGTTAAACGCACCACTGCCGTCTCCTCCTCTGCCACCTCCTCCTCATTCTCCTCCTCGGATGCCGACGCCACCACGACCGTCGCCGTCACTGCCAACGTCAACATCTTCATCGTAAGCCGTTGGCTATGACGGAGTGGCAACTCACCGACTATACATCGTCAACAACTGTGTGGAATCGAATTCACTTCAGAATGCGCAAAGTGAGTGACGTAATATTACGAGTGCGCAAACCTATTGAAGCAAATACCAAGAATTTTACGGGCGCAGAAGCTCGTCTCTTCCTTCCTGCCGGTATTTCAATGATCAGTAAGAGCCGGTTCACTTCCGGAGTTTCGTGTTCGGTAGCGCTGGCATGGAGTGAAAGCGCGCAAACCATGTGCCAGGGCCAGAATGTAGTGTATGACTGGTCTACGAAAGGAATGATGGCTTTCAATCGTAGAGATTGATTTTCCATCGATTACGTGAGAACGCGTATGCAGAAACGTCGACGAGATGCGTTTATTACAGATTGGCTGACGGTGCATAGTATACCGACGATTCTACTAGTCGCTGGAAGATCGGGATGAAGCTGAGGTAGATTTTAGCACGTACAGAAACGCATATCAATAACCGTATCGGTTGCCGGCGAGAAACGCAGGAGATAAAATCTAGGCAGGTGCGGCTGGCAATGTCCTTGATAGAAGGAATCTCAAGTTCCGGTTGAATCAATCATCGTGAAAACCTGCCGTTCGCAAACCATCCTTTCCGACGGATTCTTCCAGGTAGATCGGCCGGAGGAGGAGGAGGGAAAATTTCCAATCTGTATATAATCCCCGTGATACGTCTTCTTAGTGTGCAGTGCGAGACCGCGACGCGTTAGCCCGTGCCGTTTTTTTCGCATTACATAGAATCTCCGTTTCCCTGGTAGATGGATCTTCGAGAGAAAGGGAAGTTCCGAAGGATCGAGGAGGGGAAGAATTCGTGGAGTCCTCGAAAGGATCGATATCGATCAGGGTCTGTGTGTCTGGCTCTCGAAGATTCCGGAGTGCAGAGAGCATATGTAAGTGCCGTGTGATCATCCGCGAGTCGGCAGCTCACTGTTCGACAGAGTTTTTCATCGCGAAGTAGATACATCGTGACGTCTTGACTAATATCGCGTAATCATTTTAATTGATTCTCAGTTTAGCTTCTTACGTGACTCGCATAGCATCGAGTTCTTTGATATACGAGTGTGAATCATGGTCGGAGGGATATGCGTCCGCGCGAGAGTGAACTGTTACGCAATGAATTCTTCTACTGCCGGGGTAGTGGGGAACGAAAACTATTGTAAGAAAGAGAGCCGAGGGTTGCTGGTGCGACATCGTTCCAAGAAAACTAAACCATTTTTGCATAAACTCATGACTCTTCCGAGCGTGCCGCCGGTACGTGAAACGAGCGCAGAGTTCCGATTCTGCGACTCCGAATTTTTCCACCGTAGCACCGGCTCCATCGATCTACGCGTAATACCGGAGAACGGCGTACACGCGTTTATTATTTCCAGGAAAGGGAATATGTCCCGCTTACGGAAACCGACTTACGCCCGACTCCCCCCGGCCCCGACTTCCCCGACCGACTCCCCTCGTTAAAGCGGTCACTCATGGAAATTTAAACCTTTACGAAGCTGTCCCACGTCGGTCATTCCAAACAATGCTTCTTTCGATTAATAGACGATACATCTCGTTTTTTCTTCTCGAGCTATTTTCCTTGTTCCCCCTTCCACTTCGTCTTCTTCTCGAAACAGTTCTCCGGTGAATTTCCAGCTACCGTGAATCTCCACTTTTTTTTTGGCCATGATGTTTAAGAGTGACTGTTGCAGATCGTATTTTTCTATTGACGGAAATTTACGTTGAGTGAGTGATATCGTCCAGGATAAATTGGAAGACAATTAGCAACTTTGTAACTCGATGTAACATGTTGGGAATGGAAATAATTTTGAATGGAGGGTAAGCTGGTGCAACAAGTATCGTGAGTCGGAGAAGTTGATGCAACTGTGAAAGAAGTTGCGAGTTGTGCGATCCACGTGAACCACGAGGTTTCCCTAGCAAAATGCTCTCACTTTGCTGTAAAGTTTCACCGGACGAATTACACTGCTCCGTCCTTCGGCGAACCCACCAGCCGATCCTTCTATTTATTTAGAAATTCGTCACTCTTCTCTGAGGAGCAGGCAAAAAGGTTTCTTTCCCACGCGATAAATACGCGGAACAAGAATTTTTGCTAAGTGGGAAAATTTGCTTCGACATGCCTTACATCTTTCTTCGACAATGAAAATCTCTAACCGGAAGCGAAACGATTTTCTTCGAGGAAGCTAAACAAGATCGTTTTTTCCGCTCAGACTTCGACCTTTCTCCTAGATTGAGACACGATTCACTCGTACAGGGAATGCAAAACTACCTTCGTTCTCTTCTCGATTTCATTCCACGCGATTCGACCTACCGCGTACACCAAGTCGCGACTACCTTCGGGAATTCCTCCACCTCCGCCCTTCGGAAGGTTTGCAAATCGGTATGCGTGACCGTAACGACGATCCCCACGTACAGGGGTCAGAGAGAGGTGACCGAGGTGAAATCGAAGATCAGAGACGCCATTGCCTCGAGAAAAACGATAAAAGGGAAGAACGGAAGATGGACTACGCCACCATCGTGAAGTGGAACGCGTAGAGTATTGGTAAGTACGTAAGGAAGGAAGGAAGAAAGGCACATAACGAGGTGGAAGGAAAAAGGAGTAGGTAAAAAGATGAGTGCAAGAAAGGGGTAGAGAAGGAATAGAACGCGGGGGGTCTAGAAACTCGGTGTTATCAGATGTCGTAGTTCGACGGGGTGCAACACGCTCGAGGGAGGGAGAGGGAGAGGGAGATCGGGAGAGCCAGCAGAGGGGTGCAGCAGGCAATACCGAGCGGAGTACGGAAGGAGAGGGCTGAAGGTAGGGGAGTTCTAGATGGACGAGGGAGTTTGGGGAGAGGTGTGGGTGGGTGGTCGGGTGGAGTGAGGAGGGGCTGTGGGGGGCAATAAGGAGGAGATCCGTGAGCGGGGGATTCCGGGAGGAACGCGGTGTCCCATTGGTTCGCGCCTCGGCCATATTATAAGCGGCTGCAGTCCGCGCTAGTTAATGTTAGCCCGAACCTCCTCGAGAAACGCGTCTCTCTCTACGACACACTATACCGTACCGATTGAAAGCCGCTTGTCTAGAAAGAAGTCTACACGCTTGGATAGAGCAAGCCAGGCACAAAGAGAGACCGAGCGAGATACGGAGCTACAGAGAGCCACACGCATAGTGAGGGGAGGGGGCGAGAGAGGGAGAGTGTCGTGTGTATCGGAGGACGAGAGGGAGGAAGGGTGGAAGGGAGGGTGACGAGTGAGAGAAAAAGAGAGAATTAGTGAGTGTCAGGGGTCGGGGGGTAGGTTGGGAAGGAGAGTCCGTGTGAGAGGGTGGGAGGGGCGGGAGGGAGGTAGGGACACAGAGTTAGAAGAAGAGAAAAGTTAAAGGCCAATCCGATCAGTCCCCCGAAGGTACGCACGGCCCACCTGTACGAGCGGGATTACACCAGAGAACCAGAGAACGGTTGTGAACGGTTGTCCTTCAATATCTCTTTCGGTGGACGGTTTCGAGTCGCGCGCGGTATCGCGAGCGCGCGCTCGCGCGGTCGCTCTTATTCCGCGGTCTTGCTCTTGGCTCGGACTCGCTCGCTCGCTCGTTCTCTCGCTAGCTTGCTTGCTCGCTCGGTCGCCCGGTCGCGCGCGCGGTTTTGCTCTCTAGCGCTATTGCGCTCCTGTGACGGCTTTCTCGAGGCCTCTCGCCACGATCTACTACGCGATTTACTCCACTCGGCTACAATTCCACCGGTGTAGTTTACCTCGCGTGTTATCTGCTCTTGTGTGCCGGCTCTCATCGGGAGGAAGTGACAAGTGTAAAAGATCGATCGGAAACGGCCGCGGCAGATGTAAATGATCAGTGGATAACGTGACATCGACGGATAAGGAAAACGCGGATAAGCTTCACGATCGAGAGACCCACTTTCCTTGATAGCCGCGGGGACATACGAGTTCACTCCTCGACGTCTCTCGATCGCCCTCGAGCCCCATTTATCGAGGCTCCTGGACCGGTCCGGGATCTCTGAAGATCGACGTTTACACAAACAAACGCGGACCCACCAACGCGACACACGCCAAAAGAAACTGAAGGAGACGACCAACCTGCGCGAGGGAGAAATCTAAAGAACGGTGGAAGGGAGAACATCGCAACAAGAGAGAGGGGCGGAGGAGAAGATAGAAGTGGGAGAGAGAGAGAGAGAGAAAGATAGAAAAGGGAGCGAACAAAAGAGAAACTAACGCAAGAAGAGAGGGAATCCGCGTAGGAGGACAAGGAAGAAACGGAAGGAAGAAAGGCACCGAGGAACTAAGGAAGTAAAGAAGCAAGGAAGTAAGAAACGAAGAAACGAAGGAAGGAAGGAACCACGAAAGAACGAACGAACGAACAAACGAAGGAAACGAAAGAGAGGGAAACAAAAAAGAAAAAGAGGCGTGAGAGTCAGAGACAGAGAGAGTGAGGGGGAGGGAGCGTTACAATGTAAGTCCTATTGTATTTCTTCTACTTTGTAAAAGGAGTAGCTCGTGTTTCGTTTGGCGCATAACTGTTGAACATTCGTGAACTTGTGATTCTCTTAGACACGAAACTTCCCGCCATTCTGTATCCGCGATAGTTTTTCACCCTCATGATTGCTGATTCGCCTCCATCCGTGGAGGGGAGGGGGGCAATGTCCACGAGGGAAAATAATCAAACAGGTGGTCGAATATTCTCTGTCTGTCGTCGCATTCGGTTTCGGTGAACTTTATCGTTAGATCTTCGTACAGGTTAGAATCTCGGCGAGATATGTGTACCACGTTTTTAAAGCAGATACAATTCAATGAATCTAAAGGAAACGTATTTATGTTAAAAATCCACTCACGGCCAATTACATACGTTTGTTTCACTGGTCCATCCAGTGGTTCTACCCGGACCCAAGTATTCCGCGGTCCCGGACTGCAGTTTTTCTCAAAGTCTTCAGCCTGCGCTGATCGGAAATTGATCCTGTACATAGGAGTTGTCTCTGATAAGAATCGTCGAACGAAACTCTTCTTGACAATTTACATTCTACCACATTCTACATGCAATAGCCCTCCCTTGTGGGGAGGAGGGAAAATAGAATAGGACCTGTTAGCCTGTCAGGATATCGGACCATCTAACAGTCACCGGTTCTCCATTAAATCAAGGATTCGATCGAACGAGGAACCGATTGCATAGAATCCGAAGAGTAGGTGAGAACGCGCGATATCAATGATAGCTGACCACTGTCGATGAAAACACGTATTCGTTAATGTTTATCGAGTCAAGAAGCCGTGACGGTCGCACATCAATGACTCCGAGTGGGCTGCACCGATCGCTCTCGAGAAGGTTACTGTTAGTAGTGTAGGGTGTGAAGGAGCAGAACGGGAGGGTGGGGGGAGAGAGAGAGAGCGAGAGAGGAAGTAAAAAGCGGGTACGTGGAAAAAGGAGATACAGCACGGTGTTTGAAGATACGGGTTAGGGGTTTAGCGGCAAAGAGGTCGGAATGACTCGTTGGTCCTGAGACGGCGGGGGGTAGGTGTTAGTAGAATGGGAATGGGGGTCTATCTTTAGAGTTCATTCAGAGAATCTTTCGCCCACGGTCGGGTGAGGAGCAAATGCGAGCTGACTCACGACTGCCAAGCAAGCGTACGCGAAAAGAGGAGAAATCGAATGAGGAAAATGTACTTGTTAGTATTTACATGATGGAACTTTGGAATTCCGGCAGCCTGAGTTGCGCGCATTCCATTTCCGCTTGGTTTCGGCCAGATGCAGGAATACAAGACTCCTCGAAACTTCGTGGACTCTTTTTTTTAAAGCATGAAATGCATGTCAAAATATTGGCTGGATGACCTGATTAATTGATTCTTTCTCGCAGAATCGTATTGCTCGTAGCTAGCGGTCAAAAGGGTAGTACATTTTGTATACGTATTCTTAATCATAAAGAGAACGAAGAAAAAGAGAGAGGACAACCACCTGCAACTGTGGCAGTGGCACGCCTTCGTACTGTCAAGTGAGTTGGTGGCAAGTAGTGGCGAACGGCAACCTCGAGAGCATATGCCAGCAACGCGATATCGCCGAGCATTCGAGATCTTTTCACTGGGGAACCACGTGTTCTCAGATGCCACGAAAGTTCTTTCTCATCAGTTTAACTTCCAACGTAAAACGAGGAAAAGGAGTGGTTCGCGAAGCAAACGTTTCTCATGAGAGAGAAGGAGGGAGAGCGAGAGGGTGGAGAGACGGAGAGAGAGAAAGAGAAAGCGACTGGATCGGAAATCAAAGAAAAAAAAAGAAAAACGGGGACTCGAGCAAAGTGGAGTGTAAACGAGGGTGATGGCACGTAACCCTCGGCTATTTTGGGAAACAATCAATTAAGAAACGGAGGGAGAGTCGACGATCGGTCGAGCTCTTTCGGCAGTGTACCCAACTTCCAAGAACTCCACTTCGTCAGCTCCTTCCCAACGGCTTCTTTGAATCTGCTGCTCTCGGAAACTTCTAACACTCGTTTCTGTTACGGAACTCTCCACTTCGATGCATTCCGAATCGTTTCCCGAACAGAGCAGCATCCCACGTGAAATTCGGTAATTTCCGTGAAACCATAAGCGTGGAGCGAGAAAGAGAGAGAAGTAAGGCGATGAAAAATGTACGGAATGCATTTAGCGGTGTATCCATTTTCAATTTTGCCTCACGGAGCACGGAGAATACCACTTAGAACGTCTTCGCGGTATGCCATGTTCCTAGAATTCATCGGAATCGGAATTTCCATTGTTTGATCGATGAATCGATTCATCACAAAAAACAACTCCGGGAAGATATAATCGCCCTTTCAAGCTTGTCGATGGAGACTCGGGAGTTCGCGTTAAGAATTAAAATTTACCTGAATCGATCAGATTATCTCGCATCAAAGTAACTTTCCTATTTCATTGTCTCTACTTGGCAAACCAAGAGCTTCGAATGAAGAATAACAAACACGCGAATCAAATATCCATATGTCGAGCAACGGAGTGCCGAAACTTCTAAGTATTCTGAATTCATTTACCGTGAATCAAAGATAGTTGCATAATATATAGTATTTTATCGGAAAGTGCAACAAAAGCAAGAGAATCGAAAGAGAAAAGATAAAGAGAAGGCAGAGCTCGTAGTAAGGCGAACTGTTGGACGCCACGCTGTCTGCCCGAACGGCTTGCCCCACCACGGTTCTTGCCACTACAGTAATCCACGTTGACTTGTTCAGCCGTTCAGCCGTTCTGTTCAGCCGTTACAGTGGCAGCGCTAGCAGCCATGCTTCACAATTCTGCCTCTTATATTTCCCTTTTTCCATGATTTCCAATAAGATTATTTCCTTACTCGCAACGGATCATTGAACTTGGTACGTCGGAAAGCCGGAAACGAAGACGAAGATGGACGCGCGAAAATCTCTTTGCCTACGGTGACGTACGGGTTTGTCAGAATCGCTCGTAACTGCGTTCGTATTTACGCTTACGAGTGTTTCACGTTCGAAGAATCTGCGAAGAGATGCGCATTACGATAACACTTCCAAGAGTGAGGATACGTTGAAGAAATAATTGAACGGCTGTTAGTATCGAATAAAGCAGAGGCTTCAACGAAATCGTAACGGTTCCTTCTCTCAGCGTAGCCTGTTGCAGTGTCAGCTGCACTGTCGAATCGTTGAGTACGCGATCAGCCAGCTGGCAGCCACTACTCGCGGGAGAACGCAATAGAGAATGGAAAAACAGTAAGCTCTCTGTTGAACGGTGCACTCGAACGGTGCATTCGTACGCGATATGCGATATGCGAGATATGCTGTAAGTAGTGCGGTCTATAAATTTCGGCATACCAGATCGCCAGCGAACGGAAATCGAAAACTCGAGCATTCCATCGACGTTCTTTTTTACTACAAATAGAAGATAAACATCAGGTAGAATGCGAGTTGATGTTCGAAGGATATGGAGAAACACGCGGTTGTTCTCGTTTCCGCGGTATTTCTTGGCTGTAACAGACGAAAAGGGAGTCATCGTGCTTGGCAAAGTACCAACCGGGTTATTCAAGTTTACCCTAATTACGCGTACTTACGCCTTCACCTCGACGTGTTTATTGCTCTCTCATATAATTCCAACACGTAATAGCATGCCCTGCCTGCTAAGTACGGTAAACCGATGAAAGGGAGAGAGATGGAGTGAGAGACTCGGATAGAATAGTTTCTTACGTCCAAAAAGAAATCGAAGAACAATGGAGAACGTCGAGTTGTAAGGACGGTGACTTTAACGCGTGGTAAGAAAAATTAGTAAAGGAATTCCCACGGTGAACGAAAAGCTGTTCAACGGTAAACTAATCGGGCGAAGTCTGAAAATTGGAGTGGGTAAGGAAATAAAAAGCAAGCGGCACACCTGTTGTACATTCCTCGGTGATGTAGGCAAATCGCATCGAGGGCGTTCGTGAATTTCTAACTACGCCATGGGAATATGGAAGGTATGCGAAGGTATGCGAAGGGGGTTCAACGCACGCATCGATAATCGTAAGATTCCGGCCACCGCGTTATGTCGATTTAATAGGAGAGTTTCGCGATAGTTAATCAGGGATTAACGGCATGTTTATCGTATTAGAATCAAAAGAATAAGGTTGGGGAAGGAATAGAATAGTGGGCGGATACTTGATACTCTAGGAATCAGATGTTAGAGGTTAATCGTGGCGCGTTGGCATAGGTTAACAAGAGCGTCCTTACGTAATTATTCCCGACTATTGACGTCACTGACTCTACTGTTTACGTGTACTTTCTTGGTCAGCCATCGCACGGACCAGCTGCTACTACAAAACTGCAATGTCTTATGTTTTCGGCTGCTCTTCGCGAAGATACCTAACCACAGCTTTTCATTCAAAGTTTCTCACACTAAACAATGAGTCTCCATTATGTCAGGAATATGTCCAATACATTTTATTCCGCTAATACAGACGCCAAGAGTTAATTTCAGTTATGATTCCTATCGTGCTAAGTACACCAAATTCTGCGGGAATGTTAGAAAAGGGGTAACCGTGATAGGGCCGAAACAGTTGTCCGAACGAAAGGAGATTAAAGGGAAAAAATGAATGGGCGGATAAGGGAAGCGACGGGGGGATGGGTAGGCAAGAAACAAAAGCGACATAAGTTGTTCTCCTCTCTCGGACGGAGTCTTGGGTGTTCTCTCGTTGCCGCATCGGTCGAACGGCATCTGTATACGTCAGGATGCACCTGGGTGGCGATCTCGTGTATTAAATTATCGTCGTGTTGATCTTGGAGGCGACCGGTAGATCGTTAGTTTTGCTCCGGGATCCCGCGATCGAGGACGGGCTCCGATCCTTTGCAGTCCGTTCAACTCTCCTCCCTCCCATCCTCCCTCTCATCCTTCCTCTCTCTACTCTTCTTGCTTCTCTATTCCTTCTCCTACATAGCCCGCTCGAGTCTCGCAGTAACTTCTCTTCTCTGTGAATAGCATCGTTCCTTTCTCCTTTCTTTCCTCCCTACGGCTCGTACCCCTTCCCGCACCCTGCCCCCCTCCCTTTCGTTCCCTATCTCGTACCCTCTCCTCTTCGATTCACGGTACTTCCATCCTCGATCATGTCTAGATATACCGAACGTTTACACTCTTATCAGCGTCTTTCTTTCGCGGATGTGACCAAGATTCTCGTCCGCCAACGTTCCTCATGTTGGTCCTCCTCCGTTATCCAACCACCGAAAACGAAGGCTAGAGATATCGCTAACTTTCGAAACTATAATCGCCATGAAGGCATGATTTTGTGTAAACATTACACGTTTCTAACCAACCGTGAAATTGAGGAATAATTAATATTCATTATCGTCATGTTACGTAGCCGCGTGACTTGAAATTGTTAAAAATGAGCGGCGTGTATTTTAGCTCTCCGGTATCCTTGAGCAAAATTTTTCCGCGTGTTATCCTGGAGAAAGAGGACGCTAGAGAGAAAGAGAGGGGGGAATGGAAGGGAGAGTGCTGGAGGTACGTAGAGAAGCGACGACTCGAGGTATTCTGTGAGGATGAAAAGAAAAGGGAGAAGGTAAGGGTGCGTGAGGTGAGGCGTTATTGCGCGTACATATAAACGCGTACTCGAAGGAGGTGCGGTAGGTAGAGATCTGTGAACGTCAAAGATCGGTGGCCGTTGTGGGGCCTCGGTTGGTACCTCGTTGCCGCTAGATTTACGACTTTTGTCTTTTTGGGCCCCCTCGAGCTGTCCTTTCTGGCCGGCCGGCCGGTTTCCTTCATTCGAGTGTACGCGGTATACAAGCGTGTAGCGCGCGTATCGTATGGCATATATTATGTGTGGTAGACCGTATACCGACAGCGGCGATCCGCCTAATTAGAGGGTCCCTCTTGCCATCCTCCTTTTGCTTCACTCTACTTTGGCCTTCCTCACCGAGGCCTCACCGACCGCACTTTTCTCTCCCTCGATTGCCGTCTCCCTCTTCACTGCTTTCGTTCTGTCCGCTGTCCTTCTACACACACGCACGCACACATACACACACAACCGCCCGCTCCCTACCCGGAGCTCAACGCGTATACACTCTTGTACAAAGTACTTATCTTCTCATCGAGGCGAACTCGCGTGTGCTCAAGAGTTCTCTCACGAGATCGCATCGTACTTGTGCACACCGTTGCAGCGCTATCGAGTCGGTGTCTCTCTTCTCCGGTGGCGATACTCGGCCTCAGAAGACTGCTTGGCGTAGCAAGATGCGAAAAGAAGAGGAGCGGTCGGCGGAGAAGAAGGAGGGAAGAAGGGTGGAAGAAAGAGAAAGAGCAAGCGAGTGGGAAAGATATGCTTAACCGAGGCTCTCCTGTGCCGGTCGAGCAACTCCTTCTCACGATTGAGTCATCCGACACGGGAAAAGGACCACCTGGTGTGGAGAGCCGATGTATCTGACGATATGCCGCTTCGGCCTCGTATTCTCTGTCTCCTTTCCTCTGCTTTCGGCCTTCGATCACTGTGTCCTTCTTTAAGCATTTGTCTCGACCGATACGAACATTGCACGCTTCTTTTTTGACTGGAACGTTTCGATAATTGCAGGCGTTTCACCGCTTCTTATGCCGTTCCCTTGGCGCGGTTCTTTTTTGCGGAAGGCCCTCGGGGAAAGGTGACTCTTTAAACTTGTTGCGATTTTGTGTCCTGCGCGTTTGCTGTTTTACTTATGCCGAGACGTACCATCCACGGAGCTGGTTTTTCTCGGTTTGTCGGCAGACCACGTACTGCCTACTTCACTTCTTCATAATGAATTCGCTTACGAGCGAGTACTTCTTACGGCGAGGGTTATCTACGTTTCGCATGATCCTTTGATATCGAATGATTTTCAGTTACCGATCTGACGTATAAGTAACGATGTCCACGACGAATTCGATCTCGCGTTCGTATAGAAACTACGTGGGTAAAAGGGTAGAAAGATAGAAAGGTAGACTGTGAGTGGTAGAGGACAAACAGTCGATGCACGCAACCTGGGCAGAGCGATGCCGCCGAACGTGTGGCTTTTTACCAATGGGGATTTGCAGATTGCACACCTGTGCGTGCTCGAGTCGAGCCAAGCAGAGACAAGACCTCACCTGTCGAGCAACCGGTCTCTATAGACTTTTTCTTTCCTCCGTGTCCTTACCCTCCCCTAACCTCGAACGGCATCCTATCATAGTCTCCCTTAGATGCATCCTACCACGCATCCCGCCTATCCTTTCTATCTCTAACCTCTTCTTACAGTCTCCGCGCCGTGCAGTCTCCATACACTTTCAACGTTCTTCCGATAGCTCAATTCGATAGATCGTTACACCAATCAATCCAATAAGATTTCACTTGTCTTTATTGATACTTATCACCGGATATATCATTCTCTCCTTACCTCCCAATGGAATCTATGATCATGGGATACGGCAGCCCCGACTTTTACGTAAGTCGCTTCGATAGCGGATCGATCTGAGGCAAGAGCCGTAGATAGATTTCGAGTGAACCCAGTAAAACGGTTATCGGTTGCTTGCAGCCATGTCACGTACGCTCGTGTATTAATTTCGATAAAGAAACGGTCTTCGTGCTGAGAAGTACTCTGGGAAAAGAGACGAAGGAGCATGACGTATGACCATATGGAAAGAAAGCGGCTGATGCAAACGAGCGGTCGAGCGCAATTACCTTGAGAAATTCATAGTAAGGGTTTTAACGATCGAGAAGACAGCGCGTTTGAGGGCAAATTATCGAGCTGGAGGCAATCATCAGGTGGGGGCTTCGATATATAGAGGAGCGGCGCAACAGTTCCAAGAATCGGACATGGCTAAAAATAAAATCCCACCCGGGAGCGGTGATTATGTACTGAAAAAAGAGAATCAGACGAAAGGCACTGACGCTCGGGCTTAAGCTCGAGCTCTGAAGTAAGAGGTGCCGCGGGATCAGAGGGAAGAGAGGGAAGAGAGGGAGGAGAGGAAAGAGAGGTTGGTGGGCCGAAGGAGGTGAGAGAGATCGATGGATCTCGTGGTTATGGTGGTGGTGGTGGTGATGGTAGTGGTGGTAGTAGATCGTGCGCCTGAGCTCCGGTTAATGAAGTTGTCGGTTCAGGACGTTTACAGGTGGAGTCTACCTGCGTGTGGCCCATTCACAATGATTGCCGCGAGACTGGTTAGGAGTTGCTTTACATCTCTCCACTGCTGGAACTTGCCCCGTTCAAACCCCAACCGCTGCTCCTCGAGGAACTCCTTTCCACCACCCTCACATTTACCAAACTATCGCGAATCTTCTCTCCTCCCCGTTTCCCCACCCTCGTCCAATACCGAAGTTTAACAACACGTTAAATTCGTATACTCCTTTTTCTCTGGTTTGAGTATGAAGCATCAAGCAAGATCTTGGAGCTTTATACTTGGAAGACATTTGTCGGAAGAAACTTCAAGTAGCATCAGCGATTTGTCTTGCGTTCATCTTTCTCTATAATTTCCTGGTATCCGATGAAAAATTCGAGATTCTAGGAAGTAATTCCAACCGCGGCTGTGACAGCGGTAATGACAGTAACAAGTACTATAGGCCTTGTCCCTTAAAAGATCGTACCGCGAAATGCTAATATCGCGGACACCCTTAAGAAAGTTTGAATTCAGTTAAATACACCGAAAAAGATATTCAGAGCTCTTCTTGTAGGATAAAGATTGCAGTAGTGTGTTTTGATATTTTTCAGACAATGCAACGACAGGAAAGGTCTCGATCAGTGCGATCGACGCGATCGCCATCATCATCCCCGGTGTGTTTATCACCCCCGTCCTCTTCGCCGTCGTCATCGTCGTCGTGGTCGTCGGGATCTTCAGGGTCTTCTTCGTCATCATCATGGTCATCGTGGGCAATTGGTGGAAGTTCGATAACGTCCTCCGTGCTACTCTGGCCATTGCCGTTACCCACAGATTCGACGGCCACCTACGACAGTTCTTGCTCGAGGCTGCCATCGACGCTAGAATCCCTGAGATTTTCAACGTCCTCGATGTCTTGCCCAAACTTGATCTCGGTCTTTACTTGGTCCGTGATGCTCCTTTTAATCTCTTCGTGTATCGGCTTTTCGGATGCCGGGATCCTGAATGGACATCCGCTCGGTAAAAGGTCCTTCATCGACATTCAGTGTAAAGGTATATACGACAAGAGCATCTTTGCTCGGCTGGACCGAATCTGCGAGGATTGCTACAACTTGTTCCGAGAACCGCAGCTACATCAATTGTGCAGGTAATTATTCGCAGAGCATGCTCACCGTAAAACCGAAATTCCTCGAAGTTACTTGAAATTATATGATATTTTGTAAAACTCAAAGAGCCCGTAAAAGCCTGACGTACAACAAACCATAATGTTTGCGAGAATTAGCTCGGTTAAGGCAATCTTAATTCGTGGCCGTGCATGCGCAGAAGCGCACGTGTTGCTGAAACGTGGATACAAGCTGGTGGGTACTGGTGGGCACGCGTATCCAAACGGAATGAGAGATTTCTCTTCTATTTATAGCACACAACCCGGTGCTGTTCCAGCTCGAGCGAATGGCATCGTGCACTCTCCGTCGTCGAATTGCGCGATTCGCGGGATTCACCTTAAATGCTACCGGATTAGCTGCTGCACGCATAACTCTTGTCGAACCGTTCAAAGATTACCAATAACTTCAGAACTTTATCGACGTTTAGATATAGTGGCTTACTTCACATAGCCACCTTGCGATTTGTCGACAATTTTTCTTGATCCGCCTCTCTTTACTTCCTCCCTTTAATTACATTCAATTTAATAGAAAGCGAACGATTATATTTTTGCTTATTCTTACGATGCTGACAAGGGAGAGAGAGGGGAAGGGCAGAATATGTATGGAAGGTGCGTGGTACAATCTTCGAGTGTGCAACGTAAAAGACGTCAGTGAATTTGACGTAATGGGATAGGTTTGAGAAAAAGTTCCAGAGAAAGTAGAAAGGATTGTATCGTGTAAGACGTAGGGTGTTATTGAGAGCGGTAAAGTTCGAGAAGACTTCCGAGGTAAAGATGAAGGTTTCGTTTCGGTGTTTTATCAGAGTTTTCGTTTAAAATGTTTACAGGAAGAATTGCTTCACGTCGGATTACTTCAAGGGATGCTTAGATGTGTTACTACTGCAAGACGAAGTGGAAAAGATCCAGACGTGGATCAAACATCTCCACGGAGCGGAGCCAGGGGTTTAGGTAGTTTTTCTTTTATGTTTATGATTTATTTTTGTTCGCCGCGCGGCTTTCTTTTATACGTTTTACGTTCAGTGAGTTCAGTCGTGTTTCTGCGCGTTTTATCTTTCGGACCGTACCACCATTTTACGTTAACCACGCGGATTTGATTCGACGGTGCGTTCGATTTCTTTCTCGTTTTTTGTTGCTTTTACACGACACATTCTTACCAGTTACACTATCCACCTGATCTCTTCCCTACACGGATACGTTTCGGATATTTCGCGACAAACTCACCCAAGCGGAGCAACGTCTCCCGAAGAACAAGATACCAGAGTCTACCTAGCTGTATGCGTCAAGTAATCCAAGTCTAAGCGACCCAGTAGGTAATTACTAACTACAAACAACTCACAAAACGAACTCTCCATAATTATACTCTTCAAGCTACATCCGATTCTTCTACCTCGACCCAATACATTTATCAAACGACTACATTTTTACCATTTTCCGATTTTTCTATCTTTCAATTTTTCACTTTTTCTATTGTTCAATTCTATTTTTGAATTTTTCGATTTTTCAACGCTATTTTTGAATTTTTCGATTTTGCAATTTTGCAATTTTTTGAGAGCACCCGTATCTCGTTAGGACGAGATTTCTGGGTGTCAGAGAATGGAAGATGCTTCGGGGAGAGCATGATATCTTTTTGCAGGGGTTAAAGGAGAGCCGCAAGGATTTTTAAGATTTTACCTGCGGTACCTGCACAACGCGTGAATCTTAATATTGATCTTGAAAACGATAAACATTGCGCGATGATTCCAGCTAGATTCGATCTAGTGGAAAATTGTCAGAGTTTCGATTATTTATTAATTCTCCGTACGGGATCTCTCTGTTCAGGCAAGACTGCTTCGGCACGCAATACTTTACAAGCTGTATACAAGCGCTGCTGCTTGAAGACGAGAAGGAAAAGTTCCAGGAGATGGTCGAGTCCCTAGGTCGCAAGAAATAATTCTGAAGGAAAAATGACGCCAGATCGTGGACGGTGGACGACGATATCGCGAATCACAAGGAAGGCTTTGCTCCTCTCGAATCAACTATACAAAATTCCAATCACCACCCTGGAGGGATAAATGTTGTATGTGTGTGTGTGTGTGCGCGCAAGAGAGAAAGAGAGAAAGAGAGAAAGAGAGAGGAAGAGAGAGGTAGAGGGAGATAAAGTTCAATTTCGGAGATACGAACCGTCACGTTTGCCACGACATCGTCATCGCCGTCGTCGTCGTTATCGTCGAGCCGGTGGATGTTACTCGTCCTGCCATCTTTTTGTTTATAACAGCAGAATGAAAGTACTCGTCGTCGACGAAGCAGAGAGAAAGATGTCGATGCAACGAAGACGATAAGAACGGCGAAGACGGCGAGGACGATGGAAGAGATTAGATTTGAGTCGGAGAAATTGATTAACGTAGGTGTTTCGAGAGAAGGAGGAATATCGAAGTTTCGATTAACGATAGAAGTCTCGTGGGTTTTTCGAGTAACTCGAGCCTTCGATTCGCGATAAACCACCGTGCGTGAGAAAAAACACCGTGCGGTCCTCCCTCCGAAGAAATAAACAAAAGGATCAGACTGTGAATATTGAGAGACGGAAACGAAACGGCACGATCGAACCATAGAGACGGTGAATCCGCCACACAAATCTAGTCGACAAAATGTAACCGCCACGTTCTTATTCGATTTATCGTTTAGTTACTAACGTCTCTGTTATGTTAGTCTCGTGCTTATCTAACAACAGCGACAATAACTATTATTATCGAATACTGGCAGTATCGATCGTCTCGGTGATCGATACAGTGATCGCTCGTATCTATAGAAACTTGAAGAATTCTAACGAAATATTGGATTGATCCTTTGATATCAAAGGAGAGCACAATTAATTCTCGATCGGTTTTCCTAGAGGACGAACGAGATAAGAAATAAGAAAGCGTCGAGGTGGAGAAGAAGGAAATCGATCCCGAGACACCGCATTATTATTAACTCTAATATCATCAATATTATTTTAATACTTTGTTATTATTAATTATTATTAATGCTATTATTAATTGGTAGCTTGTAGTGTAATTATTGTTGTTATATCACTGCGATATTACCGTTCGTACGTTCATGACCATTCACGGTAACCCTTATTATCGGGGGTGCCCGTTTGCGAAAAACGCCTAGTATTTATTTATTATTTTCATGTTCTTAAGAGTTGGGCGACAAACGTAAAAAGAACATATAAATCGATCGACCGATCGGCTGGCCGACCAAACTACTTTAGCCGGCCTGCCGTCTAACTGGCCAAACGACAAACCGGCGAATCGCCCAATCTCTCACGTATTTTTCAACGCGAATCGAATCGCATCGCGTAGAGACCCAATACGCGAGTATCGACGAAGCATCTCCGAGTATGCTTCGATAACGTTCGCTTCACTACCATTTTTAAGCGTACAGTTGCATGCTATGGGAAACTCGTGACTTTCTACAATTCATTCGCACTCAAACGGATGACGAATCATTCCAAAATCAGTATTCAAACTCTTTTTTTTCCGTCTTTCGCGATCTCTCTATTGAATAACAAAATAGTCGCGTCCGTCTCGTTTCTCGTCCGGCCTCCGTTCCGATAACTTCAAATCGGTTCTTCCTAAATCATTCGACGAATATTTTCGAAATAATCGCCTCATATAACTTCCATTAATGATTCGAGGTCTGTCGCGTTAGTACGCCCGTTTCCAATCAAGTTTGAAATCCGAGATCCGAACGTCCGATTATTGCTTTATATTCAAATCTGTTTGCCGTATTTTTCTTCGATTAAGCTTATTCTTTTTCGAGCGGTGTGTTAATTATCGCTCTGGCATTTTCATTGATTTCCGGAACATAAAATACGGGCGTGCTGTAGCGTGCAAATTAGCAGAGGAAAATCCAGAAAAATGCGATCGCAACCACCTCTGGCAACGAAGATCGACTATATTTCTATGTACCAAGAAAAAAATCCCTCCGTAAACCTATTAACGACGACGAAAAAAGGGCCGAGGAAGCGCGTTTTATTCGACTATTGTCAAATTCTATTATATATAAAGATATATACAAATATATATTAAAAAATATATAATGTTATACGCAGATACGAGCAAATACGTATATGAAGGCGTTTATGCGCGTTCTCCCTAAGTATTTTACGTCGAAAATCGCGTATACGAAACGCTTGCGCGATTTATCGACGAGTATCGACAGGGATATCGAGAAATATTCTTGTTACGCGAGAATAAACGGTCAATTGAATTATCAATGAAATTTCGCTTATCCTTCTCTCCCTCTTTTCCATTTATTCCCCTTCTCCCTTTTTGCACGTGTGCGCGCGCGCATCCGTATGATGTACTTGCCGTATAATCAAGTATACGTAGGTCAACTTTAATGATCGGGTGTTTTTAAACAAATATCAGAATGCAATGTACCTATTATCGTACTTTGAAAGTTGACGCAATTCGTCAACGATTGGAAATGAGCTACATAAATTCATGAAACTAAAGAAACTCCTTGGAAGAAAATACATAACGGCAGTGTCATCTACTTACGTAGGACGTGTTAGCGGGTTATATCACTTTCTCTGAATTTCTGCTTTGTCAGGCTACTTGTCTTGCACCGTGCGACGACACACGTTAGACAGCTTGAGTAGGGGAGAGGGAATTGCCCAATCAAGTAAATGTCTTTTCTTTTTATTCCACGTACCTCTTTGCTATACGATCACCGCTTTATGGTACTTTAGGTTCGATGTTCACTGACGTTCAATTACTCATGATGAACTGGGATCAAGATGTTGAACACATCGTTCGATAGGAGTTACAACAGAGTGAATTTCAAGAGAAAGAGTAGGGTAGGTTACGGCGTACGTTTGCGAAGTGGGAGAACCAATGCTCGGGACGATGGGCGAAATGATATTACCTTGTGCATCATTTCGCCCATCGTCGGACTAGATGACCACGGTATTGGTGGCGGCAACGAGTATGCCGTAGTTTAGAACGACATTGTGTACAAATTATAAAAATGATTAATATGAGAATAACCAATCAACTTGGAATCAACTTACATAACGCGTGGCAGAGGGGGGTTGAGCGAATGCTTTCCTGACGTTGATGAATGAGCAGAGTCAGTGTTCCAGGTTGCGTTTCGACTATATACCAGACGGTGATGATTCTATCGGTTATTATTGTCAATAAGACTTGCTTTGCCCCTCTCCGCCTATTCGGCTCTCCGTATTTGCATACTTGCATTTGTTGAGAGGCGGACGTGGAAACATATGGCGTACTTAAATTTTGGGAAAATCATTCATCCTGAGTAAGGTGAATTTACCGAGGAATTACTTGATGTATTCTTAGGAGATAAACTTTAATAGAGAGGCACTTGTACATATAGAAAATTGACAAATCTCAGCGTAAAATTTGTTCGAAAAGCATAGTCGCGTGTATTCAATTAATGAACTCGCCTATACAAGGTACTGGTTTCCATAGAAAACTATAAGTTATTTGTTTACTAGTTTTGGTATAGGGAACCATATTCTCGCTGCTGGTTGACTTTCTTCCGATTCCTTCTTCCGGATATATTGTCAGATGCATCTTCACATCGTTATAGAATTAGATTTTGAGATTCGTATGTTCCGACTTGAAGTACCATTCAATTATCATCGAAACTAGGAAGGGATATATCTATTAGACTCGATCAACGTTTTATACTCAATGTAATAGAGACACTCTCGACTTCAGGCACAACATTTAAACGCGCACACACTCGCATTCGGATTCACACAATTTCTACATGCTGGGGTATTCTCAGCTATACTTAAAAACCCCGAATATATATGAAGGATATGCTTATTAATTATCATACTCTTAAACCTTTATAAAAGTACACCCTCGTAACGAACTGCACGGCAAACTCGTTGCGAAGGAACTTAAGCTATTAGTTCATGTTCTTTTACAATTTGTACTGTCGCTTTATCGCACTTACGATATTAGGCTTTACTTTGGGTAACCATAGAAGCGCCAGATACACGGCTGTCGCAACTAACTCCATATACTGATGGCAATCATTATTTGGATGATCGAACTCACGAATTCAAGCGTTCATTAAACTCATTCCTATTAATTCGAGCACTTTCACATTCTACTGCAAGCCAAACGTGGTATGCATTATTGCAATTATATAAAACACGATTATGTGCGCAACGCAATCTCGCTCTTTAAAACTGTCTCGTTTTTCGTGAAACATGTCTATCTTTTCTTGATGAATACGAGAATATGAGAAAGTGATTCATAGTTCATTAAAAGCTGCTTATGGAAATATGACAAATTTACATCGCGCCGTTCATTCATGTGGGAGTAGGAATTGAACGACGCGGTAAGATAATGTTTCACTTGTTAATACATGATATTCTTAGGCAATTGTTGTGAAAGGATGTCGTTCACCGCGATATCGTCCTTGAACGCAGCGTATTGAAAAATATTATCGGGAAAAGTAACTTTTCCGAAGTGCTTCAAAGCCTCAAACTGATCGTCCGTGAACACGAAATCTGTATAAACAGGTGTATTCGAGTTGGCCATGATTGCTGTGCACTCTCAACTCGACGTATTCGTAT
This sequence comes from Nysson spinosus, assembly GCA_910591585.2. Lineage (NCBI taxonomy): Eukaryota > Metazoa > Arthropoda > Insecta > Hymenoptera > Crabronidae > Nysson > Nysson spinosus. The sequence goes on along the minus strand of OU342830.1, from coordinate 13,059,668 downwards.
GGTTTGGTGATCAAGGTATTCTACAATAAATAAAATCGAGTCTTACAAGTGCCTCGTATACTTGCCTATGATTGGCAGAATGAAGGTGAGAGCTGTGTAATTTACCTGAACCGGGAAGTACTGTAGACTGTCGCCAGATGAGAGGAATTCGTAGTCACCAAACAGCATAGGTTCAGGGTCGTTTTCATCCGTAAAACCCTGAGATTTAGATAAAAACAGATGTCCGTTTCGATCAAAGAAAACTTAGGTAAATACGTTCGTTCTGCATTGCACAAAGAACTTGATGTAGAAACTTACCCATACGTTGAATTTCCGTGGAGCACTCTTCATTTCGGAGTTAGGTAGAATTGACTTAGCAGCGTGTTCGAGTGTAAAACCCGTAACGTATATAAAGCTGCGCAATTTAATAAGCAGATATCCCGGAAATCCTTGGAAAGCCCAACAAGTGCCAGGTTGTATCAAATTCCCTTGTATCACAGTGCGAGGGTTATTGTTTTCATGATAGAGCGTAAAGCTTAGAAGTTTAAACGCCCTGGTGTTGCCGTCGTATCTCTGAGTGCAACGAGTACTAATGATTTGTCCTCCTGCATTAAACAAACCGATGAAATTATTTTCTTTATCAAACTGAATAGCAAGGGTAGTCGACATATCGATATTCTCACCCGCAGATTCCAAAGCGTAATCTACTCGGCCAGTTTTGTCCGCGTCATACGTTTTTATGGCCTCCTTCACGATTTCGTGGATTCGCGCCTCTGTAACTTCCGAATGTGTACCTTCGCGAACTGTAATGAAATGTTCTCATTCATTTTATCGAATGTGCTCCACAGATTTGATTTTTTTTCAAGTGCGAACATTTTAATGAGAAACGTTACGTGTTTTGGACTCTTCTTCTGTGAATTCTGCGACTTGCAGCTTTTGTAAGATTCGAGTTATATCGATCTTTGATACTGGCGGTGTCGCACCAAAATAACCGGATACGACCCGTTCAATGCGTGTTTGCAGCTCATCATTCGTAAAGAATTCCATGCGCGCGTTACAGCAAGACTTCAACTGTGAATATAGTGCCTTTAAAGCTTCAAATTCAAGCTTGATACTTTCGATATCACGAGCATGCGCGTTGCTTAATATTTCACTGTCCAATCTCTTCTCCAAAGCTAGTATTTTATCCTGGGAAAGAGCTTGCGGGCATTAGATCCTTCTGTATCCGAAGCTTAAATGTCCGTTCGGCTTAATTTACGCTGAATTTAAACTACTTACATCGTATTTGGTCCATCGATGAGTATCACTTTCTTGTATGTCCTCGACCGTACGACTGAAATTTGAAAGATGCTCCTGCAATAAATAAATCAGTGATCTTGTCATAGTGACTTCTTCGAGCTGGCAAAACTTCAAAAAATCCAAGAGAAAGCTTTTAAGGAGACAAGAATGGGGCATACCGTTTGTTCGACATTTCCTTCTTCCAAGAGATCAATTCTAGTTCTGAGCCAATCGATGAGCGACTTTAGCTCTTGAATTTTTGAGAGACTCTCCTCAAAGAGAATAGCTCGTTCGTTAGATGTAGAGTGGTGCCTGATTTCCGGCGTGACTAATTCGGAAGAAAAGAACGATGTCGCTAAGGGAGGCAGGAGACACCAACACGCTGAAACGTAAAAGATATCCTTCTTAAGCAGCATCTCGACAATGTAGAGAAATATCGAGAGAGAGAGAGAAGGACAGACGAAGGAGAACTCACCATTCCGATGACTTGCATACCGGCCATCGCCATTTGCCAAAATGAATGCCCAAAGCAGGAATGCCCCAACTTAATCATCACCGGCCGAGTAATCCTTCCTCTATCCTTCTCCCGTCATTTCATTTATTTTTTTTTGCTTTTCCATTAATTTCTTATCAACACCTCACACTGCACGCAGTCACGTTATCTAGCTCTGAACACCAATGTTTACTCGTATAGAAATATATTTTATTGGGAGCGCCATTACAGTAAGCACTTTTTTTACAGCGTATAAACAATACGCAGTAACATACGAACATGTCCACGTTCGAGCACGAGGCTTTGAATACGATAACGGTATCATTCTTACCGATTGCATATAAAATATAAGGCTAACGTAAAATAGAATATCCAATGGAACAAACACAAACAACCGCAAACTTTTGAGTGCAACCCGCTACATAATTCGTTAGTAAAATGACACAAGAAACAACAAAACAATAATAGGGTAATTGGAAAATTGTAGAAAAATTAAGTTAGCATTCGTCCGAAAGTCGTGTATAAAATGCAAGGTCAAAGGTGAGAATGAAACTGACGGCATGGAATCAAATCAGATCATCGTGAAGGGTGAGTTAGACAAAGGAAAAGAAAATTAAAAACAGGAAGTTGGAGGGAGACCGAGACGTTTTTACGGCGATCACGCGACGCGCAGGATACGAAAGGTAATCGCGAAAAAGATTTTAAAGAGGAAAGAATATTCATGAAGTGCGTCTTCCTTTCTACGGCGATCTTGTCAGCCAGATCATCACGGTATATTCCAACCAATGCTAGGCATCTCTGTTAATGATACGTTCACATTGGGTAGAAAATTCAGCGTCGAATTCTGGACATTTGTTATATATTTGACGATTAATTCGCATTTGGAATACGTAAAGTCGACTATATCGTTAAGGACGTGATAAGTCGTCTGAATGACATCGTAAGGAATAGTGCGCAGAGAATCCAGATAGATAAAGGACTGCTTTTGTACGGCGTAAGCTCCTGCAACAAAAAGAAAAGAACCGCCGGGATAGGTTTTTCACGTCCTCTTAGGGAGACGCCTTTTAAAGAATTTTGCTCTTGCTGGTGGAGGCTGCAATCCGTTAATCGTTAAAATTCCTGTCAATTTACCAATTAAAAGCAGCAACGGTAACAAAGCGATCCATAGCACTTTTGGTCCGCGCTCTTGAAGTGTTCTTCTCACGTTGGAAACACGGCTCAGTAACCAAGAATCGAAGAAAAATATTTGCACCATCAAAAGGTAGACATACTGCAGGGAATGATCGATGTGTCGACCCAGTCTACTCCACTTGGACTCTGTCGAAAAAGAAACAGAGCAGAGAAAAATGAAAACGAAAAATGGAAAATATGTGTGATTGAAACTGAATTGCTGATATACTGCCGGGGGTGGTTAAACGTATTAAAACTTTGACGAAGAGATAAATACGATTGACCATCACCGGCAGGATGCCAGCGCGGGTTCATGAACGTGGAAATACCAACCGTGACCAATACCATGATATCTCTCATATTCGTAGCTCGTGCGATACTGTCTTCTTATATCCGTGCTCCGAAAGTTTAAGAGGCCAAATAATTTTCCGATCCACAGAAACACGAATGTTCGAAACTTCAGGAACCAGCCTGTTATTCTCCATCGACGATCTAGCGTATTAACTGACGTTGAAATCGCCTCCTCGAATTCCGTATCCGAGTCGATGGTGTCTGACGTAACCGCGAATCTGCGAGATGATGACTCGATGGATCTAGTTGATGGTATATCGCCGTATGATGATTGTCTGAAATGGCATAGTTGATGTAACTCTTTTTAAGTGTTTCTTCAAAATCTTTACAATATTCTTTTCCCTTTATCCAAACGGCTAATACAAACCTCTGGCGTACAGCCGCCGAACTTCCAGGTACTGTGTAAATGACCTCCCTGTGGCATTTATACTGTTCTATGTGCGTTTTTGTGTAAACGGCCGATTTCGGCGCAGAATCCCAATTTCTTGACTTTGGCAGTGTTTCGTAAGATTCACTCATAGACTGTGGAAGAATTGAATCAAACGTGAAAACGAAAATTCAATGAAACCATATATTTCATTTGGATTAGTGATTTGAGCAGATGGGGATACGTACGCTACGGCTTTGCGAACTTCTTTCCTGTGACTGTCGGGTATTTAAAGTATCCCCTAAACCGCTGTCGAAAGTTTCTTGTGTGGAGTGGAACAATTTTTGTTCGCTTACCGGTGATGCACTGCGAAGAGTGCTGTTATCATTCGAATGTATTGGACGTCGCGACATATTAGGCATCGCTAATACACCGGGGGCTATCTCATAGCGACATTGAGATTTTTCCGAGTAAGTGTAATCCGTCTTTGGAAAGACACTGAAACATATGTGTTTTATAAGAATATCTCAAGAATACTCGAACGACACTTTTGATTTTCGAGTTGTTCCTCGTTGATACAAAAATTCCAAAGAAATTCGTCAACTGAACTGTGCTACAGAAAATTTGTTTACTTCTTTAAGGACAAACTAACGAGCACGATATGATACACTATTTGGGTGAGTTTTTTTTTTCTTAAGCTAGTGCCTCTTCGAAAATATCGAGTAGTATAATATTTGTATGACTCGCGCACGCGCGCGGTAAACTTTGAAATAGTGAATCTTCGTATGGCGAAGTATTTCAGCTGTATTTAAAATTGTGTTACTCTTAGAAAGTGTAAGAACCGAAGTGTAGGATTTTAAGTTTTCACAGGAATATACCTACTTCCACCAGTCGCCCGCTTGTTTGTAAATTTCATAAGCAGAGCCTGGTCTACTTGGAATATCTTCTCGTTCTCCTTCTTCAGACGAGTAGTCGCTAGTGACTAGTGCTCGCGGAATAGTTTCTTTACACTCGAGAAGATTCAGGGTTTCATTCATTTGAGCCGACGAATCTTCTTTACTCTCGCTTTGCCCATTCACGAATATCTGCCTCTTGGCCTTCTGTCTTTCGGAACGTCGTTCTGCTTTCTTCGAACCGGCACTTACTGTTCCTTCGAGCTTTTCTCCGTGACTTTCTTCCCTCTTTTCTACTATCGTTTCCATACTATGCTCGCGTACTTTGCCAATACTTCCAGGCCTAAATTAAATGATATTAGAATAAAGAAACGTGTGTCGATCGGAAGTATTTCTTCTTATATGTAATTCGAGACTTACAAAGATCTCGAACCAGACCTTCTTGTGCTAGTGACTTCTCCGGGCGTGCGAGATCGTTCTCTACTTCTACGTCTGAGGTCATAATGATGCTCGGTAGACTCGGACTCCGTTAAAACACGGTTTTGTACCGAAGGAGTCGTAGAACGCGATCTACTTCCACTTCGTAACTCATACTGACGATGGTCACCCTCCATTTCTCTGCCGGAAAGAAACACAGACTTTTCTCAAAGAACGGATCAGGAGAATAGTCGCTTGCCCACACGACCACGAATCATACAGAGATACATATGTATTAGTGGGATTCTCTAAAAATAGTCCTTTTCCCTTAGTACTTATTTCAAGCCCTGCTCTCGCTTCTGACCCCCCCCCCCCTTCCCCAATAGTACACACACGCGTGTACCACGCACGTCTTTTTCTCTCTCGCCGTGATTAAGGTCAAGAAATTTTGTCGACGACACCACACGCGTTGCGAGAAACCGGCGATAGACACCAACTCTAAGAAGTTGCGTATGTTTCTACCGAGTCGCATGCAACCGCTCAATCTTGATCTTTAAAAAATTGCAGCAGGTATTGTATCCGTAAATAATATTGCGTGCGAGTCGGAAGTCGACGCGGGAAGAAGCTGAATGAACAGTATCATATACAAAGGGCGTATCAGTTTAATATTTTAGCTTAAAGACTGTTCGTCACAACGAATTTTCATATATATATGATTAACACCGTACAAATTTTTGTCGGATAAACGCGTTATTAGCATTTCTTTTAAAGCAGATACATTAAAATATTGTATTTGAAATCGAGTTCGTTAAGTTCGCAGTATAAGGCTCGAAAGACGAAATATTTTGGTATAAAAATAATACTATTGAACATCATAGTTTTCCATGTAGTTGTACGCTATGACCGTCGGGCATTTAATGCACTCTGTTAGTTGATGTAATCGGAACGTATTTACACTTTAATTCATCTTTCAAATGCTCTCAGTAACGGGATCATTGTCGATAATTAAGGTAGAATTTTATATTTCAAAAAGAGCCGGAGCATAAAGCAGCATGCGTGCATAACTCCTGGTGTCGTCTGCTGGGGCCAGGGTTCAGAGAGAGGATAAATCGAGGATTAATTGAAAATGAACGAAAGATGCGTTAGAGATACTTGGAAGGTGGAACGTGTATGCAAATAGATGCATACTCTATTTAAATTCAAGGAATCGTTTAATCTATGCGGAGTCGACTGTGCAGGCTGCATAACCCCGTCGGGAAATCGTCGCGGTGGCGTCCTAGCTAATCCCAATACGTCGTCGTATTTAACACGATTCATGAAAATCGTAGACGTGATGGAAAGTTGAAAAGGTTTTTCAAGCAAAGATTTGCTAAAATATGTGTGGGTCGCATTATGACTAAATATCTAACGGTACTTTTTCGTTTGATCCTCCCTATTTATAGAACACTCACCGAAATTATATCAAGTAAGTCGTTGATTCCTTTGAGGCGATTCGGTACTTCATGCATTCAGAATACCTCTTGGATCATCGGTTTCTAACGCAAACTGCACGAAATTCTTTCTCTTAGAACTGGTTTGGGTAATTTTCACTGAACCTACAAACTTTAACGCAGTTCGCGAACAACGAATCGGACACTGAGGACAAACTGCTGAACTACTGGCAATATGTTCCGTGCAACGCTTTACAACCCGTAGAAACGCGTAGAAAAACGGTAAGCAGCGATGCATGCGCGCGCATTTTACGATGATTCATGCCAAGTTAACTGCACTATCGGTTGCTCTCTACGGTGGAAGTGAGTAAAAGAACCACTTAACATAAGCCTATATAGACCACAGACTAAGAGACATTTTATGACCCGGCACCTCCACTCAAGAACATGGCCTAATTGACTAATTTTTAAATCTTCGATGATAATTCAGTAGGTCCCATAGAAAGATTTTAATGCTCTTCCAGTGCGTACGTTTCCTCCACCGTCTACCGACAGAGGCATTCTATACCACAGATGAAAAAAATAACGGATTTCAGAGGGGACGGAGATCCACTGGCATTTGCCGACTTGGTTTCGGCTCGCCTATCAGTTTCAATACCGACAGCTGAGAGAAACGACGATTTGTTTTTTCGTTTCTTCTTTACAGATCCGTAGACGCTTGCATATTCAAGTTTCATCACTCATTACATGAATCGCTTAATATTCTTTTTCTTATCAAACACGTTTGCATGTGCGTTATTTGATTCTCAAACTCGAATGGCAAGTTTCAGTTTGCTCTTCAGATGCACTTCCTATCGGTCTGACTGGATGGTAACCGTCAATCGGTGAGAGAATAAGTGCAATAGATTTATGTTGGCTCACACTCTCCTATTCATTGGTAGATATATTTCCATTGTACAATAGCGTCGATATACGTAAAAGCTCCAAAAAAGATAGTACTTACCTACATCAAATGACGAGAGATAAGGAGAGAGAGAGACAGAAAGAGAGGGAGAGACTGGCAGGAGCGTAAAGGAAGACAGAGGGTGGAAGGTTGTTGATATTCGTTGTCTGAAAGGTGATCTTAAAGAGGTGGAAAATAGTACCAAACGGGGTGAAATCATATCAACACGAAAAACTTGCATGAAAGTGGGTGCCAACGAATTAAGAAAAGAGATGTGAAATACTGTCGGCGGCTGATCTTGAAAAGTAGTGCGCGGTGTTGCTTCTTGTACACCTAGAGAAACATGGACGCCGTGGAGATAAATACGTCGGAGCCACCGCAGAACGATGGAGGAATCGTGTCGACAGTCGAGATATGTCGCGTTTGCTTACTCGGCAACCTCGCCATGCGGGATCTTTTCTCAGAAGTTAGCGAAGTGGCCTCTCTCTCGGCGAAGGCAATGAGTTTCGCCAATGTGAAGGTTAGACACATACTCAAAGTTTCTGTTAAACCAGCAATTTTCATTCACCGAGGCAAATATGTTGCAGTCCTTATAGTTAGAAAAGAACTTCAATTTCACTAATGTTGATTGGGTTGCTTTCGTACATTTCCCAATGTTATTATCATTTCGCATGCGCTTGTCGCGATAGCACCCGCGGTTTGCACCCGCGGTACAGACCTGACAAGAAACTTTTAAAATTTACGATTAGCATTATTAAATAACCAAGCCAATCATTCATTTCAGATGTTACCGGATGATGGCCTACCAACAAGGATCTGTTGTGTATGTGCTGATAAACTTGAATCTGCCTATGAGTTCAAGTTACAGGTTGAACAGGCAGATACTGTCTTAAGGGAAAAGTTTATTGGCATGGATATGAAGGAGGAATTATTTTTCAATGAGGTTGAGGTACATCTGGAAACAGACAGAAATGAAGGTATTCAGGAGTTACGAGTGCAAACACATTACCAATCCAGTCCTGAGCACATAACCATGGTAACAAGAGGTGAAAGTACTTCACTCATGGAAGATCACTTTACACTGTTACGTGTAGAAAACTTGTCGAAGGAAGAATTGGTTATCAAAGGTGAGTTACAATGTACCAACCAGCACATTGAAGATACCATCTTTTGTATAAGTACCCTGTTATGTGCTTGTCTTCAGAGGACAACAATGACCAGTCAATAGCACAGGAAGTTGATGAAGCAGTTATGAGAGAAGAACAACAAGAGCTGGCACGTCATGGGGAAGATGATGATGGAATGGTCATTCTATCCAAATCCAACATGTTTTTAAAGTGTAGGACTAACAATGGAAATGCAACTGACTTGATGCCCACGGAAGAGCATGATTACATTTTGCATGGTGATTGTATAATGCCAGAGGAACAACGGTTTGCAACAGAAGAATCTTTTGAGTGCAAGGAGACAGAGCAAGAACAAATTGATTCCTTAGCAGAGACAGGCATTGAGGATGAGCTAGTAACAGAGACTGTGGTAGATGAAGAAGAAGAGCTTGATGAAGAGGAGAAGGAGGTGGAGGAGGAAGAAGTGCAGGAAGAGGTGATAGAAGAGGTGGAAGAGGAAGAAGAAATTGAGATAGCAGTAGAAGAGTTGGAGGAGAGGCTGATTGAGGTTCCAGGAACAGACATTAAAACTGATCTAGATGTGGATACTGTGGAAAAAATGGAAGCCGACGCGGACGGGGAAACAAAAATGCTCGGAAGTGATAACGATCAGTTGGAGCAGACATCAGAGGAGAAAATCGAGCATACTCTGGTACCAGAATCATCGCAAAGTGAAACGAGAAGGAGCAAACGCAAATCAGTCCGGCGATCGTTCGCAGCCGACAGAGATTTCGACGAGGAGAATTACTTTGAAAATTTAAATCTTAGTTCGCGATTGAAGAAATCTCAAGCGGACAAAACCGACAAAATTTTCTTCGCCTGTTATCTTTGTGACAAAGAGTTTTTGTCTAAGAGTGTGCTGAAGGAGCACATGCACTCCCATGAGGAGGTCAGAAGGGCTTTGTCTTTAAAAAAAACGCCAGACAAAACAGAGAAATTAGAGAAGGTTGAAAGACAACAGAAAAGTAGTCCCGGTAGCCCGACAAAAATGCCGCCGTCGGGAAAACGTGCAAACAAGTGCCCTTATTGCGGAAAGGAATATCTGTATATAATATCATTTAGCAAGCACTTAAAACAACATGAGAAGGAGAACCAGGAATTAAAGGAAGATCCGATGCCGCTTGAGGTTTCGTTCGAAGAGGAGGAGCAGAGCTTAGATTTTGATAATAATTCGCAATACCGAGATTCCAGTTGTAGGAAGAAATTGAGAAGGGAAGGTGTCTCGAGGATGACCCATGATGTCGATGAAGAAGATGAGAATGGCGAATATAGTGATCGCGATAAACAAAGAAAGCGCACACGTACGGAAATATTTGCTTGCGATAAATGCTGCGAGACATTTTCTACTAGACGTGGTTTGCGAAAGCATGCCACCGCGCATATCAGTCTGAAGTGTAGCGTGTGCGAAGAAGAATTTGAATCCTTGGAAAAATTAAGAAACCATCGGACAAAACACGTTGTCGAGGGAGTGTTAACGGAACAAGACTTAGAAGAGGACAATAAGCGTGCAATGGAAAGGGAAATGCAAGCGGAAATCGAAGCGCGAATGCAAACGCAAACCCAGGAGACCGATCTAGCCAATGACGGAGAACCTGATGACGAAGATGCTAAGTTTGATAAAAAAACACTGGCTGTGAATAAAGAGGGCCACCATACATGTAAAATATGCGGCGAAGAATTCTCAAGAAGGGACCAGTTAGTGAAGCATGCGGAAGAACACACTCGGGAAAAGTCTTACAAGTGTACACAGTGCAATAAAATCTATGGCAACGAACTCACTTTGCGCAATCATCTGATAGCGACGAATCACAAAACTTTCATACATGGACAAGAGTACGACCCCAATAAACGCATTAAGAGAGTTGCTGCTAAGGCAGCGCAGAAGATCATCGACAAAATTAAAACAGAGGACGGCCTGGAGGATTACGATGATGATGTCGATGACGAAAAACAGGAGAGGGATGATCGTAGTGATTACGATGCTAATTATTCTCGGAAACGCGACAGCTCGCAGAAGAAGTGTGGGTACGGTAAATCAAAGGACTGGGAGTGTGCGAGCTGTAACAGGAAGTGTACCTCGAAGTATGCACTCGCGAAACACATGGAGCAGCATGTAAAGGATGAGAAGAATACGGTAAAACTAGAAAAGTCTGACAAACTGAAGAAACCCAGTGAGAAGAAAGAACAACATCCAGATAACAACGAGAACAACCTGGATGACGGTGAAGACGATGACGACAATTCGGACTTCGAGAGTGGTTTAGACTGGCCTATGGATAGTTACGAGTGTACAACTTGTAAGAAGAGATACAGTACCAAAAAGTCCTTGTTACGGCATCAGTTGCTCCACGAGGAACCTAATTTCGAATGTGACATTTGTAATGTGAAATTCTACCGCAAGGATAAATTAAAAGCCCATTACGACAAATGCTCCGAGAAAAATCCCGATCAAGTGAGGAAGTGCAATATTTGTGGGGATACATTTGAGAACAATGAGATACTGCGAGAACATAGATCAAAGCATGTCACCGAAGGGATCTTAACGGAAGAAGACTTGCGGGACATCGAGCCGCGACCCGAGGAAAAGAAACAAGGCGAGAAAATCGGACGAAAAAGACGAACCGATATCGTTGGATTGGAGTGTACCGAGTGTAATAAACAGTACACATCGAGGAAAGGCCTCCTTAGGCATATTCAAGTACACGAAGGTAAGAAGTACCTTTGCGATATATGCCCGAAGAAATTCTATCGAAGAGAACATCTTAAAATACACGTTGCCAAGCACAATATGATCAAACCGTATAAGTGTACGCGTTGTACAAAACGTTTCATCAAAGAGGAACAATTGACGAATCATCTGTCGAAACATGATCGCACTTTCAAGAAGAACAAGGAGACGGACAGTTCGAAGAGGTTCCTCTGCGAAATCTGCTCGAAGAGCTTCACACAGTCGACCACCTTGATAGCACATCTTCGGGCACACAATGGTATCAAACCGTATGTCTGCGAGGTTTGTTCCCGGCCATTCACCACTAATGCATACTTGAAGATGCACATGCGAACGCACACGCAAGAGCGACCGTACATTTGCCAATACTGTTCGCGTGCATTCGCCAGAGCAGATACACTCGCGAATCACTTGACTTCACATACCGGCGAAGCTAAGTATCATTGTAAATACTGTCCGAAGAACTTCCGAAGGCTTAAGTCCCTCAAGGAGCACGTTTTCATTCATACCGGTCAACGGCCCTATGCTTGTCCGACGTGCGATCGTCGTTTCAATAATAATGGCAGCCGGTATGCCCACAGTAAAAGGTGCAAACAGAACTTTGTACAAAATCAAAATCGTGCTCAGAGTATAGTGACTCAGGTACAGACACAGTCACAGCCGACACCACCGACAGTGACGACGCAAACTCAGAATCTGCAAAGGGTGCATCAAACGACGCTTGGTCAAGCTCATGTTCAGCTGAAGACGCAGAACATCAAAACTATTACTATAGCTAGACAACCGGACGCAGTCGGTACGCAACATTCAGGAGTCATGCAACATCAGGAGATTCTGATGCCTTTGATTCTCCCTCTTACCGTTACTCTTACCGATGTCGGTGAGGAAGTAATATTACCTGAGGGAACCAAAATATTTACAACCTCTTAATGATTTTTATGAACGATGGCTTCATTCTTTATCACTTGGATCTGTGATCCGCGTGGCTCACACAAGTAATGCAGTTCTCGACTACCACGAGAACGTCGACTTCTACTTCCAATTGTGCATTAATGCAATACACGTACTACGCGCGTGCTAGTTTCGTTCCACGGTTCAAAGAAAGTACCAGTTAATTATCAAGTGGCTTGTTCAATTCACAAAGAAAGGAATGGTATCCTACCACTGGCTACGAACGATAACATGTACATGGCCAGGTAATTTCTCTCGTGGAATCAAACATCCCCTTTCCACGAGATCATCTTTCCAGCCACTTGAAATCTATCCGATTACGCGTACTTATATCCAAAGGACACTCTTTCTTTATATGTTTTTCAAGTATCTACGAGAATATTACTACGTCGTCTCCCTTGTACTTTGGTATGTCGCTAGGAGAACTCAGGGCATGGCCACAAATCCGGTTGTCTCGCGACTCAAAGATTGTATTATAAATAGCATGAACAATGGGACAGGAATATCCTCCATTCTTCATTTTTTATAAAATAATAGTTTTAATCGTTGTAGCACGTCAGAGTAAATGCATTCCGCGCAATGCTAGCGCGCAACGTTTTCAACGCCGTAACGGGTCGTGGAATCGATCTATCCGAATCGGTAGGGATCCACGTAACGTAGAGATTTTGAAGCCCGTACTCGTTTAAGATCGTGTATTATACGTTTGGGAATATACGGTATATTATACGCGAATGGAGGCTTGATTCGATCCATCCGTATGATTACCGAGGGCACCTAAGGAAAAGATCACCGAGAAAGAAGTACTCTTAGCGGCTGCGGATCATTATTTACGATGTATTTGTACATAGTCTTAAGTATTGTGAATAAAAGATTCGTAGCCTTGAAACGGTTGATCACTTGGCTGTTGATCATTCCACGCAAAATCTATCGTTTTTTACTAGACAAATGTTGTTATTTAATTCGCTACAAACACACATTTTAGTCGGTAGCCTTTATGGACGTCGCGAAACTCTTCGCATTTCTAAATTTTGCAGAAATTGCTGTTTTACGAATTTATACTTTCACAGATACAAAGCTCGTATTGCTGTCAATATTTTCAATATTTTTAAACTTCATTCGAATAAGGTCATTAAGCACCATGGATTGAAAATGCAAAACGATTAGGATGAGAAAATATGACGACGACTTTATTAAATATAATAACAATTTGTGTAGGATTAAGATGTCAAATGTGATTTTGGCAAAGCGATCGACGAACGAGGAAGAAGATGAGTTCGCGGTGTGGCAGGATCAATTGTAAATTTTCAACCATCGATCACCCAGAGGACGTTTATGCCAGATGCGCCCAAATTCACACGACCTAGCATCCCATGTTCGCGTGTTTTTACGATGTACAAAAACAGTAAGAGCGTGTGAAACATGTTGTTTCTCCCCTGGAAATAAGGATAAATTGGCATTAGCTTCGCTGCAATTTTAAAGACGTTAAGTAGAAGAACGGTACTGGTATACTAATAACACGCATTCACTATTTACCCGTGGTACTTCTTCGTAATCGCTAGGTAATGAATCACCGGAAAGTGCCAAATTGTAGTGTGGCGGGTTGATAGACTGACAAACTATAATCGGACCTTTGCTACGTGGTAACGATACGCCAGATCTAGCCATGTAACGGGATGTGAACGGACGCGCATCAGGCTGATCCAATGGCGCTTCTAATTGCGTGTCCATGTACGTCGACACTAAATGCATTACAATCTGTAAGTGCGGATCGCAGAGCAAAACGTAATATTTTATCGAGGTTGCAATTTCAAGATCATTATTTCCGCATATGATTTAGGTTCTTACTGCAATGTCAGTGGGCAAACTGGAATCCCATTCCTTGCCGTTGTGAGAGCCCCCGCTATTCCATTTAAATTCACTCATCGATCCACCTTTAGCTAGTACTTTAATTCGCTTTACTAGATATTCCTGATTATTTGAAAGTTCTAAGAATGGCACTAAAGTTGGGAGCGTGGGTATCGCGAAAACTAAGAAGGGTGCTTGCGCCAATTTTCGCAGCCTGTCCAATCCTACTTGTCCTGGTTGTGAATCGCTTAATCCATGCCGTACCAATGCCGTGCATATACTATCGATTTCGTTCGCCACTCGTTCAACAACTGTTGTACTGATCCACTAAAATCTTGTACAGTTAGATACATCTTGATTGTTTGCAAAGAAAACATATGAAACAATCGATCGTACCATGCGAAGATTAGCGGTCCATTCATTTACTTTGTTTGGATCTACTCTATATTTTCTCCAAACGTCTGGTACTCCATACATTCCTCTCGGCGAACTTCCTTCCTCGACGCCCGGACTAGTAGACTTCGATTTATCTGAACGGTAGCGTAAAAAACTCCGTAAGTTAAAGGAAAGATGGGCAATAACGGAATGAATGCGAAAAATATCGCGGTCACAGGATTGAAGTGGTAACACATCAATGCGAAAATTTACCAACACTTGGCGCCAATTGATAAGCGCATCTTCTTAGCAGAGGCGATACTTCGCCGGGACTTCTAATAGCGGGATGCGACCAAAATGAACTCAACAAATTAGATGGTTGATCAACATTGGTCGAAAGAGTGCGATTCCTCTGCTGACTAGCTTCTTTCAGGTAATTCTGTAGCTCCCGCTCATCCTGAATAAGGTCTTCATTTGAAAGACTTCCATTTGCAGAGGTATTAAGAGATCTACAGAGTGAACCATTAGGACTCAATGTAGTCTTATGAGATGTTGGACTACCATATTTGAAGAATTGGCTCGTGGAAAAGTCCTCTTAAAACAAAAAAGTATATGTCTAAGAGCAGGTTGTATGATGTGGAGAGAAATAAATCATAACAGCTTCAGTACTTGATTCATTAGAAATTGGAGATCCTAGAGGGCTCATGCGTTGATTAAGACTTATACATGACAAGTTAACGGGCGAGCTTGGTTCTGATATCATCTTTGGAGAAGGAGGTTCATCTTTGAAAAGAGGATCATCCTTGGGGATACCCAGTAATCGTCTTTGCTTAGGAGCAAGTTTTACTGGCTGTATGCTCATTGTTGCCCAAGTATACTGAGCTATATGGTATAAAGCGTTTAGAGCGAAAATGGATGCTAAACACCATTCTATCCAGCAAAACGGTTTATATGCCGCACCACCGTATAATCTATAATATCGTTAAATCAGTTTTAGATCTCCGCCCAACGTTATTTAAATGATTCCATTTTGCGCGGGAACTTAGATCTTACATGTCAAATACAATGATACCCAGTAGTGAACTATTAACAAAAAACCATGTGATACTGTTCCTAGCTTTGGTTTGAGTTTGTCGTAGATCTAGTGTTTGCTCCACTTGAGGCTTCGGTGTTAGGACTCTGTACGAAACGAATTAACTCATGTAAAAAATTATAAATTTAAAGATTTCCTAACCTTTGATTTTTCCTCAAATAGTTTTCACCTTGCATTTGGTGAGATACATCGCATAGGTGAGTGAAAACTACTCATTCTAGATCTCCGTTTCTCTTTTAGATTTTATATTCCAAATTTGTTTATATCACGTTCATACATTAATATTGGACGCTCGTATATTGTTCCTAATTTCCCGCCGTTTCTCATCTGTGCACTGTGCAAAACGCATTGTTCAACAGACTGTATAAACGCAGATGAGAAATAAATAGACCGAATACAAAATGTATTTTACTATTCAAAACTTTTCGGGCTCTAAAGCCCGCCAAGTGTTTTCGTGTCATTTGTGACGTTACCCATCGACACATAAAATAGCTGCTTTTTATATTATAACGCTAATAATGCAGAAATAAAACATGAGTTATTTTTCAAAATCTCTTACATGAGTAGGCATACATATTACTCGACGTTCAAAAGAAAATTTAGACCAATATCAGAAAATGGCCGGGCCGGGAATTCTGTTCCTACGCCCCTGATATATCCGAGGGAATGATCCTGAATGTAAACAAACCGATAACGCCAGAATACTTAATTAGGTAGGTCGGCATCAAAACATTGAGGTTTCTTGAAACTAATGTATTTCTTAGAATGCTCACTGTACTGTAAATAACTTGTTATCGATTTTATTCCAAAAGGATGCTAAATATATGCGTAGTCTCTAAAATATTGTTACAAAATCCGATATTTTTCTCATTTTCAGACCTAAATACGCAAAGATTTTCAATTATATCATTGTTTATGAAGATTACGACCTATTTTCAATAAGGTTTCGTAGAAACATCAGATAAATATACAGTTATTTACAAGTTAACGAACAATTTAATCTTGTCAACGATACAAATAATTTTACGAATATTCATAATTCTAGATTATGAATACTTCAAATAACACACCAAATGGCGTTATTAATGACTCTGAATGTTATTTAATGGCTCGTTTAATGTCGTTTAATGACTCGTTTTGATACATATTTAATTGATATTTTAAACAAATCGTGTTTTCTCTTGATTGAATATTGGTGTGATTGTTAGGTTACTCATTCGTTGTAATCTTGTTGTTCATCCCCCGATTGTCTAATATTAATCAACAAAAACCATGAAAATTCAATCAGAAAACTGATGTTATGAATAATAACATTCGTTTTCCATCCGTGTAAGCTGCAAACTGCCGAATTTTATTGTTAATTAATTAAGAATGATTTCGTCGTACATATTCTACTGTTTATTCCTAATTTAACCATTATTCAACGATTTATTTCTAGTAGATGGTAATTAATGAATCGTCGAAGTGCAAGATTGTGTATAAATTGATAAAATTTATATGAATTCAAAAATGTTAATTAACATTCTAAGTTCGTTACGTGCAAAATTTTGGCTTTAAACAAACTTATTCTATGTTCATATGCAATAATTTAAAGAATAGGGATAAGATGTAAGGCATATTCATTAACGAGCTATGTATCATTTGTTAATAACTCGATAAAATTAATTATTTCAGAAATATTCACATGCCTGACGTCATTCTGTATAATGTTATATGTGTGTGAGTACGTAAGAAGCTCACACCTACGAGGGGTTTAAGTAGGTAGTAGCGTTATAGGCTGACACGCCGTTCCCCCACTCTCCGAGCTTGGCGCAGCTTCGACGCGGGGTGTGGTAAAGTCACTCGCCGGTCGTTCCTCGTATAGTGTAGACGCGTTGATAGTGTGCTCCGATTTTTCGGTTTTTATTTCATCAAAATTTTACTTTTTCGTTCCGAAACGTGTTTGCACATGTACCAGCAAGCTTCCTCGGTTCCGTTTTATAGTTTTCTTAATAATTAATTTGTTAATTTTCGAGTTCCTCGTCATAGCGTCACTTTCGCCGCGACGTACTTCGTTCGTTTCGTGGTGCCGTGATTTTCCATTTCGGATTTTCTAGTATTTCCGTCATTCTAATAACATTTCGAGTTTTATTTACGCAGATTTTGCAAAATTTCTTTCCGAATTTTCGTGTGGAAAACGGTTGTCAGCCAACTACGCAGTTCAACGAGACGGTTTGGTTTGTATTGCTTCGCGACCTTTCAAAGTCAAACCTTTTCTACGACGCACGTACGCTACTGACGCTCGTTCACTTCTGCCTTTCTTTATCCGAATTAAATTTCTGAATTCATAACTTTAGCTTCAGTTAACTAGTTTGGATCATTCTCATTTCCTTATACTAGCGATACACTAGTACTTTAATATTTGTCTCCCTCGAAATAATCGTCGAATTTTTACCCTCATTTTTTATCGCAATATCGAATCGTATCAATTCTCGCCATTCGAAAGGAATTGTGTGATTTCGCGGATGCCAATTGTTGTTAAAAATTGCTATCCTTAGAATATTGTGTTCCGCATTACTTGGCTTTCTCGTTTCGTTGTCGGGAACTGGACGTTCATTGGGTCCAGAGTCACGAACTGATTTTTCGGTGGTTGTCGCTTGATTTTTCTCCTCCTTGTTTCATCGAGATTTCACTCTCTTCAGGTATAACGGTACTTCATTTTGGAGTTTGTTAACTCAATCTCTTCGTTGCTCGTTCCATCCGTTGTATTTTTGTACTTTTGACGTAAACTTTGGTGTATAAATAAACCTAATTTCCGTACGTCTACTCAAGAAACTTTGATCTTGCCAATTAGAGTTTTTTGATAAACGAGGAAATCAGTTTATTTCCTTTATAAACTTTGGCTTTAACACTCGCTTTTGACTACGACGATAGTCATCCACCATGAATTGAGAATATATTAAATATTATAATATGTGTAATACTTTTTGCATTACACGATTATTAAAGATTTCAATTTTTATTGAGATTGATAGAACCGAACAAACGCTTGGCTTGAATATTTCTTGTGTTTAATATTTCTTCTTTCCAGCAATTTTTCGATCGCGCGCAATGCGATCTTAGAGTCACTTGCTTCCGAACAAAGTGGAAATTAGAGTCAGTGTTGTTCGCCGGAAATAAGTGTACGGTCGCGATATTAGTATTTAGAGTTATAAAAATCTTTTGCAATTTGCTCGTCCGCGATAATTCGAGTCAAAAGGCGATTCCTGCGGAGAGGATCTCCATCGGGCATGGCTGCAGCGAAGGGACCGGTAAGTTTCGAAATCCACATTTTATTTCCCTTTTTCAATTCTAATTTTCCAGTAACAAAATATTTTTAAATTCAGTCTTTCATTACATTGGGTATTTTTATGAACTTTGTCTTATGATGAATTTCTTCTCTCTTGTTACAGGATTCATCAGTGTGTGCATAAAATATCGCGAGATAGGGAGTGCATCTTTTTTTCGCCGGAGAAAATTGAGTCGGCCGCGACTTATACCTTGCTGAATAATGGACTCTAAAATCCGTTTCGCGAGTGTTAACTTCAAGTCCGGTTCCAGGTTCCAGCTATTTGAGTTCCGTATTTTGTGATCGCGTGCAATGCGGTCTTAGATAAAATTCGCGGAAATTAGAATCAGTGTTGTTCGCCGGAAATAAGTATACGGTCGCGATGTTAGATGTTAGTATTCAGAGTTATAAAAATCTTTTACAATTTGCTCGTCCGCGATAATTAGAGTCAAAAGGCGATTCCTGCGGAGAGGTCCTCCATCGGGCATGGCTGCAGCGAAGGGATCGGTAAGTTTCAAAATCCATTTTTATTTCTCTTTTTCAATCTTTCATTATATTGGGTATTTTTATGAACGTTGTCTTATCATGAATTTCTTCTCTCTTGTTACAGGGTAAAATATCGGGAGTGCATCTTTTTTCGCCGGAGAAAATAAAGTCGGCCGCGACTTAAAACTTGCTACATAATGGACTTTAAAATCCGTTTCGGGAGTGTTAAATTCACGCTCGTAAGTTCCAGCTGCTCCAGCATCATCTTCAACATCAACCTACTACATCAACCTACTACATCAACCTACTACAGGCAGTTTCAAGACATCGCCGAGTGAGTCACAATGGTTTCAATATTTTTTATACCCTCTGACCCGATTTTTCAATTTTCAAAGTTTTAAATTTAGAGTCTTGTCCCCCCGGTATCCAATGCCGTAGGACGATTGATCCGAATCGGTATGGGGTGCCGGTTATAATTGTTTCTAAATATTTGCGAGCATAGCGACCGCCAGCAGATTCTACTTGTGGAATCTGCTCGTGGGTAGCATCAACATTGAATGTTTTATATTTATTAGCTGAGGTAGGCCTTCTTGTCTTCTTTGTAGCTTCGCGGTTTCAATTATAATATGCATGCGCGGATTATTTCCGCCGATTGTAGAGTCTCGTACCGTGGAATCGCGAATCGCGAATACGCGAGTCGCATAAATTAATTGCGACTTCATTTCACTTTATTCGATTAAAATTGGATCATGCATCCGATTTGATATTATATATTAGTCCTTATTAATTTTATTATACATCAATATGTATTCATTAATGTGCATTTCGCTTCGTCCGATTTTCGTTCGTACGCTTGACGCAAAGAATGGTTTGTTGATATGAGCAAGAAGGCAATTCGCGACGAGTAGATTCCGGAGTCGAACGACGAATGTAATGTCTTCGATGAAGGGGTCGCCCGAGGTTACTTAAAGATTTCAATTTCCGTATGTACTTTTCAGTACATACTTTCATATATATATTACTTGAATTTTTCTGAATGTTAAATGAAATATTGTGATACCCCTTTGATACGCGTCACTGAAATAAAGAATACATCCTTCCCTACCCTCGTATAAATCAATTCTTCAGCCCTCCCTTTATGCAAATGATTTAAAGTAAAGTCAATTTAGTCCGCTCAGATACTTATTCTTCCACTCTGTTAAGTGGATTATTTAGTCAGGATTTTCAGCAAACCTCAAGCTCCTGTGTACTGTGTTCATTTATTTAGTCTTAAGGCATGCCCATTTTACGTAGCTCGCAATTATCCGTGGATCTTAGATGTGATACGGATGAATGTGGGCGGTGGGCATGGGTTAATTTTAATATTTCCTAATCATGTGTGGCGGCTGGCGGAGGATTTCGCTGTCCGTGCACGACGCATTTCCACACGTGTGTATGATCGGTTGTTTTCGTGGGATTGCGTCGGTTTTTAACTTTTAAGTAAAGCCATGAACTTCCTTGCGAGGTTGGCGAGCCCCCAGGGGTCCGTCTACCTCACTTGGACGTGAATCTCTTTACTTTTGCTATCCATAATGTCGTAATAGATTTTAAAATATAGTCATCTGCTATATTTTATACTTTGACGACTATGAATATTCATAGTCTTTAGACGCGAGTAGCTTCCTTTTATTCAAGTTAAATTAACTTGAGATAGAGTCGACTATCTTCCAGTTACTTCGTATAGTATCCCTCTCGACACAGCATTACCACGGGGCGCCGTCTTTCGGCATAAGTCGTCTCTTATGTGGTGACCCCTCCAAAAATACCTATTCCTAAAAAATAGCCTATACGAAGTAATTCTTGGAACGCGAGTTTATATTTGCATATATGCTCAAAGCATAAAAATTCGCAATGGACACAGCCTCTGTCAGTCGATTTCAGGAAAAAGGGTACGTACATTTGCGTGGTATGAGTTGGTATCGAGTTCGGGTGTCGGAGGGGTCCCGGGACCTTCTCCCTAGTGTAGGCTTTGCACCCAGGGCTCGTGAATGAGAACCGTGGAGTGGGTTGATGCTGATTGTGTTGGTGTGCCTGATTTGCTTTTTGCCATTTTAAATATAGCTTGAGGGAGGCAGGTAGCATATCTTCTCTAACTTTGTGTGCTTGATTATGAGTTAATTTTAAGTAGGTAGGGCCAGGGCTGAGGACTCACCTTCGGTTAGCAATAGGCGTTGTTTTGTAAAGGTGTGATCCCTCACCTGGGAACTGTTAATAAATTAGTATATCATCACCGATATGCTAAAGTGTTAATGTATTCATAAGTATTAATCCTAGAACGCACGTAGTTTAACAGGCTGCAGTGGTTCTTAAACACCGGTTTCTGAATTCGCTGAGTCCTTAAATCACGGACTAGTAAGGTTGTTCTTTCAGCACGTGGATTGTATTCTGCTTGGGCATTCGATTAAATGTGTACAGGTACGAGCATCCATTTCGTTAATATGAAATGGCTGGGCGTGCTCTGTGCTAGGATACCAGTAAACTTTTTATTATATATCTAACTTCATATCTAATTTCTGTCGAAGTAAAGTCAATCTCAATATTATCCTTTTAAATTGAATTAAATTCAAGTATTTTTCGGAGAATGGCACCGAAAATATTCTATTCGTGGGTACTCGAGAATGTTTCACCGCAGGATATTCCGGAGAACGTTCAATCTTTGAATGTTAAAGGGTATTCGACGGATGAATGTTCGCGGATATTCAAGAATAATTCAAGTTATATAAATGTAGTAAATGTAGTTTATGAGCTGGTTTATTGCACCGGAACACTCGTCGTTTCTGTGGAACCACCAGTTCTTTGTACGAAAAGGGAAAGTCCGAGCAAATACTTTTCACGCAACGCGGGATGAAGAGCCAAGTGCGAAGAGCCCAAGTGGCGAAGACCTATTTAATGACGATTCATCTTCGGATGGATCGTCATTCTTATGCTATTAAGTCGCTATGCTCGCTAATTATATTTTATTCTGACCACCATACCCCCATACCCCCATACCCCCTTGTGAACCTGGGACGCAAACATCCGCGTCGCGAATCTTTAAGCAATTTGATTAAAGTTATATTTATTCCAATAATAGTTTCATATCCCTACAAAGTTTTTACTTTTTTCAGCAAACTTTTATTATAAATAAGTTGAGATAGAGTCAATTATCTTCCAGTTGCTTCGTATAGTATCCCTCTCTACACAGCATTACCACGGGGCGCTGTCTTTCGGCATAAGTCGTCTCTTATGTGGTAACCCCTCCGAAAATACCTATTCCTAAAAAATAGCCTATACGAAGTAATTCTTGGAACGCAATTTTAATAAATTATTAAAATCGGGTGAATTTTTATATTTCTAGATTACATAAATATTATTAGAATCGGGTCACTTTTTATATTTCTAGGTAACATAAATATTATTGAAATCGAGTCAATTTTTATATTAAAGATTCTATGATTTGAAATCTTTTTCGAAGAAGTATATTATGAGTAATTTTTATTGAATTAGTAGTGTTCGAACTCCGTTGCCCCGCGTCCCCAGGGTTCACACACGAAAGCTGAAATTACGGCTTTCAGTATATCTGGAATGGTCATAGTTCCAACCAATTCATCATAGAAAGGCCTATTCGAGAATATAATAATACGAACTCCTTCAAGACTCATTATTATAACGATTAATAACATTACTTAAATCAAGCATTAAATGCAAAATAATAGATTTCACGTTCCCTGTATATATGGAGCATACTCAAATATCATTTCTGGCACATATCGTCTGGATATTGCAATTTTTAAGATCTCAAGGAGGAAGACAATATTTATCTGCCAGCTCTTTAACGTAAATTGCAACTATGTATACAGAAATAGAAATATATAGTTGAAATTTATGCTGAAAAGTATGGAGGATGAATTATGTTGGAATTCTTGCGCGATTAAAAATTGTTATCCAGCAAATTGGATCAGAGGTGGGACTTGGATATGATCAGTTTATTATTAAATGTAATATTTCTTGCAAATATATATAAATGAAGAATTGTATCACAATATATATTTTGCCCAATCTAATATGCACTTGGCAAAGTATCCGTCTTGAAGGAGTTCAATGCCCAAAAAGAGGCACGAGAAGGAAGGGACCCCCATAAGAATTTTGAACTCTCCGGAGAGTTGAGCCTTGTTTGCACAAAATTCTTTGGGGGGACGTAGGAGAACTGGTTCATTGCACGAGTATAAACTCCGAGGGCGGTTTGTCGTAGATTTCCAAGGTCTTGAACTGGATCGATTTAAACAATTGAGAGGGTTGTACGGAGTCCACTGTGGCAACTCTATCCGGATAGAGTTCGGACCGTCATTGCGAAAATTCTCGATGATTTGTTTGATCGAAACAGTTCGAGGTGCCGAAGGGGTCGTAGCGATTGTAAAAGCTAACTGACGAGTCACTCGAACCAGTTCGGCTGTTCAGAACCCTCATTTTTATGGAAATACAAAGGAGAGATAATTTCTACCTGTAAAATGTACCATATTTTAACACCATTTTTGGTAATGTTTATGCAAATAACACCTGGAGATCTCATGGATTTGAGCCATGATCATATTTATTGTTTTCTTGTGAGAAAGGGTAATTAATTATATGCATATTTACTTATTGATAATAATGATAAAATTGATGATTTCAATGGAAATCAAATGAAATGAAATATAGAGTAATGTGAAAGAGGGTTCTGGAGAGTTAAGGTAGTTCAATGAAAGAAGGCCAAATTTGATATTGCAAAAAGCCAAGCGTTTGTGAAAGGTTAATTTTCATTACACAACACTGTTGGAACATCTTATTATTGATGATTTATAATGAAGTTGTCTATTCTTTGCACCTTCCGTGCTTTAATGAAATATTTAAACATTTTCATTTTTCCAAGTATCGATATTTTATATCTATATTTTCTATGAATCAATTATTTCTTATACTAAAATGTGCTATTTTCTGATTAAAAATATTAAACGATATCAAATGATTTAGATATTATTAAAACTTTTGTCCTGGTGGATATTATCGTCACGGTTAAAATCGGGTAAAGAAAGCATTTTTATGTTCAATAAAATTTCACTTTTAGTAGCTTTCAATAAATATATTATTATATCACGGCATGTTCATATATGATATATAATATTCAGTCGCACGTGTCCGAAAATCACGTGTTTTCAATTTTTGCTTTGCTTTATATCCGTTTCTTGAGAGGTATACGGAAATGTTTTCACGTAAACTCATGCATGATGCTAATTTGCAGTTGCATATAAAAGCCATGCAGGAGGATGAAATTTGTTAGCCCTTTTATTTCCTTATGTCACAATATCGTGACAATATTGGTAATTAAATTCGCAAAGTTAATTTGGAATACCTGAAGTCTGTGAAATATCGAGGAAACACAGTTGCGAGTAAAGTTTGGCATTGCTCGAAAGATTGAACGGACTGAAAGTTCCTGGATGACGCATCGACGCGGTCATCGCAATGCTGAATGCATTTTTTCATTTTTCGACGAAATGGATTTTCTAAAATCCACTAAAAATCCCGCTTTTCCTGTTCGAATGCCAGAATTGGACAGTCGCATCGCGAATAGATTCATTTGATTTTCATCCTTAAGTAGGATGTTTAGAGTTGTCGGCGATGTATTTCAAGGAAGACGAATAACTCCCTGTTAATTAGATTAATTTTAATCGTTTCTTTTCGGAAAAAATGCCTGATTTTTCCGGGCCAGTTTTCGATCGCGTTATACCCTAATCGGGTTTGATTTTTTTCTTCAACCCTAATTGGGTTCATTTTTCCATGATTCAATAATTTCAACTCTCAGTGAGTTTCATTTTCTCGCAGTTCTGCACATTGTTTTGTTTCTCTGCTTCGATTCCACACCGTCTCGTTGGCTCTGAACTGTGCTTTTGATTAGTTTATTTCGAGAGTTTAGATCGATTACATTTTCGAGAATTCCATTCTTTTTATTTAAACTTCCATTTCGAAATCGGTCCGGGATAAAAATCGTAGTTTATTACATGCCCATTTTGCCTGGTCCGCAGTCAGCCGTGGATCTCAGATGTGAATCGGATGGATGCGGACAGTGGGCATGGTTTAATTGTGGTATTTTAACTAATCACAATCTGCGACTGGCAGGGGTTTTCGCGGTCCGTGCACGACGTATTTCCACATGTGTGAGTGTGCGGTAATTTCTGTGGAATTGCGTCGAGTATTTGAGTTTTGGTAAAGCGATAAATTTTCTTGCGAGGTTGGCGGCCCGAGGGCTTTGTCTACCCCGCTTGAAAGTGAATCTCTTTACTTTAGCCGGCCGAGTTAGTCTACCCAACCGTAGTCTACTTTTGACTATGTGTGTTTTTTCGACTATGAATATACGTAGTCTTCGATCTCAAGTAGCTTCCTTTTAATCAAGTTATGTCAGCTTGATGTAGAGTCGATTTTTTTCCAATTACTTCGTACAGTTAGCTCCTGTATGACGTAAATGGAATCGCGATCGTGGATTGTACCGCTAAAAGGTACTTGTAGTGTACTTTGAATTTTTTCATATGCTTAAAGATATTCGCAATGGACCGTAGCCTTTTGTCAGTCGATTTCAGGAAAACTGCTGCCGTGTTTTTTTCGTGGTATGAATTTTGTATCGAGTTCGGGTGTCGGAATGGTCCCGGGACCATTTCCCTAGAGTAGCTTTTGCACCCAGGGCTCATGAGTGAGAACCGTGGGGTGCAGTGTGTTGGTGTGATTGAGTTACTTTTTTGCCATCCCTCTTTCATCCCTCACCTGAGAACTGTTAATACCTTAGTATATCTTGGCTGATATGCTAATGCATTAATGTCTTTATAAATTCATCGAATTTCGTTTTAAATTCCGTTTTCTAACCGTCCGGGATGACGATTGTAATGTTTGGAACGACCGACGAGACAATTTTCATATTGTTTCCCCATTTTGTCCATATTCTTTACTATTTCCTGTGTACTTAATTTTTGAGTTGAGTTGTTTCAGATCTTCATCTAATCTGGGAGCGAAGTTTCCGAAGAACGGATCAGGTTCAGGTTTTAAATTTAAGTTATGGGTTAAGTATCAAATATAAAATTTGGGTACAATAATGAATGCACAATGGAACAGAATTCCTAAGTGAACTGAAGTTAATATAAAAGTTCTTTGACGTTTCAGCACTTCGCTCGTGAAAGAGTAAGTTCTATTAATTATCGCGAACAAAGTGGGAAGAATTATGAGTGTAAAAGTGTTAAATCAGTAATTATGTGTAATGGTTGAAGAGTGTGGATGAATTATCAGATTAATTGAGTTTGAATGAAAGATAAGATCTACTGAATGTACGACGAGGTATACCAATGATCGATCGATCAATCGAAAGAAATACTGATCAACGTTTCAGCACGTGACAGTCTTAAGCGTATAAGTGCAATTATGGGTATATAATACATGCTAAGGCAAGACAAATGATATCATTATTATTAAGTACTGATCAGGGGGGATGGTACCATCCTTAAACAGAATGCATTCTGGTAAAATTAAGTGGGATAGCTTTGTCTCGGGTAGGTCGAGTCAAGTACCTTTTTATAACTCGTGCAAAGCGCTATAATAATATACGTTATGCATTGGTGTAAAAAGGGAATTTTATTCAGTTCAGCATATACTTGTTTACGCTGAATATAAATTAGAGTTAAAATTTTGTTGATTGGGAGGTAGGATTCTACCTCCCGCCCTCCGTATAGGGCGGGTCTCAAAGCAGCAACCTCCACGTGGTGAGACCTGGGCAATCGGAATTATTTGTCGTGTAATAATGACAAGAGAATTATTTTAAGGCATTGTTTGATTGTATCAAATTTATGTAGAATTATAGTACCTAAAGCTCGTAATATTTCGTATTCCGGAAGAAGTTACGTAAGAGGTATCAGCGTTATAATTTAATTGTCGGTCTTATTACACCGTAAATAATTTCGAGCTAATCAGCTGCGGATTATTTTACATTTATAAGTGGAATCAACACTTTATTTCTAAATGTAAAATAACCCATTCGTGATTTTTAATATTAATCCACCATCTACCATCATTTCGACATTTTTGCGATTTTGGTTCGACCCATTTTTGACCGGAATAAATTTTTTAACCGCTTCTTTTGACCAGAAATCGTCCTAGAATATGTTTATACATCATTTACCATCGATTTGGGTCGTTTAAAAGCGATTCTGGCGACTTTCAATTTTTGAGAATTTTTGAAGGTGTACCCCTTTACATTTTTTCGACTTGGTTTCGACACATTTTTGACCAATAAAAATTTTTTAACCTCTTCTTTCGACCAGAAATCGTCCTAGAATATGTTTATACATCATTTACTATCGATTTGGGTGGTTTAGAAGCGCTTTTGGCGACATTCAATTTTTGAGAATTTTTGAAGGTGTACCCCTTTACATTTTTTCGACATGGTTTCGACCCATTTTTGACCAATAAAAATTTTTTAACCCCTTCTTTCGACCAGAAATCGTCCTAGAATATGTTTATACATCATTTACCATCGATTTGGATGGTCTAGAATTTATTTTGGCGACTTTCAATTTTTGAGAATTTTTGAAGGTATACCCCTTCAAATTTTTGCGATTTGGAAATTTCCCATTTTTGGCTCAAAAAAATTTTTTAACCACTTCTTTCGACCAGAAATCATCCTAGAATATGTTTATACATCATATACCATCGATTTGGATGGTCTAGAATTTATTTTGGCGACTTTCAATTTTTTAGAATTTTTGAAGGTATACCCCTTCACATTTTTGCGATTTGGAAATTTCCCATTTTTGGCTCAAAAAAATTTTTTAACCACTTCTTTCGACCAGAAATCATCCTAGAATATGTTTATACATCATATACCATCGATTTGGATGGTCTAGAATTTATTTTGGCGACTTTCAATTTTTGAGAATTTTTGAAGGTATACCCCTTCACATTTTTTCGACTTGGATTGGACCATTTTTGACCAATACAAATTTTTTAACCACTTCTTTCGACCAGAAATCGTCCTAGAATATGTTTATACATCATTTACCATCGATTTGGGTTGTTTAGAAGCGCTTTTGGCGACTTTCAATTTTTGAGAATTTTTGACTTCACATTTTTTCGACCTGGGTTCGACCCATTTTTGACCAATACAAATTTTTTAACCGCTTCTTTCGACCAGAAATCGTCCTAGAATATGTTTATACATCATTTACCATCGATTTGGGTCATGTAGAATTGATTTTGGCGACTTTTCATTTTTGAGAATTTTTGAAGGTATACCCCTTCACATTTTTTCGACCTGGGTTCGACCCATTTTTGAGCAATACAAATTTTTTAACCGCTTCTTTCGACCAGAAATCGTCCTAGAATATGTTTATACATCATTTACCATCGATTTGGGTGAGTTAGAAGTGATTTTGGCGACTTTTAATTTTTGACCATTTTTGAAGGTATACCCCTTCACATTTTTTCGACCTGGGTTCGACCCATTTTTGACCAATACAAATTTTTTAACCGCTTCTTTCGACCAGAAATCGTCCTAGAATATGTTTATACATCATTTACCATCGATTTGGGTCAGTTAGAAGTGATTTTGGCGACTTTTAATTTTTGAGAATTTTTGAAGGTGTACCCCTTTACATTTCTTCGACTTGGTTTCGACCCATTTTTGACCAATTACAATTTTTTAACCGCTTCTTTCGACCAGAAATCGTCCTAGAATATGTTTATACATCATTTACCACCGATTTGGGTGGTTTAGAAGTGATTTTGGCGACTTTCAATTTTTGACAATTTTTGAAGGTATACCCCTTTACATTTTTGCGATTTTGGATTGACCCATTTTTTGACCGAAACAATTTTTAATCCACTTCTTTCGACCAGAAATCATCGTAGAACATGTTTAAACATCATTTAGCATTGACTTAGACCGTTTCGAAGCAAAATTTGCGACTTTGAAGTTTTTACGATTTTGGAAGGACGCAACGAATAGAGTTAATTTCTCAACGATTGTACTTTATTAAAAAAATAGATATAAACATTTATAACAAAAAACGTAACAAAATTCAAGGAAGTATCTGTATAGTCTAAGAGGCATCCTCGGCCAGTTTAACAAGAAGCTTGTTCTTCGGAACGTTATCGCCAATTGAGCACAGAATATCTTCGACGACTCCATCCACGGATGCTCTGATCATGTGCTAAAATCAAAGAGCAATATATT
The DNA here is from genome assembly GCA_910591585.2 of Nysson spinosus. Classification (NCBI taxonomy): domain Eukaryota; kingdom Metazoa; phylum Arthropoda; class Insecta; order Hymenoptera; family Crabronidae; genus Nysson; species Nysson spinosus. Next base: position 13,030,132 of record OU342830.1, on the reverse strand, counting down.
AATAATTAATTCTGAAATGTGCAGACCAAAATAATATTGAATTTCGTATTTGACCAGATGGATATATGAAAGAGCTTACTTCCATTTTCATGGCGTTAATTACGAGCAACGCGTCACCAGCTTTTACGGGATCTCCCTTTTTAACAAACAACTTTTCTACTAATCCTGGCATAGGGCTGAGTGCTACTCGGCCGCTCGTTTCATTGTCGTTCTTCAAATTCTTCAGGTACTTAGCACGTGGTAGTTCCAATCGCCATTCACGATCCTACAGACGAAAGTTGCCGATTACACTTTTGAGTTAACTTTTAAACCATTGTCTATAAATGCAGACTCAAAACGTTGTCTCAGATACTTGCCCCAGTGAATAAGTGCAACGTATTGTGAACTTCGGCAACTCTCGCGGTTGCGATGATACCGTCGATCTCTGTACGTAATTCCAGCCTATTTGCTTTTTTCTTCAAAGTACCTCTCGCTTCCCTCCAGGGCCCAATTTTATTCACTCTGATGGAGTATTCTTCTGGTTCAATATATTTTACGTCCACTTCAATGGTCTGACCTTGCGCAATGAAGTTAAATGTTCGCACCGGTAGGTGATTCATTCTTAACCCGGTTTCCGTTGCAAATGGGCTAAGGGGATCCTTAGTTCCAATCGAGGATGCCAAAGAATTCATTTCTTCATAAAAGATTGAGGCCAAAGCGGCCTGTGCTGCAATTTCGTTCGGTACCGATAACTCGGGAAATAGTGTTTCATAGTTTTCATTTATGAATCCCGTGTGCACCTCGCCTGCGCGAAAACTGGGATGTCGGCAGAGGTCCTTGATGAACTCAATGTTCGTCTCAAGTCCTGCTATCTGAAAGCACACAATCATCTGTGACCTGTTCTGGGTAAAAGGAAGTGCGTCCTGCTTTACTACCAGGACTTACATTGTATTCGCATAATTTCGAGAAAAGTACAGCCAATGCTTCGTTCCTATTTCTTCCCCACACAACCAACTTTGCAATCATCGGGTCATAATGCACCGATACCTCGTCCTTCTCCCGTACACCTGTTTCAACCCTAACAGTGTTTGATACTTCGGGCGCCCTTAGATAGGCGAGTTGTCCTGCGCCTGGTAGAAAACCATCTCTAGGATTCTAAGATAAAAATAGTGATTAACGAGATAGAAGATAGTCTGGGTCTACGAAAATTTTGAATACCTCAGCATAAACCCTTGCTTCAAAAGCATGGCCGCGAAGCGCGATTTCCTGCTGATTCAGTGGCAGCGGCTCACCGGCAGCTATCCGCAACTGCCACTCGACTAGATCCAATCCCGTGATGAACTCTGTCACGGGATGTTCTACTTGCAGGCGCGTGTTCATTTCCATAAAATGGAAGGAACTGCCTGCGCGATCCATTATGAATTCAACAGTACCAGCACCAACATATCCTACAGCCTTCGCGGCTTGAACTGCTGCAGCACCCAACTCTGATCGCAACTCGTGTGATACCCCCGGCTGGAGATTGAGAGTGATTAAAGGATATCCATATATTTGGTACATCTGTTAACATTCGTGAATGGTAGCACAAAAAAAATGCGAGTACTTACGGCCGGGGCCTCTTCTATGACTTTCTGATGTCTCCTCTGAACTGAACAGTCTCTTTCGAAAAGATGAACAGCATTTCCATGTTTATCTGCAAAAACTTGAACCTCTATGTGCCTTGGCTCTGAAACGTACTTCTCCAGCAAAACGCCTGAATCTCCAAATGCCTTTTTGGATTCTGTCCTGGCAGAGTTCAAAGCCTCCAAGAACTCTGCTGCTTTCCAAGCAATTCTCATACCCTTCCCACCTCCACCTCGTATTGCTTTTATCATTAATGGATAGCCTATTTTCTCTGCTTCTCGCATTAAGATCTCATCTGATTGATCCTCTCCATGATACCCTAACAACAAAGCAAAATGTCATCAGTAATAATATAAATCAAAATCATTGTGTAATTTGTACTAATATTAATCTCAAGTATCAACTTACCTTCTATCACAGGAACACCAGCATTTAGCATGATAGCCTTTGAAGTATTTTTTATACCCATATCCCTTATAGCACTGGCAGGTGGGCCAATAAATGTAAGGTTTTCCTTCTGACAAAGCTCAGCAAACTCTGCATTTTCTGAGAGAAAGCCATAGCCAGGATGTATCGCTTGACATTTTGATTTCTTGGCTACAGACATTATTTTATCTTGCCTGAGGTAACTTTGAGCAGAGGCTGCAGGACCGATACAATACGCTTCATCGGCTTGTTCGACGTGCATTGAATTGCGATCGACATCGCTGTAAACGGCAACCGTTCTTATACCCAACTTTTTCGCGGTTTTCGATATACGGCATGCAATCTCTCCCCTATTAGCTATTAGAATCTGAAAAGTAGGACATTTTGGTAATCTGGCGCGGGCATGCTATAGCTCTACATCCATATAGTCATTAAAGGCATCACCTTGTCGATTCTAGTGACTGGTACCGCGACTCGCGCAACCGGCGAATTGTGCGACTCATGCCTGTACGAGGTTAAAATATTCCTGGAAAATAACGATTAATAAAGTCATTATATAGTGAAATTTCTCATTACTGCAAAATTTTTCGCTGTTCACTCACCGACGCAAAGCTGCCTTCCATTTTTCAAAGCGAAACATATTTTTACACGACAGTATCATTGATCTTGTGCGTGCCGCTAGAACCTACTTCTTCGTCAAACGTAGGCAAATATTTATTTCTCTTCAACCTCCTTCGTTTTCGTAATCGTTCTCCACATTTGTTCCATAACACATGCCAAAGATAAGCAGTCATGTTTTAAAAGTATTCTATTTATCCGATAAGATAGCTCAGCCCCCACTTATCCAAATTTGTCCGAGCAACTTTTTGGATCTATTTTCCTCCTCCGCGCTCTTCAAATTTTATATTTCATGTACTGATCGGTTTTTGGAATAAAGTACGACCGACATAATGGGACTTTACTTTCCAACTATTTTCAAATAATTGAGGAATAAGTAAATCAAAAAAGTGTGGCCCATGGGGGGATCGAACCCGCGACCTTCGCGTTATTAGCACGACGCTCTAACCAACTGAGCTAATGGGCCAGTTCTTGATAGCAGGGAATCGAGAACAGGTTTTGTGGAAAATAAAAGAAAGAATTAAGTGCAGCGTTAATTGAAAAATTACAAATATATTTTTGTATGTGTGTGATGTTTTATTTTCAAGATATACAATGAAAATGACGCAATGAATATTCGAGTATTTACACAGCAAAGCTTGAATGGTTGCAAGCATTCGCGTATAACAAGGAAATCTTTTTTCATATGAAGATAAATACAGGAAGAGGCATTGCTAAAATAAGACGGGTAGCGAAAGTGCACTGTAATTTTTAATTCTCTTTCCAGCCGGCTCGTAATCGCACACCTCTATGTCGGACTCAGAACTGCTAATTTCGACAGTTTCACTAATTCTGGCCTGAGAATCCAACTCGAGGATTTCGTCGTCTTCGCCAGAACAAACGTCAATTTCCGACTCGATATCGGTTTCCTGCCGATCTGTTTTCAACAGAATTTCTTCGACGGTTAAATAAACGCACGATTGGTCACTCGAGCATTCCGAATCATTTAAATTATTATTTTTCTGATCGTTTGGTGACCCCGCGCTATCTATGGAATCATTGCTATCGGCCTCGTCGTTGACTGTCAAGTTGCCTGTAAAATCTAACGGTGTACTGTTTTCATCCACATTTATAACGACCTCCGACGGAATCGTTACTGCATCGTGTTTCACACTTGATTTTCTCGTAATTGTTTCTGAGCTTTCTGTGTTATCGGAATTACAAGCGTCTTTGAAAGACGACGAATCGGTTACAGTTTGCAACGATGATATCAAACGAGACCGAAAATTTAAGAATGATTCTACTTTCTGAAAACAGTACTCGCATAAACAGCGGGATAGTTCACCCTTGCCGGTGATCTAAAAAATCGCGCATTAGTTACACGAATTTATGCAAATATACAATCCAAAGATACTGGGCTCACTTTAAGACCAGTAATAAGTTCAATTCCGCGGTACAACTTGATGCGTTCAGAATTGTCCGGGAGTTTCGTGTTATCGATCTCATCGCACGGTTGCAAATTTACGGTAACTTCGTCATCTCCGAATATGTTTTTTTGATCAAGATCAGTTAATTTCTTAAGGCACCCGCAGCAAGTTGATTGCTAAAAGAAAATGCCAATCGCGCACTAAGCAAACTTCTTGTAGGGTTATATGTACAAAGAAATCTACATCGAAATAAGAAACTACGAAATGAATTACGGAAGACGACTTACCATTATTAGAGACAGGTATATCAATATAAATATAAATGTACTTGCAAATATATTCACATGCACGAGACAAAATTATGCGATCATTATTTTAATACTTTGACAGGTTAAAAAACAAACGTATTGCATCTTCGTCTTGCTTAGCATTACAGTCGGACTTGTCGCGTTGACGTAACATCACGCGCGCCATCTTAAACGCGCAGAATTGCAATTATAAGATTCGAGCGGTGCGCACGCTTTTTTCATTCTTGTACACACATTGTAGAGACTGCAATTATTTGTTTACAGTATCGTATACACCGGCCAGATTTGCATTATTCACAGTTACTTTATTATAATTTATATAAACTAATGATTTAGCCGAATGATGAATGAATCTTCATTTGAGGTAATCCTAACCTAATTCTGAACCTCATCGCTATTCCCCGTATTGGATTGTACGTTTTTAGCGGGAGTGGAGATTAACCCAAGAAGGATGCAATTAGCTTCCAAGATGGATAAATCCCTTGTAGCACCCAAAAATAATGTAGATAGCTCTAAGTCCTTTATCCTCAGGCGGACATTGGAGCCCCTGACATATAGGCTAAGAAAACAGGATAAATGATATTTTCGTTTAAACATATATCATCCTCGTTATCGTCGCGTGTCGAAACATACCTTCCATTTCTTTTGGGCCTTGGACATACACAATGAAATTTCCAACCGAAATCAATGTACAAATCATCATCAACCACTTGAAATATATTTCCAGTTACGACTTTTCCCTCGGGATCTCCTAACTGGAAAATAGAATTCTTGTGAGCATTACTTGCTTAGAAATGCCATTTTTCATAAACAACGATAAAAGGTCAGAAATACATACGTCGATGAATTTTGAATGGCGAAGTAGGGATGCAAAGGTTTGAGGTGTCTCCTCCTGGTTATTAACGTCTGTGAATTTCTTTAATGATTTAGCGAAACCTCCCAATCGTTCATCCCTTGGGTTCAGATTTTCGGATTCTTCCACGAGACTTCTTTCTCCCTCCTCCGTAGATTTGTCGGTTGAAAAACTTTGAATGTTAGTCCCGCTTACCCGAAGAACGTACGGTGACCGTAAATGTTTTACAAGCCCCACGAAACGTTGCACGTTGTTCATTATAGCGAAAGAAAGTATGTTCTTTCGCTGGTTAACTATTTCAGATTAGGAGCGTGCTCGGCTATATCTGCAAATAGGTTATGTTACGAACGTTCTTTCTGGGCTATCTGAATGTATCGCAGCAGCGGGTCATACGTAATTGAACGCGAAGTACCGAGAAGTAAAAAATTGTAACGAGGATCCACTAAGTTTCGACGAAGAAGAAGGTGTTTCCTGTGAAACGGTTTCCGAAAAACGGGATCCTCGTTAATATTCCGATTAGACAGCTTATGTATGCGTATATCTTTCGAGTAGTGGTGAGGATCGTAAGTTGGATAGGTTAATTTTACGTTTGGTCAGTAAACATTGTAGGTCTATACTGGTAGATAAAGTGAAGGAATGTCATTTCACGGTATGGCATCGAGAATCACGACGAGAGGTATTTCTACCTCGTCGATTCAGCATCATATTATAAAGATGTCACGATTGAGGGTTGTGGACAATAGCGAAATAGGAAAGCAAGCCATGCTTGAGGGAAAACCACCACGATGTATACATGTTTATAATAAGCCTGGAATAGGACGTATAGGCAAGTGCGAATACGTTAGAAAATATGACTGGAATGCCTATGATGAGATTCATTCTTTTCCGGTATAGGCGACAGAATATTAGTTGCTATAAAGGGTGAAAAGAAGAAGGGTATACTGGTTGGCCTAAAACAGGATCAGGATCCCAAAGTTCCAAAATTTGATAGTAATAATCTGGTTCTGATAGATGATAATGGTACACCATTAGGTACAAGAATACATGTGCCAATACCACACATTTTAAGAACAATTCTGAAAGAGAAGACGCATAGCAAGGGGGCAGATTATACCAAATTGTTAGCCATTGCCACTAAGTTTGTATAGAATTACTTTAAGACAATTATCGAACTTATACTAGAAAATAAAAAATATATTTAATGTTACAATATTTATATATATTAATATGTATCATTATCCGTTCCTCCATTGGTTGGAAAATGTATACACACTTCCAACATTACAGCATTTCACGTTTGCGTAATCACAGATGATGTAAGGGTAGATTTCTCATTCAACGTACTTTCGTGCCCCACGGTTTTGGGGTTCCAGCGCCCGATTACCATCAACCTGTCGCACCCAACTTTATTGGTCGGATGCGGAGTTTGACAACAATACTTTTGCTGAGAATTGATCCTACATTTGTCGACAATAATTTGGTTTCAAATTTGTGATAACATGAAGGAGTTAATCTTATTTTGTTTATTTTTCGCAGTTGTCTGGTATTCTTATTGAAATCATGAATTCTTTATAGTTTAAAAAACAGTTCACCCTACTGTTTCTTAAGAATTCGAGAGTTTCGCCCTCTGTATTTTTCGGTCGACTGTTCCGATCGTTCTTCTACGTAAGCGGTAGGGATTACGATAAAGTTAGAATCGTCGAGGAGACTCGTGTGGTCTCGTGGTTGAGGTATAGCAGAGGTTAATCTCTTGTAAATGGCTACGCACGGTGAAACACATTGATTCGCGTAATCGCCGAACTACATTGATTCCTTTTCTTCTATAAAATAAGTGCACTCAGTCATTTGGCATTTCATCGGTGGACTTGTAGAATAAGAAAAGAGTTTCAAATCCGATTGCCCTGTTGTCGAAGACGTGGAACAAGAGACTAATAAAAAAGAAAACCATTTCTATTATTGAGAATGGGTAACGTGTTAGCTGCCTCCGCACCTCTTCCACCGCCGCCGGCGCCGGCACCTCCAGGAACGACAGCGGGGTTGATGTCAAGCCTTGGAAAGCCCGATGTTTCCAGTGGATCCTACGCACCAGTTGATGCCTCGCAACGATTAGAAAATCCGGGCACAATCGAGGACCTGCACAAAAAGTGTAAAGGTACCTACTTCCTAAGTGTACCCTTACACTGCTACTTTCTTTCCTACAAAATATTTTAAAGATTCAATCTAACCCAGTACATTCCTTTCTACTCGTTTTTCTCGTTGCTTAGTTCAACATTAAATATTTCCATTTTCACAGAGGTTTTCCCAGTCAACTTTGAGGGTGCAAAACTGATGTTGAACAAGGGTCTAAGCAATCACTTTCAGATCTCACATACTTTAAATATGAGTTCGATGACACCATCCGGTTACAGGTGGGATTTAACATTAAAATGTTTGCATATTTAGACAGATAGGAAGGTTCTAAAGAAAATGGTTTTGTAGATTCGGAGCTACATACGTAGGTACAAAACAAACCGCACCTACAGAAGCGTATCCAGTGTTACTGGGTGATATAGATCCAAATGGAAACTTAAATGCTAATATCATTCATCAAATTGGTCAAAGGCTTAGAGGAAAGTTGGTGACTCAAGTGCAAAAGAGTAAATTTACGGCAGTACAAATGACCTCTGATTATCGTGGTGACGCATATACAGTATCCTTGACATTGGCTAATCCAGATATATTAAATGGCTCTGGTAGGTGAAAATATTGGATGAGAAAATTAATTCTTTTTGTGCTTAAAAAAAGATTTGCATTTCATGCTTGTACTGCAGGTCTTGTTGTGGCACATTATCTTCAGAGTATAACTCCATCAATTGCTCTTGGTGGTGAATTGGCCTATCAGAGAGGGCCTGGAATTCCTGGTGGGCAAGTTACTGTAGTTTCAGCTGCAGGCAGGTACACGAATGGGGAATCTACGATTAGTGGCAGTCTAGGCTTGGCTGGATGTCACCTTTGTTTCCATCAGAGAGCCAGTGAACAATTACAAGTGGGTGTGGAATTAGAAATTAATTCGAGAATGCAAGAATCGACGGGGACCATCGCTTATCAAATCGATTTACCTAAAGCAGATCTAATCTTTAGAGGTATGGCTTCTCTATTTCGAGTATAATGCCATTGGGAGAAATACTAATTTCCGATGTCGGATTTATGATTTCAGGAAGCGTAGATACAAATTGGACTGTAGGTGCTGTTCTAGAAAAAAAATTGCAACCTTTGCCATTTTCGTTTGCACTTAGCGGTATGATGAACCATAGCAAACAACAATTCAGGCTCGGTTGCGGTCTCATAATTGGTTAGGAATGACGATCCGAAACTCATTCAATTCAGATCAAGTGTTTAAATGAATTTGGTATATCGCGCTTCCTGTGCAGCACTAGATGACAACGATGGTGACGTTAGAGGACATCTATCAAGTCGCACTGGTATTGCTCTCCTCCATTCCCGAATTTCCTCGTAAGCTGCCGAGAATGCATTTATATGCAATACAAACCTGTTAATATCTGTTAAACGAATACAATATCAGGATGTTTCTGTCGAACGTGTTCGTGTTATGTGGAATGGATCGTGCATTATGCACGCGCGCTATTCCTTGAGTACTTGGATTCGGTGAATTGTTCAGTTGCCTACACAAAATAAGTACAAAAGAAAAGAGAAAGATATTTGTATCAGCCTGTCTCCTCATCCATTTTCCCATCACTTGAATGTATGTAGATTTGTAAAAAATGTGTATACTTAACGATGGAATCTAGCATTACAGCTCCTTACCAGAGATTTTTTTTTCATCATTTCCTTGATCACCTTTACATTTAAGAAATGTCACTGGAAGAGGATAGGAAGTCAAATTTACATCTTAATACTTCGTACATAATTTGTAATGTCAGTAATTTTTTATTGTTTTGTGAGTGATAGAAATGCCTGCCTTTTCTTCAACTTTTTTTATTCTTGGCTTATTCCGACAGAAAATGGAGCCAAAACATGTTTAGGCACCATCTATTATCGATTTGGACTTTTTAGGATCAAAATCGGCGACTTCCAAATTTTTTCGAATTTTGATCGGCCCATTTTTTGTCCGGAAAAAATGATTAATGCACTTCTTTCGACCAGAAATCGTCCTAGAATATGTTTATACATCATTCACCATCGATTTGGGTCATTTAGAATTGATTTTGGCGACTTTTAATTTTTGAGAATTTTTGAAGGTATACCCTTTACATTTTTACGATTTTGAATCGACCTGTTATTTAATCGGAAACACTTTTAATCCATTTGTTCCAACTTAAAATGGTTCTAGAACATGTTTAGGCATAATCTACTAACAATGTGGTCCATTTACGAGCAAAATTGGCAGATTTGAGAAGAGAATAGAAAGCGCAAGGTTTGTTCTCGTCAAGTATTTTGCCAGAAATAGGAAATGTAGACCCTCGTCGATGACGTACCAACGACCACTAATTGTATATTTCAATTCGAAAAACAGCACGAGAGGACGCAGCTGATACTTTTTAAAAAGCCAAATTTATGCACCGGAAATATGGAGGGAATGACGTTTACAGCGATACTGTCTGCTACTTTTACACAGGCATATCATACACAACATTCGTTCAGATATTCACATACATTAGTCATGATTTTGAATATGAAAAAACATGCGCGGATTCATACACAGCTTTCTTTCGGAGTTATGCTATTTCGCAAATGTTCCAAGAGTTACTAATATTGAGTTGGCGAGAAAGTTCGCGCGGTTTTCAACGTACATATATATATAAAGCAAGTTACATTCAACGATTCATAACATTTTTCCATCTTTCGGACTGCTTCCTAATTCCGTGTTCATCAGAATCCCTCTAACTTCCCCTTAAAGAAATTGATGTAAAACGCACGAATTTTCTCACCAACCTAATCTAATATAAAATATCTTCAAATTTATGTTTTAAGTTTTATTATAATTACGGATTCAAAACAATCAGATGAAGAGTTTGGATAATCGACATGTGCGTTTGAAAGCAATCATAAAATAACTCGGAAGGTCGGGAAATATTTCGCGCGCTGCTTTTCATTGGACTTACTCATTGCCAGCTTGAAAACAGTAGCGAGCTGGTTTGGTTATTGCGCTAGTTCGCTTTGCAATGATTTACAGGTCGAGAGAGCAGATCGTAGCATGAATCAGAGAATTATGAGTGTACTCGTCAATAGTCCAGGAGAGTCGGAGTTTAAACTCGTCCGTCATGATGGCACACTTACTTGTCCTTAGATACGTGCGACTCTTTCTAAACTTCTGGGTGACATGTTTATGATTTAGAAGAGAAAGACAGCGATGTGACTCATGGGGAGGGGATGAAAATTCATCGGTAAATTCTTCCGCTTATTGTCCTTCGAAAGAGACAAGAGGAAAAGCGTATTAGGTATATCTCTATTTGTTGAGGCCTGCGAGAACTAGGTTTTCATGTTGTTTTATAAACATGGAGATGTGACGATTGATTACAGTCACCGCATGGAAAACTGTTGAACGAAGAAGCATCATTGTTTCCAGATTTTGTAAAAAGCCAGTATGAATGTTTTCCGAGATTAAAGGGGTACATTCGATGTTCCGTAAAGCACGTTGGAAAAACATAAGTCGCTTCTAACGCAAGGCGTCTAAAAGTTGGGCGCAGAGTGGTGGCGATCGGTGGGAAGAGACAGAAAGGGGAGGTACCACAGGATGCGTTGTCGGTTAGTAGAGTAATAGAGGGGGGCGGCGGGAGGGTACCCCCTCTTAACTGATAAGAAAAATCGCGTTGAAAAAAAAGGACAGCGACCGACGCATGCGTGGCTCCGTGCAAAAGAGCGGAGAATAGCTACGACAATAATCGTCAAACCAACCAAGCTTACGGTCTAACGAGTAGTTTTTCCTTCGCGCGATTCGCGTTGCCCCCACTAGCTTCGCGAATGTAGGGCTACCAGGATTCCCCTCTCGTGCTACCAGTCCGTAGATACCCTCCGAGGAATTTGTCGTTCCTCTTGCTTCGATTCTTGCCACGCGGTATTATATTCCTCTCGTTTCATCTGTGACTGGGTGAACACCGCCAGCACCAGCAGTAACAACAAGAACGAATCGACTTGAGTCGACTTAATTCCATTCGATTCGACTGCGGTGTCGACACGATTCGGTTCTTCCGAGTGCTGCGATCGGTGCCCGTCGCCGTGAGACCGGTGCTCCTCTTCTCTCGCCGGTTTCTGCGACCTCCTCGTCGTCGTAGTCGTCATACTCGTCGTCAGCGTCATCGTCATCGTCGTTTCTGTATGTTCATAACACTCGGAGAATATTCTAAAAGCATAGAACATCGATCACCACGGCTCACAGTCTCTTTTCCGATCGACAAGAACGAACATTTGCTTCGTCAATTTGAACGTCCGCCAAATTGGAGGAATCGAGGATCACTTCAGATGTGTGCAACCCGGTACCTATTTACACACCTACTCGCGGAGGGTTGAAGCGTGTGTGCGTGAGAGAGCGTTGCAGAGTGTGTGTGTGTGTCTGAAGAAAGAGAGGGGAGAGGAGAGAAGAAAGTGAGCCGGAAAGAGTGTGAGGGGCGGGCGGGGGTGGGAGGATGTATAGTAAGTTCTAATATGAAGCAGTAGCCAGCAAGAGTCGCGAATCAGTTCTTCCGACTATTTTTCGATCGATCGACCGATGCGACTCGGGAATCGGATCGCGGGAGAAGACTTCGATCAGAAGTGAATAGAAACCGGAAAGGGGGAAAAACGAAAAAGAAAAGGGGAAAAAAAATGATCGTCGTTACACAACGAGGAGGATGATCGTCTAACGTCGTCCGACGTCTTTGTGGAGTTAATGTAAAAGCGAGTAGTTGGTGACCAGTTTGGAATTACCCTTTGATCAAGTAGTTGCGAGTAGTTCGGTTGTGTTGCGGAAACACCTGTTGCGAGCGGTTCGAAGCGATTGGACGCGTTTGGTAGCGACGGATAACTCGAGGATGATGAAGAGACGAAGGAGCGAGGAGCAAAGGATTAAGCGGGAAGATGGCAACTATCGACACCGAGATTTCGGTGAGTACTTGGAGTTATGATATGTTTCACTATTTTGGGAAATTCAGGGGTGCTTGAATGAATTCCAAACGGGCGGATAGAAAGGAAGGAGAAGGCGGAAAGGGACAAGGGTAGGAAGAAACTTACCGGGTCGCTTGTCTGGGCCGATGGTCCGCGTCTTACTGGAGAGCGGGGACTGTTTCTGGGGGATGTATATATGTCGGATATCAGAGTGATAACGGCGCCCCTGCTCGTGATAACGCTATATCTGGAATTACACGATTCGCGAGTGATAGAGGGTACATGGAGAACACGTTTACTCCAAGCATTTCACTAATTGTTCTCACATTCTTCCTTTGCGTTCTTTATTTGTTCAATTTTATCGGATAATTTCCTCGATAGACTTCAAAACATCCAAAAATGGACTTACACCAATTTCGAAATGTACGGCTTACATATCACCCCTGTGAGTGGGGGGTTTAGAATTCACTCATGGTATCCCTGCCTGTCGTAAGAGGCGACTAATAGGGTTCAAGGATTATTAATTAATTCCTGAGGAACAAGTGAATAATAGTAATCTTTTCATGTTACTCGGGAATACGTTAATAATCCTGAATATTTTCGAACACGATCCGTTATTAAATATTCGTTATCATTAGGTACTATCATCGCTTACCTCTTTATATCGCGAAGGGTTTCGCAGCATAAAGAAGCAAATGAAAACCGTCCCTAATTGATTTACATCCTGGAAGAGTATCTTAATCCGCTGACTGTTTCTGCCTACCATAGTGACCATTAATTTTCAGCTACTCAATAATCAAACTTTCTAGAAACTGCTTATTTAGTATTTTTCTGAAATGCAGTCAGCGGATTAACACTAGAAATACCATCGAGTAGGGTTGGAGCAAGTTGCACCACGCTAAACAAGAGAGGCAGAATAATTCCGGATACTTTTTCAATCGAATCAAATCGAAATTGATTTTGTCCGTTGATATCTCTAATTATTTATTCTTATTGCTAGGTATAAAAATATGTTAGTCGAAGGCCGGTTGTCGTCGGTCGACGCGATGCGGCTGAATTTTATCAGGAACGATCCTCAGGGTCACCATTATTTCTATTTAAACGTTTGCTCGACGTATCACGTGCTCCCTGAGTCATTCGACCGGCTGTCTCGTTAACATCAAAATCTAAGTCTAGGGTATTGTCCTTGATTGATATATCTATTGGGTACTATATTCGAGAATAGTCGCTGTCGATTGATAATGTTTTTTCAACAATTCAGAAGATACAATGATCGTATAGCGGCCAAGGAAATAAAAAGGTGAAAAAATGGTTCCGTTGCAATTTCATTCGACGTTCGGGCCACTTACGTGCGGCCGCGTACGTGCACGCTAATGCGACGGAATGGAAGAACATAATATTTACGTAAAAAAGCCGAAGCTCCAAAGTCGTTATCGCACTGCCAAGTCAGAGGGTTTCGTACGACTTATTTCATAATAATCTTTACGCAAATATGTGAGCAAAGTCAGGATCGCTTGGCTCGTTCGTTTTCTTCCTTACATGTTCCTCGAATTTTACAAAATCATAATATTTCGATTAATGATACGTCTACTGTGTTACCGAGTTGGTATGCGTTGTGAGATATTTATCAAGCGTAGACTAAATCAAAGTAGATTAGAAGAACGGAATAAAGAATATCACGAATGATGTTGGTCCCCGAACACTGGGAAGAGATACTGCTTACAGATGTTTCATTAAAAGGTAGTTGATTAAAAGCAACATTATGATATAAGTAGGAAATGAATTGATAAGCATTATTATCGAATCGGGAGAAAAGAGTGGAATAACGTTCGAGTGGACTGGCATTCTCTGCGCCGACGTCGAAGTCTCCTCTTCTCGGGGCGAAAGGTCAGGTCGAAGAAGAAAAGTCAGGGTTCAATCTAAAAAAAGTAGTAAATCACGTTCGAATATACTAAAACATTTCCGTTTTCTATTTCCCATCGTGTTCTTTCTCTGAAGCTTCATCTTCATTATTATTTCTCGATAGTGCGACTCGATTTAATTCGGTACTGAAATTAATAATTCAATCGATGAATGTTGGCCAAAAATGAAAATTAATGGCAGTCTAATAATCGAAATTTCACACGTTGCCCTATTCGATCATTTCTCTCCAAGATCAAGAGTAAATGTTCCACAAAAAAAATAGCGAAATTGTCTTACAATATTGTATCGAACGTTGCACGATTTTTCTCAAACTGTAGATTGTTTTCTGCATTTAATAATATTTGTCCTACAATGCGGAAATAGATCATGAGATCTCCGAGTGGAATAAAAACATTTTCTTTTCCAAAATTGCTTTCAGCAGAATCCAGAATCCCGTGAAATTTTCTCGAAAATTCTCCGCGAGTCTACTTCGAAGTTGATCGAGCTTATCTCTCGCGTTTTGCCGACTACTTTGACCAGCCATTACGATAACCACGCGGCAGACAGAAACTCTATGAAACCCGTAAAGAAACGGTTCGGTTCTTTTCTAATCGATAACTCTATTCAATATTGAAATGAAAGAATCCAAATTGCAAAATCGGCCGGTCAAGATTCGCGAATAGTTTAAAGAATAGTATAAAGCGATTTGCTGGCCGTCCTTCGTCGAACATAAAGCTAGTACACGTAAATAAGGCGCGCGTGACAAAAACAGTGTCGAGGAACGTCGGCGAGCGAACGAGGAACGAGAAACGAGCAAACGAGCATTTGGCTCAAGGAATATCGCGTTTCCATATGTAAATTCTTCGTACAAGCGAGTCTCCTTATATAATGCTATAGGTGCACCTGTGGAATATCGTCGAGTTAATAGTTTCATGAATTTCCACCATTTTCGTTCAACATAAACGAACATATTTCGATGATGATCGAGCGGATCTCCATCACGTTACTGTACTCAGAAAACGAGACGTTACACTTCAGAAACATTTCCGGATTTTTCCAAGTAGGCCACTGGAAATTGTAAAGTTTTTCTTCTGGCAGGTAAACCGGCGTAGAACGTTACGTCATTCCATTGGTTAGAGCCGGTACTGGTAGCCGGTGGTCAGTGGCCGGTATCCATTGTTTTCGACTCGGCTTAAACGAATGTGACCGTGGTACGCGCATTTACAATAGAAAATACGTGATACTAAGGATTTCCGTGTGGTAGAAGAACGGCCTCGGAGCGAGTATTACTTGGAAGTCTGCTGGAAGCTGCGGGGGATTCGGAAATCGACGAGAGTTCGAGCGGATGAATAAGTTGGTTTGTTCGTCGGTTCGATCACTCGCCGAGAAGAATATTTCGCGGTAAAACTCGGAGTTTCCGGGCGGGGGAGGGGGAGGGGAAGGGAAGGGGGACTCGGGGAAGCGTAGCTTACGAAAGACGCGTTCCAAAGTTGAATACTTTAGTGGGAGCCGGTTCGTTTTGTTAATAACTACCGATGTAGGATCGTGTGATATTCGGTGACGACATTGATCCGATTCACCGTTCCTTCTTTCGGATTCTAAGTGTTTGCGAAACGCACAAATGGCATGTGAACTCGAAGAACATGGGACGTCACATTCGCGGGCACTTCCCTCGGATTCGGTGGGAGTCACGTTAAATGAAACGAAAGGTATAGGCGAAAGACGCGGTTGAGAGTCTGCTGGTAAACTGGGTGCCGGAGGCAGCTCTCGCGGCAAGTGATTTCACGAAATACTCTGACCGATAATGCGCACCAATGCCGTCGACGTTCTATATCTGACAATGAGACATGCAATAGCACGGTTCTATCTCGGCAGCGTGCAACGGCGAATGGGTGGGTGGATATATCGGCCGGTGTACCAGCTAAGCGATACGTGCTATCTGACGATACACCGAGTCACCCAGAACTCGCCACTCACCGGGTTCGCTTTCGTTTTTTTATTAATACTTGTCCACCCTTTAACTCTTTCTATCCGTAGATCGACGTACGTGTTCATAATAACGAAAGAAAAACCCACACTTGTGGATCCTCCATTTTTACGCTATTATGCTTATTCTCCCATGTCGCCTTCAAAGTCTTCTTTCGGTTTACGAATCCACGCAGTGCCTCGCACGCTGACGTCAAGCGGAAGAAATCACCACCAGATCCACCAGATCCGTAGTAACCCGCGGTTTCCAGTTACTG
Organism: Nysson spinosus; assembly: GCA_910591585.2. Classification (NCBI taxonomy): domain Eukaryota; kingdom Metazoa; phylum Arthropoda; class Insecta; order Hymenoptera; family Crabronidae; genus Nysson; species Nysson spinosus. The sequence goes on along the minus strand of OU342830.1, from coordinate 13,013,694 downwards.
ACTCTCTTTCACCATCCTCGTCGTAAAAGTAAGTCTTCTCTCTCGCCCTGCTCTTTTCCATGCTCTCATTCCAATTGACGTGTAATCACGAACATCGAATATCGACTCGTAAAATACCGTGGACTAACGTTATCGCCTTTTCGATAAGAATCTTTCGAATCCCGAGTACCTCGTCATCTAAGCCATCGTACCGATACCACGTCTCTTTGTATGCACGAATCTTCAGAAATGATATTCTTCGACTAACGAAGTAAATTCTCAGTTCAACTTTTACGTGTACTTTAAAACAGTCGTTACTATTGTTATTTCTTATTTTCTGATTGAAGTACTCGCATGTAGGAACTACGAAACGCTAACTAAAGCCGTAGTATCAATGAAAATGCATCGAATATTTGAACCACGTGAGTGCTTAAAGAAGAGAGTTGAGAAGCACTGTCTCGGCGCAACTAGTCCAGATAAGGTATCGCTCGGTGGTCGGTCTGCGATAGCACTTCGCAGCATGACCCAACGTAACGCGTCCCACCGTTTCAACCCGTTCCAATCCGCTCCCCACAATGTCTTCTCCTCGTTCCCCTCGACCCCCGTTGACCCCCCCTCGACCCCCGTCGACCCCATCACCCACTCACCCCTCGCACGTTACGTCGCGTCGCATCGCATCGCATCACATCGCATGGTATCGAATTTTATCGCGCCGCAATCTAATGCTTCGCGACCCACTAATATCCGAAACATTTACTATTGTTCTTTTTTTATAGAGAAAATTATTAGTCCATAAGCTCCGTGTCGTTTAGGCCAATTCGTTATGCTGTATTACAAATCGCTATAGGAAGCCTGTATCGATAAGTGCATACTCTATGCTCTCATATATGTACTTTATCTTGTAATTCCTGACTTGCTTACGAAAAATAAATATACACGTCGGTGGCGATGCTACTTGGTTCGGTAGTTTGACGTTGCCGTGATTTCTGACATGATATTGGTGAGAGATTGGTAGTGAGAGAAACGGAGGAGTCGGATCCTTTGGCGATAGGAACCGTCTGGTAGTAGTAGGAGAACGTAGCGTAACTCTCCTTGATAGGGTAATCTTTCGCGGGTAGAGATTAGCCAAGGACGTGGAGATAAACTTCGGCATTGTTAACACGGCCTCGCTTCACCTTCGTAGAACGTCGTTCATTCACATCTCTTTTTCTCGTCTCTCGCGCAACGTTGGACGTGGTCGATGTTCGCGGTTTTCTATGCACTCGCGTTAGTAACTTGTTCCGCGAATGTTGACGATCAGGTAGAGCTAGTTGAAAAGTGAACACTGGAGTATCAAGGATACGTTGAGTGTAATGTTAACGTGAAGTGGAACGTTAGGGTGGAAAAGAATGAGGAGTTTCTTCTTTTCGCTGTTCCACCGGGTGAAGCACCTGGAAGAAGGTTTATGGGGGTTGCGCGCACGTCCTCTCCAAACGTCGTAGACGTTTTTCTCTTTGTCGGAGGGAGACAGCTGAACAACCCGCGTGTCAAAGCGTTCGTCGTCCCTGGGTCTTTGCTTGGGTCCGGGCCAGTGATAACGCAGAAAAATGTCGGTTAGTTTCCCATGCGTACTGAAACGGAAACACCTCCGGGCTGGTTGGGTGGTTTGCTTGCACGGTGTACCCTCGTTGGCCCTGGTGCTACTTCGTCCGGCAGAGATGCGGGTGTTATCGCGTGTTCGTAGGTCGTCAGTAGGAGAGAGAGATATCGTGTCTTTGGTGTCTACGTTTGGTAAATCGTGTTCACCGTTCGCGGATCAACTCGAACGGAACACGTAGAGGCACATGTTTCGTTGTTGATGATAGATCATCTGAAAGTTAGTACACGATAAAAGCTCGTAACAACGAATGTCTTCTGGGAGGAGGATACCTTCGAGGAAAGAGTTTTCAGGAAGTCTGGTAGGCAGGCTGCGGCAATCGATTAGGAAAACAAATCTCTCCATGTTTCACGACTCCCAAGAGGTTTCGTGGCTACCGAGCGCGAAAGATGGTCAACAAACGGTGGATCGTCTAAGAATATTGGCAGGCACGAGCGAAAATCATACGGTTTAAACTCTCGTGAGTAGAACATCCCGTAGCCTGTAGCTCTAAGCCTGAACGCGTATCGTGTCCCAAGAGGATCGAGAACCGAAAACGCCCCCGACACTCGACCGCTTATCATCCTCTGCCAGACCAGTCTCTACGCCCTGTCAAAACATATCCTTCTGAAACACAACCTTCCGCTCTTCTTCCTTATGATCGCCAAACCGCTCACTCCCATTTATAATGTTCACTATCTGAACAAATAAACAGTACGATATTTAGCGCTGGCTAACTCGTGTTCTTTCGATTGTGAGAACAAGGAACGTTCGTAGGAAGCTGCGTTAAATGTTGGGAGAAACTGCCGCGTAAGATTTTATGGCTGTGCCATAAGGAAGTGTCGCGGTACGAGCAATTGTTTCCAGCCGCGATACGGCCAATCGACGGCAAACAGCAATTAAAGCTTAGAATGCCTCTAAAGGTTCTGTTCCGTCGCCTTGAATTTCTTACCGGGGTTTCGGTATCAAAGGATTAAACCATAGCTCAAGGTTTAGGTATCCTATATTATGCAGAAAATAAGCTGCACTATTGTCTTTAAATCGCGCGTCGATTTAACGAACTTTGTTTTCTACGATAATCACCGTCGGATCGGCGGAACGACGGATCGACGGATCAAGAGATCGAAGGTCACGATACTCCACTTCTACGAAGTAATGCCATCTGTGACCCGCGATCTGAACGCGGTTTGCGCGTGCATATTAATTTCGCTGATTTCGTCAATTTTCAGTGTACACTTTTTTTTCTTAATTAGTAAACCAATGCAATAGGAACGTGTCATTTCTTAGCACACCGTAGTCGAGGGATTCGGATTTTGCTTAACACGTTGAGTGCCACATTGAAATCCGTGTTATACGATACCTCGCGATATGCGTCCGTAACGTCTATATAACGTAAAAAATAAAACTGTTTGAGCGCTTTACGATACATGGATTATTTTACATCGTTATCGTAACGTTAAAAAATGTTGAAAATTTCACGAATATTAACGATATATTATATTTGTTTCGAATTTGAGTAATATTGGTGTCGGTGATTACCGGTGACCATGGCGGTTCAACGTGCTAATAATGTTCGTGATGAAACTTATTGATCCGTGGTAATAACCAATACTCGAGTGTCTTAATTCCGTATGCTGCTACTTACGAATAAAGTAGGAGATAGGGAAAGGAGAACTTGTACGGAGAGTAGAGAAGAGGAGAGATTAGAAGGATCGGATATTGGGATATATAGAGGCGAGGTGGTAGCCCATAAATTGGTAATCCAGCATAACAAAGGACCGCCGTAAAATAATAACGAGGCAAATATTTGTGGTCTGTCCCTCCTCCCGAGAGGGTTGGTGCGTGGTTGCGCACCGCGCGGTGTGTCCTCCGTTATAATCCCCCGGGGATTCCCCTTTGCCGATTCACAGCCTCAAAGAACGAACTTCATCTAAAAGAGTTGGTGAAACTTCTTCACCTACGAGAATCAGAATGCTGGAAAATTCATTTTTTCCAAGTATATAATAGAAATGTATTTTCGAGATTTAAGTAATATTTATTAAATGCGAGGTACTATGCTCGACATAGGGGCGGCACGGGGGAAGGGGTTCTCCCTCGCTTTTCCCTCGCTCCGCTTTTTTCTTAACTAATGTAGATTCCGTTATCGGCTTGCCGGGAGTCCAGCAGCGAAACCGGATGTCCGCCCGCGCAGGATGTGACGTCAGGGCTGCCGCCAGCAAGCGAAGTACCGTAAACCTGGCCGTTGTTCCCTGCTTGCACCGCAAACACTTACATTCCCTTTCTTCCTTCTTCGTCTCCATTTACTTCTTCGCGTTGAATCTTTGCGGAAAGTCGGCTATCGTCGGAAAAAATCTCAGCATAAAAATGGACATTAATTAATTTCAATTTCTATGATATGAGAAACAAGGGATTTTAAGGGACGTTCCGTGATCGAAGGGAAATGTATTTTTACGTGCGAAAGCTAGGTCTCCGGGATGGGATTTCTCGAAGGCTTTGGCAAACACGAAATCGCGTTTGTAAGAAAACAAAGGAGCAGTATCCTAAGAGGGATCTATGCCGTGCTCCGGTTTCTCGATTTTCTAGGTCAGAGAAATCGTCCATTTGTTTACAGTGACGGGTGTCTTCGGCACGAGGCCCGGGTGTCGAAAAGCCGCAAAAATAACACTCGATCCTGAAACCATTCGAAAGGCTGCGCGATCCTTGGCACCAGTCGTTTCAATGTTTCGATTCCTTCTTAAGTACTCAACCTCGTGGGTTGAGTACTTAGGAAGGAAGAATTTGGTTCCATAACCGTCGGGCTGACTTTACGATTTTGACTCTTCGAATACTAATCCACACGTAGGTTAATATACGACGGCGAAGAGGTCCATGTAAAAAGAGAACGTAAACCAACATAAAATAATATCTAGCAGAACTAATAATTCGGTCCGAGCCACCCAGCTGCCATCTTTCCTATGAAAATTTAAAAGTCTCCTTTGCCTTAATACCCCATTACGCCTTTCGATCTTAATATACTGGTGCACCGTTTTCGACCTTTGACCCAGCGAGGACTGATTTACTGCTCTCTTACCGCTCTCCTCTCGAAACCTCGGGACGACTCTCCTTTCGAAACCTTTCCCCTTTCATTTCCCACATCGCCTTCTCTCCCTCTCTCTCTCTCTCTCTCTCTCTCACACACACACTTTGACCCTCTCGCATACGAAATCCCTGAACTCTCCGAGTTACGGACCAATTCCGAGCTATCGATAAATCGACCTCTTTCCTTTCGTAATCATCCATTTTTCACCCTCACGGGATCGTTTTTCGGAATTCCATTTCGAACCTTACACTCGATTGCTTTTACCGAAAGCGATCGGTAGCCTGTACAACGAAAGTGAAATTCTTCCTCGACGCATAACAAAACACGGAAAACACGTCGGAAACATTAGTGTTTACGCGAGCGAGCCGTAAATTGTCCGATGGAAAAGTTTTCATGCTAATGAGTCTGCGCTCGTTGAAGGCTCCGTAATTAGCGGTATTTACGAGCGTCCGATTATCTGGCAATTATGTTTACGCGATGCTCTCATTGCATTACCATTTTGATATTAAGGTCGTAGTTGTCCGTTACGCTGCGACCTATTTAATGTTCGCTAAAAGAATTCACACAAATATGGAATAGTAGGGACAAGGTGGTTGTGCCGAACGAAAACGGTGACTGTCCCACGTCGGACAGTTTTCCGCGTGCCGAAACTGCTCGGTCGTGCGTCTGGTGTTTGTCAGTTTGCGAGCGGTCCACATGAGATGTCTCTCCTACGACACGTGTCGTATTTGTGCGTGTTGTGTCGCGTTTCATTGCGTTGCGGCGGTGCGGTATGCGATGTGGCGACTTCAAACCGCTATGGAAACTTGAGAGGAAATCATTGTGGCGTGGGTTTGGAGAGAAACAGGTGGTTGGATCGTAAGGTTTGCTTTGCCCAGGCAGCACCCCGCTGAGAGATTCGATAGGCGCCCGTCTACCGACATGAATTCTTTGCCGGTTCTCCTGTTACGGCACGCAGTCTGTCTTTCGTTATTTCGCGGCTCTTAGCGGTTCAAAGTTCCCCGCGAACTGGCCGAGAGCGATCGGCTCGTAAAACGACTTGCAATACGGCTCATAGTACCAACCTGACATATCACACTCCTCGGTGTGAACTTTTAAGAAGCACGTCTATCCGCTCGTAAACCTTTTTTTCTTCGGTAGAGGATCCCGTAAAATGTGGCTTCGGTCAATCGTTTTCTCATCTCTTTAACAAGTTGTTTCTATTAATATCTTTGAATTAAGTTACCAAAAATCGGTACGAAACGAGGAGAATTCTTGATAAATTCACCCGCGACTTTTACTATTAATTATCTCGAATTAGCATTTTTTAGTTGGGAATTCTAGAAATAAAATCACGAGTCCTTTGGTTTCATGTTTACTTAGTGTATATCTTGGGAAATGGAAAATCGGGAGGGGAAAATGAAAAATAAAATCCGGTGGAAAGACCGCTGCAGGAACTAGGGGAAATGGCAAATACGTAGATTCTTGCTTGGTTCAGGCGACAGTCCACTTCCGGTGTGGTTTATAGCACCTTAAAACTCTCGGCTTGTCGGTATTGTTTCTTTCCTCCTTTCTTCCTTTCTTCCTCCCGTCGTTCCTTCCTCGAAGGCGTTGCTAATGATTCAAACGTCGCGCACTCGCGTCTTTTCTCCTCTTAATATTTGCTTTCCTTCCCTGCTCGAGACCTTTCGTATCGGGTTCCTCGTGTAAAGAGGACTCGTCGGATCACTCCAGTTGCTAACCCACAGCCATGTATATTAAACATGCTAGTACAGACCTTCCTTGTGCCTTCTTTTGCCTTCCTGTTTATCGACCGACTAAATAACCGAGAATAATTAACGCTTGATTATTAAAACCCTTTGCACTCGGTGGCGATTCTCGGTCGCCATTCACTTTATTGCGGCAACACGCGTGGTGACCGAGGGGAGACATTAAGATTTTCTCCAGTTACATTTTGTTATTGAACATTAAATCACCGACAACTGGAGTCAATTTTAATGTCGCCTCAACAGTAGCTTCTCGAGTGCAAAGGGTTAATTTATTTACCGAAACATGTTCTTAAGTTCGATAAGAAAGAATGATGTTAAGTTGTAAGGGTCTCTCCGATAAGAATGTAGCTTGCTTAGTCATTGGTAATTGTACAGTTTTTACTTACGATTAGTACATTCGAGTTCTTCCAAAAAAGGCGGACATATTCCGCAATAATTCGCGACATACGTCTCGAACAGAGCAAGAGGCAACCTATAAATCTTGGACTACGAGGTTTGTTTATAACAACGTTACAGATAAACCGGACCAGTGTCTCCAAGATAAATAGGGGTTGCTGACCTCTCAACCCCTTTTTACAACTTCTTAGCGTCCCTATGTTTCTAGTCTTCTGCCGTCGTCTCAGACCCCTCCACTCCACCCTTCTCACTCTTTCTCTCCCGCTCTTCGTCCCTTCTTCTCTGCCTCCCTCTGTTCTTGTCTCTCTTTCTCGCTTAGTCTCTCCCCCAAGTCGTTAGCAGGAAAACCGAAGCGAAGCAAATTTCTAAGGAGCAACAAGTATCCGTTGATCGATATATTAGGGTTTGATGGCCGGGTAACGTGTTCTATAAAGAACTATGTTGGAAGGAGAATTAATCACGGATGACATCGATTAATTACTCCGCGGAAGTATCTATTCGTGTTGATGGCCTCTTAAAATCAAAGTGGATATCTCTGGTCGGTTTTTTTCTCGACGTTGGTACACTTCGAAAATCCTTATCTTAGATGGCGTTGTGCTTTGAAGATTGCAGTGCAAGTGGTTCTGCAGTGCGATGTTAAATTGGTGAGGGAATTATGGCTCAGTATTAGAGAAAAGTTAAGTTGAAAATCATAGATGGTATACGATAATATCGTAGAAAAGAAGAAGCGAACTGGTTGCGTCCGTTTCTGGTAGTCCACTGAGTCTCCGCAGCCGTCTTCGGAATTTTATGAGTTTCTTTTTTACCGGCCATTAGTAGCTCGAAACGAATCGTGATTTAGGGTTCGGAACGGCCAGCAATTTCGACAAGGGTCGTGACACGTACCTCGTTCGAGCATCCATCTCGTTCTGATATCCTTCGATATCTTACGAAATATATCGTGAAATCCAACGATGTAAAATGGAAGAGAATTTTTCGAGGTAATTCCAACTCCTCTCCCTCTCTCTCTCGTTCACTCATTGCGCGCGTGAGACACCGAGTACGAACGCAAGAAGAGAGATAATTATTGTCTGGTCGCGTGTCGCTCTTATCATCTCCTACCTTCTACCTCCTAAGGTGACCGTCTGATGAATCTTCCTCGAGATATCGAGATATCCAGATACCAAGTACAGATCCAGATATCCATGTAACGACGATTTCGATCGCGGTACGCGAAGAAGGTCGAAGGTCGAAGATCGCAGGTCGGAGCTCCATTTAATGAAATACAGTCCGGATTCTTTTCGAGTTAAATGACTTGTGGCTACTCACAGAAGCTTAAATATTTGTGGACCGCAATGGAATATTTTCGAACGTCATTTCTCGGGTATAAGAATTTCTTAACGATGAAGAGATTTGTAAAGTAGACTTTGAGGGGTTCGAAAGATTAGAGCGTGTTCGGAGAAAATACTGAACGAGGAGGAACGCAGAGTTGTTCGAAAGGGTTCTCCACCGGGAATACTTGCGAATACTTACTCGGTGATGTGATTGCACAGTGGATATCGCTGGCTAATCGACGGGACATCGAGATCCATGGGAGTGTAGATAACGGTTATCTTAATGGCCGACATCTCACGGCATTTTACGGCGATACTTCATCCAGGAGATCTCTTTTCCGAGGATGAATCGAGTTTCTTATTCGAAGTACTTTCTGCGCACGCTTACGATTAGTTCCAGGTAACGCGTGCCTCTACTCTCGGAATCGGTAGCTGATACGATATACCTCCGCGCGTTACGAACAATGGACGTTACTAACTAATATTATTCGCGTACTGGCAACAGGATTACTCGAGATAAAGGCTCCATTCAATCTCTGAAAATCTCTCGGTTGGACGGCATCGATACGAAGATGCCTCGCTCGCCTTCCATCGTGGATAACAGAGACCGTTTTTATGGGCCGAGGAAGATAAGAAGTTAACCTCCGACCCCGATCTTCAAAACCTCTTCCGTTCGATCACTACGACCCGAAAACCGACTCTCGTCTTTTGGATCCAACCATGTTTACGATCCAATGGCCTTCACCAATTTTCATGCCAATCTCCTTTTTCGTCCCATTCTTTCCTTCTCCGCCGTTTCCACGTAAATCCACTCGCAAGAAACAAATATAAATCTTGTTGAGATGTGAAAGGTGGAGGAGGACAAAGTCGCGCGGAGAATGAGAGAAGAATGATTTTCTCTTCTCTCCTCGTACGTAGAAAACTTTTTACGTAGCATTCTGTGAAAAACGTCGCGCAACATTCACGCTCCAAAGTTCGCGTCCGTCACGCGCGCTTTCAATCGCAATCGCAACGTCCAACTTACTTTCCTCTTTCTCTATTCCCCGAAGAATACGTTGGGAGATCTTTGGATCGAGAGTATAATTGATTCGATTTGATTCGATTCGAGAGGATATCGATAGGAGGCGGGGGAGACAGGGAGGGGATGTGGGAGGGTGGAGTTTGTATCATCGGATGAGAAACGGTGGCAGTCTTTATGGTGGAAGAAGCCAGGAATGATTAATCGGGGTCGTGGCATAGCCAAGCCTCCCGTTTTTCAGGCAACAATGGAAGTTCTTTCGTGATAAAGCTGGTGAGCCGGGAAACCGTTGCAATGCTATTCTCGATCATCCGTTGATCAGCCATTGATCAGGCGTGGATCAGTCCTCTGAAATATTCAGGAATACCTCTCACCACGTACACTCCGATGCGTAACCCGATAATACGAGTGAAGATACACGAAAGTTTCGTGTACGCACGCACTTTGCATTTCGTTCGTATTACGCGGTCGGTGTGAGTTGTACTTGGATCTTTCATGAAAAAATATGTTTTTTAATAGAATTCGCCTCGGAGCACCGTCAGATAAACCACCGAGCCTGACCTCTCCAATTCGATTGGGTAACGTCAATAAGGTCGGTTCAATGTTAAACGGTCGATATACCGTCTTCGAGGGAGAGATATGGCCGCGTCGTCAATCACCGTTTCACCCAGACTCTCTCTTCGATCCGTTCGATCCACTCGATCCACTCGATTAAGACAATTTATGTCAGGAAAATTTATCATTGCGATTTATGGCAGACCTTTATGTGAGGCTAGGTATCGTTTACGACGCTAAAGCGTAAAAAATCTCTAGCCAAATTCGCAGCTACCGATTAAGAAGCATTCTAATTGCTTACATTCCTGAAAATCGTGAATACATTTTTAGGTTGCTCTTTCTAGCGGGAAGAATAGGTAGCGAAGTGCGGTGTATATTTGAAGAATAAAATCGTTATGGACTCGGCTCGTTGGTCCTGAAACCGGCTGACCCTCGCCGATTAAAAATAATATTTTTATCTCCGTGGGAGAACCGCTCGCGAAACAACTCGCGTTCTTCGATCTCTCGATCCCTCGATCCCTCGAACCCTGCACTCATCCGCGACCTCCTTGCTGCCAATGTAAACGACGCTTTTACTCTTTGCTTCCCCACCCTTCCACCTCCTCCCACCTCCTCGGAGAGCGTCACGCCGTGTCCCGCTTCGTTGGACGCTCCTCGTACGGGGAGAGAGTGCGTGAGTGCGTGCTACCACTAACAAACAGTAGATAAGGGCATTCGGTTATTTTTGTAACGCACTGGCTAGCAACAGTTTCTCTTGGTGTCATTGGTATATTCCAATTTCAATGGATCTAGATGAACGCTTCTCACTGGGATCAATAATAAACTCATGTTTAACACGTTGAGCGCCATGCCGAAGTCCGTGTTATACGATACCTCGCGACACGCGTCCGTAACGTCTATATAACGTTTAAAAATAAATCTATTTAATCCTTCTACGATAATGGGTACTTTACATCGTTATACTGACGGTAAAAGTATGACAAATTTTATGATTATTAGTGATATGTTTGATTCGAGTTTTAGTAATATTGATATCTATATCGATACATGTAATTAATATTGTCATACCGTCATGGCGTGGAATGTGTTAATAAGAGTATATTACGATGAGAGATTTGATTTTTTTTACAGCATTTATGGATGCGGGATTAGAATTTACTTAATCAGATCATTTCCCTCCATTTAATTTAATATGAAATGCTAAATTAACGAGTTAGAGTTATTAAAATACTCGATGATTCTGATATTCCCAGCTAGTTTGGAGCATGAATTATTTATTTAGAACATGATTATATTTTAAAAGCGTTCTGTAACGTTCACAGTGTTGGTCGAATATATCGAGGGAGCCACGGAGCAGCAAATGTTGGAGGGCACCCGAGAAGCCCTATTAGGTGACATCAAGAAGGAGGAGATCGAGGGGGAGGAAGAGAAGGAGAGAGATGGTGTTTTGGAAGAGGCGGCAGAGAATGAAGCGGTAGCGATGGAGATGAAAGAAGGGAAAGAGATGAAGAAAACAAAGAAGGCGAAGAAGATGAAGGAGACGTTCGAGGTGAAGCTAGAGCCGAAAGGAAAGATATTGATAAAGACTGAGAAGACTACAGAGTTTGATCTAGTTCAATTGGAAGAGCAGCGACTACAAATGCTGGCGCAACAACAACTCGAAGAACAACCGCGGCAGCATCTTCACCAGATCCAGTTGGAATTGCAACCGCATCCGCATCCACAAACAGGATCGGAGCAACAGCAACGAGAGCAGCAGCTCGTGTACGAAGGAAACGAGGAAGGTGGGGATGACGTGGGCGTGCTGGAGGCGGGACAGCAGGAAATTGAAAATGGCGCGTTGGTAGAGCCTACTACCGACGAGACTGTCAATATTATTATCGGCAGCGAAGACAAGGATGATCCGAATACTGCCTATACCCTTCACCAATTCGAATACCAACAAGGGCATCGGCTACTGCAAGGGAGGCAAGTCATTCTCAAAACTTTTTATGATATTCTAATGCAATTCGACCACCGATTTCTTTTTAATGCACTCGACGTTCAAAGAGCAGGTATTTTCACTGCTAAATTATCCGTTCGCGATAGACTTGTTCTTCGCTTTGTACATATTTTCCATTACTTTCGATAAACGTTTAGTTGCATATTGTTGAAAGGAAATCGACATTGAAAAGGCAAATTATTTTTAAATTATTGTTTAATCAGTGAGACTGGCGATAAGGGGGTACATTGATGATCAATCGTTATATTGCAGGGATGTTGATATTAGGGAGGAGAGACAAGAACAGTTACAACAGCAACAGGTTCAGCAGTCCCATAACCACCACCATCATCATCATCAACATCTACAGCATCTTCACCACCACCAACACCAACACCAACAGCAGCAGCAGCACCACCACCACCACCACCACCAACTCCTCCATGAAGAGCAACAACGACACCAGCAAACGCAGTACGTCCAGCTAGGGGCAAGAGAGGTCCCGATTCCCGAGGGAGGGGATAACCGACACTCGAGCGAGGCCTCCGTCCCGCTCGATGGAAATCGGTCTGCCAGTCACATGCCTCGCTCCACGATGCATCGGTACGGTACTGAGACGCTCTCACCCACTACAACCGATCATCACCACCATCATCACCAGCAGCAACATCACCACTTGACGGATGTGCATTCGCACGCGGCACTATCGAATCATCGTCATCTAGAGGAACAACACCATCAGCATCAACAGCACCACGCGCATTCTCACCATCAGCAACAACAACACCAGCATCATCATTCGCATCATCATCATCAAGAAACGGACGAAGACGTGGATAGAGTGAGCGGTATAACTGCAGCCATGAGGGGTGCTCGAGGTGATTTTACTCTCGGAGTGCTGTTCCCTACTCTCAGCACGGTAAGCAGTGGTGGATCCGCGAGTACGGGTGGTAGTGGTGCGAACCATCATCATCATCAATCGCATCATCTGGATGACGTGCTTCCGGAGGATCCATATCTTCAACATCCGATACGAACGACGGGTGGTGGTAGTAGTAGCGGCGGTGGAGGTGGCGGTGGATCGGACTGTGCCACTGGTGGTGGCGGTGGATCACCGCCAATCAGAACCGGTAGTTCACCCGGCTCCAGCCGAAGTCCCCACGAGGAACAGGCTCTTTCCTCGCCCCATCGTCAGGTTCAAATGGACGGTGGTTACAGTCCCACTGATCAATCAAGATTGCAACCTTTGACACACTTGACCGCGATGCAACCGGCCTCCTCGGTGCAGAGCAATCATGGCCTCCAAGAAGCCGCGGATCGTGTCTCCGATCAACTCTATATGGATTCGATCTACGCCCATCACTCGGTGGGTACGCCGCATCATCATCAGGACCATGATCAGGGTTCTTCGACACCCCATTCGCCGAGCGGTCCGCTCACCAGGTTAGTCTACTCCATTCATTTTCTGACCCCTTTCTTTCAAAAGACTGCTCCTCTTCGATTACACTGTGGTTTTATTATTTCTAATCTCGTATGGTGTACGGTGTGCAATCTACGATATATGGTGAATGGTGTGCGATGTGCGGTGAACGGTGAACGGTGAACTGTAGGAGGTGAAGGATGAGCCCATGCGACTTCACCAAACGTGATACATTTTCGTCGATATTTTTTCTGATCTATCAAAAATTGTTTGCTTTATTAGAGAAAATTCTAGCTAAAAAATGAGTAGTTCGAAAACCACATTTATATGGAAGCAGTACTTAAATAGTTGATAGGAAGGCGCTTAGCCGTAAAGCGATAAAGGTTCTAAAGCGCGGTCGTCCAGCGTGAAATCGTGATTCCTTCGAGAATTCCCACTCGTAGACTCGTGTGTCGATAACCCCTGCGAAAAGGAAGTTCGCGTGTTTAAATCAGAGTTGATTGTTTTGATCGTAATATCCGAAATTTTGCATCGTAAAATATGAGGTATTGGTAAAATAACAGAAGTAAATAGGGGGTGATTTCCGAGAAGAAAGGAAAGCAGATATCAGGTAGTCGAGGTTAGGCTTTGCTGGGCAGAGAGGTAGGTAGGTGGGGAGGGAGGGAGGGAGGAAAAGGAGCAGGCAAGCACGCGTGTACGCGCAAGCTAAGAAAGGTCGCGGTACACTAAGGTATAGGTACACGTCATACGGTTCACCGTACGCAAAAATATTTACACGACAGATTAAGGGCTTTCCGTACTTCTAGGTTTGTATACGTAGGCGATATAAAAGCGAAAACAAAGCAATACAAAGGTGAGACAGTATGATGCCCTCTTGCTAACAATGCCCTATGCTAACAATATTGCGAAAACCTAGAGCGTCGTCATCTGTTTGTCGACTCGTCGTTCGAACCACAAGTTATACTCCTCTATAATACCAAATCTATCTACTTACGTAAATTTTCATATCCATACTATTCTTTTGCACCTTTTTCCAATTCTTTCTTTCACTGCAGCTTTGCTTCTTTCTCTTCTTAACCCTCTTCTGCCGGCTTTAATTCACTTCGAAGGACGCATGCGCATTATGATTGCGTTTCGAGTGTCGCGAGAAAAGTTTCGAGATACATCGAAGTGAATTAATCGAATTTTGTTCAAACGAAGAATATCGAACTTTCAATCGTGCGTCTTTAAGTTCTTGATACTCCGTCACCTTTAACTTTCTCCTGGGAAGGTAGTGAAATTCGTTGACTCATCTTATTGTTGGAAAGAAAGGAATCTGAGCATTTCGGGTGATGGTCATGTTTGTCTAATTACCGTATCATATTTGTTTATTAAGAGGAACGAAACCCGAGAGCAAAGGACTCGGAGTCATAAGTCACTTGGACGTTCGGTGGTTTGTCCTTCTCTGAATCATCGGTGACTATGAATTTCTGACCATTGTTTTCCCAGAAACTTCAATGGATCTCCTATCAGATGATACGTAACGTTCTCAAACAATGCACGTTTCTCAGTTGCTTGCTTCGACAATAGTTTTTCATCGACCATTTTGACAAAACTCGTCAAATGCATGATTACTTTTAGTTTGCCATTTTTGTGATTCCTTAGAAGAAGGAAAGCAAAGGATGCAGTATAAGCTTCATCAAATGTCGTTTGGATAGGCGGTTAAGAAACAATGAATTTTGTTATAGTTGATAATTTCTTGAGTAATAATCGGCTTTAGTATGGATATAAAATTGATACGTTCTTGCTGAAACGAGAGATACTGTTCAAAAGTGTTTGTCTATTAGTAGATTTCGGGAATGTTTCGTCAAACGAATAAATAAAGTGAGAATTTGGCGCGTCGATTTGCGCCGGTAGTCATTGTTAGTGGATCGCGATGCACGAAGTAGGGTGATACTTCCGCGGTGGGGAGTTGGTTCTGAGCGTAAGAGGGGAGTAGAACTGACACGAAAGAAGGAAAAAAGAAGGGTGGAAGGGAGCGTTCGACGGAAGGGGAAATCCTGACCACGTTCCGAGGTCCTCCGACACGCCACATTCGATTCGACGTGTCGTGCACTCCGCCGGATTCTATTCCGCGCTCAGTTCTTGTCGGCTCGGTGACAGATACGGGACAGTTTCGTACAACTTTGTTTTTGCTTTTCTTTTTCCGTTTCCTCTCTTTCTTTTTTCGTAATCGTTTTCGCGTTGCGCTCGTCCTCTTGGTTTCCTCCAACGGGAGGACGCGCGATTACCACCATTGCGAGAGGAGTCGTTCAACCAGACTTCGAACTACACTCTGGCTTGCCACCAATCTTCCCACACATCTTGCCAATCATCGATGGAAAAATGTAGTGAGTTTTTTTGCCTTTTCTTTTTCTTTTTCTCTTTTCCATATTTTCATCCCTTTCCAACTATCACCACGCATAGAGATTGATTTAAAACGTATGATCCTTGGAAACATATAGATAGCTTGGGTACCGTTTAAGTTCAGCCGCAATGAATTTGATTCATTCGGTTGCACCTTCGATTACTTTCTACCGCAGAATCATTTTGCGTCTTGATAATTGCAAAAAATATGCTCGCTCGCAGACGAGTTTATCGGCTCTACTTGGTTAACCGCTCGTCCCCGCGATATCGGTTGACCGTGTCAATTATTACTTTCTTTCTCTCTCTCTCTCTCTCACTTTCTTTCTTTCTTGCTTTCCCGGATTTGTTGCGTCGCGTCGCATCCCGTTCCATCCATCATCCGTCTACCACCGCCTCCTCCCTCGGCGGTCGCCACGCGCAGCATCCATCCTTTTATCGGCATTTCTATACTCACGAAAACAAAGCGAATGAGTAAAAGGACGGGCAGGGGTCGGAGGTGAGGTGTAACGGAAAATTTGATAGGATTACTGCAATGCCGTGTTCGCAAATAAGACTCGTGCGTGTGAATACTTGCAGATTCGGCTACGTATACGGGGTTACTTAGTTTTCTGGAGTTTCGCGGCCCGCATATTTCATTTTTTCTAATAACACACGTAATTCGAATACTCCGTGTTTCTACTTTAGTACGTTTCTCCATGCAATCGAACATTTTGATTTTCCGTTGGCCCGCTAGTCCACGAGTATCGTGAGAAACCTCTCAGCTTATCGACTCGTTGGATTCAGATTGTTGGATGGCACCACGGGACTATAACCCCGGCTCGCTGTCAACCTCCCTAGATTGGATTTCGCGAAATCTGCATTCCTTCCGACACTCTCTGCCTTTGCTCTTTTCTTTTTTTTTCCTCGGGATCATTTCATTCGCCGTTGGTCGTTCGCCGTTCATCTAAATTAAGTCTACGTGAGTCTATATATAGTGCGACAAAAACGATGTCTAACAATAAATCTTATATCGCAATGCTTTGCGAATGAATTGAGTCGAAGCTTAAATAAGTAGCTAAATCGTAGATGCTCTAAATTCAAAGCATCAAAGGAAGCGCATAATTGTTTGGCACCCTTAGTATATGTTAAAGGAAACCATATTTGGTTTAAAGAGTAGTAAATAAAAAACGGTGGGTGGTTCGTACAGGGTAACGGAGATTATATAGTAGATCGAGATTAGCGGAGGACGTGGTAATTAAGAGAGCCCGGAGATTCTCGGAAGGAACTCGAGCTTCGGTATTGAAACCTGGTGCGCGTGCACGCATGTAAGTGTATACACTAAATAAAACGTGGGTACGGCAGTTACTAGTATTCGAGCTGTGTATACACATTCAAGAAAGGTTATGATCTCGATTTCCGTTAGCCTTACGTCACTGGTTAACTGTCCTTCTTTAATCGTTCGATTTTCCGAACGACACAAATATTTCCTGGAAGCATTAAGCGATAAGATCCGTGCGCCGAACTTGAAGGTTCCGTGAAAAAGCTTTCTCCCGTTTGCGGGAAGAATGCTCGACCGCAAGAACCTAAGGATAGCATTAACAGGATGGATCGGTTGGTTGCATTCGGAAGGTGGAAATGTACGCGTGCTAGTTGATCATCATTTCCTCTTCAAGTACCGCTTGAGCAAGTTTTAAAAGCACCTGGTTGCACCTCGTTGCACCTGGTGTATTTAGCGTGTGGTACATAGCTGAATAAAGAAGACCACTAATTTCTTCGTAGAACCCCTAGAATTCCAGTTAGTCAGTGGCATCTTTGTGGGTGGCACCATGGTGGTGGTCGTCGCGTAGGAACCGTCGTTGAGTGTTCCGCAGCACTTAACCGCTTTAGCACTTACGGCAAACTCTATTGTCGAGCGCGTGTCGCGTGTATTTTGCACGTGTCCACGAGAATTTGCGAACCGTTAGAACGTTCCGTGCATTTACGAGTTCCATCATCCAGTTGGACAACCAGTCTCTCGACCTTTGGCAATGCGTTGTACGACAACGTAAATTGGCCACGTTGCCGGTGGCCCGGATCGGATGTCGCGTTCGCGATTATTCCTACCGGCTTCTCTTTGCTTAACGTTCCATTCGGGCAGGTTATTCAATTCTAATTGGAACGTGTACCCTCAAGCTTCGTCCGAAATAAAATACCTAGATTTTCAATGTCTCTATTAACGAGGTACGGTTACTTTCCGTTGGGTCGAGAATTGTTTGACTACAGATATTACGTGTCCCCGTAATTGACGTGCCGCGAGAAAGGCACGCGCGCACATTTGCTTATCGTTGTTTCCTTTCGGCAGATGCTCACGGTCTCGAAGATTCCAGTGGAAAAATGTACGGGGAACAGTCGCGGTCGGGGTCGGTGGTAAAGAGACCGTCAAGCACGTAACGGTTCGATGAAACGTGTCCAAAGGATCGCGAGAATCGTCGTCAAGGTCACGCTGATATCGACAATGACGTGAACTCGCGCGCCTTTCGTCATTTGGTCGCGTTTTGCCAGTTTCTCCCGTTTACATGTTTTGCCTGTTTTCTTTTCACATTTAGCCACGACCAGTCGTTCGTTAGCGTTTTACCAGAGGATACGTGTCCGCTCTTTCCGCCCGCGAGCTCTATCTCAGTAATTGAGAAAACAAGTGGAACGGAAGTTTCATTTTGAAGAGGGAACGTAAACTAAATTAGAGCGTTTTGAATTTAAAATCATGAGTGTGAGCGAGCGGGAAGGGCGACGGTAGGGGACCCCCCGTAGGCGGTGATAAGGCGTTCGCTTCCTACCGTACGGATAAGAAGTGACGTTTGTGTCGAGAGGTGAACAAGGGGTAGACTCAGGAAAGTCGTTCGTGGTGTTCGGATGGCCGGTCAGCCAAAACCAAGCGATGTTAATGGTAATGGAGTAGTTGTGTCATTGATCCGCCGGTAGTTGTCGAGGAAGTGGTATCCGGAAATGTAGGAAAGGGTTGTAGCTTTGACTTTTCGGTGTTGGCACGCGCGAGCCCGCATCGCCCGACCGGAACTCACCTTTGCTACCTCTGGTCTTTCCGCTTATGTCTCCTTTTAGAAATCTATCTCTGAGGCTCATTCGCATTTCAGTTGTTAACAATTATAAAGCTATATATCTGGAGATTGAATTCAGGACGCGGAGATTCGTGGGCGGGTAAAATTCCCTTGGGTAGGGGCGTATAAAACTCTGGAAACGAAGAGAGACGGATAGAATGTGTGTGTGAGCTTATTATTTATAAGAGAAACGTTGAGTATTGAAAAGTTTTCAAGGAAAGATAATAATGTTTTAGCTCGCCGTTGTATCGCAGTATGAGCGGCGTTGGAACGATGACAGCGGGAGCCGGATCAGGTGGTAGCTATGCTCTGCCATACATGACAAGCAGTCCCACTGAACTCACCGCGTCTCCTCAACAACTCTGGAATACCCAAGGTAAGAATCTTTGTTCTTTATTCCAAGATATTCGATAAAATATTCTTAGCCTCGTCCCGTTTCATAAATTCTCACCCCTGTTTTCTACTACTATTTTTTATCGTAAGCAGAGAATGAGAAGTAAAAAAAAAATAATCGGGAAGATTGGACTGTTGCAGGATTAGCCGGCGCGCTTCCGTCAATGACGGAGGATTACGGTAGCGGAAAGTCGCCGGCGACGGTGACTCACCAGAGTTTACCTGGTTTTTCGCAACCGTACTGCGGCAGACCAAGTTTTCGAGGTTATAGTCCATCGTACTCGTCTCAGCAGACGAGTGGCGCGGGTAGCGGTGCCGTTGCTGCCGCGGCCGCCGCCGCAGCCGCCGCGACGCCGGATGCTGCTTCCTGGACCTATGCTTCGCCTTCCGGTGATCCTCTCTCCACGCAGTACGCGACACCCTCCAGGAGACAACCCGTAAATCCTACCTCTCAACCGACGCAACATCAACTTAGCGCGGCTGCGAGTCTCACAGCAAGTAAGTACACTGTTCCAACATTTTTCTCTTTTTATTTATCTCTTTTCTTACCGTTTGATTCGTTATAATACATACGTAATCTAGAAATAGGACGGATCGTTCTCTTCCGTGTACTAGTATCGAAGTCTAATGTTCCGTTAACTGTAGTCTTTTATTTCTGAGATCCAGTCATTTTGTATAAAACCGCAAATTAGAAGATCGGTAAAATGAGAAAGTCAGAAAATAAGGAAATTTGAGTTGAGTTTCCTATGGACAATTTTTACAGTGCGATCTTTGGCTTGAGCATATTTTGTAGGTTTTCTTCCAGCTATTAGATGCGCGGAATTTAAGTTTGGCATATTTATAAATTCGTAGGAATAGTGATCGATTAGTTACCACCGGAAAGATAAATGAAAAGAATTTTGTTAGAGCAAAATATGGAAAGGGGTGTAAAACTTATATTTTCCCAATTTTTGTTCTAACGCGTCCAATTGAATAGTAGATGGTGCCTGAATATGATTTAGGACCATTTTGGGTCGAAAGAAGTGTATTAAAAATTGTTTCCGGTGGAAAAATGGGTCGACCCAAAATCGCAAAAATGTAAAGGGGTATACCTTCAAAAATCTTCAAAAAATCAAAGTCGCCAAAATCAATTCTAAATGCCCCAAATCGATGGTATATGATGTATACACATATTCTAGGACGATTTCTGGTCGAAAGAAGCGGTTAAAAAATTTTTATTGGTCAAAAATGGGTCGAAACCATGTCGAAAAAATGTAAAGGGGTACACCTTAAAAAATTGTCAAAAAATCAAAGTCGCCAAAATCAATTCTAAATGCCCCAAATCGATGGTATATGATGTATAAACATATTCTAGGACGATTTCTGGTCGAAAGAAGCGGTTAAAAAATTTTTATTGGTCAAAAATGGGTCGAATCCAAGTCGAAAAAATGTAAAGGGGTATACCTTCAAAAATCTTCAAAAAATCAAAGTCGCCAAAATCAATTCTAAATGCCCCAAATCGATGGTATATGATGTATAAACATATTCTAGGACGATTTCTGGTCGAAAGAAGCAGTTACAAAATTTGTATTGGTCAAAAATGGGTCGAATCCAAGTCGAAAAAATGTAAAGGGGTATACCTTCAAAAATTGTCAAAAAATCAAAGTCGCCAAAATCAATTCTAAATGCCCCAAATCGATGGTATATGATGTATAAACATATTCTAGGACGATTTCTGGTCGAAAGAAGCGGTTAAAAAATTTTTATTGGTCAAAAATGGGTCGAATCCAAGTCGAAAAAATGTAAAGGGGTATACCTTCAAAAATTGTAAAAAATTAAAAGTCGCCAAAATCGCTCCTAGATGGTCCAAATCGATGGTAGGTGATGCCTAATGATGTTCTAGGACCGTTTTGGGTCGAAAGAAGAGGTTTAACAATTTTTTCGGGCAAAAAATGGGTCGACCCAAAATCGCAAAAATGTAAAGGGGTATACCTTCAAAAATCTTCAAAAAATCAAAGTCGCCAAAATGAATTCTGAATGCCCCAAATCGATGGTATATGATGTATAAACATATTCTAGGACGATTTCTGGTCGAAAGAAGCGGTTAAAAAATTCGTATTGGTCAAAAATGGGTCGAACCTAAGTCGAAAAAATGTAAAGGGGTACACCTTCAAAAATTGTCAAAAATTGAAAGTCGTCAAAATCAATTCTAAACAACCCAAATCGATGGTGAATGATGTATGAACATATTCTAGGACGATTTCTGGTCGAAAGAAGCGGCTAAAAAATTTTTTCGGTTAAAAAATGGGTCGATCCAAAATCGCAAAAATGTAAAGGGGTATACCTTCAAAAATTGTCAAAAATTAAAAGTCGCCAAAATCAATTCTAAATGACCCAAATCCATGGTAAATGATGTATAAACATATTCTACGACGATTTCTGGTCGAAAGAAGCGGTTAAAAAATTTTTATTGGTCAAAAATGGGTCGAATCCAAGTCGAAAAAATGTCAAGATGCAAGTAACATGAGTAATTAAGAATAAATTGGTAGAAAAAACTGTTAATTTTTCTTTAGTCGGGATGAAGAGTAGCACGTGAAGTTGTCAGATCGGAATCCGACGCGCGCGATTTTCTCTTAGCCGCATATTTTCACGCGCGGTATTCGTCGAAATATCCGATTCGTCCCCGATTCGTCCGATCCGTGTCTTTGGACATAAAAGCACGCTCGATAAGACTGACGTTTCGTCGTTTGTTTGTTTCGTGGAATTGTGCGTGCCGTTTATTCCATGAAACTCTCGTCTTTCGCGCTTCATTTCTCTCGAGTCAAACAATTTTCAACTCCTCGGCGAAGCACGAAGTTAAACGCGCAAATCGCTGTTCGTGAAGAATTCCTGACTAGAAACTAATTGGGAAAATCCAGCTAATGTACAAGTTCCGTTTGTATTGTGAATGATTATTTTCTTGAAATTAATATTAGTATTTGGATGATTATTATTATAAAATTCAGAATTCTCCCTCTTAGCACTAATGAGTGTTGAATAAAAACAGTGGACTAGATTTCAATCAATCTCACGGTCAGTTTATTTTAAACAAACACGAACAAGTCCTCGAGAATGCAGAGATTCGTGCTTTTGGCGGTGGCCTGCACCGGGAAAGCTCATCTTCAGTATTGTTCCAAGTGGGCGGTGGCTTTTGACGATTACCACTCTCAGTACCACTTCCACGTGTGAGCATGCTCGGAGCTGGCGCCGACTCCGATGCCGACGCTGTCTCTGGCTACGGCTGCGACCCTCCAGGATGGTTCCTTTATCTTGACTAATTGTAACCGCTAAATTTCTATCCGTTTCTGGTACCTCTGCATCTTATTCCAGTTGAACTGACATAGTTTCGCTTTCGCTGTTTCGCAGTTTCGTGCTTTGGTTTCACAGTTTGGAGTTTTAGCTTCGCAGTTTCAAGCTTCGGCTTTGAAGTTTCGCAATTCGGTTTTCCTAGTTTCGAACATCGGTTTTACAGTTTGGCTTTTACGCATTTTTCAGTTTTAGCTTCGCATTTTCGCAGTTCGACACATCGCAGCAATAATATTCTATTACCTCGATCATCGCGCGATATCACAGCTAAATACGTCATTCGGAAGGGTTCGATTTCACATAAAACTCGGTATCGATATCCTCGACCGGCGATTAAAATACGTTAAGTTAAAGCGAAGGGAGGAGAAATATACGTCAGGATGATTACTTTATACCCTGTTCGAGAGCGATTTGTAGTGTTTTTTTGGGTTCGGGGGGCGGCATTTCTTGTCCTCAGAATGGATGGAGCTGGAGGAGAGAACGATAAATCGCGTTGGATCGTATTGCGGTGGATCGTAAATAATGAAAAAAAAGGATTCGATGTCCTTCTCTATATGAGAAGTATTGGTCGTTGAATGAGGGTGGTACCCCTGCTTGCATGGCTCTGACTAATTCCTCTGCTCGACTAAATTGAGCCGACCCCGACTAAAAAAAGGGCCACGTCTCGTCTTACGGTTTCACCCTGCATCTACCCCCTACCCTGCCCCCTGCCCCTCTGCACCCCTGCACCTACTCCGACATCTCTGTTTCTTCGTCTTCGTCTCGAGCTCCCTTCGGAAAGTAATACCGCATGCCCCTTACCAGGATGAGGGGTTGGAGGGTGTATGTGACGTTAAATACCCACGCCTGAGTCCAAAACTTTCGGTAAAATATTAATAATTATTACTAGGACGCTATTGATCTCGGTTATTATTGAATTATTATTAGTGCAGCCATTTATTGTATTAAATTATTAATAAGCCGTTCATTATATCGAATTATTATTAGTTTAGCCGTTTATCGTATTAAATTATGAATTATTTAGCCATTCATTATATGGAATTATTAATCACTTAGCCGGTTATGTCGAATTATTATTAGTTTATTCGTTCATTATATCGAATTATTAATCGTTCCACCGTTTATTATATCGAATTACTAATCGTTTAATCAAAGGAATCGAAGATTCACCGTAGAAACTATAATAAAAAGGGGCCACGCTGGGCCATCCGCGAATTATAGTACTATATCTGGTGTTGGTTATCGCGGCAGTAAAAAGTTATCGCGGGTCATCGGGTTCTAGTCTCTTTCACCGTACATCCAGAATTCGTACCAGTTCGACGAAATTCGAAGGAATTCGGGTTAAAAAATCCGCCACGGAGTCACCCTCCTATAATTAAATCTCCGCCAGGTATCTCCGATCAGTTTCCGCTAACATTCCGATTATATGTAAGCATAAAGAAGTAGGAATTTTAGAAAAATTCGGTGATCTCGTACAGTGATTTCACTAGCTTTTCATCGACATTGTAACTGTGCTCGGTGATATCACGAGAGATAAGCAGGTTTCGACTGCGATAACCTCGCGACCACGTTTCTCCATTATACGCGTATTCGCTTGTAAATATCTATATATTTCCTATAATTGCAAAGATTTCGAGTTAACGACTAGAAAGAGAAGAAGCGTTCGCAGTGGTAACCGCGTTATTGCGAGGAGAATGGATTGGTGGAAGTAATGGCGTGAAGGAAAAAAAAACATGGCTGTAATCGGTGATTTGAAAAAGGAAATCGTCGGTGGATCACTAATTAGACGTCGCGTGCTGAAGTCACGTGTATATAGGTGATGTAGATTTATCGATGAGGGGGAGAAGGGAAAAAAGATAGGAAATATCGGTATCAGGGTGGTCGGGGGAGGTGGGTGGTTGTGTGGGGGTGGGGGAGGTAGGAATTGTTCGAACCGTGACCTAGCCAGCGCGACGTAGTCTTAATCTAGTTGCGTCTACCCGCGATACAGAGGTAACGATAGCTTTCTATCTGAGGCGTGCGACTTGACGATAATTTCGGTATTTGTATTTCCACTTGGCCTTTGCTAATTGCAAATCGCAGACAACGAATCGATTATCGTTTCGGTTTCATAGTAGCTCGAGGTCTACTGAATGGCAACTAAGAATACGCTCGAGGAGTGAATTTTTCGTATGAAAGGTTGTCAATTTAGATGGTTATGCAAGCGAGCGAGTTCACGACCGAGGGCGATACACAAACACCGAATTTGTTTTTGCCCCTTTTTTTACTGATAACGTAGTCGTGGCCAGCACTGCCACTGCCGATAACGGACCTCCTCGAGCATTATTTTTATTTCGAATAATAATTACGTGCAACTCTTTCCACGCGTATCGCACATTTTATATTCGATCTGTTTCACTTGAAATCATTTTAATCCTCATTAAGATACATATTATACATACACTACCGGACATAAGTTTGGGATCACTTACTATCGCTAAACAAATTATTAAACATCTTCTCTACAAAATGGAATGGGATACTTTTCTTTGGGTATATCTGTAGGTTGATGTATGTTGATATTATAAGATAGAAGAGTCGTATCAATTTCGTATATTTCATTCTACATTAATTATACATTTCGCTTAATACGCGATTCGTCGAAGTATCCCCCTTTTTTCATTATTGCTATTTTACATATTTTTGACATACCCCGACAAGTTTGTGTAATGTTTCTTGCTGCATAGTTCGCCAACCTTCTTGTAGTAAAGTCATTTCTTGCGGGGAAACTAAAAGCCGACCGATACCAATAAACAGACCCGACCGATTTGAAAGGTAACAAAATCTTATTACACCCAGGTGCCAAAACAATATGTGTCTGCATGGCAAGAAACTAGTTTAATATTAATGGTAAAATTATAAAATGGACAAATGTTTTATATTCTATTTACTAAAACTTTTAGACCGGTAGTATATGTACGGGTAGTTGAATGGATTTTATTCAATGGGAAAATTCATGCGACTCGAGAAGTTGAAGTGGTATCTTTTTTAGAAGGGAGTCTGCGGTTTACGTGTCCCTTGTAGTACGCCCCGCGATTTCGAGTGTTTTGAAGACGAGGAAACTCACCAGAAATGTGAAAGAGAGATTCAAGCGCCGTGTGTGTTTCTTGGAGGGAGGGGAGCAGACACTGAGAAGGGAAAGATGAAAAAGGTCGCGAGGTTTCAAATTGAAGGGTGTCGGACTCATCTCGAAGGAACGTGCATCCTGCACTCCATTGGACACCGTATCGTTATATCGTTACCGCTTATTACTTCTTCCATTTCGGAATTCCATTCGCACGTCTTCCGTCGCAACACGATTAGAAATCGACGATTTTTCAATGTCGCAAAGCTTGCACATCGGTTGCAAGATAATTTTCAAGAGTTCGAGCAGAGGGTAATGGAGACACGCAGGGAAGTAAGATTTGTGGGTCAAGGTGGCGTCGAAGAGGCGCGAGAATGCAACTCGAGCCGAGATCATATACACACTTAGGTAGATCCGAAGGGTGAGGGAGAGGGAGAGAGAGAGAGAAAGAGTTTGCAGGACTTGCAATCGTCAGCGAGTCGTTGCTTACCTCCGTACGATATCCAATTGCTTCCCAGTCTCTTTTCTGCCGGATGTGCTATTGTCGTACGCTGACCTCTTTCTTCTCGCACCAACCCCTCCGGAGTCCCCATCTCGTTCTCTCGACGCAAATTACGCGAGTAACGCGAGTAACGCGAGACGAATTCCTGGCTCACCATTCCGTCAAGTGACCGTCGAATGACCGCCGAGTAGTTTTGTCATCGTC
The DNA here is from genome assembly GCA_910591585.2 of Nysson spinosus. NCBI lineage: Eukaryota > Metazoa > Arthropoda > Insecta > Hymenoptera > Crabronidae > Nysson > Nysson spinosus. The sequence goes on along the minus strand of OU342830.1, from coordinate 12,987,608 downwards.
CTCATCGTAAAGAAAATATATTCCTCCAACACTTCTTTTACCTGACTTCCCAATGCGAGGTGTATTTTCGTTGCTTGATGTTGCTCCCATTATCGTTGCCACTAGTGCTTCCTTGTTATATTATTATCGGTAAACGCCGGAAGTTCCGATAAGGCCGTGTCCGTCTATATTTCCTACGGCACGCTTTTCCCCTGCCTCTTCTGCCCTCTCAACCTCCATTCCCTCGTAGCTCGATATTGTTTCAACTTAAAGTTTGTCTCTTCATGGTACGGCGAGTAATTTTGGAGAAAACAGTACGGCGATTTCACCATTCGACTTCCGTGGAAAATTTGGACGGTTTTCGAGGCTGATTCGTGAAGAAGAATCGGATAAAGAGCTCTAATGGTTTTCGGTGGAAAGTGGTTGTCAATGAGGGAGTCGTTAAGGAGTCGATGGACGAAAGGCATTTGCCTGGAGGGTAGGGCAGGGCAGCACTGTAAATTCCGTACTCTTCCTTTTTCGAGGCTAGGCGAACAAGCGTGAAAAGAAAGGACGAGGATAGTAACGAATACGTAGGGCATTAGTTGTATAAGTATCGCGATGTCATAGTCGATCGTAATCATTTGACGTCGAAAGAGACAAATGCTAAGTAAAGAACGAAATGCAGTGCACAACATTGAGGCGGAGTACTTTACCGAGGGGCGTGAGTGCGTGAATTGCGGTGCGATTTCCACACCGTTATGGCGGAGGGACGGTACAGGACATTACCTCTGCAACGCGTGCGGTCTCTACCACAAGATGAACGGAATGAATCGTCCACTAGTCAAGCAACCACGACGGCTGGTAAGAATACAAAACTCACCGCTTCCACGAACAACGACGCACGAAGGCGATATTTAAACTTTCATCAACGAGATTATACTTTTGGTTCGTGAACCTAATCGATTATCGTGGAGATTCCACGAAATCGTTGGTTTCGCCGAGCAGAAGGATACTCGTTATATGGTTCAGGAGCCTATGTGGAAATTTGCCCGTGGTGTCTTGTCCTTCGTAAGTCCGGCGTGTTTCTTAAAAAGAGTTTCCCGTCGATGAACCAGGACGCGAACAAATGAATGCTTTCCTATTCGACGATCTCGTGAGTACCGTTCGACAGCGTGGAAGCAGCTCTTCGTCGCGAGGCTGTGCAACAAGTGTCTCGACGAAGGGAGAGAGAATCGATGGGGTGTTTTCGCGAACACCCCGATTTCGAGGAAACGTGAACGATCGGAGAAAGATCGACGAGCTAATGCCACGAAGGAAATACACCCCCTAACGTTTGGCCTCCTGTCTGTTTCAGTGGCGGACCAGGGCGATTTCTACAAAGGCTTCTGTGGGTATAGTGGCGCCCGTCGCGCCTTCGAGGAGAAATCGAGCCGCCGTTTGGTAGGTGTCTTATCCCCCCACATTAACGTTCTTCCTCTTTATTCTCTCTCTTTCTTTTCTCATCTATCTATCACTCGTTACCACACTCTGTTACATCTCCCTCTTTTCCTTCCTTAGATGTCTAGAAGGATCGCGGTTGATCGCAGTCTCAATATCCAAGATTTAATCGGTAATCCTAACCGATCGAATCTATATCCTCCTACCCGCTCGTTATCCTCCTACGGAGCAGTATGTCTGGTAGAAAATCTGTCGTAGCTTTGAGGTGCCACTATACCCATGGTACGACCACTCTCTTTCCCGAAATCACGCGACTCCTCTAGAGAGTAAAGATTAAAAGATTATGATTATGAGATTCGGATAGTATCGAACAGTATCGACCAGTATCGACCAGTATCGAACAGTATCGTATATTATTGAGAACAATCGATGCCAAGGAGATGTTCGCGGGCGTGTTTCATCGAGTTCTTCGAATTCTTCCAATTCCTCGAGTTCCCTCGAGTTCTCTGAGTTCGCGTGATTTCGCAAAGAGGGTTTCTCGGTGGTACCTTGCACACAGACGTTTTATTCTTCGGATAATTGCTGGCTGGTCATTCCAGATTGCAATTTCTCCGGTGAGATTTGTCGGATGATGATATTGGTGTCGGGATGGTATATGAGTTCCCGAGGCGATAAAGCGCCGTAGTCAATTTCGAAACGATAAAAGTTTGTTCGAGACAATCAGGTCTTGGTGTCGTGCAAGGTAGCACTCGAGATTATTGGAGATAACGTAGATTGAAAGTAGATGCAACGTTACTTCCTACGGGAAGTAAGGACGGCTTGTAATGATTTCATATTTCCCCAGTCTGCCTCGAGGCGAGCAGGTACCTCTTGCAGCAATTGCCAGACGACGACGACGTCGTTATGGCGGCGTAACGCCTTGGGCGAGCCAGTCTGCAATGCCTGTGGCCTTTACTTTAAGCTGCACGGAGTCAACAGGCCGCACACCATGAAGAAGGATAGCATCCAGACGCGCAAGAGAAAACCGAAAGGCGGCATGAAGACCACCGACACGCCCATTTCCGGGAATGTTGCCCCCTGTTCTAACAATAACAACAACAACAACAACAATAATAGCCTGAAGCTCGAACCTGGTAAGCACAAACTCTTACACTCGATTTGTTCACTCTCAATTTTCATCGAACAACAAACATCTCATTTACCTCTTAAGAAATCAAAAAACAAAGAGCCCTGTTTCCTGAAAATATTAATGACATTTTTTTCCCTTTCCAGACACTTATGGAGACTTAAGAATGGCGCACAGCGGAGTCCCTCAAGTAAGCTACGCCAGTAGCCTTTACGGTAGTCCGCAGTCATCCAGCCGGATAGTTTCCTATCAATCGACGACACCAGCTATATATTACGACATGATCGCCTCGCAACAACAACAGCAGCAGCAGCAACACCATCATCACCAGCAGCAGCAACAGCAACAACAGCAATTATTAGAAGCCACATCTCCAAAAGTGGAATGTCCTTCACCACCGTGTACGAATCGATCTCCGGGAATGGTATCGGCGGGTCATTCGCCCGATCATCATCAGCTTGCTTCGCCGCACATCGTTACTTTGGGAAATTCATCGCCCAGCTCGGCAGCCAGTAAGATTCTCTTGGATAACGGCCATCTCGAAAGGCCGACGGTAGTCTCGATATCCTCCTAAGTGACGCACTTTCGAGAGTCGCTTAACAAGGACGATCGTTGTTGTTCACTTCCTCTCGGGAATATCGTTGAACCTCCGAGATAAAGGATGCGAGCATCATCCGACGGCTGAAGACAGTTGTTCCAATCAAACGATTGTGCTCTCCAGGAATCGTGTAAAATCGATCGATACAATAATATCGATACAAGTTCAGTTAGGCGATTACTCTCACGTTTCCACGTTTCCTGTTTATCGTACGTCTGACTTGTTAGTCCTTGGAATGATTTATTGTTACGTATGTATATCGAACGTGTACATATTTTTTCAGATATTTTAAGAGCAATTTTGTAAATAATAACTCGACCTTGGGGGACCTTTATCCTGTTTCCCGTGATGGGACCAAATTTCTATTAGTTCTTGAATGCGGCTACATTCCCGCGAAACTTTCGCGATCTCTATGATATCCCTCGCTTATTCGTCACGGTCGACGTAGCGGCGACACTTTGCTCCCTTTCCGTTTCAAGTTCCATGTTTGACATTCCTCGTTAGTGTGTCTTGTTAGGCAGTTGTTAGTCCATGTTAAAGGTCTCAGCATGTTAAAAGTCTTACTTAGAGTTATTTGACGGTAGAAGTTGGAAAAACGTAGACGGGGCGCAGTTGCAATCTTGAGACGTAGGGGAAGAGTTTTGGGGATGAGATGCGCCGTTTCATTGTATATAAGCTTTTATGTTAGTTTGGATCGGGAGAATGTGAAATGAAATCGAAAGGTTCAAAAGCGGGGGAGAGATTGGTAGACGATTCTTTGAAAATCCCTTTTCCTTGCCAAAGACAACCTCGTTAGCGGCCATGTGTCGCGCATGCGAGCAGAATTATACCAAAGCGAGGCTGATCACCGTTCCTTGTAAATATACAGGAATATCGTAGATATTAAGGATTAGTCTTTGACATGACACGGAGTGCGAATCGTTGGCATCTCATTCGCGCGACCGGAATCAGGGCAAACAAGAGCTAACACTTTGGGCGAAATGTTCGTAATAGTTCGTAACGTTAATTGTAACATTAAGTGCGATAATTAAGCAATAAATATTAAAGTGGCTAAGTAAGTTAGCGATAGTAATTGTTGGATGTTGGATATATATGGGCGGACCTGCACTTTTCTAGCTGCCGAGAGTGCACGAACGTCGATCGCGTCCGCAGTCCGCAACTTTCATATAATATATTACATATAAATATTGTCAAATTGTTGTATCGAGTCAATTATTTTTAAATAAAAAGGGTTATTTAAGCTAGACGTTATGCTCCGCGTACTTCGAGAAAAGAAGGCATTTTATTCTCGTAATGCCGTGTTTACCTTTTACACGTTATTAAGGGTGCTCAGAGGTATATGAATTATTGTAGATAATCCATGTACGTGGCATATGAGCGAAGAAAGTTGGTAGGCCCTCGAAATGGCGAGGGGCCGGGAACTTTGACCAGCTGCCAAGGAAAAGTTACTGTACGCTTGGGGAGAGTTCATCCCTGTGTATTTTCGGTGATAACCGTTATCTCAGCTAATCTCTGTGCGAGCAAACCACGCTTCGTGCCCGCACAGTGGTTCTCAACTGTGTCACTTCAACCGGAGCGTCGTTACGAAACCAATCAGTGTACGAGGTATTACTTTCATTTTTCTATCGCTCTTTGATTGCACAGAAAAATATATACATCCTCGCGACTGATTACAAGACCGAGGTTGCGTAACTATTTATGGGGAACTATAGGGTTAGAGATCACGCAATTATCTTGCTTCAATACTTTCCAGGAATTGCATTCTTTTTATTTTAACAGCAGCGAAACAAACGGTCATTTCCGAGACGTACTGATACGTGAGAATTGTATGGATTACGTTGCTTTGCTCTACGTAGAAATTTGTGTCAAAGTTGTGCACACTTTTTCGTGGAAGACTTAAGACCTCGGTGCATCTTAAGGACGGTGACTTATCAGGAGAATCCCCGTGTATGCTTTGTAACCGTGATGACACTCCCCCCTCACGTTTTGCCTGATAATGTTCCAAGTCTCGAGGGCTCGATGCCTACTTAGGTGTGCTCGATTTACGGATATCTAGGTGTCCATCGGGAAGTACAAAGAGAACGAGAGCTATCCTCAGTAGATTCCCGCGGTTATATATCTCGGAGAACAAACCAATCGTATGCCTTCGCGCTACCCTCCTGTAGCCAATTGCTGCCATTCTTGGGAAACCTCGTAGTATTCAACGCGTGTCAGTCTTTTCCGCGGAAGTATTTTGTCACGGATAATATGACTTGTAATGTGAATTGATAGAGTGAAATGCTTATTATATCGCTCATTACTAGTATAAAATTGCTAGTAATGAGCAATAACAATGAATCATTGCTAGTATAAAACGATATAAAGAGTGAGAATATTCTTCTTGCGGCAAGGCGTCAAGATGGCGGCGAAAGGTGGAGACGAAGCAGATGGGGGCAATCTTGGCGATGGAATTAGATAAAAGGGAGGGAATGCTACCAAAATGGCGGTAGTAAAAGATGATCTCGGGTAGCGGTCGTTAGTCAATATTTGAGGGGTCTCGGTGGTTGAAATCGAAGCTTCGTTACGGCGCTACCAGACGGCAGTTTGTCGCCGTGATCCACGATCGGAACCAACTGAGTGCGTTCGAGTCGCACCTTGGGATCGCACCTGTGTCAAGCCGCGACTCGGCGGCTCGCTTTCAGCACGCGCAAACACAGCACCGCGGAGAGAGACGTAGAGAGACGAAGTGAGAAAGAGAGACCGAGTGACACGGCGCGAAGCGGGTGAAGGGGGGGAGAGAGAGAGGAGAGAGAGTGAGAGAATTACGAATCCCAACACGGCCGCCTACCGAACCAGCCAGTTCACCGGGAACCTCGAGCTCACCGCACCGTTTATCATCGCTTCCGAGGCAGGATCCGCGGTCTTCGCCTTTCTCCCACACGTAAGTCTCATATTCAACCTTCACCCTCTTATCTCCCCCTCTTCGCGGCTCTCACCCTTATTCCAAGTTACCGATAGTGGTCCGACAGTTTCGTGCCCTTCGTACGCTACCTCTTCCCGTACGTGGCTCGCCGCGGACAATTCGATCACTTCCTCCGTCTCTCTCCCCCTCACTTCGTTTCTCCCCTTCTACTCCCCCTTGTCCCCTTTCACCTTTCCTCGTCTTCTCCCTTCTCTCCCTCTCTCTTTCCCCTTTTCTTTCTTCATCCCTGGTGACGCTGGACCAATGTGCACAGAGGGAAGATCAGTGGATGGATATCAAAGAGAAAGGAAAGGGAGTGGGAAGATGTGTAAGAAAGTGGAAAGAGTTTACTCCGCGAAGCAAGCCTTTTTCCACGTGCTTCTATTTTTGTTTCTTTTATTCCATTATCGTTTTCCCCGTTCCTCATCTTACATCGACTCGCCAACTGGAAAACAGCTAATTTCTTTCTCGCTTAAAAGAGACTAGTAGTTTCCTTCGACCGTGGCGGGAAGTTGATGTAAGGCGAAAAAGAACGGGTATTATTGGTACTAGTTAAAAGAGTAGTTATTTAATTCGAAAAAGGCTGCTGCGCGTGTAGATGCCCGTGAATAGTATGATCAAGGGATAGAGAGGAGAAGGAGGCGAATAAGAAGAAGAAAGGGCAAAGAAAGGGTTAAAGAAAGAACGGGCAACCGCGGGACTGTGTGTCCTGGTTGTCCGCTCGGCGCGTGCACGGGCCGAACACTTGTGTTTTATGTTCGGCTAGAGCGACACTTGTGCTTTGTATCGAACCCGCTTACTCTTTCGCTGTCTCCGCTTCTGACACTCGCTCCCTCTCGCTCTCGCTCCACCTTTTTTCGGGCGTTCATTGTTTAATTTGTGATCGTCCGCATCGTCGAAATTTAGGCAGTCTCTGTGAGTCGACAATTTCCCTTTGGGATACGTTCTTGCCGTGAAGGTCGGAGCGTCGCGATCGTCACGATTGTCACGATTGTCACATCGAGCACGGTGGATGCCGTTGGATATGCTGTCGGCTATGTCGTTGACTATTCCGTCAGTTATTCCGTCAACTATTTTTCGATGTCGCGTTCTCACGAAGAGCACCGATTTTAGTCTCGCGACACGTGTGTCTGCCATCCATCGACTCACCTACCAAGCGTTAATAATCGACGACCGTTCTCCACCACACTGCTATCGATTCAAGTGTATTGTTCGTTAAATTTGTCAGCTGCGATCGAAACGAACACGCGCGGCGGATCCGAGGAACACACGTTTTCTCCATAAAACCGCGAGCGACCAAACGTTTCGGTTCCGATGAACTACTTTACACGTGAAGTACGACGTGTCGGATCTTTTCAGAGAAACGGAAACGGATCAAGAGAAAAGTAGAGATCGACGCATCGTACGGCGTCTGGCACGAAACTATTCGGGGCCAGAAAGAGGTACTCCGAAGCGGCAGATAATATTTTATTAATCATTAAGCACATAGCCGACGTACATATAAGATAATGGGAATAATATCAGGCAACGACGATAATACTGTTTGTCGTGCGCGTTAATTATTGGTAGGACTGGCGTAGCCGAGCGATTCGGTCTTGCACCTTCTACACCGAACTGCCAATCGTCGTTCATCGTTGCCAATCGTTTTCGATCGAACCGTCGAAACGGGTCCAACGGAGACAGTAATATACTCGAGTCACGGTTTTGAGGTTTTCGTTTGTAATGGACTTGTTCGTCGAGGAAATAATATCCGTGGAAAGAAGGAAGAGAAGACGTTGGAAATCGAAGGGAATACCGGGGATTGAGATAGGGACATTAAGAAGAAGGAGAGGGAGATGGAGATTAAATCTCTAGAAAAATCGTGTCGCGGCAGTTACGACGTTCCGTGACAGATCCGAGATGGAATCTTTCCCGATTCGCGTTACCGAATCACTCTATTTTCCAACGAAACGGAACGGAACGGAACGGAACGAACCAAATGAAAACAATAAAAGAAGAGACAAGTTTGTTTGCACGACGTGGTGAGCGTGCGACGTTAATCGCGTCAACCCAGCTTAAAACCCAGACAGTTCTCTCGTTGTAAATTACGGTAATTGCCCTATAAAATCCACGTAGGCAGTAAGATTCGTCGGGAAGGTGAGCGCGAGCGCGGGGCGTTACTCGGAATCAGTGAGGTGACATTGGGTCATAAAAATTTGTGTTGCATAGGCACAGACAAATTTCTTAAGTGTAGCTTTCTCGCGCGCGACAAGCTTCGAAGTTCTTCCATCGAGAATTCTTCCGTGTTTTACGCGAGCATCCCAGAGAAACGGCAGAGGATTTTCAGCCGTGGAAAACTACAACCTAACCCGTGTGCCGCGTTCTAGTTGCGCAACCTGTTGCGCGCACGTCTCACCCTTCTCGACAACGACCGAGAGGAAGAAGAAAAAAAGTGTCGTTTTCACGTTAGATCCGCGACGATAACGGTTCACAGGTACGTGAGCTCACACACGCTCTCAAATAGTGATTTTCATCTACATTGCGATAAGGCTACCTACCTACTCGACTGATAAGGGAACTGGCCTCGACACTCGTTCGCAATTCGAACGAACCAACACGGGTCCGCCCTCCTTCGTCTCTGTCTCCGTCACTGTTTCGTCGGGGAGTTTTTAGCTCTCGACTCTCGATCGTTTACCACTTGAACTAGGTCTTTTATATCTTCTTTGGTTCATCCCTACCGATGGCTTTTAGTTCTTCCAGTTCTTTCATTGTCTTTCATTTTTCATTTGTCATTTACATGCCACGTTTTTCTTCGTATGTATAACCAACGATGGAACTTTCCATTGGACACTCGCGTAACTGATCGAATAGAAGGTAAGCTCCGAGATTTGTTGGTTGGTTCGTTCGCGTAGCAACGAGGAGAATCGAACTCGCGATTGAACGGCAGGGATGGTTCGTTGGATCGGATTGTTGGCGACACTGTTGACTCGCGCGGCCGTGTTGTCAGAGGAGAGGAACGTAGCGGCCCTACACGCTCCTGGCGGACCCGACGACTGAAATTATCATTTTAGCTGATATACTAGCTAATGTAAGGATGCAGTTTTATCTCTTATTATCATGGGAAACGAGATAAATCGCGATAGTGCCGAGCCCGTATATTTTGACAGCGTGCGGCTCTCTCGGCAGATCACACCTCCCCATCGGTGAACCCCGCTCACGTCACACCTTCGCCGTGAACGCTCGCCCTAATTTTCTCGCCCCCAATTTCACCCTCGTTTCACCTTTTTACCTGCGCTCGAGAATTTTACGTTCGAATCATTCCCCCATATAATAATCCTCCCGTTTTACTTCATCTTGATCACGATTTTCTGACATCACGACATTTTATGCTTTTCATTTTATAAATGTCTTAAAAACGCAATTCTGTAATTCGATCAGTAAATATGTTCGAACGTATTAACACGATGGACGGAGTCCAAGCGTGTCTTTTTTGATCGATACGCTTAAGGCTCGCGGCTCGCGATGTTCTGTCTTCGTTATCGGTTCTTATCGGCTATACAGCACCAGGCAATCGGTATTTCTTTCATTTCCCGATAAATAATATCATTTTTCGATTCGGACACAGAGATACCCGATCAAACAACAAATCAGTTCCACATATTCGTAGAATCAGACCGGCCGTCAAGATTACCTTTCTTTTTTGGACTCGACTTTTTGCTCTTCCGATGGAAGACAACGATGAGTCTTCTTCGTTAAGGCAATCTTTGAACGGAATGCAACATGTGGAAAGTAAGTTCGATTCAAAAGGCCACCGGATATTATTTCCCCAAAACGAGGTCAATTTTAATACATTCATTCTCTTCGAAGCTAAAAATCGAGAGTAGAGAAACAAAAGGAATTTTAGTGAGAAGGATGGTGTTTAATAATCGTATACACAAAAATATCTCAAATTTCCAAGGTTTATTGTATAATTCTTTCAACACGAGAATACACTGTTTATTCGACGTAACGCATAGCCTTCTTCCTCTGCAGATTGCATTTAAGGTGATTTTATCGCATTCAGGCGATGACCGAATTCATGACCGTATTCGCGAGACTCCTGATGTCTATCTTTCGGTATCGGTCGTGATCGGTCGTGATCGGTCGCGATCGGTCGAGATCGGTTGCGATCGGTTGCGGGCAGAGAGGATGCGGTCACGCGGCCCCTCGTTCGTCCTCACGTAGGCCTCTTCCCTATGAAAAGACCCGAGTCAATCTCTTCTCGACTCGATCAAAGGTCTTCCCTGAATACTTTAAATTCTCATACTTGCATCATCGATACTTTCTTTTCAACAAAACTATCCATCGATTCTGATATTTCTGTAGGATAATCGTAGAAATTGTATCGCAAAGAACTATCTATCTGTTATTAAACCTTTCTCTCTTTTTTTCTATTAATTCTTTTAATAGCAATATTTTGATTGAAAGCATAATTCAGGAAGAAAGTGAAAGGGAACGAAGTCCAGGGACATTCGAAAATGGTATCGGTAAAATCGTCATCGTCTTGTCCTCCATGACGTGCCATTTGCAATGATGAATCAGAAGAGCAGCGTGTGACGTAGTGTCCGGCAATTATCAGTAAATAGAACAGTCTCGTTCGGCAAACATCTTTTTAAGAAGTAGGTCTTCAGCGTCATACAATTTGGAATATGACTAACGACCCGATTTCCCGCAGTCCCAACTATTCTTGCACTTTCGAGTTTCTTAGTTTCTCGTATGGTAGATGCATTTTTTAGGCTTCAATATTATTATCCCGTGTCGCCTTGTAATTTTTGGATTGATCAATACCGAAGAGACTGAATCATCATCCCTCTTTTTCTCTAACTCCACTCGATAGAAAATGGCGGTGGCAACGATGGCCGATCGAATCGAAGGAGGTGGTAGACGCTTGGATAGACATTTCGCGGTTCCCTCGACACAATCTCCCCTACCACTGGCCCTACGCCCCTCGCGGTCCCCTTCTTATCTCGTCCTCCTGACCACCGAACGATCCTCTTATCGACGAGCAAACAAACGAACCCCTCCGTCGCCTTTTCGCCCCTCGATCATCGCTACTCCACTTTCCTTCTTGTCTATGCCCGACACTGAGATCCGAATTTTTCACCATTTATTCTCTTGTTCAGGTAAAATGAAATAGCTCGTAAACCGAAGAAAGGTCTCTTTAATCAAAGTCAATCGGATATTATCTATGCAGCTTTAAACGGTCCGGATATCTTTTATTCTGGTAAGAATAAATAGAGCCGCAAAAATCAGAATTTCATGTGGCACGTTTTAAAAGAATAATAACACCGGTTCAATCAGTGGTCATAAAACGGCACGAAGCACTAGCTACATCAAGTGAGATCGAAGAACGGTCGGCAGCTAGCAATGTTTTTCATCGACGAAATGCATTAAAAGGGGGTAAAGCGATCGGCTCGATATCGGCGATCGAGGGGTGAGTAAGATGGTGGCAAACATGGAGAGTAAACTGTGGTGTGGGGGACGGGGTAAAACGGACGGTTACCGTGTAAATCGAACGGCCTGCCGGCCAATGAGATACGAGGTGTCCGCCCAAACGGTCGCCTACCGCTGGCACTTCGACGGCGGTGTACTCGAGCGGATCTTCGCGAGTCTCTAGTTCACCAGAGACGCCTAGAAAGAAGAGGTAGACAGGCACTTTGTCACTCCAAGACGAGTCCTTTCCACCACCTTCCGATCTTCTATCGCAAACGTATCTTCTTGCTCTCGCAGTGGCCTCCACATCGGGACGGTTCATCCGCGTCCGCGTTCCCGTTCGCGCCCGCGCCCCTCCACCCGTTATTATCTCTCTCTCTCTACGGCCAGTATTATCGTGTACCTCAACGTTGGAGTACCTACGTACGGAGCTGTGAGATCGTTTCGTGCGTGGTATACACTGAGGCTTCCAAACATTATTCTTACTTCTTTTCATTTACTGGCATTTGTCCGAAAAAGTATAATAGTTTCCTTGTCTCACGGACAAGGCAGTGGTGACTGTGATTTACCGGTGCAATTGCATGCGGTGTAATTCTCGAAGTGAATACTACTCGAGTTGTGTCGTGTGCCGTGTGCAAGGAAAGAAGAGATCACAGGTTGGCTCACTGAGCAAATGCGACACGCCGCGAACGAGGTAAATTCCCGACCTAAGTGAACTATCATTCCAGTTTATTACGAGTACCATATTAGTCGGTATAAATATCGTTCCGTTGAAACCGCATCTCACGTGGATACAGAAATCTATGAAGAAGTCGCAAAGCTACCTGGGAGTTTAGATTTTGCATTCGTTAGAGTCATTATTAAGTATAGTTGAAAAGTGGAATGATGAGAGTAGTTAGTTTGCGGGGAAATATTATAAGGTTGTCCGAAAAGTTCATGTCGATTTTTAAGGAAAATTTGAAGGCAACATTTTTCTATGTCTTTTTATATATTTATTCAATTATATATTTCTCCATTTTTCACGCAACTCGAAGATTCCTTTTTTCCAGGACTTCTTAGGTTTTTTGCTGAATAACTACTGAATATATATCGGATATATCGGGAATATATCGGAAAAGTTAATTGTGGTGAAACTCTCCCGTTTAACGCGAGTCGACGGAGATCAGCGCGAACGAGACAAGTGTCGCGTGCTCACTCCGGAAATTGAAACTTGACATTGCCGAACGGAAATCTGACGTGTCCGGAGCAAATAGTGGCTGGTGTGTTTTTTCTTGGCTCGAGACCGACGAGGTGTGTCGTCGATCCCTTTTCCTCTTACTTTAAAGGATGACTAACCTTCACCTCACCGAACGATGCCTCACCTCAGCTTCCGACCTTATGCACGTCTCACTTATTATTTCATAAACTATCAAATTATCCATCGCAATATTTGTTTGTTCTTCGATGAATTTTCAGTTTTTACCAAAGTTAACCTTCCGTAGCTGAACACTGTCATGTTTAAAAGGAAATCGTATAATGTAAATCTAGTTCAACCCGATTCCAACGAAGAAACATTACGTTGAAAGAATAACGATATTATTACTTAAACGCACCGACAAATATTCTTGGATTCCTTTTATCTCACGCGACTTATAAATGTAATCTGGAATTTGGATAAAGTGACTTAATTCTCAATAACCAAAGTGAAATGAAAGATACGAATAGACCAGTAATGTGACTTGACAGTTACATGGAGCTATATACTGTTAACAATAATAATGAGACCTCGATCGCCCGGCATTCCGTTATCTCGAAGATATCTTTCACGTTGATACTCCACCGTTAGAAACATTCCTGTTGCTAGTTTGATCTCTGATCGCAATAGGTGTTTTTTCTGTTACAGGACATTATGAAGGAGACGCTGGTGAAACAGGAAATCAAGCTCGAATGGGAGGGTCATCATCCGGGAGATACTTCCCCTCGGATGGCGAATTCGGAAGAACAAGCGGCGGATAGTCCACAAAGCGTGATTACATCACGCCGTCACGTTAGAACTATTACAACCGCCGGACACATAACGGAAGGGGTCGCCGAACAGGAACCCGAATCACCGGATACCAATGCTGTTTCCACTAATTCTCAGATACAGCAACAACAATCTTCCGACCACGAACAACAAAGTCATCAGAGAAATTATCAAGAGGAGCATCAACAGGCGCATCAACAGGCGCATCATCAGGCACAGCAACATTACGTGCAGATATCTCACGCTGCGACGGACGGTCAGCAACGGTTGTCGGAACAACGCGTTCTTTATGTCACCGCGAATGGTCAGGAAGTGCAAGTCGACGTTTCCGAAGCTGCCGACGCGACTACGCTCAACGTCAAGGAACCACCGAGGTACATATTCATATTGATAAGTTTAATTACTAGAGTTAGGAATAATAGTGTGATGCGACAAAAAGTCGGCTTAATATGATTAACATTAGCAAGGATCACTTGACCGGCAGAATATGGATGCAACTGTGATCATTGTTTTACAGATACGAGACACCCGGTCCAGAAAGGACGGAGATGGAACGGATATACGGCTATCCCGACAGTCATCAGGTTAGAAGAGAGAATCACGTGATTACGATGCAGGTGCAAGAAAGACGAAACCAACAAGCCGCTCATCAAAGGTACAGTCCTCACGAGAGCAATCAAAGTAACAACGGAAGCGGAAGTAACGCAAGGTATCAGGGTTCACCGGTGCTTGGCTCGACCGACGAATACGAGAGTTCTCCGATGGTCTCTCAAGCAGGAACCACGGTGCAACTTGGTTCTCCCGCTGCACCGTATTCCCCGCCAATCGACGGGATTCGTGCGGCGCAACAATCACAGCAACCGCAACAGCAACTGGTCGGTGGATACACGGATAGCACAGGATCAACCATTAAATATGATGCAGACGGAGCCGCCAGCATGGCCGCGGTGGCAGCGGCCGCAGCAGCGGCGGCAGCAGAAAATATTAAAGTTTCTAGTACATACACAACCCTAGAAACTGTTGCGATTCCGCCGACTCAGGCTGTGCAGTACGCGCAATATATATCGGGTAGTGAAACCTTCCAACCAGCGTCCACCTATAGTTACAGTAAACCTGGTGATCAAGTTATCTTGGCTTATCATTCTGCCGCGCATCTGGGCTCACGCTCTTCGGAGGTTGGTATCCTCTTCCTTTGCCTCTCTTTTCTTCGGACTGTTTCGAACAGTTTGTAACGAACAACTGTCACTGATCTTTGTAGGTTGAATCACCAGGAAGCGCATACATAAAAGGTGACCCAACGTTGGCTTCGTCTCTGGGAACTCCACGAACGGTATCTCTTCATTACGAGCAACCAGGATCACCAGGATCACAAGTGACCCTTTACGGTGGAGCAGGCACCACACCGGGGGCAACATCCTTTCAGTATGCGAAACCTCCTACTGGTGATTACTGGTCGACCGCTGGAACATCCTCACCACCAACCCTCGAATATGTCCAGGGTTATTCAGGTGTGACGACAATTTCGGTGAACGATGCTGCAAATATGCAACTTTACTCCGGTGGTGCGTACAGTGTTTCGACCGGTGGAAGCGGGCCACCATCTCCGTGGCCAACATTACCTATCGGCGGACCGGAAGAGGCCTTCGATGGCTCCGTTATGGGCACTGAACCTAAAGAATGCGCGAATTGCGCGGCAAATATGACTCCGCTCTGGAGGAGAGATGGTACTGGTCACTATCTCTGCAACGCTTGTGGACTCTACAGCAAGATGAATGGCGTAAACAGGCCGCCCATGAGGTGCGGCAAGCCCAAACAGACGGTCACACCGGTAAACACTACTGTGCGAATCTTACTTCTCCCAACGACCTATGGTTACCTTCCTTTATGCATCTCATATTCATCTTCAATTATGATCTATGAAATTCATTGGTACGCGTGCTTGCCCGTCCAGATATCGCGGTCGAAAATGTTGACCATCTTCGAAAGGAGGGCAAAGATATTTGCTTTGATAAATTCCTCGGGCCGCGCTTTAGATTTTTATTCTATACGGTTTTGGTGTTAAGTAACTTCTCTCCCCTCCCCCTTTTCCTTCCTTTCCCTTTGCCATGTCATTTTGTCGCGTCGCTCCTCTTCCCCCTCCTTCTTCGCTCTTATTCGGAAGATGGTGCGAAGAGGGATGTTATCTCTTCCCGAGCAAATAATCACTCCGGGACTGACGGCACGCATTGTTTGTTCTAGTTTCCACGCTCCGAGCACTCCCATTTTCGTTCACCGTATCCTTAAATTCCGTCCTCCACACCTACCTAGTTTCTCGTAATAAATAACAGCTTTGCTGGACTTCTTTTTTCTGGTCGTACCTTTAGATTAATAATATCAATAATAATATAATATGGAAACTTATGAAGTAGTTGTCGTTAACATTAGAACTACTAAAGGAGTCAAAATGATTTATTCGCCATTTTTAATTAAATTATTCGAATATACCACGGTGCATTGTTTGAGATTTTACGCATTTTTATTTCATTTTTTATATTTATTACATTTATTTCATAACGCAACTAATTGAATCCATTAATTAACTTAAATCCTGCAGCCATATTTGACACATAAATAAATGTGTAAACATAACTGAGTATATGTTGGATAGTTCTATTGTTAACGCAGTTATTTTTGCTGAATTTCAGACGGGCGTACGAAGGACAGGGGTGCAGTGCGCAAATTGTAGGACAAGCAACACCACACTCTGGCGACGAAACAACAATGGCGAACCCGTCTGCAACGCTTGTGGCCTCTACTTTAAACTGCACAATGTAAGTCCTTGCGATTTCCTTTTACCATGGTGTCGCGTTAGATACTTGCCGACGAAATCAGCGTTGCAAAATACCGAGTGGGAATCTTGGAAATTGGTTGTTTTCTCGAGTTTGGCTTACCCTGCGGAACGATTGTTTGCACAACTGTCGAGCGATACACGAATTTTCCGCGGAGGCGCGTTGAGGATCGTGACGCGAATGTTCAACCGCATTAAAGATACGTAGTTGTGTCCGGAGGAGTAGTATATTCTATACTTGTACGATATCATGTAGCAATAATAGTTGCCCGAAGATAACTTTTGGCACCAAACCGTCTGCACGGTGTAACTTTGTCCGAGAATCAAGATATCGTGGTATACGTTAGTTTAATTCAAGCCCGCGGAATCGCCGGAATCAATTTAGCCTCACCGATACCATACGATACCAGATGCACGCGACATCATTTTTACCTTATCCTCAACAACTCGATCTCTATTTATACGCCACGCTGTAAACACAAACCGGTCTTGTTTGCGGTCTTAATTGCGGAAACGAGCTACGTTTTCCTAATAAAACCAAGAGAATGAGAGAGGTTTGTCATCAGATTCCCTTTTCCTCGGCGAAGGGTGTCGAAATTCCGAGGAAAAGGAAATCAAGAGAGAGATGTAGCCACGGCAGAGCAGAGAGTGAGAGAGATGAGTGAAGCGATAAAGAGTTCGGGTTAAAACAAATGCGGCAAAGCCGGCAAATAAAGCCGCTCGTGACTCGCGCGACAGTTATATGGTACCGTGTGTCTTCCGAGAAGGTTCCAACGTTCAAATCTCTCCGTGCCTTTCCCCTCCCGCCCTCCCCAGGCCCCTTACAACACGACCACCTCCCGCCACCCGTCACCGACGTCGGTATTCACTCCCCTCGACCCCCGGGCCCCTTAGTACACGCGAGCGCGTGGGTTACGGGCCAATATTTCTCGTAGCGAGAACAAACAACCAATCTCCAATCTACCCGGGTTCATCCGGGGACCTTCCGGAGAATGATTTTTTAGAGAGGCGTGCCGCCGTCTATTTAACAAGGAAACCCCAAATTTATGGGGCTGGCTAGCGTTATGCGTCTCGTTGCGAACGATTCATTTTATACCGTCGTTTTACACCGTCATTTTATACCGTCGTTTTACACCGTCATTTTATACCGTCGTTTTACACTGTCGTTTTATACCGTCATTTCTTACCGACATTTTACATCGTTATTTTAAACCGTCATTTTACATCGTGATTTTATACCGCCGTTTTATACCGTCATTTTATACCAGAATGGAAGCGAACGCAATGTAAAGCGTGAAACGTGACGGTTTCAAAACAATGTGACGTCAAAGTACGGTTTGGTAGCGACGATGGTGTTAACATTGGTTACGTAATTCGCATGTTTTCCAGTCGCGAAAGATGGAACATATGCGGACGAATTCGATTCGGTAGATTACTTGTAAACTTACGTGGTGCTGTTTGATTCGACGCGTGATTTGTAATAGAAATGTAACACTTTTGAAGAAAGGGATCGATGTGTTTCAAAGATTTTGTCGAAGTACTCTTTTCTTGTAGTTGCTGTGGGAGTCGTTACGAAATCACTATTAATTTCTCATTCTCATCCTCATTTTTTCGGATAGGTGGATAATCTTATCGGCGTCGATAAAAAATATAGAGCGAGACACGGCGATTAGTGGCGACTACTAAAATTAGCCCTCGCGTGTCACTGATAAGGTGGTAGTAGAGAATGTCAGGATTGCCTGGAAACTTGTTGTTTAGATCGATCGGTTGCGAAGATAGATCGGCGAGTGAATCGGGCCACTTTATTGTTTCTTTGAAAGCCGCGAACTTGGAGGGTCGTGGTGCAAACCATTTTTAATTAATATTAATCCCCGGCAGGTTTGCCAGCTCTTCTTATCAGGATTATTATACGATCGTTGAGGATGATAAAGCACGACTAATTGTTTTTGTGGGTGCGCGGAAACGATCTCTCATTCGTGAGGAGAGGCAAGCTGGCTTTATCGGGGAATCCTTGGGAACGACCGTAATGGGAAATTTTGCAAATTTTGTAAATTTTGTAAATGTAACCTGACACTCTTGATTTCACTGTTTACAGGTGAATCGACCACTCAGTATGAAGAAGGAAGGAATACAGACGAGAAAGAGGAAACCAAAGAATCACTCGGGTATAAGCGGAAGTATGCCCGGACCCAGCGGCCTCCACAAGACCGAGATTAAGTCCGGCTTACTCGGTGAGTCTTCGGTGAGCAAGTTCATTATTCCGTTTTATCCCTACGACACGCGCCTTCTTTAACGATCAATAAGAAGACGCGGCCGCTTCGATCTTTTCGGCTAACCGACTAAATCGTGTAATCAGGTGTACCTACAGGTAGGAAAATAATCGGAGGTCTTCAGTTTAACGATATTCTCCGGTACCTATGTACTCTTATTACCTTGCGAATCAAACTACCAAGTAAAATCGGTTGAGACTCCAACGATTCCGTGTTGTCTGTTGAGATCGCGATCGGTGATCACCGTTTGTCAATTGCCGATGGCCGATCCGATATCCGAGCGAACTAGCGACGCTTCGATAACGACGAGTACTTTTCCGAAATACGGGGATTCTCGCGATCGTCAGCCGGATTGGATAGGAAGCTGCCGCTCATCTTGTGACCTATAAACGTAAACCAATGCGTCAGAATCGGTAAAGAGGTTAATGAATGATTCTTATAAAAATGATTTCGTTTAATTCTAAGATTCGATGATGATACCACGTACGTTAATTGTACACGTGGAAAAACGTTTCGAGCAAGTCCTTGGAATTAGCACGTCCTTGAACCAATCGCAACGAACTGTTGCCAGTTGGGAGCAAAGTCCGAGGAAGATCGAAAGCAAAGAAAACCTTGGATTTGTTCGGGGAGATTCGTTCAGCGTTTTTCGATATAAGAACAAACGATGAGTTACTACGAGTTTCCCCGCAGATTCGCTGCTGTATTCGAAATCTCTGGGATAATAAAAAGCATCTTCGACGATGTTCCGAACGATGAGAGATGAAAAGCGATTGCTTACCGGTGGGTTTATTTTGTCCTTTCAGTGGACTCGTTGCAGTTGAACGTGTACGCTGGCGGGGTTGGCGGGGGTGGGACCGGTGAGATCGTAGGGTCTGGAGGGTCTGGCGAGGTAGACGAGCATTGCCTTCCTGTAGGTACACCGACAACGGCGCATTTAGGGCACGCACATTCGCCCCTCGCATTACCTACTGTCGCTGCATTGAATCGACAGACCACCCTTACGTAAGTCTCAGAATCCATTCTTTTCCTTCCTACTCTCGTCTGTCTCCTAATTTCAATATATCGCTCGATTAACGAATAACAATTGCCGTCTTTCATTTTCCAGCCAACTCCATTATCAGTTCACGTAATTTAATGCCATTACTTAACCGCATAACGCGTGTTTTTTTGGGGGTAGGCATTTTTGGAAAATGTCTCCCAGTTAGTCTAAGCGGTCGTGGTAGTTTTGGTCGTCCAGATTTTTTAGAAGAAGAACTGTATTTTCTAATTAAAATGCTTGTATTACTTGATAATGGCGATGGACGTGACATACACGTCCCTGGATATTTTACGATGGTTAGGCGTGGACGAGTATGTCACGTTGCTGCGCGTTAAGCGGTTAATTATATTCGGCGCATCTATAACGTATATAATCTCCCGTCGTTCTGACCTTCAGAGTTCGAAATTTTATTACGAAGGATGTATAAATATTGTTTTTTCTAGCTAATTTTTCGGTCGACATATTTGTACAATCTAATCGAATAAATATATAATTTTTGATTTTACGGGAAAAGCGAAGGATTTCCAAAAAGAATGATGCCTTTACTAGAATACTTGAAGTAGTTTATAAGGGTCTTGAATTAAAAAAATGTAGTAGAAATGTATATGTAAATAACTAAAAACGATGTGAAGGATAATTATACGATAACAAATTATTCTAAATTATTCGAAATAAACTTATTATTTTTAATGATTTTAAATAAACTTTTGTTTGTTTCGAGTAGCGTGCCACCACTAGAGCCAATCACTAGTCAATCGAGCGGAGAGCACCTGACCTCGGTTATAACGTCGACGACGGCAGTCCACTCCGAAAGATCGTAAAACCAACCGGAAGAAAGTTACCGACCGTAGTTACCGGTCTACCGATCGCGAACAAACCAAGATCGTTTTTTCGAACGATCGAACTAAGGCGACTATCGACCTAACAGACATTTCCAGGAGTAGCTCGTAAAAGATCAAGATCATGCAAACTATCAGATCAGTTGTCGTACATTGAAACTATTTCGGAGAAAAAAGGATTTAGCGTTCCTGCGATTTATTTATATTTATTATAATAACGTTAGCATTAGGATACGTTAAACTCGTGTCGTGAATCCTTAGATGTAAAGCGCGCTGGATTCGAGGAATAAGCGCGTGTAGGTGCTTTCCAAGAGATATGCGTACATTTCTATGTGTGTGTATATGTATAAAGACAAAGAAGGGGACAAAAGAGAACGGTAGATTCGCGTAGTTATTGTTGGCAAATTTAATATCGCGAAAGCCGCGGGAGAACTTCTTTGCCAATGGTGGTTCAGTGTTTCTGGATGAGCATCCTCCCGAGCATTTCGTTCCTCCGAATCGACTGTACTCTTTCGCCCTCTTCCGGGAAGATAGGTTTTTTATAGAAACCATTTTTATAGAATCTAGCACACCCCGCCTTGGGTAAATGCTTCCGCGGGTTTCTTGTAAATATGATTTTACGATTTTATGTCGTTATCCAATGACGCGTCCTGGAGGCAATAAATCAAAATCTAGGCGTGGTCACATTCTCCAAAGAGTAATATATATTAATATATATATATTTGAATATTTGAATGTATTTAGATATCAGGCGATGAGAGAGTGATTTAAAAAATCGAAGAGTACTTCTTTTTTGAAAAACGCATTTCCTTTCTCGGAGATCGCAGTTGGTTGGCATCAAGGAAGAAGGGCTTTAGCATTGTTTTGGTTTACCAGCCAACGAAGTCGAGAGGACCAATTTTGCACGATACTGGGGCCTCATAGGCTATTTGGTAAATTAAGCGAGTTATCTACTTTGTAAGATATCTGCGATTTTTTGTAAAAGCAAAGATTTTCGCGACAACAGGAGCCAGCGATTTTCACCTATTTTCTTCAAAATAGACCAATCGCTTCGCTTCGAGTCCAAAAATAATTAAGAGCTTAGAAGTAACTTAGGGATTTCTTATTGTACAAATATTACCGACCAAATTGGAGGAATCACTTGGATCATAATTACAAAATTTATCGTGGTAATCGTATCGCGGCTTACTTTAATAGTCCATTATTTTCATGCGAACTACTCGTGTCTAGATAAAACATTGAATTATAGCACCTCGCTTCTCAAGTTCCTCATTCGATTCACACTGCTTTCCATTAACGCTATTTCTACCAAAGGTTTTTTATTCATTTTTCCTCAATTGACTTTTGGACTTTTTCTATAATGATTCTTAAATGAATTTAGCCGTATATTTTTCTCACCCACCTCCCATTTTTTTAACTATTATTTCACCAATTATTTGCATCCAAATGCAATTGTGTCAAAAGACAGCTTTTCGTCGAAATAGGCATACAAAAACAGCGGTAGAAATAGTGTTAACCCTTTCGAGACTATTAGGACACATATATCCCAATCAATTAATGTTTTGTTTTAACCTATTATTTTGAACAAATTTATCAACTGAAGTATTAGAAATGTATCCCTCCTCTTTTACTTTCCTTAAAAAAAGGAAATCCGTCTCGAAAGGGTTGAGAAACGTTGTCCCTAAACATTCACAATAATAATATCGCGCTGCTTTCACGTAATTGGCTCCTTCAATTACGCAAGTATCGTTCACATATTCCACGAATAGACTACACAAAGGAGTACACCAAGGGTACAAATCAATGGAACATATTTACATGATATATATTAAGTGAAACGACGGAGTTTCGGAGGGTTCGAAAAAAAGGTGGTTCCGCGATTGCAAAACATTGCGGAGGATAATGGAAAGACAGATCGTTGGACGGAAGGAAGGAAGAAGTGGAAGAAAGGAAGGAAATGACCGCGGTATAAAGTCGGTATGGGCAAAAAGGAGAAAGAGAAAGAGAATGAGAATGAGAATGGGTAGGTGGCGGGGGGTACGGGGGACGGGGTAAGGGGAAAAGGATCGAGGGTCCATGAGTCCATCAGGCTAAAGAGTGGCTATCGTGCTGACTAAGGGCTATTCCATGTTAGCTGCTCTCACCGAGCTCCTTTTTTTCCACCTCTTTATTCCCCGGCAAGACTTTTTCTACGGCGCAAACCTGGCGCCGCCCTCGGACTCCCTTCTTACCCAAGGAACATTCTTCCTTTCTTTCTCTCTCGCGCCGCGACTACAGCGCAACCTTCTCTTCCTCGCGTTCACTCAATCACGCCAATCACGTCAGTCAGGTGGTTGGTACGATGAAACCTTTGTTTCCTGAACCGGTATTTTCCGATAGACGAGTTTGTCGCGATATCGACTCTAGCGAGGAAAAGGTAAAATACATCTTGGATACCTGATCCCGTTGATTTCTTTTTCGTTTAGTTTTATCGCTTACTGATTTATAGACGCACGTCGCTTACACGAAGGTTGTACATCGGTTCCCGTGGGATTACGAATATATGGTGGGTTGCAATTAGAAGAACCGCTGTATCTACTGCTTCAGAAAGAATCCGGTTCGGTAGGTTTTATTCGTTCTAGAACGATTCACGAGCGGGATTATGCTCACCGGTACGATTCACTTTTCAGATATTCGGAAGATCTAACATATTAACATATTAGTTAGTGTGCGAGATAATTAGGAGTGACCTTAGAATCAAGTATGTCCCAATCGTCGAAAGTGATCCTTCTCGACTCCCATCAACGAGCACAGTACACTTTTTTATCTCCCGCAGTAAGTTTCGCGAGTATATCTGACGTTAATCCAAGTAATAATACGAGCGCTTGAATCGATTTAAATCGAACGGTCACCCTTTGAACGCGTGGCAATATATGAAGTCATTTTAAGGAGTATTTTATATCCCCAATTAAGTTTTGCGAATTCGTCTAAAATCAATCCGAATAATGATACGAGAATTTGAATCGATTTAAATCGAACAAATTAGGAATACATCATTGTTATAAAGGTAAAAATCATTAACTACAATTTCGCCATTTTCTTATTCAGATATAATAGTTTAACAAGCACATTTTAGTAGACAGTACAAGTAGGATATGTAAATCACTTGCTACGTTCAAATAGTTGATTTCGTGAATATTGATATTTTATTAATAAAAGGAATTCTGTGTAACTCGCTTACATGAAAATATAAGTTAACGAATTTTACATCTTTAACAATGATATGAAGTAATTTCGAAGAGTCGTCTTCTGGTAAAGTCGTTGGTTTCGGGGTCGAAGTAGCATCTTGTAGTTGGATGGTACTCCGCGATGTTCGATCGTCGTCGACTCGAAAAGGTTGTTCATGGAAACACACACGTGTATTTCGCCACGAACACAAGCTACAAGCCTGGTTCCATCTCGAACCACGAAAATAAGTCCCAAGGAATGCAGATACTGGGATCCACTTATATCGCTGAAATTATTCGGATATTCCCTACGCGGACGAACTTTCCTTCCGACTCTTCGGCATTTTCGTGCAGTGCGCATCATCCTCGAGTCAATCTTGTGACGTCGATGGATTCCTAGCCAATCGGCGTGCATTGTCTGGTAAGCGAGAATAGTTCGATGTTCCGTGTATTCACAGATCCGTTCTTTTCAAATGCTTGAAGCGAATCGTGGCTACCGAAACAACGAATGTCAAGGCGAGTCCGAAAGCGAGTCGCGTTAAAACCTACGTCTCGGAATTTAAGGGAGGTCTGACATTCCTCAATCTTCGTGGCGCCAACTACGGGGAACCTTATCGCGAGCGAAGCACCGTTACTCCGAGTTCTTCCTTTCAAAATTCCTTCTATTCGAGTGTGCTATCAAAATCTTTCGGAGTCTCGATCCTGCACTTTGCTTTTCCTTCGTTTCCTCCAATTCTTACCGGGTGGTCACGATAGAGTCTCTAGTTCCCTTATTCTTGGATTCCTTCGATCTCACGAGAATTACAAATGTAATTCTGGAATTCGGATGAAGTGACTTAACCCTCTCAACCCAAGTTTGTTCGTGTCTAAACGGAAATCGTATAACGTAAATCTAGTTAAACGCGATTCTAACGAAGTTACATTACGTGAAAATAGTAACGAAATTATTACTTAAACGCACGGAAAAAGGTGAGAATCGTTGCGCGTACTTTTATTATTATTATTGTAACGAAAATCAAATGAAGTGAAAGATGCGGATATACGAGTATGTGACTTCAGAGTTACATGGAACTAGAGGTTTGCTGTGCTCTCATCTTGAAAAGCGGTGGAAATGGTGTTTCTCGAAGGAAAAGATTGAAGAAGCAGAGTGGTTTCGCGATTCGCCGAGAGTGAATGAAATATAAATCGTTAGGGCGCATTATTTTGAAATCGCGGGTGATTTAATACTGTTGGAGTGTTGGGGCGTCGATATGTAAATGTGTTAATGGTTAATGCATGTCGGTTGATTTATTGTCATGCAATCGCAGTTGCGCCGGTGAAAGGCGTATCTAGTAACCTCGGACGGAAACCCGGCTAAACTCTGAAATAGAAGTCTTTCAGGTACTACTTTCGATCGTCCAAATTCCAGCAACGCGAAAACGACCGCTTTCTTTTTATTCCCGATATGAGCCGTTTATTTTTAAAGCGGACTAAGTCCATTTTTGAAAAGAATCAGCTTTGTGTTTATAATAATTATAGAACGTAACTAACTTTGTAATGTTTTAAGCGTTAACTTGATTTTTTTGACAAATGGACTTAGGTCACTTCAAAATAAGAGGCTCATATATTTTCAACATTCGCCGAAAGAAACGAGGAAATATCATAAATAATTTCACATCGTGATTTCAAAGTCAGAAGATGCGAAATAACTGAAAGTTAGGATTTTACGCTCCGATAATTTATTTGTCCATTAAATGACCACCGAGGGAGTAAGATCTCGAATTAATGCTAGTTCGCGCATATTTATGGGGCTCTAATTTACCGCATTACATTAATTATTGAACGCGGAGATTTGAAATTCGAAGACGGTTGCGATTCAACATAGAACCAAGGGGACGTTTTAATAAGGATACATGTTAATATAAATTGAAATTTAATGAGCAATCAGTGGCTAAAAGGTTCAGAGTATAATATCTCTTGAAACGACATTTTATGAATCGATAAACAGTTTGTCTTTTGGTAATTTTCATTGGCAGGAGAAATGAACTTTGACGATTGGTTAACGCTAGAACTACCAAAACAGCCAACATGAAGAGTCTCCGATATTTTAATGAAAACGTTTAAATTTATAACATTCCATTTTCCGAGACATTATGAGGCTGGAGTTACATAATGGTTATAGATAATCGATTAATTTATTTTTCCTACCCATCCTTATTTTTAACGCGCTGAGTGCCCGGCCGAAATCCACATTATACGATACCTCGCGATACCCGTCCGTAACGTGTCTATAACGTCTAAAAATAAAACTATTTAAGCGCTCTGCGATATATTGATTACTTTACATCCTATTGTAACGTTAAAAGTATGGAAGGTTTTATGATTATTAGCGATATATTTGATTTGAGTTTTGTAATATTGATATCGGTGGTTACCGGTGACCCCCACGGCATTCAACGTGTTACAGTATTCCTTAGAGAACTTTTCTTGCTCGACTTCTATTCACATTTCCAATGAATTCCACTGGATCTTAATGAGATCTCGTTAACACGAGCTCGAAACGACCAAAGCGCCACGCGCGATTAATTCGCACTGCGCAAGAATAAGCGACCTCTATTAATAAGACTCTTCCACTGAAACTCTTTAACCCTCTAGCTCCATGTAACTCTGAAGTCACATACTCGTCTATCCGCATCTTTCACTTCATTTGATTTTTTCGTTGCAACAATAATGATAAAAGAACGCGCAACGATTGCCACCTATTTCGGTGCGTTTAAGTAACAATTTCGTTACTATTTTCACGTAATGTAACTTCGTTAGAATCAGTTTAACCAGAGTTACATTATATGATTTCCGTTTCCGTGGAAAAAATGAGGTTAAAGAGGGTTAACATTAAAACTACGGACAATATATTCAGCCATGTTTAAATATTCACGTGTGCCTCCCAAGAATAGGGATGAATGCAAAAAATAACTTAATCGATTCAATTACGTCCATTATGCAACGTGACGTTTATTATGCGTACATCCACGCAGAACTTCGCCGGTTTTTCTCGTCCAACTACTGCAAATCTGTGTGAACTTTTTAGGATTCTTCGATTTTTGTGCAAATCAAGTGTCGCGTATTCGAAGCAAGAAAATTGGACGTCGGTCGAAGAGGGTTGGGGGGGAAGCAGGAATAGAATGGTGGACAGCACCCTGCGTTGTCGGGTGGTGGTAGTGACGACGGTGACGACGATGATGGTGGTGCAGTGTCCGCACCCTTGTATTGCCCGATAGGCGCCACGCCTATCTGGAGCATTACTTAACGAGAGGGCTGACCAGCCATATTTTATCGGAACCACTCGAGCAAACAATTGCTGCGTTGCGCATTAGCCCTCGCTTAATCTACCGAAGGTAATTAACTCGAGTATGCTGAGTTCTATGATAGATAATGGAGAGGGAGGTTTCTCGTGCCGTAGAAGGTTTCCGTGTGAGTCGTTAAAACGTTGAACACCATGGCGGTCCACCGGTGACCACCGATGGCAATACAATCGGCCATCAATTTACGCGAAGTATTAGTTTCTAAAGATCCAAATGAAGACTGCCAGTATAATAAAACAATACGACAGAGAAAAGCGAGCACAAGTTATACAAATATACCGCGTTTAAGGAGATCCGTGTATAAAAGGAACCGCGTAAATCAAAGGTTGCCGAATTTGGACCGCCAACATGTTTTATAATCAGTACTCGTTCAGGAATGTTTTTAAAACAATTTAAATGAACGAAAAGAATGTTACTATTTACATCTTCAAAATGATGCAATTTATTAATAAAAAAATACAATTAAGAACAGTAAAAAGTTATAAAACTAAAATTGGGTTTGACCACAGGCTTAATTTTTAAATTTACCAGTTTTCTTAAGTACAATTTCAAGAAAAGTACTTTTTGATGGTTCCACTAACTCTAGCACAATCTGTGCGAAATGCGTATTCGTAAAAGTTTCAATAATTTTAACATTACGATAACGATGTAAAATAACCCATGTATCATAGAGCACTTAAACCGTCTTATATTTAAATGTCACAGACATTGCAGACGTGTATCGCGTGGTATCGTATAACACGAATTTCAGCGTGTAGCATACCACGTGTTAAAGAATAGAGTTCCTAGGAAAGCCTCGCGCTTGAAGCAACTTCATAGAAACCTTTCAGCTTACGAATAAAAGGAAACTCGGCGAGTGAAACCGGACCAATGAAAAGCTAATAGATGAAACGGAAGAATGATTTCTGGGTTTCGATAGGATGGTTGGCCGATCTTGGATCGTCGGTTAATTGGCGGCGACAATCTGCCGATGGGCCTGTGCCATCAGGAGTTGAACCTTTCTCTTGGTCGAGGTAGGACGAATAAAGAAAAAAAAAGGATGAAGGAATAAAAAGGTATAAAAAGAAGAAGGCAGAGACTACGCTAATGCGTGCTACGAGAACCAAGCAACACGCAGGGATTGCCTTTTCCTGGAAGCAAGTCGTCTGCTTGTCGAAGAAGATAATTTTTGTCCCGCGGCAATACTCCTCCGTTGCAGGAGGAGACTCATCGAGATTTCTCCCTTCGAGACACCACCTCTTCTTCCTCCTCTTCTTCCTCCTCTTTCGCTTCTTCTCTCGACTCCTCCCGTTCCTCTCTCCCTCTCGCTCGCCCTACCACTGCGCCTCCGTACACCACGGTTTTCACCGTTTTTTCGATGGGTTACTCGCAGGGATGTGGCAAATCGGATATGATTTACAGTGGGTCAAAACAGTCTTCGTACAATACGATTTTCAAACTTTGAGGTTACATCATTTTCAGGGAACAGTGAAAAATGTTATGTTTTTTTGCACTGTTTATGGTTTTATTGATCAGTTCGCTGGTTTTCGCGAGGATACTCGTCATGAAGACTGAAATATTTTGTGTTATGACGAAACTCGTCACGCGTAAAAAGTAATTACAATTTGCTGTTTAAATTGCAATTTTATAATATAACAGCCGTACATACTTTGTGCTTGACGAGTATACTCGGCGTCGCTTACATTTCGCGACATAAATAATTATAAAAGTACACCCAACGATTCTCACCATTTTCGGTATGTTTAAGTAATAGTTTCGTTACTACTTTCGCTTAATGTACCTTCGTTAGAATCGCGTTTAACTAGACACGACAAAATTGAACTGCAGAGAGTTAAGATGCAGTAAAAGTGAATAACACGCGAGTTTCGCCTGCCAGTTTCCAAGTGGATTTAATTTGTTGATATACTCAGTATATAACAGTCATAACAAAGTATTTCCGTCACATATGTGAGATGAGATGTATGATGCGAGAGATTGGGTTCCTCTTTGATCGACGAAACATGCTTTTCATCCCCCGTCGTTAAACCGATCCTTCTTTTCTCTTTTCGCGTTCTATTCGCCTGATAAGTACTCCTTAGATCCTTTAGTTCATGGAACCACCGACTTTTATCGTTCCTCGTCTTCCCGTTCCTTTCCCGCCGTGAATCTCCTCCTCTTCATCTTCCAGCCTTGAAAATTCCATTCCACATGGTGGTCGCTAATGGTGGACCAACACTCCTCGAAGGGGGTGTGAGTGCACGGAAACTGCACTCTCCGCTTGCTTCTTCTGGGACCGTCCCGGCCCGTTCCGTCTGCCTCCCAAACACGAATTCGTGTTCGTTGCAACGTTGTCTGGTGAAATTAGTGGCGGTGTTTTTATACCGTTGTACACGTGGACTTGATCGATTTTTAAACAATATTAAGGGTTGGTATCTGAAATTCCCGTGCCGGCATCTTTGGGTTAAGTACGTTGAACGGTACTTGGTGAAGGAACAAACTTGTAGGATAATATCGTAAGAATATCAACAGGCGAGAAAATCTAGGTTAACAACACATATTATTGGTTTGAGTTTAGTTGTCTCTCGGAACCTCTGAGTTACGCACGTTGAAGGGCACTCGGTGAAGGAATAAACTTTTAAAATAATCTTGGAAGAATATCAACTCTCGAGGTGATGGAAGTATCAACAAATATTCTGCTTCGAGTTTAGTCGTCCTCCGGAATCTCAGCGTTACGGTTGTGCGCAAACGTTGCGTTGGTATTCAATGGTCAAACTAAACTTTTAGGATAATCTTGGAAGGATATCAACTCGCGAGGAAGTGGATGTTGCAAAAAATATTGTTGATTCGAGTTTACTCGTCTTCCGGAAATCATCTTGCGATGGAACAGAAGTTGGATGTATTGCGGGCGCATCCATTTACTGTGTTTTTGGTTCCCCAGTGACATATCGAGAAGATGAAGGAAATCGAGATCAACACGATAGTCGTTTGTCCAGATACTGTTTAAATATTCGAATCCGTAGGTGTACGGAAACTAACCCGTTACCCGGTTTCGTCGTTTTTCACCGAATCTTTTTCATTCCCGATCTCGATCTCGATCTCGTTCTTGTTCCCGCTCTCAACGTCGTCGCCGACGTCGTCATCGTCGTCGCGATTCTTGAAAATCTCGATTAAGAGCAATCGAAAAACGGGTTTCAAACGTTGGATCGGTTACCCGAGATAACGGTACAGCGAAAGGCAGATAGGAAAGTTTCCGGGGAAAAAGAAAAAGCGGAGTGAAAATTCAGAAACCGATACGCAACAACTTTGGAAAAGATGACATATCGATCTATCGATCGTGCATTAACTCGTTTACCTTGGCGTTAGAAAAATATCTTTCCTCAAACTGCTTTTATTTGATACTAGAACTACCAAAGCAGTTGAAACTACTGGTCCGTTATTTTTAATCAAATCATCCGGATCGTTCGATATTTCATATACCTTTATTTTATGTACGTAACATGAATAATTAATTCCATTAATTAACCTGCATACTCCAACCATAATTAATATATAAATAAATATATAACCGGTAGTTCTAGTGTTAAGATCCCGAACCCTAAATTGAGTTCGGAATTTCAAATTTCATTATAGAAATATGTCTGCAGAATTAAATAATCTAACGACTTACCAGCCCAAGAAACATATATTCGTAAATATTCAAATGATAATGATTATAGCAATGATGATAATCAGCAAAGTGATCAGTGATTAGTGATTACGACTTTCGCAAGATTAATGATCATATATATGTATAATCTAATAACTTTCCATCGAAAGTATATAAATAGATATGCACTTTAATCATTAACCTTTTGCAGTTCGTAATATCTCCGATCACTGTGATTCGCTGTTACTATTACTATTATCATTATTCTGCTCATCAACATATGTAGCTGTAATCATTATTATCCGAATAACATTCATCGGTCGATGATACTCTTCCATGACGAAGTTTCGACGTGCCAGCCATGAAACAGCAGTAAATAAACAACTAAAGGAAAACTCGTTCACTGGCAGACCGGAGTTGAGTGCTCGGTATAATATCATCGTAGATGTAAACTTAGCCGTATATTAGGAAGTCGAGAACGAAGAAGATATCGTGTTCAGGCGGTACTCGTAGGAGTCAGCTCTCCCTCTCCCTCTCACTCTCACTCTTACTTTGCCACACTATCTCTGTCTCTTTCTCACCTTCTGGTGCGTACTACCGCGTACCTGACACTCACGCCAGCTAGAGTGTGAGTGGGAAACCGAAAAAGCTTTTCCTCGCTGCTTACGAGCCAATTTGTCGGCTGATCCTCTCGTAAAATGCTACTTTAAACGTCATTTACCTTTTCTCTTTTTCTCTCTCACTCTCTCTCTCTCGTTTCTGCTGTCTATCTCCTTCTCTCTTGGAGTGTCTTTCAGGCTCGTGCACGGTTTCCGGTAAAGTCTCCTGCCGAGATACGCATCGCTACTAAGAGGTTGTCCTCGAGGCCGGAGATATTATCTCGCGTGATGGTGCTCTTTGCGGAAAATGGATATCTTGTTCCGCTTTAGAGTAGGCGGCGGTGGCAGCAACAGCGGCGCGGTGCGGCGGGAGGGGTAATCTGTTACAGTTTGTAAAATGCAATATGAAAGTGGAGTCGTTTCGAAGAGGCAGTCGAAAACATTTGTGACACACTTGATTATCGATATCTGACGAATAATGAATCTTTAACTCGATACTTGATTAATGTCGGATAATTTATAGTGCAGTAGAGCGTTAGAGGTTACTCCGAGAGCATAAAAACACGTAGGAAACTTTTTCGATATACTGTATACATACCTTTATTCATTTCTTTGGTGCATTAACGAGACGTATCCTTTGCAAGTATGGATAATAATATAAAGCAGTATACTATTATATATAATATTATATTATAATATTATAATATAGATACAATCGAAGTAACAAAAATATTAGAGGTACCGGAAAGCAATCAATTCAAGAGTGGAGAATTTGTTCGCATCGAAATTTTGAATTTGATTTTTATATGATAAATAACGATGGAGATTATCTAATAGAATAAGTTTTAAGAAGAATAATTGATTACTTTCCGATACCCTTAATACAATGAAATAGAAACAAGCAGAACTAGCAGTTTATATCGAGCCGATTAAAAATTGAGTTCAATTATTTTGGATCGGATGAAAGGTTTCTACGAAGACATACGATAAAGAAAAGTATGGACGACAAAAAGAGTTCTCATGGAATTAGTAGACATAAGTATATAGGGAATGGGATTGTTTTAAATGTACAATAATTAGCTCGGTAAAAGGAACACGAAATATTTATGTATATAACAGTTTCTCTACATTTTATTCTATGTATAAAATACTGTGAGTGTAAAAACGATCTCGGTTGACGCGAGCGATCGAGATCGGCCGAGTACTATAAAAAGCACTTTAGCTCGGCTCCCGAGTGGAAAATCCGGGCGGAAGATATCTCGAGCGGAAAAATGTGCGCGCACGCGTAGAGTAAAGAAGGAGGTTAAAGGCAGAGGGTCGATTCCCCTGGATAGGAAGTTCCGGTATTGCGATAACTATCAGCTCGCAGGGGTTCTTACCTGGCACGGCATTTCCGGCTTTCGAGCCCTCTAGTTTTAACGTTGGAGGAGGGGATCTCGGACTACTGAAAAATATCCTGCCACTTTCGCACTCTCCGATCAGAAGTCGAACGTTTTTCTTACCAGATGACGCGTGTTAAAACCCTCCATATTGGATCCGGAAAAATCGAATCGATCCAGCTTTTCTATCGCATCAATATCGTCGTAGACAGTTTACAACCAGACAACCGGAAGTAGAGGAATTTATTATCTTCCTAACGATATATCGTTATCTCCTTTTCCCCCCACATTCTACGCTTTACGAATTACAACGAAGTTCGAGACATTTATTACGTAATTCGTAACATCTTTTTTCAGGTTATAAATTTTCTTGCTAATTGCCGAGGGATTTCTTTATACAGGGTGTCTTATATGAATCAAGCCACATCATTATCTCCTTTAATCGTGATAAAACGGAAAATATTTTATGAATTATACAAATTACTTCGAACGACCTATATCCTAAAAGACAACTTATCCGTTTTCGTTCTTTTACCAAATTTCCCGGATCACCCCTATTTTTTACACGGAAAAGAAAGTCGTTGTGCAATAAAATCAGATCTTTTATGATCTGATTTTGATTGAAATCATTAAGTGCCAGGCCGAAATCCGTGCTATACGATACCTCGCTAAATAACGTCCAAAAATAAAACTATTTAAGTGTTTGAAAATATTGAAAATTTTACGAATATCAGCGATATATTTAATTCGAGTTTTAATAATATTCGCGTTAAAGACGACATGTTTAAAGCAAACGTTCGGTAAAAGATGTCTCGAGAAGAAGTTTATCGCGGATGTTTCCAAAGAGAGAACTGGCGACAAAGTTGCTCCTAATTGCGCGGAAATAAGAATGCATAATTACGCCCACCGCTGATTAACGCGAGGCAAGATATCGACGAGTGAAATACAAATCACAGGAACGTAACAGAAATAAAATTATGTTTGAATTCAACACAAACGAGGAGAACATAACCTCGGAGAGTTTCTCGAGCAGGATCACTAGACATACGAGGACCATTTGAAGTATCGGAGAATTACAATTCGGAGTTTTCGGCTATTCGTCCGTCTTCGCGTTTCCTTCGTCTTGCACGACTCACGATTATCTCCGTGCACGGACTACTCTGATTTATTACGAGTAACGACGGCAAATCCGCGTAATCGTCGGCTAATCGGGAGGGCAATTAACCAAGAGTTTCCAATTAACAGCAGTGGGATTGCGATTCTGGTTTTTACGCGAGCAGCGAGTCGAGATATAGGAGAGGTTCTCCCTCCTCGGCCATCTCGATCCATCCTGATCAGACCCGGCGGTATCGAATGCAAATGTCCTGCCGCGATCCTTCCTTTGCGAGGATGCAACGCGTGCTCTTAACTTCGTAATTACGAGATCACCGGTAGTTTCGATGAGATAATTAGCCTCGGCATAGCCACACCCTCTCGCCGATCGCGTTCTTCCTTGGAATTCATCGGGACCGATGTTTTCAAAGGAAGAATCGGAGGAGTTTGTAACGGGCTTGTGTGCTGGAGAACATGGCAAATAAACCTGCAACTCTCGACAGCCATCTACGATGCACGCCGTGACGTCGAAGTATAGGATACGAGTTCGAAATTGGACAACTCGCGTGTATATAAATTCGTAGCGAGACGGAGAGGACGATGACGACGACGACGACGACGGCAACGGCGGAGGATATCTCGGTGAAGAACGATCCAACGGCGTTTATCCAAGCCTGATCTGGTCGGACATTATAGGTCTGACAGGGTGGAAGAGGGGAGGTTGGAGTAAGCGCGGCTAAAAAAGATTTAATGAAAATTTGTTGTTGAGAGGCGTCGCATGGTCCGCCGTGCCGAGGCCCTTTTCGGTTGGGGCTGTGGACGTCGTAGCTCCGCCCATACCGCGGCTCACGATCCGCCTCTTGTTCTTCTCGGACATTTCTCTACGTAGCAATTTCCTCGGTAACCCAACCCTAACTCAGACCGCACCCACTTTCCCCCTTTCTTCTCCGCCTTTCGTTCCTCCGCGGAAGGTTCCAACCACCGGGATATTTCTATCTTTCTCCTTCTCTCTCCACACCGTATCTATCGGTCTGACCGACCGAGACTCCATTAGCCCTCCTACTTCTGTATTCTCGAACGTAAAGTTGCGCGGCACTCCCCGTCGACGGTTTCACCTCCTTCGGCGCCCCTTCTACCGAGTCGCGCTCCGAAAGGTTACTGTCCAGGACAGTTTGAAAGACGCAGTCGTCGGGGCTGCACCTCGTCCTGGAACTAGTCTCGCTCCCGTTAATAATCACCGCGGATCGCGTTTCTTCCTCTGGTTTCCGGCGAACGACAAACGACGGATGTACGCGGGTACGCGCGCCCGCACGCGGGTATACGTGGATACGCGGTAACGTGCTCCGATGTGCATGTAATGTGCAACAAAGTTCCATCATCGTCATCGTGTTGGAAATCATACGCTGACCAATGAGATCCTTCCCCCGATCGATTTTCGGTGTCTCAACGTTTACCTCGGATTATGTACAGTGAAATTTCTGCGTGCGCATCCGGTAATGAAGTCACGTGGTTAAACGGACAAAGATGCGCGAGTGATGTACCCCTTTCGAAGCAGTTAACGAGTTTCGTGATCTCGTGATCTGGAGATCTCGCGATCTAAGACAGGTGTCGGTTATTTGTCAAGTTTCTCGGTTCCTCGGAGACGAGTCGATATCGCGATTCCGGAAGGGAAGACGAAGCCGATAAACGAAGCGGGGTGAATTTTAATGCGACCAGCCAATAGCCTCGTTAAACAGCCTCGATAACCTTCAAGAAAACTTCTCTCTCAATATATCCACTGATATTCTTCGAAGTGAAAAAGGCACGACTTCCTTTCTCGTTTCACTTCGAGGGAGCACAAGGTACACGCTGGTCTGACAATTACTAAGTAATTACGCCAGGCCAAAGTCGCGCTTCAATTAATTATTCAAATAAGCCGGTCGTATAAAACAGTGAGGAGCCACGGGAGTGAAAAGAAGACAACGGTTCACCGAACAAAAATCGATAATCGCACGTCGGGACAGTGGACGTGTTGGACAAAGTGGCGAAGAACGTGGAGGACATTGTCACTCGTTAGAGACGATCGGCTTAACTCGAACGGCAGTATGTCGACTTTCGACTGATTACTGGTGAGTACAATACTCAACGCATATTATTTCCTACTCCCTTTAATTTATTTTAGTTCAGTTTATTAACAGAGCCTACCCTTTACACATAAAGTTAAACTAAAACACAAAAAGTAGAGAAGAAAACAGATTCGGCAGAACATAAATTAAAGATTCACTTTGAGTATCTTCGAGTATCTGCTACGTAAGATGTCTGCTGCGCACGCGCATGGCTTAACCTAACTCCTTTACGAGGAAGCGAGATCAAACGAATATTTTGCCGTTATAATTTATCACGATTATTAGAAAGCAAATTAATGAACTGAATTAAAGTAAGGCGTACCAACGTAGGATTAGACTTGTAAGTTTCTCTGACAAGAAAAAGTGTAGGAAGTATAGAATAAGATGTTATTCGGGGAAATACGTCGATTTGCGAAATATCCGCAGAGTGAGATGGCGGAAGGGAGGAAATAATGAATGAACGATTAATTAGCGAGTACGACGATATATTAAACGGATTGGTATAGTGGTGATTTGGAGTGCAGAGTGCATGGTATAAAGTGGACGGTTTTATCGCGAAGCGCATTTTCTCGGGCTATCGTAGAATATATATTATCGGTATACGGGTTTCGCTTATCTTTCTCCGGGGATATTGACGTTAATTAGCGATAAGAGGCATGGGGGCAGAGGAAGTCGAACGCGTACCGTAACCTTCTCCTTACGTTCGGTTGTTTACCCGGCATTTAGCATCCATTTTCCGCAAACAGTAAACTTTCGGAGTTCTTGAAATATTATGCCAACATCGTGTATTCGTGCGAATTTACGTCGCGCAATTAAATTCGTATCATTCAAGAGCTTAATAATTACCTACATTTTTACTCAGAATAACATCGTTTTTCTCTTGTTATAACAAAATTATTGTAGTTTAAAGTCGACCTAAACCGTGGTGTACGAATACTTCTGTCTCTCACTTTGTATTAGCAAGGTTATCTTTGCCGTAAGCGACGGTACGAGATTCGACTACCATTACATTAATATAATTCCAATAGTTTTATTAACTCTCTATTACGTTATTTATTGCGTTTAAGTAATAATTTCGTCGCTAGTTTCACATTATATATTCATTTTTTAGACACCAAAAATATGGTTATGGAAGGTTAAAATTGATATCTGAGAAAGTTCAACTTCATAGTTTAATACGTTTTGTTTCGTTAGTATAAAACAAGGATACCTTCTTCGCCGCGTGATTTTAGCATTTTCGTCAAAATTTTCAAATCTCCTAATTTCGATGCAAATCAAAGAAAAAAAATTTATTTGATATAACGTTGCGCATAGAATATCTATTCAAAACTTAATAGACCGCAGGAGCGTGGACAGAATTAAGGAGTCTACGATAACGTGAATATAGTAGTCGCGATAGATGGAAGTATGCCGGCACCGGCATTCTTTGTCCAGGAGTTTTATCTAAACACTTATTTCCGGGGAAGTCGACGATCTACATATTTCAGTGATGGTGTTACAAAAACGCCCGGCGTTCATCATTCCACGCTGCCTTTTTCGATTCGCATGCGTTCAACTTATCCCACTGACACCGAATCAGTGAAATTCGGCTAAATTCGGCTAAATTCAATGGAAACAAAGCACCCTTAGAATAAATTATGACTTAATTCAATATTAATTTGACTCTACAAATAATCCGTTTTGTTTCGGTCCGCATCTATCGTGTACTCCTTCGAAGTCGGCACGACTCGTCGCGAAACCGTCGCGAGTTCCACCCGTCGCGTGTGCAGTGAATCTCTGGTCGCTCTTGGCGGCTCATTCTCTTTTCGACTAAAACAGACCGCTTCTTTTTAAAGTTTCTTACGAACGACGTCACGTCGCGTCGGCCCACTTTTCCGAGAGCGTCTCGAGTGGTTCGTAGTAGTGTCTCTTAAAACCAGACCGAATCATCTTGAAATCTCGGACGTTGTATAGAAAAGGATACGAGAAAAGGAATTGTCGGGAAACGTGCCGTAAGCCGGGCACAGTTAACGTTAACGTCATCGTACGATCGAGGATGACTCTTCTAAGCGGATATGAAGTAATCAGCGAAGAACACGATAGGGCCGAGTATGATAACGTATCGCGGTTTGCTTCGTTGCCAGTGTTTTCTGCTTTTCCGTCTCGAGTTAGCCTGCCAAAGATTCTGTTTTTTTTTCTGTCTGAATTCTATTCGACCGAAGGTCCGCGATTTTTAGGTTATTTTAACTTTGATACACGATACTGCACTTCAATCGGTGGAATTACACGCTAAACTTAATTCTGCATTCCAAATTTATTGTAAATGTAGTTCGATCGGAATCCGGATCCCACAGAATCCGGAATATAAAAAAAAGAAGGAGAGCCCATGAGAGAGAACGATTTAGGCTGGCGACCGATGCTTCCTTTAGAATTAGAACGTTAAGATTCTACGGAAATACCAACTAACCGATAGTAAGTAGTAAATGTGCGGCTTTGAGGTTAGAGCTCACCAGCAATGTTTTCTTCCATTTTCCCTTCTCGTTTCTCGGAAGAGGAAGTACTCGCGGCAGATTTTTAGGCCTAATTAGCGCGTGCGCGAGTTTTCTCGTCCGACCAGCCAATGCGAATAAAACGTGATGATTTCGATATCTCGCGCTGCTTTCGATACTATGTTCGCCATGCGATATGTAATACACTACATTTTGTATAACCTTACGAATGCTCTCGGAAATGGGTCTACGTTCGATTGAAACTGCGTCGCGCGCAGCAGTTTACCTACGATTTGTTTCTTTGATGTAAATACATAAATTTCTTCTTGATTCGCGAATAAACGTTGGTTTTGGTTAGTAATTCATCGGGTGGGTAGATTGATCGTTGAGTGGTTGAGTCAGTGAGGAGTCGGTGAGTCGTGGAGCCGGTGATCTCGAGCGGACGCAGCTGATCTTATCGGTCAGACGTAAGACAGCTCTTTCGACAGGGACGTCATTATTACGAGAGCTGATGACGATCTTTATCGATTCATAAAATCATTAACTGCCGTTTTACGATGTTCAATAAAGGCGCGCTGGCTCGGACGCGCGTTATTGAAAGTGAACGTCAATCAGGATATTAATCGTGATACGGATGATTTATATTATCGTAAATTAGCGAGGTTCCCTTACACTGGAACCGCTCGAGTTTCCTTCCTACGCTTTCTCATCTCGGGACTCCGACATTTTTAACGACCGAATATCGAGAATACACAGCATCGAGATCTTTCCGAGCCGATTTGCCATTTGGAAAATCTCGCGCCGACTATCCTCCGATCGCCCGTAATACCTTCCGCTACTGGATCGCGTTTCGTTTTAAAAAAGTATCGCCGGTGTCGAAGAACCGGATATTTTGATCGAGATCGTATCTGGAACGATGTACGTAGGCGAAGTTACCGTCAGGAATACGGGAATCGCATCTTTTTGCCACTTAAAGTATACCTACTCTCCATACGCTCTCACCACCCTCTAGAGTAGGGACTTTTGAGTCACAGTGTTGCATCCATCGTTTTTTCGTACATTTTTCGCTCATATTTCTCGATATTGATTCAGTCAATAATAAACATGTACGCGTAGAGAACGACTTTTCGAATTATGCGATTGCGACCATCGCTTTCCTGCGTAGATTTGTCGCCCATGTTCCTCGGTATTGGTCCAGTGAATAATAAACACGTATGCGTAGAAGAATATTGTCCTGGTGACGATTAGTTGGGAGGACTAATGGACTCGAGTAGATCGCCCGGAATACCGTAGATTAGTTTCATCCCTGGCGCCTTAATTTCACGTGTCCGGTATCCGAGCATTCCCTTTGATCCGAGCCGAAAGAGAGAAGGAGAGAGAGAGAGAATTTTCGGGATCTGGTGTAATGTTCTGAACGCGCGATGTCCCTGCTTTCGAACTCACGATCACTGGTTCGGAGCCGAGAAACTGGTTTTCTATTCTACGTCCCGTATTAGCAACTGAAAAATTAACTGGTCTCGAGAATCGAACACACGAACAGCTAAACCGGCGCGCGATCCTGTTCGATCGGTGATAGCCGATCGACCGAATTCTCCGATCGTATGTTTTCAGCTTGGAACACAATACATCATCCCATCTGAATACAGGAACGGAAGTTTCTCGAATACCTGACACCGGTTATCGCTTTTTTCATTTTCAATTTGTCATCGAATTAAAAGACGCTAAGAATACTGGCATATCCAACATGTCCGAGTTGACAACAACAAAATATCAGCCAACAGTAATGATTTACAGTGAGAATATGATAAAATGTTTTTCGAATTTGATTTTTGCGTGATTGAGCGCGAAGTTGACGCTCTAACATAATCTGACGAAGATCAAGATCGAGATCGAGATTGTAAGGGAGTGGAGGTCGGATTCTTGTGGACCGGTGGTGAGACAGGAATATACTTCGGAGATATAGTAAATCCTCATATAACGCGAAACAGAAATTGCGACGGTTCTCCTATAACGCGGTTTCCATACAACGTGGAACAGAAATTGTGACAGTTCTTCTATAATGCAGTTTCCATATAACGCGGAACAGAAATTGCGACAGTTCTTCTATTACGTGGTTTCCATCAAAACGCCTCAAAACACGGTTTCGAGGCGTTACGTGTATATAGTTTATATGCGCCTGCGCCGAGGAAATTGGAGATTCCAGTACCGCAAATCGCGTGTTGTTTATCAAAAGTCACCGTCCCCGCTCCGTGGGAGATACTCGCTTAAATTTTATGAGGCAATAAGTAGTAATATAATGGTCCTATAACTGTTGACAAGGATGAGTCTCCAGGAACCCGAGCATCCAGGGTGGTCGAGTTTTCTCTCGCCAAATGTGAGGACAGTTTTGTGCCGTTCATGCGACAAAGTTTGTATTCCATCGATCTCTAACTAACTATTAGATGAGATAATTAACAAAGTTTGTATTCCATCGATCTCTAACTAACTATTAGATGAGATAATTAACAAAGTTTGTATTCCATCGATCTCTAACTAACTATTAGATGAGATAATTAACAATAGAACTACCAAAGCAGTCAAAATGACGTGGTCGGACTTTTGGACGATTCACGTGGCACAATGGACATAAATAAATCGATTACTTTATTTCTCCTATTCATCCTTCTTGCAAGGACGTACACATAAACATGGAAACATAGCTGAATACATCGCCGGTAGTTCTAGTATTACACGTTGAACTATATGGCGAATATTGCTAAAAGTCGAATCAAATATATCGCTAAAAATTAAAATCATAAAATAGTCAATATTTGTAACGTTACGATAACGATGTAAACTAACCAATATATCGTAGAGCGCTTAAACAGTTTTGTTTTTCAACGTGATATAGACGTTACGGACGCGTATCGCGATGTATCATACATCACAAATTTCCACGCGACGCTCAACGTGTTAAAGATCATCAACTCAGAGTGAATTTCGTGATATATTCATAAAGCATCTCAAGTTCGAATGTATTCGTTGCAAGGTTGATAAAGCCTGTTATGGCCGGAGGAAACGAACGAAGCGGTGGAAGTGAAGGAAAGGAAGAATAGAGGCACGCGTGCGTTACTTTTTCTCGTTGTACGCGTATCTGATATAATCGTAAATTATAAGAACACCTTCGAAGCGTGGAAGTCGAGATGCGCCCACGTACGGGCCAACACAATCGTTTCGCTCCTTCGACGAACTCGGAGATCCGAACGTAGAGTTGAAGCGAGAGGACGTAAACGAAGGAGTAGGAAAGTGTCGGCTGAATATCTAAGGGGTGTGAGAGAAAGAGAGAGAGAGAGAGAGAGTGGTATCAGAGGGAGAAAAGACTACCAGAATGCAAAGCTGCAAGGATAAGGAAAAATGTCAGTGAGTAGTAAGCAAGGAAAGGATGCGTTGAGTTCGATGGGAGAACGAAGATTTGTCGTACTCGTTACATTATATAAACGATAGAGCAGATAGAGGAGAGTGTTTTCAGTGATCTCTTTCTCGCAAGTAATGTATGCGTATAATCTGATTTGTTGAAAAATCAAGACTGGTGAGACTAGGTCTCTCTGTCTGGGTTTGAAAACATGTCCGAAGGTGTATTTCGAAGGTGGTTCGTCTCGATTTTCCGGGCGTCCGAGCGAGCGTCGAGTTCGTGGGACAGGGTGCGCAGGAAAAATGCGCGATCGGGTTTGCGGTGGATTATCGAGGGGTCGACAGCCGATCGCAACTGTAAACTCGCAATAAAATCTGATAAAATGGTATCGGTCGGTGTCGGGTCGGTCTTTCGAGTGGCACGAGGCTCGAGATGAGTGGCGAGACGAAGGGGATAACGAGGGAAAGGAGAGGGAGCTGGGCGAGTTCGCGGCGCGTCGGCCGAAGACCCGTTACGTCGGAGGACGAGGTAATTAATTAAGCGTGCAAACGCCTCGGCACTAGGCCAATGCAAACACCTTCCGTGAGAGGAGCTCGTGAACCACCTCGCGTAGAGACGCAAAACCGATCTCTCGCATCGCTAAATGCGCTTAACGCGATCGTTACTTCGTCCAACCGTGTCCACGTCTTCCACTTTCGTAAATTCGCACGGTCGATCGGCCCGCGCAATTAGGCTACTTCACTCTACCTTCACTCTAAATCGACCTGATCCTCCACAACGCGATTCTCGAGCAACGCGCTACATAATAAAGTATGAAATATAATATAAATGCGGGGACTCAATTATCGGAAAAGTACAACGATAGGCTGCCAGTCAATTAGCGTTGCCAATGAAAAACCGATTTATAGGTTCCCGATAGACAAAGTATTAATTAGGGTGTTAATTTCAAGGATTTTTCTGTTCACGTAATTAGACTACTATGACTTCACTCTAAATCGACCATCAGCTTCTAATAGTTTACACGTACAGATAATTATTAATTAGGATTTCTCTGTTCCGAGAAGAAAGTAAGCTCGGTAGGAGTTCGCGGGTGAAACTTATGCTAAGGTAGACTATCGCATTAAAACCATACCGGTTTGCCGATGCAGATGACGCGGCGCGTGCGTTCATAGCGTGCCGCACGTTTACCTCGAATTCATCAGAAAATTCCAACGTACCGCGACGGTGCGCACTGCGTTGTTCGAACCGTTGCGCATGCTGCGAGCTTGTTG
This sequence comes from Nysson spinosus, assembly GCA_910591585.2. NCBI lineage: Eukaryota > Metazoa > Arthropoda > Insecta > Hymenoptera > Crabronidae > Nysson > Nysson spinosus. The sequence goes on along the minus strand of OU342830.1, from coordinate 12,944,637 downwards.
GAAGCTCGCTGGAACGCACCGACGATACATCCTGTCTTTAATTAGATCAGTTAACAGGAGCAAGTTTTTCGACAGAGCGTAAATTGCGAAAAAAAAGAAGGAATCGCACGAGTACTTCGTAAGTTCCCGTGCGCAACCGACACTTTATATTCTCCCAATTTCCATGCGTAGTTGCAACCCCGATAAACGGCAGACAGAGAAACGTCGATTCAAGTGCAAAAGTAGTTTGCGATATCACGTGAAAAATTTCAATTGGCAAAATTTCAAGTATCACACCGACTGACAGGATGTAACGAGGTAAACGAGCATTCGTCGGACCGAGGACTATCGATCAGTATCGTGCCTGTTAATTACTCGATTGAATAAGCGTAGTTCTTTCTCTGACAATGTAACACTGTTAGTCGTCCAACGCATTAATTCAACTCCATTAAATTATTGCAAGGCACTAATTGCAAGGACGATCTTTTCGTGGCATCGACTTGTCTTCCTGTTTTTATCTTCTGCCAGAAGAGGGAGAGCCGTGCGCGCGCATCTTAGATAGCTTAATTGGAAAACTATCTACTTTGAAACCGAACGGTGCGCTTTGCCGTTCCCAGACTGTATTGAGTACGTACTTTTACCTCTGATTACTGAATTTGTTAAATACTTTTCTTACGGATGATAAACTGATTGAGTGATGTACTTTCGATATGTTTTCGACGAGACTCGTGGCAATTTTGAAGGTGCGAGTTTACGCAACGTGCTAAATTCGTGTTAGAATCGAGTCAGATTCGAATGGAAATTGAGTCGAGGCCACTTTAGATCGGAGGCGGCTGGTCGACGCGACTCGACGAAGCGGCCGGGCAAGGCGTCTGGTCGCGACACGCGCGTTTGCGTGCCCGGCTTCGATATATCGCGATTGCGTAAGCCGATTAACGGTAAAATCGTTGGTAGCGCGAGAAGCGGCCGATGGGGAATTTTGTAAAAATAAGCACGCGAGCCGTGAAGTACGTCGTGTTGAGGTTGCAGTTCGAGAAGGGACCGAGATGCGTCAGGCACTGCACTCGCGTACGAATATCGGGATATCGCGTGGAATCTTTCGAGGAACACTGAAAAGTGCGTATCGTACTCGAGAATGTAACTAATGCATGTAAATGGCAAAGGAAGAGGAAGGAAAATATTACGAAGGTGGTTCGGCCGATAGAACTAGTTGGCCGATTAGCCGTGGCAGGACTCGGAATATGTATCGTGGTGGAGGACTAAAAAGAGGAGGATAAGGCAATGACGAAGTAATAATCGTAAGATCTTGGTAACTCGGTGCGACTCGGCTCGAGTAAACGTAATGGTGGCTTATCGTTAATTGGCCGCGAATGTCGCGAGGATCTTCTTACCGCGTTAGGGGTATACGCACCCCAAGATTTATTCCGGTGGTATTCCGATCTAGCGCTTGACCGGTTTAGATCTAGATTCGGCCAGCTGCCTCGATAAAGTCCCTGGACGAAGTCCCCCGACGAAGCGGCCGAGCTGTCGCCCGCACGGCATAAATATTCCGAGTAACTAGCTACTCGAGAAAGAGAGAAAGGTAGGAAGAATTCGAGGGGGTCTTAAATCGTCCATTAAGCGTCGGAATTAATAAGAGTCGCGCGGGGAGGCCGTTCGATCAGGACTCGCATACCGATCGGCGAGGAACGATTTTTTCGAGGGAATCCAGGAGGTTCGACGATACCGAGAATAAAGAAAATGAGGAGAAAATTGATGGTACGTGGCTACCGATAGGATGCAGCTGCTTGTTTAACAGATTCTATATGCGAAGGGCTAAAGGCAAGAAGCAAAAGTGTGAGCAAAAGAAGAGGCGACACATCGATACACTATATTATTCTCTTAATCCTGTTAGTATCTTAATTATTGAATTTATTAAGCGACGATATAATCCTCGGAGCAGCCTGAAATTATAATCCTGAGAAACTCCTGGTAATATGGTCACGGCCGAGTGAGCGAGCTCGCCTGTCTGCCAGAAGAACGCGTTTGCAAAGTTAATTAGAAAACAAACAGAAAATTAACACGAACCCGGCAGCGAATCTTTCCGTGGTCGGCCGTTACTCAAGATTTATCGTAACTCGGCGTTGGGAAGGATTCGAGGAGCGGAGGAGCCGCGATGGAGCCGCGAAGTCGTGGTGCCGATGTGCCGAGGTGCCGAGGTGCCGGTCGATGACCGGTTTATATTCGAGATCGCGTCCTGCTCGTCGCTTTGATCGACGATCGAAAATCTCCTGTTCGACCCGCGACGCGCTTACCCTTCCACCGCTAAACTATACGCTTCTTCCGTGCCAGAGAATCAAACCAGTTTCCTACGTCGACGAACTCGTGAATTATCTCGTATTCCTGAATACATTTAACTCGTTTACGTATCCGCCGTTAATCCGCCCATCCTCTCTTTTCCTTTCGTTTCATTTCCTTACCTTTCCTTACCTTTCCACTCGTCTCCACCCGTTCCTTTTGCTTATGCGATCCTTTTATTTCGTACCGATCGGGAACAACGAGTAGGTGTATTTTCCCTCCAGAAAAATTCGAAGACTGGCCGAGACTTCACGCTGCCTCTTCTTGGTGACTTCTCAGGGAAAATTCTTCCCGCCCGTTAATCTTGATTTATGATTACTGTTGCCACGATCTACTGCGAATCGAGGTACCGCGTGCGTCTATAATTGGATTCCACAGGATCTCGGCAGATAATGAACTAACCAACTAGACGCTACTCTAGACTCTACTTTTCCACCGTGTATCCACCAATCTTCATCTTCATATTACGAATTTATGACTGAAAACTCACCCTCCTCGACACTTCAATCTCGATCATTGAATCTCGTCAAGATGCACACTCGCGGTGCTCCAATTCCGATCTACCGTGGCCCGTTTTTTCAACGATCGCCGTTTTCCTTCGCACGAGAACCGATCGTCCCACTACTCGTTACCGATAGCCACTCTTTACTCGGTTCAACGAGTCTCTCCTCGACGTGTTGCACTCGTTTCACCGTTAAACATTTTCGTATGATCCGATCGTGCCGCGTCCCTCCGCGCCCCCGTTAAACTCCCAGGACAAGTTTGAATGTTAAAACCGGTCCGAGACGCGTCCCAAGGAAATTATCGCCGCGATTAATTAGTGCAATCGATTCGATTTTCTGCGCCTCGCTCAATAAACTCGGGCGAATAAATCCATGGGAATTATTCGTTCCGTCGAATGCACTCGTTTCCCTGATTTCCATAGGAATCGGTAGTCACCGATCAATCCAGAGGACGGTGATGAAGGAAAGGTTACCGGAGAGAGAGAAGATAGGAGAGAAGCAGTTAATTGAGACAAGTCGAGGATTCCCCAGAAAAGACAGAGATCGGTTTTTCATCGCGGTCCTCGGGGTTTCGGAACGTGTACGCGGTAGGCAGGCGATCGGTAGACCGACGAGAAGCACGATATTTCAGCGGGTCGGATTACAAGATTCGTGACGGGGCAAAGTGCCGTGGAAAAATGGACGCCCGCCGTTCGGCAACTTTTTAGGGTGCTTTACCTTAGACCTTTGCCGCCCGCGAACGTATACTCTCTTACTCTTCGATGTGCGTCTCTTACACCGTCGCGAAGTCACGGTCCTATTATGGTGCATGTGGTTAACGTGTATGTACGCCTGCCAGGTTTACCTGCCTGACTGGCTGCTTCGCTGTTTGGCTGCTTGGCTGGTTGGTTGCTCGGCTGCTTGACTGGCTCGGCTGCTTGGCTGCTTAGCAACTTCGTTGCCTTACCTTCCCTGCCTTGCCGTGCCTTTGCCTGTCTCCGTCTACCTCTCGAAAGTGTTGCTGCTGATCGAGCGTTCTCGAGAAGTATAGAGACAACGGCGTGCCGATTCACCAGCAGCGGTGCTCATCCGAAAGCTTCGTTATCCATATTCACTCACTGCATTAACCGTTTGAGTGCCACGAGTCTTTGCAAAAATACGCGCGAAAAATACCAGACGGCACGCGATCGCACTCGTCGTCTTTCGTGTAATTGTACTTCTTTACTTCCTCTTTGATCATACATGTCGAGTATGTTTATTTCCTTCTCGTCCCTTAATGAGAAGAATGCAATTCAAGTGAACGTATAAACAAATGATATTTATTAAACGTATGGGTTTTCATCGCCTTTTAAAAACTTGATACGAAAGTTCCTTGCTACGTCCGCTGATATTTTTCGATGTGAAACAGGAGGCGTATCGTGATCACGGTGTCCGGTATTCAAAACGGTGAAATTGCAAGTCCGTAGTAGTACGATGTGATTGGTACTCGTTATTACTTCGCGATCGTTAGCGAGATCTAAGGAACAGATTTCGATAGACGGACGGTGATCGGTTCTTCGATTTCGTGACCGGAAGAAGAGCGCAGGTGTACTGGAAGAGGGAAGAGTGACGGAAAGTAAGAGTCGGTGGTTCTCGAGTGGCCTCGGTTTCCGAGTGATCACCGGCGACCGCAACCCAGTGGATGGTTTTATTGGTGTTATCTTGGTAGGACGTAAAAGCGGTAGAAAAATAGATGGGTATAGTGGGATCAGTTTCATTCTTATTAGGTAAAGTGAAAATGGCTCGTATCGAGGAGAGGATGCCGTTGAAAGCTCGTAAAACGTAGGACCCCCCGTCAACGGGGGAAGACCGCTCTTCGAGAACCCTAATGATAGCTGGGGCCCGCCATAATGCCCGGTTATAGCCGGCTGCTCCGTCATAATAGAGACGGGGATCGAACGATAAAACGCGATGGTGGCTTTTTACTAAAATGGCGCGTAACACCCTCTTAACGAGTGCAACAGTCTGATGGACTTTTGCAATTAAACTCTGCTCCTCCCTGCTACCTTCTAACAACCCTTTTCCTTAAAACACGCGTTTGTCTCGTAAACGCTTAGCGAGAGGGACGCACAGTATTTTCCGACATTCCTTAATCGACACCAATTTAAACTAATTTCTGGTTGAAGTTAACGCGCGTAGTTGATTCATCCGACAACAATAAACATTGGAAGTCGGGCAAGTTATTTTACTCCAAATTCCAAAAGTGATTTTTGCAAGATTCAGTAACATATCAATTTAAATGAATCAGGCTTTAGAATATGTAGATCTATGTCTACGTTTTCTTTATTTGCATAAAGTGATACGCTTCATCAAGTGATAGGGTAGATAATTAAGAGAAATGGCCAGTTACATACTCGCAACACTTTTTAATACTACAACTACCAAAGCAGTCGAAGCAACGTACCCATAATTTTTAATAAAATTATTGAAATATACACGGTGCATTGTTCGAGATTTTATATATCTTTATCTCATATACATAACGCACATAATATAATCTGTGAATGAATTCATCCTCCATCCATAATTGATGTCTAAATAAACAATCAAGTACAATTGAGTACATGTTCGGTAGTTCTAGTGTTAACACTAGCATTTAATAAAAATGTTCAACTTCATCACGTTCCATATTCCGAGATTCTTCGCGTTGCACAATGGACATAAATAAAGCGATTAATTGATTTCTTTCTGCCATCCTTTATTTAAGGAAGTACATATAAATATACAAATACAGTTGAGGTTTATAAGGCTAATCAACAATATAACAGATCAATTTCATTCTTCCATGCCGTTTCTGGTTGACAACGAGACAATCCAGTAATCCTCGCAATTAACCTCGAATCGCGATACTTTGCCTGGAATGAGTTTCTTCCAATTCCTAGGTAATTAGAAGCAGCTCATTCCCAACTAGTTCATCGCATCTGCCGTTTCCATCGCGTAACGGAGTAAACGAAGGGTAAGGCGGTCGAAGGGGGAGGTGAAGGAGGGTAAAAGAGGCGAAACGAAGGTGGTGAAGGAAGGTCGCAGATATCGCGTGAAGATAAGCGCGGTGGATACGCGTCAGGAACGTCTTGGTACCTGGCCTCGGCGCCTCGAAGGTATACGAGAACACCAGATGCCGCAGCAAACGACGACGACCTTATTGGAAAGTCGTGTTCCATGCTCGAACCGGAAGTGCGACGGACCGGCCGACCGACCGACCGATCGACCGACCGCTCGACTGCCCGACCGAGAGAAAGACTCCCGATTCGAATAGCACGAAAAATACTTTGCGACATCGAGGGAAAAAAAGAGAGCGAGTGAGAGAGAAGGAATGAGAGAGAGAGAGAGATGAGTGGTGGGGATCTCGTCGAATGACTTGATTTATAGCGGTTTACCCGGGCGAAGTTTCGCTTTGACGTTTTGCTACGAAACGCCGCGACGGCGAGTGCCGATACACGTCTCATTATCGCGTAGTCGGGGCGAGAAGTCTACGAAGCTTCCTAAACTATTAACCGCAAACGGAAATTCTTTACTGGCACGTTGACTGCCGCACCGAAATCCGTGTTATATGATACCTCGCGATACGTTTTGTAACGTGTACGTAACGACTAAAAACAAAACCGTTTACTTTACATCGTTATCGTAACGTTAGGAATACTGAAAGTTGTACAGACATCAGCGATATACGTATGTTTGATTCATACTTCATAAACCAACTTAATTTAACCTAACAAACTGAAGTCAATAAAAACTTGTACTTAACATAACCACATAAAGCCGCGACTGAGATATCAGATTGATGAACAAATTATATCGGAGTTATCTGAGAAGAAACTGGCAGATAAATATAGTGCAACTGGTTAATAATATTGCAATCAACGGTGATCATTCCTTTCAACGTTAAGCTGATGAATTACCGATACCGTTATTATTCCGAACTATTTATTGCTAGAACTTTCGCGGAGGTTTCGATGCCGAGCAAGATGTCTCCGTAATTTTCAAAGAGACGTAGCTCGTAAATAAAGAAAATAGAAAATAAGAGACGGAGAAAAGGCTCCGTGTCGTTCCGTTATTTGATTTTTTCGCGGGTGCCTATTCCCGTGGGTTAATTGAACCCGTTAGTCGAAGGGATCTCGGAGAGTTAAAGAGCTCCTGAATGCTTATTAGATTTCTATTAGTCGCGGCGTAAATAGTCGCGGCCGGCGTGTTTCTCGTTTCTCGTTTCTCGTTTCTCGGTCCACGGTCCACGGTCCTCGGTCTTCTCTTTGCGCTCCCGGCTCAATCCATAAATCTCCTTTAGAGCCAAGTGAATAGCTCGGGCACCAGAGAACTTACTCGCTTCCTGATTCAAAGTCGCATGGGAAAAATCGGGAAATCTACAAGGCGAGTCACTCTATAATTCATAAATATTTAAGCCTCGCTGGGTAACTCTGTACCCACGCTGAATAGAAGCGGATCGCTCGTCTTTTTCCTTCTCTTTTTCATTCACCCTCGACGACGACGTCCCTCACCTTTGCGCGCCATATTCTCTTCTATACTCCCGGTATATTTCCTAGTCCAGTATACAGATAACCCTCGTATAACGCGGGAGTTAAATTACAGAGAAAGGGTCGCGTTATCAAAATCACGTTATGCGAGACACGTATTACATACACGCGTTATATCGAAACCGCGTTGTACAAGTATTAAATCTATTTTGCATTTATTATACTTTTTATCAATCTATTATTATTTCTTAGCTGTGAAACGTCCTTTTTTACTCCGCCAATTTTCGTCTACGCGGAACTATATTTTTGATCTAACAAGATATATTTCCTTAGCCGCAAACGTTCGTTTTTTCTACGGCGATTTTTTTTAGGATATCTAGGATATCGTTCGAGTATTCACAGCCATTGGCGCAGCCGTGGGACGAGGTTGCAAATCAAGCGTTTCATTAGTCGGACTTGGTACGAGTTCAGTTTGCATATTTTTACCAATACTCCGTCGATGTTACTAGATGTTACTGTAAATTATATATCCGAATCGATTAAGGCATTAAAGCGGAATCAATAGTCATCGATTACTTCTCTCGGCTGTCGACGTACCAATCCAACTACGTGTCAGTTTCAACAATTTCCCTAAATTACTTTCATCGAGGATATCTTCCAGTTAGAAACGATTAAAGACGATTAAATCACAGACAATTCGATTAACATTATCATTTCAATAAAAATAAAAATTAGCTAAAGATATTAAAAATCATGACCACCGTTCTCGTTCGAATTCGTCGCTCGACAATTCGCGGGTGCGAAAAGATCGCTTCGTGGTGATACGAAGTAAGACGGAGGGGGTGAAAAGATGAATTCCATAGAAGTAGATCGAGTTAACGAGAATGTAATCGGGATCGGGGATAAGAGACATCACGTAATTGAACGGTCGAAAGGGAGCGATAATTACATGGAAGCAGCGTGAGAACGGCGATGGAAATAGGAAAACTGGGAAAGAAGATGTTCGTGTTTGCGAATGGTGATGTGAAGAGGAGCGGAAGAGGAGAGGAGAGGTAATAGAGGGAAGAGGATTGGTATCGGGTGGGTCGGTAGAATGGTAGGCATACGGTCATCAGTTGCGATAGTTACGAGCTCGCGTAGTTATTCCGTATGCGCGAGATTCAGATCTTGTTTATACGGAACGCGTGAGCGCGCGAAAACTAACTCCCGTATGCAATTTTACGCGAAACGGCGGGGACTGGTTTGAAGGTTTAAGACGCGGTCTCGCGGGTAGTGTACCTACCGTAACCAAGAATCCGAGCTCCCCATTGAATAATAATTGGGCAATAAGATCTCCGGCGAAATAACGTCACCGGGAGAAAGGTCCGGGATACAACCTGGATTCTTTCCTTCTTTCTTTCTTTCTTTCTTTCTTTCTTTCTTTCTTGCCTTCTTTGCGAAATCCCGTAAAAGGATCCTGCCATCGGTGTTGTTCCTTGAAGTCAAACTTTAATTTCCCCGATTTTCTACGTTTTCCGAACGTTTCAAATCGGGGAAAAGTATCGTGCGATTTTCTTAGTTCGAAGTCGAATCTCTCAGAAGTCTTTTATGCCAAGTTCGAATCTCCTGAAATTTGTTATATCGAGTTCGAATCTCTCGAAATTTGTTATTCCGTGAGATTCGATCTAGATAACGACTCAATCGGTTTCCTTTGAGGGAACCTTTCGCGCTTTCAGATGCTTTGGGGTCGTTTTGGGGGTCAAGGACCAGAAACTATTCCTGGAATTTCCTATTGTCGGGCAGTCTGGGAGTGTGGTCTAGTGTAGTCATTCACCGGCGGAAAGGTGAACGGACATTGTTTCTGCGTTCCATTCATAAGACTCTTCGTCTCCTTTCTATTTCCATGCTTTTCGTGAAGCACCTCTCAGGTATAAGGACAGAGAGGGAGGGAGAGAGAAAGTGATCTCACCTTGTAACTTTCAAAGTCCAGACAAATTGCTGCGACGTAAATATCTCGTAATTGCAGCCGTCGAAAAGGCTATCTAACAGGAAATTAAAATTAAATTCAATAAAGTAACGTTATTTTACTTGAATCTTCAGTACTGATAAGGAGAACGGAAGAGTGGTTTTCAATGGGAATAAAAAAATCGTAAGATTACGCGATCTCCATCGGCAAGCAATCGTAAAGTTGAAACATGAGCGCGAAGCGTCTAGTGGTTTCTTTTTTTTCGAAGAAATAATAGTCGGGGAATGGGTGGCTAAACCGCGATAAAGAATAAGTTGCGGGGTTGCTCGTGATTTCGGTTAACGACGAGAGCACTTTCCGCTCGCACCGGATGCGAACGTAAAGTCACCTATCTCCGCGGGTGCTGGGATTTACTAGTAGATTCGTCGACACTAAAAACCGAGTGATAACAGAATCGTAAGAACGAATGCTACTTTTTGTCCGAAGGTTTTGCTCGTTCACCGATATTAGTGCGTTAAACCGTCGAACGTTTGAAGGCATCCAACGGTTAACGTCACGTTTGCTTTATTCGCTGTGCATTTAGTAAGTTTTCCCGAACGAATAAATTGGTGACTGACTCGGTATTGGTTGAAGAACGAGTGCAAATTCAATGGTCTTTCAGGTTTTTCCCGTTTGATGCTTCTTTTCTGATTGGTTTGACTCTCCGAGTCTGTTCTTTGACTCTTTGACCGCTTAACACTTTATCACTTCGACTTTCCGATTCTTGGAGTATCCGACTATTCGACTATCTAACTTTTCGACTATCCGACTATTCGACCTTTCCACTCTTCGACTTTCCGATTCTACGACTATCCAACTCTTCGACTATCCGACCCTTCGACTATTCGGCAATCCGACTATCCAACTTTTCGACTATCTGACTGCCCGACAATCCGACTATTCGACCTTTCCACTCTTCGACTTTCCGATTCTACGACTATCCAACTCTTCGACTATCCGACCCTTCGACTATTCGGCAATCCGACTATCCAACTTTTCGACTATCTGACTGCCCGACAATCCGACTATTCGACCTTTCCATTCTTCGACTTTCCGATTCTACGACTATCCAACTCTTCGACTTTCCAATTCTACGACTATCCAACTCTTCGACTTTCCAACTTTTTGACTATCTGACTCTCTGACAATCCGACTCTTTAACTTTCCGACACCCCAACTCTCCAAAGCGTCTGCAACGCGTGTTGAATCACGCGACTAAAGTTCGTTGCGAAGGATGCCAATCGAGGTATTTAACCCGAAAGAGCATTGACATTATAAGAAACGAGTGATTGTACGCCGGGGTTTTGCATCTCCAGCTCTTTCCAAGGAATCTAGAGTTTGCGCACCGAGAAGTGTTAAAGGTCCATGGGGAGTGGCTTACGTTATTGCTTACTATATTTTCACAGTGTCTTCGACATAGGTTACATACGGCTTTCTAAATATTCTTGATCCGAGTTGAAAACTGAGAATTTCAAAATGAGACAAATTCAAAGATGAGCGCATCTCTTTGCGAATATTTAAAGATGAATGAGTAGGGCACAGTGAAAAGAGGTAGAGGTAGGTTCGAAGAGGCGCGTGCCAAAACTGGGCCGGCAGTGCAAACCCCGGGAAGATCCTAAGGAATCTTATCTGGTGTTTGCATCTATGGTGTCGGGTTACCGAAACCGAAAGGTACGTGGACGATCCCTTTGGTCTACTCGGATCCTTTATCTTCCATCGAGGTTGAAATCAGTAGGCCAGATTATCCTGCTCCTTTCGTTTGACGCGAAGGTGGTCTCCGTGTGGAGAACGGCAGAACGGCAGAACGGCAGAACGGGAGAACGCACGACACGATCACCTTGGCCAGAGGTGCCGAGACTCGTCAATCCTCGATCCTCGATCCTCGATCCTCGACCCTCCATCCTCGATCCTACATCCTTTATCCTTGATTCGAATGCCATTCCTATCGACACACACCTCGGGGGAAAAAAGGTGATTTTCTCAAACATGGAATCGTGCTTGGAGACTCGTTTCGCTTGGGGCTTGAAAAAGCGATGACCACCTTCCTGGTCGTAGTTCACCACTGAAGATGCCGTACCAGAGTAGAAATTGATTTATCGGTAGTGCGCGTTATGGAGGCTGGACACGCGATTATTGCACTGTCCCGTGTCCCGTGTCCCGTGTCCTTCCTGATAACGAAAGATACGTGACCGAGCTCGATACTTCACACACGAATACCACTCTCGACCAGCTGTTACTTTTCCACGCAATAACACTCCACATTTTCCCCTTACTTCTATCAATTACTTCAGAAATTTGTACGAACTCTCGTTGTCTTTCCAGCGAAGTGACGCTCGATATTTTCCCCTTACATTGATCAAATTATTTCAGCAAATTGTACAAACTCTGACAATTATTAATACACCGCAATAATATCACTAAAACCGGACTTCTCTGACGAAGAATTTGCGACAGGAAGTATGGTACAGTTTGGTGGGGTGAGATTCGAAGGCAGCAGATAGGTTACTCGCGGAGAGTGTCATCTCTCTTTTTATCCCGAGAAAAAATCAAGTGGCGGTCGTTAGATTCGAGAGGAGAGAGACGAGAGAGCGAAAGCCGACGTGTACGTATAGGAAGGTAAAGATGTATAGGTGAGATTCGTTGTGTGAGATCTACAAGGAAATCCTTCTACGGTCTCGGCGCCGTGGCGCCTCGATATCCAGCCACTAACCGACACCGAAACCCGTCGGATTAGACGACCCATCTGCCAGACCTCTTACCCCTTCCCATCTCTTCCCTCTTTGCCCTACCATACACCCTTTCCCACCACGAACCGTCACTCTTGATCTTATTAGCAAATTTAACAGTTACATCAAGAATATACCTACTCCATATCGTTTTTGAGGAATCATAACGTTACCCGTTAATTCTCCGAGACTCTTCTCCGCTCTTCGAACATACGCCGACGTTCGAACACATAATCCGCCATAAAAGTTAGCCCGGTAATGGAAAACATCGCTTCCATTGGTCCCGCAGTTTTAAGAGAGCAATCTTTTACGATCGTTCTCGAATTCTCCGGTTCCCGCGGCAGGAGGTGGATGCGGGACGCGGGATGCAGGACGCGGGATACGAAAGTCATAAGGGAAGAAAGGAAGGAACTTGGAACTCATAATCTCGTAAAAAGGTGGAGATGAGAGTCTCTCGTTACTGTTGAAACACTGGCTGGCGAGGGTTCGACGCTATTAATTATACTCGTTTAATCCGCGCATTCCTCCTGAATCGAGTGGATGCCAGATGGTGAAATTACTCCCTGTCTTCCATACACACCACCGGGAATGCAGACATTAACTGATTCATTTCTCTTTTCATGGCTTTCCACAATTACGGCGATACGAACTTGTATAGCATTCGTTAGAACCTTTAACCTTTTCAATACCAATGACGACTATAGTCGTCCAGCGTTAAACACTTGCTGTGTACTAACGACGACTATAGTCGTCCAGCGTTGAACACTTGCTGTGTACTAACGACTCTGTAGTTGCTCGTGAAATTTCACATTAATGCATAACTTAAATTGAACAGAGCATAGCTTGCTATCTCCTTGGTTACAGAGAGTATTGTTATGATTCCTTTTCACCAATACTTCATATTACACGGTAAAAAGTAACTGCTATCCTTTCTCGCCAGTTCAGTGAGGTTCGCGTTATAATTGAGCCGGTGAATATCAAAATGATTAACTCCACTTTTTGCAGTTTCTCCAAGTTTACTGGAGAATGTTCAATAGTTAGCCCTGAGTCTTAACTCTAGGATTACCAAAGGGGTGAAAATGACTTGTCCGCCATTTTGGGTTAAGTTATTCCAATATACCACGACGAATCATTGAGATTGTATGTACTTGTACTTTATATACATAACGCGAATAATTGATTCCATTAATTAACTTAAATCCCTCAGCCATAATTTATATAGAAATACATGTGTAAGCATAACTGAGTATATGTTCGGTAGTTCTAGTGTTAATTTCGGAATGATTCCGAACAATTTCATTAGCGAACGATATGTAAAGAAAAAAGTTAAAGCGAGTGGTAACAGCGTTAGACGAGGAAGCCTAAGTATCGGGTTGGTAAATGGTTCGACTTCGAATCTTCTGAGATTAGTGATAACGATCGAATTCGAGGAAGAAAGAGGAGAGTTCTGGGATCCGAGGAGGAGGAAAGGAGGAGACGAGACAGAGGGGAGAGGAGAGGACAGGACAGGAGAGGAGAGGAGGGAAGAAGGAGAGTTATTTCCATTAGTGTCGGGTATCGGGGACCGGTACACGAGACCAGGATAGGTACCGGGGGGGTTAGGTACTTTCGGCGACCCCTCTGTCGCGACGTATCAATAAACCGGCTGACCGTCCCCGGCCTATCTCTTCTTCCATTTCCTCCCTCCATTCCTCTGCCACTTCCACCGATTTCTTCCTCACCTACCACCCCTTCCTTTCACTTTCTATGCGATATCCCTCTTCTCGCTAATTGTTACGATTTTCTACATTTTCCGAATATTTCCATCGCCCTTATCATTGTCCATGTTCTTCACATGTTCTTCACAGTTTGAACATTGTGGACTATATTACTTCATAACGACTGCTTTTTGATCTTACTGTATTATGGAGAGTTTTCAAGCGACGTCGGTTTCCTTACGCGGTGATTCAACGCAGGGGTTGCACCGTAAAGAAACGAAATAAAATAGATCATTCGTGTCGCGGCCATTACCGATATACCTGTCGAAAGATTGTTGGCGTGAGAGTTTAAGGGCCACCGATACGTGTCGCGGAGGTGCCTCGGCGCCAGAACCGCTCTTTGCCTGGCGCCGAACCACCACGATTCGGCTCACCACCGAAACACCATTACTTTTCTAACCGGTTTCCATCAAAAATCCCTCTCCTCTCCTCTCCGCCTCTTGCCCCTCCTCGCCTATCTAAGCTGATAGAACGACAAAAACCGTTGCGCCGTCAAACGTCCAAGATTTCCAACGTCGAGGACCAATGCCGTGTCGCAAAGTTAGCTTGAAGTCAACCAACTGCTACGCGCTTATCGGCGTCTCGTTAAACTTCGATACTTTACGATCCAATTGGTTGGTCATCGATCCACGCAATCAGAAAGAACTTCCCGTTACTTTAGATAATAATAGATTTAATTCTAATTAGGTATAAGGAGAATGGATTCGCAGTTATCGTATGCGATACGTTTAACGAGCGAGAAGAACGATCCGTCATCGGCATGAAGTGAGTCGCGCTCGTCTTGCCAATTCTCCACTATCTACGCCGGCTCACTTCTCACCGACGGAAGCTTACGAACCGCTCGCGCGGAATTACTTATTATTTCATCGTCTCTCGCCAACCTTATCTTTATATCAAATTCTCCGTGATATTTGTATGGAGTACAGGATTCGTGCAAGTACTATTATGTATTATATTTGTATAGCCGCGAATCAGCAGCGATATTAACGTCCAGTAGCGATACACAACGTCATTCCAGATAATAAATTATACGCTCTTTATTACCAGACCACGTTCGCTTTAGTCCTGATACGTAAGCTTTCGTGCCATTGGAGCTGATAATTTCTACGTATCGCCGGTAATTGCAGATTGTCATTGCTCTTCTACGATGCACAGTCACTTGCTAGGAACTTGTTTATATAGTTGATTTCTTCAATTTTGATGTTCAGACAGTTGGTTCATTTTGAGTTTGTTGTTCAGCTACTTCCTTCCATTGGAGTTTGTTGTTTACGCTATTGTCCCTCTTGTTGAAATATTTGTTTCTATTAGATTTTGTTGTTTATACTTATCGTTGTATATGGCATCGGTATATCATTCGTCGAGATCAATTGGATTCGCGGAATTTTCAATCTGCAAATGGTTACTTCTACATTTGATTACCAAGATGGATCCGATTCGTGTCCGGTCTGGAAGCACGTCAAGCTTGACTGGTTTCACCGTGATTGCAGCTGGTTATGAACCCATTTCGAATTTCAAATAAAATCCATACGCATAATGATGATTCGCACTGTTCAGTTCAGTATAAACTCAATTTATATCGATATAAAAATCAATACTCGACTAGAAGTCAATACTCATCGAAGGGGAAACTTGAATGCGAAGATACGGGATACGTTAGATGTATTTCTGCGTGAGGAGCAGGTTTTCGATGGAACTCAATGATCTAATATTTCTGACGGGATTAATAAATAAATAGAAAGAAATGGAGATCAGTGTTTGAAGCTTGCTTTATTTATTTTCATTACCAGAATTCGGTGTACATGTCAAATTGGAGATTGACAAGTCTTCATTTAGAAATAACTGCTAAAATATTTGTTCCACGCGATAATAATCAAAGGAAGCATAGTTCTCACGTTGAACGCCATGATGGTTACAGGCGATCGCCGATGCCAACATTAAAAGCAGTCAAAATGATAAAAATGTTCAAATTTATAAGGCTTCATTTTCCGACATCTTTTACGGATCACGTTGCATAATGGACATAATTAAATCGATTAATCTAATATTTCCATCCATCCTTATTTTTACAGACATATACGTGGATATAGAAATATAGCTGAATATACTGTTAACCCTTTGCACTCCGTAGGCGTCCCAAGGGTGACACACTTTCGCAGCAATTAATTCCAAATTGAAGTCTTCTATTTGTCAAAGAAACTGAATTAACAAACTAAACATATAAGATTGATATTATAAGATTCATTCGTCATATCATTGCCATAGAAAAAGACCGTTTATAATTCGTCAGTCGGTATCACAAAATGTCTTACATAGAATAAGTTCTCGTTTATGACGGAAATATTCTTCGAATGTAAAGGGTTAAATGTACAAAGATGATTAGGCAGGTACGAGTATACATTATACATCCCGGTGAGAAAGAGATGCTGGGTTGCGGGTTCCGGGTGTTGTTTCGTGGCTTGGTCGGGTGCACGTACGCCGGAGAGGTTTTTGGTCCCGCCTACACGGGTCTTATTCGTAGCCGCGATGGCCGCAATCCAGTATCATCGGGATTCTACGCCCGCCACCTTCCAACCGCGTCTGCGCTCGCCAACCACTCTCCCCTTTTCATCTTCCTCTTACTCTTTCTCTCTCTTTCTCTTTCTCACTCTCCCTTTCCCTCGTCCCCCGCCCCCCGCCGTTCCCCCCGCTGCGCCCTTCGATTTCCCCAAGATTCGCGTGACCCACGTTTATCTCTTATTTTCTCTCCCTTTCTACCACGATATATTGTTTCTCCTCTCATTCGCGGAGTCGTGTTTTCTTAGACGATTCTTTCTTAGCCTTCTCACTTGTTAGACACTGTCAGGTAGTTCGCGTTTGCCTCATGAAATATGCCAATAGTATCGTGTTTCCGATACTAGTGAATATCGTTCTGCGAAGCGATACGTACTCCTATACAAGAACATAACCTCTTCGTGCTTTATTTGTGATTTCCGGAGACTATTTAATGAATAAAGATCGTAGTTTTTTATTGTTAGGCATTGAGAGTCCATCGCTCTGAATAGAGATTCGGTGGAATCGAAGGTATCGAGGGATCGTCGGAGAATCGTCGACACGAATCGATTCAACGGGGAATAAATAACGTAGCCCGGGGTGTTTGGGGGGTGGGAGGATCGTGGCGGTGGCGAGGGCCGGCTCGCAGAAATCGGAGAGCATGGCGGTACTCCGGCACGTCCTACAACTCGAGCCGGGTATCCTCGACAATGAATCCCGTGGGCGGCACAGAGTTTGCCTGTATTCCCTCCCCGTGATTTCTCTTTATCGCCAATACTTTATACTCCTCTACGTGGAAGCGAGGAGTTTTTGCGCTTGCAAAAAATCGAATACATACACGCGCTCCGCCGGCTCGTAAACTCTAATTTCAGTGTAAAGCCGCGTTCAAAGTGCAGCGACGTTTCGTAGTCTAATAGAAAACCAACAGCTGGCTGCATCGCGCGCTTCAAGTTCAGACAAAGGAACGATTCGCGTGCGAACGTCATTTCTTTGGTAACTCAAGGAAACTCGGATACCGACTAAAGTAATCCGTGGGCGGCGAGGAAATCGGTATCGATGTCACTATCGATATCGATATCGAACCCTTGTGGGTGGTAAGAACTCGCATCTTTCGGATCGATTTTTCCAACGAATACGATCGTAGATTAATGAGTCGCGTAAAGACTCGTAAAGAAACAAAGTTTGTCCATCCTTTCCCACAGGATTTTTCCAAGCTGGCAAGATTCGATGAAAAAAAAATAAGGTCGTTTTCTTTAGCAGTCCGCAAGGCGTCCCGTGGTTGACCATGAGGGGACTCCGAGTTCCTTCACGACCATCCTTGGTCTCACCGGCGGCCCACGCCTACCACGTCCTACGTGATACCCAGTTTACTTCGTGCAGCTGGTTATCGGTCTACTAAAGAAACCATTAGTATTATCTATCCTCGAATGCGTTATAAGTAATTCCAAGTTATTATCGTGGCTCGACGTAACGCACGTTCCTTCAGTGCGCCGATGATCCGTTTACCATTAAACACAAGACTTCTTGCCGACGTTTGAAGCCATTCCCCTTCGACTTTCCAGAGTCTCGATATTCCCAATACTCTCGGTACGCACAATACACCGGATCGTCCCTTTTACAATCACCACCCATTTCGAATATTCAATGATATTTCAATTGTTTCGTTTGTAATTTTGTGTCTTAGATGCCTTGCTGGTAGCTCTCGGGGAGGATGTTCCACGGGAGCGGAAACGGTGGGTACGGCGCAGGTTCCGACTACCAGCAGCAATCTCAACAGCAATCCCAGCAGCAACAGCAGCAGCAACAGCAACAACAACAGCACGGTCAGCAACTTCAAGCGCCCGTCTACGTTCCGTCTTCGAGACCACCGATACCATCCGCAGCCACGGCGGCGCAGTATCATTCTTTTCCCGGTTCTGCTTCGCCTGCTTGGTAAGACTGCTCTTCCTTTCCGAGTTATAATTTACCTTGATGAAGCGAAAGAACTGGAAACGTGGAGAGTGAGAATTCAACGGAAAGGGGATTTGTTAAAAAGGGAGAAAACAGCGTCGTGGCAACATGGAGTGGATACGTACGCGGCAGCTCATCACGGCTTGGCCGGGCATACTAGCGGTTCCGCTGCGGCTGCCGCGGCCGCGGCAGCGGCTGTTGCGATGGCACCGCACTCCGGACACGCGCATCCGCACGCTACCCATCCGCACACCGCGCATCCTCATTCGACTCTCGCCACACCGTTTTACGCGCAAAACGTTGCGATGATGTCCTCCTGGCGTGCCTACGACACTGCTGGCTTTCAACGTGCCTCGCCTTACGGTAAGTGCTTATCATCCTTTTCTACGTTCCACTAGTTTCACTCAAGAAATTTTACATTTTTCCGCATAAATCTGCCTTTATCTGCTCAATTTACTTAACGACTTGATGATAATGTTTACTTAAATTCTGGATCACGTTTCGTGGACAAAATTCGTCCGCTACGTAAATAACTTTTATCATTAAACTGGCTTTCCTTTCGTTTTAAAAATAGACATCATTATTCGTGTTTGATTTAATTGAATTTGCAGACTGAAATGAATATCGGAAGGGAAAGAAAGGGGTTTTAAATTGTTTACAATACGTGAACCGTCTGTCGATGTAAACGTCTGACGTTTGTTGTTCTTCGTGTACAAATCGTAAGATTGTAGGCTGTAAAAGTAGGCTAATAGCGAGTACGAGGATTGCGCATATGGTTTGAATTAGCATAACGCACAAACGTATGCTGGCCTGTACCATGAGAATATACCTGCCCGCACTTTACCGGAATATATTCTCCACTATTTCAATCAGAAAAGAAGACTCGAGAGAAATCCCGCGCGCATACTCAGTTGCTTCTTCTCGATTACTAGAAGCGTTACTTGAAAAGTCGGACTCGGATCGCATAACGAAAATCGTTCAATTCACGGAGAAGTTTTCCGCCTTCGCGATCTCTCCTCTCGCTCTCCCTCTACTTTACTTCTACTTCCCCTTCTCACTGAAACTGAAAAGGTTACGAAAAGCTAGTGGTGCGCATCGCGCGTTAAACCGTGATAAACAAAGAAATATTATGCGAACTAGCCGTGCGCGAACCGATAAGATATTGTGCCATAGAATTTCCTAGGTACCGGTTGGTTTATCCAGAGCCATCGTAGCGGGGCACTCGCGGAATTTTCAAACTGGCCTTACACGCATATAAACCTGCCTAAACATCCGCGGAATTTGCCTTTCCAGAAAAATCTTTCCTCGGACAGTCGAAACACTTGCCTCGAAAATAAGTCGATCTATCCGTCGTAGGAAGATCACTCGTTTGAGAATTATTCGGTTTACCGGGTAGGTATTCACTGAGAAACGTTTAGGCGTATGCGAAAGAATCGCATAATTCTTAGAATACACAAAGATGGAGCGAATGACGAAGAGCCATGTGCATCGACGCGTCACTCGCATCCTGTGCAAGCAAAAAACCCCTTCTTTCACAAAGCAAACGGTGAAATAAGCTTATCGATATTATAAGGACTTCATCTTTACCAAGTAAATTTGCTAGCAACACGTTAGGCGTAGTCTCCTAATAACAAGATGGAGACGTCACCTGCGCAAGTACGCTGCGCATGCTCGAAAACCAGCCCATTAAAACGTCTCCTCTTTGCCGTCTGTCTATGACATTTCAAATAGAACCTTTAATGCGATTAGATGGGAGCAGAATAAGTCGAAATTAAGCAGAAGGCCAGAACCAAACGCGAGTCGAAAAGCAGAGAAAGCGCGATGAGCTTAACTCGGATAAAAAAAGCTCCTTTTTCTGGTGGCCGAATGTATAACGTTGCGGCGCTATACATGGCGGGCCATGTGCGACGGATAAGTGATAGCGGCGTCTTTGAACTCGCGCGCGCGGTCAAGTGCTGCAACTACTCCTAACGCAACGAAACCAGTAACACTGCGCTCCGCATTTCCCGCACTTAACTTCCCACTTTCGAGTTTCAAACCATATGCCGCGAGGATCCTTATACTCTTTCTCCGAGATAAAACCCCACTCGTGTCAGACCTGCACCGCGCCGTTCTGGCTCTCGTCCAGAATTCATTCCGAATCTGTTTCTCCGGTGAAACCTTCCCTTCCCATCCCCCTCGCGATTATTACGTATCCTTTTTGCTCCGAACGTCGAAAGGTGTCGAGGACGAGGGAAATCTAAAGGATCTAAGGGGGTTAACATTCAAAAACGTATTCTTCTTTGTAGATACAGCAATGGATTTCCAATTTGGCGAGGGACGCGAATGCGTGAACTGTGGTGCGATATCGACACCGCTTTGGCGAAGAGACGGTACCGGCCACTACCTCTGCAACGCTTGTGGACTTTACCACAAGATGAATGGAATGAACAGACCACTGATTAAACCCTCGAAACGCCTGGTAAGCTTATCTGCAAATGATCACGCAACTTCAACCAATAGTATTTATTTCCCATTTCGTTCGTCTACTTTCGTTTTTCGGCTTATACACTTGTCCGGTTATCACTGCATTACGAGAGGGTTACGTTAGTGGGTTCGCGCGGTAAAGTTTCTGACGGTACGTAAATTTCGTTAGAAACTCACCGCGAGATTGTCTGGCAAAGCAACACACGGTACAAATGGGACAGATCTCCGAATTTCAGACTGCGACAAGGCGACTTGGATTGTGCTGCACTAACTGCGGTACACGGACGACCACCTTGTGGAGGCGCAACAATGAGGGTGAACCCGTTTGCAACGCGTGCGGCCTCTACTTCAAACTCCATGGTGTCAACAGACCACTCGCCATGCGGAAAGACGGAATTCAGACTCGGAAACGGAAACCGAAAAAGACGCCTGAACCTAACGCTAGGCCGTCCGCCGGGGAACACGAGACACCAGCATCAACTGCCTCTTCGCCTTCGCAAGGTACTTCTTCCTTACATATCCGACTACAGTCTCCTTTGCATTAGTTTCTTATTCTTCTTTGCAATGTTTACTGTGTTCGTTATTTCCTATTTCTTTTGTGCTTCAATTCATTGGAGATTCTAGAACCATACGTTTCAGACAGTATACTTTGCATGCCCTCAATGAAGCTGATTGTAACGGTGTTAAATTATGTACATCGTATAGAGTTAAAGAGCAACCACCAGCCACAACAGCAGCAGCAACAACAACAGCAACAACATCAGATCGAGGTGTCTAAATCATCGAGTAGTTCGGGTTCCACGGAGAGGCCAGTGTATCTTGGACACACATCACTTCTTGCGAGCGGCAGTATGCCCGCCGTAAAAACTGAACCACGAACTTGCGACGGTGTAATTGGCCAACCGTATTCCTCTTATTATCAACATCCTCATCAACTGGTCCCACCTACCAGCGAACATCCGCAACAAGGTTACTACGGAACTCAGGAGGCACCGTATCATCATCAGCATCACGTTACAGCTGCCGCCAAGTTACTCGCTTCTTCCTAACTCGTTCCTTAACGCGACGATTCATCATCATCTTGTTTTCGAGAGTGAAATTGGAATTCTTGAGAAACTCGCGTAGTGAAGTGTCACGTGATATCATTGGTGCAACGAAATCTGTGAAAAACACGGTTGACAGTGAGTAAGACTGAAAGAACCAGATCTGCATCGGCCATGAAAGAAAACGGATTCTACATGCAGAATTTGGCGATTTAAGGACAAGTCTATTCGGCAGAAGACTTGAGGACGGAAACTAGATTTGTGACTGTTCCTTGAGAATACGGGAACTTCGATAGGAGGATCGTAAAATTCAACTGAGAAACAAAGTGAAAAGAATTACGACCACGAAATTTCTCGATCGAGACAGAAATGTGGAAGATTCAGTTGCGATCGTAAGGAGGCAATATTAGTGGAATAAATAGGAAGAAACGTAAACTCCTGGAAGAATAGACCTATGATATGCATGATGTAAGTGTGCAAGTATAATTAAGAGAACTGAAGAATATCGAGATATCGCGCGAAATTTGAAACGACAATGAGTGCAAATGCTTTTTCTGTAAATAGGCGATTTCTATACTAGTATTCGGGGAATACCATTATTCGAGCGAGTTTAACCCCGGTGTGAATTGTTTGAATGCGTGCACTGCCAAAAAATGCTCCATCACCTCCTCCCTGCCCCCCACCCCCACTCTCTCTCTCTCTCTTTCTTCTTTATATCACTACGATAAATCACGTGTCTAGACGTTTACCAAACTTTTTTTTTTACCGCGCCTAAAACCACCGATGACTCGTGATTCATATGATTATTCGACTTCGAATGTTCACGTGGTGCGTACTTAATTGTAAATAATCATCGACTAATCTATTCGCGAATGTTAGAATAGTTTGACTCTTTTGATCTTGGATCGGCCACGTTGTCAGCGAGGATGTCAATGTAAATTTCGATGAAACGATGCTGCCGATACGCCGAACGCTTAACAGTCCCATCGAGTTGTCGATGTATTCGCGTCACGTAACATAATCAACGTCTAACTAGATGCCTATATAATAAGGATTCATTTCGAGAAAAAAAAGGCAGATAAAGATATCGACGATAGAACGAAGAAACTTAAGCCGCCATCGCTCTAATTTATTGATCCGCGGACCGTAGGCTGCTTCAGATTTCATACAGTATCCTTAAGAATCATGGAGGACAAGTTATCCTGTACAGTTCCTGTATAATTACTTTCAGCAGTAGGACTACAATAAAGAGTAGCTTTCGAACTTACGACTGGCTTCCATCACCGGTTTTCTTCCTTTCCGATACTCGACCTTCGAAGTATCGTTAAAGCCGTCAACCAAGCCAAACGCGATCTTGTCAAGCGCGCTAGTGCTCGGCAAATATTATCCTTCCGCGTTTTGACGTTTAGACTGACACCTTTGACAAATCCTATCCACCTTCCCTTCGTGTCAATTCTACCTCCGCTGTCACCCTCCCCCGCGACGTCACCGCCACCTCGTACAATTCGTTCGTCAGTGGCGACCCGCAAGTCCATCATACCGGATGTTTCCACCGGGAAGTCCGAGTGATTGTCCTTCTTTACTTCAATCCGTTCATCCTTGCATCAGTTATAATTGTTGTAATCTCATCGATCAACATATTTATCAAGCTAGCCGATCCATTCGAGATGGGTAAGTACCCTTAATTAACACTAAAGCTACCAAAACGGTCAAAATGACCGGTATACGATTTTTATTAAGATTATTCCAATATGCAACGGCGCGATCTTTGGGATTTTATATATTTTTATTTTATATACGTGACGCATATAATTCGATACATTAATTAACCCGGATCGTTCAGCCATAATTTCTATGCAATTCAATGTGTGAATCTATCCGAGTATAAATTCGGTAGTTTCAGTGTTAATGTAGGAAAAAGTAGAATTACGTTTAGCGTAATTACTGTGTAAAGGATATCCCACGTGAAACAGATCACCTAATTATACAACGATATTCGTCTCAACGAAGAAAGTCTCTTTCGGGATATTGGCCGTTCGAAGCCATTCGTATAACGCGTAAAATATTTTCCCTATTCTCGCAATTAAAGAAGATAATTGTGCGACTGATTTCTCACGGGACACCTTGTATAATAAAGATTCTATATTTGCATAAACACAGTTTAAGTTTAATAAAACGTCAAGTGTGAGAAATTCCAAATGTTATATTCGCCGGAATATATAATATATGAGAACCGCGTTTAAACGACTACTCGATGTCCTTAATTCACCCCGAGTTGGCAAGATTGGGGAAAGAAATATGTTACGATTCCTTAATATATTCTTTCTTATATTTTCATGTATAAAGAGTACATCACGTTAATAACAACAGAGCTGAAAATATAAAATATAAACTAAACTGAACAACAAATATTTAGGCTATAAAGAGTTAATCCACCGTTGAAATACCAATTATTTTCGAGCATCTCGTGACGTAGGAAGGACGCTGCCCAATCCGGTGGCTTGTAAGGTTTGCGGCGATCGCTCTTACGGAAAACACTACGGAGTGTATTGCTGCGACGGTTGCTCCTGTTTCTTCAAGAGATCGGTGCGTCGCGGTGCACTGTTCACTTGTATAGGTCAGCAAGGGATATTTTCCGTTCGAACTTATTCCCTAGCGTTCTCATCGTTCGAACGCAAAGTCGTTACCGCGATCTTTTGTTCCAGCTAGCACCGGTGCGTGCATCGTCGACAAGGCTAGAAGAAATTGGTGCCCACATTGCCGCTTAAAAAAGTGTTTCTCCGTAGGCATGAATACGGCAGGTAAGAGTAACTAGGGATAAATCTTCTTCCCTTTTGCTTTTACCATTTTTCGTTCCGTATTTTTGTATGTTATCGAGTTCGAGAAACGAGGCAGGTAAATGCAATTAAATCCCTTCGTCGAAGCTTGAATTACTCGAAGTTAGACAGGTGGCATCGAATCGAACGAGATGCAAACAATGCCGCGTGCGAGACATGCGCGTCGAACTGCCCCCGTGAAGTCTGCTTCTCCAACAATTTAATTGACAGCTGACTCGTAACCCAAGATAGACTCTTTGTTTACCAACGGATCATTAACACATTGTTGTCCGGCATTTTTATGCAAAGACAAACGCGTGTCACCGGCTATACGATAATCAAATTGCGATGAAAAAGCTGAATATTCAGAAACATAAGTAATATTATAATGAAGTAAACATTATCCAACACGATCGGCAACGATATAATGAAAACACATTGTTTTGAGTTTTAATAATTCCATAAGCTGACTCGTGCACAAACAGAAGTTAATTCATTACCGGTCAACAATGTGTTGAGTTTTACTCTGCTTTCTTTCTTCGGGCTCGGAAATGTATTTACGCGTGTGTTACGGACGAATACTCATCCCTTTGATTATTAATTACAAGACTTTAGAAATAGAAATAATGAGACGCGCTGGAATAGTTTTTAAGATTTCTCGATGTACTGATAGTACATCGTAGGTTTCCGGATTGATGTGGAAAGTAATCATATCGCGATTTACGATCAAGTTCCCACTCGAGTAAGCCGGTATCGGCTTAAAAATCGAAGCATAATTCATTCTCGGTGACAATAGATTGAAGGGTAGAAAGTACTGTCAACGGTGAAGTATTGTCAAGTGTGTGTAACGACGACGATCGGCTAACATTGCGGTGTGTATCAACACACTGACACCGCAGGCTGATACGTTAAAGTAAACACAACCTAACCCCATTATTAACGTTTCGAGTAAGGTTAACGTTTGGAAACGTTAATAAGATCGAAGGTAGAGCAGTCAGCGGGTTAAGCTATTGTAACAAAAATAAAATCCAACGTAACCCTTCTTGAATTTGATTTGCAAAAACAGTGAATATGATCTGCAAAAAGATGAATTTGGACTGCAAAACTTGTATTAACCCTTTTAGTGCCAACCGTAAAATAAAACCTAAGCGAAAAACGCCGAGCCTCTGTAGTTTGTCATTTTCAAGCGCAAGCGCATATCAGTTCTCGCACGACGATATATCGTTTGGCACTGAAAGGGTTAAAACAAAATGTCAGAGAAAACATTTTACTACGAGATATTCAAGACCTCTCGATGTTCGGATAGCTGTTCAAGAAGAAAGAGGACCACGTTCTCGTCGAGAGAAAATATCCGCCGACGAAGATCGACTCGCATCATGGAATATCGAGTTCGAATTCCCGCGAAATCTTCTCTCCTTTTCGGAAGGACACTCGGGATCAAATGTCCTCCTTAAACGCCAAAATACCATGGGATTAAACCTCTCCGCGAATTCCATCTACGATCGCCGTTACTACGTCGACAGAAACGCTACATCTCTCGGCAGAATTCCACGAGAACTTCGTCCCTCGAGAATAATGTCGGCAGGTAATTCAGTGTCTTTTTGAAGAAGAAGTTAAACGAGCAAGCTACATTCATTCTCTCAGTTTTCATTGAATAAAGTACACATTAAACTCAGATGTAGAATGCAAATGTTTTTAACACGTTGAATGCCGTGAGGGATCGACCGTCAATGCAAATATTACTAAAACTCGGGAAGTAAATTTGGAGTAACAACGTTGTTTCTCCGTAAAGGAAAATGAGGAAGAGGAATACTTGTGGTTTTAGGAACGGCATTGCAGTACGAAATCGCAGCGCAGATATTCCTGGCAAGTCTGAGGGCTGCGCGGCAACATCGAGATTTCTCGAGGATGAATATGGAGGAACAAAATAAAATTCTTCGTAGAGGATGGGCGGCAGCTTTTCTCTTACGAGCAGCCATTTGGCCAATTGATCTCGCTGATATTCTCGGGAGAATCGCGAATTCTAACGATAGCACTTATACCTGCTTGGCTGCTGCACGGATTTCCATCTCCAACCTATGTCCCGATGCCGTCGAAATATCCGTCCTCGAAACATGCATTCTCTGTCGACCTGGTAAACTTGACTCGCCTTATCTAAATTAGTGATGGGAATAATACATTGCGATTAAACTGATTCTAATTGTGTGCTGCAACTGACACCTCACTACCGAAAGATATCGCGCGTATGAAATATCGAAAAGTATCTAATTCTAAATTCTCTTTCCTGACGTAAAATATTATTTCTTCAGTTGAGTTTATATTTTATATTTTCACGTCTGTTATTATTAACGCGATGTACTGTTTATACATAAAAATACTAGAAAGAATATATTAACCCTCTACAGCCCAAATTTGTTTGTCTAAAAGGAAATTGGATACCATAAATCTAGTTAAACGCGATTCTAACGAAGTTACATTACGTGAAAATAGTAACGAAATTAATACTTAAACGCACCGAAAAAGGTGACAATCGTTGCGCGTACTTTTATAATTATTATTGTAACGGAAGAATGAAATGAAATGAAGATACGTATAGAGGGTTAAAGAGAAGATATTTTACTTGGTATATTTTGGTAGACATTAATGAGTACGAAATAACCGACCGAACGGTTGCAGTATTTGATTGAATCGATCGGTAAATATTACATAACTCTCATCACTAACTTAAAGCTAGGAAAAATGGAAAAGTTCTTCGTGATTAACAAACAGTTCGTTCCCGACAGAAATCACGGAGACGAGCGAGAGTTATCGACTGATGAGCAGAGCTCGGGAAACCGCAATGGACGCGTTGATCCGACACCTCGAAGCCGAAGCGAATTCTGCTCAAAGGTTAACAAAAATTATGTTGATCCTTCCGATCCTTACGGGATGTTGTCCCCGAGAATTAGCAAGCGACCTGTTCGCACCGATTATCGGTGACCTTGACCTGGAGAGAGTAATAGCGTCCATACGATAATTTCAAACTAAAGTTCAGTCGTTCGAACTTATAAGCTTCTATTTTCCGAGATTTCTTGCGGCTCACGTTGCGTAATGGACGTAATTAAATCGATTAATTTCTTTTTGTATAAATATAGCTGAATACACTGTCCGTAATTCTAGTATTAATGCGGTTTTGAAGCTATACGGTGAAGTAAAACAGCAAGAAAAAATAAATAATCCAAGAAATCTAGAAAGTTTTAACAGCGTAACGCGCTTATCTATTTATGTTTTTCTGTTGGGAATTAAGAGGGAAGAGAATAATTCCCACACACAAATAAAGTTTTTCTCGTTCGAATTGAAAATCTTTATATGCATAAACGAAACAAAACAATTGATTGTGTGTAAATTATCTGTTGTCCTTCTGTTATCTCAAAAAATAATCCCTAATTTTCAAAGAAAGCTATATCTTTTTTTGTTCGGATTTCCGTGGAATCATAAAAAGACTCGACTGTAGTTAGAACGAGTTTCTAAAGAATTTATTCTACTAAATCCGACATTCCTTTGTTATTCCAAAGTATCTTTTACCATGTAGATCATAAACTCGGATAAAATGAATTAATCCTTGCAGATTATTTCTGTAAATCATACAAATAGACAGGATTTTCTTTGGCACTTTATTAACGAAGATATAACAACCTATCAGACGAATATATACAAGTTCTTAAGATAATATGGCGTATCATAGAGTACAATGACATGGATGAAAGAATGCTTATGAGTAAAGAGAATAAAGAGAATAAAGAGAAATGACATTGTCATAATTAGGATAACCCCCGGCGTTTTAATAAGGGCGAAAAAGGATGCACGATGCACGATCTAATGTACGGTTAGAGTGTCGATATGGTACTTCTCTGAAAATTATCGTGAAGTTCATTCCACGCAAAAGAAAAAGTAATAAATTAGAAAATGTACATTAAAAAATCGTATATCGTCTAGAATGCCACTTATTGTGATTGATTGTAAAATTATCTTACGTGATATTGGATAAAAATACTACGTTTCTCAACATGCCGTCCAAACTATCCAACTACCCTCGTAACGACGAAATAAATAATGTTAGTGGAAACACTTAACTCTAGTAGCACGCAAGTTTTCAAGAATGACATGGTTCGATCGGTCAGCGTGTTTGCTCGAAGATTCCCTGGTAGAGATCCAGAACTCTCTCTTAACACTAGAACTACGGATAATATATCAGGGTTACCGGAAAGTAATCAATTCGAGAGTGGAGCATTTTTTCGCATCGAAAGTACGGAATTTCATTTCTTCCAAAAAGGGAATTATGGCGTTAGAGAATCGTCGGTCAAGGATCGTAGATAACGATGAGGATTATCTAATAGAATAATGTTTAATATGAAACAAATGGAATTTCATAAAGTATGTGAAAATCAATTGATTACTTTCCGGTACCCCTTTCGCTATGTTTATGCATTCAAATACACGTCCTTAACACGTGAACTGCCACGCCGATCTTGCATCACTTTTCGTTCGCGCCACTCGATACCATTTTGCAGTTATATTTTGTTATTAGACATTAAATCACCGACAACTGGAGTAAACTTTAATGTCGCCCCTGAGTCGCTACTCAAATTGCCCCAATAAATTGAGTGGTTACTGAGAGTCGCCTCTTGAATGCAAAGGATTAATTGTTACAAATTATATTTTCGATTTAATACCCTTATTTAAGGCTCGGACCGGTGTGGCAGTTAACGTGTTAAAAATCAGGATGAATGGAAAAGAGAAATGAATCGATTTAATTATGTTTAATGTACAACACGAGCCGCAGAAAATCTCAGAAAATGGAACGTGATAGATTTGAACGTTTTTTGTACAAACCGCGTACCCGTCATTTTGACGGTTTCCGTAGTTCTAATGTTAAGAACATTACCAGTTTTGAGAACTGATAAAGAAATGGCAAACTGATTAAAGAAACGAACGGTATCAATCGTGAAATTTATCTTTCCCTCTAATTATAGTAATTAACGCGAAGGTAGATATATACATAGAATTTGGCGTTTAAAGAAAGATATTGCACCTTGAGACGAATGGATCTAATCGCTTAATTAAACATAATCGCACCTGTCGCGCAGAAATGTAAATTCGTTGCGCGATATTAGAGGTAATATTTCCCGGCTTCTAAATCGTAACGCGACACCGTAATTAAATGTAATCGTATTAGAAGCATCGCGGATGACTAAATGAGCATTAAAGATTACTTAACTAAGGGCCAATTAACAATGTAAGCCTACCTACCTTACAGAATAAAATTAAGATAAGGTTCGCAGATCTTACAGGAAGGAAAGACAGGCACCACAGTTATTCGCAAAATGAAGTGCACCTAATATCTTGGCAAAGATTGCGCACCATTTCAATAATACTTCTTTTTATATTTACGGTATCGTTCTTCTTCGGATTGCCTTCGCAGTTGATTTATCAGTTCGGTCGGCACGTACCATAATCTGCCGACGTTGTTAAGCATAGCTTCCGTAACTTGGCAGCATACGGCCGCCATGTTAACTTGAGCACTTAAATCGCTTCGGTCTCTGGGATGAACGTAGCGAGGCGGAAACAACGACGGTGCCACTATCATAGCGACATTATGGATGGACATTTTATTCGAGGCTTGATTGTCCACAACCAACCTCAAGAACGTTAACAACGCCTTCAGCGTGCAACGATGCTCTGTTGGTAGCAATAGCACCAGTAAGTTCAAAGAATACGACAAATCGTGCGGGTCCTTTACTCCTGCGAACAAAAGAATAGACTCTTGAAATGTCTGCCAACCATAATACTATTAATTTAGTTCTGTTCTAAGTACTGACCATGACTTTGATAGAACGCATCGATCAGTTCGACGGTAAGCAATGGCTGAGGCAAATCACGCAATAATTTCTTCAGAATGGCCGATAAATCATGGCACGGGGTACGCTTAAATAATTTGTCCATTTCTTTTGGTTTGCAATAGAAATCTGTTTCCAATTGAACACATATAGTTTCAACCTATAAATAATAACGGTCATAACCAGTGTCTTGGATACAATGTGTAACTCAGTACAAAGGCTAACTGCTATAAAATGTACTTTCTGCTTATGTCCTCCAACACGAAGTATTCCTTCTTCCTTCACACCGCGCTTCGTCAGCTCGTTTAGAATTTTTTGGAATACCAATGGAATATTATTTTCCTCCGTTGTCAATTGACTGTCACGTAGCAAGAGCGTCGATAGAGAAACGCCAAACAAGTTTCCAGCTGGGAAAGTGTTTATATAGTTACGACTGCGTGTCCGCAATTAATTCTATACTTTTAGGGAACATTTAGTTTTCGCAAGTACCTTTCGCGCGACGTTTATTGGGCTTGCGCTTCAATAACGGTACATTGTATTTGTCATAAACTGAGGTAAGTTCCAACCATAAAAGTGGTTGCAATTTAGTTAGCTCTCTCTGCGACATCATCTCTACACCTTGTCGATCTTCCTCATCGTCGGTGACGTGTACTTCTGCTTTCCACGTCTGTGATTGTACTTCGTTTGCTCTGCACATTTCCTCGAAACTCAAGTGACCATGGGACGATGTACGATTCAGAGGGTGAGTTATTAAACCTTCATCCACTGGCCGAGTTAATCCGTACAAACTACTGTGACTTCGAGTTACTGTTACGTGGCCGCTCGAATTCCTTCTACTTAAATATAATGAAAATCCTGGAGTAACTGCTGGAATATTTAGAATTGTTTAGAAAACTTACCTTAAGTTCGAGTCCTTGGAGGTATTTAACTTTTCGATAGACTCGTTCTCCAAATGCGCGGTGCTTGCTACTTCAGAGGGATCACTACCTGCATACCTCTGTGTAGTAGGTTTTGAAACGTGTATCGTTCCGAGCCTGTGATATCCAGTTAACTGAATACCTTCTGTAAATATATGCGATTGTTGCATAATAAAGTTGATATATTGTTAGATTTTTTATATACAAAGTATGAATGTACCAGAGTCATTGGCAACGTCTCCACGCGACCAGTTTCCAGCTCGCCTGAAAATTTCTTGTACAGGTAATGCTTGGGGAACTTGCATAGGAGGTAATGCGGTTGATGGTGCGCTTGGCGTTCTACGCACCGTTTCTTTGGCATCGGTCGATGTCCTATGAAATATCGACACGAAGCTTGGCACAGTACTGCTATAGATAAAGTATTATCAAATGGTATGAATGACAAAATTGTTGGATATATTATGTGTGCCATCATGCTTACTTGCTATGGTGGGGATCCGCGGTGGTAACTGTCGGCGGGGATGGAGGAGATGCACTTTCGGGAGATGCACCTGGAACTGAATCCAGAGAGTCTGGGGTGGCACTACGTGATCTGGTACCCGTACTCGAAACCTAATACAATTTAAGTAAACTATTTCCTATTCAGTACCGAATAACACAACTTCTTACACATAGGTAGACTTACTTCTGCATCTTTAAAGACGTCTCTGATATCTGGCTTTCTGACTCGCTGACGTTGATTGAACCTCTGTTTCACTGTGTGATTGAGAGATCTAACACGCCGTTTCACAGCTTCTGCTTGTGCTCGTGACAATGGACGCAGAGCTGCTCCCAACTCTTCTGGCTGTACTTCTCGTCCTGCTTTCCATGCTTCTGTTAGCTCGCTTAGCCCTGCAGCTCGCAGCCATTCGGCTTCCTCTTCTCCATCTAGAAAACAACAGGTATAGCGATGGATTTCGTAGAATGTGCAACTAATTTGGTAAATTCTCTGATAAGTGTTGTATATCTTGTATTATTATAACAAACCATCGTAACTACGTGGACTACATTCTTCATCAAGATAGTCATCCAGCAACTTTGTTTCTTCTATCATTTTTTGATATTCTTCCCAGTAATCAGAGAGGTGATTGTGATCACCTCCTGCAAGCGTCGTCCCGTGAATTCTCTCCATTTTCTTTCGATGTATAACTCTCTTGTACTTTTCTCTTTTGCTTAACGATTCAAAATAGCTAAGTACGACTTCCTGAAATCTAAAAAAATCAAGGAGATATAATCATCGATGACCGAAACAATATTAATTGTTCATCGTTTAAAAAAATCGCGATGATTCAAAAGCGATAACGCGCCGATTATCGGGAAACTCGCGTAAGCGAGATCCGGTGAATCCAAACAAATCGAGGCAAACGCGAATTCATTCCAGCAAGGTAATAATCGAATTTTCGAATCTGGGACATGAATGGGATTGCCTTTGTTTTCTCGCGGCAAGTTAACGATTTGAAATAGTGAACTGTGGCGGGAGGTGAAGGCGCGTGAAAACCGAATAAATTAAAATTCTCAAGAAACGCGATTATTCTACTAGTGTCAGTGAGACAGATTCTTGTTGACGTAAAGTATAGTACTAAATGAGAGACAAGAGGAGAGACGAGAGGAGGTACTCTGTTCCTCCAAGCATTAGACGTATCTTACACGATTGTGGCTCGTGAGTTACGAATATATTCATGCGAATAAAATTAGCAGAATTAATATTGAAAAGAGAAGGTAGGGGGGTTCGAGTCATTGCATGGAATACCTACGTTTGCGAGCAGGATTCCTCCGCGTGGGGTTGAATGACGTGTGCACGATCATCGTAAGTATACTCCGAAAATAAATTTTACGTTGGCATACCGCGAGAGACATGGATCGGGGGAAAAATGTCGGTTCTCTTAGAAGTACAAAATGTATGACGTTGAAGATACAAGTGAAGTTTATTGCTTACGAAAAAGGCAGATCTACCTACGTATGTTAAAAGATATTTCGAGGCTATCTACTTCCGAGAACTCCTAATATATTCCGTGCGTGACTTCGAATCGCGCCCATCCTTTCCAAGCTCGCTCGTAAAATCCCTCGTAGCTCGATTTCCTTGCGTCATAATAATCTCTTCTTCTTCGAAGGAATACGAGCCACAAGAATTCGCGCGTTTTGCGACCTCTCAATTTTTCCGACTCCGCGAGATTTTAACTTACGACGGAAAAAAATACGAGGAACGCCGCGGAACGACAACCTGTTGCGCTGTTGCGCTGCTGCGCACTATACGCGGTATACGCCATATACGCACTAAACATACTCCCACCTACGGCATCGCGATCATTCACAACGTTTTTCGCAATTTCCTCGTTTCCTCTACCTTGCAGCTAAGTGCTGTCGTTTACCAAAACACGGAAGAGATATAAGGATAGTTCTATCGTTCAATGTTCATTCGTGTCTACGATTTTAGGGTGCCAACACCCCGTTAGCATTTTTCTGCCGCGTCCAACGTTATTCGTCAGGTGCGAATTTAGATCACGATGCACATTTTGGTCAGAATTCATACTAAATTCGCCACCAATAACTGCTTTTTAATCTTTCTCGGTAGTAAGTCGGATATTCGTTGTTAATATGTACTTTAAAAAAATAATATTCATTAGCTCTTATATTTTCTAAACTTACCGAAATGTACCGAAATAAGTTGAAAATGAAATTTATTTCACAGTAACATTCGATCGATTTTATATTAATTATTTCACGCAGTTTATTTTAATGACATCAAATTTGTATGAATTTCATTTTTAATTAAATGATTGCTTGTCTTTCGGACAAAGCTTCTGGGTTTTATTTATAATCGATTGCTTATCTGTACGCTTTAATAAAGAAATGCATTAGTTATGCTTGAATTATTACACGCTTCCAGCTATTCTAACATAAGACATGAATTATTTCATAGAACCTATATTAATGAAATAATATTTCGAACATTTACTCAAAAAATATAAACGCTGATCCGGCACTCCTTCAATACAAAATCGGCATTTTTCGGCTTTTTTTTGCGTTTCTTATTTTTCACAGCTGGGATTTGCAACATTAAAATCTGAAAAAATTCCATAATATGTACCTTAATCACTGAAGTGTTCCTGATTTTTTTCAAAATTTTTCATTTACTGAGTTCGAAGAAATTGGGCAAAAACGTGATTTTCGATTTTTGCCCTTTACTCCCCCCCCCGTCGAGATACAAAGTTGAAACTTGGCACAGATTGTTTTTTTTTGATAAGCTATCGAATGACCTATCGCAAGTCCAATTTGGTTCAAGGGCACTTTTGACTACCTTACCCGGCTAGACCGTTTAATTAAATAATATTTCAACTTTCGGATAAAGCAAATTATGATTATTAATTAATTTGTTAGATTTGTTAACTAATCTAGTTTTTTATTAATGATTACAGGGTGGCCCCTGCTTGTTTCGCCGGGACGTACGCAATTAAAGAAGATAAAGAGCGATAAAAGAGCCTATTGTTAAGATATTTTATTTACAAGTGTTTATTTATTGCATATACTTATATATTTATATTTGTTATATTGGAATATTTATTAGTATACAATGTTGTATGTAAATTGTTGTACCTCGTGAAATTTACAATTATAATAAATGACTGTATTAGGAATATATTGTGTTACATTTTATATTTCCTTGACGTACTCAATATCCAGAATCCCATATGTCCTAAAAACATCCTCGGATCTTGGCCAAGTTTCCGAGAAATTCGCGGATTCCAAGAATCTACTCGCGATTCCAGGAATTTCGCGGATTCCAAGAAATTACGTCAAATTCCAGGAATTGTGCGAATCGAATACCTCCTCGCACATCATGTTCTCCTGATACATTTCCTCGATTTTGCGGCAAAATTTTAGAATTTCTGACAAACTTTCCGATTCCAAGAAATGACGTCAAATTCCAGGAATTGTGCGAATCGAATACCTCCTCGCACATCATGTTCTCCTGATACATTTCCTCGATTTTTCGGCAAAATTTCAGAATTTCAGAAGAACTTTCCGGTTCCAAGAAATGACGTCAAATTCCAGGAATTGTGCGAATCGAATACCTCCTCGCACATCATGTTCTCCTGATACATTTCCTCGATTTTGCGGCAAAATTTCAGAATTCTGAAGAACTTTCCGATTCCAAGAAATGACGTCAAATTCCTGGAATTCTGCGAATCGAATACCTCCTCGCACATCATGTTCTCCTGATACATTTCCTCGATTTTTCGGCAAAATTTCAGAATTTCAGAAGAACTTTCCGGTTCCAAGAAATGACGTCAAATTCCAGGAATTGTGCGAATCGAATACCTCCTCGCACATCATGTTCTCCTGATACATTTCCTCGATTTTTCGGCAAAATTTCAGAATTTCAGAAGAACTTTCCGGTTCCAAGAAATGACGTCAAATTCCAGGAATTGTGCGAATCGAATACCTCCTCGCACATCATGTTCTCCTGATACATTTCCTCGATTTTTCGGCAAAATTTCAGAATTTCAGAAGAACTTTCCGGTTCCAAGAAATGACGTCAAATTTCAGGAATTGTGCGAATCGAATACCTCCTCGCACATCATGTTCTCCTGATACATTTCCTCGATTTTTCGGCAAAATTTCAGAATTTCAGAAGAACTTTCCGGTTCCAAGAAATGACGTCAAATTCCAGGAATTGTGCGAATCGAATACCTCCTCGCACATCATGTTCTCCTGATACATTTTCTCGATTTTACGGCAAAATTTTAGAATTTCTGATGAACTTTCCGATTCCAAGAAATGACGTCAAATTCCTGGAATTCTGCGAATCGAATACCTCCTCGCACATCATGTTCTCCTGATACAAATTCCCAAATTTTCGGCAAAATTTCAAGAAAGTGGCACTATCCGAGCAATTCTAAGAACTCGCGAGCGCTTCCAAGAATTCGCGGTCAATTTCCGAGAATTTCGCGGATTCCAAGAATCGTCTCGCGGTTCCGAGAATTTCGCGGATTCCAAGAAATGACGTCAAATTCCAGGAATTGTGCGAATCGAATACCTCCTCGCATATCATATTCTCCTGATACCAATTCTCGTTTTTACGGCAAAATTTCACGAAAACCGAAAAATGTAGAAATTCACTTTCCATTTGCCTGGCGCCAGCGAGTCGCCACGACTGTTCTCGGGACATTTTTAGGAAATATGGGATTCTGGATATTAGATATATCGAGGAAATACAAAATATAACACAATATATTCGTAATAAAATCATTGATTATAATTGTAAATTTCACGAGGTACAATAGCTTTCATACAATATTGTATAAAAATAAAGATTATAATTCATATATACATATCTATATCTGCTAAATATCGAGTAAAATGTATACTAACAGATGTAAGAGTTTTTAAACAAATAATTCCATGTTTTATTTTTGCACTTTTGATACTAAAAACATAAAAAAACGGCTATTTTATCACGGGTAACGTCACCAGTGACACAAAAATCGTTACCGCGTCCTAGGACTCTTGATGTTTATTGTAACTTGAAAATATTGATACAAAGAACTTAGTCTAAAATATAAACTGATAAATAATATTGCTGTAAATCGTATATAATAAGTATACCAAAATACTACAAGATTTTACGGATTACGTATATATATTTTTTGCAGCTTCTCCTATCTTATATACGACACATACTGACTAAGTATATTATTGAATAATTAAATAATGAACAAGACCGATTAAACAGTTGTAACACTCCAATCCGGACAGTCAAGTTTGCCCATGTCGTGCGGACGTACTTTGCGTTGTATGTATGATTGCAATTGTTGTCCCCGGAATCCGAACAGTTTGACAGTACCTGTAAAATGTCTAAATAAACAGAAGATTAATTGTTATAAGTAATGAAGCAAACTCACTGAAAATATAACTCTGAATTGATGACACGGACGAGATACAGAATACATGAAACTACAAATGCATTTTATATAAAAAACGTTCGTTCTTTAGTTTGTGGTATATCTTGTCTTTAAAATGTAGATTTTATTAAAATAATTCTATGCAATATGCAAATAATACTCCAAATTTTCTGTGCACCATATTTACTGATCCTGAATCATTTCGTCTGACGCTGGTGCAAGATTCAGGGGAATTTATTATATTCGAGAGATACACAACACACACACACAATATACATATACTATATGTATACTATTACTATATATACTACATTCGCTGCATGAAATGTGAGCTATCTTAGATACTCACACATTAACGTCATATTGAATGAAGACACATGCTGAGTATTTCTCAAATAAACAATTCTGATTTATTAATAAAGAATACGTAACTTTTTAATAACCACGAGCTTCATTGGACTCTTTAGAAAACAGGTTATCGACATAGATAGGAAAACGATTAAATCAACTTGCATTTTATAACAATATTCCGAAACAATTTTAGCTGCATAAAACATGCAAAACAATTTTTGTGATGGTTGAAAGTCAGAAAAATATTGGGATCAAAATCATATCACTAGGTTGTTAAGTATAAATACATTTATGTGTATGTATAAGTATGAAGGTGAATATGTACATAGTCTTATAACAGATAAATATACGATAAACAGACATGGAAAGTTGTCCAAGGTACATGTGTGGAATTTAACTCCTATTGGCACGATTTCCCCATCCTCTACGATGTGTATCCTTATATTCATCCATGGCACGCATTTGTTTTATCAGTTCCTCGTCGTCCACATCGATTCTCTTCTCCTTCTCAATGTCCTCTGGGTCTTCTTGATTGGCACTACTTCCATCAGTATTTGCCATATCTTGTAGACAGTTTGAACCAACTTGATTGCGCTTCGATGCATCTGGCCAGCTTCAAGTAAAAAAAATTAAATGTTATAGGAATATCCCAATGTATACTGAAACTTACATATTTATACTTACTCTCCATCTTTGACTCTCTGCTCATAAAATTCGTCTACCGTTAAGACTGGTAGACTAGGGTACCCTGCTCCATAAACTGTCTTTTGTACTTGATCCCGGGTGATGATAATTGGTTTCAGTTTGGGTGCTGGTACTTTTTGTTTTTGTGAAGTTTGTGCATTAGCTGTATCAGATCTGCCCATTTTTTTCATATGCTCCAGAATAGACTTTTCAGTTGCCAATGAGCTAAGCTCATCGATCGCTAAACTGATGTATAATTTAATCAGAGTTACAAAGTAATCTCTCTTAACTTCATCATCAATATTTGGGTTTGTGAAATTCTTTTTCAATGTATCCAAATGTGACTCTAATTCCTTTTGTTCTTTGTATCTCTGAACTTTTGTATTGCGATGTGACACCTAAAATATAATCAGTACCATCTAGAAACTACCAGGGATGTCAGATGATTGCCAATGATTATGGAACATACCATTTCTGTGATCATTTCTGTATTTGATTTATTCCTTTCGGAGGATGGGTTTACATTATCTTCACTTTTATTCTCTGGTATATTGATATCTGTTAAGCCATACTGTTTAACACGCTTCAAGAAGTCAATGAAGTAAATTTCAGCGACATCAAGGATATGCATTCTGTTCTCGGTATTAGATATTTTCGTGACGAGGGTACCAAGGAATGCCGGCAGCAAAAAATACTTAATATTCTCTGTGGCTACCTCTTCAAAACGTTCATTTCCGCTAAACATATCCACCAAAGACACCAACCTTGTCGCATCTTCTAACATAGTGATAGTTCGTTTTACGTCGGACTAATTTCAAAGGAAAAATACAGAGCCATTAAGCTACTTTTTCAATCACCGGCGACGCTTACAACAGCATACCATTCTTATTATTAATCTTACAAATTTATTACTAAGACTGTACTAAATTTGATAAAAAGTAAAGATAAACTGTATTAAGCCAAATAAGATTGACGGCAAATACAAAATATCAAGTGAAAATAATCATTTGGCGAGCAGGATATAAAATAATTTGATACCTGAATCTTTGAGCTATTGGTGGACTCTTGTGTCTTGTTAATGTCATTGAATAATTCAAACGCTTTGTCAAATAATTCGGAAAGTGTTGAAGTATCATTCGCATAATTCGCTTTGTTCTCGGAACTATTTAAACAACTTTCTTCCGACATGTTTTTTGCGTGCCGATTCGACTGTTTCACCAAACACTGACCGTTTTGACGGGCAGGTGAACGAGTATATATTGATATGTATAGTATAAAGTATAGATAAAAAAATCGTTCTATAGGGAGTGTCAGTCGGTGACCAGAGCCGATGCTACAGTTGATATTTTCTAGTAGTATAGTCAATGATAGTGCAGCCAAGCGTAGCTTACTAATCAACGACCACAATTGAAGTCAAAGGTTGGAGTTTAATTTCTTCAAGGCCACTTTCTGAATTTTCGTTTAAACCTATTCGGTTGTCTTTCCCTTAATTCTCCGGTAAATACATCTGTAGCTAACTTCACTCTCGCATCATTATTTCAAACAGAATCAAAAGGCAATATATTTCATATTGCGCTGAAGAATAAAAGTAACATCCAGCATCACTTTACGTATGACAATAAATTTGAGTAACTATTATATTATGACACTATTATAGTTTGCGTACATTTAGCGCGGATATCACATATATCATAAAATTCTGTATATATAGGGCGGGCAGAATATGAAATCTATTATGCTTTTGTCAACCCCTTGAATTTAAATGGAGTATGACTTTTGGCGCTAACTTAACCGAACTCTACAAACTCAAAACCACTAATAGACACGATAAACACAATATAAGTCGACATATCTGCCGAACTTAAGCCGTCAGAATCGGTATGCTGTAATACATTATCGCTAAATTATTAAAATATTATCCACAAACTCAGCAAGTTCTTTTCCCGTGTAGAAAGAGTCATCATCCTCATGATCCTGGAGATCTAGAATCGTGGTCGCGCAGGAAACTGAAGCGGGAATGTCGTATTTGAACAATTATTTTATTCTTGAGTAAAATTTCATGTAATTTCGTACCAGTATCGAAGTGAAAGACTAGCTCGAGTTGTATGATAAGGTATCGGAAACAAATTACTAACAAAAACGTGAAATTTCGAATGCAATTTGACGCGATTCATCAAAGAATATTTTCGTTACCAAACAATCCGAAAGAGTTATAAAATGTCAATCGAAGTAGGGGACTTTTATATAATGTTATCAAGTACTTCAATGCAGCTTCTTTATTGAAATATCAATTTTTGTCTATGATAGAAAGTTTGGCGGATCAAATATTTGATGACTCTACAACTTACGATCACTGTCTCGAGAGTCATTTTTTTCAATAAATAACAACGCACTATGACCTTGAGAATGGTCAAGAAATACATGACGGTCGAGCGAAACGAGGGAGATCGCCGGCGAATGATGGTGAAAAATGATAACTGGGCTTATATTCTAGAATTGACTCGTTTCTTTGTAACATTTTTGCGCGATGTGAACAACGTTTTATTCGCTGCAACCATCTCCTTCTTTTCATCTTGATTCGTATTAAAATCGAGTGCACGCGTAGCAACACGAATATCCACGCGTTACACACAGTCAAAATCGAGGATTCTCTTTGGTGGAGAAATAACGTCCGCGAATCTTTCAGAAAGCGTAACCACGTCTCTGTAATTCGAAAGATATCTATTGCGAAAGTGCCTTGCATTGATCGCAGTTCTCCATTCGCTCATTGAACTCCTCGATTTGCAATGTCATCTCGAAAAATCTGTACTTGTCGTGAATATTTCTCGTCGCTGTACGCAGGATGTTCTGCGGACTCGTCCCGGGTTCTGTAGTTCGAATAAGAGAATTAAACATTCAAGTTATATACAATAAGTTTGTTGTAATGATACGACTAATTCATAAACAATTAGACATACTTATCGCAAGATGCGCGGATAGGGCAGTTTTGTCGAGTGAGAGCGCCCAAATACGCAGATTGTGCACCTTGACGACGCCTTCAATTTGCATGAATGTACTCTCTACCTGAGAGTATTCGAATCCTTTCGGAATACCCTCCATTAAGACGTTCATTACGTCTTTAATTATCGCTACAGTAGTTAGCATGACCAAAATTGAAAATAGAAAAGTACAAATTGGGTCGACTATACTCCAACTTGGCTGAAAGTCGATACATCGCTTAATCATACGATTCCATTGCATTCAACGATGAATTTCGCGATCAGAAGTATACCTCGAAATAAACAACCAACGCTGCGATAAACACTCCTATGCTTTGTATAAAATCTCCTACGACGTGGATGAATGCAGCGCGTACGTTTATGTTTCTTTTCGAATGATCATCATCGTCCAGTTTTGATTCTACGTGGCTCTCGCTATGGCCGTGGCTATGACCATGTTGATGCAACGATAGTCCCATCCTGTAATGCACCACGATTTTATACAACTTATCGCTCGATTTGCTGCTTCCTATCGTGCGTGTTTCACGCGATAAATTCACACGAGACATTTTTTTCAAAAATGAATGATTGTCATTAATGGTATCACTAACACTAGATTTACCGCAACACCAACTGCAGATGAAATTAACATCATGGTTGCGTCCAGCTGGAAATCTTTGTGAATCATTCTCTCGACGGCTAGATAAAAGAGTATACCTGTTACCACCCATATCAAAAGCACCGAAGTTAGAGCACCTATTACCTGAAAAAAACCAAGGAATAAATATCTTGTGATGAGGAATATGTAAAGAAAAGCAATGAAATAAGTAAATCGAATCAAAGGAAAATATCAACCTCCGCACGGTACCAGCCAAAGGGCATTTTTCTCGTTGGGGGTCTACTAGCTACCCATATTGAAAATAATGAAATCATGAATGACGCGAAGTCTGTTAATAAATGTGCAGCGTCCGTTGCGATTGCTAAACTATTAGACAATATCCCACCTACGGAATAATACAGCACAGTATATCAGAATTCACGGGATGAATATCAATTTCTATTTTCTTTTCTTACCTATAACTTCTGCTATCATAAAGACAACACACAGAACACTGGCAAACAACAATTTCTTCCTGGCTTTTTTGTCCGTCTCCTCGTTTCTCTCTCTGTGGCAGTGGTCTTCGACTAAAAGATCCATTAGCATTACAATTTAAATTTCCATCAAAATCCTCGTCTGTTTAATATGTTAATAATAATACATCGGGTTTTACCTGAAGGATGATGTTGATAGTCGATAACATTTTCATCGGCAGCGGTACCCCTGACGACTGTACAACAACCCGAGAGTTTTCCGTGAACGCAAAAAATTACTTTGCGTGGTGTAGTTTCGTTCTCGTCAAATTCGTTGTTATTCGGTGGAATACTGGTTCCGTAACCATATATCGCCTTGTCCTTAAATCTGTCATCAAAAATGGGAGTTTTCCGATCAATTCTGGTATACAAAGAAGGGTACGTCATGCGGTTAAGTCAAGAAGGTGCATAAAATCAATCTTGATCTTTAATAATTATCACCTGGTATAATTAAGAGTCAACAAGAGGTATGATGAAGTATAATTAAGTATAATGAGTAGGTAAAATAATTAATCATCAATAATTATCACCTATTATAATTAAATTAAGAGAACTAAGTTGCAATGCTGGTCGATATTTAAACGCT
This sequence comes from Nysson spinosus, assembly GCA_910591585.2. Classification (NCBI taxonomy): domain Eukaryota; kingdom Metazoa; phylum Arthropoda; class Insecta; order Hymenoptera; family Crabronidae; genus Nysson; species Nysson spinosus. The sequence continues at coordinate 12,901,595 of OU342830.1, read as the reverse complement.
CACGCTTTATGTTCATTCTGAAGTTGCTAAGAAAATTCATTATGCATAACCTTTCGTTTAAAAGATATGCAATGAAGTATCGAAGAGTTCATAAACAAATTCGTGCATGGTTTCGAGAACGAAAATAATGTTTTACAGTAAACGCCCATATAACGCGAGTTCCTACAACGCACTAAAGATATTGCGACGAATTTTTTTTATATCGCGCGATCCTCGAACAACGCGATATATTATAAAATACGGGAATTCTCCGATAACGCGATTTTATAGAACGCATAACGTATTAACAAGTTGCAAGCTTATGTGATCATCGGTGACCAGCGATTCGAATATTATTAAAATTTATTTTAATATTTTTTACAATATTTTTAACGTTACGATAAGAATGTAAAGTAACCAATGTATCGTAGAGCGCTTAAACAATTTCAGTTTTAGATGTTACGTAGACGTTACGGATGCGTATCCCGAGGTATCGTATAACACGGATTTCGGCGTGGCGCTTAACGTGTTGACCGTGTCATACGAGAGTCTACTGTACTCGAGTTGGTAGAACGTTTGAAAATGTCAAATGAAACGAAGGAGGGAGGCACAATTCTTATCAATGTATAGTTGAAAATATTCTTATCTCGTGTCTTGTAGGAAGGTGTATCGGTAATGCGGGAAGATCGGTTGCCCTTACAGTAACCGATTATTTAAACCCGACTAAATAATGCCGTGTGCAAACTGCTCGAGTACTGTCGTTAATCAGTGAACAACGTCAAGTTGTCAATTCATACTGTGATGCCGTGTGCAACAATACGTTTCCCAGTTACTTCTTTGAACCCCAAGGTCTGCGCGGAACTCGATACACGAACCTAGGAACTCGGAACCCGGAAACTGGCCAACTGATGCCGGATACGTTCTCCGGCAAAATTCATGGTGCACTGCATCGTTGCAAATATAATTCCTCCTCTCTTTTTCGTGATAATCGCGAGAACACGAATTAAGTAAACATCAGAATATTTAGATAATTATGCTGTCGGTATTGACAAAGCGATACGCTCGCTCATAAATTCATGCTGCCGATAATCTCGATAGTCATGAATTGTTAAAATATGCTGGGAATCGATTTAACAATAAACAAGCTCCTCGTTTCTGTGTGTAATCGTAGTTCGTACTTATATCATCGATGGAGTACCGTAGACTTTAGATAAAATGCTTTTCGAGGCCGATAAGCGTAATCTGATGCATTCCCTTGTTGAACAGGGAAACCAAAAGAACAAATCGCCTTCCACATTATCTTTCTATTTTTATCGGCCGTGTAATTATTATACCAGAAATGAGATGGAACTGAAGAACAGAAGATAAACCCATTTACTAATAATAATGACAATTAATGTTAAACAGCCCGCCATAATAGAACACCATAATAAAGAGGGTTTCTATAAATCAAATCAAATTAAACACGTTGAACATGTTATCGGATTGTTAAAAATATTACAAATTTTACGAATATTAGCGATATATTTGATTCGAGTTTTATCGGTGACCGCCATGGTGTTCAACGTGTTAATAGCGAGCTGAAGAAATGAGTGTTCGATTCCAGGATTACTGGAAGAAAATATAGGAAATTCTGGAAAGGTGAAGGCTGAAAAACTGTGAAAAAGTGTATCTGCAAGGCGTGAAGGCCTGCCCTGCCGGTAACTGATTACTTAACCCTTATAGTACCTTAAGTTTTCCGGGTACCGTAAAAAAATACCTTGAAAAATATACGATTATTGAAGTATTTATTAATTTTTGCACATCATTAAATGTGTCTTGATTATATTAAAAATGGAAAGCCGATATATCGGCTCTAAGGTATCATAAGGGTTGGGTTAAACCCGACTAAATGGTTTTTAAAAAGCACAGAAAAAATAGAAAGAGGGGATCGAAGGGGATGGAGAAGGTATAACGTGTCGCGAATATATCGATAACAAACGGTATTACGAAGCCGACATAATCGCAGCTAGGAAGAAATTAATAGCGTAACTCGATCGGCTCGAGAATCGTGGACTCTGCGGTGAGAATCGGTTCGACGATTATGCACCCTCGAAGGGAAACCAAGGAAAAAAAACACAACGGCACGCGACAACGCAACGGAACAGAATGCAAGGAGCAAACGCGCCGTTAGAAAGTGTTTCAAGGTTGGCTTCCCGTTCAAAGGCTCGTATCAGCGACGCGCAGGATTCTTTTAGAAACCAATCGTGTGTCTCCGACATTTTTCACCATTTATGCGTTTGCGACGATTTTAACCGAACATCTCGAGACATTTTTGTTTTTCTTGAACCTTATATGATTACATATCGCATTGTTGTCAGTACTTATCATCTTGTGTCGCGGTGCTGAATAATTTTGTTGGGGTCTGCGCACCGTACGTGTGCGTAAATACAGTAGGTTAATTGCATTCTTAATCTCCTCGTCATTTGGGTAAAAATAGTGTATCGAAGATATGTTTGCGTCCGTGTATTCACGATATCCTGGTTGATTAACGTAGTTCCCTAATACTGGCTAATTAAATAGCTTACAAGGATAATAGAATAATTTTCATCAAGATAGAAATTAAACTGACTAATACAACGATGTATCGTAAAAGGCAAGATTACAACCGCATTCAATTGAAATAAAAAGTATTAATCACTTTCTAACATGTTCAGTGTCGTGTGGGTCACGCTGGATTTCTTGTTCGAACCTTTTCACATTTTCGCAATAAAAATAAATATAATAATAAAACACTTGGTTCATCACAAATCTACAACAAGATATTATATCAGGAAACATTTGTTCATTATATTTCTTTTTATAGCCAAAATGTCAAATGGCCGAAACAGAAAATCCAGCATGAGTTACCGGTGACCACCACTGGGAGTGTTAAAAACCGACAAACTTTCGATTGAACAAAGGTTGACAAACCACTCGATTAATGCCAAAGGAAACGAAGGAAAATGTGCGCGAGTGGATATATGGAAAAGGAAAGACTAAAGAATCAGGATGAACTATGCTTGATGTTTCCTGACTTCTTTAGTTCCGCGAAATTCTCATCGATTGAATCATGCAGAAGTCGCAGGACGATGATCGCGGGATCGATGAACGTGAAAGGACTACCGGAGAATTTGGCGGAGAAGGAGGCGGAGAAGGTGGGAGAGAAAAGTGGGAGTTAGGGCTCGGAAGATATTCGAACTCACAGCTTGATCTTCTCGTTGTCCATGGTCCTCCGAATAGGTAGATCCTAAAGAGATGAATTTCCACGGGCGCGTTGTATCTCTCGGGATCCGAAACAAAACGAAAATACGTAAAAGAAAAAAGGAAGATGGGGGCGCGACAGTAGACGCGCAACTAAGTTAGTCGAACTGTTCCGCGGTGTCGTCTCCGGACCGCCGGAGAAACGTGGATAAACTGCGTGCCTCGCCGCCCAAATAAATAACAAAACTCCAACGTTTCATGTCGTCTTTCAGTGGAAGAGCCTCTGTCGAGCCTAGCCGATTTGTTTTACCAGATAGCTTAACTCTCCAAGTTTCTCTCGCCTCACCTCGTCTCCCCCCCTCCTCTCTTCCTTTTCTACTTATCACCAACCCTTCTCTCTTACACGCACACACTCTCTCTTTCTCTCCTCTTCTGTCTCTTGCCCCCTCTCTTCCTTCACCCCGTCCCTACGTGTATATCGTGCGGACTTCCCATCGACTCCTCCTGCCGTCCCCGACGCACCAAAATGATAGTGCCGTTATCCGATGAGTTTCAGAGCTTTCCGCTACGAAATTTCTCAGGATAGCATAAATATTCCCGATTAATGGAACTTAATAAGCTCGAATGGTTCTCACGTAATCTTTCCTTTGATTTCAGATATGCAGTTTTTCGGTCAAGGCGCTGCGCAATATTCGATAGATTCATCGATCGTCGATCTGCGATGTGGAAAAACGTACTTCCAAAGGTTAATTTGATATTGCGAACGGTTCACCGATGTATCCTTTTATGTTCTTTTCACCTGCTCCACAGATTTGTCCGAGAGCTTTATGGCCCCAGATGCAATCAGTGGAGTCAAATCGAATATGACTGGACACACGAAATGCAGTAATGCATTCGCGATAAAAGAAATACGCGGTACATCTGCCGGTGGAATTCCGCGCGGAGAACACCGGAGAAGTCGCGGGCTAAGACTGCAGCGAGCAGGTAGAATCGCGAAGTAAATTGCAGACCGATCTGTTACGCGATCTTACTTTCGACGGTGAGAGTCCGCGCAGTAATTGATTTCACTGGTTCACGGAAAGAGCTCGTGCAGTCGAAACCATCGCAAACACGAAGATATTCTAGGATCAAGACACGGAATTAGAATGTTTAAAGAACCGGCGTGATGGAATGTTGGCAATATCGGATTCCTTTGGATCGAGTTATCGCGATCGCTAATGGAGGTTGTCGCAAGTGACAATATAACGGTAACGTGTCACAGAGATCTTGCCAGAAAAGGTAAAAATTCTGTCTTGGGAGTAGAACTCCTAATTATATGAATTAGGGGATGATATTTGTCATAGTAAGTTGAAAGATCTAGGTCTGACGAATACACAAGATATCCGTACGAAAGCTTATCTCTGGTTGTACGCATTCCTATATGTAACCGCGAGATGTTAGGTACACACGATCGATTAGACGCGTCTTCGAACTAAACGTCTCGCACTTTAAATCTCTGCTGTATTTAATCTGACGAGATTAAATTATCCCGTTACGAGATCGAGAGTAGAGAAATCTAACGATATCGGAAATCGTGCTGCACATAAATGAAACAAATGTTACGTTTTTAACGTACAGTTGAAGATCCGTTATCGGAGTAATTTAAAATATACGGCAAAGATATTCTCCAGAAGAAAGGTTCGTGTAATGGATACCTGGCGCGATCGATTTTCTCGGTTGTTAAATCTATCCGATTGAGAAACAAGATACGCGACTGCGAACGGTAGAGAAACTATAGATTAACTATAAACATCGGGTAGTCTTACTGGTGATCTTCAAAGTTAATTGCGGTTACTAACTAATTTGATGGTTCCAACTGAGATACCAATAACTTTCTTGTTGATGGAGTCAACAAAAGAGTCTTGAGACCGGCAAAAACATTACAATTATATAACCGACTATTGAGTAAAGTTTTTTTCTCGGCTCACAAAAATGCTATAAAACTTGTGCAGATGTATAAAAACTTCAAGTACTGCCAATATTATTTTGAATACCGTGCGTTAACGGGTTTCAGTTTATCATTATCTTCACACTTTTTTCACTCGAATGCTTTATATCACGAAGAAGTTACCGCAAGAAATTTCGTTCGATTTCGATGAATTATACTTATACACTGCTCTCCGTTCCGTGGTTTTACTTCTACGGTAAATATTAGCACAAAATAATGGTTGATGTGTTCTGCAATATGAACACCATCAAGATCGACGATGGGGGAGATTAAGGGGGTGGCAAATAATAATGACAAGAACGAGAATGAAAAAGAAAAGTAAAATAATCTATGGAGAAATCAATGCGTTACGCCGGATTATTTGAAAACACTTATTCCAAAACTTTAAAATCTCCCGAAACTAAACTCTGAAATCCTCGCGAACCTATGTCGTTGTGGGAGAGACGCGTCCTAGCGTTACGTGCCATAAACAAAGCAATCCCAAAAGGGGATTATGATTTTGTAAGCTAATAATGAGATTAATTAGTGTACATACGCTGCAAAGTTCTCTTGACTGACATCCTCCATTCTCTCCAGCAGCTTCCTCTTTTCGCGAAATGGCACGTCTTCGAAGATCCTGATGGAACAAAAGCCAGGAAAAAGGCGGACAGAAAGTTTAACGCGTTACAACTGCCACGGCGATTTCGGTTATTTCGGTGATTTCAGTGATTTCCTGAGTGCGGCCCGGGAGACTGAAATTGAATGTTTGCTGCGCGCGCGAACCTGTACAAAGTGAAATTAGCTGTTAAAAAAAACTAACTGCTTCCAGTTGGATTAGTCTAGGTGCCTAACCAATTGTCTAATCTTAATGTTGCACTAATTGCATTCCTAATATAGTAATTTTATCTTTACCTTCAGTAGTATATTAAGAGGGCGAAATTGATTTTTATATAATACTTATAAAGGAAACCAGATATTTCGTGCACAGCAATATCCACGCGAGTGCGTTCTGGATTTCTGACGATTTAAAGAATGCAATGCAAATGAAAAGAAGTGGATAAATACTAAGCTTATTAATATCTGAGAGGAACGTAGAACAAGATCTAGAAGAATTAGTTTTCCAAGAGAACAGTGAAATACAACAATCTTAGTTTATAACTTGGAGAGTATACTTTCAGTAATACTTCAATGTCCCCATTTAATATTATGACAAATAATTAGAAAATCCTCCTGTATTCAGGGAAATAAATTCGTAATCCAGATACTGTTGGCGGAGTGCAGGACCTCCCGAAACTTTCCAGGCACACACAAAAAGGTAATCAAACGGCAGTGAACGTCTTAACGATCACGAGAAAAAGACTTGGAACCCGCGCGCGAACGAATTCAACGATTCCGCGATGCATCTGCCGTTAGGTTTATTCTGTTATTATCGAAAGATGTCAGGTCAATCGTGCAATTCTCCTGTTTGCACTTTAGGCGTGCTTCATTCCGATGATGCTCTTGGATTCGTGAAGCACTTAAAAAATGGAAAAGCGATTAATGCAGAAATTGATATAGGTGTCGTTTACTAAGCCACACTAATATGACTTAACACTATCTCAATAGATAAATACTCTATGCATTAATTACCGCAAAACTTGCACCTGGAGCTCCAAGTGAAAAGACGAAAAGTATAAGAAAGATGTGTTACAAACGTTACAAGTTTATTTCTTATATCTATAATGTAGACAATATAAAATCACAATTCTCCTGCCGGCGCAGAGACAGATCTGCACTCGTAATTAACTAGAATACTGTGATCAGCAATCTATTGTTTGTGATCATATCTTTTAAACGTATTACTTTTAAAGTCCCGCAATTCAGATGCAGTTCTATCTTACACGAACGGGAGGAATCGTTTCCTTCAACGGTTCTTGAAATAACGATATTCGGAAACGTGAATGTCGTTCGCCAAAGATTTTTATTAGATCCTCACATCTGGTACTTTTCTTAAGTTTTCTATTCACAGTTCTTCATGTTTCGCTGTGTCTTCGGTTTCTTCGTTAACTTCTGTAACAATAATGAATACATCAATGACAGAGGTTTCATTGTAAAGTATTTCACCGGATGCTTCATTCTCCGATAGTATACATACCACTTTCTTCCTTTTCCGTCTGCCTACTTTCATTCTCCATCTTTTGTTGCAAGGCTTTCATTTCCTCATCGTATTTGACCCACTCCGGTAATATTCTCATTGCGGCTTGTAACTTGGCTTCCTTCGTCATTGGATTGTTGCACTGTAATTCAGTTAATTTGTTAATATGAAATGCGAACAAACACTTTACAAGCTGAACAATATTTTATGGCATTTAATAAATAAATATTAACCAAGTCTATAGTCTTCGCGTATTTCTTGGAGGTATTATCGCACCAGGTTTCACACCACAACCAATCCTGAGGCAATGTCTTTATGGCTACTTGATGAATCATATTATTCGGGAGATCCTGAAACAGCATTTAGTTTTCGATAACTGTATCTATCGCTGTAAGGAGAATTACAGTTTTTTTAAGTACATACCTGGTCAAGATTCGCAAGACTGTTAGGATCTTGACTCAACGCTTGATATTGTCCTCTCAATCTATCTCCGGCAGCGATACGTCGGAATCGCTTTAAATCCACTACGTATAAAGCGCTAATATGATAGGAACGACCCTGCAAGTGATTTCTCCAATATCCTTGCTTCCAAAATCGAAAACCGTCCATTTCCCTTCTACTATCACAAAATGGCGTGTAAGCGTACGGTGCCCCGCCAAGATCTAGTGCCGCTAATTCTTTCAAATCCGCTCTAACAACCTAATGTAACATACGTAATACAAGACGTTTACATCGATCATTTTCCAGTGGTTCTCTCTTTTGTATACCTCACCTGGTCGGCATCGACAAATATTATTTTTTTAACATTCAACGGAAACAGTACGTCTAAGAATAAGATCTTGTATCCCCATATAGTTCTTTGTTTCTCGGTTTGCTGGTGAAGCCAACGGGGCCATTTGTATTGAACCAACTCATATTCGAATCCGTATTCTTTCGCCATGTGAGGCAAAAAGTCCTGTTTTGTAGAAAATCATAGTCATAAAGTTCACGCGTTAAATAAACATCCATTTTCTTCTCCTCCCGCTTTGCCACTACTTACTTTTAAAGTAGGTGAGAGATAGTTTTTAAGGAACCAGAATTTCACAGGGGTTTTAGTGTGCTTTACAACGCTGAGCATCATGATCTTTAAGAATCTTTCATAAAGGTGGCCGGATGCTAAGGAAAAAATGTTTAATTTCTCATCCGCGTCTTCGTTTTCATCGGTTGCCGTAAATGTCCTGATTTCGAAGGAAATAGAAATATAATACGGTTAATTCTTAAAGTTCACTTTCGCGTCCTACGTATTATGGAGAGAACGTTGCGTTAATTTTTTAAGAAATTCGAAAGAGAAGGTATGTTTTACTTGATAATTACAGACAACTGCTATTTACAGTGAAATGTAAGTTAACTTGCGTAATGGTTCGTGAGTTTTAATTTAAGTAAATATTTACATAGTAATGAGAAGCTTACCAAAATTTGGAAAAGCTAAAAAAGGAGAGAATAAGTAAAAGTTAAAGTTCAACAGTAACTGAATTGAAATACTAAGAGTACTGGGTAGTGATAATTGCGAAAGAATATCGGTAACCCGAATATCCTAGTTTTAATGGGACTTGAAAGGATTGCATCTTCTGCAAGCCTTACAAGTTTCATTAATATCAAAATTCAAGGGTTTCCGATGTTTCACCGTTACTATTAAACAACTTTCAATCATGAAGTGCAAAGATAATCGAATTAAATGTAAAGTCCTTGCGTACCTGGAGATTGAATTCCACAGACCTGAAGATTTTTCATCCTCAGATAAAAGATCCATTCCAGCTTTGTCTGGTTTCTTGGATACCTTAACTTTCAGAACGTGACTTCTCAACGAACTGATGGCAACTTTCACGTCATTTTCCTTCTGTATAACATCTTGACCGTCGACAGTGGTAAAGTCGTATATTTCCGCGGATCTACCTTGTCGAAGACGTAATAACCATTCTCCAGGATTAGCTTTAAGTTGGAAATATCCTAAATTGGCCATTACTATGGTATCCACCATCAGCGGTTGCTTTTCAGTCCCTAACGTTATTTGCAGTCCTCTTGGTGGATTTCCCATTACCGCCGTAAAGCAATGTCCTTCAAGCAGCAGATGTTCCAGCTCAAATTCACTGAAAGAACAAATTATACAAGGTTTTTAATAGATACATAATATTAATTCTGATCAAACTTGAATGTTTAAAGTTTACCTGTGTACACCCATCGCAACATTATCTAATTTAATGTTATCTAAATCATATACACTTCTCACTACTTCGACCAACCAGTTTTCTGGCGCATGAATGTACTGAGTTAGAAGAGACGACGTAGGCAATTTTGTGAATTTCGCCATGGCACCATTTATACTACCTTCCGATGTAAAATGAAGTTCGCGCTCGAAAACAAACCGGTAGAAACTAAAGAAGAAAATACGATTAATAAACATATAGCTCCACATATAGTTAACAATTGTATCTGCACCTTTTTAACGGCATATCACTATTCTTGTCCAAACAGTTTAGAAAGACTTTAATATTGCAGTTTAGAGACTGTTGCAATGTTTTCAAAACGGGTCCCAATTTTTGAGCACCCCGAGATACTGGATCTACAATTGCTATCAAATTGAACGCGACTTCGTCGGGTTTAGCGGCTAAGATTTTAATCGCGCTGAAATACATTGTAAGGTACATTATTTTAACATTCAATTTCACGAATTCTATTAGAATTATGCAATCCAATCCTATCTTACCTATAATCATCACCATGGAAAGGAACATCAAAACGACTTCGTGTTTGTGGATGCGAAACCAATAACGACGTAATTTTCATTATCATGTCGTCCGTGATTTCATTTTTTTCTGCGTCGAGAATAGTGCATTTTAATCAGCTGTGTTGTATTTAAATGCATTTTCAATAAGTCTGATATATCAACATACCATATTCATCGACCTCGAGTAATTGTCCCTTTATCAGCTTCTTGAAAAGTTTATCACCGTACGTATTTTGACTATATCTTTCTAATAAAGAAAAATCATCGCTCGAAAATTCTTCGTCCGAATCAAGCGGGCCAATCAATCGTCCATTGCAAACGATTCCTCTACCTCCTTTTTCAAACCCGAGGACTGTCTTAACGTACTGTCGGTGTATCGACAATAATTGACCTTCTTCTTCTAACTTATTTTTTACCGATTCATCCTATTATTTTATGAAAGCTAATTAATTTATCTTCACTTTTTTCTACGGGAATATTACTTTGAGAAACTGTACGCATCTATTACCTGGATCTCAAATTTCCCGTCAGCAATAAGAGAAGCGACGTCTTCTTTAATAATATTTCGCAAGAAAGGCATAGCCTTTTCTACAGGTAAACCGTTCAAGGCGGCTAAAGCAATTTCATTAATGTCAGCTTTATTATTCGCATCGTCTGCATCCTCCAATGGATTAATGATAATGCTAACTCTAACATCAACGTTTGATTCCTGCATCAAAAAGTTTATCAGTAATTTAATTTAAAGTCCTAATACTCGCGTTCAACACTTACGATATATGAAAGTGCCTCGCGAAGTAATTCTCTTCCCATTGGCGACTTTAAGTCCGCAACAACCCAGAAGGTATACAAATGATGAACAGATGATCGACGTGGTACATATAAATACCGTAATTTTTGTATCAACCACGTAGAGAAATCTTGAGCATTCCATTTTGTAAAATCGTCATCATCGGGTAAAGTGCCTATTAAATTCAACCACGATCGCTTGTCTACTTTAAGTACTCTCTCGTTCAGGCTGCATATAGCATAATAACAAATATTCAAATTAAAAAGAGATTCCATATATTATATAATATTATATAATTGCTACTGAATTATTTAGTAGGACATTTCAGTAGTTCAGTAGTTAATAAATTTCGGAGTAGGGATCTTACCGTGGCATAACATTCGGTTGATTCATAATGTAATCAACAACGTCATCCCCTTCGGTTAATTCACCCCGATACACCGCTTTTTGTAACGCTGGAGTTTGACTCATAATAGTAGATAACACAGCTTCCTCAAATGAATCGGAATTCAATTGGTCGGTTGATAATGGTATACCGTTAAGTAACGCTTGAGGGAACTTTTTAAAACCAGATCGTTTTACGAAATCCTTCGCCAAATGACGACCAACGTCGTATTCGGATTCTTCGCCGAGAATGTAATTTATATTAGCCGAGGAGTATTGTGCTCTTATAGCTTTTTTAACGTCATCTACATCCGGACCTTGTGGTCGGATAAAATTACCCAACTAAAAGAAACCGAAAATTGTGAATTTTAACAGGTGCACCTATTACTTCTATTATCGAATACATATTGGATGATCTTACGTCTATCAAAAATTGGAGTGCATGGTCGGAACCCTTTGAATCCGCGAAATAGTGATAAGCATTATTAATCGCAACACTTGGATCCGTCAGGCCAGTTACAGACGTGTCGAAGTTCGTAACAAAAACGAAACCCACACGCAACGGTGCAGAATGCAAGTACAATGATTGTGCCATCGTTACTAGCAGTGCAGTTGCTTCACTTAAAGGATCAATGATTAATACCTAAAAAGGATTGTCATTGATGAAAATTACATTCAAATAAGTCCACGAAAGTAATAAGGTATAACCGACCAATGAATTTTACAAACCAAATTATACAAGTTTATCCGAATATTCCTCAACATTCCAGGAAAAGTTGGACGTAATAATTCCGTTAACGACGAAGACCACCTGGAGTATGCAGAATCGTGTTCTATGTCATTTATCCAATTTATTGCTGAGTCTCTTATATCCATTGCAAATTCCTCCTTATCATTATTGCCAGACAAATCCAGGGACAACAGTTTACTCATTTTTTTATTACTAAAACCTATGACCGAAAAATATTATGGAATTATGAATTGCGTTATGAATTTAATCGTTCTATAAAGGAACAGAGTTTCACCGATTTTGTGTAGAGATTCCATTATCCGTAGTTCGGCTCTTAGAGATTCTAAAAGACTCAAAACATCTACAGCCTCAAGATCAAAGAATAATCCATTGATGAAGAGAGCAGTATCAGTAGGTTGTATATTTAAACTTGTGGAAAATGTTGCTTGATTGAACTTCATTTCCTTCTTCATTTCACTATTTACTTTTGTTCTTATTAGTGATTTTGCCTGAAATATCACAGGAGATATTTATGTTACATAGAAATAGAAGGAAATTTAACAGATTGTACGCCGGTCCCGCGACATTACGGGATTCCGCTGGTAGTATATAAAACGCAGATCGCGAATATTCAGTAAAAATATAGTATATTTTCTTGAAATATATACTATATAGTATTCTGTGAAAATATACAATTATTCCTCGTTGCTAAGCAATACAACCGCCGACACTCGCGCTTTGAACGGCTAAAATCCAGCCGGCGTACAATGTGTTAATACTCGTACATATTTCTTAATAATGTGGTATTGTATTTACTTGCATAGGAAAATTTTGCGAAATATCAGTCAAAACTGTAATAGCTTCATCTGTTGGAGAATTCATTATTCTTTCTGCTGCTTGATGACTGAGTTCCTGAAATTGCCATACTTTCAAAGCACCAATCTCATGGCTAGTTTCAAGCAGATGAGTTTGCAGTTCATCCAATTGTGCTTGTGTATCTGGATATAAATTCCTGAAAGAATTAAATAAATAAAGTAAAATTAAGTATAGAAGAAAATGTAAGAATTCCAAGTAATATATGCAATAACCACCTTACTTTAAAGTCACAAAGTTAATCCCATCTATCTCTTCCATGCCATCACTGGCAGCTTCTGTGCTCTTACCCTCGTTATCTTTAATATCAGAATCATCAGTGGCTTTGTATTCTGTTGATTTCATTTGTAATTCAACACCATATCCAGACAATCGAACGTTAGTAAGTGCTCGATCCTATTAACACATAAATTATAAGTGTGGTGTAAAGGGTTAAATGAGTACCATTAAGAAATGAAAGCACAATTTAATACCTTTATGTAATGACGAAGAATGTAAGTAATCCCCTTAGATTCTGATAAATTCTTTAACCTTTCATGGAAATCTGAAAATGTTGGTGTTCCTACTTGACCATATAATATAATAACTTTATCTGTTTGCTGAGATCTTTGATATCTATGGTCCACACTATAAACATCTGGACTGCTCCAGCTATCCTGTATTATTAATAATATACAGAAATAAAATACAGGCATATGAAAAATGAGAAACTAATCTTTGCTTTCACTCACTTGATCTACCAAGTCATCCAGTTCCTCCAAAAAGCATGTATATTTCCCACCCACATCAACAATGTTGTAGCACCCAAGGGTAGAGAGATTTTTGTTTTCTGCCATTTGAGTGAACATCTCTACACGTGCTGAATAAATACGTAACGACAAACCTAGTTTGAGTAAGGCTACCTCGGAGGGAGATAGATACTTATCAGCAAACTGAATGACCAGATCATAATTCTCCTTTTCTGTAGCTAAAGGAAGATATTAAAGAAACATTGAAGTTGAAGAAACTATAGTATATCTGACATTTAAAATGAGAAATTTAAGAGTAAATTACCATTTCTTGGATCAATATTAGAAAACCAATCTACCAATTTCCAAAAATAATTCGGGTTCTCGTCGGCCAAGTATTCGGCGGCCTCGAGATAAGCAGGAGTTTGTTTCCACTTTGCATCTATTAAAGTTGTCACGTATTTATTAACTCTTTTATCCGCTTCAAGCTGCCGCGTACAAAGGATGAGGAAACAGGAAAATAGGAGAAGCCGCATCTGAAAAAGCAAGGTGGAACTGACATAAAATGCAATTTTGAGACAACGATTGTAATATGAGTGCAACGTGAAGCCCTAATAATATTCTCACATATCAGAAGGCTACAAGTTTTAATTTTTAGCGTGTCAATGGATTTTTCACGAGAATTCATTCAAATTGGTGACAAACAAACCATCCAAGTTTCGGTCTAACAAAAGACACGTCTGGCCAATAACTGATATTATTCATGTTCTTACCATTTCGTATACTCTTGAATTACTTGGCCCCGTAATAAGTTAAAATTTCTATCAATCGTTTATCATAACATATCGATCGCGTGACAGACAGAAATTGTTACGTGTCCAAAGAAATCAAGAAGATTTGAAACGGTGCTAATATATGTGTACGTGTAGATCTGACGATATCCCCCCTGATAACCAAAATCCCTGAATTTAGAAGAATTTTACAGACCTTTGAAATTCTGATTGAAATCATACTAAGTGGAAAGAATATAATAAGAACGATAGCCAATCCATGCAGTGCACGTGCCGCAACGCGCCGCAACGCACCGCAATGCTGCGAACATCAGAAGAATTCGATCAAATTCGACCACATTCGGCATGGTTCGACAAAACGATATGCATCACCGAAAATCTTAGCACCTATATTTTGATTTAAAAAACGTCCATTTCTAAACATATTCATTTTTCCTATAAAAACTTTTATTCTACATATCATTTTATCGCCGAAATATATGGGGTTCTTGTATGCCGTGTTTATAATATGCAGTTTATACGCTTGACGATCACAAAGTTGATCAAACGTAAACGTTAGTCTTAAAAAAATGATATTTATACGGAAATGATAATTTCTGTGCGGCATCGTAACTGATGCTCCAAATTCTTGAATTCTAAATAATCCGAGTTTAATCCCATAGAATTAAACAATTTTGCAAAGACCGCTTTACCGATTACCACCGACTGCCAGATGATCGACCAAATTTTATTTGCAGATTTTTGTGATAAAATCTGAATTTACATACAGTATAAAATAATAATAACTTCGGTTTTAGTATTTGTTGTAGCGAAAACATAATATGAGTACATGGTATCGAGTTAAAAAGCATATAATTTGTAATTTCCAGCAGTATTTGTCAACATTAGCTGTGGGACTTTCCTCTCGTGGATTTTACATCCTACAAAAATGAAACCCCTAGTCCGAACAAACGCATTTTTGTACTTGCTTATTTTTTATTGCGTTCTTCAGTATTGTCAAAACATAATGTGGGAGTCATAGAACTGGCAGTAGTAACTCTAGAATGAATAATTTACATCGTCACCATAATTATTTATATTTGCATCGTATTTGAAGATGCAGTGCCTACGAGGCGCGCTTTGGAATCACGTTGCCTCATTGTTGGGCTTTGTCTGATTTATGTAATCTGATGTACCGGAAGAAAGGGATGAGCATGCTTCGTAGGCATAATATTTAAACGCACAAAGATATGATATAAGTGCAATAGTTTTTAATGAGTTGAGAAGTAAAGAGTGAAGAAATAAAATGACGATTGCGGAGTATGTACACGCTTTGTCTGACAACCCTTACTTCGGCGCTGGTTTTGGCCTGTTTGGGTTGGGGGCCGGCGCAGCTATTTTACGAAAAGGGTTGCAAACTGGGATGATACTTTTCAGGTACGAATTAAGTTCGTTCATAGAAAATAATGAATGATACTTTACTTTGTCCAATATAATGTAAGATGTTGAATATTTTTAAATAGACGGCACTACATGATCACATTGGAGGTACCCTGTCGAGACAAAAGTTATCAGTGGCTCTTGCAATGGATTTCGCGTAAGGGCGCCAAAAAAACGCAACATCTCTCGGTCGAAACCAGTTTCGAACAAAAAGAAACAGGTCACATAAAAACTAGATATGATTTCATTCCAAGTATCGGAACACATTTTTTTAGGTCAGACACAATGATAGTTCTAATATTTGTATATTTACATGAAATATTCTGCACATCTCTAGTAAAGATTTGTTAATGGCATTGAGTACATCTGCTGGTCCTATTCAGTATTTTAATATTGCAATATTTTATACAACCAATAGATATCAAGGGAATTGGATAAAAGTAGAAAGAACCAGGGAACAGCAAACGTTAGATATTCAGATGGGCATACCGTTTGAAACTGTCCAGCTTACAGCATTTGGCCGGGACAGAAATATCTACTTTAATATCTTAGAAGAAGGTTGGTTTCTCTTATTGACACAAATTTTTATTCTTATTGTTAATAACAATTTCAAAAGGTGCTTGGTGTTTAAAGCCAGACAAATGGCTTTGAAGGAACATGAAGGGAAAACTATAATGTATTCTGCAATGGGAAGTGAATGGAGGCAATTTGGACATCCTAAAAAGCGCAGGCCATTAGATTCAGTAGTTTTAGATACTGGAATTGCCGAAAGAATACTTCAAGACTGCCGCGAATTTATTCAGAATCCCGCATGGTATAGCGATCGCGGTACATGAGTCATCTTGTAATAATTAAAACAACATAAATGTTATATATCACATCAACAAATAATAAGATGAAGATGCTCATTCTTTGTACAGGGATTCCATACCGTCGTGGGTATTTATTACATGGCCCACCAGGTTGTGGGAAATCATCTTTTATCACAGCATTAGCTGGTGAATTGGAGCGGGGTATATGTGTTTTAAATTTATCAGAACGTGGATTATCGGACGACAGATTAAATCATTTGCTGGCTGTTGCTCCACAGCAAACTGTTATTCTCCTAGAAGATATTGATGCTGCTTTTGTCAGTAGGGAGGAGACCAAAGAGGGTGAGAACAAACTTTAGTACCCAAAGATTCAGGTTTTTGAATCTGACCAGATAAACATTCATTTAAAGTAATGTTTGTTTAAATTGTAGTTCGAGCCGCGTATGAAGGTTTAAGTAGGGTCACGTTTAGTGGTTTACTGAATTGTTTGGACGGAGTTGCGTCTGCCGAAGCAAGAATATTGTTTATGACTACGAATTATCTCGAGAGATTAGACCCGGCACTCGTTAGGCCCGGCCGTGTAGATATGAAAGAGTATATTGGTATGTATTTCGATCTTTTATGCAAATCTATCGATTTGTTATTAACAATTACTATTTGTTTCAGGTTGGTGTAGCACTTCTCAAATGGAACAAATGTTCTTGAGGTTCTATAATAGCATTGGGAACAGTGCCCATGTTCTTGCTAAGGAATTTTCGGAAAATGTTCTTTCACAGAAGAAGAACGTTAGTCCTGCACAAATTCAAGGATTTTTTATGTTCTACAAAAACGATCCCGAGGCAGTAGTAACAAATGTTTCTCGCATGTGGGAACTTACGTGACAGCGGAGATCGCAAGTCTGGGGTTAACAATAAAACAGTGATTTAGATAAAAGGTTTATGAGACAAATGTCAAGAATGTATTCTTATAAAATCTGTATAAGGGTATAAAACTATTATCTAAAAGATGAATGTTGTACTCCATAACATTGATATGAGATCATAAAAAATGCTTTTGATATGAAAGTAACGAATAAAAATGCGTAAGAAAAATTATATGTATTTGTTTATTTAGTCCGATTACGGAAATGCTATCCTTCCGATTATATCAGTTTTAATATGTAATCGTTTCAAGTTGAAGTACATGATAGCAAAATAAACGTAGTAGTCCTTCTCCTCTACGGTCATTGATATATACTTCTCTATTTGCGTCACATACCCACGTACGTGCCTATTTACATGATATTAGTTTAATATCTTAAATATCAACTCAAATTGGTTTAACCAATTACGAGCAGGGAATGTTGATTTTCAAAGTTAATATAACTTTAAAGTACGATAGTTAAATCACACCAAGGTAACAAATACTTTTCCGTATCTGCATGTACTTTGATATTGCAAATGTAGTTATTTTAAGACAAGTACGTGTACAGTTCATTGGACTACAATAATTATACTAGGATTCATCTATAGACATACACCTGAGTAGCGATTCAAGAAAAAGATCCTGCTTTTCTTACGTTCTACTTTTTGCATGATTAGCCATCATTATTATGTTGCTACTCTTATCATAATGAATGGATATTTTTTTTCGATGAAATATACAATTTTCAATCATGACTTTAGGACACCGGATTTCCTTATTCCTAATATTTATACCGCTTACAAATGCTCAGACTTTTGTTTATCTTCTTAGACTTTCATTAGGACAAATGAAAATCATATACTAAAATAAACTTATTTTAACACTGGAATGCAATTCTTTCTAATATCACAATTGAATCCTGATTGAATTATGTGGATGACATGCAACTGCTTTTAAGGAAACCTTAGCAGATACTGACTCATTGATTTATAAGAAATCAAATTCTAGTACGGTATAAGAATGCACCGGAGATTTTATAAAATGATGCATCACGGCATGATCTTTAGAAACTCCATATGTATGGCTCATAATTTAGCGGATCTGGTTGTTCCATGTGACTTGAATGATGGCTATTGCTACCAACCATGCATGATGGATATACTACAGTGGAATTTCCTTGACCAGGTGGTACTGGTGGGCCCATTGGTCCAGCGGGTGCTAAACGGCAATCTGGTCTTTGTTGCATTATAGGACCCATTGGTTGCATCACCTGTGGTCCTGCAGGTTGCGCACCTGGTGGTGCAGTTCCGGTCGGACCCGGAGGACCCACCGAGGGTGCTTGCGTTTGAATAAGGGGAGGAGGTGGAATGCTGTGTACAGTTTGGACGATGTTAGGTCCTGAAACATAGCTGCCCACTGGCAAGTAGCATTTGATATTGTCAATTAGTTTTTCTGTGGATGCTGAGGAAGATACTGGTACCATAATTAAAGGAGATTCGAACTCACTCGTAACAGGGTTGTGGAACGGCAAAGAAGTTTGCTGTTCCGGAATCATGTTTGCAGGAGGTGGTACCACTTTCGGCGGGGCCGATATGGTTTTCTTCTTTTTTATCACCCGCCTCGAACCACTGTTTGTTCCTTGGTTACGCTTTCTGCTACTTGCGGGTTTTTTCTTTTTCTCGTTTATTATCTTCGGTTTATTTGGCCGATTTCCACTAGGTTGCCAGAGGTGTACGGTGTGCACTGCATTTCCTTCTCTGCAATGATTTCAGGTATTTTCAATTTTTTCTATGTATATTTGTAGCGCATGATTTCACGAAAAAGAAAATTGAGTTCTACCAACCCCTGTTTTTTCCCAAGTTTCCAGCTATGTATACCCGCTTTATGAAGTCTCTCTCTAATAGTGTCCACGCTGCATTTCAGACCTAACGCGGGTGCAACGTATTTTGCTGCAGTTAAGGGATGTTGAGTGGCCATTGCGACTATCGCTTCATCCTGTTCTTTGGTGGTTATTCGTCGACGACCTTTTCTTTCCTTGGTTTGAACGTTACCTTCTTTATGCCATCGTTCCAACCATCTTTTAACAGTCCGTTCCTATTCAATAAGAAGCATTACCAAGATTGAATACGACATAACTCGGATAGTAACAGTTTTTCTTCACTCACTGATCGATCAATGGCCAGAGCGATTGACAATGTAGATAATCCAGCTTCCGACATTCCAATCATACGATTTCTGATTTCGACACTAGTTTCTAACGTTCCTTTCGCCTTACCCCCTTTCTTCTTCCTATCCATGCTTTCAGATTTATCGTCAGATTTATTAGGGGTATCTTTGTTTGGTTCGTGTTCATCGCCCGAGATAGATTGGCCGATATCGTTAGAGTTACAGGAGTTGGAACTCTCGGAGTTTATACTCGCAGTTGAGTGCGGACTGGCGGATAGTTCAGATACTTGTGCCTCTTGCTGCTGTTGAGTTTGACTTTCTACTTGTAGTTGAGATTGCTGTTGTTCTAAATTATGATGATGTGCCTGAGTTTGATCTTGTATCCTTTGCTGTACTTGTTGAACATGATGTTGCTGCCTCTGTTCCTGGCGTGTATGCAATTCTTGCAGTTGCTGTTGCTGCGGCGGAGGGTGCTCGTGGGCTATCGAATTCGGTTGTTCCTGGGGATCAATGTTTCATTGTACCAAACATATCATACCTTCAAAATTCAGCATGAAATATTATTTTAATTCAGTATAAAGAGTTATATGAACCTGTGGATAGTGATGACCTCCCTGTACCAAATCAAGTGGCCAACTTTGTGAGATGTTCAACCCATGGTGTTGATAAACTGGTTGTGCTTGTTGAGCTAAACTCAATGCATTACCAAAATCTGTCTGACTTGGCTGTATAGGTTGCGTCGCGCTATGAATTTCGTTAGTTTGAGATTGCGGTTCGTTCTGTTGTGAAAATAAAAAAGATTGCTGCTCAGTTTGCTGTTTTTGGTTCTCTGCCGGGGCACCATCGCCAATGTACAAATATCGATCCCGAATTTTTCGGGGTGGATTTTTTTTCTTGACGCTAGTGCCGGTTTTGTCATTCTTATTTGATTCTTTGGAAGACTTTTTTTTGCCAAGTTGTGTACCCGTAGGTCGCCAAACCGCCTGCTGGATTACTGCTCCATCCGTGTCACTGCAAAGGAATGAACAAGTATGACGACAAGGATCAGAATTTCTAGATTCATTAAAAAATAATGTATCTCTTTATCACAGAAACTCGAACTAACCCAAGGGGAATTCTCTGCATATATTTTCTTGATGGGCTCCAATTATGAATTCCAGCTTTATGTAGCCTTTCCCGTATAGTGTCAACGGAACAAGAAAGTCCTAGAGCAGGAAGTACTGCCTTCGCAGCAGTAATGGGAGTCTGTGTAGCCAAACGTATAATCGCTTCATCTTGTTCTGTAGTGGTGGCTCTTTTACGTCCACAACGTTCTCTCGTTTCTACTGTGCCTTCCTTATCGAAACGATTGAGCCATCTTTTTACCGTGCGTTGCTACAATAACGTTTAATATTAAAAATACATGGAAGATCAAAATTATGTTTCGTGTCTGACTGAAGTAACTACATATTTTCAAACAACAACATACCGAGCAATTTACAGCAGCAGCAATTTCTCGCAGACCTAAACCAGCTTCGTACATGCCTACCATCCGATTTCTTAATTCCGGTGTTGTTTCGTGCACGCCTCTTGTTTTGCCCATCTTGCTTATTTTACTTGGTAGGAGGAAAAACGAATTGCTAATAACACAGAAAGTGCCATGGAAAAATTCAAATTTCTCGCGTGTAGTGACGTAAATATCACCCGAATCACGTGACAATGGCAGTGCTCTGTCAGAATTTTTCAAAATCCTAATTAAGGACGCATAGCTGTACATTCAATTTGGTAGACGACATTTCGTCTTAAATGTGCGTGTGAAAACGATCCAGTATGCCGAAGAATATCCATTTCGGATGGCTTTTTGATGTAAATCGTCGCTTTCTCATGTTCGACATCGTACCATAGGACGGGTCGAAATCTTCGCGTCCATGGAACGCAATTGCTCCGCTTACCGAGCAAGCTTTCTTTCCTCGTTTTCTATTTCGTACCTTTTCCTTTCTGAAAAATCTCACTTCGATCCTGCAGAGACGTGATATCTTCTCGTCTTTTCGACTCGCATGAAGCTGTGTGCTCTTATTTTCAATGAAATGCAGCCGGTTCAAGAAAACACTCCAGTCAATACAACTTCGTCTGTACAGTCTGTCGAAATACTTTTGTCCTCTGCTCATCTCGTGTCACCCCATTTCTCCATCGGTATTATTACGCTCCGCAAACATTTTAAAGAAATCTTTTTAAAATTGTGCCAGATCCTAGATTCCCTTCGTATTTTCGGTGCAAAAGTCATTCTACTTTGAGTTTTTTTCGTGAAATTACGCACTGTCAATAGCAGATCCGCGGACTGTACCGTTCTTCCTATTTACCTGTACAGTCTGACAAAATGTGGGGGGTTGAGGAGATCAGTAGGGTGAGAGGGGGGATAGACAGCGAGAGAGAGAGACAGTGATTAATTTCGTAAGTATTTCAGAGGGAATTAATTATATTGTCTAAAATACTGGGAGGAAAGATTAGTCGCATAACAGGGAATATCATTTTTCAATAAATTAGAGAGAAATGGTGTTCCATGCGTCCATAGAAGATCAGCTGAATCTACTCGCAGACTAGCGGTGAGAGAGGTGCAGCCAATGGAATATTTATGTCAAAGGCGTTCCAATGACTCCATAATAAATAGCTCATAATTTTGACGAACGAGCACCAAATTCCGTTGAAAAATGTAAGGAAACACATGCTTGATAGTCCGAGATAGTTTCGTAAGATTAGGAACTTGCGCGGAAGCACATAAATATAATCCAGTCGCGAAATCCGGTCAATTCTTGAGCTGGCAAGTATGTCGTACGGAGCTCGTCCCATTTCCCTGGCGCAGGTTCGTCGGAATTCTATTGACTCGGAAAACTACTACCCTCTTCGGTGATGGTGCGCTTTTCACTAAACCCTACTTCAAACAGTGTTTCTTACGTTTCCATCGATAAGTACCTTTCATAATTTTCTTTAATCTATCTCTAATATCGAAACTTTAGTCTGGAGACATAGAAAATGATAAAAGAATCCAAGCTATTTTCATGGATCTAATATACGTGAAATTCAAGAGTATCAGGTCAGGTGATCGTAAAGATACTTATAGAATGAATGGGTTTTTAAAAGGCTAGCAAAGGCAGCAAGCGACGAGTCAGACTGCAGGATAGATATGAGATGACGTAGGGTCAGATCGTTGACAACATCAAACTGCTAACATCCGCCAATCAAATCTGCTTCTATGAGTACGCCCTGGCCTAGAATCCAATGTTGTTGGCAACTCACAGTTACCTCTATGTAGGTGCAGACACTACTTACAGACTTTGACAATTTCGACAAGTTAAACCTCCCACCTTCTATCAGCTACCTTCTACTGGCGTGCGAATCAGGGAGAATGCTCGCCGACAATCTACTCCCCTTTTCAGTAATGTCTGCTCATCTCCATAAGAAAATAAATAAATCTCATCTAAATAATCCAGGACTTATCGTTACAATTTTTTCATCGAGCTATTCTCTTTTATTAGTTTTACCAGTTATAATATGCTAGGTTCATTATTAATCCGAGACACTAAAAAAAGTCGGACAATTCCGACATGTTTGCGATGGAGGTTAATTTCATCGCAAACATGTCGGACTTATATCTTTAAGAAAAGCTTGATACCAACGAACTGACAATTACCTCGTTTCTAAAACTGCCCGCGAATAATACGTTCTTACAATGTCATAATCATTAACATTTCATACACTAAACCGACTGCTTTAGTCTATAAAATGTTAATAGGTTTAGTTAACTGATTATAGTTGATAACTGATAGATTTCACTACGCATTTAAAATCTTCCCGTTACATTTTAACAGGAAAATGTGTGTATCAAATCTCCGAGCGTTTATTCGGGAGGTTATTTGGTCCATTCGCGGGGTTGGTGGGGAAAATAGGGAGGTAGGGAGACAGGGAGAATTGGAAGGGATTGGAAGGGATGGGAAGAAAGAGAAGCCTCCCCCTTATCGGTTTGATGGTGCTCTTATCGGGAGGATCAGAGTTCCGTGAGAGACGGGTTCGGTAGTTCGGTGGTCCAGTGATTTGGTGTGGTTCCAGTTGCGCCCTCGTGCTCGGTGATTCGACCGAGTTCTACCGAGTAGGAGGCAACGACGAGGTTTCCACAGAAAGCAAGGAGTAGCCCCTGGTTCAGGTCGATTTTCGTCGAGGACCATTCCAGAGGAGGGCTCTAAAGAGGACATTGAAAAGATCAGGAAGTGAAAAGCTAACTGGTTAAGGGTCAAGGAGACAATTACGAGGACAATCAGCGCGATGAGGATTCTCGTGTTTTTGGCAGCTGCCTGCTGCTTCCAGGCGTCCGTTGTTATGTGCGGGGTACGTTCGAAAGAATCATTCTACTTATTCCTGTTCAAACACTAGAACTACCAAAGCCTTCAAAATTGAAGATAAATGTTCTCATTTACAACATTCCATTTTCTGCATTCTTTCGCGGTGCAGGTTGCACAAAGCGCGTAATTAAATCGATTCATTCATTGTTGCCATCCATCCTTGTTTTTAAGGACGTATACGTGAATATACAAATACAGGTACATATAGTGTCCGTAGTTCTAGTGTTAATATGTACTCTAAAAAATAGGGGAGAGATTGTAAATTTGTAACATGTCGCTTAATCGAATATTGAATTGGTTGAATGCAAACGACGCTGATCTCGATAGAAAGTGTGTGGACATTTTATCAGACGGAAGTCGCGTTTCGCGGTGAAAATACGTCGAAGAACTCTATGATGAGTTCGTTGGATTTTGTTCGCAGACTCGACCAAGCTTTGTCTCCGACGATATGATCGCGACAGCAGCCAGTGTCGTGAATGCTTGTCAGACTCAAACTGGAGTGGCCACAGGTAGGGGTTAATCGATATTTTTTCCCGACGGAAATTATTATATACACTTCGCGAAAAAAGGCTCGATATGATCTCATTGATTGTTCAATAACTATGTATAATATATTAGGAGCACCGGAAAGTAATCAATTATTTTTCACATACTTTATGAAACTTCCTTTTTTTCATAGTAAACGTTATTCTATTAGATAATCTCCATCGTTATTTATGATCCTTATCCGATGATCCTCAAATGGCATAATTCCTTTCTGAAAAAATCAAATACCCAAATTTCGATGTGAAAAGATTCTTCACTCCCAAAATGATTGGCTTCTGGTGCATCTAATATATCAATGATTTTTAACAGTTTAGATATCAATAATCGTTTTTTCGAATAAAACTGGAGTTATTTTGAGCGATATTATATTCGCAGCATTGCATATTTGTTAACACTTTAGCGTCGAGGAATTTTTAGCTGAATGTTACGCGCATAACGGGGTAAATTCGCAAAAAACACTTGCATTTGAGTTATTCGGGTTCTGGTAAAGAATTCCAAAGAGTCGCATGTCCGTCATCCGATGCGAATGTGTGAATACGTAATACTAATTAATATATAAATAAAGTAGGAGCAAAAGGCAAGAAACTTAACAAACACCAATTTTCATGTGATTTTAGCTGACATAGAAGCAGTGAGAAACGGCCAATGGCCGGAATCGCGGCAGCTAAAGGTAAACCATAAACTCCACTCCGACTTTGAGTTAGGATAACAAATTTAAGCAAACAGGGCGGTGTATTCGATTGGGCGGTTTTTGTTTAGTGCTACATGTACTGCCTATGGGAACAATTCGGACTTGTCGATGACAAACGTGAGCTCAGTTTGAACGGCATGTTAACCTTCTTCCAAAGAATACCGGCCTACAGAGCGGAAGTTCAAAAAGCGATTAGCGAGTGCAAGGGGCTCGGTAAATATTTGGGTATCTACTTCCTTTTGATTTTTCTTTGTTTGTCGATCGATTGGGTGTTTTCGAAATTGTTTCTTTATATCCTTGAGTTCCTTATGTTCCTTAAGTTCTGTGTATTTTATAAACATTAACCTAAATTACTTTCCCCAAGTTCGACTGAATTTCTTTCCTCGGTTCGTCCTTTCTTTATCCAGTTTCTTTCGATTACGCACGATCCTTCGAATCGTTTTTTGACCAATCTTTAGTCAAATATTACGCTTGTTTTTTTAGCGAAGGGTGACAATTGCGAATACGCGTACACCTTTAACAGGTGTTACGCGGAAGCGTCGCCAAGGGTGAGTACGATCGATGCATTTTTTGCCGCAGGGTTCGGGAAAGAAGGCGCACGGTGACTTTACACCGAGATAGGAGAATCCCACATATAAACAAGTATAATTATATAAAGGGTGTCCCGGTTAAAATGTGCCACCTAATCACACAGCGATCCGGATCTGTAAAAAAAACGAGAACAGAAAATATTCTCTTTCGGGGTATTAGCTCTTCGAAGCTATTTGTATAATGTATAAAATATTCTCCGTATTATCGCAACTAAAGGAGATAATTAGGTAGTTTATTTCGTGTGGGACACCCTGTATAATATAGAGGAGTCCCTATATAATGAGTTATATAATGTATGACATATGTAATTAGTAAAAGATCGAAAATCCACGGGTGCCTTGTTTCCAGAATCGAACGACAGGTATACCATTTTGTATAATTCGAAATCAACCATTGATTAACACCTGTTTCAGACGTATTTCCTGTTTTAATGAAGTAGCCGCGCGACGGAGAAGAGAAACGAGACCAAAGATAAAATGCTCAAAAATAATTTTCGCCGAATGCGTCGATGTTTATGTCAAGTAGCCATTCACTTTACCACGTGTTCAAAAGATAAATCATTGTGGATACGTTACTGTATACAATGCGTTGATTAAATAAAACATTTACAGATTTACTCGAACGTTGTGTCGATGATTTACGATTTCCCCCGAATATTGCGGAAAATGAAGTAGCGTAGACTGATATTAATTTAATTGATACTAATACTGATACTAATATAAATAGTAATCAAAGTTTAAATACTTTATTACTTATTAAAAAACTACCTAGTAAAAAAACACTGTAAGTGCGAAAAGTCAAATTTTTCAGGAAAGAGAACAAACTTCCCGAGAGGCCACGTTGGAGGCACCAGCTCTTAGCATTATTATTACCCATTTACAAAAGGAAATTGCACTAACATTCCGTTTTATGTTACTACTTCTGGTATGTGGAACATTTACGGATTGTAAACAAATTTTCTTAATTTTAGCTCTTTCAGTGTTTTCTACAAGGAGTCCTCAATTGCGGGAACATAAAGGAGTCGATCGAAACCTGGTAATCGTAACTCGAATATTTCCTCGCGTGGAGTAGAATGGTGTCGATCGAAGAATCGTGACTAGGATCAGTAAATTGTCCATTGTGAACTATCATAGTACATCGAATGGTACTTCGCTTCCGACGATGGACTGTGTTCCAATTGATAATTGAGGTCAGCCCTAACCGCGTCAATTACAACCACCGGTGTGCCTGCGAACGCCTTCTAAATTGATTAATCGTTTATCCACGTGCGAGCCGAGCCTCGATTTACATCTTCGAGTTGCGTTGCGAACTTAAACGATATTTCTTCCAAAAACCTTCGATACAAACTTTATTATATTTGGATCGAAGGAGGATAATCCAAATAATATAATATAATATAAGCCAGATAATATATGAATAGGTGAAAAGTAGTAGAACAATATGGCGGTTCGGACGACTACTGATTCCAGCTAATTTACGTTAATATTATCACAAACATTACGAATATTTATTCAGTAATTTTCGATTGTTAAGCGAACCGAAAAATGTTGATTTTCTGAGAACTATATTATAATATAATATAATATAGTTCCAATGGAATTATATTATTATTTTCGCACCGGTTCTGACGTTGCAACTTGCCGTTGCAAATCATAAAATTATTAAACAATACAAATCAGACAGAACACGTATTCGAATATGCACTCGCGGAAACCTTTTTTTATTAGGTTTAACATTTAATTTAAACTCAACCGACCTCTGAAAGGGCATCGCGTATGGAGCTTCCTGAAACACAGTGTTTCGTTTTCCGAATCGGCGACGTTCTTCGAGTTTTGACGTAATGCATCGACACAGACTACGATTTCGTAACAAAAGGTTTCATTTACCTAATGGCATAATGACCCGATGCGTTAATATTACATAATTGATATTAGCTGCGATTAGATAAACAAAAATCTTTGTCGCGGGCAAAAAACCTTAATTACAAGTATAATTTTCGCCATACTCCGTAGCCGGGGCAAAACAGGGTATGTAATTACAGGGAGAGAGGGAAGGAGTGACACGCGAACGTAGTCCGCAACCTGCAGTCAGATTACAGATATTACCATAATCTTCGACCGTATCATTTTTTTGCTTTATGGCCTGCTACTGTTCAATATCATTGCCACAGAATTTAGCACCTAGAGAATTATTTTACATCCCTGCTTCGACGATTCGACTTAGGTAGCAATTATAACAATTATATTAAAAATATCAAAGTACCTAGCAAAGATTACAGGCCCGCGAATTTCAAACACGAAGCGGCGAGAGAGTAGGAACTCCGTCGAAAAAACGTTACGTTCCAAAATAAAAAGAAATCGGCGCAATCTAAGCGATGAAATCTGCTCAGTTTTATTAATAAAAAATTTTGAGGTAAAATTTATTTTTAACACTAAAAACTCCTAATAACAGGGTTCTATTAGTGGCTTGTAGTTTCTGTATTATTAGAAGAAATAATATTCAACGATATATTGTGTTGTTTTACTATAAATGACTTTATCGCTCCGTGTTATTAGAATACAGTGTTAAATAATATTCGGAAGTCGCTCCGAATAACTTGGACGTAATCGGTGCAACGATTACGTCAAAAATCAAGACTGCAACTCTTACTCTCGATTACATCTTCAAATTGTCATTACGGAGGTAACAGTTGTGTAAACGCGTGTGATGATTTTCTCAGGAAAAGTTTAGGTGAAATACAATTAACCCGGGATCATGACAGCTTGCGGCGATATGTCGGACAATTATTAGTTCCCACTTCTCGCAGGAAATCCGTATAAATTCGAAACGTCTGGGAAGAACGATGCAGTGCGGAATTTTCAGTCGTTCAAAGCCATCCTTCGTTTTCTGTGCCCGATTTCTTCCTATTTCGATCCCAACAAAAAATGGGGAAGTTGAGCCTCGGTTCTGTCTGCCTTTTCATATCGATATTTCTTATTATGCACAGTCTAGTGAGTGTAGAAACGTACTTCGATTATTCAAATAATACGAATAAACCGGAAACGGCGAATTTCACTGAGAATTCTATATAAATATTTGTCCGCAGGTAATCTCCCAGGACTTGAAAAAAATGGGTGCCCCGATGAGACGGAAGTGCCTTGCGGAAACCGGAATTGACGCCGGTATAATTATTATTCTGTATTCTCGAAATTATATTGCTATTTCGACCCTCTTTGGGTCGTTAATTTTCACAAGTAATGTTTAATAATGAATTATAATCTAGCCATTTCGTTGATACTTCAAATTAATTAATAATTTAATCTTAAGTTTAGTTTTCATTTTTGTACAGATACCGTGGATGACACAGAAATCGGCATCTTTCCTGATGACGAGAGAGTTGCCTGTTATTTCAAATGCATTTTTGAAAAATTTAACATGGTAAGATAATGGAGAGAACATCCTGTACTTGTCAGACTACCAACTTCCGCTCTTTAGTTTCAGAAGAACGACAAGATAAACCTTAAGCTACTGAGGAAGATCATACCGGACCACTTTAAGAAAATCGGTAACGAAATGATCGATGGATGTACGGAACAACGTTAGTATTATTTTAATATTTATTATTAATTCATGTTTTTAATATCTACCGTCCGAAACACTTCCTTTTGTTCTTTCTTTTCCAGATGGAACGGATAGATGCGACTTGTCGTACAATTTTATGAAATGCTTGTACTACGAGAACCCTGTGGTAAGTTGGTTATACAGTTTCGAAAAATATGATTTTAGGTTTTTAACGGCATACTGCGATCTACGAAATGGCGCCATTTTTCATTGTTACAGGCATATTTGGTAATCTGATTCTCGGTCACAAAGGCGATCGATTTTGATG
The DNA here is from genome assembly GCA_910591585.2 of Nysson spinosus. Lineage (NCBI taxonomy): Eukaryota > Metazoa > Arthropoda > Insecta > Hymenoptera > Crabronidae > Nysson > Nysson spinosus. The sequence continues at coordinate 12,871,868 of OU342830.1, read as the reverse complement.
AATTACTCGATTTTTCGGCATTCGGATATTCGTTTATCCGCGCACACAAAATTCTGCCGAGTCAAATTTAAACCCATATCCGCTTATCCGAATAAGAACAGATTTCTGCATCGTTCGGAAAATCTTTCGCGAAACAAATTCACGATACGAGAAACAACAAAGAAGAACATCGAGAGATACAAGGCATGGCGTATCTCTCGAATGTTCACAAAACATGGAGATTTTTCGTGCGAATCTTTGCACCAATGAGTATTCGTTGTCCGGATATTCAGGGAATATCGATAGATAGATAGTATTCGAATGATGAGCTTAAGACTTAGAATTATCAGGATAGACGGGTACTCATCAACGAAAATTTATGTAAAACTAATCGGACATCATTTTCATTACACCTCTACCTTCGCAACGTGTAAAACAGATAATAACAATTATGCGATGTCTTAATAAAGCAGCAAGTCATACAGTATTAAAGGTTTAAACTTTAATCACAGTGGTATCACATTCCTCGCGTGAACGTTGGAAATCAAGTAGATTTAAATGAAACGTCTATACTTTTTGTTAAAACGTTTATTACGGACGAGGTATGGTATTACTACGGATACCTCCAACAGTAAATTAAGTTCGGTGACTGGCGTGTCTACTCTATTTGTTGTTTAGATAAATGCGTGGAACGTAAACGTTAAGGCGATGTTGTGATCCGACACATTTAGTGGTGTGAAGTTTCATGATATACGGACACAATGACATACTACAGAAATAAAGATGTTTGGACACAGTATCGACGATTAATTTTTCCTACGTTGAAAGATGATTTAAATGCTCGATGTTGGTCAGTGGTGTACCGCATGTACGAGACGACTACTGTCTTTTTTTGTTCAGTAATAAACACACCCGAAAGTAAGACCATGGTCTTACTTATGAACTGGAATTTGAATTAGTCATTTTTTAAATGTTTGTTTTAAATTTGCATTATTATCTATTGTTCCGAAAATGAGCCCTGACCTTATTTTCCACAATATCTTTTTTTTATACAAAACCCAGTTGTTCCGATAATGAGACCAAATTGCAAAATTTTCATCCAGGAAATCGAAATTTGTTTTTCTTTATAAAGCTATTGATAAAAGCGTACATATCAAAGGGGCTGCGGCATTCTTTGCAGGTACCGCGTAGATGAGCCTGGTAGTAAAAGGGTTAATATCTGGTCTTACTATCGGAAAAAAACGAGTACAGGAAAAATGAATTCACGTATGACTTGTTTATATTACTTTCTTGCCTGATGTATCAGTGAAAAAGTTGGAATAATTTCTGATACCCTTTCGCAAAATATACTAGTATAGCAACCGTGGCAGTTCCTGAGATCTTATAGTTTAATACGATATTACGCTTGCATATCGATTACGCCTTACGCGGTTTTACTTTCCTTTTATTGATGTTCATGATTTGTTCGACGATTATGTCATCTGCCCTGGGATCAATGGGTATCGCTTGTACCGGTGGCCTGGTGCTCGCCACTGGTTTCGACAACCTTTCGGACATAGTGTTCAACCAGATCCATAATTTGTCGCGATTGAAAAATGCAAATGCTACCAGCATTATAAACGGTAACGCGATTACGGAGGTTTGATTCATATCTCCCTGATCGACTTTTCTGTCTGCATTGAACATTAGTTTGACAAACTTAAAAGACGTATTTGCTTCGAAGTAAATTGAGTTAACCCTGTACTTGTGCAAGCTCTGCGAAAGAGTACTCTCCAATTGTACGAAATATTTCTTTCCGTCTGCCTGCAGCGTTGGCAGATGAACGAGGAAGCCTGCGTTGTAATTATTGTTGATCTTATTAAAATGTTGAGCATCTAATTTCGCGATATGTATCGGTGAATCAGGCGTGTCCTCTCTGCATAGTTTAACTTTAAGAGTACGATAATGTTCCGGTTGTACAGAAACAACGTGTATGGAGACGTCCGTGCGAGCGATTGGATGAAACGCGATTAACCGAAGACCGCGAACATCCTCCGATGTTTGAATTTTTATGTACTCTGGACTGGTACGCTGAATGTGAGCGTTTGTTTCCACGTTTGGTTTTAAACGGAACGCGTAAGTACACTATACGGAACAGAAAACAATACTGGTTGGTTATGTACTTGGATTACTTACATTGAACTGATTATGTAAAAACTACTCACGGATGGCTGTAAACCTCTGATTCTAAAATTCCCAGTTTCCTCCGTCGTAGCTTCTTCCTGAAGATTTGAGCATTCATCTTGTCCTTGAACTTCGACTAATAAACCAGCTTCAGGTTCGCCGTTCAGGGAGGTCACAGTGCCATACCCACTGAACGCAACTCTTTTGCCAAATAAATTAACGGTAATAGTTGCACCTTCGTTGACTTTGATCATTTTTGAAGGAGGATCGAACCGGTATTCCTTCATCATAGGTCTTAAGTAATATTCCCCGGGTGTCAAAGAATTAAAAATTAATTTTCCATCTTCACCGGTAACACTATTTTTCCGATAATTCTGTCCACCAGATAGAGAAAGAAGTACTCCTTGCAAAGAGGTATTGTCACCCTGATCAGAAACTTGTACAATAATTTCAGCCAACTTATGAGCCAGAAATATTCCATCCACGTTTGGTCCAGTAATTACGAATCCTTCCTTCTCTGCTATTACAGTGTATTCTATTTTGCCATCTAAGGGACCAATGATATATGACCCGTCGTTCTGGGTGAATAACGTATGTGCAGGGAATTCTTTATCTTTTCCATAGATTTGTATCGTGACATTTTCTAATGGTGGGCTGATTTGACCAGAAATAATCTAGATACAAAATGTGTTGTTATCCTCTACGAACCATTCTGAGGTTGATAATATAAATTTAAAACAATGTTCTATCACCTTTCCTGGATCACCGACAAAAGTGGCAATGTCATCGTGGCAATCATTAACACCTAATACTTTTAGAGACGGGGGACTGAATAAAAGAACATCGGATAAAGGTGTTATGGTATAAACGTTATCCGTTTTTGCTTTAAACTCGAACTCATATTTGTACATATCATCCGACCGTACAGGTTTCAATGGGCCCAAACTGTTCAATATTTATATTAATAATATAATCTTCGAATAACATTGTAAAATTACTGTTCGTAAGTATACTTACGTAATAACGTCAGCCGCATTCTGAAGTTTAACTTTGACTCCGTCCATTGCAGTTACACTCATGATGTTCCCTTTATGAGTATGTTCGGTGGAATGCAATAAAATCGGTGCTAGATTATTCGTATCCCAAATGTAAGAAGCTTTTTCATACACATGACAGCTTTTTGGAGTAAAACTATAGATTCCAGGTTTAGTTACGCAATGTCTTGTACTGCCTTTATTCAACGTTAACGTTGTCTTTTTCGACTGATTAGGTTCCAAGTATTCAACTGAGGTATCATGAGAAGAAATAAACGTAACGGAGTATCCGGTTTGTTCGAATGATGGCACTTCCGCGCGTTCCGACGTTATTGAGATTCTGTAACTGGGATTCTTCCAACAAAATATGTCGTTGTCTATCAAAACTTCGTAATGTCCAGGTAGCACATCCGAAAACTGGTATTGGCCATCTGAATAATGAAAAAAAACTTCACAGAAACAACGGTAGTATCAAATAGCAGTGAATAAATGGCACTGCAATAATAAGCGCGCTAAAATACTTTATTAACGTAAACGCGCGTTTATTATTGCAGACTTTATGTGAGGATACGAAATATATAAAATCTTAGTTATCATCGAGCAACCACACCTTTAGCTTGAATCGTTTTTATCGTAATTCCATCAAGAATTTTCAGTGTAACGGAAGCTTGACTACAATCGGTGCCGAGTAAGCACTTCACAGTTCCAGTTAGTGTTGCTTTTAATTGTAAAAAGTTTACATCGCGTATGGGTTCGGAGGAAACATCGATAGTTTGTTGAAGCGGGAAGAATCTGAAAAAAATCATACATGCAATGTCGTGTAATTTTTCAAGAATTAATATATTTTATAATAAACTTACTGAAGTCCTTTAGCTTTTTCATCTGTGCTTACGATTACACTGATCTGATATTTTCCGGGGGCGAGATACGAACAATATTCTCCGCTTGCCGTATCTGTCTCAATCTCTTTGCTGAATGTTCCTGCTGTGTTATGTACAGAAACTTTGCGATGATGTAAAGTACCCTTCGTCGACAGGGTTACCTTTCCACAGACTTTATATGCAGAGGGGGTCAAAACAGGGAGCTCTGGTGAACTTGGTGATACTTTAACTGTTTTTTCAATAAATTGCACATTCTCTGTAATAAATAAATTACGATTAGCGAATCTGCTATATAAATTCTGACTGTTGAACATGCAAGTATTACACACCACTTTCAGCTCTTAAAGTGTATTGGCCAGCCTTCATATTATCTAGGATGTATTTCCCATTTACATCTGTCTTTGCAACTTCCTTTTGGGACAAGAAAATTTTGGCACCTGATAAAGGATTTCCATTGGTCGCGGAACGAACGATACCGCTCACTGTAAATCCAGTTACTTTAAAAGCTTGTTTTAAAATAACACTGTCGTGATTTACTTTAAAGGACAATTCAGCTGGTTGTACATCAAATTTGGTTTGAGCACCAGAGTAATGAGTTATAAGTTTGTATTCTCCCGGAGATAAACTCGGAAATACAAATTTACCACTCTTGTTGGAAACAACATGGCAAAGAGGTTTTTTCGTTTCAAGATCATTGCTTATAGGAGAAGTGTCACAATTTTTTGCTATTCCATTCTAAAAAATATTGCGTTGTAGAAATATTGGTCCATATAAATTAGATTACTATTGATTCCAATTCTGAGGAAATATTTACCCCATAAAGAATGAAAGATACACCGCTGACTGCTTCATCTTCACTAGTGACTCTACCACTTACATCGTAACCAGCGACTACAAAACTATTGTCATCTAACTCTGTGTTTCCTTCTCGCACAACTACTTCTATTGTACTTTTTTGTATTATCCATCTTGATCATGCAACATAAAAATATGCTATTGATTATAAATGCTGATGGTATAGAGAATATTGTTGCCAATACAACAAAGTGTCAGTATATTAGAATCACTATTGTTAAACTCACGTAGGATGAGTTGCAACAAGTGCATATTTTCCTGGTTGTATGGGGGTAAAATAAAACGTCCCACCTTCCGCAGTAATGGTTCTCCTAATAGGCAGCTCTTTATTACTTTCATTATAAAGGGAAATAGTTACCCCTTTTGGACCCAAGTCTGAGCCCAAGCTCACAACCTAAAACACATGTGTATTTTGATGGAACTAATTTATATGGAAATGCATTCTTCAGAATATATTCAGGTTTACCTTGCCTGTGATACCAAAGCCTTTAAAAGTAAAATTGATATCTTTTCCTAGACTACAAGCATCTGTTGCCCCGTCTACATTTAATAGAACTTCAGTGGGTTCAAAGCTCCATCCTCTGGGGGGTTCCACCTGAATTTTCATTAACAAAATATATTTACGATTTTATCTAAATACTTGACGCATTTTAAATTGAAATTGTATCGAAAGGTAGTCTACTAATTAGATAAAAATGTCGTTTACTCATAAAGCAACACTACCTTCAATATATATTCCCCTTTATCGTATAACGGAAGGAAGTAATATCCATTATTAGGCGCACATTCGGTGGAATCTTTCAGACTGCCTGCTTTAGTATATCTGAATCGTAAAAACATTTAATTTTCCAGTGATAAATGGAACGTTGAAATTATGAGACTATAAACTCGCCTCGTCATTATAACGTGTAATACTTACAATTTGATCTGAACTTTTGTGAAATCTATGTCAGCGTGACTTTTGAGGAAACCTTCGCATCCTAAGATATCTTGAGAATTACAATATACAGCTAATGTACAAAAATAAATAAGGCAAAGGGCAATTATTCCCTTCGAAGAAGTCATTCTCCCTCAATCGCACATCAAGTATATATCCACACTGATTCACACACAGGCCCGCATGCTTATTCTCACGAATCCCACGTATCTCTTTATCTCTTCACATACTTTACAGAGACTTCAGGTGCTTCGGGGTATACTTCAATGGCATGTCGATTTGCGACGATTTTTTCAAATACCCTAGTTAAAAAAATTGTCCAATTACACGCATACACATTTGTCTTTAATTACGAACAGACTAAACATAACAGTAACGCGTTAATACAATTCTTTTTAATGAAATGAATTATGAGCTACAAATTACGACAAAATTATAGTTTTGTTACGAGGTTTGAATAGGGCATTCTATTTTTTCATTACAGTTCACATTCTCTCCCCTGTGTTATTGAGTTTCTTCGTACAAATTATCATCTTGGAATTAAAAAATTATATTATTCTATTTAAATCGTAGTCAAAAGTACATTCCAATCGCAACTTCAAATTCATATCAAATTATTGTTAGGACGGGCAAGAGTGGACGATGGTGTTCATTTAATTAACTAACACCCGAGGAATCCTAATTCTATTCTTTTCTGTTTTGTTATAATTGCATGGATTTCATTGGGCATTAATAAAAATGCAATCAAAGATAGCTGTACGTAACGCATACAAGAAATTGTAATGATATGTAAGTGTATGTGGACTTTCCATGTAATCTGAACGTATCGCCGATTCCTCGCGGTGTCCACTCCGCAGTATTCTGGTCAGTGGTGGGAGAATCATTTTCCAGGCCATAGCGCACAGAAGTATTGCGTCCAACCGGACATTCATTTATATCAGATTCAACCTAGGTGAATTAATAGAAAAAGTGCAGGAGGATTTGGAAGAATGGTGAAAATTGGGCTGCAGATAAAAGCTACATTGGAAAACATAGAAGAACTGAAACCATCCGGGGACGAGTTTAGGTGGTATCTCAAGTTTAGCTGTTGTAACTGCGGAGAAGTATCGGAAAAGTGGAACTACGTATCCCTGGCGGAGACGATACCTGGTCAAAAGCGGAATGCCACGAATCATTTTGTAACCAAATGCAAGCTATGTTCGCGCGAGAGCTCCCTCACGATTCTGCAGGACTCTATAAAGTCGTACAAAGCGGATGATCAGGGAAAGTTTAAGACAAACGTAGTTTTCGATTGCCGAGGTATCGAGCCGAAAGAATTCTCTGCGAGGGAAGGATGGATCGCTAAAGCTGTAAACGATGGAAAGGAATTTACAGACGTAGATTTAACGGAGGGAGAGTGGGCGGATTATTGCGATAAGATTAAGGAGCCTGTAGGTATTTACGAAATTGAGCACAAATTTGAAAGAGTTAAGTAAATCGTATTTCATTGGATCTATCACCATCGTGTTTAGTCAGGCATAGTTGAGCGTATTATTATTTGTATCCAAGATCATTTGTCTGTACAGCTACTTTAACTTATCGCACATTCTCTGCACATTGATGCATTCTCCAACTGTAAACTCGAAGTGTAGACGAGAGTAGAGTAAGAAAAGACATTGGAAATCTACTTCGTCACTGCCACATCTGTTGCGTGAATAAATTCATATTGTTTTGTATAAAATATGTTTATATGCTTTACCTTATACTCGATAAAATAAGATCAAGCCTAAGCCGTTTCGAGCGTCAAACCTGTGAAGACAATTGAGCAAATAAGTCCAGGGTTCCAACGACGTAATATAATTTATTGATAATCATATAAAAAAAACCATTTAATCTCGTAAATGGCTTAGTACAGAGAAGATATTGTTTGCAACAATAATTTGACCATTCTTCTAAACACGTTGAAAGTCGCTGATCGTACCCTGCATAATTCTAACCAGATGATGACTAGCGTCGTTTCTCAACAGGGAAGAATTCGAAATTCGATTTACGAACGACGTACGACGATAGGTGGACAATTTTTGAAAAGCCCCTTTCGTATTACAACTTACGGTTCGTCCGTACATACAGATTTCCGGAATGTTTTCGGTACGTAACTAGCTAAAATAATGAGAACCATATAATATAATTCATAGGTTGCAAATCTGCGGAAAAGATTAGGTAGAATAGATTATCCTTGGTCGATTACGAACTAAGAATATGTACATAGATCTCCAGTATAAAAGTTTTGAACGAATCCACCAGAGTTTAAACTAGCGTGCAAACAAAACAAGTATCCTTTTCTTACACATTAATAATCCTAAAACTGGCTTAGAAGAGTTTGCAATCACAGTATCAACGAAACACGACGAACAAATCACGAGAGTAAATCGAAATGAAATAATGTAATTCTTTTTTTTTTACTCGTTAATTAGCTAATGCGCTAGATCTACTACCACTATTGTTCGCTAATATTTCCACTACGGTTTATCTACTATCTAACACAAATAAATATTGTGTGCGCGTATTACGATCCGTCGTTCTTAGAGAACGTTTAACATACAAATCACATGAAATGATCATCACTCAAAGTTTTAACCTAACAATGATTCATAATTCTATCAGTCTATTCTCACAAAAATATCACTATCACCGAAAGTATTTGATCGTTTGCGCCCAATCAGAGTCAATATCTTTTTATTCTCAACACATTGCTCGCTTTTTTTTATCGAGTACACGATGAATTATTATTTGCAAATTATCGGAATAAACCTGTTTGTAGAACTCCGAGCAATTGACTCTGATTTTTACGTGGAAGATTCGTTAGATTTCCTAGAGAATGTGAACGATCGTCTTCTACGAGAACCGCGATTAAACGTTCTAATAAATGTTTTCTAATATGACGTCGTGCGCGTTTGATAATCATGGCGCAACTAAACGGTTTCTTCTAGTTTCTAGGACTAACATACTAGGCTATCATCTTTGGTATACTAACGGGGAATACTTATTCTATCGATGGAAGGGAAGAGAGCTCGCAAATTCCTAAAGTGCGGCTCATTCCTTTTCGAAGTATGAATTACGTAGAAATAGGAACATTATGAGTAATGTATGCAAATTAGTATATGGCTTCTCTTGTTTCTCTCTTGAGAAAAACAAGCGTTTCTAGTCAAGAAGCAATTCTACAAAGCTCATTTCAGAATGAGCAATGTATTTCTTTGCAAATCGTTCTTACAACGGAGTGTGATAGCTAGAACGAAACAGATGGATGGGCTTTCTATTCTCGAGTGCCAATCAAAAATCTTGAATAATATATTAAACTAAAATCTCCAGCACATTGCGAGTGAAAATTTCCAAATATTTTAATACCCGCATGGCCATCGGGAAACTTATAAAACGACTTGGATTCCTAAGATTCTCTTTAGAGTACTCTCTAAGAGTACTTTTTAAAATCTTGCATAAATATGTTAAGTACATCGTAAAATTGCTACAGTATAAACTTATGTATACCAACATTTTTTCAAAAGATTGTTTTAGTTAAAAAAACGTATTAAGATTTACACACAGGATTAGCATGTATTACGAACAAAAATTCGTTGATTTGTGGAGACTGAAGTACGGCCATGCGAGTGTTGGTTATATCTTTCAAGATTTCCTTAAAGTCTAAATAAGTTATACATTTTTTAGCACCTATTCACTATCTATTGGCAAGAAAGATTCTTTTCGTAATTACGTTTCTTGTATATTTGATTCTCATGCCGAGAATAATTCCATTATGTTTCTTTAGCGTAGAGTCGAAGATCGGTTGAATAGGCCCGGATATCCGTTCCGAAATATTTCAATGGAAATTGCGACAAACAGCAAAGAATTCTAATGCAAGGCTAAACCCTCCTTCCGTTTCGCTTTCTATATAATTAATCAATTAATGAAAGGGTTCTAAGTAGCGGGCGTGCGCACGTCTGTATGTTCAGCTTCCTTAGTTTCAGCGGGTTTCTCATAGAATCATGTCAAAATGCTAACGGACAGCCTTTCAGCGAGAAACGTGCGTTATTTCTGCATTACTTGTTAATTAAAGAAGGAGAACAATGCCCAGAAAATATGTATGTAACATTTGCGATTTTGATTCTCTTACCATGTAGTAGACCGGCAGAAAAATATATCCATTCCCTTAGAAAGGATTTTAGGTAGAAATTCGGCTACACTGGCCATCGGTTACACGTCGACTCGTAGTCTTCGTAGAATCACGATAAATTGGCCGAAGTGTGCGAACTATTTAATTAGTATTTGCCCCGCGTCTCTTTGCAATATGTAAAATAGTCTTTTATAAATTCATCGGTCACGTTTTTCTTAAGTCGAGTAACAATCTTGATCTCTCACGATCCAGAAAACCTTGGTGAAATTTTCTTCCTATTTTACGGTAAGTCATCGTTTAACACCGTATCCAAGCACGTTTGCTTCAGAGTCGCGGACTGATCTTCGAGACTTCGCTTCAAACCTTCGATCGTTTGCATCAACATTTGTCTTCGTAATTGTGAGATTTGATGCTGAAAGAATTGAGACTCTTGGCCATTCGCATTTGCTTCCGCGGCCAGTCGTTCTTGACGAAGTTGGGCGACTTTTTCCTTCAGAGATCGTCTCGAATCATCTATGTTCGCGAGGTAATTATTGATATAACTAGTACGCAACAACTATTATTATTTAGTAAGAAGCTTACCGTGTCAATTTCGACTCGTACTAACGACGTTATAACGAGTATTATTACTTTAGAGATTCATGGAATTACGTACCCGTGTCTGTTGCGGTATCACCATCCGAGTTTCTCAGCATAATATGCTCGCCTAGTGTTTTTTGGATTCTACCGTACGTAGCACTACCCGCGTACACTTTTCTCTTAACAGGCTCACTTTGCGGACAGTACGAGGAACCTTCCCTGATAGGACCCATGTCGATCGACCTATGAAAAATCAGTATAATCAATAATTTGTTAGACAGTGTAATCGCGAATAATACGGAATTGCATTCTACAATCGATCAAATAATATCTTTACTAACCGGAAGGTCATCAGGGGTGGCCTTCGCCTGATGTCGGATCTCTCCTCCGAATCCGAAGAACTCGATGTGAGACCTTCCTCCTTCAGTGACTTCGACGTTGGATGGGTCTTCCCATTCGCAGAAAGAGAAACTTCTCCCTGCGACAATAACATACTCGTCTTGTTGAAGAAAGGTGTTCGTTGCTGTACGAGGCCACTATCCGCACTTGATCTGGATATACCATTGCAATTGAAAGTTCCGCGTGGCCCGTTGACATACTCTTTTGCATCCTGCTCGTAATTCCTCGCGCGGGAATGATGAGCGAGACTTCTACTCGGCGAATGCTGAGGTGTTCTTCTAGGCATAGACGGAGAGTTCGAACACTTCATCAACTCTTGTTTGTAGAAATTGTCTTTTGGCAAAAATCCACCACCAGCTGGTAGATTTCTCTCCATAAACCGATGTATCGGAGAACAAGGTTGGGTAAACTGTCTCTTGGGACTAGTATGTTCGAGATCTCTGATGCTGCCACTCTGCAATTCCGGCTGGGAATTTCTACTCTTTGATAAAGCCAGCTCGATATTTAATTCAGTATTCTTGATTAGCTCGACTCGTTTATTCGCGAGGCCATTGTGAAATTTGCGGGTAGGTGACGGTGCGATAGCCGAAGAATGCTGATTTTTCTGCATATTTACTAGAATATTCTCAGCCTCCATAATCAGTTCCCGATACTTTCGGTCGGCCTCTTTGTCTGCCTCCATTAGAGCGATTTCCGATGCAAATGTAGTCATGTATGTATTGCCTATTTGATGGCGCACTATGTTGCCGTTCACGTAGCTCACCTATGTTTATCAGAAAACAATATTAAAAAAGGTAAAACAGTTGCTAATTGTAAACGAGTAACTACTTATGTTCACCATATGCTTACAGAATTAGATCTCCGTTTAACGATTTCACTTTCGATCACAGACGGTCGAACTACCGATTGATTATCGTTCAGTCTCATGGGTGAAAGATTTCTGTTAACGTCATGCTTTTTTCTACGCAAACATATCGGTGTGCCACCAACACTCCTACTACCCTGATTAAACCCGGAATTCTTCAGTAACATTCTCTCCACCAGAACCCGATTTAGATTTGCGGTTTCGTCATCGCAATTCTCCAAATTATGTTTTCGCCTCTGGGATATCCTCTTCTTCCGTTTTTCGCTCTGCTGTTTTTCTTCCGGCTTTTTGTGTCGCACACTCTGTCTCTTTGCACAATTCTTCGTGCTAGTCGTCCTGGAAGAACAGTTATAAAGCATTGCGAATAGTTAGAGCACGAGAAATATGATGAACGGACATTGGGGAATAGTTGACGTAACGTTTTTCGTTTCAAAAATAAAACTGTTTAAGCCCTCTACGATATACTGGTTACTTTAGGTCGTTATTGTAACGTTAACAAAATTGCAAATTTTACGAATATTAGCGATATATTTGATTCGAGTTTTAGTAATATTGGCATCGGCAGTCACCGGTGACCGCGTTCAACGTGTTAATACCTTACGCGTTGTATAAAATCGGGTTATCGGGGAATTCCCGCATTATATTATACAGCACTATGTACGAGAATCGCATTATATAAAAAGGTCGTCGCAGTATCTTTCGAGTATTATAGGAATTCGCGTTATGCGGGAGTTTAATGGGCAGTGTTACCTCTGAGACATAGTGTCGTCTTTAGTTCTACGCTTGAGAAGCGATTCCCTTAACTTGGTGGTGCCACGACGAGCGAGTTCGCTGGTGAACGTGAAATAGGTGCAATGGCCGGTATTTGGTGGAAAGTGTCCGGCACAATCAAGATTATCGAGATCAAGGAAAGAGCCATTATCGATATAGTCAAAATCTTCGTTTTCCAATGGATCATTCTCGTCGCCTCCATCCTGGCCAGTATCGATGTCTGACACGGAATCGATGTAATCCTCGCAATCAGTAGGATCGCTGTCCGACAATATATCCGTTTCTTTCTCGTATACGTAACTTTCATCGAATTTACCCATCATTTCATTAAGTGTGATATCATCTTCGGACGAGTGTACGCTGTGAGTGACGGACGAGTCGGAGGAACTACCGGCTGCAGTACTGACACCTCTAATCACAGTAGCACCAACACCACCGACACCAACACCAACACTACCGATGCCGTCTTCGGTGCAATCGACAGCACCGGTGCTACTGCTACTGCTACTGCTACTGCTACCGCTGCAATTACTACGCCTCTGCATCGCGAGTGCTATCTTTGGCCTAATATCGATGCCGGACGTTATTCTCCAATTTTGATTGATTCTAACAAAACAAGATTCCCTTCACGTTAATAAATAACACGTAACATAACATACGCACAAGATATTCTAATAGTAAGTATTACTAACGGGCTTCGTCCGGCGCTAAGGCTTTCCTGTCGGTACTCGATTTTCCCGTGGGAATTGTTCACGTTGACGTCGCTCGCGCTTCCGGAGGACTCGGTGAGTTTAAGAGCCGAACTGCTGCTGCTCTCGTCGAGAGTGAGCCTCGATTTGAAGCCGGCGCTACTTGATCCTGAAGAATTCGCAGATAGCCATGGATTCGTCCGAATGCGTGATCTTTCACGCGGCGATTGCACCGCCGGGGAAACCAGGGGCGGAGGTATCGAGGAAGGCACGGTCAAACTGTTTTTTGGCGACTCCACTGAAAAGGATTCGGTTCGGCGATGCAAAGTCCCATGCTGCTGTTGTTGATGTTGCTGTTGCTGTTGGTTTTGCTGTTGTTGCTGTTGCTGCTGCTGTTGATGCCGTTGTTGATGCTCGTGCTGTTTCGCTCCATGATTTACCGTGCCTTCTACGCTCTGCAGATTTGATCGTTTATTCAATCGTTAATCATCTTCGTTTAATGTACATTTATTTAAGTATTATATATATAAATAATAATATACATGTACACATTATTATTATTATATATATATTGCAGTAGTCTGCATTAAAATTTGTGTAATATATCTAACACAAATATACAATACAGTAATTAAATATATATAATTGTAATATTTATTTTCATGGGATTCACTCGATCATAGCAAAAACCTTTGAAACGCATGTGAATGAAGTAATAATACGTAGTTTGGATAACTGTGCGTTGCGCACCCTGAAAGATGAAATATTGGTGAAGTTCTAGAAAAGAATGCTCGAAGACAAGTTTCCAATCTTTTTCGGTGTGAATATATCTTTTTGCTTATTGTAAAATCGTTCGCGGTTCCCTGCTATTTTTCCCATCTTTTTATTTCCTTCGAAGAAGGAATCGTCCCATGTGGCACGATCGATCACGAGGAAACGGGGGTCCGTTCATTTTTCATTCTTCTCGTACGTTACGATCACTTCTTCCTCGTGAATAGTCTCGGTGGAAGCCTTACGAGAAAAAACTCGAGTACGAATACAACCTAACCCGAAATCGAATAATGCTTTTCTACCGTCGGCGTCTCTAAAGTCCTTGCCAAGAACGCGCTCGTACTACCACTTCGACCGTAAAATCTTGGAAAAGAGTATCGCATGCTCAGACTCTCGAACACAGGAATTCGTTACATTTGTACATTTACATAAACGCCCTTACAAATAAGAATGACTGATAAAAATAAATTATGCAACGAGAACAGCAAACAATCCTAGAAATTGGAATCTTATAAATTCAAACATTTTTATCAAACAATTCGGATCGACAAATTTACTTCCCGAACACATATTCGCGATGAAGTCAAGGTTCTTCCGAATAAATTCTAGTTTGGACGATTCTACGCGTAGAGATTGAGACTGTCAAGGTGCGATGGTAATCAGGGGACAGTATTTAGGTCAACAAATGTTGTAAAAGATAGGTTATGTAGAAGTAGGAAAGGATACCAAAGCCGCTTACGCTTACTTTACGCGGAGGGGTGAGAAGTAAAGAGAAAGGAAGAAAGAGGTGGAGAGAAAGGGACGATGGGAGTAAAAGGGGATGAAAAATGAAGCTTTAGAATATGTACACGTCCTGGCCCGGTAAAGAGGCTAGATGTCATTGAACTCTCCCTTGCTGTCAAAGCTTTCCTTCCGAGACGTACTTCGGAGAAAAGCTCCGTAGAACGACGTGGAACGACACTAATCTCACGTCACCAACTCCAACCTGTATCTGCGAATGCATCTATGATTTACCTCGAGGCCATGTTTTCAAAGGGACTCCATTTTTCGCGTAGAACCTTCAATACAACGGAATACCTGTATCTTTAGCTCGCTATTAGATGGATTTCAATGTCAATTAAATTTCAAAGACATTTTTGCCTTTGTCTTTCGTATTGTCTAAGAAGAAACATTAACCGGAAGTTATTCACGGAATGAATTACTGGAAACTTATACCCCTAACAATGTTTTTATACCAACTTCTAGTTACTTCGAATAATTCCCGATTATTCGTGAAATAATGAACACAATAGATAATTAGAATCTCGAATCGACGAGCCTTCTTTGCAATAAATTCCGTAAGTTTATGCGCATAGAGAAATTGAGAGTGTAACACATTGTTGACCGGTAACGAGTTAACTCGTGTTTGTACACTATCAGCTTATGCAATTATTAAAGCTCATAGCAATGTATTTTCATTATAGCGTTGTTGACTACGGTGAAGTATTTATTTTATTATAACGTTAATTACTTTTCTAGATATTTAGCTTTTTAATCGGAGCTTTAATAGCTTGGTCGATTTCCGGTACCCCTAATGCAAAGGTAATCTTCGAAAGGAATTAAAAATAAGATTTTCCTTGCCTTGTTCGGTGTACTGGTCCGAAGATCCTTCATATTCGTAGGGTTCCTCGTGTCTCGGTTCGTATTCTCGAGTTGGCCATTTTTCTGTGCTATCACGGCCGACCTACCGTTATTGCTTTGAAAGTAATGAGTGCCAGTTCGTATGTTAATATAATACTCCGGCGGAAAGCTTGCACCGGGTGACGTGCCATCCGTTGAATATCCAGTGCTGTACGCGCTTTCCGGTGACGAAAGATTCACGCTACCGGTGCCGGCTGACGTACCGCATGACGTACCGCATGACGTACCGCATGACGTACCGCATGACGTCCCGCAGGATCCTCCGGAGGAGGTAGTCACCGTTGTTCCCGTGTACCTTCCTCCGTCCAGGCGAATTCCGTCTACGTTCTTCGTCGGCGAATCCACTGGGTGTACCTACGATGCAAGTGAAATAAGTGAAATCAGAATGGCGTCTGACTAATGACGGACTCGATCACTCATTTGATCCGAGTAGTGTTAACTGAAAATGCTCGGACGGAGAATGGAGTTTAGTCAACCGAAACGTAATAATAAATGGGGGGATATAAGTAAATAGATAACGTGAAGGATAATTGTTACTTGGAAAGAGGTAATAACGAAGGATGAACTGGAAAAGGTGAGATAAAGGAATAACGACTCGTTCGTCCCGATGGAGAATAATGTTCGGAGGACAACCAGGGAAGAGGTTAACGCGAGGAACGACGGAAAACATTCTCGAAAGTCTGCACACTGAATCGGGAAAGTAAAGTGCTAGGCACGTAAGTAGGAGGTAAAAGCGGGTCTAATTGGATAGCTCGTCCGTCCAAGAGAACAAGCCAGTCTCGTAGAAAAAACTCGCACGAGCGGACTTGGCTGTCGCTACGACGCAACCCACGGCTTAGAACCAACGAAGCTAATTCTCGGAGACCTCCAAAAGGAATACCAAACCATCTCCCGATCCCCACCCCCCGCCACCTCGTTCCACCCTTATTCCACCCTTCTTTCACCCTCCTTTCACCCTCCTTTCTCCATCCGGAAAGTACCGGGAGACGTGAACGTAACGAGCAACCGCTTCTGCTTCGAGTGTAAAGAAAACGTATCATTATCTACTTTACCGATAACAAAGTCGTAAATTCAAATATTCTTTCCCCTCCTACGATTTTGTTCACTGTATACTGGCCCTGTGCCCTTAACTTCGTATTCTTGTTGCCTTTTACCGGATACAAGCAGAAAGAGTAGGAGAAGGAAAAGGAAAAGTAGAAGATGGAGAGAGACTTACTTGATGTAAAGCGGGAGACCGGTTCGCGCTTTGACTCCTCGGAGAATTGCAGTTCGAGTCGAAGCCCTTCTCGTCCTTCTTGCGGTCCTTTTTCTTTTTCGAACGCACGATGTGTGCTTCCATCCACGTGCGCAATTTCGTCCCGAACATCTTGCAGCCAAACGAAAGGTTCAAGCTGACTTTACGACCGCGTTTCGCGTATGCGCTCTCTTTACACCGCTATCCTCTCATTCACCGCCATTCCACGACCGGCTACCGTATTGGATATGCTGCAACAATGTTTCCCCGTTATTATGCGTACTTCGCATTTCCCAGATGTTAACGAGCCATCCACCCTTTCGCCCTTTCGTCCTTTCACCCTTCCATGCTAACCGATCATCCCTTTACACGGTAGAAACTAATTCGGTAGCAAAATCAACTAGCTTCCCGTTATTCTGCTCCTTCGCAAAGGTGAAGGGCGAGGGATGCGAGTGTTTGTTCTAGCGAATCAGCTTGAGTCAGGTTTAGACTGTCTGTACGTGAGAAATTCCCGAATGGTGTATATTTCGAAAGAAAACTGTTAAATAAATTTATAGGTCTCGGAAAATATGCAGGTGCGGTTTGCGAGCCGGAAACGGTACGAATAAGTTTGAGCAGTTAATTACGGATAGTTTCAGAAACTCGCGACCCTCGGGAAAATTGATTAAAGCAAGAGAAGCTGTCAGTTTGGGATCATAGCTGCGCATTGAATATATATTTATTGCAGTTGTTGAGCAAATTTTCCAAATGTTCCAAGTGAAACGAAGAAATATGGATATAGGGTAGAGTGGGGATGTCTGATTGATGGAGATGGTGCCCAAATATATTCTAAGACCGTTTTGAGTCCTAATAAGCGGGTTAAAAATATTCCTGGTCAAAAATGGGTCGATCCAGAATCGAAAAAATGTGAAGGGGTATACCTTCAAAAATTCTCAAAAATTAAAAGTCGCCAAAATCGCTTCTAGACCGTCCAAATCGATGGTAAATGATGTATAAACGTATTCTAGTACGATTTTGGGTCGGAAGAAGTGGATTAAAAATTTGTTTGGCCAAAAAATGGGTCGATTCAGAATCGAAAAAATGTGAAGGGGTATACCTTCAAAAATTCTCAAAAAATAAAAGTCGCCAAAATCGCTTCTAGACCGTCCAAATCGATGGTAAATGATGTATAAACATATTCTAGGACGATTTCTGGTCGAAAGAAGCGGTTAAAAAATTTGTATTGGTAAAAAATGGGTCGAATCCAAGTCGAAAAAATGTAAAGGGGTATACCTTCAAAAATTCTCAAAAATTAAAAGTCGCCAAAATCGCTTCTAGACCGTCCAAATCGATGGTGGGTGATGTATAAACATATTCTAGGACGATTTCTGGTCGAAAGAAGCGGTTAAAAAATTTTTATTGGTCAAAAATGGGTCGAAACCAAGTCGAAAAAATGTAAAGGGGTACACCTTCAAAAATTGTAAAAAATTGAAAGTCGCCAAAATCGCTTCTAAATTACCCGAATCGATGGTAAATGATGTATAAACATATTCTAGGACGATTTTGGGTCGAAAGAAGTGGATTAAAAATTTTTATTGGTCAAAAATGCGTCAAATCAAAGTCGCAAAAATGTGAAGGGGTATACCTTCAAAAATTGTCAAAAATTAAAAGTCGCCAAAATCACTTCTAAACGACTTAAATCGATGGTAAATGATGTATAAACATATTCTAGGATGATTTTGGGTCGAAAGAAGTGGATTAAAAATTTGTTTCGGTCAAAAATGGGTCGAATCCAAGTCGAAAAAATGTGAAGGGGTATACCTTCAAAAATTCTCAAAAATTAAAAGTCGCCAAAATCGCTTCTAGACCGTCCAAATCGATGGTATATGATGTATAAACATATTCTAGGACGATTTTGGGTCGGAAGAAGCGGTTTAAAAATTTGTTTGGCCAAAAAATGGGTCGATTCAGAATCGAAAAAATGTGAAGGGGTATACCTTCAAAAATTGTCAAAAATTAAAAGTCGCCAAAATCGCTTCTAGACCGTCCAAATCGATGGTGGGTGATGTATAAACATATTCTAGGACGATTTCTGGTCGAAAGAAGCGGTTAAAAAATTTTTATTGGTCAAAAATGGGTCGAAACCAAGTCGAAAAAATGTAAAGGGGTACACCTTCAAAAATTGTAAAAAATTGAAAGTCGCCAAAATCGCTTCTAAATTACCCGAATCGATGGTAAATGATGTATAAACATATTCTAGGACGATTTTGGGTCGAAAGAAGTGGATTAAAAATTTTTATTGGTCAAAAATGCGTCAAATCAAAGTCGCAAAAATGTGAAGGGGTATACCTTCAAAAATTGTCAAAAATTAAAAGTCGCCAAAATCACTTCTAAACGACTTAAATCGATGGTAAATGATGTATAAACATATTCTAGGATGATTTTGGGTCGAAAGAAGTGGATTAAAAATTTGTTTCGGTCAAAAATGGGTCGAATCCAAGTCGAAAAAATGTGAAGGGGTATACCTTCAAAAATTCTCAAAAAATGAAAGTCGCCAAAATCGCTTCTAGACCGTCCAAATCGATGGTATATGATGTATAAACATATTCTAGGGCGATTTTGGGTCGGAAGAAGCGGTTTAAAAATTTGTTTGGCCAAAAAATGGGTCGATTCAGAATCGAAAAAATGTGAAGGGGTATACCTTCAAAAATTCTCAAAAAATGAAAGTCGCCAAAATCGCTCCTAGATGGTCCAAATCGAAGGTAAATGATGTATAAACATATTCTAGGACGATTTTGGGTCGGAAGAAGCGGTTTAAAAATTTTTTTGGCCAAAAAATGGGTCGACCCAGAATCGAAAAAATGTGAAGGGGTATACCTTCAAAAATTCTCAAAAAATGAAAGTCGCCAAAATCGCTTCTAGACCGTCCAAATCGATGGTATATGATGTATAAACATATTCTAGGGCGATTTTGGGTCGGAAGAAGCGGTTTAAAAATTTGTTTGGCCAAAAAATGGGTCGATTCAGAATCGAAAAAATGTGAAGGGGTATACCTTCAAAAATTGTCAAAAATTAAAAGTCGCCAAAATCAATTCTAAACAACCCAAATCGATGGTAAATGATGTATAAACATATTCTAGGACGATTTCTGGTCGAAAGAAGCGGTTAAAAAATTTTTATTGGTCAAAAATGGGTCGAAACCAAGTCGAAAAAATGTAAAGGGGTATACCTTCAAAAATTCTCAAAAATTGAATGTCGCCAAAAGCGCTTCTAAACAACCCAAATCGATGGTAAATGATGTATAAACATATTCTAGGACGATTTCTGGTCGAAAGAAGCGGTTAAAAAATTTTTATTGGTCAAAAATGGGTCGAAGCCAAGTCGAAAAAATGTAAAGGGGTATACCTTCAAAAATTGTCAAAAATTGAAAGTCGCCAAAATCAATTCTAAATGACCCAAATCGATGGTAAATGATGTATAAACATAGTCTAGGCCGATTTTGGGTCGAAAGAAGCGGTTAAAAAATTTTTATTGGTCAAAAATGGGTCGAAGCCAAGTCGAAAAAATGTAAAGGGGTATACCTTCAAAAATTCTCAAAAATTGAATGTCGCCAAAAGCGCTTCTAAACAACCCAAATCGATGGTGGGTGATGTATAAACATATTCTAGGACGATTTCTGGTCGAAAGAAGCGGTTAAAAAATTTGTATTGGTCAAAAATGGGTCGAAGCCAAGTCGAAAAAATGTAAAGGGGTATACCTTCAAAAATTGTCAAAAATTGAAAGTCGCCAAAATCAATTCTAAATGACCCAAATCGATGGTAAATGATGTATAAACATAGTCTAGGCCGATTTTGGGTCGAAAGAAGCGTTTAAAAAATTCGTATTGGTCAAAAATGGGTCGAAACCAAGTCGAAAAAATGTAAAGGGGTATACCTTCAAAAATTCTCAAAAAATGAAAGTCGCCAAAATCGCTTCTAGACCGTCCAAATCGATGGTATATGATGTATAAACATATTCTAGGGCGATTTTGGGTCGGAAGAAGCGGTTTAAAAATTTATTTTGGCCAAAAAATGGGTCGATTCAGAATCGAAAAAATGTGAAGGGGTATACCTTCAAAAATTCTCAAAAATTAAAAGTCGCCAAAATCAATTCTAAACAACCCAAATCGATGGTAAATGATGTATAAACATATTCTAGGATGATTTTGGGTCGAAAGAAGCGGTTAAAAAATTTGTTTGGCCCAAAAATGGGTCGTTCCAAAATCGCAAAAATACCTTCAACAATTTTCAAAAAGTCAAAGTCGCCAATTTCGTTCCTAGATGGTCCAAATCGATGGTAGATTATCCCTAAACATGTTCTAGGGCCAGAATTAAGCATCGAACTAACAGAACTCGATTTGCTCGTCGTGGGCATACATTCCGCTCGGAAGTGAAAAGCTTCCCGTGATCCGTAAGTGCTAGGAAGACTTTACAAATCGCGTATAAACTACAAGTATAAGTTGGCGTGATTACTTTTATGGCATCAGAGTTCCTACGATTAGCGTCGAAAGCCAGCGATACGATAATCCTGTCCGCGCCATTTCCTGACCAGCCGAGGCGATAAATCTGCAACAGAAAACCAGAAAATAGAATCCAGTTAGTTTGCCAAGATCTTCCAGTTAGTAAGCGACATTGTCGATCCGCGGAAAGTGTTAATCGTCCGCTTATCTGGCAAGCAATTTCATAGGTTACGCTTATCTAATTGGCTCGTTTGAATAAATTGTCGCGCTGTATTACGACGAGTATCGCCTCCGCATTAAATCGGAATATAACTAGAGTTTCCTGATAAGTTAGAGTTGAAACTATATTTTAGTTGGAACCGGTTTTACTATTAATATTTAATTCTAGTATTAGATTTTCAGGATATCTTCGCCTACTTGTTTATTTAGTAACCGTTCTATCCGCATAAAAGTAAAGTGAAAATCTTGTCGACGAAGGAAACTCCATTCCAACACTACTTTTTCTCGGGAAATGTTCTGCTTTCCAGTCACGTTCGCACGAGTTCCCTCGGTCTAAGATCACGTCGATTGAATCGTCCTCGTCGGCGTCGCGTTTTTCCCCTAAAATATATTCTCCGAGAAAGCAGCTTTCCTTGCGGCGAAAGTCGCGACAGTGATTTGATTACTGTGACGCGTCATTGGTTTCGATTCGGGATGATTCAATCTCTAATTGACTATGGATAACCAAAAGCGATCAGAATTCATCTTCGTAACGTGAATTGAAACTTCGGCGAAGGGCCGAGTTTCAAACTAACACTCGATTTTACCAGAAACAAAGTCATCTATTCGGAACACGTTGGAATAGCAAAATGGAATACGTAATGAATCTCGCTCCCAGGACGACGATAAATCGTTTCACTTTGAATATTTCTGAATTGCATATCGATACTTCGTGGAATAAGTATGTCAGAAAATACATCACTAATAGCGCCACTTAACACTTTCGGGTCGGGGCATTTTTAACCGAATGTTACGCGCGTAACGAGACAAATTCGCGGATTCTTGCTAAATAAAGTTATGTTGACAAAAAATGTTATAAAAACCAACATATATCTTAGTCAAAACGTACTCAAATGTTTGAGTACGAGGTGTAATGTATTGAGAGACTCACATTTGCGTCATCCAGTGCGAATATGTTAACCCGCTGACTGCAATTGTACTTCACATTTCAAATAAATTTGTTTGTTAAAAAGCATAAATGACCCGTTTATCTTGAAAACTGGACTTTGGTCACTTTCAAAATAAACGGCTGAAATATTTTTGTCAGAAACACTAAATAAGCAGTTGCCAATGTCAGTATTACTAAAACTCGAATCAAATATATCACTAACATTCGTAAAATGTTCACTATTTTTAATGATTCGATAACGATGTAAAGTAACCAATGTATCGTATAACACGGATTTCGGTCCGGCGCTCAACGTGTTAAGAAATACACCAATCGTATGTATGTGCCGCTTGTCACTGAATTTCAGGGAACTGGTCCAAGCTTGGCTGGAAATTCGGGTTCCAACCAAGGTGGGTAGAAAAAACACCATAAATCCCCACCGTTGATTTTCATCGTTTCTTGCACACCCCGGCTCCTTTACGAGTGGCTGCTGACACGCGCAACCCGTTTTACCCTAATATTAAGTAATTACGCGAGAACGTCAGACCTGTCGCGAAACACGCGAATTATAATCCCTTCTCTCCTGTCGTCTTCTGTCCTCCATTGCTCTGCCCTGCCCTGTTCTGCCCAACCCTGCACGTGTCACATACTATTCGGTATTCGTCACGACATACCAAACTTCCTCAAATTTCTCTGTCACTAAATGCCTCTGAAACATATATCCTGCGATATGTTATCCGATCCAACTTTGGTTAATTTAATAACAAAAGGGAACAGGGTGTTTGCAAACATTGCGAGTGGTGTACCGTAGGGTTGTTCTTTAGATGAGGAGAAGGGAATACAATATATCGTTGTTATAGAAATCAAATTCATTAACGAATATTATCATGTAAAAATCATAGGCGACATTCAAAATTCAAAGGCAACATTTTTACATGTAGTTAACGAATTCATCTTGGGAAGCACTATCACATGATCGGAAGAAATATATATATATAGTTCCATTAAAAAAAAAGACCTTAGCCTTCATATTTTATTAAATAACAAAGTAATTAAAGACGTATAAGCCTGTAGAGTGGTGGAGAAATAGTCAGGTCGCACAACCCTTGTAATTTATCGCGACCAGTCCGCGTACTCTAATAACGACTGTCTTCCCTTTCTACAACTAACCCTAATTTATCTATTCAACTTTCTCCCGCGAACAGTAATACTCGTTCGTGTCCTCTTATTATGCGATGTTCTTACCCAAGAAATCACAGGAGCTTTGCGCACCGACGATGGCTGATAATGAAAGAACTTTTCCTACCAAAGTCTACTGTTTGCGCGAGTTTTAAGTACGGTTAAAGTGCGAGCCCATAAAAGTCTCGTGGAAACTTTTCTCTTCGTTCCTTTAAATCCTCCCTTAACACTAGAACTACCGAACATGTTCTCAGTTATGCTTACACATTTATTTATATATAAAATATGGCTGCAGTATTTAAGTTAATTGTTGGATTCAACTAATTGCGTTCTGTGTATAAAAGAAGTATATCAAATCTCAAGCAATGCGTCGTGGTATATTCGAATTAACCTAAAAATGGCAAAGAAGTAATTTTGACCGCTTTGGTAGTTCTAGTGTTAAAATCTCTAGCCGAGTAAGTTCCAGTACAAAATGACACGGACAATGATGCATGTATAGTATACATTGTACACGCAACAATGACGTGCGCGCATCAGGGAAATGTCAGATTGACCTGCGCACCACCTCCGCAACCTGCCACGCGCCATGGCGCGAATATTAAATTCATGATTGCAAGCGTTTACGCGGTGAAAATTCATGAGTGCCGTATTAAAGGTAATTGCTTGTTCGATGCTCGCGAACCTTCTGGAACCGTCACTGACTCGAGAGCAGCTCGTTACACGTAACAAATATCACCCGGCACGCATTATTAATCGGCACTCCTCCCCCTACCCTCTCTCCCTCCACCGCCTGTTCAATTATGGTTGTAACACTGCATTTGTCGTCCTCGACTCGCAAATGATGCGCGCTCGACTGAATTCAGTTTCACCGATCTCCATTTTAATGTCGCAGCGCGTTGGCACTGTCGACTTGTTTCATGACATCTTTCATCTTCCTGAATCCAATTCGCAGTGCATTTGCAATGTTTGAAGATTATTTGATACGAATAAATCCAGGGAGATAAATCAATCGGATTTCTAGAGGAAACCGAAGGGTGCAGGTTTTAGAGACGTGGGATGAGCACGCGGATTAGAGAGCGGACGGAAATGACGGCGGCAAAGACGCCGGTGATTTCGTCACCCATTCCGGACATCCCACAGGAATCGTGTCGCCGGAAATAAAGCTTCGAACCCTGGCGTGCCGAAGGGAATAACTCGCTGGCAACGTGCCGGTATAGTCGTACCACCCCGAACTTTCACTGATAATTTACAGTCACCTCGAAACAGACATGGTACACCCTGAATCGCCTACGGAATTGCAAACGACTGTTCATATTCGATTAAGAATGTATAAACTTAACCCTTATCACTCCTAGGGTGCCTCTCAGGCACCACCGATGTTCGGCGTGATACTGCAAACAGTCCTGCCGTGAACTGCTACTTGTGAATCATTCGTGATTCGATCACGTTTGTTCCCAATCACGGTGATTTACGATTTAATAACAACAGAGTCAAACAGCATCACGAAAATTCAGGTATAATTTCTTTTTGTCTACTGATTTTTAAATACACAAATGGTAATGCAATTCATTTTTAAATCATATTGAATGTTTTTTTCAATGATCAAGAATTACATCACAGTGAGTAAATTCACTCAAGATCACGATCGTGATTCCGTGATCACTGTAATAAATATTATAATAAAAATGATTTTACTTCTGAAATGAATAATGATTGTTTTAAATGACTTGAAGTGTACTATAATATTTACATTTCATTGTGGCGTTTAAAGTATAATGCTTAAAAATTGGCAAACAAGAATATGCCGAGAATAAGTTCGAGCTGCCGATCGATAGTCGCGCTAAACAATTGGAGTGATGAGAGTTAATAAATCGTTGAACGATCGAACCGAAGCATGAACCAAAGACGAGTTCGGTGAACAGTTGTTTGTTACTCGAAAAAGTGGAGCAACAGTTTGTAAAGCTCGGAAAATCACACGTTGGGGATTTCTCTATGGAGACAATTGACCGAACCCCGGATGCAGCCCTTGCAAGTAACGACAACGTCATATCGATGACATCGTTCCCTTGGGTCGAAGGACAGAGAAATATGGAGGATACCCGGGGGAAAGTGGCGCATCCTTGGATCTGTCGATAATGGTGCGCTTACCCGCGTCCTTTAAAGCTTTCGATTAAGCCGCTTTCTTCCCTTTCTTCCCTTTCTTTCCTTTCTCCTTTCTCCTTTCTTTCCTTCCGTCTCGCAAAGTCCAGAAGACAGATCGATAACGCTTTCATTCCTCCGCTAATCCACAACCAACGCTTTTACTACGCGCACATCAGCCATAAATAACTGGTTTACGAACGTCCCGGCATCACTTCCGATCGGCCTTCTTTTCATTAATCGTGCGGCGATAGGTTCTTTCCAACATCGATCCAAAAGATGATGGGCATTTTGCTGAAACAAAATGGTGCCTATATATAACCGGCTCTTTTATCCGATCTATTCAAAATTAGGGGACAATTCTCTCCGAGAACCGGCTGGTTCTTTTGCCGTTTGATTTAGAAGATGGGCATGGCCAGGTCTGAGTCACGGAACTCGAAATAGGCGAGAATGCGTCTGGATTAGAAAGACTTTGTTCTTCTTTTGATAATAAACATCGAGTTAGTCGCGCGGTCCAAAAATTCGAATGATCCTCTTATTAATGAATTTATTTCATTGTTATCAAATTAACGGGAACAATAACAATTTCTAACGGCCCCAATGTTGAATTATTTATTTAGTTGTTATAAGATTAACGGAACAACAAAAACTGTCTACTGGTCGAGATACTGAATTATTTATTTACTATAAAATTAACGCGGCAAGCGCACAAAATATAACGAAAAACAAAATATACAGTCGAGAAAGATAAAGTAATATTAAAATCAAGATGGCTACGCACAAAGGTTTGATGGTTTCGGAACGAATAACGATCCTCGTCGGGGTTGGTATTTAAATTCCAGCACGACAAGCGAGAAGAGGGTTTCTTCTTTCGGCGATTTTCAACGCGAGAAAGTTTTTTCGTAGACGAGTGCAAAACCGATGGAAACACATACCCTGGAGCGCTAGAAAGAAGAGTTCTCTCGTTTTAGAAACTCGTACAGTTTCCGAGCTGAAACGAAACAACGAAAAGGGAAAGGTACGGAAAATGAGACGTAGGCGGCTGAAAGAAGGTCGCTCTTTATTGTTTTCTCTCGGAAACGGTCTCGAGTCATGCGCTTCACCGAGATATTTCGACGAAACCAACCAGTCATTCTCGCTGCTGAAGTATTAATAACATACTAATCACAGGGTGTGTCTTAATGCGCGGGATCACCCTTCTTTTTCGGGGGTGAACGTCTCTGAACTAGTTTCTCTAAACAATCGTTTTTACATCGTTCGAAAAGCAGTGCCTGAATAAGTTTCTCACAATGTCGCTAAAACAACTGCGACAATATTCACTCGAGTTATGAAAACCGTCGGAATAATTTTATTCCGCTGTGTTACGCCACTTTCTTGTACTATCGTTTCAAGAAATGAAACTAACCCTACATATTTCCGGATAACCAATGGGAGATCGACACTCCACGGGATACTTACGTCACGAGAGCCCTCTTCTGGGAACTCAACGTTTAGGTGGCTGCATTGTAAGGTTTGTCAGGTAAACATTAACACAGGAAGAGAAATTACTATCATCGAATAATAGAATAAGCAGAGTCTCGGGTGACGAAGAGTAACGTAGATGAAGGGAAAGGAATGGGAAGAGAGGAGTCTTAAACGTCCCGGAAACGTCCGCGGGCAAAAGGAGCGGCAGATAGGGGGAAGAAAAGTTTTTTATCGCGACACTCTCGAGAAACTCGTGTTCGTAAATAGCGGCTCGTTAAAACGCTGCAACCTGTCTTCTCCGCCATTCCTCTACCACCTCGTCGTTCTGACTCCCCCGAGATTTATGGAACTTTACGTCAAACTCATTAAATCGAACTTGTTATCGAGTTACCTTTCACTCCTCCGTACTCGTTTCTTCAAAATTGGCCATAGGGAAATGGAAAAGGAAGTAGTCACGTGGTACGATTTAGTGCGACAGGGCAAACTACTTTTCGTTTTCTTAAGTGAGTGTCTGAATACGATGAAACTGGATCACGGAAGTTAACGAAATAATCGGGAAGTGTTTAAAACATATTCGAAGAAGATACACATTCGACCAACGATATTTTTACGAGAAATAGTGGTGTCGTTGGAAAATGTGTTAAACTCTGGTTCGTGTACCACGCTCATTTATCTGCAACGTAATCTATCCGTTCTCCTTTATCCTGTTAAGCACCCCTTCGATCATGTCCTCCGACAGTTTTTCTTTTCCTGTCCCCCCTTCTTTCTCCCTTTTCTCCTTCGCCGAATCAATTTTCCAACGCGGTCGCACAGCCAATCCTACTCGACGCAATCTTTTCCGACTCTCAGACGAACTCGCTAAAAAAGAGTTTTACTCCTCTTTCCACGGCGCTTCTAATTACGACTTCGATCGTGCGACTAGTTTTAACACTAGAACTACGGATAATATAATCAGCTATATTTATAGATTCCCATATATGTCCGTCAAAATAAAGAATGAATGGAAAACAGAAATTAATCGATTTAATTACGTAAACTCGCTACAGTTATCGACTAATAGATCCCTTAAAAAATGAATTTTTTAACTAAACCGAAACATTCATATTTCAATAAACTTTCAAGCAAATGTTGTCAATTAATTTGTATTTCTACTTTGCTTTAATAAGTTAGCTAGTTCAGTGTTTTCATAGTGGTGTGGCCAACTTACTAAAGACCCCATTATGCAACGTGAGCCGCAACAAATCTCAGAAAAATGGCACCTTGTAAATTGGAACCTTTTTATTAAATTCCGTTATTAATTTAATAAAAGCGTACAACAAGCTAATTTCGATATTATCGATCATTGCCATCAACATTGCCAGGTTAAGTTCGAAAACCGTGGAATTTCGAATATACTTTTCGTGTTCGTAACTTATAATTCTCCAAATTGATGTCGATTGTTATTAATACTGCCGAATATAGTTTTTCGGCGAACTTTGTCGTTACCGTGTACTTATATACTTGCGGAGGAAAATGTTCGACGTGGAAAAAGTAAGCGTGCGACGGGGAGGAGAAAGGTCGTTTTTCATTCTCTCGCCTCCCCCTTCGTGAAAGCCGCGTCGAAGAGGAGGCAGCCCGCGAAACAATTGTAGCTGTGGAGAGAAAAGTAGCGCGGTAAAAAAGAAAAAAAGATCGTGAGGATCAGGGGAGCGGGAGAGGAGCGGGGGAATCTCCGAAGAAAAGGGACGAGAGTCGTACGTCCTGAAGGAAAACTTCGCTCTCGAGTAATTAAGTATTGCGCGCGCAACGGCACGTAATATACGCGGCGGGCCACCGCCAACTGAAACTAATTTCGTAGGAAATCCGCGACACTCCGCGGACCAAACAAACAACATGTGTTTCCTTTGTCAACGATTCGCTCAATATTCCATTGTCCTTGTAATGTGCGCTGTTTCTATAGGCATTAATTTCGAGAATTGTTTCAAAGAAGTAGTAATGAAAGTCATACTTTTTAGAGTGCCGCGAATGACAAACTAGAGGTCCTCTAATATTCCAACAATTCTGGTTTTATTGAGTGTCGGTGTCAATTTTATTGGCCGCCGCCCAAAATTCATGGAAAGATCCCCCTCTGGAAATCATAGATTTACTTGGCCCTAATGAAAAGGTAGCCGCACCTTTAGCCTTTTTCTCTATAAAGGGTAAATCGATATTTCTATGTATATATCTTCTATTATAGATCAAAGATCGATTAAAATGGATGTTTATACATTTCAGCGAATTTAGATTTTGTTCATTTAACAGAAAAATGTCAAAAATTCGCCGATTTTCAGTTCTAACCAAGTGATGCAAATGGGTTAAACCACTCGACTGATATCTTCCGTCAACGACGTTGGCAACATTCATTCCGCAGAATGCTCCTCCTCGTGTTTACGTTTTACAACCAAGAAACTCCTTCATCCGGCTTGAAATGTCAGCGTTTCCCCGACAAAAGCCACTTGGCCACTTGGTTTCAGTGGAAACCGCGAAAGAGTCGACGAGAGTTAGAAAAAAGACGACATCGAATATTATTCCGGAAAGGGAGCAATTAATAGGAGTCCAATGACGGTAACGGAGAGTCGGTCGGTGAATCACGGACAAAGACTCTGTAATTAATTCTAGATGGATGTTTCGTAATAAGGAAATAAGTTGGAGTGGAGATTCAAGTACCGGTGTATCTCGGGATTATCAGGAACGTCGAGTGATGGACGACGAATAAATTAAGGACAATCCCCATTTGCTTTATCGTTAATCTTCGTTTTGAATAATGCCGGAATAAAGAATACGACCAGTGCACGAGACGCGTTGAAGTACACCGAACATCGAATTAAATATAATTACGGTGAGCCACCATAGTCCAATTAAAACGGTGTCCGTTAATTATTTTAACGTGTTCGTATTTCTTCGATCATGCCTGTCTTACATCATATCTGAAAGTGCATCACGCACGGACAACTCGGTGGTTGAAACTCGATATGATTAATCGAATCTTCGTCAACGTCGTGGAGTTTCAAGATGATAAAGTTTCGAAAGGTATATTTGATAACCCGAGTAAAAAGCGTATCGAAGAAAATTATATTCCGAGTAGTTTCTCTCCAGATTATGTGCTCGAAAACTACTTCACCGGTGAATAGGAGCCAAAGAAGAGCCATCTGGTGGATGCAGGGTTGGAGGGGATTGGTTTTCAGTAGCTCTCGAAGGAGGTATGCCTTGAAAACGGAATGAAATCAAAGTGATTCATCGGCGACTGAAAGGAACCGAAGGACGCTTCTTCGAATCGTGGACGAGAGTCTCCCCCGTCTTCCTCCGCTTCTACCCTTATTAGATCAAAAAGGGAGGAACGAAGAGAAGTAAAAATGATATAACTCTACGCGGTCGTAATTCTATTAAGTCTCATTTGCAATGCGACGACTCGTACCTGGAATGGAAGACAGGAATTTTGAAATCTGACTGTAGCATGGAATCGCTCGGAGGGTTTGCAAAGCGTAAAGTGCGAGTCGAGTATACTGAGTTTGCCCAATTAGTACAGTTTGTATTACGCTTTGTACGTCTGACTTATTTTTTTATTCACGCCGCCGCTTTTGTCGTCTTTTATGATCGATGAAACAATAGTTGATCGGACAACAGCCGTAGGAAAATTCCGGGGGTTAAATTTACGAGTAACTCGTAATCATCCGACGTCGAACTTTTTGCAGCCCCCAGAATTTGCCCGAATGTACAATTACAAGGTTCAGCTTAATCGATAATGCGAAGCTATGGTGCGCGTTAGACCCGAACGTAAGCCC
The DNA here is from genome assembly GCA_910591585.2 of Nysson spinosus. Taxonomy (NCBI): domain Eukaryota; kingdom Metazoa; phylum Arthropoda; class Insecta; order Hymenoptera; family Crabronidae; genus Nysson; species Nysson spinosus. The sequence goes on along the minus strand of OU342830.1, from coordinate 12,840,678 downwards.
GCCAAATGAATTCTATGCAACCTTCACCCTTATTGACCTACGTTCTCCGCCACAATTCCTTGAAATTCTCTTCTGACGCAGAATTCCATCCACGCATGATAACCATTCTACTCATGAACATTTCTCGGCTAATCCTAAACAAAGAATACCCCTATTTGCATGTCATCCCTGCTTAACTAAAGCAAATTTACATCTGCCACAAAACCTAGATATAAGTCAAAGTACTCGCAACGATATTTCGCAAAGTTCGTCGGGTACTCGCGGGCAAGTAAAGGCGCGTTTAGTGAGCAGCGGAAATCGGTGACCGTACAGAGCAGGAGGATGAGTACGGGAGTGAGAAACGGAGGGTAAGAAACATATGCGGGGAAACAGAAACAACGGAGAAAAGGGTTTGATTGAGCACCGCTGTGAGCGGCAGGGCAACGCTGGTAGTCATGGCAACCCTCTGAGCTCTCGCCCCTAGTCAACTCCCGGATCTACAGGGTGTCGAGATCGATCAGAAAATGCAACAATCGTTGCAACATCTACGATCGCACCACGAATATTTCTGTCCCCTTCATACTCCGCGATTTGTTCTCGTTTCCTCGATGTTCCTCCACGTTATTGGATGCAATGTTCTTTGATGATATTTTCCTAGCAGGTTTGATTTCGTTCGAATCGGATATGCAACCGCATCTGCAACGCTTCTGTAACGCTTCCATCCGATGGAGTACGGCATTGTCCCCCGCGGAAGGTTAAGTACCTCCGGATGGGTGGGGGTTGGTTGCCGGGTGCGCGCATCCAGTCAACTGAGCGCAGTTGCATTAACTCGTGACATACGTGTTATTATAAATCTTTCTCTATATTTATGAATAAGCAGAATAAGCAATTTCTTCTAAGCAGTTAATTCTAATTAATAGCATGATCTATTAATCAGCAAGTATTGACATTTACATGAGAATACCAAGTAGAAAATAGCAATGGAAAAATGAAACAAATTCATTGCCAGAAGAACAGCACTAAGAAAATGTGATGTGCCAAACTAATGCGTTCCTTCTTGTTCAACGATTACATTGCAAAAGAAAAAGTATCCAAACAAATCAATCAACCGTCACAGAAGCCTTGTCAATGATACTTTTCTCTATCGGATATTAATTAACTAGAATAAACTACAGTGAATAAAAGGAAAGCAGAAATGGTTTTGCGGAAGGGAACAGCCATGGCTGCCTGACGGGAAACGTATTCGACGTTTCTTACTCCGATTAATAAGATGGTAGGAAGTAACTAACAGGAGGCAGGGGACGTTAGCTCGCTGCGACTCGGGAGTGGCATCTAAGGGGATGAATCGGGGAAGAATCCACAGGCTGGGCTGAGAATTTGCCGAAACTGATTAATGGTACCTTCGAAAGCACCTAACGATCCGAACTAAATGAAGAGGGTAGCCGCGTGCCTTGCACACTATTCTCCCCGATGGTATTCCGCAGTCCTGATCGCTCTGAATTTGGGCCACGAACCCCGCTGGAATCGATCAATCCCGCGTTTCCTAATTATGTTATTATTCATTCTATCGACTGTTCAACGGTATATGTAGTTACGTTAATATACGGTGTTTTCGATACTGCCATTTATTGGGAAGTAAATTTTGATCGTTGCCTGTACTGGTGCACGAATGAGGACGGAGAAAGAAATACTTGGTGATTTAGAAACTCCGTCGAAATCTCATTGGCTACTTATTCGTTAACCTGTTAACCGGCAATGACGGAATTAACTTGTAATTCGAATTACAAAAGTACGATCATTCCTCTCGTAATTTCCAACCGGCGAACCCATATATTTGTAGTAGTTATTTTATTATTTATTATTAAATTAAACGGAGAAGAGAAAGAGGAAAAATAAGTAATATATTGTGTATTTTATAATTAGGAATAATAAAAGGGGTTATAATAATAGTAAGAACGACAAGTATTATTGGTATAAATGTAACGTGACGTCAATTTTAGGAAGAACTTCCCTGTTAACAGGTTAAAATAGCCGCGCTATAATTGTTCATTTGCATCGAAATGTCAAAATGTTAAAAAATTGTGATCGTTGTTGAAGAAACGAGTGACGAGTAGGTTCGTACCGCTGGATACAAAGCCGATCAAAGCGAACTCGAATTAAAAAATTTGTATTCTCAGAACGCGAAGAAAACCGTGGCCTCCTTTCGAATTAGCTCGCGCTCGCGCCCTCGCCCTCATTATTATTAATATTCTTTCAGGGCACCTCGATATCAATCATCCATGCGTAAACAACCGCCCTAAATTTCCAAGCGAATCGCCCTCCAACTAAACTCGAACGAACCCACTTCCTGAGTCTTCCCGATTTTCAGATCTCCGAGTCGACCTCGAATAATTAAGCAACGTACTTCTGAAAATAATTAATACGGCATTCCTTCCAACACAAAAATCACAGAATAAGATGCTAAAAACCCGGTCAAGTTTCGTTGGATTTTTTAGATTTTTATATACATTAATTACTTACAGTAATTATTACTAATATAAAACTCAAAATCGGTGTTAATGATTTTCCTATAAGTCTTACTATTCTTGTCTAATCAGAATAAAATGTGATTTTGTCGTTCATCATGTTCCGACAGAAAGTATGTGCTACTTAATTCGCGAAAATATTTTTATATAAAATTCAAGATCCGTGTGTTCGTTTCGAATCGATATTAGTGCCTTTATTACTCGAGGAAGATGGCGAGAAAACCTTTTAAAAGGCGATATAATTTTTACTCGAAATATAGTTTAAAGACATTCTATGAACAATGATTTTAATTGAAATACTATTTTCGTGCTTCCACGGAAACCTTTTTTTAAACTTTAGCCTTCCAATACCGGTGACTGACGATACGAATTACTAAAACTCGAATCAAATATATCGCTAATATTTCTAATATTTGCAATATTCTTAATGTTACCATAACGATATAAAGTAACTAGTGTACCGCAGAGCACTTGTAAATTTTAGATGTCATATACATGTTACAAATACATATCGCGACGTATCGCATAACACAGATTTCGGTTCGACGCGTTAATAAAAAAAACAAAACAGAAAACAATAAACACGTTGGGTTGGTTCCTATATCGCGAGTATTCACGTGACGGAATGCATGGAGTGCATCAAGTGGGCCGAGTGCATCGAGTGCACGGAGTGCATCGGAAGCGGTAGAAGTAGTGTACGAACGATAGTTTAGGAGGCTTCTAACAACGTGGAGAGTGTTTGTCAACGAGAAAAGGGCGTCCTTGGTTTTTCAAAGCTTGCGACACTTCATCCACGTTGACTCAAGTGCGCGCCTAAAGATTTTTATTTTTATATCGTTTCTATTCGTTTTACGAGACGGAATTAGAAATCCGCGGATGACTCGTGGAGAACGTGCCGCGACGGTTCTCCGTATCCGCTTCTTCGGAAGTCGCACATAAAAACGAGAATCGAGAATGATGTTGATGGATGCGTCTACACGGTTCGTTTGTTCTTTCATCGACTTTCATCCAAGTTGCTTATCGATGCGCTGACATAATCGATGATCGCTCGCTGGAATGCTTTCGTTTAACGATTCCAAAGCTACCAACACGAAGTTCGATCGAAACATTGTTTCCGAGTAGACGGGGAAGCGGATCGTTAAAAAATATGTATTATGTAATATTCATAGAATTATTACTACTGTATATATAATATATATTACGTATGTATATATTACATTGGCAACTAAGTTCGCGACCTACGCTATAAACTTCAATTAAACAAACTTAATTATATAAAATAATTGTATGCATCAAAATAATCGCAAAAATGAAAGCTCCCGAACGATATTACAGATCAAGAAAAATAATCTACGAATATGGTTCTTATAAACAAAAAAAGAAGAACAAAACGAAAGGTCGCGAATTTGATTGCCAACCTAATACTATATATTTTAAAACTAATGTGAAATTTCATTTAACACGAATAGCGTTAGTATCTCAAAATCATTTCATGCATAATATCTAAATTTGTTTAACACTAATACTCAACTTTAGTACAATAAAATGATTATATAATAATATACATGGTAATAATAGTTCTATTAGTACCCAGAAATCATTCCCGTCCCGATATTACCAAACTTCAATAGAGTTCAATAATAACGAATCAAAGATGAATTACATCGACCGCGTCCAAAGGCAAGATTCTAATCGTTGAACGACTCAATCAGACTCAATCAGAGTGAAAACGCGGAAGGTGGGAGGATTCGGTCGTAAAGTCACGCGTGACAAATTCCGCGAAAGCATACGCGGCTGGAAAGCTGAATCTGCTTTGGCTGTCAGCCAGAATTATGCAATTCAACGAAAATGCGGCCGCGTATTCATCGAGCTTAATTAATTGGCAGCGATCGATTGGTAGCTCGCACCACGCGGTCTCCGTTCTTAACTTCTCTCTCTTTCTCCCCCCCCCCCCCTCTTTATTCCCCCCGGTGAATCACTCTCTTATTTTCAGACACTTAATATACGAGTTGTGATATTTCTGACACGAATATAATAATAATTATATATAATAATAAATAACCGATTTGTATAGTACGTCTTCAACCACCTAAGTTTGCTGGGAGATACCGAGTATTTGTTTTACCGATAGGATTATATCGGTTGTCGGAGTGCTAGCTTCCGGGTGGAGAATTCCCGTCGCGGGATCCCGAAGGAGGATCGTCGACCTCGGCAAACACGGAAAACATACAGATTCCAGGATTTATATAAAGAAGTACGTATCCTGGCATAGCTCAGGTGGCTTCCGCGGAAATAACGAGGTTGGTGGTTCCATGCGTGTCGTCGGTTTACCTTCGGCTTTTCCTAAGTCGATTTCAGTCTGTCAATATTTGAGGCAGTCTGTCGTACAAGATGGTAACTAACAAAAAGTAAACTTTCGGGATATCGATTGAAATGTTCTGAATTAAATCAGTGGCACCTCCGTAAAATATAATTATGCGACATTGTAGTTTCGCCACTGACTTAAATACTCAATCCATTGATGCCAATTACTCAATTTTGCCAACAATGTCAGTTACAATATTTTTATTCCATGCATGGATTTACGTTTCTATCCGCGAGGACTTTTTCTTGGCCGAGGCAGAGTTCGTAGTGCGAAACTTGAGTTAACGCAGAAGGAAATTTACACTTATTAAATTGCTCGAGAGAACTAACAGCAGTGAAGCAAAGGGGTTCGGTGTATCTGGCAGATAAGCGACTCGAAAGGATTGCGGTGCGGGAACGGTTCGGTTTAATCGTATTATGCCACTTCTCTAGATAGTCAAATTAGTCCGGGCTCCACAGAGAGTTATCCCACAGAGAGGTATCCCGGCAGCATGATGTACGGCTCCGACAGTGAGACTATGCATTAGGGAGAAAATAATTGTAGTATTTCGAGGTAATTATGATATTCTCGTAATCACTATGTCGATATAGTTGCCACGATGCAGCTGTCTCCTGTTCGAGGGAACATTATCCCCGAGGACGATCCTAAGACTCGTCTTGTTTAGTCTGACAAAATCACGAGCTGCGAGACGAACCCGGTGAGAATCGTAACCGCAGAGTGAGAGTTTACTAAGTTTCCCTTGAACACAAAGGAAACTCCTTAATTCGGTTTTCTCATTTTACCAGAACTCCGCGGGAACGTTGCTCGCCCAGAGTTGGATTAAAGGAACACAACGTTCCATTTTCCGCAAGCTGAGTGATTACATTTTCCTAGCACTGTCACCACCCTCGAGAAGCACTTTGCGGAGGTCGGGCGGACAGGCAGACAGACGGATCTCGCCGGATTTAAATCAAGGATCTAATACAGGAGAACAAGAAAATTGCGATTGAAAAGTGTTGCTACTGGACTTTAGATCGCTGAGGATTGACGAAAATCTTAATGTCGCCTGTCACTCGCCACTCGAATTGCCGTGATAAATCTAAGTAATAATAAATAATCTAGAGTTAGGGTTAATCTAGGGTTAAGGTTCGATACGAAGCTAGAAACGATTTTACGCTGAAGCAACGAACAGCGTAAATAAAAGGTATCGACGTAAAAGAAAAATGCGGCTTATCGCACAGGTTTGGCCAGCTGCCGACCTGTAGATAAGAAAACTGGCCTGGGAAATTTATTCGGGGCCGGAGATCTACGGCCGGTGATTATTCTTCGACAGTTCAATGACGAAGGGTTCGATTGCCTAAATTACGCCGTAAAATATCACGAAAAGTCACCAAGCAATTTTCTCATCTAAAATTGGCGTAATCTATTCATATCGACATATAAATGACTTTGAAATTTAATATTTTAAGAAACCAATATTTGTTGGTAAGTAGTGTAGTCTAAGGATGTGGTCGATAGATATTTATATTTCAAAACTATTAGTGTTAATAACAAGGAAAAAAGAAAATTGTTTTAAATAAATTTCATCGTCCGCCGTACGTCCTTCGGTTTTCCCAAATATCGTTAGCTCCCAGCATTCGATTCCTTTTTCTTTCACATTCAAACGCATCTCCACGCAACTGCCAAACTCTCCTTGTTCCAGTGTTCGTATAATTGTCAAACGATTTCAAACTAGTGTAGTAGCGTGTTACTACTTTTATTTGAACATGAAACGACTGTTCTATCGATGAGTATCGCCAGAGAGGTGGCCAATGCAATTTTAAGGAGATTTCCGTTAGAATGAATCCGCGGTGGAGTACGTAGAGGCAGTGAGATCGATCGGGCGCGACCTCTAGCTCGATCCAGGGTAAGGCAAGATCGAGCCCAAGGGAAAACCGACCTCATTAATCTTTCGACGAAGACAAACCCTCCCTAACTGCACTCGATAAAACCCTCTGGCATTGCTATTACTACTTACGTCTCTTAGCCGACAAAAGGAAACCTTTCAATTGTCAAACGAACCTGCCGATGGCATAATTATCGCGAACTTTCGTGTTCAAAGGTAAATCACTCGTTAACGCCTTTTCAACGTGCACTTAACGCATTAACATCCGGAGACATGAAAGTATGGTTTTGATTGGCTGCGCGTGAAATGCCGGAGACATATAAATATTGTATTACAATATACAATATTGCGTGCACAAATTCCCGGCCAAATGATTTTTGCAATTTTTCTTCACAAAATGATAAACTCTATTTATTCTTAATGTGCTTATTTAAAGGATAAGTAAACTAACATCTGACCGGGAAATTTTGTACACCACTGTATATATTAAAGATTATATTTCTTATCAATTAGATAACAATAAATTTCATTGACATTTGATAATTACTAAAATTCGACATATTCGAAAACCTTAAAATATGCCGGCTACACGCATTCATTTTCGCGCAAACAGTTCGGATTGTTCCGGATTTCAGTAAAATCGCGTGTTTATCATTGGGATTCGGATAGTTGAGAATTTTTTTAGTGTCCGCGTATCGCGAGTTAAATCAGGAGCTAATAAATCGAACGAGTCCGGTTTTGTCGAATTCAGTCCGATTGGGTCCGGTACCACCAATCGAGTTACTTTGCGTTGATAAATACCGTGCTCGTAAGCGAACAAGGGAAGGGGGTGATGCAGAAAAAAAAAGAGGAATGGGGGAAGCAATAAAATCGCGGCAGCTGGCAGTATTACGGAGGAGGAATTTCAATTTCCAACTGAATATTTACGATAGGAAGGGCAACGGAAGGGAGAAAGGGGAGGAAGGGAAGGGAATGAGTGAGTTGAGAGGTGCATCGTCCTGGCGATGCATAAACTGACACTGAAACAGGAACCTGTATTAATAACCTGGCGCGGAACCCTGCCAAACTTCGAAGCATTCGCGCGTAAACACCAATTCACTTCCCGCGAATATATCCACTTTACGATACACCTCGATTTATCCGACATGGAGGGGCGCCGAAAATCCGGGAAATAATTTTACATAATTTTAGAAGAATCGAAACGGAGAATTATGTATAAAGGTAATAATCCTTTGATGGTCTCCTATTTAACGTGAGGGGAATCGAGCAAAATATTGTCAAGCTTTCGTACGATCTTGAAATTTGAAACGTCTCGATCGCGATTGTCATTCCGCTCGAACGCCGACGTTCCGTTTTGTAACGTGGCTTTCTTGAAGGAACGAGATCGACATTTTCAAACACTTATTGCAGTCGCGTCCTCGCCACGTGTTCCGAATTTTGCTCGAAAATACATTTAGAAATTTCAGCTTCCGGGAAGGCACTGCGGTAAATCTTGAAAATATCTTTTTTAGATAGCAGATAAACCGACGAGGGGAAGAGGCAGACCAAGAGTCATCCAACATACGCGATAGGAGTTTTGACGGAAAGCCTTCCGTGGACGTCCAAGGTACCACAGATCCGCGATAAGCTCGCAATTTCCGGTGGCTTGCGCGACTTCCGTGACTTGTACGAACAGTCTGCCTTCCAGAAATTTCACCATCCGTGTGTCGACCTTACGCGCGTCTGAATCTCGGTTCTACCCGGTCCGCCATTTTATCTCAATCTCTCCTTATTTCTACAGTATGAACAACTCATTTTCCTCGTAATATTGAAAAGACAAGCACTCGAATTCGTGAAATTTTGCTTTATTTCAGAATATAAAGTTTCGCGATGAGAATAAGACCTCGATTGGAATAATGACAAAACGAGTTCAATATTAATATCGATATCATAATAAATCGACCGAGAGAAGAGAAGAGAAGAGCAGAGGTCGAACCAAAGTAAATATTCCATAAGTTATTCCATACGTCATGTCGTTTCTTCTTTACTATATATTATATTAATATAAACATTGACATCATGTTTTACTGATACGATTATAGGAATTGTTCTTTTCATATCATAAAGTATCCTATCGTAACGTGCATTCGACGTAATCAGATCAAAAGTCGTTTGATCCAAAATTTCCACTGAAAGTTGGAGTCCAAAAACGACATTATTTATGGGATGACCTAATAGTTGCAATCGAGTCGCAATGCAGCATGGCGCTCATAAATTCCGCGAATCGCCGCGGGCTGTCTTGGAGTCTCAACCCCGTTTGTCATATTAAATTTCCTGATAAACGACCAAGCTTATTGCAAAGTTTCTTTGTCATTAACGGAAACGTGCTAACTGACCCTGTGACCTTTGAACACGAAGCACCATCAAAAGGAGCCTCTTCAATTCATAATTACACATTCAAGCTGTCGACGTGCTCTTTAATCCGGCATCGCCATTATTTATTCGTAATTCTTTTATTCTAAATCTGTAGGTCTTAAGAATGGACTTGTACCTTTTCGGTTGATGTAATATAATAAAACTGACGTGTTAACATCAAAGTTAACTCAGCCAATGGGGATTTAGGGGCAAAGGTCTCTCTTCGGCAGAGAATACTGTACTTGATTTTTCTCTTCGTCTTCAACGAGGAAGAGAAGAAGAGAAGAAGGTGAGGAAGAACGAGGGAAGTCGCTTTCGAAACGCGCGAAACGAGCGAACGAACCAGCAATTAGCGTCGACGGCCTCGTCCTTGACACGATTCCACCAGGTTGGATATAATGAGTGATCTTTTGGACCTTTATTTGTGAAAATGTTCCGCGCCCGACAAAAAAATCCCACGGTCGTTCAAAAAGTTTTAACGGGGAGCATTCTCGCCCGACGCGAAAACGCGAGGGGTATTTTCATGGTGTAAAACAGTTATACACTTCATATAGGTGAAAGAGTATTCAGGTGGTCTGGTTTAACGTTCTTCCTCGGAGAATCACTTTCAAAGAATACGAGATAAAGTTTGGATGATAAATACCAGTGGGGAGAAAGAGTCTCTCCTCGAGTGACATTTATCAGGGTGAGAAAAGTTCAAAACGACTCTCGCGCCTGAAGTTTCCAGTGAGGGGAGAAACGACTACTCTACCAAGCCGTTATCCAGACAAGTAATAACCAGAAATAACCATAGAATCTCAATCTCAAGCGGATCCTGAACTTCCGGACTATTGTTTAAAAATCTGACAACAAAGAACTGACAAAGTACGCGAGAAGATGACCCAAAAGTATTCGAAGCGTGCCAACTCGTTCGAAAGACTGGCCTCGAGCCAACCGGCTCGATCGACTGGTTCGTCCCCTGACATTCCTCGAATTGGCGATGCCAATTCCTTCGATTCCGTCTACGTCGATCGTGCCTTTGCTACTAAATTGTTGCCTTTACTACCAACGTACCGGTACGAAAGTAGTTTCGCTACCAGAGTATACATTTTTTAGTAAATATAAATAAAAATCTGTCGATAATAAAGATGTGGGGTTGCGTTTATCTCGTTTAAGGAAGCGCGTTCGTTCGGTGGTTTTAGATTTCTCTGGCCGCGGCTCGGCCGTGAATTTAAATGAAACATTAATCAGGACACGTCAAGGGAAATAACGAGAGGCGTCCCCTCTCGGAAATTTGTCGTTGCACCCTCTTTCGGACAGGCTAATTCGAACCGAACAACCCCAACCAGTCGACGACGTATCCTTGTCACCGGTGAGTATTATTCATCTGCATATTCCTCTCCACTGAATTTTTATTACGAACTACCCTCCGGAGTTACAATTAACCTCTTAGCTACGGCTGGACTTTCCGCGGCTGTATCTTTCTACGGCAACATTCGAAGCGGACTGCGCGCAAAAAATAATGTAAATACCACTGCGACTTGTCTGGTGGTGCTTTTCACTATGAAGTTACATTAGAATAGAGTTAGAGAGGAATATGTTATAATTTCTTTATACATTTTCATGTAAAGAGTTTGAAAAAAACATAAGCAACAAAATACGCGAAAGTCACTTAAACTAAAAATCACTTTCAAGAAAACAAGCTTGGACCTTTCACGAAGTTAACCGTGAAAGGAGCAATGAATAATAACGAAACGAGGGAATTCGGAGAACGGCACGTATGTCGGGAGTTGGTTGGTGCATAACCGACCAAGTCGCCCGTAATACATCCCTCGGATATCATTCGAGATTTATATCGTGCCAGAATCTGGGTGAATCTGCCGAGGAAGGCCACGCAAGAAAGCAATTCGCTTAGCGTGATTCATATGCAACCGAAACTAGGGTAAGAAGAAGATACATTCGTAAAAAAAGTAAGAAAGGTCATAAAGGAGTAGAGCATGCCATTTTTATACCGACACATCAGAGCCCTCACATTTTCCTTTGATCCTAGATAAATTAAATGCCGGCAGCTCAGCATCGTAGAGAGAACTGAGAGGAAATAAGGAGATAAGAGAGAGAAAACTAAAAAGAGAAAGAACATTGGTTCCCTTCGTCCCGTCGACTAGGTGGGCCCTTTGGAACAACTGCGCTAGGGAATAATCTGAGTATATCCTTCCCTCCCTTATTTTGACCACTCTGGACACCGCCTGCTTTTATTCCCCTAGCTAAGCGTAACCCAAGTCAAAGCGACTTTATGGAATGTCTTCCATATTAAAAATTGCACGAAATTTCCACCGCGACATTACGTCTCAAAGAGATACCTTTAGATAAGACGGATGAAACAAGTGGAGTCAAGTTACTTCTACTGAGATATAGTCACTGAAAAGGTCTTTTTTTCGCAGGCTCGTTTCGTTCGGCAATCTTTCATCTTATTTCAACTACCTCCATCGAGGTTCCTCTGGAGAGTGTTAAATCGTGATGGCCGATCGTCGGCATAATGAAAGGAGCAGAGAGAAATAATAAATAAACTCTCAAGGAGAGAAACAGAGAAGGGATAGAAATTGGAAGCGTGGAACGAGGGTGTTCTTCCGAGTACTCTTCCAGAATTTCCGGCTTCTCCTTTACGGCTACTAAGCGCATCTCAACCTTCGATCCCCAACTACTTCGAGTCTCTTCGAGAGAACACTGTCTACGGAACCTTTATCTCTTTTTATCTCTTTCTCTCCCTATTTCCAGGAACACCATACCCCGATCTACGGCGAAGATTTTCCATGGCGAAATTAAATCGCTCGAGATCGGTAATTAGATACGTGCTCTTCGTGCTACCAGACGAATCAAAGATAAAACTCTTCAACGCACTCAACCTATCTACTCCTCGCCCAATGTGTTCCGAGTATTTTACGAATTCTTAAAACTTCCGTTGTTATCTTGTTTCCTCAAGAATACCGTGCACCAGTTTTTATTAGTTTCTGTTATTTTCAAAGTAACAAAACTGTGAAGGAACAAAAGAGTGTCGCAGATTTTTCTCGCTTGTAAACCTCATTTATAAAGGCAAGTTTCACGTATACAAAAGTTTATTCAATGTCAAAGTCTATTGTTAATTTTTAAGTGGTATTGAATTGCAGTTTCTGGTACGTTAGATGAAAGGTAAATTAAATTTCGGATTGTTTACTGAAAATATAAGGTCGACGAAATTACAGGAGAGAGAAAGAGAAACGAGAAGAGCACGAAGGTTTTTACGCTAAAAAAATCTCTAAGGAGAATAAAATACCCCAAGGGTTCTTCGACTTCGACCGTAGATGATTACCTTTATTTCAGGGTATACTTTGAGAGGTTAGGTGACGCAGAAGTTTCTCTCCCCGGTGCGAAAAGGCGCAACGTCGGCAGAAGCAATAACAGTCAGTCCCGGGGAGTACAATCTCGCTGAAAGGATGAAAATGATAGAAACCATGGCGATGCGAAAGTTCATTTTCGTGAGAAGTCTCGAGACTGGTTTTCACCGAAGAATTTCAGGGTATAACATCCCGGTGATCGAGACGTCGCACTTTCCATTTCTCCCTAGCATCGTTGCTATTCGAACGAAAGCGAACCTACTATCTCCCTTCCCACCTTTGTGATTCCACGGAAGAACAATACTATCCGTTATCACGCCGTCATGGAAAAATACTAATCTCGCGATATTTATTCATAAGATTTTATGCCAACAGTCGTCACGTTCTCGACTCTATTTCAAATTATTGCGAGGTAATATAGAAGAAGAATATGAACCATGCAATATTTATTTTCAAGATTCTACGATTCGTCTTATATTTCTCTTAAAACTAAATATAGATTGGTGTTACATGTAAAACAATGAATTATAGTAAGAAGATAGTGAAAATAGTAGTAATTTCATTTGCGACTCGATTTATAATCTACGAATTTAAGTTAATATTTAATACTTTATACGTCAGCAGCCTACATGTCCGCGATTCTATTTCAAAATTATTGCGAGAGCATGTGCCTTTTTAAATAAATATGCCACTATCTGTAGTTATATGCGATGAGTCTATTAAATCATCAGATCGAAGAGTGTAAAAGTATTTGCAAGAAATGTCCCTGTTAAGGCTTCTAAGAGGGTATCCGATGACCGGAGACGGAAACAACGGGTACGGATGAGGTAACTCACTCCTCCGGCATTATCATAGACACGCGTTGCGATCTCATCGTATCCGCTTAACCGACATTGAACGAATCAACATCAATTAATTCTACTGGATTTTAGCGCTTGATTTCCACGCAATAAAGTTATGTTTCTATTGTTCCTTATTCGAATCGAATCATAACTGAAATGATTACTACTTTAATCCTTTGCACGTAAATTCTTCTTATTATACTATCGCATTAGATTTCAACGCAAGAAGACTACGTTTCCATTGTTCATAGATCGAATCGAGTCGTAATTGGAATTATTACTACTTCAGTTTGTTCACTAATTCATTCTTTTTGTATATATAACATCAGTCTACATTAATAATAGCATCAAAAACACGATGAGGCGAGGCGGAGCACGAATGAGCGTGAACCAAAATCTGACTTCAATCGTTTCCAAAGTAATCTCGGAAATTTTTTACGTTCCCCAGATGCAGCGGAAGAAGGAAAGTAGGATGCACCGTGGCATCCATTCGTTCCGAGATAACGCATTCAAATCTCGAGGTTTCGATTCAAATGCGTACGAACTGCACCGTTCACAGACTCCGAAAAATCAGTCGGCTCCCAGTGCAGAGTCTCTTAGAAATTGCTAGAAAAAACTCGTGAAACAGGAGCGAGGACGTGGATATTCTGGATATTCTAGATTTGCTGAATGTGTTGAATGGAAACGGCAGCCCGTTTCAAACTTATCAGCGAACCAGATCTGTATTATTCCTTTTCTGCCAGGATCCGGACGACCCCTTTACGTCTTACTCAAACCTCGATAACCTAACCAAGATATGATATCCCCGTCAACCATAGGCCGATCTTACCTAATTTTCTTTCCTTTTATTTTTTATTCTTGAGAAATCAATTCATTCAATAATCGAGAGAAAGTTCTTCCATAAAGAATAATTAATGGAGTACAAATTAGTCACCTTTATTACGAAGAAAAGAGTCAATCTTATCCGCTGTGTTCGGTATCATTAATAAATTATATCGTTTACTAACTCGGTGATCCGATAGTAGGATACAGATTACAAAATGAAGTAGATAGATGAGATTACAAAATGAAAGGTAATTAACGCTGGAACGATATTTCGAGAATCGATACTAGACAATCACCGTTTCGACTTACTCTAAATTTAATCGTGAACACACCTACATGTGGTCACTCTGAAATCAGCGAACTCTAAATAGCTGCACGAATTCGACATTACGTGTTTTTCTGTTCTGGATTCATTGAAAAAGAAATGTTTGACGACTAGTACAAGAGTGTTTTCTTTGCTTTCAAAGTGGCAAACACTTGCTTTCAAGTGTAATGTATCGTCTCGCCACTACGACATTGCATTATTCTACGAAAAATGTGAATAAAACATCTCTAATTTCGTGGAAGATTTTAACTCACTGTAATAAAGCGATCTTTTTAGTTTAATTAGTATCTAACTCACTATGCTATCTCGCTATAGTGAGTGAATTTTGACAGAATAAACTAGCTTATGGAATGCAAGCAAAAGACGGATATCTTGCTTGCACTCCGTAATCGAAAGATTATAATAATAGATCCAGAATCAAGAAAATGAATACGACGCTTAACGATATTAGAAAATACATATATAAGAGAGAACAATTCAATGACGGTTTGTAAGAAATTTTCCTAACCTTGCAGTCCATCGAACGTCATCCCCCATCGGATTCGGTCTCGTCTCGCGCCGTATGGAGCCCAATTATGCGTTTCGGTGTAACACAACACTTCACAGATATTCTAAATATCTAGGTTTCCTAGATCTTCACACGTTACGCCGCGGAGAAACAAGTTTTAATTTTGCATTACCTTCACAAAAGTACAGAGATATTACGAGACTAATAGGAATAGTTGCAGAGTTCGGAAAGAAAGTAACCGGCGGATCGTCGGCGAATGTCAAGTAAGTACGACACCGTATCAAAACAGAACAACCACTCGTGCCGGTAGCTCGAACGAGACTGAGCGCTGCCGGCTACTGAGTAGGGATGCCCAGGTTCCAGGGCCGTACAAAAATACCTGACTCCCGGAACCTTTTTGTTCCTTCTTTTTCATTGGTTTCATTGACCAAGAAACTGCATTACGAAAACTATCACGAGTATAATGAGAGAAATACTAATATAAAAATATATTTTCCGAGGCGTTTCTCCTTTTATAATAATCGTGGAACAGAATTAAGACTCTCATTTTGCAATGCATCCTCGGAGAACATTGACGCGGAATTTGATCATAATTATTTAATCTTTTGGTAAAAAGTGAGTGATACGCTTTTTAATATTAGTCTTGATGTTTTGATCTTTTGCATATATTTTTCAGGGCACATAATGTTTGTCCTTATTTTTCGTTATATCTATAACGTATTATATTTAATATATAATATTAACATATAATATGTTGTATTTATTTTTACCTAATTACTTATCACATATTATATTATAACATGTTAATTAATGTGAAAGAACAGCATAACGAAGTCAATTTTTAAATTATAGATAAGGACATTTTTCTATTTAGTATGCCAATGGCGTAAAATGGAATAAAACTATTACTACTTCATTATTGGTCCATTACGGTAAAATTAGTTTTCCTTTATCTTCGCACGTTAGACTTCGACGTGAATATTTTCCGATTGTTAGTGATATTTAAAAAAAAAGGATGTTCAATATTCCGGTTTGAAATAGCGGACGGATTTGCTCGGCTGAAATTACTGGATTTTTCTCCTTCGGCTGAAATTCCAATACAGGACTATTCCGTCGAGTGGCAGCCGCTATTATATCATGTATTTCGCCCCATGAATGGGAAACACTTTTAAATGGATTCCTACCGTTCGACGGATTGATATTAATCGTCGAGTTGTAATTTCATCGGTTTCGTTTTCCTACTGCCGCCATTCGAATAGTATCCCCATCTTAATTAAGCCTCGCGCGCGAAAACGTTTCTATTTTTCGATAGTCTCCCCGGAGAATCAATTTCTCTCTAAAACCAATATTCTTCATTCTACTTTCATTCTCAGGGCAGATGAATCTTAAGTGACATTGTGAACCGAAATTTGGCCTGGAATTCGTGTTGCTGATTTTTTGCAAATACGAGTTCTGAATGTTCTGCTCAATATATTTTATATTATCCCAGTAAACCAGCCTTGAAACCGTAACATTTAATCTTCTTAACCGTTTCCGTCTTCATGATCCATGCTTCTATTATTAAATATTATTTCACATACAAGTCAATAATAAGAATCAAGCAAGTTTCGTTGTGATTCTAATTCGCAAAAATTCACAATGCAACCAGACGATTATTTCAATTTAGTGTCATTTATTATCGGTATAATTTTTATCAAAGTTTGGATTGGCGTTACATTCAAGGATAAACCCGTTACAATTAGTTAACCACAAAAGGTACTCGCGCTTAGATACGGCACTGGAAGGGATGGTTAAACGGGGCCACCCTTCAAAGCATTCTGGCATCGTAGGGCGGCTAGATCCAATCGAGGAGGGAACTTTAGAGAATTCCCATCCTCTTGGGCAGAGTGTCACCGCGGGAAAGACAGAGGGGGGCCCCGATTTTCTGGCGTATTTCTTTAGGGGCTACCGACGATTATACGCGCGCCTGCCCCTCTTCATCGAAATAAATGTAAACGTTTAATGAAAGTCAATAGTTGGGGTGCCGAGGATGCCGTTGCTCCATGCGGTTCATTCGGAATTGATCATTAACGAGGACACGATCATCGCACATGTCGCATTGTGATTTGTTTGCTTCCATGCTCCGCGTTCACCACTGTTCAAATCTTTCTACCTCTAGATTTTTTTCGAATTATTACTCGATAATTGAGCCGGCGAACTCGGATGATTGCCATGCATACACTTCGGCTTTATAGAAATTCTCTTAAATCAATTACGGTCGTACCAACCGAATTAACGAACGGTGTCTATGTCTATGTCTATGCGAGTCTCTCTCTATTCAATGATGTCCAATTTGAAAGTACTCGATAGAAAAATTACGTTCGTTTTGACTGCGATTTCCCATTCGAGGACGACGGTTACTTTACGAGTACGTCGAATTGGTCGGAATTATAATAATATAGGAAATCTATAGGGTTATGAAAAATCGTCTGATGGCAGGTTTACGAGGGTCGGCTACTACCTCATTTATCATTCCATCATAGAATGGGAACCTGGAACTACTAACCGGTATGCTTTCTCTTGACGATATTTATCCACGTAAAACCCCGTTTTTCATCGTAAAACGTACGACTACCTTTTTACGAGTCTCGTAAACCAATTCATGTATTGCCGGAAGGCAATCGGCTAAGAATGCACCGATCAAAACGTTATTAAAGCCAAATTTATTCTTTCGAATGGTTCTTTCTAAGGCACTTTAAGGAGCATATAAAGCATGTCAGAGTGCCGTGGTTTTTTGTTCAGAAATTTGTTCACCGCCAGCGTTAACTTCGAGAGACAAATTAGATATCACCGGGAACTGTGTCTGTCCATCCATGAATTCTCCAATTTCTGTCGAATAATGCAAATATTCTTCTCCATAGGTATCGAGGAGAAAAATGTTCGACGCGATATTTCCATAGTCCGCGCTCTCGTATCGGGAAACTCTCCGAAACATCGATGACAGCAGCTTGCCGATTCAATTAAACTCGCCAGTATAACGCGATAATCGAATATAACTCGGAATTTCATTAAACTCCGAAGCCTCGTTCATTTCGTTTCTTTCCGTTCCGTTCCGTTCCGTTCGTTATTTAATGACAAACTGCTTAGTCCGATTCTTCGATTTTTAATCACGCCAGCCGCGAGATCAGATTCGATTCGGGCAAATTAGAGATCTACGAATGAATTTATAGATTTCCTTACAAGTTTCGGTACAGCAGCGTGGTATGTTTTATAGAAGCATTTGAAGCACGAAGAAAAGTAAACTGATCGAGGTATAGTTTTCGCAGATAGCGGAGTAATCCGGCATATTTCACGGTGAATTGACTCGGTTCTTCCGTTGCCGGTAAGTAAAGAGTGCTCACTAGCCGGAACAATGTATGATTCATTTCACGGCTAGTTAACGCACCGCAAACCAGTAATTGACGCGTGAATACACACGGAAAAAGAAAATCTGCCGGACCTCATCCCCCGTCGATTAACGGCGTTTTGTACATCGAGGTAAAATGAATTCCAGTACTTCAACCTTCCGATTTCAGAGGAATTCTTTTCCCCGTTTCTTCGAGTCTACTTGCACCACTCGCGCATTATTAATGTAGTCCGGACTAATTATACGACTCAATACAAGCTCGTGTGCGCATAATTAAATTGGCCGGAAGACTCGGCTGCACCCTAAAGAGGCCCTTTCGCTCCTTTTATCGCGTTGGAATTTGCGTTAGGACAAGATCCTGGCTAGGCCGGAAGAGAAAAGGGAGTAACGAGTCCTTTTCTACGCCTCGGCGCACCCCTGCATATTTATTTCATCCAAATCCTGCAGGAGAGGCCCTTTGCGGTGTCGGCACCCCTCGAATGTGTACACCACCACATCCGTGTACACCACCTACTCGAATACATCATACCACCGACTGTTCTTTTTTACAACTAGTCACGCGTGTATTTCTTTTACGTGCATACGCCAGCTATTCTCTTGTTATTACACACGCGAGAACCGGAGGTTAGCAGCCTCCACCTTTCTCTTCCTTCGCCAAATAGCCTTAAATCTACATTCTCCAGTAATCCACCGTAAACCTTAAGATCCCCCCCACTGAATTCGCTTGCACTCGTACCTTTGTACTTCCTATTCGCGTGCCCTTTTTCAGCAACTATTCTCCGATAATTCCAGAGGTAAAAGTTTCCATTTTTACGCACCACGCTAATAAACTACCTAGCTTCACTTCGTACTTATAATTACGTTTTTAATCCAATTAGAGAAACGCGATACTGGTTTCCTTGGCGATTTTTCGATGCAGAATTAATGTACAACAATAACTAGGGAGAGATATGAAATAGATAAAAGATATAACATCTGTGTGAGAGACTTTCTCACTGGGTGCTCTGGTCGAGCATGATATATAATGATTTACGATTTGACCTGAGTAACATTCAATGGAGGATTCCAAAGATGACATGGGTTCAGGAAGTGTTTTTTCGATATGTGAAAACTTTGCACTTACGCTAGTCGAAGATTAAGTATACTGCGTATCGTAAATATAAATTATTAGTTACACAAAATACATATAAATATACGATGTATATACACAAAAATTTATTTCGGCAAAAGAATTTCACTCTGCGCATTTGAAAATGGAGGAATTTTATTGTTTAATATTCCGATCTGTAAAGTACTTCGAATAAATGTGGAAGATTTCGGAAATCATATTTGTCAATTCCGAAACGTGAGAAACTAGCAGTGCACTCAAGAACGTCGAGATCGAGAATCCCTCGGCTTAAAACGTGAAGAACACGTGCGTAAGAACAATTGTCTCTTTGCCTTTTGTATACCCTAACCACTTTATGTACTTACTTTGCCAAGCAGGACTTTTCCCGGCCTTGAAATTCACCAGTTCCCTGTCACGAAATTTATTTCCATGGCACCATATGCTGCCACTCTTTCAAACGACATCTTTGACAAATTCGAAAAGTCAAGCATGAATGACGAATCACTTTCCAATCAGCTTGTTCGTATTTTTAGGTTAGTCATTTAATGCGCCACGCAAAAATGTAATATTTCTTGACCAGTTCCCTTCTAACCGTAAGTCTGCGCATCGATACGAATTTATTTACTTATTTATTTATTAGAATTTACGATATAAGAACATTAGCACAGTATTGGAAACAATAAACGTGTACCAATAATTGTGCCAATCATTTTGTGACTCACTGTAGATCGCAAATGTAATAACCCAGAAGTGATAGACAAGTGATCGTATAAATATAGTATTATAGGATGAATTCATTGGTGGTTTACCATTTATTATATTATAGGATAAACTTAATATCAATGTTAAATGGCAATCAATTGGAATTAGTGATATTAAATGTAATATTATACATCGAAGATGAAATCAACGAACTATTTCGAAACTCTAAAACAACGCAGAAATGTTACTTGATATTTATTTCACTTACAGTATATTCCAGGATCTCCTCAGCCACGATGATAAACTTTATAGTTCGTAGAATTTGATCTAACTTGTAGAAAAAACGTCAACACGCGTAGGACGATGTTAACTTAGCCGATGTTGACGTTTGGTTCGTGGCACTGGTCCTAGTCTTATCCCCACCACACTAGCCAACCTGCTGCGTCTTAACTTTTCCGAGAGGAACTTTCGACCGGAGCAGTGTTCTCTCGTATTATTCCGATGACAGTGTGAATAACCTTACCAGGTTTGCCATTTGAGGAACTATCGCAAGTATTTCGTGGTAATATAATTAGTTTGGAAGTAATTATTGGTTCCATTCTTTCGATTTAATGAGGTTGGTTATGGCGCGTGAATTTTCCCGCGCTCCCCCGCGATAGAATTTTAGTAATGGCGCCGGCATCTCGTACCGATACTTCGACGGTGAACTACACAGCTAGTTTTTGCTCAATTTCTCAAGTAAGAACTTATCTTATACGTAAATTTCGTTCGTTACTCAATCAAAGTGGTTGACTATAACACGGCGCGTACGGTTACTCGATATTTTCGGCGTTATCGCGAATAAATCTAAAGAACCAGTGCACAAAGAGTTTGCCAGCGGGCAGCCATACTTACGAGCATATGGGTACGTAATACATACAAAGGATTCATCGTAGATTTTGCTAATCTACCGCGGCGGACAGGTTATGGACAAATTAGATATATTAGAGGCTACGAGGGTTCATCGCATTGGTGAGTCACTTTCTACGATTATATTATTGTCTGGTACATACTCTTTACATACTCTGTACATACTCTGGTACGATAAACTCTCGATTTATCTAGCCATAGTTGGCGATGATCGAGTTCTTTGCACTACCAGTTTTCTTTCCGTAAAAGTACCTCCGATAAGAACTTCTCGATTGTTCTATTTTCACTTGAAATCGTGATCGAAATATCTTTAATAAATGTGAAACTCCGTTCGGATTAAACGTGGCACGAAATGTGTCGTCGTACCGGCATCACGTTAACTTTACCTTGCTGAACAGCCTCGTGTGAAGCAATAAAAAATGAATGTTACAACTAGATAGGTTCGGTTCAGACACGAGAGTAAGATGCCATTGAGGCATTTGTAAAGTAACGAGGGAAACTCGTAAGGGTAAAATAAGTGGAGAACGATTCTGTAGAAAGTGTGTTGGTAAGTACTGCGTTGTTGGTGAGTGAGAGTCCATTGTCGAGAGGAAACCCGTTTTACGTCGGAAAGATGGTGTAATTCGGCCGGCTACCAAAGAAAAAGCAATTGTCAGTTTGCAGACGAGTCTGACCCTCCGAATTCTGGATTCTGAATCTTTCCTCCGAACCTACTAAAATCGGCGAGCGAAATCAATTCTACGTTGAATCGTTGCCACGGTCGAACTCCTTCAGGGAATTCTATCGCGGCAAACCACCCTCCTATTCTTCGAGAAGTGCGTATCTTTTGTCAGTCCTCCTCGATTCCGCTCCACAATTTTTGCTTCGACAATTGTGAGAGAGTGCTCACTCGGGATCCGTTATACCTTATTTTTTCTTCGCGAATACTCGTGCCGATTCTTTTCTCTTCATTCACTTCGCCCATCAATGAGACACTTGCTTTTTCCTTTTCACAGAAATACGTGCAAAGTGATGAATACTTTTAACCGCTTTAAGTCGATCATACGCGGAAATAGCTCTCTAGTTTCGGCTACCTTTGTCTCTTCTCGAGATGACGATTCTCGAAACTTTCTATCGGTGAATCTAGAATTTGTTAAATAAATGTGACAGTGATTACGAAGATGGTCGTTTTAGTCACCTTTCATCTATGCCACTTTCAAAATAAATATATTTGCCATTTCGGTTAATATACATAGCAATATTAACCCACGCAAAAAAGGCCACTTAATTATACAACGATATTTGCTTCTGTTTAAAAAATAAGGATGACTTGGTAAATATTGTAAAAAACACCAATGAAAAATCCGTCAGAAGATTTATGTAATGCATTAAATATTTTCTGCATTATCGAGATTAAAGGAGATAATTAGGTGGCTTATTTCATAATTATTTCATAGAAGTATACACTTCTATTAACTTAATAGCAAGAATGTTGAGAGATATCGATCATAAATTGTTTACTCAAACTGCTCCAACACAGTCCTTCCGGAAAAATGACGTACGCCAGTTTTATAATAATCCAATAGGTGCCAATATCGAATTCTGCTGGCATAGTTTTGACATCATCTTCCCAGTGTCAAACGTATAATCTTGATATTACTAGATACAGGACTTCTTGTTGCAAAGCAGATCATTTCATTTGGATCGTTTTCATCGAACTTGACGCATACGCGTATCAGTACCGCGAACGCAGTCGGCTTGTAATTGCAAGCGTAGAGCAACAGATAACGCTCGAACCTTGAATAACATCTTTGGTGCAGTTCGCGATTAATATTTAGTCTCTTTACGCAGTGCTTTCTTAAGTTTCATTGTTCCCTCGGGTAAATATGAATCGATCAATGATAGTAGAACAAACAACCCACTCTTCGTGTCACTGAACTTCCCCCTGTTAATGTTTCCAGCTATTTATTGCTTCGCGGCTCTTCGAAAGTAAGTGCATAATAATGCGCGATCGCTTACCCAGAAATCCGAGTGTCAATTTGTTCTTCCAATAACGATTAACACATTGCGAACGGATTACGAGATATCTTGCATTTTCAGTTTGCCAATCAAGAGTAATTATTACTTTCCATATCATAAGTATTAAGTATTGAAGTATCGTAAGAATCATAAACATCGAAAGTATTGAAGTATCGTAAGAATCATAAACATCGAAAGTATTCATGATACTCTATTCATTAAGAATTACTTTCTTTATCACAAGCTTAAAAATATTTATCGTATAATCATTGTAAATATTTCTATTATATGCAGCAATAAGAAGTACGACTTTTGTGAGAACAAATCATTTTTCATATCTTCATGTCTTCGTATATTTTTAATGAATTTCTTTTTATTATTACTATTATACTACATTATATTATTATTATTGTCAGTGCATCTGTAATGACTTAGCCGTGAAAGGCGCAATCACGAAGTATGAAGTATGGAGTAATTCGTGAGGTATAAATTTCAAAAAAGTGCACATTCAATCAGGTGTATTAATGATCGCGAAATCCTGATTCAAAGTATCCCCACTCCCGCGACCAATCATTGGTTATCAGAGAGCATCCAGCAAGTCGCCTCCGTGGCGCAATCGGCTAGCGCGTTCGGCTGTTAACCGAAAGGTTGGTGGTTCGAGCCCACTCGGGGGCGGGGTTATTCTTTTGTCTGCCCCAACTCTTTTCACCGAAATTGCGATCCTCCGAACACCCAACATAACCAATGGATCTCTTCCTCCTCTGTCATTCCGAAATAGAAATGTCAGTTAGACACGCCATTTGCAAACCTATCGTTCACCGTACATTATTTTTTAAGTACTTATTACTTCTTCTGCAAATAGACCTTTTGCTAGAACCCATTGCATTCTTCGTAATCAATATATTTATATTAAAAATTTGTAGTATATGTATTCGAAATTGATAACGTACGGAGATTTAGAATGTTCAGAGTAATCGGAATATAATTATGCTGGCCTCAGAGCCAAAAGGTTCATAAAGCTTCATAAAGGTTATCCTAAAGCACACCATCATATTCTTACGTTAATATCGTCATAAAAAATACGCAGTGGAGGTACAGAAGATAATACAGCACAGGCATCGTAGTGAATAGGAGTCATAAATTCAGAAGGAAGGTAAAAAAAATCGCCCAACGTGGGGCTCGAACCCACGACCCTGAGATTAAGAGTCTCATGCTCTACCGACTGAGCTAGCCGGGCTGATGTTCCCCTTATCTTTGTCTATTATTTGTCACTTGCGTGCTAGAAAAGTAGTATAAAAATAGCAAGATTATAGATGTCTCACATTTTCATGTGATAAAAGGTTTCTCTCACATCTCAATTGCATAAAATTGATTCTTTATCGGAACCCGGAAAACTCAAATGTGAGTCTTTAGATACGTTACACTTCGGTCTCAAAACGTTTGAGTACGTTTTGACAAAGTTATATTGGTTTTGAGTTTTTCTAGCATTTTTATCAATATATCTTTATTTAGTAAAATACACTGACGCGAATGTGTTAACCCTTTGCACTCAGTTATATTTTGTTATTGGACGTTAAACCACCGACGACTGGAATCAATTTTAAGGTCGCCTTTTAGTTGCCACTTAAATTGTCGCAATAAACTGAGTTACCGAGAGTCGCCTCTCGAGTGCAAAGGATTAATATTAAAATCCGTATGGCTAAGAGTAATAGCATCATCCTTGGTTTAATAAACTTCATAATTTCTAGACTTGCATTTTACCGGTGCCTTTAAAACAATATTCCGAAGTTACGATGCTCTTTATCTGCCGGCTAACTAAATTATTCGTACCGTATAGTGGTTCGATATAGGAGCGATAAATAAAGGAAGATAAGCGGAGACGGTGTAAGAGCTCATGCACGTGAATTGGCCTCTAACAATCTTGTTAGGTTATAGATTCTATAGTGTAGGTCGAATCACTGGGATCTTTCACACCCGATGACGTCGAGTAGTCTGCTCTTTAAGTGCCCTTATCGGTTTGAAACCTGATACCAACCTCTCGCCGAATAGAACCCCGAGCTCATATTTCCAAACATTTTCTTTAAACACCCTGCCACTCTCATATCCCTCGTATATTTTGGATTGCAAATTTTAATGAAAACACGTACAGCTATTTTATTAAATCAGCATCGTTTGCCTAAATTCATTGCTCGATATTTCTGTATATTTATATTTGTACAATTTTTATAATCTTGGTAGATCGGGCTACCAACAATTTCATCGTGACTTACGTTCGATTTTTATATTTTGGTGGAAACACAATAATTTAATAAATTTCGGAGTAATCTGAAAATTCTGTATTCAGATTCCTCGGTAGTATAGTGGTCAGTATCCCCGCCTGTCACGCGGGAGACCGGGGTTCGATTCCCCGCCGGGGAGTTTTTTTTGTGAATTTTTCTAACAAATTCGCAACGAGTTAATAACTTAGATTTAACACTTAACATTTAATCCTTTGCACTCGAGAGGCGACTCTCAGTAGCTACTCAGTTTATTACGGGAACTCGAGTGGCGGCATTAAAATTGACTCCAGTTGTCGATGATTTAACACTAGAACTACCGGCAATATATTCAGCCATATTTTTATATTGATGTGTATGTCTTTAAAAAAAGGAAGAATGGAAGATATAAATTAATCGCTTTATTTATGTCCCTTGTGCAGAGTGCACTGCGGAAAATCTCAAAAAATGAAACTTTATTAATTTGAATATTTTTATTAAATGCCGTGGACTCGTCATTTTGAGTTCTTTGGTAGTTCTAGTGTTAACATCTAGTAACAGAATAAAACTGGAGAAAATCTTAATGTCGCCTCTGAGTCGCCACTGAGGTAATCTGGCGACTGAGAATCGGCTCCGAGTGCAAAGGGCACTCTAAATATGCTTATAATTTTTGTCGTACATAACTTGTATACCCTTCCCGCATATTTGGGAACGTAGTGTAGAACTGTCCGTTTTCGAGGAAAATAATGTTTGTACTTAGTTGCATTTTTAGATCGATACTTTATAGTGTATTTTTATAATATAAATGAAAATAAAAAATAAAAAAGTTCGACGAGGATGGGATTCGAACCCACGCGTGCAGAGCACATTGGATTAGCAGTCCAACGCCTTAACCACTCGGCCACCTCGTCACGATGTGCACTCTTCTTTTAATATTCGGAACAAACTGCGATGCGAAATTTCATTCCCATATTTCTCTACATACATGTATATGTGTTACAACAGAAACAAACTTACTTCCAAATATACCTTTAGAAACAACGAGTATTTTTTAAAGGCAATTGAAATTCATCTGCCAGTTGATTTTAATTTAGTTTCTGTAACTTCCTCGAATGTTTTCGTGCGTAACATTAGAATTACTTTGATAGAAAATATTCTAATAGAGAAATAATTTCTCGGCTGTTTCCACCAAGAGGATTATTAGAGTCACCTGTGTTATTGTTGTAATCTACAATAGTAAATGTTAGAGGAAAGCATAAACGATGATGAATGCCATTCCGAGGCAGTTTCCAGCGGCGCATGTCGACAAATTGAAAAGAACGACCGCCCTTAATAATCTAGCTATGTATGACGCCTACCACGACGATTAACTTAAAAGTTTTTATCAAAAAAGTTGTTGGCATAATTTAGGTTGGGGTATTTATATATTCATAGAAGTGGGCAAGGTTGAGGGAGCATAATAAGTGAAATTATAATGCATGGAAACGGCGAATAAGTAGGATTGATGCAGCATAGGGGCGGAGCTTTTTGAGTTACGGGGCCACGAAACTTATACCTTCAAAAATTGTCAAAAATTAAAAGTCGCCAAAATCGCTTCTAAATGACCCAAATCGATGGTGGGTGATGTATAGACATATTCTAGGACGATTTCTGGTCGAAAGAAGTGGTTAAAAAATTTGTATTGGTCAAAAATGGGTCGAATCCAAGTTGAAAAAATGTAAAGGGGTATACCTTCAAAAATTGGCAAAAAATCAAAGTCGCCAAAATCGGTCCTACATGACCCAAATCGATGGTATATGATGTATAAACATATTCTAGGACGATTTCTGGTCGAAAGAAGCGGTCAAAAAATTTTTATTGATCAAAAATGGGTCGAATCCAAGTTGAAAAAATGTAAAGGGGTATACCTTCAAAAATTGGCAAAAAATCAAAGTCGCCAAAATAAATTCTAAATGGCCCAAATCGATGGTAAATGATGTATAAACATATTCTAGGATGATTTTGGGTCGAAAGAAGCGGTTAAAAAAATTTTATTGGTCAAAAATGGGTCAAACCCAAGTCGAAAAAATGTGAAGGGGTACACCTTCAAAAATTGTCAAAAATGAAAAGTCGCCAAAATCACTTCTACACGACCCAAATCGATGGTGGGTGATGTATAAACATATTCTAGGACGATTTTGGGTCGGAAGAAGCGGTTAAAAAAATTTTTTGGCCCAAAAATGGGTCGATCCAGAATCGAAAAAATGTGAAGGGGTATACCTTCAAAAATTCTCAAAAAATGAAAGTCGCCAAAATCGCTTCTAAATGACCCAAATCGATGGTGGGTGATGTATAAACATATTCTAGGACGATTTTGGGTCGGAAGAAGCGGTTAAAAAAATTTTATTGGTCAAAAATGGGTCAAACCCAAGTCGAAAAAATGTGAAGGGGTACACCTTCAAAAATTGTCAAAAATGAAAAGTCGCCAAAATCGCTTCTAAATGACCCAAATCGATGGTGGGTGATGTATAAACATATTCTAGGACGATTTTGTGTCGGAAGAAGCGGTTAAAAAATTGTTTTGAGCCAAAGATGGGTCGATTCAAAATCGCAAAAATTGTGAAGGGGTATGCCTTCAAAAATTCTCAAAAATTAAAAGTCGCCAAAATCGCTTCTAGACCGTCCAAATCGATGGTAAATGATGTATAAACATATTCTAGGACGATTTCTGGTAGAAAGAAGCGGTTAAAAAAATTTTATTGGTCAAAAATGGGTCAAACCCAAGTCGAAAAAATGTGAAGGGGTACACCTTCAAAAATTGTCAAAAATGAAAAGTCGCCAAAATCACTTCTACACGACCGAAATCGATGGTGGGTGATGTATAAACATATTCTAGGACGATTTTGGGTCGGAAGAAGCGGTTAAAAAATTGTTTTGAGCCAAAGATGGGTCGATTCAAAATCGCAAAAATTGTGAAGGGGTATACCTTCCAAAATTCTCCAAAATTCAGTCGCCAATTTGGCCAGATTCGCCCCTGAATGGTCCAAGTCGATGGTAGATGATGCCTGCCATGTACGACTACTTCTGTTTCTCACGGCATACGCTATTGGGCCATTAGGCGAAGGAAGTATTGCAAAGTCGGACGATTAAAAGTGATTTCGGGGTTAATGCTCGATCGAATTACCGACGAAAATGCTCAATAATCTGGCTATTGGACTTCGAAACGGCAAACTTCCTATGTTTCGAAGTCCAATAGTCGAACGACTGAAAACACCGTTTTAATGGCACCAAGCCAACTCCTATTCGCGACCGCATTGCGACCTGTCCATTATTGTCGAGTCCACCCGATTCAAATTTCGCAGGGTATATTCACGTATTCCTCCACTCTGGCAATTTTATTCCGCCAAGGGTTCCCTCTCACCCCTTCCCATAATGTTTCTCGTCCCTCATTTTTCGTCGGGAATGGAATGCGACATGTGAGCGGAATGATGGACCGCAGGTATATTTGTCGCGACATGCCATTCACCATCCGTGTTTCTGCTAGCTACATTTTTCCTCGCCTTAGGATTCTTTTCCCCTGAAATCGGGGCAAACATGTCAGACCGATAACAAAACTCGAAATGTTTGTGCCAAATACGTTGCAAAGTACTGGACAGAATATTGAACATCGCTAAAACTTGCTTCCAACGAAACATCCATCGAGTCGACATTTTGTAATCGGACAATTAGGACGAATACGGGTGGAATTAATTAACCCTTTGCGGTCTGTAGATCCCCGTAGCGGGGACATTTCCAAATCGTCGTAGAAGTCGGTGTCCCCGTAGCGGGGACATTTTTAAATAGTCGTAGAAGTCAATGACCCCGCAGCGGGAACCTTACGTATTATAAGTAGTATTAACAACAAATCAGTTTCAACAAATTCTGTGTGTTTTAATATCCATATATTGAAAATCCTGCACGGAAAAGTAATTGCGAAACGATCGATTTGCTCCGACCTACTGGTACTCCCAAAAGCGAAATCTGCCGATCGCAAAGGGTTAATAATGCAAACGGTCCAAAGGATTCCGAGCAAACTCTCTTTATTTTTGTAGTATCGACGTTCACAGAAAAAATCATTTCTTACAACAGCCATTATATAGTCCCCTATGTAACGTGTATGTTTATGTACAATTTGCGAGTACAAGTAGTTATTCTGGATAATGATTCTGCCGATCAGCCATGACCAGTAGACGTTTGGAGTGGTTTCTATCCGTAAGTGAAGTGTTTTCCTCCAAGGTGCCAAGATTGGCTCTAAGAAGTACATCCGCGATGATCTTCTCGGCGATCATACTCTGCCGATGCATTGATTTCCTAAGTTTGGTTGCCACGTAACGACCAAATGTTTCAAAGTCATCATCCGACATCAGAAACGAGACATGCTGTCTTGATGACATGTCCTGACAGGGTTCCCTTTGTTGATTATCCTCGTAATTCTCCGGATAGGCCTTTCTCGTGGGAGACACCTCATTCGCTTCCGGGGACGGATATCTTCTTCCGTAAGAACCCTCCGTTTCGAGAATAACGGGTTGAAACGCTGAGAATGGCGCAGTTACTGGAGACGGACTCGGCGACGTGAGCTCGATTTTGTCAATCACGTTCTCTTTGAACGTCTACAAATTAACAAAATTATGCAGTGTTATACGAGTGGATTATCGAATACGTAAAATGAACAAAGTTACGCTATATGGATGCAATGACGAACAAATTTGACGTTATTGAAATCCGAATTCAATCATCGCTAATGAACGATGAAGTACTATCGGGGTTAGTTAATTGTGTTTCATCGATGAGTTCAAACCTCTTCATTACTGTTTACCCGTTCATTCTCTCTACATTGTCGGTTTCGGAACACCAAATAGTGTTTGATAGATATACTTCGCCGTTACATTAGTTTAATGGGGTAGTGTAAGGAATTTGAATGAGAAACGTGTAATCGGAGAAGTTATAATAAATCTGAGAGGAGGGTGAATCCTGTGGCGGAGAATGATGTGGATTTACAAGCCGGTGGTTAGGTGAAGCTCGTAAAATATGATAGAAGGAGTAAGTGCGTTTCAGCTTTGTTTCTGATTTACATGTCATTTCCTGCGCATAGAGTCCGCCGCGGTTTCGGATCGATAAAGGACTACCAGGAGAGAGAGGATGAGAGAAAGAGCAACTAAAGGTGGAGGCGGTGGAAATAGGTTGTGCTCTGCTAGGAGATTACTAGAATTACTACATTAATATCATTAATGATATTCAGGCATGTCCTATCCGAGATCTCTTTAGATTCAACAATGTCTAAATACAATATTATGCGAAAGTTCCAAAGTTTCGATTGAATTGAAATCATCCTGGGAGGATGATTTCAATGAAAGGGGAAATAATCATACCATGTCCTCCTGATATCCATCGTTCGATAAAGTTTCTGCGTTCTCGGTTTTCTCTCGGTTTGACTGGATACTTCTGGTTTGCGGATGTGGTTCGTCGGCTTGCTCGGCGACAAACTTGAGAATATCGTAATACCAGAGAGAGGATTTGTATCGATATCTAGGGCTCATCCTCTGCGATATTCGCACCTTTTTATGCTCCCTCCGGAGAGCGGTTCTGAGGGTGTTAATTTTCTTTTTTACTGCCTCCCTGTCGGCGTCCGGGTCGACCTCTCTTAGTTTCTGTGTGAGGGCGTCGTAAGCATGGCATCTAATCATTTTGTTCTTGTAATCCGTGCACCTGACCTGCCACAAGCAAGGGTAGCTTCTGTAGAGTTGAATGAACTCCTTGAGGAAGTCGTGAGCCGACATGGATGAATTCAACGCCGACATTCTTGTCCCGCAAACGGTCGTCCAACACGTCGACAGCGCCGCCTATCCTACAAACCAGTCAACCTTCGATCACACTGGAATCTTCGTTTCTTCTCGGAAACATCTTCGAAGTATTATGAAATAATTCCCCTTGTTGTTACACCCCTATTTTGATCAAACACTCGAAAGACATTCTCTTGCAATTATACCAAAAATCTTTTCCTTACTCGAATCTTGAACGATTAAGTTGATATTAGCCGACGGTATAACCAGTTCTATTCACTCCGCGTCGGTTTTGGTTATCGAGGGAAATGGTCGCTTCAAACACGTTTTATACACCACAGCTGTGCCGTACACATACACGAACATGTATCCACAATGGCGCGACGTGTCTGCTGTTTGATTCTGTACTTCTCGAGCAATCCTCTGCTCGTATCTTGGAAAGTGAACGAAACAGCTGGAGTGTAGTTTCAGAATCCGGTGTGTTCTCTGAGAGAAGAGCAACTGAGGAGGCCCTGATGGCAGTCTCGGCCGACGATCACGTCACTCGCCCGCCGCTTGGCGCTCGTTCTCGCTCGTACACACATTTGCGCAAACCACGTTGCCGGATCGCTCCTCCGCTCAAACCTTTGACTGCAGTTTTCTACGACCACGGAGATATCTCAGGGCCGTATCCTTTAACACGTTGAGTGTTTTTCCGTAATTCTTATTACACGATATAATGACAAACCATTATTCTCAGCAAACTTTCGACCAGTTACACCGTGCTACAAGCTAAATGTCTGCAGTTTCGACTGCAGTTTCGATCGCGATCTCCACTGATCAATATCCTCAGAGGAATGACAATCAGCGCATGCGTAATGTACTTCAGTGGTTGAAAGCCACGTATGTTTAAAAACAAAACTATCACGCACAGAATTTACAAACTCAACTCAATTTACAAGGTATAAGTTGTAATACTTTCTTAACACTTTCCAATACAGTGTTCTGAAATATGACAAATTTGATATATCTGGCTGATGATGTCTGGCGATCACGTTTTACGATGCACTACCGTAAAGCGTAGTATGTAGTCTCTACCGTTAATGCACGATTCGGGAATCGGTTTAAATATACCTGCTTAGTATTATATCGGTAAAAAACACGTTCTGATTCTCTCGTTTGCCGAACGGGGATGTTACTTCTACTCGAGCCAAACTATCCGGATCGATAGTTCGCCTTCAACGTGCGACTGAACTGTTCTCAACGTGTTGCTGGTTTTCCCAGGGTTGCCCTCCGCTTTCACGTATTCCAAACCCCTTTCAAACCAGCATACACGCGGTGTTACACTAGTTTCCGGTAAAAGTTACCACGTCTACCTTCAAATACAAGTATCTTTACACCAATTCAATAAAGCAAAATTCGTTTAACAGCCTGCAACGTGTATGTTGCAACAAAAGTTGCGTACAGTGCGATTGACGTTTATTTTGAAGAAATCTCTTGAAAACTACTCGCGACGTTGACGACGAACATTTCGCTGAAACGACGTAGCTCGACGTGACTGCGCAAACACGTTTTCCGTGTGTCCATAGAGTTAAACTATTATGCGCCATCACGTCTCCGACGGCCACTTGTTAGCCGTGCCCACTCTTTTTATTTTTACTCAAGTTCATCTATTTTTATTCTGCTTTTACTTGTTATTACATAGTTATAACAGAGTATAGTCTTTTACACGTATGCTGTCGTAAATTAGAAATTATAATGTGATTGTCGCGTGGCAGCACTTTGGAGATTTTTACACGTTGTGCGCCACGACGAAATCCGTGTTGTACGATACCTTACTTTACATTGTTATTGTAACGTTAAAAATATTGCACATTTTACGGATATTAGCGATATATTTAATTCGAGTTTTAGTGATATAGGCATCGTGTTAATAGCAGTCTTTGAGTTCGACAAAATATGAAATTGTTTCTTTTCGAGCTCGTATAACCGAAGATAATCGTGTTCTCCGTAGATAAAAGCAACTATAACAAATCGAAGTAACTGCTGCTTACTCCGACATACTTTCGTTGCATCGTATTCCATCGTAATCTGTGCGTCGTAATCTAACGACGAGTGACCTCCGATTTCGCACAAATGTGTGCGTTATCAGCCGCCATTGCTCCGAGGTACCGTCTCGATACTCGACGCGTTATTTCCTCGCATCTATCTGCATTCGGATTATTTATATTATGTTTACATATTGTATATATTATTAATATTGTTTAACTGTCTTTAACCGCTTAACGTGCAGCGACGTGTATGTCATGTCCATTGCCATTATTAAGTAATACAAATATTTTCATTGGAACAACTACCAGGACCCCTTAGATTAAATGGAAGACATTTTCCCAAAATTTTAGGAACTCGATTTTAGAGTTCAACGTGCATTTCTGGTGTCCGGAAGTAAAAATGTTGGTAATAAGCAGATTATTCTGGACATTTAATTACCAAGCTTCGAGAACAAATTTTTAATTTAAACTTGATAGTAAATGCATCCTAGTATTTAAAATGGCAGCCATTTTCGGCGGAAAGAAGGAAACAGCTTGTTGTTCTTCGAGGCAGGTACCAAATAATCGGGCTTTTTGGGACAGGATTTTGGCACGGCCGATGTTATCGCGATCGAATCGCTCGACACCTTGCTCCTTCCCAACAGATTCGTACCTAGCACCATATAAGGCGCGAAGTTTCACGGGAATTCACGCTCGATTGGTTAATCCTTCGGAACCAGAACACGTTCCGCGAGTTTCGTTGCAAAATTGCGAAAGTTCCGTGACGAGTATGTCCCTCCAATAATTCATTGTTGGAAAAAAAAACATGTGGCGATAAAGAGACTGGAAATTCCTAAACGACGAGTATCTCGAACGTTGCTGATATTCATTCGCGCGAATCAACGATGTCCGTTGTCCTAACGAAAGCGTTTCATTGTGAATTCGCATTTGCAACGCAGGTTCCAGAAAGGCGTGGGAGAATATTGTATTCCTCGCGAATACATATTGCGCGAATATTCAGTCTTTCCTTGGGAAGAATTTGAAGGTAAATTTCGTCGAGTTATTTGACGGTTTTATGCGTTTCCTTCGATACCCTTCAACAGCGGTTTGTGAAGTTTGATCGTGCATCGTGAAATGCAACGTCTCGTCGTAAGTTTCCACGAGTTTATTGAAAATATAAGGGACGAGTGGCTCATTGGATATCGGCGTGGGTCGAAACACGAGATTCTACCACGTTCTACCACACCCTCTTCGTTATCGTAGATCATTGGATGATAATGAGGACGACTATTACCGCAATTTTAATTGTATGCTCTTTTGCAATGATTTTGAATGAAGCAAATAGGTCAATTGTGACTAGCAACTTATGTCCGAATAAGCCTCTCAAGGTAGCCAATCAGACAATTTTTCCCGACTGAAATTAACACTAGAACTACCGAACCTATACAGAGTAATACTTACGCATTTATTTATATATAAATAATGGCTGAAACATTTAAATTCATTAATGGATTCAATTATTTGCGTTATGTATATCCGATAAAAGTATGTTAAATCACAAACAATGCGCTGTGGCAAATTCGAATAATTTTACTAAAAATGGCAGACTAATAATTATTTCGAAGCGTCACCCATTGATTTGCATATGTCTCATATTTTTATTAATTATAGAAATTTCAACCGTATGATTTTTACGTCCGTGGGTAATCTTACCCAGAAAAGACTCCTCTTTCGAATAGAATTGCTCCCATTAAAAAATATTCACGGGATCGAAAGTTATGAGCAAAGTTTTAGACATGTTTATTCCATCTCGCTCAGAAGCGTCACCCATTGATTTGCATATGTCTCATATTTTTATTAATTATAGAAATTTCTACATAAATATGAATAATATCATAATCAACATCGAAACCTTTTGATAAGTTAGTTGAGCGATATTTGACGAGGAGAACGATGTTTGGCGATAAAGATCGAATCGTCAAAGATACTTTCACTGGCAGGTCGGTAGAAGGCTATATACGTAAATGCAAATTACGCGTGCGCTTTCGTAGAGTTTTTACGAGACGCGTATTGGTAGGCGCCATGTAAATGTTCGCTGGCGCCAATTCCAAGCCTCTCCCTCGCAAGGTCAACTTCGGTTAAGTTTGGTCGATAAATTTATTGATCTCCGAGCGTGGAATACAAATGACGAATCCCAGTTTCGATCTCCTCGAAAATCGGCCCTACTCACAACATCATCTCTTTTGATTCGCGACGACGCCAACGTTTTGTCCTCCGTCGGAACATTTGTGTCGTGCGTGTTTTTCTCCTCGTCCGTAATGCGTTCTTAGAAGAATCTGTTTTCCCTTTATTTTCCAAGAATATCTCGATGGAAAAGAAACTTATCACTTTGCCCTCAAAAAACGATTGCTCTCGTTCTTATTGTCTCAGAATCGTCGCAGGTACGAACGGGTGTATAACCTGATTGCAAAGTGGGAGGAAAGACGGGTAGAAAATAATTTCGGTGAAAGAGTGCGGAAGCTACATTGTCCGGGAAAGATTGTTTTGCTCATTGTAGTTGTCCGAAAGTAGCACGACACTCACAATAAGTTTCGTTGAGGATTAAAAATGTCACGGTAGAAACTGACTGACAATTGACACGGACCATTCGCGGGAACCTTTGCAGAAATAAATGTCATTTTTGCACGGACTGCTACGTAGATTAGTGTTCAGAACTGGAAGTTTAATCCTGATCGATCGTAAGATGCGCGTCGCGTACGAAGAGGGTTTCCCAAGACAAGGATGCTGAGCGTTAAATATGAAATATCAGCTCCATAAATAAAGTAGGGTGGGGACGTGACCTAGCCTTCCTCTTACGCAATTTTTTACGTTACTCTTAATGACCCGTGCCCCTCCCTCTTCGTTCCTTGCGCTCTTCTACCTCGCTAAAAATAACGAGTGAGGGAGAACGATCGGAGAACGCGAGCGATATTGCCATACTTCCAGGTAACTATATATTTTCCGCGCGACAAATGTTGCAGTGATAAGAGTGCTGTATAGAGTGCGCGCACGATAATAGAAAAATGAAGCAAACGTGACGGGGGAATTTTATTCGTTACACGAAGATGATCTTCGTGCGATTCCTTTTCTAGAAAGCTACGACAGCAATTGCTGAATAAAAATACACCGTTGCCTGTTTAGGATGGAAACAAAAAGTACAAGAAAAGCAGCAGCGTTGGATTCGTGTTCAATGTACTTAGTAGGTTCGTTATAATAGTTAGCACTGTGTAAAAATCGAGGACAATGCTCTCCCACTGGTAGATCCACGCCCGTAAATCGAGCGGCGCCTTAAGCGGGGCCCACGTGTCTCGCTCGCGGCAACGTCGACATCGTCGTCGCGTAGACAGGAAGCGTCGGGTAAGGTTTTTACGTTTTTCGTTGAGCTCGTGCCACGTAGGTCGTTTCGTAGGGTGGCGTCTCTAAATCATTGGATTGTCGAGGTCAGTTTCCACCAAAGAGTGCCGGAAGTACGTACGTGACGCAGCTTTCTCGGAGGGTTCGGATCGAACGATTAAATCTTACATTATTATCCCAATGGTTTCATTTCGTACGCCGTTCAACGTGGACGAATCGGTAGCGTTATAATGCTCTAAACGTCCTGGAAGTGGACCACTTCCACGTAACTTGGATATTCAAAAGAGAAAATTTAACACGTTGAAGTCGCTTTGTCTGTTTTGATAGTTCTAATATTAAAAGCTCTATGATGCATTCATTACTTTAGAAATATTGTTAATGTATTGTATCAAGAACTTCATGCGATTCTTAACGCATAAATAGAAACCGATTGTTATTCAATTTCGTATATTATTTGTATTTCCTTTATTCAATCCTATATTCTCCGTTTTGTCCTGCAACACTTTTCTGTCTTTTAGCTTCGTAATTCAGTATTTATAAAAATTCAAGTATTTCCCCGCGGAAAATTGACGCGAATCGGGCGAACTTTCTGGCCAACTGAATATTTGATTGAAGTTGTTTGATTAATATACCTTCGCAAGAAAAGTGAGACAACTAAACTTCAATAATATATTTATTTTTTCCTCCATACTGTCATATCTTAAGGAGCAATAATTATTATATATGAGATGACTAATACAATAATAAGTTCAACAAAAAAATTGAAAGCTTAACATATGATTTACTGTGTTTATAACTTCTTGGAATTTACACCAATTTTTAAATGTCTCTCCTATAAAATCAACAAATTTAGAATTGTCTCACTTTTCTTGAGAAGGTACGATATCCTGATTGTCGATCAACGCGTAGCTCGAATCCATCGAGGAAGGCATGAAAAAACGATGATATTCTCCGAAGTGAGAATTGCTTGAGGGAAGGATGTTACGCTCGATCGACTAGCCGTGCACTCACTGCCTGTGTCCTTACTTTTTTCGATAGTTCCGACGGAACTCTTTTTTTCCCATCTCTCTTTGCGAAGTATCGGAAAGCTTCTGCACTACACGTGGATCGCATCTGCTCCACGGGATTCGTGCGTGCAATTAAATTCCGCTTTATCACTGTCTCAGCTCTAATTAAGTATCTCAATATATCCATATACAGCAGACTCCCATATAACGTGGTTAATACGTTACGATATGAATGCGCGTTACAGGAAATCATGCTGTACGGGAATTTATTTCGTATAACGCTCATAATCTAAAGTAACATGTTTGAAATGATTATTCCTATGCCAACTTTGATTTTCTATATTTTATCAAACAGGACAGTATTTTAAAAATAAATGGCATATCTACGATGAAGAAAACAATCTAATGCTCAACTGATGCAGATTTCGTTTTTAAATCTGGTAATTCCTGTGGTTTATTATTTGCCGCGTTGTGCGCAGAATCGCGTTACATGGAAACTGTAGTCGCAATGTCTTCGGCGCGTCATAGGAATTCGCGTTATACGGGAGTCTACTGTAAAAATCGCTGATTTTTGATACGGCATATCCAGCGTTTATTTCTCCAGAATTCATCGCGAAACCGGTAGCCGTCCATTCTTATTATGGAATTGACAGTTTTACGAGGCACGATGTTAGATACCGTTCGAGAGCTTCATTACGTCGATTAATTACCCGCGGCTCGCTTATTACTCTCTTAGGATCGATCAATTTAATTACAAGCGGAGGAACGTTTTTTAAGTTTGAATTTAAAAGATTGATTTAGTTTGTCACTTACTTGGTATCTTCGATGTGTTGCTCCTTCCAATATAATCGCAACGTTGCAACTACAAAAAAACACTGAACACGCAAAAATCGAGAAAAATTCTCACAGAAACGATTCGATTTAATTTCGTTAAAATCGAAATTGAAGAGCAAAATACTTTTACGCTTACAAGGAATGTTCGGATAATCGCGCGAGACTTACTCGCGGAAATTTTCGTTTTCACTCGGCGATCGGTGCATCGACGTCGAGGTGACTTTCACCTCCGTAGAGCACGATTTCGACATTCGTAAGTGTTCGCGAATGAACGAGATTAAAGCCGAGTAGAGGAATCGGTCTATGAACGTGGCGGACACGCGCCAAACGAATGGAAAGGATACAAACGTGTTATCGGTATTCAGAGGACTATTTTAATATTGCGATACTCGGATATTTTATTTCATAGTGATTTATTGGAGTTGCACCGCGAAATTGTTGGCGCGGTATGAAGATGCGAAATGAGGGAGTATGCTTTCGATATAAAACAAAAGAAATCGTAGAACGAAATCGCGAACCACCGGTTCCAAGACTCGCGCGAATCTTACTGGCGATTGGAGTTACGTGCCGATTCTCTCTCCGTGACGGTTGCCGGTCCACGCGATACCTTTCCACTTTACTCCCTGTCAACCTTCATCCCTTCCCCGCCTTACACACAGCATTTCCACTCTTTTATCCAAATTTTTGTTCCCTAAAATCTCCAGGTTTTTTGTCGGCTTTTTTTCGCATCGCAATATTCTACACTAATTTTTTTGATCATTATACCCATCTGAAAAGTACGAATGATAAATCGGTGGATCAACGAATACTTTCCTCGAATAAACGCTATTCGCGGAGAGAAATTTGGATTCGCGCGATGTGAAACTTAGGAGAGCAACGTCGCTGGAAGAAGACGGATTCTCTTGGATCTTTGATCTTGAATCTTGATTCTCGGATCTCGATGCGGGACCAGTTTCTTTCGGTATACGGCGCGACAACTTTTTCCTTCCGATGATCGGCACTGGCGACTGCTTTTTTTCTATTTTCTATAAAGACTGGGACGTCATTGCTCCGGCGGTGAATGGAAATCACGTGTTCCGAGAACACGTCGGTGAACATTTCCCAAGCTTTCCCCTCCCCCTCGAATGTCTACCGAGAACTTTAACCATCTTCGTGAGTCCCTTAGGCTTCTCGCGATAAAACTCGAGCGAAATGCACGCGGAAAGTTGAAAGTGGTCGTCCGGAAAATTCGAAATTTAGTTATCAATATTTTGAATTTGCAATTTATATTTGTCATCTCTTCTTAGTTTTATCTTGACCGTTATGTTTGTAACTTTTACCAAAGGATATCTCCCGCTAAATAAATAAGTAATATTATTAAAATGTTATTATTAGAATTAGCGCAAATTAGAAGCTTTAAAAGTTCATATAACTTCATTCGTTTTATTTTCGACAAAAACAGCTGCGCTAAAATCGTTTGCTCGATTATTGTATTTCATTCGAATTGTATTTAACGCGCGCATTTTGTAATAACATACTTAAAAGAACTTTGCTAGTAAATACATCAATACTCGACAAAACAATACAAAGAACCGAGGATGTTCACTTTTGATTCGTTCATATTGCACCGAGGATATTCTTCCACATTTAGGGAGTAGTTGCAGCTGCAGGTGTTGGAAATACGAAGAGAGAAGGGTACGTTCGATCGATTTACCTTGATCTTCAAAGTACTCCGACACGAATCGTGACGTCTTTCCGCGACACCCGTTACCGAAGCAATATTGGACGTAGAGCCTCGGGTTATGGAAGATGAACTCTCGTTTCCATAGAGAAAGGGGGCGGTAGAATAGAAAAGCCGAGATAGAAAAAAAAAGAACGGGAAGTGATTGCATTTTACTTTGTGATCAAAGAAAGTCTCTCGCTGCTACGCGCGACTCTTTTGCTTCGTATCCGTGCCGAGAACCCCCTAAGAACCGCTTCAGACTAAAGGTAAACGTGTTTTCCATACGCGATTCATTCCGGAAAACTTACTCGCGAAGAGAATGGGGGACGTTCTTTTCTGCATTCCGTATCGAATTTTCCCTGATATCGTTTCAACCGACTTCGTGATATCAAATTGAATTGGCGACAGGAAACTATGCCTTCGAATATTAACCTGTTAACCTTTTAACTGGGGATCACGAGTTAACTCGTCATTCGAATCCACACTTATCACGAAGGTTACGAATTAAATTACAATTATGGCTCTAGTAGTTTTCCAATTTTCATGCGTATATATTTCAGTAATGAACAGTTAAACATATATATACGTTGCAATTATAAATATATCGTACGGATTTATTTTATCACTAAATTCAATCACTAAGTATCGGCTTTTTTTTTAAGAACTCTCCAATTAAAAAATTAACCGAGGAGTTCTTCCATGAAACGATATTACTCGAGTATTTACAATTTAGTAATAAAATAAATCCATACGATATATTATTAATATAAGTATATATAATTGTAATAATTGTGCATAGTTTTAATTTAACCCTCTACAAATTTAATTATTTCAATATAATAATAATTATAAAAGTGCGTTCAACAATTGGCATCCATTGCATTGCATTTAAGTAATTTCGTTGCTATATTCAGGTTAATATAGCTTCGTTAGATTAATATTTAGTTTCA
This sequence comes from Nysson spinosus, assembly GCA_910591585.2. Lineage (NCBI taxonomy): Eukaryota > Metazoa > Arthropoda > Insecta > Hymenoptera > Crabronidae > Nysson > Nysson spinosus. The sequence goes on along the minus strand of OU342830.1, from coordinate 12,799,651 downwards.
CTTTACGCGATCTTCTTTAAATACGAAAAGGATTGGATTCTGTACTACGTAAATTTTGCTTTTTACTTTTTATGTATTTTGTACTTTATTATTATTGTATTACTCACTCAAGCACACTATATCTATAATTTGTCTTTCTCAAGGGCGTTTGCCATTAATATACATAAATATAAATATAAATATAAATATAAATTATTAAGGGTGAATTCCTAATAATCGAAAAAAGTGTAGATCCAACTGACGAGTAGACTCATCATCCCCGGTTAACCGGTTAAATATAAAGGCATTCTGTTTACATAAAGACGCGTTTCCAACGAAGCTGAACCAAGTTTACAACAAGCGGTTATCATTCGGGATACGCACAGCTCGCGATACGAATACACGGGATATTTGTCGTCGACAATGTAGCGTCTGGAGCTACAAGGATGATTGGAAACCGGCGTTTTATTGTTGCCAATGAGCGTCCTTCGCTATTCAAACTTAGTCCTCGATAGATACGATGCGTACTTTGTACAATGTCAGTCTTTATTGCACGGTGACTGAGATCGGGGTAATTAGCAGACGGCGGTTCTATGAAAATCCTCCCTGACTCGTAAGCCGTCCGATCGTTATAACCACCGGCCTTTGTTACGACTGTTTTTGTCAGTCTTTCATTCTTTTTTCTATTCCTTCGGAGGATCAAATTCCGGATATTTAATAAGGAATTTTGTCGGGAAGAACGATGCGGGTGTCTTTCTTCCTCAATTGTCGACTAATCTCTTTGTTCCTTGATTCTTGACTAATATCTTTGTCGCTCGATTCTGGATTAATCTATTCATCTAACGAGTGGAGTTTATCACTTTTGCATGAGATTATTCAACGATATTTTTATGAGACGTGATATAGTAAGCACTAATTCGATTGTGCACAATTTTTAAGTGCCATGGCTTACATGTTTTTTAACATAGGGATTTAAAATTAGACGCGATGTGACATCGCGACGATCGAATCTCTCATTCTTTATCTTGAGCCACCCGAATGGCATTTAAGAAATTTCCTTCTTTCACCTTTCTCTCTCTTTACCCAATGTTCTACCTTCCTGCTAGTTAGTTATGTTGCGGTTCCTAATCGTCAAAAGGCACCGAGTTAAATCATCGAAGAAATACCTGGCTAGCGAGCATCGACATTACGTTTGTTAACCGGCGGAATGCGTGGCGATGATAACTTTAATCGTTTTGAGGGTGAAGATAAAAGGATCTGCGCAGAGAAATGCGCGCGGTAGGTCGCCGGAGAGTGGAGGATCGCGGAGAAATGTACCGTCAGAAGGTACGCAACGTTGACAAAGAAAACGAGTAGACTGGCGGGCTAAGAGAGAGCGTGAGCGAGAGGCAGAAGAGAGACAGGAGAGAGGAAGGAGAGACAAAGAGAACGATGCTAATCCTCTTTTGTATGGAAAAACCGAGTGGTCCGGTGAGCAGACTACGAGGCAGACTTTCGAATAAGCTATTCACTCGGTGCAATATACCGTGCAAATATAGTGCATCCCGTCTAGACGACGCGGTTTCTCTATTCGAAGGAAAAGTTATCTCGTTATTTCGCGTATTTCCCTCGGCGGGCCGGGGACGAAGGAAAAGGGATCAATCGCCGGGAAAGGAAGTCGAGGCTAAGAGGTTTCCATGGAAGAAGATCTCGGAATCCTTCCATAATATTTAAGGAGTTTTCTATACTTCTATTGTACCTACCTGGGAATATTCGCGGAGTCATCTTCACCGGTCAGCGCGCGAATTGATGCGGATATTATGCATAATGCGATACCGTTACGAGTTGTACCGCACGGTAGCGCGGTTACGCTTAATAACTACGTTTAATTAAATTGAAAATGGTTTATGTTCGCGGTGCATCTTCGATGTCCAATAACCGCGATGCTTTGCCCTACCGAGAACTCCGTTGAAATTGGTACAAACTCTGCACCAACAACCTTATCTCTATGCTCTGCCTACCTGTCTGCATATTCCCCTATCGGTTTCCCTCAAACATAATACTATTCAGTGTCCATGTTCATAGAACTCTGCACACCGCGGTTCCCAAACCTACGATGCGCCTGAAACAGCTTCCGAAATAGCCAGCAGTCAATTTTCTGGAAAAGGTTCGGTTTTGGTCTCAAAAGAACGTCAAAAAGATCTTTTAATGTTCATAATTCTCAAATTTTCATACGCATAAATTTCTGTAATGTGTGCATTCACTCACCCGTGTATAACACAGTAATTATGAATATATTGCACGGATTTATTTTATTATTAAATCGAAAGTATCCGCGTTATGGCCTTTTCTGGAGTGCTCCCTGGTTAACAGGTTAAATGTATTTATAATAATAGGTTGGTTTTGCACACTAAATTAACCAATTTGCAGATGAAATTCATAGAGTTAGAGATGAATAAATTATAATATCTTTATACATTTTCATGTAAAGAGTTTGGAAAAAGAACATAATAAGACAAAATGCGGGAAAGACATTATAATGGCGTACAGTAGCTAAAAGTTTAAAGTGAATACGTAAAGTATTGGAATTTGGCAGTCACTGGCGTACGGTGTCAGTGGTACATTGGTACAATGCCCTTCGTGTTCCAACGTACCAGATATTCTATGTACATTGTACCTCAAGATGGATCCTACGATACTCGAAGCACAATTGATACCGTGTGTGACATAATTCTCCAATACAACTAACATACTCCTTTGTCGTTAACACGTTGAACGCCATGACGATCACCGGTGACCAATATCACTAAAACTCGAATCAAATATATCGCTATTATTCGTAAAATTTGCAATATCTTTAACGTTACAATAACGATGTAAAATAACCCACATACCGTAAAGCGCTAAAACAGTTTTATTTCTAAACGATATATACACGTTACGTATGCGTATCGCGAGGTATCGTATAACACGGATTTCAGCGTGGCGCTCAACGTGTTAACACGACCGAAATCCGTATTATAAGATACCCCTGTTATAAGGAACCTAGGTCCCATAAACCGCGCGCCATTCGTCTTCTCCGAAACCTGCAAAAACAAATATCGAATTCGTTTTTTAAAAATATGAACGAGAAACCGGCACGCATCCATTTTACGATAAAATAGAGTTTCAGATAACAAACGACTGCGCGGAATTGCATTAGTGGAGTTTGTTCGAGGGACACTGATGTAATCAGCGCAGTTCGAAGAATCGAATTTAACGAGTCACTCGGCTTGCCGAAGTACACTCTCTTGCAATAATTGCCAAAGAAAAACAATGGATGTGAACGTAAAAAAACGAACTTAGATTGTGTGTAATCTAGCAGACTCCATCTTGGAGAAACTATAGGGCTCCATTTCTAAACACGTACTTAATTAATTTTAAAAGTTACTAAACAAATGAATTTATCCTGTGATTAACCTCAAAACATGTTACTATGATCGATGTATTTCTCGTTCATATATTCAGGTTATTTTCTCTGGAAATAGTATGCAACACAATGGCGGCACTTTTTATACGTTTTACAAGTAGAAGTCAATTTCTGAAGTTGGCATGAGTTTGTTCTGTATGAACATCACTGGAAGAGAGTGTACAGTGGGAGCGCATGTCGACATACATATATAGAGGAATATTCTCGATAGGTTGATGAAAGGCTTTATCAATGCAAACGTTGCAGTATATGGAGACAATAGCGTCGAGTGGCAAGCGATGTCAGAGACAGAGAGAGGCAGAGAGGCGGAGGAGAGAGAGAGAGAGAGAGAGGCCTAGGTCTAACCAATGTGTATGCTTAGCATTCCCTCACTCAGACGGCAAGATTAGTGCTTTCATTCTGCGAGATTAGCTCGTACGCGAGTGTAACTTTATCCCTAGGAAATTCCACGGCTTTATCAGATGGAATATTTTGACATTACGTTTCTGGCAGTTGTAGGTCTCGGCTGTAGTATACTTCGATCTCCCATTGGTTTTATAGGTTATATATTACACAGGGTGTGACGTCTAAAACGAGCCACTTTATTTTCTCCCTTAATTGGGAATAATACGGATAATATTTTCTGAAATACTGATATTATACTGAAAGAGGATCGTGTTTAGTGTCGATTATTAAAGAATTCTCCGGATAACATATTTTTTGCACGGAAACGAATATCGTTGTATAATTCGCTGGCCTATTTGATGGGATATCCTGTATATTATGTATTATAATATTATTATATTATTATTATTATTATGTGTATATTATATGGGAATTCTTTTCTGTTCCACTAAGAAGTGGAATCTTAGATATCGCGTTACAAGTTCACCGTATTCCGCATGTCGATACTTCGATACAGTGTCGAACTGGAGTCGACGTCGCCATTATTATCGGAAAAGCATCCTACAACGTTGACGTATTTCGAATGATGTACTATTTTCTCGTACTCCATATTTCAATGTCTACATTCAATATCCCCTTCCATACTTTTTTAACAATGGATTTTAAAGTACACTCTCATAGTCTGGCGGAACGCATAGAACTAATATGCATTTCCACGAAATGAGAATTCGACGATTCCAGAATCCGTCGACTGCGAATCCACGTTTTAATTCCTACGAAATTAGCTTACCGTAAAGATACACGGAATAACGACGGAGAAGGGAAAACAAGTCTGATATTACTGGGTAAAAATCCTCGCGTAATAGTGTCTGGTGATAATATTCCGAGTATCTCGTTATAGTGCGCGCGTACGAGGGCCTTTCTTTTTTTTCTATAGTTCCGGGCTTCCAGGTATCCAGACATCATGGCTTCCGTCCGGTGGTTGCATACACACAGGATGTCTCGTTAAAACTCTGAGATCTTTTTTATGAAAAGTAGTCAGTGTTTCTCCTGAATACACGCGGCGTGTGCCAGTTTGCCGATAAAAGTGTGCGCCATTTAGATGCAGACGAGAACTATTTTGGTGCACATTTGATATTATCCGCAGACAACAGTCTGTCCCAGATGCGTTGAATAAATGAAATGTAGAATAATGTGGAATAATATACGATATATAATTGATGGTATACGTGTAAGTGAAAAAAATATGTAGAACAATCTTTGTTCCATAATAAAGTTCAGCTCGTGTTTTCCGCACGATCGATTCCCCTTTTAATTAGAGAAAATGGAGAGCCCTGGGTATCAGTCGAAGTTCTTTCTCCCCGGAGAGGCGTTCAGGAAAGTATTAGCGTACGAAATAATTGTGACGCGTAACGCGAGATTCGCTCGGGCGAACGTAGATCGCGATAACGATAAGCGTGATAAAAATTGTTACTTCGCGAGTAATGTGTTCATTATTCAGAAACGTGAAGTTTCTAAATCGCGATACGACATATCTTCCTACATAATGTTTCCATGGATTCATCTTTCAATCCGGAATACTAATATATTGCTATAATAAAATCATGATTTTCTCTCAGAATCTTGAATGATAATTTTACTTATGATTTTGTATAATTAACGACATACGTAGTTTAAATTCATGTAGGACGTTTCTGGCGAGGGAAAGGGATGTACACTATTAAAGCGACACACGATTCGCTGAAAAAATACGGTGCTTTATTCTCTATTAATAAAATTATAATCGATAGTTCTTAAAGACGAAGATTAAATTAACGGCGAGAATGCCTCGTCCATGGATCCTTCGGATGCGCAGTTCTGCATCAAAGACGAGGAGTTCGACATTTCCGCGACGATCTCGGAACCAGCGCCATTTCCGGTCCCCGTTCCCGTTCCTCCAACGTTTGTCCTGCCGGTAGAAATGGTACTTCCGTCTCCTCTTCCCGGTGGTTTAATATCTTGCGAGGCCTCGTTTGTCCTCGATTGTTGATTTTGCGAGTTAATCTCGTTGTAAACCAACTCCTGAATCTTCAGTCTGACAAACATCTGTCTATCGAGTGGTAAACTTCTTAATGGACTTCTGACACTCATTAGAAAGTGGTAGGTGTCGTCCTCCTCTTCCTGCGCCACTGCTAATTTCTTCTGAAGATTCTCGAGTCTCTTCCGGTCGACATCCGCGTAATCATTCTCGATCGCATCCATCAACGTTCTCTTTCTACCGATCTTATTTAATTTCGGTGGTTGCATCACTTGATGCAAACCATCGTCATTAGACAAGAATGTTTGACATGAATCACCGTCTAAATCGTCGAATTGAGTTTCTTCGTGACCTTCCAGGATATCGATTTGCGGCTCGATCTGCGTCCCTTCCGGTGACGAGCGAAGGCCGGCCGAGCAATTCTGCGAAAGAGTGCAACCGATCACTCTGGAATTCATTTGATCCCGTAGGAAGAACAGGCTCTTGAACCAGACCCATTTTGAGTCCTGCTCGTTGCCACCAACCTCGCACTTCCCTCGATAAGACTTTTTCAGCTCGTTTCGGAAATTGTCTCTTAAATGTTTCCATTTCGACTTCGCCACTTCCGCTGGAAAATGAAAAATGGAAAATAGCTTTTTATTCCTTCTAGTCTTTCTAATCGATTCTAGCGCGTAGACGTACCGTAGACGCCTACCGCAAATTGCATTGCGCATGATGTTTGCCGCGAGGACATTGATCCTTCGGGCAATGGGGACTCGGAAACTAACATTAAACGTTTGACGGGAACTCAATTTTGGCGGAGATTAATAGTTTCTTATTGGATAATCTAGTTTTGATTTACTGACAGACGATACATTCTACAGGAGGGAATTATCTTTCTTTTGATGTTGGGGTTAGAAGTATCCGATTGATCTTCCGTGGAAATGCATTTCGATGGTTGAGTGGTAGTCGCGAGCATTCTATCAGTTATCGAGCCGTTCGTATCTTTGGGAATAAACTGCAGTCAGAAAGAGAGATGGAGAGAGTAAACGCAATGCGACCTCGCGCGGAGAACACGGCGAAAACCACCGACGCAGTCGTCCCGGTGAGTCTTTTAGCTATCGACCTTCCACCGGCAGCCAGTCTTCGCGTTCGATCTCCCGTAAAACTCTCCTATCGCGATGGATTTCCTCTCCTCCAGTTAAAGTACGTCTAGTGCTCTTCCAAGAATTTAGTATCCCTCTGTTCTCCGATAGCATCGTTTTATACGTAAGGAAAGCACGACGAACTTTTCGGTCTTTATAAAAGATTTGGATCGGCCGGGGACTGAAAGGGTGGGGGCCTTTCAGTTTGTTGATACGCGCGAAAGTATACCCACGCGTGCGGATCAAGTGATACGCGTATTATTCGCTCACCAAAGAGTGATCCCTTGACCAACAAAGCGGGTAAACAAGTGTGATACCAGCCAAGGTGTGTGCGTAGAATCAAATCACCGATGTTTGAAATTAATATAGAAGAAGGACAGCTTCGAAATGAGGCTATTGGCCAAGGGATAATTTTTAGTTGCGCCGACTGTACGAAAAGGACGTGTATACTTACTGGAGACGTCACAGGCCCTGGCGATCTCCCGCCACATCTTTAGTATAACATCTCGATTGTGATAATTAACATTCTTCTGGTCCCAGATAGCGGGCCTGGCGTGCACCTCCGTGATCAGTCTCTGCAGATCCATCGTCATCGCGTTCCTACGGGAATTGGCGTTGCATCTCCTGGAAGATCGCTTGCCAGGTCTTTCACGGGAATCGAGAATCGTGATGTCGGAGCCGACGGAGGAGGTAGCTGCACGCGAGGTGCCGCTTCCTCCGGCTCTTTGCGATCCGCCGGTTTGTGCCGGCTTACTCGACTTCTTAGTATCCGGATCCACCCGCGAAACCTTCTCCGCCGTCGCTTTCCGCGATTCCTCGCGTTCGTTACTCGGCTTTGTTACTTCCACGAGGTTGTCGTCGGTGGAAGTCAAGCAGACGGCGACGACGTCGTCGATACTGTTCCGGCGTTGTCGTCTCTTCTTTTTCCTCTTGCGCCTTGCGACACGGCAGGTGGCCGTCGTCGTGGAGGAGCTAGCGAAGCCGAGTCGAGCGGAGGAACGCAAGCGGGAAAAAGTATCCGGGGCCTTTTCCTCCTCGGCTCGTGCATGCGTGCCGGCCTCGTCCATACACGGCCGGTACACGCGGAGTCACCTTACGAAACGCTAACCTGACGGTAGCCAAATGGTAGCCAAATGGTAGCCAAATGGTAGCCCGATGTGCCGAAACACCGGAGAAGGACAACGCGATTGCGATCACCTTTTTCTCGTGTACGGTGTATGCGTGCAGCAGGTACACCCAGAGACCGAACCTTTAGTCGGAGAACCTCGTCTTCGCGCTCGGCACCGCTCGCTGCGTCTCGTCCCGGCTCGGCTCCGCTCGGCCCCGCTCGACTCAGCTCGACTCAGCTCGACAGAACCAGCGCGCCACCGCTTGCGAACCGCGATATTCGCAATATTCGCGATATTCCGCTCCTTACCGACCCACCTCCTCCCGTATCTTCTACGAACACTGCCCTCCAACCTGCCCGGACCACCACAGGCTACCGTCTCCCGCCCAATCCTCTGACAATGTCTCGACGCGTATCTCACGCCTCTTTACTCCGTATCAGGGAATCCTTCTTGTTTATAATCCAACGAAGAGCTTTTTCTTTAGCGTATCCTTTACATCCACACATTTGTGAACATTCCGGAAGTTGGGACACTCGACGGCATCGAAATTCGATCCTAAAACCCGACGAGAATTACGCTTTACTAACTTAACTCGTGCGATTCCTAGGTAATATCGTCTTCGCGCATCCGCTCGGTCATCCGCGGATAGTTTCGAGTCGAACGTGTTCCCTCCACCTCGGTCAGCTTAAAATCCGCGACTCACCAATTCTAAATTCTGTACACAACGACGTGTCTCTAATTCGCAATGTTGTTGTAAATCAATTAGCAGAGTAAAACAATAGGCAAGTAGTTAGGTAGCCGGTACGCGATGAAGCACACAAGTCGATGGGAGTCGACGCGACTCCGCTCGGCGTGGCTCGGCTTGGCTCGGACCACCTCGAGTCGTTTCGATCTCCACGCGATGACCACCATCGAGCGCCTGGATGACGTTTTCTTCGGAGTATTCACCTTGCCAAGATACATTTCTATTATTCCATTTTTCCCAGAAAATAGCTCCCACTCTGGATTCCACTAAAGAATCGATGCATTGTGCGCAAAATGATAATTCGCAGATAAGACTCGGAGCTTCAGCCCAGACCTAACCCATCATTCCAATCTTGTTAGAAGAACTTTGAATACACGGCGTCTTAAGTTAAAATGATTCCGAAACCAAAACATTTAAGCGAATAACGGCGAGTCATCCGACGCAGTTTCTTTCGTTTCGCAATCATCCGAAGAAAATGTATTTTCAAATCTTGTTAGAACACCGCCGCTAATGAAACAGGTGCTAAATGCTTGTCGATCGTGATAAGCGAATTAGCACACAGCGAAAAGTCATCGAGAGGCGATGTGGAAGGCCTGTTTCATCGAATGTAATTCGTTTTAATTACACGCGTATTCCGTTCGTTCTGTCAGCTACCGATTTAATCGAGGTATTATGTCAGTTTTGTGGTTTTCCCACGATAATCACGTAACACGGCACTTGTATAAAGTATTATTACGTGGCAGGTTCGATCTGCGTACATTCGGCGCACTCATCCCTGATCTCGATTCCGTAATTGATTTGCACATAATTGAATGTTTTTAATTGGATCCGTTGAAAAGGATGTCGATGTGGTAAAATATACCTTGAGACATAATAATGTACATTTTGTATGATATTTGTGCGCCTATCGGAACGCAGACGAGCTGAGCGGAAAGTAGTTCTGGTGTCGCTACATCCGGTGTGGTAATTGGGTATCTATAGTGGACTACGTCCTGATGTCTCCTGAGAACAACCGATCAATTTTGATGGAACTATTTCTATGCAGATTTCGCAAATCCCCTTGCGCCTCATGGATAACCGATCTACCTCCGATCCTCTTTGGAAACTTAAGTAATATAATATAAAGCACTGCTATTACGCGCGCTGAAACTTCCAAGTAAATGCGTTTAGTAAAAGGAACTTTCAGAAGTACATTGAAACTTAAGTAGATAGAACCTAGAGAAACTCACTGCCAGGTTTCATTCCCAAATAGCTATTCTCTTTCGTGAAATAATATTCAACCTGGGTAACTTGACCTATCAACGTTCAAGAAGGACGCGCAGCAGTTGTTAACCCAAACTTATTTGAAGCACATAATCGAAAAGTTAGATGGGAGACTTACGAATTCAGTGTTCCCGTAAGGTTTGCAGAGTTCACTTGGGAATACGATAGAGTTACGAACTTACTGCAGAATGCAACTCTGCACGTGCTGTTAGGTTCTGCAAAGAAGGTACTTCAACATGCAATATGGTCCTAGAACATGTTTAGGAACCATCTACCATCGATTTGGATCATCTAGGACCGAAATTGGCGACTTTGATTTTTTGAGAATTTTTGAAGGTATACCCCTTCACATTTTTTCGATTCTGGGTCGACCCATTTTTTGGCCAAAAAAATTTTTAAACCGCTTCTTCCGACCCAAAATCGTCCTAGAATATGTTTATACATCATATACCATCGATTCGGACGGTCTAGAAGCGATTTTGGCGACTTTCATTTTTTGAGAATTTTTGAAGGTATACCCCTTCACATTTTGTCGATTCTGGGTCGACCCAATTTTTGGCCAAAAAAATTTTTAAACCGCTTCTTCCGACCCAAAATCGTCCTAGAACATGTTTATACATCATTTACCTTCGATTTGGACCATCTAGGAGCGATTCTGGCGACTTTGATTTTTTGAGAATTTTTGAAGGTATACCCCTTCACATTTTTTCCATTCTGGATCGACCCATTTTTTTGCCAAACAAATTTTTAAACCGCTTCTTCCGACCCAAAATCGTCCTAGAACGTGTTTATACATCATTTACCATCGATTTGGACGGTCTAGAAGCGATTTTGGCGACTTTCATTTTTTGAGAATTTTTGAAGGTATACCCCTTCACATTTTTTCGATTCTGAATCGACCCATTTTTTTGCCAAACAAATTTTTAAACCGCTTCTTCCGACCCAAAATCGTCCTAGAATATGTTTATACATCATATACCATCGATTTGGACCATCTAGGAGCGATTTTAGCGACTTTAATTTTTTGAGAATTTTTGAAGGTATACCCCTTCACATTTTTGCGATTTTGGTTCGACCCATTTTTGGACCCGAAAAATTTTGAATCCACTTCTTTCGACCTAAAATGGTCCTAGAACATCATTAGGCATCATATACCATCGAATTGGACCCTTTACAACAAAAAGTAGGAAAATAAAAATTTCGACCATTATTGGAGGTATAGAAAATGTTCAATAATCATTTCAATCTGAAAAAGTAGGTGTCGCATTATTTATTCGACGATAATTTTTGTAACAAACTTAACGTCAGCGTATCAATCCTAGAAAATACAGTATATCTGATAGAATTAGTGTAGTATTTGTTGGTTGATTGTTTCGAGTGCCTTTTCAAAAAGAAAAGCAGTCTCGCACTCGACAGATCCAAGGCACATTTCTCGAATACGATCCGGTCTCGGGATCTGTTTGTTGATGTCATCGAATACCTTTCTGAAAATCAGTAATCCCCGGCTCTCCACCATGTCCATAACTCGTTGACGGAAGATCAGATTGATCACCTTCATCACGGTGTTCAATATCGGGTCGATTTTGTGTCCTTCGAATCTCAAATCGAATTTTCTACAATATTACAATCAATTGATTAATATCATTTCAATTTCGAGTAGTTTAGTTTGGTATATTGAGTCTCTTTTTAATGTGCTTCAATATACGCGTTCTATAGACAATTTCAAGATGGCCGACACACATCATACAGCTGAATTATTCTTTTGTGTGACTTCCTTTATATTTTCGAAAATCATTGCCCTCGTAATTGAAGCACATCGTTGAAGATACGTATCATCGATTAGAAGTTGTTATCTAGTAGATGCTTCCATGCACAGAATGTGTGACACTGAATTCTTATCAAAGCCGTACGGCTATGTGAAAGCGTTATCCAATTAGTTATCGAGGTGCTTGGGAACGTGAATTTTGGCATAAACAACAGCCTTAAAGTGGAATACAGGTTAGGAGAGAGGTAATTACCGGACTGAAGTGAATTTCATCGAGTCCAGATGAAGTTGATAATTTTCAAGGTCGACGGTGACTACGACTCGGGCATCGGCGTCCTTGAAGCGTCCGTACACGTCACCGGTTCTTTTCAGGAGCAAGTACTTGAAGGCGTACCGGTAGTTGAACTGAAAGTAATCACTCCTGGAAATTATTTCTTCGCTATTCAATGAGCCGTTTGAATACCAGACGACACGATTGGGCTTCTCCTGTTCCACGTCGAAAAATGCGAGCGAATCTGGCAAGGAACTTCCATCTCAAATTTTTAAAAGGCGATACAAACCCGTTCGTTTAATAAATATCATTCTTTTCTACGTTCGTTTGAAGTGCGATTCTTCGCATTAAAGGAAACGAGAAGGAAGTAAACGTACTTGATATTTTCGCATTTTTCGAGCGCATTTTTGCAAAGACCCGTGGCACTCAAACGGTTGGAATCTTTATACAGCTTAATAATTCTCCATAAATCTTCATAGATTCGTTCGCAGTAATTAATCCAGAATTCGAGTCTCACTTATCATCACGCAAACCGAATTAACAAAATGAACGTATAGGATTTAGATAATAAAATTCTTAAATTATGATTTCCTCGCTAATTATGAATTCGTCCGAACTTTGAGTCTTTATACTTACATCAAGGACACTCCAGCCGATGTTCATGGCCAAAACCAGACGCTTCTGTTCCTTGTTTGTGTAAGTTGCGATTACGTCTTTCGTGCGCTTCATGTTTGCCAACTCTTGCATCCATCCTTCGGTGAAGTCGATGTTGCCTTTCAGTTTTCCTGGCTAAGAATCGATTACGATTAATTATTAACAAACAGTTAATAATAATAATGAACCGTGTTTGAATCTGCTTAATTCTCATTGGTTACTTATGCTACTGAAAATTACCAGAGGCAAAACTCGTTCGGAAAAGTCCATCAGTTTCAAGGGATCCATCCCAGTTTCGATGATGATTACCCGAAGGAGCGGCAGGAAGGCATCGAAGATATGATCGATCTTCGCCGAGTAAATCGTTTTCTCCAAATCGATGTCCTTTCTATCGATTCAAAATACTTGTTACGCGTATGCAAACTTGTAAAGTAAAAGAATAAAAGGATAAAAGACCTCTTAATTGAAGTAAAAGGATATTTATAAAAAACGTAATCATTTAATTAATTAATTAATTAAATCAATTATAAATTAACCGAATCTTGCGCATCTTGAATTAAACTTATTACGTTTTCCATGATTTACTTCGATTTCGAGGAAAACTAACGAAACTTGGCGGAAAAATCGAGAGACCAACATTGCAGAGGGCGAAAAGAAAATGCAAGGAAGGAATTGCAAATATGTAATAATTTAGCGCGTTATCAAATAATCGAAAGTAACGGATCTTGAATTAGACTTATTACGTTTTCTATGATTATCCATTTACTTCGATTTGGTAGAAAATAGAGAAACTTACGCAGGGGCGGGGGAAAGCGAATGACCCCCATGGCAGAGGGCGAAGAGGAGAAGCAACGGAAGGTATCCAAGTTGACCAGCAGCCATGTCGAGGTTTAGAAGTCGATCGCGAACGGTCTGACTCGTTTGCACTGTGCTGCTCTATTTTTATTGTCATATTCCGCCTATCTTGTTGCATCTTATCGAACCGTTGATTTCAAGATGCGATAATACTTTTCTTTCGTTGTCCGACCAGAAGCATACATAATATTCGGTGCGGTGATACGAGTGCCGATAGGTACACTCGCCTTCAACATTACGCGATTACGGAACTTAAAATATTCACCGAGTACTCGGACATATTGGGTCGAGGAAAAGGCTTGTTCATTTGTAAATAGAAAGCGAGTTTTATTCCAATTTGTGTATTAGGGGTACGAGAAGATAAGTGCGGATTCGAATGACGAGTTAACTCGACATCCCTGGTTTACAAGTTAAAATCCGAATAGCGAGAGCCGTTCGAAAGTGGCAAAGGAATATATTCATTTATTAACATATCTGTTATACTTGTGTTTCTGTAATTGAGGAAATATTTATTTCAGCGATTTTTAGTCCCATTTGTATCCACGCGATATTTATTTCAATTTGTATATATCTGTTTCTATAATTGAAGGTACATTTATTCAGTTGGTATTAATTCCAATTTGTATAGTTTTCTTGTTATAATTGAAGAAATATTTCCATCATTTTCTTTATTCAATAATGTATCCTCCATTTTGACTCATAAGTTGCTTTTGTCTTTTATCATTTAGTACAGCTTCGTAATTGCAGGTTCATTAAAATCCCTCCGTTTCCCCGCAAAAAAACTGACAATATATTGGTTCATCGTCAAAATAACAAAATAAATCTTTCAATCGATGTAAACAAGTATTTGTCGTAAAAAAATAAGAGCTGTCGAGGTGATACGTAGGGACGATTAAGCAAACAATTATCCTTTGTTGGGTGGATGATTATTGATTGTGGATATAAAAAATCTTAGGCGAGATAATGAGATAATCATCGGCGAGCGTCGTATATTTAATATTTCATAATCATCGCAAAACACTGCAAAATCAGAAATTGATTCTGTACTGATTAATCCGCAGTGATTGATCGCAACTCGTTATACCATACACATGTTTTTATTTCTTATTATTTTGTATTATTTTGTATTATTTTTTACAAACTTATTTTTCCAATCTTTAAAGTGAATCGTAGTATTTCAGAACACAAACACTGATTGGTGATTGTTCAATTACTATCTTACTATCTTACTATCGCTATATTATTAACAAGTATTTATTATATCTTCGCGAATAACTGTGATTTGAGACGTTATTTTTGAAAGTGTTGTAAGTTCAGTTTTTATGAAAACTGAATTAAATATAATGTTTCAGTACAGAATAATATCACCTTTCTATCAGTTATGATATTAACATTCGAAGAAAAAATGAAATTGTACCATTTCCAAAAATAACGCTTCATTTAATATCTTCGCTGATAACAGATATTGAATGCCTTCATGAATAACAGATATTTACAATGAACGAGATTTGATTTTTACAATGAATGATTAATTATTAATAATTATATATTCTTAACACATGCAATCTAGGGTTTCTCGACATTAAGATTTACTTCAGTTGTCGATGATTCAAAATTCAATAAAAAATAGTAAGTGGAGTTAAATCTTAACGTCGTCTTTCAGTCGCCACTCGAATTGTTGCAAAAAACTGAGCGGTGACTGAGACTTGCCTTTCGAGTGCAAAGGGTTAACATTCGGATGGAAATGTCGCGACGCGTATGTTGTTAATTATACTTGACGTACAGAGAAGGGGATGTAGTAGGTCGAGGAAGTTCCATGTTTATCTTGTCAAAGTAATGTTGAACTTCAACGGCGACATTTTTCTCGATGGACTTTCTAAGCATATTCTTGAAGAGGGGAATTAAAATGTTGGTCGCAGGTGTTACAAGCCATTCTACCAGGTCGTTGCCACGAATCGATACGTCAATAGACCTGCAACAAACCAGATGCAAAACACCCTTTTTCTCGAACCAATCACACGGTAAATTGAATAACACAGTAAACGATGCGGCAGAAGAATGATGAAACAAAAATATTGGACGCGCATCGGATGCGATAGCACCAAATAAAATAGTAAAGAATCAAAATAAAATGTATAAAGGAATCACGATATTATAATATTATATTTATATTATGACAGTATGAGAAGACATTTTGAATATAGATAACATTATATTATTACGATGTCAATTATTATATTGTTATAAAGAATATTATGATAATATTGAAGTAGTTGGTGATGGATAGTTTTTCGTAAACGAATAAATAATTCTAGCAGAATTATAATTAGCAGAAATGTGCGGTTTTTCGAGTTAGATGTTCAGAGATATTTAGGGTGGAATACTTACTCGATGTACAGAACGTCCAACTTTTTAAGGGTGATTTTGTAATTAGAGAGATCACACTGTATTCTGACAGCAGCGCCCAGTGATTTTACCACCGCGCTGGCATCTCCGTTGAAGACTTGATTCAGTGCGTTTAGTTGATAGACATACGATGCCTGGAGAGGACAAAAGTTGATTTCTTATATTTCTTATATTTCGTTCTCGCAGACATGTTTTCTATTTAATGCTCTATAGCTCCATGTAACTTTGAAGTCACGTACTTATCTATCCGTATCTTTCATTTCATTTGATCTTTTTCGTTGCAATAATAATTATAAAAGTATGCGCAACGATCGTCTCCTTTTTCGGTGCGTTTAAATAATCTTTACTATTTTCGCGTTTAGAATCGCGTTTAACTGCAATATTTTTTATGGAATGTAATCTGATACTTGCGATTATTCTGAAGTCTAATAATCTTATCCTAACGAGTCTAATAGATATGTTGGATATATTTTATATATTTAATATTATTGCATTTAATATTTGTAATATATGCTATATATTTTTCTTACCGATATGTTGTTAAACTTGAAGCCAACATCGACATCGAGAACTTTGTCCTTGTAGGTGAAAAGTGCGTTGCCGTTGCGCTGAAGGCTCGAAAGTTGAACCAACAATCCCGAATGCAATTTAAGTGTCACCACGCGATGCAAGATAGGCAGGAAGGGTGGTGCCTGCGAATATTTTCATTCTTAACTTTGAAAATATAGTAATCCACTATTTCTAAAGGAATAAAGAAAACAAAAATGTAATCGCCTACTGTGGCTACATTCACGCCACGAAGGAATCAACTGCACGGACTGTACACGGTGAACTTAAGTCGAGCGAGATAAGGGAAGATGCGTCGAGCAGTGTCTAACACCAAAGCGTTGTCCCACTTTCGATTTCATTTAAGAAAGCGATGCGACCTACGTGAACTAATAGGTAGCATAGTTTCACCGAAATAGGGTCACCGATAAATTCGGCTCTCCTCTTCACTCTCGCTTTCGTTGATTTCCTTCTCGTCCCGTTTAACTTTCATAAAAGTGAATCGTACGATTCCAATTTTACTTTCGATTACCTTCAGTCTACGGTGAGTTCTAACTCGCTAACGTCACCCCAGTTCCGTGTCAAATAAAGGTATACCTACGTAAAGTGGAACATCGATTGCGTAAACGCAAGAATTGAGAAAGAATTGTTATCAATAAAGTGCTACCGTTTTGCGATAACCCCGTGCATTTAAACAATGTGTGTACAGAAGCATATCTTTGATGAACGAGGAAGATATTAAGTAGATAGATTCTAGAAAACTAGATCTGATTGAAGTTCACGATGCTGTACAGTCGCTGCGGACGATTCCTTTACAGTCTGAAGTTGGTCACAGAAAATCTTCCCAGATATAATTCCTCTTGAAATCATTTTCTTAAATCGGTTTCTTATGGGCCTTCTTTTTCAACAGAATTATATTATTCCGGCAGTATTTTGCCGTAATTGACTACCGTGGCTAACTTCGTGCCACGAGAGAATCATCCGCACGGATTGTACGCGGTGAACTTAAACGAAGCTAGACTTATCGAGCGTATCGAACCACGCAAAGGTGCCGATAATAATATCGTGTTTTATCTGCGATCGAAAACGGTAATCGCGCCAAGGCTATGCCACCCGGTTATCAAAGCCATCGGTGTAAGTAATAGATCACGATAAACAAGAAAAATATCTGCTACTTATTTACCTACAGGTATATTGTAACGATTATGTAAACCAAATATTTTTAATGAAAACGTCGCATTCCGAGTCGCCCTATTATTTTGTACTCGAACCTGCTAAGCTTAATTGTGTACTGTATAGTTCTGAAAAGAAGGCACGAAACTATGGCAATATCGCATAAATAAGTGTGATACAATAATTTATGGGAGAACCCCATTATAACGTACAACCTTATGTAATACATAATATATAACATATGTAATCAATCAAAGATCGAAATTCGAACGTGAGACTTAAGTGACGTGGTTCCTTGTTCTAGATCTATTCAGTGTTTTACATTTTTATTTTTATACACTTCAACCCGAATAATTGATAAATCTCAGAAGTCACAGCAAGCGGAATTAATATCGTTGATTAACATGTTTCCGCGTCGAGATTCGGATACGAGATTTACGAGATAATATCGACGATTTTATTCCATCAAACAGCGCCAAAGTACCACAATTAAGATACGAATATTGGTGAACTTTTTCAATCAAGAATTTTTCTTATTCAAGCAAGAAACAATACTTGCGCTCTTCCGTCGCTTTAACCCTGTCTTTACACGTTGTCCTTTAACCTCTTAGCTACGGCTGGACTTTCCGCGGCGCTGTATCTATTCTATTTCTTTATACATTTTCATGTAAAGAGTTGGAAAAAAAACATAATAAAATGATATACCCGAAAGCCACTATGGTGGCGTACAGTAGTTAAGAGGTTAATTCGCGCATACTGTTTTGCGTTGTTTTCTTATCGCGGAAGTGGTGTATCGTTGAGGACGTTGACCCCGGCATGTCGGAAGTTTTTGAACCTCGCAGGGTGAACGCACTGCGATTACCTTGGCTGGGATGCCGAAAGTAGGTCTAACGAGTAGGTGAGGAGGTCACCGGCCAATAGAGGCAGAGGTGGAGGTCGAACTCTTCCCGAATTCGGCCTCGGTTCGGTTCAAGTTCAAATTGGTCCGCTGGCGTTACCTTGGCCCGGGCAAATCCCAGCAAACCCGGCCAATCCGACCGAAACGGAGTCACGCCGGGCGACGAGTTGACCTCGCTCTCCGCGATTTTCTCTAACGGGGTCACCCAACGATTCAATTTCTCCTTCCCGCTCCCGAGATTCACAATTTTGCGGACACTTTACCTTCGATCGCTCTCAAGTGTGTCGTCGCGCGAAACTAAAATCGGCAATGACCTCCTGACACGTTTCTTGGAATCGTAAAGAATGAACTCGAAAAATACCGCCGCTTTGATTCGTCCGCAGTTCGGTTCAGTTGGGGACAGAAAAGCGAGCGCGTTTCGCACGCCGTAGCTATTTTAATTGGTGAACCATTGCGCTTTGCATTTATATATTTTGCCACGATTTAAATGTATTCCAATGTATACTGCAACTGAGACTTCTGCGATTCATATTCGTATCTCAAAGTATTTATTTTCTTGTACTACGTAAATTTTAATTTTACTTTTTGTCTCTTTTTGTTTTTTGTATTTTATTATTTTATTATTATTGTATTACTCATTCAAGCGTACTATATGTATAATTTGTTTTTCTCAAAGGTGTTTGCCGTTAATATATATAAACAAATAAATAAATATATCATTAGCATTAACAGATTTGATCAGAAGATAAACAGATGTCAATTAGAAGACTAAATGTTTCAATAAGAACACAACATCCAAAAATCACATTTTCGTTCGTTTCTCATTAAAACACAAGGATGGAGTCTCAGCAATGGTAATCGAAAGTGAAATCCCAGAAAGTGTCATTGAAAATTCACTCTCGCTTTTATCGAAGGTTTAAAACCCGTAGGATTCACTTTCGTCGATCTCGAAGCTCATCGCACGTTCACTTTCGTTCCGTGACCCCAAAACCCACTGATCCGAAATCTCGCTTTTGACCCTGATCCCTAGCTTTCTCCAAAATGCCATGACACGATCGGTCTACCATAGCTGAGATCGGTAACAAACATAAAGTAGAAGATCGAAAGGTTTACCCACCACCCAGAAAGATCGCTGCACGTCTGGTATTCCGAGCGGGTCCAGTTTGTTGTCGATCATAAACTTGGAGATGTAGGGTTTCGCGCGATCTATCAGGTCGCTGAGATCGACGATCACAGCATCTTCGTTGAGATCTCTCCTGCGATCGTTTGAATTAATTTTAACCGGTAATCATGTTTTCTCTTTCATTTAACCCTTAGACGACATTTTATTTAACCCTTTACATTCGAGTGGAGACTCTTGGTCGCCACTAAGTTTATTGCAACTACCGAGAAGTGATATTAAGATTTATTCCAATTATTTTTTGTTATTGAATTTTAAATGATCACCAACGATGTAAATTGGATTAAATTAATTCAATTAAATAAAATTAAAAACGAATTATCACCAATTCGAACTATTAAGTGTATCGGAAAGTAATCGGGTATTTTTCACATACTTTATGACACTATTTATTTTTTCATATTAAACCTTTGCACTCGAAAGGCGAAACTCAGTTATCACTCAGTTTCTTGATGTAATTCGAGTGGCGACTGCGAGTGCTAAGTTCACTGTTCAGACACAGTGACGGGTTACTCTGACGAATATATTCGCCAAATGTACTCCAAGGGTTAATTTCGATTATAATAATTGCTGAAAGAACGAATTCAATGAAATACGTACCAAACGAGTGGCTCGGCCGAAGCCACTGCGAGAGCAGCCAGAATCACACAAAGTACTTTCATCGTCTCTGATTGAAAACAACACTAACTCTAATTTCTGAGGCGAATCACTCTTATAAAGTAGCACCAAAAAATCACCGAGATTGTGGAAGCTTATCGGTGACATCTCGAGTGATGTCAAATACCATTGTTAAACATGATTCGAACTACTGTTGATGTTATCGGCCCTCCTCGAGCCAACTATCCTCTCCCAATAGATCATCGAAGAATAGTTCTGACGCAGTTGTCACTGATAGATGGATATGATAATAGATCAAGTATAATTTCGGTGTGAATTGTCTCGAAACCAGAAATAAGACGGAAAAAATAGTGAGTTGAACAAATTCTCATTAACCCTACATTACGATGCTTCACTGTGACTTCCGTTATTACGAAACTTTCGTAAAATTTACTACTCGAGGATAACCCTAAGTAAATTTAGGAAGTTATAGTTTTATTTACCTTTTGGTACAAATCTTTGGAATAATTACACTTTGGAAGAACTACGGTTTAAACAATAATTGAAACAGTTAATTAACACTGCTCGAAGAATTTTCTATTTTGAGATCATAATTTTAATTTAAAATATGGATTATATCTTTGTTGTAAAGGTAAAATTTATTAACTAATAGTTTCAGGTAAGCGAGTTTTTTTGGGTTTAGTATTTTGTTTATTCATTTATTAACGGGCTCAAACCTTGCGGTTAACATTGTATTGTAAAACAAATAATAATAACAGTAACATTATGAAGAAAATGAGGAAAGTGTGTTTATAATTAAAATTTCAATACTCAATGAAACAACGATATTACAAGTAATAATATTAAAAAATGATTTTAAGCTTCGCTTGCGTTTTTATTGATATGTTAAATGTTTATTGTTTCAGGGTCTCTGCGCGGTGTTAATGTCACCAAAACGGAAGTAAGAAGAGTAAGAAGTTCTCTGGGTAAATAATAATAATAATGATGATTGGCATCGAATATGAATTTATATTTTATAACAGCATTCAGAATTGAAATACTAACCCTTTGCACTCCGTAGACGCCACAATGGTTACACATTTTGGCAACAATTAATTAAAAATGTCTATCTAATTTGAACAAACTGAATCTACGTGTAGGATTTATATTCTAAGATTCATCCGTCCATTGCTACGGAAATGGAACGTTTGTAATTTATTAAGCGGTATCAGAACACGTTTAAAATAAGTCCTGATTTCGCAAATATAATGTTGAGCCGCAGGCAGTGGCGGAACAACAATTTTTTGGCTCTTTCCGACTTTGGGCCTCCTCGCGTTGCGGGTTCCTGCGATATTGCAGTTCCGCCACTGCCGCATTTATAACGGAAATATTCTTCGAGTGCAAAGGGTCAAACTTTGACGTCCGCGCAACGTCGGATGACCTTAGGTCAATTTCCATCGTGCAGTGATCAGTGGCTGTCGAATATCTGATTTTGAGTCCGTCACGTGAGAACGGATTCGAACCAAATGGGCGTATGATTTATTCTAAAAAAGTCTTTCTCAACGATATTATCGACGATTATTATCAAAACGGTTCTCGTTGAGTGGTGCCCTCTGAGCGAGAGTCGTTATGATCGACAAATTTCAAAGTTCAACGGCCCCTTAAATTAACACGCCAAAAGCTATCACCAGTTTTAACTTTCGTTATTAAATACCTAAAAAGTTTATTAAATATGAAAAGAGAAAGAGTTATAATGTGCAAGCAGATCTTATTGATAACCCGAACGTTTAATTAATTTCTGATTATAATTTATATAAACCTGTAAAGCATGTAATATATAATAGTTCTGCGTGACAATATATATATGCATCCTATTATACATTATATATATATATCATATATAATACACATTTACAGTTGCCTTCCGAGGTGCAAAGGGGTTAAACTTCGCAAAAAGTGGATGCTGCGCACAAGTATGATGACGTTCGATCTTAAATATATTCATTTATGACTTCTTTATTTATTTACATAGTTACTTTAATAGATAGTTATTCTATATAGACATACACTTTGTGTACAAAGATAGAGAGACGCGAATATATACGCAAGGAATAATAACTCTATAAAGACATAGTAATAATGCACAAACATATTTTTCGAGGATGGAGATGGTACGGTTGAAAGGCCAAGTCGTTCCTTTGCTATCGTTTCGTATCATGCATTTTGCATTAATTTCGAATACTTAATTATGACTCGAAGCGTCCTGGCGATACGTTAATTGGACTTTGAAGCATACTATCTCTCTATCTAACGGAGGTGCTCAGAAAATAATATATTCTCTCGCAATCACAAAGTTATTGTTCATGAATCGCGATATGATCGTCGAGGTAGCTTAATATGGTTGTTCTTTGAGCAGCTGCCAGCAGGTGATCGCCAATGGTGCACGTGCTAGTCAACAACTTGTTTACGATAACAAACTGAAATCATTAGCCGCGATGTACGTATTTAAATGGTTACTTAAAATACAAAAGAGAAGCAATTATCCTCTAATTATATGCACTTTGTTAAAAACATCCTTTCGCGAATATGAAAAAGTTATTAAATGAAATGATCTAGGCATTACACGTATCAGGTGCATCGGGCGAAGTGTTTAAAATTAATTTTATGATGTAATCGAAGACGAAAACTTTTTAACCCTCTATAAATCAATTTTTTAACGTTACATGAAAATAGTAGGAAAATTATTACTTAAGTAAATGTACTGAAAAAGATGATTGTTGCCTTTACTATAAACTTTAATTTATTACAACGAACAAATTAGACGAAATAAAAGTTAACCTGTTAACCGGGGATGGCGAATTAGCTCCTTTTTTAAACCTGCGATATTTGATCTCGATGTTTACTAATTAAATTAGAATTATTTCACATCAGTTTTGAACTTTTATGCGCATGCGTTTGAATAGTGAACCGCCGAATTCATATATTCGCAGTAAATGTATGAGTTCGATAAATATGTATATCGTGTGAAATGATTTTATTACTAAATTATAAGGAATCGTCCGATGTCGTTTTCTGGAAGAACTTTCCGGTTAGCAGGTTAATAGATGAGCCGTTTATCGCGAAAGTGGTGCAACTCCATTTAAAGTCTGTATTGAAAATTGTTTTTATTTTGACGGCTGACGTTGAATTATAATCAAATTAAAACTGAACTCGATTTTCTCCAAAAGTGGAGTTACATCACTTTCATAATAAACGGCTCGTACAATTATTTGCGTTTGCCTCCAAGAGTACTAGTGGTTCAATGATAAAGAAAGAGGTTGCAAATCTTAAATATCATGTGAATTTATTTTAGTAATAAATTGTAAGAAATCGTGTGATGTCGTTTTTGAGAGAACTTCTCAGTGAACAAGTTAATGTATAATAATTCGCGTTTGTTCCGCAGATGACGAGTTACAATGATAAAGTAAATGTTGCAAATCTTAAGCTTCGACATAAGTATACGATGTCCTTATCTTCTGGACTCGTGTAGGTCCGCCTTATCGTTTATCTTCGCACGTTCGTTGCGGCCTTTCGTGAATTTTTTTAGTGTTTAATTTCGACAGCTCGAGAGCCGTTGGTTACGTTTTATGGTTACGCAAATCTCGGACGATTATCTCGGCAGTCTTGCGTGGCCAATTAAATTCTCTCGAGAAATATTTCAACTTCTATCGCGTCCCTCTTTCAAAGTGTATCATCACATTTTACTGGTTTTATTTACATTCAGTTAGGGAAATTAGTTCTTGACTTGGCCAATTAAAGCTGTGTTGGATATTCCAATATTTATCCTGTCCAGTATCCTGTTCCCATCCTCGATCCTCTTAGTCCGCCATGATTTATTTCCGAGAGTCAACGACTTCATCTACTACTCTTTCCAAATTCCTACGTTCTCCTTTCTTACCTCCATCTTCCTTAAAACAGTTTTTTGCCTCCTGTTTTTTAAAAGAACTAGCCTCTTTGATAGCCATCAATAATATTTCTAGCACTTCCTGCCAATACTCTTCAAAATTAACCAACAAAAAAGGAACAGATTTAGCACTAAAACTACGTTGCATAATGGACGTAATTAAATCGATTAAATTCTTTTGTCCATCCATTCTTATTTTGAAGAACATATTACTGTCCTACTGTTAAGTTCCTTGCGCCTTTTAATTAATGTTAATCATGAATTAATTTCAAGCTAAAGAAACGGCTCTAATTGTAGAACTACCGAACGCATATTCGTTTAAACGTACAAATTTATAAACATATGAATTATTGCCAGAGGATCTAAGTTAACAAATGGATTTAATTATACGCGTGACCAGTCATTTTTACTGTTTTAGTAGTTCTGGTGTTAAATCTGTTCTTTTTGCCAAGACTTTGATAGAATGTTTCGGAACAGCTTTATTTATTGTGTTTATTATAACAGCTGTTTGGACGATTAGAAGGAAACATTTTATATCGCAATGTACGATGCCTCGTGCGATTCTAATCGTAATTATTGTTGCGTTTATGCGCCATCTATTTTGAGGTGAATCGCCGTTGGCCGGAGATACGTAACTCTTCGTAACCGTTCGTAATCGCTCGAAACCACCTACGCGGTCTTCCTCCCTCTTTCTTTAGGTTCTTAAATTTCCTGGCATACCTAATGTACCAGGAAGCGAGGCATGTGGGACATATATGTGCGACGTACATGTGCGAAAACAGTCTTGTTTGTCGGGTTCGATCGTGCGACCTCCAACCGAGATCCTCTCATCCAATCAGAGTCGAAGAATCGGTGGGCGTACGAGCCTTTGTGACGTTTCACTAGAATGTCTCGATTACGAAATACGCTTGTTTTTTATATGTAAACGTATGGCCCCAGAAGTACATCTAAGCAAAGCGAACGTTGTCGCGAAAGTAAACACCACGTGCCAACTGAGAGATATTATATCATTCCCTTCTGAGAAACATTACCCATGTTTTTCCTTTCAAAATCAATGCACCCGATTGTACGTACTTCGTGCGTCCACATTTCCCTCGACTTTTCTTTCCGCGATTATAATTTCTACGTATCGATATAATGCATAATAAATCATGTATCTACGTAGTAAACAAGTAGTATTTGTGTCGTTCATTCATTCGGTTATTAACAGAGCACTTATTATGCCGTAACTGTAAAATACAGCTCAACACCACTAATAGCTTGCCCTTGACTTCCGTTTGCCAAGTGCACGTAGGTACAGTCGCGTTAGATGATTCCTTTCAACATTAAATTGTAATATTACATAGATTTCGGAAGAGTATTCCGCGATGAAGGTTCTTACAATATAACTCTACAGCTCCACGTAACTTTGAAGTCACATACTCGTCTATCCGTATTTTTCAGTTCATTTTATTTATTGGTTACAATAATAATTATAAAAGTACGTGCAACGATCGTCCTTTTTCGGTGCGTTTAAGTAATAATTTCATTACTATTTTCACTTAATGTACCTTCATTAGAATCGCATTTAACTAGATTTACGTTATGCAATTTCCTTTTAGATACGAAGAAAATTAGGCTACAAAGGGTTAACATCTTCGCGACCAAAGTCACACATGCGTGACGGTAGCCGAATTTCGTTTATCATTGAATAAATAACAACGCTGTCTATCGCATAGTCCAGAGGCGCATATTTGCAACACATTGGAAAAGTAGATTCTAATCCATTTTTATTCGATTTAAATCGGAACATGTCGAGAAAATGATTTACATGAAAATTGTGCCTGCGAGTACATTTACCGCGGCTAACTTCAGACCGCAGGACGTATCATCTGCTGCCACTGTACGTAACGTATATTTTCTATACATTACACGTTTCGTAATATATTACGAGATTACTGAATGAATAATTCCACGTCTTTATTTATTCATTAATTCATTATATCGATAAATATTATTATATTTCAAGCGTACAGTCGGCAGCAACGATATGAAATGATAACCGTTGCTCGGGACATGTCTGCACGAACGTGCATTGTACGATGTTTGCAGGGAGGATGGTTCGCGATGTCAAAGAGCAAAAAATCTTATTGCACTTGATCTCCAAGTTCAATGACCCAGCCACTTGAACGTTATACGCCACGAAAGCGGCATATAATATTGCGAGGATTATTATCGCTGTTTCTCTTACTACACAAAAGACCGAGCACCAGGCCAGCCAAATTGAATGATCCCTGGCTGTTTTCATTTTCAATTCTCCATTCAACGCTCTTTCTTCGTGAAACGAACCATAATACGAAGCAACTTTTATCATTGGGAACAAAGATATTCGCGGAAATCAGAAATACAAGAAAGCAGTAACAAGTACAAAATACAGTAGGTAGATAATCACGGTATTGAAGTGTAATGGATACCGATATTTCCACCGTTAGCAAAAATAATGATTCTTTTAATTGTTTTTTAATTAGAGAAAATATCAATCAATCAAATCGAACTTTACTCGATATTTTTACGATATCTTTTTCCTTTTTTATATTTTAAACGTAGTTCTCCGGGTGATAAAACGCGATAAATATACGTAGTAGGCTAACGAGATATTCCAGAGTTATCTGAATCGTCCGCACGTTTTAATCGAAAGAGAAATTGCACTGCGAAAGATAGGATGAAAATCGTCGTCTTACAAGTCGACGGCGATGATTCGTCGGTATCTGCAACAACGATATCGGTATATATTGTTGTACTGCGCGACAAAATAATAAGACGATGCAGAAAACAGTGCGCGGTTGTGGCGAGTAGCGGATAGTGTAAAAGAGTCGATAAATGGTGCGCAGAACCGAGCGCCGAGAATTCCATTCATTCAATTGAATTGGTCGAAAGAAGGATTAACACGTTGAATACCGTTGAATGACGCTGCGAATATTGCTAAAACTCGAATCAAATATATTGCTAATATTTGTAAAATTTTCAATATTTTTAATGCTATGATAACGACGTACAGCAATTAAATATCATAGGGCACTTGAACGGCTTTGTTTTTCGATATTATATACATGTTACAAATGCGTATCGCGAGGTATCGTAAAACGCGGATTCTGTTCGGCAGTCAACGTGTTAAAGGGAACTGCTGGGACAATCGTAGAATAAGATCTTTTTACTTCCACGGTATTTATAGCAAAGAAGAAATTCTCGAGCGTACTGTTACGTTGATATTTCATCGACATATTTCTATCTTCTTATATGGATGGGTCAGTAAATCCGATATAGTATTACAGTATGGTAAAAATTCTCTTGCAAAACTTAATCTGGGACAAAGAGGCACGGCGCGACCTCGAAGAGTACGATGCCACTGAAGAAAATTCTGGCCGCTGAAAAAAAAAACACTTTTTTGACGACACGTGGTAGTTTTACGACGATCTAGGCCAATGATCTAACATGTTTTCGTCGGTTGGTTTCTTTCCCTGCGTTGATTCGACAATCAAGTCGAAGGCTCGACCGCTGGTCCGAGTCTCCTCGACCAATCGAATCGCTTCTCCTCACGAAAACACGTTGCGCCTTTCTCGGGCCCGCGTTAACGTGTGCTTAACGATTCTACGCAATCTTCGCTGTCGTCGCAAATTTTTTATTGAGAAATATATGCGTGTATCTTCGCGCATCCTTGAAATTATCATGAAACGGGTGAATTATTCAGAGATTTCAAAATAGTCCTTTATTCGGGATATTGTAAGCGGAAGGTTGCGCTTGAATTATTTCAGAAAACAAGTATCTAGAAATACTTACGTTAGAAATATGTTTATACAATGTATATTTACTCTGAAAATGTGGTTACGGTCTAAAAAAAAGGCCAATTCGAGTACCAATCTTGAACATGCAAATTCGTAACTTGTATTATAAAGTTTTAATGAACTTCCTCGAGTCGGTACATTGTTTTCTGTGTCAGAACCGTTGCAGCAGAGTGCACATTGCAGTTCGTAGACCCGCTGAAACTTCGGAATAAAGGAACTAACGTTGGAATATATTTTATGAACCTATTAGAGGAGCTTCCATAATATGAGCGACATTTAGATTATTTTTACGCTGCGAGTTCTCGGAAAATATTACCTTCGTTTATTAAAATGTATTGCACTATAATAATAATCCTAATAATAGTAATAAAACCCGAACGTAAAATATTGAGTGAAGAACAACTAATAATGATAATAATAATAACGGTGTTATTATTATAGTAATATTACCAGTAATAATGAAGATTTTAGTATTTTCATACTATTAGGAGTATGCTAGTGTTTTAGTCCTTTTTTCAGTCCCCTAATAAAGTTATTTTAAATTGAAATATTTTCCCGTCGTTTTGTGTTTTTCTAAGGTTGGTATTGAACTTTCTGAAACACCATTTATTATTATTTAGAAGCTCAAGAAGAGTAAAATTGTTGAATACACCTAATAATATTGCACTTAAATTATATTCCATTAAATTTAGTATTACAATGAATTTATACTTTTATGTTATACTTAAATTACTAGTAATAATAATAATAATAATAATAATAATAATACTGTTATTTCAATGTTGTGTATAATAAGACAAGTGAGACACAATATTAGCAAAGATGCGCGAATCACGTGCGCATGACGCGTATTTAGGCGCATTACCGTTTAATCGCACTTTCAAGATGGCATTTACTAGAAAAATACCACCGTGGCAGGTTAAAATTCATATTTTCGCATTTGTTTGTCCTGCGCCGGGTATAGTGAATAGCATTGTGTGTGAATAGATGTGTGTATGTCGCGATGAGTGGTATCTGGTCGGTGAGCGGTTGGTTGATCGTTGGAAGGTTGTTGTCAGTTTAGTTTGGTTGCTCCGCCGAGACGGATGTTCGTACGCCACGATTCACCGTATCACCGTCGTATCACACCGTATCTCGTACTCTGCGTATCGTTCTTTTGCAAATAATACGCGGCAAAACAGTCGACACATGGAGAAAACAAGTAGCACGAGAAGTCCGTGAATCACAGTGAGGTCTTTGCTCGGTCGAGCGTCTATCGCGGCGGGGATTTTTTATCTTTGCAAGCCTGGAGCACACATTTCGTCGGACGCTGACGCATCGCATGCTCTCAAGACCTCGTCCGTGAGTAATCTTTCGTTTCATTGATTTACTGATTTCACCGTTTCGCGTAAACTATGCGTTGTTTATGAATGAAGGAATTAACGCGAAGAACTATGCCGAGTTTTTAGTACGTCGTAAAACCCTTTGCACCGAAACGACTTCATGCTGTAACTGAACGTTAAGAATGAATTTATAGACACAAGAGTGACATCCGCGAAAATAAAAACGCCAAGATGCTCGAGAATTTCGAGATAACGGCGGGATGCAATAATATTATTATTTATTGAACACTGCTCGGGAACCATAGCCATTTGTAAAATGAAAGTAACTGTACACTGAGCTCCGATTTAAGTGCTCGAATAGACTGCATTTGTGTTTCTATACGAATATTATAATGACGAGAACTTTGCTCGAATTTTTTGTTCCACGATGAAGAAAAGAAACTTGTGATGAACGTTGGTTCACGTTTACGGATGATTTACGCGAGTGTTTGACATCTAATAAAATTAATTCATTGTTGAAATAGTTCACGCGTTACAAATACAAGTACTTCGTGTTCAATTCTCGTGTGTTTCATTCTTTAAAGCAATTGTGTCTGTAATTATGAAAGTGGCCTAAGTCACTTTTGCGGAACCGATTAAATGCTTTTTAGGTTATCGTTTTAGGAATCATTAATATATTTATTTGAAGGGGCATAGATCAAAGGTTAGACCACTTTCATAATTAGCGGCACAATTATTCTCTAGACTTTATTTTTCATCCGAAGTCGTGGCAAGGATATCTATGTTTCTACAGCTGCATCTTGTAACATCTTTTCTCTGGTCTTATTTTGGGTTGCAAACGTTGTGTGATGGACATAGATTTCGTGCTTGCAAGACACCGATTTATTTAAAAAGTGTGAAAGATCACAGATTCTCGTGGTCAGTCTACGTTCCAGATTACGTTTACGATATTCACACTCGGAAGATCAAAAATAGTTGGAAACACGGTGCATTCAGTGCCAGGTCCATGGCCAACCGACACAGTCAACTGTCAACCTGGACAGAGGCCAGACACTTTCAGGTTTACGGATATTTCGTTGTTCTACCATTATTCGCCGTTTCGCTTCATTTCTTTGTCTCTTCCTAGAATTCTTTAGTGAAAATGGAAAAGAACGGAGCTTAATTATTTTCAGCATTTATTATTATTAGCAGGAAATCTTAAGGATGCACTGTAAACAGTGTAAATAAATTTAGTTTATTAATCACTCCTTCGTAACTTTTTATAGTTTCGTTGAAATTTTAATCTTCTTAGCGGCAGTTCGTACGGAACTTTTTCGCCATATTGGATGTTCTGTGTAGAAGATGAGAAAAGAATGGAGATTAATTATTATTATGAAATATTGGTAGATTTATATGCAAGATAGGAAAGAATCGAGATTTATTGTTATCGATAATCGGAAGTCTTAATTATAAGATGGAAAAGTAGAAAAAAATTAATAATTATAATGAAATATAGCAAGTTCTGTATAAAGAACAACCAAGACGCAAAAGAATAGAATAATTGATCGAAGTCGTTCAATGTTGGTGTTGAAATCAAGATTATTTTATTCGTACCAACTAGTTATTATTATAAAAGTTATTATTATAAAGCTTTTGAAGTGTCAAACCGAAGAACAACGTAAGATTAATATCTCTATTTAATGCGATATTACAGTAATATTGCAAGTTGATTTATTATTATTTTGCACCAAACGCGAAATTCAAGAGAAATCACTAGGCACAGCTGTCGAAGTTTATTTGCTTACTTGAGTAATAAGCACACAAGGAAATGATTACCACAAGGAGGATGACGTAAAAAAAAAACACGATGATTCGTTTAAGTCGAAGCTATTGTTGTTCCGATTAACGTTGTGAAATAATTGTCCGAATACTTTGTTACCGTGTTGGAGAGGAAAAGAGTGGATACGCGACTGCAAACAGTTTGTTTACTGTCTGCGGATGCACATTTTGCGTCCATAATTCTAATTCTATGTAAACGAACTACGTAAATCGCATTTAGTTATTCAAACGCCGGCGATTCTCGACATTTAATATGACTTGCAATTTACAACATTGCGAAATAGTATAATTTTCGTGAGCGTCCAATCTCAAGGACGCCTTGTAAACAAAATAAACAAATGTAAGTTATGAATCACTGCTCCGTAACTTTGTATAGCTGAATTTCATTTTTAATCTTCTTAGTGGCAATTCGAAAGGAATTCTTTCGCTAAAATGTTTACTTGGTTTGTTTCAATGTCACGCGACAAATTATTACCTAAGCGCTATAAAAAAAGATAATCGTCGTACATAGTTTCATAATTCTTATTAAAATGAAAATATGGAGCGAGATGAAAAACATTGATGGTTGAGTATTGACTTCAAAGTAAGATGGTGTCGCGGAGGGTTAACTGAAAGTGAAATTTAAAATATCTAATTCTTTAATTCGAATAATCCAAAGGATTCATTGGATTTAACCCTTTGACTGGAGAGGCATATATATACGACCAATCATTATTTTTCAACTGAGAATCGCCTCGCGAGTGCAAAGGGTTAAAAGATGTGAGGGTTTCTTCGGTTGTGTACTCGCGAAAGTAGGTTAAGGGGGCATCGCTTACTTGCTTTCTCCGCAAAGCTATCGCTTCTGGTGTCGATATTAATCGACCTTGAAAACCATTACTGATTATTACCGATTAATTAAGTCAGGGAGTTGCACGGCATCTCGGTGATTACGAGAAGTGTGCATTCAATATGTATCGTTGAAGATCAAGGAATTAATAAGAAAAGGAATGATTTAGAAACGTAATCGTAACGGTTACGATCCGGCTTGCAATTAAGGATAATAACTACGGTTGGCTGCACATTTTCTACGCACGTTTCCTATTTGGAAACCAACTGAACCGAGTAGAGGACTAGTTTTTCCTTTAATTATGATTGTGACTTTCCCACACCGGCGATATGTACTTTCGCTGTATACTACGATATTTTTG
This sequence comes from Nysson spinosus, assembly GCA_910591585.2. NCBI lineage: Eukaryota > Metazoa > Arthropoda > Insecta > Hymenoptera > Crabronidae > Nysson > Nysson spinosus. The sequence continues at coordinate 12,767,146 of OU342830.1, read as the reverse complement.
TTGTATTAAGTAGATTCAGGTTTCCTATGTAAGTTGTAAATGGATCTTGGTGATACATAAAGGTGGTGTATTACATAAACGCATTGCCGTCGTAATATCGCGTAATAGCGATTGTCAGCAGGTACATACTCTGAGAATTAACGGTTCGAAGGGGGAAATATTCAAATTTAACGTAATCACGGACACGTTGCGTGGAAGCCTTGAATAGATCTACGAATTCGTTGATATTTAACTACGGATAACCCCCGGATAACGCGGGAATTAGGATTCAAAGAAAGAACGCGTTTTAGAAACCGCGTTATGCGAGACTTGGATTACATACACGGGTTATATCGAAGTCACAATGTGTAAGTCCCGCGTTATACGTGGATCACCATGATTTGTGAACTACGTTATATAATTATGAAATTTGAAAAATTCTGCTTTCAACTAATACCGAGAATTAAATGGCACTGTTATTTCGAAACTGGTTTCAGTTTTACATCTCCGACAAAACAATCGTGCAAATCTGTGACACGAATAAAAATTGTACTCCGTCTTCGAAAACGTGAAGCTTCTGACGTGGAATAATGATCAAAGCGCAAAAAGGTGGACTTTTAAACTCACATTGTTCTTGTAAAATGCGTATGCAACATGCACTTGTTGTTGTTAAATTATCCAACACTTAAAGACATTTCAGAGAGATAGTAATAAAAAGTATATCTTAGAAAATTAAATTTATAACCTCTGGTGATATCTTTGGATTACTTGCAATCCGAGAGAAAATGACGGAATTTTTTTTAGCAGCCATTGCGTAAAGTGGGTTTAATCGTTGCACGATGACGAAATCATTTGGTTCACAAGCTGATGCATAGAATTCAATTTGACGTAGGAAACAAAGATGGCGGACTCTTTTTGTAGAACACAATCGGACTTACGTAAGACGGCCAACTTTAGGAAGGTTATTACTTTGGTTAAATTACGTGAAGAGGATTAGGATAAAAATAGAGAGGAGTTGCATAAAAGTTACGTAACAAGGTGGAAACTGACACGAAAGGGTTAGGTGGATTTAATATGTGCAAAGGTATGGACGTATGTAAATGCTTCCGCCTTAACTAGCTTTCTATCGAGAAATATCGTCTACCGATTGGTGTCCGATCGGGCTCCGAGTATTTTGTCTCGAGGCCTTCCGCGTTGGCTCAAAAACCTCTTCCCCCCCTCTTTTTCTCTCTCACTCAATTTTGGCACCTCGCCGAATGCCAAAGAACTTTCAGGATCACTTTTGTTACGCACGATCAACAAACACACGCGATTATCATCCGCCATAAACGAGTGGCGAATATACTCGACGGGCGACAGGTCGACGCACGGCTTACCTCGGAAATCTTTATAGAAAAACAAAGCGGTAAGCGTAGAATGGTCAACAATAAAATGATGAAAGAATGAAGCCGGTGGCAGAAAGAGGCAGCGCCAGCTGGCTCTTCGTCATAGATTGGTCGGCTGACTCACTGGGCAACCATTCAAGTATTTCGCCTGCTCTCTTCGACATTGGATTTTCCAACCATCTGAAAATCCTTCGGCGAGGCCATTGCGATAAGGCTACCTATCCCGCTCGATCCCTGATGATCTCTAATCGACCCAATTTTAGGATGTGATCAACCGTTTGAGTGCTATGGGTGTTTGCAAAAAATACCCCCGAAAAATGCCAGACAGCGCAATCGCGCTCGTCGTCTTTCGTGTAATTGTACTTCGTTTATTCGTCTTCACTCATAAATGTCGTGTTTAATGTGAAGGATCGCACTTCACACGAACGTGTACAAAAATGGTATTTATTAAACGTACGGGTTTTTATCGCTTTTTAAAAACTTGAAGCGGAAGTTCCTTGCCGCATCCGCTGGCATATTTCGACATGGAGTAGAAGAAGCGCAATCGCGTCGCCTGCCACTAAAATGGTTAATAAAAATGTTCAAATTGATAAAGTTCCATTTCCTGAGATTTTTGGCTCACGTTAGATAATGGACGTAATTGAATCGATTAATTCATTTTTTCTATGCATCCCTATTTTTTTAGGACGTGCACGTGATTATATAAATGTAGATGAATATATCGTCCGTATTTCTAGTGTTAAAGTCGATCGGTGTTTACTTGAAACGTGAGAATGCAACTCGACGCAAAGATGCATCATCGGAATGTTTCCTCGAATACAAGCCGTCTGGGAATAATCGGTCACGATTTGTGTTGAAAATGTATAATTAAACAGCGAAATTGACCTCTGAACGAAACGATAAGACAGAATCAAGAGAGAAAGAGAGAAAGACGCACAAAGAGAGTTCATTAAAAAGGAGAGACAGTTTCCGTGTACTTATATCGTCTCGTTATCTTGCAATCGATGTCGGATTTCGGACTCCAATAAACTCGGCCGACTCGATTTACCCGCGATAAACGCAATTATCAGATCCGAATAAAATATACCTTGAATATAGTAAAAAGATGTTTTATCGCAATGCGTCATCATTAGAATTGAAATTCAATATTACGTCATTCGTATCTACTTATAAACACGATATACCTCGCTGATATTTGATTTCATGTTAGAGAATAGATAAAAATTCACGTTTCATTACACTTTATTTCTATCCGTCTAAGAAATTGATCGGAATTGATATTTGAAAAAAAAAGTTCCGAAAGTTAACTCGAATGATTATATAATCGCTGAATAATTTCATTTAATTGACTTGCTTTTTCAGTGTGATTATAAAGCGATGGTTAGAATATATAATATTGATTATATCATAATATAATTCGCTTGAAATTATCAGTTTCTCGACTGACAACACGCGGCATTCTTATAACTCGAGTTTTGAAACGTTCTTCCTTATCGCTATTTAAAATTTAAATACATCGATTAACAGTGGGACGTAACGAAGTTAACAGTCTGGTCATTAGCGAAAGTGATTATTGAAGCGGATATCGAGGTATAAAGTTAGAGGTATTTGCGTTTTGCGAGCGAATATTAAGAGCACAGGCAGAATAAACTAATGTACGTAACTTTGACGAATTCGGTTTCTTGAATTCTGCCCAAGTTTGTCAGTCGCGCTTACTCTGACACCGCACTGTCTACGCGTTACGCAAGACTGAAACGTCTCGTTTCTAAATTTCTTCTCGAACGTTCGCGGTTCTTTAAAAACCGTTCTATGCTCCGTTCAACATTCGTTGATTGTTGATTTTTTATTATTTATTACACTTTTCTATTCTATATCGCGTAATACAGTCGTCTGACGAAATTCCGGATGCATTTTTTGTGACCTGCTTTCGAGGCATCCGGTGACCGTACTATAATATAATATATTATATATCACAATTAATTAATACATAATTTAATAGCGTATATCGAAGCTTTATAAACATATCTATATTTAATATTTACATATACTATTATTCCTGTATAAATTCCGCGTTGCGCAATGGTTTCCTCCGGAGGCATCCAAAATGGCGAGGGTGACGAAAAGTATATTCGAAGTTTCACCAATAATATGTCTTTTTGTGCTCGTTCATAGATCGAATACAAAAAGTACAGTCATCCCCGTATAACACGGTAGCCAGGTTCAGAAAGAATATCGTTTAATCCAAATACGTGTTACAAGAAGCAAAGGACAAGTAACAAAAATAGGGTTCCAGATTGTATCAAAAGTATACTATTTTCTTTTCATAACTAAAATAAATATGTTTATGAACATAATCTATAATTAATCAAAACTATAATACATTGACAAACCAAGAATGCACCTAGGTTTCCCTAATTCTTAAATCGTGTTAGAACGTTTCGTGTTGTACGGAGGACATCTGTGCATTAGAATTAACGAGCTTAGTAGATTGAGACACGAATGTAAAACGCTGTTTGCCAAGTGTTAGGCTTCGGAGAAGTGATAGGTTGCGAGAAGAATGCGGCACAGTTTTGTAATAGTAAACGCATAAGCCTGTAAAACTGGGTAAGATTTGAGAGTGAACTGGCTAGCAGGCAGCCAACATTTTCGTACCTGAAGTTTCCACCTCTCGCTGGTTCACAGCTTTTTGCACAATCTTCGAGAAAGTGATCGACCGTTTTATTCGGTTCTTTGGCAGCTGTGGTAAAATAAAACGATCCATTGCAGATAATGCCGGACAAAGTTCACAATGGTGCAACGATGTTTCAATACAAATGCAACTTCTTTCTAGATGCCTATAGTTCTAATTGTTAAATTAGATTTAAAGGTTGAGCTGCGCTAATCAAAAGCAAATGAACTTTTCATTATTAAATCAATAAATACATAAATATATCAATATATATCACTTTTGAATTACTTGGTTTGAATACTTTTAACAAGGATTGAATGTATTACAATTTTAACTTCCAGTTGATTACGAAATATTGTTTATCTCATTTTTAAATGATATCAAAATTATGGCTAGAGGATTTATGTTAATTAATGGATTCTATTATTTGCGTTATGTACGTCAAATGAAAGTATATCAAATGTTAAATAGAAAATGTTTCTGCGCGAATATTCGTTGCGGCTAACTTCGGATAATAAACGAGTCAACTGCTGCTACTGTACTTCCTGCCGTCGAAGGAAACTTTACTGTCAGGGATGCAAATTTAAATCTGACAGGGAAATATAAGTTTTCTATAGCAGGTAGAGAGCGAAGCGTAAAATCAAGGTCCTCGTAGCGAAACACACTCGATGCCATTCTACCTGTTGCCTGTTGTTGTGCCCTTCTAGAAACTTTTCCTACTTCGTAAGCCATAAATATTCGATCAATCGTGTGTCAGACGAACTCGCGCGCTACGAGTACTCGGTTTATTACGCTTCATTACGCTTTGTTTCTTCTTCGTTGCTGATTAATCGAATTCAATTTATCCCCCTTTCTCACCGAATTACCAGTATTTGTGAGAACTCAATATTTCAATGGGTATCGTAACATTCTTTTCCACCGAAATATCGTCATAAATACCTTAAGCTGATATTCCGGCTTCTCAACATTTTGATAATAATTTTCGCATTTTTCATCTGAAATATTCTCCTTTCATTGTTGGTTCTAATAGATATCTACAAAAATGAATATTTTCCAAGGTATTTGTAGATGGTGCGAGCAAAAATTGTACGAAAATTGTAAGGTTAAAAGGGTTAAGATTTACGTACATAAATAGAATGGGATTCGCACGGTTTTTCGAAACTCACCGAGGTAAAATTCGAATAAATGAAGATAAGTGAGATGTTCTTTGGCAGGTTTAGTTTGCTTTCACTAGAATCAAATGTTTATTTTCATACGTTTTTGGCAGAGTATTGTCAGCGTAGCTCCGTCATGTAATTACGAAAATTGACAGTGCATTACGTGTAAAATGTAAGCGTAACTCAGTGGAACAAAGTACAACGTTCAAGGTAATCGGTACGTGCTTGATGTATTTTTTCAATGTAGATCAACGGTCACCCCGGATGACATTAGCCGGCATATATACACCGAATTGAGAAATCTCATTTTTCAATTATTTATAACCTTTTTGTTCGCTTTCTCCGAAAAAGTAGGAGTTTAGAAATGTCGATGAAAATAAAACTTATTTCGGAGCTGTAGAATATCGCGTGGATTGATTTTACGAACCCGCATGATGTCATTTTTTGGAAAACTCGATTAACAGATTAAGTTTTTTAACAGTAAAGTTGAGTGTAAAATATGGGAATATTTTGATTCGAAATTATAATATTTCGTGAATTGATGGGTCGTCACAACGAAATTAAATGTCTTCAAAAATTTGTTGAATTGCAGCTTTCGATTTAACTATTTTTAGGATTAATGTGTAAATTGACGCTTCTTATGTAACGTAAGCTGTCGTTTTTTATTTGTGTCTCGCTTGTAGGATTTCCTGAGACTCACGGCACTCAGGGATTTTCCTGAATGTTTTCATGTCATGAATAACGGCCGTCGCGTTCAAAGTGACGCATGGAAGTAATCAGATTTGAACTCTCCAATGATTCGTGTCCGTGATTGCTCTTGAAATGAAAGGTTCTCCAAGATTGATCGTTAAATTAAACGTGAACAAAAAATGTGTAACTATTATTGTTAAGTAAAAAAGTATCACGCGAAGGTCCATTGTCGGTCAACGCCATTGTTTCCAAACAAGCAACTTATTATGATAATGGATATAATTACGTTTGCCTCTTTATTATTATAATGATGCTATTTCATTATGGATATAATTAGCTCATTTCGAAGAATGTGTTCCGCGCTAGAAACCTACTTTCAACGAACACAAATAGCACTAATTTAGAAAGGAAAGAAATGAATTTGATTTTCAAATACGAAGTCAGATTTAGTCGATGAACTCGTAGTATTTCGGTTCCTTTATCTTCCAATCGAAAGCACTGCACTAAAGTAAACTTGTTTCTATTGGTTGCAGATTGTCAGGAATTTAAAGGGCGCGGTAAAAAGCGTAGCCCGTCACGTGGTGGAGGCGCGTTTTATCGACCAGGAACTATTGAAAGCAGCTATTGGTCGGTGTGCTGACCACGTGATCATCGTAACGTCAAGTTGGAGGTATTCGGCCGGTGCTTAGCCGGACTTCTCAACGAACGTTCAAAGAACAAAGGATCTGCGCGAGTCGTTGATCCGTCTCTGATTTTCACTTTTATTAAGAGAACCTCTGCGTTCTGAGCAGTGCTCGGATTCGTGCGATTACGTGTGAAACATCTCGCGTTTCTTGCGCGATTAATTGTGTTACGATCTACGTAGAATATATATATTTACACGGCTCCGAATTTTTGACAGTTCTCGGAGTCCGTAGACTCGCTCATTGACGGTTCCTTCGCGGAACCGTCGTGTGTATTCGAACGGTGGTTGGTTTGACGGTTTTTCTTCGATACCTTCGTTCTTCTCTAACGATCAAACAATCAAGAGAGAAGAATCCTTCGATCCCAGATACTTGGTAGTCACGGAGAGCGTCGCGAGATGGTTAAATAAATTGTCATCAAGCAATTTATCGAACCTCGGTATTCCAACGAGAAGACGGTCTTTCTGGAAAGACCTATAGAATACATTCGTTCGTTAACACGCGAAGGTTTGAAGTGCTAGGAGTGATCGCGGTGTGCGGGATACTTTGATTTAAAAACTCGAAAAGGTTTCCCGACACGCATTTAGGATGTACAGCATGAACTATATTGGAAAATTCATAAGCAACTTCCGCGACTTTTACAATGAAATTAACGCGGCTACTTTGACGGGTGCGATAGACGTGGTAGTCGTCGAGCAGCTGGACGGAACGTTCACTTGCTCGCCCTTTCACGTTCGTTTTGGAAAACTCGGAGTACTCAGATCCAGGGAAAAAGTGGTGAGTTACAATTTTTATCGTGTCCATCAACGAACTCTTTCCACGTAATCCATAACTAAAATACAGGCTACATCGATGATTCACGATCTTTGAACATTGAACTCAAAGACTTAGTTACTATATATTCATTTATTGTAACACTAATTTCCTAATCTGACATGTTATTGTTAAAAAACTTCATTTTTTTCCTTATCCAAGAATGTGCAACTTTCTTGTGGATTATTTGTTAAGAGTTCAATTTTCACATTAAATAGATGTAATATGTAACTGGTTACATAATCAATTGATTAATGTATGTAATAGGTGGACATAGAAATCAATGGAGAGCCGAGGCAGATTCATATGAAGCTTGGGGACTCGGGGGAAGCTTTCTTTGTGGAAGAAGTCAGTTCTAACGGTTCACCCACAGACACAGAAATTCCACCACATTTGGCTTGCTCTCCCATCCCAGACGATAGTTGTTTCCCACCATCCAGGTTTAATGTCCTGTCCGATGTCCCTCCAGAACAGAGAGAAAAGATTCTCATTGAATCAGTGCTGTGCACTGAACGTGAGAAATGGGAACAAATGTCAGCTTTGCCAGCCGAGCAGCGGGAGAAATTTTTAATCGAGCAATTTTTTGACTTACCCGCGGAACAGCGTGAAAGATGGCTTCAAATTGCAACCTTGACCGACGAGGAGCGAGACGAAACGTTCAGGCAAAATTTCGGTACTATATCCACGCTGCAAACGCAGCAAATGATACGCGAACAGTTTTCGGCCCTGAAGACCGAAGATAAGGACAGACTATTTAAAGAAAACTTTCCTGAACTTCCAGTAGAGCAACGGCAAAAATTCGAGAAGGCCTTGTTAAGTGACTGGAAAGAAAAGGAAGAAAACTGGGAAGGGAAGCGGGATCCGTTGAAGAGCGAGGAGGAGGAGATTTTTGAGATCGATGGCATAAACGACGACGAAATACGACCAACCGTCTCAACCCCCAAATCATTCGTGGCCGTCACATCGTCGGAACGGATACGTAAAATCAGCGTGGTCAAAAACGATTTCATTCCAATCACGGATGATCCTCAAAGTAGTAGCAAGGAAAAGTCAAGCGATGAATCCAATTCTTCGCTCAACAAGAAGATCGTAAAGGAGAAGCCGGCCGAAGAAACGAAGAGTAATAATTCCACGAAGAGGAAGCGAAAGAGGAAAAGTGTTATGAAGAAGAAAGGATCCCAGAGGAAGACTAGCAATGGTAGCAGCAGTCAGACTGAAATGAGCGAAAATGACATCCTCGTTCCTGATGAAACAATTAGCGAATCGGTAAGATTTACTACTTCGAGAAATGTTGCGCTTTGTTTTTGGGCGTTTTGTAAACGCGTGCACCAGACACTAAATAATTCGAAGACTCCGCGACCCAAAGACAACGTGTTAAGAACCATATTATGCATAACATTAATCATTGATGTATGTATTGATTAAAGATGTTGAAGGGACCGAGTCCAGTTCCGGAAGTGGAGAAAAAGAACGCCTCTGCCGAGCCTATAAACTTTCCACAAGAAATAGCCGAAAAACGGCCCGAGACAGATTTCCATTTCTTTAGTGACACTGAGATTACGAAGTAAGCCACGGCTCTTTATTCCATGTCAAAACAAATACAACATGTCTGTATACGTGATGTTAATCCATGCCTTTTCGTATGATTATTATGTTGAAAAGGAATCAAGATTCCAGGCCATGTTCCCCTGTTCAATCGGACACGGAGTTTGAAATGCGGAAAATAACGCAGGATGATAATGAGCGGGATGGAGACAAGAGTCATCAGCAAAGTTGGAGATGGGGCGAGTTGCCGAGCCCACCTCTGGAACAGACGCACGCATCTCATAGAAATTCCTTAAATTCCTCGAATGCCGCCAATCAACCGACCGATCGTTAGTATATTATTTATTGAAACATATCTACACTCTCTTCCAATGATATTCTTCTCGTAATGCTGATAGATAAATTCTCTCCGAACAGTGAATGAAAATAAAATTCTGTTGACTTCATATCGGATTAGCATAATTGTCCACTATATATTTCGTCCAACGCAAGCATTGTAAAAACAGTGTACCGCTTAACTGTTAGATCTCGCGCGCCATTTTTCTTCATCGTCTTTCACACATTTGAAAAAATGGTTTCCATTCGGGTGCAGTTTAATTGATTCTATTTCATCGTGGAGTCTTCGAAATTCCAAATTTATTTATAAAGAGAACAGAATTGCCCCGTGAAATTAGCACTTTGCATTGATTAACTTACACGCTTCAAACTAACAACTAGCTAACTGCTGTTTTAATGGCAGCGGAGGCACATCGATCTATGCTCAGCGGCATGTTCTCCTTTATGAAGAAGACCTCTCGCGTTAGGCACAATCCCGAATCCGAGGGAATATATCTCAGCGATCTTAATGCCGACGAACTGGATCCTGAAGTTGCAGCACTTTATTTTCCCTCCTCCCATCGCGGTCCAACAACGGTTAAAGGTACATAACTCGCTTTCGCTTTCGCAAATATTTGCTACTTACACGACTAACATTTCACATATTCTTTATACCGCACCCGAAAAAATGCCTTTTCTTAGAAACCGTCACACCTTGTAAACTATAAAACCCGTGTTCAAATAGCTAAATTATAATTCCTAATATATTTTATACCAAATGCCGAGCTATGGCAGGTACATAATAATCTAATCCACAGTAAGAGTGTCTTAATCCGCAATAGGTGTTTGTCATTAAAATTGTTTCTTTTTACAAACGGTCTCTATCGTAATTTGTATTGCATGAGTCAAACTCGAAGTCATTTAATAAGAAACAAGATAATTACTGTTTTACAGATGTAAAAATAGTGGACGAGGAGGACAGGGAATCTGGAAATGGACCAAGTTTACCTCAAAGCCCGAATAGCGTTGTTGGAGCAATCGGTGGACCAAAGTCGCTGGATAGTGACTTCGAAGAACCAAAACACTCGATATTCGACAATAATGTCGACATTAGTTTGTCCCTTTGTGGCAGTTTAGATTCCGAAACGGGCCCCACCAAAGATGCTTTCCTCCAAAATTTACTTCATTTCGAGGATGTTTGTGCGGATCCAAAATTGTATGAGAATCCAAACTTGGTTGTTAAAATTAATGGCAAGTTTTATAATTGGGCCACCGCATGTCCAATCGTAATGACGTACACGGTATTCCAACGACATTTACCTCAAAATGCAATAGAAAACCTCTACGCACAGTACAACGCGTTGCCGATGCACGAAGAGAAAAAGCAGGAGAGTAGCGGAAATCTCGGAAAATCTGAAAGCCGTAGTGGTTATAGTTCTTGGTTCTCTTCCTGGAGACGAACCACGCAACCACCTAAGAAGCCTCAAGAAATCAGTGAAAGTAAAACATCTTAAACTACGATTTATCATTTCAGAATAATTGATATGCATCAGATTTTTTAATGAATTTCGCTCTTAATTTGCATTAGTTGATGGTCCGCTAAGCGTACAATCTTCGGAACAGTTGGTCGAGTCAAAAGATATTGTTGTTTCGATCGATGATATGCCATCCAATAACAGGTCAGTTTAGTAAATCCAAATTTCTTCTGCATCTTCCAGTATATCCTTTAATTTGCCAATGGTCCACAGAGAGATAAAGACTGATGGCGAAATCCAGCCTCCGTGCCACAATGTCCCAATAGAGAACTGTACGAGACTGACAAGCGAACAGAAGGAAGTAAATCTTTTAAAACCCGAGAAATCACGCGAACGTGAAGGTGAAGGTTATAGCGGCAGTGAAGATTCCGATAGCAACCAAATCCAATCCCAGGGTGTTAAGATTCCCGTCGAAAGGAGACCATATTACGAATCTACCGAAAAGTATCGGAAAACATTGAGATTATCATCCGTGCAAATTGTACGTTTTATTCCTTATCCGTATAATTTTATACTAAGTCTTTTTCTCGTACCCCAACTTTGTAGCATTATTCTTGCTCAAAGATAATCATTGTTTACAGGAAAGTCTTGGTTTAAAGGACGGACCTAACGAAGTAGTGTTCAGCGTAACAACAGCTTATCAAGGCACGAGTCGTTGTAAGTGTCACATTTATAAATGGAGATGGGACGACAAGATTGTGATTTCCGACATCGATGGCACTATCACTAAATCGGATGTATTGGGACATATTTTGCCAATTGTTGGCAAGGATTGGGCTCAGTCCGGCGTTGCACAATTATTTACAAAGATCAAGAACAACGGTTATAAATTACTTTACCTATCGGCAAGGGCGATCGGTCAAGCGAAAGTCACCAGAGAGTATCTGAAGAGTATCAAGCAGGGAGATTTGTCTCTCCCCGAAGGACCACTACTCTTGAATCCCACAAGTTTAATTTCTGCATTCCATCGTGAGGTCATTGAGAAGAAGCCAGAAGAATTTAAAATATCCTGCCTTTCCGATATCCAAGCCCTGTTCCCTGAGGGATCTAAACCATTTTATGCTGGTTATGGGAACCGAATTAATGTAAGAACATGGAAATCGCATAAATATGAAAACAGAGAAAGGAAAGTTTCACTTCTTTTCAATAAATACAATGATAGATCTTTGTGTTTTTCAGGATGTTTGGGCGTATCGGGCGGTAGGCATTCCTACAATGCGAATATTTACAATAAACTATAGGGGTGAATTGAAGCACGAGTTGACACAAACATTCCAGTCGTCGTAAGTATCGTGACAACTGTTTTTCTACACATTCATTGAATATTAGAAACATATTACCAAACAGTGAAACATGTGCTGGAAACATATACATTACGCAGGTGTTACACTACTTGACAATTTAAGTAATATTTAGATTGGTTGCTACCGTAGTTTTTATTGCCGAACACTTCTGTGCAGTTTACCTTTTTTTGTAATTTTCCGAAGAGCATAGAAGAACCGTACGCAGGGTTATAATAACCTATTTTTCTTACCAAATATTTTGGAAACGTTTGAACATCAACTTTGTTAGGACAAGTCAAGTTCAGACGTTGCACGCGTGAGACACAGTGTTTTTTTTAGTCTGCTTAGTCCAGCATTCATGCCAGTTACAATGTTTGTATCTTTATTACGAAGTACTTGATGTATTTCTATGTGTAATGAAAGTGCAACATGTTTCTCTTCTTCTTTTACTGGATATAATATAGTATAGAAATGTAGTTCTCCTCATCGCGGCTGTTAAATGCTCGTATTTCTAGCGGAAGGTTTTGAATTGATATTGCAAAGAGAATGAACATATTTGTCAGTGAAACGTTAATGATAGGTCGGATATTTCTGTGATTACAGTTATACGTGTCAGTGCGATATCGTCAATGAGTTGTTCCCACCACTGGCCATGCGAAACGACTACTGATGGTGGCACAACCGTAGCCATCCTAGCTGTTTAATTCTATTAGCTCAATTGATTACGCTATGATAATTATTCGGCGAAACGATACAATGTTTAAGCCATTGCTATCGAGTTCTATTTCATATGAAATCATCTCTCAACTTTCATCTCTCTCAACCTTCGCCTTATACGTAACTTATCGAGAAACTTGATGCCAAGGATATTTGAGCTAGATATTTTTATAAAGCTAGGAATAATTAGTTGATAAGCGTAGTATTCCAGTTGCCAGTAGCAGTGTTTCATAAGGGAAGATAGCGAATATCGATCTATAGTATGATCGTGATTATCTTGATTTGAGGTATTTGGTTGTGCAAGAAGTTCTTCTTATGATTTCTAGGGTAAGCACATGTTCCTACATCGTCGCTTTACATCATCGCCGCTTTCACGTGCATTCATCTCTAATTACCCTAACATAGTCGTCGTTCCCGATGTTTTACGTATTGCAATCAGACGGTCGTCTAATTCAGATACAAATTATGCGACCATAGAAATAATATCCTTCACAAGAATGAATATTTCCCTTCAACAACCAAAGTAAATCGACAGTGTGTGTTATTCTCGTTGCAGAACTACTATTTTTGTTAAATGCGCACGTATTTTCAACCAAGTACTTCGAACATGTTTCCTGGATTGCCGAATATGTTGCCAGGCACGAACGCATGCGCAGCAACGTCTATTGACTGTATAACATCTATGCAACGACAGTCGAGCACTATTAATCATTTTCCCCCCTTTTTGTTAAACTAATGAAAACTGCTAGCCTTGTATATTGCCAATTTTCTTCTATACAGGATATAACAAGTGTTCAGTGCATTAGGTTGTATAATATTGAACTGAATTAAACATTAGTCATCAATAGTCGAAAAATTCCATGGGTCATTTCAGAGATCTGTCAGTTTGATCAGTGTAATTTGTCGATTTCTATGTCTTAGAATTAATTCATTCAATATTAATTGCATTTAAGTACTGAAAACTTTGTTGCATCCTGTATCTTGATTGACTGAGATATAACATATCACCGACCCATTAAAAATCACCACGATACTCTGCACTCAGAACCCATAAACTCACTCTGGCTATGGTAAAGCGAATGTTCCAACCAATCGTCAACTGTTTAATGTTCTGTTCTCGTAACACGCCTGTTCCAAGTCTCCTCAGGAATTTCTATTGACATTCACACTGACTCCTACATTTTCGTTGATCTACCTGACCAACTTCATGCAGCATATCTTAATTAACATTCTCATCTACATTTATAAATTTTCTTGTTCTTTGCAGATACTCAAACATGAGTTTCATAGTCGACCATCTATTTCCTGCTTGGCGAGAGGATGCCGCCGATGAATTCAGTAATTTCGCGTATTGGCGGGATCCAATACCGGAAGTACCGAAGCTCGAGGAACTATACGTTCAGAGTCAGGCTACCTAAGGAAAAATATTTTTCACGACGAAACGACGAGAGCTCGCCGCCTTTCGAACCAGAAATATTTGTCATATTTAGCTAACTTTTATACTCTGACATATGGACGTCATAGTACTTCTCGGCTGGTACAGTTTTCTAACGTATTTATACGTGATAGTCTCTTGTCTCTTTTTTCTGTATTGGTTGTTTAACGACGGGAGGGAACTTATGAGTTGATTCATGAGTTGAAAAGTAATTTGCCAAGCCAAAGTCGGTTTAACACTCGGCTTACAAATCGATGGATTTGCTCCTCAGTTTTAATACATTCCAATGTTGTACCATGGGAATATAATGCACACGCGTGACAAATATTAAGAATTACTGACGCTGGAAGTCTGGCTTTATTGAAAAAAATTGTTTGGTCTCTGTTCAACCAGTCAGAGTAGACTATGTACCTAGTAGCTATACTCGATCCGATAACATGCTTAAAAATTAAGATTTAAGTGAAATGCTTACATGCTACGCTTAGAAAGATTTTCGAATATATAACCGACTCATATATACGTCGGTCGATGTTTTGCGAATATTTAATCGTCGGTAAACGATTGGCACCTGAAGCTTGCATGTAAACCGATTCATCGATACGTTTGAACGACGATAAAAAGGCTTACTGTGCTGAGGAGATTTTCTTTAGAAAAGCGCAGGTGAGAAATTTCGCAGAAGTCTCTTGCGAAGCAGCCTTTACGTTTCACGAGGAAAGAGTATAAGTTTCATCGAACGGACAAACGGTTGAATTCCTATACTCTCTTCGGTGCATCAGCTTTTCACTATGTAATATATTTATATATACATATATATAATTTAAATGTTTACGATTTTCGTTTGTCGCGTGTATTCTTAAAAAAAAATTCTTATTTATTTTTCTACGAGATCTCTGTTGAATTGGTGTGCTGTGAGATTGCCATATTGTAAGGAGAGTAAAGAGGAACCTTTATCATTTCTATTGTGATATTTTGATCAAAAAAACAAATAGTGGCATTCATCGAACTGTCAGGGTGATTGTACAAAGATGAGTAAAGAAAGGAACTGATCATTTCATTTTACGTTCCATATAGTCTATCGATATACATAGTTGAGTCATAAATAAATTCCGCTGCACGTAGAGTGTAATTGTTGTTCCAAGAATTGCCTGATTATATTTCGTTCATACTATAAATATTTTCAATGGCTATTCAAAAATTGTCTCTCAATCTAAATTTAATCCTTCGCACTTAAAGAATATTTCCGTTATAAACGTGGACATGTTCTAAGACGTTTTGCAATATCGTCTAACGAATAATAAACGGTCATTTTCCATGGCAATTCACGAATGAATCTTATAATATAAATCTTATATGTTTATTTTACGGATTATTAAACGGAAGACTTGAATTTGGAATTTATTGCTGCGAATGCATGTCGCCGTTGGGATGCATACGGAGTGCAAAGGTTTAACGGTTGAAGTGCCACCTTTGCAATTTTATTAACGATTGAACTTTATGTTAAAAAGCGGAATTGATTTATGTATCAAGTAAATGTATCGTGCATTAGGATCGTTCGTTTAAAGGCACACGCCGTCGTGTTTCCTCAACGATGCATTCAATGCCTGAGTCTTTCAAGATGCGTTACCTATAGTACACCGTATCATCGCAAAATAGAATAAGTTCGTATTTTATTTAATAGAGTTCGATTGTAACAACTATAAGAAGTAAGATACGATCCTCCGTTGAATATTTTCTCTGTCCGTGCAGTTCGGCGTGCGTAAAAGGTACAAGTACGTTTAACCAAAGAAAATAGTATCGTATAGTAAACCGCTCTTCGTGCAGTGATAACTTGAACTCGACACCGTCGGAACAAAAATATTTACGATGAGTCACAACGACTTTGTGAATAACGTTATTTAAAGAAGAAAATGGATTAGCAGGGATAAAAAACGAATCTGTGGTGAAACCCTGCCCCCCTTGCTACTATCTATTGAGTTTATTATGTTTCTCTCTAGGATGTAAATATTTTGGGTTAATGTCATACAATGGTAATTGTAACTTAACGAACGTTTCATTTTTAGTATTATTTTATTCCTTTTGTTAACTGTCATCTTCTAGTTCAAATAAATTTAACCTGTTTATAAGTTTGTTTATTGTTTCAGCCGGGAATTATCCGCGTTTTTTCGGCATATGATATTATCCTCTCAAGATTAATCGCATCTACTCGCAGACTTTTATTACGTAAAGCAAGATATTCAATTAGAGATATTCGAAATCCGAAGTAGTTACTCAGCAATAATTATGGTTCTAAATAACTTTAGAACGCTTGTCGGCAATAAAAGTGTTTCTCATTTGGAGATAAACTTCGTAAAGGAAATCGTGCAAATTTCGTGCGTCGATGCATTTTTAACTGCATAATAAATTTTAAGAAATATGCCGATCGCTGAATATAAGAATCTTCTACTTTTAGTTTTCATTAGCTGCATCAGAATCTTCAAGAATATTTTTGTATCGTTATTGTATTTTATGCTTTCATGCCGATTTCATCGTAGTAGCAATAATCCACCGACACCATAATTTTTCTCTGATTTCATCGATATTGCTTGTGTGTCAATTAATATTGATCCATTATTATTATTATTCGGTATAATATTACTGCATAAACACAGCTATGCTTCTACGTGTAATAATTATACATCTTGTAGCTTTAAGACTAATAAACTGCAAACATTACACGCTTACTAATAACACAACGAATTATGGTCCTTCGAGGAGTATCAATGTTTTTTAGAGTATGTCACGTATATCTTTATTTAGCATTGGATAAATCACATAAAATATTTCTTACTTTCAAGCTCTGTGGAAAATAACATGCCGCGTATTGTTTTTTTTTAATTTATCCGTAAGAAACTATGCATCTATGGAAGTCATCTTAAATCCTTTACCGATGACTTGCTGGGCCAACGTGCTTTAGTCTGAAATGAGATTACTTTGATGGATAGCGAAGTTTTTGGGATGCCAACCGAATTGCATATATTATTATATTATATACTATAATTCGTAATTATATGTTTTTCTATCATATAACATAATACATAATATAATAATTGGTGCGTAGAATATTATATGTTATCTAATATGCTCTAATATTTATTTATATTTAAATCGTAGAATGTAGAACATTCTATCGAGACTTACGTCGTATTTCATCCGGCGTTTATTACTTTTAGCCAAATCTTCGGTCTCCGAAAAATCTGAGGAGTCTATCGAACTTCCGCTGCGCCTTTTATCGGAACCCGCGGTAAGTGCAGCGAAGTCTTTCCGAATTTGGCAGAGATCAGCATTTTTCGAATTATCCGAGCACCAATAATATATGGTCTACAGAAATTTTGCAAGATGCAATGATATTAGGATTAATAACATTGAATGTTTCAAGAACAAAAACGGATTATTGCCACAAAGATATAGCAGTTTACCCAAAGAATTCCGATTATCCAGAATATCGTAAAATACAACGATAACTCCATTATTTTTGCGCTGTCATATAACGAATATATAACAAAAATTTTCCGATAAAACATGCACCAAAAGTGACATAATTTTGAAGTTTGGGGAAGGTGTTTTTTTCTGTGCTGTATTCAGTTGTCAATTTAGGCATATATTTATAGTTGACAGTTTCATGTTTACATATACTTTCAACTTTGTTTAATATACAAGGATTTCGGTAAATGAATAGAGAATATTTTTGGATAAAAATTCATATATTTTTACAATAGAATATAGTACAAGTTTCACGTATTATCGGCTTCTTCTGTTTCTTCTAATTCCATAGTCTCATCAACATTTTCATTTACATCTTCCTCAGATGCAAGCTTCTTATAACCATATTTCTTTGTATATACACCAAGTGGTCTTAATTTAAATGCTGCCAGTTGTTTCCCCAATAATTTCTGCAACATTTTAAATACATATACATCAAAATATCAGGAACAATGAAATAGTCAGATTACAGAAACATTCGAGAAAATGTGTTAGAATATATTGCCAAGATAATTACCAAGATTCTAGCTTGTTCAGGTGTCAAGGTTTGTCCTTTCTTACATACTACATGTTCTTTTAATAACGTTACAACTCCTTTCTGCAATGCTGTCGGCATTCCAAGTTGCCTGAGATGTGGTTCTATGCTGTGCGGAAACTCAGACATAGGTCCTTCTGGCAAAATAACTGACTCTGTCGCTACAAAACCAGATCTGGCATAGTCTTCTTCTTCGTAATCTTGCATCCACTGTAGGACCTGATACATCCAATTAAATCAATCATTGCATAAGAAACTTGATTCAAAGTACTGACTTATGTTGTTCATTGAGCATTCTGAAGCATACTTGTTTCTTAGGCTTGTTTGTGAAGAGTAGACCACATTGTCCTTTCAATGCTTCGGATAATTTGTGCAGACCTTCGGCCGCCTCGTTCTCGGCTGATTTTCCTAGCGCTAACGCTATGACTTTGTTTTTGCCAAAAAAGAATCTGCTGTCTTTCCATTCTCCTCTTACGTCCTTCAATTTATTGTTGCGCATATTATGCACCGAGATGACGAATATTCGGGCATATTTATCCACGCAATTCCTGACATCCTCGACGATTTGCTGTTTAAGTACCAGTCCCTTTTTACTTGTTTTAGTGAGGGATACTGTAAAGCATGGTAAACAATTATTTCAGAGCGCTATTGATTTTTGAATTTTAAATTATTGAAGTTTAGTTGTTAGTGTTTAGTGATATTACGCGGGTATCAAGGAAGATCTAGGATCAATGATCTACAGGGATCAGTAGGTTAGATCACGGGATGTTGTGTTTAGAAAAAGATATTTAAATTACGAGAACACTAATCACGGCAAAGTACTTTACTTTTCTTATCTCTCTTTGATTTTGGCATTTTTCTTGTAGATCCGTTTCGTTAGTTACAGAAAAAAATAAAGCATGTTATCGGAACACGCTGAACTGACAAACATGTGCTAAACTGGTATTTTAGTATTGAAAAAACTCAACGAAGAGGGCACTACGCGACCAATTCTATACAATCATTACTTCGGTAGTTTTTATCATTTATTCGGGAACAATAGTTTTTCTTTCCACAAAGTCATAATCCACCGCATTGGATAGATTGTTAACAAGATTATACATTAATAGACGAACTTCCAAGATACAGAAAAAGTGATTGAATTCACTGAAAATTTCCAATTCAAGATTGCGCGTAGTAAGTGGAAATCCATTTCATTTGATTGAAGAAGAATATATATACTTATTCAAACTGTGTCCTTCGGTTTATATTAAGCATAAATTATTCTTTAATTCCATTCGTTTATCCGATTCGCCGTGCATATTTTATTTCTTACTTTCCTACGTTACTTTGATGTGAAGTCGTATTAAAGAGCATAACCTATCTATATGCTGAAGAATCCAGCTATAATATATTAATATTAATTAAATAGTTCTTTGTACAACAGTGTGTGCTGATAGTAAATAAATAATTGTTTGATCATAATGTTCCATGAAAAGTTGAATTCGTAAAGGACGGTTCAAACTGGCGGAAGGCGTGTCGCGTGAGGAGACTCGAAGATGGCGGTTTCCGTTGGTCGCGACAGTGCACTCTGTGAGATCGTAGTGAACGGGAGCCGTTGAATACGCCGAAGCCTCGATTTTCTAGGCCGCTTACGACACTCGAAAGGTGAGTCGTTTTCACAAGTATAAACATTAAGCGTCGCATCTGATAAAAGTCGCAGTGGTTTCGAATGACTCGTGGGATTTTCGGCGGAAATAACGGGAACGTGCGTGCTCGAGAACGGCCCGTGTGAACCCCGTAGCCATGCAGTCCGCCGATCGTGTTTTCAGTCTGCGCCAGCTATTCCTCCGATAGAAAAGTTCTTCGAATCTATCGTGTTCGAATTAGTGATGTTCGACGTTTAGAGGGAGGATATTCTTATTCGAAAATGTTTGCATCGTTTCGAGTCATATATCATTTTGGCAATGTTCGTTGAGTTGGCTGTGATGCGAGGCCGTCTGAAGGCAGCCGCTTGCCGCACGGATGACGCACACGACGCGACCGACTCAACCGATGCGCCACAGCCGGACCGAATTCCTTCGTCGCCATGTTAGTCTCGCGGCCGGCGATCAAATTTTGTACACTTACTCTTCAAAAACTGTCATTTTGACAGCTATTCGTTTTCCCATTTATACTCGTATCGTCACGATTCCAAGTTTCTTCAATTACTAAACAATCCTTGATTCTAATATCGTTATTTTAGCCCACGAACTGCTGGATGTCAGTCAGTTCCACAGCTCGCTCGACCTCACGTCGACCGATTTTTTGAAATTTCATTCCTTATATGGTACGGAGAAACCGGAGATATCTCGAGACGTACGTCGTAGAGTATTGAACGTTCCCTCCTGCAGATATTGGGTTGATTTTAAATTCCATTCGTGTCGAACGTAGTGGAATTTAATTTGAATCGCTGTTTAGGTCCAAGTAATCAAACAACGCAATATTCGCAATCATAAATGCATAGAATTGAGCACACGCCCCTTGACAAAATGACCAAACACTCTTTTCGATGTTATTTTAATATAAGTACATATTTATCAGGTTATCATATCAATACCGATGCAACTGTTGTCATTACGACTTTAACCTGACATCACTAAAGCATAATCTTTCTTAACTTCTTAGAATCTAAACGTCATCGACCTGTTTCTTCTCGTATTTGTATTTCAATGCAGAAGCACAGATCGATGCAGTATCGAATAACAAAATACGCATTTTCGAAACGAGCATAATATTCAACTGAATTAATTTCACTTTTTCTGGAAAATTAAAGTGTAAATGTTGTTTATTCTATCTGCCGTAAACCGGAGAGATTGACAACGTAATATTGTTTCTGTCAATGCATATTTTATACTAATATGATAATATTCAGGTAATAAAGCGTAGTAAGAAAGTTGTATGCTTATTTTAAGTTTACTTGTTCGTAAAACAGTGAACTTTATTCGAACGGCGAAGATGTAGAATTCTTTTCCAATCGCGAAATCATCGGAAATCCAAGCTAAGCAAGCAGAGGCAATTGCGTTCGAGCATTTCTTTTGTATTGGAACGTTTATCGGTGTGCGTTAATTAGTCGTTCCAGTTGCGTTCAACTCTGTTATTTCGCGCACCTCGCGTTCTGCCTCGCTAATTTCTCATCTCGCATTCTTTCGGTGATATTGACCATCCACTCTCTTTTTCCATGGCTTTCTATCTCTTTCGCTCGCCAATGAAACGGGACAAAACGTAGAAATACCCTCTCAATTAGTGATACCGTGCAATGTGGTTCTCATTTGCGATCGCGTACAGTCGTCACTGGCAATTCGTTTATAGTGCGAATATATAATTTATAAATATTTGTGTACCATTAGATTGTATTATTATGGTGATATATTTAGATATTCTTTCGGGAGAATATTGCGTGAAAAGCAGGTTATAATTAAGTTTGCAATATGAAGTTAGCCATAGCAGGCGGCTATAAGTTTTGCATTATTTAAAAATCTTATAATATATATGATACATGATGTCATAGTGATTCCCAAAGGATATTGCGTGAAAAGCAGAATCTCGTTTAAAGCGAACATCTGGCTGGGAGAATCATCCGGTGTGAATGTACATACTTCGAGTTATTTTACGTTCGTTTATCTTGAGAGTGAGATAATCGTACAGCGGAGTAGGAATAATGTTAATCGGCTACTTTAACGGAAGGTGTACGTCTGATGTGTGCCGTGGTGGGGAACCCTGAACTCTCTTCCCCTCCGTTCTCTTTCTCGGTCATCGAACAGCTCCCGAGGTCTAGTCTTTCCGCCAAGGCCGACACAACCCTCCCTCCGTCGTTCCGTTCTTGTCGTGTCGTTCTTTCTACGTTTCTCTCTTTTCGCGTCCCTCCACACATTCTACTCTCCTCGTCACCCCTCTGTATTTGCGTAACGAACGAAGGCCTCTTTTCCGCCGCACCCCCTGCTAACCCCTCTCTCTGCCCATCGCATTCTTTTCGCTGTCGTTCACTCGCTTTACTCGCGGCGAGTAGCGAAAACTCGCGCGACCACCATTCATCCTCCGCACGCGTCAACCTACCTCTTACTCACTCGCTCTCACCTTACATCGTAGTTTAGCACACGCTTAATTTTATAATAGGGATCATTTTCCACGGCTTTTAGTCATAGACAGCTCTTCACCGGACAACAATTAGCGAAAAGGAGTATAGTGAACTTCCGGTTGCAATAGCTTCCTTAAGTTTTGCAGGACATAATATAGTTTCGTTAACCCTTTGACTGCGAAAGGCGTATATATACGACCAGTAAGTTTCGATCGGTACTACGCATTTACCTTTTTAGTGAAGTAACACTAGAACTCCCAAAGGAGTCAGAATTACCTGTCCGCCATTTTTTGTTAAATTATTCGAATATACCACAGTGTATTGTTCGAGAGTTTATATACTTTCATGTTATCTAGATAACACACATACTTCAATCCATTAATTAACTTACATTTTTCAGCCATAATTTATATATAAATGAACGTGTAAGAGTAACGGAGTTTATGGTCGGTAGTTCTAGTGTTAAATCCGCTAAACTCGAAAGTTATATTTTTCTCGGTCGCTTCCTTCCTAATTAGGTACTGGCATCGATAAGTTTATCGTCCGTGGGCGTAGCAGCGACGCTCGCGTGTATAATGCAACACGACAGGATCTCACGAAAACGAAAACGCAAACTGGAACAATATTTCCGGATATTACCGTAATAGGAAATGGAAACGTCATACGCGTGCACGAAAGACTCGACACAGCGCGAGTGTTGGATCGATAGAAATCCCCGGAGAATCGACCTAAATTAAATTCTTGTTTCGGATCGTATAATAAATGCGATATCAGAAAGCAGCGTACTTACGACGTCCGAGATTGTTGAAATTTATCGTGCTCCGAGTATTGCAATTTCAGGACAACTAATTTCGTACGTAAAACAAGTCAAAAGTAAAAGGCTTCGATATATCGTGGACGCTTGGCAAATTTATCGGATGTTTATTCTAAGCTTACTGGAAGGAAGTAGAACGGCCAGTGACGTATGTTATTGCATCGATTTTAAAATCACTCTCGAACTATCGAATCCCATCGTCGAGAAACTTCACGCTTCGAAAGGAATTCGAGCGATTCAAGATGCTTTTAATTAAAATGTTACTCGAATGATCTACGATGAGAGAGATTCCTTTTGAGTATTCTTCTATTTGGTTCACTGCACTTTTAATAGACTGCTTTATTGTAATTTAAGGTTTTCGAAAACAATCTCGAAAACATATTCGTGCGTACATTGATTCGTTTGCAGTCTGAAGGTAGCTACGAGGAGTGCTTTTACCGACACATTTTCTACTTAACCCTTCGACTGCGGCGTGTTCGAACAAAAAACCATTAACATCGTAGAATGCGATATTCGCGTGACACTAGTTGACACTGAATTGTGCCAATGAAAATAAGAAAAATCGAGGAGTTATATATCTAATATCATGCCAAGATTGATAAATTCTACAGAAATTGTAGCCCCCTGCTGCGGCTATCTTCACACCGTAAACGAATCGTCTACCGCGAGTGTACATTGGATGCAGTTAACGTATGACGTTTACTTCTCTCTCCAAAACTCGTTTCCGCAAATTGATCCAACTGCTGTTTTGCGTCAAAGGCGAAAGCATCGTGCCAGTTAGAAATACTATGAAGGTTTACGTAAGGAAGTGCACCAAACTGAAGGGAAAAAAATACCGGTCGGCGGGTAACACTCCTTACGTAAATGAAGAGGGTTAATCTACTAAATTGGCAATTTTCCGCATAACTCCGGGCTTCCCTATTAGTAGGTTATTCCGAGTGAAAGTCAACGTCGGAAACTCCGTCGAAGTCTTCGTTTACGATAGGTCGAAAAGTGGCCCTTTTCGTTGGTCTTCCTAATTACCTAGATTTCCCCTAGATTTCCCCTAGATTTCTTTGTAATTAAAGATTTGAGGTTGACCCAATTGCTGTGTCGCGAGGGGTTGTCTTGTCTTGTCTGGGGCGAGTATTCATGGCCGAAAGAAACGAAACGATCTTCCCCTTCTTCGCGATTGATTGCGCAACCCTTTCTGAAAGGCCAACCCTGCCTCTCTAGGGAGAATTCTCGGTTAAAGGGCAGGGAATGAAGTACACTTAGCCCTCGATTTACACGACATTCGAATTGCACGATTTCGGTTTAATACGCTGGAAGAAATACGAAAGAAAATATGTACTTTTGAATTGCGTTATGTATATCTTGCTTGAATTAATGAAATTTTATTTAGAAAGACATATTCTAATTTTTAAAAAATACATAATACTGTTTGATATAGATTTGTTTCTATTTACACGGTATTTTCGTGGAACCGATCTACCTTCAAATGCAGCGTTTAGTGACCGCCCCCTATCATTGCATTTTTGCAACAATCGCCAGAACGAATGATAAAACTGTCACGAGAATATCGCATCGTACGATTTTAACTGTTTTTTTGTTAGAACACGCCACACTCAAAGTGTTAATAAAGTACTAATCGTTCAAATGTTATTAAAAGTTTGATTTTCATAATGCTTTATGATTGAAAGTCTGGTCGTTTTTGATATTTCAACAAAATTCTGTTTTACTTAACATTTAGTACAGATTTATTAACAATTAATCCCCATCGTTATTAATAATTTTCATCCATCTCACTGGCAGACTTTTAATTCCCTAACGTCAATAAATTTAATTAGTATATAGGTTACGTAATAACAAGTCACGTCCACGAAAAAGGTGGCGCTGTTTACTTAATCTGAAAAAACGACTACTTATGGGTACCCCTAATAATACTATACCGAGGAAAACGAGAAAAATCTCGAAAAATTGTACTTTACCGCTAATAAAAATTGGAATGTATAGTCGTAGCAAACCATTCGTTTACAATATAAAACCAAGCCACGATACGCAGCCATAAATGTTCATACCTCGGTATAACATTAGGCCGGAATAATATGAAAACATTGGAATTTGTAATTTTACCTTAGTAGTTTTTCCGGGTTGAGTAACACGGTAATACTTGAAATCCACGTGTTGCACGAGTATCGGGGTCAGTTCGCGGATCGTTATTCACATAGCGATGTGTTGATATCCCTCGCCGTCGTTTCCCGCTAATTAGAATTCTGCTCAAAAGTGATTAGAATCGAGAGGTTCCGCGTCTGGGCGTGAATTACACGGCAAATTGGATAAATGATTTTCCCGGCCCATTTCAT
Organism: Nysson spinosus; assembly: GCA_910591585.2. NCBI lineage: Eukaryota > Metazoa > Arthropoda > Insecta > Hymenoptera > Crabronidae > Nysson > Nysson spinosus. The sequence continues at coordinate 12,741,632 of OU342830.1, read as the reverse complement.
CTTGAATTTACGTAAAATGTATTCCACAATTGACAAAAACACAAATCAAATATATAGCTAATGCTCGTAAAATTTGCAATATTTTTAACATTACGATAACGATGTGAAGTAAGCAGTGTATCGTAGAGCGCTTAGTTTTATTTGTAGGCGTTGTATGGATGTTACAAAATACTTTTATTTAAATAATGGCCACGTATGAAATATAGCTCGGTACGGATAAAAATTGCCATAAGATTTAAAGATTGAATTCAACGCGCGAGACGGCGAACTCGAAGGTGAAGGGAGAGAAAAACTGCTTGGGGTGAAAATATACAGTAAACGTTTAATCTTGCTTGCCAAGACAAAGAGAAAGGCAGAGAAAAGCAGAGAGACGCGGACCTCCCGCTGTAGAAGTTCGTTTCATTAAGAGAGCTACGTCGTTCCTGAATTAACCTCCACGCGACCAGTCCGCCTCGGATTTTCGAATAGGATTTTTTCTTTAGTTATTTTAGTTACTTTGCTGTTCAAAGGATGCCTCTGAGATCCAATGGAAATATTAAATATAACAATACAGCTTATTATACTAATTTTATTCAGAGTCAAAGAATAGTGCTTTAATAGTCTTCGGAGAACTCGTTTGTAGAAGATGCGCGGCATTTGTGTTTAGGATACATTATATTATTATATTTTAATATTATATTATGTTATATCATAACTATATATTGTATTATAATACTTTACAGGGTGTCCTACGTAAAAAAATACAATGATAAGCCGCATAATTATCCTTTACTTGCGATAATAATATAATAATTAAAATATTACTTTACGTCGGACATTGTGTATATTATAATATAATGCACATAAAAGTAGTTGCTGAAGTAAAACAATTGTACAACCTTCCTCTTTCAACCTTTTTCCACTTCTCAACTAATTATCGAATATTTCTTCATAAAATCACGTAAACAAGATGAGACATTTTTGGTGAAAGTGTTCGTTATTAGAATTTTTAAGAAATTTCTCAGGAAGCAGAGGTTTACCACTGAAAATTGATGATTCGAAAGGGCGATTTCGATCAAGCAGAAACGGGTCATTTTGCAGATTTATTTCCGCGTGTTCCTCGATTTGAGTCACGAACGAGGGACACGTCATTCTGCATTCACGAAACTCCTCCCCTCCCCTCCCCTCCCCTCTCTCGACAATCTTTTGCGTATCTCCGCGAGCGTCACTCCGACTAGATTTAGACATTTCGTTCCTATAAAGGCAACTGAACGAGAAACCACTAATAATATCTTTGTGCTTCTTCGAACAGTTTCAACCTTGATAACATTTTCTTTCGTTCGATGTTTGAAATTGACGAGGGTACAAAAAGGGTGGTGAAGTTTACCGTAATAATAAAACAGAGGGAAAAGTGATGGTATCAAGCCATCTTTCGTGAACTGGATGTAATATACAGGGTGTTCCGTAAGAAATAAACCACCGAGTTAACTTCTTTAATCGCGATAATACGATAAATATTTATAATTATTTATAATCGGTTGACATATTTTACGTGAGATACACTGCATATATATCAACGACTGTTTTTCTGAATAATATTTGACTTGATCTTAGAATTATAATAAATAATATTTCCGAGGATGAAAAATATTGTAGTATGATTCAATTATAATTAATTATAATCAGGTGGTCTATCTTACTTGGGACACACATCAACGATCGTTTTTTGACTAATACTTTACTTGATCTCAAAATGATAAAAACTAACATTTCCGGCGAATAAAAATGCCATTCCATAGGTTCTGTAAATAGAGCATAATTCCTTTTTACATCAGCATGAATTTTTGGCTCGCACTCGTTTCGAATGCCAGTATTCTTCCAGGTTTCAGAAACATCCCCATCGAGACCTCCCGCACGTTTTCTGACCCAAAAACCCACTGCTTTTCCACTCCCTCTTTTTCTACCTCCTCCTCTCTGAGGAAGTCGGGTGAATCTTTATGGAACGGCGACACGATTCTGTCGCTAGTTTGTTACCTTTTTCCGTTGCATTTTTCTCTCGAGCGATTACACGATTTCGTGTTGAACGCGATCCAAATTCTCCGGCTATGTACACCGTACCAAATCCTATCGAAAATTTACAGTTATTACTCCATTGCTCCACGAATTATCCTACGCTTCGTTACATTCTTTATACTTTTCTAGTAAACAAATTCGGCTGTCGTTAATATATGCAAGGTATTCCACAGAAAATAGGCCACCCAATTAGAAGTAATTATAATTTAATCATACTTCTAAGATCAAGAAAAGTATTAGTCAAAAGACGATTATTGATGTGTACAGGGTGCCCAACGTAAAATAGATTCATTCGAATCGTCAATTATCCGAAACCCTGCTGCATTAAAAAAATAATTACGTTGCTTTGAGTTGACAAAAATAATTATGCAATTTTGAGTCCGAAAAAGTAATTTATAACTTTCATTTCAAAAGAGTTTCAATTTTTGCCGATTAAACCAACCAATGAATTTTACCTCTGTTACAAGGATTTGTTTCCGTAAAAATGTAGATCATCTGGAAAAGTTTGGAAAATAACGAATGACGGAATAACGAAAACTTCAGTAAACACTTACTCGCGCCGGTTTTACATTGAATTACGTCGAGTGATTTTTTCAAAATTATATATCGCGTTAATATCTCTGGATGTCACTAAAAATAGAAAATAAAAGATGTCGTAATTCATCCGGGATTCTCCTAGCCGGATGAAGAGCGTGAATTAAAGCTCTGACTCGAAAAACGTTAATTACTCTAATTGGTGGAAAACAGCGGCTGACCTGTAATATAGGGCATAAGCCGACTCGCACCCACGCGAGACTTTTATCTCCCTTCGTTTTGAGACTACTGTTTTACACCTAAAATAAGGTATTTTCTCTTCCGTTCGTTTTCTTTCGATAGGTATTTTCACCGGCTTTCTTTTATTTTGTCTCTCTCTTTTTATTATCGGCCCAACAATTAATCGGTGATTCCGGTGAGCGTCGTCCACATTTTGCGCGACATTCAGGAAAACACGTGCCAGTCATACAAAGAACATCATTCAGGTAAAGAAATATTTTCTTCTTTCGAAACAATGGAAATTACGAATTCGAACATTTCACGATAAAATAACTGCACTTAGAAATTTCTTTGAATTTCTAGAATGTGATATTGAACCTGTTAACCGTTTTCTTCCAAAAAATGACATCACGCGAGTATCTTCGGTTTGGTAATAAAATAAATCAAGATTTTAGATTTAGGTTTTTTAATGTTAATAACTTGGAAAAAATTAATCAAAATAATTGCATTATATGCGCACGCATAAGTTGCGAGGCTTCCGAAGAGAGTAAAGCGCGTGTTTATTGTCGAGACTCGTACTGTAGGGTTCTGGAAAGAAGGCTACTTGGAGAGCCTAGATCACGGGCGCCTTCTTTCCAGAGTCCAACGGTGGTTTAACACGACGGTGTACGGAATAACGAAAGAACGATGGAACGCAGTGCGAAGAAACGCGCAAGCGAGTTTGACATCAGTCGCTATTCCAAGACCGGTGACGCATTAACTCGTGTCCATCCTCTGTTGCTTATATCCTTTGTAACCGTATGTGTGCACGTGCCTAACGTGTAAATATACTTCTCGCGCACGATTTTTACTCGGCTCTTACCTCCACGATTGTCTGCTATGAATATTTTCTCTCAAATCGTTTGATGTCTCGTATCTCAGGAGTTTGACTCTTTCGCGTTTCTCCGACGCGCAAGTAGTACGAGTCAACCAATCAGCCGCCGCCATTGGCTTTCCGCAATGGCGTGAAACCACTGTTTTCACCGATTGTGCTTTAACCTAAATTGACCAATGTCAATCAAGTGCGTTGAGCATTTTTTTTATCAAACACTCGGATAATAAAGTTTACACAAACTTAGTTCAGTATTCAGTATTCAAAGTTCAGTACTTAATATTTATGCCGGCATATTGTGGACTTCAACGAAACGAATCATAATCTTTAGACTTATTAATATCACTTTGTATATCCTCCATCTTGATGTATGACTTCACATTTGAATTTACAAGATCAATGGTGACATTCATTAACATAATTCAATCTTGAACAGTTACATCAGGTTTCTTCTGCACTTGTTCCTTCTTCTTCTTTCTCTCCACTTTTATATTTTTGAGAGGTTTATAATTGAATATCAATTGTCCGATGAAAGATCCCAGTCTCCTTCCTCGTAAACATCTTTCTTTTTCTACCTGTACTTTCCTTTTCGATAAAAACCGATTTTTCTTAACCTCCAATTCCTACCTTTTTGGTCAACGCGGTAACTTAGAGTTCTTATTGCGCAACGGCAGAGATCCGTTGATACTTTCGAGGTTATCTTGGAGAAAACGCGCGGTTCGCGACGGACGCACTCGTAAGTGAATGGAGAGGAGCACGTTAGTGAATCAGTGAATGGCAGTAGTAAAGACCTACACTTGGCGCGACAATTGCGTAAGGTAACCGACACGAGAATAGTCAGTTTATCGGTGCTCTTGTAAATGCAGTTTCTTGCGTAAGTGCGCATTTCTGGTACACTCTGTTTCAACCACTCGAATAGAGAATTATTGCACCGCAACTCGGAAGCTTCCTGCTTTTTGTATTTCTGCATTCGTAGCGTTAAAAAAAAGAGTGTAATCATGGAACGCGAGACAAGCTGCGAGTGGGTCGCGAATCGTAGTTGATCCTAAATAAGACAAATTAATATTATTACAAACAATAACTAGGACGAAGAGAACCGTATAATTTATCTGCCGAGTTAGCAGGAGTTGTCGCGAATTGTACTCATCTTACCGAAAAGAAACAAGTAGAAGATAAATGTATCTAGTGCCGGGATGCTGTGGGAAGCAAAAGAAAAGAGTAAGAATCTCTTTTCTTCCGGTTGTTATCGGGGGAAGGGGGTTTCAGTCCATGACGAGAACCCTCGCCCTCTTCTCTCCCCCTCGTGCCATTTCGAGGGGACTCGAGTGCGCACTACGCGATACCTTTACACTGCCACCTGTGGCTCGCCTACTGACAAAGCATTTCCGTTTCCTTTCTCTGCCTTTTCGCTTTACAGGAGACCCAAATATTGACCTATTTTCTCATTACTCGGGAAAATGTAAGCGTTTAAATGTACTTCGAATTTTGGTTTGGAAGTGTCTCCCAATTTTTAGCACGAAGGACGGACACAAAGTATGGCGTAAGAGTTGAAATGCGAATCAGAAGACGAGTCGATAGACGTAGACGTTACGTGGCCGTGGTTCTCCGTGTTCAACTTTCTCATGTTCCAACCCTCGACTTTATATGCACCACGAGTGTCCGATATATGTATACAGTCGCGGCGGATGACTCGTTTATAGTCCTGAAGGTAGCCGCAGTAAATCGTCACAGATTTTGCTGTCTGTTCAATATTCCGCCGGAATCTGTATAATATATCAATGTAACGTTCAACGTCACCCTCTGTAGCTCCATGTAACTTGAAGTCACATACTCGTCTATCCGTTATTCATTTCATTTCACTTCACTTTTTCGTTGTAATAATAATTATAAAAGTAACCGCAACGATTGTCACCTTTTTCAGTGCATTTAAGTAATAATGTCGTTACTATTCTCACATAATGTACCTTCGTTAAAATCGCGTTTAAATAGTACTTTAGATGGTTAAGATTTATTACGGAGAAAGTGCTGCCATCTTTCGCAGCTAACTTTACGCCGTAAAAGAATCGTCTCGTGTGACTGTACACTGTTTCACAACTGCTACTTTGTATCTTATTTTGAACCCCCTTTATTATAGTAGTACCTTTCAGTATAATGTTATATGACTTTAAATTTACTTTTATATAAAAGCGTCGCGTTGAATTTGTTCTTCCAATTTTTATTTTTTTCTGATTGTTTTGTGTTTGAGGATTTAATAAACATGTGTGGTGTGTTCGATGACGCGGTATGTATGGAAGCGCAGTAGAATCGGAAGGCATGTGTTGCCCACTATATAGAGGTACATATCTATTGATTTATGTTCTCGAAGAGTGGTAGAACTGGTAACCTAGAGTCGCCGGGAACGTGTTTTCCACGTAGTCTTCAAAAATTACGGATTCCTCTTTTTACCCGGAAACTCGAGGAACTTTTACAGCCTGATATTTTTCAAGTCGAACCAATCCGAATGCTTTCACGAAGGACGGTTCGCGACCTCGCTTTCGTTCGCCGGTTGATTTTTCCTTCCGGTTAATACTACTCAACTACCCGCCCCTGACACACGTGGTACCCCACCCCCTGCATCCACCCGCCCGAATTCTCTTGCACTGTTTAGTGTTTGCGGAATCCTCTCGATGGCGTAAACAAAAATAGTTTGCTTTTATTATTGAAAATCAATAGGAACACCGTCGTCTACTCGAGCGTACTCGGCGTGTATCGTGCACCGCAATCTACACTCTGTCACGGAAGAAGTCGGTACTCCGTGCACTTTGGATTTTCGAGAAATCGAATGACATTATCGATAGATCGAGAGAAGCATAAAAGTGACTAAGAAAATAGGTGATGGATTATATTACTCTCACGTTACATGCCAGAAATAATTGCCAATTAAATTGTTCATATCGAAAACCAAGGGATGATATACGACAATTACGTCTCTACATCGCGAATGGTGGATGCATTTCCATTGTAATACAATGTTTGTGTGCCCGCGCGAAACGAAAAACTCGTTCAGGGTCAACTGAGGGAACCAACCGAGAATTAATAGGGTTTGTTCGGTCGCTCGATTCGGCATCGGTCTTTTCCGATAACTAAAGTTCACTTTTCCAATAACCACCGTATTCGTCCAAGTATCAATTCCGCTGGAAGATTCGCGATACGCGATTGCGTAATGTCGTTGTCGGGTTGATCGAAACCGCGATCACTTGGAACTGTTGTTTTTAGTCTTTCACCTAATATTTCATCTTGACTCTTACTTTATACAAGTTTCCGTATGATGTTAGTTGTAATTGATAAGGAATATGGTGGAAAGAGAAGGGAGATGACGAATGAAGGGGGGACAGGCCAAATCTTCGTCGAGGTCGGTTTTGATTTATATTTAACCCCGGTTGATTTGTCCTACGAATTCTTTTTAGAATGTAGTTCAGGAGTGGCGAGGTTGCCGAAGATGGATACACCGTATTACCGCGGAAATTGGTTGGTGAAACCCCCTTTATCGATTTTCATTAGACGGCGCGTCGCCTTATCCCCTCTTCCATGGAATCTTCCTTGAAACTAATGCGTTTATTTTCATGGAAAGCGCACTTCCGGGAGTGTACTCTTTCCATCCCTTCTCACGAAGATGGTACAAACAATTGAAAGAGATAACTTGCCAAAATAGTTGTAATTTCGATTTTCTCAATTTTGGCCCTACTGGGTCTAAATCGATAATAAATGATACCTAGACATGTACTAGTACCAATTTGGGTCGAAAGAAGTGGATTAAAAATTTGTTTCGGGCGAAAAAGGGGTCGACCCAAAATCGGAAAAATGTGAAGGGGTATACCTTCAAAAATGGTCAAAAATTAAAAGTCGCCAAAATCACTTCTAAATGACTCAAATCGATGGTATATGATGTATAAACATATTCTAGGACGATTTTGGGTCGGAAGAAGCGGTTAAAAAATTCGTATTGGTCAAAAATGGGTCGAACCAAAATCGCAAAAATGTGAAGGGGTATACCTTCAAAAATTGTCAAAAATTAAAAGTCGCCAAAATCACTTCTAAATGACTCAAATCGATGGTATATGATGTATAAACATATTCTAGGACGATTTTGGGTCGGAAGAAGCGGTTAAAAAATTCGTATTGGTCAAAAATGGGTCGAACCAAAATCGCAAAAATGTGAAGGGGTATACCTTCAAAAATTGTCAAAAATTAAAAGTCGCCAAAATCACTTCTAAATGACTCAAATCGATGGTATATGATGTATAAACATATTCTAGGACGATTTTGGGTCGGAAGAAGCGGTTAAAAAATTCGTGTTGGTCAAAAATGGGTCGAACCAAAATCGCAAAAATGTGAAGGGGTATACCTTCAAAAATTGTCAAAAATTAAAAGTCGCCAAAATCACTTCTAAATGACTCAAATCGATGGTATATGATGTATAAACATATTCTAGGACGATTTTGGGTCGGAAGAAGCGGTTAAAAAATTCGTGTTGGTCAAAAATGGGTCGAACCAAAATCGCAAAAATGTGAAGGGGTATACCTTCAAAAATTGTCAAAAATTAAAAGTCGCCAAAATCACTTCTAAATGACTCAAATCGATGGTATATGATGTATAAACATATTCTAGGACGATTTTGGGTCGGAAGAAGCGGTTAAAAAATTCGTATTGGTCAAAAATGGGTCGAACCAAAATCGCAAAAATGTGAAGGGGTATACCTTCAAAAATTGTAAAAAATTAAAAGTTGCCAAAATCAATTCTAAAGGACCCAAATCGATGGTAAATGATGTATAAACATATTCTAGGACGATTTCTGGTCGAAAGAAGCGGTTTAAAAATTTGTTTGGCCAAAAAATGGGTCGATTCAGAATCGAAAAAATGTGAAGGGGTATACCTTCAAAAATTCTCAAAAAATCAAAGTCGCCAATTTCGGTCCTAGATGATCCAAATCAATGGTATATGATGCCTAATGATGTTCTAGGACCATTTTGGGTCGAAAGAATTGGATTAAAAATTTTATCCGGACAAGCCTTCAGCAACTTTCATTTTCTTTTTACTTCCATTTGTCTAATAGTCTCCTCCCGGCTTCCGGCTTTCGGAATTGCTTCGGAAGAAGTAAATTACAAAGGAATTACGAATCGAAAGGAAGGTCGTAGTCGATAACTCGTCGCGCATCGAACGCCTGCCACACCGAGTGACGCGTTCGAAAAAAAGTTTTCACTGATTTGATAACGTATTTATCAGTCTTGTAAACACAGGGCACGTGCAACGACAAAATCGATAGTGGTAATAACGCGGAAAAAGAGCTTACCGCGAATCCCACGTTGGTTTCCTCAAGAAGTTCAATGTAAAAATATGTTTGGGGATTTACGATCTCTGCCCACCCTTTAACGATAATTATGAAATATGAGACAAGGCCGCCATACTAATTGCGTTTCAATTTCCACCGATGCTCCCGTCGCTTTTACGTTGAATTATAAAAGATCTACCAATTGAAACTCGCCAGTTAAATATTCAGCACATTCGGCTGGTTTGGTTCCCGTTTGCGTGAAACGCACGTGCAAACGTCTGAAATACGAGCGAGGGACTTTGCACGCATACTAAACGCCTAATTACGCGTGTATTCTTAGATTCCCGATGATTACAAAGCATACCTTCGTACCTTTTTTGAATCTCAGGAAAAACCTAAAAGAATTCAATGAAAGGCAGCGTGTCCCGTGTGTATTCGAACGGTCACCGTATCAGGGAATTCGCACGCTATTCGTTCGCATTTCGTTTGCTCGCCGTAACCGAACTGTAGTATTTCAAATTAACGCGATGCACTTAGAAAGCCCTATCTCCTTCTGTTTTAGAAGTTATCTTGTTATTTGTTCCCGAGCTCTCATTGTGCGATTGCCACAGTAAAATATTTAGGCCAACGAATGCAATTTCCAGTTTCCGTGGATATCCGGGAAATAACACGTGTCTTACGTCACAAAAGACGGCTCGCTTAATTGTATATTTTTATATTTATAATTTTATCGTGTAATTTCGCCATAAAATGCATTCTAACATGCAAGACTTTCGAAGCCATCTTTAATGTATAAGCAAAGTTGAGAAAGAAATGTGATTGGTGCTCTTATGCACTCGCTAAATTGGAAGGAAATATGTCGAAATAAAACACTTTCTTTTATTTCATTATTACATTTATTATATAAATATTTATAAAATCGCATCAAACATTATTTTTCGAAAGATCTGCTTTTATATTTACGGTACAAATTATAGCATAATGTACAGCTGCGTGATAATACGGGACTGATATTACTACTTTGCTGATTATTAATTAGCGTAAGAGATTAAATGAATTGAACGGTCTTCTTGTTGTATTATTCTATAGTTGCACAAGGGAAAAGAAATAAGGCTCAGAGTTTTGAATACTTATTCTCTTTATTGACATATTTTTAAGCCAATAATGTACAATTTGAGGAGACACAGTTGGCGGGTCTGTTTGCGGTGAGCACTAGCCACGCTATTCATCGTTACGTCGCGCGTCATTCCGTCCTTTGAAGTTTGCGCTATAGACATTTTGATCGGCTCGCGCTTCGCAAACAAATCAATTAAACGGAAGGGAAACTTTTGTAATATCATCAGAGTGCCGCGTCCTTTGTGAAACTCGGTCGTTGCGCATATCGAGTCGAGAGTGCGCATTAAATGGATGGCATTAAATGAACGCCGAAGGAAACGCATCTCCTCCGAGATCGTTGCACCTCCGTACGGTTGCCATTTTATTATCAATATTTAGTGCTCCCTAGAAATCCCATTGGTTACTTCGGTCTTCCTTTTAGTGGTTTCTTACACTGCCAATGGTAGACCTGCGATTAAAGGGTGGTCAGATTTCGTTCTTTTTAGTTGGAATCTTATTCTGGTACAGTTACCATACAATTTTCAAGATCCCAGTTTTCAGGATCACTTATATTTGCTACCAAACAATGTTTCTAAGAGGACGGAATATACAATTTTTTTATTAAAAAATGATTGACTAGGATCTTTCACGTTTCGGGTGGAATGAGGAGGATTATGCAGGAGGAAGAATATTCTTGGCAGGTAAAAAACTGGTAGGTTGGGAATGTCGAGGGAGCGATGGAAAATGGTGGACGAGGAAGGTCGGGTGTGTCGGTGTTGCAGGGGTTGCGCGCGCTCCTCCGCAAATCAATATTTCATTTCAGCCTCACCGACCCCTGTTTCTGCGCTTGCCTTCTCACTCCTGCCATTCTAACCTGGCATAATTACCTCTCCTTCTCTTTCTTCCCTCGTCCTCTTCCATTGCTTCCTTTTTCTTACCATTTCGTGGCGTTCTTCTCTGTTTATCGAACGGAACTTTGTTTCTGTACACGGCGGCCTTCTTTTTCTCCTCTCGCTTCTTTTACGCTCTTCTCTCCTCTCTTCGTATGAAGAGACCGACATAGATGGAAGCGCGGTGTTCCCTGAAATTCGGATCTCACCTTCTCTCGTACCATCTGCCTTCGTGAGTTTCCGCTTTCAGGACAATTTCACTCTCTAAAACAATCCGTGATTTTTCCCCTTTGAACAGAGCTATTCATCGAACGTATCCACACATATTTCGCCCAGGAATTACGTTCGAAAAATTGCGATATGCATAAAAGATTTATTACATTCTCGAAGCGAAAGGTCCGAACGTCGAGCAGAGAAGAGTAAGTAGATCATCTTTTCTTGGGCACAGAAGCTAAATGAGGAAGGAATCTTGAAAGTGTAGGGTGTATCGATCGAGTGGTTCTTACATCATGATGTGAGATTCATTGATCGTTCGCTCTTCGTAAGCGAAGCAAAGGTTTTACCGGTGTACGACCTTGGTCTGACTAGTTTCACTAAAATTGTGACGTACAGTCGTAGCAGATGATTCTGTTGCAGTCTGAAAGTAGCCGCACTAAATGCTCTTCCAGATACATGTTCCATTTAAGTCATTCTTCTAAGTAGTTCCCCACCCTAACAAGATTCAAGTGTTCACGGTATAGTCTTCCGAAATGTTCATAAGATTATAATTGTATTACGTACTACGCGGAAATCATGATGTAACTTATTATGCAGGAAACGTAGCTAACTTCACGTGGTAAACGAATCATCCGCTTGGACCGAGCCTAGTATGTGCGACGTGGAAGAAAGCCATTTAGCTAATAAATTCCTGAACGTTTAGGCGTTCAATCGCTAATTGTTTTTCACCCAAAGAAATTCCTCGAATGCGGTGGCAAACATTTTTTTTGTTCTCTTTTCTCACGGGAGGATCGTCATTAACAGGATAGCGAGTGAGAAAAGATGAGGCAGGCCAGGCATGGAGGGCGTTAGAGATCGGGGGAGGGGATCCTTCCCGCTCTCCCTTTTTCCACTCGAGTACCCATTTCACGTATTTTTTTTATCCGGGGAAACACTCCTGCGTGAAATATTAGTTCACCAAATTGCTTCTCACCGATCCCGTATGCCTCTCTCGTTCGCCTTCAAACACACCGATTTGAATACCTTTTTATCCAGCGTCAGATTTTCATTGATAATTGGAATTGTAAACAGTTTCCCTTTGAAAATATTTTTGTATTATTATAACAACTTTTGAGGTTAAGTGACATTAAGAATGTGTTATTATATTAGCCCTTATGTTTAATGAGTCCGATCATATCTTTGATTATATTTCAAAAAGTCAAATGAATATGCTGAGATTTGCAGTGTCGCGAATATAGTTACATCACGGATTATTCAACTCAATCATTACGTTTTTGCTGGCAGCCTTCTTTTTACATAAAATGGATGGCGGTTATCGACCCCTGGGTCTCGAGCCTCGAGTAATAGCGGTTCTTGAAGGGTAGCGGCAACGTAATCGTCACTTCCATTACGTAATCTTTAAAGTCCCTATCTTCCAAGGGAATTTCGCAAAATCTACTGCGAACGAAAGGGTTCCACATGGCGGGTCTTACAATCGAGACGGAAACGTTTTTCCGTTTACAATAAACGGTTTGTGTGTCACGTGCCGAAGCACGTGTTCATGGCTGACAGGTTGCGCGTTCGATTACCGACGATTATCCTCTCGACTTTCAATGCTTTAGTTGGTTCCTTGTATCGTTCGATAGAAATCAAGAAGAGATATCGCAATGTCGAATATGTCACCAACTTTTATTTGTTCCGTAGATTTTCTCTTCCCTTCTGGGAAGTGATATTTTCTCGTTCTCGTTTCATTAAGGATTTCTGAGTGTTTCTGTTGTAATAGGGTCCATGGGGTCTACCAACCCACGGACATTGGGTGGCAGGGCGTCTAGTTCCAAATGACGGTAGTCGTACAAATACGAAAGACAGGTTATTTAAAGATAATTTCCAGCGTGCGGTTTACTATAAATAGAACGCTTTACCAGATCGTGCAACTATCGTCGCGTTTAATCCTTTGACCGAAGTGGAGAGGAATTTAAAGTTAGTAGTTCGAGTCTGCGTGGGTCCCGACAGCCATCGTTTACATCGTTTATGAATTTAATCATTATTAAATACGTAAACGATAATAACGAATAAGCCAATTAGTGCATATGCGTAGATGCTAATTACGTTACGAGTGAAATTTAATTAGAGAAGTTACTTCGGATTAACCTGGGAATTATGTTTTTCCATTATAATTCTTCACCGTGTATTCACGTTTTCATATTCTCCCTAGTTTTATCATATTTTCTAGGGCTGATTGTATATCCGCCCATTTGATTGTCTATGAACTTTTACTATAAGATTAGAGGGATCGAATTCTTTCGATCAGAGGATGAAGGGGGGTGCTGATGCCCCGACAGATGTTCCGACATCAATCTAATTTATCTAGGGACATCTACGGATCTTGAAATTATGTTTTGTGCTACGCTTTCCGCCGATATATTGGCTCCGAAATATGGGTCTGCGCAACTTCCGATCGGGGGGGTCGTTATCCTGGGAAAACTCGTAAACGTATGATCGCTCATTTATTGCTAGGCGGTTGTATTGCGATTACATCATAGAATCATATCGTTAACATAAAATATCTGTAACAGATTGACCCAAGAACTACTTAATAGTAACCCAACTACATATTTGAACAGTCAGCTTCTAATTAATGAACTTGACAGTAGAGATATTGAATGTGGAAGAAAGTAGACTCATAAAGAGCCAATGAGATTGATGTGTGGATGGTTCGATATCAATTGTGATTTAGATTTTTAGGAAAGCGGGAGTAGATTGAAGTGAAATCGAATTCGAACGTAGTCCGTTCGAATCGCGAGTTAGATCGTGTCCCGGGACTCGCGACCCCACCCAACGTCTCGTCTTGTCTCTTCTCTTCTCAGGGCAGCCATGCCCGGCCGGACGATCAATACTTCGGCTCGGCCGCGAGGCGCCACGAGATTCGGCGAAATCTAACGAAAATAGTCGGAAAGAACCGGGAAGTGACGAAGGTAGCCGAGTCCCGGCACGAGGCGATCCGATTGCAGACGACGAGCGGCGTTGCCGGCTCAGTCGCTGTGCGGGAGTGGTCATCGAGGGCTGTGTGGTATCGTAACTGAGTGTGACTGAGGAAAAAGACCCGGCGTAGTTTCTTTCGCGTTATACGCTCTCGCTCTTTTTACCCGCCCCGGAACGAAATACCGAACTAGCGCTACCGAGAATCTAGTCACTTTTCGGCTCCCTTTCCGCCGCCGTCGCCGTTGTCGTAGTTATCCTTGTCCTCGTCCTCGTCGCAGCGCGAGACTACGAATATCCGCCGACCGTGTATTTATTTAAGTATTTATTGTACAGAAGACTTTAATTATAGGTAAGTGAAATTGCGAGGTTTTACTCGCCTACGTTAATCTTTATTTGTTCTTTTTCGTGTATCTCGCTCTCACTGTCTCTCTCCCTCCTACGCTCCCTCCCTCTCGTCGCTTCGTTCTTTCCCCATGCCCCCTCTCTGTCGCTCTCTTGGGCCGTTCACTTCCGAGAATACGCATGCTACGTAGTTAGCTGCTTTTGCGGATTACTTTCTGCATTTTCCACAAAAACTAGCCGATTCTTTCCACAACGAAAAGAAAACATTTAATGGCTCTTAGAAGTTATTCTACCGTTAGGGTTCTCTTGGGAACCCATGGAAGAACGAACCGGCTATATCGATCTCTGCGGCATCGTACTGCGACGCAGAGTAGCGGATTGCGAGCACTCCGCAGTCAGAGTAGGACAGCGAATAACGAAGCGAAATCGAATTTCAGTTTTATACATCCGTGGCATTTTACATAGTTTTTTACTCGAATGATGTTCGGAACATGTCAGAATCAATGGAGCGTCTGTGGGGCGTGTTAATCCGAGGAATTTTGCTCTCGCTTTGTGAAAGTAGCGCCGTGGCGCCCAGTCCGACTCCCTCTAACGCGACCCGACCATAACCTCAAATCGTTCCTTGTAAACGTTCGTCGCTTTTCTCTTTTACACACACCTCCAACGTTTCACACGGCCATCAATATGACAATGAGCTTCTTACTGTATTCCATACTTTCCACAGAACGAAATCTATACATTGCATTTCTAAATGCACGCATCGTTACACTTATTTATCCAATGTCGTAAAATGCAGAAAGAGCATCTCTAGTTTTTCCAACTTTGAAAGAAGATAGAAATCCCAGCTCATCGTTTTATCCTAGTCTTATAATAACGCAAGCAAATAGTAGTTTGAATGCATCGATACGTATCGATATATAACGATTTCAGTAGCATTTTAAATCTATTCATAAAAGAAATTAATACTGGTCCGGGATAGTAAATCTACTACGCAAATACGCGAGATAGGAAGCAGTTTTATCAGTATGTTATAACGTAACATGATAGATATAGATAAATGGAGACGATAAGTGAAGGGGGGTATCTACCTTAATTCACGGTGAACGTGCCACGTCGTTCATTACCTAGGTTCTTCCTTTTTATTGCGTATTCATTAGTTGATCCGATACTAGAATTGTTCGAAAGCCAACTGCCAAATCGTGGACGATAGAAGTCACTCATAAAGCATCGAATTAATCGTGATCTTTGAATACAAAGTAAAATATGGATAGCTGTAGCTGTGGACTAGTAAATGGGAAGTATTTTTTAGAAATGCCATAGATGTATTTATTTCGTAGGAAAAAGGTAGCGAGGAGTGCCTGAAAATGAAACCTCGCTACCTTGAAGTTCGTCGCATTCCATTCGGCAATCCGCTCCCAATGTGTGCGCCGGAAATATTTCACTGGCAACGTGGGGTTTCTCGTTGGTGTTCTCTCGTAAATCCGGCAACACTGTCCCCGAAGAGTTCTCTGCGCTTAACCTAAAGGCAGGTGATCGCGCGCGCGATTAAATATAGGACGCCGAATACACCTACCGGTTTAATATGTATTTCTGTCCGGGTTTCTTTGCCGGAATTCGTCCATTTAACCTTCTATTTGTCCGCTCTATTGTCACGTGTCTCTACGCACTGCTTAAACTAATAGACCGGTTTCCAGAAAGAATTTCTTGTCGCGATTCTTTCTTTCCGCGAACATGCAGTCTTCGAATTTTGGTATGTTACATTCCTACGATCTACCCAATCGCACGTGTTTTCAATTATTTCATACCTGATCGATGAAGCCCGATAGGAACAATTTCTACCTCTGATATTTTTTGTCTCATAGTACAATCCGACTTACATAAAATCGTAAAAAAATTGGCATTCATCGTCGAATGATTAACTACGTCGTTTGAAACTGATGACGTCTACGATTACCTCGAACTTAAGTTTATTGGCATTCGAGCAGAGCAGAAGACGTAGATTATTCTTGGAATCCTTTTCTTCGGGTTATTCCTTTTATCCGCTAGTCCTGATGTGCGAGCACGTATTTCTCGCCGGCGGCAAATGTCGTCGACCGGAAGCGCATCAATAAAACCACCGGATCTTAGCGTTGCCGTGTCTGGTTGCCTGTCGATGGCTCTAATAACTCGCTGGAAAGAACCGTCGACAAACTCGTCGTATTGTACGCACTCGGCAACTAAACCATGGGAATAGAAGTGGCATCAATTAAGACTGCAATTTTTGTAGCAAAGTTCGTCCAACGTCGCGGAAGGAACTTTTAATAACGCGCGTAAAGTGAGTGCCGATTGTTGCCTCGTCAAGTAGCACAAACTACTCGCAAAGAGAATTAATAATGAGCGCGTGTACTGCAACGATATTGATCGGCCACCTACTAGAACCAAGCATTTGATATACCAGCGATATTGCTGCTGTCTTGAAATACAATGTATGTTCGTTTCCACCAACACCGGAAATGTTGCGAATTACGAAATTCACAGAATTTAGAAACCGGGATGTTGAATTATAAAATTGGGACGAATACAAAACACGTGGTATATTCGAGTGACTTAACTATAAATGACGGACAAGTCATTTTGACCCGCTTGGTAGTTTTAGCGTTAATGTTGTTTCTTGATAGCCGCAATAAACTGAATGGCGACTGAGAGTCGCCTCTCGAACGCAAAGGATTAAATCAAGAATGACGAATCACGAAATCGAAGATTACTCGAACCAAGGACGTAGACTCGATCGAATCGTTATCTGAAATCGAAAATTAGTAAAGATTGCTAATCGACTAAATCTCGTCTATAAAGCGTGATAAGCGTTTCCTACCGAAAAGTGGTTGAAAATGGTGATTTCGTCATTCACTTGATATTCAAATATATCCCTGACATTCACACTGTTACTGAATCATCGTCGTTGAATTACCGTATCGATAAACATGCTCGTTGAAAAATACGTTTTGCAATACTGCACGGGATTTTATTATCATTATCACACCTTTTCAAAATAACTGCTGGAAAGTTTGTATATAGGGAATGATGTCCAAATAATTTATACGATATACTGCTAGTTTCAGTCGTTATAAGTTGTGCAAATTAATTAAATAATATTAATTAACGCTCCTACAGTATAATCCCATCGCAACTTTATCCCGTGAATTTTAATAAACATCAAGACTGGTTAGAAACAATGGCTGCCTATAAGCGTAGAAGACTCCTCAAAGTTTATTCCGTAAGGAAGTTAAGTTTTAAAACTGGAAATTTCTTGGTTCCGACCGGGCTATACTTGATTCTTTCTTTGCTTAACTTTTTGTATAATTAATGCGTATTCTTACACCCACGCGATATGACAGACAACTTCTTAGTTGATTTCGACCTCTTCCACCATTTTGTTTACTTACGTGAAATCAGAAAGCGGATGGATAGGTTACTGGCAGAGGTTGTCAGACCGCGAGGATCTTACCGGTTGGGTTTTGCCGAGTTAGTAGTCCCCATTCATTTTTATTTTACAATACATTCCAGTTAACACGAATATTTAATGTCATGTTATATTAATTTTGCGTCATTACACTCTCGAATTATACTCGTCTTTTGGTTAATAGTGTTACCAACTTGCTACATTTAGAACACTAGGGTTCACGAGTACGGAAGTCATGGTTTGTTACTCTTTCGTGTTTCGTAGTTAGGGGAAATTGTTTGAATCAGTGAGAATGCGGTAACGTATTGGTAGAGTACGAGTGTTTACGCACACATAGCACGCTACGAGAGGACAGATGACTCATCCGTAGAGTCGTGATACTTTAATGTGAACGCGCCACGCCGAAGCTAGAAGGGATTTTTCATCGATTACGCATCTTTCGAATAATGTTCTCATCGGGCGTTGTTCCGCAATAAAGTTTACACATCCAGCTAATCGAATCCTTCGCATAGCACTTTATAACCTTTCATTTATTTTACTACTTAAAACTAAAGTTAAGCAAACTTAACCAAAGTTGCAAGAAAGTGCTGGCGATAGATGAATAGAAGATACAGGGTCGGTTTTGGGGTTAGGTTACTGTAGAGTTAAAGCAACATGGCGCGCAGTGAGTTTAGACGTGGGGAGAAGAGTGTCCATATATAATGTATAACCTATATACAATGTAATATATAACATAATATATATATAACCAGTGTGTGACCGAAATTCAACGTGACAGTCACCCAAGTCACGAATACTTCCTTTTCAGAACCCAACCGTACTAAAATATTCTGGAAAGAAAGCGACTGTGACGTAGCTGTCTCTCGGTGTTTCCTACTCGTTATGTATTTTTATATAATGCGACTCTCCTCCACGCTTCAAGTCTTCACGCTTGTATCCAGAAGTCCGTAGTAGGTAGAGATTTGCCGGGAAGTTAGTGTCGTATATCTTGTTCATAGTTTTTAGGTCGTAATGCATTCTGACTCCGGTGAGTCATCCAGTCTGGTTGCAGTATTCCTTCCCCGGAGAGGGTCGTTGCGTCAACCATCAGTTTTATCCATGCGTTTTCACGAATTATTCCCGACCTGATATTCATGAGTGAAGTATGACGCACGTTGCTTTACATTCATTTTTCGCCGAACTTCGTGACGCTCGATCGTAAGGTACGAGAGTTCAAAATGATATATGCAAGAATAATGCGCAATGTCAGGAATAAAACGATTGATTTGCTCGTCGAAAAATGTGAATGTACGTGAACACGAATCACTGCGATGGTTTCGCAGAAACGACGCGCGCAAGTTTCACCTTGCGATTATTGCATCAGGTGGCTGAGAGCATGGTATGGTATAACTATTGCCACCGGTAATTGACCGGAAAGGCTTCACCATTTATTATATCTGAACGGTATTTTCACTTTTCATAACAACCTTCTCGGTTGCATTCCTCAGCACTTCACATAGCAAGTGAAGATACTGAATGAACACCGATACAAAAATCGTTTCATCGGTGTACGAACATTCGATGTGGATATCTAATCGGTTCCCTTATCGGGTTAAACGTCCAGTAGCTAAGTGAGAATATCACTTTAACCACAACATTTTCAACCTGTTTTCTGCGTTTCGTGCTATAAAAAGGTTAAAAAGTAACTGAGCTTTTTGATCATTCACATAACGAACCTTAAATAGATTGCAATATATTTCGTACAAGAAGAAGACTGAATTATGTCAGGGACACGTGATTTTTAATAATGGCGTCCAAGCGTGCGACCTGCGCGCGCACGATTTTTAGTGTAAGCATTTTTCTCAATGAAATTATTAGGTGATCGAGTAGAATCAATTAGATTCGTTAATCAAGCATTTCCCTGTCGCGACCCTGTAATTCGCGTCCGCGATCTCCCAGCACGATATTGGCCTTCTGACCGACTGACAGCCGTTAAGCCGTGATTTATCGCGGCCAACCAGCGATCACACGAGGCTTACAACAAAACCGTCGCACGGACAAAGTTGATCCGTGCCGAATGAATCTCCTTTAAAAAAAAAGATCATTTCTCTTTCATTGAAAACAATTCCATTGAAAGTTTCGTGAAGGAATTTGCCAGGCAAACGACGCGTTGAATGCTCCAAGAAATGCGAACTCCTTCGAATTCGCAGTGCATTATCTAGCAAGTAACTCGTCGGCAGATTAGGTGAACAGATTGTCAATGATAACAGAATGATAACGGAGGCAGGGCGAATCGAGTGATCCAAGGGTGATACGATCGATAGCCGTGCGATTCGATGGATTTTTCGAGACAGGAGACAGAGTGTAGATTACGTAAGAATGTTCGCAAATCCGAAAAGGCAGATGTGACGTTTCAGATATAACTCTTACTCGTATCTTCCGCCGACTCGGCAACAACCGGTTTACTGCCGTCTCGCTCTCGCGCTTCTTCTATCGCCAGTTCACACTGCATACTAATTTCGCATATTTTATTCTCGTTAATACATCTATTTAATTCATCTTAATCATACGCTAATCTTCGATCGGTTGTGAAATAGAAATTCATGTCGCGCGGATGATCACCCGTCACTTTACTCTGTTGCGTTTTTCTTTCAGGGATATTCATCGCGAGTCACGAGTTATTTGCAACTCCATTGATAATAGCCGTCTTTTATTGATATATCATTCATGGATACATATATTAGAGTATTTAGTTGGTGATTACAAATAAAATGTATTAAAATACAAGTTATATCATATAATATAGTTAACTGTTAACTAGACGAATATCTCTGTCGAGTATCTACGTGATATCGTATCAGGAGGCTGGAAGGCCCCGGGACGAATCGTCTCATTGCTCTCCCCTGCGCGCGTTCTTTTTTCTCCCTAGGGGTTATTTACAAAGGCGAGACTAACCGAACACATGCAAAGGGGGCTTTAGGTTTCTTCGCGCTCCCGGAGAATGGCCTTACGTTCTTTGACTTTATTCCCCTAACGAGAAGTGAGACAATCAGTTCATCCTGATTGATGTTCCGGTTTCTCCGTGATATGTTTAGCGCGCTTTCTCCTTTGCTTTAAGTCACGTTTCTCGTGTGAAACGTGAAACGAGAGATAGCCAGGATAACCTAAGTTTATGTCCGGAACACCGATCGATGTTTATTCTTAATCATTGACCATGCAAATGTTCCTCCGACCGAGGATATCTAATTCCTAAAATATTCTTTCAAACTCAGGAGTCCGAAGTACGATTTCTAAATCCTGCTAGGGAAATCTTTTTCTTCGACCAATTCGATGAATAGGTTTCCGAGATTTTCCTTCAGGTAGTAACCGGTGACTGGCAGTTGGCCAGCCTGAAGCTGCGTAGTTGCGCGAGTACAATGGCGCAGGTTTGACAGAAGGAAATGTAAAGAGCTTTAATACACTTCGTTATCGAATAAAAAGGTTTCTTCGTGTAGAATAAAAGAAAAACATTGTGTCGTGGTAGTTCGTGGTTGAACGAGATCAAGCAATTGGAACTGAGAGGTGGTGTATCATCGTATTCTAAACTCCTCGGTAAAATCTATTCTCACAGAACGTTCTTCGTCTCGTACCTGCGAGTATGCAACAAAGGAAACTCCGTGACAATGAAGCCGTAAAGCTGCGAAGCTTGAACAGGGTTTATCTACAGATTCTACTATTTCGATCCACTTCCATGCAATATGAATTGAACAAGAACCTTCTACTAAAGAATACAAAGGTCGACGGTGTTTGACCTGGAACTATTATATCAATGAAATATCTGAGCCGTAAATTCGGGTTTCGAGTTCAGACTTTTAAGGTAAACGTACTCTCGGTAGAATGACCTGGCATTTCAATCGAATCCTAGAATGTTCCGTTTTACCAATTTCTTGTAAAATAGTCTAATCACGATACATCTTGGTATACTGACACATCACTGCATCGAAATAGTAGACAGTCTCAGAGATTGCGATAATTGTATTTCATTTCTGTGTTGGTAATTTGTGTGCATTGATCGAATCCTTGAATTCAGATATCCTTTCCTTTTCTTCGTGGTTATATAAATAACATTCTGAAGCGTTTTCTGTGATTACTAAGAGGTGAATATATCTAATAATATAATTTCATTGTTTTCAGCCGACACAATGTCTGTGGACAAGGAGGAATTGGTGCAACGCGCGAAGCTCGCCGAGCAGGCGGAAAGGTACGATGACATGGCGGCCGCGATGAAGGCGGTCACCGAGACGGGGGTTGAATTGTCGAATGAAGAGAGGAACCTGCTTTCGGTCGCCTACAAGAACGTCGTCGGGGCGAGACGAAGCTCGTGGCGGGTGATCTCTTCTATCGAGCAAAAAACCGAGGGCTCCGAACGTAAGCAGCAGATGGCCAAGGAATACCGAGAAAAAGTCGAGAAGGAGTTACGTGAGATCTGCTACGATGTATTGGTAAGTCCTCTTGAATGCGCTTCCAAACTGGAAGACTAGAAAAGACTAGAAAAGACTAGAAGAGGTCCGTGGACCGTGGAATGCGAAATATCAAATCAATTCACGGTCGATGAATAAATAGCAATTAATAAAATTAATATGTTGAGAGAGTGCCATAAATGTCATGGGTGACCTACAGCAACAATATCACTGAAAGCTCTCGGATCAAGTATCTTGATAATATTCATGAAATGTTGAATACCATTAACGTCGTGATAACGATGTAAAGTAACTGTTGCATTATAGAACATTTAAACAGTTTTATTTTTAGATAGCACACACATGCTACATCCGCATATTATACAATGCATATTGTATAACAAAAGTTTCACTCCGGCGACGGATGCAAGTTTCATAAAATTCAGGCGGTATTCAACGTGTTCATAAAATTATTCAAATCACTACCAGGTAATGCAATTAATTCGTAGCGCGATTATTGATCGGTTAATGGCATTCTTTAGGCAAATATGAGTTTCATTCAGATTAACCTTGGCTCTTTGATTGTGTGAATGTGCTCGCGCTAAATCTACGAGGTTCCAGTACTGCAAGGTTATGGAAAGAAAGCGTGCGCGGTTATATACAACCTATATGTGACTATGTAATATATAACGTAACCAACGAGAGGTCGATATACCACGGGACACCTACGTCACGAGTGCCTTCTTTCCAGGAGCCAACGATAGTACAGTGAACTCCCGTATAACGCGAATTCC
Source organism: Nysson spinosus (assembly GCA_910591585.2). NCBI lineage: Eukaryota > Metazoa > Arthropoda > Insecta > Hymenoptera > Crabronidae > Nysson > Nysson spinosus. The sequence continues at coordinate 12,718,493 of OU342830.1, read as the reverse complement.
TGCAACGCGCTGAAGATATTGTGACGTACATTTTTTATAGAACGAGTAACGAATTAACCGTATTATACGGGATACTACTGTAGCGACAATTTTGTTTTTGCCGCCGAGTATTCCCTTTGTCGAAAGGAGGTTTTTCGCCTTAGAAAAAGGGGGGCTTCGGGGAAAGGGAGCTCGAGATAAGATATATGGATTAACAGAGGTAACTTCGGATTGGTATCGGCCGAGCGTGGCGCAGAGATAAAGGGATTAAAAATTCTTAGATAGCTGGTTGGATGTTGTTTCAATAATTTAATCTCATTCGTTACGTTTCGTTGTGTAACGTGATTTTCTCTGCGAGATTCTTCCATAGGTGCTTCATTTTGCCAATCTTTTTTGCAAATTCCTTCAATTGCAATATGTATATTGATATTCTGGGACATCAGAATAAATGTTTTCAGCTTATATTCAGTTTATAGATTCTTTCGGACGAATATCGCCGTTTCTAAGTTCCTCATCATTTTCATTTATTTCTATTCGTGATAATAAATACAAAAATTGTATTTTTTAATACATACTGATTATTTTTAAAGTAACTAAAGTATAATTCAAAGTATTAAACAGTTTTTAACCAACGAAATGTTTATCGTACATGTTTCTTCTCGTTAGTCTCTTGGTCTTCCTTCTGCGCATCTAACTACGCGTCGCATTAACGTAACGCCATTTGTCAGAAGACTACGGATGGCTGCGAATAGTTGTAACGATGTTTAAACAATTGTTGACCCAGCTATGGCGTATGTAATATTTCCTTAAGTTCTCATACTTCTAACGTCGAAGGACACCTCCACGATTTATGGCATACGAAAGAGTGAATATTTGATTGAGTTAATTTGTCCTCCGTAATAAGCTTCGTCATAGAATAATTATCTTTTAATAATTGCCGCGAACTCGTTAAATTAACCGGTTGCTTTATTTCGAAATCGTGCTATTATATGGATTCAATATAATATATTACATATTATGTCATTCTCAACTCTGACCCTTTAAAGAGGACAAAAAGTTGTCCCTCGGATTACCAAGGATTAATGGGGTCCTTAAGGATCGTAGATAATTTGAATTATCAATGAAATTCTCACGCACATTCAACGAGACGAATTTTTGACATTCAGCTTCCGAGTTACAACATACCTGCATTTCTCCGCCGTGGAATTCAACTGTTGCCAGAGAAGTGGAAAAGGATCATAGAATCTGGCGGGTATAATTTCAATTAGGATTGAAATCGTAATAGTATTATTTTCATGCATACTTTCAGACAAAAAATACGCAGAACTTAGTTAACGGCGTAATATAATGATCTCGCGGAAATCTTGTTCCGTTAGTTCACAAAAAATTGCAAAACAATCCCGTTGCGTTGGCACTGTGAATTATACAAGATCGTATCGTGTTTCGGATCGTTGACGTAGTTACATTTTGGCAAGCTTTACGGTCACGTTACACGAAATATGTCCACGCAGCGTTCGTTACGATGTCATTGCGTTTAGTCTTCTTGTATGAAACTTGACTTAACATCGGTGGAGTACATTAATCCCGCGTGTCACGGGATTACATTTATCTAAATTACGAAATTTAAAAATGGCTATTTTTGGTCGGTATTTAAATGTTGCTTAAGGAAGAGTAACAAAATTGTTTTTAATCTACAAATCCCTATTCGAATTATTCTACAAATTAATTTTTATTCCATCTACTAATTAATTAATCTATCAATTCAAATATTGCGTAGTTGAGAAACGAGTTTTAATACTTCGAATTTTTCATTTCGTTTACTTCGTCTTTACTCATAGACTTCGCATTTCGAACGAACGTATAAAAAATTATATTTATTAAACATATGGGTTTTTATCGTCTTTTAAAATCTCGTGGAAGTTCCTTGCTACATCCGCTGACAGAACGAATAGCCATTCATCTTGTTTGGATAACGAATTTCGGAAATTAGGTAACACGACAAACAAAACCACGCGAAAATGAGTATTATTACATGAAAGCTGTGCAAATATCGTGTTTCGTGTCTCTCTGTCGGCTAAAAGACTAGAAATCGTGGCGGTGGTCAAAGATGAAGTACTAGTAGTTGTCCGCGCGCACCAAGTAAGGTCAAAATAACTCTTAACCTTCGCCTTTAAAGTTCGCGCCATTGGTGCAAGAACCGAACCCACGACTCCTCAGTATATTACGCGAGACACTTCGGACGATCTGTCGTGGCATTGTCCGAAGAAAACCGTCCGACGTCTTCCCGTTACGCGAGATTGCTTTGGACCAATTCCAATTTAATAAACTATTTTCTTACTGCGTAATATCGTTCCCCCTTAACGCTTTACCTTCAGCCATATCCACGCGTAGAAGAGGCTGTAGAATTTTTAGAGATCATTTTCTGCTTCATAATTATTTTAAAAGAACACGTACTATTTGGTTTCGAAAAGATGGCACTGCTGACGTAGGTGTCACGTGACGTACAATTTTGCTTTCTCATTGGTTGTGTATGTTATATGTTACATATTATACAGGGACTGTCTTGTAGGTTATGTATGGGACTCTACCCTCCTCGTTTAGTCTCCGCGCTCCTTCTCTTCAGGATCTTAGTGTACATGAGAGTCATTGATACAAGTCGATCTAAAAATATCTTCTTAAGAGACACGTTGCTGAGATTTAGTCGAGTAAAGGGTAGAAATGTAAATCTCCAGATGCGACAGCCGTTGCAGTGAAGAGGAAGACTGGAATGTTGGAATTATATCAGGCTTTGAAACTCGTCCTAAGACAGCCTTCGTCGTGTCTGCCTGCCTTCCATGCTTGGCTCATCTTACTTTACCACCATCTTCTCGGCCTCTTTCTTGTTTGACTCTTCTCTTCTCCGTGTCGATCCCTGTCGTTCATCATCGCGTTTGTCTTCTGGAAGCGAGAACGTGCGGAGATCGCCCTCAGGTTTGAATTTCACGCGGCTCGATTACGGTTACTCCACTGGTTCGTCTTACGATCTTCCTTTTCAACACCCCTCACCGACACTCAAACTTCCCTTATTCTCAACAGTTTGTATTTCTATACTCGGTTTCCCCACTTTATGATAATAATTCATTTCAGAAAGCCAATTAACGATGGAATAATGGACAATATATTCAGTTATATTTATACATTCACGTATAAGTCCTCAAAAATAAGAGTGGATGGAACAAATAAATTAATCGATTTAATTAAGAAAACATAGAAAATGGAACTTTATCAATTTAGACATTTTCGACGGTTTTGGATTCTGGATTTAATAATTAGGGCTTAAAAATATCAGGCAACAATTTTGAAGATACATCGCGGTTATACAACTCGACTGCAAAGGTAATAGTGGTAGGTGACGTGTTCCAGTTTCCGGAAATAGACGGGAAGCGGAAGAGGAAACGGCACGCCCCGCTCGCGGGCGGACGGGCGCATCTTACGGCAGGAAGTTCTTTACTCTAAAGGATATTCGATTCCATCGTGATTTCTATTTCTCCGCGAGATTATCGATCTCCGATTCTTATCTGAAATGAAGTTTTATACGAAACGCGGGAATACATGTTTGTTCCTCGTTTGGCCTTTCTCGGTAGGGATACAATTGGAGATATGTAGGTCAGATTTCAAGCGTTTCTGGAACGCGAAACAACGGAACTGGAACGAGGGTTCCGAACCAATCGTTACTATGAACAAGAGATTCACCCTGTTTTCTTGATTCATTGTTTTGTGCGCCTCTATTGTACTCTTCCAATGGCAATTTGATCATTTTATTATAAAATATGTATGACAAAGCTCGCTTTAACAAATGCGGCTTCTATGAGACATTTCCCAAGAGTAACATAATTCCTTTGAAAGTGCGCCTTTAAAAAGGTCACCTCGATAAAGTTTTCTAATTATTCGCGCTATTAAGAATTTTTTAATGATTGGTGAGAATATATGTACTAGAATATCCCACGAATACTAATTGCAAGACGCCGTAAGGTGCGATCCGTTGGCGCGTTTCTTCTCATTGGCTAACTGTGCGTCGCTGTTATGAATAGCCTTATGAATAGACGCTGCTATTTTTTCGAAGGAATCCTCTTTAACGACATATTATATCGATTTCACGAATCGTAGAACGAAGGAAGAATATTGTTATGAAATATTTCTTGAATAAGTGGAATGTCTGATTGGTACATGGCTTGGATTGCTGGTCGCGTTTGGTAATAAACTCGGTGAATTGAATCTTATCGATCGCGGTATAATATTAAGCTCGTTAAAATATTAAATATTCCACCGACGTGTACGCTAATGATTCTTCGTAATATTTTCGGACTCTCGGTATCATTGTTGCATAGCCACATATAGATATCTGCGTCACGAACCAATTTTTCTAGAATTCTTTTAATAATTAATGTATGTTATATTTAACTGGACTTTGGATGAAATATTGAATTTAATCAGTATTTATAAACCTGAATTGTGTGTACGAATGTTAACAATTTTGACAACTTGTTTATTCGTAGTTTACCGGGAACGAAGTTCTGTAGCACAAAATATAATAGTTTCAAATTTGGATTTCCGATTAGTATACTTTACGGAATATATGGATTTTAATTGTATACCAAGAAAATTTGGAACTAGAAACGCTAATCGAACAAAGTTACATTACGCGTAAATGGTAAAAAATTATTACTTGAACGTTATAAAAAAATGTAATTAGTGTACGTATTTCTATAATTATTATTACACCGAAAAAATGAAATGAGACAAAAAGCAGATGAAATCAAGTCCTGTATTTTTCACATAAATTGTATTACCAAAATAAACATATAAGATTTATATTATAGGATTCATTCGTCAACAATTGCCATAGAAAAAGAACGTTTATAATTCGTTAATAGGTGTCACAAAACGTCTTAGAATAAGTCCTTGTTTCGAACTGAAATATTCTTCGAGTGCAAAGGGTTAAAAGTGCCTTAAAAGGTAGATGAGTGACTTAAAAGTTACATGGCTTAATACAGGGTTGATAAAGAGTTGTTGCTGCGCAAGTATTAAAAATATCGAGCAGCAGGGGTGTTGATGATGACATTTTTCCATGGTTACAGGAATGAAGTTAGTCAAATGAATTATTTTGGTTGTTTCAGGGACTCCTGGACAAGTACCTGATCCCCAAGGCTAGCAATGCCGAGAGCAAAGTATTCTACCTCAAGATGAAGGGTGACTACTACAGGTATCTCGCAGAGGTCGCCACCGGTGAAACCAGAAACGGTACGTGCCACAAAATGCCTATTAAACTCGAGTTCATAATTAAACTTGCTTTTTCGTAACCAAGGATAAGTGACTAGAAGTATGCAACGTCATTAAAAACGCATCATGATCCACCGAGTAGGCCATGAAACACAAAACCGCGAGTACAGCGTTAAAGTTTCTATCCACGAGTGTCGAGGGAACTTGAATTATTTCTAATCCAATCGTTAATTAATATGAAATTAATCTTCGATATTGGTAGCTCATATAGAGCGTAGGTAAGAATCCTCGTTTACGATCGATTTGAGACACAAAATCAAAGATTTCAGAGCGAATGTTTTTCCAAGGAGAATCTTTTTAGAATTGATAGATCGAGCGGAAAATGGCGCACAATGCTGACAGGATGCGCAGCTGCATCGGCAGATGTTCGATTTAATGTGCCGACGGGCTTCGTTCTCTTACATATATTAGAACACGAAACTTGTTGCAAGATACATGTGCGCTTGTTTAAAAACATTCCTCACGAACTTTCTAAAGTTTCTTGAGGTATACCGGTGAAATAGACGTGATCAAATGTAAATTCAATTTACCGGTATCGTGGGTGCTTCTTGCACCCACGTAATATAATCATTATTCGACAAGTATCATTTTGTAAGATAGAACACGTATTATAAAAACTCTTGGTTCGGTGGTGTATCCTTGCTATTAGCTCTTTCGTAACGCAGAAGCTTTGAACTTTGAGGTTATTTGTATAAACTGTAATCCTAGGAGGTTCAATAAGAATGAGAGTGTTCGCGCGAAAGTTGGTATTAGAAAATGCTCGAGCTGGGAAGTGGGCGGGAAATAGTACATAAATACTTCGAAACTCTTCGTTACGTCACGATATCGTCTACCTCGCTTGTTAGGATTTAAACCGCTCTTGCCAGAATGTTCTTTCCGGTAGTCATACATTTTTATGAATAATACGTGCTAATATTTATTCTACGCGGAAAACAACGAAGAGTACGAATAGAATGCAAGTAATTTCGCGTAGATTACCAAAAACAACACGTAAGAGTGGACTACGATGACCCCGTAAAACGTAGAATTCGATCGAAATTAATATGTTCACTGTTAGAATATGAGTTTTTAAATATTTCTTTATACAGTAGTACCTCGTAGTTCGTATTTAAATCGTTCCAGAAACCTGTTCGAACTATAAATCGTTCGAAGTCCGACTCAAGATTGTAGGTTTTAGGTTTTTTAAAGTCAGTAATTTAGAAAAAATTAAACAAAATAATTTGATGCTTATTTTATCAATTTTATTTATTACAACATACGAATTAGAAGTGGAGTATAATTTTTTGATATAAAGATGACAAAGACGAAAATATTACTCCTGGACTATAGTTCGAACTTAGAAACGACGTTCGAAGTACGAGGTACCAACTGTATGTCCAAATCAACTTGAGACAGGAAGAATCAGATAAATCTGTAAATCGTAAAATGATGCATGCACATCGGAGAATAGATTAGTGTGGACAATTGAATAGTGAACCTCTTAATTTTGAAATACCGAGTATTCTATTGTCGATGATAATGTGGAATGATGTTGATGATGATCCACGTGATATCCAGCCGTGGTAGACGACAGCCAGAAGGCATACCAGGACGCGTTTGAAATCAGCAAGTCAAAGATGCAGCCAACCCACCCGATCAGGCTAGGTCTCGCCCTCAACTTCTCCGTCTTCTATTACGAGATCCTCAACTCACCAGACAAGGCCTGCCAATTGGCCAAACAGGTACAATTTATGACGGATACTAATCGATTTACCTGGTTACAGTGATTTAAGCGGAGGATGAGCGACTTTGGTTCTGGTGATTATGCTGGTGCAGTGGTTGGACAAAGCTATTATTTCATATGTTTATAAAGTCGGTGGAGGCACTCTTCTGATATCCTTGACCACGTTCCTTTTGGAGTTCTTACAATAAATAAATCTGTGGCTCGATATTGAAAGGAATGAATGATATCAATCCACGAAAACTTTGCCTGTTGCGTTTCACTTGTGAGATCACATATAATAATAATATCATTAGCATGTTTCTGAGCATAGATTTGTTGTGGAACTCTATCCTTAACTGTCCTCTTGACGTCTGAAATGAAGGACGATCTCCAAAATGATTTGCGCGGAAACTGGTTTTTAATGTAGGAAAATAATATAGCCGAGATCTGTAAATGTGTTTTACTGTAGCATTACGATTTCGAAATCGTTTTAATGTCGGTAGCGAGGGTTTTGGAATAAAGTCGTTAGAAAGTGTAATCTAAATGGCACCTCTGTGATTTGCATTACAGCGGTAGTCGAGGATTCGCAGAAGGCGTACCAGGAGGCGTTCGATATAGCGAAAGCAAAAATGCAACCTACACATCCAATCAGGCTCGGTCTCGCCCTCAACTTCTCCGTTTTTTATTATGAAATTATTAACTCTCCGGCTAGAGCCTGCCATCTGGCTAAGCAGGTTAGGGTTAGAAGGAAGATTTGTGCTTGGTTTTTCTGCATATTTTTACCCCTTTGATATATATATTTATTTTCCTCTTCTATGTTAATATATTGAATTTCCACTTACATCGAGTGGCAAACAAAAATCAGATCTCAGAGATCAGTCTTCCAATAAATGTATGACGGTTATGATTCATAACAAAGTAACGATGTCTTTTGTAGCTTGATTACTAAAACCAATAGAAATATCGTGATTATGTTTCCATTCTGATTCTAATAGTTTTGTCTCCACTGTGCCAATAACCAGACCGCATCGCTCTTCACTCACACTCTAATTACTTTTAATACAAACTGTCCAATGGCGAGACGCATGCTTGAAATCAATGCAAATTTGCTATTTCTTCTGACTTGGAGTGTGAAATAACGATTATGCATATCAAATTTGCTATGATTGGTTTTGAATACCCGTTAACACGTTGAACGAGTTGGCAAACACTGATGATTTCAACCTGTTAATTAATTGCCTGTAGGAGGCGAACCACGAAGCATAGATGTAACGATTGTTAATGTTTTAGGCGTTCGACGACGCAATCGCGGAGTTGGACACACTTAACGAAGACAGCTACAAAGATTCGACGCTGATCATGCAACTTCTGCGCGACAACCTCACTCTTTGGACCAGCGACACGCAGGGCGACGGGGACGAGCCACAGGAGGGCGGCGACAACTAACCTTCCTAAGCTTAAGTCCTTTCTAACCTAATAAGAAAACATCCTATTCTCTATCGTCCCCCCGTCCCCAATCCCTTAAACTGCTCACCCATGTCCATCTACCCCCTGATCGATCGATCCATCCATCTACCTGTCCTTTCCATCGAACACCCCCCCCCCCTACATACCTCCTCTCCTTACTTCCTTCCTAAATTCCTTACATACCACTCTACTTCCTCCGTCGATCCTTATTCCCTTCTTTCCTCCTTTCTTCCATTTATCCATCCTTGGAAACAGTTGCAAGACACATACCACCACCCTCCAAGAATCCTCCATTTCCTTTGATCTTCTCCTCGAAAACTGACCTCTCTCTTTATCCTGATATGACCGCACACTGCTGCCGATATGCCACCGCCGTCACAGCTGCTACGCCCTGACGAAGCTCCGAAACCACGAAACCTCGGACGCGCGCGTCCCCGGCTCTCTCTATCTCTCTATCTCTCTATCTCTCTCTCTCTTTCTCGGCCAACCGATCGACATACCGACCGTGTCCTTTTATAGACGACCGCCGTATTTTCATGCGACCGGCAAATAGGTTATACCAACACTTAGAACATAGGGGATGATCCCGTGTGACGGGATATTAGGAACGGGGGAAGAGAGAAAAGTTTTAGTAAAATTAGCACCGATCGTGGGGTCGCATGTCGAACACTTGTCCTCGATGAGAGGGGACGGTCGAAATAGTACGAGGATCGTATTCGGTCTCTGGCACTCTGGTTTCTCCGTGATAAAGTCCGTATCGATTCGTTTGTACGGAAGAAAAGTAAGAAACAGAAGTTATGGATAAACAGAGGAAAGGACAGGAAGAAGAGAGTGTATCGTGTTTCGAGGACTCTGTCTCGTCGTTCGACGACGACGATGACGACGTTGCCGTCGTCGTTGCTCGCACGAGACAGTGTGGCGAGAGTAGAGAAATCAAGAAACAAAAAAGAACTAAAATTCAAATCGCAATTTCTACGGGAAATACGAATATATCGAGGTTAGAATCGATAAGAAACATTAACAGAGTTTAATTCGATGAGAAGCTCTGGGAGGGCACGTATAATAAAGGATGCCGGAGCACGGGACATTAAATAAAATTGAAAAATAAAACTATTAATAAAGAGGAAGGAACGAGGAGGCGGTAACGTCGTCGCCGAGACACGAAACACGGGATGCGAAGAGTTTAAAAACAGATAATTGTCACTACTCCCAGATCTGCTCACTATTTACCATCTAGAATATCGCTAGGAAAAGAAAAAACAAAACAAAAGCAGAGGTTCGCGAAGAATCAATGAGAATGAAAAAAGCACGCATGAATCTAACTACTTTATACCCAGTTGTCATTAAATTAAATTTCACATTGTCTAGCAAGTACGATATTATTATACGAAGGGAAGAACGCAGGAGGAGAAAGGAGAGTAAAAAATACATTAAGTTATTAAGTTCCAAACAACATCAGTGGTGGCTTAATTTTGACATTCGATACTTTTTAATATACATACGCACGTACCGACATTTTTAACACCCTCAACACAGACACGTGTACATCTCTCGCTCTACTTTAAGCACACTCTTTTTTCTTTTGTTGATTTCGAGGACCTAATTTGGCTTCTCGGAAGATTACGCTCGCGTTTTGCCTCTCGCAAACTATTCAAGAAACTCGATCCATTTGTACGATCGTAATTACTCTACTATTGCCATTATCGTAATTGCTGTATCAACGTGTAGAGATCAGCCTGTTGTGTACATTTTTCGAGAGAAATGCATTTCTATACATTGATCGTGTGTACGCGCGCGCGCGCGCGCGCGATCGTCAAGAGAAAAGAGAGAAAAAAGAGGAAAAGGGATATGACACGAGTTCTTTTTTTTTCGAACGGCGGAACTATGTGCGACCAATTTACAGACTCCACTCCCCCCCGCACCTCGTGCTTTCACCGATCTGATTCAAAGATACCACCGTGTCCATCTCCATCTAGACTCACTCTAATCACATGTCTCTTGCCTCTCCCTCTTTTTCATTCTCTCTTCTTTCCTTTTCTCCCTTCCACGCCCCCAATTATATAAATAAATATATATATATTATATATATATTACGCTCAATAATATATATATGCCACGTACACTTACCACTATTTAGTGACTCGTCGTATCGTGTTCAACAATCAGAACAAAACAAATTGTATACGTATGATTATTTTATCCGGTGTTCCCAGAGCTTTCAATTTTCGAAGGCTTCACATTGAAAACAACTTGGTAGTTCGGGTAACGTAAATCATCGTTCCTCGCGTTTCTACGTAGTTGAGATCATGCCGTTCGTTTGTCCTTCTTTTCGACCCTGTATTCGCATCTACGTCCCAGAACACCAATTTCAAATTCAACATTTCTCCCTCGACAGGTGGAAAGCAAATGCTTTATCCGTCTAATCGAGGAAATGCACTTTAAAGCCTGCCTGTCTGTCTGCCTATCTACCTGCCAGTGTGACATTAATCAAATATGCATCGGCCAAGTTAACGTCAACGAAAGGAATGACAATTTCGCACCCGCGTCCAAGTCGCCGTTATTTTCACGCTTCCCGATTTCATTCGATTCGAGAAAAGGACACGCGTTGCCATTCGAGAAACACAACAAATAAAAGAAATATCACTGACACACATGAGACACAAATATCAATTTCATCCGTCGCGTCGTAGCTCGAGAAATTGGGGCAAAGCAAATGCTGAGGAACTCTGCTCGTATGCATGTATTACTAAGTATATATATGTGTGTGTATATACATCCCCCGCGTACTCTCTTCACACAACGCACAGTTTCTCGATACATGTATACGTGTAAATGTATAATTATGTGGACAACACAATTAAGTACTGATAAATCAATATTACGTGTGGGTAAACGTTTTCCTGTCGTGTGTTTGGTATCTTTTTGCTGTGCGCATATCGGTATGTTTCTGTTGCGTGATGCAAAAGAAGTTAACAAAGAAAGAAACGTCAGAGATTTGTTGTGCGATATCACGGTACCGAGAGAATAAGACCATCTTTGACGATTGATTTTTCGAAAAGATATGCGGGAAGGTAGAATAAAAAGAGGGTGAAGGTAACGATAGTAACGGACGACGGTTTACCCGAACACGTAACGGAACATGGCTGACTATTGGTTTTGCGTTGCAAAAGACAGACTGCGAATCAGGGGTAAAGCGATCCAAAGGTACAGAGAGTTGGTTAGAGCGAATCGGTGAAGGTATGGGTCCGCTGAGCGGGACTGATTCAAATCTATTGGGTCCACTAAATTCAGTCGCGCGCTACCATACGAAGCCGAAGAGAAAAGAACTAAGACCGTCTCGCACAGCAGGCCCAAACTAATCGTTATTGCGATCCTTCTCCGGTAATCCTTCCCTTCTTAAATATTTCTACTCAAGTATTTTCGATCATTCAGGCTCGAAGAGCCCTGTATTTTGAATACGAACCATTGTCGTCCACCGGTTCCATAGACTTTTATTTCGACTAAGTATTTCCTCTCCTTCAGAGATAACCAAACGAACTTGAAAACCAAAAGCTAGAATTAGTTTTAACTTATGTATTAAGCTGCGATGATTCTACGTACTGCGTTAGTTGGTACGTAAGTTATAATGTTTCAGACATCGGTTTTTAAGTTCGACGGAATGCGCCTGAAGGAGACGAAAAGTTTAGTGGAAGTAGAAATTTCTAGGACCAGGGAATGACTGTGGTAATTCAACATTCGCATCCTCGTGAACGTTCGATCACCTGCCCGTTATCCGATATATGCCCTATGCTCGGACCTTATTCGTTTTGCGTTCTCTTTTTTTTTATTTTCTGTGAATATTATACATTTTTCCAGAATAAACGTTACGTTTTTTTACGTGTCTGATAATTGGTTAAATGAATTGTATGCATATAGAGGAAGACATACGCGTGTTTTTCTCTCCACCGTTCGCGACAAAAAAAAATATCGAATTTCCGTGGTACGTTGGTCGTTAGTCTCTCGTACGAGCGAATATATTTTCTTAGCCTCTTCCTGCGACTTGTTCCTTTGTCAACCTCATCGAAACCTTCGACTTCTTCCTTTTCTTTTCATTCTCTTATTGAGTCGCGATTAATGCCGAGCCCAAGAGAGTAGTATGAATAGCCTGTGTAAGAAAAGAAGATACGATTTATGAGTTTTGTTTGCGTATACGCTTGATAAACGCGAATGGCGAGGGTGTATCGCCTTTCATTCCAGTTTTATATCGGTTTCAGGCTTTCCATTAAACGCGCATTCGTCAACGTCGTTCTCCATGATTTCCTTTGGTTCCTCTTTCCTTCCTTCCATCAATTCATCCATTCCTGTCTCCTCTCTGTCTCTCTCTTTCTCTTTCCCTCCCTCGTTTTCACGTTAAACGGAACGAAGAGCAAAAGAAAACACAAGAGCTAAAAAGCGCAACCACTTCCATTCGTCCATTCGCTGAAACAAAAAGAATCTGGTCCCCCTACTCCCAACATTACGTTGTTCTATTTGTATTTATCATCGATCATCGTAATTGTAAATTATAATTATTATAAACGTTTACACGAAATAATAAATTCTGATAAAATGTCTGATAAAAACCAGAATCCAATGGCTGTCTTGCCTTTGCGGTTACGAAAGTCGGGCTGTTTCCCGGGCTGACAGTCACACGGAGTTCGAACTTCGACTAATCGATCATCGATAAAGAATCGAGATTATTCGGAAAGCCGGTAGCAGTTCTCGAAAGTCTGTGCGGATCAGCCTAGAGAGGGAACGCGGCCAAGAATTTCATCAAGAAAAGATCCTTTCGAGGAAGAATCCTGTGACAAGCGTTTCCTTGGAATCCTTCCGAGTGAACGCTCGTGTTTTCTTTCTTTTAGTTTAATTCGCTTCCTGTTAAAAGTATACGTTACGTACGCTCAGAGCGCAATGTTCCTATGAATCAAAGTGGATACTGTCTTCGAAGGATATCACTTGTCCTTAGAGTAATTGCGTCATTGATTCGAGGCCCGTGGCTCCTAAATTAGCTAATATTAATGAAAAGCATCGAGTCGAAGTTGATTCCGAGTTACATGCGCTCGGTATTCCAGAAGTAATAGCCACGTAACTCGGTCAACGCAAGATCTAGCAGATTTACCACGTGAGTGCGGAATATTGATTACGATTACTATTACGAGTATCATTGTACCTAGATGTATTACTTACCTCCCCTTCTTTCGCATCGACGATATATCTATACATATACTCGTATACGCGATTACACGTTATATGTAGATATATACGTATACACATATACATAAAAATATGATATTCAAGTATGACGTGCCTTTTCCGACAAGAAGGGCCTACCTACGACTTAAATCATGCTACGTTTTTTGCACAATTTATACGTGTAGCTAATACAAGGATTCCTTTGCTAAGTCTAGTTGTCTTATCTACTAAGGAAACGAGCAAAACAAAAATAGAAACGAGAGTAGAACGAGAGTCCGAGAATTCGCGTAAATCGCGATCCGTTGCATTCGCTCGTCCAAAACTTCCTAGCGAAGTAACACAATCGATTCGTATTCGCGTCAGGGCTAGACGGATAATTCTTTCAGTCTCGAGATCGGTTTGCGTATTTCGAAAGATGTTAGCCACCGTTCTACCTTAAACGATGATTAGCGATACAATTTCTCGACGCTTGTTTTCCGATAGACGTGTCGAAAGAGTTTTTACTATCGTACCTTAGTTTTCTTCCCCGAAGTACATGGCAACTTACCACAGCATCGTAAAGTACACGTATTCCTGATGGTTTCGAAAACATCTCTGTCAAAGTTTTTCCTACAAAGAATTCGACGGTCGCAAGAAGGCGAAGATAATTTAGAAAGAATACACGAATCGAACAGGAACATGTCGGTATCTTGCGAAGTAGAGATTATCCTCGGTTTCGCCTTTCCATGCTCTCGACACTATCTGCTAGTCTCTTATCCCCCCCCCCCCCCGATCTCTGTCCATCGATTATTGTAGACTGCAACCGTTTTAATGGACAGCTATATATTAAACGTTAAACGCATTAATAGGAACAAAGAGAAAGAGAGAAAGATTTGTAAATAAAACGGTGAAATCGAGGAAGGGTGAATCTGTATTTTTTCCCACCTGAGGGTGCTACACGGTGATACGTGAGTAGTCGATAGTTCCAAGAAATCCACTACCGTCTTTCGGTGCACGAGACTTCGGTCACGTTTCGTTTTTATGCTCCGTTTCTTGTTTCACCGCTCGAAGAAGAGAAATACATTGGACTCGGAATTCCCCGAATTATTTATGATAAGGTAAGCTTATTATTATTCCGATTTATTCGATAGTCTGCTAAGATTCATAGATAACGAAGAGAACATCTTAAAAACGATACGATATGATATTTTGCAATAAAAGTAATATGAACAACATTGGATTACCAAGGCGTAGTAATATCATTCCATCAAAGTTTTATCCTTTTCTTACCCTTTTGGTCTTTTTTCTAGTCATATGTCGCAGTATATCATGTTCGTATATTTATATTTAATTTAAATTAAATTAAATATTTGTATTCATATTAATATCATACTATTATTATATTTGTTAACATAATATTAATACACTACTATGTTCATAGTATATTAATAGTAATATACTTTTAATATTATTAAACTATATTATACTATTTTATACTTATACTGTTATTATTATTCGACACAGAAGTAAATATACCATATATTATTTTACGTTGCCGTGGTGGGACCAATCAAAGCAATCCAAATTATTGACGAGCCTTACGTTATGTCAACGATAGGACACGTAAACGTCATATTGCGTATGACGTGATTCAAGCGAGCAACTTACATCAAACAAGGACGAGTAGCTGTTGAGAAGTTTAAGTAGAAAGTTGCATCATATGACGAACGAGAACCGAGGTCTCTATACATATAACGACCTAAATTCGCGAAGGACGAATCAGTACCTTGATAAGTTTACTTGACTTCGATATGTTATGAATTAACTGCGATATATTTCGTTATCGATGCAGTCGGATCGTTCAAAAAGAATCCTTAGAAAACGTGATCGGTTAATTGAAATTATTCTAGAGTTCCTTGGTGGAAGACCTCCTTTAAAGAACGTCGTAGAATCGATGAGAAAGAAATGAAAAAAATGAAGCCAGGAAGAAGTGCGACCTAGCTCGAACCGTAAAAATACCTAGACTTATGATGTTTAAAATTAATCTTGTTTCTCTTTGCTATTCTTAGAAGCAATTTCGACGGACATACATGCCAATCGATAACTATGTTTTACATCGAAACGTCATTCGAATTACATCAACTTTGATCTTCAAATATACATTGAATAATAGGAAAAACTGACCATTTAACTGATAATGAAAATATCTCTCTTTTTCTTTCGATTCACACTCCCGGAAGAGGCGCGGAAGAAAAGGGTGGAGCGAACGAATACTTTCGTGGAACCAGCGTTAGATTCAAATTGTTCCACGAAGACGTTGGCGCGAAGAGATACGCGCTTGTGATTGGTGAGTGTATTCGTAGCCAACACCATCTACGTCGCTTGTTCAATTTGATTGGTGTTCGCAAACCTTGATGAGGGGGTTTCCGAGGGTGAAGGGGGGGTCATCGTAAGAGGAGTTAAAGCAAAGGTCACCTTCAGTCAGGTGAATGTCGTGAGAGCGACATTAGCCGTCTGCTTTTGAGAATTGGTCAGTCGTGAAATTTCGGAAAGAGGGATCGTCGTTTGCCTTGATTTTTGAACAATAGGAAGCTTGGTCTTCATTTGGTAAGTCCTAAGTCAGACACTTCTTCTTGGAAGGTTCTCATAACATTTGACAGTAGACTGATAATCGGAATATGCATATTCTGTCGTCTGCACGTTGCGATTGTCACACGCTACTTTGTCTCACGACAATTGAAATTCAAATGCGCGCACGATTATCATTTCCAAAAAAGAATCTCGTGTTTGAGTTTGAACCGCCCGTATCGAATTTCACGGCATCCCGTTTTTCTATCGGACAGTCAATTATCAGTATTCTTATAACTCGGAAGCTATTCCGTTTGATGTTTTGACGGCTGTGTCTTTGAAGCCGTGCCAAATCACATTTCTTACGACGTGTTATTTAATTTTAAAATCGCCAAGGAATTTTCGTTTCATTCACCTTCGATAATTAAGACGAACCTATTCAGGTAGTCATTGGTCAATACGCAAAATACAATTAATTCCGAAGGTTGTCGAATTTTATATTTCGAATTAGGTATACCATCAGGTAGGATTATATTTTTCACAACTTTCTTCAATGTTTTATAACCGAATTTTTATGCCTTGACGAATGTGTCCGTTACTTATATTCTTCCGAAAGATATTATTTTATCCTTTCTTTCATTGTACATTGAGGATGTCAAGTGATGTGACTTTTTCAAAATTGCCCGAATTTCATTTTTACGCAATATATTATCTTAAGCATTTTATTCAATATGATATTAACCCTTTTTTAATATGACTTATTTATAGATATCAGATTGTACTGACAAAAATGAGTAAATTAAATTATCAATCACAAGTAAAAGACTGAAAATTCGAATACAACAAATACATAAGCGATTTTAATTCGGGTATGCTACACTCTTTTTTTAACAAAATGCAATCTAGCTTTGTATAGATTATCTCCCATATCTTACTTACATAGGTTAAAGTTTACATAGTTTTTTCAGATATAACGAGATTTAGTTGATAATTTATTATCGCGAAATTTGTATCCCCTTCATATTAAGCATGCCTAAAGAATATACAAACTCAGATTGCTCTTGTACGGATAACAATGATGATTCCAATGCATCTAAGAGTACTTCCCTGGTTTTCTTATCATTTGATAATACTGCCCCTAGCAATGTTTGTGCTACTGCTGCTGATAGAGCAAGTAGAATTATTTCACAAAATATGCAACTCTATAAGATCTTTCCAGATGTGAGTTCACGCAGTTGCTTAGTAGTTTCAAATTTATTGAAACGCACATCCACTAGTTGCTATTCTTATTCAATATCTTCTAAATTTATTCAGATGTTTTGGAATAGTCATGTAGGAGGTATCCACAGTATGTCGACAGGTTCGTGGTTTGACGAATGGGAAGATACCGAAGGACACGGGCTACGCATCAACTATCTTAGGCAACAGGCAATATCCATCAATAGAGATAGTTAGTCAGAGTCACAGCAAGAAGTTACAATTTCTTTTCCCTTCATAGATTAAATAGGATCAAAAGTAGGGCACGTCTCACAAAATGTTAAACTTACTCAAATAATAATAAAGCCTACCATTACGTCAATTAAAACACACTACTGATTGAATAAAATTTTACTAACATAGTAGAAATACTGTGTTTCAGGAGCTTAAAGAGAAAAAGGCTACAGCCATGGCAGAAGACCAGGCAGCGCAGAAGTTTATAAAACCCGGGAGTCACAAGGGTAAAGGACTAGCAGTCTTTACCAGTGGGGGTGATTCTCAGGGTAAATTCAAATTGGATATAATTAATACAACGAAATGCAGAATAAAGATGAAAGCATGAAACAGTTTATAATAGTCGTAGAATAAATATGAAATGCATGGTGTATATTTCAGGAATGAATGCTGCCGTTCGCGCAGTTGTACGAATGGGTATTTATTTGGGATGCAAAGTCTTCTTTATCAAAGAGGGATACCAAGGAATGGTACATGGCGGGAACCATATTGTTGAAGCTACCTGGTCATCCGTTTCCTGTATCATTCATAGGGTAAACATCTTGCTACAATCCTTTTGTAACATCGCCATCGATATCGCTTAAACATCGCATAACGATTTTTTACATTTAGGGTGGTACTGTAATAGGATCTGCAAGGTGCAAAGAATTCAGAGAACGATCGGGTCGTCGCATTGCTGCCAAAAACTTAGTTACCCGCGGCATTACGAACTTAGTAGTAATTGGTGGTGATGGTTCTCTTACTGGCGCTAATCTTTTCAAGGAAGAATGGCCGGAATTGTTGAAGGAATTAGCTGATGCTGGTACGAAAATTATTAATACGTTCGAGACGGAGCCGATTTTTCTATACTTTCCGTTCGGCCGGGACCGACAACGTCTCGAACTTGTTAAGCAACATTACTAGTATGTCCATTATGAATTAAAATATAACGAATTCGTGGAATTTATTGCTTAATTAGGTGAAATCACTCGCGAGCAAGAAGAGAAGAACAAGCACTTGCACATTGTGGGTATGGTCGGTTCGATAGACAATGATTTCTGTGGAACTGATATGACTATAGGTACTGATTCCGCCTTGCACCGAATCATCGAAAGCATAGATGCCATTGTTAGCACTGCTTACTCTCATCAAAGGACATTTATTATGGAAGTTATGGGTCGCCATTGCGGGTAAGTTAATCCAAATCAAAATTCGAATATTACTTTGAAGAAACTGTTAATGATAGTTTGGAGGGTCCAAGAAACATTGGGACAAGATTAAAATCGCAGTGCCCGGAGGTTGCTTCTTAAAACGACAATTGATTTAATCGTCGGATTTATGTGAAGATGTAATATATCTTTAAATGCCCAGCACGATTAAATATTCCGGTAAACTTGTTAATTTACTTAGGTATCTGGCAATCGTGGGTGCACTAGCCGCGGAGGCAGACTACGTTTTCTTCCCGGAAAGTCCGCCTCCCGTTGATTGGCCTGAAAAACTCTGTAAAAAGTTGGAACAGGCACGTCTCGTTGAATTATTGCCAAATCTACCAAAATTTTCGATTTGCATCGCTAAACTTTACTAACTTCGTTTAACAAGTTTTACTGACGTCTTTTTTTTCGATGTTTTGTCGATTGCTTAATGTGTTCTTTCTGTGAAAAAGTCAGATACTGTTACGTCATATTTTGTGCATTCCGTCTTCAAACGTTAAACACAGGGGGTGTGTTGCGGAAACGTAAAGGTAGTTTTACATC
Organism: Nysson spinosus; assembly: GCA_910591585.2. Lineage (NCBI taxonomy): Eukaryota > Metazoa > Arthropoda > Insecta > Hymenoptera > Crabronidae > Nysson > Nysson spinosus. The sequence continues at coordinate 12,699,044 of OU342830.1, read as the reverse complement.
TTCGCTTTTTACACGCCATAACAACTTATACGAATATAAAAAAATATGGAAGACTGGAATCTACCGGAAATAATTAGAGGTCAGAGCCTTTCAGGTATCTAACGATAGCCTCGAGCTTATCTCTGGAGGTTTGCTATTCCTTTTGTCCTGAAGCACCTCCAAATGGTGACTGGGTACAGGAGGTTTGCGAAGCCGTTCAACAGGCACGTCTTTGATAGGCCTTATTTTATCATTTGCCTAATTTCGACATCCCGATTATACAGTAATCAATCAATTCATAAACAGTATCAGCAATATTCTTGGCCAGTAATCTTCGCTGTATTATCTTATATTCGATCAATTACATCATCAACAACATCTACATCATCACATTTATCCATTCGGCGTAGTTGCTAGGCCACGTATGAAAGTAAAAGTGCCCTGCTTTTTTCTGTACCGATGTGTGCCTTTTTAACGAGACATGTTGATACACTGCGTTTGTACAGGATGTCCTAATTTCAATTTATAATTTAAATTTCTCGGATTAACGTTCTATACAATGCTGTCCTTAAAATTCCTTCTGGGATATGTTTGTTTCATTGTTATGATGGTATGAAAATGATTTACACACCACGGGTAATAAAGGCGTATTTTGTTCACTTTGAATGGCTAATAATTTTAGCTAGCATTTACGACATGCTATTACAGCTACCTGGCTCTAGTGGCAGCCATATGCTCAGAAGCTGACTTTGTCTTCATCCCAGAGTGGCCACCCGAGCAGGATTGGCCAAACAAGCTGTGCAGAAAATTGTTGCAGGTTCGCAGATTACTTTTTTTCTTATTTTTTGAGCCTACGGAAAGGACTCGTATGACTCGTTGAACCTGCGAATAAGATCAATTCTGCTATCGCTGACTTGCTCTGAAATTTCTGATCACTAAATAGTGACGATATCAGATCATTTCTATCACTTTCAGTTCAACCCTCTCCCTCTTTATTTTACATGGTAAGCTTTACCGTAAAACTGGCATTACCGCGATCTTACTTTGCTTACTGTACTATTGTCTGTTTTCTAGTAGTAGCATTGTGCTTTATAGATGATACTACTGTTTATTGTACGCATGCTATATCTTTGATAACACATACTACTCTTACTTTTAAAACAATGTCATATGTATCCTTGTTATTAGCACATTCGCGCCGGACGACGCACATGCGAGTTTTTCCGATTCTTTACCAGAATCCGGATAACTCAAATGTGAGTCTTTAAATACTTTACACTTCGGTCTCAAAACGATTGAGTACGTTTTCACTAAAATCTGTATTGGCTTTTATAGCAGTTTTTCAACATAACTTTGGCTGTAAATATCCCGACGCAAATGTGTTAATGCGATTTCCACTGAGCACAAGTGAAAATTAAGTATACGAACTTTAACATATCTGCTTCTAATGTTTAGTTCAACCTAGCAGTAATGAACTTTACATGCACATTTTTGGGAGCTGACATTTTTTTTAACTTGAAACATTCAATTATCTTTCAGGAACGGCTCACTGGACAACGATTGAACATTATCATAGTAGCGGAGGGTGCTGTAGATAGAAATGGGGAACCAATTACCGCGGACAAGGTTCACAAGGTCGTTGTTGAGAAACTGCAGCAAGATACGAGAATCACGGTTCTCGGACATGTTCAAAGAGGAGGCAATCCATCAGCGTTTGACAGAGTTCTGGTTCGTTTTACATATTATTTGGAGATTTTATAAATAATCCTGGTTGCAATAAATTCTTATACTAACAAGGGGAGGACCGGAACACAGCCTCGGTATATGTTTCCATGCGTTAATGTGCAACTAATAATCTTGAAATTATTTTAAGACAATCGTCATTCATTTCAAAGTAATATAAAGTTCGATAACAATATTTCATGGATTAGTTATAATTAATTAATGGGTGGTATTTCTGAAAACGTTAGAAGCGTAGAACGTTTGATATGGACGATGCCTGGCAAGGACACTTGGAATGATAAGGGTTAAAAGAGTTGCTCTTCGATAATTCGCAGGGTTGCAGAATGGGTGCGGAAGCTGTGATGGCACTGATGGAAGCCACACCGGAAACCGAAGCGTGCGTCGTCACTTTGGATGGAAATCAGGCAGTCAGGCTACCGCTTATGGAATGCGTAAAACGTACAAAAGCCGTCGCCCAAGCTATGGCTGATAAAAATTGGGATCTTGCAGTTCAGCTTCGTGGAAAGTGAGTCGATCGAGTCTTTTATCCGAATCTATATAAGGATTTTTCAAACATATTTTATATTTTCAGAGGATTCGCTCGTAATTTGGAGACATACAAGATGTTGACCCGCCTGAAGGCGCCCGTGGATTACGATCCGAATAGGGTACTGTATGATTATTTATGAATATTGTATTATATTAGGAACTGAAAACCTTCGATGAAAATACGAATATAAAATCGAATGCTCGAATCCTTTTTGTTCCTGTTCATTCCTTTATTTTTGTTGACTAATGCAAAGCAGGCTGTTTGAAGCTTCTATAATAATTGATGTGAATAAGAATATTCGAAGGTATTTAGTTCTGTTGTATACGAAGTATAAATATGCAGCCGTCAAAATTACCTATATATGTATTATTTAATGCTGCTTCAGGAAAGTAATGGCCCCACATTAACAAAGGTAAATTCGTAAAATGACTATAAGTGTATACATATTCTTGCCATTAATAACGTGTGATTGATGCCTTCTTGGCTAAGCCTTTTTCTAACAATATATCTTCTCTTCCTTCTAATAGCAATACACTTTATGTGGACAAGTGAGTTAACAAACTTTCAAACTGTCATGTTATCGGCGTAATCGGTATTTTTTGTTAGTAGTGATCATTACTAGGAAGACGGGACATTTGAGCATCATGTACTATTTAACATCGAACACTCTTTTATCATTTACAGAATGTCTTTGTTCTTTATGTGCACGCTGCATGAACGATTTAATTAAAGTTATAATGCGAAACTCAAAAACACCTTGTTTCAGGATCATTATACTTTGGCTGTGATGCATATAGGATCGCCTTCGTGCGGCATGAATGCGGCGGTTCGTTCCTTTGTGCGGAATTGTATCTATCGAGGTGACAAGGTACTTTTCCACGATTAATTTATTACTTAGTAATAATATAATTTATTATATTAACCCATTCGCTGCCAATATTACAAGAAAGACAATTGTTGCGAGATATATTCAATATGAAATTAAAATCGCGCGAATTTCTGTACCAACCCAATATTTACTCGAAAGGGGTAAATAATTTGTATATTTTTCAATATTCAGGTTTATGGAATCTGTGATGGAGTGTTAGGTCTGATGGCCGGCAAGTTTAAGTTAATGGATTGGCCGTCAGTGACGGGTTGGGTGGCACAGGGTGGTGCATATTTGGGAACGAAACGTGCCCCGCCTAAGGAAGAACAATTGTCTCAGATAGCTCAGAAACTCAAGGAATATGGAATTCAAGCACTACTCATCATAGGTGGTTTCGAAGTATGTCATTTCAGATGCCACATTTGTTTCATTTTGGAATATGTTGCGAACTAAGAAAAGTATCTTTTAAATCAAGGGTTACCAGACGGCTTTGATGTTCTACAACGCTAGGGACAAGTATGAAGAGTTTCGAATTCCTATGGCTATGATTCCTGCTACTATCAGCAACAACGTCCCAGGAACCGAATTCTCCTTAGGCTGTGATACCGCTTTAAATGAAATAACAGAGGTAAGGAAACTAGATTGGTCATACAATCATTATTTGTACCACTATCGTTTTAATTACTTTGCTACTTTAATACTTTAACGCCGGCTCTGTAATTCGCTGTATCGGGAGGTCCTATTAATTGTATTTTTCTCCTTCGGGCGGCATTGTGTTAGAAATTGAAAACCCACTTTTAACGTGACAAAAATCGATGTGAATAACTGAATAGTGGTTTCAAAATCATTTCACTTTTTATTCGTTTTGGAATTGGAATTTAAAGTCTTTTTAATACCAGTAAGAACGATATTGCATATTGAGATGAGCATCTGATTAGCTACGTTTGAACCACTGTTGGTATTAATATTAATATTGAATTTCTTCTAGATTTGTGATCGTATTCGCCAATCAGCACAGGGTACAAAGCGAAGGGTATTTATTATAGAAACAATGGGTGGTTATTGCGGATATTTAGCAACAGTCGCGGGATTAGCGGGTGGTTCTGATGCGGCATATATCTTTGAAGAAAAGTTCAATATTAAGGATTTGAATCAAGACGTCATAGCGATGGCCGCAAAAATGTCGGAAGGTGTTCAGCGAGGTCTCATTCTTCGAAACGAAAACGCCAACTTAAATTATAATACAGATTTTATGCAGAGGCTTTTCAGCGAGGAAGGAAAGGGACTGTTCAGCTGTAGGATGAACATTATTGGTACGTAAATTCTTGATTTTGTTTAATTAGTATATTTCAAAATAAAATATGAATAATATCTTCTAATATATGCGCTGGTCAACAGTCAAAGTGACCGACTCCCTCTATGATGAGCTTTGGGAGTAATATGGGAAAACTTGCAAAAAGTGGAGTTAATCATTTTGGCATTTGAGCGGTCATATATGCTGGCATATATTATAAATGTAATAATTATATATATATATTTAATGATCTTGCTTTCCTAGGTCACATGCAACAAGGAGGTTCACCGACACCGTTCGACCGTAATTTGGGTACGAAAATGGGTTCAAAGGCGGTAGAATGGTTTACCGAACAATTGAAACTTCACACGAATGCTGAAGGTCAAACACTGACAACGGAACCTAACACGGCTGTTATGATTGGAATCGTGAGACGTCAATATAGATTTACACCGTTCACGGATCTGATCGAAGTCACCGATTTCGAGTACATTTTGGATTATCTTAAATGGATCGTCTTAAAAATCAGTTGAGCGTTTAGTAATGATTGACACTTTCAGGCACCGTATTCCTACATATCAATGGTGGATGAAATTGCGGCCATTGTTAAAGGTATTAGCGAAACACGAGTCGACATACGAGGAAGAAGGTCTCTATATCACTATCGAAGAGATGGATATGGATAATGATCCACCTTTGGTCTAAATTAAGATAAATTTCGGCGCGAAGTCCTCGGGTACGGGTGGAAGGTAATGTTTCGTAAAAGTGTATTCTGCTAACTCTGCGGAGAATAGATGTTCCACCTGGATGATGGTATCACAGTATTGTATGGCATTATAATAATATATCATGTTTCGTTGTAATTTAACAAATGATACGAGCGATCAAATCTTAGACGTAACAAGAAATGTAGAATGATATTCTACAGGTATATCCTATTATAATAACTAAAGTATTTTAATGGTTGCCGTAAAAGTATACATTGCGCGCGTGCGCGCAACTTCGCCCGTATCTCTCATTTATTAAGACTAACAAGCCGTATGACAAATTTGAAGTGTGAATAATCAGAATAAACAACACGAGAGTTGGATCAAAAAGTCAGAGACATACGCTGATGTATGTATCTCTCTTGTGTTTTGAAATTGTATTCGTGTATTTGAATGATATCTCGATTAATGTGAAAAGTAAAAAAGAAAGGTACAAAGCCAGTACCTGAAAGCGCGAAGGTAAGCTATGATAGATAGAAATAAAGAATGTTAGGTAACATGGGTATAGATCTTAAGTGGATATTGGGGGTCACGTTTGTTGGTCCGAGAGGGTATGGTTGCGATTAACTCTTTAACTGCCATTTTGAATAGGTGTGTATCCAAAGACTGGCTAAAAACTTCAGTCAAACTCTCGCAAACACCGAGTGTTAATATTTTTCCTTAAAAACGGTCGACGAAGGAAATACCAACAAATCGATCTCCTCCACACGAAACGAGTTTACGGCGCACATCGGATCTTGGCAGTAAAAAAGTTGCATATCCAACCAATATTTATCTTAATCAGGAATTAAAAGATGTTACTACTCTGTATATCGTAACACTGTATCGCAAGTTGAATGCAGGCGCGTGCTTTAAAAAGCAGTAAAGAAGTGGATTGTGGAGAACGAACTTCGCGGTATTCAATTTGATACTCGCACTTGACATATTTCTAGTTCTACGGATTAACGAAATGTTACTTTTTTCTAACGAACGGGTTTAGCATCGTCGTTATTGTCTACGCCGACCTACGATCACTTATAATCCCTCTCTTGTTAAAGATAACAATATCTATAATGCGGAGCGGAGGAATAATGTTTGTCAGAGGAGTTAATTCAACGAACCGGTTAAAGTTGTATTTCAAAGGCGATATCTTTGATACTTTGATTTGGTCGCTCCACGTTGAAAGAAATAGTAGAACATAAACACTGAAAAATTGGACAAAAATCTGCCGTTAAAGTCCGTTAGATTCCTCAGGAATGACAGAATTTCGAGTCATAGCTCGGAATAAAACAAAAAAATGGGAGATCGTTTCGCAAATAGACGTGTCGGGTTACGTACTATTATCTTAAGGCATAGGGTTAATCGTAACGGGGCATTTGCGTTAAAGGAAATTTTCTCTTTTAATTTGGCGTTATCGAAGGGCTATAAAAAGCTATTTGGAGAATATACACGTCTACCTCAGAACATAAGTTGCAACGAAGTAGCGACTCTGAAGAGGGCGAAAACAAAAATTCGTGCCCCCGCCGTCGTGTCGGAGTTGCGCGTAACTTTATAAAAAGAATTCGCTAAAATTTAAGGTTTCTCACTTTAAACGGGAGTATTTAGATTTACATTCGTTTGATTGCTATACTCGTATATTTAACTCCTCGAGGGTCCTAGAACTATTAAAAAGCGTAAGTTGTTCCTTTCGATTCTAACGTAGTTCACGTAATTCGACGAAATTCCGAAAGCGACAAAAATACGAGTTTGTACTACCGGTCCGGCGAACAATGTCCCTCATCAATTTATTCGTATCCGCTAAAGAACATTTTTTGAGATTCTAAAATGCGTAAGAGCACTATATTCTGGATGTTCTGGAAAGAAGGTGCGCGGTGGATTAACGAAAGACGTCACGTGTCATTGCCTTCTTTCAAGAATTCAACGGTAGAGCACCGCTTTTCGATACACGCGAAAGTCTTAGACTTTTGTTCCGGGACGCATAATAATAGTTCTGAGATGCGAAATAGGTTTCTAGCGGCACACAAAATCGATCAGGTTTTTAAAGCACGCATATGGTGATTTTTTCGATGATTCACACTTGTACTGCATGCAGAGTACAATAGCACGATAGTACAATATTATAAGAGTACAATGCTACGTTATTGCGTGTCGGTGATCCAGAATAAGATTATTGCTAATACTTGGAGTATACGTAGATGTATTACATATGTATATGCTAATGAGCCGAATGTTAAAGCCAAGAGTACTATTATATTTCTGAAGGCCACTAGCATTATAATTATTGTAATTATTAGAGAAATAGAAGGTGCTTTCTCTTGCGAGGGTTGCAGTATGCGATGTCACAACATTCACGAATCTTCATGTTTATTGTTGCTTCGATTTATGTCCACGAGCTATTTTTACTAACTTCGCTTAAGTTGTTTGAAAAAGATGTCAGAAATCGTATCCACTAAAGTAATATATCTCCTGCTACCAATCAATGATATTTAATCGAATATTCCATATTTATGCGCAATATTATTCAAGTATTTTCGAAGCTGCGCCTAAGTTTGCGATTAAACAGGGGATTATTACTTCGAATATATGTGTTTCAGTGTTCAAAATTGAAGTTTGTACGCCTAAAAATTCGAGAATTATGAATGGAATAATTGTAATCTAATTGTAATCTTCGTGACGAGTTGGAACGTCGAGTTATCTCGAGATCCCCGATTGACGGGTTAACAAAAACTTGTTCAACGGCCGGATCTGTGTTGATGAACACGTGATCGGTTAACGCTCGTTCTCTTGCAAGTATTTTATTAGTAGCTTCGCCGTGTATGCGATCGCAGTAGTTTCTTTCCAAGTTCCTTTCGCTTGAATCGTTGCAGATAAACGCAGTGCGTTTGCAAACATGTCCGTCTTACAAGATGACTTACAAGGTGACTTACAAGAAGGCATCGTCAATGTACAAAATAGACCATGCGTTGACCCTCCTCAGAGTTCGTTCGACTCCATTTTGAATGAAGACGTTTAAGCGAATATTCAGCGACATGTTATCCTTTCAACGAAATCGATCGCAATATTTTCATGTGTCTATAAATGTCTACAATATGGCGCCTTTGGGAGGGTTGGTGCCTCTAAATCATTACTATTAATTATTACGCGGTAGAGTATGATAAATATAGTAAGAATACCTGAATGGAGGATACATTATTTTTACGATCGCAGAGATATATTTTCGAGTCATTGTTGATCAATGAATTTACAGTTTATCGATAACGGTAGTGCAAGTTGCACGGTGTCCGTGAATCATCCTTATTTTTCTGCGGAATTGTTGAACGCTAGAACGATTCTTATTCGTTAGTTTGTTCGCCGATAGTGATAGCTATGGAATTCACTTGAAATATTATTGTTGTGTCGTGAACGTATAAACTAAGGAAGGAAGTACGTATATCCTGACCAAACTCAGAATGTACCTATATCGTCTCAATGAAAAATAAACTATATATTGTCGTGATGTTTCAAGCCTCCATTTGCATCGCTTCATTTCACGCGTCGCATCTACGCTTTGCCGATTTAGATTTGCAATTTAACCCTCTATAGCCGAATTTTGTTCGTTTCTAAAAGGAAATCGTACAACGTAAATCTTGTTAAACGTGATTCTAACGAAAGTACAGTATTTGAAAATAGTAACGAAATTATTAGATAAACGCAACGAAAAAGGTGACAATCGTTGCGCGTACTTTTTAATTATTATTAGGGCAAAACAAATAAAATAGAATCGAAGATAAACGAGTATGTGACTCCAAAGTTACGTGGAGCTATAGAGGGTTAAAGAAACGTTTTCCTAATGATTTTACTATGACAATGTATCGTTGTTATAAAGATAAAATTCATTAACTACATTTTTTCCAAAAACTCTTTGTATTTATTGCTGTAACTTGTTTTATCTATCTATTGGAAAAGACGCGATTTTTACATGGAAATGCTAGTTCATGAATTTTAACTTTATAACAGCTATACATCGATGAGAACCAGCACGTACTGGTTACATAATTCGTAATTTTCAAAAATGTTAACATTTCATTGCGTTTTTATACAGCAAGAGATAAAGAATGAATGAACAAACTAATATCTGGAGTTACAAAGTAGATACATAAACGCGTTAGAAAGGTTATTTCAGGTTAAAATATGCATCCGCGAATAATACATTATATATTGACTTACATATACCACTTACTTGAAATATCATCTTGCCGTTGCCTCTTATCCACAGACACAGGCGTACAAATAACGAACACTAATATTTAATCAACTTCCGCGAGTATTAAATTAAAAAGCGGTGGAGGACATCGTAGCTTTCGATTCAAAGGTGTGTAACTGACATGGCGTTTCTTGGTGCGTCGCGCTTGCAGTCAATGTGACATCCGTATAACGAATAACTTTCTTCGTGGAGATTTGATCAAAGTGTAATATAACTGAAAAATTATTTTGCCAATTATCGTTGCGAAATATGTAGGTGAGGAATATTGAAAAGTATGAATGTTGAATTTGAATATTGTAATGATTAGAGGGGTGCCAACAAGTAAAGGTAGAAACCGCCACATTGTTCGGTGTTGGCTGGATTCTTGCGTGTGTTAGTGGAACGATGTGTGCAGTTTACCGTGATCCGTCGGCTCTGTCGGTTTAGGAGTTGCTTTTGACGGCGGTTGCCTTTGAAGAACTTCCACGAAGAAGTAAAAGCTTGTTCTCCGTCCAAAAAGATTGTGCTAATTTCCTAGAAACATGGTGGCGATAAAGGGTCGAAAGAGTTCGAATAAGAATCCGCCGATTCTTAGTCACGAATTCGTGATTCAAAACCACGGAGACATCGTCTCCTGCGTGGCTATGGTGTTTGTGATCGGTTTAATGGTACAGGTCAGTACCCACGATTATTGACGTCAATGACACAAGCCTTTCTTTTTTAAATTTCAAATTTAATGTCTTCTTTGCGTCACACGCTTTCCGAAATGTTTAAAATATGCTTGAAAAACGGATTTCCTAGCACATTGCATTCACTCGGAACTTATTTAAGGACCATATGTTACCTTCGATCGTAGCTGGTGCTACTCGATCTGTTCGAATATGTTCTACGATTTCTTCATTAAATTAATCCTTAAGTACATTTCTTAAGCATTTGTCTTTTTGTTTTTTATTTCAAATACCGGCGTTCAGATTTTTGATGATTACTATCTTCGATTTCTTGAGAAATTTTCGTGCGCATTATTCGCGGTGATATTTCTCAAGTTTTATGCGGATAATGTTTTTCTACGATGATATCTGTGTAATATAAAAATTCGAATATAGGCGACATCACCATGGGCTTATCTGTTTATTGCTGTTCATCACAACGTCACCGCCGAAGCCGAAGATTTTACGGTGCCAATGAAGTACACCACTGGCTGGAAAGATGCCTGCGCCGTCTTTTTCTACTTTTTAATAACTATAATACTACACGCAGTATTTCAGGAATATATTGTTGATGTAAGTGGTAAACCCAACAGAAGAGATGTGGCTTCATTGTAAGAAATAATGGAATAGAGATTAATCTTATCGAATATTCTTGCAGAAACTTTCGAAAAAGCTTCACCTTAGCAAGGTAAAGCTTGCCAAGTTCAATGAGTCCAGTCAATTAATATTGTTCTACATTTTCTCTGCTTTGTGGGCTGTTGATACAGTCATCAGGTAAGGCGATGCATATTTTTATGAATTTAAAGTATAGATTTCATGCATTGCCATTAATCAGTTATTCTTCTAAAATGTATATGAAATACATATGTTTGTTGTTAATGTGTAATTATATATTTCCAGAGAAAACCTGTTATTAAACATTAGCAGTTTATGGAAGGAGTATCCAGTACCAATGACATTCTCCTCAAAGTTGTTCTTTGTTGGAGAGTTCGCTTACTGGTTACACTGTTATCCTGAATTATACTTCCAACGAGCAAAGAAAGAAGATATTGCTCCACGTGTAATACACGCAACTGTTGGACTGATCTTTACTCTCGCAGCTTACTTCTTTAAGTATGCAGAATAAATTTCTCTTTAAATGCAAACATTTATCGATATCACATTGTAACTCACTGTGTAACATTCATTTATTTTGCGCAGCTTCCAACAAGTGGCAATCATGTTAATGGTACTCCACTATACAGCTGATGCTTTCTTGCATGGTGCGAGAATCGTACATTTCATTAGCAAAAAGGAGAAGGTAGTAAAGAGTAAGTATCATTTGAAGTGCTCTGGGTTAAATTTTATTCATGATATGTGTAAAACTGATCTTTTAAGAAAATATCTATGTATATAAATATGTTTTTGTTAACCCTTTTGCTACGACGGTTCTCTCCACTGGAATTCTCCCGCAGAACGAGGCGCCGCGCTAACGATAAGTGTAGACATTGCCCGCGGACACTCGTCAGCGTTTGAGTTTACTTCTGACGCCTAAAAAAGTTGCTTTGAAAATGATTTCGAGATAAAAAGAGCTTTTTTTAAAGCAAGATATTTATAATTTCTTAATATATTTATTTTTAATTAATATTGATACATCGAAACTGCGGGCGACTGTAATTGCCCGTAGTAGCGGAAAGGTTAATCTTGAGATTGATAAAAGATAACAATATATCATTTGATTACAGTGTCGTTCCTGGTGGCGAACGCGGTCTATGTATTCGCGCGAGTCGCGTCAATTCTTTTAGCACTCGTAGTCTTCCTGTACGGTTTGAGTCAAGTCGAAAGCTCCTTCGATTACCCAACCGGAAACTTTAATATTCCGGCTGTCCGGTTCTCCGCATTGGCTGTGGTAGTTGTCTTCCAAGCTTACCTTTTATACATTTTCGCAAAAAAATACATCCAACGTACCCGTGAAAACGCTGCCCCCGTTCAAGTGGCGACGAAACCGAAGCAGAAGTCGAAGAAGAAGGAAGGTGGGATACATTACTGGCAGATTTTCTATTGTTTCGGTAATTCAACAACAATTAATCATGCGTCGCACATTTTTAGGAAAGAAGTCTGCCGCCTCGGAGGACGATGATCTCCCAGAAGTTGATCAGGAAACGAAGAAGAACCTTAGATCTCGTCCATCTGCAAAAGCAAAATAAACATTCGCTAAATTAGGGAATTTACCCAAGGCTGAATAGTATCTTTTAATCAATCACACGTCATGAATTTCTTTCATAAAGGTATTCAGACACATATTCCGGATGTTGCCAGAAAACTTTACTCCTTCATTGCCGAACATGGCACCAACTCAGAGTACTGAATACCAGAGATTATCAGTGTCAGTATTCGCGACAGTTTACAAGACATTTTAGTATAACAAGAATTAATACTTTTGCTAAACATTCGAATCATCTTACGACCTTTTCATGAATACGTACTTTCCACTTCCATGCAAATATTGTAGATATAATGCTTGTTCTGACGGATCGAAATAATGTATATATATATACGAAGATTTTATACGTGTCGCGCGCAGGTTTGTCGACGCGAGACTTAATAGGTACTTTTTAAGTAACAAATATGTATATGGATGTTATGTTTGAAGAAGAAATATCTTTTTGCCGTGAACTTCGAGCTTTTTACATTCTTACGCGTATGTTTCCATTCCGGTCATTTGAGGTAACTCAAAGAAGGTCTGGTTTCAGTGTGTAAGATACGTCGGGGAATACCTATTTGTTAAATAAAATAAAGGCGTAGTACATAAACAATTGAATTATGCAGCTGTTTCCAATCCCTTCATTAGCCAAATAATAGTAAAACTTGCCGTACGTTTTAGTAAAAATTCATTTACTTTTATGTTAAATTTGAAGAATGTTCAAACTAACATTCCGATTACGTATACGGAAAAACACAAGTTTGCAGGTTTGAATTATATTTTATGTTTTTCTATTTTTCTTGGAATTCAAAGTATCCAATGATTACTGAAATTATCCCTGTACTTAATGTCTGCAACATTTTGCGCCTTCAAGTTCATATCACGGATACATTCTGCCTGCCATTATAAAACGTACAGGTTTTAAAAATAATGACCTTGAAATTGTAAGAATTTAAGGGTGCGTACAGTCGCAACAAACGATTGGCGAGGTACATGAAGTTAGCCGCAAAAGACGAGCTATAAGTAGATCCAGCACGCAATGCAATCTGTAGTTCCAGAGCTACCGAGTCCTAGAGCCCGGTAATGATTTTTGTATCACAGGTGACGTTACCCACCAAACACATAAAATAGCTGTTTTTTATATTTTTAGTCCTAAAAATACAGAAATAAAACATGGAATTATTTTTCAAAAATTCTTACGTCTGTCAGTATACATATTACTCGACATTTAACAGATACATATACATATATGGATGTTTATATCACGCGCATCGGGGTCCGCTACCCAATCATCTATCAGTCTTGTCATTCTTTTCGGAGTACAAAGAGGTTTTTTTTCTCATTTTTTATTTAAAGCGCTGGATTTAGTTTTTTGCAGTGCCAACGATGAAATCGACTAGGCGCATAAAAAAACTTCGACACCGGTTCTGGAAGAAATATGCGGATTACTAGTGAAATAAACTTCACATGCGGTCAAGTGGATGCACTGATTACACGATGCTTCTACAATCAGTTTTATTACATTAATATACATTCCTTACTTGTATATTCATACTCTTACACATTATGTATATATATGCGAATACACTATATTATACTATATGTATTATAATTATAGATGTAGAATTAATGTATAGAAAGTTCTGGAGTTGCAATAAATAGAAAGAAACGTAACAAATTGTTTTTTCAATGCCAACCATTCATTTCCCTTCCTCTGACAGAATCCGAGAAATTCTAGGAATCGGCGTCAAATTCCAGGAATTCTGCGAATCGAATACCTCCTCGCACATCATGTTCTCCTGATACATTCCCTCGATTTTACGGCAAAATTTTAGAATTTCTGACAAACTTTCCGATTCCAAGAAATGACGTCAAATTCCAGGAATTGTGCGAATCGAATACCTCCTCGCACATCATGTTCTCCTGATACATTTCCTCGATTTTACGGCAAAATTTTAGAATTTCTGACAAACTTTCCGATTCCAAGAAATGACGTCAAATTCCAGGAATTGTGCGAATCGAATACCTCCTCGCACATCATGTTCTCCTGATACATTCCCTCGATTTTACGGCAAAATTTCAGAATTTCAGAAGAACTTTCCGGTTCCAAGAAATGACGTCAAATTCCAGGAATTCTGCGAATCGAATACCTCCTCGCACATCATGTTCTCCTGATACATTTCCTCGATTTTTCGGCAAAATTTCAGAATTTCAGAAGAACTTTCCGGTTCCAAGAAATGACGTCAAATTCCAGGAATTGTGCGAATCGAATACCTCCTCGCACATCATGTTCTCCTGATACATTTTCTCGATTTTACGGCAAAATTTTAGAATTTCTGACAAACTTTCCGATTCCAAGAAATGACGTCAAATTCCAGGAATTGTGCGAATCGAATACCTCCTCGCACATCATGTTCTCCTGATACATTTCCTCGATTTTACGGCAAAATTTTAGAATTTCTGACAAACTTTCCGATTCCAAGAAATGACGTCAAATTCCAGGAATTGTGCGAATCGAATACCTCCTCGCACATCATGTTCTCCTGATACATTCCCTCGATTTTACGGCAAAATTTCAGAATTTCAGAAGAACTTTCCGGTTCCAAGAAATGACGTCAAATTCCAGGAATTCTGCGAATCGAATACCTCCTCGCACATCATGTTCTCCTGATACATTCCCTCGATTTTACGGCAAAATTTTAGAATTTCTGACAAACTTTCCGATTCCAAGAAATGACGTCAAATTCCAGGAATTGTGCGAATCGAATACCTCCTCGCACATCATGTTCTCCTGATACATTTCCTCGATTTTACGGCAAAATTTTAGAATTTCTGACAAACTTTCCGATTCCAAGAAATGACGTCAAATTCCAGGAATTGTGCGAATCGAATACCTCCTCGCACATCATGTTCTCCTGATACATTCCCTCGATTTTACGGCAAAATTTCAGAATTTCAGAAGAACTTTCCGGTTCCAAGAAATGACGTCAAATTCCAGGAATTCTGCGAATCGAATACCTCCTCGCACATCATGTTCTCCTGATACATTTCCTCGATTTTTCGGCAAAATTTCAGAATTTCAGAAGAACTTTCCGGTTCCAAGAAATGACGTCAAATTCCAGGAATTGTGCGAATCGAATACCTCCTCGCACATCATGTTCTCCTGATACATTTTCTCGATTTTACGGCAAAATTTTAGAATTTCTGACAAACTTTCCGATTCCAAGAAATGACGTCAAATTCCAGGAATTGTGCGAATCGAATACCTCCTCGCACATCATGTTCTCCTGATACATTTCCTCGATTTTACGGCAAAATTTTAGAATTTCTGACAAACTTTCCGATTCCAAGAAATGACGTCAAATTCCAGGAATTGTGCGAATCGAATACCTCCTCGCACATCATGTTCTCCTGATACATTCCCTCG
This sequence comes from Nysson spinosus, assembly GCA_910591585.2. Lineage (NCBI taxonomy): Eukaryota > Metazoa > Arthropoda > Insecta > Hymenoptera > Crabronidae > Nysson > Nysson spinosus. The sequence goes on along the minus strand of OU342830.1, from coordinate 12,683,347 downwards.
ATTTTACGGCAAAATTTCAGAATTTCAGAAGAACTTTCCGGTTCCAAGAAATGACGTCAAATTCCAGGAATTCTGCGAATCGAATACCTCCTCGCACATCATGTTCTCCTGATACATTTCCTCGATTTTTCGGCAAAATTTCAGAATTTCAGAAGAACTTTCCGGTTCCAAGAAATGACGTCAAATTCCAGGAATTGTGCGAATCGAATACCTCCTCGCACATCATGTTCTCCTGATACATTTTCTCGATTTTACGGCAAAATTTTAGAATTTCTGACAAACTTTCCGATTCCAAGAAATGACGTCAAATTCCAGGAATTGTGCGAATCGAATACCTCCTCGCACATCATGTTCTCCTGATACATTTCCTCGATTTTACGGCAAAATTTTAGAATTTCTGACAAACTTTCCGATTCCAAGAAATGACGTCAAATTCCAGGAATTGTGCGAATCGAATACCTCCTCGCACATCATGTTCTCCTGATACATTCCCTCGATTTTACGGCAAAATTTCAGAATTTCAGAAGAACTTTCCGGTTCCAAGAAATGACGTCAAATTCCAGGAATTCTGCGAATCGAATACCTCCTCGCACATCATGTTCTCCTGATACATTTCCTCGATTTTTCGGCAAAATTTCAGAATTTCAGAAGAACTTTCCGGTTCCAAGAAATGACGTCAAATTCCAGGAATTGTGCGAATCGAATACCTCCTCGCACATCATGTTCTCCTGATACATTTTCTCGATTTTACGGCAAAATTTTAGAATTTCTGACAAACTTTCCGATTCCAAGAAATGACGTCAAATTCCAGGAATTGTGCGAATCGAATACCTCCTCGCACATCATGTTCTCCTGATACATTTCCTCGATTTTACGGCAAAATTTTAGAATTTCTGACAAACTTTCCGATTCCAAGAAATGACGTCAAATTCCAGGAATTGTGCGAATCGAATACCTCCTCGCACATCATGTTCTCCTGATACATTCCCTCGATTTTACGGCAAAATTTCAGAATTTCAGAAGAACTTTCCGGTTCCAAGAAATGACGTCAAATTCCAGGAATTCTGCGAATCGAATACCTCCTCGCACATCATGTTCTCCTGATACATTTCCTCGATTTTTCGGCAAAATTTCAGAATTTCAGAAGAACTTTCCGGTTCCAAGAAATGACGTCAAATTCCAGGAATTCTGCGAATCGAATACCTCCTCGCACATCATGTTCTCCTGATACATTCCCTCGATTTTACGGCAAAATTTCAGAATTTCAGAAGAACTTTCCGGTTCCAAGAAATGACGTCAAATTCCAGGAATTCTGCGAATCGAATACCTCCTCGCACATCATGTTCTCCTGATACATTCCCTCGATTTTACGGCAAAATTTCTGAATTTCTGAAGCACTTTCCGATTCCAAGAAATGACGTCAAATTCCTGGAATTCTGCGAATCGAATACCTCCTCGCACATCATGTTCTCCTGATACCAATTCTCGATTTTTCGACAGAATTTGAAGATAATCGACAAATCTAAGCAATTCTAAGAATTCGCGAGCGTTTCCAGGAATAATAGAAATTCTGGCACATTCTTAAGATATATGTGATTCTGGGTATGCAGTATGTAGAAGGAATATAAAATATAATACAGTAAGTCCTTAATAAAGTGGTTTATTGAAGTTGTAAATTACATAATATACAACAATTTTTATACAATAAAAAATTATACACTTATAAGTATATTTATATACCTATTATAAAAATATATAATAGAAATGTATAATATATAATAGAAATATACACTTGTAAATAAGATAGTTGCCATACATCACATCCGATGGATGCACGCAACGCACTTGCATTTGTTGTAGCAATATAGTAACGATGCATTCCCACTTAATTTATTGTAGTTCGTCCGCCTCGTCTAAAAAGACGAGGGTATTGTTTTATTCAGGGTGTTGTGCTGAGTGGTCGCAGTGCACAATTCTTTTACTCGTTTCTGCAGGGGAAACCCTTTTGTTGCGTTGCATTACACACCAGATATAAGCACTTTTTCTTACATTGACTTTTTCCGCGTCGTACATTTTTAAGTGCAATCACGAAAGCCCATTTACTGCTTGGTGTACTTATCCCGAAATGCAAACGTATCAATAATATTATATTAAATCCTACATGATAAGTACATCGCAATACTATCATGTTCTATGGAATATATTATAACGAAACCGTTTTCGCCACTTCGGGGTAGCTCTATGCTGCGTGTGCACTTTCTGCAGCTACCTTCATGTAGTCCGCGAATCCGTTGCTACGACTGTACGACGTTTCGTCGGTGAAGAAGCGATTCGGTAGCTGTTCGTCGTTCAATGGTTGGTCGAGTTTGCGGGGGAGGACTGATGTTCGAATGGTGGGGGTCAGTGTCGGTAGACTGTGAGAGCGATGGTGGCAGTGGCTGTCGTTTCGTGCCCCTAAGAATATGGAAAGATGGCGACGTATTTGAAGCGAACGTCAAAATTCTTTGATCTATCGTTATCGCGGACGGCTTCCGGGGAAGTGAATCTGCGGGATTTGATGTGTCCGGTTTGCCGCGGTATTCTGATCGAACCAGTTACTTTACCTTGTACACATAACCTCTGTTTACGGTGTCTGAAGGGAAGTTTCGAGCACAACAGCCTGACCTGTCCTCTCTGTCGAGTTCGTGTTGGTTCCTGGCTTCGAACCGCCACCAAATCCGAAACTCTGGTCAACAACGCGCTCTGGGAACTCATTAGAGCCAAATTTCCAAAGGAGATCGAGGATAAACACAACGACAGAGACGACAGGGACATCGAGTTGGATGCTGGTGAGTTGAGCTTCATCGAGATAAACAAATATAAAACATAACCTCTCTTTTTTAATACTATCTCAGCGAGTCATTTTTTCAAGCGTCGCGAGAGAAACAAATTTTATTCACAAGAATTCATACGTCTCTCATCACGTTTATCACAGTTTATTCAATAATTTATATGGGTACGCATTATTTTGAATATAATGCACCTTTGTGTACCTGTTTCCTGAGAATTCGTTTAAAATGGTTCGTTCCCGTTGATTAAGAAACAATTCATATAATCTGTGATATTTTAAATGAACTGTATGCGCATTTGCTTTCCATATATTTATATAGTTTACAATTTCATGTTTCTGTTCTAATAACAGTTTTTATATCTGATATTAAAACATTGATTGTATTGTATGTATCGATTGATTGTTAATCACGATAGATTTAGGTCCTCCTCTGAATTTCTTTGCATTATTGCAATCTTCTTATAATACAGATATATTTCGTTACTATAATTGTACAAGTTATGTTTAGTAAGAAGTCATATTTTATATAATAGTTGCATCATAAATTGGACATGCCAGTAGAAAGATTTCTGTTGTAATTATAATATCCAAAATATTAAAAAGCTGACCGCCGCGGCGGTCCTTTAGATCCTTCTCTGAATTTCTTTGCATTTTTGCAATCTTCTTGTAATATAGATATATTACTTTATTATATTGTACAAGTTATGTTTATTACGAAGTCATACTCTATTTAATAGATGCATCATAAATTGGATACGCCAGTAAAAAGATTTCTGTTGTAATTATAATATCAAAAATATTAACACGCGGACTGCCGCGGGGGTCACCAGTCACCGACATTCGAATATTACTAAAACTCGGATCAAATATATCGCCGATATTTCAAAATTTGCAATATTTTTAATGTTACGATAACGATCTAAAGTAACTAGCGTATCATAGAGCACGTAAATGGTTTTGGTTTTAGATGTTATATACATGTTACAAATGCGTATCGCGAGGTATCTTATAATACGGATTTCGATCCGGCAGTAAATGCGTTAAATATTAGAAATATAAGAAGTAAATGGAAAATCATTTTGTAAGAGACATATTTTTTCTTCTTTAATGCAGGGTTCACAGCAAACAAAATACTCAGTGCAGCCGGGGAGATCCGTTCAGAGTATGAGGCACAATTACAAATGGCCCAGAAAGAAATACAACGTCAGAGGGAGGCAGAGCAGATTGCCAGTCAGGCATTAATCTGTAAGATCCAAGCGGAGGAACAGCAACAACAGTTGGCTCAGCTAGCACAGGATCAACTTTATGCCAGGACTTTGGCAAAGTCTCAGGTTTTGGAAAAGCAGAAGGAGATCCCCAAATTTTATGGAGAATATTCGAACGCGGCAGCCACACCAAATTGCACATTCAATATGTCCAAATATAATATTGTTAATCCAAATACAGCTGCAGTATCCAAACTGGAGAATCAAAATTTAGATTGCGGGAAAACGAATTTGTTGGAGCTGAGGGATGGTTCGGAATTACGGCGATCGAACATTGCATTGATATCAAAGATACGTGCGGAAAGATACGCTTCCAGTATGAAAGTGAATGCTACGAACGTGTGCAAGGATTCGTGCGTAAGATTTTGTTGTCAGAAGTCGATACCTGTATATAATGCTATTTCAAGAACCCTGAAACATCAGGCAGTGATGACAGTCACGCAAGCTTCCTCCGCGAATTACTCCGCGGAACCGAGTACTTCCACCTCGAAAATCTACGGAACGCAAAGTAAAGAAGAACTGCATGTCCCGAATGATGTTGTGAATAGTAAGAAGAAAAGTTTAGGCGTCGAAGTTTGTATGACCGTGGCCGACGACGAGAAAAGGATAGGAAGCGCTGAAAGCGCGGGAAGTCACGATAGTATCAACCAAGAAATTCATCACTTTAAACCTATCAAGGCAATGCCTAGAACGCCTTTGAAATTATCCCCGGATGGAAGACAGATAGATCCAAAATTGATTAGAGTAGTACCTATTTTAAAGAGGATATCGAACGCCGTGCCAAAAGCCCCGTCGCAAGCGCACTTAAAACGGATTATTGGATGCTCGTGGAGTGCATTCAGAGGTAAATATTTAGTAATATGAGAATATTATATCTCCATCTTTCATCTGTGGCTAGGTTTTTTTAGAACCAGCACATAATGCTATATATAATGTCAACAAATATGAATTGTTCGATTTTTGTGCTTGTTATAGGTAAAACGAGGCAATGTTCGAGGGAAAAGGAAGCGGCTACTAGTTCGGAAGACACGGCAGAAACGGAGCGACAACCATCGACGTCGTATAACATGGCGCAAATAATGTCAAGCAAATCTGTAAAGTCACACACGCACGACAATATTCGCAGACTTGATTTCATTCCCGAAGTGACTAACAACACCAGTAAAACTTGTGCAAAAAGTATAAACAGAGTATTTAACGGCACTAAAGTCAGCAAAAGGTTATCGCTGGAGGAACACATGGAAGCTGGGAAGGTGGAAAAATCGTGGAAAACACACGTGAGAAATGGCATGGTGGGAAAATGTAAACGACGACGAAACATCTGCACAGGAAAGAAGGACGTTAAACCTACGATAGAGGAGAAGGATGTAAATGACGTCGACATGAGGGACTATACTTCTTCTTCGGCATCCGCCAAAACGAGTCCAAATTATGAGGAGTCGCGAGACACTGAAACAACCGTGGAAAATATTGCCGAAAGAATTAAGAAGAGAAAAGTGAACGCCGACAAAAAGGATGTAAAAGTATCGTTGAACTTGGAGATGGAAGTAGAAACAGACAGAAAAAGAAGTGCTAGAAAAAGGATGGGTAGGAAAGCGGAGGTGGAGATCGTAGACGAAGAGGAATCTACCGTAACGATAGAGAAAAGGATAAAGAAGAAACTGACGGGGTCAACGTTCTCGAAGACACGGAGATCACGCAGGACGAGGCGTACGAAAGCAGTCAGTCCTGTAAAGAGTGACTCGTCCTTGGATACCAATTATAAAGCACTCGTTTCAGGATTTCGAAAGTCTACGAGGAAGACAAAGCACACGAGTAGTTGTTCGATGAGCAGTGAACAAGATATGACAAGCGAGAAGGCTACCGGCAGTAAATACAATTATAATTCATCGGATTCTTACAGTGAGACACAAGAATTCGTTCCAGAGAACAATAACGCCGGGGAGTCAGATATGCAAGTGGAGAAGAATGATCATTTGGATGATGACGTGGTGAAGGAACAGAAACGAATGGAGAGATTGGTGCTTCAGGAAAAAGAGGATTTCGAACTTGCGCAAAGATTGCAGGCGAAATTCGATGAGATGCAGAGGATCGCGGGTCGCACAAGACGTTCTCGGAAAGCGATCGAGGCTGAAAGTATCGAAGTTGATTTGTACAAAATTGAAATAACAAGGACTGCCGGAAAAAGTACAGTGAAGCAATCGTCGACGGTTCATCAGACAGTGAACAGTGAACCGCGGAAGCGTGGTAGACCACCGAAACGCGTTAAATGAATTCTACAGGATATACCTCTGTATAATAACGAAAATCTAATGTTGCTGCATCTAAACTGAGAACCCTCCAAATGGATGTTCCTATAAAGTCTAAAAGAGAGGTTTTGATTTTCACTCTTTGTACGATACTTTCTGTATTCTCATGAAATTATTTTTGCGTCACATCTAATACGTACCTGGAAATATCGAATGGAGGCCGTAAGAGAGGATTAAACTGTGCGGACATTATTGGAGACAAATTTAAGCCCCGCATACCTGAAAGTGAATTCGAATACCTTCGCAATTTAATTCACACTCGCAACTAAAATTATGTTTATATTCAGTCGAGGAAGGTATCAAAGCGCGAAGAAAAGGATAATCGAAATCAGTGTTAATCGACATTTATATTCGCTATTCCTGTCACATTCAATCAAGGTATTAAAGATATATTGAAAAAAAAGACATTACACAAATGTTTGAAAACGGGGTAACCAATCTGTCTGTCCATTTAAAATCTTACGTACGATAAGTGTCTAAAAAGCATGCGTAGCTTTTGGAAGCCAGTGTTTTAAAACAAACAAAGTTACGGATCGTTTCGATTATCAATATATTCGATGAAACTTGAGGAAATCGACAGCTAGTCCTTGGATCTTTTTCCTCGTAGTTGCGTGAAAAAAGCCCGAAGAAATTACTGTCACCAAGAATCCCGGAAGTCGTGGGCTTACGAAGATATCGAATTAACAGAGCCAGAACTAGATTCTCCTTCGAAGGACAAAGAGTGTCCTTTCTGAAAACTAGCGACGTACGTATTTATATTTCTACGTATAAAGTCTGTCACGGACGTTTCTTTTTTATAATCACTAATTACGAAGATATTATATATCGAGAGGAACCTAGTAAATTACGCATAGTATTAATATGAATCGATGTAAGTTTGATAGGGCGCTTTCTATGTGTAATATCGTTATCCTTAAACGGCCTTGATTACCTTAGATTTTCACCGTGGAACGGATTCGTTGCTCTACGGGAAGGATATATTCGTCTGGTGTTCCAACGCGCAAGAAAAGCGAATTTACGAATCTCAACAACGGTTCGTAGTCATTTTCTCGATCAATCATGGATTATAGTTCCTTTGATAGAGAGCTTTTCCACTAATTCCTCAGTTGACACATATAAACACAGCTGAGTATATCGTCTGCTCCAAAACAGAAACGCTATCGTCCACGAATTTACGAGTGTTTACTTTCTGATTCCTTCAAGTCTTGCTAGACCACTGGAACTACCGGCGATATACAGATTTTACTCATCAAATAAGCCTTTGCAGATCATATTCACTCTTTTCCGCTTCAAATTAACCATTTTGCAAATCAAATTTTTGTACTGATTTGTTCTGTTAAGCTATTGTCATAAAAATAAAATCCAATATGACATAAAATTAATGTAAAATACTTATTTAACACGAGAAATACTTATGAATTACATATTTGCAGATATTTTTGGTGTTAAATAAGCATGTTATGTTAATTTAAGGGCGAATTTGATCTGCGACTAATGAATGACTACAGAAAATGAAACGTTATAAATTTTAACATTTTTATTAGATCCCGGAAAAATCTTAGAAAATGAAACGTTATAAATTTTAACATTTTTTTAGGACCCGTCATTTTGACTGCTTTTGTAGTTCTAGTGTTAACTTCTTACATTGAGTTGCCCCGAAAGTTTGTGCCGATTTTCAATACTTTTCAGCGAAAAATCTGACAAGTTCTGGGAGCATAGAATCTTCAAGTTGCATGAAAAATGTAAAAAAGTGAATAAATATATCTCGACATATAAAAATATTACCTTTGAATCTTCCGAAAAAATCGGCACGAACTTTCTCGACAATCCAATATAATTATATACAACAGAAAACGATGCAAATATGTATCTATAGTTTGAAATAGATAACTCTGCAGACAATCAATTTGCGCATTAATGATTTTTGTATATCGTGAACAATGGCGTCCTTGTTTATGGAGCAGCCAATATGTATTACGATCCTTCGAATCGTATAATTCGAACAGGGAAGAATATATGCAGTATATTTTTTGCGAGATTCCTTAAACGATTGGGTTATTCTCGAAGTTATTTTGTACTTGGAAGATTTTTCTGATCACAGTATTCAGCGTCTGGAATTTGCGTGCTCGACGTACACACACACATATATATATACACATACATAGAGCGAAATTAACTAACAATTCGTCCTTAGTCTTTACAGATATAACTCTGATTAATTGAGTATTTTATGAGATAAAAACGTGGGGAACCGAGCAGTGTTAAAGCCGAAGTGCTAGTAATTATGTTATTTCTTTTTGAAGGATTTACTTCAAGAAACAAGCTTCCCCTGATCTATGATATTATAATATGTGACAGTATACATATATGCAGAGTTTATTAGGGATTTATATAAAATTCAGAAAATACTGGAAACGAAACTCCTAGTGTTTTATGGTATCGTAGATAAAACATATGCCATCTCGAACAGAAATTTAATATCATTAGGTTTTGCGTTAAATCTAATATTTCTGTTGTTAATTCCAACGAAACACGCAACGTTTTCTTCGTTTGCTATTTATTAGGTTGTCCGGAAAATTGATGCCGATTTTCAGTAGTTTCTCGGCGAAAAAAAAACTGAGCAGTTCTGGGAGGATGGAATCTTCAAGTTGCGTACAAAATGGAGAAAGGTGCGGAACAAAACGATGCATACATAATTGAATAAATATGTATCGACATATAAAAATGTTACCTTTGAATTTTACTTAAAAATCGGCACGAAATTTTCGAACGACACAATATTATTGTCGGACACATATCGAATACTATAAAACATTAGGAAATACAATATTTTAATATTGTTTGATTTTATAGGCAAACTTGAATAAAGAGCAATATATAAATTTCAAAATCAACTGAATGTGGCCTGAATCACTTTGACTTTAACACGTAACATTACAGCTCACATTCGTATTTCCCGAGGTATGTGTGAGTCTCATATTTTGAAAGTGACATAAGTCATTCATAATTACAAGTTGATATGATCATTTTATTTAAAAATGATTTCTGTTGTATCAATAATAGGATCAATAAATATATGTATGCCAATATAGATTGAAATCAAAGATGAATTTAGTTTGAGAATATAACGAAAGAGTGTGTTATGGCAGTTTCAAAATAAACGACTCACATATGCGTTTCCTGCAGTGTTTAATTGAATTCTTTCCAGCACTTAATCCGCACGAATTTGTTGCTAACTTGGCAAGTGAAATCAGAGCCCTTGCGAACATATTGGAAATCATCGTTTGAAATATTGAAAAAAGTCTCGAATAACGCCTTAATATTTGATCGCCTGTAGAAATCAGTCTTAGAAATCAGAATTTTTGTCGATATTCTTTTTGATCTGTTTCTTCGTAAATCTGCTTCATAGTTTAGCGATAAGGAGATAAGACCGTCACAGATAAGAACGGAGTCATAACTGTCTCTTTTTTGAGTTTAAGTACGCGGAGTAAAAAGAGCCTTTGATCTTGTTGTTATTTAAATTAAAATCTAGATTGCACGATTATTGCGACGAACGCGTTTGGCGAGAAGCGAAGGACAGAATTTAACGAATAATGGAAATCGATAACCGTGACCGAGGATTTTCTTCAACGAATTACACAATCAACTACCGATTCTTATCATTTTCAGATAAAAATGTCTTCCACAAATAATTTGTCTCCAAGAACAGGACGATGAAGTAAGATTGTTCCACAGTCTCGTCGTTTCTTTCGTATACTTGTGAACCAGTATTTTCAAATAATTAATGAAATTTTAAATGTGTTAAATTGAGGTTCAAAATATATTGTAACTTCGAGTATGATTAATTATTTATGCTACAAAACCAGTGACTTTATTTTCGTTACGGTCTTCGAATTCCATGGTACGTTCGATATCCTTCCGCTCAGTTAACAATAATAGTCTTTCAATTTTTTTATATAAAAATTAAATATAACCGATTGCCAGCCAGCAGTTGATATATTTGAGATAAGAGTGTACATGGAATTTTTGGCGGGAAGTATGAAACGATCGAAATCGGATCGTCGACGGTCGGAGTGAAGCTTACCGATTAGATCGTACTATAAACTAACGAGACTCTACTGTATTATATAAGAGAAAAAAATGCATGGAATTTAAGAGACAAAAAGTTATGAAAATATAAATATATAAATATATATATATATATATATATACATACGAATGTATAGAGAAGATATTTAGTTATAGATCGCGACTGCGGGTTAGTGTCAAATAATAATGTATTAATTATAAACGATATAGGTAGACTAACGGCAAGATATATATATATATATATGGTCTTAAGTCGAGCGAACGCGTGCGACGATATGGATTTTTAGAAGACGCCATTTTTATATTATATTGCAGAGAGAGTTGTGCGATAGAGGATGTATCAAGGGTAACGGAAATCACCGTGAGGCTTTCGATATTGCATCCGTTCTGCTTGATACGTTTTATATGTGGAAGCGAATAAATCATTGTAATTATTACACTGACTCATCCTCCTGTACCCCCGTCAACAATATGGAATTTTCATATTTCATCAAACCATTTCACTTCCCAAGCCTGAACTTCGGTCGGTTTGTGTACACTGTACACCGTATACTGCTGATGTTATATTTTTTATCACCAGTATTACGTGACCGACGAAGTATAGGATAAGCTACACCTCGAATGGAACTTTTTTTCACCCTATACCACTGGGTATACAACAATTAATTAGTATAACATTTAATAGTTAATAGTGAAGCTTTGATATCTATGATTAATATTCATATATAAAAATTATTACAATATATGAGTATTGTTAATATAAACCGGTAATATTAGTATAGTACAACATAATAGTGTTATTATAAATACACTAATATTACCGGAAAACTGGAGTTTTCGTAGAAAAAAGATATTTTCGAAAATAAGACGGTAATATTTACATATATTCATATGTATATATATCTCGTCTGTGAGTATACGACTCACTCTTAACGTACAGCATAAAAAAGTATGATAACTTAAGACTTAAAAGTTCAATAAGAGGGTACATTCCTGTTGCGGTATTTGCCCCTCCCCCGATTATTCTAAAGCAGAAAATACTGCGAAAGTGGTACACGCGATTCGAGCACGTGACTCCGTCCGACTTCATTCGATCTCGAATTACTGAATATATTCGAATAAGTCTGTTATATTTTATTATCCGATTATTAGAAGATTCCTGCTAAAAGTAGTTCGCAGGAATACATCAATTCATTAAATGCCTTTTCCATTCAAGAACCGTGTTGTTAGGCTGCCGTGGTATGTTAATATCCGACAGATTAAGTCGTTAAACGACCTTGTTACTTGCCCGGGAGGTTTGTCATTTTTCGAACAAGTTAATAATCTCGAGTTGTAAATAGAGAAGATGGAAAAGATATACCTGCATAACTGGCCATTAGTTGTAGGCAAATAGCAATTGCAACACTTCAGGGTGACCGGTTACATCAGTGCGCCGCAAAATGAATCAGAGAACATGCCGCAATTTATTCCCTCCCTCTGTTTCTCGGTAGAATAATCTTTGATTTATTGCTTACCTACGTAAGTTCTGCGAATCAGGCATGTTTGATGAACTTGGAGAGTGAAATCCCGAAGTTTATCGTGCCATGTTAACGCACCGTCATTTTGGGTCTAAGACAAGTAGTCCAACTAATAAAATAATGTACGCCCAGAAAATATGCAACAATACCGAAGTTTACTTAACTTCATATCCGTGATGTTTTCTAATAATGACTCGTACGTTTCCATCGATAACTCACGAACATGATGGTAACGTGCCATATTAAAAATAAATAACTCGGAAGATCGAAAGTGCCTTTGCGATGGACGTATAATATACAGAAGTATTGTGTACAATTGTAACTGATTTTATATGTGGCCTACTAAGAAGTGGAATTAGATTACGTCGGTGCAAACCGATTTAACTCAAGAAAATACGCGGCGATACGTAATCGGTCGCAAGAACGTGAAGGAGTAAGGGAACTGATCGTGAAGCATAAGAAACATACGATGAATTCAATGGCGGGAAGAACGGGGGGAGGGGGGCAAACGCAACAGCCGATTCTTACGTTCTAAGTGATTCACGCGATTACGTCTGTGAAAGAGTGATGTACACGTGAAATCATCATACGTACGGTTTACGATATGGTTTACGTTTCTCATGTGTAGAATCGACGTCCTGCTAATTTCGTGCGGATAAGAATGATCCGAGTTGGCCAATGGATTTTGTGTCAACCCCGTCAGTAATCCTCGCCAGCGCGATTTTCAGGAATGCTGATTATTACAATGAAAAAGATTATGACACGTAAGATCGCATATGTCGCAGAAATAGTATGTAAGGAACAGCTAGTTGCGACTTAAATTGCAACAATGTAATTACATGCGCATACCGCGGTATAAAGCTATGATATGAACTTATACGGAGTACCTCAGATTGCACTTCGGGGGTTCATCTTATTTGAATATTAAAGCGGTGCACGTGTGAAAGGGTTGATGGTTCCGTTGGTATTAACGAGTAAGCTATTAGGCCAGACCCTTTTCCCTGAAAGGGTGCTTCTATATCTGGCGAGATAGGAAGCTTAAGCGTAAAAGTGCGCGTTAGAGGAGGATAGAATGACAATAGAGAAACGCGTGGGAAAGAGAGAAAGGACCACGGCGGCTGCAACGTGACCGCCGGACCACGTGACCGTTTCGGCCAATTGGATCTCTCGCGTAGTCTTGGGTCACGTTGCACTCGGCGTGGCTCCTGCTACCCCTCCTGCCCCTCTGCACACTGCCCCTCCCCGCTCGTCACCCAATCGCTTCTAACCGCTGGTTATATTCGCATATTCGAACAACACTTCTCTCGGTGCACTGTGTTTTTCCGGCGAAAATCACTTTTCCTCGTTAGTCGAATATTTTCAGAAGTGATCTATCGATTGTTCTTGAGTTACGTGTGCAAGTTATCCTGTTTTTCATTGATCCAACTAAGTTTGCACTTAAGGAAATTGTGCACTCTAAGTGTAATGCAACGGTGCATCTGGAAGTAGAAATCTACGTGGGAGATCGGTATTGTGAATCGCTGAAAGTGCGAGTTTCCTCGAACAACGTATGCGACGTTGAGCGATAATATCTTCTGGTGCATCGAAGTGTCAAGGAACAATACCGTCGTGTAGGTAGGATGTATATATGCTCGTACATTTTTCAATGATTTATGTATCTACATAACGCGTATATCGTATCGTAAACGTGTTAATAGGTGTTCCAACTGTAACCGTGTAAAGGTGCAAAGTGAATTTGAGGCGCGCCGAGGTGCGCGTGCGCTCCTTTATACAACCGACAATTCCGCCTTCGCGGTCGTGCGCAGTTACTATAGCCTTATTCTGAAATCCTAATTTTTGTAATTCCTCCGCAATCTGTCTTTCTATTGGTTCGACTGTCGAAAATAATTATTGTGCACCTCGATAGACATTTAAAAGTGCTTCGGATGTATATATCGGTATTGCATTAAATCGCAGAGATTCTATTTCTAATGCGAACACTCTTTTGTTACGCAGGGCAATTGAAGTTTTTTTTATCAGAAAGGATATCAACTTTTTCATTTCCAACAAAAGGGTTTGCTTGACTTTGAGTAGTTTCAATGCATTTTTATATGTTTCTTATATATTCTCAGAGCAATTAATTCCGTCTAATCAATTTTATTAACAAGTAAGGTTGCAAGGAAGACCTTGTTGCTCCCAGCCATTGATAAGGGTATTTGACGTACTCTTTGTCCTTGATAGATTTTATTCGTTTCAAGGAATACGGTTTAAACCAATTAGAACGTGTTTCCGATGGCATACTCGCGATATCTACGCAGCGAAAAATCAAGTAAACGCGGAAATCGAAATATTTGTTTACCAATTGGATAATGTGGATCGTACGCGATATCCTTTACCGCGCACAGTAATCGAATCAGTTACTTATGAAGCAACCAGTAAAAATATTGGGGTTGTCGCGCAAAATATATTATGGATAGAGTGTCGCGAATCGTGTCCTTTGATAAGAAAAATACAATTCCAAATTGTTGAGATTAGGAAATTGCATAATTCATTAAAGAACGCCATAATTAAAGCATAAAAATCAAGGTAACGGTAACTGTTTCTCTTAAAAAATCGTTACGATTATTTTATCTGTCACCATTTCAAAGGACATTAGAAAATTGTTCTTAGCAGATGGCAGAGGGAAGGAATTTTCTACGACGACGTAGAATTACATTTCAGCCGCATATCACGTAGCACATTACGTAACGATTATGTTAGTCTTATTACACAATAACGGTAAATTCGCTGGCAAGTTACTTTACTGAATATAGCCGAGGTTTGCGGAAGATTTTAACTGCATTTTAAAGTCCGGAGAAAGCATTACGTGCCGCGGGAAGTAAAAACGAAAACGATCCTTAACTCGAGAATAAATATGTTATGAATAAAAAATGTGATAAAAATGTGATAAAAAATTTATTACGAATGGAGAACGTATTTATGGGACCATTTGCTGTATGCTACCTTCAAACTGTAAACGAATTATCTACCGCGACTAAATTCTGCGCTTTCATACCGCTTACATATATCTATGTAATCGTGCTTCTGTACTTGCTTACTGCACAAGTTATTTTAGTTTATAACATGCATAGAATGTTTTTAAAATACGGTACCGGAATTCATTGATAGTTTTTAATGATTTGGAGTCGTAGCAAATAATACTTGATGCTACCACATTTATTTATCCTGAATCTGAAGTAACTGAAAGAGATCATTAAACTTAGACCATCGCAACATTGAGGTTATTTATCTATCGATTCAGCCTTCTTCGAGATTCCGCCGACTTTTTCATCGTCAGAATTCTAGTTGGTATCTAAGCACGGGAAGAGTTATTGAAATATTCGAGATTGAAATACATCACAGAGAAAGTAAAGATATATGAAGGAAAGTAGAACGAATACGTTGCAAGAATGTAGGATGTTGAATGCAGAAATGCATTTCACCGAACGCGCTGAAAGGGAAGAGTAACACTTAGGTTCTGCTTTATCGGTAGTAAACGCGATTGCGTTGTCATATCCGTGACTCAAGGAAACGTATAATTACGTTAGTAGGTCAGTACGGTCTTATATTCGAGGCTGGAACCCGCAAACCTATTTCTTATGTAAACAATTGTTTTGTTTAAATTAAATTGATTTTATCGAACCAGATTGAAGATGGGATCGAGTTTGTGCCCTTACTGTTATGTCCGCCATTTTGCTAATTTTTTCATATTCTGCCGTCGCTTGTGTATATTTCATATAAGTAGAGAACTCTGACTTTGTACCATGTAAAAACTAGAACTAATTATTGACAATTATAATGATCTATTTCTTTAAAGTTCTACGTTCGAATCGCGATCCTTTTCTCTCATGGCGGTGAACCCTCAACCGGGAGTTCACCGCGGAATTAAACTTTCCTTTCGTCCTCCACTCTAATTGGATGCGGCTAAGAATGCCTTACTCCTGAATCGTTTTATTAACGACATTTCAGACCTTGGATAGGAGGAATCCTAATTGCAATTTTTGCGAAGACCCTTTTTTTCTCAAGCTAATTAAATTCGAGTTGGAAACTATTTATCCCCGAAGGCGCCAAGGGTTACGAAAGAAACTGTCCAATATAAATTTCACGGTTTTGTCGCTTTAAAGTCACAATCCAGATATTCATGCGGATCGTTTCATTTTGTGTCATTTACATCTGGCGTACAATAATAAAATGAATCTTATTATAGAGAACATGAATATCGAATAAATAAGTGTAAATGCTTCCAATTTTTACAAATCATAATTTTAGACGCAGGTTACTGGGTTGGGATATGAGATATCGTTTTGTTTGGTATTCTTTTCGCGTAGAACGTTTAAGATGAAGTAAACATAATTTAATGTTTTTGAGGCCAAGTTTGTATATGTAACAATATCGATTTACGTCACAGTCGCCGTTATCGTTTTTTCCTTTGGTCGCCATGTTTTTAACGTCTACTGTATAATGCAAAGTAATTGCAAAATCTAGGAACGCGTGAAATCGATGGATTCGGAAGTTCAATTTGTGCGGAGGATTATTCAGGGTTTAAAGGAACCACGTCCTGTGTATTTATCGGGGGACGCTTTAAATCGATGATTTATTCGATATCATTGTTTTGTTGGGTATTAAGGAATGAAATATACTTTAGAATATTTCGAAAAGGCATTTAAACAATTTGAATTTACTTACCGAATAGTTTTCCGCTTCCAGAAGGATGATCATCGTCGCGCATATTCCCCGGATAATTATGTGGTTTACACTGTCGCGACGGATTATCCTCGAGGTTTAACGTCAGCAGAGCGTACATACTAGGTTAAGTAAACAACCGGTAAACTCGAGGCGAACGACACGACACCGACCGTTGCACCGGAATTAGAAAGTGAAAAAAGAAGAGAGATAACAAGAATGAGATTTTAAGTAAGATATCGCGTCTGGCAGAAGCTACATGTACGATTAAAGAGCGCCTCTTCGAGCTACTCTTTTTGCTCCACTTCCTTTCGCAGGAAGTCTACGAAGTCGCGAATTCGGTGGCGCAGCTGATTGATGCTCATCGACACAGCACGCGCGGGAAATTCGAATATTCATATTTTTAACGATCCACGAATACAGCGAATTCGATCAGTTCCTCGCGAAATCGTAACTGAAATGAGATGCATGTATACAGATGTTTATGAAAAAGTTGGCTTGCTTAAGATAAGAAACTCAGCGGGTAATATGCAGTAAAAAGATGTCTTATCTACATAGGATGGAAAAGGTTTTCGCTATCGAAATAAATCTGATTGAATTCCATTTAAGCTCCCTTTTACCCGATCTTGAAACGATTGCGTAAAACTGAGGGGTGGTATATTTAATTGTTCGTCCGCTCTGATGTCACAGAGATAATTATAATTAATGCTTCGCGAAATAGATATCGGGAATGATAGTTACATAATTACACAACTTCCATCTATATTTGAGTATGCCTGGGAATTAGTTAGTAGATTACGTCTTTACGGTCTGCAAATAATCTGTGCATAACGAAGGACAAAAATAAAAGTCACGTCCATCAATGCATTGTTTACTGTAAATTATATCACAGAAGTTTTATACTGGAAGCTATAATTATCAACCGTCGAAGTAAATATTATGTACTAGAAATTTGATACAGGAACTGGATATAAATAATACTTTCCATGAATTGTTGGAATTGATTTCAGTGTGTAAATATTCGTATCCATGATACAATCAACGTGGTGACTGCACACAATATTAACCGAAAGCCCTAAGATATAAATCAAAGTTAACCATCAATTCTTCGATTCTCAGTAAACCTTCGTCATTAATTAATAATATTTTTAAATACACTCTACATCTTTTAAAAACATGTAAGAATAGTATTCCAAATTTCTTACCAATTACATATATTTTATATAAATGAATTATATACAATGATGCCCAAAACGTTCAAAAGCATGCAATAATTTTGTTTGTCGGCCGTTACTTTTTATTAGGTGCTTAATATAATAATATTGGAAGTTCCGCGAATAAACAAATAGAAGTAGACCCAATGTCATGTAGGGAAATCTACTTTAGGGATTCTAAGAATGAATATATAATATGTTAGCGTATAATAAAAATGGAAGAAATGGCTTGTATCGTCGCATATTCTAGCGGAGCGAGCTAATGGCAGATTCTCTAATAGGATAATGTCGATTGTAGGAGACTATTTAGGGTGAATGGGATATCGATGGAATAGTAAGCAGGGAGTATAGGGCCCTTATTGCCGTTGTAATACGTAGTAAGCAGTAGAATCGGTGGTAATATGTCAACCGCGACAGTAGTCTAATGCGATATCAGTAGAATTGCCCGTAATATGTCAGACTGCGTGGAATACCGCGTTTCTAGATACGGCTCGGTAACTCCTTGTCCTGCCTTGCCCTTCTCCTCTACCTTGTTCCATGGCTAATGTCTCCGATCGAATTACTCTTTGAATTTCCTGTCCAGCAAATCTTACGAGATATAAAAATGTGTTTCGGCTCCCCCAAAATTGCGCACGCTTGCAGTAAATAATTCCTTTACAGCAGGAAGGAAGCCACGACAGATGGCCATATTTTCTGTGGGTTACTTCAAATTAAATTCTATACGAATTAATGTTCTTAGTTTATCACGTATTCATAGCTCTATTAAATTTTGTCTGCTTACATGGATATCACTTTTGGATCATTATTTCTATGGAAGATAGGTCTCTTAAAAAGTTTACTGTGGCTAACTTCAGAGTGTAAACGAATAAACGAATCGTCCGCAACGACTGTACACCTAGATACTCTTTAATATATTACTATTGAAATTTAAGCAAGCGATGGAACACTTTTCGTGCACATGAATCAATTGACTGGATCACTGAAACTTTTCGCACTAACAATTTATTGTTTTAAAGCGGTTTACGTGCGCGTTGATTGTTTGTTATAATCCAACGGCTCTTCTATTACGAAATATGAGAAATAGAGGGCTTAAGGGACATTTTCTAGAGCTTTAAATTCTCGTTTCGAAGGAAAGGGTCGCGGAGGGGTTACGCGGTGGTGGTTGCGGTTAATTTGCCTGGTAACGGAATAGCCGGACCCGACGGGTGCATTAATCTCACGTCGCTTAAGTTTATATACACTGCATCACAACCAAACGGAAGATCCCCGAATTTCCTTCGCTTACCAGTACTTTCATTGCAAAGTAACTTCCGGTTGATATCAAAATCATTCGAGTAATATTTCTGTCTTCGTTTTTGAAAGATCCGATGTTCAATTTTCATTTCTTTTATTACAATTCTACGATCACGATACTTATGTTCTGATTATTATATGTTTCTCTAAACAAACAGAGTGGTTGAAGGCATCGAATCAGAAAAGGATTGAAGATAAGAAAAAGATTTCAAAGACAAGATCTTTCTGCTCGTTCCATATTGGATGTTCAGAAAAATTGAAAAGAGATCGAGGAAGAGAAGAGAGCGTCGTAGACCGGCGAAGGAAGATGTAGTTGCAGAAGGTCTATTTACGATCTAAGAGGATCCTCCGGAAAAGGACAATTCCTTGACCCCTGGCCATTCTTCGATCAAGTTTCGGGTTTTCTTGAAAAGAGGAAGAAGAGGAGGAGGAGGAGGAGGAAGAAGAAGAAGAAGAAGAAGAAGAAATAGAATCGAGTGAACGGTAGATCGATCGAGCTCGCAGGCTCGCTACCTTGATGACCTAAAAACCGGCTCCTCGCTCGGCAGAATCGATTCGAGTTGGGATGACGGTATTTCGGGGCTGAGAAAATCAGAGCGATTCGTTCTCGAAAGACGAGGGAAGGAAAATGCGGTGTCGGAAGTGAACTTAGGAGGAAGGAAGGAGAGCGTCGATTCAGAGATCGATAAAAGAGAGGAAGAGAGAAAGGGAAGAAGGGTGGAAGAAGAGAGGAGAAAATGACGGGTAGCCGTAGCAGCGAATTAAGTCATGGGACCACCTTACCGAACGACGGAAGGAAACACACGGTTCATTGGTTCCGAAAAGGTTTGAGGCTCCACGATAATCCATCTTTGAAGGAGGGTCTCGTGGATGCCTCGACTTTCCGGTGTGTTTTCGTCTTGGACCCTTGGTTCGCCGGAAGTACCAACGTCGGCATCAATAAGTGGAGGTAAGCGCATCCTCTCTCATTAACCGTCGTAGCTTTATGGATGGCTCTCGATTGTGACACGGTTTCAAACAATAAGCTTAGCCCATGGAATACATTGAGTATTATGATCATTTGCTGAGCCAATTAAATCTTATGCAACCGTTTTCTTCCTCCGCCGTATAGATATCTCAACTGATTATTCTCAAGATACACAAACGCTCTTATAATTGAAAAGTAGTCGAATAAAGATCGTCTATCTATATTTCATCAAAATTATGTTCAATGAAATCCCTAACTTTTCGGTGATCTTATTTTTTTCGAAATTATTTTCTACACATTATTTAACGATACAAGCAGTATGAACATTATTATGCATAAATATGATGTCAATAAATAATACGAAAAACTTGGGTGTATCGAAATAGGTAGTTCGGAAGAATTGACCGTAAATCGGTGGAAATCGTAGTGCAGAGTTCGGAAATAGTTGGTCCTATCAAAGTCAGGATAAATTGTTGCGGGGATTCAAGATATTTCCTCGTAAGCCTCGTTATCGAACGACCTATCCGATTTAGCTAACCCGGTTTAAACTGGTTACGGTACTAGTTATGCCATTAGTTACGCCACCGATAATCGTATGGAACTTCAATATCAACTACGTGACAAACATCGTGCCTCTTAAGACGCTACGTTCACACGATTACTTTGATTCCTCGCTGATAGTAGCACTTCGATAATCACTCGTCACGCGAAACCGCCGCGGTGTTAATTGAATAATTGCATAACGCCTATGACACTTTGTTTCGCCGGAAATTGATATTTATCGTTTCGAATAATACCACTTTCGAAAATCCGGAAGTAAGTCCGAATAAATCCACCATCTTGCGCGTCCGATTTGTGGCATCTGAGAATTATTAATCGAATGATTATTTGATCGATGTAGCTTGCACTTCGAATATCCATAGATGATTTCAAATTTTAAGTCTGTCTTAAATCCAATGGTTCTCTGCGTAGGACAAATTATTAATTAATTGAGTTATTAATTACCTTCCACTGATTTCATCGGGCAGATCTGAAAATCTCGATTTCCTTATTTAAATGAGTCCTATATATCACGAGTTTATAACGTTCTTAAATATATGCTTGTTATAAATATATTAGGTTGGCCAATCAGTTCGTGCGGTTTTAACGTGTGAATAAAAGGCGGTTTTTATTTCGTTTCGCATATTTAGTCAATTTTCTTTATTCAATAATGTATTGCTCATTTTGACTTGCAAACTTTTCTTATCTTTTGTTAAAAACCCCTCGATTTCATCGTAAAATAGTGATGCTAACCGTACGAATTTTCTGATTTCCAAGCCGATAATATAGGAAGTGATATTTTCGCGTAGGTCGACACGAAAACCGGAAGAAATAAAGTGTGAAGGTGGTAAGATTAGTAAAGTGATGTATTTGCGATAGATTCTTACTGCAATGCCTGGAGGACCTGGACTGTTCCCTGAGGAAATTGAATTCCCGTCTGTTCGTGATACGAGGACAGCCGGCGGACGCGTTACCGAAGCTCTTCAAGGAGTGGGGTACCACGAACCTGACCTTCGAGGAAGATCCGGAGCCTTTTGGACGCGTTAGGGATCACAACATCTCGGAACTCTGTAAGGAGCTCGGTATCTCCGTCGTTCAGAGGGTCTCGCACACTCTCTACAAATTGGAAGAGTGAGTCCAAAACACCTTTGCCCAATCAATCTGTAGTTTACCCACACCTCTTCTCCTCCCCTTGTTCTCCTCTTCTCATAGCTTTTATAATACTTCCACCATAAGCAGACTGCACCGGATATCCTTTCGTTTGATAAACAGTCTTACAAGGAATGTAAGGAACCCGAAAATATAATATATTGTATTCTTATACTACAAATTATACTGAATATTAAAAAAATTCTGATACTTTCCATAAACATAGAGTAATTCATCCTGATTACGAAGCCATTTTTCGTTGGTGTCCAAAAACTGTTTAAAGGGGTGAAATCACTGCTTAAATAAAAAGTAATCTTTTTGTTTACTGAATTTTTATTTGGAGATACGTATACTGCGTATTTGCGTATTATTAATTTTAATTATAAAAGTAATATCAGTGTATTTGATATTACTTTTTTTAGCTATCCGTAATATTATTAAATGATTTGTAGATATGAAATATGTTGATGTCAACGATTACATCGCAAACTTTTAGAACGGAATCTAAACAATGGTTATCCATAAATAGCAACAAAAGGTGTGAATTTTAATAAGCGGACCTGGTATTTTTTCTTTCAGGCTAATCGACAAAAATGGAGGAAAACCGCCATTGACTTACCATCAATTTCAAAATATCGTTGGCAGCATGGAGCCACCAGAACCACCGATACCAACGGTTACCGCGGCTTCCATCGGTACCGCGTACACCCCCTTAAAAGAGGATCACGATGACCACTACGGCGTACCAACCCTCGAGGAACTAGGTAAAAATGTCTCGAAGCAGCATTCGTATTCCAATCCTAGGAATACGCGCTAATTTCATCCAAAATAAGTGTATCATTAACATTACGATTATTTAAATTCGTTGCACCACTCGTATCGCACAGCACAACTTATTCAGGCCGACTAACTTATCCCTTTAAAATGAACCCTCTTCTCACCGCATTTAAATGTCATACATTTCACTGATTTCGTCAGCACGGTGTATTATTGTCCAATCAAAGTGGAATAAAGAATCCGTTTCGCGAAAGGAGATGCTTTGATACGGTACTCGAGGCGGGTCTGTTAATAACGTTAAATCACCTCCGATAAGTTTAAATATCAATATAATCGAGTGAAGTAAATGATGGAGACACGCGCATAGTTGTGCACCGAGGGAGAGGGAGAAGAAACCGAGAGAGAGAAACTGACATGGTTCGTTTGGCGGGGCAAAAAGAAGAAGGAGAAAGATAGCAGGGGTAAAAGAGGAACGTCAAAGCGAAAGAGGCGATTTCAAAAAGGAATTTGAATGCACGTCGCAACGGTATCGCGTTAACTTGTATCCAGGGGTCGGCTGGATGCACCTCGGTTCCCTCTTTTCGACTATTCCGACGAAGGCCGCGTGTATCATAAGCCAAACAAGAAAATATCTGGCACGTGCCAATTCGCCGCCCTTAATACGACCTACTTTCATGTTCCGCTCCCGCACCACGCTCTTTCCATGCTTCTTCTTTTCTTCACTCGCAAATATATCCTATTCATTCGGACTAACTGGAAAGTCCGCATTCAAAACATTCGATGCGCCACACCCATTCGAATACACATGCTCCCTTTTCTTTTAATCGAATTATCCTCGTGTTTCATTGCACCGTGGATTAACACCTTCGCTACCAGACGTCACATACATATGTACATTGTACATATACGCGACACGCCGATACGCTTCGAGTGCCGGGTGTCATGCATATGTGGCATTTATATAAACCGCTTTGTTCATATCCACCCTTTTTGCAACTCCAAATTAACCATTGCTGCTGATCACATTCACCTTTTTGCAAATCAAGCTTTTCTACAAATTTGCTTCCTTAAAGTGTTGTAATAAAAGTAAATCCAATGTAATAATACTTAAACATAAAATTCACGTAAAATACTTAATTGACACCAACAATATTTATACATACAGTAGCTTCATCTAGGTTTGCAAAAGTGTGAATTTAAAATGGTTAATTTCGAGTACAATAAGATGAATATGATCAGCAGAAGGATTCATTTGGAGTGTAAAACCTGTATAGTTTCGGAGAATCAGGTTTTTTAAATTGTTCTGTTTTACAGGCTTCGATACGGAGGGGCTTCTACCACCCGTCTGGATTGGGGGTGAGAGCGAAGCCTTGGCACGATTGGAACGTCACCTCGAGAGAAAGGCTTGGGTAGCGAGTTTTGGAAGGCCCAAAATGACACCGCAATCTCTGCTTCCGAGTCAGACGGGCCTATCTCCTTATTTGCGATTCGGATGCCTGAGTACTAGACTCTTCTACTATCAACTCACTGACTTGTATAAAAAGGTACGACCCACTGTTTTCATAGTACTAGGTTGGCAACTAAATTCGCGAGCTTTTGTTTGTGCATTCATTTTTCGTTTACAAGAACCATAATTGCAGATTATTTATGTTGAACATTCTGGCGATTACTTTGATACATACAATTATTATTTCATATAATCAAGTTTGTTTAAGTGAAGTTTATATTGATGGTTGATAACTTCGCTGCCAACCAAATAAGAATTGTGTCTCAATAAAATATACAGTAGACTCCCGTATAACGCCGTTATGTTACGCGATATATGAATTCGTGTTATAGGAAATTGTGCTGTCCGGGAATTTTAAATATATAAGATATATACCAAATTATCAAATACATATCAAATATATAAGATAGAAATATATAATATAGCAAATAAATAAAAATTGTTTCCTGTGACTGTACTTTGCGAGACAAGAAATATTGGAACCACCGAAAGAAGAATTATTGAATTAATTCATCGAGACACTTATTAATTGCATACATTCCAGAGCTATATGAAGCGATTTATTCAATCAATCAAGCTAAAGAGCGAATTTTTTTATAACATTTACTAGAGAATTTTTATCAGATCGAAAAATTTGAAATTACTACTCAGCCTCGACATTGAATATACATATATTCCACAACTACTGATCAGATCCTGAAATATCAGCTTACATGAATCGATCACGCGATGATTATAAAACACGTAGTACCGCGATATATAAAAAGTGATCTGCAGTTATGATAAATCGAAAAAGTTCCAAGAAGTTATTCCCCGCACATCTGATTACGATTCGCCATTGGTCAACGACCCCGTACTTTGCGATTGATAGTCGAATAATAAAGTAGTGGAGACCTTCGAGTTGAAATTTATCGCTTAACTCGTGCCGTCTGAGTCAAGCTTCAAGGAGAAATTTATTGCTTTGGGCCACGGAAGAATAGAGACAAGTGTGTAGTGTTATGGAAATATAATAAATACTCACAAAAGTACGTGGCGCGGAGTTTTCTTGGTAATCTCTAAGTTGCTAAGAAACGTATGATCAATTAATCACTCCGGCAAACTATATAAGTTAATTGCGCAGCTGTTTTTTACTTCGGATTATTACAATACTGTGTAGTGATCATTTGCGAGCATTGAATTATAATTAATCATTGATTAATTACTGATCACTTTCCATATTTCAGATGTAATTACATTTCCAGGAGAATGCAAGAATAACTTGTTAAAATTGGTATCTAAAGAAACAGGTTGGTTTTGATTGTAGATCAAGAAGGCAGTGCCGCCACTCTCCTTGCATGGTCAGCTTCTTTGGCGGGAGTTCTTTTACTGTGCAGCGACGAAGAATCCAAATTTCGATCGTATGCAGGGTAACCCAATTTGCGTGCAGATTCCATGGGACAAGAATGTCGAGGCGTTGGCGAAATGGGCTAACGTAAGTAAACTCCGTGGAATCAACGGATAAACTTTTGCGAGCGACGATCGATCGGTGAGATTTTTCTCTACGGAATCTTTGCTTCTTCTCCTCTTCTACTCTTCTACTCTATTCCCTTCCTCTCCTCTTCACTCTTCGAGCGGCTCCACTTTAGAGCTACTCTCGACTAACGAGCTTGTCCCTCTTATAGAGAATTATCTCGAGATGCGATTTACTCTATTGTATTCTTCCTTCGACAAAGTAGAATTTCACGTTTCGGGATCTATTACGTTCGATGTATTTTGCTTCTTGCTTTTACGCGAATTCCACGAATTAATGAATTTTCATTAGTCACTGATTGGCTGGCTGTGACTTAAAGCTTTCCCTTTGACGTATTCGCGGTTTAATAATTTCTTATATATTCGAATTTTGGATTATTAGCAAACTTTTATCTTAATGGTCGTCTATTAACATTATATTATGATTTCTTATATCAGATAATTCAGTAATTTAATAATTTCGGTTTAAAAAATGTCCGCATATCTTTTTAAATCGTATAATATATATGTTATAATATTGATTATGAGAAGCGTGAGATTCTGAAATGGAATAATTGCCGAAATAATTTTTGCAACCACTTACAGGGCCAAACGGGATTCCCGTGGATCGACGCCATTATGACACAATTGAGGGAAGAGGGATGGATACATCACCTGGCCAGGCACGCGGTTGCTTGTTTCTTGACCAGAGGTGACCTTTGGATCTCCTGGGAGGAAGGAATGAAGGTAAAATGTCAGATTGACATGGCATTTCGATTAATATTCTAACTTTGAATACCCACTCTTTTTAAACTGCAACACAATCCTTGCCGCGCTTCGATTCTTCATTCGATGCGTCTGATAATTTATGCTACCTTAATTTCAATCAATTCTGGAATCATTAAATATGTAACTTTATACATTTCGCGCGTCGAGGAACATTTTTCATCTAATTATAATTATCTAGTATTTCTGCCAATCACTGTTTATGCTAATTATCAGAAAAATTGAAATTAGAATTTTGAAATTAAATATGATACAAATATAAATTTCAAATTACATTTCAAATGATATTATAATTTAACGACGATAAATTTCGTGCCAATTTTCAGTGATACTTTGCAAAACAGTGTAAACTCTTGTTTACACTGAGTATCTTTAATGACGGAATTCAATTGTTTTTCAGACTGTATATATTGTGTGTTTGGAAAGATTAGAATGTTTTGAGTATATCTATGGTGGATATTGATTGGAAATCGGTTTAAACTTGCCCGACAAGAATATAAACGATTTGTTGCAAGGTATTCGATGAGTTACTGCTGGACGCCGATTGGTCGGTGAACGCCGGTATGTGGATGTGGCTGTCTTGCAGCTCGTTCTTTCAGCAATTCTTCCACTGCTACTGTCCCGTGAGATTCGGCAGAAAAGCCGATCCGAACGGTGACTATATCAGGTAAGAGATCTTCCGATTCACCGCGATCCACGGAGATCCCACTCGATCCCCTTCTTAACCCTTTATTTGACAAAGGGAGAACAAACGAACCGATTAATCCGGTAAACCTCCACGGACTAGAATCCTCTATCGAAAGCAGGAACACCACTCTGCGTCTACCACGGTTATAACTTTAATGCAGACTTCCGATCCACTCTTTCGTTTCGACAACTTCAATGTTTTTTATGCTGATGGAAACTCATAGTAATTTAAAATATAAAAAGTATCTCGATATCAGGGGATAGCTCGAAGTACAGGAAACCCTCCTATAAGACGGTTATACTATCGCCAATGAAAGAATAATTGTTTGTGATTAAGTATATGTGGTTTGTAATTATTTTACGAATTCATAATATGGAAATTAAAAAGTTATTTGTGATTCAAGGATTTTTAATGGTTTCAATATTTGTGGCATTGAAATTAAATAGTATAAATCGAAATTCAGTTAGAACTTTTAGTTTAAAAATATATCATATATCGACTAAAATTTCTTTGGATTTCCAAAACTACTTTAATGCGTTATAGGAACTGCATTCTCAGAGTACCGTGCTTAAGAGGTTCGCCTGTATTTACAATTTTACAATTAACAAAAAAAATTGATGACATTTGTGTACCGAAAACAGTGTCCAATGAAATCGGTGGAAACGTGATATCGGTCGGTTCATAGAAGTTATACGATATACGCAAACATAGGAATTTGTTGCAAGGGAACCGCTGGTTTCTGCGAGTATAAATAAATGGTATATAAATATTGGAACGCGTGGAACAAATATTAAATAAGTAAAGGTAGTTGCGGCTAGGAATAAATGTTAAATATCTGGTATTTCCAGTAAAGGTATAGTAACGTATACGCGATATCGATCACTGCTTTTATCTGTCGAGGAAAACCGTTTTTTGTCTGCCAAAAAATATCAGGAATAAATCATGAAAAAATCGTCGATGCAAAGATCAGCCTATTAAAACACTCGAATTTCTTGCTCCTTTTTACTTGTTGTATCGAATTCTTATATTATTAAATTCATATTATTATATTACATATGTTATTAAAATTATGTTGTTATATTTTTAAAAGTAGATTATTATATTATTAAAATTATATTACTATATTATTGAAGTTATATTCTTACATTATTATGTTATTAAAGCATCAAACACGCGATCTTAGATCGCGCAAAACTAATAGAAACGTAAGAAATATTAATCGCGCCGAGTATCGGAAGTCAGGGTGATAAACGGTTGAAAGATGTTCGCTTAATAAAAAATATCAAATTCTCGTTAGCAAAGAGATACGTGAGTGGTTAAACGAGGAGAGACTAACAAATAGAGGGTTAACGGTAAACGAGTGTAGAATTCGAGATAACGTGCTGTTTTTCTTTCTCCCCTTTTCTCTACCGATGTTGCATCTTACGAAAATTCTATGTCAGACGTTACTTGCCGGTTTTGAAAAATTTCCCCGCGAGGTACATCCACGAGCCGTGGAACGCGCCGCTGGGCGTGCAACGAGCTGCAAAGTGCATAATCGGCAAGGAATATTCGCTTCCGATGGTGAATCACAGTAAGAGCACCAGGATCAACATCGAACGAATGAAACAGGTGTATCAACAATTGAACAAGTACCGCGGCAACGGTGAGTGTAAGTTCGTCCCTTATAAAGTAACCCTTGCACTCGCGAGATGAAGTGATTCCTTCAAATTACCGATTTCATTCTCGTGTGTTATCGTCTTGATTGCCTCGAGGCAACTACGCTTCGAAGTACAGTCACCGTAGATATGTTTACGCTCTGAAGGTAGCGGCGGTAGATGTGTACCGTCTGACGTCAGCCGCAGTGAATAATCTCACAGACATACTTTCTGTTTACTTAATCCTCTTAAACAGATATTTCCTTCAACTAATTGTAAGATTCATCTATTCACGCAATATTCTTCCGAAATCTATGGAATATTTCTGAACAATATTTATTGCAATCTAAAATATAATAATTTTGCTGATAATAAATTAAGAAGATCGGTAATTTCGAGAATTTATGACTCGCCGTTAAAACGTGGATTCTACGAGGTCTTCCCCCGTTTCTTTCCCAACCGAGAACCGATGAGATTCAAGCGCGTGTCTCTCTCATTTTGGAAAAAAATGTCGAAAGACTTTAGAAAATCTCATGGTATCAATAAGCTAACGGTGTTTCTCTCGGTTTTCTCTTTCCAGGAAACTCGATGAAAGGAGAAACGGTCGGTGAGTATATCCGGAACAAATTCGAGTAGCTAAATGGCGGCATTAGTTATCTGAAACCGTATCGTTTTGCATAAGGCTTGTTAAACTCGTTGCTATCGCAATCGAACAAGGAGAAGGAAGAAGGAAAACGGAAGACATCTTCGCCGAATCCCGAGGAACAGCAGACGGTTGAAAATATTAATAATTCCATACATCAACCGGCCAAGCAACAGCAACAGAAGTTGAAGTGATAAACGCGACTTTCGCTTAACGTCTTCCCGATACTCTTATAATAATTTATAACTATTTATTAACATCCTCGGTGACTACCTTCGACGAACAATTTCTTGGTGGATCAAAGCGATGTTCGAGATTTTAGAAGACACCTGGAGATATTTTTCCAAGATGGCGACATGGGTTTTTCCCGGAATGATACACAGACTATTTTCTACGAGTTTTTACAAACAGTACAAAGAATCGAGGTATTAGTGAGAGAGTAGATGGACGTTTGTCGGAAAACGGAGCGATTATTTTTTTAATGAACGATAGAACATTCCTTTTTTATACAATAATATATATGTGATCGAGTTACGAAGGCTTTGATACAACGAACTCAATGGAGATCTAATGCAAATGATATTTTTCAAAGTAATGCGCGAGATTGATGCACACTGTGCTTCCCCCCTCTTGTAAATAAACAGTGTGCGTTGCAAATAAATATTTTTCTGTACAATAACGAGTGTGCGAGTTGTGAGAAGTTTATTGTATCACTCACCAAAATGGCGTCCCTTAAATCTTGGGAATTAATGTTGGTTATGTGATTGTTATCGTACCATGTGATAATTGTTGTTTTATTGTTGTCTCACCCTTTTGATACTTTTGCGACGATATTATTAATTTTATTCATATTCTTCGTCTTTTGGTAAGAGAATTTTCGAAATCTTTTTCGATTTCGTATCGCGAGGTAAAAGTAAGTCATTCACTTACCTCGCAGTAATTTCATTGGTCGATCACAGCGCTCTTCTTCGTCAAATTTGGAGACACTTAAATTATTCAAGCAATTCTTTGAATAATCTTCGAATAATTCGTAGATTTTATACTGTAAGAGAAAAAGAAGAAGATAATGAAAGCATAAAATAAAGAAAAAGGATAGTCGGTAAGGGATAAAGTTAACGTTAAATGAAATGATTAGAATTCATTGATTATTGAGAGAAAAATGCATAATAATGTACTGGAAATAAATTAGAAATATTGGGGATCCTCGAAATTTGCTACGAAATTTACTAAGATCACGATTATCGCGGACAGAAGTTACGCCAGTTTGTTTTTTCGTTTATTTTTTCATGTCAACAAATGATATATTTTTAGTGCCTATAGTACTTATAGTTTTACAGTACATTTCTCGTTAGATTTAAACAATTACAAATGAACATTCTCGACATTCAGAGACGGAACTCTAGTGCTTCTCTTGTTCGCTTCTCTAAATCGGTTTTCATCATTCTCTCGCTCGTCATTTTTAAACGTTCCACATTTATTCGTTCACACATTCGTCCAATCGTTCACACTGAGATTCACACATGCCACGCGCTCGTAGTCTCAAATTTATTATTTTTGGTTTCTTTGGTTTTGGTGCAAAGGTGTGCTCACCGGTTTACTACCAATAATTATCGTTGGAATGATCAATAAGCTCGACGACTTATCGATAACTTCACAATAAGCACACCTCCGGTTTCGTGTCTCCATTATAATTCCTAGAAACGCCTCTGCGTACTCGATTTCGTGCGTTTTTATCTTCGTGTGTTGGAACGTGTGTGCGTATGTGTTTTCAACGGTGTGTACGTTTTAGGGATACAAAATGGAGGTTCGTAGGGAAATTTTCGTGTGCGGTGGTTTCTTTGTAAGATAAAGACAAAGAACAGTCGAAAGGGATAAATTTAAGGTTAAAATCAGAACGAGCAGAATTAGTTCATTGATTCTTGGTAGAAAAGTAATAAATAATACGCTAGGAATAATTTGGATAATTCGAGATCCGTGAGATAGTATTTTAATCTACTACCATTTAAAATGGTGGAATCCCTGATAAGAAGAACTTTCGCGTGTGGAAGGAATTCCGTGGAAGGGACGATCGTCGTTCGATCGATAAGAGCATTGAACTACACGACAAGTACCGAACACTTTTCTCTCGGAATTCATTATTTCGCTATCCGTCTCGAGTTTCACCGAAATTTAAGGATCGCCGTTTATAAACAGGAAAAGTTTTTAATTCCCACCTCTTTTCTTTTCCTTCGTGGATTAACCCAATTCCTTCTAGATCCCCGTCGGAACGCGTAACAAGGACTCTTTCGCGGAGAGCTCCATAATTCCTTACCCTCTTCAAACGTCACAAAAGTATGACTGTAAAAGTTCGAATTTAACTCGGACTCGAGGGTGTTAAGGAGTTTAACGTTTATCGAACCATGCCGATCTTCCACTCCCACGCAAAACATAGGAAGACAACGATGTCGCGGTAGAAGAGACGTTCGATGGACCAATCGAAATCAGAGGCGCGTTTAATTTTGTGGGAGGATTATTCGATAAAAGGAGTGATGAATGAAAGAATGGATAGGTTTTATCTGTTAGGTCTTACGATTTTCGATTCTGCGTTATTAAAATGTAAGTACGCGAAAGTAGTTTCGACGAAACCTTCGACGGTCACGAGCAGTGAAAAAGGACGATCGTGTACAGTCGGCGCAACAAATATCGTTCGCTTCCGTTAGACGAAAGC
The DNA here is from genome assembly GCA_910591585.2 of Nysson spinosus. Lineage (NCBI taxonomy): Eukaryota > Metazoa > Arthropoda > Insecta > Hymenoptera > Crabronidae > Nysson > Nysson spinosus. The sequence goes on along the minus strand of OU342830.1, from coordinate 12,651,240 downwards.
GCGAGAGGGGAAACGTTCCCCTTCCAGTGTGAGTAACTGTGTTTATTTAATAATTACCTTTATAATTTCTTTGTTCTGTTCTAAGCTCGTTACTCTTGATCCTCGCTTTTTAACCAAGGAATCGCTTTCCTCCAGCATGAACGTCCTTTTCAGATACGCCCGGGAATCCTGCCCCCTTTTTACTCGTGTCGCGCCAATCGTGTTTCGTTAGTTCCTTTATCTTACACTGAAGATTACGGTCGAGTCTGAGCTTGGCTTTTATTAGAATCGGCTCTCGAGACCCTGAAAATCCCTAACCTTAAAAGTCGAATCGCGTGTGTCTTCTCTCTATATATGTATGTGTGTGCGCTAGTGTGTTATCAAGGAGATCATATTTTACAGCCGAAGGAAGAGGAGGAATAAGAGTAAGAAGAAGAAGTGCCGCGAGATGCACGAAATCTCGCTTTATCGCATGCCTCTACTTAATTTACAATAACCTTCTCTAGTAACTTTCCTTTCCTTTCTCCTCCTACATTCACCGGATGTTTGCGACTCACTCAAACCATCTCGTCGCGAACACCAAATTCTACACGTATTTCTCACTTAGTTTTTATGCATCCGGAAGAAAAGGACAACCGTTGTGACTCCCGATTCAAACACCACGTTTCTGCTCCTTTCTTTCACCTTCTTGAGACGTTTAATTCTTCGAACTTCAAAGTAATTTTAATAACAACGGAAGACGATTAGGTAATAAAATAATTACACAATTTTCATTGAACGATCTGTTGTCATAGATACCGTAAGCTCTCAGGAGGGTTAAAGAAAATGGCGTAGAGGACAGAACCGTCAGGTTTGGTTAGCTTAGAGTCATCAGCTTGGTACGCGGAAGACGGAGATCGGAAGACAGCCGGGAGAAGTCGCTGGCGCGAACTATACTTGATTTGGCCAAATTTAGACTTAGGAAATTAAAAGATCTAAATTGCCAAACCATATTGAGTTCAAAATATTACATCGGTTAATGGCGGCGATGCGATTTACATTAAAATCAATGATCTGACGTTACGTCCTCGTTTTGGGTGGAACAAACAAAATCACTCGGTTCTCGTAGTTTTGTAGGAATTCTTTAAGCATGGAAAGTCTTGGCCAAGTTCCGCCTAACAAATGGCCCAATTCGATAGAGTGACGTGGAGAAGAATGTACGATCGAACGAAGGAATTTCTCAGCACCCTTCGAAACATGTAAATCACCTGGCATCGATCGATTCTAAATTCTTCCGTGGACAATCTATGTGAGATAATAAAAAAAAACATTGGATAATTCGCGAACGCGTTAAGCTTGTTCGATTGATATCCAATATGGATGATGTCGATGAAGCTCGTAAATGGAACTCGCCGGTTGGCACGTGTCCACGTGCACCCTGAAGCACCGTCACGTGCGAGTACCTTCCGAAGAGGTAATCGGAACTCAGAACTCGGTGGGAGTTAGTGGTTCGAAACGTTCGGTGGGGGGAATCGAATCGAGTCGAATCGATAACGTAATTAATTAACCTGTCGAAGTTCGAAAGTGCATGTGGACGCGCGATTGCATGAGCACTGTCATTCCCACCTATTATATTCCATCTTTGCGTAGTTCGGGGATAACGTCGTCGTTCCCTGTGCCGAGTACGTGGACGCGCACGTGAGTTGGATGGGGTCGTCGCGACGCCGATAATTCGCCCGGATCGATTAGCCACTCAGTTAATTGCGACAGGTTCCATGATCGGAGAAACTGCATCTTTCCAAGTCGATCGCCTTTTGGACACCAATTTCAACCGAACGTATTCCGATTAGTCACCACGGAGAAATTTAACAAGGAATTTATCATTTCCAAACCTACTCTACTGTTTATGAGTATTACATATGGAAGCTTATAAAAAAAAGTATAATATGCAGTCAAATACATTGCTTGTCGTAAAAGTATACCAATTGGTAGCAAAGGAGAACAAAAGTATCCGGTCGCGTTGTATCCAGTAAGGAATTAATGAAACGGCTAAAAAGATCACTGATAAGAACACCGTCTTACAGCGCGATATTTGCTCGGACGAAATGGATCACCGATCGGTTGTTTCCGTGAGATCGCGTTCGTAAAAAGCCGGAGGATACGGTCGACGAAACTAATCTCGAAGAAGAATAAGAAGAAGAAAAAGACTGGGAAATATTGGTTCTCGAGCGACTGAGCGAGATAGTTTTTACAGTGGACGAGAAAGTGGCAAAGATAAAGAAGTTTGCCTGGAGTTACGCGTAGCGCGGCGCGACTTGAGAGATCGCGAAAACAAATAAGACTCTTAACCCACGAGACAGGGCGTTCCACTTTCGAAAAGCGACCTCGTTTCTTTTACGGTCAACGGTCAAACTACTCCTCCGCCTACCGCAAAAAGAGGCGCACATCATTCATTCCTCGGCACGTTGCCGGTCGCGTGAAAGATCAAATCAAACGGAACCTCTCCCATAATCATCGTCTAATATCTTTTGTTTTATTACACGATCTACGATCTCCATCTTCCTCCTTTCTTATCCGGCGATTTAACCCAATTCCACTTAAACTCCGAATTCTCCGGTTACGACAAGTAACACGCTTTACTGATCCTACGTAAAACTACGCGTTAATTACGCCTACTTAATCAGGGGCACGAGGGTCTAATTATATATGTATTTATGTATATATGTATGTATATATGTATGTATATATATACACGTATATTTACGGTACGCGCTTAATACAACGGCTATTATAATTAAGTGTTTACAATACGTCAACATCTTTGTTCGCCTGATTCCTCTAAGTGCCTCGGTTCTTCTGGTTTTTTTACTTCATTTCTTTTTCGTTTAACAACAACAGACTTACTTAATACTAATTATGTTTCTGGTTTGTTACTTTCTAAGGCCTTGTTTCTAGCACGGATCCTGCTGTCGCTAAGGCAGTGGCTCTTTTAACCTCTCGCTCTCTCTCTCTCTCTCTCCCTCTCACTCTAGCGCTCTTTATCTTTCGTTCTCTTACTCACTCTTTCTCTTTCACTCACATTCGCGCACTTTTTCCTCCCCGTTTCTCTCTCTCTCTCTCGAGCACCCACGCACTCATGCTGGTACCAGGAGATTAACTTCCGGTCACGGTTCTTCTTACGACGTTCTCCGGGGTCAACCGGAGTCTGCTTCGAGTGGTCGAAAGAAGTGCAAATATTAATTGCAAATCGTTATCGGTTCGATATTTGTAACAAAGGAGCATAGGTCAACAATAGAACTACCGAACATATACCCGGTTATACTTATAAATCGATTTATACATAAATGATGGCTGGAAGATGTAAATTAATCATTACATTCAATTATACGAGTTATGTGCATCAAATAAAGGTATATAAAATCTGAAATAATTCGTCGTTGAATGTTCGAGTAATTTTAGTAAAAATTAAAGATCAGTCATTTTGACTGTTTCGGTAGTTCTAGTGTTATGTTAGACGCTACGTCGTTCCCTGAGGACTATCAAATTTAAAAAATAATATCTTGTAATTCATGTAATATTACAAAAATATATGAAAACTTTTCTAACGAATTTTATTAAAACTGTTATGAAACCAAAGCAAGAATATATGGATGAGACAATGCTAGGAATTGTACTAAGAAAGTCGTAACCTTTTGTAAAGGGAAACCTCAGTTTTCTTTAAAATGTTTTCATAAAATTGATTAGAAAAGTGCAAATATATTCTTTAATATTACATGAACTATAGAGAAAAGTTAACGTGTTAATAAATAGTAAATGTGATGATCATATTGTGAACTAAATCCAAGTGAAGTTTAGGTCGACATTCGTCTCTTTGTATCGTAGTATTTATTAGAGAGGAAGAAAGATAAAATGCAATAATATTCCACGTGCATCGTAGCCAGGAATCACGAAGGCTACGGCGCGTGAAATTGAATTTTAGGTTGCCCGGTACTCGCGCGAGCGTGTTCGAGGCGTAGTCTCTCGCCCGATACTTCTATGGCTCTCTTGTCCCACCGAAAATCCCACTTGATGTAATACACCATTTAAGAGGAACCCTTCGAACCGATCCCTTAGCCCTACACTCTACAGCCCTCTTCACCTACTCGCGGAATCAAGGATTCCGTCTCATACCACTCACGTACAGTCGTAGCAGATGATTCGTTTACGCTCTGAAGCTAGCCACAAAAGTCATCTCACAGAGGCGTGTTCTACTTAAATCATTCCATGCGACTAGGCTCCTTTGATTCGTATGTTTTCTAAATCTGCATAATATAATAATGCAATGATATACCAAGATTTGTAAATTATACGAAAATTGCGGCTATCTTCACGCTACAAACGAATCATTTGCAACGACTGTACCAGCAAACATAGTAAATAGTAAAAATATTCCTGTGCTTTAATATATGAATGATTCATTAGTACTTGATATCCCATGTAAAATAGGCCACCTAATTACACAACAATATTCATTGCAGTCTAAAAAATATAGGTGATCCGTAAAATTCTTAAAAAAAATGACAACTGAGAACATTCCTCAAGATATTGGCCGTTCGAAGCCATTCTTATAACGCATAAAATATTTCCTGTATCATTGGGATTAAAATTAATAATTACGTGACCCCCTGGTATTACAACGAATATCTGGAGTACCAACTGAAAAATCGTGGCGAGTATCTCGGGTGTGTTCGAGTTCACTGTATTAGGATCGTAATCGTGGGATCCAAAGTTGAGTACGTCCGACGGTGGTTGGAACCCTGGGAGTACAAAGACGAGGACGAAGACGAAGACGAAGAGGAGAAGTAATCGGATACTGGAGGAGTGTTTGTGTCTGATAGTTTAGCAGGTAGATGATTCGCAATTATAATCGTGTAAAGTAGCAGCGAACAATATGTAAGGCAAAGGCGTCGGTGGTTGTAACTAGTAGCAGGAGGAAGAGAGGGGCAAGGGTGAGGGTGAGGGCGAGGGCGAGAGCAAATAGGAGGACGAGGACGAGGACGAGGCCGAGGACGCGACGGTGGCCTGTTTTATGCGGACGCTGTGTGTTGGGAGACTTGCGAGATCAATACGTACTCCGGGTTCTCTCTCTCCCTGAAACACTTTCCGTCTCTCTGACTCTGTTCGTGCCACGAGGTTGCCACGGACCGAAACCCAACCACCGTTCCGACCCTCTTTCGGTTCCTCCGAGCTGGCACATGCGCCCCCCTCACACTCTTACCAGTCCTAAACCGCCTCACCCCCCTTCGACGTCTTCCCCGGTTTCCTTCTTTCACCCCGAAACCTCCTGCGCCTTTCCTTCTGCGCGTGGCTCCTTGCCTCCCTCTCTCCGTTTCTCTCACGCCGAATGCCACGAAATTAATTAGTCCTACGTGTGTAATATATATGCGAGAATTTCTGAGGAGTATTAATGACAGACTTCTTTTGGATGAAAAATGATCGAAGATATTCTGGAAGGTTGGTGCACCAGTTGCCGATTACTTGTCTCGTAACCGGTTCCTTGGGAAGCATCGTTTGGATTGGTCACTGATGTTGGCACAGACCACCGTTCGACGACAGGATTCTTGATACATTGCCATTATTATTTTATCTTGTTTTTAACATGGCACGTTATAATACTCGATTCGCGAGTTGTCCATTGACTTAAGGGTGTAATTCGAAACTCGCTTCTGTGTCCGCGCCATCTTAAATATCGACCCTTTTCAATTTGAATACTTTCTTCGTTTGCTACCAGAAGTCTATATTTGTAGCAAATATATGAGCCGTTTATGTTGAGTGACCTAAGTTCATTTAAAAAAAATTTAAGTCAACGTTTAAAAGTAACAATGTAACTCTGTGTGATTATTATAAACGTTAACCAGATTCTTTTTAAATGAATTTAGGATACTTTCAAAATAAATGGCTCATATTATTGGTTTCAAATCCGATAAACAAAAACGTGAGTAAAAGAATGAAATTAAAGAAGCAAATCCAATTAATAGCTGATGAAGGTTAAACGCCGAAAATATGATCAAAAGCAAGCTTTCACTTCGCAAGAAAAAGGTTCGAATAAGAAGATGGTTGAAGCAAAGGAGTCACGGAGGAAAGAGTTAGGAAAAATGTCTCGCAGGTAGTTTCATTTTCGCGGTGTCTTTACGTGAAAAGAACTATCGTTATTACTATTTCCTCGTCTAATCATCGATCTTCTCTCGTTCGTTCTACCAACCTTTCAGGAATTCACTCCGCGAATTGCAAAGTACGTCGTGGTACTTCAACGTTACTCGACGATCTCCAATTAACGGACGTTAAGTGAGTCAGTTACAACGCATTTTTCAACGATAGAATGTTTTAACAAAAGAACGTAGATTCATTTGTTCTTTCAAATAATTATTATAAGTCATGAAAATGGAGGCAAAAAGTGAGTCCGAGATGAGGAAGGAGGGAATTAGTGGAAAGGTTGACGGCGAGTCGCGAGACGAAATTTCTTAATTCTCTTTTACGAGGAGCGTGCTCGAATTGCTGGCGCAGATTTCAGCCGTCCGTCGACTCCGGGATCGTCACGTGACAAAGAAAGAGGCAAAAAAAGGATTCTGGATGGCGAGACAAGGATATTAATTTTGAGCAACAATCGTAAAAGAAGACAATGCAAGGATGGTGCCACGAAATGTCCACCATGGCGATAGAGACTCGAGATCCGTTAACGAGTTTCATCGTAAATTGATCGGAAAGCAAGGATTCCGAGAAAATGAGCTATGAAAACGTGCGTTATCGATCGGCTCGTTCGAAACGCTCCGAGAGATGAGTCACGAGAAGAGAAGAAGAGACAAAAGGAGAGAGATAAGTATAGAAGAAATGGAGAGAGCGAGAGAGAGAGAGAAAAGAAGCGAAGAAAAGAGTAGGAAAACTGAGAAAAGTATAGAAACGAAGACAAAAAGGGAGGAGGGTGTAGGATGGGGGACCGAAAGGGGGAGGCCCGAGGTGGTTCAAGGGGGATAAGAAGAGAAAAAGGAATTGTCAGCAACAATCGCGAAGTAAGCTACTAGAAGAACCTATTAATTCCGATTTGCGATTGAACGAGGAACCTTCGGAAACTTTCGAAAAAATTACCCTCGAAATTACCACTTTCCAATCTAGACTTCTAGGTAACTCGTCCGTCAAAATTGAAGGTTTTTCATATTTTCGGATATTCGAGCTCACGAAATGAATGACGATTATTGTTCCACTTCTCCTGGATTCAACAGAAAAAGAACTTTTTAAAACACGTTATGGCAATGCGAGAATTTCATGGAAATACAAATTTGTGTACGCCAATAAAAGAAGATACTTGAACGCACATATTTTTATTTCAATTATGCTTTTTCGCCGTTTGAAAATTATAATTATAGTTGCATAATTAAAGGAAGATGAGAAGCTTGGCAAAGATGACTGTCTACGCAATGTTGACAACATTTGATTCTTAATGTTAATTGTTGTATTAATAAAATGTAATGGCGTTCAGCAAGGTCGGTAAAAAGTATTGCACTTAGTGCACGCAGATTGTTGCGAATTACAATGCACGTGAATTTTATTCATTATTACGGCAAACAGGTAACCTCGATACCAAGTCTAATCGTAAGTTTCACAGAACATTATCCTCGTTTTTCCGCATCGACCTCGTAACGGACAACCGATAGGCTAAGAAAAACCTACCAGGACATCGTATATTCTCAACAATATTTCTTCATCCTCATCCTCCTTCCTCTGTCCTTCTACCTCCTTTGCCAATTATTATCATTTTTTCGTTCCTTGAATGGTCCAAAAAACATTGCTTATCATTTCGTCAGTGAATGGATCGATCGAACGATCCGCGCGTATCTCTCCGCCACTTTACTTCCGACTTCCCTTTTTGCGTCTTTTTCGCCGAGGGATCTCGTTTCTTAAACCGATAACGAAAGAGGAGAGAGAGAGAGAGAGGGGGGGGGGGAAGCAAACAACAATTTTGCAACACTTATCTCAATTCGGAACGGAAGGATGAAAAAAAGAAAGACAACAAGGCGAGGAACTAACAGGAAATTACAAATGAGATACTTTATTTCCTTGGATATTTGGAAATCGCAAATAGAGAATTTGATTTCTTTGGCAATTTGAAAATAGCTGAGGGACAATTTGAATTCTATGGCAATTTGGAAATTGCTGGTGGAATATTTTATTTATTTCGTAATTTGGCAGTTGCTGATGGTAAATGTTATATCTCTGGAAATATAGGAGATTGTAAAACGGTCAGTTTTATTCTCCGGGAAATGTGGAGGTTGTGGGACACAAGCAGATACATGATCCGTGTGAAAATGGTTCTCAAGACCGATCTAGAAAAAGGCTAATATGTAGTACAACCCCCAAGAGGAACCAATGTGTTTTACGCGCTAACCGTCGCGCGGAGGGTTTCCCACACTGTTTTCCCCCGTTTTGCACATCCCGTTTTTCCCGTGGCTTGCAACAATAATGACGCGAGGAATTAAACGAAGGTATATCGGCGTCTGATAGGATGAAAAATGAACCATCACGTATCTCACTGACTTAATATTTTCATTACCCACCATAATATATTAAAAATGATTACTTTCCAAAATGAAAATAATTCCAATCTTAAACAAGCTGATAATACAACAGCAATAAATAAATGATCAAAACGGGTATCGAGAAATTCATGATAAAATTTACCGAACAGCATGTTAATTAAGTGACTTAATTAAATAGCTTAATTAATTTACCGTTTGGCAAATTTATTTATTGTGTTATTAAACAACTGTGTCGTTCGATCAGTCGATGGTCGAGCGAGAAAGAGGAGACAAAAGAAAAGAAGAAAATGGAGGACGTAGAAGAAGGGGAAGAAGGGGAAGAAGAAAACACGGAGAATGCGGCGTCGTTCTTCTCGGAAAATACAAAGTGATAGCGTAACAGTTGGAATTTAATAGAGAAAATGTTTGGATCGTGGAAGGGTAGGAGATCACGCGATACGTGGAGAAAAATTAAACTCTCGAGGATAAGCGAGTATAAGAGAAGATAAAAAGGGTGAAACCTCGCGTCTGTCCGGCTGTCTGCCTTTCCTGTGCGAAACTATTTCCCGTATTTCTTCTTTCTTTCTTTCCTCTCACCGCGTCTACCACGAAATCTTAAATATTCGTTTCTTTTCTTATCTTTTGTTTCCTCCTCCCTCTCTCTCTCCCTCCTTCTTCCCGACTTCTTGGGCGTCGTATAAAATAAGTCCCAAAAGTGACTCGATTATTTCTTCTCAGCTTTTGAAAATGTATTAATTTCAATCGTTCAGTCCGGACACCCTTCTCCGCCATTTTAGCATGGAACCAAAATGATGGCCGAAAGAAATCGATTTAATCGTGACGGTTGATCGATCCGCGATTCGCTTATCGAATAAACAGCATCATAACAATGTCTAAAGCAGAATCAAATTTAACGATTCTATAATCAAAAACTATTTTTGATGAGATAACGATAAGATAAACAATGATCCTGCGTTCCGCTGTTAGAATGTTCAATGATTCGGATCCTTCAGAATCTACGCAGCGGAATGTACAGTCAAGCATAAAATTCCCGGTAGGATTGCGATCGAATTAATGAAATAATTAAAGTAAGCACTTAATTCGGAAAGATAACGATATATCTTGCGTTTGATGTTAACAGATACACGACTCTAGTAGAAACACATGCGATTCTATCATTTCCTCTTGACTTGTACGCGAAAGTTCAGACCCCCATCGGATTAAGAGTTTCCGAATCACTCGCTACTTCATCGAGGGTTAAACGCGACAATATTACGTAAATTTAGTTCCCAGAAAGATCCTACCTCGCTCGTGTTTTCTTCGTCCATTACTTCCTCTTATTAGTAGCTATCTCCGAAGCGTTTATTTTCATCCGAATTATTTCGATCCGCGCCATATTGTCTACGTTAAAAATCACCACAATTATCTGGTGCTTTAATCCTTACGAGTTATCACGTTGACATTTGAATCCGAACGAGATTTGTGTTTCGTTTCGAAAAAACATCGTCACGAAACGGGTTAGTTTAATTCGCTTTTCTACAGACGCGACAAAGAAAGTAGATATCTGAGATGAAAAGTGATAAATAATATACTGGGTTGAAATGTCGCTACGATAGCTCTAATATGATGACTTCTCTTTACGCGCTCGTAATTCTTAAATTGAGTAATTAGTAAGGTTAATCGGGATAAATATGGCCGATGTAAAAAGTAATTCATGCGTTACCTTTGAAGTCACCGATATAATCGAGCCATTGAAAGTTCGAGCGGCCTCAATGCAAATCGATCCTCGGATATTTCCTGTTTGCCTTTCGTTTCTACGAAATTTTGCAACACTTGTCTCAATTCGGAAACGACTCGCGATCGATCTTTGTTCTTTTTTTCCCCGGAAGTAATCGTTTCAGTGGCACAGACACTCTATCCTCTCTTGTTCTCGCTCTCCCTCTCCCTTTCTCTCTCACGCGCACACACACTATCTCTCTGCCTCTCTGTCACTCCGAAACTCCTCTGATTTTCTGCAGTGAAGCACAACTGAAAAAGTGTCGCGGGCGTACAGAGATGCGTAGAGAGATGTCGACGGTATATTTTTTGTTGTTTCTCACTACATAAAACAAGACACATTCACGCTCCTTGCACCACTACGTCTTTCATCTCTAAATTAACATACACATACGCAATGTAGGTAGGTATATGTACGTTTATATATATTTACATTTTATCGCGCAAAAAACCGTCCCTTTCTTGCTTCCTTTCTCCTTTATATGTGGGGACTCACCCCTCTTTTCTTATCCGGCGTTCTCTTTTCGTCGGTTCCTCTCTCCCTCTCTCTCCTGCTCTCCCTCCCTCTCCCTATTTCGTTAGAATACCTATTTATATATTTATATTTCTTTATTTATACATATATATATATATTATATGTATACCATTTTCAGTTTCGTTTGGTCTCCGCTCTAGGAGACATTTTGTTTTCTACAGTGTTCTTATATATTTGGTAATTCATTTCTCTTCTTTAAATCTTACAAATGCAAATCAGTAACAATTACGTGTTTGGACAAATGTTTAACAATGGAGTTGACGCGTGTGTGTCTCTGTGCGTGTTGGGGGGGGGTGTAAATAAGGGTGTGTATTGAAACACGCCCCTCTGCTCCTGTATAATTTCCAGCAATTTATCGATGACGACCACGACGACAACACGAAGACGACGTCGACGATAACTAAAACCTCTCTTTCTCTTTATTTCCTCTCTTGTTTCTACCTTATTCTCCTTGCAGTGTCTTCCCGGCTCTGCTCTTTCGACAACCATTTCTTTTCCATTCGTATTTTCTCTCAATTTCTTAGCAAAATTCTCCGCGTTATTATCATTCCTCGACATAACCTCTTCTTCTCATCTTCTTCCACGTTTTTATGTCGAACTTTACTACGCGACTGTAGTTAAACGTGTCACTTGAAACTCGGCGGATGCTTCGTAGCAATTCCAACGCAAATAAATTCATATTTAATATACACTATTGATAGAAAGGTGTTAGATATAATAAAGGTTAATTGTGGCAGGAAAGATAATCGATCGCGCTTAAGTTTTTACTAGCGCCAGGATTTCATTGACCGCGGATTATTCGACTAACTAATGCAATTAGATTGCCCGAGCTCTTTGTTTGGTCTTCGCGGGAACCAACCAGAGCTTTTTCAGGCACGACATAACCAATTGTAATTAGATTCCGGAACGATTAATCACGATCTTCCAATGATCTTCATTCTCAACGATTTCCACTCCGATTCTGATTTGATACGATACCCTTCTTCTCTTTCCCTTTAGAAAATAACCACCCTTCTACCTTATATCATTCATTTCTCAACTACTTTAAACTATGACACGAACTTAATTAAAAAATTATGCTCCGAAAATTATGACGAACTTAATTCGAAAATTCTACCTCGAAAATTATGACGATTTTAATTCGGAAATTCTACCCCGAAAATTATGCGTCGGATTTTTAGTATTTCTTATTGATTAGGCCGTTTTATTTCACCCGTTATTTGTCGATGATATCAAACGAAAAGGAATCATAGTCTTTCAACATAATCTGCATATTATAATTAAAATCTGAGTGGAGAATGGAAAATGCTTTTCAGCGACGTAAAATATCAGAAATAATTACAACATAAAATTGCTCCTTTTAAAACCAAACTACGGACTGTCGGGGTTTACCCTTAGTGGTGGTTTAAAGGAGATAAGAGCGATAGAGGTTTCGGTTGTTTTAGTTGTTTTTGGGTAACGTGTGGACGAAACGGAGCAGGTTTTTCCCCGTATTTTTATTTCTGATTAAAAGGTGGTATTGAGTTTCCGATTACGGGTAAGACGACTCCCGAGGTCGGTTCAAAATCAACGAGTTCCATTGGCTTTTTTTGGAACTACCGACGGATTACGTTTTTATATATTTATTTAATATAGTGGATGGGGTACACCCTTGAATACATACAATAAAAAAATTGTGCAAACGATGAGAATTATTGATGAAGTATAGGCTATTACCATAGAATTATAGAATGACAAAACTAAGAAAACTTCGCGGGGAATTAAGATATAGTTTCCTTTTGAAGACTAAATTCGAACCATTGAAGAAATCAATAATGTTGCGTTGGGAGTTCTCCATTTTTTAAATTAATGTTTCCACGTTGCCTCGTTTTTTTACAATTCACAAATAAAACGCACTTTTTTTAGTGGTTTTCATTTGTCGGTAAAATGAAAATATTTCGAGGGAGAAGCCGTAGGAAGTAATATGAGAGGAAGAGTAGGCGGAATACCTCGCAAAATAGAGAGACTCGAATCGAAAGGTAATAGAAATATAAAAAAGAAATGGGGCACGATTTCGAAGAACCGAATTCTCTGTAATCTGGAAATCGGACGAGAACGTTTCCTCTCCATTTAGCGGTCGTTTTTTTTGTCCAACGCGAAGAACCTCGGCGAGGCCGAGCAAAAATCTGGAGGCACGTACACTGCGAGGAGAAAAGTACCAGAAAAAGAGAGGAATGTTTTGTTTTTACAACCCCATCTTTTTTCACCGTTCCTCCGTAGTATTCGTCTATTAAAAAAATCCCTCGGTATTCTATGGTTTTACCTTCAGTCGCGTGTCTCCCTTTCGCTCGTGTTTCGTCATTGTTTATTTTTCCTCGTAAACTATTATTCTTTGCATTTCTACCAGTTCGTCACTCGCTCTTGCAAATTCATTCCTTGTTCTTTCGTACACTCGCACGCGCACACTATCTCCCACTCTCTGCTTTTTTAACTCACACACACACACACACACACTCTTTGCGTTTCTCTTTAGTTCACATCGTTACGCGTGTCTACGTTAATACAATATTTATTTATTTATTAATGGTAATGTCTAAACGAACACATATTATATTTCAATAACGTCGTGCTTATTTACTTTTCCCGTCCTCGTTTTCGGTGCTCCCATTCCTCTACTTCGTTTTCTCGGCCCCTCGTCCTCCAGCTTCCTGCACTCTTTTACCTCTCTTCCATCTTTCCTTTCTCCTTCGGCCCTTTCGTTCTCAATGCTTTCACCTCCGAAGCCAAACCCTTCCATCCTCCCACCGTGGCTCACGACCGAAAGACTATTTTATCTACGTTTTTTTTGTTAAATGTTGCCCCGTTTATCTTTAATGGCTTATACGTGTATGTGTGACTGTTTCCCTCGTCTCCTCTCTTTCACTCGCTTTCTCTCTCCCCCCTTTCCATCCGCAAAAAAAACACAAACCACTCGCACGCATACTCTTAACTTCTCCGTTCCTCCAGCTCCTGCATCCTCTTCGTTACTTTTCCTTTCTTCTCGTTTCTTTTCGTTTCTCCTCGTTTCCACTCGTTTCTTCTCGTTTCTCTTCTCACCATTCTCTAGGTATCCCATATTAATTAGTATCTGTGTGTAACGTTACTTAACGTGTAATCATAATACTTGTATCGTTATCATTCTATCGTTTACATTAACGTTACTCCATTATTTAATCATTATTATTTATTTCAATTATTCATCATCATCTCCGTCACCTTTCTCTTTCTTCCTTCGCCTTGATCATTATCATTATTATTATTTATCATTATTATTAATTCATTATTATTATTATTACTATTATCATTCATTAACTATTATTTATTCATTATTCTTCGCTCGATCGTCATCATCACCATCATCATCTGCATCATCGTCTCTTATTAATTTCCTCTGCTTTATTAATTATTATTGTATTATTGTTATCGTTTATTATTAGACGTTACGGTTCCTTCGTACGGTATCCCCGATTCTTCCATTTCTTTTATATGTGTTTTTTTACGCGGAACGGAAACGTTGACGTACCGTGTCCTTCAACTTCCGGGTCCTGTTACTACGGCTACTGAGCTAAATTATCGTTATCATTCGCTCGTTTTCGACTATCAGCAATTCCTATCGTTTCCTATCGTTTCCCGTCGATTCTTAAGGATACTCGGCGATTCTTAACGATTCGTACCGATTCTCAGTCGGTCCATGGAAAGAAAGACGTGGCTCCGACCGTGGGAGATCCTGGTTGAGATCCTGGTTTCGTTCCTGGTTTCGTACCTGGTTTCGTACCTGGTTCGTGCCTCGGTTCGCTCCTCGGTCCTTTCGTTCCAAGGATTTGTAAAACCGTCCAAGGTAATTCCATCGTCCTCTGACTCATGGTTACCCGTAGAAAAAAACCTGCGTTTCGCGCGTTGGCGTTTTCCTTAGCTTCACCTATGGCGGATCTTTCCTCGAGGATACGGTAATCAAGAAAAGTTTCAGCATCGCCGGCGAAGGACAACCGACCTTTGTTATTGGGCCGAAGTACACGGCGTTCGTCTTCCATCGTACACCTACGCATCCTCGAGGACATGTTTCCTTCGCGCCAGTCTTGCTACTACAACGACTACGGGGATGATGATACGAGATGACGAACACACCTGCTGCTCGTTCTTCCGTCACCGCACTCTCGAGGATAATCTCGATAGCACGTTTACGACACTTGTTTCGCGACCGGCACAAAAACAACATCCACCACCACCAGCGCCACCACCACCACCACCAACCTCGGCACCAACACTTCGCGGTGTGCTTACCGAGCACCTCCGAGTTCCGTAAGGCGAAATGATCCACCGTCGACGAGCAACGACCAAACCTTACGTCGAGATCTTCATGTCTGGAGGAAGGTAATCCTAACCTTTTCAACGAGGCGAGACAATTCACCGCGAACCTTCCTCCGTCGATGCTTAAACAAGACAACGGATCACGATCACGAGGACGAGGAGGACGACGATAGTTCCATTTCCAGTCAAATTTACGTAGAATTTTCGATCTCCTTCGGAACCACCACCGACGTCGTCGTCGTCTGCGACGTCTCCATAGCCACAGCCATAGCCACAGCCACCAGCAGCTTCCACATCGTTGCTTTGATATTAAACGATCCGGTAGAATTAAGGAGCACAGGGTTAACCGACCTAGAACGTCTTCGTGGTGGTATACCCGTCCGTGCTCGGCATTAGGCAAGCCGGATAACATCGCGGATACTTTAGCGGCTAGGGGGATGAATTTCGAAAGGTTCAAAGATAAAAGCGTTGCCCGTACGCTTCCGAAGAGAGAGATCATGATCGAGCAGAGGCAGAGTAGCCGCGGGAAAATCGAGAGTGTTGATCTTCCGGAGGATGAGGTGGTTGGTAACGAGACCATGCCGCGGCTTTGGCACAAAGATGTACCCTGTTGTTGTTGCTGGACCATGTTCGACGGGGAGGAAGAGGCCACGAAATCGGTTGGGGAACCGTCATCCTCGATGATCCTGCCCGTTGTGTCCTCCTCGGAAGAGCTCGGATACTGTTCACCTGAGTTCAAGAAATTATATTTCATTATTAATAATCAGAATAATAATAAGTTATTTTGCGGTCTCGGAAACCCTGCCGATACACTCGATTTTAGACAAATCCACCCTTTGGTCAATATTACAAACATAACGAAGGTACAAAAAATTTAAAGAAGAGATAACGAATCAATAACAATAATAATAATAACAGTAGTATGACACTAACAAACGATATTTTTCATTTTCACATATGTTGTAGTACTAAAGAAACTAAACGACACGTATTTTTTATATCTGCGGAATTTCAGTTCAAAGGGGTGAAATCCCCGCTCAAAGATTTGAAGTGTAACAAGAATGATTAGAATTTTTAATAAAAATTTGGAATTCTATTGAATATTAGATGCTGTAACATATTTGTTATCATAAATAAGAACATTCTAATTTTTCGTATGACCCTAATTCCCTAGATATGAAGAAATACGTGCTTAGTTTTTTTAGTATTACAATATATGTGAAAACAACCAAAATCGGAAGCGGATGTCTGCCTAGGATTCCTTGTTAGTGATATTTGTGCAAAGTATAATAAAAAGAGATAATTCGATGAGTGGAATGTCGAGCATATCGTCAGGTTTCTCGTGAAGGTATTCTTGATAAATGCATTCATGGAATCGGTAACGACTGTCTGGAATTAATTGGATTCTACGCCACGCTTATGGTTATACTCAAGTTGGCTCCCAGCCTCACGGGGACAACCGGAAATCGACTTACCGGTACAGCCAAATTGATTAGTAATAAACTAGTAACGCGACTCCGAATATCCTCTAGAATTGATCTACACCGAATAACACTAAAACGGATCAAAGGTTATCGCGGAACAACGTGAGCGAAAGAAATTAATATCACAGTAATGTCACGCAGTAAAAAGATCTATGTGATAAAAGTACTTGATTGTTCGCGAATCAACCAAAACAAAGTTAGAATAATTCAAAGCCATAATTCACTTTCTGAAAAAAAAACAAGTTCTCTAATTTCAATGCGAAAAAATTCTTTATTCTTAAATTGATTACTTTCTGGTAGTCCTAATAGATAAGTAAGAAAATAGGCGACGTACCTGTGGGAAAAGATTGAATGGGAGTAATCTCGCAGTGGGGTGCCGTCGAAGGATCTAGGGTCTTGGGACGTTTAGGTCGCTTGGTAAACGTGCAATTCGCGCAGAGTCCTGATCCTGGCTCCTCCTCGGAGCACACGTGGAAGCAGCACTCGTCCTCCTCGCTGCTGTGCAACGCCCGCGCGGCCTGCTCGCCCGTCTCGGGGATGTTCGGGTCTGAAAGTAATTTCCAACCGTTCCCAACCGTTCCTAACCGTTCCCAACTGTTCTGAACCACCCTTCGTCATTTCTATAACCTCTCTTTCCTATCAGTACAATAGGAAACGAGATTAATGGTTACCATTTCTGACCAACTTCACGTTGCCAGTTATCGTCTCTTACTACTTCGGTCTCCTAAGATATTCAACGGCCGATCACGTATTTACTGATAGGTTTCTATGATGTTAATCTGTAGTAATAATAACGTGTACTTCGTGGCATCGATATACTAATATCGATTATAAAACATGGAATAATATATTAATAATATATTAATGATATATTAAGTATTCATGAATACATGGATGGTGGGCCACTGAAACATCTTAGGAGGGTTGCAGATTATAAAATGATAATTGCGAGCAGATAATGAAGTGTACGATGTCGCAGAATGGATGCGTAGGGAATTCCGTGTCGCGTGGATCTCGTAGGGATGTATTACAATATCTAGATAAATCTTATCCGAGGTAAAACGATTGACGATCTAAGCGGGAAAAGTGTCCAATAACTGTCGGGAGACCGATAACCGTACGGTGTATCCAATTTAACGGGAGAGTCGCGGTGATACGTCGGAAAGGAACGGCATTCTTTTTCATCCGTTTACGAGCCGCCATTCCATTCTCGGAAAAAAGATATCCGTCGGTTTAGTGATTCGCTCGAGCGCGGGATCTATTAAGGTGGGCTTTACGTCGAAGCGCCGATAAAGAACTGGCTTACATTACGTACGTTCGTCGTTCCTTCGCTCGACAGAGTGTACGTGTGTGTACAGTCGGCGCGGATGATTTGTTTACGTCGTGAAGGCAGTCACGGTAGACGGCTACGTATTCTGTGTAATTTGGTAATCTTGGCGTGACATCAGAGATTAATGTTATGCAGCTTTCGGAAGAGTATTGAACGAATAGTAGGATCTTACTTAAAGTGAACATGATGTAAAATATAGAATATATAATATACTATAATGTAATAGTGACGATATAAAATATCAATTGCCAGAAATATATTTTATAATTTGTGATATGCGACTAAATACGCTCATAAATGTCACGAATTCTATTTAGAAGAATTATTTACATAGAACAGGAGTTCGTGAGGGTAATTGCGGCTATCTTCAGACGGTAAGCGAATCATTCGCAACGAATGTACAGTTTATGTCGACGATTCTGAAACGAAGGTTCGTATACCGTATCACCGAGCAACTAAGATGCGTTGTTCCAGTATCCTTGAATGAAAACAAGTAATTAAGATAACTATGAAGATAATGCTACAAGCGAGGATATTAAATTTGTTTTTATTAAAGGATGTAAGAGGATGCATGTCGCTGAGAATGTCGCTATGTTGGCGGAATAGAAAAACGGCTGACGATAATCGGTAAACAGTTCCTCTGTTTCGGAATCAGTGTAAGAGGGTGCACGCGCGGCCATGTTCAAAGAGATCCGCGAAGAAAGCCCACCGATACGGAAGATAAACCTTCTTTGTCCTTTTCCCATCCACCGGTCGTGAATCGTGTCCCGGAATCATCAGCTAAATGCTGACCCAGTTCCTACCCCGCGCTCCTAACAATATTTTATCGTGATATCGCCTATCTCGCTGCACCCTGCTCCACCGCTTCCGTCACCCCCACGGATATTCATCGGGATCCACCTTTCTCTCT
Organism: Nysson spinosus; assembly: GCA_910591585.2. NCBI lineage: Eukaryota > Metazoa > Arthropoda > Insecta > Hymenoptera > Crabronidae > Nysson > Nysson spinosus. The sequence goes on along the minus strand of OU342830.1, from coordinate 12,632,372 downwards.
ACTAACCCTTTTTGCGCCCGCAATTTCGTTTCACACGCCTGAGAACCCGAATATTCCCCCGAGGAGCGTTACATTTACGAGGAAACATGCGACATTTTTGATCAAACGAAACATCCTTGTACAACGAGTGGTAAGTGCAGGATGCCGAGGGGTTGCCGCGGGGGTGAAAACCAAGGTGATAGTGAGTGCACGATTCAGTAGGGTGCCAAGAATGTCTTTTACCCTTCTTTGCTACGAAGCGGGGGGAAACAAGTACACAGAATTATCATGGAAAACGGCGGATGGGACTAACGATAAACAACGAACGTACACTTCTCTGCAGTGACACCGACGAGGAGAATTTGTCAGTTGTCTGTGAGATTTTCCAACGTGATTTTGAAGAGATGTAGTATAGATATAACTAATTTTATTGCATACAATTTTGAGGTGCAATGGTCCACGGAATGTTCAAAATAGGGGTTTAAAATTAGACACGATTTTCACACATTCATGCATGTTTTACTGTACAATGTGAAGTTAACGGAACGCATTCAGCTAGCTTCACGTTGTACAGCGAAAGATGCATAATTATTGAACCTCTTTTTTTAAGGACATGTGAACCATTGCATCTAAAAATTGTGCGCAATACAATTATTTCTGACGAACTCTCCTCGTGAGCTAAAAAAGATGGCAGGTAATATTTGTTACAGAACTATTGCAACCAAGTGTACTATAATATACAACGTGTCCTACATAAAACAGATCACCTAATTATAAAACGATATGTTTCCGTATAAAAAAATTGAGTGATCTGTAAAATTCTGTAAAAAGACGACAACGAAGAAAATTCCTTTCAAGATATTGGCTGGTCGAAGCCATTTGTATAATGCATCAAATATTTGTCGTATTGTCAAGATTAGAGATTATTAGGTGACTTGTTCCATAAGGGACACCCTGTACATACACACGTATTCTGATATGGGAACAACAAACTCTAAGTCAAACAAGAATATGATACAATAAGAAGTCACGTTGCCAATGCTGTGTTTGAACACCTAGAAACACAGCATAGCGACACGTATCTCAATCTCCTTTCTCAGAGTCGCGTGAGTGAACTGTACACCGTTGCGTTGGATTTTTTTTTATTCATTTACCTCTGCAAAGAAAGGTGGGTTCGCCGGCATATTGCGTGGGATAAGCGGGGGCACGGTCTCCAGGAAGTAAGTAAGGGCAACGTTGTTCGACGGACTGGCAGAAGGACCGACAGGGCCTCAGTCTACTTCCGGTCCAGCTACCTTCCGACGATTCCAACTCCAACAATTCCTGCGGTCCCCCGTGAGCAAAGTAAGGCACCAGGGAGCTGCACACCCATTTTCTATAAGCCTCCTGAAACAACAAATATGGCCGCTTATTAGAATCAGCTCCCGATAGATAGATTAAATAAATACTATTTTAAATATTATTTCAATGAATATTGTTTATTTAAATATTCCTATCATTCCTAATATCATAATATATTTCACCTTATGAGACACAATCTTACATTGCACGCAATTCATTTTTCGTAGAGAATATTTTTATGCAAACAAAAATAATATTCTTTGCGATATGAGACGCACGAAATGTGCGATTTGTTTCATGCCAATGTTAGTATTTTTTGTTTGATGTATTTAAATAACTTTTCAAATAAATGTTGGGTTCAAAAAGTGCGTTTTATGAGGCGAACCATACGATGCTTATTTACGAATGGCATGTTTCTTTGTTTAATATGTCTTTCGCGGTAAAATCGTAGGTTAATTTTTTTTCCGAAGTTCTCGAGGAAAAAGCTTTTCAAGACTCGTTAGAACGGTCAGACAGGGCGGTGACAGGACGATGTCTTCCGGAAACTAGTTTCCTCTTTGCGCGTTCTACGCGTTATGCAATTAGTATCCGGAACTTGCGGCAAACTCTCCTCGCCGCTAACTCCCAAACTTCCGCCGTAATAACTGGACGTGATTCGAGGAATTCTTACGAATTCTTTTATTATTCCTGGCGAGATTACTTCGCTATTCTCTTGACCCAATAATACTCGCGTAATGAGTAGTCGCCATTTTTTAACATCTCGGAAAAATATAAAGAAACTTAACCACCCTCTGGGAAACGAGGGTGAATAATTTTGCAAGAATACATTTGCATAGGTTTTTACACGGTACTACTAAAAGTATGCATTTCTTTGGCAAATTTATATTAATACCTGTTATTATAACTGTTAACTGCGCATGACGAGTGGCCTCGTCATTTGAATCTGCATCCACGTACTCAATGATTACGTATTCATTTTGAATTAACTCTCTCGTAATTCGAAACTTCTGATGCGCGTACATTTCAGTTCTGTACATTAAAGTCATACACGTTTGCGACATTTATGATCATATCGCTCGGATTTATTTTATTAATAAGTTTTAAGTACTCGTTTGATGGCAGATTTTGGAGCATCTCTGGTTAGTTTTAACAGGTTGGTTTATTTTTTATTTAACAGGCAAATTTGTTCTCTTAACTTAACAGCGAAATTAGAGTTACTCCTTTCGTGTTTTTAGTGTTCGTTGCAATTCAATATCTGCAATAAATCACTAAATACAGGCATATCATTATATTTACAAATAATTATAATAATACGGAGGCACGAATCTCGTGGCAGCTAAATTTAAGTTGTATTTGGAGGTTAATTTATTTGTTCTATTTAACAGGCTAATTAGTTCTCTTAATTTAACAGCGAAATTAGAGGTTACTCCTTTTGTGTTTTTAGTACTCGTTATAATGCAATATATATAATAAAACACTATAATCATGCATATAATTTTATAAATAATTATCAGGGTAGTATGAATCTAGTGGTAACAAGATTTAAGCTGTATTTGGGGTAAACTGGTCGGGAGAGGTAATAAGGGCCGGGTCACTGGCTGACCCAGATACCCTTTACATGTGGCTACTCTAAGAGCCCGCTATAATTACGCCTTTTATCTACCGAGTCGAGTCGAGTCGAGTCGAGTCGAGTCGAGTCGAGTCGTCCTCCGTCCTTTTTTCTTTTTCCTTTTTCCTTTTTCCACGAACCTAGATCTTCGATCCTCTTCCTATCTACCTAACTCCTTTACTCCTTTTTACCTTCGCTACTTCGTGCTGCTTTATTAAATGCCTGCTGTACGAAGACCGAAAATTAACCCTCCAAACGAAGTACAACAACCACCTTACAGATCCCGGCTGATGTCCTTTACGACAATTACTTTACTTGGTTAAAAATGGGTTGTCCGAGGGAGATCGTTTTCAAGTTCACGAATGTGGCTTGTTTATTGTGCGACGTTGTTTATTCTGGATGTTCTGTGTCGATGATTGTTGACTATGATTGTCTTGCGTGATAATATAGCGGGCAAGAAATGCGTAAGAACATATATAGCGCAGAAAATTGGAATAATTGAAATAAATGTGTAGCGTGTTTTATTAAATGTATGAAGCTAATAATTGAAATAATCGAAGTTCGTGGAGAATTCTTGTGGTAATTAAAGATAGATGAAGTACGGAGTATATTATAACAAACCGTGAACTCTCAGCGTGTATCGCTCTCCCGTGTTCTAGAGTCCTCGCGAATTAAATTCCGGTGTCGTATCTCGAAATTAGAGAAGTTCGCTCCTGGCGGATTATGACACGCTTTTCGCCGGCCTTCGTTGGTTTTCGTCGGTTTTCGGGGAGTATAATAGCAGAATTTTTCAAGCGTAATGGAAATTTGTGCACGAGACCGTAAATGAATTCCGTAAACGAACTATACTGCGAAACACTGTCGGAGACATTTGCAGTCGCTTCTTCCAAAAGTCAGGGGAATATCAGACGTCAGATAAAATAAGAATATTCCATTGGGTATTACAAATATTTACATATTTAGGAGCAGAATGATCGACTTCGAAGTTCTGATGGTTTTGTAGGGTTTTTGCGATTTTGGGTCGACCCATTTTCGGACCGGAAAAAATTTTTAATCCACTTCTTTCCACTCAAAATGGTCCTAGAATATGTTTATACATCATCTACCATCGATTTGGGCCATTTAGGAGCGATTTTGGTGACTTTGAAATTTTTACAATTTTTGAAGGTATACCCCTTTACATTTTTTCGACTTGGGTTCGACCCATTTTTGACCAATAAAATTTTTTTAACCGCTTCTTCCGACCCAAAATCGTCCTAGAATATGTTTATACAACATATACCATCGATTTGGGTCATTTAGAAGCGATTTTGGCGACTTTTATTTTTTGAGAATTTTTGAAGGTATACCCCTTCACATTTTTTCGATTCTGGATCGACCCATTTTTTGGCCAACAAAATTTGTAAACCGCTTCTTCCGACCCAAAATCGCCCTAGAATATGTTTATACATCATTTACCATCGATTTGGGTCATTTAGAAGCGATTTTGGCGACTTTCATTTTTTGAGAATTTTTGAAGGTATACCCCTTCACATTTTTGCGATTTCGGGTCGACCCATTTTTTGGCCAACAAAATTTGTAAACCGCTTCTTCCGACCCAAAATCGCCCTAGAACATGTTTATACATCATTTACCATCGATTTGGGTCATTTAGAAGCGATTTTGGCGACTTTCATTTTTTGAGAATTTTTGAAGGTATACCCCTTCACATTTTTGCGATTTCGGGTCGACCTATTTTTTGGCAAAAAAATTTTGTAACCGCTTCTTTCGACCCAAAATCGTCCTAGAATATGTTTATACATCATTTACCTTCGATTTAGGCCATTTAGGAGCGATTCTGGCGACTTTCAATTTTTGAGAATTTTTGAAGGTATACCCCTTCACATTTTGTCGATTCTGAATCGACCCATTTTTTTGCCAAACAAATTTTTAAACCGCTTCTTCCGACCCAAAATCGTCCTAGAACATGTTTATACATCATTTACCTTCGATTTGGACCATCTAGGAGCGATTCTGGCGACTTTCATTTTTTTAGAATTTTTGAAGGTATACCCCTTCACATTTTTTCGATTCTGGATCGACCCATTTTTGACCAATACAAATTTTTTAACCGCTTCTTTCGACCAGAAATCGTCCTAGAATATGTTTATACATCATTTACCTTCGATTTAGGCCATTTAGGAGCGATTTTGGCGACTTTCATTTTTTGAGAATTTTTGAAGGTATACCCCTTCACATTTTTTCGATTTCGGGTCGACCCATTTTTCGGCCAAAAAAATTTTTTAACCGCTTCTTTCGACCCAAAATCGTCCTAGAATATGTTTATACATCATCTACCATCGATTTGGGCCATGTAGGAGCGATTTTGGTGACTTTGAAATTTTGACCATTTTTGAAGGTATACCCCTTCACATTTTCGCGATTATAGATCAACCTGTTTTTGATCAGAAAAAAATGTTATTCAACATAATACTATTCGCTGAGTTAAGAAAATAATAAAACATGTTGACGCTTGCTGAACTTCTATTAGTGGTATTAGTTGTAATATTTTATTTTCATTAAAATTCATTAAGAAATATTCATTAGTGTGACGTCGCGAGATGTAGTTGGAGCGTGAAACGTTCGATTAGCTGGGACGCGTCTGATTTGTGTAAACGAGGTAAATGCAGCTGGAGTACCGTGTCCGCAAAAGCTATAACGACCATGAAATCACATGGGGCTGCGAGGAAGAACGTGGTTCGCTTTGAATCGTTACTCGAAGATGGACGCTCACGTGGCCTCGGCACGTGTCGTAGTTTCCATTTCCACGGGAATCTGTGCATCCTTCCATAAACCTTCCCGTAAATCGGGACGACAAAGCCACGATCTACCTCTGCACGAGTTCTGCTGAGTATGTTCAGTAGTTAAAGGAATTTCCCATGGTATCTAATTCTTTCCGTGAATTTTTCTTTACCTCTTGATACGACAATTTGATGATTTGTGTCATTATGTATATGTTTGTGTATCGTACTTGTGGAAAGAGATTCTGAAATCCTGCGATTCTGAGATTCTGTGATTTTAGTATTCTGAGATTCTGAGATTTTAAGATTTTAGTATTCTGAGATTCTGAGATTTTAAGATTCTAATATTCTGATATTCTGAGAACCTGAAATTCTTATATTCTGATATTTTAATATTCTAATATTCTAATATACTGATATTCTGATATTCTGATATACTGATATTCTGATATTCTGATATTCTGATATTCTGATATTCTGATATTCTGATATTCTGATATTCTGATATTCTGATATTCTGATATTCTGATATTCTGATATTCTGATATTCTGATATTCTGATATTCTGATATTCTGATATTCTGATATTCTGATATTCTGATATTCTGATATTCTGATATTCTGATATTCTGATATTCTGATATTCTGATATTCTGATATTCTGATATTCTGATATTCTGATATTCTGATATTCTGATATTCTGATATTCTGATATTCTGATATTCTGATATTCTGATATTCTGATATTCTGATATTCTGATATTCTGATATTCTGATATTCTAATATTCTAATATTCTAATATTCTAATATTCTAATATTCTAATATTCTAATATATCTGATATTCTGATATTCTGATATTCTAATATTCTGATATTCTGAGATTCTGGAATTTTAATATTCTAATATTCTGGTGTTTTAGTATTATAGTATTCCAATACTCAGATATCCTAATATTCGAATCCTCTAATATGCCAATATTCCAACATTCCAACAATGAATTATCCACAATAAGTTCTCCACAAAAGCCAGCGATTTCACATATAATTTCCACCAGTAATCAACTACCTTGTCCTTTGAAACTCTGTCCACTGCACGGAAGACTATCCTGAACAGTATCGTACATTGAACAGCAAGAAAAATGAATTCGCGATTGATCGATTCGGGTCGCATGTCCTTTCGATCTTTATCGAAATTATGTGGATCGGAAGAGGATGTATCGATAATGACCATGTGGGGGAGTATCCCGAGAAACAACGAATCAGAGACGGCAACGCGAGAGAATCACCGCGGAACTGGAAATTTACAGGTAGACGGTCGAGTAGAAAGACAGACAGAGAAGCGGAAAGCGGAAGACGGAAGACGGGAAACGGAAGGAAAAGGATAGAAGAAACAATGAGGGAAACGGTGAGGTGTAAGAGGAAGGGAACGATGTTCGAGAAACAATAGGACACAACTAGACCGTGCGAAGTGCAATATTTCTAGCGGCTCTTTCCCCGAGCTACACAATACATCCGTGCTGAACGATCCTCTGCCTTCGGCGAAACATCCCTATGCTTTACGGCAAGCTTTTTTAAAGCGCTGTTTGAAATGTTAGGCTATAAACATGTGATGTGACGGTGGAAATTGGTGGTTGACATAAATAGGGGTGACGAGGTTCGAGTTTTGTCAAATACATTTATCAAGTTATGTCAAAGTATATAATTATATGATATTATGTATCTACACTATCGGTCATAAGTTTGGGATCACTTACTTTAATACAAATTATTAAATATCTTGTCTATAAAATGGACTGAGATACTTTTCTTTAGGTATATCTGTAGGTTGATGTATGTTGATATTATAAGATAGAAGAGTTGAATAAATGTCGTATGTTTTATTCGATATTAATTATACATTTTAAACGTTTATTTTAAATGAAGACTTATAAAGTGATCCCAGACTTTTGACCGGTAGTGTATATCGAAATATGTATCCGTATAAAAATGTATATCTATAATATCATATTAAGATACGATAAAGTTTAAGAACGAATTTAAGATAATGTTTAGTCGCCTTTCGAGTGTAAAGGGTTAATTGAAATCGTAAAATTGTGTGTAAATGCAATCGAATGAATTGACTCGATAAGGATAAGAGAAAATCGAGTTCCACGAGTCCGTCGATATGTGGATTCTTCCGAAAGTCTGCGAAATTTGCAGAAAATCAGAAAAATTTAGGGAAAATTGAGAAAATTTAGGGAAAATAGCTGGAAGGGAAGAAAAGCTGAGGAGTATAAAATCGAGGGTAAGTTGGTTGGTAAATGGATAGGTAGATACGCAAAGCTACACCTGAAGTACACTTCAATCTGGCTGACCCAATTCATTCTACTCTTTCCTGAATATCCCCAAATAACTACCAATCCCTTCTCCCCTCTTTTATTCTCTCCTCCCTCGATTTACTCTCGAAATTCGTTTTTATAATTTCGAAAACAAAGAAACCTTCTCTTATCAAATGTTTATTTGTCATCCGCCTGGAATTTTTAAAATTATTAGAATTAAATAAATAGCATAAAGAAATATTGTACTTTTGACGGAAATCTTTCCGATGTAAATAAACCGATTTAAAGATCGGTATAAAATAATGTTCCTCCTTAAAATTTCAATATAAATATTGATATAAATAATTGGATGTCTGATATAAATATAAATAAATAGATATCGTTGTTATTATAAAGTCGAGTATTATCGCGGCAGGGATTCATTGTTTCTGATAAGAAAACTGGGAAAATCGAAAAAGCAGAAGAAAAAGGGAGAAAGGTTAGCTAACGAAGTAACGGGAAAGTTAGCGCGGGATATCGAAGTTTCCGTGGAAAGAAGATCTAGCGGGAATCGGTATCCTATAATCCGGCATCATTGCGGCATCAGCAGGCTCTGCGGTTTGCCGGAATCGATAACGAATCCCGCTGGCCCGAAGGGATTTCGAATTTAAAAACCGCCACTTAAACGGCCTTAATCGCGAACACAACGACCAGAAAACGAGGAAAATCAACGGAAATTATACGCGGAAAAAATGCACGTCAACCGTGCATTACCGACTGTCTTACAAATGCCCATGCACTTTCTAACCGCGAACGACTCTTCTCTTTAATTTCCTCGATCGTATCCGTTTACTGGCGCGTTAAGGACCTTAACTGTCCTATCAAACCGCTACTTTCCTCGACGGTCGACGATTTCTGACAAAGAGGACCTAAAATCTTTGGCTTGCGACACTGTTCTTTAAATTCCTATTCGCGAATCTTTAAAATGTTCTCGAATTTTTCAAATGTTGTTCCCAAATTATTCAAATTTTTTTCGTAAATAAAAGCTGTTGCAAGAATATCGAATATTTCGTGATTCCGTATTCAAAACGATACACAAAGTATAGGGAATGGAACCCCGCAAAATATCGAAATGAAATAATGAATTTTGAAATTCGTTACTCACTAAGTTTGTATTCGCATCCGGTTCCATTTGGAGATCCGGTCGCGATAAGATTACTTAGAACCGGCGATTAAATTATATACGGATAGTGTTCTATATAGGTGGAGATTTATAAGAAAGAAAAGGGCTCTTGAAACGAGAGGAATACGGTGCTCGAAACGTTACGACCTCGTTCTCTTTTACCGTCCGCATACTTAAGCCGTTATTACTATTTGATAAGTATGACGTTAACGTACAAAATTCCGAATACTGCTTTCACCACTCTCCCTGCGTGCCCTCTTTCGGCAAGTAAAACGTAATCATTCTTTGTGCAACGTTCACATGCACTTCCATAACCTCAAAGTTACAGTTACCATCACGCGATACCATTAGTTTTATAATAATATTAGAACAAGGATTTTATACCTCATTTCTCGAAACGAGAGGAAAAGGACATCGCGATTGTATCGCATGGATGTCCTGCGGTGGAGCCAGGTTCTCGAAAGTCGCGTTAAAGACGAAAACCGAGGAAAAGTTCGAAAGTTGCAGCGTTCTATGGAGCCGTTATCTTTGGAATAAAAAGAGCCATAAAGGCCTCGCAGAAATGGAAGACACGGAAGATTTGGAAGATTTTGTAGATTCGGCGGTAAATGGCGGAGAATGGCGAAGGGGTAACGAGCCGAGGGGGTGGAAGGCAGGGGTGAAAGGCGAGAGAGGCGAAAGTCGAGGAATTAGAGTAGTGTACGTGCCAATTTCCTGGGAGGTAGTTTGAAACGGTGCTCACGGAGCCGGAAAGAGTAGCGCGTTGTGAAGGGTACGGAGTACTTGCGCACACTTGCGCACACTTGCGCACACTTGCGCCGGATTAATTACCTCTGGCACTCTGTCTTGTCAAGGACAACCAGAGCCCTTTACGGACAACAATTTACCGCCAAGATGCCAGCGCCCCTTGCACAAAGCATTTTTTTAAACGCCACCGATACACCCTTGTATCCCATTCTTTTTCCCTTGGATCTTGAACCCTCCATGCTCTCCGGTTAAGTCAACTATTATTTTCACAAAATCCTTAATTATATATTACCGGTACCTATAAGTAATGTCCTTTTTCATACTTATACAAAATTCTATTTCATATAACATTTAGCACAGATTAATTAACAATATAATTATTGATCATTATTGATCATTTTCTTCTATCTGCCTAGCAGACTTTTAACTCTCTAATGTTAATAAATTTCATTAGTATATAGTCTATGTAATAACAAATCACGTATACGAAAAAGGTGACGCTGTTTATTACATTTGAAAAAAGCGACATTACTTACGGGTTCCACTAATATGATAATTAATGTATAGATAATTTCTAGTCGTTATTCGGTATATCGCCGATTATTATTTAATCATAGTTTAATTAGAATTTGCACCTTTTTCATGCAACATTTTCTTCTTGGATTTTGACCTTTCGCTATCCTTCAGTTAAATGGATCTTTATTTTCACTATATTAATATTATTGTATTAATAGGCGTGATACATTTTGTCACTGATTTATTTCGATGTAATTCGATTAGAATTTGTACGATTTTCATGCGTGAAAACCTTTGTTTCCAACATATTTTCCAAGGGATATAAAATGTCTGACACAACGCGGACTCATACTACTGCCGCCGACGGTGCACCGTTTTTAACCCTTAAAAGCCGCCATTGCTCGAGATTTCATCTCAAACAAACTTTGTTTTGACATAGATCAAAATCTAGAAGATTGATAACACTGATTTATTCGATAATCATCGCGTTCTCCGTTCATTAAATACAGTGTTACTTATTCATTAGAACATCTCATTAACTATCCACGACACCAAAAAAGCTCAGTTCGATCGAAGGTTAGAATTATATATACGTTTCAAGTACATATAATTATTAAAAATAGACAACTATCAAAGACATTTATACACATTATGAAAACATTGTCAATAACTTTAAACAGTAAGATATTTATGGAACATCCAACCAAACAAATAGCTATAAATACAATATTAATAACATCGAGTCTTATTATCTAGTATACATTTTCGCGAGATATCAAAATGCGAGATAAAAAACAATATAATTATCCAAGAGAGAAAGAGAGAGAGGGGGGAATCCGTTAAAAAACAAGCAAAAGAAACCGAAAAGAAGCGAAATCGATTTATCACGTAGTGCGAACACGAGTCATTAAACGGAAGGGAAATATTTAGAAAGACAACCCGGGAAAGCAAGGTCGACTTGTACCGACAAATACGTGGCCGGAGATACGAGAGTGTGGGAAAAATAAATATAACGCGAGATCGTCGAGATTTCCGACGGAAAATAAAATATAATTTCGCACGGTGAGGATGCTCTTGAAGGTACACCGAGCGAGCCGGGGCCAAGAGGAAGAGTACGAGTAACAAAACAAATTAATTAACGAGGAAACTGGTAGCTGAGGGGAGTGGCGTTATTACGCCAAAAAAGCGGAGAAGTTCCACGATACAGAATTATAGTTCTGAATAGCTTGGTGCATCGAGTACGAAGATACCTCCCGGTAAAATTGGCATTCTTAAGAGGGAAGAAGGAGGAAGGGAGAAAGAGAGCACTCGAAAGAGGGGAAGAGATAGCCCGGTTTCCTGTGCGTGTTCCACTTTAATAAAATAGTATCTCAAACGAGAAGGAAGTAGGTTATGGTCCTCGGCTGCGAACCGAAAAATCGCGGCCTACCGGCTGTAATGTTGCGCGGATTAATTGCGGGTTCGTTGAATCAACGATTAATGGCTAGTTAAGATACCTGATACCATCCGGTTTCCGAGGGATATATCGACCTACTAAAAGACCCCTGTTTTTGTCTTAATATGAAGACTAATTGTTCCTTCCTTTTTCATTCCACTCGGGATTCTTTGCCCAACGAAAATGAGGGTACTACGAGTTGTTTAATTAACAGCGTGTTTTTACAAATAACCAAGCGAATGGTGTTAAGCGAGAATCAAAGGTGGATGGGAAAACCAACGGGAAAGGTGGATGCAAGAAACGACGTTTTTCGTGTTTCTCGGCTGAGAAGGGTGTAAACGATGAACGTACGGGATGAAGGTAGCCAAAGTGGCTGAAAAGGCTGAAAGCACGTTCGAATTAAAAGGGGAGGAATTTGAATTCCTTTTTCGTTCTCTTTCGTGTATTATACGAGTAGAACGTATCTCCATTAATATTATCATATACCGGAGTTTACAAAGCAGCCGTAAAAATTCCAGAATGCGGATGACTGGAAAGAGGGAGAATTATGAAACCATGAAATCGAGGAGGTCTGTGGGTGAATCGGATGCACGAAGGAGTTGTGTTCGCCGATGGGATGGCGATGGAATTTACATATAGAAGGCCAGCTGAAAGAAAAAAAGGGAAACGTGGATAAAAAGAGAAAGGGAGAGAGTAAGTGGGCGAAGGCGAAGGCGAAGGTGAGGGTGAGGGTAAGGGTAAGGGTAAGGGTGATGTGTAACGTCGAGGAACAAAGTAGCAGATGCCTATTGGAGATTCAGCGCGGTGGAATCGTTGTTCGTGTGTCGTATCGAGTGGTAGAATAAGAGGGAGATGAAAAGTAAAGAGAGAGGGGTTGGTTGGCGGTTGCAAAAGCAATGCCCTCAGTCACGGTGACCTGGTTACCTGGCCCATATCTCTTCTACCCTTCTACCGGCACCCACCCCCCCCTCACCAAAACCCATCCCTTCTAACGTCGACCTACTACTATGACCCCCTCTCTTTAACCTCTTCTCATACCTCCGAAACCACCCCTATTTTCCACCTACTCCGCCGCCGAACCACCTACCTGCAACCCCCTTCGACTTTCCCGCATGCAGCCCCGAAATACAGCTGGATAGCCGATTATCAATGTACCCTTCTTCTCCTATTCTTTCTCTCTCCCTCCGCCCCACGAACCCTCCCATCCTGATCCTCACCCCTCGACACCCCGTTTTTTACACGGCTTCTCGATCACTTCTCCTCGTTTCTTTTGTTTGTGTCCCTCTTCTGACTTTCTTATTCTCCTTCACGTGCCCGCCCTCCCTCTATCTATCTCCCTCTCTCTCCCTTCTCCTCCATCCATTTTTTCCTCTCCATCTCTCTTTATTCTTTCACGTCGATCAGAAAGAGCGGCGCACGTTCCGTGGGATCCAATATCCGGCGCCCCCGGATAGCAAATTCGCGCGGAATAAAAATTCGCGATGACGAGGAAACCGGGCGATCGATCATTCTACGGTTTACCTCGGACGATCTCGTCAATGGGTTAAACGAGGACAAAATTTGTTGGCCCATGAACCAACAAAAAAAAGTCAAAGATCAATGAGTCTCACCTTTGCGAAGATTTTCGTGATTATCGATTATCGGTGTCGCGGGACGTACCGATTATTGCTTGGACAAATAAATCCCAAGTAATCGAGACACACCGTAATAAAAATGATTAACGAAGGTGGAGGATGAAATTACAGTCCACGCACTAACGGCTGGATGAAATTCAACGTGAAATTGATTTCGTTTCTCCCGGCGGAAAGTTTGATCGTTTTAAAGGCAAAGGTTGTTTGGCGGAGGACTATAATATTTCTGAAATATGTCCGGCCTGGGCCAGCATTAATGTCGAGGGCGTCACGTGGTGGAACAATAGTTTATATCGATAAGAGAGAAAAGGTATATACGGGCAATTTTCCAAGTCCCGAGTCCCAGCCGGGGGACATGAAAAATCGAGGAGTATTAACCGTACGTCTTACGACCTTCCACTTTTTCCCCCGAAATACGGGGTAGTTTCTTCCCTCGAATCTGATAACGGTATGTAAAACGGTGGAATAAGAGAATTGTCAGGGACCGAATGAGCGAGTTAATCACCTTGACACGAAACCTCTTAAAAAGACAGATATTTGCATTGAAATAATCAAGGCACTAACAGCGATTTTAATTTGGTTGTAACTTAAAGTGAACTCTTACAAGTGAATGCATAAACAATTTAGAATATTGATTTTAACAGTAGAACTATCGAATATATACTCGGTTATACTTACATATTTATTTACATATAAATTATCGCTGGAAGCTGGAAGTTCATTAATGGATTTAATTATGCGTCGTTGTTTCAAATCATTTTATTCAAAATCGGGGACCAATCGTTTTAGCTGCTTTCGTAGTTCTAGTGTTAAATGGAGTTATGCTACTTTCATAATAATCGGATGATCTTTTTGGCTCGAATTACGATTAATATTAATTTGGTTATAATTTAACGCGAATTTATAAACAATTTACAATCCAGATTTTAAATGGAATTACATCACTTTCGTATTAATCGGCTGATACTTTTAGCACCAATTCCAATTACTAGCAGTGTTAGTTTAGTTACAACTTAATATTACTTTCAAAGGCGAATTTATAAACAATTTATAACTATCATTCGAAACAGAGTTACCTTGATACTTTTGGCACCAATTTTACCAGCAATATTAATTTGTTTATAACTTAACGTATTACATTTAGGAAGAATTTACTTTGCAGATGTTAAACGGAGTTATATTATTTTCATAATAATCGGTGACATTTTGAAACGTCTCGTTGACCATTTTTTCCCGGGCTAATAATCTCCGAGATTCTTTCTGGGTAGAATCTGTCAGAGACGAGGAATCGGAAGCCTAAGGGAATTCGTTGGACGTAGAGGAAGTAAAAGACGTAAAAGACGTAAAAGACATAAAAGACGTAAAAGAGCCGTCGATAGTCGGGAAACTTTTCCTTTTAATACCTTCCCTCCGACTGATTATGTAATCGATTAACATCCCCCCGCAGTTTTTCGCTCCTCGGAATTTATTGTCCCCGTAACTTATTACGAGGGAATCACCGTTCCGTCGCAGTTCACCGAGTAATAAGATTAAGAATAATAAATAATTCGACCGGTTCCGTCTGCCGGATGCCGTGCAGAAAGAAACTTCCGTCATGGAGCCCACCCACATTTCCGGTTAGATGCAATCTTCCTTTATCGGAATTCTGTCAATTATTCTCGATACACTGATTTTATTGGACGTCGAGTCGGGGAAAAGTCTGAGTATAACTCAACGAGGGACCGTAGAGATTTACCGATATATTATATTATCGATGGGTTTTTAATGAGTTTTATAGGGAAAGTATTTTGCAAGTAATAGGCGAGTAATATTGCGCAAGATGGTACATGCGAGTTCATTATGTGAGACGATGAACCTCGAGATGGTCTCGATTGGTTCCCGACAGGCCTTAAGAAGGCCTCGAGCGGCTCCGAATGTATCTGGATAAGGCCCCAGTGGCGATAAAGGACTATCGTACCTTTCGCACCCGTCGACGTAGCGATATTTAGTTTTAGATTTTAGGAATACCGATTCCAGATCCAACTTGAAATAGTATACAATTATTAAAATCAGCTACGTCAAACAGCGTCTTACAATTATTTATTAATAATTTTAATTAGACGCCCACACTTTCGTGGAACCACCGCATAGTAATTAGAACCGCATATCGGTCGGATTACTGGTACGGTAAATTAGCGATGACGAAATCGGCGGAACGAAAGGGGTCAGGTTTGTTCGGATTGAAACGAAAGCGATCGTAAATCGGGCCAGGAAATTTTAATCGCCGTAAATACCGGGGGATACTAACCGTTAATCGTAAAACCATTCGATCGCGTCGATCCACCATATCCGATATCCACCCTATCGCGAGCTTCCATTCATAAAGTCGTTAAAGCAAACGCGTTACAAACCTGCTACAACGTTACGTAGAAAAAAAAACATTGAAATAAAAAGAATTAACTCAAAAACCGACTATCGGAATAGCCGAGACAACAAAATTTGTTTTACGTAGTCATCCATCGATTTCTTGTGCGAGAATACAAAATTACACGTCCAAAATTACACTACCAAAAGGGTCAAAATGATTTGTCCGCCATTTTTAGTTAAATTATTCGAATATACCACGGCGCAGTGTATCAGATTTGATATACTTTTATTCGATATATATAACGCATATAACTGAATTCATTAATGAACTTAAATCCTTCAACCATAATTTATATATAAATAAATATGTTAGAATAACTAAGTATATGTTCGGTAGTTCTAGTGTTAACGATCCAAATTTCCAGAGGCTATTCGAAGAATGTCTAGAATCCCACGGTTCGGCTCATTTGCTTTGATACGTTTCCGAGTATCCCTTTCCTCTTTCTTTCTCTTTTCCACCTTTTTATCATTTTTTCGAAGATAGCCTCAAGCATGGACTACACATTGAAAAAGGGATCAAGGCACGCGGAGTATCACGGATTCGAAACGGTTCGAAGCGGTTTGAAATGGTTTGAAATGGTTTGAACCAATCCAGACGGTTTCGGAGACTGGTTGGCACGCTTGATAAGCTGCCCGTGAAGATAGTTCCTGCTGGCAAGTGTCGACTCTCCGGTTGCACAAAGCACCCGAAATAACCTCGGACAAAGCCAGGAAAAGCTATCGCCTCGGGGCAACGATTTAGCTTTCTGTTTGGAACGACTGTCGCTTCGAAATTGAAGGGCTATTAACTTGTTTCATTATCCAATAACCGAAAGAAGTTCGAAGTACATTGACTCGGAAATCCGGTTAGGAACGTGGGATGAAAGTAATATTCTTATGTTTCTATCTTCAATGAAACCGAGATAATTAAATAGCTATGGAAACCTGCCTTTGAATCCTCGTCATTTCGAAATCGAGGGACTATTAAATTATTACTATTATTACTATTATTATCTTAATACTACTATTATTATTATTAAAAGACGAAGTAAACGATTCGAACGTACTTTTGCAAAGACCCGTGGCACTCAAACGGTTAAAATGGTGGCAATGGACATTAGAATGCCGATCTAAATTAACGATGAAATAGATCGAAGTAAGTTCGGTACTTAGGAGAATTAGATGAACGAGGAGTTTAACGGGACACGTAGAAGAGAAGAAGGTAGAGGGTCCACGTAATCAGCTAACGAAATTTCCATAACTCTCGAAATTGTTTGGGAAGTCACGTTTGCTCGCGGTGAAACTTTCGGATCAGGCCCGTCATTTTCCGCAACTAATTTTATTCCCGCTACGATATTTTCTACGGCGACTTCAACGCGGCCGCGCCGTGCCTGGGTATTACGAATTACCGATTTCAACCGATTCCATCGGATAATCCGTGAAACTTTTCCGGAATAATTGCATCCTTTGACTAAATCAGAGATTAACATTCCGTGAGATTTATTGTATAAAGTTCTAATTACAACATTATTATGGACATTTGTAAGTACTGATTAAAGAAAGAACTCTAATAAGACGGCATATTGTTTTTCTCGGATATTATCGAAAGATATGATTATCATTTTGCAATGAATTATGAGTCACGTTTTGATACCTTCACAAAAAGGTGAGACTTGGATGAGACTTAGGTGTGACTCGATATCTATTAACTTCTTTTTTCCAAACACAAAACGACATGTTTTTTTTCGGTCGGAGATTACCGAAGGCGTCTGGGTCGAGTAAGGGTTGCCCGTTCTAGAGAGTAGGCGTTTCCCATTTCCGGCATACTAGTTTTCATCGAGAAATCGTTGACGAGTGACTCACTCGTTTTTAGCAGTCTACCCGCGACAGAGACGAATAATCGCGGGCCAGCCGGCATTCGAGCCGTTAAAAATTCCACTCGTCACGACAGCTCATTAACGTTTCGCGGAATTCGAGGAGAGTGCTCGAACGCAGAACCACTTTAATGGATCTTATTCTCAGCTTTTTCTTTTATGCCTAACTTTAAGTTCTCGATATACACTTTGTCTTCATTCTACCGTTTACTTTAAAAAACTTGGAATACCAAAACTACCAGGACCCCTTAGACTAACTGGGAGACATTTTCTAAAATCTATGTCTAAAAAAAGGTGCGTTAAGTGGTTAACAGTCAAGTTGATTTTGGCGTATGTCAATTGGCGTAAAAAGAAACTGCAATTGCCGATAAGAACTAGAAATGGGAATCATTATCGTCTCGCAAACTTTCTGGATTTCCGTCGTGGTGATAATTTGGGGTCGAGGAACATATTTCTGGCAGAATCATCAAGAATGTCGGGAATAAACCTCTCGATCGTTTCAGTTCTGGAATGGCGGATTCGCCTTTGCGAAGGGTGATGAGTAGAATAGAAACAAAAAATGGTGGATGCATGAGAGGTATATAAATACACGTCTCGCACAGACGCGTATTTACATGAAATTCCGCTTTTAGGGGCGTAACACAGTAGCGAAAGGAGGACGAAATTGAAGGAAGGGTGAGGTTAAACGATCGGTGAATCGTCGTCGCTACGAAATTATTCACGGTACCCGGCGCTCTCTCTCTCTCTCCCCCTCTCTCTTTACTCCGCTTATCCGTCGAGGATAGTCTCAAAAATATGACGGCTGTTTTTCTTTTCGTCCATCCATCCACCGACCCTTCGGATTCTCACTTTGCCAAGTCCGATCCTCTCGGCTTGCAATTCTTTCCAAACCAAGAGAAAAAAGAGAAACTAAGAAAATCTACGTGCGCGCAACATCTGAAAGTATTCGAAACCGATCGCCATAAGTTTTTGTTGCCGACGGAACCTTTTTACGGTAATAAACTACTGCTGCATGGATTTCGGAGGAATATTCTGTGACGAATAAAATCTTGGTTAAATGGGACATGTATTCGAGAGAATTATTTTCAATGCGACTACTTTCAGGTTGTAGACGAATCATCTGCTACGACTGTACTTTTGATTTAAGGGTTGAAAGAAAATAAAGATTCAGAGACTAATAGAAAAATTGACAAGCTTCAAAATGATACCTCACACATTCACAGTCATAAAATCATTGATAAACAAAACTGCTTCAGAGTATTCTTACTGTAAAATGGGAGATTTCATATGTAACGACTTAATACTTTTAGCTTGTCTGGAAACCGAGTAAAGCTGGTAAATCGGGTACAATTGCAGCGGAGCACTCGTGCCAGCTACGTGACACGTATCTCGACTAATCGGAAACCTAACCTCTCCTCTTTATCTACTCTCCCCTCCCACGGGATACCGCCACCGAGATTAGAGTACTCGTCCCTCGAGGAATATTCAACGGTCACTCGACAAATTCCGGGGAAATCAAATCGTGCGATCACGTCTTCCAGATTCAGCTATTTTCTTTCAATGATTTCATTCAACCCCGTGCCAATTGGCCTTTTAACTCTTCGAGGGTGTAGTGTTATTTCAATTCAACCCTTTGCAGACGTGGATCGACTATTATACGATACTAGTTTTTAATGTTTAAGTAATGAAACCATTAATTCGAACGATTTTATTCAGATATTGACACGAAGTATATCTGCATTATTATTAAATATTAATAACAGATTTATCTATATATTGACTTATCTTATATATTTTGCATGCTCGATAAAAACTGACCTCTTTCAAATCTTTCATAAATTTAAGTATTTAATACAAAATTAATGTAAATTCGGAATTTGCAGGACTTTTAAAATAGTTATATTTCTATGAATATTTCTGGTAATATTAAACAGTGATCATAAATATTAAATGATATATAAATCATTGGCAATATCTTGCTGTTAGAAGAATACATTAACTCGAAGTTGTTTTTCCGTATTTAAGCAAAACATTAAACAAAGAAAATAAAAATCAAATTTGGTTCAGAATAAATCAGGCTTCTTTTTACCTGGATAAACGATCGAAATATTGAAACTATTATATTTTAGATTTTATGCATCGTTATTACGATAATAATACGGCAACAGTTATAGTACAATAATAATAATGCAGTTTTCCTGGATATTCTGGATTCGCGAATGATAAACACTTTTATTCCTGAGGGGGTTGAAACCACCGAAATATATGCACCGGAATTAGTATAATAATAATGCAGTTTTCCCAAATATCCTCGGCTCGTGAATAAAAAACCACCCTCCTTCCCTAAGGGGGTTGGAACCACCGAACTATGCGCGCCGAAATTATTCCCCCGGGAAACACCACAAACGATATCGTTAGTGACGTTGATTTTCGATGGATTTTTTTCCGCGACGAATGAATCGCGAGATCTTTTGTTCGACGTGAACGAAGCAGAAAGATGAAGAAAACCTGGAAGAAAGGTATGAAAGGCAGAGGAAGAATAAAGCAGAAAAAAGAAGGGAGAGAAAAACAGAGTAGAAAGATCGAGATTAGAAAGAATCATCTGCACAAATTTATCTGTCTTTCCTGTTCCTTCAGAGAACAGGAGAACATGGGAATAAATTCCGTCAGGGTTTAAAGGGTTAATAACTCACAGGGTGTCGTCTGAATCCGTCGGTGGTGCAGTTCCCAGAAAAACACCCTCGGGAAAGGCACAGTTCCTTGAAGGAGGACATGGAAGCGTTGTTGGATATAACCGTTCCAGTGTCACTTTGCAAAAATACGGTCAAAAAATGCCAGACAGTAATTGTGGTTCGTGTAATTGTACTTCGTTTACTTCGTCTTTACTCATAAATATCGAGTACGTTTACTTCCCTCTCGTCCCGTTCAATGTGAAGCATCGCACTTCGAACGAACGTACAAACAAATGATATTTATTAAACGTATGGGTTTTCATCGCCTTTTAAAAACTTGAGATGAAAGTTCTCGATCGCGACGTCTGGCATTCAAACGGTGAAATTGCAAGTCCGTAGTAGTACGATGTGATTGGTACTCGTTATTACTTCGCGATCGTTAGCGAGATCTAAGGAACAGATTTCGATAGACGGACGGTAATCGGTTCTTTGATTTCGTGACCGGAAGAAGAGCGCAGGTGTACTGGAAGAGGGAAGAGTGACGGAAAGTAAGAGTCGGTGGTTCTCGAGTGGCCTCGGTTTACGAGTGAAGAGAACTGTATTATTAGAGGTGGCAGTATCCTGTCTCAAAGGGAAGCTGCAATCGGTGCTGAGCTAAACACAGGACGATCACGCGCCGGGTTGAGTATTTATCCTGCCACTTACGTAAACAGGATACATACACAAAGAGAGAGAGAGAGAGAGAGAGAGAGAGAGAGAGAATCGCCAGGATAATTCTCAGCATCCACCGTTGCCTAGAATTGGATTCGAATTAAGCCAATCGCGCTCGCCACTGACGACCCCCGAGATACCGAGAACTATATTCTCTTTTTATCGTCTCTCACCACTTTCACCACTGTTTCTTTCGATCTTATTATCACGCGCAATCACCATTCTTTCTGTCTCCTAGCTAACCGGGGACCTTACTCGATATTAACCGAGCGAATCGGTAAACAAGCGTTGCTCGAATATCGGATCACCGAGAGAGATACGTTTCGTACACCGCCCGACGAAGATACACTTCCGCCAATAAAAGATTCCCGTCGTTGCGAGTACACCTGCGTAATATCGTTTGTGTTTACCGATGGAAAACGGAGGTTAAAGGGAACTAAGGGGACCGACGGGTGATAATGTATTAATATGAAACAGTAGAGTCTGCGATCGATGATTACGGTTTTCTTTCAATCTTTTATTCTCTTCCTTCAATTTTATCATTGTTTTTATACAGCGATTCTATAAGTAAGATGTATTTGTTGTACAGATAAGACTCGTTTTGCGCGATACTTATACAATGCGGGTCCGATATAACGCGATTCCCATAAAACGCGGGTCGGATATAACGCGATTCCCATAAAACGCGGGTCGGATATAACGCGATTCCCATAAAACGCGGTTCAGATATAACGCGATTCAGACATAACGTGATTCCGATTCAACGCGGTTCCCATAGAACGCAGTTTCGATAAAATGCGGTTCCGATAAAACGCGAGTCAGATATAACGCGGTTGCGATATAACGCGATTCGGATACAACGCGGTTCCGATAAAATGCGGTTCCGATAAAACGTGATTCAGATATAACGTGATTCAGATATAACGTGATTCAGATATAACGTGATTCAGATATAACGTGGTTCCGATATAACGCGATTCGGATATAACGGGGTTCTGATACAACGCGGTTCCCACAGAATGCGGTTCCTACAAAACGCGGTTCCCACAGAACGCGGTTTCGATAAAATGCGGTTCCCATAAAACCTGGTTCCGATAAAACGCGGTTCCCACAGAACGCGGTTTCGATAAACTGCGGTTCCCATAAAACCTGGTTCCGATAGAACGCGGTTCCCACAGAACGCGGTTTCGATAAACTGCGGTTCCCATAAAACCTGGTTCCGATAAAACACGGTTCCCACAGAACGCGGTTTCGATAAAATGCGGTTCCCATAAAACCTGGTTCCGATAAAACGCGGTCCAGATATAACGCGGCTCAATACAAAATAACATATCACCGGAGTAACATTTTTCGGGAATCAAACTCCCGTGTTCTGTAATAATCAAGGAGTACGTTGGCTCCAAATAATTTGTCTGTGTCGAGATAAAACATTGGAAAATAACAAAACAAAGAACCAGAGAATATCGAATCAGTGTCGAGAAGATACTAGGAAAATAATTCGAGCGCAAAGGGTTAAGGAATGATATATCCATTTTGCCCGAAAACGATGTCGATCGAGCAACCGATTACGCCCGCCGACATTAAGCCGACTGACTCTATCGGAGAACAAATTCTCCGCCCGAGTGACCGCATATTTAACCGCATCCAACGAGAATTCCACTCGCCAATATTATAACGCAATTTGAAGTTTTCATTTATCCCCTCTATATACATGTATTTATATTGTCCTTCAAATAGACACGAATGAAGAATAAATATCGTTTATTTTTGTTGTTGCAGTATTCTTTCACCTAATATGCCCTTATTTATGATATTAATACAAATTTCTTAAGGCCTTTCTTTTGGAAGAAAAATTGCAAAAACCATCTGGCCGAGAACTTTTGCACGCCACTGTACATTATTATTATTATATATATGAGAGTATAGGAATTTTATTTCTATCGTTTTGGGACCGAAATGTGTCGTATCTAAAAATTCACATTTAAGTAATCCGCGTTCTCGCGTAAAAATAATACCGAAAAGCTTCATCCCTTTCCTCACAAAAAGCCGATTTCTACGTGTTCTCGGAATCATCGTGATGCGCGTTTAACGCGTAGAAACGTTTGCAGTAAATTCGTGGATGCAATGAAAATGGAAGATGAAATCATCGAGAGAGTTTCAGGATTAAATTGACCTTATAAAGGGAAACTAGGAAATGGAGTTCTCAAAGCCGCAGAGAG
Organism: Nysson spinosus; assembly: GCA_910591585.2. Classification (NCBI taxonomy): domain Eukaryota; kingdom Metazoa; phylum Arthropoda; class Insecta; order Hymenoptera; family Crabronidae; genus Nysson; species Nysson spinosus. Next base: position 12,608,991 of record OU342830.1, on the reverse strand, counting down.
AGTACGGAATAACGGGAGAACTCCCAAAAGGAACGAGTCTGTATCACGCGTGGTTATTATAAGTTGAGATTAATTTAGTTAGATCACAGAGTACGGCTAGAATAAATAAAACATATATGAAAATTAACAGTCAAGATGACTAAGTCGCAGACTGCAGGAGAATTCATAACGAGAAATCAAATATTATTAACATTGGTGGATGCGAGTTAATTAGTGAGTTTAATTATGTGCGTTGTGTAGATAAAATATATGTATGTAAGATCTGAAACAGCGCGATTGTATATTCAAATAATTTTATTAAAAACTGCGGACCAATCATTTCAACTGCTTTGGTAGTTCGTGTTAACACAGGTTTCGTACAAATATAAATTGTTTTATAAACAATATCTGTTATATATAAACATAAATTTTGTTGTTATACTTCTTCATCGAGGAATGCGTCGAAAGTGTGCATAAAAATGTTAATCTTGGAGATAGATATATTTCAATGTTATTATATTTATAGAGTTTTTCTATGCTGACGATAAGCAGATAATCAATGATCTGCATGGAATAAATTGATATTAGATATTTATACGTTTCTTGTTCCTTCTGCTCGATCATTTTTGTAACTCTCTGTACAATGAAATGCAAACAGACACCCCAGTGACCCACTACCATATTACTCAAACAAATCGCCCTTTTTTTCCGAGAACCCACCGAACCTTCTCCACCTGCCTCTATTATCCCCGACACTTTCTTTTTCACCTACGTGTTTCCATCGACCTAGAAATAATCGAAACTTCCTTGCGTCATTACGGCGCTGTACGACGATAACCTGGTTCGTTAAGATTATTAAAATCTACTGAAATAATAACCCGCTTAGTCGGGGTACAAATATTTCTATAAGCCGAGGATAATTGTGAATATACGTTTCAACGAAATTGTACTTCCTCGAATTCCAATGATAATAATTTAGATGGAGTTTACTATATTATAATATATAGGGATATTACATATTCTATTATATAGTATATATACATATATATTAATATATGTAAAGGTATAGAGTTATAAATATACACATAGAATTATATATACGTGGACCTTTTTTAACTTCTGTATTTTCTTTCACCGCGTAGAATTATTTCAGCCGATTCGGAATAATTTAATTTAATTTAACTTAATTTAATTGAATTCGATTCAATTCAATTCAATTTAATTTAATTTAATTTAACTTAATTTAAATTCACTTGATTTAATTGAAGGTTTTTTCTTTCATTGTACTCTCCTTACTGTGCTTGTATTTATATTCTATCGAATCTATTTTATTTTTATATTATTTCCCATGTATTTCATATATCGGTATATATAGTATACACACCATTGTAAATAACATATTCATATATAAATTATTATGATATGATAAAAAGACTTGTCTCCAATTATTAATAGAATTATTCGAATACACAACGGCGGTTGTTTGAGATTTCATGTACCTTTATTTTATGTATGATAAAATGATTCACATAATTGAATCCATTAATGAAATAACACTTTTCAGCCATGATTGATATACAAGTAAGTGCAAAAGTGTAATTGCGAGTATAAGTTCGGTAGTTCCAGTGTTAATTACCACGGAATTATTCTGCAAGATATCTGTGCGCGCAATCAAGTATTGTTTTCCGACGACGTTCTTGTTAAGAAGATATTTGCGTGGTTATGGTGCATCATTAACCTTTAAACTTAAGCGAGCACGACGGCTAAGATGGTTATGGTCCCTGGTTCCCTCAGCCAGAGACGAGAAACCACACAGACATCTTCGCCAGGAAACCACGAATATTGCCACTTGTAGCGTTATGCATACAGAACCGGCATTTGCTCCGAGATAATCGTATTAACGTTCTAACTGGCTAACTCACTATTTCGAAGTGTATCCGTTCCCAAAAATCGTGGATTCAATGATAACCAGCCTTTCTTATCATATTAACTAACTACTAATATACTTAAACGAATATATTCGATCTTTCAATTTTTCGACCCGACAAAATGTTTAATTAATTTCTTTCGACACAAAACGGTCTTAAAACATCATTAGGCATCATATACCATCGATTTAGATCATTTAGGATCGAAATTGGCGACTTTGATTTTTTGACGATTTTGGGTCGACCCCTTTTTTGACAAAAAAAATGGTTAATCCACTTCTTTCGACCCTGCATGGTCCTAGAACATCATTAGGCATCATATACCATCGATTTGGACCATTTAGGAGCGAAATTGGCGACTTTGATTTTTTGAGAATTTTTGAAGGTATACCCCTTCACATTTTTTCGATTCTGGATCGACCATTTTTCGGCCAAAAAAATTTTTTAACCGCTTCTTTCGACCCAAAATCGTCCTAGAATATGTTTATACATCATCTACCATCGATTTGGGCCATGTAGGAGCGACTTTGGTGACTTTGAAATTTTGACAATTTTTGAAGGTATACCCCTTCACATTTTTGCGATTTTGGGTCGACCCATTTTTTAACCGGAAAAATTCTTAAACCACTTCTTTCGACCCAAAATCATCCTAGAATATGTTTATACATCATATACCATCGATTTGGACTATCTAGGAGTGATTTTGGCGACTTTCAATTTTTTAGAATTTTTGAAGGTGTACCCCTTCACATTTTTCCGATTTTGGGGCGACCCATTTTTTAACCGGAAAAATTTTTAAACCACTTCTTTCGACCCAAAATCATCCTAGAATATGTTTATACATCATATAGCATGGATTTGGACTATCTAGGAGCGATTTTGGCGACTTTCAATTTTTTAGAATTTTTGAAGGTATACCCCTTCACATTTTTGCGATTTTGGGTCGACCCATTTTTCGACCGGACAACATTTTTAATCTACTTCTTTCGACCCAAAATGGTCTTAGAACATCATTAGGCATCATATACCATCGATATGGACCATTTAGGAGCGAAATTGGCGACTTTAATTTTTTGAAGGGATCCCTTCACATTTTTGCGATTTTGGGTCCACCTATTTTTTGACGAAACCAATTTTTAATCTACTTCTTTTGACCCAAAACGGTCCTAGAACATCATTAGGCATCATATACCATCGATTTGGACCATTTAGGAGCGAAATTGGCGACTTTGATTTTTGACTATTTTTCAAGGTACACGATAAACTTACATCGTAAATCGAGGAAGACCGGTCGCTCCTGATGATAAGAATTGAATGTCGACAAAGAAAAGTTTCCTCAGTTTTTGTCGTACACTGTGTGTTGACAGAGATGACAAAAACCGAGGATTTCAATGAGGCCTTAAGTAGAGTCGGTTAGCGACGATCAATCAATGTATCTTGGCAGTTTGTATCACGAGAACGTTATAGATAATAGAGTCGGGGATTTCGAGTGTCGCGCGACACTCGCTAACAAGATGCATATTCGCACGCCTCTATTCTGACTTCATTCTAAATACCCGGAAGATCGATGACTGCGAATTTCTACACGTGTTGCAAAATGTCGCTGAAAAGATGGGTCGCGCGTCGAATAGTTTAACCTTGTCGAAAAATCAAATCGAGTAGACATACGAGTTCTCGAACAAAGACAAATCGCGATATAATATGTCGAAGAAGAATACATCTTGCATATAATAGACTCCCGTATAACGCGGTTAATATGTTACGCGTTGTATAAAATCGCGTTATCGGAAAACTCCCGTAATTTTATTATACAGCTTGTTATACGAAAGTTAACTGTATCCTTGTCATAAAGATAAAATTCATTAACTAATATTTTCATGTAAGCGAGTTACAAAGATTTTCATACCATTTTTATAACGCAACATTTCAATATTCACCAAAACAAAATATTTGAATATATCATTATAGCATATTTGAAATTTGATTCACTTCGTTACTTTCCGGAGAAAAAATAATTAACTAATCATGAAGTTAGTCGAATCAAATAACAGGATGATTTATTATTACCATAAAATATTTAGCTTATTAAATTATTATATTTCACGAAGAAAATGGGGAAAATACTGTTAATGAATTTTACCAATATAACTATGAAACAATTGTTAAAATATTACTGTACACTTACACACTTATGCACTTGTACGTCTATTTTGTTAATTCACATTATGCAGTAACAAATACGACACGAATTTTAAGGGTTTAATGATAACCACTGATAACTTTGCCAAGAGGCAGCGGAACACGTGTTTCAGGTAGAATGTCCGACCGAGAACTGACACGGCATTCAAGAATACTTCGATTCGTCGACGAAGAAGTTGCGGTGTGAATGTTTTGATTTCGTTCCTTAGCTTCTTGTATTTATTGCCACGCGTAACGTTAGCCAATGACAATGAATACTGGTTTGGGATTCTTGAACTCGAGATAGCGTAGCAGAATAATATTCCAACGAATATTAGATTGGTGAATTATAAGTAATTTAGGATCATTTCATTAATGAATCATTATGAAGGTGAATAGTCATTTACGAATACATCGTGCATTTTGTTTTATTATAAATAATGGATAACTTTAGTATTCTTCGGAGAAGTAAGTAACTGATGATGAAATTAATCGGAACAAATAATCAGGTTATCTATTATTAATGTAAAATGTTTGTCGATGGAAAAGTAACAATTAAAGAATTAAATGTGATTGTCCAATTATCATGATTTTATTATAACTCGCGGTTAAAGATACGATAGTATGAGTATATAGATGTTTACCTTTCCACAAATATCTATTATTAATATAAAATATTCTTCGATGGAGAAGTAAGAATTAAAAAACTAAATGTTAGTCCCCAATTAACATGTTTTTATTATAACTTGCGGTGTAAGATACGATAGGATGACGATATGAATTCGTACCTTTCCTCGAATATTTCGAGAGCAAACCGAAAACCGTGAAATATTAGGAAAACAAGTCAAGGCATTCCGATTGAAAGAGAGAAGGATGTCAGTTCCCTTAGGTGGATCGGAATAGAACTTTTGGAATATTTACAAACGATAAAGTGTATCTCGCCGGGGAACGAAACTAGAAACCGACAGATATCACGGTATAAAAGTATAAATATATCTCGATATACCTTTCGATTTCCCCCTTTTCTCCTCCTTTTCCTCCCCACTTCCTTTTACCCGCGACTTACGTCACCATTGCAAAATCACCATCGCGAAAACGGACCTATATCTCTCGCAAGGAAAAAGGACTCTTCGTTCTCAACAAAAAATCCTGCTAGGGGATGCGGAAAAATAGGCGGACGAATCAACGAAATGTTCAAGGACGTATTACGTGATCGGGGATTACGTTTATCGGATTGGAAGGATGCAGAATTATGTAATGCGCACGGTGGTGAATGTAATAAACTTGCGTGGCAGGTCTGTATAAAATGTGCGTCTCAAATGGCGAGAAACAAGGGGATTATTTATATTATATATAAAGTTCGAATAAAATATCGGGAAATTATTCTAAACTCATATCTCTAAATTTGTTATTCCACCATCTTTTATTATTAATAAGCTATGCCGAAGCAGTATTATTTTGAGACTAAAATTGAATCGAGATTGATGTTAATTTTGTCATTTCTTGAAAGAAATTAATATATATATATATATATTGATATACATATCTATCAGGGGTACCCGAAAGTAATCAATTATTTTTCACATACTCTATGAAACTCCATTTATGTTTTCGTATTAAAAATTTTTCTATTAGATAATCCCTATCGTTATCAATGATCCTTGACCAACGGTCCTCCAAAGCCCTAATTTCCATTTTGGAAAAATCAAGTTCCCAAATTTCGATGCGAAAAAATTCTCCACTCCAGGATTCATTACTTTCCGGAAACCCTAATATTGTATGTACAATGTACATATGTCACTATATCAATGTACCAATATATTTATATATCACTATATTAATATTCCAATATATCTGTATATCACTTATCTATATGATTCAATGTCCCCAATTAATAAAATATATGTATAGATAGTGTAATAAAAGACTATAATATTATTAGTATTATTCGAAACTGTAAAACCGTGTTTGATATTTCGCACGATATTCTACGAGATCCGCCCCCGTTGTCGAATATTTGCAATAAAACATGATTTGATACGAATTCTGATGGATCGCGGGGTAGAAAATAAGATGAGGTATTTACCGATTTCTATTTGAAAGGCATATTTTTGCGGATCTCCGGGTGTGATAAAATAGGAGGCGAGAGGTGTATGGATGGAAGAGACACGATCCCTCCGGGAAAGATGTATGGTGTAAGGTGTCGATGTTGTAGGAGGAAGGTGTTATCAATCAGAGCGAAGACGATGGTTCTGGATGCTGGCTGCTGGATGCTGGGAGTGATGGACGAACAACGGGATTTTCCTCGATGTCCTTCCGTCCATCGGACACACATTATTCTTACCCTACACGAGCACCATCCCCCATCTCCGCCATCTTCCCTTCCTCCCTTCGACCCTTCCACTTTAATCCTCCCACGTGCATTCAAAATCTAACCAAATAAAGTAACAAATATTTCTAGCAACAATTTTGTATTTCTCATCTTCGATTAAATATAATACTCGCCTCACGTTTTCTTCTTAACACGTTGAACTGTTTATTTTCACAATTAATTACATCCTATCAATTGGGAGTCTGACCAGATTTAACTCGACTGGAAAAGTGACTTATACTACTTTCAATATGAAGATCTCAAATGCGCGCATTTATTCAATTTTCGATAAAATATGATTTTCATAGCTCAAGTCGACTTATATCATTTATTTTGTAGAATTGTATACTTATTTATATAATTTAGATTATTAGAGGATTATTAAAAGCGCGTTATTAAAACAAGATCACAGCAAGTGTACGAGTTTCACCCGCCTAATGGCACTTGGAAAATGGCGGTAATCTGTTCGAAAAAAAGTAAATGCGTTAAAGAAAATCTCTCGCGCGATGAGCGTTATTACGTGAATGAGTGTCGCAGGAGGAAGATTTCCCGTGGAAGAAAAGAATAAGTCGAGATTCGTGGTTACCAAGATTCTCGGAGACAAGCAGCCGAGGAGGGTGTCGGAGGTCGAGGGAGGAAAGTTTCTAATTTTTACGACAGCACCGGGGGAGTAGCCATTGCCATATGGCTCGTCGAGCACTCCCAGGGCACACCTTCTAGCCTCCAACCCTCATACAATACCCCTACAACCCCCGTAAAACCCCCATATATCCTCCGAAAAGACCACACCACCGTTGCCCCTCATTTTCCTCCTTGCTCTACGACGAACTACCAAAATCCTGACACTTTCTTTAGCAATTTTACTGTTTAATAAGGCGACAGTCATACGTGGTCTTTTAACAAGTACTCATCTATCTTTAAGTAATTGCTGTTTTTTCCAAATTAAAAATTCTTCTTCTTAAAATTAATAGTAATACTAGTAATACTAGTGAAACTTAGTAATACTAATGAAATAAAACCGGCGATCGGCGATCGTTAACTTCGTTGACTCAAAGGATCTTAAATCGTGAAAATTAAAATTGCCAATATTATATTTAGCATAAGTATATGATAATAACCTATCAATTGACTTTACTAGATTTTACTAGATTTGATAAGTTCTCATCATAAACTAATACCAAAGTATCAATATACAAAAATAATCCGCATGAGATGCTACGCGAAGGGGTTAATTTGAAGAGAAAATTTCGAGAATTCATGTCAAGTGGCTCATCTGGAACAATGTAGATCCGTAACTTGAAAAATGGCATTGCCTTTGTGTTAGGAATAATTGGAAGTATGAGAGAAGAATAATACTTATCGTGCTCGGAACTATCCGGGAAATGGATATTATGCCTTTGAGGTCCCTCGAGCGACAAAACCACGAATGAACCGAATGCACGAGATGAGAAAATCGTTAGTGGAGGAGGACCCTCCATCTTTTTTTGGGAGACAAAGAATCGATTCATGTAGGCTCGACTTACGAAACGATCATGGATTTAGTCTGGTAACGACTGGTGTCGCGAAAAATCTCGAAATACGAGTATAATTGAGCCTCGACACCGCTTAATCTCACGGCATTCGCTTTGGATCGTCGCATTCATTCTGGAATACGCGGAAAACAAAGGAGCAATTTCGACTCACCGATACAATGGGGCCCGGATTTTCCCCGGGACAAAGTCAAATCAACGATTCTCCCTCGTTACCGCAGACTACGGAAGGATGTCGATCCCAACTCCCGACAACTACGACCCACATCTTATGCCCACACATTCCAGTCCTACCAACAACTGCTTTTCATTTATCGATATAGACATACTTCTTTCACGCGCAAATTGCACTTGTCTCGTCGTGTTCCTTGTCTTCTGATCATTTTGTGAAAATCAAAAGTTGTATTACAATTTTAATTATTATGTTGTGCATTATATTATATTGTATTGTATTGTATTGTATTATATTATACACTTGATCCTTGTACAATGCGACTTCGATATCATGCGATTTTTATAACGCGCCCTTTCTCTGAAACCCAACTTCCTCGTTATTATAAAATTGAAAGGAATGATCAAAGATGACATTGCAATTTTATTTCTAATTGCAATATTCTGATGGTATGGGGCTGTATTTCCGCTTCCGGAGTAGGAGAGTTAGTTTTTATCGACGGAATTTTAGATAAGAACAAATACCTAAATTTATTAAAAGAAAATTTTAAAAAAAGTGCAACTCAAATGGGTGTATGTGACAGTTTTAAGTTTTATCAAGACAATGATCCTAAACATAAGGCGAGAATAGTGCAAGAATACTTATTGTACAATTGTCCGAAAGTGCTCCATCCTCCACCACAGTCGCCGGATTTAAATCCAATTGAAAATTTGTGGGACTTATTGGATCGCCAGATTAGAAAGACACCCATAAGAACAAAAGAGGAACTAAAAGCACGACTGACAGAAGAGTGGAGACGTATTCCTCAAAACTTATTAATTAAAATTATTTCAAATATGCCGACGCGTTTAGAGCATGTTCTTAGACAAAAAGGATATCCAACTAAGTACTAAAATAATTATAATTTTGTTAATGTATATTTCTAGCCATGTAATGTTACGTGTCCGAATATTTTTTCGACATCAGTTATTGGCTTAAATTCATTTATGATTTATCATATAGAAAACCATAAGACATAAAGTAATAAATTTTACATATTTGTAAACTAGAATATGTGCTTTAACCCATCATAGACCATAAAATTCGATAACTATATTGGAAATAAGTATACATATAGAGATAGAGCAATAATTTCAGAAGTGGCATGGTGTCCGAATATTAATTCGAGTAACTGTAGACCTCCATGAGAATGTTGAATCGAAACGAATGTTTGCGCACTGAAAATGATATCGTTACATGGGATAATATTTGAATCTAAAAAATATTAGCATAAAGGACTATGGTAACGAGAGGGTGGGAAGAATAGCGACGAAAATAAATAGTGAAAGGAGTGGTTGGTTGCGGAGGAGGTTTGCATAGCAGGATGAAATTCCTGTACGGTCTAATTATCGTAATGTAGGGGTTATTACTTAAAGTAATCCGCTGGCAAAGGTAGGCGGAAAAAAAAGGAGGGAAGGGACGAGAAAAAGAGTAGTTCTCGCGATTCGAATGTATACGTGGATCTGGCGAGTAAACAATGTCCGTGGCGAGTCCCATGCGGCCAAGCCGAATGGAGCCGAGTGAAGACGAGTAACGCCGAGCCAAGCTGAACCGAGGAGAGCCGCAGGAAACTCCATATCGATCAATACCCACGGAATACACTCGAAAGAGGAAAACTTTTAATACGATATACCGGCCACCCCCAACCTGGGGGTTTCCAGAATCACCCTCGAAAATCCATTCCTTCTTTCTCTTCCACGCGATACTTTTCCGCAATTTCGATTCTCGATTATTTTCCGACCCCCTTCCTAGGGAATTATCACCCGATTTATTGTCTCCGAACCCGAAGACAGTTCGATCAACCGATCTCCCCTCAAACTGGAATGATTGGAATTATTGAAATTAAGGTTACTTGCAAACGGAGTAACTTTAATTATGTTATTTGTCTAGTTGGGCCATAAAATTTAGTTGCAAAATATATTCATAATAATAATAAAATTGCTTTAGACTTCTTTCGAAAATAATTTAATTAATGAGCTTAAGAATGTTCGTGGCACACCGGTTGTAAATCACTGATCTATGACAATAGTGTTTAATTATTAGTCAAAGAAATTATGAATTATATCGAATCTTTGGAAGGAAGTTAGATAAAAGAGAACGGTACTCTAAGAGGGTTAATTCGATCCAGTTTCATTCGCTTGCCCTCGAGGAGATTCATTAAAAATGCACGGACTTTTTCATCTTGTCACGGTTCACTTTCGGTGGAAATAATCTTTCCATTTTTCTTCGAATTCCTCGGCGACGTGTACGCCTATACGATCTATTTACATAAGCGGATTTACTGGAGAAGGATGCTTACCATTTCTCCAACACCGTGCGTGTTCATTTCTTTCTCTCGATAGTCGTCCTTAACCCTCCATAACCTAATTTTTTCGTGTCCAACAAGCTTTGTACAATCATAAACTATAAACTTATAACAAGCTTTAGAAAAAGATCGTAATAGATTATTTTGTTTCTCTGATCAAGTTCTGCAATCGCGCAAAATAATGTAAATAGCACTGCGATTTGTGTCTGATGATGCTTTCCACTATAAAATGATATTAGAATAGAGTTAGAGATGAATAAATTATCGTTTCTTTATACATTTTCATGTAAAGAGTTTGAAAAGGAAACATAAGAAGATAACATACGCGAAAGCCTAGCTAAGAGGTTAACGGTGATTTTTGCAAAAATGACTACAATTTGAACTGTCACAGAATCCTCGGATAGTTATATCCCGGAAGGATATCAGGTTCATTATTGCATCTAAATCTTAAGATCGAATATGAGAAAGAAACGTGTTATTCGAGGAATCTTCACCGTAGGTGATGCTGATCGTGAGAGGAAGTCTTTTCTCGATATTTCTCGTTAGGCGGTGCTACGTTACTCGAAAACATAATAGTTCTCTTTCTTTCCCGGGTGGGTCGTTAAGCGTCGTTGAATATCGCAAAGCATTATCGGTGGAGTCGTCTACTACGAACTACTGAAAAAAGGATAGGTATTTCCGTGGAATCGTGGCAATCGGCAGTCACAATTGCGGGAACAAAAGAGGAAAGAGAATTTCTCGTTCGATCTCGGTGACGGAAGTTTCAACGCTCGGAGAATCTAACGAACCAGAGATTCTGCGTACGGGACACGCTTTCGCGAGAATCATGCTGAAGACTGTCTTCAAACTTCTCGCGGCAATTCGATGTTTACGATTTGCATTCGCCAAGAATTGAATTCCGGCGAAGATATTATTTATTATTATTATTATTATCAGTCTAAACAATTAATCTTTTCGAAGTCATTTCTTGGGGGGAAACTAAAAACCGACCGATTTCAAAGGTAACAAAATCTTATTACACCCAGGTGCCAATACAATATGTGTCTGCATGGCAAGAAAATGGTTTAATATTAATGGTAAAATTATAAAATGGGACAAAGGTTTTATATTCTATTTACTTTTAACGTTCATTCTAACGTTTACTTTAAACGTTAGAATGAAGACAAAGCAAGTGATCCCAAACTTATGGCCGGTAGTGTATATCGGTCTTTGAGAAAATATAGTGGCACAGGTAGAGGCAGGAGAGACAGAGGCTCGTCGAGGTATTTTCTATTAAATCCGTAATAAAGCGAGGCATTGGTAGGCAAGAGAATAGTATGGGAACCGTTAAAAGACGAAAAGGCTAATGGAGGGTATAGAGGATCCGAATAAGGAAGGAAATCGCGGTGGAACGATCCCGTGGGATCCAACGAAAAGGGAACGGAGAGGTTCCTCTTCTTCCTCGGGCTACTTCTCTCATTCCGAATCGAAGGAACTCCGAACCGAAGGATGCTTCACCCTCTCTGATATTGATCCGTATTCCATCCACGCGGAACTTTCCTCCTCCCTTACCTCGTCCCCTCCTCCCTTCGAACTCCCTTTCACCGCCTTTCATCCCCCTTTATCCTCTTTCTCATTCACCCTCTCTTTCCAACTTTCTCTCCTACTCTCCGACCGTTCGTCTTTTGGCCCTCGAGCTCCTTTCCTCTCTCTCTCTCTCTCCCTCCCTCCCTCCTCCCTTTATCAGACTCTCTCTCTCTCTTATTCTCTCGGAACGGAGTCACCCTCTTTGAGAAATCTTCTCGGAGCGAAAGGGAACTCGCGCGATTCCGTACTTCGAAAGAAAGTCCATACATTCCCAGGAGGGGATTCCTCGAGGAGATAAAACGAACGAGAGTGGGAGAGAGAGAGAAAGAGAGGATAGCTAGAAAGCGAGGAAAGCGGAGTAAATAGAAAGGATGGAAAGAGAGGTGTAGGAAACATCCGAAAGTATCGGAAAAATAGATAAAGCCAGAGGGAAGAGAGAGATGAATAGAAACTGTGAAAAAGAGAAAGGGAGAAGGTAAGATATTAAGCAGGTAGACAGATGGTTCGATGTACGGAGGCGCGCTGAGATCGGAACAGATCGTAGTAGATAAACAGATAGATGGATGGATAAACAGATGAAAAGTGGAGGGAGTACTGCGCAGTAGAATAGGAGAGTATCCCGGCAGACGACTGGACCGAGGTTTTGCAGCAGCCAAAGAAACGACGAAAGGAAGATGAGATATCGAGGGAAGAGAAATAATCCTTGACTCGATTGAAATTCTACTCCGCAACCATTAGCGATCGCTGACTATTAATCTGATTGAAAGAAATCAGAATAAACTTCGAGATGGGATTGCCAGAAAAAGTCATGTACAAAACGATCGTTGTAAACCAAGTAGAAATGGACCGTTTCGTATCTAACCTATGAAGTACAATGTACTTTCAATAATTCTTCAATCATTCAATCGATATTTCAAATAATCTTCTGGCCTCGAATCTTCGTAATAACATACTTGAATTAACTGACTTAACACCCTTTAATCAGGATCGAAGTATATATACTAATTAATACTAATTCGTTAATATATGAAATTCAGTAATGAATTAAATATTAAGAACGCCTCGCACTCTCAGAGGGTGAAATCTTTCGCATGCGCACAGTAATACGAATCAAATTGCATCACAAGAGGTTAACTAAGACCGAACGTTAAAAAGACTGATTTCACATTGATCATTTTCATCTGATATTAAAGTCCTCGTTCCCGGAAAAGGAACTTGTCATCGTGGAATTTATTCGATAATTTCGACAGACTCTTCCGCGGAGATTTATCTTACTTCGAATGGCAGCAGATATTTTGAAAGAACCTCCTGTATTCCTCGTAAAACCTCTCTCGGGCATTCTCTTAACCGTCCAAGCATACTTTCTTCGCTCGAGATTCTCGGGACATCCTCTCCCTTACGCTTTACACCTTTCTGGGGAAAAACCAGAGTCAAGTATCCTCCGAGTGCCGATAACTTTCGAGCCCCGAGGATTCCAATGCTTCGGGAAAACGATCTAACACGACATTCTCAACTAGAATCCATTTCAACTTACGTAGAGTTACCTTCTTTTCTTTTACTTTGGTTCACGGAACTCAAGATTTTACTTGGATTTTATTTCACGAAATTCATAATTATATTGTAAAATCAGTGGGATTATTAAACCGATTATATTCCACCAACAATATGCCTTCGATTATCTCACTGTTAAAAATTGGTTGATCTATTAGGAAACCGATATTGCATAGTATACAATATATTATAATACAATGTAAATATTGCATTAAAATTGATCGAATTATTAAAACAATTATATTCCTTCATTAGTGTTGGTCTGTTTATTTCTACTGTTAACTGCTATTGCATCCACGAGTCGTATAAAATGTATGGTTCATTTTTTGTTTTTAATGTAATTCTAATACACACATTGTGAATCAACGAAATTATTATTCTTTTTAAGTATCTTTTTTATTTATCCATCGTAAGATTGTGATGTATATGTTGATATACGTCCATAGCTCTGATTCGTCATTTTATCGAGACTCGTCAAAACTTTCGCTTCTTAAACCGTACGAATTACCCGTCGAATTTGAAACCGAGATTTAACTACGTCAAATCGTATTTTACTTAAAAGCGCACGTTGAGACGTTTTCTTTTTATTTATCTATCAATCTCGATTTCCACTCGCTCACGATTCGGGGAGATTCGGGTAGATTCGAGGGTGGTTTATTATCGTCGAGTAGGGTTTTCTATAGGGTTTCTTTCTGCATACGTATCGACATGCTTATCCATTTAAGTGCGTATATCCCGATTGAACGAGGCCCTCACGATGCCCTCTCCGGGAAACCTTTACCCTGTTTATACCCTTTTTTTATGCGACCCGCTCCATTCAACTCCGTGCCCGCTCGCTAAACGATTTTTCTACCGAATTACCAAAGGAAACGCACAAATTCTAACGACCCGATCACGACGAATTAACCCTTTCCACCATTGCATTACATCGATAGAAACTTGAATTAAACGAGATTTACATCATAACACGGAATCCATATCTATTCTGTATCTATAATATTCTATGTAAATATATATTATCTACAACATTCTACATTGATATATATTAGTCGATATTTCCACAAGATATTGCAAGAAGAGACATATCGAAAAGAATTCCAAAGAATTCGGTGCACAAAACTATCGAAGGAAACATGGTAATAAAATATCCAAGTTAGTGGAAAAGTTCCTTATTTCCACCATTTTATTCTACGGTGGGTAGTCGTTGGTCTTTACCGGTGAAAGTATGAGAATTCTAGTTTTCAATATCGCGGTCTTCCAGGTCCAGCTGCCGTAAAAAGACTATACGAGATTGGTGAGTTACACGTGTACAAAATGGTCGAAAATTCTTATTCCACGGAGATACTTCGTCCATTGAACATAAATGTACATATATCCCGTATCCAGTGATATTTTACTGTCCTCCAGAGGGAGGATCCATTGATTATTCGACTTTGGACGGTCCGCAAGGATTACGGACTGAGCTGGCTAAACTTTCGAATAGAAACATCTCGAGTACTATTTTCAATCACGAATGCTACGCCATATAAAAGGAAAATATTATTTTAAACGTAAGACACGATATTAATAATGTCGAATTATATTTTTGTGCCGCTAGATGAATAGGTTTATTTGGCGGGTTTATTTTGAACCTCGAATTGTGTGTCGCAGAAATTATATCCCGATTTTTCATCATCGAAAGTGTGTAGCAAAGAATGTAAATATAATTATATGAATGATTATATTGATGGAATATTAAAATCATAATACTCGATTATAAATCAGAGCATCTTATTTTTAACCTCGAAGTGCGATGCCCGAATTATTTGCACTACGGTTTATCATATGTGAGATAAAAATGAGAGTTAATTAAACAAATGAAATGAACATTAGGTGTTATAATCTAAATATAACAAATGCTAATAAACGTGTAAGCATTTTAATAATAATTAAGGCATAGTCCAGTAGCCTACCTTCTAGAATGTATTAAAAGAAGAATGAAAACCTTAGTTTTCGATTATAAATGAAATCATCGAATATAAAAATCAGGAAGGAACTTCTCCGCGGAAGAAAGGCGGAGTAAAAGCGGAAGGAGAGAGGAGCGTAGAAGCAAATTGAGTTGGTCTCACTTAATTCCCCGGTAATATAAACTTTTCGATTGTCAATGAACCAGACAAGTCCCGGCTTTCTTCCTTTCTTCCTCGGGATTCCATTGAAACGGCCACGTTCGAAATTCGAGAAGAAAACAACCGTCCTGACCCATACATATCCTTCGGAATTGCAAAGTACCGGGGAGTCCAACTCCCCCTTTTCTTACAACTTTCTTCACCCCTTTCACCCCTTTCACTGATCCGTCCCCACCTTTGTCCACGTCCTCCAACCCCTCTCCTCCACGATGAACATCGTGGAATATCGACGGACATAAAAAGAACCGAATCTTTGGAAATATGCTTTTCGAGTAACAAGCGACAAATGAATTATCGCAAAAATGAAGATGGTAAAAAAGGAATTCAAGCACGCGACTGTTCAATTATTTTCAGCAATCATACGTTAATATAATATATGATATTATTGGGTTGTCCAGTAAGTTCAATATTAGGTTTTTAACGAACATTGAAAGGCAATATTTTTATATGTCGATAAATCGACTTTTTATTTATTCAATTATGTATGCACCCCTTTGATGCATAACCTTTCTTCATTTTTCAAGCAAACTTAAAGAATCCAAACTCTCAGAATTTCTCAGATCTTTTTGCCGGAAAACTATTGCAAGTCGGTATGAATTTTTTGGACAACCCAATGTAACATATTACATGTCAGGGGGTTTATGTGTTGATAGGAGTTTGGGTGTAAAAGGGATAAAAATATTCGGTTTCCAGTTATCCGGAGGTGACTAAAGGGTTTAACAATTCGAGGGGGGTGGGGGAGGGCGGTGGGAAAACGTATGTTCCCCAGGATGGGGTGAGAACGAAATCCGATCGAGTGAATTTCAATGAAGAGCTCGCGTATTTTTCCCGAGATGCCGAGAGTACCGAGTACCGATGTTCAATCCGCTTTTAGGCGGTATATCGGAACATTTCACGAGGTGAGGCAAAGTGTGGCAAGAGGCGGGACGAGGCGGGACGGGGGAAGGGTAGGACGAGAGAGGAAAAATGACGTTCGTCGAAAATATAAAGTATCAAATATAGAGAAGTTGCCGTAAGTAGGTGAAAAGGAGAAAGCAAGGAGCGAGCGAGGTTGAATCCCCCGGTGCTTTCCAATTCTTGCTGGTATATGGGTCAGCCTGCTTGTTTTCTTCGAGAATTTCTTGGATGTTTCCACCTCCTTGGTTCGCTGTCTCTTTCGGTTGAATCTAACCGAGTTAGAGGAGAAAAAAAAGCCGAACGCGCATCAACCACTTCGGTCTCACCGAACTTGCGACCGACTTTTTCCACGCGATCCTTAATTTATTTCAATGTTTAGTTCAATATGTAATCCAGTAATTCTGGCTTCCGATGAATAATACTGGAACGATTAATATGGAGATATAAATAGATTACATCTCGGATGATTCTTTAATTTCCTAACAAGCCAAGAAATAATTATCAATCTTTCAATTGAATCTAACCGAGTTATATGAAAAAAGCCGAACGCGCATCAACCACTTTGATCTCACCAAATTTGCGACCAACTTTTTCCACGCGATCTTTAATTTATTTCAATGTTTAGTTGAATATGTAATCCAGTAATTCTGACTTCCGATGAATAATACTCGAAGGATTAATACGAAGATATAAATATATTAGATTTCAGTGGATATTTGAGGTTAGTATTAAGCCGAGCAATAATGATATCTGAAAGGTGCGCGCGCAATGGGTGCGTGCATTATTGGTTTAAAATCCGGGAGAAAGCGTTCTTGGGCTGTCGAGCACTTGAAAAATGACAGGGCGGAGAACCCGGTCGATTTGCAAACGGCTTCTCCAATATATCTTACCGAGAATCGCTACGTAAAAAACCTGCTGAGTCAATGAAACCTCGGGAAATTCGAGGTACTCCTTTCCTTCTCTTTCTCCCTTGAGCTACCTTTTTCTACCTCTTCCTCTCCCTCTCTTTCTCTCTCTCCCTTCCTTCTCTCCTGGTCCCTCGAGTAGCCGACGGGGATGTTTCGCTCGAGTTCCAGAAAATCTTGACACGAAAAGTTGTCGCGAGTACTCTCCTCGAGGCAGAGGAGAGGACCGCGGAATAATAGGTACTCGGCCTTCCCAGAAACTGGCAGCTAAGCCCGATCTTAGACGACAATTTCTTTTCTAATCTTCAAGACGTCGCGCGTTTCTGCCGAGTGCAGTTTTCAGTCTTCAACTTTTGTTGTTCTTTCACGCTAACGACTTTTATTTTCCACGTAATTCTCAACCTCTTTGGACACCTTCCGGTCGACTTCGTCGCTGAACCCTTTTTTTCCCCGCGGAGATTCGTTGTAATGGTATTCTCGTTAGCTCTAATTTCGTAAGTTACGTACATTTCCGATAATCACGTTAAAGTAATTATTAACTCGCATTGAATTCACGAAATATATGAATAAGATTTATGCTGTACAATGCTGCATGATTTATTTATTAATTCTTAAATAATAATAATTAGAGAATCTGCAAAATTGCTGGGGTTATGTCGTTTCTGATATTTCTCGGAGCAGGTGAAATTGTGAAAAGTGTTTTATCCGGCTAATACGAGGATAAATCAACGATAGATCCCCGGTAATTCCGTGGTTGATCGAGTTCACGTAAATCCTATTTATCGTTCGCGAAGCTTGGAGCTTAGAAAAAGCCAGTATATCTTCGGAATCCGAACGTACGTGGAGAGCGAAGGACCGGAAGTACGTAAATCGAAGATAAACAAAGGAGAAATACACTTACTGGTCCGCCTATCGAACGCTAGTAAATGTTTCTATTTTATGTACATTCCATTTACATGTCCTTGCGACAGCATACGAATCGATAAATAATCGTTATATATAATTATATTTGATATATAGTACCATATTATATGATATAAAAAATGCAGAACAATGGTGCTCGCGAGAATGTTAGCTGCATCGATATTTCTAAATAGATCGACACGCGCACGTGGTTTATTATACAGTAAAATTTCCGGGGCTAACAGATCGAGATCAGTGGACCAACTGATCCGCAATCGTACCGGTTTCAGAGAAGGTAGGCATATACATATATTGCCGTCGAGTAGCTACCAAGAGCGAAGCCAATTTCGCTATTGATTGCACCTTGCATCCTCCCGTTCACCACCCTCAACCCCTTTTACCCCACTTTCACCCTCCGAGAGACCGAGAGCCCAAGAACCCACCGCATTGCCCCGACGAACCCATCCCGACTCATCCCGTCCTCCTATCCCATCCATCTCGCCCAATTCTCCTGCTTGGAACCCCTCTCGTACGCCACCCACCTCCCCTTCGACCATTCCACCGTGCCCTTCTGCCCTTCTGCCCTTCCACACCCTTCGCGCGCACCCTGCCATCCGAAATACTGCTTTCCAGTAACCAACCCCCGAAATAACGTCGGCTATTTTTGCGAGGATATCAGCGCGCGTCGACACTCATTGCGGCCCACTTTGACGTCAATTTTCTTAATTAATTCGTCTACGCTCGAACGACCGATCGACCGATCGACCGACCGGGATCCGGAATGCCACTGGGTTACCCTGTCAGCTTACGTACATCGTCTTTTGCAATTATTATCAAATCGAACTACTTTTTATTACCTCGCGGGAACCACTTTCTTAACCTTCCTCTCCACTTAATGCTAATCGAGGGTTTGTCTCGCGATAATACTGGAGGCCTGTATTACGTCTATGTTAGGCCCAAATTATCTCCGAGATTGATACGGTAACCTCGAAAACGGTGTTATTCCCCCGATCGACAATTCAAAAATGATACGGTAATTAATATGTTTCGTACCTTGGAATAATTCCACACGGCCAAGTTTGGGTTAGGTCTGCATTGTGTCTCAAGTTGATAAGGTAACCGCGGTTTGCTTGGCAATCAAGAAATAATAGGATAATTAATATGTTCCGTACTTCGGATCTTTCCAAAAAGCCGAGTTTAGGTTAGGTCTGGATTAAGTCTCACGTTGGTAAAGTAACCATAGATAACTAGTTCTTTCAACGATGGAGAATCAAGAAACGATTTAATGCTTGATAAGTTCACTGTTTCGTAAGAATTGCAAAAGGGCCGAGTTTATGGGTGCAACGTTTAGAATAAGAAGCATCGTTAACAGAGCTTAGTCATAGGCTTAGTCACGGAGATAGTCGGGTGAATATTTGCGAGTTTAGCCCGGATGCGGATTCTATGCGTCACCGTATCTACTATGACTCACCGGGCGTGTATTTTTCTAAAACCGAGTCTTCCGATAATCCATATTCCTGAGCCATCTTTTTAATCCCCGAAATAAAAACAGAATCGGATACAGCATCAAAAGATGAGCAGTCGATTATTCCATAAAATTACAACGACTATTATATATACACTACAAGCTTGTTCAAGGTCCCCTCTTAAATTCTGGGCTCTATTTATGTTGGAGCCACGACAAGAGCCGAAAGCACGAAGAAAGAGGAGGTGAAAGGCGCAACGTTATTTACGTCAACTAATTTCTATGTGGACAATAGATGTTGCGATAAAGAAGCGGGTGGTGGAGTGCGAGAGCCGGTTTACCTTATCACGGCGTCCGGCACCAAAAAATTGATATAAAAAATTGGGGTCTCCTCGGGTAATATACGAGAAAAATGTGCTCCTGAAGGAGTTAAGATTGCCGACCCTCTCGATTCACCCTCTACCCACCCTCTTTCCCTGAAACGACACTCTCCATTTCTTCTGGGACATCGGACGGCACCACGACACTTCTTCCACTTTCGTTACGCCATGATTTTCTTCATTCTTTTCTCCCTGATAAGACGACGGACTTCGTGTAAAATAAGTAATAATCGAGTTTAAATCATTTCGTTATTGAATTCATAAAACGTATATGTACCGTGGATTAATTACTGTGGGACAACTTGTTGCAATCATTTCTCCGCCAAGCTGAAGTTAATTAAATTGTGACACGATATCCGACAAGATATTTTGATTCGTGATAAAATAATTGCCGATGGGAATTGTTATGCTTCGATGTACAAATAGATAATTGGTGATGAGAATTGGTACGTTTGCAATGTACAATGAGATAATTGTTGATGAGAATTGTTATGTCTCGATCTACAACGAGATAATTGTAGACGCGAATTTATGGCTTCGGAGCTTTCGGTATCTCGCAACGTGGAAGCAATGGCGGAACATTCTTCCGAGATCATTTCCATGGCAACTACCGTGGAGAAAAATGATGCGAATCCAGAATTACTTTTCGTTTCGAGCGCGTTTTACGGCAAAATTATGGGATACCCACAGGTAGCGACTGTATATTGGATTCAACTTAATTGTTTCCAAGTGTACAACACAATTCTGATAGTTAAGTGGAATTCATTTGATTAATTATATTCAATATCAATTATTTTTATTTCGTTATTACTTCCAATACCGATTGTAAGTACAATTTGTTTTCTCAAATAGAAATGTTGGAAATGTTTAATAAAACTGTAATTATGAAACTGATCAAAATGATATCAAATTATATGGAATAATATAAAATAGTGAAGTTGAATTCATTTGATTAATTAACTGTTTATTTTAACTGTTTATTTTAACAGTTTAAATTTGGAAAAAAGAACAGGAATTATTATAATGGATTATAGTGACGCTATGGCGGTCGGTGATGTTATTGAAATCAATAGAGAAAGGGTTAAAAGGCAATGATGATCAGCGATTTCGAAACAATCGGGCGAAAGGACGCACGATCCATTACGGCGGCGAATATAATAATAAAAAATCACTTTACAGGAAGCGTGTGAAGGTTGAACACGACATTACGCATCGATGGAATAAATACGTAATTAGCGTGTGATTTGTCAATCTCGTGGCCATCGAAGTGCTAATGTTACAACTAATTATTCGCCGAGCTGCCGCATTGTAAATATTGCATCAATTGGGAATAATGTCGGTGGCATAAATGAATAATAATGAATGTTATGATCCAATAAATGATTGCTTTCTTATTACACTATTTTAATATTCTTAAATCGCATTTTTATGGAAACTCCTAATGAATTGAATTAAACTAAATTTAATATCATATTCAATACTCAATTAAATATCCCAGGATAATTAAATATTCTTAATGTTTTACGACATTTACATACTGTTAATATCCTGTAATATTTAGACATTTTTAATTTTCTAGGATATTTAAATACTTTTACTATTCTAGGAAATCTAGCTATTTTTAATATCCTGACATAAAAAATGGATGCTTTGAATCGCAAGATAGATGGTGGAAAATGAAAAAGATTCAGCGTAGCTCTCGAAATTCGGAACTCGAGTTCGTTTTTATTCGCGGCGTCGGTGTCGGTGGCGCTTTGATTTTTTTTTTCCCCCTTCACTTTGAAATACTTTCATCGCAGCTCTCGCGAATCCCGTTCGTTCTCCTCTCGTCTTGGTATCCCGGTGCTCATAAATCAAGGATGAGTCTAGGCTACATTTAATAGGGGCAAACTTCGACGTTATACCAGGGCTCGAGCACCGCGATGAAACTTGTCAAATGATTATACGTCCCGGATATCGCGTGGAGACACCAAAGAAACCCTTCGCGAAATGCGACTCTCCCTCGAATCGTGCGATTTAACGTCGCATTAATGTCTGCCGCTTAAAAATCTGACATTTGCTTCGTTCACGATAATTCCACCGTCCTTCGTCAATTCGCGGACAATTCCAATAATTAAAGTGACACAAACGATCGATTAATATAATAATATCTTGCTTTAACGAAAGTCTCTGATTAAAAACATCGGGATATAATTTCGGTGAAATTATTCATCCGCTGTTATTATTTTTAATTCGTTATTATTTCCAATACCGATTGTGAGTACAATTTATAATCTCAAATAAAAATGTTGGAAATGTTTAATAGAACTGTAATTATGAAAATGATCAAAATGATATCAAATTATATGGAATAATATAAAATGATTTCAATAAAGAACGATATCATAATAATTTTATTAATATGGTAATAAAAAAAAACCTATCTGGTAAAATGCTTCCTTGGAAATAAAAAGATGTTATTTGATGTTCTAAAGAAATATTTACGTACAAAGAAATAATTTCACGTATATAATTGGAATTCAGCCGACCAAATAACAAGTGTAAGTCTTAATCTGATTTTATAATTCACGCGCAGTCTTTTAAGGAAGAACACCCCTTTTTTGCGATTAAAGCATTGGTTTCGTCTGCCTCTTCGGAGTAAGCTGCAAGAGTGAAAAAAATAATCGAATGCCGGAAGTGAGGAGGTTGCGAATTGAACCCGAGGGATTTTCCATTTACGGGTCCACTCCGTGCTCCGGGCGTCCCATGCCGGCACCGATTACTTTTCCAACCCACTTAATATTAGGATCTTTTCTAACTAAGCCTAGGATCACTGAACCTCTGCTCTTTAATTCCCGCTACATAAATATACCAGATAAATCGAATGGGACATTCAGAATCACATTAAAAAATTAAATTGATCCTCAAACAAAATGATTATTCTTAATATGTCCAATATTATTCCACACACTTGATAATATTCCACGCAATTTAATATTTCTGAAACCCAAAACTTAGTTCTTTAATTCCCACTACAAAAGTACCAGGTAAATCAATAGGACATCCAGAATCTTATTAAAAAATTATATTGATCCTCAAACGTAATTATTCGAATATTATTGAAATTGCATAAGTATTATATATACAATCAAAATATATATATAATTATAATACTACGAGAAATATTCTTGGAATAACTGGCATTCCTTTCCAGTAGATAAAAATGTCTATATTGAGTTTAGTTCGACATAGGACTCGTTGGAACGAAATGTAATGTCGAGGAACATTCGACATAGGATAGCAAAGGGTTAAATATTATTTTCGTCTCGAAATATAGATAAAGAGAGTTCGAGGAAGTTGAAAAGCAGTACGGGAGAGATCGGTATAATGGTTAGCGGGATTTTGCTCGGCCGTCTAGAGAACTCGTCTCGGCAGATAAATCGCATTTCCGGCGGTGGCGGAACGTCCGCGTAATGGATAGCGACTTAAGGAAACGTAAGGTATCAGAATTAAGGACGATCAGCGATCGGTAATGGAATTGAAAGATATTCCTTCGGATATCGAAGAGAATTTAGGTAGATATATCCCTGGAGAGACAGAATAAGTGAGAGAGAGAGCGAGAGAGAAGGGAAGGGAGAGAGATTCGGCGTCCTTATCATCGGCTTCGAGCTAAGCAAGACATTAAGGCGTTTCCCGTCCAACCCCATTCGAACACGACTATCGATCTTTTCCCAGAGATAACCTACCAGACGCAAACCTTCCTTTACATTGAAAATCATTCCTACCCCGGAATCCCACGTGTCTCTTTAACCCTTCGACCGAAACACTCGCATTTCTCTTCTTTCAATTTCATAGAATCCTGCGCGACCACCACATATCGATACACGCACACTTAAAGAACCAACACAAACGAAGCCTTCACTTATTCTTCGACTTTTATATTTCGGATGGAAATTATAGCCACTTTTATGTTTTCTAGAGCAAGCAGTGCGGGAAGTCACCAAACCCTCCAAAAACAACAAAAACAAACTCTTAATTTGTATTATATCTTAACTTATAACATTCATATTCAGTTAGAACAATGAAATTCAGTAAAGAAATAAAACTCAATATATTATTGTAACTATAATTATTATATTTCATATTCTCTATGAAATCAATATTACAGAGTCCAAGAATGTCGTCAAATAAACATCATCCACATTTAACACTGAAATTGTGTCTTTTGCTACCACGTTTACCACTACATATTTGCAATCATTTAAAAAATGGTTAACACGCCGGAAAAAGTGGTCGTTTAACTCCACCGAAAAGAGATACAATTGGTTTATCCCGTGTCTTCGAACACGAGTTACGGAAAGTTTTTTTTCCGAGCCGATTAATCGATCGTCCCTTAAGAGAGGGGAAAAAAGAAGACGAGGGTAGTTTAGCCGGAAGAGAAAAGTTGATTCGTATAGACGTAGGAAAATATCATTCGGCAACGTTGTACGTCTTTCCTTCATTTCGAGAAAAACGGGTGATTTAACAAACCGTTAAGCGATAATATATGAGACAATTACTTGTGCAATTATGTTACGCTTGCAACTATGTTACCAACTATTATAATTGCGAATCCAACATTATCATTATCAATATCGATATCACCATTTACTTTGGATCAAACGAATCAATTTGAAGATTTTGGTTCTTTGAATATCGTAGAATAATATTATATTTTCATATAATATTATATTAGTTTTGTCGTGGTTTCCGAAGTAAGGTTCTGCGCTCGCTTTATTATACAATAATATTAGTCTTAAATAATAGTAGAATATAATATAATCTGATATATAATGTTATTCCATAGTTATTAAACTGTACATTATATATTAGATTATAGATAATTTAGACTTTCCCACGTTTACACAGAAACGGATAAAACGGGATTATCTTCGAATTCTTGAAGTCACTAAAGTAAAATAAAAAATATATCGCTAATATTCGCAAAATTTGCAGTATCTTTAACGTTACGAAAATGATGCAAAGCAATCAATGTCTTTTTTGTGGCGCACAACATGTTAATGGCGGTGCGGTATTAGTTTCATTGGTAAACCTGGTAAACTCGAGAGTTCGGTAAACGTTTTCCAGCACGAAAGGGTATTTAAGTCGAAGGAGAAGAGTTCGAAAGTTTGTTCGGGGAAATCAACTGGGCGGCTAACACTTGCCGGAGCAAAAATGAAAAACTGCTCGAGAGAACGAGAAGAGGGAACACTGGGAAAGGGTAAGAGGAGAAGAGGAAGGAATGAGGGTAAAAGCAGAGAGGACGAGTAAAGAGAGAAGCGAGGAGGGGAAAGAACTTAAACTCGAGGAGGAACTATTCACGACGCGGGAAAAAGGCTACGAGTAGAAGAAAAAAAGACGTGTCACCGTCGGGAAACTATTCGCACCTGAAAGAAGAGAAGTCACCGAGAAAGTGAATAATTTATCCAACGCTCCCTCGGGGAAGCTTCAACCTACGAAAGAGGCTTCGAAAGAGGCTGCGAAAGGCAGAGCGAGTCTACAATACGATAAACTAATCGCAAGATTACAGCCGGTATGATCGAGGCCAACCTCCTCACTCTTCCTCGTTTACGTCGCCCTAAAAAAGCCGCTTTGTAAGCGATACCGGAATTACGGCTGACGGTAACGCGATAAGTAAATTCATAAAAATCAAGTTCTCAGATTACTTAACACTAGAACTACCGAATATATACTCGGTTATACTGACACATTTATTTATATACGAATTATAGCTAGAGATTCAAGAGAAACCAAAGTACAACATTATTTTATGTCAATATTGCATCTTTAACATAAGGATCCAATTAATATTGAAAGATTAATTTGTCTGAGTTTTTATCTATGAAATTACCGGATATATTATACATATAAATATATACAGGAAACTGGACCTTTCAATATTAATTGTCCGCTAATTTCATAGATAAAACTTAAACATTTTTTCATCCTCCTCATTCCCCTTTACCGCATCCGTTCGTAGAATCGTATTATCCGATCTAGAATAATTTACTATAATTGAATAACAATTAACATAATTCAATTTCATATTCTTTATCTGCTCCATATAAACCGTCAAGTTCTTCATCTCTCTCTGATCCTACTTTCATTACTTTGTTTATATTAATACTATTTTGATTTTATTTTCTTCCATATATGATTATCTTCTTTCTAGATTATGTATAAAGGTTAATGAGGTTATGATATTTAGAACGATAGGTAAACAAATCAATCTTGGTATTTAATGTCGGAAATTGTAATATTTGAATGCGTGGCTATCGGAAGAGATCCTTGGGACATCGGAGACCTCGAAGATGTGCACGTGGTCGAAAGTGACATCGGTGCCATTCCGTTACTGGTTGCCAAGTGTAGACTGCGTCCTTCTACGGGAAATTATGGATGAGAGGGGGATGAGAGGGGGGGGGGAGACGAGAGAGGGTTGTATCGGTGGTCGTAGAGAAGGACAAACGAGGAGGAGTGGTTTCGGCGGATGCAAGCGACAGGCTGCAGCTGCATACATGCATCGTTAATATCCATATTGCATTCGTATCAACCGGCACTTCGAGCCACCCAGCTACACTCGCGATTACATTAAGCGAGCGGCTTTTTGCGAAACATCCCTATTACATCGATCTTAAACGTGAAGCCATCGTTTTCGTTCCTCTTCGATGCTACCAAACACGCTATAATTAACATGGAATTTTTCTCGACTACACTGCGATTATTATAAAATTATTATTCTTCTTGATTTAAATAAGCAGGTTCTCCGACATTTACGATTCACCGGTCAAAAATTATAGATTCAAGTATTTGATTAAACTCCAAGACGGAATTATTTGCAGAAATTGTTTGCGGAAAAGGATTTCGCGAAGATGTTGAAATATGATAATCTATCTGATTGCCTGCGTTTATTTGTTATTCTGATAATCAGAGAATATTCCACTCGGATTATGAACATCCGAATTTGCCGATATTCGGATACACCGAGAGCTGCGTTTGACTTATTAATTGATCCATAATTCATCTCCGTCCGAGTTGCGATAATAAACCGGATTATTATAATAACTACAGGTTTATCAAATATTATTATATTACACTGTATATGATAAACTAAGCTTTCAAACTTTTAAACTAAAAATCGTTGCATTAAAAACATTACATATATTTAAAGCCCTAAAAGGCAACAATCTTTTATATGAATATTTTTCATATTTTTCGATTCATATGCAAACCTTTAAATATCTCGAAATATAAAGAGATGGACTTACCATCGAAATATAGTACTACCACTTTCAAAATAAGCCACTCATATCAACATGCTATGTTTCAGTTTTTCATTAAATAGCGTGTCTCTTGTATTATTTACATTTCCGTGTCATATTAATACAGTGGATAGGCTTCGCAACGAAATCCGTTCTGTTGCATCCACGTATTTTGTACTCGAAAAAAGAGGACAGCGCAGGGGGCAGCTGCGCACATACAACGTTAATATCCATATTGAGAGTAGACGCATGATGCACAACGCGCGTCACACGCAACGCTCCTCGCGAAACAACAAACAACGGATAAAATGCGGGAAATGAAAAAAAAAACGCCGAATATCGAGGGACGATACCTCGTCGACTGTTCGTCAACGGAGGAAACGTGAAACTGACGAACTGTCATTAGGAAGATTACTCGAAATTTGACATCCTTTGTTAACCTTCTATTATGTCGTCTCGACATAACGAACCTCGTATAAAGATACCATAAGGTTAACGTAGAAGATGTAATGAAAATTGATAAAAATAAATGAAAATAAAAATTGGAGCGGTACTGCGATCCTAGTTGTACCTGCAGTTATGCACTTTTATAATTAGTCTAATCCAATTTAGCGATATTAATTATTTTACTGTATTTCGTTGTTGTAGAGGTACAATTCATTAACTACATTTTTGTCGGAAAGTTTTTTTATAATTGTTGCTGTAACTTTTTGTTATCCGTCTGTTGGAAAAGCCGTGAATTTTTACCGAATATATAATCAGTTATGCTTATATATTTATTTACATATAAATCATGACTGAAAGATGTAAGTTAATTAATAAATTTAATTATGCACGTTACGTACATAAAATAAAGGTATATAAACTTTCAAGAGACGCGTCGTTGTATATTCGAATAATTTTATTAAAATTTCAGATCAATCACTTTGACTGCTTTGTTAGTTCCAGTATCAACAGAATGAATTCTGCATTAAAATCACTCCAGAAAGCGATGTTAAATATTCGCAAAAATTGATTCTTCAAATCAAAAGAAAACTTGATACGTTGGAATCAAACGTCGGAGAACAAAGTTGCATCAGAATGCACCGCGGATGTGCCAAGAATAGAAAAGACTCGTCACCCGATAAAACCGATAGCCAACCGCGGAACTTCGACTGATAACGCGCGTCCAAAGCCGCTCGATCCACTGGAAATGCCTGACAACATGTTTTCTTTCTAGTCGTTAAACCCTCGTTCTAAATTAAAAGGAACGATTAATTATTCGTTGGATACGTCGGTTCTATTAAAACCATAACGATGTCGCTTAGTAAGAAATCAAGTTTAGATAAGCGGAAATCCCTGATAGGAGACCCGGAATCGTTAGACCCCTCATTTTTGCTTAATCAGTGAGAGTCCGTCTCTGAAACCGGCGAAAAGTCAAAACTCTTAGAATAGGAGGTGGGAGAAGGGGTAAAAGGGGTTGAAAAGGGATGAAATGAGAAGAAAAGAGTCGAGGAACCTGAAAAACTGGAGAAAGGTTTCGGCGGAGTTATTCGTGACGAGAATTTTCCCGAGACTCGGTGAAATTGAAGAAACTCGAGCACGTAGTTACCAGAGAACGAGCCATTCCTCGCTCCACCTTTCTTCCTCGACATCGTTACATCGTTACATCGTTACAATGTTACATCGTTGGATGGATCACGTGGTTAGGCGAGTTCCTCGATATCCTATTCTAGGCTGGTATGCCGGAGACCGACTACTTCCAGGAAATCAGAGAACGCGACTGTAAACAATTGTCTTCTACGCGTAGCTGCGTTAACACCGGAGACACTGGGAGAATAATTAATTCGATATGAACTGGGAGAATAATTAATTTCCTATGAACTGGAAGAATTAAACTGGAAGAATTAATGCGCTATTATTCATTGCGTCTTTGCAAGCCGATTAATGCAATCGTATTTCGAAATTATTAGATGAATACATTGTCCGACGTAAGCTTAAAACTCTTAAGTTGAATCCATTTTAAAACGCATGTAAATGATGGATTTATGATGGACGGAATGTTATGTTGTATTATTAGAATGTTGTAATAATCAATGTCGAGTAATTTATATACATCATTGAAGTATCCGTTTAATTTATCGAGAAATGTACGACGGGAACTAAAGTTAAATTTAATTAACCGAAAATATTGGTGTGCGCCATTTTAAAAAGAATGGGTTTCAAATTTTATTCTAAATTTTCTAACGATTTCAGATAATACATTTTTATTTATTTGAATATAGAATTTGTTTGCTTGTCGAATCAACATATTAATTACTTAATTATTTATACATCAACTAACATAGAATATTTGAATATGATAATAATATCTCATGATGTGTAATGTGATATTAATAATTCATAATGTTGGAATATGTCCTGAAAAAATGTAATAAATACTGTACAGAGAGAGATAAAGTTTAAACTATATTATATATCGTTTTGTCAAATATGAGTGAGCTCGAAGACACCTAATACTCGACGATGTCTTTCAATCTGTTACAGATTGGGCAAACTTTGTAATTCGAGTTTCGTGTTACGTTTCGAGCCGAAACTCCCCGAGCCTGGAGCCCCCAGCACTGCTTTGCAAATGGGTCAAGGCAAGTTCACCCGTTAAGCCTCTAATCGTTAACTTTTCGAAGGATTCTCCTTCTCCTTGGATAGTTTAATTAATATCAATAAACGGAACATTCATGTGTCAAACGTAAGGAGAATAAATATATTTGCTTGGATGAAGTGATACGATTAATCATTTATCGAGTAAGGCGGTGCTAATTGAATCTGCTTAGGAAAAGAGTTGGATAAAACATGTTCAAGACATTTAAACATCTTCGTAGCAATTTTCTTTAATCCGATTAAATCCATGTTTTGGATGTGTTTTTGACCATGTTTTGTTCCAAAATGGTCCTAGAACATCATTAGGCATCGTATACTATCGATTTGGACCATTTAGGACCGAAATTGGCGACTTTAATTTTTTGAGAATTTTTGAAGGTATACCCCTTCACATTTTTGCGAATTTGGGTCGACCCATTTTTTGACCAGAAACAATTTTTAAACCGCTTCTTTCGACCAGAAATCGTTCTAGAATATGTTTACACATCATTTACCTTCGATTTAGGCCATATAGAATTGATTTTGGCGACTTTTAATTTTTGACCATTTTTGAAGGTATACCCCTTCACATTTTTGCGATTTTGGGTCGACCCATTTTTCGATCGAAACAATTTTTAAACCGCTTCTTTCGACCCAAAACGGTCCTAGAATATGTTTATACATCATTCACCGTCGATTTGGGTCGTTTAGAATTGATTTTGGCGACTTTTAATTTTTGACAATTTTTGAAGGTATACCCCTTTACATTTTTTCGACTTGGATTCGACCCATTTTTGACCAATAAAAATTTTGAATGCACTTCTTTCGACCAGAAATCGTCCTAGAATATGTTTATACATCATATACCATCGATTTGGGTCATTTAGAATTGATTTTGGCGACTTTTAATTTTTGACAATTTTTGAAGGTATACCCCTTTACATTTTTTCGACTTGGCTTCAACCCATTTTTGACCAATAAAAATTTTTAAACCGCTTCTTCCGACCCAAAATCACCCTAGAATATGTTTATACATCATATACCATCGATTTGGGTCATTTAGAATTGATTTTGGCGACTTTTAATTTTTGCCCATTTTTGAAGGTTTTTTGAAGGATTTTGGGTCGACCCATTTTTTGACCAGAAACAATTTTTAATCCACTTCTTTCGACCCAAAATGGTCCTAGAACATTATTAGGCATCATATACCATCGATTTTAATCACTTACGAGCGAAATCAGCGACTTTGAAATTTTGATCATTTTTCCAAGTGTAGGAGATATTGAAATATTGATTTCAAACAGACAATACATCCTTAACTCCCACTAAGTATAAAGACTGTGATAGAAATTAGAACACGTCCCTTTTCTAGTTCTAGTAAAATGCCGTCATTATTTTCTTGTGCACTACACAGTCCCGGAGAAACCGCAATTTACAAGAAAACCCAATACCCCGCACAACGTAGAATAGTCTAATTTATTTGTTCAAAGTAAATAGTTCGTAAACTACGGCACGTACCACTTTAAAGAAAGAGAGAGAAGGAGTTAAAGCACAATAGATATTTAGTCCTCGTTGAGTCTTTAGAGGTCTGGTAACGGGTCAATTCTCAAAATTGTTAAACCACTAAATTGCTGTGTAACGTTCCATTAAATCTATGTATTCGAAACATTTTATAACGTAATATATTTAATAACGAAATAAATTATAATATACATATAATAACGCATGTATCATATATATGTTATAATTTATTTTCTAGAATAGCAATAATCTAATATCACGTCAGTAGTTTAATCCATCTGTTTATTACTTTCATAAAATCGACGTATAATAATCGAATTTCTTTAAGAATCAAATGAATAGATCTAACAAAGAAATCGTTTTTCATATTCCTAAATAATTTGAAAAAATAAGTTTCATACCTATGCACAAATATATGTGCCTTTTCTACACCAATGATGGTCCTCCAGTTTTCGCTCACAGCCACAAACACTCGTTTCGAATCAAATACTAGTTAAATATTAATTAGATATTAATTAAAGCTCGCGATTACAAATTGCACGCGAATAATACGAGGGAATAACGTGGTGATTAAATGGGAACAGTAATGCCGATATGTTAACTCACGCTCGAATATTAGCCGACTGCTTATGGTGTCGTGAACTTCGACGCGACGACCTTCCGAGGACACCGTACTCTAACTTCGCAATCAAAACATTTCGGAGAACGATCGCCGCTATTATTAGCCATAAATAGAGAAGGCTAGGCGCGATTCCAAGACTTCCAAGTATTGGATTGTTGGCAACAATAAATGCCGACTACCGAGCACCGAAGAATTGGCAGAATATAAAATTAAGAATGAAAATGTTTCTTATTTCGATATCGAAATAATTCAATATGTCAGCCATTTTATTGATCTGTCAACGCTAATAAATATTAAGTAAAGAATTAAATATTCTATTCGTTACAACAATTCTTTAACAGTGAATGCAAATTGGTAAATTTAATTCAAGTTTATACTCGAATAATTATATATAAATAATTGAATCAGTAATTAAACTAACAATCGACGCAAATAATTGAATACGCATGGAACTTGGAATTAATAAGCTAAGAAACAGTTGGAGGGACGTTTAACCGAGGAGAATTTGTTAAACATGATAATATCGATAATAAAGAAATGGGAGGATCCAATTACGTAATGAATGTAATTCTAATAAAGGGATATCGTAAAATAAATTTGGCGGCGGTGTAATAAAGTTGCGATTAAAAGTGGAATTAAAGAGGAAGTGAGGAAGAGAAGAGTATATCCGGTGGTAAAATCGATACATCAGGAGGATAAGGAGGATAAGGAGGATATGGTGAGACGAGGCTTAATTAACTTAGCCAAGATGATCTCGATTAAGGGACGGTTCAATGGCCCCGGTCCAGCCTACACTCTCCTCTCTCCTCTCCTCACGTGACAACGCCCTACACACTCAAAATTTGCAATATCCTCCGTGATTCAAAATAAAACATACATCTCATCTGAAGCTTTTAACTGACTTGCTACTCGCTCGTTGCTTTAACCCTTTCGCTGTGAATTAAAACGACTATATTCTACGATAAAATGTATAAGAACATGGAGCACAGTCCCACGTCCCAATAGTTTCAATTAGTTCCATTGGAACTTAATCAATGCGGTACTTTTTTGAAAAACGTTCTCACGTTATAAGTTCCGATGAGAACACATAAACAAAGGTTCTTGAAAATCAAACTTTTAGTTTGAATAAAAGAGATTATTAGGTAGCCTATTTCATATAGGACACACTACATATGTATTTGTTTAACTAACTTCATAGAAACATTTGTATATTAAGCCGTTTGTCACGTCGATTTTTGCGTAACTACATGTACAGTAAATATGACACCCGTTTAAGTAAATAAATAAGTAATGCAGATTCAAAATGTGTAATTAATTGCAACTTGCAATGTCAGATTCATTGATCTTGAATAAAGCTGTTTTGCTACTCCATTTCCTGCAAACTGTTCACTTTTCGGTATTTTACATTTGCATCCGCCAACTGGAATCTATGCTAATCAATTGTTAATACTCGAAATGAATATTCAATTGTAGGGGTCGTATGATCCTATTTGTAATTATGATACGTTGCACAGTCGGTTTCATCGTGTTTGGCATTTAAACTAATCGAAGAATGAAGAATAGGAAAGAAAAGAGGAGGAGAAGAAATATGTTGCAAGGGTAGCATATGTGCCCTTAGTCGGGAAATGGCTGGCAAGAAAGAAATAAGGAAAGGATCGGCACTAAAATAGATGGCAATAACTCGCCGAGAATACACGAAAATCGATCGTGAGCAATATCTTTTCCACCCCCGCGATCTCATACTCGATCGGATATCTTCGGGGTAACCTTCCGCGCTTCTTTTTAAGCTCCATCCGACAAAAACTTTCGAAATCCGTTTACTCGAGGAACATGGTCCTCTACGCATTACTGCAACTCCATTAAAGATTTACGCAAAAAACTATATTTGAGGCTACGAGGATCTCTGCTATAATTTAAAGTTAATTTTGATCGTGTTACATGGACACCGTGTTATACGATGCAACTTTATAATCGCACAAAACTGCAGATTCTAGTCCACGCGAATTTTTGGTTTGAAATATAAAATGTTACGATTTTACAATTTACTTAGTTACTTTACAGAAATTGGTTTGCAGAAATTTGTACTTTTTAATTATTTTCTATATATTTATTTTCTATATTGTTCTATATTATAATCACATAGAACTGCAGATTCTTTTCCACACGATTTTTTTATTTGAAATATTAGTCACATTTCAGTTATCCAGGTTCTGGCAAAAAATCCTAAAGACTCACAGTGCGTCATCCGGCGCGAATATGTTAATATATAAATATATTCCCAGATCGACTGGGCCTATTTCTCGTTCATTTTTAGATCTCGATTCTCGGGGTTTCTAGTTCATATTTTACATCATGATACCTTTTGGTTAGTATTTCGAGGATTCCCTTAAAGATGCATGCACTTAACGTTACAAGAGTTGACCTTTGGTCTTCTTGCTATTCTTTTCACGAGGACAACTTTGCACGTTCGACATTTGACTCGGCAGGGTTGAAGGAAGTTCGATTCATCGTCGAAGCGTGCTCTAGTTTCTTTCTTTACCGCTAGGAAGACGATCGCTGGTAGATATCGCTTCTACTTGTCCCATAAATTGATTTTTATCCCTCCAATCAAATTGTTTCCCGGCCAATAATAAATCTCCCGATACCTCTTCCGACTTGCATTTTTCTACCCTCGATCGAGGTATCGTGGTGTACTTCAACGCAAGAGACCTTAACTCCTTACCCATTAACGGAAGTAGGGGGTCAAAGAATCGCTCTATTGATCTCCCACCTAATTATAGCTACTTGACCAATCACCGACCAACAATTATACCGTTAACAAACCGTTTTATCCCGAACGAGAAACTAAAGGAAATATACACCCCGGTTCATAAGTCATGAGACACTCACTAAGTTTTAGGTTTACGTTCAAATTAGCGAAGCATCCGAAATATTAAACAATTAGTTGTTATTTCTATTTTTCTTTATGTTACATATTTCTTTTTTCATGTATTATATTTTTTATGTGCACCAAAAGGCTGATGCCCTAAATAAATTAATAAATAAACGTAGCTATATAAGCTTATTTAAAACATTTTATTTAAAATAACTATAAGCAGATATAAAAAATACGTGGCATTTAGTTTTTTTGAGTACTGCAACACATCGCTGCTTCAATGTTACACTTTCGTTGTTTTTGCTGTGTTTGTAGCATGTTTGTCAATATAACTTTATTTAGCAAAATTCCCCGAATATTTTAACATCTGATCTTCCCAAGATATAGTGACCTACATTGTCACTAAAATATCTATAGTCGAGACTGGATCCTAATATGAATATTTCGATTAAAAATTGAATTGAAATTGCATTTGATATATTCACGATAAATCATTTCGTGACAATATAGTTAACAAGATCTAGTCAAGAAAGGATCGTAATATAGCTTTTATCATTTCGTAAAGTGATACTGTAAACGATCGTATTTATTGATCCACGTATCTGAAATATTCTAGCGTAAGTAAAAAATGGGGAAGGAAAATTTTCAACCGAAAATTAAGAAGATAAACGAGGTAATTGGGTTGTCGGTGTTCCCGGGTAAGTTTGTGGAAATTCGAGCGGAGTATATTGCTTGGACGTAATACAGTCTCGCGATACCAATACCCCGTTTTATATCATAATTTTCTCATCCTTTTAAGATGCCGGTGTGACGAGATCGGCTCATAATAGGATTTCTTCGCGAGGGAAAGATAAGGAAAGATAGTCGACGGCCGTTCTATAAATAGACAACTGACGCTTGAATCTTCCTGAAAGAGAAGGCAGGAAAAAAGCTTTAACCCCTTTATAGCTCCATGTAACTTTGAAGTCACACATTCGTCTATCCGTAAATACGAAATTCCTAACATAACTACACCGCGATTCACTTTTCCACAAAATTATTAATAACCCTCATTACTCTCCCCCATTATAAGTTATCGAAATTAATTCTGCGTCAACTATGAATGTAAATATGAATATTAATTATTGAGTTGGCTGTTTATCGCGATTCTAAAGTTTCATACTTTCTATTACTACATAGAAGACTGTAATAATAATAAATATTATTTAGCAAATCTGTAATTTATGTTCTCTATTATAAATTATTAAATATAATCGTCTATGAATCGTGAGTATCAACACGAATATTAATTATTAAGTTGCCTTCATATCACATGTCTGACGTTCCGCACTTTCTATAACTACGAATAAGAGCACAATAATATTAAATATCATTTAAAGAATGTAGAAATATAGAAGGCGTATGATCATAAATTATGAAGGTAGAAGGGTCTTCCAAGAATCAGTGGACAGTTTTACTGAACAAGATTCCCGAATGGTGGAAGCTGAAAAAACTTGTTTGTATGGAGTTTTTGGCGCAGTGGGTTCGGCGGAGGGGTGGCGTGAGGCGGGGGATGGGGTAGATTGCGATTTAGTTGCGCGATGCCTCTTTTACAATCAACCTTAATGACCCTTTCGGGCAGAAGAGGCTGCAATTAAGTGTGGATTCAATTTGTCGACGTAGCTTCTTCTATCTCGGTTTCTACTTCGAAAGAAACTACCGCGACACTTCGTTGCAGTCAACCGAATTTTTTCAGGCACTGCACGCCAGATTTTCCTACCAAAGACTTCGAACTGTACCATTAGATGTAAAAAACCCTTTCAACGTTTGAAGTAAATTATGCACGGACGTAATCAGCAATTAATTTCTTAACCCTCTTAATTAATTGTATTATTAATCTAACAACTGAAATATCGTTTCCACCGTTTGGAACAGATATATATTGTGCCGATATTTTGGCTTCTTGAAATCATGTAAAAATTTTCACATTTCTTGAGCAGATTTTTTACATTTTATTTGTCGAAAAAATATCGTGATTGATGAAAAAATATTTATTTTTATGTACCAAAGATCATGCTATATTAGTTTCCAATATAAATTCATTTATCAAACAAATATTAAGAAAAATCAACCAGAATTAAAAAACAGAATTTTTCCTAAGAAATAATTAAGTAGCTTCATGAAGGACACGTATATAAAATAATCGTAAATTCATCATTTATCGCGTTATCGTTGTTTCCAAGAAATCGGAGGCTCGTAACGGTACGATTTCCATTTTCGACTAGAGAGAGGGAAGGGGGGGCGGATAAAAGAGGGGGCGGTTAATTAGGCTTCAAGAGAATCGTAATCACCGAAATATCGGCATACCCCGACGGACTGACGGGGTACCGTAAAACCCTACATCTGTATTCCAGTCTCTGTTCTCCCAAAAGAGAACATCCAACCCACCCTTACCAAAATACTGGCTTTATGGAGATACTAGCTAAGTACTTATTACCATCCGATTTTCTCTTAGCATCCCCCTTTCTCTATCCCCGTCGTTCTCTCCTTCTCTCGGGATATCAAGTAATAACGAAAACGCCGCAGACACGACTACCGATCTCGTGGAACTAAAAGGGGGTGGCCGTGAATTTCGGCGTCTCATTACTTTACTCCCTTCTTAGAAATCGAATTTCAAACTAATCAATGGAATTGCATTAGCATAAACCACCCCTTTATTACGAGGCATTCCAGTCGTCCGCGACTTGTAAAATCTCTTCCACCGATATTATCACCTTCCCGTTTACATTATCCGTCTTATTTACCGTTAAGTTCCTCATCGACGTTTACTTTGAGTGGCTACATAAATGGCGAATTATAATGACGCGATACACGAATTGTACTCGAAAATGACTGTAGAAGGGAACAAAAAAAGCAGAGTGAAAGAAT
The DNA here is from genome assembly GCA_910591585.2 of Nysson spinosus. Lineage (NCBI taxonomy): Eukaryota > Metazoa > Arthropoda > Insecta > Hymenoptera > Crabronidae > Nysson > Nysson spinosus. The sequence continues at coordinate 12,570,840 of OU342830.1, read as the reverse complement.
GTGGAAGAAGAGGAGGCGAAAGATCGCAAAGAAAACGAAAGATGATATCGGAAAGGCGAAGAGCAAATGTGGGTCGTGGACGGCTCTCGAAGATGGAGGCGGTGGGGGGTCGGAGGTGGTCCCTCGTTATCGCGAGAGCCGGAATAAATGCTACTCTATGGAAGAAATTACGGGAGACCGAGAAAGTAGAGAAGAGCAGAGTTAAAAGGGAAATGGTTAGAGAAGATGAAAAGCGAAGGAGAAACGAGGAAGGAAAAAGAAGAAAGAGAATGTGACACACTTAGCCGCGAGTAGCGCAACCTTCTGAAACGTTTTTCACCTTTTCGCTGGAGCAAGGCGAGACGAAACTGGCTCTCGAGACCCGCTTCCGTAGACACGGTACCAAACCGCCGCAATTTTATAAGGATCCAACATTTAACGTTCACTTCTCATTAAATCCCATTGTCTCTCGTATGAGCCGTTCACGTACGAAGATTCTACAGGAATTATACTAATTTCGTGAACCAGGTCGAAGCTATTTATATTGAACCTTTGAGTACGAAAAGACATTTGTCAAATAGGTAATAAACATCCATCTTAGAATGCCCACAATAAACTACCATGTGCAACAAGATACCAAAAATGGCAATAGTTTACACATGGAGGATACTAGCTAAATAATTACAGGAAATAAATTTGATTTAACTAAATAATTATAGAAAAGGCGTGTATAAATAAATTGTAAATATTCATCGCATAATTCCCACATTTGACTAGCAACTATATCAAGCTATGAAACAAAATAATAGTCACCTAATTTTTATCCGGAAATAATTCAATGTGAGCTTTAATCAAAGTTTCAATGGGTCACATTTCTACCGGAATAAAGTGATGATAACACTTACGAATAATGGATTGATATTTCTCAAGGTAACACGTTTACGCGCGACACAATTAACGACAAATCCGGCAATCCGTTATCGTTAATTTTTAATCGCGTATTCCGGAGCTCTTTATGGGTTAAATAATCGAGTTAGCCGGATAAAGTGAAATATTTAAAGAACCAAGATAGAAGAGTGAGTTGACTGAGGCGCTTTCGAAGATTGAGGAAGATAGTCGGATAAGCGAGGAAGTTCGTCCTTTGATCTAAAGAGAGTTGGAAAATTAGTGTAAGCGTCGAGAAAAAAGACGGCTGCTCGAGAAAAACGAAGCCCAGTTATTTCATCGAGTACAGACGAGGACGTCGACGATAACGATGTGGAGGATGAAGGGGGTGGCGAGGGAATGGGAGGGGAGAGGACTTAACGGAATGCATAATGAGGTCATTAATTCGTAATAGTAAAGAGGCGGGTGAAGAGTGAAAAAAACAAGAGTCACGTGTTAAATTGAAGCACGTATCGCGGCTAGAAAGCGAGGGTTCATAAATCAAGCGTAGATTTCCCGAGTAAAAAGACCAGACGGGGAACAAAAGGGTGCAATATACTTGCCGCGATTCGGCGTCTCTTTGACCGCGGGCAAAGCGAAACCGCCGACTCTTGAAAAATTGGAGTTCCAGTGGGAGTTTCAGGAGAGGCAGCGGGTAAGGAGGGAGAGGTAGAAAATGAGGAAGTACAGAGAGAGAGAGAGGGGCTTTTAATAAGCGACTTCGCGGTGCCAGTTTATAAAGCGACTCTGGTCGAGCCAAACCGAGCTCTATGTACACTCTCCTGCTACTACTCCGACATAGAAAAACTGTGTACCGATTTACTCAACTTTTAATAAAGGAAGACTTTCGTATATAATAATAACACGACCGTATTATATTCTACTTCGTACAAGTAAATTAAATATCTCGTCTCATATTACTTAGTCGTGGCAAAATTAAGAATTATTATCAATACTGTCGGGCATAAGCTTTCGCGAATAAACCGAATATCCTGCGTTACGTTACTTAGTTCTGGGAAAATGAAGGGTTAAAATCGATATGTTACTTAAAGGTGAAATAATTGCTATTAGTTAGGCGACGTTACTTGACGTGAGGAGAATGGTTTCGCGAGAGTGCGCGTGAATCGCAAAAGCATTTTTGATAAACGCAAAACGTCAATAAGGTATCGAACATCGTCGATCGAGAGACAGGGCAGAAGGCCGTTCTATGCTCGGCGGACGGCAATATCGATGAAACGGACGCAAGAGTAGCGTCATTGGAAATAGTTTTGACGGGCGTTGAATGAGCCGTTCCATTGACTTGTAAGTGGCCAGTTTGTATGCACCGTTTATTGCATCGCCAGGAGGGAAATAATCATCGATTAATTCGTTTTCCGGCAAAGTGCCACTTTTCAGAGCACGCGATCTCCGCAAACTAGTATAATGGCTCTTGTTAATGGCTCGTTTATCGACAACTGACCCTTACCATTAAGTAAATCTATTCGTTTCCATCGAACTTGACCTATCGCCTTTCTTATTTCTACTTAAACGTATCTCTACGTCCTTCCACACAAAAACGCAGGTTCTTCATAGATTCGACTCATCGTACGACTATTTCGGGTTGCGTTCTTAGGCGGAAAGACGTAGTACCGATACCAATAATAAATGACGGTTCATGTTTGTTTCGTGAAGTTGGTGGTGGTCTTACCTTGCAATGGGTGCAGTTGTGGATCACCGAGTATGGCTGAGCGCAATCGTATCGAGACAACACTTCTTCGAATTCGCAGTGTAGTCTGCCCGCCAAGGCGTTGACGAGCAACAGCTTGTCCAGGGCATCGGCGCACTTCCGGCCGCCGTTTAGCACGTCCTCGAGCGGACCACCCTTGCCGGGTGCCAGGGCGTTGACCACCGCGTGTTCGCAGCAGTGCCGCAGACGCAACCCACTCATGAACCAATATCGATTCTCCCTCGGGGTTAAAAAACTTCGCGTACTGGCCCGGCCAAAATCGTCCCGACAGATGTCCCTCTTATGCGACTCCTCGAGATAAAAAAGGCACTGTTCCGGAGCCGTCTGTACGTCTTCGACTTTTCCCCGATCGCTCTTCCTCACGTTCTCGCGGATCTCGGTACCAGTCTCCTCCCCTCTCATTTTGTTCCTTATCGAACTCCAACTTGGTCTCTCATACTCGCTATTCTCCATTTTCTCGATTACCTCGTGGAATCCGGTATCGTCACCGGTCCCACGTGATCTTGAGACGCAAGGCAGAGGACAGTTCTTGGAAACCTCCGGTGGACCGCAACTACCCTGTAAATCGGCCGGCGCTGGGCCCGCCAGATCGCAGGCCGATAACCAAGGATTTATTTGGTTCACCTCCCAACTGTATTCGTTGTAAGGATGCACCACATCGAGATCGGGAAGACTCTGCACCTCCTGATCATGCTCGACCTCCTGCTCCTGCTGCTGATCCTGTTGCTGATCCAATTGCTGATCGTCCTGGCTGTGACCATGATAACCATTACCATCGCTACCGTGATCACTACTCTGAACGTATCGTTGTTGCTGCTGCTGCTGATGGTTCTGCTGTTGTTGCACTTGCTGTTGCTGCTGTTGCACGACACTCGAAGATAAAAACGACGAGAATTGCGACGATGTAGTATTACGTTGCGTAAAATTTTCGGCGTGGGCAAACAGTGGCTTTCGCGCGAAGGCCGAAGTAAACTGTTCCGAAGGATTCGTCGAGCACAATAACGGCCAAGCCAATAAATACAGTATAAAGAGCAATCCGTATCTCCCACCGCACCAACGTAATCTCTTCCTTGGTCCGTTGGTCTCGATTGCAAGTTTTCCAATTTCGCACCTTTCACTCGATCTTTTTCTTCTCCTAGTAATTGGCTTTTGGAATCGGGCAGTGTTATCGTTAGATCTTCCATTCTCCTTTTCCTTTTCCTTTTCGATAGATTTCGTTTCAACCAGTCTCTTTCCTGACCATAAGTGAAACGAGTCATCCTCTTCTTCGGATGCATCTCGGTAAGTCGCGTCCAAGTTGCATCGAAACACATCTCGCGCACGGTACTCGCGTTCAGCGGACAACACGACCTTTTTTGCGCGATTCTTCGCCTCGCGTATGACCGCTGATGTTTCCAAGAAACTTTGGCGGACATCGGTACCTTGATCGCATCCGTCGTCGCCGTTTTCATCATCGTTGTAGGCAGTGTAAGCAAGTACATCGACAGAAGGTATGCTCGAGGTAGCCGCGGTTGAAATTCGGGACAAGTCCGAAGGACTATCGTGACCCACGTGCCCTCCTTGAAGAAACGTATCTCGTGCCAAGTTATCTTCTCTCTCGAATCCCCCGCTTCTCCCGTTTCCACCGTTTGCCGTTTCACGTGAAGACCATGGAATCCGTGTTTGCGGTGTCGAGTAGAGACGTTTAACGGCGGTGCTATCAAAGAGGGACACTCGCAACAAAGAGGTCCAAATAACGTAATCCTGATTTTCGTCGTGGTTATCGTGATCGTCATCGCAGTCGTCATCGAGACGGCATGACTGTGGATCCCTGTGTTGCTCACCCTCGAAAATTGGCGTGAGTGAGTAAGTGCGCGGGCGCACGGCGTCGCCGCGGGAAATAGAACGACGGGGGACGCGAAAGGCAGTGGCATTTCTAGCTTCGGGCCCGTCCTCGTGGGCTCCGAGATAAGGTCGCGCGATACGGAGAATACCTGTATGCTGTTTCCGCGTGTTCGAATAGAATCCACGAAATTCATGCAGTTTCGATACAATCTTGATGCTCCCAATGTCGGTGGACGACCGACGACAACGGATAGACAAACGTCGCCGGAAGCCGTGAGAACCGGAAATCGACGAAGACGGGTAAACGGCACGAAAGTAATGTACGGATAGGCAATTATTGCGTCGAGTATGAAGAAACGACACCGATGACAACGACTCTTGATCTTCTCTTTTCCTCCTGCTGTTCTCGTCCGTCGGCGTGGGTGGTCCCGTGAATCCGGGCGGATCGAACCGCATGGGCACGAGATCGGGGACGCTAACGTCCCCGCTTCTTCTTCGTCGTCGTCGTGGTTGTCGTTGACGTCGTTCTCGACGATTCGTTCTCGTAAGCAATCTTCTCGTTCTTCCGGCGCGTAGCTGGAAGATCTGCTGCTTTTCTTGGCAACAGACGTGCCGATGCGTCGACGGCGTTGCCGACGTCGACGCCGAGGACGATCGTGACTGTTGTTCCTGGTGATGATCGCGTGTAAATAATCCGTGGTGCGGTCGCTTGCGTCGGGCTGCAGGAGGCCCCGCATCGCTGCCACCAAGGCTCGAGCCCGCCTTTCGCTTCTCGCGTACGCGTTTCGAGTCCCCGTTTTCTTCGTTTCTGATCGCCGCAGCCGCCGCCGCCTCCTCTTCTTCTTGCAACGAACTTCCGATTACCTTTCTCGATGCACTCGAAACGAGCCACCGATTTCGATCCTTTAAACACCGAATTCCGCGCCGAATGTCCGAGGTTCGTTCCTTCTGTTGCGAGCGGCACGGACACCTCCACCGTGGAGCACAACCACCACAAGAACCACCACGTATTTCGGTGGATAGACGCTTTCCAAATATAAACGCGACTCGCACTTTGCGTAAGTTTCCTCGAATTGTCCGTATTTCGTGGGATTTCCACGCAGTAGCCGATAACACCCTTCTCCGTGGATGAAGTAGTCCCGAAACAAACCACGATGGATCCAACACCTTTCCCCTGATAACCGGTGCACTCTTTCTCAGCTGTTGCTCTACGAGTCCGTACCCCGACGCGATACCCTGTAGTCGGCCACGAGACGACGATCGGTTCTCCTTCGATCGTGATTCTTTCCGTGAGCAACCACTCACCGGAGTATCCTTCCTTAACGATGTCAGCCCCGCTCGTAGGTAACCCGGTCCCGATAGCCAGGTAGTTGCCCGAACGGGCCGGGATAGCGGGGCCCTTAGAAGTTCCCCTGGAGCAGGATACCTCGGCAAAGGGCGAAGAGCCTCGCTGTTCTGACAAACGTGTCCACGGATAAATCGGATAAACCGTTCGCGGTAAAGAGGACGCGTGCGAGACCGCCTTGCGGTAACGACAACGGCAACGATTCCACCGAGGGTAACTCGGTCGCCAGAAACCACTCGGGGCACCGGTGTCCTTGCTCCACCACTTTCGCCTCTTCTTCCTCCCACGCCACCTGCACCAGCTGCTCTCGCTGTTGCTGTTGCTCTTGCTCTTGCACTCGCTGCTGCACCGGCTTTTGATAGGAACGAAGAAGGACTTCGTCGTCCTCTTCCTCGTGGCAGGTGTGCGCCACTTCCGAAGCAGCAGCGCGACGACGCCGGTGACGGCAGTTCTCGACGCGAACGACCACGACGACGGCGACGACGATAACGACGGCGGCGGCGGCGACGACGCGCGTACCGAGTACCTTTGAGACCGGCGAAAGTACCTGGACACCGTAGTCCCCCTGCCGAGGCTCACGAGCTCCGAATACAGGGCACCGAGGTTCATGCTGCATCCTGAACGCCCGGCTAAGCACCCTTTCGCTCGCACTCCTTGGTCGTCGTCGCCGATGATCACGGTTGACGCCGGCACGGCAGCACGTACCACCGCGCCGACGAGCACGACAACCACAAAGACGACGAAGACGATAAAGATGACAAAGATGACAAAGACGACACCGACGACGTCGACAACGCCGACGACGACGACGACGTTGATCGTCTCGACGATCTATGCCACGGTCCTCCTTGCCCTCGAGACTTCATGGACACACCCCGAGAAAGTAGAGGCGGCCAGTGGAGCACCCACTTTCTTCGACTCGTCCTCTCTCGGAACCCTCCGCACGCACTTTTCCTCTTATCTCTCCACTCGAAAACCCTCGTTATTGTCCTAACTTCACGATGTACACGACCTTCTTTCGAATCATCCACGGAAACTCGAGAACGGGACGGCGCTATTCCCCGTAAAAGGAAAAAGTGAGGTTATGGCGCTACTACCCCCAAAACGGTGGTAGCACGCATCAAGATGCGCGCGCGCGCTCGCTCGCTCGCGGACGGCACCCCTGCTCCGTTACGGCGACCCTCTGGACGGTAGACGGAGAATAGACTCCCGGATTCTTCCATTCCGCGAACGACCCTTTGATCCTTTTTACTCTCTTTCTATTCCCCGTCCCACAGGCACACCTTTTTACTGCGAATTATCCATAAAAGGTGTCTTCACGTTCGCTGTCACTCGACGATTCCACTCTTACTCGCGGCACGCGCCAACGGCGCGATGCACGGATCCGGATGGTACGTCCGGAAGATCTTCGTATCCTTGATCCTCCGAATTATTCGTTCCTCACTGATTTCGTTCGATACACGCTGTCACATTGTCACCGAGATGGAAAGAACGCGTAGCTCGATGAATCACGATGTTCTTACTTTTCTAGCTGATACACCCCGTAATACGCCTAGTAATATCCACACGCGCGGTCCAATTCCGTGTCCGCGCGTCACCGATAAATCCAAATTTCCAAGAGACACACGCGTGTATTTCACCGTGACATTTTGCCGTAGAGACACGCGAAAATCCAAGGCGCTACGAGGAGAACCCTCGCGATAAGGGGTTCGCGTTAAGGGGTGTGCGACGATACGACGCGACGACGGAGAGGGGCAGGATGGCGTTCGCGACGTTCGAGGAGAGGCACGGCGAATCCACTTTTCGCGCCCCTAAACGGCCGATGTTGGAGTGACTGCGATGGCGCGGCCACGTTCAAACGTTCCGACGTTTCGATCGTCGTGGCGGTCCAGCCGAGTATAGAATCGGATAGGGTGTCAGTGGGAGAAACGACGATCAAAACGGAGGAGATCGTCCCCGGAACGCGAATCCAGGCCCTACTTTCTTCCTCCCTTAAATTCTATATCAGAGGCCGTTCGTAGTTTGCACTGGGCAAGGAGGGCCCTGGAAACACAAAGGCACGCAACACATATACACTAAAAGTAAGGGGGAGGGGGGGCCTCACGGATCGTCGCGCGAAACACCGAGCCCGTAGCCGCACCAGGCACTGCACGCGTTTCAGATGCCGACGTATCCAAACGTCCCCCTTCGAGAGACGTCGAAAACTTCCTCGGTGCGCCTTCGCTCCCTCGAACTCTTCTCCTCTCGGCATTCGCGTGCTTATGCGCATACGCGCACACGCGACCTCTTTCCCTCCCTCTAGCTAGTCCCCCCTCTAATACACCCTCGATCATCCCCCTCTTTTCATTCCCCTTGCATCCTACACCACCTCCTAGCTCTTTATTTGCGCTTCGCTGCTCTGCCACCTCCCTCGCCGATTCTTTCTTCCTCTAGCAACCACCTCACCCCTTAGAGATCTCCCTTTCTATCTCGAAGTGGTGCGCTATACTCGCGACAGCTATAATCTCGGGCGGATCGCTCCTGAGAAAGGAGCCTGCGCACTCCTCGTCCCTCTCTTTTCGCTCACTCCCTCCCAGGGGATGCGATTTACAGGGCGGATTCTTTTTCCTCGCAGGAATCGAGAGTCACGCCACCTGCCCTGGACCATTAGGAGAGGATCATTTGTTCGGTTAAAAATTGCGTACGAACAGCGAAACGATATCCGTACGAGTATTAAAACGGGGAACGAGTTCTCGAGGCACCACCGGCCACGTTTTGTTTCTTTGTTACGCATCCACGTACGGAACCCCTCTTTGAAGCTATCAGGACGGAATGAGATCCGCCATATTCCCGTTGTTCCTCGTCCAGGGTAGCTACCAAAGCCACCACCCCGTTATCCTCTCGTTTCCACTACCTTTATACCTTTCCTTCCTTTCCCGTGCCCCGCCGACTACCCTCGCCTTTCGTACTACCCGCTTCGACACCCTTGCCGTTCCTGCCCTATCCGAATTTCGCTCATTCTCCTTCTATCTCTCTACCATCTTTACGCGAACCTTCTTCGTCCTCTCGGTCTCGTCTGCGCGGCTCTCTCTACGCTTCTCTTCGAGAGAAACGAGAGTATACAGACGGTGATTGCCTTCTGGCCCACGCAGAGCGCCGTCATCACCGACGTCCACCGAGTGTTCCTACACTTTTCCTCGTTCTCTCTCTGGAACGGGGTGCCCTCAAATCCCACACCGGTACCCTCGAACGATCCCCACCGAGTTTCCCTCGATTCTCACGAAAGCCTCTTTTCCCACCACTACTACCTCCACCACGTTCCTTCGACTCGCACGCTAGTGCTCTCTTCTTACTCGAGTCGTACCTACATATCTTCTCGTTCTCACTCATTCCTACATAAAAAATCGGCCGAGCACGAAAGGACTCAATTCGACTAGCAGACTGGTATGGATTTGTGCTCGTTCCAAGCGATTCGAACGTTTCCGAACGACCTGAATATCGGCGGGATAGGTCCGCATGCCACGAGCACCGCGTGGTTATATGCTGCGACTTCGATCGGCCTTCGAGGTCGAGAGCTGTGAGAGAGCCTTCGAGAGAGCCTCTGAGAGAGAGAATGAGAGCCGCGAGGGATCGAAGTACCTCCGAGGCTGACTTCACGCCTCGTCCCTCCCACGGGCTTGCTTAATAGCACTACCAGACAATGTAAATCGTTACATTTTCAAAGTGCAGACACATAAGCAGACTAATTGTACCACGTATATCTTGTCATCTGGCATAAACAGACCTTCGCGGATGCGGACTTCCTACAAGTCAATGTTGCGTCCATTCAACTCCGCCGTTCTAATCCACTTCCATATCTCTCCTCTTCGTTACTCTATTTTTATCACTGAAATTTATACCGCTTCTTAAACGATGCTGAATATCGCAGTATTAAAATCCCTCGTATGAGGGAAATATATCGTATTATTATACGAATAATTAGTCAAACTACACACGGAAATGCAAAAGAACAGGATACTGTGTCGTGTCGAAAAACTTGGTTTCGATACGCGGTAACGTATATAATTCTTGGAGACTAGTTGCATATCTTCGTGACAAGAGTAAAAAGAATATATCGTATAAAAAGCGGTAGATATACCGAGATATACCGATATATCATCGATGGGACGTATATCGGGAAATCTGGGGAAACGGTGGAATTAAGGGCACGCGGTTAGCAGTGGCACGGTGGAAAAACAGCTGCTCAGTTTGGCGACGCAGCTTGCACGCGTGAAAGTACCAGTTGATGGTTGAGGGGGTGGGATGTCGAGGCCTCCTAGTGCAAAGGCCGAGATTTAAATGCTCTCCCAATACACTCACACGCAACCATGACACTCGTACCACTATCGAGAACTATAACCTACCTTGACACTTCTCGCATTTCCGTTTCGCCTCCATCTGTTGTTACTCCAATTTCGAACCAAAACTTACAACTACTTGCTGCGGTGTCTGCACTGTCTAAACCTAATGTAATTTGTACAGTCGCAGCAAAAGATTTGTTCACATTGTGATGTTAGCACCGGACGACTACATTTTCCGTTTAATTCAGAAATCTTAAAAATCATTTAAACAAAGAATGTCTTTGTGAAAGTATTTCCTGCAACTATCTTCAGATTGTAATCGAATATAAATTTGAAGTATGGGACGATAACTGAAATAATTAAATTAAATATCAATTTTAGAACGATATTTAAGTATTTGTCGGTCGAAATGCATTCATCTTTGTAGTCTGAGAACAATGAAATCAGTAAACAGTGTGAGAAAAATATAAGAGAGATGGTAAGTTTATGTAAGTTGATGTAATTACGGAAACTAGTTGGATGTCTGGAAAAGAGGATAGGGCCCGGGTCGATGGTAAAAGCGGTTACGAGGGTAGCCTTGCAGATTTGCAAAATGTTGTCAATGGAGCAACTCGGGCCACCCTCCAAAAGTACGTGATGCTGATGCGACAATTTAGCCCGAATGCTTCGAATGCGCATGATCCGTGCCGGTACTGAAACATGTAATTATGTTTCACCTTCAAGCATGTCTTAAATACAACAATTATATCTAATTAACGGTGACCCTGAACACTCATAATCATACTTTATAATCGTCATTTTAATTTTCTGCAAATAAAGTGACATGAGTATGATACAAAGTGGCACGCCTAATGATTATCGATCATTTATCAGTGAGCATAAATCTCAACCAATAACGAATTTAACGGTATTTTTTACTAAACAGTCTTCATTTTAACAAACATTCTATTGTTCACGTAATATGCCTCTCAAATCTCGTATGATATTACGACTGATTATTATATCAAGATTTACAAAAGATACGGGAAACATAGCCACCTTCAGACTGCAAAGAAATCATTTGACGCGAGTGTACGCGGCGCGCATTCCTACGCAGCCAGCGATGGGATCCCGTTGGTTCCGACGAGGACGTTGTGTGTTGCGTGTACCCACTCTCTTTCCATCCCTCTCGAAAACATCCCACCCTCCAGCCGTCAGGGGGATGAAAATAGGATCGCGCATGTCCACGGAAGGACGAAGGGAAATTTTCGCGAATCGATATTCCGCGAGCAGCTGCAACGGTAGCGGTAACAGCAGCAACGGGTTAGTCACGCGGACGGCCAGCCTATTTGATATTGTTACTCTTCGACTATCTGCGGCTAACCCGTAATCCACCCCCACACGAAGAACTCCTTCTTTTCCTATTTCTCCCTTTTTCCTTCTCTTTTCAATTGCTCCCCCCCCCCCCGATTCTCTTTCTACTTTATTCACCAACGGGACACCGTTCTCCGTAGAGTCAGGATATCAACATAATAGTCTTGAAAATCTTGGACTTAAATAGTCGATGATAAATGATATGGAGAATTGGCGGACTTAAAAATGGGTCGAAACTTAACTCCATATTTACACGTTACACTAATATGTCTCGTAACAAAGGTAACCCTTGTACTAGCCACGCGGTTGACGTGTTCAGGGGTAATAAATCATGGCATCACGCCGAACATTCCCGGGTCCTAATCAGTCGAGTCATCCTGCAAAATCATACCGCGAATCATCATCGTGATAACGTATCTCGCATCGATTCATGTCCTTCGTTCACGAGTGCGATCGACGAGGATGTGATTCGAAAGTGCTCGCGGGAAATGGATCGTCGGGATAATTAATATTAATTCTTGCCGATAAATCATTAATGGTAAATAAACGAATGGTACAATGATTAGGCGATGATTACGTAATTAGTGGGTCGGTGGATTATTGGAGTAACGTCGGCGATTGATTGAGATGCACGGATTGGAGTGGCGTGGCAATAGTCAGAAATTCAGTCGGAGACCGTTCTTGATTTCATGGCCCGTTTATATGAAAAAGATGCGAGGAGGGTTGACACGCTGAGAGAGAGAGAGAAAGAGAGAGAGAAAAAGGGGTGGAAGAAGGTACGACAGAGATGGCAGACAGGAAGGAGAATAAGAACGAAGCGGAGGAAGTTGGGGAATGTTGGGAAAAGTAGACGGGTGCAAAAGAACAAGGTGGAGTAGTATGGCGGGAAGAGGAAGGATGAGAGAATCGGGATGGCAGCGATAGCGAAGGTGGAGAGGACGACCTCGGTTGTCGGGAAATTCGAGTGCACGAACTTAAAACCGGAACCCATCCAACGTGACCACCGTGTCTAGTTCGAGACATTCACTTGCAAAGAGTATACTCGAAGCTTTATTATCCACATTGGCGATTAGCAACTTGCAGCATTGTTGTCGAATGCTCTCTCGTGTGCCTTATCGTAAACCGATAGTAAAACCACAAAGAACACTAAGTGAACTAAATAAAGTTTCCCTCACATTATATACAATTCTCTATCAATTCGGTAACCATGTTAATCCCTTGACCTCAAGCGACGAATCTCGTCGCAATCTAGTGCCTGGGTCAACTAATATCGAGTTATCTTCTTCTACGATAACAAAGATTGCACACTGACTCATTTTCATGTCTAATCAGCCTGGCCTTTTATCACGACGGAGGAATTCTATGGTTTTCTAAGTCAAATACGATGACCACTCAAACGACTCTTCATTCGTTAAGGTTTCAAATATCAAGTTGTTTCTCATCCTTTTTGGATGATATAATAATTCGTGGCGTCGGATACACGTATTCTCCTTCAAACGGAAATTTGCCAAAGTTCTGGAAACGATGCGGTAGACAGGAAAAAAAAAGGACACAAACGTGTTAAAATTGCGTTGTCAGGGGAATCACGTTTAGTTGCAGCAGGTGTATAAGGAGACCGAAGAGGAGACGAATCGAAACGGCATTGTGCCGTCACGCGCGGCCACTCTCTCTGCCTCTTTAGATCCACCGCCCCGCCGCCTCTCCTCTCCTTCCAGCATCCAGCTAGCAAGCTAATCGTTGCAAGATCCCATTATTCCGAACCCCCGAAAGATACGAATAATAATTCGTGCCAAGTGTGTTACTCTTAACACATTCACTGCCGCGTCAGTCATCCACGGATGACACAGGTATTTTACCTATTTACAAAGGATATGGTTTGACTCACTTGATTCTAGCTATCGTTGTAATGTCATAAACATTTCCGAGATTCAGAACTTAACAAACAATTGAATATAACGATAAAAAGAAACCTTTATTAACACGTTAAACGCGGTTAATAAGTTACGCGCTGTGCGAAATCGCGTTATGGGAAATTGGAGATAATAAGCTCAGCTGTGCACAATTAAAGTAAACGGGGAATTCCCGCATTTTAATATACATCGCGTTCTACGAGAATCGCGATATATATGAAAAGACTTCGCAATATATTTAGCGCGTTGTAAGAACTCGCATTAAAAAGGAGTTTACTGTAATACTAAAACTCGAATCAAATATATCGCTAATATTTGCACAATATGCAATATTTTTAACGATGGAAAGTAACCAAGCAATGTATCGCAATGCGCTTAAACAGTTTGATTTTTAGCGTTATATGGATGTTACGGACGCGTATTGCGAGGTATCGTGTAACACGGATTTCGGTGCGGCAGTCAACGTGTTAAAGACTACGGTAATCGGAGATTAATTTTCATTTATCTAATTGAGTCTCGCGAGTTCCAAGTTCATGTCTCGATGAAACTTTTAGCTAGCATTACAGAGTCATTAATCATAAGAGTACTTAAGTAGACGTAATTAACTTTCGTATGACATTCGGACTTTAATGAGAAACTGGTGAATCATACTTCTTCCTTCACGTGAGACAATCTTAATACGTCACGTTTCAAGGCTACATATTATTTTGTATTTTCATTCCCACCGACACAAAGTATGTCCTTGAAAAAACAAAGTAATAGATTTTATCTTAGTAAGTTTCGATAGTTGATGCAAATACAGAATGTAAGTATTTTGGAAAAGTTGAAATTAATAAGATGCAGAAGTCACGATCTTGTTTTTAAGATTGATTTCAAAGGTGCATGTGATTACTCGAGTGCTATTATTCTCTAAGTCTCTCCTTTAATCTTTTCGTCTACGAAATCACGGTTTGAAGAACCAGCCTTCTTTATAGTCTCCAAAAAAACGATTTGTGTATAGAAGCCGATAACCGATCGGATCTTTATCGTAATGCAATGCTACGAAATTCGATAATGTCTTCTTTTTTTGGTGCAAAGCGATCGATGCAAGGTCAATTGATTTATCTCGGATCTACGGAACACTTTACTCGCGCCAACATTCCTTTCCGCGATCCTTACGATAACTGAAGAACTTCCACCAAAAAGCAGTTTGAATAATGAATTGATAAAACGTGGTTCCGAATCGAAATCAAAGGATACCAATTGAAATAGCAAAAATGATTCTATGTGCAAGCATCGTTAATAATAATAACATCATATAGCACCTAATATTTGTATGAGAAGGAAGCAGCAAATAATGCAGAAGTTTGACAAAACTCGTCGGCAGGAAGTTTTGAAACATATGGTAGAATAAAAAATATAAATACAATTTATTTTTATTTGGACTTTACACCTAGTATTAAACAATATGATATTATCGAATAATATTTTGATTCGAATCATGATTAGGTAGAAATTAAATCTTTCGAATTGTACAATATATATATATATAATATGTATCTAACAAAATCTGTCTCAGACTATTTACACGAATTTATACAACCTCCCTCTTCCTAACCAGTCCTTCCTTTGTAAAGATCTTTTGTTTTATCACTGATAAAATAATAATAAAGAGAAACGCTATCTTCCCGTTTCCGGCTATCTCTGCATTAAACAATCACCGGTTTACGCGACTCGTAAGTTTCGAGTACCAGGTTAAGAAGTGGTACAAAAAAAGAAAAAAAAGAAAAAAAAACACAAATTTGTTCGATGTTGATAAGCTTATATGAAGTCCATAAAATACACAATGGTTCGTTATGCAAAATCGCGAGAGTGCGTTATGCATATCTTTCCGAAGTGGCAGAAATGTCAATATTAATATCGATAAGCATGAACATCGTAGAAGGATATACGTGTGTAGAACAAAGTATTCTCGCAACGATATACCACTAATGTCTTCGTAACGTTATGTTATTCTCCTCGAGTGGTGTGAAACAAATTATCAGTGTCAAACATTGAACGTGTCAACTTTTCGCGAAGCTTACGTCTAAATATTCACCTTCATTATTTCAACAAAATGTCTAACTCTAGCATGTATCTCCGAATAAAATGTTTTATCATTCATCGTGTCCTAGGTTCTCCATCAAGGAAATTCATCTATTTTTGGTCTTTTCGAAACACATGTAAAAATCAGATAATATTTACAAACTTACATCGCGCGTACTGTTATCACCGTCCATGATGTATACTTTATGGTATGGTATCATCAGTGGTTGCCATTTAGGATTAGTAGATTAACTGTGTAAATATATTTATGCTCGTACGTTAGTGATAAAGTGGTAATGTTCGTAGATTCTTGACTGAGAAGGAATAGTATAGAAATGTTTCTTTTTTTTTTCATAATTATACGTAACTCAACGTGTGTAGGCCATCATTAATTAATGGCATATACTGCACGAACGAGTAAAGTTTCCAGTCTTACTAAACTTATACTTATATCTGATGTGGATCTTAATGACGGGGAACAAATAGCAAGCCAATTAAATTATTAATACATCAACGAATCAGATATTCTTATTCTCGTAATGGCAGATCACGTCCAAAAAAGGTAATTGCTATAGTTCGTCTAATAAAATCAACATCAATCATTTAAAAAAAGAAGCGCGATACGTGAAACGATCATTAAAACATTATGTGCAACAATAAACGTGGAATACTTACACTGTAAAAAAATGGCAAGTAGTCCCACAAATCATTTGCAATATAGTATATCACTGTACAAGCGTTTGAGTATGTACGTGATCAAGCATCGCAAAAGGCTTTCTGTATTAAATATATGCCCAGTGTGACAGGGTTTTAAGCAAAAAAACAATGAATAGTTGATAACGTTTCTCGCGACTTGAATTGCAGTGACGAAGTTCCAGCAGTCCATAGCACATTCGCTAGTACTTTATAAAAAAAAACATATCAATCTTACCCAGAAGATAACGGTCGTCCTATGAAGAGTGATAAAAGACGCGGGCTATTTGAGACATTATGCAGAAACGTCGTTTCTTTCGGAGCCCGAGGGAATCACGCTTGTACATGGATTATCGGCAGATTGCGAAGTCGGATGATCTGAGTTCGGTGTCGAGGAATTCGCTACAACTCTTGTATTACGTGGTGCAGCAATTTGAACGATGGGTGCTGGAAACTCTTGGGCATCTGCGTATAAATTCACTGTATGCGGTTTAGTGCTACTCACGGAACATTCCAATTCCGGTGGTTCGCCTAATGTTAAATTGTCAAAGTCATTGATGGGCATCCATTGTATGCAAGACATCACGTGCAAAAGTAACGGACATATCAATCTCTTACCATTGATACTGTGGGAATCGGACACCATAAAGATAGTTCCACTAGATGGTTCCCCGGCTCTTATACTGGTACCATATTCGGGTGTTACATACGATTGTTCGGAATCCGAACCACTCGAGCTGCTACTCGAACTGTTTCCGTCTTCTCTCTGCTGTGACCTCCTAGCTCTACTAAATGGATTTTCTCTTTGACGGGCAAAAGTCCCACCTTGAGTACCTACGAAGTAGTACGTTTTTTCCCTAAGTTTATCATGTCATACAATGTATCATGATCGATGTCAGGGAACGGATATTTTTAAATTCTAATCGGTACCTTGATGACCATCGCGTATAAGAGGCGTAGCGTCATCGGCATCGGAATCGCTTTCGTCAGTAACAACTTGTTCGTCGGCGGCAAATACTTTTCTCTTGCAAACGGGACAGACCCTACGATTCTTTGTCAGCCAAGGATCGATGCACTTCGAATGATAAGCTGAAAACGTATGATGTTCGGCGCAGGTTAATGATATGTTACTAATTTATCGATAAATAAAAACATCTCTCTTGCGTGGTTCTATATATTCACCATGTGCGCAGGGTAACACACGCAGTTTCTCGCCTTCGACATAATCGTCCAAACAAATCGCACATGTTTCGTAGGGATCTCCCTTCGTGTATTTGTGTGTAGGAATCTTTTTCAAACTCGAATTTGGTAATCTGTGCCTTCGCTGTCTTCTCCTATCTTTAATACATCTAACGATCTACGGCGATTGAAATAATTCAGTATAAATTGAACGTTATACACAGTCATTGCGGGTGTACGAATTACATCGCTATATTAATCTTACCATAAAAATAACCATGACTAGAAAACATATCCCAACAACAATAGCAAAAGGCAAGAGTAAGTGTGTATTAATATCAAACGGCGGATCATCGTTAATCACTATAAAGTAGTTCGTATTAAATAAATAATGATCTTTAATAAGCTCCCCCGTCGTATCACTAACGAATACAGACGGTATAGAGATTCCTGTAGGATCTTGCGCCGACATTGGTTCTGTAAGGATTTACATTCAGAAATTATGCTTTCATTACGTATCGCATGCGATTCACCGAATATTAAAAATAACATCGAAAACTATTAAGAATATGACGTAATACCGGATATTTACCTAATTTGTTACTTCCTACATTATGTATAATCGCAGCCTTATATCCAGCATTCTGTGCCATACGTACTTTTAGTTGAAATTTACAATCATAACGAGCAATTAACACTATCCAATTAACGTCGTAATCTGTATTGTTTGGAGGTTTCTGGATTGGGCTACACGCCTTTGGTGGATCAGCGTATACAACCATTCCCTAATTAAATTGATGGCATTTTATAAATGAACTGCAAACCTATCCTATACTATGAATATCTAAAAATTAAAGAGGGCTGCTAACTATCAGACTAATACCTTGATTCCCTCAGCGGGGATCAAACCACCAAATCTAGCAGGCATATCCCTAAACTCTTCTTCGATTTGGTGTCTTGCTGCCGCAGAGAACACTAATATATCTGCCTGGATATAGGCAGTGCAAAGTAGGAGGAATATAAGCCATAATACAAGTTGGTGGCTTAAACAGCACTGCCTCATTTTTCAAGATAGTAAAAATTCACCACGTCCCTGGCAATTTTAATATTTCATTAAGAACCCATTCAATGGGCTCATTGTATATTTAACACGTTTATGCTTTACACAATGGTATGCTTGCATCCATTTTGAAGGATACGACAATGCTGTCCTGTGGACATAAATTCACGATCATAAATATTACTACATCACCTGCATACATTTTATACGTCCTATCGCGAGAGATTAGTGTATACATGAAATATGTTTTAATAATGAAAACAGCAATTTAATTAATTTAGTGGATGTCGAAAATAAATATGATGGAACGAAAAAGCGATAATTATAGCCCATGTAAATGTATCTCGTTATGAGCTCTATCGGCCATTTGACTTTATCTCTCGTAATAAAAATACGAAGATTAAGCTATCTATATTTACGTAGTGTATGTCGCTTGCATACAAGTTTTTGCCCTAATGAATCCTGTGTGCAAATAAAACGTACATGTGCTTCCGATGTCCCAATTAATATTCATTAATCTTACAATTCCGTATAGTTATATACCACTTCCGAACTCGAAGGGAAGTCAGTGATCCCGCGAGTTACTCTATTATTCTTTCAAAAACATTTAGCATTAAAACTACTCCGATATTTACAAGTTTTCGCGTAAATTATATGATACAATGACAACTTCATCCAATCACATAATTATAATTAATGAAAGAATGAATTTTATGGCGGATTTAACACTTTTTTCGTCAAATCAGGTCACTTTGCATTGAGGAAGATCGAGCATAATTGGATTAATATCTTTCGCGTCTAGTACTGGACAATGGAATTAAAAACGACTTAATACTACAATATACAACTAGCGCACATGTAACTGTTTTTACAGAGACTCATTACACATCGACTCTTAATAGAGTGACAGACAATGTAGCAACATTTTTACTACGGAAAATAATTGTTAGACGTTTAAGTATTCGAAATACTAGAAATTAACGTAAAAGGGGTACAGCAAAAATAATGCAAGGCGTAAAAAATTATATCGAGTATAATCCTTGTTTATCCTTCCTCGTTTTATAGACGAGAAGAAACGCAGAACAATTAGATTTCCAAAAATCAGTTAACACAAATAACAGCCAATAACAAGCTTCGCTGAATGATTACAAAGTTTTTAAAATTCAGAGTCATTGCAAGAGATTACACATTGTATTTCTTTATCAGATGAAACTTTCAAACCTGATTTGTAGGTACAATTTGACGGATTGGCGGACCGATGACCGTTCTTAACCCCTCTGAAGTGTTCAATTTAAGTGTACATTTTTATGGTGTCTCTTACGCAATGAAGAGGATTTGCATCTCGAAAACTACCGATGTAACGTCAAGAACATTTAAACATGAGCTAACAATACTCAAGTTTTTCGAAATATTTTTCTGTCCTTTGCAATGGAAAAGTAATAATAAAAGAACATATAAGACGCATGAATATACATTCGAACGTAGTTCACTGGAAGAAACTTCGGAAGTCTCGAAGTCTATCCAGTATTCTCTGGTAAATATTTGCCGTAAGCGAAAGACAGGAGATAAAAGTTCCTCGGAGGATGACCGGGACGGAGGAGGAGAAAAGAATGAAATGAAAAGAGACCGAGAGAAAGTAACACGCAGAAACGTAGATAATTTCGATACGTACGGAATCTTCGTCTTCCTTTTTTCATCCGGAGCTTGCGATTAATGCGTAACTGTTTATCTTGGTACGATCGCGTGTCACATTCATACACCTGACTTTTCTTTAAACTCAAGAAACGAAGATGGTGTGCAGTGTGCTATGCACACCGTTGACTCGTAGATGTCATTTGCGACTCTTCCTGTCGTTGGGCCCCGACAGTTTCGAGGTTATGAGAATGAGAATGAGAAAGAGAAAGAGCGAGATTGGTCACGATTATTGCGGTAACCAACACTGGCCCGACGTAGAACGGACGTCGTTAGATAGTCGACGATGACTTTATTATCAGTCTCACGCAGAATAAAGTTCACCCTCGAAATGTCAAATATCTCGTCGAATTGGTACGCTCTCGATTCGCTTGTACCCTTGC
The DNA here is from genome assembly GCA_910591585.2 of Nysson spinosus. Classification (NCBI taxonomy): domain Eukaryota; kingdom Metazoa; phylum Arthropoda; class Insecta; order Hymenoptera; family Crabronidae; genus Nysson; species Nysson spinosus. The sequence goes on along the minus strand of OU342830.1, from coordinate 12,550,389 downwards.
TTCTTCGTAGTTCCTGTCATTCATAAGTGACACCGGAAAACACACAGTTAAACGACGAAAAACGGATATGAATCAAACGTTACGCACACAGCTGACGAACTCACGGGTTCACGTTTAGAAACTGCGGCGCAAAATTCTTTTCGGAAACCTCATTGGCCAGCACCAACCATTTTTCTCCTCTTTTTCTCGCGGATCGCATATCTAATGCAGCCGCCTTGCCGGACGTCTGGATCTCATACCACCGATACGACCGCTAAATTTAAATTCATTCGAAAGGTCACTACACGATGACTTTGTCACACGATCGATTTTTACGTCACACGTTTTAACAGTTCGGTACCGAGACTTCAGATTACTTTCGGACGATACACGCAATCGACACGCCTCGATGATCGTGACGTAGGAAAAAAACGATCGACTATTTTTACGGCAAAAGTAATACGCTCGATCGCTTGTTAAAAGCATTACTTAGAAGTCTTTCCTCATTGATCACAAATTTTGTTTTACATAAAGTCCGGATTATTACGTCTAAACAAGATCAACTAAGAAATATATTTTTATAAATTAATTCGAAAAAAGGATTAATAACTACGGGTGTAGTAGATTTTAATTTCCTACTATATGAAAATTAAAAGCAGGATTTTTGATGAAGCACCGTGATATCGTACAGGGTAAGATCGCAATGCGAAGCTGTAAAATATGAGACTTAATTTAGTACCACTAACTTTTTTACAACCACGTTCGATTTATTTTCTACAGTCAATTTGCAAAATTGAAGTTTAACGTTGGAAAATCCTTGTCGGCGATGGGGAGATTTAAAAGTTACGAATTTTAATTCGGTATTCAGTTTACTCAAGACACACGGCGTTTGTAAAAGTATAAGTCCTTGTTATCTGTTTTTCGTAAGTACAATGTTCTAGTATAACGAGCGATTACGCGCATCACAGGTGTCACTTAAGAAAACATTGGACAGAGGTTAATTTACATGTTCCTTGCTTCGAGAGTGTATAATTTACAGAGAATTCCATAACGTAAGATTACGCGATGCAGTCATTTATTAACACTTAACGTATCATTTTTAAAATTTACGTTACAATGCATCGCGCGTTTCGTGCATTATTCATTGTTCGACACGCGTCCTTTGCATTAAAGAAAATAATTCAATATGCCGGTTAAAAACATTGCAAAATTTCATGCTATTAGGATACATCATATTTCGAGCCGTTCGTTTTATTAAATACTTTCTTTTAATTAAAATAATCAAAACGGCACGAAGTATATGTTAATTTATTGGCGGATGAATGCGAGCGGTCTACCGTCCGTTCCTAAATTTCAGCGCGAAAGGAAATAAAATCTCATTATAATCGAAGGCACTCATTTGTAATAACGTTTACAATGAGTCAAACTATTAATGTACATTCAAAAGGAATTACGATTTCCTTTGTAATAGTTATCGTTAATATGCGACACGTGTGTTCTTCATTTCTTTGTTCATTGAGATCATTTCAGATTTGTCCACGGGAAAATCTCTCGTCGAGTAGTTGTGCTTTCATAAAAATAGTCTTTTTCTGAGCTTGATCAAACTGGTTAGCTTTTAAGTCAATATCTCTGTCGAACGGCCTCCTGGTTGGTAATCCAGTTAACTTTGCTTCCTTCTCTTCTTTCTGCAAACAGCCGAAACCAATGAGATCAACATTTTTGTATATATATAAAGTATCGTATTGTTATGCTTTGGACGAGCACCTTTTTCTTCTTCCGAAGCTTGTTTTGATGTATTTCTAGTAACGACTTCTCGCGTTTTTCACGTTTCCTGGTTTTCTCCGTATCAGTCGTTTCACTTTGTTTGTTGATTTTAGGATTTGGGTTGATGATTTCGTGCAGCCTTTCTTCCTCCTGAAATCCCACGGTAATCATAAGTTGAGATAATCATATTTTAAACCCTGCAGTAGAATATTGTATAATGCTAGAAAGAAGTAGCTGTAGATGTGAAAGTATCGTTTGGACAATATTTACCTGTTCTTTCTGTTTCTCAGCTATTTTTGCAGGAGTGTCGGTCCAAGACGACCTATCAGACATGTCCGGGCCGGCTTTCATTCGGAACTTTCTTGGTCCTAATCCTAAATTGGTTGCTTGTGCGGGTGGTAATTCCGTCATCCATTCTTCTCTTTCGTTTGTAATAGTACCAGCCTATAATATTGAACACAGTGTACTCCTCATCTCAATCGCTGGTAGACACATTGGATCTTACATACAATTATGCCAATTATTTTATTGAGTTCTTTCTTTACCTCTCGTCCTGTTCTCTCGTCCTTCATTTTCCTCGCTCTGTGCTCTAGTAATTCGTGTACATAATTATTCTTCAAAGCTGGATGATCAACTGGTAATGGACCTATTCCATCTTCATCCTCGGATTCCAGATGGGTAGCTTTCGCACATTCAACATCGTTATCTGGTTCTATCATAGACGGCAGAACGGGTCCTATTGTCTGACTTCTTGTTTCGCTACTAGATTTTTGTGCTAATAAATGAGGTGGAAGTGCTGGACCAAAGAGCATGTCATCTTCTTCTGTCGAATTCTCTTCCACTACATTGTGATCGCTTGTATCCACATCTAATCCCGCAGCATCTGTCGAAGTCTGACCATCGGATGCTTCGGTACTCGATTTTATGCTTTCTAAATTTGGCGGCACACTTGGACCGATGAAACTCTTAGTTTCTTCCGGATTTGAATTAGTCGTATTAGAAGAGTCAATAGAAAATTGCGGTGGTAGTGCGGGACCGTATGTTGAATCCATTGTATTTTCTCCCGAGGAATCATTACTATACATTTGCAAACACGTTTCCTCCCTCGAGTTGGTATCATCCCACTTACTATCGGAACTAACGATTTCTTCTTTCAATCTAGGTCTGTATTTTTTGTCATCGTCGTTTTTGCAATTTTCTTGCGTCGACGTCGTTAAAGACGATGCGGCACCTCGTAAAAAATCTGAAATGGCACTAGGATTATTATTACTGGAACCATTCAATGGATCGCTTTCCCTTGCATTTACCTTGTCACGCTCCTCCGTTAAATCTTTGCTTTTCCTTGCGTTCTTTTTTGTCGGTGTTCTGCTCTTTTCGCTAGAGTGCCTTTTGTGAACTTTTTCTTTGTGATGTCGCGAGTGTGAATTCGGACTTTTAACATCCGAAACATCGGATAGATTTTCATCGGTTTCCGAAAGAATATCGAATTCAGATAAGTCTAAGTCTTTACATTCTTGGCTTCCTACAGATACGTCTTTCTTGGATACCTCCTGTGATATCGTATTTTGCGTACAGCCATTTCGTTCATCTTTTTCACTACTTTTAGACCGAGAATAAGCTCTCGAACGTTTACTTTCGTTTTCCTTAGTGTAAGCTTTCTTGTATGAATCGTGCCTCTCGTGTTCCCCCCGAATTCTACTACTATCCGATGGTTTCGATTTTTCGGATTGATAACTCCTGTCGCGACTTCTATCACGAATATGATGCTTATATTTATCGTGGGATTTATTCCTGTGTTTGTCGGTCAACGATCTGTCGTCATGACTCCGATCGCGCGATCTTTCCTCGGATCTGGGCTTTCTATGCTCACTGCGATCTCGATTCCTGTGCTCTTTTGACTCTCGCGTTCTGTGTTTCGTAAGTCCAGTTGTGCCGGAGCTTCGAGAATTTATACTAGAATCTCTCGTATCTCTTTCTTTGCTATTGTCGTGCCTGAAGGTGCGCGATTCGTGTTTCGAATATTCATGTTTCGAATACTTCGTTGAGGACCTAAGTTCTTTATTACTGGTGTCCCGATCCTTCGAACTTCTGTACTCTTTTCTACTACTGGAATACTTGGATCTGCCCTTTTCTTCCCTACGATGTGAACGTAATTCTTCTACCGCCGACTTCGTTTTATTTCTGGATTCTAGATGTGAACTGGCATCCTTGCGGGTTGCTTCAAAACGAAATCGTCTTCCATCATCACTATCCTGGCTCTCCGAATCGGAATCCATTGTCGTCATAATCTAATTACTTGCTGAAAGTATCAAAAATTCATAAGTTGCGCATTACCATAGAGAACAACATGTGCGTTATAAGTGATTTATTTATAAGTAAAATATAAATAATCATGGAATATTCGATCGGTTAATCCTTCTCCATGGATCAAGACTTATTAATGATCCTAAATAGTTTCATCTGCATTTCACGAATATTTTAATTGTAAGAGTTATATCAAGGATTCAAGCGATTCCTATAAGAGAGTATTTATCGGAATTTGACTAGACCACTTTATTTAAATTACAAATGTAGGAAAAATTATACATATTACAGAATTAAGGTACAACTAAAAGGGAGGTAATTACTACTCTATGCGCTTGTCAGCATCCTTTGCCCCTGCCTGCTTCTTCACGACAGTTTCGACTATATTTTCGACTTTACTCGACCCTGGCTTTGGCAACAGGTTCTTCTGCGTATTCGCCTGTAACATCTTCATAATCTTTGCCGAGCTATACTTCAGAGATTTTACGAAACCTGCGGTAGCGATTCCTTTTAGACTTTGCGTTACACTGGATCGCCAGACTATCTGTTTTAGTGAATTTTCTAATATTTCGCTGCACTCCGGGTCGTAGGCAATTGCGCGTAAACAATCTTCGGTATCCTTCGACCTCGGTCCTTGAGACCAAGCTCGAACAAGCTTAACTTGTGGGGTGCGGGGTAAATGATTTAAATGATGTACTTTCGTAATCGGACTTGTGTCCTGATGGCACATAACAGCCATCTCATCCGACTTCGGAATGTCTACATATTGTTCGAAATGTTGTAAAATTGGCGCATACAGCTCTTTGAAGAGATTGAGTTGTGGTGCAACAATATTATTGACCTTATCTTTATTCTCACCGAAGGTCATTCGGAAATCGCCGCTATATGACAAACTAGCTATCGTTTTGAAAAAGTCGATTTCTGTAAAATGCTGTGGCAATAATAACAATGCCGCGTGAACGGCGGAATGTAAGTTCTGAACTAGTGCCATTCGTAGCTGAGATTGTTCGTCTGGTTCGACCAAAACTTGTACAGGTTTATGTAGCCTTCCTGCCAAATACAAATCATTCCAGTCTAATAAATCTTCGACTAATGAAACTTCTGAAATAACTCCATATTTAATGGTTTGCCCTTCCATTGTTTTGACAAGCGTATTGTAGTAGATTTTAGCTCCCCATCCCTCTTGTACATTTGCGATCGCTTTATACCCCAGAAATTTTAATGGCTGCGCATAGTGCTTAGGATTACGAGCTAAATTTTCTGCATGCCATTTACTTGGATTTCTTACGACAAAAATGAGGTCCAACATATTATTAGTTTGATTGTTGATTTGCTTAAAAGCACCAGATCCATAAGCAAAGCAAAATTTCATATTTCTGGGAAACATTTTCAGTATCCTTTTTAGCTGATGCGCTTCCGCTATTTTTTCCATTTTGCCGGAGATTGTAACTATCAAAAATTTACCGTACGAACGTGGATGGACCTTTAATTCTGTATAGTCTTTCCTTACACTCGAAACTTTGAAAACTTTACTTCATTTAATATCGTATTTATCAATATCTTGTATTGCTATGGAAAGTCTTGTCTGATCATCGAAGGATAGCCTTTCTTACGACGACTTTAATTAGAGGGTACAGTTGATTCTAGTTTTCGTGCCATCGAATGTTAACGTGTACTTCGGAAACTCGAGAAAACACTGAGTATTGGACAATACCGTAAATGAGCAACCCGTTTGATTCCCTGCCAATATTCTTTGTCCATGAAATCTTCCAGCAGCTATTCGAATGATGTGGACATTTGCGGAAATTACAAATCTTTCCAATCAACTGCGCCCTTTCCAAGCGAGATTTCTTTCTCCGTCTAACCTACAAGTTTTTATCTATATATCGTAGGGAATGGAACTACTTACAGAATTTTCTTTACATTTTTTAAACCAAACATTTGTCTAATAAATCGGTGCAATATCTAAGATGTAAAGGAAGAAGAACGAACCAATGTCAAATTATACACATCCTAAAGTGTAACGTGTACCTCGGTGGATCTCACTCTTAACATACGTACACACACACACATATATTTACTATTTAATACGAAGTTGTACCTATGGCCACTCACGAGACCTGACGCGACTCCTTGAAATTGGCTCCGCCATACCTCCCCTTTTACAGAAATTCCACGAATTCTAAGGAAATATCGCATTCATTTCTAAAAGAACTAATCATTGAAATAACTGTGCAAATTATCATAAAATGTTATAGTTTCTTTTTCACGGAATAGCGCTAAGATACATTATACTTAGATACTTTAGCCTTATTTAGTAGAAACCTGGAAGATATGTCTTAGCGCTGTTCCAGCTTTCCACGAAATAAGACTAAAAGTCTAACTCGAGTTTTATATATTAATCATTCTTTAATTGTTGTTATATCATATTGTATTCAAATAAACAGACTCAATACCATACGTTTTTTATTGGAAAATTCTGCACGCACATACCGTCGAGCTGAATTCAAATAATTGGCTACAATAATCATAAGTTTACATAATAATTTTTTAAACTTTAAACTTGCAACTATGTCAAACCAGAAACAATGAATGCTGACTAACGTAGTTGCACGTTAACAACTGCTACTTTTCTTGCGGAGTAGTTTTGCAGTACTGACTGCTAAATAAAATTCAAATATTAACAACGCTGGTCAAAACAAGTCAAATTTGATCCACTTGACAATGGTACATTTCACATATATACAAATGCATAAGCACTCATTTGCAAAGTTATTTAGTGAAGCAGGGTCGGTTAAAAAAGAAGAGGGGTTTCCCCGTATTCTTTAAAAACTAATTAACTATATAATGTTAATGTAGATCCTACATAAAATATGATCTAATTTATCCAAATACACGAATATATCGAGAATAACAGGGATGTTTTACAATCGCATGCGCGTACAAAACCAGAGAAAAGACCAGCCCCCCCACTTTAAGTCTTCCGCTTACAATATATAAAGCGACGGTAGCGTAAAAAAAGCGGAGAGGGTGGTAGTTTTCAGAAATTTGTCAAGCGTTTGTGAATGATATGATCGAAGTTGGAAAACTCAGTTCGAAATGGCATTCATCTTCAGATATCTCTAACTTGTTAACGTTTTTCATCGCTTGAGCGCAATAAATGTAATATCGTTAGTGATCAACATCTGTCAAGGTAATAATTCACAGGGTGTTTAACCACATAAGATTTCGAGGAAAACAAGCCATCCTTTGGGGTACGTCGCGAGAAGCAGTAAAGTTTCGCAATCGTTTAATTACCTTGTAAAGTATGAGCGAGCAAAAGCAACTTCCAAGCGACATGGAGGTAGACGAGACTAACGTTTCCCCGGTTGAAACCCCAATGGAAGTCGATGAGGATGCTGCTGCTGCTGCTGCTGCTGAGAAAAATCCTCCAGCTTCGACAAACACGGGTAGTGCGATTAAAGTGATGGCATCTTCCGGTACGGTTGGCTCCGTCTCTATCAGCCTCCATCCTCTCGTTATTATGAATATCAGTGAACACTGGACACGACTTCGTGCCCAGGAAGGAACTGATCAATTAGGTATATGTTACCAAATATAAAACTCCATCATCTACAATTTTTATTGCTTCCCACTGTTACTTAGGAATATTTTTGATTGATATGATCCAAATTTATATGAAAGAATTGCATTTATCACCCACAACTTAGAATCCCATTTTTCAGTATATGGAGCATTGATTGGTAAACAGAAAGGTCGGAATATTGAAATCATGAATTCATTTGAACTCTTGTTCTCATGCTTTGGAGATGATGTTGTAATAGATAGGGATTATTATAATACTAAGGAGGAACAGTTTAAGCAAGTCTTTAGCGAGATGGACTTTCTGGGTTGGTACACAACTGGTGATATGCCGAATGAAAGAGATATTAGGGTACACAAGCAGCTTTGTGAGATCAATGAAAGTCCAGTGCTATTAAAACTGGATCCTAGACCAAAGAATACGGATGTAAGTTTAGAGTCACCATTTACTTTACATCCTCCCAAATTGTATGTCGGAACTTGTATAGAACTATACTGGCATTTGTTGTAGCAACTGTCTGTTTCCATGTATGAATCAGTAATTGATTTAGTTAATGGTGAGGCCACAATGTTGTTTGTCCCTCTGACTTACACGTTGGCAACCGAGGAGGCAGAAAGGATTGGTGTTGATCACGTGGCTAGAATGTGTACCAATGACCAAGCTGAAAGTTCTTTAGGTAATTATTATGAGCATTCACACTAGTTGAAGTATTTATATTCAAGTTATGATCTCAATGATATAATGTCGATGTACATGCAGTCGCAGAACATTTGACCGCACAGCATAGTGCTATTAAAATGTTGCACTCAAGAGTGAAATTGGTCCTGAAATATGTACAAGCAGTACAAAGTGGTGAATTAAAAGGAAATCATGAGGTTTTGCGAGCTGCATGCTCACTGGGTCACCGTTTGCCTGTTCTTAATAGCCCCAAGTTTAAAGCTGATTTTTATAATGTAAGTACTCCTAAATTATTCTTCTGCATACTATATAGTTCATACAACTTGTATATTTGACGTAATGCATTATATTTTAGCAATGTAATGATTTTGGTTTGATGACGTATCTTGGCATTATAACAAAGGGTTGCAATAACATTAATCAATTTGTTAACAAATTCAATATCCTGTATGATAGACAAGGTGTGGGCCGACGTTTGCGAAGCCTTTTCTTGTGATTAGTAAATAGAATCCATTGATTTTGTATACTTGCGTTTTTTTACTCTTAAAATGATAAGTACTGAACTCAGGATGTAAAATTCACAATAGTCAAGGCCCTTGGTGAGTAAATTTAATGTTATTATATATGTTGTACCGATTTATGGAATAAAGTTAAAAAATCAATGATCCGCTCATATATTTTTGTTTGCAACGGAATCACGGATAATAATGATGATGCCACAAAAATGATGATCGATTTCCATGACCGTTCGACGAATGTATTTAATGAAAAGTTGCTCAGTATATTGCCCTTTGAACACGACATACATACAATTTTGAAACACTTTCAGTAAAATATTTCCTGAAACGAAAGTTACATCGAGAATAATTATAAATACATATAAATACTTTCGCGCGTTTGTTTTCGTGGAAGACATTTTGTAGTTGATATATTTTTCTCTACTAATTGTAAGCATTTACTTTCAGAGGCCACATTGTTCTTACATTCTCCCCCTTTATTTCCACTCTCTCTTGCTCTCTCTCTCTCTCTCTCTCTCATTCTTTCAATCCCTGTCTGGTTCTTTCCTCGTATTTGGATTTATAATATACAGCAGCTGTTTTGTATAAATTATACTTGATATAAAATAGCAGCCTATAAAACACTACTAAAAGTTCTCTAAAAATCTATTTCATCTACTATGTATGTCCCGACTTAAAATATGTATAACGACTTATAAATATTACTGTACAAAATATAGTTTAATATATTGTGCCACGTTAATTATTGCAGGTAACCATTACGGGTTACGTATTTCTTATTAACATAAATCAGAATTGACTTTTTACATATGGCTAGACCATTGAATTCTCACAGACGTTATCTAAACTTAGAAGCCTCGACTTAGACCGATCTTACACTTGTAACATTGTTATTTTCATTATTTGTACTACTATTTTGCTTAACCTTTCATATTTTTCTTTTAAAATTCTGATAACTTCCCCACTTGACGTTAGTTTTAATACTATATTATTCATATTTGAATAATGTTTGATATATCAACTTGTACGTCGCGATGTGTGGTTCTGCCTGATATCGCGTTGATATGCTAAGTCAGAAGTACAAACTTCAGATATCAACCGTATCTCTACCTCATATTAAACAAAGATCAAGAATCTACAGTGCGTCCTATTACTGTACGTTCATTTAGATAGTTGTCACAGTTAGTACCTTGAATATCTTTGAAAGTCACGTATTATATATTAAAAAACGCTTGCGTTCGTCGTAGCTTTTTCTAACATACGCGTCACCCGTTTCTTATGTTTTTGTCAAGCTGTCCTCGATCATAGTAGCGAGAACGTCTACTAGAACGGACAGCATCGAATCGGGCTAAGGGCTAGGTTTATCCATACCGATTACTTCTTCGAACAAGCTATTTCTTCCCTCCACTCTTTCCTCGATCGTTTGCACAGCGAATCGTAAAGTCGCCGCGGTTAAATCACCAACTGACCAGTGTCTGTCTATCAGAACTCTACTCACGGTATCTAACTGAAAAAAAGTATTAAGCGCTGTGTTGCGTTATTCTTATTTGATAATCAACAGACATAATTACCTTTGACAATCTCGGATTTCCTGCAGTGTAATAAATTAATTTCGGTACCCCAGCCAGCGAAGCAGCGAGCCACTGAATTACGAGTTTGAGTTGAGGATCGCCTTTTAACCGGGAACCGCAACCCCAATTACCCGTTGCCACTGCTAATAAACCACCCCCTTGAGGACTACTTTCCCTAGGTATCTAGAAGTGCAAGACATCAGTTTTGTTAGTATGTGATCCCCTAATTGGATTAAATGATGTATCGCATGTGGGGTGGTCCAATAACTCTTACCACTTTGCTGAAACAACTTTAAAACTAATTTCACTCAAAGAGGAATTTAAACTGATATAAAGTTTATATCTAAACAATCTCGTTGGAACATGTCTAAAGTGGCAGTTGTTACTGGTTACCACCATATACATAGCGGTTTATATGTTATTACGAAATATAATTAATAAGAGGTATTAATCATCTCGTAAGTGGCATATCATGCCAGTTATTATTATGTTAAAAAATGTTAAACAGAACAAATTCATGATTAATCACTTCAGTCACGTGGAAAAGTAGCAACATGGATCGGATAGAATGAGAGACAAATTATTAGTAATTAGGCTTCTAGGTGTATCGTTTGAAAGTGAAAGCGGTATATTTTTCTCTCGACATGCAGAAGGTTGCCGATTTGTTCAGGTTTCCCATCTTCTTGTCTTCCGCCGATTCTAAATTGTAGTGATAAAATTGACGAATTAGTTACTAGAGAAATTTTGTAAAATATCCATCATTCATGCACAGTGCTTGTACGATAGAGAAAGAAAGAGAGTTACAGAAAAACCACTGCAAAACAAATTTGCTCACGTTATGTGTAAAGTGCGATTTTGATTCTTGCGCAAGCCTTTCGTTTCTCTGGTTCCTATCAAAAGACCGGCTTGTTTCCTGTACAGTTCCAGAAGTGTTTACGGAAACAGGCGACGATAAATATATTGTTTTCTCATCATCGACCAATGTTTGGTAAACCTCGGACGTAAACGTAACAGCCAAAAGTTTTTTACGCTGCGAATCCTTTACCTCTTTCGATATCGTATCGCTACACAAAGCGTCTTCGTAACATTCTACATCTTCGCACTCAGAGACCTGTATGTTGTAACGAAACAATGAGACTACAATCTCTGTTTTAATGTATCATCTGGCATTAAACGAAGCATCTTTAATTGTTATCTTGTCTCTCATTCCTTACACGATCACGTGGTTTTAAATATTATCAGTCCAGATGATGATTTAGGTTCCTATCTATAATACCCTCCCTAGCTAGATCTCTCAATTACAAAACGCGTATTAATAAAGCTAGAAAAATCTAAAATTATACAAAACATGCAGAGTTTACTATTATCTCTACTGTACATGATAAACAATGGAATTATACTTCGCGTTTTTTTAACGTCTACGATTTGCATTCCCAGAGAACTCAACTACACTAATTCTAAGAGTAAAGAATACAATTGGAGATATTTCTCTTACTGATTGTTGTCTTCTGTTTTTCTGCCGGGCCAGTTCTAGACTTAAGCTTCTCACAGCCAGTGCTAATTTATGTCTCTGATTAACATCGGCGGAGTCAACGAGGGGTTGTGGTTCACCCTCTTGAACTGGTACGCCTGCAAACGATTCGCTGAGTGCTCTTTTTAACAAAGAACCCGCGAAACGTACAACCGCGCGATCACGTGCATCCAATTCGCGAGACTCGTCCGCGGCGATCGGATCTTCCAGCCACTTCGATAATTGTTCATAAACCTCTTCCAGTTCCGAGCAAAAATCTGTGTACGAAGGCGTGTACATTATGTATTAATTCAGAATTTAAACTTCCGCTTATTTCTTAACTTTATTCTTTTATCTTATCTTTTTCTTAATTTTACCTGAATTATACTCGGTGCTGAAACTATATCTACTGCTGGCACCTGTCTCTCTTCTTTGAAGCATTGGTTGACATTGACGAAATCTACCCAACCATTTTTGTTCGGCCTCCAAAGACTCTTTTAAGAAATCTTCATCCACCGTTTCGTCTCGAAGAACAAACCCCCTGGACCCTCCTCGTTTTACTCTAAAATATTTTGCACGAATAAAATTCATCGCCATAATGTTTGTGTGTAATCAAATATTTAGTAAAACAGTCTTAAACAATCGAAGGAATGTTCGCTTACTTAATATCTTGATCGTAAACATGGCTTCCAGAAACACTTATTCCAACGGCGTAACTGCTTTCTCCGGAAGAAGTATTCGATGATGAAGCTCCAGTCGCAGTACTTTCGCGTTTTAGGGCGTCCCTCAATCGCTGGGCAAAAGTTCCTCTTCTCTCGGGAGTATCCAACTGTGCGCTGTAACGTCCACTTAATTTTTGTTCTTCCTCTTCTGTAAATTAATATCGATAATAAACAATTTTCGCGGAAATGATTGGATCATATCGTTAATATATATGGAATTGAGAAGTTCTGTCATGACTGGAATCAATTCAAGTTCCTTTCACCTACCGGGTTCTTCCTCCACGGTGTCCTTCGCGCTGTGAAAACTGTCTGTGCTCTGACTGTTACAACTACTGTAAACTGACATCTGTCCTAGCGACTTCCGGGTAACCGGAAGAACTTCTCCGCTTGAGCCGAGAACGATGAAACGATTCCTTTTACTCGTACAGCTCGTGTCTTTACAAATTCGATGGGGACTGGGAGCTCTTATAGATTTACCGTTAGGCTTAGTTCGTACTTCTAAAAACACGAGTTTATTTAGAAATCAAGTTAAAAGTTGATTCAGACGATCCTTGTAAATGTTTGAGTGTAAAGATCTGAGAGAAAAATGCTTAACAGATAAACGGTATAGCGAATATTTTAAATGAATTAAATTGTGGGTATACCTTCACTGGCATTATTATTCGTTGACAAAATTTTATCCTCTGATTCCGTTTCCGGAGGTGTACCGCTGAAGCTTTCTCCAATAGGTGACAATCTTCGCGAACTCAATCCCATATCTGGGTCCAATTCTGACCGCACAGGATCCGTGGGACTATTTGGAACGTGTCGTTGTCGGAATCCAAGAAGGGATTTGTTCATTTCTCGTAGGATATTGTCTTCTTCGAATTGCGTTAATGGCAACCTTGAATAATCCTCAGGGTCCATGCAACACACCGTTACCTGCACGATTATAAACAAATATTATTTATGTCAAGGTATATGAACCGAATGCTTATAAAAATATTAACCCTTTTAGTACCTTACAACCGACATATCGGCTTTCCATTTTTAATATAATTTAAACACATTTTCCGTAACTCGAAAACGTATAACTGTACTATAAGGGTTAAGGCAGGTAAAGGGGCAATGTACTAACAGTATTTGGTTTTGATAAGCTCTCAAAAATTGCTCGGTGCGCTGGATCAGTTATTCGGGAAACATGCCTGACTCCTTGGATCATCAAAACTTCATTGTCCTCTAGAGCCTCGACTGATAATATTGCCGCAAGCATCTCGGGATGCGTTGCTATCTAAGAACAAGATGACATTGTTATAATTTTGATCTGTTTGTTACAATGTCTATAAAAATATATGCTTACATGTACAGTTTCTTGCGTAATATCACCGTCGAGCACTCCGCCGCCAAATTTCGAGCTCGCAAAGCATACTCGCAAAACTTTAGTATCCGTTTCCATCCTTTCTAAGCGACCCTCGTGGCGAATCATTAGGGGACACAAAGGTACGTTGCTTTCTAGCCAGTCTTCGATAGTCAACCATTGTTTGGATGTCATTACCTAAAAATGATACATGTGTTTGCGCATGTGTATGTGATGTAATTATAAAATTAAAAGATAAAATGAAAGTTAACATGAAAACCATTGTAATCGATGATATAAATTGTTAAGTACAATGGTTATTATATCAAGTATTATACGAAATTAGTTTGTCGAGTTTAACTCAAAATGAGCACAATATTTATAAAATAAATGTATACCTGTCTAGAAATGATTAATTGTCCATCTAATGCCTGTTCGTTTTCGAGGTAATCGTAGTAATGAAATATGCTCCTTAACTTTGCTTTTTGTCCGTTACTACAAAATAACACAGATTATTATTTACACTAATTTGTCGGGAATATTTGTCTGGCAAAGAGACAGTTAAACATTCCCAAGAGTTCTCGCGTCAATCTTTTGAAAATAACAGATAATCAAGTGTGATTTACTTGTGAAGATGCTTGAAAAAATTGGTAAAATTAAAATCCCTTAAGGTTGGATGTGTCTTGGCCGTTCTTTTCGGGTACGTGGAGAAGAAAGCGTTCGCTATTAATGAGGATGCAAAAGCATAACTATATTCCACGCTGTCACCTAGTATAACAGAAGGAAAACAGTTTGAAATTGAAACCTCCGTAATATCTAATAAAATAGTAGTTTTTAATGAATTAGAATTACTGATAACATTTTAAATTACCCTGTTGCTGGAGACTAAAATGCAAACCCTGTGGCGGTTTCGTCGACCTTAAGGCCTTAGCTCTCTCCACCATTCGTGGTATCGTCTTTGAAAAGACACGTTCCCTTTCCGCGGAATCCAGATCGGTATCAAGAAATCGTGCCAATCCCGAGAACAGGTCGGGATCCTGCGCGTCTTCTTCAGGATCGAGGCTTATACTAAAAAGATATCTCCGTTAACCCTTTGACTGCGGCGAGTTCTAACGAAAAATTATTAGAATTCTACGGTGAATATTCACGTGAAAGTATCTGAGGCTAAATTGGGTTGTTAAAAATAAGAAACATCGAGGATTTGAGATCCAGTTGTTCATAAGTAATGTCGTTTCTTATTTACCATATATAAAAGTTCACCTTTAAAGAAAATCACCTTTAAAAAATTTTATAATATCGACGAAACAAAAAAGTCTATTACAATGTTTTCATATTCTAAGACGTTTTGTGATACCAATTAACGGATTATAAACGATCTTTTTCTATGGTAATTGACGAACGAGTCTTATAATATAAATCTTATATGTTGATTTCATTAATTCAGTTTGCGTAAAAAATAGAAAACTTGAATTTCGAATTAATTACTGCGAACGTATGTCGCTGTTGGGGCGCCTACGGCGTGCAAAGGGTTAACTGAATTACATATTTCCAACGCAGAATAACCCACCGATGTAATTGTAGTTAAATATTGTAGGTAAGACGTACTTGCACATGTCGTGTAATCTTTGCATAGCATTTAAGAGATCCTCCGAATTCCTGGCAGCAGCGGCGCAGTCCAGTTGCCTCGTCACGGCTGGCCACCATGGTAGATCGCAAGGTAACATTACCAGAGCCATTGTAACCGACGATCTAAAAAGCGAGGCATCTTCTTTATACGACCAATCGTGAACAATACGAAAAAATTAACGAACGATGATTGACTCGTTCGAAAGCAAGAATCGAGTTGCTTTCAAGCGGAGAAAGAAGCGATGCGCGATGATTCCATCTCTATTATTGGATGTTCTACAAGTGCGGCTTTGTATCATATATTTCTATTCCGGCGAAGTGTACATCATTACTGTATACACGGTGTTCCTGATGATCCTGCCAAATTATATGAATACATATTCCAATAGAGATGAAAACAATGTTGGACATAAAAAAGTACGTCAGGATCGTAGGTGGAGGATATTTTGAAATGCAAAATACGTCAAGCTACGTAATTATGTATCGTGATAACGATATTAACCCCTTGCGCACGAACGAGTCTTTATCAGTCGATCACGAGTTAGACTCGGGGCGAACTGTATAAATTAATTGCGCACGATTTGTAGTTTCGGTTATTATAAAATTATGATGGTACCATTATATTGGTCTTGTAATATTGTAAATATTGAACTATCATTCCCGGCGCATTATTATTTCAACAAAAAATAAGTATCATCGTTATTCGTTTTATGTTAGATTTAATTGCACGAGCGTGTATACGAGTATCCGGAACGGTAGTCAGTGAACTGTCTTTCAAAAAAGAAATTTTCCTTGGCATCCGGCCCGCGATGAGTTTCGCTAAAACGATCTATATATTACCCGCTCTACTTTGGCAAACGTTCTTCATCGCAGCCAAGATCTGGACACTTGTTGTACAAGTTGTTCTCTCACTTTTTTCCCGTGAAACTAATGCTCTCCCTATGAGCTACTTTTTCTAATTCCGTGGAAGAGAAGATATTCTCGCTATAATTAACGTATCGCCTACCATTCACAAATAGGTTATTGCATGTTTCGCGTAACGTAGGATTCTGGAAACAAGACACGCGGAAACATTATACGAGGGGAAGAGAAACCCCATGTTACATACATATACACCGTTGGACAGTGTAATGTCACGTGACACTATACATCATGAGTGTCTTCTTTCCAGAACTTAACAGTATTGGTACATATATATTTATACTTATATCTACGTTTTTCAAAATGTTTTTCAAGCGTGTCATTTTGCATTACTAAAAGAACACACCACATAATTAACAGACCATCTATCATTTCTTAAGATAACAGAACAGTGTGCGTGCATTTACATGGTATCAGATTTCAAGTTTAGTGCGCGCGAGTTCTTAAAAAACGAAAACGAATGGTTTTCAACGAAGCTTTCGTTTGCACGTCGCGTTAGAATAAAGAAAAGCGTCTAGAGTTACGAATACATTCTACAGTCGAGTTGGAAAAGTCACTGATTTATATTATATTATATATATATATGTTTAATAGAAAATGTTAGTGTTGAGAAGACGTGGCAAAAATGTTTTGAATATTTATTTCCGCGTGTTTTTACGGAGCAGATATTATAGGAACATGATTATTATAATAAATATGGATACCGAATGTCTATCTATATATATAAAGCCAAGAAGAATTTGTCGTGCAAATACAAAAATTAAAGTTATATTTTTGAGCAATTCCGTGAAAGCAACAAGTCGCGTGCTGACGGTTTCGGCGAAGCACAAGTTGTATAACTTTAAAACACACTCCACGATTTTCGTCCCGATATTCGCGGAATATCTCGCGAATTCTGTTGTAAGTTTGGTATTCGAATCACTGTATTTATAATTATAATAAAATAATCTTTTAATGTACATCACTCGGAAGGTGGTCAAATGTGATCATACGAGACTTTTTTCAAATCCTAGATACTCTTTAAATAACATAAATATCTGTTGCGTAAAAACATAGAGAAATTATATACGCAAAACATTTTTGCTACGTCTTCTCAACACTATTTTTTATGAAGCATTCTTCGCTTTCTTAACAGTTGTCAATGTATGGTTTGCATTTTCTGCCTTCGCAATTTTAAGAACATAAAAGAAAGCACTGATGATGATTAGCTATCGGGAGTTAATGTATAGCGTTGGATCACATTCTGAAAAAGCAACTTATTAAATAAAAGACATATTTGCATAAAAGAAGTGTAAGTGGATAAAGAATCGAATTTGGTGCGAGGAGAAGGGTTGAAGAGACATGCGCGTGATAGAAGGGGTTGGCTGGTTAGTAACCTCTTGACACGAGGAGAGATAGAGTATAATTAGTATGCCTCCTAGCCGGGTAGAGCCAAGAAGAGATGGTCGAAGCATTGCAGAGAATTCGCCGGTATTGCTAGGAACCAATGGGAAAACTGAAAAGAAACAAGCTCGCGAAACACGCGAATATTCTTACAACGACACTTCTCAGAATTTCAATAATCACCTAAAACGCTGGTTGCGTGTCAATGCTGGCGAAGGTTTCCGAGTGGAGTCACATCTTAAAAAAGCGTGTCACATTTCACTGATCGTGTATGATTTTGGCGATTTAAACTGGAGAACACACCGCCACATAGTCGGTCTCGATACCGACAGATTTCTTTCTCGATATGTTCCCCGACAGTGATCTTCCTCTCGGGTCTCACGGAGCGGAACACGATTGGGTTGCGCGGGGTGTCGCGAACTTCCACGAACGCCGAGAGGGTCGTATGATCGATTCAGGTTTTATCACTTGGAATGGAAGAATGGGGTTTTAGGGATGAATCGCGAATGGCAGAGTATAAAGTAACGAGCGTAGCAACGTTACCAGTATCGT
The DNA here is from genome assembly GCA_910591585.2 of Nysson spinosus. Taxonomy (NCBI): domain Eukaryota; kingdom Metazoa; phylum Arthropoda; class Insecta; order Hymenoptera; family Crabronidae; genus Nysson; species Nysson spinosus. The sequence goes on along the minus strand of OU342830.1, from coordinate 12,531,942 downwards.
ATCGTACTGGCTTTCGTCTCTCTTTACTTGGGCGACGAGCCGCAACCCGCGTTTGGCGTTCTGCACGCTATTTATAGACCGGCGCCGGCGCCCTGCCAAACCCTATACAGGAATCCCTTTTTTTAACACGGTTAACGCATACGTCGAAAGAACCGCGCTAAGTGAATCCTTCTAATCGGATATATTAGTCGACACGGAAATCTTGAATTTAATTTAATTCGTTTCCTCATGCGTTTCCGCATATATGGCCGCCAGACAATGCCATAAGCTTTAATTAACACATTGACAGCTGGCGATGCGCTGTGCAGAGTATCGTGCGTGGTTAATTGAACATATTAATTAACATGAAACTTATCGTTTACTTTAATTCATTTACTTACATATTACTTGGGTAGATAATGCTATAAGTGGTAATTAATACATTGACAGCCGCCGGGCAGTTGCGCTAAGTATTGTGCGCAACCAGTAGGAGCGCACCAGAAATATTCCATTTTATAAAACTTATAAATTAAAACAATTTGTGTTCTTTTTTGTCCATTGGTCGTGAGATATTGAAAACCTAAGTTTTCATTGCAGGTTGAAGTACTTTTACTACCCTTTATTTTTATATTCAAATATAATCTCGAAAACAATTAAAGAATGCCGAATCGAATAGATAATATTTGAAAAATATCTACCGGTATAAAACAAGATCGACTTTTCATCTCCATGTTCACGAAGCTCTGATTCAATCTATCGAGTTTCCCATCTTATCTCTGCCAGAATATCGACTCACGACTAACTTCACACCGATATCTGTTTTTTAAAATTTACATATAAAACAAAAAGCGATTTGAAATTGTGAACAAATATAGCAATATTCTTCAGAATCGCATGAAAACCTCAAGGTTTTAGTTTATGAAATATAAGCAATAAGTATGAAGAAGGCAATAATTGCAATAAATTGCACTATTTAATATTATCTACTAGAGGACATACTCGGTTTTATTTAACATTAGCTAAATTTAAAATAATATATTAATAAGAAATTAAAGAATTTTTACTGTGGACATAATACTCTTCTGCGATTTGATACTTCGATTAATCGAATCCTGCAAACTCAAATATATTGAAATTCAAATGTCTTCGTGATGCAGGTGCCTGAACCTTAACCTGAACCTTACACCTGCTCGAAATCACATGCACCGGATGAAGGCCCGTGAACAACTGCAGCCGTCGCACCTGCTACTTGCGCGCATAGGAGACTCCGTTCATCCTTGCGCATATTGAGCATGCGCGAACATTGGTCAGCCACATGCAACTGATCATTTACCAGCAGCAGTCATGCCTGACTATGAAATTCCACGCTATTCGAAAATAGGCAGATGATATCGATCTAAAAAGAATACTGATGTAATGATTCTTTGAAGATAGTGTTTAGTTATTCAATGTTTAAATTATGTAAAAGAATATGGTGATACGTTGTTGCAAAACGAAGTTAATTGCACCAGTACAAAATATGTCGAACGTGGGCTGACGATTTGGTTCGGCGCGCAGCGAGAGATTTCAATGCCGGATAAAGACGCATCGATACAGCTCCTCTGCCGGCGTTGAAGTCTCCACGCATGGCACATTTCCCGAATTTCATTACCATTTGCGAAACGTAAAACTTCATGTAGTCCGAAATGAAAAGAAATAAAGTTCGCATATTTCAAATTGCCTTGTCGATTATTTTCTTCCGCAACAATACCTCAAGCAATGAAGTTATGCAGTTTTTAATAAGTGCGTAAATAATACGCCTGCATATATGCAACATGATCTTTATTCTTCCAACAGGTGCCACCATCTCGCGGAATGATTTGCGTAGTCCTACTGACTAATTTTCAGGAAAGTAATGAACTGCAACACTTTGGGTACCATGGAAATTACAAAATTCGATGATATCTAACGACGAAACCCGAACAATTCTTTGATACCTACAACTAAAATTTACAAGAATCATGATTATATTATTGAATAAAACACGCACACCAATCACATGGTCAATTATATGAATAAAACACATCATAACCAGGAGAAAGAGACATGTCGTTAAAAAGATAGGTTCGAATCATCCGGTCCCCGTACATTATACTTTCTTCACAAAGGTGTTGAATATTAAAACTGTTTATTGTGTGATTCCCTAATTAATATTCCGTGATCGGTGTCCCATTGATAAGAAATAAAATGAATGGCCAGGGGTCTTGGAGAAGTAAGCACGTACTTGTGTTCGTTAGAATCGCGTATTCCAAGTTCGAGAAGGTAATTGTATGGAGTTGGTAAAAAAGGGGGGATATATACGTCGGTTCAGTGAGCTCACGCACGTCGAACAGTCGTCAACAACGGCGCGATCCGGAACCGTCCGACAACCAAAAATGGCGTTTCTCGCGTAGTTTTATCATTGCCGCAAAACTATCCTGGCGATTTCTCGATTGTCAGCAACTGGTTCACCATTAAACGCAAGGAAAAAAATAGGCGAATCGAGGATCGCAGCTGGAGGAGTGGCTGCTTCGTGAGGTTCTGTGTTAGAAGCTCGTTCGAGAAAGAGCCAACGTAAATATCAGTTCGCATGCCGAGCGTTCTTTCGCGTTTCTTTTACGTGGGTGGACCTTCGAATTCAATCGCGCCTCTGATACTTCGTCATCGTTGATATTCATTTATTTGTATCTTGATGAATGATAAAATATTAGAGCCTGTCTCATGTTAAAATAAATTAATCGCGAATCGCGCCCTTTTGGCGGAGATACCAAGTGACCGATTTATCGATTACCAACCGGTCAATGATTTTCTACTTGGAGATACGTACTGTCGTGTTCATCATTTTCCGTAGATCTCGAATTTTATTGTTATGATATTATAATGGTGCTGCACCTAAAACATACAGTTATGTGTGACCTGTGATCAAAGTTTATAAAGGCAAGTGCGGTGAAAGTGATAAATGCAAAAGGTCTGAATTTCGTCTGCAAGTGTCGTGGTTGTAAGTGCATGTAACGTCCCGCATATATGTTTTATTTATATGTCTCCTGACTATATATTTTCGAACCTCCTGCATTTTATCTATTCGATAAATATATTGCGCAAGATTGCAGTACAATTTCGCTGTTGTTTATCGCAGTCGTTATTAGAGATATTTTATTACGATACAAAAATTCTAAACCTTTGATTCCGTGTAAAATTGGTTTCATGGAAGATGAATTCGTTTTAAAACCGCAGGATTACCGATCCTTTAGTCGACGAAAGTTTACGCGGGTCCGGCCTCTAATTTCGGGACACTTACGCAAGTCTCACTGGTTGGACAAGGTTTTGAGACAACAGTGATGTCATCCTGTCGTGGATCAGACTGAAGTATCCTCTGCACGTGTATTCAATGTCACGTCAGACTGTAAAAAAGCATCACGGGAATTCGTCGTAATTAACACTACCAAAGTCAAAATGATATCTCTGCTATTTTAAGTTAAATTGTTCGAATATACCACGGTGCATTGTTTGAGAATCCATTAATTAACTTAAATCCTCCAGCCATAATTTATATATGAATAAATGCGTAAGCATAACTAAGTATATAATCGGTAGTTCTAGTGTTAAAGTGACGTGATTATTTTGAAATCGAGGAGATCACAAAATATAATAGCAATGGTGGTATTTAACCCTCTATAACCCCACGCAACTTTGAAGTCACATACTCATTCGTTTAGACATCGACAAAAATCGGGTTATTAAGGGTTAATGAATACATTGGTTAATAAGAGTAAGAAGTATGGTCCCATATTCGTCCATTTATATAAAATACTATGTTGCTCCCAATAATATTCGTTGGTAGTTAATGCAATAAAATAACAGATTATGTAGATAACTTTAAATTCAAGTTTAAAGTGTGCTCTTCGCGGAGCAGTGATAATTGCTGTCTAACAAATAGAATACATAAAAGGCGAATTTTACCCGAGGAAAACGCGACTATACGATTAGTTAAGGAATTTGCCATGAACGTCTGCATATTCTCCCCTTCTCAAAAATAGTCTAAGCGTCATAAATATGGGAGTATCTCTACGCTTTCTCGTTTCCTTTCTCCAACGCAAAACTAATTGTCAGATACATACATATATATATAATTCGTGATATACATATATGTATATCACGGATTAGGAAAAAACGTAAACAGTAATAAGGAGTTACCATCTTAAAAGAATAGAAGAGTGGATATACATAAATAAGATGCACCAATGACGTACTTGCAGCCACTTTCACCGTGCAACATTTTTAAACCGACTAATCTTCGCGAGCAAGAATATCCTGCCAGGATAACGAGATTTTTTATGCTTAGGTTGTTGAGACGACCCGGATTTTAATGATCAAGTTAAGATTAACCTGTTAACCGAGAATTACGAGTTAATTCGTCATTTGATTTCGATGATTACAAATTAAATTAAAATTATTCTGACAATTACAAATTAAATTAGAATTATTTCGATGATTACAAATTAAATTAGAAATATTTTGATAATTATAAATTAAATTAGGATGATTCCGATGATTACAAATCAAAAAGAAGTGACCAAATTCATATATTTGCAGTCATTGTGAATATATATATCTCACGAATTTATTTTATTACTAAATTGTATTTATCCGTATGATGTCGTATTTTTATAATTTTTATAAGAACTTTAGAAAAACGACAGGTTAACATGTTAACGAACTAACAGAAACAAATGAAAATCAGTGTTCCTTGGTGCTTGTCGAATGACAATTAACCCGATTAACCCAATTGACCTAACTTTACGTCCAATTATCTTCATCGATCGATTTAATCGGTTCAATCTTTATCTCATGCCATTCTTTGTTAAGTTGCTTTCGGGTTTATTATTGTTTACGAATTATTTTCTTACAATTTGTTCTGAGAAATGATTTTTGATCGTGTATAAAAATATAATTCTTCCAAGATTTTAAATTCACTTTTGATTTGATTGAAATTATAACATATAACAATTAATTTCTTGATAATTAAATACTATAATCTGTAAAACACAGTATATAATTTGAATTTATATTTAATTAGCAGTTCGCATAATCATCTGCATCGGTCGAGAAGACTCATATTTTTATACCGCAATTAATTAGCACTTAACTAAATCAGCACAGCGGAAAGTGAATTTCAAAGAAAGATGTATCTTACTTTTAAACAACGTATTCAATTAATTAGTGCATCGAAGTCCACCCCGTCATGCTTGCAAAATTTGATTAACGATCGGCTTAGAAATAAATAAGAATCGTATACTTGCATCGATTCAGATCTAAAAGAAGAAGTCTATTTAGAACATTTTTAAAAACAAGGAACGAAAATGCAATCGACCGATCAACTTCGACCTGAGCAATTGGTCGGCCTGGTGGCCCGATCAGCGGAGGGTACAGCGGCCAAAGGGATGCCGATTAAAGGCCATGAGGATCTCTGGGTAGAGATTCAAGCAAACACTTTTCGAAATTGGGTAAACGAACATTTAAAACATGCTGGAGATGTGGGTGGTGGTCCGGTTTTGGATCTCGCCGAAGATTTTCGCGATGGTACCCGTCTCTGCGCTCTCGTCGAGGTTCTCACGAAACGACGATTACCAAGATGGAATCCTCGACCAGCAAACCAACATCATCACCTAGAAAATGTCTCCACTGCATTACAGGCTATCGAAGCCGATGGGGTTAAACTTGTTAATATTGGTAAGAATGTTACGTGTATCAGGATACCGGGAAGTAATCAATTCGGGAGTGATTGAAATGCGATTGAAAGATCGTCGGTCAAAGAATCATATATAACGATGAGAGTTATCTAATCGGATAATATTTCATATGAAAAAATAAATGCAGTTTCACAAAGTGTGTGAAAAATAATTGATTACTTTCCGGTATCCCTAATATTTTACGTACTCATTTTGTTTATTGAGTTTGTAAAACGTTAAGTAAGTCTGGAATTTTAATTGAGTTTCTACGAACACGCGTCGCCGTAAAGTTTAATTAATACGAATTCTGCAATTGACATTAATATAATTCACACTTCATAGCAATATATGTAGTCAGAAGTGAACACTTAATGGCAAACTAACAAGGCCAGGTAAAAACCAAATATAGGAATGATATAATGATGATCATTCTGGGATAGTCGCATTTTCCATACCTTAGAGATGATCCTCGAAATGAGACACAACATAGAGTCAACCGGTTTCGGGAACCGGTATTCGTGATTTGAACAAATGTTAGGCCGATATGCTAATTCATTAGATGATCGAAACTACGGGATATCGCGAAATCTTATACCAAAGATTGCCAAGAGAATATATTACAATAGAAACCATAAAAATAGACGAAGAGAGTGAATATAGGGTGTGCGCGTCACGTTGTTTCGTAGGGAAGCACTAAAATTACGTTTCCCCTGTTATTAAGTCGCTTCCTGTCATCAGGTTGGTAGGTGCATAATTCTGCGCGCCATTCTTTGAACGATCCTTTAATACCCGCGTTACGTTACCGTTCTTGTACAGGGTGTCGATAAATTTCGTATAAAACTAATCCAAGTCTCTGCTTGAGTATCTATTATATTTCTTTTTCATGGCTGTAAAGTGTTTTCTACTTACGTAGATATGTTTCTTCATTGTTATTAATGAACTTCGTGCTGAAAGGAAGATGCGCGTGCATGCGACATGCAATTAGCAATTATGCGTGGTAGAACTCGAGTCTTGGATTCCAGTAGTAACAAGGAACAATTCAGAGATACGTGTTGGAATTCCTTATTGTTTCTCGTAGCACGATCGATTCGAATATTGGATTCTTCCATAATTTCGCGTGGTTTTATCGAATGTGACAATTCTGTTTCTTTTTTCAAATATTTAATACGTATTAATCTACAATTTATTCTCCACCATTGTTTAACACATAAAAGAATAAAACAAAAGCTAGTGAATGACGTATAACTCATAGTTGATTGGTTATGGAACAACCCAATATTTCTGAATACCCTTTCCTTGATCATACATTTTCCAGTACGTGGTTTGATCCTGAAGTGAGTCACCCAGACGCGATAAACGGAATAGCTTCAAATATGTAGGTCAACTTCAAACAGGTGTCTTCCATCGAATACCAGTATGCACATTTTTTTCTAGTTTTTAAGATTTACTCCAGTTATCGGTGATTTAAAATTCATTAACAAAAAATAAGTGGAGTAAATCTTAATGCCCTCTCTCAGTCGCTACTCGAATTACATCAAGAAACTGAATGGTGACTGAGCGGCGCCCTTCAAGTGCAAAGGGTTAATAAATTCATAATCGATATGCGTTGTTGATGGTAGACTATAAAGTTTCACTTTCCATTATTTTCAAAGGGAATAAGATTTAAAACAGTTCTAAATTAGTACTGCATAAATAAAATAAATTAAATCAATTGAATAAATAAAGTTACCATAATCTAATAAATTCTTAATGAACCAAGGACATTTTTATAAATATCCATTAAGAGTGTTTGCGACGAAGATCGTTGTGCAAAGATCAAAATGAAGGAATTTGGAGTATTACTTGATTAAAAATCTTTAAAATGCTATGTTATTTTAAGCACGAAATGTAGGTGCACTTATATATGTTGTTACGTCACAGACTGCAAATCGGACTTCGAGGTCGTTGCCTTTCTTGTGTTATACCGGAGGCGCCTACGAGGCCACGGAAAAGCATTATCATTATAGTCGTTCACTTACCAGCCAATTTAATCTCCCCTTTCTGACTCGTGGAACCGGTGCACCGAAGAGAAAATGCACTTATCTTTTCTATCGAATCAAAATACTCGGACAGGATGAACGCATTAACGCCTTATAATGCACGCGCCTTATTACACCCGTCTTTTGCAAGCGAACCGTGATAAGATTTTATAATTTATCGGCCTCTTCGCGATCAGTTATGTTTTATGGTTTCCTCAATATAGACCAAATCTTGGGCAAGATCTCGTGGAGATTTACACGTTACACATGTCTAAAAAGGAAAGAAAGAATTATTAGAATTTAAGATCAAAGAGAATATTAACACTAGAACTACGGAAGCCATCAAAATGTCGGGTCGGCGAAATTTTATAAACACGGTCAAATTTATTAAGGTTCCATTTTCTGAGATTGTGTGGACGTAATTAAATCGATTAATTTCTTTTTTCTATTCATCCTTATTTTTAAGGACATACAGGGGAATATATAAATATAGCTGAATCTATTGTCCGTAATTCTAGTGTTAAAATAGAGTTTACTGATGAAGGTTTACGACGCGGCTATTTTATGTTAGAAGCAACCACGGCGTTGTCTTGATATTTATTATTATATTTACGTATTTTATATTATTAATATGATGTTACTTATCTAATGTCCTCAGGTAACGTAGATATTGTGAATGGAAATTTGAAACTGATCCTTGGCTTGATATGGTCCCTCATTGTGAGATACCAAATAGGCAAGTCCAAGTTCCCTCCGAGGAAACTCATGCTCGCATGGCTCAAGGTCAGTACACGTAATTGCACGGATGACCTCGCTGCATCGCGAGTACCATCTAAAAGTAGAAGTCTATCGAAGCATTTTATAAACCTGGCATATTACCAGCCATTTTAGCATTTTATCTGATCAGACAATTTCTTTCAACGTAACAGAGAGAGTAAGACTATGGAAGCCACGTATATTAAAATTAACAGATTGCCTAGAGTTGTTGTATCATTTTATTGAATATTTAAAACTTGAACTCGGTAATGTTGATGTAATCTAGCCTCTTAAAGATTATGCTAATGACTTCCCGGGATGCATTACTTGATAAGACAGAAATATAGAGTAATATTGCAAGTAGTATAAGGGTGGTTTACCGAATGATTCACAGGCGGTCCTTCCAGAGTGTAGAGTGAATAATTTTACAACTGATTGGAACTCTGGCGTATATCTGAGCGCGCTCTTAGATTATTGCAAACCTGGACTATTTTCCCATTGGCGGCAATTGGATCCGAGCGATAGGTAAAATATGCAAAATCTGTAATACATGTGTTAGAAATGATTTTAGATTGAATTTGATGGTCAGTAAAGAAATGTATCTTTCAGTGTATACAATTGTCGGAAAGCCATGGAGATTTCAAAACGTGAATTCGATATTCCCGTGGTATTGGAACCAGAATACCTTGCTTCTCCATATTTGGATGAACTTTCGGGAATGACCTACTTGTCGTATTTCATGAAGGAAGGTTCACCGGGCTTCCATGCGACCTTGCGATGGGTTAATTCGCAATTACCTCATACACCAGTACGAAATTTTACGGTAAGTGCACTCTTTCATTCTTTAAACGAAGTCTTCGAGAAGAAAATTGCGAATGTATGATCGAAATTTACAGACCGATTGGAACGATGGTAAAGCCTTGTGTGGCATCGTCAGAAATTTGGGTGGTCCCGCACCAACTTATGATAAACTCAACACTGACCCATCCTCGTGGGAACATAATTTGCAAATGGGTACGTATCAGTATTTAAGATTTATTAGTTTCAGATATTTATAAGTTGATTGACCTAACACTTTGTCTATTTTCTCGTAGGTATCGATGGTGGAAAGAAACTAGGTGTGGAACCAATTCTGAAAGCAAAAGACATGGCGGATCAAAATGTAGAACATTTAGGAGTGATGGCCTATGCCGCATATTTCGAGTGGGTAAAGCCTCGCCCTCAAGCGAGCAAACAAATCGCAGTTCACATAGACAGTACTTCCGCCAGAGTGCAACAGCCGGTTAGTGGTCTAATTGTTTATTTTCGAATCTGACAATGGTAGTGATTAACTTGAAAAGTACTATGATTATTGCAGGCACACTTCAAGCTAGAAATGCTTACCAAAGAAGTAAATACAAGGGAAGTACGAGGAGAAGTGATAAGTCCCAGCGGACGAGTAGAATGTAGACTCACGTGGAGCGGTGTTCATGGCAAGGGGACTTTTATACCCACCGAAGTTGGAATGCACAAGGTAACACAGATGTTCATCAATTAATTTATATCTCTATGCGTATTTTTAATTATATAATAATATTACGATTTATCCATTTCATTTTGTAGTTAATGGTGTATAACGACGGAGAGTTAGTGGATGGATGTCCATATTATTTCCGAGTTTTACCACCGTTGACCAAAATTAAGTCCCCGGGTATGGATCCGTGCGCTATAGGATCTGTCGTCGAGGTTCTAGTCAATAGTTACGGTAAACATCAGAATACCTAGCTATAAATCTTGTTCCGACATTTTATCTGAAACACAGGATGTGAATATTTTAGGAACTAGTCATGATGGCATTGATGTAACCGCGTGGTCTCCGACTGGGAGACCATTGCCATGTCCCGTGAAGGAGAACGATGGTGTCCATACCGCGAGCTTTCAACCAGATGAGACTGGAGAATGGAGTATCGCAATTACTCACAAAGGCAATCACATACAAGGAGGTCCGTTTACGTGCTTTGTATTCGACCCTAATGGAATCAAGGTAAATGAGATACGTAATCGACTTCCTATCTCCGTTAATGCTTCTGTGTCTTCAAACGGAAGTATCCTCAATAATAAATGATTATATATTCCCACAGCTACTAGACACGGACGGTGCTATGCCAGGGCAACCATTTTCTTTTATGATTGATGCGAGAGGAACGGGTGGTCTTGGTGATGTAATCATAGATATAGTACACGACAAACAGTCAATACCATATAGAATCGAGGATTTCGAACATATGCAGTACCGCGTCTCTTTCGTTCCTGCGGATGCTGGGAAATACAGAGTTTACGTATACTTTAATGGCTCGGATGTACGAGGATCACCATTTTCCATTAGGGTAGGTACTCAGAGAGGATCCAGAAGATCGAAGGACTCCACTTCCAGTCTGGAACGATCAAAAGTATCGTCACTCGAAAGACGCATGAACGGTTTAAACGTGTCTATGACTGATCGAGCAAGTCCCACTCAGAAGATATACTCGGTTCCAACTTACAAGTCACCAAGTCCGACGCAACACGTTAGAGAATACTCTCCGGTACAACAGAATGCATCGACGTACAAAACATCGAGCAATTACTCAATGGAAAATACTAGCTCGACTTATCATACGTCCAATACTTTGAATCGTACACGATCACCTAATCTTAGTCACAGTCCTGTGTCTCGGAATCTGCATAGTCCTTCCATGGTAAAGGAGACCAAGGAAATATATTCTTCCAGTACTTACAATCAATCAAGATCTCCCAGTGTACAGAGTCCCAGCTTCATCAAGGAGTCGAAGGATATTTATTCCTCGAATACAACGTTAAGCAGATCTCGGTCTCCAAATCCGAGTCCCACGCATGGACCACGGCATTCTCCAATCATTAAAGAATCAAGGGAGATATATAATTCAGGATCATTGAAACGATCTCGTTCACCAACTCGGAGCCCAATGGCGTATCGAAGCGCGACTCAAAGCCCCGTTAATAGAAGTTTTAGTCCTAGAATGACCGACAAAGAAGTTACTTTTAGTAGAAGAGGTTCTAGTGACAATGGCGTCGTTGATACCAGCAGCAATGTTCGAGTGTCTTCTATGGTTGGCGGTACTTCCAGACGCGATTCTTGGGATGCTATAGCAAAAACGAAATCGTTACTTTCCTATGGCAGTTTGGAATCTTTGGCTAACTTGACCAATAATTCTCCAACTTCCGATGGCACTAATCAAAACTACGTAAACAATAATAATTACAAAAACACTCAAATTTACTCATCCAAGAACGTCTCTCATAATTCGTCGACGAACTATACGACGACTCAAAAACTTTCGAGTCCCGAATATGGCACGACCTTGAAAGGCGGTAGTGAAAATCAAAGTACTCGTGCTCAAACTCACGGTATCCTGAAAAATAAAAACAATAATTATTACAAAGGCGTAGATACCACGGATGCGGTACACGATCGATATGTAAATGAAAATTCATCCGGATATATGTCACCCTCCGGACGAAGTCCTGGACTCGTTACCGGAAGTGCGCTTGAAACTCTACCGATTCACAGGCCGACTAATTTTGCAATAGATTCGAGCATTGATCCAAACAAAGTTACTGTTAACGTCACTGGTATGTTTGCTACAAATGAAATTAAGAAACTAAAGTGTTCTTTCGTTTCATTCAATTTGCTTTATTTTACTTTTATTAAATTAATTTCATTCCAGGTCCAAATGGAAAAGTGATTCCAACTCGGAAGACGACACTTCGAGGATTAACTTACACAATAATCGCTGAAGAAGTCGGAGAACATATCATACAAATTTTAGTAAATGGCCAACATATTCAAGGATCTCCCTTCAGGTGTGTAAATAGAAGATTCTTGGAATAAAGGAGTGTTAATCGAAATGTTATACGAATAGCAATTGACTTTGACATTTTCTTAAATAATTACAGATCCCAAGCATACAATGCTCGTGCTATTCAAGTCGAAAGCATTCCGAATGGCGTCGTGAACCAACCGGTCGAGTTCGAAAGTATGTTTCAAGCGTATTACAAACGTCAGAAATTTCGACAAAAATTTATAATCATTAAAGTTTGCAAATTTCAGTATACCTTACTAGGATAAAATGCTAGATAATACGTTTGAGTAATTAATAAATCTAGTAAATAATTAATCAACTTCGGTATACTTTTCTTCCAGTTGATGGATCTAGCGCTGGGTCCGGAAATCTTGAAATTCTTGTCAACGGTGGACACGTGACGAGTTTTGTCAGAGCGCTAGGTAGCCAACGATTTTTGGCATCGTTTGTTCCTCACGAGGCTGTTGTACACCTGGTAGAAATGACCTTCAACGGTGAAGTCGTCCCCGGTGAGTAAAATGATTATTAATCATAAATTCTCCCTGATATATTATTTGAACAAGGAGAAAAAATGTTTGAGGAAAAACGTTAATTACATGCAGCGACCACTAATCAAAGTATGTCACGTGTATGAAATCTGTTGCGCGAAACTCGCCTATTAAATCAATGCAGCACGGTAATTTGTGCAACAATAGTTTTCCCTTAAACGTCGTTTTACAACTTTCGTTTCGGTTTGTCCTGGTGATTTCAGTTGGTCGTCGAAAGAAATCTCCCCGGTGAAAGTTATTCGACTATTCTGCATAGTTTCATAAATAGAATGAAGGTATAATCATACCTTCGGTACCGTTACAATCATCCAACCTCGCGCTTCCTCCTCACGTTACTACGTTCTGCAAGCAAGAATGATAGAAATCATTAAATATATTCGTGGCAATAAGCTTCGCATAGAAAAGGAACTTCAACCATGAAATTTCACATGGGATAAAGGAAGAGTAAAATTATCTCAGTTTCCTGCGACTTGCCGTTCACTTAGTAATCTTCGCAAGATATCATTCTCTGATGCTGTACAAAATGGTTTTGCTTGCGCGATTTCTAACACGATCCACGTCTCTTAACAATTTTAATTATATAACATCTACAATGAAGTGTTATCCCTTATTAAGATCAACCAAGATGCTCTTCTATAACTGTCACCATTTCTCCCGAGAAATTTCACTTTCACCTAAGTCGTTATATTCGTGTGTTTAGAAAGAAAAATTCCATGTAAATGTGAGACAGAAATTCTTGAAACTATCTACTACTTCATTATCGTCGAATTATTCCGCCCGACATTCTTTCTTTCTATGTTATTATTCCTCCTTATTCTTTGCATATAAAAGAATGCAAATTTATGCGGTGTTATACTTCTTTACATAAATACAATAATGCAAATGCAATACAATGCTGAAAGCCACCAACGACAGAGAATGGAGCTATTATAACATTGATAAAACGAGACAAAAACGTACATTTATATCATTATTTATTTTCAGAGTGCAAACGTTTAATATGTGCATATGTAATAGTTGCAAATTAGGTCACGATTAATAATGATATTGTTTCCATTTTTTCCATTCTATTAATATTCCTCTGCGTAGTGAATTGTTTCGAAAGTTTTTACAATATAACTTTGCCCGGCAACCGGAAATCATTCCTGGTTGTCTGCGAGCATTAGAGGAATTTGTTAGGGGTCTCTGGTAAGAGCACCTTGCGCGTCTCTAAGTCAACAGGTCATTGGTCGGGTCGTTGACTTGCGATTTCACGCATTCACATGATGTTCCACTGACACATATACGACGTCATCGTTTTCTTTGGCTTCCTGATTTTTTTTCGTTTTACCACTTCCTTCGGAAAGCGCCGGTACACGAAGTCGTGTTTCACGGATCTCCGTGTAATGCACGAGGACGATCGTACGTCCTCTCCCACGCCATTTAAGTAACGCTATTGTGTGCCCCGATCACATAATAGTTCTGCAGATACGTGATCCACTTTAAAGACTCCCACCTAGTACTTGCTCCAGAAATCATTTTCCTTCGTATATCGTGTTAAATCATTAAACAGTTAATAACACATTCCACCGGGTTCCCAGAATAAAGTAGTAAGTTGTATGAAATGACATTTACATTATAAACGATTATTCTTCATTGAAAACCATCCTTACGACTGAAGGAGTTAATAGGAAACATATCACCTACGCCACTGCCTATACTCAAAGAATATTATTTAGATGCCGTATAGAGAAGTGCATTCTGCAATCGTGATTATATGCACGTGGCTTGCAACACCGTATTGATATTCGCCAGAGCCCCGTTACTTTTCGTCGTCCTAACGCACCTGCTACTTAAGTACACTTGTCGAAGACTAATTTAATCTTGCAACTTAACATTGCCGAAATAGTTGACAATTATATTCTCATACGTAGGTTTATTAATATTCCACGAAATTTCGTGAATCTCCAAGCCGTGAATTATCAGCTTTGGAGGAATCGACGCGTATAACCGTAGGTGTGGCCACGATGTTAAGACTCCGGCATACAGAGACGTATTTGGTTACGAATGAGGATACCTAAGATTCTACCTACGTGAATCCACGCAATCCTAATTCGTATTCTTATACGTACTAGGATATTACATTGAATCCTGCCAATTTTCATCTCACTTTGACCTGCATATAGCCAATATAACACTAGAACTACGGACGATATATTCCGCCATATTTATAAATGCACGCATACGTCCTCCACAATAATAATGGATAGAAGAAATAAATTAATCGATTTAATTACGTCCATTAGGCAACGTGAGCTGGAAAGAATGTTAGAAAACGAAACCTTATAAATGTCAATGATTTTATTAAAGTACGCAGACTCGTTAATTAGCACAAGACTAATGCAGAATGTAAAACAATGTTAACTATACCTGAAATAAGGAAATATATTTTTTTCCTGTTCATAACAGTTTTTACTTGCGCGTGCGCAGTAGTGGACCTATCATCAGCCGTTACTATTTATTGAGGAAGAGAGGTACGGTAGTATGGCGGATTTTTTTTTGTTCGGGCAACTCGTGGAATAACTCGTAGTCTGGCGACATGTGGAATGCGTTCTTATGCGTTTCTACCATGGCAAATTCCTCCGTTCTATCTCCATACGTCTTCCTTTCGCTACGCCGAATCTACTTGCATTCCCGACTCGTTTTTCTCCTCATTTACATTCAGGAAATTTCCGTACTAGCTACGACGCTTTGCTCCTTCGGCATCTTTTGGAATTCATTATTCTTAATATTCATACGTTTTACTGTATAGTAGAATTATACAATTTCGGAAGTCATTGTAATTCCGTGAAACGTGTCACTTCGCCAATCATTACTCGCGGTAACCGTTTCACTGTTTGTCTTGCATTTAGTGTCCGTAAAATCGGCAACACAACGATGGTGCATGTTAAATATCATGTAATGAGGCGGCAGAGCGAAACTACTACTTGACCGTGATGTGTAAATATCCGTGTCGTTCGATAAGAAAATGCATTAATTATAAACGTCTGTTTATTACTTGCTAATTATACTTGTATACGGCACTTCTCAGGTTCAGAAAAAAACAAACCATGCCGCGGTTGAGACACAGATATGTCGTGCGCGAATATGTTTCAAGATGTACAACTGTGAACAAGTAGCACATTTATTTACAAAATTATTACTCAACGGTGATAAAAGTCCTGGATTGTAATTGACTCGACTGACTTTAATATAAATAGTTCAAAGGTCAAAGCGATTAAATCCATTGAACAAAAAGCAGTGGACATTAATAATTATGGAAAGTTAACCACCAATCACGTACTTCAACACGGAAATTGGAAAAACTGTAAAAAGTTGAGTTAATCATTTTGCCATTTAAGCGATTTGTGTATCAATCATACCGTGTATTGACTTGACTTAACTCAGTCACTTGTATTCTTCTGTATATAAAAAGAATAGCGCGTTTTCTAATGTGCCCTCCGGTGATTTCAACGAGTTGCAGCTGCATAGACGAGGTCCCGGCCAGTTAAAATTATCTGAACATAACTATAATGGAAAGTGAATATTCTTTACGGATCAGTATCATTATTTTAAAAAAATATATGATATTATATCTTCAAAGACTGATAATTCTGGTTTTTACTTTTTTTTGTTAAACTGTCGTTAACCCTTTGACTGTGAGAGCCGTATATATATATATATACAATACGCTATCACGTGTCTATGAGTATATACGAAAGACGTATATATACGTCCAGTAAATTTGAAATCAATAACTGAAATATATAATAACGATCAAATAACTCCTCGATTCTTCTTATTTTTATCTTCACAATTTAGTGTCAACTAAATTTAGTTAATGGTTTTTTTATTAGAAGACGCCTCAGTCGAAGGGTTAAGCAACGTTCAATATTTGTATTATAATGGGCCTAAATAATCATTATTATTTTTATGCCAGGACTTATGCCAAAATCTTTATTACATCTTGTTAACGAATGCAGTTACGTAGGATGTATAAATGTCTTGTTTAAAAATAAAATACGACAGCAGTACTTACACAGGAAACAATACGTGTTTACAGGATGACGATATAGTTTTCGCGCGCCTCAGATTATCCTGTGTGTTTTAAATGCAAAATAGCTGAGTGCGCACGTGCTCGGACATAAAATATATTATGCAACCTTGTTAATAGCTTTACTGAGGACGGCAGCTGCGAACTCGAATTACGGACGTTCGTCATCAATTGTCTTTGATTTGTTCTTGCATACACAGTGACTCCTTTAAAGCAATATTATGATTGGCGAGAAGAAAACACGTCTTATTCTAGCCTCGTACGCGTCTGAAATTAATTACTTAATGCGAGAATTACATTTTTCATCTCAATCAATGAATGTGCCATTGACAAGCATTTAATCCTTTGCCATTTCGAACCGTAATGTATACTCTTACAAGAATTGCATAGATAGGCATCCATGAATCATTCTAAGAGAATGTTCATTAAAATATGACATTTAGTTACTCACATATTTGAAGAAATATCAGAAAGTACGTTACTCGAGTATACTAATTGGACTTCTATTACGATATTTAGAATTTAATAATATGCGCGTGCAACGGAGTCAATTATAATACGAACCAATTAAATTTAATAATCAATAAATACATTCCGATGTAGATCATATATCGAAGCATTCGGACACTATTTGCATGTACAAAAATGATCATCGATAATAAACGCATCGTGAATATTGATGTCGATGAATCAATGAATACTTTCAGTTTTATGCATGAGCTTTATGAATACTTGTCATTACGGGTTTAAATAAAATCTAATTAATTTGAAAACTATGCCGGAAGTAAAACTGCCGGAAAATGTCCATTTTGGCTGGATTAGCAACTTGATCAACGAAAATGAGTTACGTTCTAACACGACATTTTTTAACTCGCTGACTACAATTGTGCTTCTGCGTTTAAAATAAATTTAGTTGTTAAAAAGCAGAAATGAGCTGTTTATCTTTAAACTGAATTTATTCCACTTGCAAAATAAACGGCTCAAATATTTTTGTCAAAAACACTAAATAAGCAGTTTATAAAAAGTTTGATTACTTCTGGGTAGCTGAAAATGTATGGTCAATATAGTAGTCAAAACAGTCAGCTGGTTAATATACTACATAATTAATTCTGGTTGCTAGATTTAAGTAACAATATAAATAGAAAGAAAATAAGGTGAATGAGAAAGGGGAAGAGATAGATAACGGGCCGTGGAAATTTCGAAAATTTTGGAAGGAGGGGTTCGGTCTTACGTAGGATCCGTTATGTCGGGGAATGCAGCGATTCACGATCCATAGTCTCTTCGCCTTAACTGTCGCGTCCTCAAGAATGTAGCGTAAAGCGATTCCGAATGAGAAAAAAACCGGCTTAATCGTTTCAATGGCGTAGGCTGATTCGCTTTAAACTATACCAAGCCGCATTCCATTATTTCACTCAACAAAATTTAGACTGATCCCCTTACATAACAGTTTGCATTCCTGCTTGCTTTTCAGATGGCTTCTTACGTTTCGTAAGTGTCTTCATCCCACGTCAGCCCTCCCGTCAGTCGATTCTTAATATCCTTTCATTCATTTCTTTTTATGTGTATCGTTCTTCGAGCCGAGCGCAAAAAATCAATCTTGTACGATATAATTATTATAATTTGTCATGGAATTTATATAAATTCTCATACTTTCATGGCCGGGCATTCGTTCAGATCATATCGGGGGGGTCATCACTTTCTAATGATCTGTATTTGCAAGCTCGTAATATCGAATCAATCATCTCTTATCGATACTTGTTTTATTGATCATTCTGCTAGAATCAATTATGGACTTTTATTTGGAATAAATTGTACTGCGATATGATTATTCATCACTTTCTTATTCCAAAGGCATCTAATTTTTGAAGTGGAAGAAGTACCTCGTGGAATTAATTGAGCAAACGATTTATTCCGTTTTTATTTGGTTCACTTGCCGCGTTTCATAATATAATTATTACGACGGATGAGGGTACGGAATATTTTGCAAAATGTATGTCAACTAGTGTTTCATCATTTCCACGGTTGCACGTCGATACCGCCTCTTTCAAGAATGGCAATTCATCAACGTGCTTCTGCCACTTATATTTTCGTAACTATAAATCTCTCAATGGAGTACTAATATCTACTTACGCGATGGAGCAAGAAAAAGCAACGTTTTTATACGCGCGAGCTAACCCTTTTAAAACATTGTCCGTCGCAGATAAGATCAAGTATAAAGGAAAACTGTTGTAAAAAAAATCACCTAAACTTAATACAATTAGGATCTAATAACACGCATGCGTAAAGGTATTAATCATGAAACGAAGCAATTCAATAATTAATAAATATACTCGGATCTTGATCATGTATCGAGTAATTCATTCGCATAAATTTAACGCGTACTAACTTGCAATATTATCCTGTAAACTTCATTATTCCAATTGGGTATCTTTCTTGCATTATAAATTTACACAGTGCAGGAAAACCTGAGCGATTAGCGGATACTAATAGCCCGAAGATATAACATGTCTTTCTGCTATTTTCGAACGAAATAGATCGTGTAGTAACTCAGCAAATCGCTTTTCATCTTGATAAGCTCCGTGGATCGAATGCTTTAAGCTACTGTGAGACTTCGCGCTGCTAAAGCTCTGCGATTAAAAAATTCTAGAAGATGAAGAAATTTGTGTCATACTTGAAATAGCTTCTTATTTTCTTCTGAGCAGTGTTCTATATTCGTATTCTCTCTATATATTATATTATGTTATCAGTCTAATCAGCACTTTTCAACGCCATTGCAAGCCGTTTAAATTGCCAGTTTCAAGTGGCAATTTAAACGAGCAATATCTAAAACGCGGGAGTTAAGGTTCGTTCGTTACGACAAGTTAGCAATAAAGGAACGGGTTTGTTTGTAGAGTAACTGTACTGATTACCTTGCGGATTAAAGGGTTCTCTCCGGTAATGCGGAACAAATAAATGAATAAATAAAAGATCTCTATGCGTCGAATGCAAAGATCGAGGTTTCTATTTGCGGGCAACCTTAGGGTATCGAAACACACAGATCGGGTATCCTACGGACGTATAGAGTGTAGCCGGTCGAACGAGCGCAACGAACGGGAAACACCCTCGTCCGTACTGCTTCCGGTGCCCCGTTCTTATTTCCGAATTCGATATCTGAATCACTAATTATGTGCCCTTGGAATGAGAAAGTGATTAATTATAATATCACATTATAACTTACTCGAAATAAAAAACATAATTAATTCTAGCAGAATGATAAATGAAACAAGTATCGATGTGAGATGGTTTATTCGATATGACGAACTTCCGATTCTGTTTTCGATTTCCTTTTTTCAATGCCAGTATGATAATAATAATATAGTGGGTACATATTACTGTCCGATTTATGAAATTTACAGTCGCAATCGATGATTCGTGTAGAGTCTGAAGGTAGCCAAAGCAGACACAATTTTTACGTAAATAATTGCAGAGCTTGTTATAAAATGGAAAATTGTAGTTAACTGTATATTAACTCTACACGAAGTGAATTATTAGAAGAAGGAGAGTTTTTTCTGAAAATGTTAATATAATCTAATTAGATCAAAGTATATAAAAACTTTCTAAAAGTTTAATCGGATGTTGAAATAATTTCCAAAACATTCATATGATCGCACGATTGTTCCTCGCATTAATTACACGATTCTAAGACAACCGATGGTTTTTCAACTGGCTAACGATTTGAGCTCAATACATTTTTTTGCAGTTTCGCAAAACCGGAAATGTCGTCCTTCAATAGTTGTTTTTTGTTTCACACTCGTACGTCATGTTTAACTACGTGTGAATGAAAGGAGTTAAAATTATTAGCGGCAGTACGTGTTTTTGTCACATTTGCCACGTATGACTGAATAAATAAATTCAATTTACAGTTGGCGAGCTTGAATAAACATAGCGGAGTGTCGTTGTATTTAAAAATTTGAATTATCATTATTATTGTTACGTCTTCGCATATGTGTATTCAAGGAAACAAGTAGCAATACAAGTTATAATTTATAAGACTTAAAAATGCAATAAGATAACGTTTATTGTATGCTATATTTGTCCTTTTGTCTTGATATTGAATTATATCTTTACACCCAGTTCCTAAAATTTTATTAAATAATTTTTAAATAATTGCGAATTCTTTTGGTCCAGGAGACCTCAATGTCCTTCATAATATAAAAAAGAACTATGAATAACTAAAAAATAACCAAATTTCTAAGATCTTTTATCTTGTTAAGTTACGGAACAATCCTACCATTTTTTTTTCGCAAAAAAGCAACACTGTTGCTGGAACTGGCTCACGCGCCACTTTGGAACTACAAGGTGGAGGAAGGAAGTATAAGGAAATTTTTGAGAGTAAACCGGCCGGAATACGGCCCTGGTTTTGGGCCCGAGCAGCGATCGAACGACGGGCGCACTCGTCCCGTCGCCCGACTCGCAGCTCGAGTCGGTTGTGAATCGCGATCTGCTGACGTTTCTTCGTTAAGGTTCTACCTCAGTTTTTCTCGATCGTTCCTTGCGTTGGAGGATTCCATTCGTTCGTGTCTTTCGTTTCTTTCTGCATAACAAAGTGTGACAGGATGGACTTGCTACGGGATCGTTCGCGATCGGCGTCCAAGGAAAAGCGTTCACGAATAAAAGTCGAATTCGGTTGCGTACGCCTCTGAAAACTGGCTGGCTGTTCGTATTGAGCAAGATCGATACATTGTGCGCGATTTCTGTCGTTTATTCGCGCGTTTTTACACGCCGGATTTTCATCCGATATTCTCAACTTCACTTAATTTTCGACGATTCGTATAAGCTCGGGTATCCTCTTAGGTTTCTCTTTTTGTTTCGGATTTTTTCAGGTTTTTTTAGGTCTCGCCTCCCTGATATACGGGTGATCGAGGTAATTGGTTTTTTGTCGTACCGTTAGTGGGTTTGTAGGCGCGTAAACAGTTTGAGTTGTTGATTAATGGATTTAAATTTTGTCTGCTTCCGCGATCTTTTCTCTTATCAGTGATACTTGGATTTTCAACGATACGCGCATGCCCTTCTGTTGGATATGAAGGTTAGAAGGAATCGACCCAAGTCACGTTGTACTTCCGGGAAATTGGAATCCGATTCAAAGTGTTACGCGCGCGGAAAGTAGATTACTATTACCGTTCTTTAAACTATTTAATACGCTTAGAATGGAGTTAAATTCCAACATTATAATTTCTTATGCCGCTGCTTCAAATAAATGCTTTACGTCTCTCTTTTTATAGAATATAAAGTATCGAAAATACCAGATGGACTTTCAGCGCATGTCAGAATTCGAATACTAAATACCGGGGAAATTCGAACGATCTTAAAAAGTATAACTTCCACTATTCGGTCATTTTTCAAATACCTTGGCAGCTTCCAGTTTGTGAAAAATGTGTGAAATATTTTTTTAAAAGTGTCTATTGTAAAATCCATCTACGGATGCTAAAATTCAAAAACTGTGGATTTAGTTTTCTAGTGTTCTTCCACGAAGTGTTGTATTTTATGAGTATGAAATATCTATACGATATTAATTGTCAATAAAAACGCTAAAAATACTTTATCGCGCATATAATATCAAAATAAATTTTGCGCGCATCAAAATACGACTAAAATAAATTTTGTTTTCTCGTATTTATTCTCGGCGTTGTTGGTTTTATAAGAGAAAGCACGTGATATATTTAAAGCAGGGAATAATAACGATTAATTAGTGTTTTTTTCTAATTAACAGGATCACCTTGGAGAGTAGGCATCATGCCTAGTCCAAAAATGTCAGTGATCGGGGACTCAATCAGATTAGTCCCTGCTGGTAGTCCTGCTCTCTTTGAATTGTCTGCTCTTGGCTTCAGCAGTAACGAAATTGACGTTCAAATCATAAGTAAGTATCAAATAATATTAGAGAAATTTAGATACGTTACTTTGGATCAATACTATAAAATGGTTATTACTTGCAGCACCGTCAAAGAGACATGTACCAGCACGTATAGACGAAGAACCAGGTCGTCCAGGAGAATTCCGCGTCGAGTTCACACCCACAGAAGTCGGTAGTCATCTTGTAGAAGTGAGCATCGCAGGACAAAAGCTACCGGCGGGTCCGCTCGTCGCCAAGGTGTACAACAGCAGTTTAATTCAAGTCACCGATGTACCTAGCGCTGTGGTGGGTCATGCCTGCCAGTTTAGAGGTAAGTAACATCAAGCGGAATCTAATTAAACACCTTGGATCTTTATAGTTACTGCTGATTATACAGGGGTAAATCATGTATATCGGTACTTAAGAAGTACGCTGTAGTCTAATCAGGGTCAGGATCGGATTGTGACCTTAATCAAGTTACCTGGAATACATCCTTATTCCTAATAGCATCTATGTATTAATAGGATTTTATGTCATTGTACTGATCTTTTTTCTAATTCCACAGTTGACGCAAGTGCCGCCGGCGAAGGGCAACTTGAGATATCCATAAACGAAGGTGAAGTGCCTAATCACGTTCAAGTAGTTGGTGGTGGCCGTTGCCTAGTTTCCTTCACCCCGGAAATTGCAAAACCACATTACATCGACATTAAATTTAATGGCGAACCAGTACGAGGATGTCCTTTCGTTTGCAATGTATCCGACACGAGCAGAGTCACGTTGAGCCTGAATCATTTAGAATTAATTCCAGTTGATCAACCTGCTAGCTTTCACATGGGAGTGGATGGAAGTGGCAGTGCGGAACTCGCGGTTTCCGTAAGGGGTTAGTTGTACAATAGATGTCTATGTTGTGAGTGATATAATCTTCCATAAAAAATATATGTAACAATAGTATAAATTTTGTACTAATTAGAAGTATTATATTATTGAATCTACACTATGTAATTCAATTCACTCACACAATAGAACATTACAAACCACATGCAGCTTCGCGCATTCTACAGATAATAATTTTGCGTCCTTATAGGACCCAACAGTGAACTACCCGTTAAAGTGACGGGCGATATAAAAAGTGGTTTCACTGCTGAATTTATACCAAGAGACGTTGGAGTACATTCGATCAGCGTTGAATACAATGGACACCCCGTGAACGGTACCCCGTTCTTGGCCAAGGCGTTCAATGCCGATAAAGTATTAATTGGACCTGTAGCCAGGGGTAGTGTTGGTCAACCAACTCACTTCACAGGTACGCAAAGTGCTGCAAGAAAGTTTCGTAAACGTATACGAAAGCATTGATTGTATTAACGAAGCTAAAATATAATTAAGTCGTTTACTTTTAATAGTCGACGCGAGTCAGGCCGGTGAAGGGAACTTGGAAATTACGATATCTGCTCGTGGTCAAAATATTCCTACTCAAGTGACACCTCAAGGGAATGCAAGATTTTCTGTTAGTTTTGTTCCGTTCGAGGCATGTGAGCACGTGATTAATATTGGGTTTAATAAACGAACTGTACCAGGCTGCCCGATTATAACTCGGGTAGGTGGTGATAGTCACGTTACTGTGAGTGGGCAGGCATTAAGCAGTGCTGGTTTAGGACGGCAAAGTCATCTTACCGTCAGTAACGTTGCCGGTAGCTTGGAAGATTTAGAAGTTAATGTTGAAGGTAATATATATCTACCGTTTCCACGGACACATAATAGAGGTTGCCAATCAGATGTCATCTATGAAATGGTCACATAAGGTTTTTACAATGTCTTGGTCAATTAAAAAAAATATGAACTCATAATTGATGGATAGTAAATTACTTGCGATCTGGGTTTCTTAACTTCAACATTGATTAAATTGACTGACGATTATCCAGTAAAAATCTTATGATTACATCCTCATATCCTGGTTCTTAATATGTGTAAGTCGCTTATATACCTTACAATTTGAAGAAATATCTGTTGCTATTGCACAGAATTCATTTTTATTACAGCGGTATTTGATACGACCGTTTCTTCGCTATACACGTAATAGAAGATCTACCTTTCTTTAAATTCTAATATTTCAATGTAATTACTGACTGTTTCTTTTGCACAAGAACTTCACCGACCACGAAACAAATGTACCAGCACCATACTATTCTATTTATCGTTCCTGTTCTCGATGTCTGAATTTGTGTTCGGTATAATTTTTGATAGAGTTCTCTATAAATTACACGGTGGACACGCGCACAATATTGTGCTTCTATGTGTTAGTCTAGTTCGTTAATCCTGAGCTTGAGAGGAATTCTCTCTTTGTTGCAGGTCGGCCAGCTTTCAGACTACGACATTACTAGACTTCTCAAACAAAACTAATCTCATTCTTCATCTTAACTTATGGACTCTCTAATGAATAAAAAATGGTGGTGGGTTCCTAACTTAATTTCCTAAAGAAGTTGCAATAAGTGTAGTCTAATTGTTACTTTCCCTTTCTTACGTCTTTTTGTACCGTTGGTTACCATCTTAAAGTATTACATGGGCTTCAGTGTAGACTTATCTCCGTAAATAATTATTGAATAACTGCTAGAGTACACTAACTAACACTTTGCAATTTTCTTCTTAAATTCTTTGCCAAATCGATGGACATTGAGATATGACAGAGCCATTACAGTGGTGCTATATGTATACATAATTTTAGTTGTATCTAATTCTTAAGCTTTACATTATTATTAGTTCTGACCCATGATTGTCCTAAGAGGTCTTGTTCCATTGTGCCTTTGATAACGTGCCAATATCCTCGTTTACGTAAATAGTTTACACTTAGTCGTTATGTATAGTAAATTAAAAATTCATCTCTGCCTAACATATTTCTCTCTAGTTGTTTCCAATTATCAGCTGCATCCCTTTGATCTAACAATGCGTACATCATAACATAATGTTGGAAACATCATTTCAAAATAATCATATAACGCAAGCAGAGACAAACTAAGGATCAACTAATATTGTTCTGTACTTAGACTTCTCTTTTTCAAGCCACGTTAACCGGTATTTTTCATAATAGTTTTGAGCATTACATAGTGCTTCTTTTAACGCGTAAGTCGCTTGTTACAATTTAAAGTCCTATAACATTAAAACAAATACTGTTGGACAACAGTGTGCCCATCGTCCACTTCTGGTGTCCTTGCGATCCACACTAGTAGTTGGTTCTCACTAAATTATATTAAACGACTAACCCCGCCGGACTTGATAGGACCCAACGGACAGGCCGTACCAGCTCAGGTCACCGACAACAAAGATACAACGTGCAGCGTGGCTTTTACACCGAGAGTAGTTGGGGAACATAGAATATCTGTAAGCCATCGGAATGTTCCCGTCGTTGGAAGCCCGTTTAGCTGCAAAGTGTACGATGTTGCTGCTATTAAAGTAAAAGATGCTAAGAATGGCGTTATTGGAATGCCAGTTACATTCTTAGGTATACTTCATTGGCTTCTCAAATTACAAATGCATGCAATTAGTTCGTAGATCACATCTTATTATTAAGATTAATTATTTCTTTGTTGTTTAAGTCGAAACAAGTCAAGCGGGACCAGGGAATTTAGAAGTTACGGTGAACGGTGGTCGCGTGCCTACGTCTGCTCAAGCACAAGGACCTCATACCTACGCGATATCCTTTACACCACGAGAACCAGTTGTACATACAGTGGACTTACGATTTAACGCGGAGGATGTGCCTGGCAGTCCCTTTAGTTGTCAGGTACATTATTGTTCAATTATTGATCTCGATTATCAATGTGGAAAATATGTGTTTTACATTTCATCGAATTAGGTGAGCGACACGGCTAAGGTATTAATAACGGAAGGACTTGAAAAAGTGTCGGTAAACCGCCTTGCAACATTCACGATAGAAGCGGATGCTTCTCTGGGGACTCCGGTTGTAGAAGTTCTTTCACCCACGCGAGAAAGTTTATCCGTTCAAGTTAAACAAAGCGCTCAAGGTTCTTACAGCGCTGGTTTTACACCAAAGGATGTCGGTGCGTAAATTGAAAACTAAGTACTAATACAATTTAGAGCGTATAAACAATGACAGAAATATTCAGGTGACCATAGCGTTGAAGTGAAGTTAAGCGGGTCGCACGTTGAGGGCAGCCCGTTTTTGGTAAAAGCATACAATGCGGATAAAGTGAAGGTCACGGACATCAACAGTGGGGTTGTTGGAAAGCCAGTCTTCTTTAGCAGTAAGATACTATTACTATTAATCAATTGTGTTTAAAGACACACATAATAGCCTGTCTCATTTGTTATAATCCCGTGATCCCTGATATATCCATAATTCTAGTTAACGCGAGCCAGGCGGGAGCGGGAAACCTCGAAATCATAGTAGCTGTAAATGGTAAAAATGTGCCAAATTATGTACAAAGTGAGGGAAATGCAAAATTTCGAGTTAATTTCAAACCGCAAGAAGCCGCAGTACATAGTCTGAGTGTTCGTTTCAATGGGGAACCCGTTCCAGGTAATAATCTCTTAATCAAGTTATCACAAAAGTATCACTCAAGCTATCAGTATTACGTAATTTATTAATCATCATAAACTAATATTACTTTATCACCAGGATCGCCATTTAACTGTAAAGTAGTCGGTGCTGGGCAAGCAGTAATAAGCGGGCACAGTCTAAAAATGGGAGCTGTAAAACAGCTAATATCTTTTACCGTGGATCCGCAAATTCCATCAACAAATTGCGATGTAATCGTGACACCTCCATCAAATATAGCCGTACCGATTACGATAGAACCAATCGACGGAAAGTATAACATCAGCTTTGTTCCCACCGAAGTTGGTAGACACAATATTAGCGTACTAGTGGACACCGAACCTATCAAAGGATCTCCATTTGCCTGCAATATCTATGATGTCACAAAAGTCCACGTATCGGGCCTAACGGAAGCCATTTTGGGCCAGGCAACGACCTTCACTGTCGACGCCGCGGAAGCTGGAGAAGGAACTTTGGAATTAGTGGTTAGTACAGAAAACAACACTGTTAAGGCTGAAGTTGTTGCTTGCGCCCGAGGATTGTACGATGTCACATTTGTTCCACAAACAACGAGTACGCATTATGTTAACATCAGTTTCAACGACGACAATGTGCCAGGTAAAATGATATATAGTTTTTTCATTTCTGTTCGATTATTCACTAAAAGTAACGAGCTGAATTTGTGAAACAGGAAGCCCGTTTAAGTATCCGGTTGTCAGTGGTATGCTAGATGGACCTTCTATGATTAGAATAGGTAATACTGCTTACATGGATTTGGACATGCCAGGTTTGGACGGACCAGTATCGGCGGAAGTCACTGGTAACTTTACGTTCTATTATAATATTATATCCATTTCGACATTACTTTCACTTTCACCTTATTAAACTGGCTATATCCTATACATGCATGTAAATGATGAATTTATGTGTTTCCAGGTCCGGATGGGATTATAATCCCCTGCACTCTAACGAAGCTTTCATCGAATTTATATAGAGTGGAAATACGAACGCGACATGTTGGAACGTACACAGTAATATTTAGTGATGGTCATAAAATCATAAGCTCTCAAACGCTTCAGGCATTCGATCCTGCAAAAGTAGCTATTAAAGAAGTAGCAGATGTAGTTTGCCATCGTCCCGGAACTATTATAGGTACACATCAACCAAATGAAAATATGATGTACAGGCATTAGTATACATAATTAAAATTATTATCTGCTCTTTCCAGTGGTAGCCTCAAAAGAAGCTGGACCAGGAAAGTTAGCCGTCAGTGTTCGCGCAGGAGGTGCGGACGTCGACAGCTTAGTGCGGGAAAGCGAAAATGGTTTTTACGAAATAATCTTTCACCCCACGCGTGCAGCGCCTCACAGAGTTCATATAAAATATAACGAAGTTCACATTCCCGGTAAAATATTTCCGCGTTAAGAACGTATAAGCTAATTCAGAGTTCAAGGTTGATTTCAATATTTTACATCAGGAAGTCCATTGGATGTGACAGTTCGAGGTCCAACCGGAGGACGCGAAGTTACAGCGACAGGATTAGGATTGTATCAGTCGTGCGTCGGCAAAGTGACTTCGTTTACAATCGAAACTTTAGGTCGTCCAGGGAAAGAATTTGATGTTGTAATCAGTGGACCTCAAGGAAATGCCGTTCCTGTTCGGTGTTATCAGCACCGAGATGGAAATTTGCTTGCAGAGTTCACGACAAACAGCGTTGGTATGTTATTTAATTATACACAGTTATAGTACTGCATTAAAAAGAATAGTTAAACACGCAACACTATCTTTTTTTTAACAGGTACATATAAAATCGACGTTCTACAAGGCGCAAAACCTGTCTTGGGCTCACCGTTCTTCTGCCAAGCTTTTGACGCTTCTAAAGTGAAATTGCAAGAATTGGGTCCGACTACAGTTTCAGTGCACGATCATATTGCTTTCAAATGTACGTATAATCACTCCATTTCTTTACTGTTTACTTTCAATTTCTGGAATGGTGTTTTCATCATGATTAATAGCCCTGCTATCCGTCATACATCAACGTAATATAATTAATTCAATTATATATAAATGATAGTATCTTTTTAAACACGCATCTATTAACGTTGATCTAGAAATCTAGAAGGCATAATGTAATTATATTACTAGAGTTCAACGCGTGTACATTATGCGATCACTAAGTAAGACAAGTGCATAATGTGCATACTTCGTTGAAAAGGAGAAAGTAGTAATCCTTTTCTAACGTACGATAAGCTCATGATTCTCAAGGCTACCGAGAATAATTGCGGTAGCTAACAGAGATTTAGTTCACTTTCAAATAGCCTTGTTCAGATGGTGAACTAAATACTAGCACGCCATGGATTGAAATTGCAAGAAGGTGCTCTCAGACTATTAACTGAAGGTGTAGATGCAGGTTGTGAAACGATAAGAGAGTACCACATTTTCAACCTGTTTTGCATTGTTATAAGTAAAGTATAACACAATTCTTTTAGTGATGAAGACAGATGCCGGAATGGCGGATTTGGATGTCACGGCAACCAGTCCATTGGGCCAAGAACTTCCGCTGCAAGTAACACCACTTAACGATGGCGCGGAAATGATTGAATTTTCACCAAGTGTACCTGGCACTTACATGATTAACGTGACGTACGGTAAGAATTCTATCCAGATTATACATGAGAATAATCTTGACACAAAATTAATTGTTCACGAACTGCGGCAAGTATGCAAATGACTTAGTTTTACGAACTTCCCTTTGCAAAATTGTGAGATATAAACAAAGGAGGACCATAGAATTTTAGTGTATACAGAATGTATAGAGGTGTTGTAAACTATTTATCAATATTACTTATGATTCAGGTGGATGTCCTATACCTGGAAGTCCTGTGGTGTGTACAGTAGATGCTGCAGGGCAAGCTCGTGCGAAGGGCGAAGGATTATTAAGTGGTCACGTGGACAAACCGGCACATTTTATCGTTACGGGCACTAGAAGTCCCCCAGCTGTACAGGTAATATAATATATTGAATTTTATGATGTGATTCTTGATAAAAATTCTTTGAACTTGAAAGAATGGTACACGTTTTCTACATGTATTGCAGGTCGATGGACCAGATAGTGTTTCAAAGGCGACAGTGGAAGCTGGTGCCAATCCAGGAACATGGAATGTGTCGTTTGTTCCAACAGAAGTTGGAGTATTCGACGTGAGAGTTGTTTCTGCGGGACAACAGTTGCCAGGATCTCCATGGCATCCGAAAATCATTGACACACGAAATCTACGTGTTATTGGTAAGAAAATAAACTGATCTATTAACAGATACCAAACATAATTTTCTTTAGTTCTTTAATCAATGCCTAACCATGTTCAGGCGGTTGGTCAGCAGTATGCGATGAGCTTGGACGGTTGAAGTTACATCCCTCGAATAAAATTAGTTTCGATACCGCGGAAGCGGGGCCCGGTGAATTAACCGGAAAGGTTGGCGACCAGCCATTGTCTTTCGAAATGACATCAAGCAATAGACTGAAACTACTTTCGCCGCAAATAAACGGAGGAGAGCATTACTTGGAACTTTCATTTAATGGAACACCATTCCCGGGTGCACCAAAACTAGCAATAGCGCAAGAATCGGAGGTAATTAATTAAATAATCCCTAATTACATAACAGCAAGTAGATATTAACTTGTTTGTAATATTAATTGTAGGCTCCTGTACAAGATACAACTCGAGTTCTATTAAGAGGTCGAGGGTTAACATCGGCAAAGTGCGGAGAGGAAATCAGCTTCACGATAGACGGTTCTCAAGCTGGTAGTGGAACACCGAAAGTTCAAGTCTTTTCACCGACTAATGAGCTGAATGTAATGCTGCAACACTTAGGGGACAGTGTTTATCGTGCAAGTTATATACCATTAACACCTGATCCTCTTCTAATGACCGTATCTTGGAATGGAAGACAACTCAAAGGCTGTCCTTTGCAAATTAATGTAACAAGCGCCGCGGATGCCTCGCGAGTTATTTGTTCCGGAGATGGTTTGAAGCACGGTATAGTTGGTCAAGAAATAAGAAGTTTCATCGACACAAGGCGAGCAGGACCTGGTAAGTATTTCATTATCATGGTTAACACTAGAACTACCGACATATACTCACTTATGCTTACTCCTTTATTTATATACAAATTATGGCTGGAGGATTGAGTTAATTAATGGATTCAATTATTCGCGTTATGTATATAAAATCTCAAACAATTTGCAGTGGTCTATTTAAGTAACTTAACTAAAAGCAGCAGACAAGTCATTTTGATCTCCTTGGTAGTTCTAGTGTTAAGTATCACTGAATGAGAATCTGGAGGTATTAATTCAACGTATAATTAACAAATATTTCTTAATCTTCAGGTGAATTAACGGCACATTGCGTTGGTCCTCACAAAGTGGCTTACTGTGAATTGTACGATCATGGCGATGCGACTTTCACCTTAAACGTCAAACCTCAAGAAGCTGGCCGACACGCGTTAACAATAAAATATGCTGGGGAACACGTTCCAGGCTCCCCTTTCACATTACGCGTTTCGGGAGCACCTGATGCTTCAAAGGTAATTATAGATTTGTATACTCTAATATACTTAATTAACAATAAATGAATTAAATAAATTTAATGAAACAGGTACGAGTGTATGGACCAGGAATCGAGCACGGTGTACTTGCAACGTTTCAATCGCGGTTTATCTGCGACACTCGAGGTGCTGGTGCCGGCCAACTAACCGTAAGAGTTCGAGGACCAAAAGGTGCATTCAGGGTCGAAATGCAAAGGGAAACACAAAGGGATCGGATAATTCTTTGTCGATACGATCCGACTGAGCCAGGCGATTACAGAGTTGAAGTACGTTGGGCCGGTGTTCTTGTACCCGGTTCTCCGTTCCCCGTTAAAATCGTTGACACGCAGGACGAGTTACTCTTGCTAACGCAGGTACTGCTAATTGATCATGATTTTAATCAAACTTGTAACTAGCTGTTCTATCCGAATTTTTTAGTTAAGTTACATTTATATGTTATATTACTATGTCACCCTTCCTTTCTGTTTCATCTTCAAACTTTGTCCATATCAAAGGGTATTCTCATTAAAAAAAATAATATTTACAATAATTTATTTCCAATAGAAAAACGTTCCAGGGAAAAGAATATTCTATCTAAAGGCACTGTTATTAATTTCAGGGTGCAGACACTTACTCGACGGGCCATCAGACTATCGCGTCATGGCGTGGATCGCAAGCTATATTATAGAAGTATTTTGCATAACGTTGTTATTATTTTTTATGGACTAATAATATATTTGATAATATATAATATTATTGTAACTTATACAAACGTTTTCAATAAAAATCAATATTCTGGTATTCCCCTTTCGTTTCACTTTAAATTACAGAAAGAGTTCATACCCCGATCCTTCGATCAGTGTATTGGAACGAATATACATATGAAAGTAACATTATTTGTACACGTCTTTCCAATCATTAAACTTACTTTATTCGTTACCGCTTCTTTTTCTTCTCCAATTTACTGAGGTCCCTGAATACATTCTTCTTAAGTTCCTTCTGTCTCTTCAACTTCCGTGCTTCCTCCGCAGCTATTTTGGCTTGGTGCGCCTCCATTCTTTGACTGGTAGCCAACTTCAATTGTTCTTGTTTATGAGCATAAGTGGTACGGATCATTTTCATGACCCGTGCGACATTTTCTTCCCTGGGTTCCCGAATCACGGCCACTCTTTTGTCTTTAAACTTGGTCGTTCGGTCCTCTGCTGTTGGTCCTTCCTTCGGTTTGTCCCGATATGGCAGAGCTTTCTGTAAGTTTTTAGGAATGAAGAGTGGTTTGAAGACTTTCACTTCTCTCTCTACAGGCGTGTACAAAGAATCTGTTTGCGCTGGCATTCGAATGTTCTTCTCCCTCTTCAATTGTCCCGTGGTTTTCATTCCTTGCCAACGGTTCTTCTCTTCGGGTGGTAAAAGCAGTGAAGTTACAGGATTATAGAACTTCGGAACGTCCACTTTGTACCAAGTGCGACAGAACACTAGGTCGCTTAATAATATTTTGTCCTCGAACGTGGCACGGAAACAACCCTCCGGTTTTGATACAGGTTTTTTGATTTGTCCTCGAATACCTGACACGGTTTTGATTTTGGCACCCTCAAATTTCGCTACTTCTAACGAAGTGGTAAACATGTCCTTAATAAATGCTGTCTTCTTATAAATCTTCATCGGGGCACCGGTTAATTTCAGTTTCTTCATGATCTGTGTACTTTTGTCTGTTTCGACGATTGACCCAGTGGCTGCTATTCTAAAACCTGGAACTCTGGTTGCGACATCCTGGACTGCTAGAACTCCAGTACTTTGTGGAGTAACGGGCCCCCAGAAGTGTGCCATGCAAGCGACATGTGCCGGAGTATATTTCAGCATACGGTTTCTTAAATTATCTTCTAGTTTTGAGAAAATTGGAAGAGTCTGGAATCGTCTCCATCCTACGGAGAGTATCAGTGGATCTCTGCTCTTCAATATTTTTGGGTACCACCGATGTTTCTTGATTCTCGTTTGAACATATCCTATATTTTCTTCTCCGTGTAAGAGTCCTCCAATAATGAGAGGATACGTAGGATCCAAGTGTGTGATCATTTCACAAGGTACAGTTTCTATTTCGACACGCACGTACATTCCTGGTCGAAAACCTTCCAACTGAACTCTGACATCGTCGTCTACGCCTTCAAATTCCGATTTGTTAAGATTCGCTTGTCTCTCAACCTCTAACTTTAACTCATCGTAATAAGTCTTTCCTTCTCCATTATCGTATTCCGCGTTAAACCTTTCCTTAAGCATTCTCTTCTTCTCCAAGAGTTTCTTTTTCTCATCCATCTCATCCTTCGGTAATTCTTTCGGTGTTTCACTCTCGTGTTTCTCCCCGGTTTCCAAGTCTTCGAAGTCTCCGAATACTTCGTCGTCATCCAGGTCGTCCAACTTCAACAACTCCTCGGCATCTTCGGATTCCTTCCATTTGCCGGTTACAAAACGATTTACAACGAGTGCCTTGTTTTCTTCGTCCAACCAGTCGCGAGCAGCATCCGAGAAGAACACTGATTCTTCCTGATTCTGCACCTCCCGTTCTTGTATCTTCTGTTTTTGTTGCTCTTGAACTACACGGAAAATTCCGCCTAACTCTTTGCTTTCTTCCTCTGATTCATTCTTCGTCTCTTCTTCTTGCACGAGATTTCTTTTATCGAAGACACCGTAGACGATCTTCATTATGTTCTTGCTATTTCGTTGCCGATTTTCATACGCTTCTCGAGCTCTTTCTGCTAGATTTGCCTTCCATTTTAATTCGTCATCCTCTTCTTTTTCTGCTTCATTTTCTTCATCATTTTCGTCATCTTCTTCAGCGCTACCGGTATTTCTTTCATCAGCAACATCATCCTCGTAGTCCTCCTTTGACATATCGGAATCAAACTCGACTTCTTCATCGGAATTATCCATCCGCAAGTCCGCTCGTGAATCTTCATCGCTAAGGTCGTCATAACTCTCACTGTCGCTGTCCAATTTTTTCTCCTTCTTATTGGAAGTAGAATTTAGAAGATTCAACGCTTCGGTAATTTTATTCTTTATTAGAATATCTGATTCTTTGCTTAACGAGTGATAAACTTCAGTAGCGGACGTCGTTCCCGTTTCATTTTTTATTTTAGACGATGGAGGACCGCAATTTTCCGAGTCAATGTTTGAGTCCTTCCGTTTTTTCCTGACGACAGTGTTTTCTGACTGAGAACTTGTGACTTTTCTTTTCTGCCGCTTTTGTGTGTCCTTTAAATCCTCTTCCTCGCTGCCTTCATTTACATCGTAGTCGTCGTCGTCGTCATTGTTATCATCATTCTCTTCTTCTATTTCATCTTCACTGTCGCTTTCATTATCTGAAGCTCTTGTAGGCACACTCGAAGAAGCAGAATCGGAGAAATTGACTTTTCGCTCCCTTCCTTGATTCTCGATCATGTCCTCCATATCTTCATCCTCTTCCTCTTCCTGATCGGATTTTTCTTGATCAGCATCTTCAGCATCACTATCGTCTGACATATTGCCCGACTGTTTAGCGGAATTTTCCGAATCAGGAAATACAACTCTCCGCCTTATTCTTCCATTATCGATTACCGCTTCACCTTTGTAATTACCAAACTCTTCGTCCACGTCTTGCGACTTTATTGGGGCTGCATTGCTGAATAGCTGCAGCTCGCTGTGCTTTAATTTCTGATCCAATGTTTCTTGAGTTTCCATTAAAGCACTAACTAAGCCAGTGTCTTCTTCCACTTTGTGAGAATGGCTACCACCGAGTTCGACATAAACAGCATCCTTATCGTACACTATTCCGCCGACACCCGAAAATGGTGCGTAAATTAATCGTTCTTTTTCAACTAGCGCGCGCTTTTTTATTTGTTCTGGCAGTGGACAGGGATCAGGAAGGTAGCTAACATCCTTGATTTTCAGATCCCCGCATCCGGGAACGTGTATGGAGGTTTCCTTGTTCAATGGAACACCTCTTACATACCTATACAAACATTCATAAATACATTAATTTTAAGAAGATGATACAATGTAAATGGTCCCAATATGAATACAATATGAATCTCTATTGATTTTTTGTTAAATAAATGCTTACTTTTACAATCAGTATATGCATCATTAATTTATTATACATACCCATACAAACTGATAGTCCTGTCCACCTTGGAATTCTGTCTGATAAGTTCTGGTGAGGTCAAATCTTCCACTCTATCAGCCAGAATATAAGGATGTGTGCTGCGCCAGGTAAGAGGTCTGAACTTCATGACAGATATAAATCTACCCAAATTCTTGACCTCTGTACGCAAGTATTCGTCATGGAGCAATCCAGACAGATAAAACAATTTTGCTCCAGCATATACTTCCGTCCAGAAACGTTGCTTCAATGTTTTCTTAGTCCTCTTCAGTTGTTTTGCATTTTTGATTAAGTCTAAGTGAGTCAAGACACCCATAATTCTAGGCATACCATGCACCTGACATATATTCAGAAATTCAAAAATTTCCATTTCAAAGCCAAAGGATGCATCAACTAGCAGCAGCACTAAGTCTGCTACCTTTGCAATGTCAATCATACTGTTAATATCATTATTACATTCCATAAATGTGATCCTTCTCTTCTTCCCAGATACAACTGTTACTGGACCAAGTATGTTGCTTAAAGGTTGTCTAACATAACTCTTGATGAGACATTGAATTACTAAGGATTTCCCAACTTTTGGAGGACCCACCACAGCGACCAAAACAGGAGGAGGTTCCAATGGTGTTCTGTCGACGAGAGGTATGTGTTGCTTTTTAGTTTCGATATCCTGGTTTCGCCGGAATCTTCTTTCCGCCTTGATCGCAGAATTGAAGGTGAAAGCCTTCGGATTCTTCTGCTTGTCCGTTAATTCTTGCACATGTTCTTTCTTAGCCTTCTTCTTATCCGCTTTTCGACCCGCATTACGTTCCCTGTGGGTCTTATGTTTCACTGTATCTTCTCCTTCGTTGCCCATTTTGTTTGATTTTATATTTTAGTTCCACTCGATAATTACTTTAAATAACTCGTAAAAGTATGCAAAGTTGAACCTTGTTTTAGGAGGGTTTCAACATGTTGCAGGCATTCGATTATCCCAGGATTTGGAGGTTATCCACGAGGTTGTGTTGTGCTCGGAATTTAAAGATATTATACAAAGAAGACTTGCACGATATTCTTTATGCCAACGTTATAAATACTTGTTTCATTGTCTAACTGACACATGTACAATGTGAAAGATAGCATTTTTTTTAGTAAAAGACGTTAACTATCCTCCGACACAAACACGAGGCGCACATGCACCCAACTGAGCCACGCTTACTTTGCATCCACCCCACTCCTTACGTTAATAGGGTCACAGTTTGTAATTGAAATTACAATAAACAATAAAATCAAATTTATAACAATTTCGTTGAATTTAAGTAGAAGAATATTGCGTATAACTCCCTTAACAACTTAAACTTGCACGAAGAAGAAGTATCTGTAGTAATAACTAACTTTATACGATTCATATGTAATCGTTATTCGGCATGAAATAATTTCATTGATGTACAACGTCGTACTTAAAATCCTTCCAAGTCTCAAAGTTAATAAATAAATGAAGAGATAATTCAGCAAATGAACTAGAATACTGAGAAGGCGAAGAAAGAAAGGAGAGAGTTGCACGAAGATAGAGTACTGGAAAGTACGTAGAATCCCCATGGAATTGAACAATGCGATACAGCGATTGGAAAGTCATCGATCAAATATCCTAATTCGCAGGATGCACCTCGTGACGGTGTAAAATTTGATCGCATGATCGATTGCCGTTTTACCGTGTCACGGGAATCATCGTTAAAGTTCATTTTACTCGAGTACCTACACCCCGCCTATGGGTTTCCTGTTAACTTCATTTTTGATCGTCCTCCAATCCTGGACCATGTGTTAGGTTTATAATCAGCCGAGGATTGTTCGCGGAATTCTATTTACACCAAACAGCCTTGTCACTTATAATTTAATTCTAGTAATTTTTAGACTGACTTATTCCTTTGAATTCGGTAGAAAAATATTAAATATAACGCTGACTATTACTTGAGATATGAAAAGAATCATGTTTTACTTAACCAGATTATCTTTTATGAAACAATTAAATTTGTTCAAAAAGGGAATTATGACATTGTAGAATCGTCGGTCAAGAATTATAGATAACAATGACGATAATCTAACAGAGTAATATTTAACATGAAAAAATAAATCGGATTTCATCAAATATGCAAAAAATGATTGATTACTTTCCGGTACCCCTAATATTTCAGAAATAATTACTTGAAAAGTAATTCTTTACATTTTGTATACACTTTTACCCTTTTTAATTATTGACCTCTCCTTTTAATGAAATTATGTTCAGTCAGCGACGAATGTTTGCCCGGAACACGCGTTATATTAATTAGTATCCATTCTACTACTTCGAATTGTACTCGGAACGGAGTTGTACCTCAAACACCACAGTGTCGCGGGTTCCGGTCTGTCAAGTCGGCTTGACAGCTGTCACCTTTTAAAATCACGCCAAAAAAATAGTTTAATATACGACTGCGTATCTGGATGGCATTACGCGAGGCACTTGTCCGCGATTCGACCGCGGCGAATCGCTATGACGATTGGGGCGACTTTTAAATGGGGGTATAATTTTTGGGGTGCGGACATTCCCATCGTACACCACACACATACGCGCCATACATACGTGCCAATATTTAAGTTCAAATTCTTCTTGAAGAATCACCCTCGCGTGTCCGAGTTCTCCTTACTACACACGTTTTTTTGGGGGGAAATAAATTTTTTTCAGTGGGAATATCAAAAATTTAGAACGTGTCTCTGTTAGACCTGCACCGATAATTCATTTCCGCTTGGTTTCCTTGATGAAGAAATTTAGGGGATGTTTAAGATGGCGG
The DNA here is from genome assembly GCA_910591585.2 of Nysson spinosus. NCBI lineage: Eukaryota > Metazoa > Arthropoda > Insecta > Hymenoptera > Crabronidae > Nysson > Nysson spinosus. Next base: position 12,493,030 of record OU342830.1, on the reverse strand, counting down.
ATGTTCTCCTTCGTTTAAAGATCTCTGCACTTTTGCAATGTTCTTTATGCATGCTTTTCATTGCACGTATTTATTAATTTTTATTTCGTTATCTTTGAAGGGCATCTATATATTCATGTATATAGAATTTTAGTTTGTACTTTTCAGACTATTTCCACTTTCCGGCAGAAGTATTGTAATCATTTTTATAGTGTTATTTAACCCTTGGACTACCTTGGATCACTTGCTTCGTCTACATTCTAACGTTTACATTAAACAAATTACTATACTACAAGAAGGTTGGCGAACTATGCAGCAAGAAACATTACACAAACTTGTTGGGGAATGACAAAAATATGTAAAATAGCAATAATGAAAAAAGGGGGATACTTCGACGAATCGCGTATTAAGCGAAATGTACAATGAATATAGAATAAAATATACGAAATTTATACGACTCTTCTCTCTTATAAGAAAAATAATCTTTATAGAAAAGATATTTAATAATTTGCTTAACGATAGTAATTCATCCCAAACTTATGGTCTGTAGTGTAAATAAATATGTAAGTATAACCGAGTATATGCTCGGTAGTTCGTGTTAATATACAAAACCCAGTATGTTTTACACCGGATATAACATTATTGTCTATATTAAATTGTTACACCCCGAAAGTTCCACATCGATAATTGGATTTGTTAGTTAATTACCGGGATGTTGATAGCGTCGTAATTGGAGTTCGACAGGAGTTAATTCGAGATAATACATTTGTCGCACGGTTTGCCGGTGGATTAATCGCGTAGGGGCCCAATCTGGACAGATGGTGCGAGGTACCTCTCTGACTGGCCAGATTCACGGAAAGTCACACGCCGACCTTTTCATTACGTTAATCGAAGAAATGACTATGCGATTGGAACTTTTAGATCTCCATAAATGAAGCAAATTCAGTCGAGTCTCTTTTTATGCGTCTCTTTCTGTCCTTCTGTGGAACGTACCTACCGCATAAAAACAGACTCGTCTACAATTGAAAGTACATTAAAAGATGATTCTAATTATATGTTAGTTAATCAATGGTTGTTGCAAGACCTAAGTATGTAATATATACATCAAAGATAAGTGAAAGCAAATTGTAAGCATTATGGTGGGAAATCGAGGGAAATCGGGGAATCGTATGGTGGATAATCTTCGAAATTTACGAGGGCAAACATGAAAGCGAGATAAAGTAGATCCAGATATTATTACCGATCATAGAGTGACCATCGTAACACGATCTGTGATAAATTTATATTTCCCCGTGGCGAGTGCGATATTACGAATATACGTGGCACGCGGTAACGCGATCGGTGATAAATTCATATTTTCGATTGTGCTCGCGTGACGAGTAACAAATCGTAAAGCAAATGGAAATGGCAATTGGGTAGTAGGCGTAGCTCTGGTCAGAAAGCAAGTATGCCGAACAATGTACGGCAATTATCGGACAATTGTGCCAGGCTGCCACAACTGTCAACGATGGTCAACTACTCGATATATCGGGGGTGTGACTGACCGCAAGAGGCAAATCGATATATCCCCGATGTCCACCCTCGATCCAACTTCAATCACCCTCACACCTCCGGTGCCCTTCGATTTATTCTCTCCAACGGATAGAATAGCTTTGTTTTTACAATGAGTACTCTTGCGAGACTTCTATGGCGATTCCTATTTATGATACATATATGTATATGAATCGCGAATGCCTAATTTTATGCGTGTTTACCTTACGTCGCCAACGAGTCTCTCTCTTATGTATACAACGCGTTGGGGACGAAACGTTTTCCTCCTTCCTCGTTGTTCACTGTTTGTCCAGAAGATGGACTGACCAACGGAGGAGTCCACTCGACATATAAATGCGCGATCGTTCTGAAATTATGAATAAATATTTGTCAGCGTAGAGAACTGCCTGGGAGACCGGTACTATTGATCCAAGAAATCCAGTAGTTTCGTGCACATAGAATTTTAAGTGTTTTCTACGAGCAATCTTTGTTTCATTGGCAATAGAGAGAATTACGTGGAAAGGATAGGACTCGGGTTTTTGAGTTACGGGGCCTAAACATGTCCTAGGACAGTCTTGGGTCGAAACAAATGGATTAAAAAGTTTTTCGGACAACAAATTTCAAAGTCGCCAAAATCGCTCCTAAATGGCCCAAATCGATGGTATATGATGTATAAACATATTCTAGGACGATTTTGGGTCGAAAGAAGTGGTTTAAAAATTTGTTTGGCCAAAAAATGGGTCGATCCAGAATCGCAAAAATATAAAGGGGTATACCTTCAAAAATTGTCAAAAAATCAAAGTCGCCAAAATCGCTCCTAAATGGCCCAAATCGATGGTATATGATGTATAAACATATTCTAGGACGATTTTGGGTCGAAAGAAGTGGTTTAAAAATTTTTTCGAGCGAAAAATGGGTCGACCCAAAATCGCAAAAATGTAAAGGGGTATACCTTCAAAAATTGTCAAAAAATCAAAGTTGCCAAAATTGCTCCTAAATGGCCCAAATCGATGGTATATGATGTATAAACATATTCTAGGACGATTTTGGGTCAGAAGAAGTGGTTTAAAAATTTTTTCGAGCGAAAAATGGGTCGACCCAAAATCGCAAAAATGTAAAGGGGTATACCTTCAAAAATTGTCAAAAAATCAAAGTTGCCAAAATTGCTCCTAAATGGCCCAAATCGATGGTATATGATGTATAAACATATTCTAGGACGATTTTGGGTCAGAAGAAGTGGTTTAAAAATTTGTTTGGCCAAAAAATGGGTCGATCCAGAATCGCAAAAATGTAAAGGGGTATACCTTCAAAAATTGTCAAAAAATCAAAGTCGCCAAAATCGCTCCTAAATGGCCCAAATCGATGGTATATGATGTATAAACATATTCTAGGACGATTTTGGGTCGAAAGAAGCGGTTTAAAAATTTTTTCGAGCGAAAAATGGGTCGACCCAAAATCGCAAAAATGTAAAGGGGTATACCTTCAAAAATTGTCAAAAAATCAAAGTTGCCAAAATTGCTCCTAAATGGCCCAAATCGATGGTATATGATGTATAAACATATTCTAGGACGATTTTGGGTCAGAAGAAGTGGTTTAAAAATTTTTTCGAGCGAAAAATGGGTCGACCCAAAATCGAAAAAATGTAAAGGGGTATACCTGTCAACCTCGGTCAACCGTGACTAATCTAACTGTTTTCTCGCAATATCTAAACAGCTGTCTGGATAATCGGAGCCAGGTTGATACGATATACACTGACTTTAAGAAGGCATTCGACTCTGTTAGCCATAGTGTGCTATTATCCAAGCTCAAGGGATATAATATTTCGGGATCTCTTTTATCATGGATCCAATCTTATCTTATTAACAGAAAGCAAATCATTAGATTTAACAATACTCTATCATCACCGATTGCCGTTACTTCAGGGGTCCCTCAGGGCTCCCACCTCGGGCCTCTGTTATTTAATTTATTTATTAATGATATTGCCGAAGCCTTCCACCGATGCAGATTTCTCCTGTATGCCGATGACTTGAAAATTTTCCATGAGGTAAATTGTATAAATGACACCCTGCAGATTCAACTTGATCTCAGTAATCTGGAGTCATGGTGCTTGACTAATAAGCTCGAACTTAATTTAGCGAAATGTTATTCTCTAAGGTTTACGCGCAAGTTCCAGCCGATCTCTGCGTCCTACTCTCTCAATACTTCGATTCTGGCTTCTATCTCATCTGTTCGTGATCTTGGCGTCACTTTTTCCTCCAACCTCTCTTTTGGTGAACATATTGTTAACACAGTTAATGTTGCCTCCAAATCTCTGGGGTTCCTAAAACGAACCTCTCGTGATTTTAGAAATCCTTTAACTCTGAGGCTACTTTACAATTCCATAGTTCTACCACACTTAGAGTATTGTTCGCCCATATGGTCTCCATGTTATCAATCGCTTTCCGCTCTACTCGAAAGTGTTCAGCACAAATTTTTACGATTTGCTGCGTTTCAAATGGGTTCTCCCATGTCTAGACTCGACCATGATTACACGGAGATTCTGAACAGAATGGGTATGAGATCACTGAGTGGGCGCAGAGATATTGCCGATCTGGTTTTACTATTTAAGCTTGTGAATGGTTTAATTGATTGTCCCCCGCTTCTGGGGTTAATTAACTTTAATTCCCCTGCTAGGCCTTTGCGGCATTCGCCTTTATTCTTCATTGCCCATCACAAAACGAAAAATGCTAACCACTGCACGCTGCACAGATCGTGCAACATTGCTAACTCTCTCTGCGAACGGGTCAACTTCTTTGGAGGCTCGCCCCTAACCTTCAAGAGAGCTATTATGAACTTTCTTTAACTGTTTATATTATTCATGTTTTTAGGAGTTTTATATTTTCGTGTGTATTAGTGTTGTTGTCGTACCTTCTAAGTTTTTCTCTTTATATTGTTCGTTCGTCTGTTTCACCCTTCATACCTTTGTTATTTGTATATGTTAAAGGGGTAACCCGTAAATAAATAAATAAATACCTTCAAAAATTGTCAAAAAATCAAAGTCGCCAAAATCGCACCTAAATGGCCCAAATCGATGGTATATGATGTATAAACATATTCTAGGACGATTTTGGGTCGAAAGAAGTGGTTTAAAAATTTTGTCGAGCAAAAAATAGGTCGACCCGAAGTCACAAAAATGTGAACGGTCCTAAACATGTACTAGGACCACCTTACCCTACGCAAATATAGTAATGAATAACGCAAATATCCTTTCATCTCAGTAATAATGTATCGATTAATATATTGTCGAATGATCCAATGAATAGAACGAAGAATGTATTTTTTCTTTTTAAAAGAAGAAAATATTCGTTGGCATAAAGGGGTGTGAATAATAATACGCGGATATATTATGTGTACATAAAGCAGCAAATAAAATGATGCGAAGTATAATATCGTCGTATGATGTCCATTGCTCCTTTCAGACGAAGAAAGTAGACACACGTAGACGTTTAGGTATACACGTGTATATCGATTCGTGGCACGATCGCGGCACGCGACTTCTGCACGTGAAGTCGTGTGCACACCGGAAGTTCGACCCGGATACTTACTTTCGTTCTACTCACGGCCTCGCGATACCAAGCGATCAAATTCGCCGATATTTTTTGACCAGCGTGAACTTTAATGGCCTTGTGACTCACTATGCATTCGATTCTTTAAAGGAAACATCGTGGACGTTTCTTCAGCCAGTTCACACGGTTCGAGTATGAATGCATAATTACTAATAATAATTTGATTTTCATATAAATCCACAAGTTATTATTTTACTATTGCCTGGTATCGGAAAAGGATGACTTTAAAGTGTCAGAATGATATTAAACTTAACTATTAGGTTAGGCCACAAAGTTCCTACGGTTTTCAACATGTAAACCGGAAACGTATTTTATTCAATTATGTATATTTTTTCAAAGTTCTATTCAATAATGAGTTTATATTTCCCAGCAAAAAAAGCTGATACGAACCGCACAAACTTTCTGGCCAACCAAATATATTGAATAATAAAATATTACGTAATATAATTTAGTAATATTTTTTAGAATGAATTTCTTATTATCGTCACCTACAGCGTCCCATTAACCAGGAAAGTAGTCTGAACAATTTGTTCTGTGAAATTTGTCTAAATACCAAGTTATTTAAGTCTTCCAAATTCTCTATTTATAAACAATCTAACTCATTCAACTATTCACAGAGTAAAGAAATTTCATTCGCAGGGGAATGCAACACCATCAAAGAAGCAGATGCAGAAATCGTGGCGTCCTTGCTCCCGAAAATAGTTTCCCTTTTAATTTCGACGGGGATATTCCATGGGGGTACCTGTGGGAACCTTCGTCGAGGAGGCAAGAAGATTTGAAAGGAGCTCGTGGGCTACGGGAAGAGATATTACATAATACACAGGGAACGAGAAGAACACCAATATGACGAGGGGGTAAACTAATGGCAACCTCTTGGACCACACCGGGCCCAATAGAAAGAATAGCCGAATTCTAAAAACGGGGCACGTGATCCACTTTCTTCTCTCTCTTTCTTTCTCTCCCTCCGTTTCCCTCTCTTTGATCGTTTCTCGGACGTGTGCACGGCGTGTGCAGATACGCGCGAGATCACCGCATTCGAGTGCCGAGAAATTAATGAATTTAATTGTTTATTATGCAACATGAGCTGCACGAAATCTCCGAATACGTTATGAATTCGAGCGTTTTCATTAAATTCCGTAGACCCGTCATTTTGGCGGTTCCGGTAGTTCTAGCGTTAATTACAAAGCGTTAGCAAAATTAAACGTTTAACAATATTTGAATGATTAGCAATTTATTACAGTATGGTAGTGTTTTATTGTTCGATCTGAAGATTGTTGCAAAAGTGCAATTACAGGCTGCTGGTGAATAAGCGCTGCCGACGAAAGCCGATTTATCGGTTGGAGATAGAGAAAGTGTTAAGGAAAATAAACTTTCAGGAAAGAATGAATGTGAGAATTAACGCGAAGTGGATTTTGGTGTCTTTTAAAATCAATGGTGGTAATCAATGATCTGGACGTTGCATGAAACGACATTAATCGCGGCAGGGACTTGCTTGCAGCGAAAAGTTAACGATACACGATTAGTCAGCTCGGTTCCCAGGCACACGGCGGCGATAATCGTGCGAGCGCGTGCTACCTACGATTCCTGTGTGAACTTTATCGTCCCGACACCCTTCTTACACCCCCACTGCTCTCTCTTTCGTGTGTACTCTCAGTACAATATAGGGAGAGGGGTCCCGAGGGTGGCGTCCAAGTGATTTCATGGTGGCGCACATATCAATTTGGAGTTCCTGGGAGAGCACGGGACAAAACACATACGAGGCTTATCGGCTATCATCTTGATGCGTTCTTGTTATCAGCCCTTGTATAATTGTATTGCTCTATTTTGAATTGTATTTTTTGAATTGTATTGCTTGAATTTCATGAGCAACTTCCGGCGCCTTATAAGTCTCAATATCCTTATAAGTGTCAAAGTAACATTGTACATTCTATACTGACAATATTAACACTTTTAGTATCTTATGTTAGAGTCGATATGTCGGCTTTTCATTTTTCATATAATTTAAACACATGTACTGACATGTCAAAATCAATAGATACCTGTAAAATCGCATGTTTTCCAAGGTATTTTTGTATGGTACCTGAGAAACTTATAAGGTACTATAAGAGTTACCATTATTATTCTCTACTAATATTAATAATCCACGAAACTCTTAGAGTGACAATGTCTGCGGAGTACACTTCCGCTGTATAATCAACACACTCCGCGATGCTTATTGCGCGTATCGAAAGTCATAGATCCAGTACTTAGAATCCGATCGGAGCATCTTAATTTCATTACAGCATCCCTTATCCGTAACTGTATCCAACGATACGATACTCCACACATATTGGTCAGATTATTATGGGATCAAAGTATACATTAGACAAAGAGGGAGGCTTCGTGAGACAGAGTTCCCGAGGAGTACCGAATATACATGTATTCGTATAAGCGCCACAGGCGTTCCCACGAAAATCGCCCCTTCGGATCGGCGCTATCGCGTCCCCTTCCGAGTCTAAAGTCTCTCCATCCTCGTCCCTTTCACAGCGATTCCCTTCGAGCTTTGTCCATAGGGTTCCCTATGGTTTTCACCTTCGTATATGGTGGAGGAAAAGAGAGGATTTTCCCCCACCCTGTATGGTTCATGAAGCTGGTGTCCCCACCACGGGAGAAAAACGGGGCACGCGGTCGTGTGTCGGCCGTGGGTCCTCCCGCACACGACATACGACGGCCGCCACGCGACTAGTGCACATGCGGGCAACTGCATCTCGCGTGTGGACACGAGACTTCACTGACCGAAGAACTGCATCCAGTTCGTACTTACTTCTTCTTCGTACTTTAATACGAAGCACGAATTGTGCACGCGACCGCGGACCGACTCAGGAAGCCGCGGCACGTGAGTCCGATATACTTCCAAGTGTGACAAGTGCCATCGACATTGCTCCTTTTGCGACGTTTACTTCGTGATAAGCATTGAAGACATTACACCTTGTTCTCAGGATTGCGGAAGAACAAGAATATTTTTGTGAAACTTTACACTATAACTCGAGTGTCAGTTCCGAATTCAAGAATTTAAGTAAACAACAGTGCGTTACACTCTTAGATTCTGCCAGGAACAATTGTGCCATTCTTAAAGAATTCCTGTCAAGTTTATGTGACAAGGCTTCTACTTCTGACGATTATCAAAATTGAATGTTCTAACAGTGATACTGCAATGCGACCGGATTGACACTTTCTCCGTGGAGTTCTGGCAACATTATGGAATCGATAACTTATAGCAAATAACGCAGAGTGTTCGTCAAACATCTTGGACGAAATTGTCTATCACATTATTGCCATCTTTACGTATACCTCAACGGGGATAGTCAACGGGAGAAATTACATTCACGCGTAAGAAAAGTCTACCATTAAAAAGTGAAGATGTGGCGAGTAGTAGTAGCACGGTCAGACGAGAATAGCACGCTATTGTCTTCGGAGATTAGTTCCGGTGCAGTGCCACCGAATCACTTATCAAGCCTCTCCGGGCCACCTTCCGGTCATCATTGGGGATATCCACCTCCACCTCATCATCCTTCCTATCAACCTCAACATCCGGACATGCGTCATCATCACGATATGCGTCCTCCTCCATCTCACGATCTCAGACACGCTGCAACTGACTTACGTCCTCAAGAATTGAGGCACGATATGCAGAGACAAGATTTGAGGCCGGACTTGAGGCCCGATATGAGGCACTCGGAAATGCAGAGGCATCAGGAGTTACACAGGCCCGACATGGCTAGACATCAAGATATAAGGCATCAAGATATGGGAATGGCTGGTGAGATCACAGAAATGAGACCAAGACACGACTTCCCTGATCTTAAGATCGACGTTAACGACATGAGGAATCAAGACAATAGTCAACAACAGCAACAGCAACAGCAACAGTCCCAGCAGCAACCACAGCAGCAACAGGCTCAGAGCCATCAGCAGAGAAACCTTAAACGTGCCATGAGCGACTCGGACTGTGATGATGTCTTCTCGGAAGAGAGTGGCAAGGAACCGTGAGTATAATTTAGCTAAATTATTAGAATAATTAATAACTTGATGACGAATAAGGTAGAATGCAGTTCCGCGAAGAATAAATTTAGCTCGCGGTGTTATCGAGATATTTATATCCGTTTAACTCTTTTACTGTCTCTTCTTGAGACTTATTTCTAGTGAAATCTACTGCCGTTTCACTTCACTCTCATTCCTTGGCATAATAATTCTACGTTATTCGTTTATAATTTAAGATGGATTAAGTAAGCTCGTACGTGTTTATAACTCGTAATCAACAACACTCTGCATTCATTATAGTTTTAAATGTATGTTCGATATGAAAACAATTCCTTTGCGATAAATACGCATAGCTTTCGATTAAATGTTCCTCGAGAGATCAATGAAAGGGAAGCAGAGTGTTTGAGCGAACAAAGAAGTCTTTCGAAATGCATGCAACCGACAGTCTCGAGTCTGTGACTAATGGGTTTGTTCGTTTGTTTCGTGGATGCAGTTGCAACTCACCCGGAGGTGATTCCTGTCAACACGCGTCGCGAAAACGCAGGCGGGGGATGATCGAGAAGAAGCGTCGCGACAGAATAAACGCCTCCCTCGGCGAGCTACGAAGATTGGTGCCCGCAGCGGCGAGGGATCCGCACAGCGGAAAATTGGAGAAGGCCGAGATCCTCCAACTCACCGTCGAACATCTTCGAACTCTCAGAAACAAAGGTAAATTAGAAATATTTTTCATACTCGAGACACATGTATTGATAATGTAGACAGTCACCGCCAGAATCGCAACAAGTTGTATCACCATACAAATTACATGGCATCTATAAATATATAAATACACGTATACTATACATGTATTGTCAAAGCGAGACTTCAGTTTTCTAAATAAATGAAATAGATTTAAAGAGCCAGACTTATTACTTACTAGTAATATAATTATAATACAACTGTTTATGTTATCGTATATATTTGATTCCGGCAGTGGCTTACTACATTTGCGATCAAATTTATTACAATTCTGATAAGGTTTATCAAACTGAACTATAACACTTTGCTCATAATTTTCCAATATTCTACATGAAATATTCAGAGATGTAACAAATTTGATTATTATTATGAATGTAGTGCATTTAAAATGCACAAACCTCCGACGGAAAGAACTTCCGGAAGATGGTGATGCTCTCGTATTACGAGAACGGAATGATTCCCAAAGCGGAAATGGCTCCAACTACCGTTAAACGTATAACGGAACGAAGTAACGCAATCTTCCGCATTCAATGTACCGGAACATCCTGTTCTCTTCGAAATCTTTCCATTTCTCGTGCGATTCCAGTAGGCTGTAACCCTTTCAAGATAGTGGCCCCATTATTACACTTGTATGGGAACAAGTACCTAAGCCGGAAGTCTACTCACACATATATCGTGTTTCCCCTGTTTCGCCGATTCCATGTATATTCTGGAATTAATTCCAGACACGGGTTACCCAGACATGGAATAATTGAATTTTAATTTATGATCCACACATAGATACTTCCAGTTGCGATTAACATATTACGCTGTTCCTTTACTCTCTTGATCTCTTTTGTCAAGAATCATGAAAGGTATTCGTACATCGAAAGCGAACGCATCCAATCTGAGGGTTGCAAAGTTCTTCAAAAGATTCGTAAAACATTCCAAACACCTGCCTGTGTAACTCAGGATTTTTGTTCGAATTCAATCATTATGCTTATTAGCCAGGAGTGCCGGATCTTTTCCTACCGGAAAACACCTGTTGACCGACATCGCGAACCTCGGCTAACTGTAACTTTATAACCGAACCGCCATCTGTCGCCCTTATTCCTCCTCATTAAAACGTATTCAGTATTTGTGTTGGTTTTGCTTACGGAAACATTCGCCGAGCTTGTTAACCCTGCCAAGTTAATTGCCAACTATTGTTGTTGTTTCACGGGTACCATTAAAGAATTAAGGAACACGATTTTAATGACACGTCAAAAGTCCTTTGATCCAATCGTTTTATATCCACTAAAATATGAACTCCGACTGTATTATGAACTATTCTTCTTTGAGGCTTTTGCGCTTTTGGACCCCACGCGAGAGTATTACAATTTTTAATAAATAGTGATATATAAGAATATAATGGAGATAGTTGTTTGGAAGAAACGAGAAGATTCGAAGAGGAAAAGTTAATATTCGGAGAAATGTATTAGCGGAAGGATAGGTCGAGTTTGAAAAATTGGATCGATGGAACACAATGGATGTATCTGTTCCGTAAGAAAAAAGAGAGGAGCACCGGTGAACAGGATCCCGGGAATCCTCGGGAAGCAGGTGGTGTAGCTGGATCCTCGAAAGAGGGCTTCGAGATCCTGTGGGAAGCGGAGGAAGTCAACGACTCTTCAAAAGTGGTGTTCCCACGATTGGTTGGAGGGGGGGGAGCCGGCCGTCAAGGAGTAGTCGGGGTTCGCTCGAGGCAGATGTCGAACCCTGTGGGAAACCAGCTCTCCACCTATTTACGCCTAGTAAAACGTATCCCCGTTCGATTCCGCTACCCTCTCCTTTCTAAACACCCCCCACTCAATCCTTCATTCCTTCTCCCTATCCTGTTATACCAGAGAGGGGGTGTAATCCTGACCGATATTAAATTTAATATTTCCAATTAACTGGTTCCTATGGGATTAGTCGCGTGACAGCTTCATTCGATTTCAAAGCTCCATTCGAATTTACTTTCGCTATTTTAGCCGATTGCCTTTTGATGTTAGTCACACTGCTTCCTAATGGATTTTGTTTATCAAAATACAAAACAATGTTACAGTTACATTATAATTATATCATACATAAATAATATTTTTTTAATCAATTTCACTAGAAGATAATAATAATTGTAATATTGTGAAACCTGGCGAATGTTTGTTAAAATTCAATTTGTTTCAACTACTTCTGAGAATTAGTTATTTTATTCTCGATTTAGGCGTAATTATTGGAACTCGTAACTTTACTTCTCTGTAATACACTCAAGTATATTATCCCCATAAGATGGTACTTGAAACTTTGATGGAGAAAGTTGAAAAAAGGGAAAAGGAAAGGTGTCACCGCGAGCGATATCTGTTTAATGATATTCCCAGTTGATGGTGTTTGCAGAGGGCCGACTCGAAGGTTGCGTAATATCGTGGGACACTATGGGGGTCTAAACGGTTCCCACGCTACCTGTCCCGGTCCCGTTCGGTTTACATGTTTTAGTCCCCATAGTGTCCCGCCGGCTGTTGAAGCCAACCCAACCCACCATTGTTGCACCAAAAACTACCCTCGTAAAAACACTCGCGAATCTTCCTCTTTGATTCGTATCGCTGGTACTTGCTCAGTCAATTACACCCGTTCCCCGATTTACATGGGAGCCATTTCTCTAGTGTCCGTCAGTGCATGTAGTCACATTCTACTTAAAGTTACCTCTTCCGTACTGAACAATATTTGTACCGCACAATTATAGTTCTACTAATAATTAAATCGTAGAATTAAGTAATAATAATTAATAAACGGATCCACAGTTAGTTAACGGACAAATGTTTCTTTTTGTTGCAGGACCGGAAGGCTACGACAGCACGAAACTCGCGATGGACTACCACGCGGTAGGATGGGGCGAGTGCGCAGCGGAAGTTGGTCGTTACCTGGTCACGATGGAAGGCCTCGACGAGAGAGATCCATTGAGACTGCGACTACTTTCCCATCTTCAAAGTTTTCATCGTGAACATCCACCTTCCGGTGTTCCACCGACGATTCCCTCAGCGACGACATTGACGTCGACGTCATCGACGAGTAGTTACGATCCACCAAGCACCGCCGTCTCCACCGGAATGCCACCGGGTACCGGCACCATGCCACCACTTCTAGGCGGAAGTGCCCTCGGTTGGGGCCAATATCCGGGACAATATCCCCAGCAACAACACGGGAAACCTTACAGACCTTGGGGCGCCGAATTAGCATATTGAGAGTTCAATTAGTCTACGAATATTAATTGATTTACTTAACTAGTTTCATTCTTGTTAAAAGTACCGAGAATAGCGGGAAGTGATAGTAATTCGATGAGTGGACCGATCAAAATCGTTGATCAAGTCGAGGAAATGTGATACAAGATAATCGGATTTGGAGGAGCTAACGGAAAATTACATTTTTCATATTAATTGTTACTCGCATTTCGATAATCTCCGAGAGTGCAAGCTTTCTGTGCGCAGAAAAGATCCATTATGAAAGTGCACGGTGGAAAACAAGCATCATAGTGAACAATAAAGAAAGAAATACGTAAATACCTCGTTGAACGCGATGGTGTAATAGGAGACTCTAGTAATGCAAGCACAATGGCAAGCAGTAAGAAAGGCATGCTAGGAATTATCGAATATTGGTCCACCTCCGGTTACCTTCTTGGACACATAAAGAAACAAAGATAATCCGTGTTAAGTCGCAGTTGAGCGGTGCGTTGTTTGGTCGATTGGAAATTCCACAACATCCCCCGTGTTCTGTGAGTGGCTAGTATTGATTCATGAATAGTCGGTGCTTTAAACTTAACGTTAAAAAATCCGCATTCACGAAATATACAAAATGCAGACACACTGGGAAAAATAATAAGTGGATCACTTCGTCGATCAATCTTCTCGTCGGAACATTAAAGAAACACTGAAAATATCTGTGACGTTTTACAAGCGATACATTCGCCTCGTAAAATGTGCAAAATCTCGTATTTCACGGTGTGCCGATAAAATTATTATTTTTACGGTTATACAATTATTACAGCTTACCGATAACAATAAGTTACTCGATGTGATGATCCATTAATTGCCGATGAAATTAATCGACGAAGTAATCCACTAATTTATTTCGCGTAAATTGAAGTCATGATAAAATATTCAATAATAATACGGAAGTGCACAGAGCGGCAAAAAAGGCAGACTCAAAATCTTTATTTAGCAAGTGCCGCGTTACTTCTTATTATTCTTGTGCTATTTGTATTGTAAATATTCGTAGGCGGAAGCGACACTTGATCGCGTCTCAGGAACCCGAACTGACCAGAAGGTTCTTGATAAAACCATTAAGAATGTTCTGCGAGTGATAAAATGATAGTCATACGAGTACCTAATATCGACCAAAAAAATTTTATTTATTTAATAACGTAGGTTAAGTCCGACTCGCCGTAGGAATATTCCGCGTGCGAGGTTGTACAGTGTACATATCGACCCTTGTAAATACTTCGTCTTTACGACTCCCTGTACTTAATTTCGTAACGTTCGTAACATCGAAGTACCTCATCGATTTTTATACCAAATATATTTAATTACATATCGAAGAGATGAATCGTAACGAATCAACTTCCGTTGTCTATCTTCTTCCGCGAGCATAATAACAATGATTACAACAATAATGGTATCTACATTCTTCCGAAAGGGTGTAACAGTGAAAAGCATCGCACACGTCTTTGCAAACGTGCCATCATAGCTACAATATCAACGTCTAAGTGTGAGAAAGGCTCAATTATTTTTGCAATCAAATCTTTTAATAAAATTATTATGCTAAAAATACTACGAGCTTATTTTTCATTGTATTTACCCATCCCATTATTACTGATATCACATTCAACATCTGTGTGTCTATGATGTTCTTTACGTTTCAGGCTTTTTAGGACCGACGTCCGAATATTTTCGAAGCACTTTCTAACCAAACAGTAATAATGTCGAGGTGTCCTGGTATATTATCCCCTTACAGGGATATGCGGATAGAAGTATGGAGTAGCGAAACTTTTCTTATGCAAAGTTTCTGGTAGCAGCTTGCCACACCGCAACACATTCGTCAGGCGTAAGAACAAAAGTGCGTTTAAGGGCAGCAGGGTTTCGCATTATGCGCACAAACCAGTTCTCGAACTTGTTAGTAGCCACATGCGAAACATAGTCACGCAAAACAGTGAAAATCTCGGGAAGAGGAACAATGAGCATCGGTCATTTTTTGTATTACTCGGAAATAAGAGAAGGGTGCGAAACCTAATTCCAGGGAATTAGAAATATTTCTGGGCCACGTGACCATTGTTCCGAGGAGTGCAACGAATTTACTCGCACTCCTTTATGCTCGACTTTTTTCTTTTAAAGGCTTCGCGCCTCACTCTCGATAGTAATTACGCCTGCACGTGTTCACGGTGATTTATTAGCATTCACTTTTGTCGTTTTCCAAAAATCCTGCTGGAAGAACCTTAACGAGGGATTAGGAACAATTTGTTAATTGTTGCGTTCGCGATTATACTGCTCAGTCATTGTTGTTAATTCGTTGAACTTAAATGATGAGTTTAGCTGGTCATGGTATCGTATTTGCATTAAATTATTTTGAATTACTTTACTTAAATCGAAATAAATATTATAAGGAATAAACATAATGTTTAAGAATAGTGTTCGCTATTCAGAAGATTGTGAAAATGATCTTGACGATAATTAGCTCAATTAATTAGTGCGAGAAGTTTTCGGTAATCCAAGGTGTTACTAGATTCTTATAATGAACTTAGTCTTTTTATATTATTTAGCTATATAAATTTATATAGTGTGATTAATATTTCGTATTTTATCCTCCTATGTATGTTTCTAATTCCAAGATGTCGGACGGCGACATTCTGATGAAAAATGATTATTATTAGAAAGGAAAAACATGACGCATTTTATATCAAGTACTTATTACTCTCAATAAAAGACTAATTATATTATATAATAATTATATATATCCTTCATAATACTTCATATATCTAACCGATTCAAAATATACCGAGATTAAAATTCACATAGTTCAAAATTAATTATAGTATTAATCTTACCCTATTTTTATATACAGCCGAGAGTCCTTCATCACTTAAAAGTTCCAACTAAAAATAACAAAATACTTGGAGAAAATGAAAGTCTTTACAGCCATCAAGTAATTGACATTAAAAATTGATATTTAATACAGTCGATCTACTATACCACGAAGGCGCAAGGACAAAAGCGAAGTAACAATGTAAGTCCCGCCATTAATTAAATGAAAGCGTATTATATGATAATGCTGGCATTAGTAATAGAAAAAGTAGGTCCGCGGAGGAGCGAAAAAGAGTTGGTCGTCCTTGGCAGCCATCGATTGGAAATCTTCGATTTCTTGAGACAGCAAAGCGGCAAGTTTTGCCGCATTAACCCCACGAATTGCCATTCTGGCATGGATAGAAGAACGGAATAAACGCGGCGGCCAAGAAAAGTAGTAGGAAGAATAAAAGTTCGATCATAACTGCAGTATGACAGAACAAGGGTCATGGGAACACTCGGATTCGTCGATAAAACCATTTTATTTACGACACATTCGCATAGCCCTTTAGAAATTCACAGCCTCGTGTAACGGACACTTCCACTCACTAATATTCACCGGATGCATTCTTCCTCTACTTACGCCTATGTACAACCAAACGCATACAAATATAATATAAAGTGTACACCGTAATCTTTGAGTCTGTGCCTCGCACTTTGTAATGAAAATTATCTAGTCGTAATATCATTTTCTTCTTCGCAAACACTCGGGGCAATCTCACGAGTCACTGCACGAGGACGAGTCAAAAATGATCCAAAATGGTGGATTTTTGTTTAAGTTACGGTGATTACCATATTAATTGCACGCAATTTGGAACACTATATTTATTTGATATGTCTTTACCAGATTTTGTTGATATTGAATAGTTTATTCATTTAAACTATCTAAAGTTCTTCATATATTATATAAAGAAGAAAATGGCGTATGCCTTGTTACGTCGTAACGCGTTAATTTTGCAATATGGAAAAAAGAATTTCTTCCAATTTTAATTCTTCAAAAATTAGAGTTCTTGAAAATTTCCCAAGATTTATTACGGGATTAATTTATGACTCATCCTTGCACATAATTCCGTATAAAGCACGTATTTATACAATAATGTAAAAGAAAGTCTTCGGCTTCGTAAGTAATTTAGTTAAAACATAAAAACCTATGATGTATTTTTCTGAGCAACACAACAGACCATTAATTAATGTTGGATTATAATTAAATCAGTTCTGCAGTATTCTTTCATATTTCATACCTTACGTCATTTAATACCTTCAAAGTAATCATTTTAAAAAAAACTTTTCTGGCTTTATCTCTCTCATCTGCGCTGCATTATTATTATTATGACTTGAGTTATCTAATTAATCGTGCAACTAAGCTTTATACTTTAACTGATCCATCGTTTACACCCAAAACCTTTTTTTACGTTATCGCGTAGAACACGATTGCATAATATTCTCATCTATATATATACATATACATATACACATATACACATCATTGATCTCTGTACATATAAATACTAAATCTCTAGAAACGTAGTCGTCGAAAAGCTTATCCGTATTTACAAAGGAATTTACAGGAAGAAGAAATACACGCTCGTCCTTTCTGCACTGGAAAGACGCGATTGAGCAAAAGTGCTGAAAACCAGACAAGGAAATCGAAAATAAAACAAAAGGGACACCGCACCGGTGTACATTTATTGCGATCGTTTCGTTATTATAA
Source organism: Nysson spinosus (assembly GCA_910591585.2). NCBI lineage: Eukaryota > Metazoa > Arthropoda > Insecta > Hymenoptera > Crabronidae > Nysson > Nysson spinosus. The sequence goes on along the minus strand of OU342830.1, from coordinate 12,475,346 downwards.
CTCGGCCATTTTCAAAATCTTTGAACATCTTCTGCACCAGATCAATTTCGAATTGAAACGGCAACTACGAGAAATAATAATTAATCGGCGATATATCTTCCTTTTTTTAGTTATTAAATTAGCTATTTATTATATCTTTACAATAAATGTAAAAGTTGATATTTATATTGGAATGCAATCTGGAACCTATGAAGTTATAATAAAAAGGTTTATATTTTTTATCAAGGTATAATAAATAGCTAGTTTATTATGAACATCGAAATATCACCTTTTCAAGATGATTTGTTGCTTCATTCTTTCACTGAATTAATTCAATGGCAATAAGAAGTTAATTAAAAATATATAATACGCGATATTCAAAGACTCTTGAAACGACGCGGGTTTTTTTAGTTGTAAGTTTAATGATATGATGCGACATAGATAAAGACAGCACCTAGAGTAATTAGCAAATTACGACACCCTAATATCGACGGTTTAAAATTTATCAAAACACCGAGCGAAATTATTAATTCCCACCGATCGATGCTTCCCTGCTTTGAAATGTTTCATCAGTTATCAAATCGCAAAGGAACATTTATATTTATTGCGGTTGGATTAATTAAATAATAAAGTGATACCTATGTCGGTGCAGAATATACGTTGCTTTCCAAAAGTTTTGCAATAATGATTTATGAAACTTCTATAAACGATGGAATTTTATCACAGATATATTAAAATATCTAATTTCGAAATATCAAATTTATTTCTTGTACCAAATGTCAAAATGAGAAAATACGACATCAATATGATATGTTCGAGATTAAACCCAGAGAATGATCAGATTGTATTTTAATGTAGCTAAAAGTAATTGCATTTGCACTGGAATTAATTAGACTCATTACTTCAACGAAAATGATGACTTCCTTTAAACTGTCGGAGGGCAACGTATATCGTCTTGCAATTAATAATTCGTTGAACGTGGTATTCCTATGAATCAATTGGTTAAACCGTGATGATCGGCAACTCTGATCCCAAGAAAATAGTGATTTGTTCGGTGATCGAACGAATGGCAAAGATTCGTCGCATTGCATTAACCATTGCATTAACCATTGCACTAACCGTCCTCGCGGACGACAAGCGACAAGTGGAATCCTAAGTTTGCACGATCAATACACAAGTTTTGTACTACGACTCACGTATTGCTATATCCTCTACCTTCCGAGTGGAAACACCTACGAAACCGACGGTAGATCGCCGCGAATAATCCACATTTCAGATTAGTCCTTCTAACCCTTTCAATACCTCTTATTAAACTATCCGATTACTTTTGATAATGGCATAATTTGGTCTCCTTCGATAAAAGAATGGTGAGGAGTGCAATGTAGAACCTATGGTTTTAAGTTTGAATCAAAATGTACTGTTATACTAAGTTGCTGTTTTAGGTATTTGATAATGGTAAAAATATAAAATGACGAAGATGATGAAAAGATAAGAAAGATCTAATACAAAAAAGTTTCTACTAGTTGCAACTAGCGTTTATTAAATAATAGTATTATTATTCAATATCCTGCTAAATATTTATAAGCATTGATAGTTGAAAAAATAAATTAAAAATTGTTATATTATTAAGATATTTTTGGTGCATCTACGAAAGTATTAGAATAATGAAAATATTGTTGACTTTGCCCTTCGACTTTTCCCGGGGGTATCAAAAGGGTTAAGTCGGCGCGCCTATGCTCGATGAATCGAAATAACTACTCTACTTTAAATAATGATAATGTGAGATCAAAATAAATACTCATCAAACGAGACGGAACGCTCGGCATAAAAACGATCTAATTATCATTTTCGGAAGACCAATTGCACAGAAAGCAATCACCGCTTCCTCTCTCCTTCGTTCGTTTCCTTTCAAACGAAATCATTCCGATTACATGCCGAATTAAGCTCGATCGATCGCGAGGATCCGCATTAATTCGGCGTGATTTGGTTCTCGTGAAAAGGCCTTTCGAAAAATAATCAAATCTATAAAATACTCTCTGTGGAACGGATTACGGAGGGTTCAATGTTAAATACCTCCTCTCGCATTTCTTCCTTCACCCTTCCTTCCCCATCTTCCTCCACTTCCTCTTACTCCTCTTTGTACTGTAACTCTTTCCAACGTTCTCAGATATACTTCCTCCGTTTCTTGGCAGAAACACTCGATTACATTGACTTCCGTTCATGCTCGATAAATTCGCTTCCATGACATCCATCCTTTCGTTCTCGACGCATTATCCCCAGAAATATTCGCTTCCTACCGAGTGCAGTTTTAATTCCAGTATCAAAGAACTTGTTTCTAGTAGATGGTGACACCTCCACGTCCCACCGGATTCATTTCGTTTCAAAGAATCAAAGAGAATCGTACCGCCGGCGAGTGTGAGTGATAAGGAAAATAAACGTGTCAATTTTTCTAGATACGCATACGTTAGATTATCATCTCGTTCGCTCTGTTCTCGTTCCTCTGGTTCTCCTCGTATTCGTCGCAGTAACAACACCTCGAGGTGCACTCATCGAGATTCTCCGGCACGTAAGTCATATAGGTGTCGATGCTTTTGGTGTCAAGGGACGGTATGGACCAGGACAGTGACGCAGTTTCGAGATCCGGTATGGCCGAATGCCAGGAGGTCAAGTTCTGCGAGTTTTTCGCCTGCTTACGGCTCTTCGTCGACAGCTTCTTGATGGCCTGCGGATCGAAGCAACAGTCTACCAAATATTCCTACTCCTTGGACAACGAAAAGAGCATCGATTTTGGAAGGAACACGTTTCATCCATTTTCTAAGATGCTTTCGGGCTCGTTTTAACGTAAAAAGCAGAATATACATAAATTTAATACTTTTAACCCTGATAGTGAATCATTGTTATTATTTAGATCATGAAAGATCATATGTAATACTCGAACAGTTCTTTAAAATGCAGTGACTAATTGATAATGGCCGATACAGGGTTTGTTATAAATAATGTTAATTATTTTTTGAAGTTAATATACAAGTGTTAATTAAAAGAGGAAGGAAATATATAGGGCGGTCCAATAATTATAATCACCAGAAATATTTCCTTCTAAATAGATCTTTGACGTTTCAGTCAGTTCATTGGAATGCACTTAAAAGGTAGGTCACTCTTGACCCGGTATCGGCCAACCGAGGGTTAATGTATATTTCTACATTCTTTATCACTTTCCCCGATTACTTACATATTTACTGCCTTTCTATTTGAAAGCATTCCATAACACATACGGATTGCACAATGGAATTAAATAATGCAAGTAATAAAAATAATTTTAATCCACGATTAGAATTAATCCCTCGAAGTCCTTTGCGGTTAAATACACCCTCTTCAATGATCCGAACACCGAAAAACCGTGTACCTTTTGATGCAATCTGATAATAAACATCTAACGCAGAATTACAGGTATTGTAATTATAATTACATTATTGGTAGTATGCATATTATTATAATTCCTATTGTCATTACAGTTAAATCATTATTTTCCTTCATATTCGTATTTCAAAATATAATTATTAAAAGAGGGTGTACGATGATCATCGAGTAAGAAATGCAAGACAGAGTCACATAATTTTGGAAAAATAACTTTCGATGGACTGGAGTCCAGAGATTGCAAATCCATTTTTGAAATATCGAAATGTCATAGTGACCAATGGCCAGGTCAGTAACGCGAAGGACCTCGAGGGAATTAGGTCGTCCGATGCGCCGAAAACGTGCGTGCATGCAACAGACTAAAACCGCGAATATTCCAGGTATGTAGTACGTGTGTACGTCCTTACCCTCAGAAGTCTGCGCCCGGATTTGCTCAGTAATTTCCTCAGCATTTTTTCCGCGATATTCACGCACGACTTCCTGCTTCTTTCCCCGTCGAGATCGAAGAAAAACTCAAGGAAATTCCGTTTTGCGAATAGCGCGTTGCGGGATTGATTTTCGAGCGAGAGGACACGCTTCCAAAAACTACAATCGATCCGCACAGTTCGCCGTCACACGACCAAATACCGCTCCCGACCACTGCGCTCCCCTATTTATCACCTCGCCCCATCCCTCCATTTCCCCACGCACCCCTCGCCGTAACAACCAACCCCACCCCATCCGATCTCTTCTCTTATCGTACGATACCGCGCGATCATCCCCCACCCACTCCTACCATTATTTTTTACTGGTACTAGCACGTACTGCCACCGAAATCATCGAGATACCTAATTCAGAAGTTTCCTTCCTATAATTGCCGATTGTGAAAAATATACAAAATTCCAAGTTATACATCTAACTTTTAGTAAGATCAGCTTCTTTCATTCGATTAATTAATATACGTAATTCCCAAGGAAGAAGGTCACTGAATATTCATATATTCTGATACTGTTCGTCGTCGTGAGTCGTATTCACGCGTAATTAGTCTTTCATTTAACCAGTCATGGTACCAGTGACAGAACACATAAAGAATTTAATTTCCTGCTTTTGAAGTTAGCGCGCTGCAGAGACTTCGCGCCGAAAGAAGTGTTCCGCAAACAGTAATCGGGAGAGTTTGGTAGGACACTTGTATGGAAGTGTATAGGGCGGTAATCGTAGAATAGAGGATGATGGGCCAGAACGAATTCAGCATGGCTCGTGATGGTCCGTGGGGAGCGCGCACCACGGAAAAAGATCTCGAATTGGATTAATGCGCGAATGATTGATGAAAACCTTGCGAGTGCCAATTGTCGTTCGATGGGATACGCGATAATGTAATTGCCAGTCAATCCCTCTGACCCAGTATTTTTAGCCCTTTATTCTCGATGCAATTGATATTATGGACTTTGAATTTTAAGTTCGAATGTGCATTAGAAATATGTCGCTCGTCCAAATAAAAATTTCCCAAATGTTTACTAAGCTTCTAGATATTATTCTACATTTGTTTCTAGAGATTTATTATGCTTTCCTCTATATTAAATTATTGGATTTCCATTTTACTAAAAATTGCAAATATGTAGCAGATGATATTTTATGTGGTATCCAATTATTCAAATATGTAATAATAATGCACTAACATCGAAGTCGTGTTAATACGAAGTACCGAGTGAATTAGCGCACGTGCGTCCACGTGCGTATCGCATCCACGCGATTCGAGATGATCAGCCAACCTGTTATCAGCTGTTTGTACGAAACAGGCAACGCCACTCGCCGCTTCGGAAATAGCGAGGCCTTGTAATATCAAGAAAAAAAATCTCTATCCAAACAAACCTGTTTTTATTCCTAATTCGAGAGCACTCAGGGTGAAAGCCCTAAACGGGAGGTCAAGTGGAACGGATTAAGGGCACACCGTAAGTACCCGCGCTTTTGTTATCGCATTTCTACCTCTCGTTCTTCGTACGTTCAGCAAATTTATTTCTTCGTTCGAGAAAAACCCTTGCCATAATACAATTTTGATATAACGCCAACTTGACAAATGACGTTAAAGAAACATAGTTAAACGATTAGAATTTTTGAACGATCACGACGATGAGTAGTCTTTAACGTATCTTTATTATTTACTAATATATGAACAGTAAATTATTTGCAAAAAATAATTCACAGATATATCTGTCCAGATAATTCAGATCAGAAATTACAAATAAAAGGTTCCGCAATCAGATCAATAAAAAAATTCGCTTGTGTGTTGGAAAAACTGGTTACCCACACTTGATCCAACATAACAAGCACTTTCGTCGAAAATCCAAGATCTCAGTGGGTCAATCTAAACGCACGTCGTTCATGTATAAGCGTGTGCATAACGCGTGTGAGTTTCATCGAGGTTCTATAGGGAGAACGTAGTAGTTGGTACGTGTGACGCGTGTGAGCCAAGTCGTTCTCACGCGACGGCACGCGTCCCGACGCACCCCGACGTCCCTCGGACCCTCCCTCTCTTCCGAAAACCCACGAAACGGATAATATCCCGACGCACAGGGTTATCCCTCGATGCGTGTCGCCACGTGCCAACTCGTGCACCCACGGAAAACTCATAATTGTCATAACATTCGAGCTCCCCGGCATTCAATTTCTAAGTGCACTCTCTTTCGTTAAGTCGCCGCCCAGCCTTACCCTCCCTCGACAACGATAAATGTCCACCTCTTTTCTCTTCGCTTCCGGATTACCGCTCTTTTTCACCCTATATTAATTATCCTCCATTCGCGGTTAAACAAAATAGTCTCTCGAACATCGAGACCCGATCGTATTTCGATCGTTAGACCGCCTTTATTCCGGCGACCTGCTAACGGAACTTTGTTTAGTCTTTTGTGAAATGAGTAACCCCTTTATGAATATGTATGTATTCGAAGAAATAAGCCGACGACCGGAACGTGCGAATAAAGTTTGACGTGGTTGGTTGTTAGAATTATTCATTAAATAAGTGGTGAATTATTTATTGTATATAGATTTACGTTCGTACTAGTCGATTTCATTTGATCGGTGATAGTATATCGCGAATAGTCAATGACTCTAGTCGCATACTTATTCGTAGAATTAATAATACAATAAGTTCGTCTACACGCTTGAATAGTGAATCGCGGAAATTCACATCAAATTCCTGCTTTCTGTTATTGATTCAACAGAGATATTACGTTACGCCCAATTACATATTTAAGCAGATCTTCAGCTCTTTACATAAATTATAGGGCGACTTTTATAATATATCTTATCGACACCACCCTTGATCCACGTTAAATCAAATCTGTTATATTGCGTCCTACGAAGATCACGACATTTATATATCTTTAATGCAAAACACAATTTGTTGGATTTTTAAAGGGACGCGGTATCAAATGAAAAATGATTTCGCTTTCATTACCGAGTTTGTAGACGTAAAACAATCATGCATATTACAGAAACGTCTGGAACCGGGAATGAAAAAAGTCGACACTATCGTGTTATTGGAACTAGCTCCGAAATCTCGTGCAGAGAACTACGTCAGCAATATAGTGCGTCATATGACGTCAGTAGTCTCGCCGTGTCCTCAAACTACATATTCCGATATCTACTGCGATCGTACATATATACATATATACATATCGCCAGTGATTTCGTATCCATATGTTTTCCTAGAATTTCAATAATTGTGTGTACTCTGCGCTGACGTTCGCGAAGATAGTATTCACCAATATGTTTTCCTGCGATCCATCCCGTTCTTCGATTCTACTTTAATCTACATAAAAAAGGCTACGGACAAGAAATAAAATTCGTTCTCCGTAAATGAATTCGAACTGCATCCAACGCTACTCGTTTCACTTTTTTTTCTTTCATATTCTTTACCCGGTAACCGGAGTAACTAAATTGTCTCGGCACGTGCCGCACGGAACTATTCTACAAAGAGTATTCGAACCCGCATTGGCGTAGTCTTTCTATTTCACTCTTTTTGGTCGAAAGTCTCAGCTGCCTTGTTTGATCTGTATCACAAATAATGAAGAATAGAGTTGCTAATAATTTGTGTAATTCGCGCAGATTTCAGGAAAACTGGGAAAAATCGTACTGTTAGTATCGACCTGGCACTGGTACACCGTGTGCCAACCTGACACCAAGGTAATTCTGTTTCCCTTACATTCAATGACTCGGCTTATCCTGCGCAGTAACGTGTCGAACTCAAAGAATGTATACATAAATAATAAAGTTATTGCACAATACGATACGGAGATGGAAACTTTTTAGAGGTAAACTTTTGTTGGATTTGAATTGTGCACTACAAGAATGGAACGCCCAGAAATACTACCTAAAAGTGCAGCCCATATGTTTGCATCCCAATCTTCAAATGATTTATTGATATTAACTGATATCGACAAATCTCTCATTTAGCAATTAAAAATACTTTGAAAATAAAGTAATTAGATATAAGACTTTGTCGATTCCAGTCGCTTACCATTAAGTAAATAAACTAGTTACAAATAAGACTTTGTCAATTTCAGCCAATGTGTATGTAAATAAAGTAGTTGGAAATAAGAGTTCTTGTTTCTGTCAATAATTTGTGACTTTCCCTCCTTTAAGTATCATATGAATGTTGAATGATGTTTAATAAGTATTGTACATCGTCATCGGAAATAGTAAATTTATAATGTCCCAGACTGCAGGCGTCATTGCATCCGTATGCAGCCTGAAAAAAGATAGTGTAAGTTTGCAGTGTGCGGACAGTGGAACCTAATAATTTTTCGGGGAAACAATTGCCGATGGCGATGGAATAACGAGAGCCGCGTGTCGTGGCACGTGTCCACAAATGCTCGCTCAAACATTATGTAGAAATAAGTCGCGCCTAATTGCGACGGCTGTTCCATTAGAGATTAAACTTCAAACGAAATCCGAAAGTTGAACTTTTGGTTAATTAACGGGATTCATCGATGCGTGGAGATCAGTTCTACGCGCATTTAATCTTTTACTATAGACAGATATTTATTAATTTCAATTATTAATATTGCCACAAAATTATAGTAGTGCAAGGTTTATTTATCACCCCTGTTAGAATACGTCACTCCATTTTCGAGACAAATTGACTAATAGTTCGACTAATAATAGATACGATATCCGTCATTGGCGTTTGTTGTTATAAACCTCATTAACGACGACATTCTATTTTCATCGAAGTATAACAGTTGTTTGTATTCTTAATAGAGGGTCAAAAGTCAGGGCGATTCTTACGCACGAATCCGACACGTTTTCTACAAATCCGGAAAACTAATCTCACGCCTCTCTTTTGAGAGTCACGTATTCCAACTGCAAAGCGTTAATCAGATGATCTACGATTTTGCATCCTTTGCTGCGCAAATATTTGTAAATCCTCCGTCGTGACCTCCGACACGTTTAACTTCGATGAAGTGTAATTCCGTGCAGACGTTAAACGTAACATACGTTATTTTACTGAGATACAAGTATCTGTATAACCATTAAATTCTATATCATTATTAATTCTATAATAATATCTGAAATCTGTTTTACGGAAAATAATTCTATAAAATATCTGAGTTCTACTTTTCGAAAAATAATTATAAAATGATATCAGAATTCTATTTTAAGGAAATTCATAACCTACCCACATTCAGTCCTTTCGTTTCTGTTTCATCGTGGGGAAAGGAGAAGAGTCATTAAAATACAATAGGGAAGTGAAAATTTCAATTAATGTACAAAGAACGATGTTACCTTTAGAAAAAGCAAATCGGAATATATTATGAATTAGAAATTTTGCTGTGGATATATGTATAAACGAGACAATTTCTATGCATGCGTAACCACCGATGTTCACACACACAAATAACAGTAATATGTACAGTGTGTACCATAAAAAGGGAGACGGTGTGAGTGATAATCCTTCGGAGTTTCCAACGCGTGGGAATCTTTCCGATCGAAATCTCACACGCGGTGTTTCGTTAAGTGAAAATCAAAATATCGAACCGTGAAGTTCTGATTGTTAAATAAATTACTTGTTAAACTAGTCGAATTAATCCCTTACTTCTAAAACGTTTAATCAACTTCATACACAGGCGTAATCTGCAATTATCTTCCAGATTTTAAATCGAACATCCATTATGTTAATTTAACGCGTTGTAAATTATTTATATATTTATAACGGATGACGATTTGTGGATTAGTGAATGCCCATCGATATTATATGTTCAATATATGCTTCTTTGATATCTAAGATTTCTAAAGAGATAAGAACGAGCAATAAGCTAAAATAAAACGTAATAAATAAGCACTTATAAATCGATCGTTATGAAAATACAAATAAATCCTGAAAGCACAGATTGAATAACATAGATATATGGATCATTTTATTCTCTTTAAACATATATGCATTCATTCGATAAACGTGAAAAATATATTACAGTTTTTAAATCAAATAGAGACTCCTCCGATTGACGCACATTTTAATGCGCGCGATACAAAAATAGTCTTAAAATATTCTAACATAAATAAGTAACTATACTAATTGTCTGTTTGCGACTCGAGTATTGGCTGATACAATGTCCGCGGATCGTAAGGAATATTTGTTTCATTGCCAGGCAACAACATTGGAACTGCTTTGACACGAAAGTCATATGGAAGGAATTCTTGACAGAAATGATAAAAATCCTGTCGAGTTTCAATGATACCTAACCGTGCCATTTCTTTCATCAAACAATTCAAATCATTTTCGTATTTCTCATACTTTTTACACCTCATAATCATCGTCATTACACGTGCCAATTGCTGTACAAATTTCTCCGATCTTACTCTGGTTTCTAATTTATGTATGGGTTCCATACGTTTCCAAAGATGGTGGTAAAGCCGATCAGTAGCCCAAGGCTTTGGTCGTGGGAGCTTAGGAGGTTTGTAAACCTGTCCATTAATCAAGTAAGCTTTATCGACTTGATGTTTCGTTTGTGACTGTTGATTCGGCTTCCGCGGCAACTTCTTGTGATTTCCGATTACCGGTAATTTTACTTTATGTACCACCGACTTCGCTTTCATGGCGGCCATTTCTTGCTCCTTTACCTTTTGCAGTTCTTTCTTGATCTCCTGCATTTTCGAGTTATCTGCAAAACTTTGTGACGCTGATGTTCCGGGTATCAGATTTGTTGTCGACAATTGCGTGGTTGTTGATCTGGGTGTCGTCACTTTGAAGAAGTTGTCGAGGTTCTTCTGAATCTTCGATGTGTTCGTATTAGAGCCAGTTTTGGATAAGTTCTTCTTTAGAGACTTTTTACCTTTCTCAAGCTGATTCGAAGCATCCTTTCGTTCTTGTGGAATCATTTCTTCATTGGCAGCACTTGAGATTCTTGGAGTGTTTGAATGTACAGCCTGAGTTTTGGAAACTGCTTGCTGCTCTTCGTTCCGAGAATAATTTAAGGCACGGGAAACTGGCCCTTCATCGCGCGCACTTTTGTTTTCGTTATCAGGAAGGCTTGAAAACAAGGTCGACAAACGTGTTTCCACTCTGTTTAAATTGTTATTGGATACTTTCGCGGAATCGTTTTCGTCCTCTTCTGAATGATCCGAAGCTTGCGTGATAGTCCGTCTGCGTGCAACTGAACTCTTTCTCTTTTCTGCTGTATGCCGATCCTTCTCCTTCTGAGGCTGCCCGGTATTCGATTTCTTTATATTTTTTGCTAGATCCTCCAAAACATCTTCATTTCCGGATTGGACATCATCGTGCGTCAAGACATCTATTAATTCTTGTGGTGCAGCAATTGAATTCTTTTTATTAGTCTCAGAACTGCCAACTTTTTCCTGGGAGATCTTTGGACCGGAAACTTTGGCACCCGATTGCTTTCTTGATTTCCTTGATGTACTCTCTGCTTTCGAAAGATTCAAGTTTCCCTCATCAGGATTGTTCGCAGTAGATGCATTCAATGATTTTTGAGATCGGTTCAAATCTCTTGCCTTCCCCTCTAAAATATTTTGGTCTTCCCTCTCATCAGAATTTTCCATTACGCTTGCTAGAGATCGCTTTTGTAATCTATTTGAAATTTTTCTTCTTTCCGATAACTGCTGTGTTTCTTCGTTAGAATCATCCTTGTCATCTGAGCTCGGTGGAGTCAACTGTTTATGAGACCGTCTCAAAGTCTTGCGGTATTTTTTTGTACCGTCTCGATCTTCGTTTCGCGATTTACTCAAAGCCTTTGTTTTCGTCTGCGAATTTAAATCATCAGCTTCCTTGGCAGAATCATCAGGCTTCTTATAATTTGCAGCTGAACTTCCTTGCAGCCTACTTGAACTTCTGGTACGTTTAGTTGAACTGTCTTGAACTTCTGTATGAGATATATCCGTCACACGTGTAACGGATTGATTTCGCGGTTTACTTAAAGTATTACTTTTACTTTTCCCAGTCGGTTCATCTTCAAATTCTTCCGTCGAGGCCTGATTGTCGTCCGAAACATGTGAAATTACTCGTTTCCTAGATTGACTGGAACTTCTGGAAGCTCCACTTATATTATGTTGCTTCTCATTTTCATTCAAACGAACCGTGCTGGAAATTCTTTTCGAACGTCGATTTTGAGATGTGGTTAAACTTCTAGTTTCCCTTCTCAAAGGATCTTGACGTTCTTCAAAAGAATCATCATTATCCCTCGAATTAGGTACAGTCATGACATCCTGGGATCTGGTCATGCTTCTACTGCGCTTACTATTAACATCATCCATATTTAAAGTTTCACGGTCTCTTCCCGTAGGATGTTCAACATCCTCATCAAGAGCACCATTATTGTCGGAACTATGTATTGGAACCAAGTTTTGAGAACGACTTGAACTCTTGATTCGTCTACTGGACCGACTACTGGGAGTATTGGAAACATCTCTATGAGATATACTGGAGGCCTGTGTAACTGGCCGACTTTGTGACTTATCCAAAATCTTATTTCTACTCTTTGAATGATAATTTTTGTCAGAATCATCATCATCATCATCTGAACTAAGAATACCAACCGATTGTTGCAATTTCTTCAACTTGTTACTGGCTCTAATAGAACTATCTTCAATAGCTTTACGAGATGTAAAAGAGGTCCGTGCGGTGGACTGATTCCGCGATTTATTTATAGTTTTATTTTTCCTTGTTGAAAGATCGTCACTGTCTTCTTTAGAATTATCATCGTGCTCCGAATCGGATACAATTAATTGCCTTTGAGACTGACCCAAGTTCCCGCTGTGTTTTCTTGCGATACTTCGATTCTCTTTGCCAGCTTGTCCTTCGTTTTGAACAACTTGCGAATTTGGGATAATCTCCTCGTTTCCAGTTTTATTGAAATATTGATTGTCCCCGACGATTTTTCGTTGATCCGTTCGATTCGAGGGTTGAGATTTCCTTGAGTTTATACTGGCCCGTGAAACATCGAGGGATAGTTGATTCTCATTCGCAATTTCCTTATTATTTTCAGTTCGGCGTGTTTTAGAAATAAGTTTAGAAGGATGTGACTTGCGATCATTGGATAGTCTACCTAAAATCGGCGATGCCCTTGCTTCATTATTTAAATCGTCTCCCAAAGCGTCCAAAAGCTGATGTTTTGATGATTTGGCATACCCTTCTAAATCTTCTTCACATTCAATCTCTTTATGCGAAACGTGCTGAGATTCTGCTACAAAATCCTGACGCGACTTTTTGCTCGGGCTAACATGAGATTCAGTATCATCATCTGTAATATCAGACTTTGAACTGGTATTACTATCGGAAGTGTACTCAATATCATCCTCTATATTATGCTGGTGCTTGGATGTTTTATTAAGTTTACTATCATTAATTACTCTTGAATTATGTAAACTAGCTGAAATTTTCTCTGATCTTGATGACTCCTTATGCGTTTTACTTTTGGAAGATTGTCTTGAAGTTTGACTTCTTGATATAGGTGAAGTTTCTGGTATAATATTAGACCTTGATCTGGTCTCACTATCGGAAGTATAATCAATATCATTTTCTATATTATTCATGTGCTTCGACATTCTAAGCGTACTATCATTAATTACTCTTGAATTTTTTTGCGACTGCGTGGATTCTGATGTCGAAAAGGATATATCATCATTATTATTTCCCGAAATTTGTTCTGATCTTGATAATTCTCTATGCGTTTTATTTTTGGAAGAGTGTCTTAAAGCTTGAGTCTTTGATGTAGAGGAAGTTCCTGACATAACATTTTCCAAAGCTTCTACGCCCGATATATTCGCCGTTAACCTTCCTGTTCCTTGCACAGCAACTGCTGAAGTGCGCGATTGAAGTAGTTTCGCCTTTGAAGTGTTATGTTCAGATTCTTGCAAAACATTCAAAAACGTATTGTTTTTTTCAGTTTCTTCACGGGCGCTTCTTAAGAACTTCGATTTCGACTTTAAGACGACTTTATATTCTGCACTTAAATCTGACGCGCTTTCAGAATTATCTTCCTCCACCAACAAATTCTTCTGAATAATGGACCTATTCTCGTGTTTTCTACTGGACGAAGAAACTGAAGTATTTTTGTTTGCTGGCGACATTATCGAACCTTTAGTGCTTTGTTTATTTTCTAAAATGACATTTGTCTTATTATTACTTCCCGATTTCGACAATTTACGTATATCCTCCAATTGGACCATTAAATTTTGATTAATCAAAACTTGTCTGTCGACGTTTACGGCGACCCCATCTTTTTCCAATGTACGGCTTTGCTCCTCCGCTGCCGACGATTCATCTTCTAGAATATTATCAAATGCATTTCGCATGGTACTTCTTCGATTACGATTCGAGGCCATTCGTTTCAGCCTATACGTTTCAGGATCGCTGTCACTATCATTAATACTCTTATTAGCACGGAGCATGGAAGACTGCTCTATGATTGTGCTTTGAGCAGTAGGTGGTGGCCAATGTAAGGATTCATTATTTTCAAAGTCCAGTACAAAACCTTTGGTACGATGTTGGTGGCCAATAGGACTATCTTTATTCTCAATTAACATTCTTGATAACTCTGCTTTAGAAATCCTATGTGCTCTTCGGTTTGATGGACTACTACTAACACCTTCTTTTACTGCACCATCAAGATTGTTATTGCCAGTAATTAAATTTTTTTTCACAAGGATCTTAGGCTTTGGTTTTAAAATTACATCAGTTGTATGGCTTTGATTATCACTAGAATCCTGAGGTGTAATTAAATGTGTTCCTGGATGTTGGGCAGCTGCCAAATTTAATCGAGAATTATTTAAAGACCTTTCTCGTCTAGTCTGCACAGGTCCAGTTAAGGTAGAACCAGACGAAGAATCTAATGCCTTTAGAAAGGCATTGCTATTTCTACTCCGCCTCGCTGCAGCTCGCAATGGAAGTTTCCTTTTTTCTATCCTATCCTCCTCTTCAGATTCTGATGTGGACTTTACATAACTTCTAACCGGCTTTGTATTCCTTGTATTTTCTGTTACAATCTTTGTGGAAATCGACATATCCGCATTTTCCAATGGTTTCCACCAACCATCTTCAGCATTACTTAAGTCTATGTGAGAACTGGCATTCAAATATTGACTTGTCTGATTACCTAACTCCGATCCGACTGAATGTCTCACAATTGTATTGTCCTCCAAGTTTTTCCACCAGAAGGATTGCTCTGCAATGTATGTCACTCATTATTTAGCGCTCATTCCCATCTTGTAATCAAGGAATTGTCATAGTAGATTTGGACACAAAACATAAATAAAATACATACCATCCCCCAAAATGCCTGTATCGGGATCAAGAAAACCAGAACCACGACTACTATGTGTACTGTATCTGGAGCGTCTTACACTGGAAATCCTTCGTTTAGCCATCGTTCCGATGTATAACCTCACCTCACTAGATTCAAACTCTTTAACCAGCGATTATTTACAATAAAACCAATATACAGGATCCTTATTTAATTGCAGACTTCCCATTTTTCGAGCACCACGACCACTTTTTGAAACTGACATAGGAATACGAATTTTAAGAACAAAATGTCAACAACTTTTTTATTGTTTGTCTTGTATCATTCATCCCGCGCAATTTCAGCTGACCTGGCCGAATTGCGCAGCACTCACCACAGACGAAATATATATAGAAAGACCAACTACTAAAATTCCTGATCAAGTAAAAAATTACCGACGCTCTGAATTCGGCCATAGACGAGATACAAATAGACCAAGCACTAAATTGGCTCCAGTGATTCTACTAAAAAAATACCGCTGCAGTAAAATTGACTACAACAAAAAATGCCCTCTGCGAAAATGAGTAAAAACCTGTGAACTACGTGCCCTTATAGCTCTGCAATAACGACGCACACCTTCAAAAATTCTCAAAAATGAAAAGTCGCCAAAATCACTTCTAAATGATCCAAATCGATGGTAAATGATGTATAAACACATTCTAGGACGATTTCTGGTCGAAAGAAGCGGTTAAAAAATTTTTATTGGTCAAAAATGGGTCGAATCCAAGTCGAAAAAATGTAAAGGGGTACACCTTCAAAAATTCTCAAAAATGAAAAGTCGCCAAAATCAATTCTACATGACCCAAATCGATGGTAAATGATGTATAAACATATTCTAGGACGATTTCTTGTCGAAAGAAGGGTTTAAAAAAATCGTATTGGTCAAAAATGGGTCGAATCCAAGTCGAAAAAATGTAAAGGGGTACACCTTCAAAAATTCTCAAAAATGAAAAGTCGCCAAAATCAATTCTACATGACCCAAATCGATGGTAAATGATGTATAAACATATTCTAGGACGATTTCTTGTCGAAAGAAGGGTTTAAAAAAATCGTATTGGTCAAAAATGGGTCGAACCCAAGTCGAAAAATGTAAAGGGGTATACCTTCAAAAATGGTCAAAAATTAAAAGTCGCCAAAATCACTTCTAAATAACCCAAATCGATGGTAAATGATGTACAAACATATTCTAGGACGATTTCTGGTCGAAAGAAGGATTTAAAAAAATCGTATTGGTCAAAAATGGGTCGAACCCAAGTCGAAAAAATGTAAAGGGGTACACCTTCAAAAATTCTCAAAAATTGAAAGTCGCCAAAATCACTTCTAAATGACCCAAATCGATGGTAAATGATGTATAAACATATTCTAGGACGATTTCTGGTCGAAAGAAGCGGTTAAAAAATTTGTATTGGTCAAAAATGGGCGAAACCCAGTCGAAAAAATGTAAAGGGGTACACCTTCAAAAATTCTCAAAAATGAAAAGTCGCCAAAATCAATTCTACATGACCCAAATCGATGGTAAATGATGTATAAACACATTCTAGGACGATTTCTGGTCGAAAGAAGCGGTTAAAAAATTTTTATTGGTCAAAAATGGGTCGAATCCAAGTCGAAAAAATGTAAAGGGGTACACCTTCAAAAATTCTCAAAAATGAAAAGTCGCCAAAATCAATTCTACATGACCCAAATCGATGGTAAATGATGTATAAACATATTCTAGGACGATTTCTGGTCGAAAGAAGGGTTTAAAAAAATCGTATTGGTCAAAAATGGGTCGAACCCAAGTCGAAAAAATGTAAAGGGGTACACCTTCAAAAATTCTCAAAAATTGAAAGTCGCCAAAATCACTTCTAAATGACCCAAATCGATGGTAAATGATGTATAAACATATTCTAGGACGATTTCTGGTCGAAAGAAGCGGTTAAAAAATTTGTATTGGTCAAAAATGGGCGAAACCCAGTCGAAAAAATGTAAAGGGGTACACCTTCAAAAATGGTCAAAAATAAAAAGTCGCCAAAATCAATTCTACATGACCCAAATCGATGGTAAATGATGTATAAACACATTCTAGGACGATTTCTGGTCGAAAGAAGGGTTTAAAAAAATCGTATTGGTCAAAAATGGGTCGAAACCCAGTCGAAAAAATGTAAAGGGGTACACCTTCAAAAATTCTCAAAAATGAAAAGTCGCCAAAATCAATTCTACATGACCCAAATCGATGGTGGGTGATGTATAAACACATTCTAGGACGATTTCTGGTCGAAAGAAGCGGTTCAAAAATTTTTATTGGTCAAAAATGGGCGAAACCCAGTCGAAAAAATGTAAAGGGGTACACCTTCAAAAATGGTCAAAAATGAAAAGTCGCCAAAATCAATTCTACATGACCCAAATCGATGGTAAATGATGTATAAACACATTCTAGGACGATTTCTGGTCGAAAGAAGCGGTTAAAAAAATCGTATTGGTCAAAAATGGGTCGAACCCAAGTCGAAAAAATGTAAAGGGGTACACCTTCAAAAATTCTCAAAAATTGAAAGTCGCCAAAATCACTTCTAAATGACCCAAATCGATGGTAAATGATGTATAAACATATTCTAGGACGATTTCTGGTCGAAAGAAGCGGTTAAAAAATTTGTATTGGTCAAAAATGGGCGAAACCCAGTCGAAAAAATGTAAAGGGGTACACCTTCAAAAATGGTCAAAAATAAAAAGTCGCCAAAATCAATTCTACATGACCCAAATCGATGGTAAATGATGTATAAACACATTCTAGGACGATTTCTGGTCGAAAGAAGCGGTTAAAAAATTTTTATTGGTCAAAAATGGGTCGAACCCAAGTCGAAAAAATGTAAAGGGGTACACCTTAAAAAATTCTCAAAAATTGAAAGTCGCCAAAATCGCTTCTAAACAACCCAAATCGATGGTAAATGATGTATAAACATATTCTAGGCCGATTTCTGGTCGAACGAAGTGCATTAAAAATTTTTTCGGTCAAAAAATGGGTCGATCCAAAATCGCAAAAATGTGAAGGGGTATACCTTCAAAAACGGTCAGAATTTAAGTCATCAATTTAGTTCCTAAATGGTCCAAATTGTAGATGCTGAATCAGTATTAAAATTTAATTCCTTCATAACACGAGTCCACAATCTACCAATGTTATGGATTGGTTACTTTATATTTATAAATCAAATGTCAATTCCATTTATAAATGTAAAATAACCTGCAGCCGATTGGCTCGAAATTATTTATGGTGTAATAAAACCAGCAACTAAATTATAATGCTGGTTCTTGTTCTGTAAAGGAATACGAAATAATTAGAGCTTTAACTTCTATAATTCGAAATAAATTTGATACTATATGAGGATTGCTTAAAATAATTTTCGTATCATAATTACACGACAAATAATTCCGATTGCCCAGGTCTCACCACGTGGAGGAAGCTGCTTCAAGACCCGCCCTATCGGAGGGCGGGAGGTAGGATCCTACCTCCCAATTATTTCAACAAAATTTTAACTCTAATTTATATTCAGCATAAAAAAGGACATGCTGAACTGAACAAAATTCCCTTTTTACACCCATGCAAAACGGTAAACATCTCGCTTTGCAAGTGTTATAAAAAGGTACATGACTCGACCTACCCGAGGCAAAGCTATTGTGAACCAAGATGATAACTGCCTCGTCAGTCGTTCCAACTACAATCGTCATCCCGGACGACTAGAAAACGGAATTTAAAACGAAATTCGACGAACTTAGAAATACGTTAATACTTTAGCATATCGGCCGAGATATACTAAGGTATCAACAGTTCCCAGGTGAGGATTATCACCTTTTACGAAAACGCGTCGGAGTGCTAACCGAAGGTGAATCCCCTGCCCTGGCCCTACTTAAAATCAAATCTCCACCATGCACACAAAGCTAGAGAATGTATGTTACCTGTGTACCGAACGCTGGATTTAGAAATGGCAAAAAAGCAACTCAATCACACCAACACACTTCACTCCACGGTTCTCACTCATGAGCCCTGAGTGCAGAACCTACTCTAGGGAGAAGGTCCCGGGACCCTGTCGACACCCGAACTCGATACAAAACTCATACCAGGAAAAAACACGATACCAATTATCCTGAAATCGACTGGCAAAAGACTGTGATCCATTGCGAATAGGCATTAAGCATATGAAAAAATTCAGAGTATACTACAGGTACCTTTTAGCGGTACATTCCACGATCGCGATTCCATTTACACCATACAGGAGCTCTCTGTACAAAGTAAGTGGAAGAAAATCGACTCTACATCAAGCAGACATAACTTGATTAAAAGGAAGCTACTTGAAATCGAAGACTACGTATATCCATAGTCGAAAAAACACACATAGTCAAAAGTAGACTATTGTTTGGTAGACTAAATCGGGCGGCTAAAGTAAAGAGATTCACTTTCAAGCGGGGTAGACAAAGCCCTCGGGCCGCCAACCTCGCAAGAAAATTGATCGCTTCACCAAAACTCAAAAAACCGACGCAATTCCACAGAAATTACCGCACACGCACACATGTGGAAGTACGTCGTGCACGGATCTTAAAATCCCCTGCCAGTCGTAGATTATGATTAGTTAAAATACCAAAATTAAACCATGCCCACTGTCCGCATCCATCCGATTCACATCCGAGATCCACGGCTGACTGCGGACCGGGCAAAATGGACATGGCATAAACTACGATTTTTATCCCGGACCGATTTCGAAATGGAAGTATAATAAATAAAATGGGATTCTCGAAATATCACCGGCTTCAGTTATGTCAAATAAATGCTGTCACGATTTTGTGACAGAAAAGGCGGAAGCTCGACTCCTCAAAAGTTTCAAGAAAGAGACCGCGACAAAGGGTTAAAAAATTGCACTCTCGTGCATGTCTTTTACATGCGATTGAAAATTAACATCATCCATGACTCTACAAGACAAAATTTCCGTATACCTTCCCAAGAAAGGAAATAAAAGCAAAGCAAGAATGATTGGAAAGCACGTTATTTTGGAAAACGTGCGTATAAATATTATGTTTCGTAAATGAATACACATGGACAGAATAAAATTACTTTTGTTGAAAGGTACTCAAGGCTAGAAATCTACTGAAAATCAAAATGCCTTTTTTACTCGATTTTGACTTTGACGATAATATCACCAGGTCCAAAATTTTATTCCTATAAAACTCATTTAATATCAATAAAAATGAGTAAACAAGTGTGTTTCATTACTGCTTGAAAATTGGTAAATACTTGATGAAAGCACGAAAAGTGCAAAAGACAGAAAATTTGATGATAAACCATCAATAATAAGATGTTTCAACAATCATATGCATTAAAATCAACCATTTACAAACGCTTGGCTTTTTAAATATCGTCATTTTGACGATTATATCATTATTCATTGAGCTAGCTTAACTCTCCAGAACCTCCTTTTACGCTTCTTTACATTTCACTTCATTTCCATTCTCAAAATTAATTTCATTAATAATATCAGTAAATATATGTATGTATATGGAATTAATTACACCTTCTCTCTCATCAATATATAATCATCATATCATTATTATTCAATTTTACAGATAGAAAATCTGTCTTGTTTACTTGTTACTTGTCTTGCTTTTATACAAAATGATTGTTCTGAAGAGCTAAGTGAACCGGTTCGAGTGACTCGTCAGTTAGCTTTTACAATCGCTCCAACCCCCTCGGCACCTCGAACTGTTTCGATCAAACAAATCATCGAGAATTTTCGCAATGACGGTCCGAACTCTATCCGGATAGAGTTGCCACAGTGGACTCCGTACAACCCTCTCAATTGTTTCAATCGATCCAGTTCAAGACCTGGAAAGTCTACGACAAACCGCCCTCGGAGTTTATACTCGTGCAATGAACCAGTTCTCCTACGTCCCCCCAAAGGATTTTGTGCAAACAAGGCTCAACTCTCCGGAGAGTTCAAAATTCTCATGGGGGTCCCTTCCTTCTCGTGCCTCTTTTTGGGCATTGAACTCCTTCAAGACGCTTTATCGAAAGTATTTATTCGGATACGTTGTCAAGTGCATATTAGATTGGGCAAAATATATATTGTGATACAATTGTTCATTTATATGTATTTGCTGGATAACAATTTTTAATCGCGCAAGAATTCCAACAAAATTCATCCTCCATACTTTTCAGTATAAATTGCAACTAAATATTTCTATTTCTATATACATAGTTGCAATTTACGTTAAAGAGCTGGCAGACAAATATTGTCTTCCTCCTTGGGATCTTAAAAATTGCAATGTCCAGACAATATGTACCAGAAATGATATTTGATTATGATATACATGGAACGTGAAATCTATTATTTTGCATTTAATGCTTGATTTAAGTAATATTATTAATCGTTATAATAATGAGTCTTGAAGGAGTTCGTATTATTATATTCTCGGACAGGCCTTTCTATGATGAATTGGTTCCAACTATCATTCAACCAATTTTAGGCCTTATTGTCATATTCCAAATATGACCATTCCAGATGTACTGAAAGCCGTAATTTCAGCTTCGTGTGTGAACCCTGGGGACGCGGGGCAACGAACACTACTAATTCAATAAAAATTACTCATAATATACTGAAGTTAATTTAAAATAATATACTTCTTCGAAAAAGATTTCAAATCATAGAATCTATAAATATAAAAATTGGCTCGATTTCAATAATATTTATGTTACCTAGAAATATAAAAAGTGACCCGATTCTAATAATATTTATGTAATCTAGAAATATGAAAATTCACCCGATTTTAATAATTTATTAAAATTGTGTTCCAATAATTACTTCGTATAGTTTGGAGGTTTTAGGAAGGGTGTCCTTTCAGACATTATGGGTTACCACATAAGAGACGACTTATGCCGAAAGACAGCGCCCCGTGGTAATGCTGTGTAGAGAGGGATACTATACAAAGCTACTGGAAGATAATTGACTCTATCTCAAGTTATTTATAATAAAAGTTTGATTCGCGACGCGGATGTTTGCGTCCCAGGTTCACAAGGGGGTATGGGGGCAGGGTGGTCAGAATAAAATATAATTAGCGAGCATAGCGACTTAATAGCATAAGAATGACGATCCATCCGAAGATGAATCGTCATTAAATAGGTCTTCGCCACTTGGGCTCTTCGCACTTGACTCTTCATCCCGCGTTGCGTGAAAAGTATTTGCTCGGACATTCCCTTTTCGTACAAAGAACTGGTGGTTCCACAGAAACGACGAGTGTTCCGGTGCAATAAACCAGCTCATAAACTACATTTACTACATTTATATAACTTGAATTATTCTTGAATATCCGCGAACATTCATCCGTCGAATACCCTTTAACATTCAAAGACTGAACGTTCTCCGGAATATCCTGCGGTGAAACATTCTCGAGTACCCACGAATAGAATATTTTCGGTGACATTCTCCGAAAACTACTTGAATTCAATTCAATTTAATAGGATCAACTTGATTATAGAATATGAATATAATGAATATAATATTGAGATTGACTTTAACTCGACAGAAATTAGATATGAAGTTAGATATATTAAAAAGTTTACTGGTATCCTAGCACAGAGCACGCCCAGCCATTTCATATTAACGAAATGGATGCTCGTACCTGTACACATGTAATCGAATGTCCAAGCAGAATACAATCCACGTGCTGAAAGAACAACCTTACTAGTCCGTGATTTAAGGACTCAGCGAATTCAGAAACCGGTGTTTAAGAACCACTGCAGCCTGTTAAACTACGTGCGTTCTAGGATTAATACTTATGAATACATTAAGACTTTAGCATATCGGTGATGATATACTAATTTATTAACAGTTCCCAGGTGAGGGATCACACCTTTACAAAACAACGCCTATTGCTAACCGAAGGTGAGTCCTCAGCCCTGGCCCTACCTACTTAAAATTAACTCATAATCAAGCACGCAAAGTTAGAGAAGATATGCTACCTGCCTCCCTCAAGCTATATTTAAAATGGCAAAAAGCAAATCAGGCACACCAACACAATCAGCATCAACCCACTCCACGGTTCTCATTCATGAGCCCTGGGTGCAAAGCCTACACTAGGGAGAAGGTCCCGGGACCCCTCCGACACCCGAACTCGATACCAACTCATACCACGCAAATGTACGTACCCTTTTTCCTGAAATCGACTGACAGAGGCTGCGTCCATTGCGAATTTTTATGCTTTGAGCATATATGCAAATATAAACTCGCGTTCCAAGAATTACTTCGTATAGGCTATTTTTTAGGAATAGGTATTTTCGGAGGGGTCACCACATAAGAGACGACTTATGCCGAAAGACGGCGCCCCGTGGTAATGCTGTGTCGAGAGGGATACTATACGAAGTAACTGGAAGATAGTCGACTCTATCTCAAGTTAATTTAACTTGAATAAAAGGAAGCTACTCGCGTGTAAAGACTATGAATATTCATAGTCGTGAAAGTATAAAATATAGCAGATGACTATATTTTAAAATCTATTACGATAAATAGCAAAAGTAAAGAGATTCACGTCCAAGTGAGGTAGACGGACCCCTGGGGGCTTGCCAACCTCGCAAGGAAGTTCATGGCTTTACTTCAAAGTTAAAAACCGACGCAATCCCACGAAAACAACCGATCATACACACGTGTGGAAATGCGTCGTGCACGGACAGCGAAATCCTCCGCCAGCCGCCACACATGATTAGGAAATATTAAAATTAACCCATGCCCACCGCCCACATTCATCCGTATCACACCTGGGATCCACGGATAATTGCGAGCTAAATAAAATGGACATGCCTTAAGAATAAATAAATGAACACAGTACACAGGAGCTTGAGGTTTGCTGAAAATCCTGACTAAATAATCCACTTAACAGAGTGGAAGAATAAGTATCTGAGCGGACTAAATTGACTTTACTTTAAATCATTTGCATAAAGGGAGGACAGAAGAATTGATTTATACGAGGGTAGGGAAGGATGTATTCTTTATTTCAGTGACGCGTTTCAAAGGGGTATCACAATATTTCATTTAATATTCAGAAAAATTCAAGTTCAACTAATATATATATGAAAGTACGTGCTGAAAAGTACATACGGAAATTGAAATCTCTAATTGTAAGTAACCTCGGGCGACCCCTTCATCGAAGACATTACATTCGTCGTTCGACTCCGGAATCTACCCGTCGCGAATTGCCTTCTTGCTCATATCAACAAACCATTCTTTGCGTCAAGCGTACGAACGAAAATCGGACGAAGCGAAATGCGCATTAATGAATACATATTGATGTATAATAAAATTAATAAGGACTAATATATAATATCAAATCGGATGCATGATCCAATTTTAATCGAATAAAGTGAAATGAAGTCGCAATTAATTCATGCGACTCGCGTATTCGCGATTCGCGATTCCACGGTACGAGACTCTCCAATCGGCGGAAATAATCCGCGCATGCATATTATAATTGAAACCGCGAAGCTACAAAGAAGACAAGAAGGCCTACCTCAGCTAATAAATATAAAACATTCAATGTTAATGCTACCCACGAGCAGATTCCACAAGTAGAATCTGCTCGCGGTCGCTATGCTCGCAAATATTTAGAAACAATTATAACCGGCACCCCATACCGATTCGGATCAATCGTCCTACGGCATTGGATACCGGGGGGACAAGACTCGAAATTTAAAACTTTGAAAATTGAAAATCGGGTCAGAGGGTATAAAAAATATTGAAACCATTGTGACTCACTCGGCGATGTCTTGAAACTGCCTGTAGTAGGTTGATGTAGTAGGTTGATGTTGAAGATGGTGTTGAAGACAATGATGAAGATGATGCTGAAGCAGCTGGAACTTACGAGCGTGAATTTAACACTCCCGAAACGGATTTTAGAGTCCATTATGTAGCAAGTTTTAAGTCGCGGCCGACTTAATTTTCTCCGGCGAAAAAAGATGCACTCGCGATATTTTATCCTGTAACAAGAGAGAAGAAATCCATCATAAGACAACGATCATCAAAATACCCAATATGATGAGATTGAATTGAAAAATATTTTTTGACTGTAAAATTAGAATTGAAAAAGAGAAATTAAATATGGATTATGAAACTTACCGATCCCTTCGCTGCAGCCATGCCCGATGGAGGACCTCTCCGCAGGAATCGCCTTTTGACTCTAATTATCGCGGACGAGCAAATTGCAAAAGATTTTTATAACTCTAAATACTAACATCGCGACCGTACACTTATTTCCGGCGAACAACACTGATTCTAATTTCCGCGAATATTATATAAGATCGCATTGCACGCGATCACAAAATACGGAACTCAAATAACTGGAACCTGGAACCTACGGACTTGAAGTTAACACTCGCGAAACGAATTTTAGAGTCCATTATTCAGCAAAGTATAAGTCGCGACCGACTTAATTTTCTGCGGCGAAAAAAGATGCACTCCCTATCTCGCGATATTTTATGCACACACTGATGAATCCTGTAACAAAAGAGGAGAAATCTATCATGAGACAACTTTCATCAAAATAGCCAATATAATGAAAGACTGGATTTACAAATATTTTCTTACTGGAAAATTAGAATTGGAAAAGAGAAATAAAATATGGATTTTTAAACTTACCGGTCCCTTCGCTGCAGCCATGCCCGATGGAGATCCTCTCCGCAGGAATCGCCTTTTGATTCTAATTATCGCGGACGAGCAAATAGCAAAAGATTTTTATAACTCTAAATACTAATATCGCGACCGAACTCTTATTTCCGGCGAACAACACTGACTCTAATTTCCGTGAACTTTGTTTCGGAAGCAAGTGACTCTAAGATCGCATTGCGCGCGATCACAAAATTGCTGGAAAGAAGAAATATTAAACACAAGAAATATTCAAGCCAAGCGTCTGTTCGGTTCTACCAATATCAATAAAAATTTAATTATTTAATAATCATCGAAAATGTAATATAATACCATAATACGTGTAATACAAAAGGTATTGCACATACTATAATATTAAATTCGTTTTCAATTCATGGTGGATGACTATCGTCGTAGCCAAAATCGAGTATAATAGCCAAACTTTTAAATGAGGAAATAAACCGGCTTCCTCGTTTTTCAAGCAACTCTAATTGGCAAGATTAAAGTTTCTTGAGAAGACGTATGGAAATCAGGTTTATGTGTATGCACAGATTCAAATACAATATACAATTGCATATTGTACACACACTTCGAGCGAAATCTTAAGCCCTTTGTATGTCGATACAACGGATGAACGAACAACGAAAAAACAGGAGCGAACGAACTCCAAATGAAATAAGGTGACACCTGAAGAGAATGAAATTCGAGTACTAGTACACTACTAGTATAGAGAAATGAGAATAATCAAGAATGATGCAAGTTAATTATCGGAAATAAGAATACTAATCACGAATCAAAGTCAGAAAGAGGACGGATATGGAAATCTTTTAACTCGGAAAATCATATTGAAATCGAAAATTTAATTCCGAGAGAGAAAGAGAGAGAACGTGTCGCTAGCGTAGTTGCGCCGCGGACAATATTTGACTTTGAAAGGTCACGAAGGTATACGAACCAAACCGCGTCGTTGAACTGCGTAGTTGATCGCCAACGTTCTTCCAGGCGAAAATTTCGAATTAATTTCGCGAAATCTACGGAGATCGAACTCTAATTGATATTACATAGACAGAAATATTGAAAAATTCGCAGAAGATCGCGGCGCCACGAAGCTTGCAAAGTACGTCGCGAGAAAAGTGAAGCTATGTCAAAATACTCGAAAATTCACTACTTATTTATCAAAAAAAATACTAAACCGAACCGAGGAAGCTTTGTAGCACTTGTGAGAACACGTTTCGAAACGAAAAACTAAAATTTTTAGGAAATAAAACCAAAAAATCGGAGCACGCCAAGACGCTTCTGTACTACACGAGGAACGACGAACGAGTGACTTTACCATACCCCGCGCCTAAGCTGCGCGCAAGCTCAGAGAGTGGGGAGCCGGCGTGCCGAGCCATGACGCTCTACCTACTTAAGCCCCTCGTAGGTGTGAACTATTTTACGTACTCACACACATATAACACCATACTGAATGACGTCAGACATGTGAATATTTCTGAAATAATTAATTTTAACGAGTTATTAACAAATAATACATAGCTCGTTAATGAATATGCCTTACATTTTACCCCTATTCATTGAAATTATTGCGTATGAACATAGAATTAACAAAGATTGTTCATATAACGAACTTAAAATGTTAATTAACATTTGAAGTACTTGAATTCGCATAAATTGTATCAATTCATACACAATCTTGCAATTTGACGCTTCATTAATTATCATTTACTTGAAATAAATTGGTAAATGATGCTTAAATTAAGAATGAATGTACAATAGAATATGTATGACGAAATCTTCGACAAAAAATGTACGGCTTCTGCGAAATATCATTGTGATTTAGATCTAAAGGAGCCATTAAACAAATTAATGACATTCGGAGTCATTAATAAGATCATTCAGTGTGTTGTCTGAAGTATTGAAAATCTAGAATAACGAATATTCGTAAACTCATTTGAATCGTTTACAACATTAAATTGTTTTCCAACTCGTAAATAACTGTCTATTTATCTGACATTTCTACGGAATTTTATTGAAAATAGGACGTAATCTTCATAAATAATGATATAATTGAAAATCATTGCATATTTAGCTCAGGAAATGGAAAAAATACAGAATTTTCTAACAGTATTTTATATGACTACGAATACATTTTGCATCCTTTCAGAATACGATCGATAAGACACGTTGTACTGTACATTAAACATTCTAAGAAGTACATGAATTCCAAGAAATCTCAATGTTTTGATGTCGACGTACCTTAAGCGTGCTGTTATTTTGGGTTTGTTTAGATAAAGGATCATTCATGCGGAAATATCAGTAACGTACGATCAGAATTCCGGCCCGGCCATTACAAAGAAACACCAGGGCCGTGAGAACGAGGGCTCCCAGGGGCGTTATATATTTTTTATTATTCTGTAGTTATTTATTAAATACGCCACTACCTTATCATCATCCTGGGTCTAAAATTAAACCATTATTATTTTCGGAGTGGCATAAGTTACGTTTGCGCAATATTACTTTAAAAAAATAATAAAAACAAAGGGACTCAAAAAGCCAAATAAGCTAAGTAAATAATAGCTAGTTTAAGCGTTTGAAATGAATATTAATTAGAAATTAGGAATTAAGAATATATCACACAATTGTATGCACCGCTCGGCATGTATCTCATTAAATTAATTAAAATGACGGATATAAAATATATAGTTGAAGTACTTTAATTAACACGATGTTAGTTCTTATCCGCACCTTCTAACTTAATTTGGCCATATGGCGTGATAATTAATATTCGTTTGAGTCGCTTAATAAAACGTGATTTCAACTTATGAAATTATTCGTTTATCAGAATTTAAGCGTATTGAGTAATAAAATTAATATTAATTTGCAAATTGTATATACGTAGATCATTTTTATTTTTGCATTTTCTGATATCTGCTATAAATTTTGTTTTTAAAAAAATATTCCATGTTTTACTTTTGCATGTTTAGTACTAAAAACATAAGACAACAGCTATTTTATGTATTCAGTAGGTACCGTCACAGAGTACATGCAGTACACCAATTTTTCTTTATAATAATAAAACGGAGTACATATAATACAAAAACATTATGTAATGTTAAATGTTATAATTTTAGTAATATTATACATCGACAAATGATTCGATTTGACCGCACGCGTACCGTTTGCCGCATCCGTACTATAAAAAATTATTAGAAATATATTCATATAAAGGAATAATACTTTCTCCAGAATCGGACGAAATCGCATTAAACAGATAGCGATAAAACATTGATATAGGTACACCTGTTCGATTTATTGTTTATTATACAAAGAATATGTAATCGTTTAATATGTGCAATTAATATATATGCAGTGCCTACACCCTACGTTGTTTTCGGCTTTTTATTACTTGGACCACCCTCCTGTTCTTCTGCCTGGAAAATAGTTTTTGGCTGCGTCTTTTTATACGCTGGAGCAATCCAATAAGGATTTTCCTCGGCTACTTTGGCGTATTTCAAAATAGCTTCACGGGGATCCTGATCATCTTCTATTCTCTTACTGAGACCCAAATTTCGTATAACATATGAACTAAGAGTTCCTCCTGAAGAGGCTACTCTTCCACCTTGTCCAGATGTAATCGGTAAATCCGGCCGATGAGATTTAACCGGATCAAGTCGATCTTTTTCCATCTGTTTTCGAACCGACTTAGGTCTATCTTGTCTGAATAACGGAAGAGCATGCGGTGTTATAATTTGCTGTGTAGACATAATTTCAATATGCTTTTGCTTCTGGTGTGTCTTTACGACGCACAGTTTAGCACCCCTCATGCTCTTCTTTGAATCGTAATATACTTTGACTGTACCGTTTCCACAACCGATAAAGATTTGATTTAATTTTGGATGCCAAAGTGTTTTAATAACGTGAGAATTCGTTACAGGAATTTCGTTGACCAGGTCAAACGTTTTGGTGTCATAGAACAGGACTCTGCCAGTCGTTTGTCCTTTACTCAACGATTCTCCGGTAATAACTATCGAATCGTCGGGACTAAACATGCAGTCAGCAGTATCATACCGGGAAAATAAATTTGTAGCTTCGAAGACCGGAGATTTGAACGCTCGTAAATCCCAAAGCTTAAGGCTATCATCGCAACTTCTAGTGGCTAACATTTGACCGAGATACGAGAAACTTAGGCTTGATATTTCGGAACCCGCGGTGTGAGCATTTCTTAAAATTAGAGAAGGATTGACAAAATTTTTTCTATGGTCCCACATTTGTATGGATCCATCTAAACAACCGCAAGCTACAACTGTTCCCTCGCGACTATACCCGCAAGTCGTCGGTATTGTTTTTACCCCGTTTTGCGCTCTACATTTTATCAAATGTTTATGACCCCGTGGTCTGTATAATATCCAGATTCTACATGTACTATCCTGAGAACAAGTCAGGTATTCCTCCTTTGTAAATGGATGCCAACAACCGCTATTTAAACCAGCTGTGTGACCCTTTGTACGTGCCATATCTGTGATATACTGATCACCCTTTACTGTTTCGCATTTTTCAAATCCATCCCTATCTAAAACTTTTGCCTGAGCTGAACCAGATACAACTAATATTACATCTCCAGTCATGGAATACTGTAGACATTTAATGGGATGATTTTCACAAGGTTGTAACGTTCTAAAGCTTCTCATAGAGGAGTCCATACCAGCAAAATCCCAGAAGGAAACATCATAGTCTATAGATCCAGATGCAAGTCTAGCTCCTGATGGATCAGCTGCAATAGCAATCACTGCTTTTGTACCATGATTCATAGACACTTCATGACTGCATGGAATTTTGGTTTTTAATGGAACATCATCAGAATCTGATTCATCATCATCATCATCGTCGTCATCATCATCATCTTCATCTTCATCTTCATCTTCATCATCATCACTATTTGATGCCTTCTTCTTCTTTGTCGTTTCCTTTTCTTCCATTGATGAATTTTGGAGGCTGGTTGGTATGGGAGGTCCAATCAAATCATCTTCATCTTCATCTTCATCATCTTCGCTCTCTTCAAGTTCCTCCTTCTGAGAAGCTATTGGTCCTTCAGAAACTTTGAGCTCTTTCTCAACTGCAGTACTCTTATTACTACTGATCGTTTTCGTGATATTCTCCAGCATTTCCTGAACGTCGAAGGATTTCGCCTTTTTACCAAAACCCGTTATCCCCATAACATCTTGTAACTTCCTTGATTCCTCTTCATCTTCCGGCTTGATTTCGTCCATCTTCGTAACATTCTTTTCGAGAGATTTCCTTCCAAACGTACCAAATCCCGAACTTGATGACTCCACATTTTGGGAAGATTCACGACTTAAGTCCTTACTTATCTTTCCGAAGGTTATGACCTTCTTTGCGTTCATAATTGCGGGTTGAACGAATAACTTATTATATTACAAGCATTTGAATTTGATAACGACGCAAAGTTCCCGTTACTCAAATAATGAGTATATAGTTCTTCATATAATAAAGCTTTAGGTAATTAAGTGCAACTAAATTGCGTATGCGTTTAGGTTAGAAGCTCGCATTACTGTTTTGCCCTTAAATTTGAAGATATACATGTCCATTTTTACATTTCAAGAAATATGATTAATGGAATTGTTCCTTCTAACATTATGCAGTCATGCAATTCGGTGAATAAATTGCAAAAACAAATACGATACACACAATATTTTATCTTTTAAAGAGCGCAGAGACAGCGGATATACGTGTTTACAATGTCAGGAATCTTTCCACCTGACATTTCAATCTATATACTTATACACTGGCATATGGTTCTCAACACTTCATCTAGGCAACTTTCATTTTTATAGTTACGTTACATTGCGAAATATTATGATTATAGTATTTAAAAAAAATCCTTAATTATAAATACTGGCCACAATATTTCGATCGAAGCAAACAATTTTATTACAAAAATACGAAATGCACTTCATTCAAAATTGAAAGATCAATGAGTAAATGTTACAATCTTAAAATTGAGAACCCCTAATAAAATGCTTGCAGAATGTAAGCCCTACCTCGAAGAGATACATATGTGTGTGATAAAAATTGTTTTATGGAACTTATGCAATTAAAAAGGAAATAAGGATATGATGGTTGAAATTCACAGTTACACGGTCTTCGGCGAATTAAAGAACAAGGTGTAATATTCTGCCCAATAGTTAAGAATTACAAGCCAAAATATAATATTTGGCCGATTCTTTCGAGAGTGTTTTATCAAAGAACTTGTTGATCGGTCGTATCAACAAAGTTCTTTTACGATAAAGGAAGGAATTTACGATGTTCTTCTTCCTCGCTATGAGTCAGAAGCGCTCACATTGATACTTGATAATTCTATCATTACTATACTGTCAATTTTGAGAGGGTGCAGTATCTGTGAAAAGATGGTAGACATAAAAAACGATGTAAATGGAGCGCAAGAATGTAATCACGAGCCAAGAACGAGAGCTGATAGTTCTGCTACTTTAGCATCCACACCATCATCTTCTTCTGAATACATAACAGGAGAAGCGGATGATAATTCTGACAGTAAGGGCACTATACCCTTTAGCTTGAAATCTGTTGAAGCTTTGCTCTCATGGTCAAAGGTATTAATTACTATACCAATTATAATTTATGTAATACAATATTTTTAATCCAACATACAATTAACTCATTTAATTAATACATCTAAGATTTTAATTGCTACATCAAATTGTGCTCTAAAGTGAATAATTTGTACCAATGCCATCATGATATTTAAGATTTTCTCACTCACATTCACTACTACATATATCTGTACAGTTACAAAATAACAAGAGTTTAATATTTACAACTATATTATTAATGAACTTAAAGCAATACCTTAATTTAAAGGCCACTTGTGAGGAAGATCTTTTAGAGATGGTACAAAAGTGCAAGCAAATGGTTTTAGAAAGTGCAGAATGTTCTGATGAAAGAAAATGGCTAGTAAGACATTTAATAGAACTACGCTTGAGAGTTCAAGAACTAAGAGAAACTTCAGAAGACAAATTATTAGAGACTCATGTGATCTTGGGTCATCATTTAGTACCCCAGAAACATTATATTACTACCTCTGGACCTGTATATTGTGATCACTGTAGTGGGGCTATTTGGACTATGCTGCAATCCTGGTATATGTGTAGTGGTATGCATTTTAATTATAGTTATCCTCATAATTCAATTATTAATGTATGTAATACTTGTGCATTAATTTTATAGATTGTAAATTCAGTTGTCATTGGAAATGTTTAAATAATATATGCAGGGTATGTGTTCATGTTGTTGCCAGTGAAAAAGGTGGTTACACATATACCAAAGATATTTGCCCAGAACAGGGTCTCTCAAATCAAGGATACCGTTGTGCAGAATGTAAAGTGAGAATAACATTTAGTAAGTTATTATTATTAAATATACCACAGAAGATATTACCGACAATTTTTTAGTACATAAAGAATTATTTATTTATTATTGCTATACTGAGTTAAACTGTATCTTTATTACAAGCTTTCTCAAAAGGATTGTTGTTATCTTGTTTCGGCAGTCCTTTCAAAAATACAGGTAACCCATTTCTTTGCATGAATGAAACGAGTTTAGTAATCAGAAGTGATCACAATGCCAATTAATTATGCTTCCTAAAATTAACTTCTACATAACGTTTCACTTTTTAATATAGAATCGGCGTGGATCGAACCGCGACTTTGTGACTACAGCGGATTATATTATTGTCAAAGATGCCACTGGAATACCACAATGGTAATTCCCGCGAGAGTAATTAGAAATTGGGACATGGAACCGCGTCTTGTATCTCGGGCGGCTGCTCAATTATTAACACTTTTAGAAGATCGTTGCGTTTTGCAATTAGAGGAGTTGAATCCCAAACTATTTACATTAATTCCTGATTTATCTTTAGTAAAGGTATGTTATAATACAGTTTCTGATCAACAATGGTATTATAACATCAAATGAAATCATAATGAATAATCATTAGAGAATGCGAGAGGAGATGCAAAAAATGAAACGGTATCTGGTACTCTGTCCTGAAGCCAACAATCAAGGTTTACCATGGAAAGTTGGATTACATACACATATGATAGAGAATTCGGGAAGTTATTCTATTAAAGATTTAATTGATCTTCACAATGGTACATTACTTGAAGAAATTCGTATTGCATATGATACTATGCATGATCATATCATAGAACAGTGTCAGTTATGCAAAGCCAGGTATTATTTGGTAGTTCAACAGTTTAATCCAATATTAACTGAATAGTTCAATAGAATCAGTAACATGTTACTCACGTGTTCAGGGGACACTTGTGTGAAATTTGTGGCAACGACGAGGTGATATATCCATGGGATGCGAGTGCGATCATTTGTCAACAATGTTCGGCTGTTCACCATCGTGCATGTTGGTCCAAACGAAATCATTGTTGTCCACGATGTACCAGGCTTGAAAAACGACGGGCTCTGGAAGATCAAGGAGCACCCGATGTAAACGATGCAGAATGTGTCATTGACAACAAATGAACCGACATTGATACGAGAGTATTGACCTACTCCCGAGGACAAGTTAAAAACAATGTTCGATTATGAGATTCAAAGTTAATTTCGGATACGCTTCTAACACTGCGACGTTTCACGATAAAACGAGACGACGTTACTACGAGAGCTTTATGCGTATATCGATGTTTGTGATTCTGAGTGGATTTGTATTTAAATGCTCAATGCCTTTTTGTAAAATAAAATACACAAAGATATACCTTTCCGTTATTTTACTTGCACATATTTTTATATTGTTAATTAATGTATTAATAATAATTCATCAAATGTTTGTTAATCAATTGTTTGAATTATTTTACTTTTATCTGTACATTGACAAATTAATATGCAAATAATACGTTTTGATGATTATCAATAAGTTTTTATATGAGAGTATGTTTGATGAAATAAATTGATATTAAATAAGACTTCTCCTCCTCCGACTTTTTATATCCTTTTCTTATTTAATATTATTAGTTATGACAAAATGGCTGATATTATGTGATTGATGTAGATAGATCAACCATCGAAAGCGGGCCAAAATTTCATGCTTCAAATGGCGAATAAGTTTGGCATTTAATTCTGTTTTCATTTTTTTCCTTCCACCGGCCTTGTTGCATTCAATTTGCTACAAGGACGGTACAAATATTTCGCGAATTGCGATATCATGCGTTCGATTGAATGCACGCTGACATAAAATAATTTGCGTGTGAATACCACGTTGACACTGACAAAGAAAAGAAAAGAAGCATTTATGGAGCCGATGTTCTTGGTTTGCTAATCAGGAAATTAGTAATGCCAAAAATTAAGATAACAGCTAGCGAACATTTTGGAAAGAAATTATTTTTAAAACTCCAAATTCGGTTGAAAAGATATATCCTATTTGTCGGAAACCGCATTTGTTCGAATCTGGATAAATGGGGAAAAAATGCACCATACATATGAGAATACTAGGAAAGCAATTTGTCATTAGATAAGGGATACATTAAATACAGTATCCAAAAGGACAATTAGGAAATTCAGGCAGTAGACAATTACAGCGTTAAGTTCGAAATATCTACATTTAAACAGTCCAATATTAGTCCGCAAATATTTGGTATAGCAGTCAATTAATAATGCTTCCTGTCGCGAATAATTACTTTGAAAATATCGAGGTAATATGCCGATGTCGCGCGTGCACGAATCCAAACTTGCTTGTTTATTTATCCTTTATTAAGGGGAAATACCTTTTGATTTATAAAACACTAATTAAATTGAAGCTACAAATGAGATCATGGTACCACTGTTCATGTCAGTTTATTAGTCTTAATTCGTTAAGAAAACTCAATTTCCTCGCTAGCTCATAAATCAAGAGGTGTTCCCACGTAACAAACGATGAAAAAATAAGTTAATGCTTTCTAAATTTCGTACTAAACACACAAAGTTTGAATTTAGGAAAACATCGAATAATAATGAACGCGGTAATTAATATTTGTTGGGTGGAAGATCTCATTAATGATTAAGATTACGAATGATATAATTACCAGCGATCAACATCTTCATTGATTCATAACAACGTGTGACTGTTCATTTTGCAACACTTGTATTTGCCGTGAGCAATGCAAACAACATTGTATCGTAAAACCACAGTAAAAGAGAGTACCCTTGACATTTGCACAGCTGCCCGAATACACGGGGCTTTTCCGCGTGCTCGCAGAAATAAAGAATCGTAGATCACCGATTGGATCACCAGTTCACTCTCGACTCGCCGATCGTCTCTCATCATCCTCAGGTGAGTTTAAATGGTCTTCAACAATCTTTCCCGCGAACAGTTCCGATTCGGGACAGGAACTAGCAATACGTTAATCAAGTCAGGGATCGTATTTTCAAACGAGAATTCTACCGCCACATAAGTGTACGTACTTGAAATTGACATACGAGCTTTTTATTAGAATTAGAGAATAGCCTAAGTCCTTTTTGCTAGCATCGTTTTCTAAATAAATTTAGATGCAATTTCTGTTAATGTTTAAACTTCTACTGACTTAAGAGTACAAAATTGAGAGATATATTGGGAAAAGATTGGTTTTATATGAAAAGATCTAATTGTAATCGAAACAGATTTAAAAATTTCAGTTTGGAAAATCTAGATGAATTTGGTGGAAATAGAGATGAACATTTTAATATTGCTTATCAATCGAATATTTGAAATTACAGCGTTTCGTTAATCCGAGATATTGCACTCGAATTGCATACCGGCGAATATTAAATTTTTGTCATTGCAGACATTTTATTATATCGATGTTTTTCGCAAATTTCAACTTAATACGTCATCGTTATAATTTTCACGGAATTCGAATTTTTGTTCACACTTCCAACTAGTTTCCGGTTTGTACAAATTTTCGGACGTTTCAATCCTTTCCTGTTAATCTCTTAAGAATCTTTTGACTTTTAAATGATTTAGTAAATAATATAATTTTTGTATAAAACATAGTGAAGTTGCTTAAAAAGGCTGTTTTGCTGGGAAAAGTGCAACTAACAGTAAGTACAGCATCGTACTACGTGCTTGAGATTACTGACAAGATAACAAGCGCGCCGTTTATTCTTTAAAGTATTCTTATTAAAAGATTTTATAAAAGAACAGCTATTTAGATTTTACAAAAATAAAAAGTTCACTTTTAAGATACAGATCCTTCGTCTGTTTCGTATATCAAAGAAAACAACACAGTGTATAATTATTGAAATATTCTTTGATGTTTGTTGCACGACGAAAAATGTATGCAAGAATATTCGCCGAGTTGTGTATTAATTCAAGTTCATCCTGTTTTATATTCAGCTTGAGAAAGTGAAAAATGCATTGTTACCGGGAATTCCTTTTCGTGGGCACCATAATCCTTGTAATTTCCGGATTCGTAATTGGCCAAGAATCTTCCGCGACGCCCGATTTCGATGACGTCGATGACACTTTTAGTTCCACTACAACCGGTAAAACGAATCGCGGAACACCGACTTACGTTTCCCAAATTGAAAAGCTGATTATGTTCATCGCGAAACCCTTCGGAATCGTGGATGACACGATTAATGACATCGGGAGTATCCTGAAGGACTCTGTTAGGAAGCTCCCATGGGTGAAAAACGTGAAGCCACCAACCATCCCAATTGGGAAATCCTTGGCGGAAGTCCTGGAACCATTTAAGGACAAAATCAAGGCAATCTATCCAGGTATGTGATACAATGAAAATTAATTATTTATATGTAATAATGTAATACGTGAATTATTACGAAACAATACACAATTGCTTTTCTTATGATACCAGTAACAAAACATGTGCACTTTTCTGTTATCTAATTTGTTATGCCATACTAATTAGAAATGAAGTTAAGCCTGTAATTACTACATTGCATTACAATACCTAGGTATGGAGTTCATATTTTGCGGATTAACCACGGCGCAAAATACGAAGTTGCATTAGAATGGATGGTTATAAAAAATGCACATAAAATTCTAGTAGTTAATAAAAGAGTCATAAATATTTCTATTGTTACTTCATCACGAACAATTTGCAGCACTTAACGGAAAATTGTTGAGGTAAAATATGTACATCGTGATGACCGTGGTATAATTGTTACTATCAGGTTTCTTTAGGAATTACTCCCGGGATTCCGCTTACTCTTTTTTCTCAATGAGCGAAACATATTGCGATGAGTAATACGATTACGCGATCTCCTATTTGTCCATTCATCAACTGTGCCGATGATGAATGGACAAATGAGAGGATAATATCTGTACTGTAACTGATTGTGATGCAGTGCCATAATTGAGGTACAACGAACACGCGATACTACGAAAATCACATGAAACTTATTCTAGATGAAGCGAAAAGTGGATTTCATCAGCTTGGTTCCCAAGATTATCATTTGTTCATCTTCCACCTATATCTTTCAATTATTATTTACATTCTCGTGGCTTGTTCAATGTCGCGGATGATGTATGCTTGTTAGAAAACGTTTTATTTAATTCAAAAATATCACAGCACACGTTCTACGAGGAAATTTCGGTGAGAAAAGAACGGTACCTAAAAACAGTCGAATCAGCTTCACCGGGATTTTCCAGTACTTTTTAAAAGAAAAGGTTTATAGTCATATTTAAAAAATATGTGTCACGAATGCAATTCGTTTATCATGTAAGATGAAAGGCGTTTCTGCAATTGATGCGAAGGTTGAGAAGCCGCAGAATGTTACACATCGGGAATTCCTTGTTTTTGCAAAATACTGCTCTTTTCCGGATTCCTGAAACACATCAAGTTTGCAAATCGAAGAAATTATTCTAAGAAAGGCTAAGCAAATTTATCACTAGGGTTTATCAATGAAATGAACAAGTCGAGTAAGTTTGCCAGAAAAACTTACCCGACAGCCTCGTTTTCTAATTAATTCCGATTCAATTATAATCTTTTTTTATCCTGACGCTATCGCAGGAATTTTTCTAACCCGCCGCGAATGTCTTGAAAATGTACTTTTTTTTCATACTACTACTATTGCTATTATCGCGTGTCTAAGTGTAACACTTGTCTCAACGTTAGAGAACACAGTTGTTTAAGTAGTTTTCCTAATTAACTGGACCGAGATATTGCAATGTCTGATATAACAATTTAATTATTGTGTCTGCGATTGGAATATTTCACTTCGAATAGTTTGAGCAAATGATAGGCTTCGAATCTGACCTGATTAAATCAATTCTTTGTAAATTTATCACTTTTGTATTTGAGAACGATTAGTTCTGAACATTTGAATATTTAGAAATTTATGAAAAGTTGACTTGAAGTGTTCCTTCTTGCGAGGTCCTTTGTCATGTACATTTTTTAGCAGAACAATTCCGTTCATTTATCGTCTTGGATGTAAGTTGGCAAAATGTGGGAGATGTATATATGCATGATGAATTTATTTCATTCATCGTTTAAGGTGAAAAGTGTAACCTCGATTGCATCCAATTACCTGAATTCATATAAAGTAATAAAGTGGTAGCACCCTAGTACCAGGATATCCTAGACTCTGACTACCAAAGCTTAATATTTCTCATTTTAATATAATTTAATCTGTTATCAATTATTCGTATTTTGCTTAAAAGGAACTTTCTGGTGCGGCGATGGTAACATTGCCAAAAATTCCGAAGAATTAGGATTCTTCAACGAAACGGATGCGTGTTGCAGAGCGCACGATACTTGCGTGGGTGGAATTCCTGCTCACGAGGGGCGACATGGACTCTGGAATAATGGATTATTTACGAGGTAAACTTTCATTAAAAACCAACAAGTATGAATGTATATAAAGTGCATATCCACCCAAGGTCCATCCTTATAGTTATGCACTTTTAGTTTTTATGATCAATTATATAACTTAAAGTTTATCAGTTTACGATAGTACCTTGAATTACCGTTATTCAAGGTCATCCAAAGTGTTAAATTGGTATTAAAAATAACGATACAAGGTGGATAAATAATGTCTCGTCACGGTAGAAGAATCCAACAGATACGTAATTGAATGTCCTTCATAGCCGAGTACATTCAGATTTGCTCGGCGATAATCACATGAATTCTCGAAATGTTGCGATAATCACGCGCCATTAAATTATTTGAATACTATTACGAATTTCATTCAGACTGATTTATCCAATTAGTATGATAAGTATGATGCAATGGTGACAAAGCCAAGCTATAAATTAATGAAGCGTTGCATAATGAAAAAAAACGTAAATGTTCGATATCATTCTGTGTCATTAGATCGCCTTGCAGCTGTGATTACGAATTTTACCACTGTTTGAAGGATGCTAACAACATAATCGCCTTTAAAATTGGATCAACTTATTTCAACGTTTTGAGACCACAATGTTTCCAAGAAGATTACCCCGTCACTGGCTGCAAAAAACGTTCCACGTAATGTTCATTTTGATATTTTCTATAATTAATCATGTTTATGAAATTTCTTTTGTGTTAATCGATTTTTAATGCTATTTTATATGCACATATATAGAAAACCATTGACGGGAAACAAGTGCGAGGAGTACGAGTTCGACTTCAACGGTGAACAAAAAGTGCAATGGTTC
The DNA here is from genome assembly GCA_910591585.2 of Nysson spinosus. Classification (NCBI taxonomy): domain Eukaryota; kingdom Metazoa; phylum Arthropoda; class Insecta; order Hymenoptera; family Crabronidae; genus Nysson; species Nysson spinosus. Next base: position 12,434,877 of record OU342830.1, on the reverse strand, counting down.
GACAATCCGGACTTCGTGCATATCCTTTGAAGTGTGATTCACACGATTGCTTTACTGACACTGAATTCTTTGTTAATATTTTATTGTTTGTAAATAGTCGCGATAATGTGGCGTTGTTGTTGTGCTTATGATAGAAGGGTTTAATAAAGAATGTTTACAAGTGAAATTAACTTGTATGTTTAAACTTCTTCTGTACAAACACCATTCCTGATTGATGTACGATCCTAGGAGGCTTACATCACGTAATAATATTACATTACTCCGATACTTTCTGTATTGGAAATACATTCTATATCAGTGATTCCAAGTTGCATAATCCTGCTGCACCTTGGGGTGGTACTCCTCTCTTGATAACGTGAGGTATAGTTTTAGGAACCATTCTGCAAAATAATGAATTATAAAGAGATAATCGAAAAAATCAAGTTATTAGTCTTTCACGAAAAATGCTTACGTAATACAATCGATAATGGGGCAAACGGAAAGGCACAAAGTACAACCAGTGCAGTCATCCGTGACGTGCGGAATGTGTGTTTCGGAGTCAAATTCAATTGCTTGGTATCCAGAATCGGCACAGGCCATATAACATTTTCCACAGTTTATACACATATCCTGAAAAAAAGATTATTAAATGATTTATGGTAGAGCCTAATACACATCAATATTTACTAATAAAAAAAAATCGTGCCGAATCCATAGTTTTCATAAACTTTACGTACATCGTCTATTAACGCGACCACTTGTTGCTTGTTATCCAAGTTCTTGTACGGACCAACGTACTCCACAGCTTTGCCAATGACGTCCTTCAGTTTTGGTATCGGTCCAGCAGGTTCTGGCGCAGGTCTCGTCACTTCGACAACTTTGTCGAGTGGGTTCGAGTTTGCCTTAATTTCAGCGATCTTTTGTTCGCGCAGTCTTTGATATTCCCCGAAGAATGGCACGTTCTAAACAATATATTAATTGGCATTATAAAAAGGCTACGTCAGTTTAGTACAGTTTTATATGCGAAAGCAAATGTGGTTACTCACATTCCCGAGGGCATGTTGCAATGAAACAGGCTTGCCCTTTTGATGCTTGAATGTTGGAGGACTCTGACCGTCCCAATCTCTTAAGTGTTTCAGGCCTTTTAAGTATAGCAATGTTTTTAGTCCAGTAATGTAATCTTCTATTAGAGTGAAATCCTGATTTTGAATGGCACTTCCGACCTGTGTAAATAATAAAACAATTACGTAGTAATAAGGTCACAATAGAAATTATTGGCAAATGATTATTCATTTGTTTGTATTATATAATTATGTGTAAACGGTTAAACAATTTACCTGTACAACCGATGCACCGCAATGCAAGAACTGCAAAGCGACATCGGCCGAATCGATTCCACCGATTCCAAGAATCGGGAAGCCCGGAAGTGCTTTGGATATAGAAGAAACGGCCCTTAGAGCCTGAGGTCTTGTTGCGTTTCCTGACATACCTCCATATGTCGTGATTTTTTGACGACCTATTGCTGGCCATGGTGTTCCATTAGCCCGCAATCCCATTAATCCTTGCACTGTGTTGATGGCAGATACGCCATCAGCATTACCTGATTAAGAAAACTTATTAATAATTCGCGTATATATAATATTTATGCATTATTTGGTATTAGATAAGGTCGTTCTGTATCAATATACCTTCATAGGCTGCTCTTGCTATCGAAACTATGTCAGTAATATTCGGTGTTAATTTGACAAAGAATGGTATTTTTATCGCAGCCCGCACCCATCTCGAAATGTTCCTTACTAGCTCGGGATCCTTAAAGTTAAAGGAGAATATTGCAGTTTTAAGGTTTATAACGGTCGATCTTTGTATTCGTCCAAAAAGTTTGATATAATATTATTCACCTGTCCACATGCGAGACCCATTCCAGACTCTCCCATACCATGAGGACAAGATAGATTCAATTCCAAAGCGTCAGCTCCAGCAACTTCAGCTTTCCGTGCGAGTTCCGTCCAATCTGCGCTGTTGTATGTACACATAATACTGGCAATAATAATCTATTGAAAGATTTCCATTTTATTAAAATCAATGTCAATCAATGCAATTAATTATGAACTTGCCCGGAATCATTTCATACCTTGCTTGGATAATCTTTCTTCAATTCCGTGATACTGTTGCACCAATACGCTGCAGTTTTTTCCGATATTAATTCAATGTTTAGGAAGCTTCCTTGTTCCGGTCCATAATGGTGCCGAGATGTTGTGCCTTTTACAATTCGGGGTGACACATTGGTTACGAGATCCTAAAAGGTATCAGGTAATGAAAATACCGATTATAATTCCTTCTAAGAAGCAATCGCAAATAAATTAATTACTTTATCCAGAGCGAACGTTTTAGTAACTGTAAATCCCCAACCCGCTTCGAAGGCTCGTCTAATCATAGCAGTTGTTGTAGCTGGTGGTGCTGAAGCCAATCCAAAAGGATTTTCGAATTTCATGCCACAGAATTCGACGGTTAAATCAACATCGTCGATTGGCGTATGAAACTTTGGCAATTGAGGAACGTCTACCACCTCCATGTCGTTAGAATTCTAAATACATATACAAGTGGCATATTCAATAATTATATTTTAATTTCAAGGGCTAATAGAAAAAGACGCAGTTTAATACAACTTAATTAACAAACATACTATATAACTATGTACTAACTTGAATGTATTTGTGAATATGCCAAGCAGCCACTTTTCCATCGTTTACAGACTCAACAGTTGTTTGAGAAACACCTGCTAAATCTCCACCACAAAATACTCCTTTCACGGAGGTACTCATGGTCACAGGATCTATCTCTGGTAAGCCCCATTTGTTCATTTTTACCGGTTCCATGGCGCGTTTCACTTTGAATAATTTAATCGTTAATTAACCGCTCGCCATATACGCATTAAAGTGCATAGCCCACCCCATTTTGTACTTTGCACTATCTACCTTGCTCATCCTGTAATCCTGATCCAAAAGCAGAAATAATAAAGTCGACCTTCAACCTGAACGTCTGCTCTTCATCTTCTACCCAAGTGCCGTCCTCGTTTTGCTCGGTTCGATAGAATTCCATAGCTACAATTCTTCCATTTCGCGTAATAACTTGCTTTGGTGACTGGAAGGGAATAAACTCGCACTTCTCTTCCCGAGCGAGGTCAACCTTTAAATATTGCAACATTGATATTCGAATTACTTTTTACTATAGTTAGATGAGAAATTTGCCAAGTTTGTACAATGTCTCGTACCTCTTCAGGAACTGCTCGTATATTAGTGAACCCTTTACGGAAGACTACGAAGACCTTTTTCGCGCCGCATCTTAGAGCGGATGTAGCACAATCAAAAGCCGTATCACCGGCACCGAGTACAACAATATTTCCCCGAAGAGATGGTAACTCGTAATTTTTACATGCACACATTCCTGGTTTGCTACCTTTCGCCACCTTCGGCAAGAAACTCTTGGATGTATAAAATCCCATATCCTCGGTTAGGTTCGCGAAAATTGGAACGGATTTCGGTTCTGGTAAACCAATTCCTAAAAATACTGCTTTGTATCCAGAATCCAACAAATCCTAAGAAATATGAAACAGTTATTAATCTTATACTAACATTACATTTGAAACACCTTAATAATGTCTTTTAATTATGAATACTATTAAAGACTGAATCGAACCTTTATGGTAATATCCTTCTCTGATAAAGCTCTGCCAGTTTCAATCTTCACTCCCAGGTCTTTCACAAGATTCACTTCGAAATTAATAACATCATATGGAAGTCGATATTGTGGAATCTCCGATGAGCTTAAACCACCGATGTAACCCTCCTTTTCAAAAATCGTTACATCGTTGTAACCCAGGCGACCAAGAAAAGTCGCGCAAGACAAGGATGCTGGGCCGCAGCCGATTAAAGCAATTTTGGTATTTGCGAAAGGAGTCTCATAAGTTCGAGTTTGGGGTACATTCATTTGTTTGAAAATCTGCAAGCATTAAGAATCCAAATAGATGCCGGTATAATTGACGAATTAACTCGATATCCTGGTTAATATAGATAGTTAAAAAAGGCGCATTACATCGACAGCGAATTGTTGAAGACCACCGATATTAATGGGTCCCTCCTCGCTAGCGTGCAAGTTACATCCTCCAACACAAAGGTCGCTTGTAGGGCAAACCATCCCGCATGTAAGTCCAAGGGGATTATCCGAGAGAATTGCTTTCGCTGCTCCATAATAATTTTTATTCGAAATCGAAGTAATAAAGGATTTGATGTCTAATTGGGTCGGACAGGATTTCTGACAAGGTGCATCCGTGCACTTTAAACAACGCGCGGCTTCCCTCAATGCACCTCGCTCGCTGAGAGTAGTGTGTTTTATGTCATCGAAATTCTTGGTAAGCGGGGCACAACTCTGTTAAACAAAGCAGGATTAGATTGTGGAAGAATAAGTGGATAAGATCCAGATATAGCTCATAAATCATTCTAGTTTCAGTGATTATTATTAGTATGAAGGTATTAAATACGTAAGAAAATAATTCTAATGTAAAGATTGATAATTACAAAAATTATCACTCAGAAGATGCGCTACCGTGGATATCTGATTAAAGCAAGGCGTTTAAAATATGTAAAGTACGATAAATTTATTTCAATTCCATTCCTCAAGTAGTTCAACGCGAAATACGATTACGATTTCATAATCAATTCGAAATCTTTGCACGTATTTGTTCCCGGTCAGATATCACTTACTAAAAGTATGCGAAAACAAATGCAACGTATTCGCGAGATAAGATGTACCTATTTTTTATCAGCCGAATTCTTGACCCGTTAACAGTTTCGTTAACGTAATTGCGTAACATCCGCGATAATTATAATTAGCGCGGCATCTCGTAATAACGAAATTGGAGAAAAAAATGTGATTTTTGTCATTGCGCAAGTAACGTTAAACAAATTAATAATTCAGTAACTCGACGCGAGAAATGGCACAGATGGTAAGTGAGTAAATGAAAGTTGATTGAAAGTATCTTACGGCACACTTTTCATTAATATTCCTCTTCCACTTTTGTTTGTTCTGTTTGGTCTGCGCCGTTGGCACTACGTTCGAAAACGCCGTCACTTTCGGGTTTAATTTCAGCAGATTCTAAAAAAACAATTCTTATTAAGATACGTCAAATGTCAGATTTTGAACGAATAGTTTAAATTCAACATTCGCGCTCCGACCTTTGGTCCGACTGTAATCCCGTTACATATGAGAGTAGATAAGGTAAAAGCAGAAAATTGGAAGGAAACTAAAAATACATATTCGAGTTTGAGGTGAGACTGTCCAAATTAGTATGGCAATTAACGTTTCCGCTAATAAAACAATGCAAATGCAATACAAAATACAAAATACATAACGATGGAGGTAAAAGTGAATTCATATGTTTAAATCGTTGTAAACTTACTTCGATGTCGGGCACATCTTTACTGAGCAGAATGCCAGTAGCCATTTCTGGATAAATTGCACTAAAAAGGTGTGCGAACTTCGCAGAAAAAGGGCTATTTATCGACACTGTTTTTAGATCGATAGAAAAGATTTCTAAGTAACTGAAGCTACTTGCTCCGAGCTACCGTGGAGAACCACTTTATTCTTCGAGGAACACTAAACTGGAGGCGCACACGTCGAATCTATTCTCCGACTTTCTAAGCATCACGATGCCTGTACTCCATAAGGCGTTTACTCAACAAACGTCACTGGATATGCTTGTGTGCAGTATCACGCATTAACGACCACGCATATATTCTTCGATATATCGCGGATCGAATGATTTCCATCACAATACATCGGTAAAAATAATCAGCAGATTACTTTTGCAAATGCTATCATTGTTTAATGAGATTTCAGACAAGCAACATTTGTTCGGAAATCTATAACATTTTGTAGTAGTGCAAGCTTCCTTGAATACAGAAGTTCAATGAAATCAACTAAACCTTTTGAAGAAGTCATACGTTAATTGCTGTCGGATAAAGCATGTTCAATGAAATGATGAACGTTTCAATTTCATTATGAGATCTTTAAAATAAATGTAGGATAGCGTAGAATAATGCTGTTTTAAATCAGTATTATAGTTATATTAACATAAGTGGAAGATAATAATACTGAGTTTAATGTATAACGTTATAGCACTCGATCTGCTTGCCGCAAATAGAAGTAAAAGTAATAATAAGAATCAAGTTTCTTACAAAAATGATTGCGATAATATGGGGAGAAGCTTGGCCTTTTCTTATGGTGACCGAGGGATCGGAGTAGATAAAAAAACATTGATTTAGGATCGACTCATCAAGATAAAATTGTACAGCTTACTTTCGATGAGAATCAATTTCGCCCAATAAAACGAAGCAGGGCATAGGTCGGCATATTAATCGAGTTCTTAACCAGATAAAGTGGTCGGTGTTCCATTATCCTACTATGATTCGTTAGATGACTGATGGTAAAACAAATCAGACGAGCCTTTCCCATATCCAACTTTCATAAGCGCAGCTATGATCGATGTACATATATCTATTAAACGTTATCACCTAATCTTATCGCGGGATAGATATATCGACAAATTTACGCTCGTATATGTATACCTCGAACGTTGTAGATTGAAATTTATTAAATGCGTTTCCATACATTGGAAAGATTTGGAACTTGTGCATTTAATAAATTTCAATCTACAATCAATCTCTTCAATCTCTATTAATAATTGCAAGATCGTTCAGAACTAAATCTGAATCATAGATAAAGAATACAAATATCTTCTACTATCGCACTTTAAAGTATGTTTTTCTAATTCTAATAACTAGATTACGCAAGAATATCGGTGAAAGTGAGAAATTCATTCGACTAACTTCTATTTGTTAAAGTAAACGTTAAGCACTATCACGATTCACATTTGGAAGAGAACGGCCGTGTATTATCAGCCGGCACGAAGAATACCATCGGCTTATCATTTGAACATTGATTATGAATTATTTCACGTTCAATTACCTACAATTACTAAGCAGCCTATGTTTTCGCGCAATTGCTGCTTAGGTCTGATTGTTTATTCCCAATTACAAACCTACGATGTAATTTCCGTGCAATAAACAACTGCCCGTATTAAACATCCGTAATTATTGATTCCGATATTCAAATGACAGGACACTACGTAGTCCCTTTGATGATTCGATTATGTTCCAGCAAAGTACAGTACACCCTCGAACGTCATGAAACTGTAAGTTTCTGCGAATTCTCAGGGTGTACAACTAAATAGATTTCCAAGTTAACCTTTTTACAGAGCCAGGATGAATGTCCTTGTATCTAAGGACAGAAAATTGCGAAAAATCAAACCCAATGTCCATTTGAAAATAAGCTTGGCAATTATATATTACATGGGTACATGGCCGCCGAAAGGAAAATATAGACTCGTGTACATAACTTACACAGTTTGCTGCTTTATCTTTATGTTAGGAATTTTCCTAGCAACCGAAATTGCGAATTTGATTATAAGTTGGGGCAATCTTGCCAAAATGATTGCGGGTGCAACTTTGTTGATGACCAACTGCACGCACGCTTGTAAGGTGTGTGATTACGAATATTTTATCTCTTTTTCCGTGAAAACACGTGATATTTGCATAAAACATTGAAGCCTTGATCGCTCTAAATTTTCCGCGCTAAATTTTTTAAAGTTACACATTAAAAATAAGAGTTCTTCAATATTTCATAAGGCGCCTTATTATAGTGAAATATTATAATAAATAACTCCCGACGTATTTGTACTTTTCATATTTCAAATTTGGATACTTTTGTCAAAATTACGAAGTTAAAATTGTTTTCTTGCGATAATTGGAAATGCAATTGGCTTACGTAGTACGGTTTCGTTTAAATCTAGTATGGCGCCTACCTATGAGGTTCGAATATTCTTGTCACATTATTCAGTTTACTATTTAATGCTTTTGTTGAAAGCTCTTTTACGTACAGGTAATTAAAATATGTACTGCTAAAATATTTGGAATGAATATATTAATTAATTGCGCTATCTACATGAAATATCAATAAATTTTGCAGAGTGCGATGGTGGTGTAATGGTTAGCATAGTTGCCTTCCAAGCAGTTGATCCGGGTTCGATTCCCGGCCATCGCACACCTTTCTTTTGCAAAATCTTAATTCTTTCTTTAACAAAGTCGAAACCTAACGTGTTTCAAATTATATGTAATAAAGTTTACTACATGTTATTTATACTATAAATAAATAAAAATAATGTTTTCAAAAAAATTAATTTCTTGTTTAGAATCAGGTACAAATAATAAAGAGACTCACGCCTTTCAGGTAATGATTATACTTTGTAAGCAGAAACGTATTCGAGCACTTCTCGATGTAACGAAAAGTGAACTATTCAGTCGAAATAATATTAAATATGAAGATGTTTTGGGGAGATATACCTGGCATGGGATTCTTCATCATGCCGCTTATCAAAGTTTTGGGGCCGTGGCAGTATTTTGTTGGGGTTTTTCTCCAATTGCCGATTTAATCGCGGGAAGATCGAGGCAGCTTCCAATGGAAGGGTGGTACCCTTATAATGTAACTGCAACACCTGCTTTCGAAATAACTTCTTCCCATCAAGGAATCGCGATTATTATTGCCTGCTTCCACAATGTTGCAATGGATACATTGGTCACTGGCCTAATTACTGTTGCCTGTTGCCAGTTTACACTTCTAAGTCGAGATATTGTTTCAATAAATTCCATTAAAATAGAACAAAGCGTGATAGAGAGTGATGAGGGTACAAAGATAATTAGAAGGAACGACGATATAACTTACGATAAGTTAAAATTGTGTATCAAACACAGCAATATGATATTCGAGTAAGTGCCAGAAAACATTCGAAGATGCAATTCCTAACATTTGTATCCATATTTTAAGGGAACGCATTTTCCTCTTAACTTTGCGTTCTAGCATTATTAATATTTGTAATCATTCTGTATGTATTTTAATTTTTGTTGAACATAGCGACAATTTAACTCCATTCATTGCACAACCTTGCTATTTATTTATTTTAAAATTAATCATTTTCAGATTCTCAAACGAAATCGAGAATATATTTGGTACCGTGATATTTCTTCAATTCCTAGTTAATTGTATTATTATCTGTTTAATTGCTTTCAATATAACACAGGTAACTTTCTTCATTGGAAAATATTTCAATTGTTTATAAATACTTCTTATATCGTATGTGCAATATTCGTGTATTCTATCGGCAGATGAAAGTTTATATACCGTCGGTGCTTCTCGGTATGGTAATGTATATGTGCTGTATGACTTATCAGATATTTATATATTGTTGGCACGGTAATGAATTGCATCTTCATGTAAGTCACGAATACAAAACAATGAAGTCAGATTAAATTAAGTACAGCGCTAGGTATGGCCTGATTGAAAATTGCAAATTCTACATTCAATTTACAGAGTATAAACGTCGTGTTAGCTGCATTTTCAAGCAATTGGTGGCATGCCAGTTCAAAGTTTAAAAAGGGTTTGCAAATCATAATGATAAGGGCCCAACGACCGCTTGAACTAAGAGCCGGAAGCATTATGTTATTATCCTTGAACACATTTGTGCGCGTAAGTACTCGCATTTTTCAAGTACGGAAGACGATGATGTTGCAATTAAATAATTAGATAACAAGTTTTAGCGCCATATTTTAGATCCTGCGAATGTCCTATTCCTTTTTCACGGTCTTGCAAAGCTCGACGATGGAATAAGTAAAAAGTACATTGATAAATTATTAAAATCTATAATTATATATCCTATCAAAGTACATATAAATTTCACGATCGCTCAATATTAATTTAATAATAAACCGCTAGAAGTCTGTATAAAAATTCTTTGTATCAAAATAAAAGCCCTTTTACACTGAATGATATATGTATAAATTGTACATTATTACAAAAATATATATCTTTATAAGCCGTTCTTTTACGTTTGCTCTTGATTATCTCTTTCATTGATTTCTCCAAGAACATAATTTTAGGTATTATGAATACATGTTTTTATCAGAGAGATTCGACCATTATTGCAATTCCTTGGCCTCCGCCAATGCAAGCGGATCCAATTCCATATTTCTTGCCATTCCGGCGCCTGAAAAAATATCGTTGAGTTTCAACTGCTAGATAAATAAAAAAATAAAACTTCTCACCTAAGTTCGTGCACCAAATGAGTTGTAATTCTGCTACCAGATGCACCCAGTGGGTGTCCAAGAGCTATTGCACCCCCGTTTACATTCAATTTATCCATATCTAACTTCAAATCCTTCATACATGCTAATGTTTGAGCTCCAAATGCTTCATTAATCTATACAAATTTAATGATATACCACTCATCAATGTTTCAAGTTTGAAGATGAGATAATGTACATAAACTGCAAATATCATTCAAACTCACTTCTACAAGTTCGACATCGTCGATACTCTTATTTGTAACTTTAAGGAGTTCTCTGATGGCTGGTGCTGGACCAATTCCCATGATTGAGGGTTCCACTCCTACAGTACTGTAACCGACTAAACGTGCAAGTGGTGTCAGACCTTCTTCTTTTACAGCTTCTTCGCTTGCCAAAATGACGACGCTAGCGCCATCGCAGATACCCTAACATTGAAACAATTATCTTTAACAAATTCTAGTTGTCTGTAAATCTTCAAGATGCGATTACCAAACATTCTATATTATGAGAATGATATATTTTAACTAAGTCTAGGCGAACATACAGAGGCAGATCCTGCTGTTACAATGCCATCTTTCTTAAATACAGTAGGCAACTTGGCCAGGCTCTCCATGGTCGTTTTCGGGCGTGGGTGTTCATCAACGGTTACCTCCACTTGCTGCTTCTTAACTTTTACTGATACAGGTGCAAGTTCTTCTTTAAAGTTTCCAGCATCATTGGCTAAAAGATGTTCAATTGTTCTTTGTAGATGTTATTCTGCATTATGTTCATTAACAGGATCATTCTTAATAAAATGATTTTAACAATAATAATTCGAAATTACCGGCTTTCCATAATTGTTGGCTCCTCAGAGCAAACTTGTCGACTTCTTCTCTTGTTATGCCATACTGGGCACCAAGTTTTTCGGCGGTAAGACCCATTGGTAAATTACAGTAGGTATCAAGTAAGCCAAGCCACAAGGCATCTTCGAATTCATACTTTTGACCTAATGCTGTTCCAAAACGAACATTTCTCACTACAAATGGGGTTTGACTCATATTCTCGGCTCCTCCAGTTAAAACGATCTTTGATTCTCCTGTTGCAATGCTCTGAAAATTATGAACAGATTCGAAATGATAAAAAATGAAATATTTTACAAGTTTGCCATGGTTATTATAATAAGGGTAGAGTACACACCTGTGCTCCATTGATGAGTGCTTGAAAGCCAGATCCACACAGTCTATTTACAGCATATGCTGGTTTTTCCAATGGAACTCCAATTTTCAGGCTTACGTGCCTGGCCAGAAATGCACCATCAGCCGTAGCTAACTGAAAAATAATTAGTGCATATGTTATAAATGTAACATGAAGTTGGATACTCAATATTGGAGTAAATAGTGGTTAAATACATACAGGCAATACATTTCCAAAAACGACATGATCTATTTTCTCTGGTTTCAACCCGGCAGATTGCAAAGCAGCATTTGATGCAGCAATAGACAACTCAGTTGCTGTAGTATTTGTAAATACACCTCCTAAAGTACCAAAAGGAGTACGTTTCGCCGCCACGATGAATACACCTATTTAACATAATTTAATAGAAAAAACATTGAGCTCAATTAACATACCATATACTATAATGTAATGAATAGAATATAACGAAGTAATTACTAACATATTATTCTTATTAATTATGTGTTGTTTAATACCAAAATAATGGTTGGTTATTAGAAGAATCACAATTTTTTATTATTTACAATTTAATATTGTATGTTACGAATTAAAATAATTGAGATTGTTATTAATATGTTATAATTATATAATATTATTTATATATTACATTTTTATTAATACTCATAAATTATGAGACTCAACATTGCTAAGATTAATAGTAAGTCTGTAAATCGTAAAAGAAAAAATCATGGCTTATTGATAGGCATAAAATACGAGTCATTGGCCTATAATAATACAGGTCCGAATAACTGAGAATACGATTAACTAAAGGCTTCTTTAAATTATTTATTATTTTATTTCATCGAATTTTCTTCTTTAGGCCCAAGACAAATAATATATTTGTATTTCGTGACCTGATTCGAAGAGGGGATGTACGATATCTGATGTAAATCTGAAATCCTACGATGTTAAAATAGGACCAATACCGTTCACCGGCGGTGATATAATGTGTCATAAGAAAGACTTTATTTCCATATTTAAAATGAGGGCAATAAGTGTCATTATGACAAACGAAAGTAAAAATTTGCAAGTCGTGTCATTATCTACCTGCTATTTGACTAACATAATTCGTGTTATGTTATTCTGACCTTTTTAGCACGAAAAGAATTTGCATTATTCTGACCTATTTAGCACGAACAAAATTTGCATTATTCTGATCTCATTAGCAATCTTAAAAATATCTCATTCGAAAATTGTTGGGTGTGCTTTAAATAAACACAATTACTTTATTTACAGGCGTGTTACATTTGGATTTATTTTAAGTTTTGTCTGGAGAGTAATATAACACATATTCCAAACAAAATATAAAGTCCAGCGCTGTTCAGGTTCGATAATACTCGACATATTGCTGAAGTATACCGTATAAATTATTTCGATATACATGATAGTATTTGACTAAATTAATATTAAATAGATGACTAACGTAGTATTCACACTTTTGTTAACTATTTCTTCTGTATAAAGGACAGAATAAGAATCATAAAAGTCCTGTCAATTATCTAATAAACGGGTAGGAACTACGATCTTAGAAAATGTGGAATTCCAGTAATTTATAATCTATGTAAAGTGAGACTCAAAAGGCTCAAAGGGGTTAATGTACTACTAGAAACGGCACGTTACTCGGTATAAACTCGGATTAAGCAGGTATGTATTAAACAAAAACAAGTACGGTTGCAAAAAGAGAGCTAAATGAAAGTATCAAATTTCATTAATTGTGAACTAAAGTAGTTTAAATATATCATTATCAAGGTATGAAACCTGTCGAACTTTGGAACCCACAAAGCTCTATATGCATCAATATCTCCATGAGCAACGGTATTACCGTATATTAATTTGTACATTCTTTACGTACCTTTCGTTGCAACAGACATGATGAAGCTCAAAATGTGTAATTACGATATGTAGAGTATGTTGTGTGGAGAGTCGTCGAAATGCAGCGCGAAAATGAATCGGTGAACTCCGTTAGTTTTTATCTTCGCGTGCAGTACCATTATATCGGTAGTGGGGCACTACCACCACAATGATGTGAGGAAGAACCTTTGGACTTTGGTCAAAAACAAGTAGTAATATCTGTACACATCGATACATATAGCTTTTATTGTTTCTGCACTGATTTAAAAAATTTCACCAATATGACGTCTAAGAAAGCCTTACTAATACAAATATTATATTACTGTTATATTAATGCCTGAAAATACTTCAGACTTTAAAGTCAATCCTTTGCAATATTACTTTAATTTCTTTAATCAGAAAATATGCAGCTTGTTTAGAAAGTTGAGATTATTAATCAGATAAAGAAATGAACATTCGTGGATGATTAAGGAAACAGTAGACATGAGCTTTAATGGTAAATTAAGGATTGAGAAATATGAGATGGTGTTCTCCAAGAAGTGTTTATTCTTGACTACTCAAATAAAGCGGTAGTCGGTATTTATCACAATATGTATAACAAAACATAATCGTTTTCCGTCATCATTAACAATTAAACATATTACTAAGCATACAACTATAGTAGTTTAAAAGACTGATCGGAATAAATTGACTTTCTTATGTAATTAGATCGAAGATATCCGTTTATCCGCAAATAAAACGGATTGCTATATATCCACGTTTTAGTGAATGTATGTCGGTCCGAATAAAGAATTCTTTATTTTTCATATTCTTGCATATTTTCGAATTACTGTTTTTGTATCACAGGTTAATCGCTCAATTAAATTGAGCTCGTTGAGCCTCCAAAATCTATCTTTAGCCTTCAAAGTCTTTTTTTAATCGTTCTCTTATCGCACACTTCCAAGCAACTTGGACGCCCAACAATTTTCTTCGAATTTTTCATAACGCGCAATGCCTAGTTTTTAAAACAGGACTTAGGAGGGAACAAACTCAGCAAGATTTTCCCGCGAATTGGGAAACGATCTAACACAGCAAAAAGTCCCAAAGGAAAACCTTGCTCTATATATGTATAATAATAAATAATCTAAAGACTTCTCAATAAAAAATCCTACAATTCTCAAGATCTAAAATGTCTTTCCTTTATATTTCAAGCAAATCAAAACTCTATTTGTTTGGCACGTATCCCTACTTTTCTTTAAGTATTATTTCAGCTTCGTGGAAATTACTCATTTCATCAGTCCATAATGGGAATGAAATTAGATCGAGAACCACAAAGTTATCTTTTGTTATATGTTTCCACTGTTACTGTAAATAAGAGAATTAGAAACGTGCGTAAAATGCTCCATTAATTAACGAACTTGCCTTTGGAAAATCCCCAATTTTATAGTTTCAATTATCACGTACTAAAACTTTCGATGAAAATTTTAATAGATTAATGTATGATCTGGGACTATTCAGTTTGTTCTGATAAGAACAATTTAGATTAAGTATCTAGCGTAAAAAGTTGACAATTGTCACCGGTTGTAGGGTAATCTTCACTCGGCATAATCCGTTTCCTAATATCCGAGTTCTTCGCTAAATCTACATCCTGTTTCAATCAATTAAGTAACATTCAGCGCAATGGTTACTTTGAAAATCTGTTCAAGCAAAAAACACATAATTTTAACTTACAGATTAAAAGTGGCTATACAATTCCTGTGCTGAATGAACCGATGAAAAGGTAGCCTTCAAAGTACGTTTCGTAGGAGGCTCCAATGAATAATCAATTGCGGTCCAAATACAGGTTTTTCCTTCCATCTTAATCAAATAAAAGAATATAATTCAAATGTTAATTTTACTAAAATAGTAATTCACTGCACGGTATTAAAAATGACCTTCTCGTAAGTATACGAATTTTACCTGCATTTGAGTGTCCATACTGATCACAGTATTACTAAGGATCTCACCCGTTCCGTCGGCCTTTAACATGACTCTTTCTGCAAAAATATTAGGGTCAATGCAGATCATTAGATCACCCTGTGCCACGACTTTCCAATCAGTTTCTTTGTCAGCAGTTGCGAACAGAGTGACCCGTTTTTCAAACGTAACAGAATTCTGCTCATTCTCCTCATCCTCTTCATCCATTTCTTCATCAACTTCATCAACTTCATCGACTTCATCGACTTCATCGACTTCATCGACTTCGTCTTCCGGTTCATTTTCACCGGATTTAACGTCACCGTCATCACCTTTTTCACCTATATTTTCCAGGATTCAAACAAAAAGTAGAGCAGTTTTGTATACGTCTACTTTGACTTGAAAAAGTGCGAAGCTTCTTTGAAAGACATCAGCAGAAACGATATATGTGTTGTGTTTTTGTTATTAAACGCATGTTCGGGTGTTCTCGAAATATTACAAATTACACAAATTTTCTGATTGCAAGAGAAATTTATTTCAAGCGTCACAAAGAATATAGTGTTTATATTTTTTGTTCCATTACCTTTTGTGTACTAATATGGTGTTTGGTAGAACACCATTTTAATTAATGACGAAAGAATGGTCATGGAAATGTTTCAATATAATAATAAAGAAAAAAACGTAAATCCAATATCTATAAATGTATATGTAATATTACGACATTAATAAATACAATAAAACGAACATAAATAATTAACAAAAGATACAGTGGGAACGTAGAATGTTTATCTTTTCGACAGAGTGTTCTTATAATTAGCGGAAGATGCATATTAATTATATCACTCGGTGGAATTTAAATTCAAATTATTTACAATCCGCCTATGGCTTTCCAGTGTAATGTTGTAAAAATTATGATACAAGATTTACATGTATACCAGAGTGTTTTATAAACGTCATCTTATACATCGTCATATTACGTGTACCTACTAAAATTCGATAGATATTCAACAAATCGTACGTATAAAGAACATATCAACTAGTGCTAGGAATTTCGCTATGCCATTAGTTGGAACTACAGAAGGAGTATCTCAAAAAAGAACTACTTTTGAAAAGTGAAATAAAATCTTTATAAAGACGCAACTAACTGGAAATAAAATACTTGTGCAAACCAAAGATCTTTCTATTTATTGTAGTATAATACAGTGAGTTTAAAATATCAAGTCAAATATTGTGTAAGAATGTATGAAAGACTCCTACGAAATCCTAAATCTTTCTTCCATAATTCCATCCCTCCGCTTTATGGAAATTAACACTGATCAATACAACTCTGTGTTGATACAACTTCATTGCGTATAAACTTGTTTAACAATTAAAACTAATAGAAAAACGATTATATACGTATGTATGTGTATGGATAAATGTTTTTGTATCATGCAGTGGAAACAAATAAAGCAACGGCAGGCGGAAGTGATGTAGTCGCCTAGCAAAAAAAAGGTTTGCATGTCTATTCCTTACGGAGTTCACGTGGTGTTTGCTGGATTTTGTCTATTGTTTCCTTAAACCGAGTGGCCAGTTCCGATGACTTAAATTTAACCGCTAGTTGTTCGACCGCCGGATTCTCATCAGCATGATTCATGCCTGCCCAAATCCAAGCACGATCCGAGGTCGCAAGAGGACGAAACTCAACATCCGGCGTTAACAAGAAATTGCATACAACTTTATGAACTTGGTCACGTCGTAATAATAATCTATAACTTCCATGATCGGTGTGATGTAAAATCTTCATCTCACCAACTCCTCTCTCTTTCCATTCTCTTGTTGCGTTATCGAATCTATATAATTTCGCTCTTTCACAGAAAACTGCAACATTAAGGAACAAATGCATATTAATACTAGGAAATATAAATGATTAAATAGTAAAAATGATCCGATATAGATTTAAATTAACAAGAATTACTTTTGTCTTCCTCCTCCTCGCCAGTGCGCACTTCAACTTTATCCGGAAGTGGTACGATAGGTTCAAATTGAGGATCGTGCTCGTGATCATTTTCATTCTCCTCGCCATCCTCGTCCTCATTTTCAGTTTTGTCTGTTGACTTTTTCTCTTGCGTGGAGTTATTAATCGACGTGGATTTTTTTCCGCCAAACACGGTAGAGCCAGCACCAGCAAATGAAAAGTTAGGATCTACCTTGAAGGCTGCTTGCAGAGGCGCTTTAGCAGCCAAGGTGGAGAACGTTATATCGTTAGAAGCTAAGTAAGAGGGACCTTCTTCTTTTGTCGTTACACTTTCCGATGTCTTTGTGTCGGTAGAACTATCTGGTAATTGACTCGTGTTTCCAAATGATGAAACATTGTTAGTACTTGTACCAAACGGTAATTTCGAGGAAAATGGCATTGGTTTTCCACTAAATATAGACGTAGTTGAATTGGAAGTAAACGTGGGCGCGGTAGTAGTATTTATGGATTCTGTATCAGTTTTCATTGTAGCGGATGCAAATACTGGACTGCTTGAGAAAGAACTAAACATAGATGTAGTAGTTGTGGTAGCCGCAGTAGCTGTTTTAGCTTGCGATGTAAAGTTGTTTGGAAAGATTGACTCTGCATTATTCGATCCAAAGTTGAAAGTACTAAGTTTAATTAGCCCTGATTCTGGTTTCTTTGCATTACCACCAAATATACTTTTTCCTGTATCTACACTGAAGGGTTTCTCAGTGTTTGTAGCAGAACCACCAAAAATGGATCCGGTGGGTGGTGCCGAAGTGAAGATTGACTGTCCAACAGGTTCGGCTGAACCGGAAGACGTTATCTGGGCCTGTGTACTTTCAGGACTGCATATTTTTAAATTGTCCAAGGACGTGGTACTCTGCTTATCGGTGATTGTCGATTTCTTTATAGAATCAGTGGAGCTTTGCTGTGTCTGCGGCATACCGAAGGAAAAAACAGTTAAGGCCTTTTTATCAGCGAAGGTATTAAAGTCTGCTGTTGGCTTGTGGAATTGGAAAATTGATGAAGTTGTATTTGAAGTATTAATTTCTGGCGTATCGATTGCAGATTGGGTATCGTTAGTAGCTGCAAAGGGTTGTTCTCCGAAAACAGAGGAGAAAGTAAATGTTGA
The DNA here is from genome assembly GCA_910591585.2 of Nysson spinosus. Lineage (NCBI taxonomy): Eukaryota > Metazoa > Arthropoda > Insecta > Hymenoptera > Crabronidae > Nysson > Nysson spinosus. The sequence continues at coordinate 12,416,552 of OU342830.1, read as the reverse complement.
CGGCTTCTTGTTTTCCAGAACATTATCCGTTTTGGATTTCGATTTGTCCAATGATTTTTCCATAACAGTATTATCAAAAAGTGGTTTACTGGGTTCATTACAACCTCTACATCCAGGACAATCGGGTTTCTGTTTGTACGAGTAGAAGTTTTCGGGAAGGAGCAACTTTTTAGCTGCTGCTTCCTCTTCGGGAGTAACTTTCATTTCGAACAAAACTTCTATTTCCTGAGTCGGAGATTCCTTAGCGGATGCTGGCTTCTTTTCTACCTTTTCTGTGCTGGATTCCACAGACACCGGTTGAATTATATTGTTCCTTGCATCATCAATTGCCTTCTTAAAGGAATCTGCAATTTCCGGGGTTTTGAACCGGCAGGCGAAAAGTGTCCATTCGATTTCTCCGTCACTGTAATCGGCCGCCTTCCACTGCCAGGTCTTGTCGTCCTTTACGGAAAATTCTAAGTCGGGCAAGACAAAGTGATTCAAACATAACTTCAGTATTTGATCCCGTCTCATAATCAACCTTAATTTTCCAGTTTCGTTATGACGTAATAATTTGATGTCACCCAACCCACGTTCCTTCCACTCTTTTACATTACTATCGTATCTGTACAATTTAGCGCGGTGACTATAAACTATCTCTTCGTCTTCCTCCCCAGTTTTAACGTCAATTTTGTCAGGCAATGGAATAACAGGTGAAAAATGTACATCGTCACTCTCGACCACTTCATCTTCGCTATTATCGCCAGCACCAAGTGATTTTGTTGGTGACTTCGCTACAAAGTTGAAATCAAAAGTCTTCTTTGGCGAACCAAATACAAAGGGTACATCCTTATTCGTTGGAGTACTTGGTTTCTGAGGCATGCCAAACACGAACTTTGTTTCACTGCCATCTGATTTGGCAGAAGCCTCAGTAGTTGGGGGAATTCCAAACTTTATCGTATCCGTGGAAGGTTTGTCATTCGACGAGGACAAACGAAATGTAAATTCACTAGAACTTTCCTTAGCTTTATCTTGAGGAATGCCAAAGGAAAATGTAAGTGTTCCAGCCGTTCCAGCTCCTGGTATTTGAAAAGTACTAGTTTTTGGTTTCGGTGGTAATGACTGGTCCTTTGGATTGTCGCAAGCCACACAGTAATCAAATGTACATAAGTTAGCTATGCGACAAACCTTGCATGTCCATGATTCCGCAGATGCTTTAAATGGTGCCGATTTTAGTGTGGTTGCCGGAGATTGTGATACCGACGTTGTAGTAGGAACTGCTGGTTTTCCAGGGGTACTAGAAGGCCGCGGATTGTTGCATGCGAGACAACTATCTGAAGTATTACGTGTATAACATGCGTCACATTCCCAGGAACCAGCAGCAGGTTTGAACAACTCGGACAACGGAGTTTGCGTGGTATTCGTTTGTATTTTTTGAGGCTGTAATTTTGGTTCAGCTGCCGGTACTTGAGATATTGATGTTGTAGTAGGTACTCCTGCTTTTCCAGAAATGCTAGAAGGCCGTGGATTGTTACATGCGACACAATAATCTGAAGTATTACGTGTATAACATGCATCACATTCCCAGGAATCAGCAGGAGGTTTGAACAATTCGGACAATGGAGGTTTTGCCTTATACGTTTGCACTTTTTGACTTGCGCTTTGATGTTTCTTGGCATTCTCCGAGATACAATCTTTAACCATCTTCTGCTGACTATTTAAAATTGTCCTGTGGAACTTTAACGCTTGATCAGCGGACTTGAAAGTAGCCATAAATTTTCCAGTTTTACCATCTTGTTTCTCGCATGGAATACTCCAAGTAACTACCGTATCGCTACCATTCTTAAATGTAAATGGCATATTAGCTAGAACTCTATAATTATAACAAGTTTTGGATGTGCTCTCTTCCGTCATTAATAAACGCACCTTGCCTGATTTCGTATCCCATAATATTTTTACATCTGAAAAACCTCTGTTTTCACATTGATTCGTGTCGCTTCTGTAATACTGAAGGGTTGTTTTACCCTCGAACAACACTTCCTCGTTCTTAGTTTGTTTTTCTCCACCCTCTTGAATACCAACAATTGCCGCTTTCTTGGAAGCTGATGCTGGCGCGTGTGGTCTTCTCAGAGATGTTGGTGTAGACATTTTTCCAGAATCCGAAGCTGATGTGGTTATAACTTGCTGCTCTGTACAGGAAGTCGTAGATGTTTTTCCAAATGAAAACGGTGATGGTGGACTCATTCCAGTTGCTATATTTTCCTGAGTAGTATCCGCTGAGGAGGTTGGACTGGTTGATACTGATTTTTTGAATGAAAATCCAGCAAATGGACCTGGTTTCGGTGTTTCTTCAGGTTTGTTTGGTGTTTTAGTGGCGGTTGACGGTGCTTTTTGAATGATGGGTTGCGAGCTAAATGAAAATCCGCCTACAATCATTGCAGCTGCAGTAGTTGTTTTATCTTTGACGGACGAAATTGTCTCTGAGGTTGAAGCTACTTCCGTAGATGATTTGTCGGCATGTTTAGAACCTTTCTCCGGAGATGGGGGCAAATTTGCCTTGGCTTTATCGAATTCCTCTTTAAACCTGCGAGCTTCATCTACAGTTTTAAACCTAATGCATAATTTCTCCAATTGAACTGTTTCATCTGCAAAATCATGAGCTACCCACATCCATGCTTTATCAGTATGTGGCATCGCAGTTAATTCCATATCTGGTGTCAGCAAATGATTGGCACATATTTTTAAAACTTGATCTCGGCGCATAAGTAATCGTATTTTTCCTTCCGTATTCTTCAATAATTTTACTTTACCAACTCCGCGTTCTTTCCACTCTTTGTCTACAAATCGGAAGAGTTTAGCCCTCGCGCAATAAAGCGCGACCTCATCTTCTTCTCCGGTAGTAACTTTAACTTCGGCTGGTAACGGAATTACGGGAACGAAATCTGGTATCGGATCGTGTTCCGTTTCGCATACTTCGGTCGAACTGTTTGGCGAACCAATTGAATAGATGTTAGCGCTGTTCATCTTTGGTGTTTCTGGCATAGTAATGTTTGCTGGTGTAGTTGTTAACGTGGTAGCTAAGGATGGTAAATGAACTGTAGTGGGAATGGTAGCTTGAGACGGCATAGAAATCTGGTAAGAATGTGGAACATTGGGCAGTTCAGACGTAGCGGTAGTAGATGTACCTCCCAATCTATAATGTGGAGGAATCGTGACGCTAAGAGTTGGCTGAACAATCGGCGCTGTGGTTGGTAATGTATCAGAGGTAGTAATAACTACGTTCACTGGCAGGACCTTGTTCACAGGAGCATCCTTTATTACAATCTCAGATTTCGGCACTTCGACTTTCTGAAGAGGCATTTGCAGAGGTTGATTCATAGCTGGCATAAGATCTGGTAATTGCGTTGGTAGTCGCGGAGTGAACAAGCCTGGCTGTATCATATTCTCAGGCATTTTCGTTCGATTAGGATAAAATACTGACATCGGATAAGCATTTGGTGGATACAGCGGTGGAATAGCTTGCGCATTAGGATCAGGAAACGGCAGTCCTCCTTGATAGTATCCTTGAAAAGTAGTAGCGGGAGGATACACTAAAGGCGAGTAAGGATGCCTATGAGAAGGTGTGAACATATTTCCAGATATAGATGATGTTGGCGCTGATTGATTGGCATTGTAGTTCAAATCACTGTAATCGTCATCACCAAGAACATAAAGGTCCTCTTCCAAGTTCGAATTAACATTAACGGATTGAGTGCTCTGCCGTTGGCTATCTTTCCGTAGTTCTGCCATCTCCTTTGTCAATTCTTCGACCTTATCCATTATTGCTTTATTTGATTCTAATATCGCTTTCATTTGCTCTATTATTGTTTGCATTATACTATCTCTCGAGTGAATCATTTGCCGAATTTGTGCATCTAAACGCTCTGGACTTGGACGTGCTTCGGTACGATTTCTTGAGAGATCCAGGATGTCCTGATGTTGTGGTCTACATGGTGTACTAGATTGTTTCGGAGTACGATGAGTATTTTTCTGCGGCGTACGATGCACGTTCACGGAAGTAGTCAATACACTTAACGTTGGTAATGCTGTGTTTGAGATTGGTTGTTCAACTCCACTGTGAGCAGATGAATAGCTTTCATCCGACATGCCATCACATTCGATTCTGCTTAAATCACCGCGCGATAAATCTGGATCAATTCTCTTCAGTTCGTTCTCTATATCCGAAATATGCGTGCAGAGTTCCGAGTTTAATGGATGTTTAGGATTCGTTCCCGGACTACGTAATCTGTCTAATGTCAGATAGAAGGCATTTTTAGCTTTCGATAGCATAATAATGTGTTGCGATCTCATTTCAGATGTTAAACTTTCTCTCGGCATTGAGCTTACAATGTCGTCGGCAAGTGTCTTATAAATTTGCCCCTGTTGGAATGATGCTTCTGGGCATTTTAACACTTGCAACGCATCAATCGCTTGTTCATATTGTTTATCGCGCAGGAAACGTTGCGCCAATAGTAATCTACCCTCCTCGAGAGCATTGGACAATTCTGCATTGTTCATTTCTTTTCCTTGGTAATTAAATAACTTGTTATTCGCTATGCGAATTGTTTGATTATTCTGTAATCTTTCAAGTAGAGGTACAGCATTTGCCCAATAAAGCTCACATCGCGCTTCTAGCGGCGGTATGTCACCATGCTCTTTATCCTTCTCTTTTAAGATTTTCACTCTATAATGAAATACTCGTGCTAAGTGGACGATTAATGTCGGATGTAATCCGTGGTTTCCAATACAACGAACAACCTCCAAGCCTTGCTGCAATTGTTGCCTGATTTCACCAATATCACCTTGTAATCCTTCTTGTTTTGAATACATTTTGTATGCTGCAGACCACCAATTTTCTTGAATGGAAGTGTATAACGTACTCGTTAAATCCGCCGGAAGAGTTGGTAGTCTATCAGGGTTTAAAAACCCTCCAAGTTGTTGTTCCTTTATCACTGCTGCGGCGCAAAATATTGCTGCATTCAAGAACGCGTCAATATCAAGACGACACAAACTATCCGGTGCTGCTTGGTTCAGATTGTACACGGAAAATTGCAGTTCAGGGAAGATGTGCGACGTTTGATTCGGATGCGGCCCAGTCTCCTTGTATTGCGCATTGTGAGGATGAGTTCTCAGACCCAACCACACTTGATGATGCAAAGAATCAGGCCATACTTCCTCCGATACTTCGTCAAATCGTTTTAATTCACTACCCGACGCAAGACGCAAAGGTGGATTGGTAGGTGAATGGTTAGCAAAATAAGATGTTCCTAGAAGCTGTTGATGTACTCTGTTCACAAAAATTCTATCGTAAATGTGTTCCCGCCAACGACCCGTGCAGAACTTATCAATTTTATCCATTAATTTCTTCGCATCGCCTCTTCCATAATCCTGCAGAACATGTCCTGCCTGACTACATCTGTAAGATCCTTCTCTGTACCATAATCGTGCCTGGCTTTTCAGTCTGTCTTTCAAATGTGAAACCCATACTGCTGTAACATCGATTGGAGGAACATGTAATGCAGTCAATAAAAGAGGTGCACACAATCTTCCAGTTTCTGTCCAGCTGCCTTGCTCGCGTTTGGTTTTTCGTAAAAGTAAACAAGCCAAATGATAATGTAGTTGGCCCCACATATGTAATAACATATTGTCGGTGAAAGCTGGATTATTGGTGAAATCTTTTGCTTTCATTTCAGTTAAACTTTGGTCAAAACTGTAATAGAAAAACGTATTTATCTGAAAATACTGATCTTGCAGTTTTATATGTTATATTCAAATAATGTTTATAAAATAGAAAATGTCTACACACTTGAATACTGCTTGTGTAGCTTCTGGCAAAGACTTATTCACCTCATTACCATGTTCTCTGAGGGAAAGTGCTGCATATCTTTCTAACACCGAAACATAAAGTACCCAAAAAGACCACTCAGACTGTTTGCTTTCCTTACACTTAGCTAACAATTCGCTTAAAGCTTGGTACCAAACCACACTGTTCCTATGACTATGCGTTGCTTCAACACTAACAGTATGATTGTATGCATCCTCAAATTTCTGGTTTGATATATAATGCTTTAGCAATTTTATTCTGAGATGTACATCTGCAGGTCTTGCTGATAACTCGGCTGGAGACATAACATTGTTATTATTATTGCAAGTAATTAATGAAAACAATATGCATAAACAATATGCATAAACATCATGCAACACTTACAAGCAATAAGTGCCTCAAGATCTTCACTATTATCGTTAGGTCTCTCACACGCTAACATTTTTTCCTTCAATTGAAAAACTGTAGGATGATGTGGATATAGTTTATCTGCTCTCTCTACCCAGTATCTAACTCTATTCACATCCATGCTTACGTCCATGTCAGCTAACAGTTCACATACTGGTGTCCATAAAGTATAAACAGGGAAAATTGGTAAGTACATTTTTAACATGAAGACAGAATATAATTGAAATTTTAATGATTACCTTTCAGGACAAGATCATCCTGCCTATATTCTAATTCAAGCGAAATTTTATATTGATTAAGTGCTGCTTCTTTTTGACCTAAGGCCTCAAGGGCCTGTCCCAATAATTTATGAGCTCCTGCAGCACCTTCTCTCACTTCCAAATAACTAGACACATATCTTTTTGCAGATTCATAATCTCCAACTTGATAATAGAGCTTCGCTATATTATAACAACGAAGGTTTTTCTGAAAGTTCACATATTTAAGAAAGCTACTTTATTGAAATAAGGTAATCAATAACATACACAAAGTAAACTAAGGTTGAAATTCCTCAAGAAAATGGAAACTGATAGTGATAACAAAATATTTAGTGATGATTTATCAAACTATCTCATATCTAATCTTAGCAATAAAAAAACTCCCTGATTCTATAGCTAGTAGTTAATATACATTATATAGCATCGAAAATTTCGTAATATGCCTAATATCCCTGCTTTGAATATGTAGCATTTCAAACATCTTTTTAAAATAATTCATAGTATATATTTCAAAGAGAGAATGATTTCGATTAGATGTACGTTCGGAAATAATGAAAAATTAAAGCCAGAAGAGAAAATTTCGCGAGAAAACATAATCTGCCAAAAAGCCGCCAAAAGCCGTTCGTCTGCTATGTAGGTTATCATATACATATGTCGGTTTACCAAGAAACCAGTCAAGGTCTCGGCTAATTTCGACATCTTTGACACAAACTCTATGAAATTCTATGAACTAAGATCAAAGAAGATCCGGCGAGATAATTAGTTTAGAATCGAAATTAGAAAGTGTATATTGGAAATATTAAGAAAACGATAAAGCATAGTTGAGTTTCAGTGTCGGTTTCGGTTCCGGCGCCGCTCGGTGCAGCGAGTTCTTTCAGAAGAAGTGTAACCTCCCTCACCTCATGTTCGTTCTTCAATTTACGGAAAACATCTTGCACGTGCCGGTCTACGTCTTTCTTCGAGCGAAACATTCTGCTTGCTTTGATCTCGTACCAACTCCGAAGAGCGTCCCACCGATTAACGATCAATATTCGATTAAAAGGCAATCGGACACACCGTTACTCATGGCACGCAACTCACTACTTCCCCCGCACAGACCTATCTCTTTCAAACGGTCTTCTTAAAATCAGTAATGCCAACCGGTTTCCGTCCTTTCAAAATTTTAAAATAAACTGAACCTTTGCAAGTATTCTTCCTTCCGTTTCTTCCTTATTCTGCTTTGATTTCTTCACTTGGAATTTTCATTACTATCTATGGTATATTCACTTTAACAGAGGTAGATTTGTCATAAAACTAATGTATATGGATAATGTGAATTGCTGATATTTTGAAAAATGATGACAAAAGGTATGGCCTGTGATTTTGAAATAGGTAAGAAAATTAAAACGTGTAAAACAGACAGTTTAGAATAAAAAAACAAATGCCAGTAAACATGTATTGTTCGACATGCGAATTCAATTGGTAAATGTAAGTAGGTGTAATTAGTAATTGACTTATGCGTGATTTATGTAGAATTGCACGTATTTCGCCGAGCTTGGCATTTTGTTTTAAATTGCTATCTAATTCACTGCAAAATAGCCAACCCTCCATGTAATGAAATTATTTTTAATACATTTGCAAACATTGAACGATATTTCATTACCATGTTCTTTAAGTTTCTTTAAAATAACTTCCTTAAATAAACGCCATGAAATGCCTCCATTTTTTACAATGACACACTGTTGCACAGAATGTAATTTTTAAGTACCTAGCCACGAGTTCACAGAAAAGTATAGACCGTCTTCTACTTGCGAAAGAACTAAACCGTTCAAATTGATTGGCTACTCAACGAACAATCATACTCATACATGCGTTTTATTTTAAATCGTACTTTACTTATATTCATATAGTAACAATAACGTTATGTTAATATTATTCAATAAATTTCATAAACATATCGTAAAGAATGTAATGACATGTTGTAACAAGTACAAGAACGAGATTGTACCTTAATCATGCAGTAATAAGTCAACTTTTCACTCTTTAAATTATTTACAAGTCGGGTCGAATGTAACCTCGACACGGTTCTTGCCGGTGAAATTGGGAATGTTATGGCACGTTAAACAAATTCTTTCTAAAAAAGAATTTGTGATCCGTTTCCTTCATTACATTAATATACGACTTTTTTAGTAATGTTTTAACGTTAATATACGTTCCAGATATATTTTGATAATTTCTATACCTCGCAATGAACATACAAATGTTTCTAAACAGCTGTAGCGCGTTTGTCTTTAAATTAATTCAAATGTTGATTAACGGATTGAAGCTGCATTTAAAAAATAGCACATGGAACGGGGAGAACAATCGTGTGTATATTTTACATCAAAGTGAGAATTTTTTAGTACTCCACAAGCCTTATGATATGTTTATAAACAGTAATAATCCGGACAGACAGGTACGGAAAAAAATGACAAGTTCAAGAGATGGTTTCATAATATATGATTTTCAAATTTTCAGTATACTCTTCAATCTGTATTGAAACAAATGTTGCCGGATTTGGCGAATCCTAAATTATGCCATGAATTTCATTTCGTTCATAGATTAGATTTCGTTACGAGCGGTGTTATTTGCATTGCGTTAAACAAGCAAGCGGCACGTGCCGCTTCTACAGCCTTTGAAACACGAACGGCAAAAAAATTCTATTTGGCATTATTGCATGGTCATATTGATGAACCGTATATTATTATTGACAAACCTATTGGTTCGTATATGAGAATATTATTGCGAAATCATAATTTCATATTTATAAGAGTGCAAAGACCAGGGGAACCTGAGTAATATTCTTGTTGAAAAATTAAGTTTTTATGTGACTAGGTAATGATATTCGGGAAAAAAATGGAAATAATAAAATGTGCACCAGCGATGATGCTTTTTGTGAGAAACCTAGAAAATCATGTACAGTGATATTGGTACTAGAACGTGGATTTAGAAATGGCAAACCAGCAACCAAAGTACTTTTGGCTCTTGGAACTGGTAGAAGGCACCAATTAAGAGTACATTGTTCTTATATTGGACATACTATAATTGGTGATTACACTTATAGTGAAAGAAAGGACGTAGAACCTCACAGAACATTTCTTCATTCATTTAGGTACATTCAAATTCATACTTATTAATAAGATATAATTCTTGACTAAGCATTATCCCAAGATATGTTGAATACAAGATTGAACTTTTGATCACAGTTCACAAAATTCAAAGTAATAAATATACATCATACTTATCCATTGTAAATACTGTAATATTTAAGCTTAATGTCACATAGCAAGGGATATTTTGATAGTTTATAACAAAAATCTGCAAAATTGATTAAAAACAGAAAAAATCATTATTCTTGTTAAAGGTTGATTCTCAATAACAACATTGAAAACTTGGACATACAAAGCAAAGACCCCTTTGACTCCTCAGATCCAATGAATCAATGGGTTGCAAAGGATATTGTCAGAACCTTAGATGAAGATGTGTTTTCTGATATTTATAAGTTAATGTAATAAGAATAATTTATTGTTATTTTTTATAAACATTGAATATATATTGTTTATCCAATTGCTTTTACCCCATGTCCCTGTATCTCAAATGGTATTGTTATTTCTGGTATATTTGATGATAGTTTAATTGTTGCATATCTTAATATACCCATTCTATGGAATCTGATAGAATTTGTCATCATACTGGACCAGGTAGTTCCCAAAGAAGGCATTTCATCCAAATTATCATGCAACTGTCTATCAGTTACAACTGCAGTCACCTATTTACAAGAGTTTATCAGACCAGCCATTCCAAATTATAAAAAACTGCAAGTCAACCTTTATAATTCTCTACCTGATTAATACAAATTATACATATATCACTATTTTTTGTCAAATTATGTAGTTGCTGCCCAATAGTTCTCAAACTCTTGGATCTGTTTTTGGACTCTTCATTCCAATCCTCTACTCTGTATGGGGCAGCAACAGAATCAATAATTAACAATCCAATTTTGCAAGCAGACATTAATATTGGTATTCTATGAATCAGACATATTTCTAATTCTTCCTGTAAAGTTGCAAGATAAAGACAAAAACGATAATTATGTATAAATGGGTATACAAAGAATTAGGCACATTAATTTTGCATCTATAACATAAGGCAAATGATAATTACAGTAGTTGAAATATGTTCAACATATATTGAGTCTCCATTTATTCCATGCTTCTTTGCCACATCAAATTTTTCAATTAATTCCTGTAGACGCCGCGATGGAAATGCAGACTTGGTACAAATATAAACAGCGCCTGATATTTAAAAGATAATTTATATAAATATATGGCAACAGTTTATTTATTTTATAAGAATTATCAGTAAAATTTTGAAAGTCCAATACCGGCGGCAAAGCCACCTTCGTTTACGGGTAATTGTACAGTGAGGCATAATTGCAGAGCCAACTGTGTTTTGCCAGTACTAGCTGACCCATAAAATTGTGTTATTCCCCGACAACTTATTCCACCTTCCAAAAAACCGTCAAACTTGGGGCATCCAGTAGTCAGAAACTTCTCCCGTTCTTTTACTGTTTTCGTACTCTCTAATTGGTAAACGATCATTTTTTATTTTTCAATAACATTTATACGTACATATCTCCTTCGCATCGTTCAGCTAAATTATTTTCGAATACAATTTATACAATTTTTAAATACATGGGCAAATTGCGCGGTAAAATATTTAGATTATTATTTGCTGAAGGAGCATAATTTCATTAATAAATTTCGTCGATATTGGCAGAAATATTAATGTAGGATTTTACCAAAGATATCTTCCATATTTGCATCGATATGCTCATCGAAAGTTGTTTGCAACCGTTTTTTTTTAAAGAAAATTCGCATCTAAATCGTAAAGGCGAATTTTAAAAATTCTTGGAAGTGTTCTGAAATGGATTGTACCGAAACCATAGCCATAAATCATAAGCATAAAAAGTATGTGGTTATAGATGGATCACCTTATGGGATTGCATGACCCAAAGAATTGTCGATAGAGTAATTCAACATAAATTTAATTGAATAATGGGAAGTAGCATATTTTCAATCGATTTGGCTCGGTAGAGTAGAAAAGGTTTAATTTTCAAGCCGGGATTTGTATGCAAAAATGGTAAACCATTGCAATAATCTAAATCAATTTTAATCATTTCTATTTAGGAGCTTAAGATCTTCTCTTATATACCGTGTACATTCATACAAACTAACATATTTTATTTCTTTTTTTGAATCTTTTCTTTGCGCTTTTTGACATGTTTCTTCATTTTCGTTTTCCTTTTTTCCGCCTGTTGTTCTTTCACGGCTTTTTTACGTGCCTGGAAAATTCTCTGGATGTTATATTGATCTTGTACAAATATTAATAATTCTAAAGCTACCATGTTCCTTTACTTAAACTACCTAAAGTTTGCTTGTACTAAACTACCTTTCTACTTTCGGGGCTCTCGTTTCGCGGTCGAGCGGAATTTACGAATTTCGAGTCGTTCTCTTCACTTTCATCTCCGCTAGATACCTCGTCAGAATTATCGCTTCCCTCCGATTCATCTTCATCCTTTTTTATATCAGTATCAGTTACACCTGATTTTTTAGTAAGAATTTCGGGTATATCGACGGGTTTCGATAAATCTGCTTTCAAACCGACTAGAGTTTTATAAATTAAGTCTTCCTTTCCAAATTTTGCAAGCTTTATATCCCGTTCAATATCGATGACCTAAACGCGACCCAGTTAAGAAACTCAACCGTTAGAATTAATTTTAAATTCATTAATGGCTATTAATCGCGATATTGCAATATTACCTGTGTCAGTCTCTGAGGAATAAATGCTTGTTTAAAAACTTGTTCTTCTATTTCTTGATTAGGATCGTTTTCATGATCAGTTCCATGTTCGATTTGATCCGATATGGCATCTAAATATTCGTCCATATTTTTCTCAGTTATAGTTGGATCCGTTATAAAATCGAAAAGCGCTTTGACGGACATTACGGCTACGTCATTTTTTCGGAAAAAATCTAAGGAGAAATTTAGCCGCGTGAGTGGAGATTTACAGTTTTTGAATGCATATGGGTACACATAACAATGTGGCATTACCAGTTATATTCGTACAATCCTTTCTAAGAAATTCGAATGCTAAGGGATGATCATGTTCGACCGATTGGGATACGTCGATTATTACGATGGATCCGTTATTGTATAACATGTTGTATTCACTCAAATCAGCGTGAACGAGTTTGCATTTATTGTATAACTTCCACATTGTTTCAATGCATTCTCTGTATAGTTTCCTAGGTTTAGAAGAAGTGAGGAGAACATCTTTTAATTTGGCAGATGGCCATCCATTGGATCCAATGAAGTCCATAAGTAAAACATGACTGCGAAGTAAAATCGGTTTGGGAGCATTAACTCCTCCTTGCTGTAAACGTACCAAATTTCGGAATTCTTTCTCGGCCCACGTTCGTACCATCTTACGTGGATTATGTCGACAGTAGCCATGTCTAAATCGAAATTCTCCTGTGACATATTTATCTCTGTCTTTAAATTGCAGAATGGAAGTTTTATATATTTTTATTGCAAATTCTAATCCTGTTTTTGATGTTGCATGATAAACATTGGCTTCCTTTCCAGTAGACATACAACCATTTATTTCTGCTATTATGCCCTGATTCAATAGTTTAAATAATATCATCCTTGTACGAGGATCCAAAACTAGTTCCACTGTTGCTCGATCATGCTTGTCTTTTGTTTTACACCGATCTTTTTCTGCCCGCTTATCGTTCTCAATAAGACGGTTGGCTGCATGCCCTGGCAAAGATGGCCCTTCATATCTTTCAACATTAATTTTATTTAAATAATTTCCAAAAAGTTTGTTTGTTGGCTGATAGTTTGTAATTTTATCTGATGCCCTTTGAGCATTTCTATTATGACTCTGGAAGTTCTTAATTGTGTTCCTATGGCCTGTACTATCTTCATTAATATCCCAGGTGTAATCTTCCTCCTCTAAGTATTCTTCTTCATCATCTTCCTCATTATTAGTTACATGTAGTTCATTCAAGTCTTTGGATAAATCAGGTTGTTGGAACAATGGTTTGCCCTTGAATGTTTCAATTCTGAAAAAAATCACCTATCCTTGACCTTGTACCTAATTTGTTTACTCATATATTTAAGGGATAATATTTAGTATAGCAAGTTATAAATATAATAAATATAAGAGAAGGGATAAACATAAAAATGCAGTAGTCGACAACGCACGAATTATTAGAAATAATAGAATTGGATAGCTTTAAAATTAATTAATCAGATCATGATGGTAATTCTTAATGATATAAAAAAAATATAGATACATATGTCATGTAAATACATACTGTGTTTCATTTTCATCAGCATCGCTGAACTGACCATCGTGAATTTTCGCAGACATAATTTGATTATATATTACTAATCTACAATTACAAAATAAAAAATCTTGTATAAAGTAATATATATCAATGCAAATATTTATCTATAGATTTTTCAGTCACGCTTCTAACAGCTCCAAAACAGCCGAGGTTATAATTGAAAATTTAAGGCGAGTTTCCAATTTCGAGATATGTATATACAATTTTTTCTAGTAAAAAAAAGTCATTATGAAAAAGTGAATAAAATAGTGGTCCTTGAAACATTTTCTTGTTTCAAATTTGAATTCTTCTATTGAATATATATACGTCATATTCAAGCGCTTAAAAATATAATTGAAAAAAGGTAATTCTTAATTTCTTGATTAGCACAGGACAGAGACAATGATTGAAATGACTGGCATTTGTTACTCTCGATGGATCTCATAATTCATGATTTATGTGTGGTGTATCATTTTGTTTACATACATTCCCGTTTAAATTATATAATTACGTTGAAATGACAGAAAGTAAGCTTTTCTTTGTTATTTTCGTTATCGAGATTATATTACTATTTAGGTAGAAATCCGACAATGTTTCGTTTGACTAAAGATATTCCTAAAAACTTACTTCACTAATCCTATTAAATTAAAACCTTGTTAAGTCGTCATAATTCTCAGAAGCTTCAGTTGCTAATTTCTACAGAATATTATTCTTACCACTTTAAGTAACTTTCTTAGTTAACGTAATTTGGTGATATTTATTTCTAATTATTGTAACAAACTATTCTACTCGTATTTATACAAATGTTATTCAGCATTTCAAAATTATATCTCACATTTAGAGCAAAATATCTCGTTCAGTTAATCGAATTAAAAACATACAAAATAAACTTATATTTAAATTTTCGTCAAGAAAAAAATTAAATGGAATAATATTTATTTTTAATTGCTGAGAGTAATAGTCCTTTTCCATTAAGATTATTTATTTATTAATAATCTCTTTGAATATATGTAGATATTGTTGTAGAAGGAATATTAACTGTAAAATCTTTCTTTGAAATTAGACAATTTGTAATGTTTAAAATATTTAGCTTAACTTTGTATGGTATAAGATAAGTTATGAATACTGTTTTGTGAATTTCA
This sequence comes from Nysson spinosus, assembly GCA_910591585.2. Classification (NCBI taxonomy): domain Eukaryota; kingdom Metazoa; phylum Arthropoda; class Insecta; order Hymenoptera; family Crabronidae; genus Nysson; species Nysson spinosus. The sequence goes on along the minus strand of OU342830.1, from coordinate 12,401,489 downwards.
TGCCATTACTATTCATTCAACATTAGCAAAAATTATTCTGTACTTTCTTCTGATATAAAATAATATTCTTAATTTCTGTGGTGTTTTTAATAGGATAGCTACCACTAGTCTATTTCATTACTAAAAATATGTTTTTAATGTTATTAATATGTTATTGATATTCTCCTTTCAGACTACATGGATATGTACTTGGGTCTAAGGACATCTTTGAATATGGTTTTGAAAACTATGTGTTATTCCAATATCTTAACATACTATCAAGATGATGTATTGTTCTAAGCCAATATTGGGTGCTCAGTAATATTTTTTATAAGTCTTTTTATATTGAATTAGTGGATATAAGTATCCGCTGTTTGTGAATTTACATGTATGTGACACCAGATTATTGCATTTTACTGAATATTACATTTTAACAACCACTCTTTATAATTCTTTATTTCTTATTTACAGAAGATTGCATATATTAAGTCTTAAAGATGCAAAATATACTGCAATCTATAGAGGGATGTAATTCCATTCGCTATACTTCTTATAGAACTGCTGCCAAAATGCAGATTTTACACAAGGAGTTGAATAGTAAGTTCCTTGGTACAATCTATATTTGTATTCATAAAAAATATTTTAACAATCTTAACGTAATGAATGGCTAGAATCCTATTGCTTTATAAATGTGTTACTAAGAGTACTAACACAGGAAGTAATATAATATTTTAACAAATGCCATTGCTGACTGTGTCAAAGTAATAGTATTAACATGCTGACTGTTTCTGGCTACTATAGTGACCATTCATTTCCAGCTGCTCATAAGTAATTAAACTTTCTACAAACTGCTTATTTAGTGTTTTTGACAAGGATATTTGAGCAGTTTATTTTGAAAGTGGCCTAAGTCCATTTGTCAAGATAAACAGCTCATTTATGCTTTTCAATAAAAATGTTTATTTGAAATGCAGAAGTACAATTGCAGTCAGCAGGTTAAACTTTAATAATAATTATTGAATTTTGCTGAATGTAAATGTAATGTAGTACATTTACACTGTATTTTACTTTTTAGTGCAATATGTCCAACTAGAATTAATAGCTGGAGTATTTGAGCGACATAGACTGTCGATAACGGAAAATTGTGTAAATTTAGATCCTAGCGAAATAGAGGACGTTTTATCTGACATTTACTTCGCAGCGTCTAAAGAAACAAATTCGAATCTCGACGTCGATCTCATGACTAAGCTTGCAACGAGTTATATTTTGAATACTTTTGATAAGTATGTTTCTCTGTTTACTTATATTTCAGTATTATACAAAAAATATTTGATCGCTACTTTCATAAATTAGGGTTAACTCATATATAAATTTAATATACATTGCAGGCAATGTACTGGAAACGTTTCAGTATTTTCCGTAAAAGTAGCATTAATATTAATAAGCTCAGGTAGATTGCAAGAAAAGTATGGATACTTTTATCAACAATTGGCCGATCATAACGCTTGCTTATCCCGAGCTAGTTTACATTTGTTATTAACGAATATTTGCAAAGTCACAGAAATGCTTGGTGAAAATGCAACATATGGATATCAAAGTATCCAATCGCATGTTGACAGTTGCTTTTCAAAGGTATAACAACTATTAATTTGATATTTCAATTTAATTGTTATGTATAATCAATTAACTTAATACTTAATAACAGTCTCAGGGTTGCCTTGGAGTAACAGAATCAGAATTTGCCACATGGATTATGCAAGATCCAGCTTTACTCATTTGGATAACAACGTTCAATCGGATTAAGTCTGCCGAAAATAGTCTGTATTATATTAGATTAGAAGTTTTTAGCAGACACTTATTACATAGTCATTCTATATAATTTGCAAAACCTTTTTTTAATTACTTAACTACTTATATTTCAGTTGTACATAATGTCAGGTGCTCTTCTTGTAAGACGATTCCTATACACGGTCCCCGATATTCGTGTTTAAAATGCACGGGATATCATCAATGCCAACAATGTTTTTTATTTGGTAAAATATCGAACAAACATAAGTCCAAACATCCGGTCCGGGAATTTTGCACTAAGGTAATTCATTATCAGTAAAATGTTTGCGGAAATAGATGTAATGAATACTTTCTTTCCAGACATCGAATCGCGAGGTGACCAAACTAATTATCGAATTGATTAGGAATAAACTAAGAATATGTCCTGGCAGGGCCACTACAATGAACGTAGAGGATCAAGTTGTAGATGCAAGATGGTTAGTGAAAAAGAAGACAATATTTGAAATTGCATGTGGTAACATCAAATTTAGCAAAAGATAATCTAAATATCATAACATTGTTTATACATATGTAGTCACGAAGTACCACGTTCGGAATACGCGTCTTTAAGAAGCACAGTCAGAAGAAAAGTCATGAGCGATCCACAAAAAGAATTGCAAAGTATTATTACACATTTAGAGGAAGAAAATAGGCAATTACAGGTCGAATTACTTGACATTCAAGGCACCAAGGCGGAAAGACTTCAACGTCATAGAGCTACTATTGAATCCCAATTGCAACGATTGAAACTATTAAAAGTACGTTTTAATAGTATGATAACATAATATATTACACGTTAAAGTATTTATCACTGCTTTTATCACTGTTTTTATCATTGTATTTCCAGAAATATCTGTTTACTGATGGAACTCAGGGACCTCAAGTTATTAACCGTATGCAAAGCACACCAATGCTTCCCCCATTGTCATCTAGACTCACAGCTTTGCCTTTGGATTTCGAATTAAGTCCTATAATTCGTCAAGAAAACGCGGGGCGACAAATCATTTCGAACGATAAAAATGATTTGTCTCAATCGAGTAATTTTAATCCGACATTATCCGCGGAAAACACAATTATTGAGGAGCATCGGGATGCACTCGTTTGTGTTGGTGAAGCATCAACGAGCTCTGGCTTCGGCAATGCATTAGAACCTTCACGTATAGAATTGAGTACGTGGATTGGAGGTAATTGTAGATAAATTATATCGATATTAATAAATCAAATTGACATAAACATAAAATAATATTTGAGCAATGTCCAAAATAATAGAAAGTATAATCGATATAAACACGTTTAAAACATGTTGCCAGGAAATAAGGAATCAGAGTTAAACCCGCCTGAAAGCGGGTTCTCTCAATGGTTGGGTACGATGGACTCTGGATGTAAAGAGGAAACATACGCTAAAAAACTTGTAACAACTAATGGTTCTGAAAATAATTCTGAATCACCTATGGGTATTCATAGAGATAATACTCCGTCCTCCTTGCAACGGCCCGATAAACATTCACAGCATAGTAGTTTGCAGAATATTCAAGGGGATCTTAATGATATATTAGACAGATTGCAGAATATGGTAGCAGATGATTGTTTACTGGAAGGTCAGTGATCCGACACTTATATAGTAGATAATGCTATGTTTACGTTATGTATTCCAAACTCTTTCGTACCTTGACATTTATTTGCATTTTCAATAAAACACTTGTTACAGAATCTTATATCGCTAATGACAATTGTAAATTAAAACGTGCGACCACAGAGATGGAGGATTTATTAACAGGCCTCATTGAAGGTATGGAATCCCGAAAGAGTAAACTTACTACCATCGTTTGAACATTACTTTTAATATCTTGTCAGGCGCTTTAGACTTTTTTAAATATAATTATACTGCAACAGGAAAGTTAAAAAATGTAATCCAAAGAGAAAACAAATTTATATTGTATGAGAAGAATCAAGGAACAGATCCGTCCATAGAGAAAGGCGCTATAAATCCTGTTTAATTGTAAGTTCGTAATTAAATGTGCAACTCCGAGGATTTTTATAAAAGAATAACGAATATCTAGTAAGATGTCGCGAAGAGAATAGCTCATGATACTCTTTAAAATATCAATTAGAATACTTTATTTCTGATAGTACAAGATTTAAAGCGTTTGTACGACAATAACTGTATTCTGTAATACGTTATAACGTAAGACTTCGTTTCTTGTCGCACTTTAAAAGCAACTTACACATAAAAATAAATGGTATTAGAAATACGTTTCATCAACTCGATGATGAGTAGACTAGATCATGAAATGCCATTTGTGCCAAAAGTAGAAAATTGTACGAAAGCGGTACTCGATGCGCAATTATCTCTGGTACATGAACCAGTGCGAAATAAATATTGTCATACGGTATTACATAACTTTGTCCGCCAGTAACGTGTCCGTCAAATAGGTAATATTTAGTAGCCTCGAAAAATGCGTTTTTTCTGATGGCAGATTTACTGTCCATGCCATCACGCGAATCCCACGATCATGCCATTCTTGTATCATGCGTCTAAAATATATTTGTAGAAAAAATAGCATTTTGTCTTTTATATATATCAACAACTCTGACCTTGGCCATCAAGTTCTAGTTAAATCACACATATCTCTTAAGTGTTAAGAAATCATACATACTGGTTCACAATATCTTTATGTAGAAGAATCGCTGACACTCCTACAATATAATATACGAAACGGGATAACGCCCATTCGTAGACCGAATCCAGTATGCAAGCTCCCAAATGTTTAAATAAATTATTGTAGCGCACAGGGCCTGGTCCATCCAAGGCCGAATAAGACGTCCTAGAAAAAAATTCTGGCCGCCATGCTAGGCTTGATACAATACGCGGTTCTCGTCTCCTAATCTGTGAATATAGTTTTTTTTCAAGTATTCCATAATATAATCATGAGCAGAAAAGATCTCCTTATTGTATACCATGTATATGATGCTAGGATTAAAACTGGATACAACTGCTCGCTGGTATAATTTAGGATATTTTTTGTATGCATCTAAAACTATTTGAACAATTTCCATTCTTGTTTCTTTTACATCTATAATTACTCTTTGCTCGTTTCGTAAACATTCCTCTACAACGTCGTAAAACAGTGCAATTTTTTCACCGTTGGTAAATTTATGTCTGCAATAAAATATAGAACAGTTTTCTGGATGTGAATAGCTCACTTGATTAAATTATGTAAGGAATATTTTTAAAAAGTTGTACCGAAGTGGATGATTATAAGATATATCTAAATCTTTCAGTTGATCCCAAGTCATATCTTTAACAACTCCCATTAGACCAGTAAGTCTTTCGACTGTTGAATCGTGGAATACTATAGGAATGTTATCTTTTGTTAGAGATAGGTCGAATTCAACTGCACTGCAGCCTCTTTCTTTGCTCTAGAAAACATTTTGATGGTCAGTAACATAACTAAATATTTTCTCCTTATATTTCGACTTAAAGAAATTATTGAATAACTTCTTTTAACAGATGTGAAAAAAATGTGTTTAGAATTTCCATGAAACTGCAATGCTTTGAATTTAATGCACCAACATTATCTATTAGTAGTATCAATGTTATTAGCTAAAAACTTTTGAACTCTCAAAGTTTATAATTCTACGTTATTAGTAGCTTTGAAAACAGCTGTAGTAATTAAGTATAAAATTTTACATTACGAAAGGCAGATAAGCTGTTTTCAGGATAATCGTATCCTCCACCACGATGAGCCACCACTCGCATGCAATATTCTTCGCCATTGCCATGTTCCTCAGACATGGTATTGTCTTTCCTCAAAACAAATGGATCTATTCCCAGTATCTCCTTTACAGTATTTTTGTGCGGGGGTGGAACTCTTGCCAATTTTAATGCTACAGCAATAACCAGTGTACCCCAGATAACCCATGGTACGCAAAAGTAATAGAAAACGCTCACAAAAACAATCCAGGTAGTTTGCAAAAATATCCACAGTAAAGCACTGTTCAAGATTAGTTCTACTATCCCATGCATCTTGGTCAAGGATTTTTAGTTATGTTAACGGTTTTATACAAGACAAATTACGAGCGTTATTAATTCTATCAGTAGGACATCGGCTACGACTTAAAACGCACGAAGCTTGCAGTATTACTTCGATGTATTATTAGGCATATTCTTCTCGACGTCCTTCGTGCTTGATAAGTAATATTTTTATTTCATATCGTGCGCTCGTACTCTGATAAGTACAGTCAATGCGACTGTTACTCATTATTATATTATCTCCCTGCAAGTAACAAGATAGATACTTTTTTTTAGTATTACAGTGCGAGTTTCTGCAATTAACGAATTAGATTGTTATAGTTGAAGAGGAGAATTAAGAAAAGATAGAAGACAATTATAGTTGAATACCCTCTTACGCTGCTTCAGTTAATTATCTTACCCTGTGTTGCGCCTTATTTTACAGAAAATCGTACATCAATATCAACTTATTGCTTAAACGTTACAATCCCACTTTAAATCATGTTTTAGTTAGTGTGACAAATGTCAAGAAAGCCGAGATATCGGGTGTCAACTTAGCGTTTAGGTGTACGCCATGTAGTATACGATTTTGAGAGGGTAAAAAAGCAATGAGATAATGGTCAGTAATCGATTTTTATATTTCAAGTAAATAGAGATGTCAATTTTAATGCAAATATACCATTTCTAAGTGCTAAAAATGTATTTTGCTAAACAAGCTATCGAAAATAAACAACTACAACCGATCTAAGTGCAATTTTTATTTTGTACCGAATTTTGACACAAGGAGAGGCGATTGAAATATTCGAGCATCGGTGAATATAAACCAAAGACAAAGAATGGCAGACTCCGTAGACTTCCTAACGAAATATCATAATATATCAAACAAGCTTAAAAAGTATTTACTCAACTTTTTATTACATTAATCAACACTAACATGAATGTTCTTATTTCTTAGTTTAATCTTTTACAAGGACTTTTATTTCAGACGTTTCCTGAGAAAGCCGAATGTGACAGAAGCGAGCGATCAGTTCAGTAAGTTATTACATCAATAAATAAACGTAATTTAAAATCACCTGTTTACAATTCATATCTTCTCTACATAGATATTATATACATAAATATATGAACGTTATTTCTCACGATTTTCTTCAAGACGCTTTAGCTACAGAATGTGAGCAAAAAGAATTATGGCAATATGCTGGACTGTGCTCCTTAGCAGCAGCTAGGTGTCAAGGTACATTAGAGAATGCCTCTTCAGAATTAAATTTCTTAATAAAAGCAGGAAGAGAATTTTTGGTTGCTGAGAAAAAGGACAATGACATTGGTTGTCCTTCCTTGGGCCAGGAAAATATGCAGGTAAATTATATATACTACTGTTGTATAACATAATATTATTGATGTACAAATATTTAAATATCACTACTATCTTTGTTAGGCAGCTGTCAGTTGCTTTGGTCATTCCTTGATAAGATGTAACAATCAACCACTATTCAATGCAATATCTGCTGGATTAACTTTGGAACTAGCACTAGCTTTAGGTCCAAATCCAGCTGGTATGCAGCAATTACGTAAATCAATTGATAGCTTTCCTACCCCTAAGGCTATCAGTACTCTAATTTCTTATCACATTACACAAGGTAAGTGTTCTTAGTTAATCTCTATAAAAGAACCGTGTATAATTTCTCTGCTTATATATTATTAGGTGACTATGTATCTGCATTACAAATTCTCTCTGAAATTCTTGAATTCGTTGAGGCCTCTGTTATGGCAGGCGCAGTAGGCTATTATAATGAAATTCTGCATAGGTACTTTTATTAATGTTATTAACTCTTATATAGTATCTTGTTTTATGATGGCAGATGTTTTCAATTAATAAATTACATTCAAATTTAGATACGAAGTGACCAGAGTGCTACTACTCCTTATACTTCAACCATCTCCTCAGAGGCTTGCTCCATCTCTAACACAAGTTCTAGAAAAATATGCATGGATAGAAGACACATCGCATAATGGTAACTACATTTACATTATTTAATTTCTGGTAAGCAATGCATATTATATGGCTAATTTAATCTGTAATAGGTGTTAACATGAGTGAAGATGAACTATTATTGATGCAGTCTTTGGTATTGGCATGTCAATCCCACAATTACCAAGCACTATTAGAACTGGAAGGTGAACTGTGGCTGTACTTTGATGCAGAACAAAAGGAATTACTACACAAACTAATACAAGTACAAATACCTCACTGAATATACAAATTTGATCTGTATATAAATCTGTACAAATAAATGATTTAATTTCGATATTTCAATGTTTCCATTCATTTACATAATTTCACACATTATATCCTAATTTTTGCAGTTTCCCAAGACATCTTTCTTTTCCCATCTCATCTCAAGTTTGTGACACTCTGGCATTTTTGTCATAAGTATAACTTATTCCAAGGCAAATTGCTTAACTAACATTTGAATGAGTCAATCCTCGGTAACGTAAACGGTGTTGCAAGCGACGTGTACCGAAATACTCGTCACAAGCGCGGCAGTGTTTCTGTGAAAGGAAGAACTTGTTGCAACAGAAAGCAAGGACTCGAGACTAAAGACGCGAGAGAGTTAGAGTGTGTGCGTGCATCTACACCCGTAGATGCATGATGTGTTCGGTATAAAGAAAGGAAGAGGGGATGATGTCCCGCGTTCCAGGAGTATACTAAACTCTACTTTCCTATACCAGAAGACGATTCAAGCATCCAAGTATTTCAGAACGAGTCAGTGATTACGCGGACGCGTCCTCGAATCCTTCTACTTAGGCCTAACGTATTCGCCAACGCACGGCTTCGCGCTTTCAAGGTAAAATTTTATTGCTTTCAAAGCTGTACTAATACGCGTTTTTGCGATATTATTTTCTTGAATATTCATAATCAGGATATTATATAGTATTGCAATTAAATTAATGTTTAATTCTTACGCAAGGGAGACGTCTGAACTTTGTATTCCTTGGTTGTAAAAACTGAAAAAGAAAAAGACAGAATGCATAGCATTTTTGTAAATTATTTTCGCATGAATTACAACTTTAATTTTAAAACTTTTGAGAAGTTAATGCTCAACCACGAAACATTTATCACATTCGGCTTTAAATTACATTGTTGTAAACAATAAGGTAGAACAAATGTTTAACTCCGAATGGAGACGCGCATTCCGATATGCGAAGAAACACAAAGAGTTTGATTTGTGAATTTACTTCAAAACAATGGAACGTTTAAAGTTAACTGAATAGTTTAATTCTTTATTTTTAAGATCATATACGTAGAAATCGAAATTTGTTATAAAATATTATTTATGTTAAAAGCAAATAGCAATTGTCCAGATATACACGAATTATCGTAAGTCTTCCGTAATACTCATCAGGTGTCCTGTGAACTTTCGGTACCGTTATATCTAACAACGTAACTGTCGCCTTTAAGACAATTACATTTATTTTGTAGATCTTATCTCTATCTTTCGAAATCCTTCATTTGCAGTCTATGTAATGTCAACTATATCATCCTGGCCATTAATGTTAAAAGAATCCTAATTACACCTGCATTTGGTAAAATATCCTTAAGTTCTTACTATCGCTCAAATACAATCTAACTAAACTTTTAATTATTTTAACATTATTTTGTGAAAGGTTTCCTGCATTATAATAAAAAGTCTTGTTCCAGTATCAAATGACAAATACAATTACAAATCGAACGATTTACCACGTGTTTTATTGACCTTGAACTCCGCTTGGTACTTGCTAGGTGAATGTCCGGGACACCTGTGCATCTCGGCATGCACCCGACGCTTCATTCAAACTCACGTTAAACTGTTCATTAGCTGCGTTTTTTATTCTTGTCGGCTGGCTGTTCTTTAAAATACCGTAAAGTTTCACTTTAAACGGTAATCACTGTGTCCACGGTACATTAATGAATTCTATATTACGCACATGAATTTCAAGGACCACAATCACATTGAATATCTGTTTTAATGCTGCAAGTTATCAAGGATATTAAAGATGAACTGGATGTGATATGCAATGAAATAATAAATGTAATTAAATCTCCTGATTCTGCAGGACAAGAAAATTATTTGGCACTTAATAGCATTAGAAAATGTTAATAATTGGTAATTTACTGATATTTTATTTTTCACGATTATTTAAAATTGAATTATATTTTTTTAATCGTTAGAAAGATGAACAAGGATTGGAGGACGATATTCGTGACCGGAGGTGCCGGTTACATTGGAAGTCATTGCATCGTGGAACTTCTGGAGAGCGGTTACGAGGTGGTTGCGATAGACAATTTCGCAAATAGCGTTACCGAGGACACTGGCGAATCCGCTGCTCTTAATCGCGTGGAGCAAATTACTGGGAAAAAAGTCAAGTTTTACAATTGCGATCTTATTGACAGAGACAAACTGGAGACGATATTTAACAAGGTAAAAATAAATCGGTAATACTATTCAATTATCGTTCCTTGGTACAACCCGTAATTGTATTCAGACATTTCCAAAGGATGTAAATCAATCCACTTTTTTCTGTATTAAATTAAATATTAATGCTCTACATCGTAAAAGGAAAGGCTTGTAAGCATAGATTAAATGGATTTTTGTTTTTTGCTATTCCAGAATAAAATAGATGTATTATGTTGAATTAAGAGGCATCGCGTCTGTTTTTATTTCAGCATAAGATAGATTGTGTGATACACTTTGCCGCGATAAAGGCGGTCGGAGAATCGATGCAGGTTCCTCTTCATTACTATCGGAATAACATTATCGGTGCCATTAATTTACTAGAGGTATAATTTGTATATTAATGTTATATCCATTTTAATGTGGTTGTCAATGTGTTAGAGTAAGTTTCTAACTTGTAGGTAATGAAAGCTGCCGGATGCTTTCAACTAGTTTTCAGCAGTTCTTGTACAGTATACGGAGAACCAAATGAACTTCCCATTACGGAAAACCATCCCACTGGCAACATTACAAACGTATATGGGAGAACCAAATATTTTATTGAAGAAATGCTCAAAGATATATCAAGAGCGGAGAAAGTGAGTGCTTGCGCACGGATTATTATTTTTTTTAAAGCTTCAAGCTTCTGAGTAAAATATTGATAAAACCACTTTCTACAACAGAGTTGGAATATAATTTCTCTAAGGTACTTTAATCCAGTGGGTGCTCATTCGAGTGGCTTGATAGGAGAAGATCCGACGAAGCCATTTACAAATTTAATGCCTTACATCGCGCAAGTTGCTCTTAGGCATAAATCTGAGCTTGTAATATTTGGTGGTGATTATCCTACCAAAGACGGCACAGGTAATGCCATCGAATTTGATCAAATATGAACTCATTTATTTCTCATTTCCGAACATCATTTTTTGTATATGAAGTATATTAGACTTTCTAAAGTTGATGAGATACACAGTGTGTTACTAATTATCTTTTATTTGTAGGTATACGTGATTATATTCACGTGATGGATTTGGCGGCAGGACACGTAGCAGCTTTAAATGCATTACATAGACAGCATACGAGGCTAAGAATTTACAATCTCGGCACTGGTAAAGGTGTGTCTGTTCTCGAGTTAATACAAACTTTTACGAAGGTAACAGGAACAACAGTACCGTACGTTATAAAAGAGAGGAGGGAGGGTGATATTGTGTCGATGTACGCTAACACAGACTTAGCAGAGAAAGAATTAGGGTGGAGGACGAAATACGACGTGGAACAAATGTGTAAGTGTATAACGAGAACTTTTATTAAACATGAACGTATCTCTAATCAACAATTGCAATCTAGGCGAAGATTTCTGGAGGTGGCAAAAGATGAATCCACACGGTTATCGTAGTCCGATTAAAAATGGCATTACTGAACACGTAAATGGTACTTCCTAATAATGCGAATCGATTATCATTCAATTTAATTGATAATTTATAGGAAAATAATATTCTGAGTTCGTACTGTGTGATCTCGATTCGTTTCAATGTCGCGCGTAAAAGAAGAATGAGGAAGAAAGTGAACTGATGTCATAACAATTTTTATAAGATTTTCAATATGATGTAAACATAGCATATACTCAATTCCTATAATAAATTGTAACATTTTTTGATATTCGGACATTTTAATTTGTTAATAATCAACGTTTGTGTCTATTATCACTATCATCAGCTTGTTTTACCTCATCTACGATCGTATATAATGGCAAATGTTGGAACTTTAAGACCTCAAGGCCCCAGCTTGTCCACCCTGGCAATAAGTATCTTGCAAATATTTCCAAACACTTTGGTTCACTCGGAAGATATTCTTTTATCAGTTCTGAAATTATGGTAGATTTTTTTACATCGTGTAATTTCCGCGAACTTTTTATATTCGTCGTATTACTGTTAATAAATGATTTACCGGTAAGCGGGGGTTTGTGAGAATGCACCGCGCTAGGTATGCTTATCAATAATTTTCCGTCGGGAATATCTAACTTATTATCATTTACTACAGAGCCCAATATTAATAATTCATAGGGTTGTTTTCCAGGTGCCAAATTGAAATTGCATACGGTATTTCCAGTCTGAGTGACCTTAAAGATAATTTAAAATTGTGTTTTTCTTCGTTATGTCATGAATGTGTATTGTTGTGTAAACGCAACTTACTTTGACCCAATACCATTTTGCTCTATATGTAATACCCCATGATGGAAACATTTCATTAAAAATACTATTTAGATGGCTTGGAGCATTCGTGCACCATATTCCTACCAGACCATTGGAACTTAATAATTTTCCAATTGGTATTTTGACTAGTTCTTCATTGTACATCATTTTATAACTATTTAACAAATTTGTACAATATGCTATATATCATATTGAAAAACTAGAATTACTTAATGACTAGATTAATATTGAACCATACAAGATCACCTAGCTTCTACATATTTGGTTTTCTTCCTTCTAATCGACTTGTTCCACCAAGGTGGATCCAACAGTATAAAATCATACTGATTATTTAGTTCCATCTTTTTCGCGATATCCCGTACATCGTAACAATAAAAATTACATCTTTTAGGAAAAACATATTTTTTGAATCGCATTTCGGAAATAACAGCTATGTCTGTATCATTGCACCCATAAAAGTTGTCCTCCTCGTTATGAAACGTATCCTGATAAAACTGTTGCGAGACTAATCGTGCATTTTCGTTATTATCCAGCTTAACATTAGCAGAAAATAAACCTTCGTTTTTTGCCCTACTGACCATGTTGTCGAACGACTGTTTTATATGATTTATCTATGAAGTAAATTACAGTAATTTTTCAATACTTTAACAATAACGTTATTATAACGAAATAGTTAATTATTAATAAATAATACTATTCCTATCTTACATTTAATTCAGAGGATGTCGCGGAATTTTGGTATTTTATTAAAATAACTTATACGTAGTTAATGAGTTCTGAATTCGCTTTAAAAAATTTTAATGTCGAGAGGTTATGCTTCATCTTTTATTATGCACTAATTAAACATTTTTAGTGACTTGTTGTATCGGAGGAAATTTTTTAATTTACGTTACATAATTCTATCTGTAGAAAATGCATTCGATAAATGTTAACATACCTCTGTTAAGTCATCTTGTTGAAGAACCTTCGATCGTTTCCTCTTTCTACTTTTACTTTTAACATTAATTCCTTCATTTTGCTCTGTCTGAATAATTTGATTTTGCCGCAAGTATTGTGAGTTGATTTCGAAGAGCATTTTATTAAACGTCAAAGTACAAAATGAATCCTCGTCTTTAACAATTTTGTAAATGTCATTCAGATATTGCAAATGAGAAATTATCCATCCTTCTTTGCATGTCAGAAGCAAGCTCATCAGTAATCACGCGATTTACTAAGCTCGTTTCCACGCCCAATTATTTCTTTTTAAACAATGCAATAAATTACTGTTTTTTACATGAGGTAATTAAATCCGCTCAAAATGTTTAGCTTAATAAGTTTCAGAAAGTAAATGTTGCCATAGTAACGCGTTGGAGGAGTATTCCAAAGTAAAATGGCGACCGTGTCGATGGGTGGTTAAACTAGTTTCCGTGATTGACTTTTCTGCATTTTTACGCAAATATTGTACATAACGATGATATAATTAAGTGAAAAATAATTGAATTGCTTGCTTAATTTATCCCAGGGTCTTAAGAATTAAAAAAATGAGGATCGCGGTGGAAGGTTGCGCCCATGGCGAATTAGATATTATATACGAAACCGTAAATCAAATGGAAAAACGTGATGGGAAGAAAGTAGATCTGCTAATTTGTTGTGGAGATTTTCAATCGACGAGAAATCTTACTGATCTCAATTGTATGGCTGTACCTGATAAATATAAGGATATATGTACATTCTACAAGTAAGCTATTTACAAACACAAACTTTCGACGCATTAATATACTTCAATGTTTACGCCGAAATCATACAATTCCGTTAATTCTAAATAAATTCGCATTTTATCCCTGTACTTTAATATGAATTGCGCGACATGTAACTAAACAATGTTCATAAAAGTGTAGTACTAAACAATTTATATACAAGACCACGAATTCAATAAGTATAATATGTTTGTTTATAATATACTCATAAAAGTTTGCCAGAAAGTTCATCAGGATGTTTAATCTCTATGTAATTTATAATAATTGCTAGCAATAATAATCTGTTATCCTAGTATGAGAAAGTAAAAGTTAAAATATTAATTGATACAAAGGAGTGGAATTTAATGAGCATATTAAATATGATATTATAGATATTATTCTGGTGAAAAAGTTGCACCAGTTTTAACCATTTTTATTGGGGGAAATCATGAAGCTTCAAATTACCTTCAAGAATTACCATATGGTGGGTGGGTGGCCCCAAATATTTATTACCTTGGCTATGCCAGTGTAATAAATATAGGTGGTATTAGAATTGCCGGTATATCAGGCATTTATAAAAGTCAACATTGGATGCAAGGACATCATGAAAAACCACCCTATACAGGGAATACAATTCGAAGCGTGTATCATATTAGAAACTTAGAAATATTTAGGCTAAAGCAGGTAAACACAATTTGCAAATTTTGCTTTTATTAAGAGTGGTTGATTCTTAGCTCTCACTGAATAGAAATATATTAAAATACTTATATCTATCATTCTGCAAATATTGCCCAATCAATTTGTTCAATATTGAATGTAACATTTTTAGCTAACTGGTAATATAGATATTTTCTTATCTCACGATTGGCCAGCAGGAGTAACTAAATATGGTGATGTAAATATTTTGTTAAAAAACAAACCTTTCTTCAAGTAAGCTTTCCCAAATTTTCTATTGTTTCACACATGATTTAAATCATGCTGTTAACTCTTCATTGCTTTAATTGTTAATAGCATCACACTGAAACTATTGGATTAAAATTTCAGAAATGATATTGAAAATAATATGCTTGGTAGTCCACCTTGCATGGAACTTTTAGAATATCATCACCCTTCGTATTGGTTTTCCGCGCACTTACATTGCAAATTCGCGGCACTCGTTCCAGAAAAAGATGGAACGAGAGTGACGAAGTTCTTAGCTTTAGACAAATGTCTTCCTAAGCGAAAGTTTCTGCAGATTCTCGAAATCGAACATGATCAGAATATACCATTGAACCTCCATTACGATTTGGAGTGGCTATCAATATTATACTTGACAAATCATTTATTAAGTGTTAAATCGGGAATTCACTATATGCCTGGACAATGTGGCAATAGTAGGTGGATATTTACGCCAAGCGTCGAAGAAAAGGCAAAAGTACTCAAGAAGTTCAATTGCGATTTACAAATCCCATTAAATTTTACACAAACTGCAAAACCATATAATCCAGACGCAATTGACGTTTTGTATGAATCGGCCCAATTAGTAATTAATAATCAAACAACCCAATTTTGCAATACTTTGGGTATTGATGATCCGTCCGTTTTGTTCCAATTATTAACAAACAAGGACGGTAAAACGAACGAAACGTCTATTGAGTCATTCGATTGTATACCTGATTTCAATGAAACGTCGTTTTCGTACGACGATACATTAAATTCAACTTTCAATGAAAGTGCGACAGGTGATTCTCTTAATACAACATCACTGTCGAACTTATCACCTAAGAGTAGTGGTGATGAACATGATACAGAAAATAATAGTAAAGAAGTCGCAGATGGAGCTCTTAATAACTTAACATCTACAAATAACTTGAATTCTATGGAAGGTGGTAAGATATTGACTATATTTAATTCACTTATCGGAAATGCATTAATAATATATACCCGAATTAAATTTATTTCGATTTTTGCATTTCAGACAGTGATTGTTTAATACAGATAGAACCAAACTGTAAGAAGTTTAAACGGCGGAATTATTCTATATATTCCAATACATTTTAGTAGGACAAATGTGTAAATAAATGAAATGGGCATGTTTTATTTTTGGATGAAAATAGTAATGCATACCATTGCGTATTTCAAACGTTGCTGATTGTTAATTAATTGGCAAATAGCAATATTAATAACTTTAAGGAACTCTTTCTTATCTTATACTTTAGAGAGCAGTCTTTTAATAAACAAAAAATTAATGATTCATGCGTTGCTTGGCATTTTTATCCTTCATTGTATCCATTTTAAATATAACTGATACGATCGTGCAATACTTTACGGTAGACAATTGCGATCTCATTAACTTAATTAACCCTTAGCGAACGAATGCCGCCATACTCGCGACATTATAAATATTCTAAAAAAATCGAATGACGCCATACAGGCGGCATGACGTGATATTTCAAGAAATCTGCTAGGTTCGGCGGTCGTTCCAAAAGTAAAAGGGCCACAAATTTCTCCTATTATTCTCAATTGTTATTTCCTATTATCTCATATTGTTTCCTAAGAAAATCTTTAAAATGGTGGAGACAGACGTTCTTCTTAATAAAGCAATTAATTTGTTAAAAATCCGTCGATCTACTGGTCATCGTTCTAGAAAAATGCGCTCGTTTCTTAAGGGTTAATATATTATCTAATAAATTATAAAATTAATATCTTAATGAAGAGCGCAGCTGCAGGCATGGCAACGTTTCTTTCTTGATTCTGCAGTTGTTTATTAGTCCATTTTTCATAAAATCTCTATGATTAATGGATATTATCCTAAATCTATGTGAGTCATTTAGTTAAAAACTTATTTTAACATCGCATTAATATATATTTTGAACCTTTGAAAATATTCGGACATTAAGTACTATTTGATCTTCCTTGTTCAAGAAAAACAATTACCGGTCCCCAAAATTTGCTTTTAGAGGATCTATTAAATCTTGGTAAATGTTGCCGTTAAAATGTGGTATACGAACTAAAGTTCATATTTAACGTTTAAATAGCAATTGCAAATGTATAAACAAATTCTATGAACAATAGTGCTCTACGTTATGACGCCGCCTATCTTTGTCTTACTATTAACGCGATTATTTCAGTGACATAGAAGCTGACATTTTCTGATTACAACTAAAACGTATTACTAATTATACCCGAAACTGTAATTATTCATAACTATTAAAAATATAATTACGCGATTGCAGTTGTGGGGACTTACGTAAACGAACTTGGATGACAAGTAAGGTTAGGGCAGGCTGTGGATGAACGACGCGGCCATACTGACAGCGTCGTTTTCACTCTCTCGCACAGCTGCGAGCTGAGTTACAAAAAATTGTAAATCCAATGTGGCGATGGACGTAAACATCTAACGATTTGCCCCTGAACCACATTGTTCTATAATAAATTCTAAATATGGACAAGCTTACAATTATTTCGGGGACGCTATTTCTCGCCGCAGATATTTTTGCCATCGTCAGCCTTGCTATGCCTGATTGGATCATTACTGACGTTGGTGGTAAGTGATTGCTTATTGTTTTACTTCTGTTTTCCATTTTTCGAGCAAGTCTTTTAGCAATGCAGATTCACTAAATGGTTAAAAAATTAATACTATATCTCATAGATATATTTGATCGGTTTGTTTTTTAAGTTTGAGGTTTGTGGCTAATCTGCTATTACAATGTCCAAGTAATCACAAATTGTAGTATTAATTTACTGTTTACTATTATATTATAATATATGTATAGTCATATATAAGGCTAACAGTTGCTTAGGATGTATATTTAAACATGCGCATTGAAAATTCGCGATAAAAAGAAAATCTGATACACATAGGTGACACCAGATTAGGATTGATGTGGTCATGTATGACTTTATACAATAGACCTCAAGTATGTTATACCCCAGATTTACAACCTGAATGGTTAGTGGCCCTTGTTTGCATTTTTGTCGGATGCATTCTAATAACAGCCACTATAATATTATTAGTTAGTTCTCATTGGGATCGCAATGTGATTCCATATGCGAGATGGGTAGGATTCACTGCAAGTGAGTATTTAAGTGAATTAAAGAATAACCTGATTATAATTGAGTAATAGGAATCACTAGTTTAACATGGTTCACATATCTGTTCAAAGAACTACATTAATTCTAATTACACAAATAAAAAATATTAATGATTATAGATACAGTGATTAAGTTAATTACTTTGTAGAATACATTTACGAATAATATATGGTACTTATACAACGCGTTTCATAAATTGCGGCAATCCTCATATAACGCGTCACCTTAACAATGCGATTTCGATATAATGCGGCTATGTAATTTGAATCTCGCATAACGCGACCTTTCTCTGAAATCTAACTTCCACATTATATAAGGGTTACCTGTATTTTAATTCAGAATCATGTTAGACGAGGGATTTCTGTATTGACGACGAGAAATTGCAGTGAAAAAATGAAATTTCAGTGGTGCTATTTTGCCAAGCGGCAGTTATATTCCCAATGGGATTTCATATCGATGAAATCGGTGGACAACCGTATCAATTACCGGGCTCCCATCAAGTCGGCATTTCCTATATATTATTTGTTTTGGCATTATGGATTACGGTGATATCCGAGTTGTTCGCGGGCAAAGTTTGTTTGCCGCATTTTTAGCATCCCTCAGGAGCGATCGCTGACTGGATTTTTTGTATACTCTTGTTTCTAATGTGTAGTATCATGTATTTTGGTAGGGATTACTATACAAAATTTCATGACATTTTATTGTATTAGGTTTGGTATGTGTGTAACTCTATTCAATTTCAGGAAGATTGTTAATTGATGTATACACATTTTTATATGTTACTTTACTACTGCCGATAACAATGTATGTAAATATTTGAATTGAATGAGTGAATGATTCCAATGAGTAGAGATATAGGTTGATTTCACAAATCTAGTGTTATAAAGCAGGTATTCTTTAAGGTTTTTTAACACGTCGAACGCGTGTTAAAGCCGGTGATCGGCGATGCCAAAATTACTAAAGCTCGAATCAAATATATCGCCAATAATCGTAAAATTGTCAATATTTTTAATGGTACGATAACAATGTAAAGTAACTAATGTATCGTAGAGCGCCTAAACAGTTTTATTTTTAAACGTTATATATGCTTTACGGACGCATATCGCGAAGTATCGTATAACACGGATTTCGACGCGGCGCTCAACGTGTTAAGGTAGAGCATAATAGTATTCTCATGGTAGGCAATCCACGATTTTATAGAGGATATGGAGATAGTTATTTGAATGAATAAATATCCCGCATTAAACGATATTTTAAGATTTCCATAACATATATACATACTTTTATTAATGTCTATAAACTTTAGGTATTTATTTACAATTCCATAGGAAGTAAATTGAGAAGTATTACTCTGCATTTCATTGCATAAATTACATCTGTAAAATCTTTATACTTAGAATAGTTTTTCTTACTCTTTATCTACACTATGGACATTACATTGAATAATAAATGTAAATAATATATGGTTAAGGAAGTCTTGCAACGAGATTCCATAACTTTGCTGTATTTTACCAAAACTAGCATAGTTGGTTATAACAATAAGTATGTTTCCTTAAATCTTGGAAATTTTAGGCATTTAGAATAGCTTATATAAAGATTTGAAAACGGAGAATAGGAACAGTAAAGTTACAAAATCGTAGTTTGCAATGACTTGAATCAAGGCAATTGAATTAACGTGTAGAACAAGGTTCTTTCAAATAAACGATAATTTGTATCATTTTACCACGCATTTCAATCAAAGAACACCATCCCTTCAATAATTCCAATAAATCATTAGCAGTCCATTATTAACAAATTCAAAACAAAACCCATCAAATTTGTTAGCAGCCCTTAAAAGTCTAAGAAAATTCTCACACATTTACATATACAGGAAACACATAAAAACTAATGTCGTGGCATAAAGGAAACCAACTGGAAGTTTTAAAAACTGTTGTCTTTTAAATAACATATTTCAAACATAACTGAGGATATAAAGATGACATGTCTAATATAGATTTGTACACAAATTTTGTGTCCTTTATACACAATTTCCCTGAACATCGATGTTAGTTCCCCTGCTTGCCAATGATTTCTATTTTATTATTATCAATAAAGTTTATATGTATTTATTAATTTTCAACCAATATTTTCGTATACATATATAGTTTGGAACAATAACACTGGAAATAAGAACAAAGAAATACAACTATAACAACAAGAACAACAACGCAATGTTATGAAGTTAATCAATTTTTGGTCTTTATAGAACAAAGAAAATTATTCAGAAATTATCGGCAAGTTGGAAAGTGCTATATTTTAATTCTAGTACGCAGAACGGTTATATACAAAAATAACCCAAGAATATAAGAAATCCTTTCTCTTCGGAATACATATATATGTATATATATATAAAATCTGCATTTCATAGAAATTTTGTCATTAGGTAGAAAAACTGTCTCCTCTACATGTTCGTTTCGTTTCCCATTTCTACAGAATATCGCGTAATAAAAGTTTGCCATTCATTGAAATCTTCGTTCATACACTGGTATATCAATTGTGTACTAAATGAGAGAAGATATGTACAAGAAATTTGTGTATATTAATATCTCATAGAATGTAATGCATCAAGCGTCTAATACGTATATAACGTCGATAGAATTATTAATGGATGCCAAAATCAGAATTCTTACTCTCTTTCTTATGTAACTTTAACTCTCAACTATCTTCTTTTTTTTATTCCTTGTACCAAGAGAACACTATGTGCAAAACTTGTAACAACGATTCTTAGTACAAATATTTGATGGAAGTACAGTTTGTTAAAAAGGAAGCAATTATCTATTCTTTCGTGACATCAGATAATAAACAATCTCTTTGTATTTAGTTATAAATATGAACAATAATCACGAAACGATAAAAGCTATCTTCGCCATATTCTCTCTATTTCTGTTTCTGTTCTTTTGGAGTGGGAAAGTTCGAGAATATGTTAATCTATCGGTTATAACTATATATCTATATGCATATATCTTTAGCGTAATTTAGCGCTACTGGACTGATTATTTCCGATAGTGTCACACCTTCGGTAATACAATAGATACGGAACTCTTGGCGGAGCAGGCTTTAGTACTGTACTTTCTGAAACACCTTTTAGCGAACTATCATCATACCTGACCCAACCGCCGTATCCCACGTGGAATGCGTCGGTGACATAATGACCCTTTGTTGCTTCTTTCCCATCATGATAAGTGACGGCAAACAATTTATAGTGCTTCTGCTTCGGGTTCAATTTCTTGACAGCATTTGGCGACAAAAATTCTGTAAAAAGTATCATTACCCATGGAATATTTATAAGAAATTGCAGATTCTCGTTGTTATTATTCATTACAAACTAAATATATGCTTTTTGTGCATCAATGATACTTACTGCAATCTAGTTTAAGATCAATGGGAAATTCGACAGTCTTTAAAATTTTCGAGCAGCCATCGAGCTTATAATCGAACCATTTTAAATGCAAAATAAGAATTACAGGCAATTCCTCTAAGGTAACTTGTTTCCATGCTTCGATTTGTTGTTTCGTTTTGCTACAAGTCATCCCTTCCAATTGGTCCTTCCCAACGAGAATATCGAGCGCAGTTTTTACGGATTCTGCTTTCTGGAATTATGATAGAATAAAGCGTTACTTAAGCGGGCAAAAGTATTAATTACGAAACAGTTCCACTTGATATCTTATTCGACGTACTTCGATGTCAAGTTGTAACGTAAAGAATGGCTGTACGTTGTCGGTCGGCTGTTCTCCTGCCCGTGAAACTCTTGATCTTAGTTGTCCACGGAAAATATCGGACAGGGGTGTTCTTTCGAATTCTGTGCATCTTGTAATTGATCCCTTATTTTTTGGACCCATTACCTTTACAAAACGATATTGAAACGAATATAATTTCATGTACATTATTTAATTCCTATACAATAATTATCTTACTTTCCATTCTTCTTCCCCCTGAGTAAAGTTTATGTTAGGTTCAACCTTAGTTGGTACGTTTTGGTCACTACTCACCAATTTAATGAGCTGGAATAAAGAATTGATCATCCTTACATTGCAGGAATTGAATCCGCCTTATATGAAGTAATAAGTATATATTCGCACCTCAAGCATTTCGTCGTTTAGACCATTTAGAAGGCACGATAAGAATTCCTCTGCATCTTCTTGTCGTCCTTCTACAGAAAAGACACCGGCGGCTGATGTATTTTTTAACATAGTGTATACATAGGAAGGTTCAAAGGCCACACCACTTTGTATGTCTACAACAGCGTCTTCCCCGCGTTTATTTGCCCTGTCTTTTCGAGCCAAACGCGCTCCATCCGATAAAGGCTTAAATTCGTGTACAAATTTTATCCTATTTTAAAATGTTAATTATTAAATGAATGCTCAAATGATTTAATATACAAATGGATACGGAAAATATGTCTTACATGTTATCAATGAGTGGAGTGGAAGAATTTTTACCAGGATTTTTTGAGTGTGGTAAAGCCATGAGTAAATTGTAAAATGGTGGACAAGCAAGTAATGCTTGTAGTATACTATTAATATAACAATAATTGCTACGATTTGTTAACCCACGTGGTAATAAACTAACGGTTTGCTTATCCATTTGATAATTCAACAGAAATTCTGGAATAAGTAATAAAAAAATGATTTTGCGTCAAACACGAGTTTATAGAATAAGATCGTTTATCATAAAATAAAATGCTCACCGCCCATCCGATAGGCCACGGGATCGTCGTATCGATTCTGTAATGCATCAGTGTGCATGGTTTTATAATCAGCGACAGTATTTTGCGGAGTGGAGACATTTTCGTTATTGAATCCTGGAATTCCAGAACGTTGATCTTTTTGCGACACTGATATTTTTGGAAATGCACTGTTTTCGGTAACTGGGGTAACGGGCAAGGGATTAATTCGCGCCATAGGTTTATAACTGGATGGTGTTAATTGTGCATCAGAACTGCCTTTCTTTAAAATACTAGCCCAAGATATGTTAGACGGACTCGCAGAAGACGTTGATACAGCTACTGGTGTACTTGGAGCAATGGACGAGTTATTTGGTGCTTTAATAATGCTTTCATTCTGTACATCTTTATCAGCAGTGATCTCTTCATTTTGTGCTTCATTCTCGCTGCCCTTCGTGACGGGTTTCGATAATGTTTTAACGACTGTAGTCTTAATACTAGATACAGTTTCGTTCTTGAATTCTTTGTCGGTCTCGCCATTCTGCTTCACTTCGATGCTACTGTTAATATTTACGCATGGGACGTCATTTTGTTCGGTTCCATTGCAATTTTCGTTTACAGTGGACACGATGTTGTGCTCTATCTTTACGTTAACTGGAGGTACTTTTCCGTTATTATTAGAATTCTTTCTATTAACAGTATTTTCGTCTGTATTATCGGCACATGGTTCTAGCTTACTGTTATTCACTGTTATCACAGTGGTGACAATGTTGGTCTGTGATGAGTTATTATCTTCCTCGTTTATTTGATGATACGGTTGTTTAACAGGGGTATAAGTATTCTGTACGCGCGTTTTATCATGCGATTTCGTGGTTGGTATTTTCGTGCATTCTTGGGTGGGTTGAGGAATCACGGATGGCGATTGTCGTACAGATCTCATGTTTCCCGTAGGATGATGATATTGGGAATACACATAAGCAGGTTGTGCATGTGGATGAGCATTTGTGTGAGTATGAAGATTTGGTTGGTATATTGCTAGAGGTGGGTAATGGATGTGCCCAGAGAACTGTTGCTGCTGTGTTTGGTCAGGATACATCATTACAAAGGATAATTGAGGATGAAATTGTCCTTGTTCACCCATGTATCCTGGTTGTATCTCATTAGTAGGATTCATATTACGATTGTAGTTATCCCTCTTTATTCCTCTTCCCCGACCACTTCTTCTTCCATTCTCTCTGCCACAATTGATTTCGTGTATTTCACCTCCAAGATTGTATCCAGGATGAGTATAAGTCATGGCAGGCATAAATGGTTGTATATGAGCTTCCGTTGGGACAGGATAGAGTGGTGGTCCTTGCCAGTCATTGCACATTATTTGTTGAGCATAAGAGGGTGCAGGTGGCATCGCTGATATATAAATAGGAAATAGAGCATCTAAAGGATTACCATACTTTAAAGATTTTGCTTCTATTTCTAACAATACTAGAAATTTAATAAAATAAAATAATTTCATTTGTTATTCCTTATCCAACACAGATTTGATTACTTTTTAAAATGCTGCTATTTGAAATATAAGTTTGGCATTATATTACTAATAATATAAAATAATACAATTTAGAGGAATACAATATTTACATAGATATAAAAGGATGAAAATAAAATGTTGTTATACCTAGTTGAGAAAATAATATTTGTAATAAATTACCGTTGTGATACCAATGATTTTGTATTTGTGGAATTTCAGTGACAGTTGAATCAATGTCATTATTAATCTCAATTGTATCCCATGGTAACTTTAAGGCATCAATAGTAACATTTGACTTTAAAATACCAATCAACTGATTCTTATCACTGTCATCTAAATCACGTAGGTCTAAGAATTGAAAATCAAGCTGAAAAAAATGTCATACAAGCATGTTACTCATTTACTTTACAAAGCTGAAACCTGTAATATTCTTTAAGAATTCTTGCATAACACTGTAATTTCAAGAGTATCATATTTGCTGAGTTTTATTCGTAGATATTTTATGTAAAATATTGCGGAAAAAGCAACGAATTTTAAAAGCAAAGATTGTATTGTGTACTATAGGATGTATAATATACACAAACAATTTTAGGTCAATCAATAAGCAGTGAGGAACTGTTATTTTGTAAAATCTGTTAGACAGAATTCAAAATTATTTTCAACATTTTAAAATAATTATCGATATGTCAAACTACATCTGTAAAGAAAATCAGTGAAAAGTATCTTTTCTGAGAAATAATTCCTGTGAAACTTGATGGTCTAATGAAAATATTCTTTCATATCGAATAAAATGGAAAATTATTAAACGCATTGGAAATGTTTTCTAGAGCCGTTTGCGCCATTCAAATTTGTAATCGAGGACTCGAGTGAAAAATATGTCATCGATTACAAGATAGTACGCAACCGGTACAGTTTCAATTGTATCATGTAACCGTACTTCTAACCTTTATTTTTTATGGCAAGACAGAAGGTTAAACATTGTTGAATTAAAGATTAATGTACCCCAATAAAGAGTCGATTAAAATACTTCTCGTACCTCATTTCGAATATCCATGTTTAAGTCCGCAGACGGTATAAAACATTAAAAATAGTAGCAGCAGCAGAGAGACATGAGGCTCCGGTGATTTGAATCGGCAATAAAACGGCCGAATCACGGTATATTATCACAACTTCGAAAATCTCTTAACAGCCACGGGGAGTGTATAAAAAGTTTCGTTTCGGTCTATAAAAATACGGTGTTCGCGGTGGTTGTGCTTAGAATAAAATTGGGGAGGGGGAACGATTAACAAATTACACAATGTGAACGATCATTTTCGGCAGTTGTGTGTAAGTTAAAATGGGCCAACAGGCACATTGCTGCAACGGGGTTTTCTTCTCGTGAGATTGCCGCTGCCAACTTGGTCGTAGTGTGTCTTGTTATAGGGGATTTTTTTAAAGACACCCTCCCTTTCTGACCAATGAACAGTCTAACATACAGTGTGAAAGTAGCCGCAATAGGGGAGATCATGTAGCGCGTCACTTCCGGGAGGGTGAATGTAATTTGAACCTTTTTTCGTAAGTGGTTGCCTATCCTTTAAATCATTTACAAATTTGTGAAATAACAAGTAGCCAGAAACGGTTTTAATTGTACTTTAGAATTCGCATTTTCTCATCAAGGGAGATGTTGGAAATGTGATTAATATTTGCGAGTTGATTTCAACAATTATGATTTAGAAAATATTACGTTCAAACAGGTCATTTATTGCGGTTGAATTTGTCTGCGTGGAACCTTCTGCGCAGTGGCCTACTCAGGGTTCGAATGGCGCCATCGCTGTGCGAAAGTGTTCAAAGATTAGCTTGTGTATTTTTCATTTTTAAAGTATTTAAAGTGTTTAATAATTGAAAATTTTAGATTATAGATAAAGTATTACTTATGCATAGTTGATAACAATAGTTTTTTTCTGTGAAACTTGTCATTGCTGACTCCCGAACGGGAACATATTTATATCCTGCATTGCTGTGTCAGCACAAAGGTTATTTCTATTGTATTTAATTTCCGTTATCTTTTTATTCTGCATTAGATTCAGCTAAGCCTCATCCCACTTCTATGTAGATCATAATTATATAAAATTTAAATATATATTCGAATATCGATAACTTGCAAATCACATACCAGTGTTTTTGAGTAAGGGTAAGTGCGTCTTAAAAGTAACACGACATGTTCGACGATCCTCCTACAAACAAAATAAAGATTTGACGGGGGATGTTTTTCAAAAGCATCGCAAGCCCGTCCTCCATACACGAAACAAGATGAAAACGAGAAAAGATAATGTATTGATAACGTAGCGTGTATTCTAAGGGTCGTGTAGAAAAGGCAATAAAATAGGTTGTCATATTCGCGAAGACGCTAGCTTAGTTGGTTTTCTTCCGGTAGAATGAATTCCACCCTACCGGTTTTGCTTGCACTTTGAGCAGATCCTACCCTCCTGGATATAAACCTGCCATTCTCGAAGCTTCGTAACTCCGAGACTTGCTTATAATCTTCGAGCACATGCATTATGCATTGCCTTGCCCGATATGCTGTCTGTTTGACCATGTTCCGGCGATGAAAAGTGTTTCCATTCTTCGAGTCCTTATATCGCTGCATACATTTAGGGTCCCGGGATTTTACAAGCGCAACTAACGCAATGATCTATTTCGAATATTTGCCTTTTATTACGTAAAAAGTTGTTTCCATGCACCCTTCATACGACGAACAGTACCGGTTTACTGTTATATATGGTATTTTTCGATTACCTTTGTTCTGTACCTTTGTGCTATATTTATTGGCGCATTATTCCCTGTAGTTAGTTCATTTGTAAGATACGCATATATAATATTTATTAATGATCATTAAGAAAAAGGTATGCTGATAAACATATGTAACAAATTGTTAAATTTGGCTCGGAATTAATAAGTTTTATTATTTATCGGTGACCTAGGGATGCTGTTAGGAAATTTATAAAATTTTAATCGTGTACCTTAAAATATTATATTTAACTCTATTAAACTACATGATGTTTGCTGTTGATATTATAATATTATATAATTAGGATATTTTAATGATATTTCAGATTATTATCGACGGTTTGGGGAACCTGCTGAACTTTCATCCAACTTGCACGTTTATCCGCATGGTTGCCACCATCGGGGTACGGCAGGGGGTTTTAGCACAGACGAGATATAAGTACATATATAGACCAAGCACTAAATGGGCTTTCGTCATTCCACTCAAAAATTACCGGCGCGGTAAAAATAAACGTAACAAAAGGTGCTCCCTGCAGAAACGAGTAAAAGAATTCTGTACTGCAAACCACTCAACAGCACAACATAAAAATAAGACGCGGCGGACGCTAACACCTCGGTTGTAATAGTGGAAGAATTCTAATTCTAATTCTCTACAATTATTACAGATTACCACGTCTCACCACGTGGAGGTTGCCGCTAGCAGAAACCCTGGAGGGTGGCTGGATCGCGGACCCCGATCCGCGTGATGTAAAACAGCCATATATATAAATTATATATTTCATTGTTCTATAGTTATTAAATAAATACGCCACTACTTTACCATCATCGTGAGAATAATATTAAATTATTACTTTGAAAAACGAATAAAGACAAAGTGGCTCAAAACGCCGAATAAATTAAGTAAATAATAGTTTGCAGATATGTTTAAACATTAGTTAATTATAGAAATATCAATCGTACGATTTTTACATCCGCGGGTGATCTTACTCAGAAAAGACTCCTCTTTCGGATAGAATTTATCCCACTAAAACATATTCGCGGGATCGAAAGTTATGAGCAAAGTTTTAGATATGTTTATTCCACCTCGCTCAGAAGCGTCACCCAGTGATTTGCATATGTCTTACATATTTGTTAATTATAGAAGTATCAATCGTACGATATTTACATTCGCGGGTGATCTTACTCAGAAAAGACTCCTCTTTCGGATAGAATCGGCCCCATTAAGAAATATTCGCGGGATCGAAAGTTATGAGCAAAGTTTTAGACATGTTTATTCCACCTCGCTCAGAAGCGTCACCCAGTGATTTGCATATGTCTTACATTTTTGTTAATTATAGAAGTATCAATCGTACGATTTTTACATTCGCGGGTGGTCTTACTCAGAAAAGACTCCTCTTTCGGATAGAATCGGCCCCATTAAAAAATATTCGCGGGATCGAAAGTTATGAGCAAAGATTTAGACATGTTTATTCCACCTCGCTCAGAAGCGCCACCCAGTGATTTGCATATGTCTTACATTTTGGTTAATTATAGAAGTATCAATCGTACGATTTTTACATTCGCGGGTGGTCTTACTCAGAAAAGACTCCTCTTTCGGATAGAATTTATCCCACTAAAAAATATTCGCGGGATCGAAAGTTATGAGCAAAGTTTTAGATATGTTTATTCCACCTCGCTCAGAAGCGTCACCCAGTGATTTGCATATGTCTTACATTTTTGTTAATTATAGAAGTATCAATCGTACGATTTTTACATCCGCGGGTGATCTTACTCAGAAAAGACTCCTCTTTCGGATAGAATTTATCCGACTAAAACATATTCGCGGGATCAAAAGTTATGAGCAAAGTTTTAGATATGTTTATTCCACCTCGCTCAGAAGCGTCACCCAGTGATTTGCATATGTCTTACATATTTGTTAATTATAGAAGTATCAATCGTACGATTTTTACATTCGCGGGTGGTCTTACTCAGAAAAGACTCCTCTTTCGGATAGAATTGGTCCCATTAAAAAATATTCGCGGGATAGAAAGTTATGAGCAAAGTTTTAGACATGTTTATTCCACCTCGCTCAGAAGCGTCACCCAGTGATTTGCATATGTCTTACATTTTTGTTAATTATAGAAGTATCAATCGTACGATTTTTACATCCGCGGGTGATCTTAATCACAAAAGACTCCTCTTTCGGATAGAATTGGTTCCATTAAAAAATATTCGCGGGATCGAAAGTTATGAGCAAAGTTTTAGACATGTTTATTCCACCTCGCTCAGAAGCGTCACCCAGTGATTTGGTTATGTCTTACATTTTTGTTAATTATAGAAGTATCAATCGTACGATTTTTACATCCGCGGGTGATCTTAATCACAAAAGACTCCTCTTTCGGATAGAATTGGTCCCATTAAAAAATATTCGCGGGATCGAAAGTTATGAGCAAAGTTTTAGACATGTTTATTCCACCTCGCTCCGAAGCGTCACCCATTGATTTGCATATGTCTTACATTGTGACGTTAGTATAAAAGTGAGACAGTTTTTATTTATTGCAAAACTTTCGGTGGACCTTTGGGAATAAAATGGTATGAATTACATTTGCAATATGAAGTTGGAAATATGTTTAAATATTAGTTAAATTTGGCGCGGCAAAATCCGTGCGTTCATTTTTCGAGATTCTTTTCAAATTTCCATAAAAATTAGGTGTCCGACGAGGATTCCAATCGCTCTATGCGATAGAGCAGACATTTTTCTTTGGAAAACACTCCTCAAATATGCAAAACGGACTTTCGTGTCGTAAATAAAAGCGAAAAAGTCGACGATGTCACGGATGGTAAGGAGGTCTTTAAGCATTACATAGGCAAATTAATTTTAATTACTTAATTTAAGGAAATATTAACAGGAACGTCTTCCTCGTTAAAAAACAAACGATTTTTGTTTAAACATTTTCTTCCTATTTAGCTCTAATAAACGAGATATTTAAAAAAAACTATTTGCGTTTTTTATTTGTCAGACGCCCTAATAAAGGCAAATTCGTGGGCAAAAAAAATGCCGTCCATCTAGCTGTGAACAGGTGGAACTAAACTCGCTACAAAGGCAAAAATCGTAGCATGTCGTCCATCTAGCGTAGAAGCGGTGGAACTAAACTGGCTACTACCCCCGTATGCGTGCTCCCCGCAAGGATGAAATTATATGTACATCTGCTAAATGTCCAGAAATATGTATGCTTACCGATGTAAGAGCTTTTAACAAAATAATTCCATGTTTTATTTTTGCTCTTTTGATACTAAAAACATAAACAACAGCTCTTTGATTTGTTTTGTGGGTAACGTCACCAGTGACACGAAAATCGTTACCGAGTACTAGTACTCGGTAACTCTCGAATTACAGATTTACTTGCTTACTTGTTCTACTTATATCTGGTCTGTGGTTTTAGCTGTTCCAAGGGTAAGTGAGTCTTTTTATCGAAGGGTTAAGTAAACGAGTACGTGGAATCTAATTTCGTGCAGAGAGGTCACCCTACGTTAAAGTACAAATTAGTTTCAATCTCCCCACATATACTACTAAATAATATAATATATCATATACAACATATGTTGAAGAATCAAACACAATAATTACGCTAGATTTCAATCGATTTCTACGCTAGTCGTTTGTTATATGGTTCTACTTTCTATGGACTTATATTGATATATATCCGAAGTCTAATATTTATGCAGATATTGGTGCCAATTCAGTATCCTTTAAACGCTACAAAACGGCAGGAATTACCGCGCATTAAATGGTAAAAGGCAAATTAGCCTCTTTTTCTAAGATTTCAATCGAGGAACAGAAAGTATCGCGCTACCCACACGCACGGAAATCGCGAATAGTTGAACGTTAAGTAAGTGCGCAGTGATTAGCGATAAAAATGCCGCGTGACGCGTGTACTTCGCATGTTTCGAGCCGAGGGTTTTCTTTTTTATTTCGTGTCCTACATGTGAAACGCTTTTATGCGTCGTTTATGGTATTTATATATTATGCATCTACTGCGGCTCACGATCTTATATTTAGTTAATGCCCCGTCGCCGCGGGGTGCGAATAAAAATTAACGAGCTTTTTATTGCTAAGATCGTATCGGTACGGTGTGCCACGCATTAAAGATTATGTCGCATAATAACTTACGTTACCAAAGAACAACCTTACCCCGCAATACGTTATACGAATATGTTTCATAACCTTTCTCATTGGAACGTATTTCTCTTCATTCTTCACCTCCTCTCAATCCGTACCCTTTAATTGTCCGTTGCACGCACGTGTTCTACAACAGTAACACCACCTAGTTTATTTGTTCTCTTCTCCATTTTGTTCCTCCACTATTTTCCCAATATCCTATTTCTCCAATATATTCTATAATTATTACCATATAATCTTACATTTTATTACAGTATTATTCACTGTGTACAATATCATACACATATTAATACAATAAATCGTAGTTCTTCGGAAAAGTAAAGTTTTTTTTACCAAGACGATGCAACCCTTAAATCATCCCTAATCAAGCATCCTACTTTCTTAAGCTTATTAGTATAATTACATAATAACGTGACACTCGTTTCTACAAGGTTTGTGTTCACTTATTTTTTCGATTTAGTTTTATGCGCGCGTATTTAACATAGAAACGAAAGCACAATGTTTATTATTCAATTTCTAAGGAATTCCATTGAGTTTATCACGCGACTGTGAACCAGAATAAAGTAATGTATTGCAATTTAGCACGTAGAACGTCTGGGTTAGGTTGTGAGTATAAGAAAGCGTAGGTCAAAGTAAAGTTTTTTAGGCGGGTGAAACCCGTTTAAGAGGACGTTGAATGACAAATAAATATGGTAATGGCTATTCGGGGAAGTTGAAATGGCGCGCATCTTAGCTTTTGCACCGCATCGAAAGAAGAAAGTTAAGTTAACTTCTTCGAAGCGAAGCGTATGGCTCGCGTTGGCAGTGCTCCGCGAAAGGGAAAAGGGAAAGATGGAAAGGAGAGTTCTCCTAAATAATATAAAATTCACGGGAAGTTGATAAGCCACGGCTCCTTCAAACTTTTCACTCGAAGCTTTCCATCTTTTATTATAATGAATGCATATCGGCTTACTCGAACCTGAAAACCTAACACCGTCAAAACCCTTTTTCACTTTACGAAAAAACATAAGAACTACTTTCCTACCTGAATCAAGACTTGCATTAAATGTGATGCATCTATTGTTATTGTTATTAATCATTACAATAACTTTTATAATAAAATTCTTTTTATCTAAACTTTAGTACAAATTTATGGATAATGTATTTTTCTCGAAGAATAATAAGAGTTGAGAATAAAATTCAGAAAAAATCTTTAAGAATTACTTTGAATGATAACAATATCCAATATACATATTACATTAATATCTAATCAATTCTCTGTCAATGAATAATTAAAAAGAATATTTTGTGTATTTTGTGCTCGCATTCTGAGGGATCAATTATAATTTATTTATTTCGGAAGTATCCTATCTTAACACGTTAAAAAATATGTTCAACAATTCGTACTTTGAGATAATATTTGTATGTCAGGGTATAAACAATTAAATGATAAAGTGAGTGGAGATGAATAACAAGAAGAGTGTAGGATTAAGAGAAATGGTGGAGTTGTAATGCAAGAAAGTGAATTGCCGATTTGATTCGTAAGAATTCCTGGTAGGGGTGGTAGTCGTGGAGTTTAATTCGAAATGTCAGTGGCAGACTGCGTTCGTCGAACCACATGTTGCCAGTCGGAAACCCACGAAATCGTGCTTACACCCACGCCAAACATACCGCGGAATATTTTGATTCCTGTTATTAGTACGGCCGCTTCGATGTCCTGCCGATCCTTCGAGGTAACGGCTGCACGATTCCTGTCACCGAGGACTGCCACCCCCACCGATCTTTCTTCGATTCGATTATAAATTATTACATAATATTCTACGAAATAATACTATTATACAGATAATAGTATTATCTCTTAATAATAATAATAATAGTAATAATTATTATATATCTTCCAAGTAATATGAGGCATTCGGTCGTAAGACATGGTGTCTGACTGTGTGTGCTTATCTACTTAAATTAAATCTTATGTCTAAAAAAATATATTATGAGGAGCAGCTGGTAAAATTTACATTCTTTAGTAAATTCTGAATGTTTGTGTAAGAGTCATATGTTATATTTAAAAAAATAAGTGTTGAGTATTTAATTGAAAACTTTACAATCGATTTTCCGAAAGTTTACTTTTTGTTAGTTACCATGTTTTACGACCGAATGCCTACATATTATAGGAAAAGTAAAAAAGAAAACCAAGTTGTATCGCGCATTACAACTTTCAGAAAAGAAATGCGCGGTGTAAAGAATCTGGAAAATATGTAGAATGGTAGATATAGTTCCGAAAATTCGTTTCTCGGGAATTCAAGGAGTAGAATTATAGCAAAAGTTCTCTGAAGGGTGTAAAGTCTAACCTCATTGCTTTATTAACGGGAAGTGAGGGACGGTGAATGGATGGGAAGAAATAAAAGCCACAGAGACAAATGGCCTAGGTACCATTAAATCATCGCGAAAAAATTTAGTAATTTAATAAGCAATTTCATGTAAATTCCGAGGTCGTTACCGTAACGACTCTACCCACCAAGATTTTGGAATATTTCCATAGGGGCACGCGACATAGGACACGCTAGATGAAACGATACTTTTCTCATATTTTAATGGCCCTACTTACGAGCTCGTGTAAAACACCGAACTTTATGCTCCATCAGATAATAGATTAACTTTCAAAATAGTAGTTAATTGAAAAGTGATTAACTGGCATTTATTGGCAATCAAAATATAGCAAAAGAATAGCAACCCTGGTTTTCACTTTCTCAGATGTTTACTATTTCCGTTCGTTTTGTTAAAAAAAGACCTCATTAATTTTTCGCAGTATTCAAGTGGAAAATAACGAGCCCTGTTATTATTAGAACAAAAAAGTATTATGTTAAGATTGGGACAGGTAAGTACGAATAATTATTTCCTTGGGACCAAAAACATTAAGAAGTTGTGCATTTTGGTGTTTGATGACGATTGAAATTTTATTCGGAAAGATTGTACGTTATAAGAATTTTAATAAATTTAATATTTCTATACATTTAGTTGGAACTGAAATGATGTTCCAAACTCATTCTTCGTGACTCTTTTTTCTAACTCAACGATACTTTAGAAAAACTATTCTTGTCGATACTTCGAGTACCGAAATTGGACATAGATGGTTTTCCCAATTTAATGTTTATTAATGTACGAGAGGTATACTATCCAGTAATACGGATTTGGCGATGATTTCCGAGGCGATATGGGGCAGATAAAATATTCGGGAAGGACGAAGGGGGAAAAATAACACAGTGGGGTGGGTCTTGAGTAAAGGGACACGTTTTTGAGGTGAGATACTCCTTGATCCTTGCTTGATTCCACTCTTTATCCCGAGGAATCGATCATCTATCCTTCCTTCCTTTTCTCCTACATGATAGCAGGACTATACACCATCAACTATACACCGTGGAATTCCCGTGTGACGTGTATTGCCACCGTGTCAACGTAAGACGAGCATGGAATATCATCGGATATCTTTCCTAAAATAGGGAAGATGGACCAGCTTAGCGTGTACGCGACATCACGGTACTCGATTTCTTTCGAATTTATTTTCGTAAATCAACTTATTCCACGTTCGAAGAAATTCGTGGCTTTGTTATAATCAGGGTTTCCAGACGGATCTCTTCGAGATCCTGTTCTCATTTCTCGTGCGATACGTGTGACGTTTCGATAAAATGTTATCAAAGATAAGTCAGAAAAAGCTGGTCCCATAAAGAGTCTAAGGAAACATTCGAGATTTACGTATATCTGTAGCAACCGATGATGAAATCATAATTCTATTAATTGTCAGAACAATTCTTTCTTGACTTTCTCATTATCTGCGAATATTATCCATTGTGTTACTAATTATTTAGCAAGATATACATCTTTGTATATCTTTGTTCGCTTGGTCCTTTAAAATACGTCCCGTAAAGGTAAAAAGCGTAGGAATTCTTACTCTGTCCATCAAGGAAAGCATTTATTCGCGTCACGGCATCCCGATGCCGCGGTACTTTCAGAAGCTTAGAAAGTGCTATACGGCCTCTAAGTATGTATTATATGCACGTAATGTGTACGGCGATGGGTATATAGCTGGAAAAGATGGAAAGGGAAACGTTGGAAGGTGAAAAGAGAGAGAAATCTAGGTGTTTTAATGGATATAGGAAGGACAGCGTAGCTCTTTGCGCAACCCCGAAAGCAATATATCGATGTTTAGCAACCAATAAACGGATCCCTCAAAGAGGGCTTTTACCGTAAAGCGCTCGGTGCTTCGACGTTCCCGTTCCTTCCATACGTATTTGCGACCTATACACCACCACGCTCATATATTTCAAAATATATACCTATCCAAGTCTACAGGATGCTTCAGTAACTATGGGTTACTTTCCTGATAACTGTGGAAAACTATCGCTTTACATCTTCTGGGCCGCTCGTTTGGACGCCATGTTCTTTTGCGATGATTATAAGACGCGAACTATACATCGACTACATTAACCAACGCTTTACTGAATTCTTAATTTTGAAAGATAAAATCTAGTAGTAGTTGTGCATAGAGTAGAAATAGATGAATTTCTTAAGTTGAACAAAAAACTCTTTTGTGCATCCCCCATTTTGTCTCAGGATTGCTAATTAAGGGTGGTAAACTTAGAAATTATTCTTGATCCTGGTTGCGGGTCCACGCAAATTAATTGAATTACAGTAGTTCCGAATGTCTGTAAGTATTAAACAGTTTTAAAAGTGTGGACGGTAGAAAACATTCTTATCAGCCACAGCAATGTCATTGAATTTTTTACAAATAAACTAATATGTAGTTAATAAACAATGAAGCATCCTGTAGATGAGAAAGGGTGTGTAAGTGTACGTTAACGGTGGCAACCGAAGCACGGTGGTTTTATAGCTGAAAGTAAACGCATTTATAGAGTCGTTTGCCGGCACGGATCGGTGTAACCTCGCGACCGTCCATTTAATGCCACTTTTATGATAATCTTATCAATAGCACGACCTTCTTTTCTTTTGTCCACTTGCCTCCTGCTACTAAACGCTTACGTAAAACTTTACTACGGCCCCACACAAGTATAACTTTCCCCAGTTATCACTGAATTCAATATACACTGCTGACAATTCTACCGTATAATTGATTATAAATGTTAAGCCGCTGACTGCAATTGTACTTCTGCATTTCAAATCAATTTCTTTTTTAACCCGCCGACTGTTTTTGGCTAGTATATATTCGGCTATATACATTTATTTTCAGCTACTCATAAGTAATCAAATTTTGTATTCACTTTCTATTTAGTGCTTTTGACAAAGATATGTGGCCCGTTTATTTTGAAAGTGGCCTAAGTCCATTTTTCAACATAGTTCCATCGGAATAATCGGAATAATAATAGTTTGATTAAGTAATTCTTCTTTGCATCTATTTTAGCTCCAACAGTTATCTTATCATTATCATCGCGATTCTTGGTAATATACATGTATAATAGTTTAAGACAAGATTGACAAGAAGTGATCCAGTTTAGGAAAGTGGTGGTTGGACGGTTACGTTACCACCGAGATGAGAAATGACGCGTGGACTTTGCGGTTGTTTTGCACCGGTAAGAAATTAAATTGGAGACCGGTCTTCTGCGTCGGACATATCCTGTCCTGAGAGGAGGAGGTTGTTCGTTTTTACGCGTGTATAATAAAATTCCGTATACTGGTCCCGGAGGCTAGCGATAACAACCGAGTAGCCAAGATGGAGAATGAGGAGGAGAAGGATGAGAAGGAATCAGGAGTAGCTGACGGAGAACCGAGAGATCTTAAAGGGTCTCTTATATCGCCAGTGGCATCGCGATGTCACTTCCAGCTCCTTCATAATTCTCCTCTCGAGTGGAGGAATAGTTACGACGACCGGAGAAAACTGCTTCCTAGTCGATCTCACAGTTCTTCTCGTTTCGTTTATGTCACGAAGATGCCTTGTGCCTCTCATTGCCACTGAAACGATACTTCTCGCTGCAGTCGAAGATTTCTGCGCGATTGGAAGAATAAGAATAAGATCTTCGTGTATGTATGTAGATAAGGTCGTTCGATATTTCGAAAATGAAATTCAGCGCAAAGAAAAATACGTGCCTCTTCGATCTTTGTATTTAACGAAGTATTTCAAGAAGAATGATACGGCCCGGATATTTGGGTTACTTCCGTTACAAGTAAAGAACGTTCAACCTAGGTTCTCGGTGGTGAAGCGCATTAGCAACGAAGTGGGACACATAAATATTATAAATAATGGAATTACCATAACAGCCGTATCAGTAGCTCATCGGTTTCGATATAACGGATTATTGGCAGTAGTACGGAGCCTGGGCAAACTCGTTTCACCATAATATTCTTACTCCTACGCGTGCATATATACACAAACGAATACGACATGGAGAGAGTATAGATGGTCCGTATATAACGGAGACCTTAGAGGGTAAAGAAAATGCTGGGCTTTTGTAGGAATCAGCTTCCTGGAGTGAGGACGGCAAGAAAGAAGAAAGACGGTCCGAAATGGTTGTAAAAGGGGGATGAAAGTGGGTAGGTAAGATAGGAAGAAAAAGGGGGATGAAATGGAGTAAAATTGGCCAGTGACCAGTGGGCAGTGGCCTTGATCTATGTCGTTAGAGGGAAAAGGCAGCTTCTACCGTACGCGGCGTCGTATCATCCTTCCCGAGCCCACACCCAGGATTTTGGGGGAGAATCCTTGAAAACTGGAGACCAGTGCGCCATTGGTCGATCCTGGAACCTCGTCTGACCTCCTCCAATCCTGAGGCGAGTTGATAACGCTGGCGGTTCTTCCATTGGTGCCGCCTCCTCAAGACGTTTACGTTCGAGCACGCTCTATCAACTCGGCATACATACATATATATCTGACTATATCGTCCACTCTGTTATGGATCGACCATCTTCTTTTCTTCCCTCGGGAGACTTCTTTACTATGATATACTCAAACTTAACCGGCTCGAAATATTATTCTTCAACCTGAAGCTCTTTTTTCGATTAGAAACAATTCTTGGTGTACAACGTGGCTTAACTTCAATCAACATGTTCAATATCTTCGAAACTACGATAATAAGAGAAAAATATTGGAAATAAACGATGTTATTATTAAGATGATTATTTTGTGATAGTGACAATAAAACACTGTTTTGTCTTAAACTCTTCTTTTTCAGTATTTAATACCGATACCATCTTCCACCTGAATTACATCCCTCCTTGATGTCTAACTTTCGAGGAGAATTTAAATATCCTTGGTTAAAGGGTCGAATTTCAGCCGAAGGGTGGCTAGATTTTAAATTCCGGTATAATTCGGATTTATGCTGCTTTCATGATCCTGTAATTTCTACCCCTTAAGCGTAATTCCATTAACACCACTTAGTGCGGTACTTATAACTCTTTCGGATTTATATTACGTTCTTTATTTTTTCGGTTTACCGTATCCGCGCAGTGGTAGACGATTATGAATTAATTACTGGTTATTAACACAAAGATATTTGATATTTATGTGTTAACATCGTATAAATGTCAATTATTGTTCTTCATAAGTAGTTATTGATGAAGTTCTTAATCTGATATGCGGATAATTGGTAATGAAGCCTGCATGATTATTTATTCACCGTAAAAGAAGAAAAACAGGCGTCCTTTCAGATATTTTCTTATAATACCCGTATTTACGTTCATAATGTCATCTTGATCCAACAGCAATTAAGATGATCTCCTTTATTTATGCAGAAAGGGTAAATTAGTCGATCGTTTGAAACATTACATGTTACATTATTGAAGCAGCCATAATCGGACAGTTGTCTGACTCTTACGGCTGTTTCTACTAGAATATGGTTCTATGGAACGTATATTAAGAGTCACTGGATTAGAATGATTTACAATGTCTAAATTCATTATATATGGCGTTATATTACGATTTTTAAAGTACCTACGTTTAAATAAAATTATATTAGTACTTTTTGATATTTCTATTATTAACCCTGGGCATTAATTTCCTCATTTCGTTCGTTACTCAACGCCCGAGGTTTTATAGACCTTTAAATGCATACACCAATATATCGCACTGCTACAAGAGTTAATTAAAAACGAAACCACCACAATAACAAATTAAACTATCAGCAAATTCATTTTCATCAATTATTATCGCCGTACCAGCACTAAGTAAATAACGTTGTCAGTGTTTCCGAGAAACACATCTTAGTCTGTGAATTCAAAGTTAATCATTACCCGCATTCAGGTGAAACAACGTAAAACAGCAAGCACTAAAATAGTCGCGAATTAAGGTTGCCTGCTTATCAGGGTTTTTGATCACAGGTGTTATCCCGGCGCGGTTAACATCTTGGTTCGCGTGCAGGTTGTCGAAGGTTGTTCTGTCCTGTTTCGCGGAGCCGCAGAAAGTACAGGGGTACAGGATTCCCTGTAAGTGGTGTAATGCTGGTGGGTTCAGTTGACAAGATAAAGGGTGACGATAAGCCTCCTTTTGCCTGGTTCTCTAACGTGCAAAGGCCCTCGAGGAAGAGAAACCAGAAAGAAGTATGCGTGACCGTGCTGGGCCGCGTGACGCGTGTAATAACCGTAGCAAGCCGCTACACACCGCCTATATAAACCACCTCTAGATACTCATCACGCACCCTCCAGACAACCAACTTTGTATAGTGCCACCGGACGATTTGTTTACACCGTCAACGTAGCAACAGCAGGCTACTGGATTTTATGTAGAGTTTATAAATCTCGACGCAATGTTTATACTGAAACATAATATTATGCAGATATTTCTATTTCTAAAATGTTTCTGGCTTTATTTAACAGAAATATGTAAATAGAAAATGCATCCACGAGAATTCAGACCAGGGCAAATCATCTGTTGCGACTATACTTACTATTTTTCATGAGTATGTGAAATGTCAAATTTCTTATTTTAGTTGCATTACATTTTTACTTTAGAACACGTGCCTTCTGTGGAGAATTATTTTATTAAAGGATATAAATTTGGTGATGCTGTTTAAAATAAAATTTGGAAACGGGTTGGAAGCTGGGGTGAAATGAGGATGACCTAGAATAAATTTTAAAGTATGAATTAATTTTTAAATTCGATATGAAATAAACGTAATTAAATCTGGCAAAGAGATTTTATTATAGAAGTGGTAGAGCAGTTCATTATTTAGTTTAAGATTACTATTGAATTACTATTGAAATTCGATAAATTTCAATATCTGTGGGAGGACAATATTGTTATTACGAGAAGTCTAATTTTGCTATTCTGATAGAAAAATGCAAATAGTGTTAGTTATTTTGAAGAAAATAGGAAGGAACGTGGTCAAGTATGTTTTATCTATTAAAAGAGAGGGTGGATGGGAAAATAAGTGCATACTTAGTTTGACAAGTGGTTGCGGATGTTGGTAACAGGACAGGTGGCCCTTGCCGGGAGAACACGTTTCTTTGATGTCTACAAAATCCACCGCCTTAGTTATTTTCGCTCTTTCGTTCCTTTTACATTTTTTGATTAAAGGGAAGCTGATACGGTA
Organism: Nysson spinosus; assembly: GCA_910591585.2. Classification (NCBI taxonomy): domain Eukaryota; kingdom Metazoa; phylum Arthropoda; class Insecta; order Hymenoptera; family Crabronidae; genus Nysson; species Nysson spinosus. The sequence goes on along the minus strand of OU342830.1, from coordinate 12,360,539 downwards.
GCGTTCTTGCTACCGTGATAAGATTCAGAAACAAAGAATTTATGGGGACGTTAAAATTTTACGGCTTCCAGTTGGATTACGTGGATTCTAGCATTACGTTTCGCGGGTTAAAGTGTTCGAGGTATTTACGAGGAATACAATTTCGTTTATTTTTCACCGTATCTCTAGTAGATTCTTTCGCGCAAGACTCCCTTAAGTTCATAAGCTGGAATCTCTTTTTCCTTCCTTATATTTATTGATGTTTCTGTTCCTTGCTTCACGGCGAAGATGTCAAGTTAGTTCGGTCGGTGTCATGATTTCTGTAATAGAAGAAATAAGATTAAAGGTTTCATTGTACTCTGCATTGATATCAGAAGTTTTACCGCGTCAGGATTATGATTTATAATTGCTGCTTTCGATTCGAACGAATCCAACCGGTACAAAGATGAAAGAAATGATTCGTGGGGTTGTTATACTGAAATATAATATTACGCAGATATTTCTGTTTCTAAAATATTTCTGGTTTCATGTAACAGAAATATGCAAATAGAAAATACGTCCGCGAGATTTCTATTGAAATCACATATCAGTTGATATTCGAAGGATCTTTTGGAAGAGTAACAATGAAGCATTCGGTAAACGGAAATCGAGAAGCACCGGAATCAGAGGAAGCGATAACGCATCGCGGATACCGAATCTGTTCGGTCGGACGTAAATCGGCTGGTTATTTTAGGGTATTGCGGGACAGATTACAGGGTCAATTAGCATGAGACTACATAATTAATAAGGTGATTAATGCACCGAGGCGGAAGGCTGATGCTCGTGAGGTTTTGGTTCGCCGGTGTCCAGGTCACGAGTCGCGGTCCTCGCGTTTGCGCTGTAATAACGGTTACTTCGTAATCGATTACAACCCTCCTGTAATGTACCTGTCGATCGTTTATGCTTATCATTCGAAACTATATAATCCCACGGATCGGTTACGTTTACGTGTGTTTAGGCCTCTGCCCGCCGGGCAAAACTCATTACCGCGTCATTCCATATTCCGGAAGGGAAGTCCGACCGGGTGTGCTCTCTCTCTGTGGCCATTAATTCCGGTCAATTGTCAGGAACCGAAAATCTGGCAGCATGCTCGAAACCGGAATGCCGCCTCAGGTAGTTCTATCGGCGACTAGCTTTTGGATTGCAAACGAGGGCTCCCACGGTACTCCCTAAATCGCGGAAAGTAACGTTTTCGAGGTCACCTCCGGTGCAATGGCAAATTTCCGCTAGATATTCATGTGGTTTATCTAAACGGTATGCCGCTAGCGTTTCCCAAAGTGATCGGTATTGAAGATACAATAGTGCTTGATTTCCTGTAGCAGGAAAATATTCGATAATAAAATGGGTATGATAATAATAATCTCGGCCGTTTACTAATTAAAATAATATTAAAAGAATCTGAAATGAAAACGAGACCCCTTGATTTCTCCCTCGAAATTTTCGATCAACATGATTATCGGCCAGAAAAAATTATTAATTCACTGAGTTGGACCTAAAATGGTCCTAGAACATGTTTATACATCATATACCATCGATTTGGGCCATTTAGAATTGATTTTGGCGACTTTTAATTTTTGACAATTTTTGAAGGTATACCCCTTCACATTTTTGCGATTTTGGATTGACCCATTTTTTGACCGAAACAAATTTTTAATCCACTTCTTTCGACCAGAAATCATCCTAGAACATGTTTATACATCATATACCATCGATTTGGGCCATTTAGAATTGATTTTGGCGACTTTTAATTTTTGACGATTTTTGAAGGTATACCCCTTCACATTTTTGCGATTTTGGATTGACCCATTTTTTGACCGAAACAAATTTTTAATCCACTTCTTTCGACCAGAAATCGTCCTAGAACATGTTTATACATCATATACCATCGATTTGGGCCATTTAGAATTGATTTTGGCGACTTTTAATTTTTGACAATTTGTGAAGGTATACCCCTTCACATTTTTGCGATTTTGGATTGACCCATTTTTTGACCGAAACAAATTTTTAATCCACTTCTTTCGACCAGAAATCGTCCTAGAACATGTTTATACATCATATACCATCGATTTGGGCCATTTAGAATTGATTTTGGCGACTTTTAATTTTTGACAATTTTTGAAGGTATACCCCTTCACATTTTTGCGATTTTGGATTGACCCATTTTTTGACCGAAACAAATTTTTAATCCACTTCTTTCGACCAGAAATCATCCTAGAACATGTTTATACATCATATACCATCGATTTGGGCCATTTAGAATTGATTTTGGCGACTTTTAATTTTTGACGATTTTTGAAGGTATACCCCTTCACATTTTTGCGATTTTGGATTGACCCATTTTTTGACCGAAACAAATTTTTAATCCACTTCTTTCGACCAGAAATCGTCCTAGAACATGTTTATACATCATATACCATCGATTTGGGCCATTTAGAATTGATTTTGGCGACTTTTAATTTTTGACAATTTGTGAAGGTATACCCCTTCACATTTTTGCGATTTTGGATTGACCCATTTTTTGACCGAAACAAATTTTTAATCCACTTCTTTCGACCAGAAATCGTCCTAGAACATGTTTATACATCATATACCATCGATTTGGGCCATTTAGAATTGATTTTGGCGACTTTTAATTTTTGACAATTTTTGAAGGTATACCCCTTCACATTTTTGCGATTTTGGATTGACCCATTTTTTGACCGAAACAAATTTTTAATCCACTTCTTTCGACCAGAAATCGTCCTAGAACATGTTTATACATCATATACCATCGATTTGGGCCATTTAGAATTGATTTTGGCGACTTTTAATTTTTGACGATTTTTGAAGGTATACCCCTTCACATTTTTGCGATTTTGGATTGACCCATTTTTTGACCGAAACAAATTTTTAATCCACTTCTTTCGACCAGAAATCATCCTAGAACATGTTTATACATCATATACCATCGATTTGGGCCATTTAGAATTGATTTTGGCGACTTTTAATTTTTGACAATTTGTGAAGGTATACCCCTTCACATTTTTGCGATTTTGGATTGACCCATTTTTTGACCGAAACAAATTTTTAATCCACTTCTTTCGACCAGAAATCGTCCTAGAACATGTTTATACATCATATACCATCGATTTGGGCCATTTAGAATTGATTTTGGCGACTTTTAATTTTTGACAATTTTTGAAGGTATACCCCTTCACATTTTTGCGATTTTGGATTGACCCATTTTTTGACCGAAACAAATTTTTAATCCACTTCTTTCGACCAGAAATCGTCCTAGAACATGTTTATACATCATATACCATCGATTTGGGCCATTTAGAATTGATTTTGGCGACTTTTAATTTTTGACGATTTTTGAAGGTATACCCCTTCACATTTTTGCGATTTTGGATTGACCCATTTTTTGACCGAAACAAATTTTTAATCCACTTCTTTCGACCAGAAATCGTCCTAGAACATGTTTATACATCATATACCATCGATTTGGGCCATTTAGAATTGATTTTGGCGACTTTTAATTTTTGACAATTTGTGAAGGTATACCCCTTCACATTTTTGCGATTTTGGATTGACCCATTTTTTGACCGAAACAAATTTTTAATCCACTTCTTTCGACCAGAAATCGTCCTAGAACATGTTTATACATCATATACCATCGATTTGGGCCATTTAGAATTGATTTTGGCGACTTTTAATTTTTGACAATTTTTGAAGGTATACCCCTTCACATTTTTGCGATTTTGGATTGACCCATTTTTTGACCGAAACAAATTTTTAATCCACTTCTTTCGACCAGAAATCGTCCTAGAACATGTTTATACATCATATACCATCGATTTGGGCCATTTAGAATTGATTTTGGCGACTTTTAATTTTTGACAATTTTTGAAGGTATACCCCTTCACATTTTTGCGATTTTGGATTGACCCATTTTTTGACCGAAACAAATTTTTAATCCACTTCTTTCGACCAGAAATCGTCCTAGAACATGTTTATACATCATATACCATCGATTTGGGCCATTTAGAATTGATTTTGGCGACTTTTAATTTTTGACGATTTTTGAAGGTATACCCCTTCACATTTTTGCGATTTTGGATTGACCCATTTTTTGACCGAAACAAATTTTTAATCCACTTCTTTCGACCAGAAATCGTCCTAGAACATGTTTATACATCATATACCATCGATTTGGGCCATTTAGAATTGATTTTGGCGACTTTTAATTTTTGACAATTTTTGAAGGTATACCCCTTCACATTTTTGCGATTTTGGATTGACCCATTTTTTGACCGAAACAAATTTTTAATCCACTTCTTTCGACCAGAAATCGTCCTAGAACATGTTTATACATCATATACCATCGATTTGGGCCATTTAGAATTGATTTTGGCGACTTTTAATTTTTGACGATTTTTGAAGGTATACCCCTTCACATTTTTGCGATTTTGGATTGACCCATTTTTTGACCGAAACAAATTTTTAATCCACTTCTTTCGACCAGAAATCGTCCTAGAACATGTTTATACATCATATACCATCGATTTGGGCCATTTAGAATTGATTTTGGCGACTTTTAATTTTTGACAATTTGTGAAGGTATACCCCTTCACATTTTTGCGATTTTGGATTGACCCATTTTTTGACCGAAACAAATTTTTAATCCACTTCTTTCGACCAGAAATCGTCCTAGAACATGTTTATACATCATATACCATCGATTTGGGCCATTTAGAATTGATTTTGGCGACTTTTAATTTTTGACAATTTTTGAAGGTATACCCCTTCACATTTTTGCGATTTTGGATTGACCCATTTTTTGACCGAAACAAATTTTTAATCCACTTCTTTCGACCAGAAATCGTCCTAGAACATGTTTATACATCATATACCATCGATTTGGGCCATTTAGAATTGATTTTGGCGACTTTTAATTTTTGACAATTTTTGAAGGTATACCCCTTCACATTTTTGCGATTTTGGATTGACCCATTTTTTGACCGAAACAAATTTTTAATCCACTTCTTTCGACCAGAAATCGTCCTAGAACATGTTTATACATCATATACCATCGATTTGGGCCATTTAGAATTGATTTTGGCGACTTTTAATTTTTGACGATTTTTGAAGGTATACCCCTTCACATTTTTGCGATTTTGGATTGACCCATTTTTTGACCGAAACAAATTTTTAATCCACTTCTTTCGACCAGAAATCGTCCTAGAACATGTTTATACATCATATACCATCGATTTGGGCCATTTAGAATTGATTTTGGCGACTTTTAATTTTTGACAATTTTTGAAGGTATACCCCTTCACATTTTTGCGATTTTGGATTGACCCATTTTTTGACCGAAACAAATTTTTAATCCACTTCTTTCGACCAGAAATCGTCCTAGAACATGTTTATACATCATATACCATCGATTTGGGCCATTTAGAATTGATTTTGGCGACTTTTAATTTTTGACGATTTTTGAAGGTATACCCCTTCACATTTTTGCGATTTTGGATTGACCCATTTTTTGACCGAAACAAATTTTTAATCCACTTCTTTCGACCAGAAATCGTCCTAGAACATGTTTATACATCATATACCATCGATTTGGGCCATTTAGAATTGATTTTGGCGACTTTTAATTTTTGACAATTTGTGAAGGTATACCCCTTCACATTTTTGCGATTTTGGATTGACCCATTTTTTGACCGAAACAAATTTTTAATCCACTTCTTTCGACCAGAAATCGTCCTAGAACATGTTTATACATCATATACCATCGATTTGGGCCATTTAGAATTGATTTTGGCGACTTTTAATTTTTGACAATTTTTGAAGGTATACCCCTTCACATTTTTGCGATTTTGGATTGACCCATTTTTTGACCGAAACAAATTTTTAATCCACTTCTTTCGACCAGAAATCGTCCTAGAACATGTTTATACATCATATACCATCGATTTGGGCCATTTAGAATTGATTTTGGCGACTTTTAATTTTTGACAATTTTTGAAGGTATACCCCTTCACATTTTTGCGATTTTGGATTGACCCATTTTTTGACCGAAACAAATTTTTAATCCACTTCTTTCGACCAGAAATCGTCCTAGAACATGTTTATACATCATATACCATCGATTTGGGCCATTTAGAATTGATTTTGGCGACTTTTAATTTTTGACAATTTTTGAAGGTATACCCCTTCACATTTTTGCGATTTTGGATTGACCCATTTTTTGACCGAAACAAATTTTTAATCCACTTCTTTCGACCAGAAATCGTCCTCGAACATGTTTATACATCAAATACCATCGGTTTAGGCCATTTAGAATTGATTTTGGCCACTTTTAATTTTTGACGATTTTTGAAGGTATACCCCTTCACATTTTTGCGATTGTGGATTGACCCATTTTTCGACCGGAAAGAAATGTTTGAACTGCTTGTTGCGACGTAAAATGTTCCTAGAACATCATAGGGCATCATCTCTCAACGGTTTAGAGAATGTGGGATGGATAAATTTTGCAGAAAGCTTTTTTGTTCGGTAGCTTTATCGTTTCCTTAGTTCGACAGGGTTGAATTAGAAAGACGAGCCCCTCGTGTGCAGGTAGTCGGTATCGAAGATTTATCAGACAGGCAGGAAGGACCGGGAGAGGCTGATCTCTCGAGACAACCGCGATTGAGTTACGTTGATTTTATTCGGCATTATTCCGCATTATTCCGCCCAGCGAATGCGCGCGATACGGGATCGCTCTTCGACCAGATCAGTTTTATTTCCCGAATTGGTGTACTCTCTCCTGGCACGCCGGGATTAACGTCATTGCGGTTTTTAAGCAGGCAATTTCCTAATTCGGTGCCCCAGGATCCCTGATTTATCGCGGTTTTGCCAGTTATTCCGTACTCCCCGTGATTTACGACGAGGTTCCGCTTTCGTTTCCACTTCTCCATGCGTTTCTTTGATATTCCTCTTTCTTTTCCTCTTCCGCCTTTTCTTCCTCCTCTTCTTCGTCTTCCTCTTCTGGCAACAACTCGGTGCCATCGTTGCACCAGCGTTTTCTTCTTTCGTTTTTCTCGTTCGCTACTTTGCGTTTTCATTTGAAACCTCGAAGGGTTGAAGTCGAGGAAGGCCCGACGACTGCTGTGATTTTTGGTAGCTCGTGATTTAGTTCACGTTCATTCAATTATGTGGAAAATATAATAAATGGAGAATCAATGATACTGAAGACGACTTGATCGTCATTCAGTAATAATTTAAGTCGTATAAACTTACATATATATATACTTAATAATAATTACGGACGAGATCTATATAAAATAAATAACGTTAGATATTGATGCAAAAGCATCTGTAGGAACACTTATAGTATTTAAATCATTAAAATCTCGTTTATGAAATATTTCCAAGCGAATAGTGATAAATAATAATACGACAATTCGAATGTTATTAAACTGTTTAGATTGCACTTTATACTTTAAAGTAACATGTTGCGCCAATTAAATACAGACATTTATTGACGCAGGTCGCATATCGAGATCCTAGAAAATAGGATGTGTGATGTTAATTACTCGAAAAATAGATGGTAAACATTGCCGTGAGAAGTACGAAGCGTATCATTACGGGTAGAAGGATTTCGTGGCAGGGGGGTGGGAAGAGAAGGTATACAAGCTTGTTTACCTCGATAATTAGTTATAATCGCCCCGTAATCGCGGCGTATCAACGATAAACAGTTATAATCAAATCTCGTATCGTTAGACATTATCGCGAGTCGGTGGTTGCAATTAAACTGAGATGAACCTAATGCGAGTAATACAATGAAATAATGAGAACACCTACCTAGTCATTTCCTCGTTTAGGTATTATTTTTAGACACCTACTTGCGAAATAACATTACACTCGGGTTTGCTAATTTCCTGGTAATTATATGTACCTCCTTATGTTTCAATCTACGAGTCGAACATGAACTGCAGGCAGCCATTAACTCCAACTGGATTATTCCCATAATTAACGGTGCCTGTACCTCCATCCATTAATGTCTTCTATAGCATACATGTATATTTCTATACATTCCAAATATGTTCTCTATGCCAATACAGCTCGTAAAATTGTAATAAACATTTTTACTTATTAATAATTTGATGTCCCATTATCAGCTTCGGAGTAATTAATTGATTTTGAGGCCTACAGTTTCCAAGGTCAAAAGATCACTACAAGTTGCTGCAGAATATAGATGGTCTAATAAACGAAGAGAGATTGTTTATCAAAATAGGATTCGTTGTGAAAATCTTTTTCTTCGGAGGGTGCAGGGAATAATATGCGTAAGTTGTTGTGCCTCGAAGATACATTGGATCCTAGCCGAAGGTGTTTTACGTTGCACATTCTATTTCACGGTCGAATGAGCGAAGTCGAGGGAGTATTTTTGCAAGAGATCCTGAAATAATGGCGCGCCCGGTCTTTAGTTATGCCTGGTGAACGGAGGAACGAGGAAACTGTTGTTTCTCTACGTGGAAAAACAGAAGGTACGAGTGCGATCGACGAGGCGATTCACGGTGGACCGATCATCGCGCGAAAACACCATGTGACCAGCCTGTTTTTTTAAGCGAGGAATTCGATCGGGCTCCATTCCGGCGAATAGTCTCGTGCAATTTCCAATAACATATTTAAGTTATAGTAATCAATACATTCGTGGCTTCACCAAAAAGCAGCTTACACGAGTCAACCGAATTTTATTATTACATAAAATCAAATGAACTAGTCGATAATAGCTGAAAAACTAAGGATGTAAATTACATTGTTTATCGCAAACGTTTGCCACATCGTGAAAGATTTACTTCGATACTTCCGCTGATTAAAAGACTCGCCGAGGAGTCTTCAAATATATTTTCACAAAACTCCACTCACATTTATCTTCCCGACGAGAGAGAAAAAAAATTGTCGAGCGTGTTTACGTAGGAAGAAAGAGTGGGTGGTTCGTAGGATTGGCGAGGGGTGGGGAGGGAGCAAAAGCAAAGGCAGAGGCAGAGGCAAAGGCAAAGGGAAAGGTTTGCGAGGGAGAGAAACGTAGGAAAGGATCGACATCGTTCGGAGGTTAACGAGGAAGGCCGTGATTCGAAAGGGGGTGGTTTGCAAGAGGGTGGTAGTAGATAATGGCGGTGCGAGAGAACGAAGGAAGGCAAACGGTAATGGCAGCCCCTGGGACAGTATTCGGATTCGAAGGATCGAGCTTTTCCGAGGGAAAGCTCGTTAGCACCTCCTAACTGTCCTCCGTCCCAAGCTTATGGATTCTGTCAAGACATTCGACCCACGAGCCCTCCGATATGTCCTTTATCACTAATTGTATCTATCTTCCCGCTAATTGACGGCTCGCTTGACACTTCCTCGCTAGTTTATTTATTTCTCCGTATTTCTCTTCTCGATCTCATGGGAGAGTACGTGAATTTCAATATTTGCCTCTACTTGTTTGCCGGATGACATCACCTGCTAATATCACGTATAATTATGGATTTTAGATGCCATCTTGAAGTTTACGTACATATTTCTCTTTCACAAATTTACGGAGAATTTCCCATCCTTTTTATGTAATGATTTCCTGCATTAATAATTTACTTCCAAATAACTCTTTTTGAACAATAATCAGTAGGTCCACAAGGATATTCATCTTGTCATTATTTACCATTAAGTAGGCAGATAACATAGATAATAATATAAAGATTATAAGTGTCTTATTAATATTACATATTAAGGTAGTAAAATATTATAATACAGGTTATAATGCAATTTATAATAACAACATTATCAAACTGTTTCACGCAAGACAGAAACAAGAGAATACTAAACGATTAAAACATTCATAATTAGATTTAAGATCCAATAGATCTGAAGATTACTTTGAATAAAATAATCGTTCTAAAACATCAATCTCCATTAAGCAGTCAATAAAAAGAAGGAAGGTTTGTTCATTCTGGTTATATTACATTGTTTTAACGCGGTGGCTGCTAACGACAGGCGTTATCGGCGTTATCGGCATTGTCGTTAGTTACTCGAACTATTGTAACAATTTCATAGAAGGGTTGGGTGTGCGGGGATGTGTAGGAGCCCGCAACGGGGTTCGCGTGTCGGAAGACGATAGTCGTCACAGTGACTGTTATATCAAACGGGGTCGAGATTGCGATAACGAGTGGAACATACGTAGGATACACGGTTTACGTACTTAAACTCCTTACCAGGTAGTTAGTAAGAACGTACTTTGCTGCTACGCACGAGAGGGTGCAACGTCGTAGGAGCCTTCCTCGCCCTTATTTCGAGATCTATTTACACACTCCTATGCAAGGCAGATCCATAATTTCTTAGAATTTATATCTCCTGCTGGAAAAGGTTTATCTGCTGCTTGTCGAGTATGTTTTCTAAGCTAACGAGCATATAATCCGGCCAAGAGTGCGTTCAGTATTTTTTAAGTAAACCAGGAAATCCTCGAGGTGTTATCATGCGGTATTTCCGGGCTATGCAACTGGTACACCTTTTTGCAATGTTTCTGAAATTCAGAAATTAGAAGTATTGCAGATGGCCGTAGTGAATTTTTTGTTTTTCACTATCAGGGGCAGAGTGTATTGATGCAACATTTTTAAGTTTGATTTCTGAAAATAAAAATGATTAAGTATATTCTGGTCCCACAGTTTGTCTTTTCGAATTATTGTTAGTATATGATTAACTTCCGTCGTGCATTAAATTATCTCGTGGAATGCAGCATTCTGAAACATGAGTCCGAAGGGTATTAAAAGAGAGAATTTTCCAATTCATACATAATAAGTATTGTCTGATCAGTATTCACTTACATTCTTTTCTGATAATTACCCCATAATTATGAAATTCGTAGTAAAGCACAAGTAGTCGGAATTTAACTAACGTCGAAATTATTCTTTGTTTCATAAAGTCAATTGTTAACTAATGATATAAGGGTGTCCCATAATTAAGAAAAAGGGGTGCAGAGAGTAGAATGGTTTCTACGCCAGTGGTTAGTAGGTGGTACGTACGTATGTAAAGGAAGGCCCAGTTCCAGGTAAGCCGGAACGGCTTGGTTCGTGGTCGGAGCCAATCTCAGTGGACGTTGGTCATTTGGTGTTTCCTCCAGCACACACTAGCTGGCCTTTTATTCCGCGTAAAGCCCTCTTGCTAGTCGAGTAGTGCCTCGTAGGGAACCTGGGTAGAAGGGCTAGCTTCCTAAATGATTAATTACCGATCTCCATCGCGAGGAGGAGGGCCTTAAAGTAAGCTCATTTCTAAAACGGATATTCCGTGTTCCGCGTGCCACGGAACGGCATTCGGTGGCCCCAACGTCGCTGCCACTTTGCTGCTTTCTTCCTCTCCCTCTCCCTCTTACTTTCTCCCTTCTCCCACTCGGTATAACTGTTACTTGCGTAAGTGTAGCTATGAGGGATGAGGAGGGTTCGCCAGGGAACCAACGGAGATTGCGAGTTCGAGATATCCTCGGCCAACGTAAATGAAATGTGCTGCGTGCTACGAGAAAACTTTGCTTCGTTCCGCTGATTGATGAGCTTGAAAACTTCTTTTAATCCTATCACCAGTCGCGGAAACTGTATCGCGATCTTTTATTAGAAATTCTTGTAGAATCTTGATGAATCGAGAATTTTTAAAGATTTCCAGCCTTAGGAGACTGTTTTCAAGATATTATATATTAGGATGAATTTCGTAGGTTGTAATTACATCGAGTAAGTTAGGTACTATAGTCGCGGAAATCGATGTTCGTACATTGAAATACTGAGATACTGAGTTACTTGAGTGTGATCTTAGGAAACAACGATCTTCCTTCGGTGCTTCCTTTCTGGTTCCCTCGGTTTATAGGTTTCTCTAGAGATCTGTCGGTGTGCGAGTTTTCGTGCGATACGCTATGTTATCGTTTGCAATGCAAATGACAAGCCACCCCGCCTACGTTCAGACACACTTCGTCAGGCCAAACCGTCCACCTTTTACGCTGAAATCGGTCGCGTGTGTCACCCGTTCGACATTACGACGAGAATCGCGCATGGATGACTCAGAAATCAGAAGAAACCTGACACTAAAAGCATTCGAATGAATAATCATTTTTACCTCTCGAATACAAATATTTTAAGTTCTTTGTTAAATGGAGTATACCTGACTGAAATTAACGAAGCATCACGATCAATGATTGTTTACTTTGCAAAAGAAGTTCGGAGGACACCAGTGTTTTCAATTTCCTCGACGAACTATATTCCTTGTCTATTCTTTTCTGTTACTGCAGATGGTTGCTTGTAAATAATTGATTATAAATATAAATTGAATAACGTATATGGAAGGTAAGAAATGTAGGGGGATTTAAACTCTGCGAGTTTCAAAGAGTATACTTTAAAGTGCGAATCGATTTTTTATGGTTATCTAATATCTACGTGGTTTAGATAATAACGACATATTCGCGTACGAGTGGCTAGGTTCACCACCGGCAGGCAAATCACGTTTTCACATCGCTTCATCTTCGTGTTTATATTGAAAATTCAACTTGCCGGTTTCCAGCCTGTGGTTTCACCACCCACGTGAAATTACGCCGTTCGACTACATCATGCACAGATATTCCACAGTGAAGTCTTTCCTGAATACTCAGCTCCATGAACAACTATGAATATAACGATACAAAAATTAATATATTCATAACGTAGTACACACAATTCTAGTAATAATAATCGTGTCGAAAATAATTTATAGTACACAAAATATCTGTGAAATACCGTATATTTTCTCTAGTTCATTACCCGTTTAATTAAAATAAAGTTTGGCTTCTGTGAACAATCTACTTTGATATTTTGAATAGCTGCTTCTGTTGCATAATAATGTTCGAAATAAATTATCCATATCTATGGACCATAATAATTAAATTAATTTAATAAATCCCGTACAGCGTAGGTTTGTTATTTATATATTAGAATTTAATTCTTAAAATATATTGGATTTAACGGAGCTTCGGAAACGACGAATTTGTTTGGTTTCAATGTCTCCGTAAAATTGAGGGCCTACTGTAATGTTTTGTGATTACTTAGAAAAGGTGAATAAATTCACAGCAATATGACAGTGACTTTGTACTATTTGCCAGTGAAACACGCAAAAGAATTAATAGGATATCGATCGCGTTGATGGATACATGAATCAGAGAGAACAACCCTACCGAAAAAGCCACGAGGGTGTTAAATCGTCTTCTCTCTGACTGATGCAAAAGAGGCGGGAATTCGTTTCGTGGTTCTGGTCACGCTCGTCACTTACAATGACAACCACGATCGATATGAGATCCGTGGAAAATCGTACGATCTATTATCGCCCCTCCTATCCTTCAATTTCTTTTTCTGATAAAAGACTGCTCGGAAAAATGCCCGGGGTCCGGCAAGCTTTCGGTCATTAATGTCAAATACAGAAATAACTAATGAATATTAGTTGTTTATCTTATGAGATACGATGATATTTATGCTTGAACTCCTTTCGATAGTTTTTCGAAAACTATCGATATACTGGTTTTGTCGCAATATTTACTTCTCTGTGTAGACAATACGGTGTTGTATTGATTTCGAATTTATGTTTATCGTAGGTTGCAATTAATTGATTGTGCCTCAAAGAACTAAAATCGCAGAAGTCTGGGAGATCTTTCGCGTAAAAGGTGAAGAACGATGATGGAGTATCGAGTTGCCAAGATGGATGCCTATCAACTTGTAGCAGTGATCCCTAAAGAGACGGACAGAGATCGGTCGATCCTTCGTTAGAAATTCCATGCAATCATATTCGAGCAAATAATTCGTTAGGCCCTCGTTCCGCGGCCTGTTCGTTAGTATAATTAAAATAAATTCAAATGACTTTCTTGTCCTCCCTCCTTTGCCAGTCTTACCACCCCCATCTCCGAGTCCCCGTCTCGGTTCTTCTTCGCCCGTCTTTCCTCCTCTCGTTGTCCGACCTTCTTAAATCCGTTGATTAGTGCAAAAATCCGCTTACAAATTAAGCGAAACCGGCGTCGAGGCAGCCGAACTCCCAGGAGGATGTTGCCGAAGGACGGAAAACGACCCTTCTTGGATAGAGAACGAAAGGGATTCAAATAGCGGAGGTGGAGGAGGAGAATCAAAAAGAGAAAGAAACCTCGGAGGAATGGAAAGCGGCGGGTGCTTTAATATCTTAAGTAAACCTGCCTTCAGATAAGGAAAGAAAAAAATAACTCACCGGCAGACGAGACTCGCCGAAAGAAAACGGGGAATCTCGGCGAAAACATGGCCGACGAATTAAAATGTGAACTACCGTAGGGAGATCAATCTGAAGGGAGAACGGTGTACACGAAACTGTTTTCTTCCTTAACACTAGAACTACCAAGGAGGACAAAATGATTTGTCTGCCATTTTGAATGAAATTATTTGAACATACCAGGACGAATTGTTGGAGATTTAAAATACTCTTATTTTATGTACATAACGCGAATAATTAAATCCATTAATTAACTTACACTTTCTAGCCAGAATTAATGGATAAATAAATGCATAAAGATAACTGAGTATATGTTCAGGAGTTCTAGTGTTAAATTCTACGACCTACTACGAAGTATTATGTGACAATTAAATATTTGAGTTCAATAAATATCGTTTTTACAATGTGTCATATTACTTAATTATTCATACTCAGAAACGATGATGTATCGAGTTCAAAATATGAATCAGTTCGGTCACCCACTGGAAATTGAATTGAGTTGTGCACAAATTAGAGGCGACATATTTATCTAGGGATATTTAGAATATGTAATGTTAACACATTGTATCCGCAAGACGTACTAGCTCGTTTTTTCTACATCGTCAATTTGCGGACATGTATCACTATTTACCTGCGTAATAAGCCTTTGGAAATAAACACTACATAAACCCATTGAGTTTGAATCTTATCGCATCTTATCTAAACATTCGGCCAAATGTAAGCGTTAGTAATTAGAGCAATTTCTGGAAAGCCCTTTCCGGCGCAGTTAATGATTAAAAATGATCCGTGCTACGTAAGGTTGAAGCATATCAAATAGCCCGCGTATAATGTATTAATCTAATTTCAATGTTATTAAAAAAATTCAAGACTACTAAGCCGCGAGTAGTTTTCGGCGATTAAATCAGAAAGTACGCACGAAGTATTTGCAAGAGTGGGAAGCGCATTGGTCCCACTTTGTCGGTGAGGCGCGATTCTTTCGAAGTCACCCGTTAAGGCTCGAACTCGCTAAGAAAAAGGAACGGAGCAGATGCTCCGGAAGAAGGAGCATTCACGAAACGCGAGTTGGAGAAAGAGGGCGAAGGGAGTGGAAAGAAAGCGTGGTTTCCTTAATGAGAAGTACAGAGTAAAGCTTTCTTTGCTTTGTGTCCCCTTTTCGAGCGGCGCGACTCCAACTCGATTCGGATTCGCGGGAGAGTTCGAGGCCGGCGTGGCGCGGCATGGCGCGGCGGCTTTCCGTGTAGACTTTTTTTCCGGTCGGGTTGCCGGACTCGCGCTGAAATGCTTCTTGTGTAAGTAAAAATCTAAAGTGACTACCGAGATCTAAGTTTTAATTAGTTTATCTTGGCCGCGTGGCCATTGAATATTTATGAACCATCGCGCGCTCTCCTTCTCGAGGGAGAAGGAAGATCGAAGTGGAACGAGAGAGAGTGGTGAGGGAGAGGAAAAGATGAAGGGTCCAGAGTGTAGGAAAGAGAGGTAAAGTGAGTAAAAGGGGATGCTGCCGGTAAAAGGGGGACGAAGAATGAGATTCCAACACGGCACGGGCACGGAGGGGAATCGAAAGGAATCGAAAGGAACCGGCTGTGGTTACTGTCGTCCCGTGGGATTTCGTTTTCGGTGCTTTTACACTGATACTAGCCATCAGGATATAATTGCACGGCAAAGTACACGCTGCTGACGTCACGGGGAAAAAGCTCCTCTTATTATCGATACATATACATATGTATTAGATACTGACATTTGATACAGAATTGATCAAAATGTGTAGTCGAACTGACGAGGGGTTGACTTCGTCAGGGAAAGCACATAGAAACAATCGTACTTTTTCATCCGCTGTATTAAAATCGGGAAAGAAAAAATTCATTAGAAAATAATCTTGTTATTTTTTCATAATCTAAATCTTTTTTGTATTTAATAATATGAACACCTGGAATGGGTGTTTTTCATCAACTGGATTCTAATCTTCTCAAGCAGATATACAATACTCAACTTGACAAATAAATTAAAAAATATGTTGTACAACTGTACGATTCACCTTAGATGATATATCATTACATTTCTTCGGAACGATCTGCCAGAAAGCAAGAAGAATGAAGAGGCACTCGAGACAAATTTATCCGGGGCAAGTAGGTCCTTTTTTCTTTTCTATCTGGCACATTATTCTCAGGTCGAGTGAGTATAAAGTGAGGCGAAGAAGAAAAAGGAAAAAAGGAAACAAAGAGGCGAAACGAAAATGGCAGGGGCGGAAAATCGTGGAAAACAAGGAGGGACGGAGAAACGAGTGCCAGTTGGTCAGGGTGAGATTCCATCCTCCTCTTCGATTCTCGGGAATGCTTGGAACAAGGCGAAAGGATCTATAAGTCCATAAATCTGCCGAGTAGAAGAGTAGAAGAACAAGGAGAGGAAGTAGCCGAAGGAAAAAGTGGAAAAAAGAGAGTGACTTTCTTGCAAAGAGAGAAAACGTTGGCACGAATTTATGGCGAACCTCGTAAAAAGCAGAACCGGTACACCGAAGAATTTTTATTTCGTGCAGATTCCTAGGATATTCCGTACCTCGAGTATAATCGTTAGATTTGTTGGAGCAATCAATATTGAGGGCCATGTGTTTTGATCGAAATGGGAAGGATTAATAGCCGCTTTAAATTACCACCTACCGTTTAATAATCTACGTTATCCATAATTCATGCACCTGCGATACATCCACCGTCGTCTCCCCGTTCGAAGAAAAATCTTTCCGTTATTCGTCTTTATTACAACGACCAGTTGACGAGACAAAATGTCCCGTTCCATTTTTCACGCTATTCTAATTTGTTACATTATTAATTTTTTAAATGTCCACGGAAATGTTTCGTCATTTTATCAGAGTGGATAACATTAACTAAAATTAATATTTAGCATCGGAATATAATTTGGGGATAATATCTGTCCCGTAAGAAAATCAGGAGAAGACTCACTTTTTTCATCCATAAAATATTAAAATGCCTGGGAAAAATTATATAATATACTGTTTTAAGTTAATTTCATAATGACATGAAATAAGAAATCGAACTTTCATGACAATCTGTGTGCATATAAATTTAGAAGAATTGTGATAAGGATATTCGAACGATTTTAATTTCATGAAAAGGTTCGTAAGAAAAGTTCATGCAACAAGATTCGCGAAAATGATCAGATTTTCGCGGATATTCTGGCCACGTTTATTCAGAGAGAGAGAAAGAGAGAGAGGAGGGCACACGTGCTTAACGCGACACGCCGGCTTACAGATTGTCGATTCATATTTACATTTTAATAACTCTTCTCTTCCACCTTGCTACTTTCTCTCTTGTTCTGCCGAGCAACTTGTCTCCCACTGGTCCACGTGGACACCGGAAGCTCTTTCTACTCTTTCGCAGCCCTCGTTTCTCGTTAAATCACCGTGCCACCCCACATATATTAACGCGCTCGCTCTGGCGTTAAATCAAATCTTGTTTCTATCTGCAACTCGATATCTGAATTTTTCTTAACTGCTGCGCCGATCATATTCAATTATACTCCTTTAAAATGATTATGACTCGCACATTTATTTTTTATTACCACGATTTTTGTTAGTAATATGCAAAATGCGGAAACCACAGTGATTATAAAATAATGCTATGCGATAAATAAAAATAATATTATTCCAATTGTATCGACATCAAATTTTAATGTACACGTTTCGAGTATTCGTCATTCGAGTGATTTTTTAAATTTCTTTCTGCATAATTATTATATTTGTTTTGATCAAAGAATAAGCCGGAAAGAATGCAGCTTAAGGTCATCGTATGACACTTGCTGGGGAATTTAATATTTTATTATCTTACGATAATGATTGGTGTCTATAATTAATTTGCATTTTTTGTTACGGGAACTGCAGGAATATGACAGATGGTTTTCATTAATTATAGTAGTTTTACGTTCGATTCTATATATTTTCCGCGATTACCATTTAATGAATATAACAAGTAATGAAATATCTGTTAAATGAAATGCACGGAGTCTCGCGAATACATTACATCCAGTAACGTTTCTTTTAATGATTCCATTGTGCGATGCAGTTGCGCGTTTACCGTGTCTTTTTTTTTAATCACGCCGCCGTAATTATGATAATCGGAATTACAAATGCCAATCTATAGACTCACGTATCACCGGCAATAACGATACGCAGGTATGTTTTTCCGGTTATTGGACCGTTGTTGTACGGTAAATGATAATTTCCGATATATTTATTTAACCGGAGTTCTGCATTTTGCACATTTTCATGATTATCACCGTGAATTCCAGCACCTGCTTATTATTACGTGGATACTGATAATTTTATTCGCTTCAATAATTACCGTTCCATAGGTTTAATGGTGCTCGCATTGCAAGAGAACCAACGATGCATTATCCACTCCACAAAGCCTTACACTTTTATTAACAAATATATCATCAAATTAATGTTTCTTTGCGTATCGTATTTTTTAAAATCGAAATAGCCACATCAAATTTTAACGTGACATACTAATTTGTGTTATGACACGGAAGACAATAAGATGACGTAAATATATGTCTGCATTTAATTAATTAGCAGTATGCAAGAGTTGCATGTTTTCCAGTTATTACTTTAAAAATATTGCTATAATGGATGGGAGTAAAAATGAAGAACATTTCACCAAGGAAATAGTATTCTTAGGTTATTATCGTTTCGGTTCACCAAACTGGGAGTCAACAGGGAAAGAGAGAGGGTCGAGCGTATGGTTAGCTCGAGTGGGGAATGCATTTAAATTTAAAAGGACCTAAGTTGGAAGTTTTAAGGAGTGGAAAGAAAAAGTTGCTTGGGGCCCCGCATCGAAGGCGTATTTGCATGAGAAAAGTCTCGTAGGATTCTTTCGATTACACACTCGGAGTTAGCGGACATTCTAGGAAACTCTTTCAGAGGATCCGCCGTAACGATGAACTTTTTCGATAGATCTGACACCGTACACGTGTTCCATTCACACATCGAGTTCCTTCGCTTTCGAACCGCTCTCACAAAAAATGAGAGTACCCTTTATGTCTGACATACGTGATCCCTCTTCCCTTTACCGCCATTTCCCTTCTTCTACATTATTCTGTCGTTTAGATCGTTCCTCGATGATCTATCCCCGGACTTCAGTATAAACTGTTCCTTGAAGGTCTAACGAAATACAGAATTATAAATGAAGTCCATTATATGAATAAAATGATAAATTATGGTGGAAGCCGATTCAAGTCTTTAACAAACTGATACATTTGTATTTGTGTTAAAATCACTATCTATTTGACTGCTTGTCAAATATTTGTATCGTATTTCAAATAATATATCTGTATTCTAAGATTATTATTTAAAAATTATTTTTGTACATTTAAGTTTCATAATCACAGAAGACATAAAGTTGCTATTTGTAGAATTCCATGGCCATTGCTTCTCATATCGAATATTACTCAGCTGTCCGCAGATAATTATATATTATATTGATAATAATATGATATTATCAGTAGATAATAATAATATTTCATCGACGAAGTAAATACTTCGATCAGTGTTCCTGGGATAATCCTGTGGCCAGTACTCGAGTAGAACGATCTACAGCTCCCAATGGAGGTTGATATTGGCGGTTGATTATCAATTTTCTACCAATTTGGCTCCACTTGTAGCGGCGCCAGCTTTTGTCCCGCTAATCACCCCTTGGCTCCCGCTTTCACCCCTCGCTTTCACCTCCTGCTTTCACCCCCCGCCGGGTACATCCGATCCGCTTTGCATATTACGCCACGATATACCACCACCCTCCCAACTCCGTATGACTTGACGAGTCTCACCCAATACACCCTTCCTTTCATCCCTCGATAAACCTTTACTCGACCACTCGTGCAACCTACGTGATTCCTGAAAAAACTAATTACCTTTTCTACGCCCATCTCTATTATTGATATTAAACTCAGCAATTTCGATCTCTGTGTAATTGATAATAATTAAATAGTATCGAACTTTTTATCGTTTCGTTAGCTGCCAGAAAATTCGTGCAGCTTGCAGAATTATTTCGTGGTGAAAACGAGGGGTTTTTTTTTAAGAACGCGGAACCAGGTAATTTTTCAAGAGATAGGAAAAGATTGTGATTCAAAACGAATCATACATTATTGAAAAAAGAAAATTTTCGAAATATACCAAGTCGAATAAAAATCGCTATTTATTCACACGTTAAAACTGCACGAACTTATTAGTCTGATATTATAGACGTAGAAGAATTAAAATACAAAGAATATTTATTCTGGATGTGTTCTAATGTAATACATGGCAAATGGTATCGATTGTGGTAGTAGGTGGTTGGCTATCTCCTAATGGAGAGTGGCTCTTTAGGAGGGTTTTGTTTTGGAAATGAGAGAAGGAAATCGATGTAATAGGGTGGTTTTCGGTTCGATCGCGAATACGGCGAATACTGGGAGAGTTTTTGGCGAAGGAGGGCGGGTAGATGGGCGAATAGGTTCGCAAAACAACAGAGGGATCAAATGCTCGCGCTTATGGGATCAGCGATCTGAAAACGTTGTGTTGTTTCAGGTGAGCTGGCTCTCACGCGGCACACCCTGTTTTCCACGCTGAATTCCGCTCACCGAATACCCCTCCCACCCCCTCCCGCAGCCATCCTCTTTCGGAATTTTCAAATCGCTCGGTCTAGGGACGGAAACAATTTTTGTTTTATTTCGCGAAAATATACGAGCTTGGCGTAACGCACCGCTAAACGTGCCCTGAACTTTTGACCAAACTAGCTCTGTGCTTTTTTTTATCGTGTTTGATCTCTCCACGCCGAAATAACGAGTCAGCCGTTCGATGGATTATATTCGGGGTGTTGATTGTCGAGAAAAATTAATTTCTCTATTAATTGCTTATAATCACGATTAAAATTGTTTGATCACTTAATTTCAAGAATTTAGCATCGCAAATAAATTAAATTACTTTTTGATTTAATTTGTCATCATAATGCATTGTAATAGGATATATTATTAATTTTCTAGAATAAATGTGCACGTAGATTCTTTATATTTTAATCCGTCGGTGTACATCATGTACTCTATATTCCGTTATCTACGCGTATTTATTACCTCTTGGATGTTCGAGATCTTTCATTTTGCCGGTTCACGGTTGGTATTACGTGAATACACTCCGGTAATAGGGTAGCCAACGGAACGATACGAATTTGTAGCAACGATGTCCCTGCTTTGAATTCCATGGGCTTTCTGGCAATAAACAATGTATCACTATTTCTCGGCACATTAAACGGTGCTTTGTGAGCGCATCCCTTACGTAGACTTAAGTAGAATATATCATCACCTTGGCGACTGTTACTTAAAGCCTCGTAAAAGATCAACCTCGAATAATGTACCTGGTTTATCTCAGAAACACCTCTTATTTATATTTATATTTATATTTATTTACACCGGATCACGTAAGGTACATGCTTCACTTTTATCGCATATAAATTGGTAGAAAATTAAATAACTAACTGGATTTACTGCACCGTTCACAGAGCCGACCTTTTGTTGCGAGAATAATATTTATTATCGCAATAAATCCCTTTACTTATGTACATTTATCCCGAGAAGATTAAAATTAGAATTACATATAATAACGCAGGACAATTTATTAAAATATAAATTATATCGTTTTTATATCTTCCAGGATTTTGTTACGTTTAATGTTAATCGGAGCCGATAACGGGTGTTGCTGTAATTAGCAAGGTTTCCTAACAAAGCCGTGCACGGTTCGCGTAGGTTGGTCGAAATTGAACAGTTTGGTACAATTAAATTTGGTATCGATGAGATTCGAGATTGGATGAAATCAGTGCGAAAAAACGAAGTAACAATATTTAGCAATGAGAATGGCAGAAGAGCGTAGCATGATCGTTTGTGACAGCAATGAGCAATCCGATGGTGGTGGTTTGCGGGGGTGGAGGGAGGTGGTGGGCGCGGTAATGGGAAAGCCATGCACGCCGCTTCGGACTCGGCAGCCGCATAAAATTAACCAGTTCGTTCGTCCGCTCGTTTTAATTAACGAAACACCGACGGCACACCACGGCCATATCTACCTCTTCGGTGTCGCGTTGCAAATTCCGCGAGTTCGTGCAAAATCGTTCCGCGGAACTTCGTTCAACTGCCAATCATCTTCGGCCCGATATCGGCCGTTCGCTATCACGTAATAAACCGTGTGTCAGAACGAAAAACAGTTTTGGTTGCTTCGAAACACTGTGCTCGGTTCTATCAACATGGTATCCCGGTAGTTGATCTTTACGTTCCGACGGAAAGAACGGCCTTCTCAATTCGTGAAAATATTAGCTATAGAGCAGTTAATCTGATATAAAATGTAATCTGATATTAGCCGTCCGACATATTCGACAGATGAATATACTAATTATAGTATAATTAATTATTCCACTCAGCAGGTATTTCGACTTTTACAGCGTATTGCAGCAACAAAATATTTGTCGTCTTAAATAGGAAACGTGGGTGCAAGATAATAACGTCTCTCGTCCGGTCTTTTAAATAGAACTTTTTCGAGGAAGACTCAGGCTGAAGAAGGAGGAGAAGGTTTTAATTATCGGTGTCCTGGTGTATCCGCATTAGAGGTGTCCTTGCGTCCTCGTAGGTCGAAGGACCACGCGAAAGGTTCACGTTAGTCGAGGAACGGCTCGGTGGCACGATTTACACGATGATGTCTCTATCGACAACGAGGGAAGTTACCGAGCCGTTAGGTGTAGGAGATAGTTTCGCGTGTGGGTGTACGGAGGTTTGCACGTACAAATTCACATAGAAACCCTGCAGAAAGGCATGCGAGGATCACGGAGGTCGTAGAGGTCATCCAGTCACGGAGTTAATTAGACGACGTGGTTCGGTAGCTCACGTGCCACCAGACTTAGATATCAATCGCTACTTTGCTCCTGGATCGAGCTCTTTGCCTCCTTTCCTTAAAACATTCTCGCCCCCTTTACTCTCTTTGAGCGATGAATTTATTTACTCGTTTAAACAATTAGGAATAATAGAACGTAATGAGAGTTAAATGAAAGTGTTGCTGGAAAAATGTCTCTAATTAATAAGTTTCTTCAACACTTCGACTTAATTCATATCTTGTGTTGTATTAACATAAATATTTTCCTATCTAATCTTATTCTGCTTTTAATATCTGGGGTAAGTCCACGCCTCCATTAAAATAAGTGGAATACAAATTTATTTTGTTTGCAATGAATTTGTTCCTAAAGTTTGACACTAGCAAAATAGTACTTGTACTTCATATTATAATTCCGATTGTAACATATGCAAAAATGATTTCAAGGTTTCCCAAAGAATGTCCACGTCCTTATCAGATAAGAAGTTGTTTCTTATCAGAAGCATGGCACATAAGAAATCATATATAAAAAAGTTATATCTTTTTGTCAACTGCAGTCCTGATTGTGACTCAGTTATATAAATCTGGTAAAAGAGTCTTATCAGTAAAAGAAGTATTATTTTATCTATCCTTCGAGCGACCATATTTGCGTTTCTTACATCGTCCTTTCTGACTTTCGTAGATTTTCCGTCGCAACAGAAACATTCTCTTCCTCGGTAAGTTGGTCCTCCTCTTCCGTTTTCTTTCCCGACTTGATTATCCCGGCTAATTTGGTCTCCCCATTTTGTTTCAAGATAGGAAACCGTGAAACCCCTCTTCTTCCTGTTCTTCGTCCATCAAACAACGTAAAACCTCTCCGGTGTTTTAGATTTCCACGGGTTTGTTAACGCGTTGAACCGTGAACTCGACTATCTGCAATTAGCCAGCCACATTTATATGACCTGATTACGGAGCTCTGCCAACTTCCTTTAATCCGGAAGGGCTCCTTTACCGAAATCTCCAAATTCCTTCTCAGTTTCCTTCTTCTCATATCGTCAACCATTCGGTTTTTTCATGCTTCGACGATCGGGTCTTCTAATTTCCAAGTCGTACATAGTGTCTTCTTATCTCGTTGGTTTTGCTTCCTCAGGCAAGCAATGAATTTTTATTAACGCATTAACGATACGGTTTAAGGTTCGAATCTAAACATTTATTTCATGGAAATATCGTTACCAAGAATGCAAAACATTCGTAACAATATTTAATTAGTAATAAGACATAATAGCAATGGTAATA
Organism: Nysson spinosus; assembly: GCA_910591585.2. Classification (NCBI taxonomy): domain Eukaryota; kingdom Metazoa; phylum Arthropoda; class Insecta; order Hymenoptera; family Crabronidae; genus Nysson; species Nysson spinosus. Next base: position 12,336,118 of record OU342830.1, on the reverse strand, counting down.
AATTTCCTATCACTAATATATATGATTAATATAAGGATACATGAAGAGAGTGATTATAAATGCGAAGCTTTTTAGTGGAAAATATATGATAATATAGTAAATAAATATATTTCATTTTGATCAGAAAAAAGTATTTAATCATAACACGTTATAAAGGAATGACATATTACTCCAAGGAAGAAGGAATCAAATAACACAAACTAAAGCCGAATCTAGATTCTAAACCGACAATGAGACTCTGCAAATCGGTGTAGTTTTCTGTGTCAGAATGATAGGATGAGGATGCATGGAGTAAAGAAAGAGAGAGAGAGGGAGATATAGTAGAGTTGATTAAGGCAGACGATAACGAGCAGGAGTCGAGGATTCGAAGAACGTCGAAGCGTTAAGGGTTTCGCTTACGCTTCTGCACAACTAATACCACGGGAACCTGCGAAATCTACGGCTCGAGAGAGGAGAGGAGAGGAGAGCATGCAGAGAGAAAGCAGAGAGATAGAGACGTATAGCCGCGGAATCGTGAAAGCAGAGAAAGAGAAAGAGGAAAAGGATGAGGAAGAGGAAGAGGAAGAGGGGTTGCTGTCGTCCCTGGTGCTGGCTCGTTGGAGATGGAAGCAATAGGGATCAACTAGTATGCAAATCGGATGTAAATATCGTTCACTCTCCTGGTACTGAACCATCCAACCCCTCTCTCTCTCTCTCTCTTCCTCTCTCCCTCGAGTCGAGTCGAGTACCGAAGAGAAGAAATCAAAGTAGGGAACAAAGCAAGCGCAGACGAGATCGTGACGGAATTCTTTCTCGTTCTTCCGTCACCCCCCTTTTCAGATATTCACTTTTTCATCCTTCCTTCCTTCCTTCCTTCCCCGTTATATTCTCCTCCTCGTGTTTACGCCCGTGGTTTCTATTAACGAACTGCGATTCTCGTGTTTTGCTTAAGTTTTATCCGATCGGGGAGATTTGGATCATTTTGAGTGTAAAGGTCTATTTTCTTTATTGAACTCCCAAAGGTGGATCAAAGGCTGCGAATAGATGAGAATATAACGAATAAATTGAAAACTAAGAGAAATGATATCATTCAACTTCATTTTCAGACGAAAATAAACATTTCATAATTTGCAAGCTTCTAATTATAACTCATGACTTTATAGCAATATAATATTTGTCTTGAATTTTCTAGGATGATCCTTAGCCTAGAATTAAATCAAGCTTCGATATTCATGATTTATTATGTCACAAGCTGCGAGCATTAAACCCGCAGTAACAGTGAATCTCTGAAGTTTATTATCCGTTTCAGTGAAGTCGACAAGAAAGGACTTTAATTCAGAATTGATTTGTTCGTCCATCGTTACCTGTTACATGGATTCCTCGCGCAGCCAGTAACGATGAGACATTAAAAGTTCATAGAAACCTTTAAGAGAGAAAAGTTCTCACGTTTCAAGTTAACTTCTGAAGAGACGGGAGAGAATAATCGGACGATACTACGAGTTGGATCTTTTAGTATTGGCAATCGTAAACGTGAGAGCCGTTCTCGGCAACTGTGACATAATGTTCGAGTAATCCTGTCCTTCTTAATACCATTCGTGCTAACTTTTCCTCCATTCTGCGGAATACGGTGATCCCGTTTAATTGTAAGTGGACTTGTAAAATGGTCCATCATCTTTCGGCCAATTAAACGCACCAGTCTTATTACTAGAAGATGAAATGGAATGTTTTAAGTTTATGCTTCAATAAGCTATACTTTACTCTATTTAAGCTTTAATAAATATAATTTATTTATTCTATATAATAAGTATAATTTGCATATGCAATCTAATATGTATGATTTAATAAGTAATATTATTAACACTATTTAATTTAAAAATACTACGACTTTATATTCTCGCATTTGACAAAATTTAAAATATCCACGTATTTTTATATTCCTCTCCAATTATACGCCCATCCATTTATTTATCGTAAAAATATCCTTCATTCTTGAACATAGCATTTGATTATAAATACATATTTTATAGGAAATAAAACTGTTCAGTATATGTCGTATGTATTCAAAGTCATCGATTTATTTTCGTTGATCATCAGAAGTCAAACTATTCATATTTGCTCAAATTTTTCCATAATATTTATTTAAAGAAACACTTGCACCCTATATTAGGAGTTTCTGTCTTTACATTGTAAAAATCGTAAGACATCGGAGACTTGGATCACGGGGTGGTTTTAATGGGGCGAGTATTAGTTGTAGAATTATATGATGACTTTTGTGTTATTCGGGCGATGGTTGGTAGGAGTGAGAATTCAGACAGTGGAAAGGTAGGGAAAGGGTGTGACGAAGGGAGTGGGCAAGGGTGAGAGAAGTAAGACCTCTCTAACTCCAGGTATTTTCATCGTATATTCCTGGAGGTGAGTGCCGGGAGCAGGATTACTTGGAGAGACCCTCGGAGAACTTCTCCCTTTCTTACCTTTCTCCGACCTCTTGGCTTCGCTTTCCACGCTTTCCACGGTTTCCATGCTTCCCCCCCACCCCCCTTTTCTTCCACCGAGCCTCTTTCCCAGGCTTCCGCATTACCATTCTCAAAATTCTCGATAAACCGGGGCTTCCGTCCTGGCGTTTCACTCCACCCAACAGACATCCGAGTTCCCTCGCAGTTTCCATTTTCCACGAAAGCCAACGGAATAATCGAGATTCTCGGTCTGACAATGTTATTAGACACTTTTGTACTTCACAGCTCACTCGCCGAACTTTCGGAAATACACGATGTACGCTGGTAGAGTCTCTTGGTAATACTGACTCTTTCTTTCTCAGGACTTAACTTATCCTACGATGCCAATCAAATTTATACTTAGCCAAATTTAGTCTTCCTTTCATACCCTTCATACATACATATATGAAATATATATATTTTTATGTCCCATTATTTGCGTACTATAATTTCTAAGCAATCATTAAGCGAAATGAAAATTATAATAATACGATATCTAAGAAGAACAGAAGGAGAAAGACAATATAAGTGAAAGTAGATGAAGCAGAGAAAAGAGGTATCGGGTAGGAAAATTCGAGGTCCTCGAGTATGGCCGTCAGAGTGGTGAAAGAGCGATGCTTACAACTCCCGATTCGGTGGAGAGGCAGCGTTTTCTATGCAAAAGAGTTGAAAAGGTAGGACGGTTTTCTGCGGTGAGTGGAAGGTAGATAGGCAGGAAGGGGATAGGGGGGATGGTAGAGAATGGTATGGGGGTTGAAAAGCAAAAGGTGGGTTGCAGCCGACGGCACGTTTTAATAATGCCGTTCTCTCGGGCGACGAGAACACCGAGGAAGAAGTTTAACGAAGATTGTGCCAGATACTTTTAATTGCTATTCCTCCCTTCGTGGGAGCCGTACGAGAGTACGGGCCGATGCTGGAAAATGAAGGGCGAAAGAGGACTTTGGCGGCCGAGGCACAGAGAGAGATAGAAAGAGAGGAAGAGGGATCCTTCCAGCCTTTTTATCCTATGGACCCTCGTGATTTTATCGTCCTTGTATCCTCTCGACTCCCGTCCGCCGAAGAGGTTTGTTATTTCACCGGCAGATAGGCGACAAAGGAATTAATCGGGTCGTCTCTTCCTATTCCACTCCTCTTCCCTCTTTTCGAGTACCGTCAATTAAATTGAAACATTAAAAACCAGAGATAAATTGAAACGGCGCGAATGCTTCCTTTCTTTTTCCTACCGTATGATCTACCAACGTTACAACGTTACCTTACCGAATTGATAATCCTGGTTCGTTATATCTGATTTTTGGTTCTTGCCAAAATTGATTTCAATATTGAAGTCTATGTAAGAATATAAAAGAGAAGAAAATGACTCATGACTTAAGGAATTCCAATGATCCCAAAATTTAGGTCATCGAAATCAAGATAAAATAAATAAAAATTGATTAATTCACAGAAAACATACAGTAAATGCATTCCAATGAAAATAATTGAAAACATCATCATCATTGTCCACATACGATGTTGGTTCAATTTTGTTTCCTGCAATAAAGTTTATTACGTGATGTTATATCGAAGCTGAGTTATAGAAATGATCACTGTAATTATTTCGTTTCATTTACTTTCTACTTTCGTTTTTCACTTTGGCACCAGTATGACTTACAGCGAGTGCCATTAACGATTTTATGGTCTGCAAAATGGTACCGGGTATCAATGGGGTGTGTATTATTTTTGGGAAATTTTTTCACAATATATCCGTGGGTGAAGTCGAAGGCACGGTAGGGGGTAAAATGTCAAAAAGATCGATTCGATCGTCTTTCCCGGCTGAATTCTGCGGGACTAGCAGGAACGAAGCTCGTTTACCATTATGACGAGTGGCTTCTGGCTTCACGCTGCGAAGTTTACCGGGCCCTGACAATACCTAGGAGAGAAGGCTTATGCCCCGGCCATAATGCCGACTCTAAAAATCAAAACACATTAATCTCGGCCACGTGCCGCGGATCGCACGCTCCCATAACAAAACATTCTGTTATTCTCCTTTCCTTTCGTACCACGTGCCGAATTCTGCTCCTCTCACTGCCGATCCGATTCCAACTCCTAGTAACGACACTTGCACCGTTTCGTGCTTATCTCGATATCTTTATTATTTATCTTCACTCCCTTACTTAAACTTATCTCAATATTCGGAGCATTTTAGAGCGATGTTATTTGTAAATAACTTCTAACACCTGGCTTTTTTTAATCTGAATTATGAGATCTGATATCTGAATTATTGAGATCACAACAGATGACTTACATGTTTTTAATTTCGTAATTTAGAATTAAAGACATCGAATATAAACTTTTCAAAAAGCGTCAGTTACAAACATTACATTGTAAAGCCAGACCCCTTCGATGGAAAGCGCGTGGATACGTGTCATTTCTGGGCAGATGAGTAATCCTGCTAATCTGTCAGAAATCATTGGAAATGATCGTGGCAGATGAGAGGAATCGATATATCTTGTTTGAAACGAAAGTCCCGATTCCTTCATGGTTGTTTCCGTTTTCGGTGTAATAGGACGTGGCTCTTCATGAAAGGACCCCGATCAGTCGTACCCTGTTCCGTGTACGTCAAAGGGATGTATTTAGCGAGGGAGGGTCAATTTAGCAGGGTGTGATTTTCCGCAGACAGTTCGCTTGTCCGTGTCGATTCTCTGACACGACTCTTGCCAAATTATAATGGAAATGTCGACGAGTCTATCCATTTTAAATGTCAATGCCGATTATCTTGCGCGCCATCGGTAATTTCTATTATATTATTAATATCTGACGCTTCCAGTCACACTTTGCAGTAAGTGACTCTAAATAACCGCCTAGTTCTCTGCTTTGATACAATTTGATAAAGAAATTGAATCGGATGACAGATAATGTATAGTATTCAATATGATTTACAACATTCCTTGAAAAATCGTCAAAAATTAAAAGTCGCCAAAATCGGTTCTAAATTACCCAACTCGATGGTAAATGATGTATAAACATATTCTAGGACGATTGCTGGTCGAAAGAAGTGCATTAACAATATTTTCGGTCAAAAAATGGGTCGAACCCAAGTCGAAAAAATGTAAAGGGGTATACCTTCAAAAATGGTCAAAAATTGAAAGTCGCCAAACTCACTTCTAAATGACCCAAATCGATGGTATATGATGTATAAACATATTCTAGGAGGATTTTGGGTCGAAAGAAGCGGTTAAAAAATTTTTATTGGTCAAAAATGGGTCGAACCCAAGTCGAAAAAATGTAAAGGGGTATACCTTCAAAAATGGTCAAAAATTAAAAGTCGCCAAAATCACTTCTAAATGACCCAAATCGATGGTATATGATGTATAAACATATTCTAGGACGATTTCTGGTCGAAAGAAGTGCATTAAAAATATTTTCGGTCAAAAAATGGGTCGAACCCAAGTCGAAAAAATGTAAAGGGGTATACCTTCAAAAATGGTCAAAAATTGAAAGTCGCCAAACTCACTTCTAAATGACCCAAATCGATGGTATATGATGTATAAACATATTCTAGGAGGATTTTGGGTCGAAAGAAGCGGTTAAAAAATTTTTATTGGTCAAAAATGGGTCGAACCCAAGTCGAAAAAATGTAAAGGGGTATACCTTCAAAAATGGTCAAAAATTGAAAGTCGCCAAACTCACTTCTAAATGACCCAAATCGATGGTATATGATGTATAAACATATTCTAGGAGGATTTTGGGTCGAAAGAAGCGGTTAAAAAATTTTTATTGGTCAAAAATGGGTCGAACCCAAGTCGAAAAAATGCAAAGGGGTATACCTTCAAAAATGGTCAAAAATTGAAAGTCGCCAAACTCACTTCTAAATGACCCAAATCGATGGTAAATGATCTATAAACATATTCTAGGCCGATTTTGGGTCGAAAGAAGCGGCTAAAAAATTTGTATTGGTCAAAAATGGGTCGAACCTAAGTGGAAAAAATGTAAAGGGGTATACCTTCAAAAATGGTCAAAAATTGAAAGTCGCCAAAATCACTTCTAAATGACCCAAATCGATGGTAAATGATGTATAAACATATTCTAGGACGATTTTGGGTCGAAAGAAGCGGCTAAAAAATTTGTATTGGTCAAAAATGGGTCGAACCCAAAATCGCAAAAATGTAAAGGGGTATACCTTCAAAAATCTTCAAAAAATCAAAGTCGCCAATTTCCGTCCTACATGGTCCAAATCGATGGTATATGATGTACAAACATGTTCTAGGACTCTTTTGGGTCGAAAGAAGTGGATTAAAAATTTTTTCCGGTGGAAAAATGGGTCGGCTCAAAATCGGAAAAATCGTAAAAGATATATGATGCCTAAGCATATAAATGAAATGAAGGAACTCATGTGAATATAAAATTCTTTGTAGTCAAGATACTATAAATATTCAAATATCAGAATTATAAACTATTATTAGTAATAAATTACCCAGTGCAGACGTACATAATATAAGCAAATAAAAAATTTGGCACGTACGTGCAATGGTGGAATTGCCAGAGGCAGGAGCGCTTGGGCGGAAGATACATGTAGGCGCTTATCTAATTCAATTTGGCAATATCATAGCTATTGAGAGAATAAATGATTACCGGGAAGATATGAAGTTATCTGCTCCCGTGGGACGCGTAAATTGCCATTACCCGCCACTACCGACGGAACGGAGAGACACAGAGAAAGAGAAAGCCCGCGGGTTTTTCGGGATGTCGGTTCGAAGATCTTAATTATTAATCGTACTCGTTAATCATGACGATCGGTAGCGATCCTACGAAATATCTCGCGCGCTTCGAGATACACGAGGCTGTAACGAAAGGACGAAACCGTGACGAAAGGACTCGGCATTTCTGCCAAGGAAGATTTATTTCCTCCACCAGTCGCATCACTGCCTTCTATTAACTATGGGGGAGATTCACTGTATTCTTTATGTATATCGCTTCGAGTACCATTAATTCTTTCGATATGGGTTTTGTTAGGTCCAAGTATGTTGTTTACGTAACCGTGCCACATATAAATATTTTTATATCCATATTACTTATTATCGGTACTTCATGTTCGTTGGAGATAATTAATAAGCTAATAATTAACCCGTTGCGCTAGAATGACGTGCCACGCATGTCGGTGTTTATTAAGTATATTTATTGTAAAATTTGTTTAATTTTCTATATATTTAATTATAACCAAGGCAGTAAGATGGCTCGTGTCGAATTACTTTGGACGGTTTAGTCTCGCACATTAATGAATCAATATTTAGCGCAAGTGGCAAAATTTATAAATTATCATATAAATGGTTTTATATCTAATACCTACTATCTATTTCTAGGTTTTGTGACATTTATACTTTGCTTACAATAATTCCACAGAACAAAAAGAATTCTATGAATCGGCTCCAGAATTAATTCAAGATACACGCCTGAACCTTAAGATCCAATTTACCACCATCGAATCACGTTCTTCTCGTGATTTAATTCGACATAAAGTACTCGGTAAGCCGACCACCTTCCCCCGAATTTAAAGAACTCAGATATCTGAAATCTATTAGTGATTTCACTTAACAGTTTTCGGTTTACAACAATGAGGTGGTGGGAGGAGAAGCAGTAACTGTCGAGTCGACTCGTAACTGTCGTAGACTCGATTGGAGGGATATTGGAGGGTGAGATTGGTGAAGGTGTAGAGGGTGCAAGGGGGTGGATTTGATTTAGGGTTGGAGGTTCACCGTGGAGGGGTGGTTTCATAGGGTCTCGTAGGGGAGCCGATGGAAAATCGCGAGGGTGAGAGGGTACGAGAGGGGGCGCGAACAATGCACCGTAGATCTAGCGTGACACCGACGGTGTAAAACCAGCCCGTTCGTCGGCTCTCTCTTTCTCTTCCGTTTGACAACAAAAACTCTCTGCCTCGACGATACTTGACGTGTACGCTTTGTTTTGTGCTACATTAAACATTGACAATGTTGTATCTAGAAAAATATTATTTATTTGGGGACTGTTGTGAGATTGATTTTAATAAATTTCCCTGTAATTGTGACGTGTTTTGGTGTCTTTCATCCCTTCGAATCTCATTATAATTTGAATGGAGTAATCTTATTATTCGATACACGGTTTAAGTTCCATTTAATTGCTACGAGCTTTTATTATGTCCATCAACTGGTTTATTAAAATTTTTATTCGATGATTATGTATAATCCATACCTCCGAATGTCCACTTTTTATTAACTTAATTTGATATGTTTCCATATTTATTTCAATTCAATTTAACTTTATTCGTGTGTGATTATATATGTTTTAGATATTAATTATTATATTTGACACCATCCACGTAGTATTCAATATTTCGTTTAATTAACAGAAGCAAACTTAACTCGATTTAATTAATTATTAGATACACTATGTAAGCCAATAATTTGTTAGCTGAAAATTGTCGCACAATCAGAAACAAATTAGTGCAAAAATGGCGCGTGAGCAACGCCCACCATGCCAACGTATCACAATGGCATTGGTAAAGTAGAAATAAAAATAATAAAAAGGAGTTCCATCATCTATCAATTTTTGAGTCATTTCGGGCGCGACAGGCCGGATTCAGAAATGTCGGGCGCTAAGTAGGGGGTTCTGCGGGAGTACAGGATATTTAGGGGTCCAGGGCCCCCTTTTTTGGTAGGACGATGATGCGTGAAAAACAGAGGGGTCCATTGTAAGCTCGTCCTGTGGCTAATGCGAGTGTCGTCGGTTCCTGCAGGACCTCTGGTCCTTTCGGTGAACATTAGCCAACGGTCGTTTACCCCGAAATCCTGTGCTCGGGTTCCGCCTCGTTGAAAGCGGATTTTTTTCAGCTGCCTTTTCGCACGGAAGTCGAGATCCTTCAGGAACTTCTTAATCCTTGTTATTCTTTTTTTTACTTTATTATTTTAATCGTCTCTGCCGGATACGAAACTTTAAGCTCTTGGAACTTTTGGTATCCTCGGTCTTCTTTTATCCATCCTCGAAGCCTCGAAACTTTCCCGAGGCGTTTAACCCTTTCGCGAAGAAGAAAAAAGAATTAAGATTTGAAACACCATACGTTGAGCATTTCGTTGTTTTCCGAAGAATTAATAAATTTTGTAGCTCATCTCGTTTGATATTAATGTGGTATTCAATGACTATATTAAATTCCAGAGTAAAAAATTGCTGGTAAAAAATTCAACTATTCGATAAATATCGGAAAATGCAAACAAAAAATGATTGCAACTAGAAACAATGACAATTCTACGACTTTTTATTGTTGACGGTAATTTTAATTTTAAACGTTCCATTATATTCTTGTGACACCTAGAGTCGTTTGAAATGGAAATTCTAGTAGTTAATTATTATTATACTTGTTGTCTGAGCCGGTTTAGTATCTTTTTTTCCAAAAATTGACTAAATGTGTAAATAGTGAATATCTTGTAAGCGTGTAGCTGTACGATGGGCAGAAAGGATTGGCTGGTGTCCGATCTCCGTGGGAGCTGGCGCACTCTAGTTAAGCCCTCATAGTCTTCCTTTAGCCGACTATCTATGCCAATTAATCCCGCAATGCCGTTATTCCCCTCGACTCTCTACCTTTCGCGGTTAATCCGATTGTGTTTCATTCGCTCGTTGACACTCTGCATTTTCCACTCGCGAATTTTCCGGAAGAAACTGCACAAAAATGTATTTCATTCATGAAATAATGGAGGAAGCAGAAGAGGATCCTGAATGGATTCTGGATGGTTCCTGGATGTTCAGTAGCTTCGATGTCTACGTGTCTTGCTAATGTTATTTAAATATGATAATCTCGGATTTGGAGTTCACGTAACTCGAATAATTAACAGTTTATTAGGTGAATCAAAATATCTGAATGCTGCTTCTGAATTTGTAAAATTATGATACGCGACTACTGGACTTCAAACCTGACACATTTCTACGAAATATTTACAATATATTATTATAGAGTTTTGGTGAACTACAAATGAACTACAAAAACGTGAACTACAAATTCTGCAGATTTAAAGATTTACATTGATTCTTTGTATTATTTATTATTTTACTTCTAAGCACTGTAATATTATACTATATTCAATGCCGTATATGTCGATATGCAAAAATAGTCTGAATTAGGTGATAAATGAAAGGATTAAATTGCAGGGACCGAATACGAAAGAAATTCTAATGAAACGCGACATTAAGCGTAATAGAAAAGCAACGGGCCGTATTTCGTGGGTAACATTGGCAGTATCGTTTCTCTTGGAGGACGCGAAAGGGAAGTGCGAGGATAAGAGATAAACAGAAATAAAGAGACAGATAGAGAGAGAGAGAAGTATAGAGTCGGTTGTTCTTTTAACGCGGCTTTAGGGGGTCCTTTATGCTGACACAAATATCGCTTATGCCGGCGTCGCGCCGCTGTTTTGGTAACCCATCGAGCATTGTGCCTTCCGAGGCCCTGTGTACCAAACACCGAGCTCTGTGTACCCAGCAAACACGTCCGTCACGTGCCACCCCTGGATCCCTTTCCCTTCTCTTCCTTCCCCTCTCTTCCGTACTTCGAAATAGAAGAACCAACTCGCCAACCGATTCATCCCCCTTTTTACGGGGTTAGATTTGCGCAACCCGGGTCAACCCTGGTTCCCTATCCAAGTAGCTCTCTATGTGCCAACCGGGAAAAGGTCTTCCAGCGTGATACCGAAACTTTCTACTTCCTATACCGATTCTCTCTATCTACGGAGATAAAGGGAACCGGGACTTTCCAGCAGGGCACCGCGGGTACCAGCAAACACACGTGCGCGTCCTTTGCGTCAGCTTTGTTTGCACAAGCTTCTCCCGACCACGGCCTGATTCTTGCTTCAGCCAGCTTCTTTTTTTTATTTATTTCACTGGACGAGCTACACCCCTCATCGAATTCGATGAAACATTTAAGCATTGAGTCATGTCGTGTTTACGTAGGGGTGCCTGATAGGAGATCGTTTGGATAATATTAGATTTGATTTTAAGGCGTGAACCTCGATGTTATGTGTCTTGGGACGATGATCGGACGGTGTTTTAAGTATACCTCGAAACACAGTGGAGATTGTGTGTCCTTAAAAGGAAGCCACTACCGTAACATGAAATTCTACTTTAGACCGTGCCAGACTAAGATCGTATTCAGTTTTGTCTACTTACGATGTAAATGATTACCGTCATTACTTTCGATCGGATAAAACGCGACTAACGTGAAATAAAAGTCAATTTTGCATATGAAAGGAGACACGCTAACTTCGATATGTTATTCCTCTAAGTGTACATTTATTGTTATTATTATTGTTTTAGTTTTAATGTATTACAAGCATTAGCTTTTAAAGCTACACCCTGTTTCCTTGTATCTCTCGTAGTTCCCGTTAATTGTGCGAGTATGAAATTCAATTGAACGGAAGAGAAGCGATCCAGCGAGGCAAGCATGATCTTTATGATACATAATGATAAATAAAGGTCCACGGTTTATTTCCTACCCTCCTTCGGTGGTGGGTGTCTTTAGGGAAGGGTGCGAGAGAGGAGTCTCGAAAGTTGGCTGGAAAGTGATAAATAATGCGAGCGCAGGACAAAATCGTCCGTAACGGAAGGGCTTTCGAAAGGACACAGACCATTACCTCCGATGTGTCTACGTGACGACAACCAGGACGACGACGAACACGATGACGGTGTCCTCGTCAAAGTAAATATCTCTCTGTTATGGAAAATGATTGTTCGCGCTAAGGAAGTCAAAAAAGTGGTACATACACATATATCGTATCATATAAGTATTGGGAACATACCTGGGACTTATTTTGATCGCTATTTCTAAATTAACACTAGAACTTCTGAATATATACTCAGCTATACTTACACATTTATTTATATATAAATTGTGGGTGCAAGATGTGAGTTTATTAATGGATTTAATTATGCGAGTTATGTAGAAAGTAAAGGTGTATAGAATCGGGAATAATGCGATGTTGGTTATTTGAATAATCTTATTAAAAGTTGGGACTAGTCATTTTGACTGTTTTGGTAGTTCTAGTGTTAAGAAGTTGTTCGGTAATTTTTATTAGCTACTGACTTTATCGAGATTTATGTAGAATATGTTTTCCAAAGAGTTGTGTTTTTAATTATTATCACGTATGATTGAGAAATTATGGATAAACTGGATCGTAGGGAGAAATGAAGGGAAACGATTACCCTTCGACGAAGAGTGAAAATTGTATCGTCGAAAAGCCCTTTGCAGAAGAAGCCGGTATTATATTCGCGTTAGTGAGTCTTACCAATCCCGAAGACCGCGGTCAGCTCGCCCTTTCTCCTTTCCTCCCTTTCTTTCTTTCTCGATAGCCATCAATGCGCCTCATCAATAATCGCGGTTTGACAGCTTCCTCGACCTAAACGTCGGCCAGGATCCACCGCAGGATTCAGATCCTTCTCCATTCTGAATTTATCCACAAATATCCCAGGCTTCGAACTCTCACCGACGTTCCTGTGTGCTTGGACTCACAAAGGAACGAGTCATTTGCGAAGAATAGCGTCCTCTCACCAATAATCACGATGATACGAAGGAATCATTGAGAGCTTCTTCATTGCTGGAAATAATTAGGGGGTCACTTTTCCAAATGCTGACATCATCTAATGATGTGCTTGAATGAGGGAGGACTTTTAGCCAAAATACTTCAACTTCAAATATTTGGAGATTGTATTTATCGTAGACCCAATTTTTCGAAACGTAAATTTTGGTATTGAAGTTTATATTTTATTTATGATATTTAGGATAAATCATATAGAATACGTACTATGAATTATTTTATCGTTTAGGAATTAGAAGAGTTTAATTTATTTTAATAATTAGGGCACGATAAATGATACGATAAGAAGATTAATTACATAGATCGACCAATTTTTCAAAATAAGAATTAAATTCATTAAAATACAAAAAGGAGAAATTACATTCTATATTCTTAACCGAAAGGTGATCTTTTATGGAAAATGATATTCGGGGAATAAGTCGCAGGGAAACGACATCGTTAAAAAGCGTGAACCTTTTGAAGACGATTTCACGAACATATTTTCATGAATGGTTCGAAAGTGGATAGTAAAACTGCAGTTTATTGAGAGAGATTACCAAAAGGAGGGAAAGGGTAGAAAAAAGGATCGATTTGATTCCCTGAGCATATTCTAGCCGCGAATGTTTCCTTATTCTAACTTCTCGAATTCCCGCGGGTCACTTTGTCCAACTTAGCAGAAACTTTCGAAATTTATTCATCCCTTCTCCTCTGTTGAAGATGTTTTTTCGTATCCGCATGTTTTCTATCAAGAATTTCCCGGATATTTCGTATTATTATTATTACCAATTGACAATTCCCTAAGTAAGTCATTTCTTGAACCCCTTGGCATACAATTTAATATAGAATTAATTTTAGCATATGGATACGATCTTGTATATTTATAACATCAGGTTACTATGTCAACCAAATTAAATAACCAATCATTTAAGCCAAGTTCTTAAAAAAATAGAATTTATCCACGTCATTAACCTGCTACCGTGTTAACTCGTCAATCGAATCGTTACTTATCTCAATGATTACAAATGAAATTAAAATTCCGCGTCCACCCGTAATTCTCAAATTTGAATATTTATCATTTTCAATAGTGAGATCATATATTGTAAGTAATTATAAATAGATCGTACGTATTTATTTGATCAGTAAATTGTAAGCATCCGCGTGACGTCGTGGTTTGGAAGAACTCCCCGGTGAACAGGTTAAAAACTAATTTGAAATCTAAATCTAAAAGAACCACCTGACGTCTAGGATGTAAACGCGAGATCGTCGCACGTGTCGGAAGATATTAAGTCGAGAGGGGAAGATGCGAGGTGTAACGAGTTCGGTATGGAAGATGAAGGGAAAAGGTCGAAGGATGCGATGTTCCTTCGGGATGCGTCTCGTGGAGGACATCGATCTTCATCCATCAGGCACGCCTTCCTTCGACGTAACCTTCGGTTTTGCCCGTCACTGAATTCCTTTGCGGTTTTTCCTCGCAAGCGGCAGATGTATCGTCCGCAAATCTCCAAGTTTTCGGTTCTGGATTTCTTCACCTTCGATTCGTCATCGGTAGATCTTCACGCTCGATCGGTTCCCCTATTTATTTCCAATTTCAGGAAGAATGATTTTTTCGCCCGTTCTCTCTATTTCTATAATAATAACCGCAAATCACTGCTCCGATTGAGTCAGTCGACCGTAATTAGACGTACTATATATTCTCGATTATAATCAAAAATTCAAGTGTCACGTGGATTGGATCTTTCGAATTCTAATATCATTGAATAAAATTACAAGAAATTTTAATAACTGCAAAATATTAGAAGAGTTTAAAAAACCAAATCTTCGCGTAGACATAAATTCGCAAAAAAGTGCGAAACAACGAAAACAAGATTTAATTGAACCAATTCGATTAAAATGGTCAAATCGATATTGTTAACGATTCCAAATCAGAAACCGGAAAAATAAATAGGTATTTGTGGAAAACCGGAATACTGGGCTGGATTTTTGCAGTTCGATTTCCAAACAGGGTTGCACTCTAGTTCTTTTCGTTGACAAATATTTATCCATCGTTCGCGGAAGGTGGTAGAGTCCTTGCTCTTCGAAGAACGGAATCCGCATGGAACCCGTTGTTCCTTCGACTTTTACCATTTACGGTATCCTCTTCTCTCCGTTGGCATACTTAATTCTCTTTCTCGGAAAGCCTGTTAATGAGCAAACCTTCGATCTACATATCCACCACCGGCTACGTAATGGCAAGTGGTTAATTTATAAGCAATTCTATCAAACGAAAGAACGCGTTTAAGTCAAGATGTTTAATCACTGATCCCTAAAATACATTAATGGACGGCTCGTTAGTTCTTATTAGGTTGTAACGATTTATTTAGTGTTTTGCTTACTATTCTTACGCGCATGTCAATTATAAAGAAAATTGATCCAATCGGGGCATCGCGAAGCACTTATCTACTTAAAAGTTGTAATTTTAAATTAATTGGAATGCGCAAGAAATGTCTGTTCGAGAAGGCTTCTTCTACTTGAAGTTTCACTTGTTATTTCTAGAAATCCTTGAGATTTCCAAGCCATTAATGTGAACGCAATTGCCTTACGTTTAATGTACATAATTGTCATTAGAGTTAGTCTTCATAATAAAAAGTCTAAAAGCATCTCCCATCATTCGGTCAGACCTCTTCTGAATAATAATATCCGGGATTATTAACACTAGAACTACCAAAGCAGTCAAAATGACGGGTCCCCGGAATTTAATAAACATGTTCGAATTTATAAAGTTCCATTTTCGGAGATTTTCCACGATTTACGTTGCACAATGGATATAAATAAATCGATTCATTTATTTCTTCCATCCATCGACCGTGTTATATGAAAGTCTACTATCTTCTTCGTAGAACACGTCACAAGAGAATCGTGTAACAGTACATAGTTCCTATCAGTTCGCGATCTCATTAATTTCCGGGTAGCAATAAAACGAGAGCGTGGTCCAGGTCGGCGTGCGACAGACACGCCCCATGGAAGGCTTCCCCCCCGAGATCGAGATACATCGAGGCATGTTAGAGAATGGTAGAAAGAATCGAGAATAAATGCTTTTTGGGATTGGTGTCGTTGTTTGCCTACGGTATTTTCTGCGCGGAGGGCTAGGTGGGCGTATGGGTGCCGTGTGTGTCGTTTCGAAGGGCGCGAGGCCGAAGAGAATGTCGATCGTGTTGGACCTGGAGTCACTCTCGATGTCGATTCCGGCATTGTGCTCGGCACGTGCCGAGAGGATAGAAAACGAGCCCGGCCGTCGTTCGAGGCCCGTTCGACTATACTCGAAATCTGTATACCAGTTCCGGAACACACATACGAGCTACTTCTCGCGAGATATATGGACGGAATTAATTGATACCGCGTGATCCAGCATCCAGAAGCAAGGGTTACGTAAGCACCGTGGAAAACGCGTGCACGTATTCTCCCCATTTGTTTAAACACTCCTTTCATCGGGTTCCTTTACTGATTTCCGTAACCCGACGGCTACAAAGCGTTTATCGGCTGCCTAGGTTATTCACGGTTTCTTACGCATCGTTGACTTCTGATCACCGACGTGACCTACCGATCACGTACCGATCTGACGTGTTCTCGTTAACGAGATACGCAGGTGTGTTATGGACGGATAATTGACTGGAGTTTCCAGATGAGGTTCCGAGATATTATTTTAATATCAGTTCGTGTTTAATATTAATTTGTATGGTGCTATTGTCAATATTTAAGATCCAAATAATGAAATATGTCAGGTGTCACTTACAAAGATATAATGTTCCTATTTTTCATCCGACACTAGAATTCAGATTTAAGAATAATGTTTACGTTTGCCTCTGTGATTTAAATAACACAATCGTTTGTGAAGGTATAGAATTGAATCCATGCTTGTCCTTTCAATGATGTATCTATTATTAAACGGATGTCTAAGACTTTTTAAGATCTTCAGACCTTCGTTGATTCCACGGTGACGTAAATTGCGAGATCGCTCGATCGAGAAGAAGTATCTCGGCGAAACACGTAGAAGTAAAGCTAATCAGAGGTCCGTCCAGTTCTCTTAGTGGATGGAAAAGCTTGTTATACATTCAGCGTCGCGCCAGGATTATCATACTCCGAGTCCTTTGACGAGGATCCTCGATCCTCGACGAAAGACAGGAAAAAATATAAAACTTGAAGAATCCTGGCCGACTACGAGCGCAAGCTACTACCGGGAAGGACTTCCAGTTAGAAGGGCAAAGCTCGCCCTCGTCGTGCGCGCAATGAATAAAAATCGTTTGAAGTATCGCTAGGTGCAAATTAACGCATAATCGTCAAACGTAATGAGCCGACGTACTCGACTTCGGCCCGTCGAAGGTCTCTTTACTCATCCCCTACCTCCCTGGAGCCCTTCCTCTTTATCACCCTTCGTACTGTCCCAGGAAACTTTGATTATTTTTATAATAACTTCTCTCTGCCAGTGGACTCCCTGCTTCGTCTCACGTCAATCTGGAACCCGCCAGTTTTCAACCTTCCTTGTCATTTTCCGACGTTCCATCTGCTCTCTTTTCTCCACTTAAGGTCGTGTTATTTTTCTTGCAAAAACTCGCTGGTTAACTCACGTGGAAAATTGGATCTTGATACAAAATGTATCGAGGTCGCATTGAAATTGTGTCTAACGTGTGAGTCTTGTAATCTGGTGAACACGGTCGAGAAATAAATATTGAAATGAACGTCTACGATGGGGGATTATATTCCTTTTGTTTGTTGATCACGTATATCTTTGCTTCAATGAAGTTTTCCTTCACATTCAGTCATGTTGATATACATATCTACACTACCGACCATAAGTTCGGGATCACTTGCTATGTCCTCATTCTAACGTTTGCATTAAACGTTAAAGTGAACATTAAAAGTAAATAGAATATAAGACCTTTGTCCATTTTATAATGTTACCATTAATATTAAAAGTATCCCATTCCATTTTATACACAAGATATTTAATAATTTGCTTAAAGAAGTAAGTGATCCCAAACTTATGACCGGTAGTATGTATGTGGTGGTTAATAGCAAATTTCATTCAACTTCGATCGTGTTTTAAGGTCAAATGCTTCGAGCTCCGACTAGTTTAGATTAGAGAAGAATTAGAAATAGACACAATTTAGATAAGATCTGAAACTATTTGCAAACAGTAGTCAGTTTAATATGAGTAGAATAATTATTTACTATTATTTCCCATTGATACCGTTATTAAAGCGTTCCCTCAACGCAGAAGGTTGTAACGATGTAAAGAACCGTAATCCGCATGAAGGGCGAGGACATCAGGTGGTGCGAAAAAAGAATTCCCCCGAAATCGGTGAAATCGGTGAAATCGGTAGGATAATCCTCCCTATTAGAAGAGCCACATAAAAACCTAACAGATTGGAAACCGCATTCGGTTAAAAGTGCTAACCACTCCCCTCTCTTTCTCCTTCTCTTTTTCTCTCTATCTTGTCTCCCTTTTACATTAGCAACCCCCGATCTAGCCGTGGTCCTATTAACTAATGCCAGCACCCCTGTTGAACGCAACGTAACGCCATACGTGCACCAGCAAACCAGGGAAGTAGCGAACCATTTCGACTATCCGAGTAACCATCCAACCAGCGAACCAACCATCCAGTCGGTAGGACATGCTCTCTACGACGGGACAGTTTAAGCCCTGATATATCGCCCACTGACACTCCCAACTTCTGTCGCCGTTTCTGTACCGCTTTTTTGTCACGGCGTGCCACGGACTGACCATATGTCCACGAAAACCCTCGTCCTACACCTCCCTCTTTACGTTTCTCTCTTTTTATCCATCCAACGAAATAACACTCACCTATTGCTGTCACCGAATCAAAGGTTTCCTGACAAATTGTACAATTTAGTAAATTGCCACTGGTGTCTCTACAAGGCCATAGAATAATGCGAGTTACAATGAAACTAAGCAGAGTATAGTTAACTCGTAACTTACACATTTTCATGATATTTCGAAGAACCTCTTCCGAATGTTTAAAATTAGAAGCTACAAGGATGACGAATATTTGTCCTGGTTTGCTTTTAACCCCCTATTGGTTGCAAGGCATAACTTTTCGTAGCCCGTGACAGGAGACGTCGAGTCGTTTACATGCCCGACTAACTCCCGGTTCCTTAACGTTGGTTTTCCGGGTACGTGGGTGCGTTTAAACGGGCTTAGATAACCCATACCCCCAAACTGGCGAACCCCACTTTGCACGTAACAAATGATGCCACATGTTCGAATCTTGACTTTCACTCTCTCCTCCTTACTCTCTCTACACTATCTCTCTTTCTCTTTCACTCCATCAGCTAGTAACCCGCGGGGCATAGAACATTCGGCAGGATGTTCAGGGATATGGGGTCCCGCGTTCCTGTAATTCGTACCGTTGACAATCTATCGAGAAGGGAAAGAGAGACGGACATTAATAGAAAGGGGAGAAGCGGAAAGAGAGAAAGAGAGAGAGGAAAAGTGCGGAGAAAATTTACACGGGACTAACTGGCGCACTGGGAGCATTTAGCAGGAGCACGAATCGAATCGGTCCTACTTAGCTGTTAATGGCACCCTATGCCAGTCGCCGCTCAAAACTTGCGTACAAATGATCCTTCAGCCGAAGGACGTTGCTTCCTCTCCATTGAAAAATGAAACGACTGCTGTTCACTCGTTCTATTGTTTGTACGGATTCTATTAACTCCTGGTTAGAGATTTGAATTATTCGATAGGGGATGATGTAAAATAATATTTGCCTAGTTTGGTTCACTTGTAAAACGGGGATAGATGACCTTGCTAAAGATAAGTTGGTATTATTTTAAAATTACTCGCGTCGAATTACAGTCGAATTATGTCGTAATAAAAATATGTGAAGCGTTTGAAGCATACGATAATATATTAAGGTGGATATTTTATCTGCAATGTATGGAAAACACGATATAAATAAATAATGAGTGTCTGCAAACTATATACATATATAATACGGCAACAGTCCAGAATGATTTTATAGAGTAAATATTATCAAATATATTTACATTCCGATATGATAATTGGTTTCTCATTTTTAGAATATTCATATCCCTTTTGAAGTGCATTTTATAAGATAAGCAGAAAAATATGCTTTAATCACTCCTCCCTTTGGCCTCAAACGACAAGTAACTTATTTGAGTTATATTTATTTAATTAATATTAATATAAATCGTATGCGTACACAAAAAGAATTGAAGTTAAATAGTACATGAAAGGGTTAATAATATTCGGAAAAAATCAAGTCATACAAGTCGTACATTCCGCAACCGCCATTTGTCGAAATGAATATTCTCCTGAAACGGTGGGCACTGTGAGTAAAGACAGAAATAAATGTTGTAAGACTGAAAAGAAAATTCTTTCGAAAACTCTATAAGACGAAGGAGTGTCTCGTGAGCGTAACTGATGTCGACGGATGAGCGAGCATTGAAGATCCGTGTATCCCTTCCAATTCTCTTCTTGGTCCTTTCATGCCATTGTCAAGGCTCGACCAAGTGCCACCGTTTAAAAAGGCTAACCGATTGCCGGCTCTTTATCAACCACTTACCGAAAAAAGCTTGAAAAACTAGCTGGGAGTCTCGGAGGTCTTCTCTGTTGGTTGAACCTTCAACCTGCTCATTGTCACTAATTCTGACATATGTCCGAGTCGGTGACAAAGGGCGCCGATACCATTCAAATCTTCCTAACCTCTTCAACGAGAATCCTCTTCGTTCTCTCGAAGTCGTTTTCACTGACTAAATTACAGGAACATCCAGAATACAACCGGATACGACATTTTCGTCAAGCTTTGTGGATTCCTGGAGCTATTCAATCGACGTCCAGGACATATTACTTTGGATATTTTAGGATTTATCCGCGTCAGGTTTACGGTCCTCGAATTACTTCCCCTTTTCTGGTTTGTTCTTTACATTCTTGGATCTTCTCCACGGATTTAATGTTTCACTAACCCGGGATGGAATGACTGATCGAACGATTAAGAAATCCAAAAGATTTGATGTATAACTTTTCTCCAAGCATTGGAGCATCCCGACGAATAAATCACTCGTACTAGACTGGTTACTTTTTCGTATGATTTCTATTCTTAAGCATGACCATCGAAGAGGAAAGAAAATAGGATGAAAGCAAGTGAATTTTTATTCATCCGTTAAATGACTGCGCGAGATCGAGTATCGTAAGATTGGGTTCTACGAAAAATAATCAGTGAACGGATATCCCTAATTTTTTTTTATTATCCAATTTGCTCGGATCTGAGTGTTCTATTTTTATTATGCTCATGAGTGCCCTACTTTTTTTCTCATAAAATAATAACTTCTGCAACTAGTTTCGATTTAATAATTCCGAATAAACTCCGCCACTTTTAATTTTATTATCAATCGGCACACAAACACTTGGTAAACTATTCTTCACATCTCCGATGTTTAACATAAATCACGATTTCATGGTGTACGCACGATAAACCGCGATACACGATATCAATTACTGCTGGGAGACATTCGAGGTAAAGTTATTGGCAATCGCGAGGTACCCGGGACGTAATGGTCGAACAAACGGCGAACAAATAATTCCATTATGTTATCAGATAATGAAAAGACAACGATAAAACCGCAATAGCGTGTAAGTGGTGAGTGCGTGAGCAGGAGGGGAGTAAGTAGGATGAGATTCGTGGAAGAAGGATAGTCAGTGTTGGGGATAAAGAAGGTACCGGTCGGTCTCTCTCCCCCTGTCATTAATACCAGGCGACTGTTACATATGGATGAGAGAGGTGGGTTAGGCCAGGACACACCATAGAACGATACCATAGAACGAGACGAAAGCGAAACGGGACACAGGGAAGCGAAACTCATCGACTAAAAGCATCCACGAGAACTCACGAGGTCGTTTCGCTTTATTCTTGAGTCTTCGACTTTCCTCTCGAGTCCACGAGAAAATTCTTCTCTTCCCGCTCTTCTCGCTGGGAAACAAAGTTCCATAAGGTCGCGGGATACGACACCAGTGTCCCTAACGTTTACCCACCATTCAAATTCTTCTCCGAATCCATTGTTTTCGTTTCAAGGAGCTTTGCCACTTCTTCGAGTACTTCTAAGATATCTTGCGATATTATCCTTCTTTTTTGGATTTCGAAATATCGCTGTTTTGTAATCTAATCTTGGTTCGTTTCTAATCTTGTTCTCGAAGTAAAATGTATTTATTATTTAAGCGGCTGTAACCAAAGATAAAGGTAACTGATAAAATAAGAAGAAATAATGAATATCTATCGTAGTATATTTAATATTTAAGTATTTATTTCATATCTAGTACTCCGAATTCTAAGAAATTGTTTCTAATATAGAAGAAGCTTAGAACTTAAAATAGTGCTGATAGTTATATATTTATTTTTCAGAATAATAATAACAATGCAAAATGTGTGAAAACACGAGCCAAGGATATTATAAGTTATATTAAACATTTATAAGTCCTGTATTATTGTTAATACAAATATATCTCCGTATAATTCCGATTCACAAACAGCACTTATTTTTGTTTCCCACCATAAAAAGTTAATCAATATTAGCATAACGCAGTTCATGTTCCACGACCGCTTAAAAAATTGTACATCCATCAAAAAATTCTTAATCCTTTATCGTTGTTGTCACTCCGATATGAAACAACACAATGAAAAGCAATTCCAAGCCGAATGGATCGGGCTCCTCAAAGTCCCTTTAAATCTGAGGATCCCGAACCGTTAATCAGGACGCGAGGACCGATTCCATCGAGAGAGTAGCGCGTTTCCCGCGATCCGTTCTGTCGGTGGAAACAATAAATCTGTTGGTACCCCCGTATATCTTCCCGTGAAAGGGGGAGTAAACGCAATATAGGTAATGTTCTGGCCGGCTACTTAACAAATTGCTACAAATTGCGGCGAGCGTTTAGCTATCGGACCCACTTAGAATCTCTGCCATCCTGTATCCCATATATATGCCCGATATTCTCTCTTGTGGTCTGAAAGCACACAAGGTTTGCTTTCGTCGACGGAACGATACGGTGGTGACCACATGGTGTTCCCATATGTCCGCACAACCACCACTAAACTCACCCTAATTTCCAAGCCGTCCGGTGACGGGGGTGCTAGGGGTGCACCGGGTCAGAACCAACGTCACTTCGAAGATGGAATTGCCACGGTGAAATCGAAAGGACATCACAGGATAGGCTTATACTTCCACATTTCGAAGAGGGTTAGTCTCCCTTTGAAGATAGAAGCCAACGTTTACCCCAAAGGAGGTGTTTATTTACCCCGGTGTCGATCTCGTTAACTCTCCACCGAGCCTCGGGATTAATTGCCATAAGTACCCAGCTATGATTTACCGTGACTCGCTCGAAATTTCATTTATTACACTGGTACGAATTTGATTTCGCAAGTGGACATTAAAATGATTGATATTGTAATTGAATTATTTATCGACTTGTACCGTTTGTAAATAGCTTCTTATTATTGTATACCCTGATAAAACATTTCAATGAATATATTTAATATAATTTCAATACATGAGTACACTTGATGTCCACGTATTATTTTCATAATTATTCGAGTAAATAATTGACTAATCATTATAAATGATCTCAATACACGTATATATGTAATAATATCTTGAGAATAATTAATTTACCTATGAAAAGGCGTGTTATTAGTGGTGTGATAGGTTACGAAGATACAAGGTTCTAAAAAAATTCCCTTTGTTAACCGAAGGATGACCGAAAGGTTTTCGATAGAGAACTTGATTGGCACGATAGTTTAGGATAATTTCGTGCCGGAAGCGTCATTAATCAATCGTGGATGGAGAATTAGTCTGTCTAATAAGAGTTTAAAGGCAATACCCTCGAGGCAATCAGCGATCGCGTGCCGCTCATGGATTGGGTGGGTTAATTTCACGGGTATTTAACGCGGTTTCGCTTAACAATGATTCAATCAAGTCGGATTTATTTGGCCGGGATTCGACCGGGATTCGTCGGCAGCCGGCACGAGCCGATCATTAGGGCTTCCCATTCGAAACGCCTTTAAACCTTTTACTCCGATCAGCCGACATAATACTACTTTTTCATCCGTGGAACTTACGATCAGTAGAACTCCGTCATTCTTACGGTGACAATAAAATTCTGATTTTTTACTTTATTTTTATTGTCGATTCAGAGCTCCGTATTTACATCGGTTTCTATTTATTTTAACTTTATAACTGCATCTCAGTTAGTATTGATAATCATCAGGTTTTATAGTTAAATCTCATAAAAAACTACCAAAATGGTGTGCACCTTAAATAATTCGTACCGTATTAATTAAAAATTTGTGAATTTATATAATGTTTCATATAAATATTTCACTTTCATCATTTATCTGATGCAATATACAGAATAATTAGTTTCAGTGAGTTATTAAGTTTTTTTTACAAGGAACATGTTATTGATAAACATCAGAATTGCTGCACGATATCTTAATTAGAAATTTCCATGTTAAATATTTCCAATTATCATTCAATTCGTGCAAACGTATTCCCCAAAATAGATCACGCGATTTAGTCTTCGATATTTATTGAAACTTTCAGAGACACGTTGATCTCTAAGATTTTCCAACGTAAATCCATGCACGCCTAGTTTGGCTAACAAAAAGGAGTCTATAATCGGTGTTGGAGGATTGTCCAGGATGCAGGACGGGTGTCCTTTCGGGTAGGGAGGGTCCGGGGGGATCGGCAATTCGGCGTCCGTGCGAAATGTTGTCAGCCAATTTTCTTGGCCAGTGCCTCTGAATGCCGCAGATTTCCATCTAGGTCCGTCCTCGGTGGCGCCTCTGTCTACCGCACCGTCGAGTAAATACACCCTTTTCCATCCCCCGAAACGGACAACCCTGCTCGTCCTCCTACACGTCTCCCACTGCGACCACCCCCTTAACCACACGAACCACAACTGTGATTATAATTCGTGGCCCCCGCTGACAGAACCAACCGGCACCGCCACCCTTCTATCCACGATGCCATCCTGCTGGATGCTCTCTGGATTCCTCTTCTACACCCCCGCCTTCCCATCTCTCTTACTCTCTCACTAAAGGATTATGCACGCGGATTTAACTGATGAATCACATTGTCGTCTTGATTCGCGGTGGCGTTAATTTTCGGTCCTGCTACGAACCTCACCCCACTAGTCTCCGACGAGATCAACATATATGTTGTACCAACTCGTGGTAGGAGAGAACGAGTCGAGAGAGCTTTGGGACTATGGTTCGTGCTGTATGGAGTTTGTTCACCTTCTGGTGACACGAGGTGTTTGACAAGGTTTGATGATCGATAAGAAACGCTTGATAGAATCGGTGAATTATTTGTAGATTTTCGTGTTTTGATACTCGGTTGAGGAAATTAATGAAGGAATATTGAATTATAAGTGCTAGCATATTTCAACTGAGTAACTATATTAGTTTAATTTAGTATTACTAATAATAGTACGAGTGATAATGTGGTGATAATAATAATAATAACCTAGCGTAAAATAATCGTAAATTTTGTACATGTTTTCTGTCTCAAGACTTTTAGTAGACTCTTTTAAGACTGATTTAAAACTAAAAAACCAATCCCAAGGTTGGTAACTTGTAGCATAGTTGCTAATCTAAGTGGGTTTATTAGAGAATATATTGAATATACTGTAATATAATCTAACTGAAAATATATTTATTTCGAGAGTGGCATTGGTCACGTACTTGAATTACATATATTTGCAATTAAATTAATAATTACATTTGCAGTTGATATCTGAGCTTTTGTTGACCCAATTCCGAGAATTTTTAGTGCTATTGATAACGAATCGTTGTTAGATAAGAAAAACATTTTCAAGTTATTTTTTCCGAAGTAAAGGATTTATTTATGATAATAAGCACTGGTCTAAGGTAGAACTTATTTCTGTGTCGGCATTTATTTTTAAAACTCATATTAATTTCTTTTACGAGTAGAAACCATTTAATTGTATGTTTAACACTTATTTATAAACCACCGAGTGCGCGCGCAAAAGAACATCGTTATAACGAGTAATGAAGAATATGATTGAAATCGCGGTACGATAAATCAGTATACGACAAATTACGGTTCGCAATTAATCGTGAAAGGTTCGATACTTATTCGGAGAACTGGTCCCGCTTAATGGGCCGTAATGAGTATCCGAGATTACGGGAATTTAATTCGTCGGCGAGCAGCAATAATTTACGAGCAAGAGATGGTTCTTTGGGATAGGATCGACGGATCGACGGATCAACGAGAGATCGAAGGAACCCCTCGTCGGCTGTGGTTCTCGTCGAGCAAACAATTTCCATCGGCACCGAAATGTTTCTAATCCGTCAACATCGGCCACGATGAGTAAAATCAAAATTAACCACCACCCATTTCGGGACGGGGCTTATTAATTTTCCCAATAATGCCGCATGAGCCGTGAGGGTTCCTCCTCCGCACAGATGGTGTATCACGAGTCAATATACTTTTCCGAACCACGAAACCGCCCCTTACACCGACTCATACTACACGAAGTTTTGTTACGCACGCTAATCATCTCTTTGACCCTGCGATCCTCGCATATGGTTACATATCGTCTACTTTTAATCCTCTCTTTCCAATCGTTTCGCGTAAATACAAGATTTATGATATCGATGCTCGAGCTTCGAGGGGATTTCCAATTTCTCTACGAAATATAGCTACATAATATAATTTTATCATGCAATATTCTATCGCGCACATATATTCTGACACTATATTGTTATACCAAATTATCTAGATTTTAAGAAATATATTAATATATTGAATTAGTATAATTCTATAATGCTGTGTTTTTTATTCTTACTCCCCTATTTACATGTACTTCAGTGTTAATTCTGTCTCGATTTAATTTAAAGAGATGATTTCTGTATTTATTCAGGTAAATAATATTTGAATCTTTATAAAGGATTATACTATGCATAGTCGTATATCCTGAAAAAAATGATTGTATAATTGAGTGTTATACTGCCGATTAATGCTTAGCGTGTGACGAACCGGTTGAAGTTTAATTTCAAGGTAAATTTGTGAAAAAGTCTAGTGGCAATAAGGAAAAGAAGTACGTAATTGAAAGTAGTAAATTTCGCGAGTAAAAAAGATCGCCTGCGAGGCGCCTTAACGAACGAAGTAGAAGTTCCCTCGTGCGAGTCTGTCCGTGCAGGACGTCATTATTCTACTTCGGAGTCTAGTTTCTCAAAGGCAAGCGGAATCTCGTGAAATCCATATTTCACTTAAATACCGGGGGACTGTCGGTGCACGTACCGGTCCGACATACGGTGTTATTCGACCTCGCTCGAGGAAAACGAACAAGACCAAGAAGAAAACGAAGAAGGAGAAGGAGGATGATGAGAAGAAGAACAAGAGTAAAGAGTCAAAGGAAGGAAAGGTGGAAGATCGAAGAAGGGGTAAGGCGGTAGAAAAGCGTTGGCTGCTGCCACAGCCAGAACACGATCTCGCGCACCATGGACCGACGGAGAGAGGAGAATAAAGTAAAAGTTCTCTATACGTGTGAACTACACATACACGGAGAAGGAAGAAAGAAGAGAAATATAGAGAAAAGGAAGGAGGCTCGAGAGAGGAAGATGAATAAAGGTGCGGTGGATCGAAAAGAGAGAAGGCGCGAGATGAAGTGAGAGAGAGAAAGAGAGGGGGTTAGGGAGTAACGGAGGAGAGAGGACCGAGAAAGAGGAACGGTGAGCAGAGACGAAGAGAGCAAACGAGGAGAGGACAAACTCCCTCTTCTCGACGGTTTGACTCGACTCCTACGATATCTCGACCAATCGAATCACACCGTGGGCTCCGCCTTTTATCATTATTTTACTTGTTTTCCCTTTACTTCACCCTCATTGGATGACATTCCCCGGGCCATTTCGAGCCGCAAAAAAGATACCAGCGCCCGGGAGAGGACTCCATACTTCCTCCGGGGGCCCTGCTGGTGCCCTCCCGACATGCCCTCCTGGTGCCCACCTTGGTCCACCGACCACCTCCGTGGAATTCCTATTCGTTCGAGACCGAATCCTTTCAGTCTCTCCAAGGATTTTCATCGATGGACTTTGCCTTCAACCTCGAGACATTTATCTATCCAGCTTGATGTATATCGTTCCATCGAAGAACGCGAATCTTTTCTTCGTCTCGCACAACTTGGGATCACCGTAATCTATAATTCCATCATTGTATTTTCACTTGGAGCAGATAATATTAAAAACGAAGACATGCCATGTATCATGCAAAATATCCAGCGCATTGCGCCGTGTCTTGCGGATCCACCGTTGACAAATTATATTATCAGAATTTTTTCGTGGAAAGGTATGATGTCGTGGACACGTTGATCGAGAGAGTGGTGTCGGTCAATGACAAAAGCGTGCTCAATTGATCGGCTCGGTGATTCGAACGAGAGAATCGTTGGCGATTGGCAATGAAAGCATCCACGGATAAATTGGTATCGATTCGCGTCTAGGTCGCGTGATTGACGAGGTTCTCTCGTCAAGGATTACGCGGTTCGTTGGTCGAAACAGACGGTTTTCGGACGCGAGTACCTGGACAAATATACCGATATACCGTGCCGCGGCTGGTAATGGACACTTCCCAAACCACGAAACCTCAAAAACCGTCAGGGGACACGGACCAGCACTGTCTACGAGTGAGAATTATCTACCTCGTAAATGACAATAGCTTCACTGACTCGATTGATTATTCCGTCAGTTCTCCAAGTTCGTTTTGCTTGGCGTTTCGATTGTTCCGATAATACCTGTAATAATTATTACTTCCATCGTGATATTCCTATTAGATTATCCCTTTTAACGTACGTTTAACGAGTCACGCTAATGACGTAATTTGCAGTTGCGAGTTGCACCTTCGAACCTTACGACAATAAACCTTGTCGAGATTCTGATCTATGCTACTCTAATAAAGACAGCCGAGGTTGCTTTGCATATGTACTCGGAGAGAGTATCTCCCGAACTTATACAGGGTGTTCAGTAATTATCGTAGATTATTCGTTACTGCACGAAGGTAGCCACAGCACACGGCTACAAGTTTAGTATAATTTACAATATTTACCTTCTTATTATGTAACTGTAAATCGTAATTAAACAGAGGTCAGAAGAATATTGCTCAAATAGCAAAATCTAACAATAAGTTAAAGTAAACACCTATTTCGAAGAATAATTTGAACGACAAATGTGTTCCTGTTTTTTTTCATCCTACATCAACCAATAATGAAAACGATGACTTTAATTTGTAAACAAAATGCAAATATTTTAAAGCTCCAAGAAAACCTATCTTCATTTTAAGTACTGGATATATATTTGATCTGTGAGATCCGTTTACGATGTATATTCTACTGCCGTAAATCGTTGATCGGAAAGACGATGAAAAATGTGGTTTTGTATATTATATAGTATTTAATTCTTACGATTGGAAATCAAAGCTAAATGTACACCCTATACGTGGGGTTAGAGATGTTGACGAGGTCGAACCTGTAATTCACGGTTGGAACACATTCTCTCGTGTCCGAAAAAAGAAAAGATAGTGAACGGTCGCACCTACGTAAGTACGTTTGATCCGACAGTGCGGTGCACCGCATTGTATGTATATCGGCCGGTGTAAACCGCGGCTACAAGGGGTGGGGAGGTACGAAGAAGTAGAATGGAAGGAGGTAGGCAGAAGGGATAAAAAGTATAATAAGAAAGAGAAACGAAGAAGAAGAAGAAGGAAAAGAAAAGGAAGAAAGAGGGCGAGAAGTACGAAAGGGAAAGAGTCACGTGGAGATAACTAAAAGAACAATGTTGTCGAGGTTTGCGAGGGGGATGACGATGGGAACAGAATAGCGTATGGCTTTTAGAGGAAAAGGGGACACGAATGAACGAACGAACGAACGAACGCGAGGTCCGGCTCCCTTCGGGAGATCGAAACGGCGATCGGAACGAAACGACACGATATTTTACCACGCTCGACACGTACTCGCCTTATCACGCTTACGCGTTTCTCTTCGTATCGCGCGCAATCCTGAAATATCACCTGCACGATGCGCCCTGGTAATAGGTTACCACTGTTATGACTGCCGGGAACAAATGTAAAATTTGTTCCGAGCGCCGCGATATCGGTACCCTCAGGTTTGATCGTATGAACGATATTCCATGAAAGTTATGGTCACGATATGTGGATGTTGAGAGACATTCGTTGATTATGTATATCGATCGAAGACGGATTTAATTCTGGGTAATATAAAGGATTCCGTAATTAAAGATATAACGAGTCACTCTCGTATCTTGGTAAGCCATCCTCACTCTTATCACTGCCTGAAACAAGTTTTTATATATCGTTTACATGTGACCTTCGTTGGTACAATATCAACATCAAAATCCTACTTGGACTGTATATATCTTAACAAGTACGGTAAAGGAGATACGACAGTCTCCACCATAGATTGATAATAAAAACCATGGAAGAACGAATCGATTCAAGACGACCGATTGATATCGCGACTTAAAGGGTTCACCGAGTCTTTGAAGCGAGAACTGCGCTATAACATGTAGATTGACTGGCCCCGATAGTTTCCAGGCAGCGACAGTTTTATCGGCCGGCTGGGAAGATAAAAGAGCGGCACGGTTTATGGAGGTTTCACGTTTGATCTTATCCCTGGGACGCTCCTCAAGTGGTTCACTGTCAAATTCGAAATACGGTTCGGCAGACGGTCGGATGGCCCTGTTACGGTGTGGCAAAAGCCTGCGAGGCGGGACACCGATTTGTTCGGAAAGCAATATAGACCGGGCTATCACCGACACCGTGAGAGTAGTATGAGACGAAGGACGAGAAGGAGGACGAGGAACAGGACGAGAAAGACAAGTTGGTTGGAAAGGAGATGGTGGAGGCTTGAACGAAGGGGGAGAGAGAGAAAGAGAGAGAGAGTATGGGAGGGTGCCGTTTTCCTGAAATTTGCATGAGGTATTAAAGCGCGGTGGCTGCGTTCAGCAGCAGCATCGGAGTTCCTGTTTGCCGACACCGAATGCCGGGGATCAAAGGACCTCTGGCTGCCTCCTGTCTCTCCTCCCGTCGGGAGCCAACGATCCTAGATGGAATGACGAGGACAGAGATTCCAAAATGTTTGTGGAAGAGAGGGAAATAGAGCGTAGGGAATCGGTGGCAGGGTTTGCCGCGCCTTTGGGAAAACCCTTCGCACCGACGACTCCGAATATTCCTAGTTCTGAGCCTTTGCCGGTAAATCGTCGATGCTGCGACAACCGATTTCCTCGGAGGAATCTAGGGGATTACGCTTGTCGGGCCAACTTGTCGCCGTTTCTCAATCTGCACACGCCTATCACACTTTTCTGCACAGCTTAACTCTTTCCGGAGATTGTTTTATGCTGGATAAGGCTGATAGTGAGATGAGTATGTTTCTGAGAAGTTTTATAGATATCTCACTGTGTACATACTTTTGATATTGGCTTCGATATTAAGTAACTTCCGCCGTAAGAAGAAACTCCTTCAACCTTCCAGACAATTCCTATGCTTCGGAGTTATACAAAAATATTAGTTTAAATTACAGGTTAAATATTCCTTATTTTTGATTTACTTATATATATCAGCTATAAGTAGATCAAGATTTATAATAGCGATGCCTAATTAATTAGCATCGTGCTTAACTATTACCAAACAATTGTGATCTAGTTAAATATTAGTGAACACACATTTTTATTGATTACCGAATTGTAATAACTTTTCAATAAAATCGAGTTTCATTTTCGTGTGGCTCATACTGAAAAGAGTTATTAATTTCCTATGCAATGACCTCTACAATTACCTTGCAACTGGTCTAAAGTCCAGTGATATAATTCAGGGATTTTAAGCATTCCTCGATCCCAAATCATCGCAGAGTCCGGAGATCCAATTAATATTTGGCAATTTCACGCGTAATAAAGAGCTTGGGAGGTATTCGGGGATAATTCAGATGGTTTGTGTTGCGCGAAATCGAATCGTGGGCCGAATTGTGGCCAGGTTGGTATTTCGCGTGGAAAGACGAATGGCTGACGGATCCTTGGACTCGGAATGATATTCCAGGAATGTTAACGCGCGTAATCATATTCTTGCTCGCATCGTGGCCCGTAAAAACGTTAGCTGGCAGTGATGTATGCCGTCGGGACTACGCATCGCATAAGTAAGAAGGGCCTTGGGCCCATTCATCAGCTAACGGACGGGGGAATAGGCCCACGAACAAACCGTCCTCGTCTTCCGTCCAGTATTCCCTCGTCTACTTGACTCAAAACCCATGCTACATTGACTCTATTCTTCCGATTTTAGCCGATAACCGTTCACTTCGTTTTTACTTCCACGAAATCTATCGACGTTCGACCATTCTCGATAAAGTCCGTGGCATAAATGTCTCGTGGGAAAAGACTCTGTGCAATAACCTGGGGATTTATTTGTTTATTATACTTCGCGATTGATGCATCTCGATGTTCACCGCGTTCCCTGGCTTCCTTGAAGATCGGTGAACTTGATCCCGAGCATTGTATGAAATAGGTTCTTTTTTTATCGTCCGGAGCTCATACTTCCTGGAAAATGTTTCAATAAATATTTCCACGGGATGAATAAAATGTTCCGTGACAAGATGTTACAGAAGGTAACGGTTTTTAAAGGAACATTTAAAATTATTGAAATAATAGCAGTTGGTATATAATAGAAGAGGTATAATCTGATAATAAATATATTCATTGTCAAATTATATCCCCTCTATCCGGTTCTATTAAATAAATACATTAATTTCTGTTCAATTTAATATACAGGACTTCCCCTAAAATAGGCTAAAAAATATGGGCGGAAAATTGTACCAGAACGACAACGAAAAAATTCTCTTTCAGAATGTTGACCGTGTAAAGCCATTCACATAAAGCTTCAAATACTTTCCGTACTATCGCGATTAAAGGAGATAACTAGAAGCTTATTTGATACAGGACACCCTGTGTACTAATTGTCAGATTATACTTTTTCCTGTACTTACCGCTAAAATGCTTTATTCAGGTTACATTCGACCTAGCCGTAAAATAAACGTAAGAATATTTACAACAGTGTGATTAGCCCTAAAATTCTTGTCTCGATTAACTGGATCAAAATTGGTACCCGTTGATTTTACCGCGAGAGAACGATAGGTGCAAAGGTAAATAGTCCTATCATTCACTCGAGAGAAGAACGAAGCCAGAGTAAACATAAGAGAGATACGTCGGATACCGAATGGAAGTTATGATCAGAAGAAGACAGAGAGGGAAGTTGCGAATAGAGTTAGCATCGTTTGGAAGAGGGCCACGCGTAGATTGCTCGCGAAGTGATTCACGACGGGGGAATGGTTTGTCGCGTTCTCAAGGCGTTCTCGGGGCACCGACGGGTGCCAAACCGCATTTTAGGCGAGCTATCCATTCCAGGTTAAGGATATCATTCTACCCGGGACAGAGTTAGTCTCGAGACACGTGAATACAAGAGGCCCTTGGGGAGATAAAGGGAAAGGATGAGAACAGGCGGAACGAAGGGAAGGACGGTGCGGGGTGGTTAGGGGATGGGAGGGGAATGCAAAAAGGTCGCGGCCCGGGCCGGCCCGCCGCGCGTTTTACAAATTATTCAATTAGCCCCGCGAATTAAGGTATGCATATTCATCGCTGGCTCTGATACGCGTATGTGCCCGCTTCCTGCGAAATATACGTGTGTATTTCTGTCGACGTATATCTTTCTCGGTATACAATGTGACCAAAAATCCTCGTGCACCACAATTGAATTCCTTTTACAATTTTTACTATTGCATTATTAAATACATACAATATGTGTTAATATTTAATGCTGCAATACATCATTTCTTATTTATTGTAAAACGTGTACATTGGGGGTTCTTGAATACGAGGCAATACCAAACTGGTTATATAATAACTGGCGATATAAATATAGAAATAGATTTCCAGATCGATTTAATACATTTTTAACGAAAGCGATTTAAAAAAAATACTTACTGACATTGAAGCAAAAATTATAAGGGAGCAAGAGACTTCGAGCAAGATGTGCATAAACTTTTTATCTCACTGTATACACGGATGCCCAGTTTCTCCCTTGTTTTCTAGCCCTTTCAACTCCAGGTCGCATAAACAATCGGAGGTCGCGCACACGCGCGTTAGACGGTCTAACGAACTCGCAGCTGCATCCGAAATGCTTTCGAAATGCACCCAAAATGCATCCGTTTTCCGACGATACGAGTACATTCTCCTACACGCTCGCGATGCAGTTATCTGTGTATATCCTCATTTACATTTACCATCCGCTTTGTTTTTCTCGAGTACAGTAGTCGAGTGCCAGCACTTCTGGATTTCAATATCTTATTACTTTATTTTCCTACACACACGCCATGATACGTCCACTGGAAGTCAACGTTGATATTTAATTAGCAAAAAGTCATTGGAAATAACCGATTGAAAGCGTCCAATCTTTAAACGTATCTCACGATATATTAACACTTTCACGTAGAATTAAATTTCCATTACTTTTTCATATATTCTGATTTGATTCTAATATATGAGAAAATAATGTAAATTTATTTCTACGTCGCGACATTATATTTAGACATATTACTTTTTCATATATTAGCGTGTAATTCTAATATATGAAAAAATAATCTGAATTCCATTTTACCTAAAGGAGTTAAATTTAAATTACTATTTCATACATCGGGATTTAATTCTAATATGTTTACAAGGAATTAATAAATTCGTGTCTCTTACTAATAAATGTTTACATCGGAAATTACCGAGTTAATACTCGGTTGTGTTAAGGATTCATATTTCACGGCACAAAGGGAGCGAAAATCAAAAAGAGGAAGAAAACAAAATGCAAAAGAAAAGGAGAAAAAGGTGTAAATGGTTAATGGGAGCGTTTATAATCCGGAAGGTTTCGATGTGGCGCTCGTCGCATCTTTATCGGTGGGTTCGGTACGCGGTGGAATCCGTCGGGCCGGACTCACCGGATTGCTCCGCACCGAGTAAAATGTTAAAAGGCGGAATTAATTGGCGAGACAGTGGGCGGATTAAAGCCGAGCACGAGCGAAACGTTCCTCGGATTATTATTTCTTCCGGTAGATAAAGCAGAGGAGCACAGAACGGAGAAATAAAATATATCCCGTAGGTGAAACAGAGAGTCGGATTGTGTGTGCGGGGAGGGGGATGCGTGGTTTCGTGCGCGTTTAAAACAACCTCGAGAAATGCACATTTTAATCGTATCACTAATAGCCCGACGTTTATAAGCCTCGGTGTGTCTCATGAATACGCATGCTCCTCCAACGGTGACAACGGTACAAAATTAATGCACGGGATACTCTGCACCTACGGAGACTTCCGTTTTCGTTTCCGACTTCCGCCTCTCCTTTTTTTTACTCCGAGCTTGCGGTACAGCCCAGGGTACTCTCCCCAAATCGTGCCCGACTCGTTTTTCTTTCCTTTCCCAGAACCGCGCTGCGAATTAACTGAGTAATAATAAATCGTTTCGTCGTTTAACGGGGGTGCGTTGAGTCGCGGTAGATGATTCGTTTGTAGTCTGAAGGTAGCCACGATAAATGCATTCGCAGATGGATTTTCTATTTAAATCATTCTCCCGAATAGATCTTCGCTTTGGCTAAGATTCTGACATGGACGCGATGTTCGTCCAAAATCTTCGTAATATTACAATCTAATATTAATAATAATTATTTAGTTCATTACCTAGTTGTGCACTAAGCTGCTGCGGTTGGTTCACCATGTCCAGATATATAGCTGGTTGTTAATTACGATAATTAAAATTCGTGATAATAAATTGATTTATAATACTTCAACGACCGTTTGAATTATTAACTATAACTATGGGTATCATTTGTAACTACAGATGTAAGATGTAGGAGAATCTCCGATACAGTTTGGAAACTTATGTTATTATTTCTAATATTGTTACGAATATTATATTTAAATATATTAGAATTTCAGCACACAATGAACATCCAATTTTGGATTACTAAACGCAGCTGTTTCTAATGATGCCTGTAACAGGATATTAGACTAAACACTTGAGCCAATAAAATAGCCATAAAAGCGAAAGAATACTCAAAGCAGAAATTCCAAGACAAATGACGGTATCCACTCGGTGGTAGAATTTTGAGGGTAGTAAACGTGAGAATAATCAGCAACAGCGGGGTCTCCCTCTCGTTAAGGTCGGCGAGTTTATAAATGTAGATGTATTCCCGATCGTTCGATTAGATAGTTAAAGGCTACCGAACAGGAATGCCAATAAATTAGCACTCTCCCTATCGTTAATAGTACGCCTTACAGATAACCGGCTCTCTTCCGAATTTGTCGGTATTACCTCACAACGATCTGCATTCTCAATATCGTTCTCGATGGATTGACGTGATAGGGTTTCAAGAACAACCTTTTTTTCAGAAAAGTCATAAAGCAAGACCTCCATTGACCACTATGAATGGAACTTGATTTACAGCAGATATTTAACACTGGAACTACCGACAATATATTCAGTTATATTTGTACATTCACGTATAGATCTTTAAAAATAAGAATGGGTTGCAAAAATATAACATAATTTATGCAACTGGAAAATAATGAAATCTCGGGAACGATAAACACGGGATTCAAAGAAATTGTCCTAGTAACTTCTAATATTCTTGTTGCTATTCTTGATCTTCTTCCTGTCATTATTCCCGCAAAACTCTTTTTTCTTTTCTCACTCACGAAATACGTGAATCGGAAGACGGCCGTGATTTCTTTGGTTCGAAGCTCGGTTTCCCCATATTTCTTGGTTGACTTTAATATGAGGTTGCACGCGTAAGTAGACGTTACATAAAACGGCAAATATCGGAAGAGCTTACGGCCGTATTATGCCGACGGCGACGGCGACGGCGGCGGTAGCGGTGACTTTATTGCGCGACATTCTCCGGCACAAGAAAAAAAAAGAGAGAAAATGCAAATATAAGGAAGAAGTAAGAGCGGGACCAGCAGATGTCCAGGATGTCGTCGTTCTAAGTGGCTACGCGCCGCGAAACGTGGCCTAACTTATTTACAAATATCTATGTATACGAATTTACGTGAATTTTCGTTTCCCCGGAACTTTACCGCGAACCTCTGACATTTTAAAGGGAACAGATGGAGACCGAAGGACTCTTCGATAAATTCTAAGGACCCTATTCGGGGGCTTTAAGTGGATTAAGAGGGTTATGTCACAGGACGACTGCAAGATAGGTCAATATTCAAGAATTTATTCTCACACCATTATTGTTCCGAAAGTTCCTAAAAGTTGCGTGTATTATAGTATTCATATTATAGAAGTTGTGTAAATATATGCTGACACAAATATTAGGAATATTAAGAATTATAACTCAATTCCTTTAACAAGAAACTGAATTGGCTTAATTAAGAGTTATTCCAAAAAGATTATTATATCAATGACACTAAATGATATATTTATATCCAATATTGTATTAGTACGTATTGTTGCCTACGTAATTCTAATTTTTGTCATAACTTTGTAATAAACCTTTAAACGACCTATGTTTATATAACATTGTTTTCTTATTTAGAGCCATAGAATGTACTGACAAAGTTTGGCTGTTAAAACCTGGGACACCCTGTGTAATATATAGTAGTCGAATGATGGACTTTCAAATCATAACGATATTAAATCCACCGTTAGAAAATGCAGTAAAGGGGTTAACACGGATACATCGTCTGGGACTTAATAAATTCCGGGGGCATCACGGTGCTTCTTAAGATCAGACAGTTAACATTGAAATACTACTTGATTACCGCGTGTTTCTTGCTAACTGTAACGTTACTTTTTACCACGATAGACCAGGAACGATGTATTTTTTCCTGCCGTCGTAGAGCATCGGAGAATTTCTTTTTCCGTGGGCATAGAATCGTGGAATTTTCACAGAAGTCTGCCTCCGGAATAAGCCGCGTGTAAAGGAGTCGCGTGTGCGCGCGCCAGAGAAACCGACGAATAGAAGTTGTAGGAAAGACGATGTTGCTTCCATCGCGAAAAATAATCGCGATTAAGTTTATTACTGGGAAAGGAGAAAAATGGTGGTAAACAGGGAGATTTCATTGGCACGCAGTGCGTGCGGAACGGAACGGTTCCATATATCTAGTCAAGCTTTGCGCAACGTTCGAACGAGCTCAGTCTCGGTCTCAATTAACGCAATTACTCGCTGCTCCCTCGTTTAATTACCTATCAAACGGAATTACTATCGCGTTCCTCTTCTTGTCTGTAATGAACGTTATTAATTACTTTATGATTTTTCGATAAACCACACCGCCCGTAATCAAGTTATTATCTCACGTTGCTCGTCCTTCTTGCCAGCTCTTCGACTTCCGCGCTTCCTTATTTTCCTCGTTTCCTCGTCTTCTTAGCTTGTTTCACGATTATACTGATATTATGTTGATAAGATATCTATTATTAACCCTCGCACTACAGACTGTGCCGGAGTCATTTCTGACCCACACCGACATTCCAATACTATGCGGGGCCCTAACCGATATTGCACTAACATAGTGAAACTCGTGCGAGCCAAGTTTCTCATCCATGTTGTACTCACAGTGACGGTCCCCCGAATTTTTTTATTTTTTTTATTTCTTATGCGGTTGTAATTGAGATTATGTTTAGTAAGAAACTGTAAATTATAAAAAAATAAGATTTTTGCATTCATTCGCATCAGGATTACGAGCACAACGTATGATTTTCTTCGTTTGCGTCGAATGTCAGCAATAAAAATAATAAAGAATGAAACTTTTGGTCGAATAAACTTATGAATTTACACGTCTTTCTCCTGCAAATCTCTATGAGAGACTGACTGGAAACCTTCCGAGCGCAGAAGAAGCAAGCACACGTACATTGTATGTTTATTCGACACAACATCGAATGAGTTCTAAGAAGCCACTCGCACCGTCGTACTTCCGTCGTACTTGTAGTGCTAGATAAGACGATGCCACACACAACTTCGACATTGGATTGAATCGCTCGGGTCATTTTTGTCTCCGGCACAGTATTCGGAGGGTTAAAACAGAACTTTATTAGAATAATTAGAAAGAGGTCCTAGTACATGTTACGTTAGATTATTTTTATTAATCACCTTATGTTGTCATAGGATACTAATTTACTATGTCGCCATCGTGAAGGTTATCGTTCAAGATTCATCTGATCTTTTAAAGCATAAACACTCAAAGATCACGGAACCGTGCCGTCCGGTGGAAACGTTTTCAAAAGA
The DNA here is from genome assembly GCA_910591585.2 of Nysson spinosus. Taxonomy (NCBI): domain Eukaryota; kingdom Metazoa; phylum Arthropoda; class Insecta; order Hymenoptera; family Crabronidae; genus Nysson; species Nysson spinosus. The sequence continues at coordinate 12,296,741 of OU342830.1, read as the reverse complement.
AATAGCGTGAAAGAGAATTAGGGGTGCGAAAAGTCGTTAAGGATTTTGAAGAGGACGATGCGGTTTGATAAATTGCGAGGAAACGATAGATTACGATGGAAGGAGATACTAGGTCGGGACAAACATGGAAGCGGTAATTTGGCGTGGCGAGCAGGTGAGGTATCTGGTGGAAGGTAAGATGTCCATGGAGACGAGGGTGTCGTAGACCAAATAACAAGAGGAACGTTCCGTCACGGATGCTTTCTCGGGGCTATGGTCCCCCTAATTTCTTATCTACCAGGCCAATTTGATAGATCGCCGATAGAAGCACCTTCTACACCGTGAAACCAGCCGGTTTACCTCGTCCCGGACAGCTGCATCCTTTCTATGCACCTGACTTTCCGACACGGCCAAAGGACTCTTTACCCTTGCGTCCCTATATGATCCTCAAATAACTATGAAAGCTTTCCATTTGATTATCAATCGTAGATAGACGTTATTCGATAATGTTTTAATAATTTGACTTATTAATAATTTGATTAATCACTGATCGACGTTATTCGACTATTTCGTAATCATTTCTGAACACTATCAGGGTTGGTTCTTACAACATCGAATGAGGTAATAGATTTTCAACGTGAATGAGAATTGAATATAGTAGAACCGAATAAGTTGGAGTTATTTGCTTTTTTTACAATTTTTGAAGGTATACCCTTCACATTTTTGCGATTTCGGGTCGACCCATTTTTTGACCAACAAAATTTTTAATCCACTTCTTTCGACCAGAAATCGTCCTAGAATATGTTCATACATCATATACCATCGATTTGGGTCATGTAGGAGCGAAATTGGCGACTTTGAATTTTTGACCATTTTTGAAGGTATATCCCTTCACATTTTTGCAATTTTCGGTCGACCCATTTTTCGCTCGAAACCATTTTTAAACCGCTTCTTTCGACCCAAAACGGCCCTAGAACATCATTAGGCATCATATACCATCGATTTGGGCCATGTAGGAGCGATTTTGGCGACTTTCACTTTTCGACAATTTTTGAAGGTATACATCTTCACATTTTTGCGACTTTTGGTCGACCCGTTTTTGGGCCAAAAAAATTTATGAACCGCTTCTTTTGACCCAAATCGTTCCTAGAACATCATTAAGCATCATATACCATCGATTTGGGTCATGTAGGACCGAAATTGGCGACTTTGATTTTTTTACAATTTTTGAAGGTATACCCCTTCACATTTTGTCGATTTTTGGTCGACCCGTTTTTGGGTCAAACAAATTTTTAAACCGCTTCTTTTGACCCAAATCGTTCCTAGAACATCATTAGGCATCATATACCATCGATTTGGACCATCTAGGACCGAAATTGTGGACTTTGATTTTTTGAGAATTTTTGAAGGTATACCCCTTCACATTTTTGCGATCTTGGGTCGACCCGTTTTTTGACCGGAAAAAATTTTTAATCCACTTCTTTCGACCCAAAATCGTCCTAGAATATGTTTATACATCATATACCATCGATTTGGACCATCTAGGACCGAAATTGTGGACTTTCATTTTTTGAAAATTTTTGAAGGTATACCCCTTTACATTTTTTCGATTTTGGTTCGACCCATTTTTGACCGAAACAAATTTTTAATCCACTTCTCTCGACCAGAAATCGTCCTAGAATATGTTTATACATCATATACCATCGATTTGAGCCATTTAGAATTGATTTTGGCGACTTTTAATTTTTGGCAATTTTTGAAGGTATACCCCTTTACATTTTTTCGATTTTGGTTCGACCCATTTTTGACCGAAACAAATTTTTAATCCACTTCTCTCGACCAGAAATCGTCCTAGAATATGTTTATACATCATATACCATCGATTTGGGCCATTTAGAATTGATTTTGGCGACTTTTAATTTTTGACAATTTTTGAAGGTATACCCCTTTACATTTTTTCGACTTGGGTTCGACCCATTTTTGACCAATAACAATTTTTTAACCACTTCTTTCGACCAGAAATCGTCCTAGAATATGTTTATACATCATTTACCATCGATTTGGGTCATTTAGAAGCGATTCTGGCGACTTTCATTTTTGACAATTTTTGAAGGTGTACCCCTTCACATTTTTTCGACTTGGGTTTGACCCATTTTTGACCAATAAAATTTTTTTAACCGCTTCTTTCGACCAGAAATCGTCCTAGAATATGTTTATACATCATATACCATCGATTTGGGCCATTTAGAATTGATTTTGGCGACTTTTAATTTTTGACAATTTTTGAAGGTATACCCCTTCACATTTTTGCGATTTTCGGTCGACCCATTTTTCGCTCGAAACAATTTTTAAACCGCTTCTTTCGACCCAAAACGGTCCTAGAACATCATTAGGCATTATATACCATCGATTTGGGTCATGTAGGAGCGAAATTGTCGACTTTGAATTTTTGACAATTTTTGAAGGTATACCCCTTCACATTTTTGCGATTTTGGGTAGATCCATTTTTAGACTGTTAAAGATTTATAATGCACTTGTTTCAACCTAAAATGGTCTTAGAATATATTTAGACATCTAAATTGTCGTTCGTTTTTTAACATTCCATGTTTTTCCCATTTCAATTATCAACAAAATCTATGTAATCTTCATAAATTATCCCCCTAATAGTCTCGGTCCTAAAATAAACACTATTTCCCGAATGATTCTAATAATCAAAGACTCGCGAGGAATTAAATCGGCAGTCCTATCACGGTGGCGTTTCGAGCAAAGAGTTAACTCGCCTGTCGGGGTTTAAAGGGTTAAGACTCGGTGGTACTAGAGGGTGCAATTTGAGATAATCCTACAGATAATGGATGATAATTTATTCATTTGCAGCCTTCGAGTACTCGGGCCGGTTCGGGTCTCCGGGGCTATCACGAACTTCGAAGACGGAAGGTGTATCGCGTTGTATGGCGGTATATGGTTTTTGAGCGAGCGTGACTTCCCTCGTTCCCACGGGAAAGCCAGTCCAAAGAGACTTTTGTCCCATGATCGAGCTAACCAAAGGAAAAGCGAGTATCTTCCGTAGCTTCGAGCACGCACTTCTCGCGTTCCGACCATAGAAACAACGAACCGGCCAACCGACGAACCGACGACCAACAGGCACGTAGACTTAAGTCTCATACGTGAATCGTACAGTCACTCGAAGGAATTTCTTTTTACCTGCTGCTTGATTTGGAAAATCAAATTCATATGCGAACAATAGGCTCCGTTTAAGATGATTCATTCCTATCTTGCTATGTCGTATTATAAATGTACTCAATTTTGACATACTAAGCTATACGTTGCATAACCATATTAAACTTCAGATTCCTGAACTTTAATGATAAATATATAAAGGAGAAATACAGTGTAAGGTAAGATACGTATTCATTCATATGGTGCTATGTGGAAATCGTGTTATAAACACACTAAATGTTCATATACTAAATAACAAATTTCATTACAATATTAAATTTAAGATTCTTGAACTTCCGTTATGAAATGGAAAATAGAATTAGATATATAGAGGAGAAATGATTGTCATATAATTAAAATTATTTGTGACACGAGGATTTTTAATTATAGTTTATTATATTATATTATTATTTAATTATAGTCTTATTATAATTCGAAGATATTAAACATCTAAATTTTATAATCAAGATTGTCATTAGTTAGAATAATAACATGTGACATTCAGAGGGACGTTAATGAACTTTCCGCCACAAATTCTTCAAATTTTATAAAATATCTTGACGATATTTCATTTACGTGTTTGCTGTGATAGTAGGGAAAACATGAAGGAATACATAAATATTGTTTAACACACTCTAAGTATTAGAATATTAAGAAAGTTGGAAACATTCGATGTTCCGGTACTCGTTTAAGTTGATACTAGGCGAAAGAAGGAAATACGAAGTATACGTTCACCCGTGACGAATAATTTTTCGAGAGTTGGAAAAACGCACTCATTATTTTTGCTGATGATGAATCGAGAACCGTGAAATTGAGAGATATCTATGTTTACAATGTATCGCACTGAAAATTCCTCTATTTTGTAGCAACTAGAGTTGCTCTAGTTATGTTGAGCCGACATATTATTATACCGAGAAAATCCTTCTTTGGATAACCGCTAAATTGATGCGAAACAAATTATATAGAATTCTAATATATTAAAATATCGCTTGATATCATTTTCTAGTTAAATCTGTCTGTTCACTTTTCACTTATTGTTTCATCTGTGAATCTTTAATAAACTAGCGTGACTATCATCCTTAGGGAATAAATAACAATATTATATATTTCAGGATTAATTCTATTGCTGAACTAAAGTTGTAATGAACTGTTATTATTATTAAATACTCTTATATTTCTTGGCGAACGAGACTGTACGTACGTGATAATACAGAGTACGAGTCACCGTGTACGTGATATGGCGTTTCTACGAGGATGCTTGGACATTTTATTAGTTTCTATGGCAACCATAGAAACAGATAGACCGCGATGTTTTTTTTCTCTTCATCTTGATTCAAATTTCTCGTCAGTGACAATTTGAATTTTTCATCAGTTTCCAATTCGAATTTCTCTTCTATTTCTAATTCGAATTTATTATCAGTTGTAATTTCGAATTTGTTAGCAGTTTCCATTTCGAATTACTCTTCTGTTTCCAATTCGAATTTCTCGTCAGCTTCCAATTCAAAATTTTCATTAATTTCAAAATTACGAGAAGCTTCATTAAACTCGTCAACCAAACGAGTCTAAGCCTTCGTTTAATCGTCGATTTACCGTGCGAAGGAAATCTAATTATAGACATCGCGATTAATTAATAATGCCCTCCTCGAAATAGAATCGCGCCGTGTTGTTTGTTCTAGGAAGGTGGAAAAAGCGTGGCTGGAACGCGATACATGGATACTTTCTTTTTTTTTCCTCTCTATCGATAAATCACTCGGGCCGACCAATTAAAACTCAGATATCGTAGGTATTATTACAATCAGAAGAAATCTAGGCGTCTATGTTATAATTAATATCACACGGAAGACTCGCCACCAAACGGGGCTTACGGGACCGCAGCACGAACGGTACGCTAAGTTTTTCCCTCGTATCACTTACTTTTTCTTATTAATAGAACTTGGTGTTTGTATTTATGCAAAAATGTGCGAAGGAATATCAAATTAATTAAAACGCTACTGTTTTTTTACACTTATTAAATCGGGAAGATATGGCACTTGAATGATTTTCACATAGTAATGCTATATCTGGAGTTACTCGTAAAAACACAGCTGGAACTATTTTCTTCGATACTTTGTAGTCAATCATCTCTTATGATAAAAATACGTATTAATTATCTTCGTGAATATATGCATATTAATTATAATGTTCTGTGTCATAACTCTGCTTATAATTGTTTAAAGAGGTTCATCAATTATTGAGACACAATGGTTACATCGTCAACTAAATAAACTTCTTTCGTTGTAATAATACTTATAAAAATACGTGCATTGATTAATAGTAATAATTTCATTATCATATTCATGTAATGTACCTTCGTTAGAATGGCATTTAATTAGATTTACGTTATTCGAGAAAGATAATAGGATTGTGTACATTCGACAAAACCAACTAATAGAACAGCCTAATAGATTGGAGGTAGGAGGTTAGAATGGATCGTTCATAAACGGAGTAGAAATTAAAAATGGCTTAATACCGGCGTGTAATATGAAGAAGAAGATCACCGAATTTTGTAAGGTCATCTTTCCTCTGGGTTTCGGTCTGGTAGCACTTTTGGGGTCTCGTCTGTTCCGCTCGTTAGTCGCAGGGGAGTCGGGGCTTATGCTAATTTAAAGTAGTCGGCCCAGTCGATTCTTTCCTAAAGCTATTAGGCGATCATCTCGGATTATCCCGCGATTCCGGGTTTACTCGGGACACGACTTTTCTAAGTTTTCTTCCTCCTCTACGCTTGCCACCCTGCCGCCCTACCAACCTCCACCCACCCGGTTACTTATTCCAGCCAGTTTTTTTTAATACCTTTTTATCCTTTCTCGGAACTAGGCACACGTATATTCTCATCCTCTTCCGTAGTCGAAATAAGACCCGGGATTAGCGGAGCAAGAGTACGATATATTTTAAGAGAAACGGGAGAAATGGACGATGTAAAACACCCCTTTAACTGAGAAAGTTAAGTAACTCCTGCAACCTGACATCTCTGATTAAAGAAGTTTAGAATAAGTTACCATTATTATTAATATAAAATTCAATACCTGTGCAGTTGCTTGTGATCATCCTATAACTTTTAATATGAAATTAAAAAATCCGTGTGTTCGTACCGAAGTGATTAGGGTCTCTATAACTCAGAGAAGACAGCGAGGAAATCACTCAAAAAACGATAGAAATTACGAATTTACTTGGAATGTAGTTTGGAAGGAAATTCTATAAATAAAGGTTTTGATATAAATAAGTAGAAGTACTAAAATACTTGTTCAATCCATAGCCGTCTCTTATGTTTGACTGAGGAAAATACTACTAATATAATATATATATTATTATTCTTATATAATAATATAGTTTTCCAATATTTCTTTAATTATTTTCAAGTATATAAAATTGTTATCTTTATCTAAATAATTATTTACTTTGATAAAGATTTGAGATTCAACGATTTAAAGATATTTCTTTAATCAGATATGATTTACCTAAATAAATAGATATTTAGATGAAGCTAATTGCGTACATATCCTCGGAATTTTAAGTCCAAGTTCTAAGATAATTCTTCGCGACCGTCGCGAAGATGAAAGAAGAATAAACTGTGAGAACGATTGCTCTTGTATGGAAGAAGCGAAATGGTCGTAATACAGACAATAAGAAAGCAGCATTACTTTATTATGCATTCCTAATTGAAAGATATCTAAATATCGGCATCTGGGCCTATTAAACCGAGCGCGAACTCTTAAGTAGCTTTTAAAATATAATTTACATAATTGGAATAGCTAACGAGAAACACATCGAAGGAAAACCTTAAACTTACGGTATGCCGGAGTAACGCACGAATTATCAGATCGTGCAACCATGCTAATTATGTGTTACGGCTTAATGCGGCAGTCGCTTCTACTACCTATGTCTCAATGTCATCCTAGCGTCTCTAAACTTGCAATAAGAATCGTTGAAAATTCCTATGAAATAATAGAAATTTAATATGATATTAAATTCCCATTAGCTTCTAGAATTAATATTATAACTGTATACCGTAATATACTATAACTATATAATATAATCTAGTATTAATATTAATACTAAAAAACTAACGTCGCATACCAAATATTTCTGGTTTAACGCGAAGAGAAGGGAGACGAAGTTCCATTAGTTTTTTACTATTAATATTAATACTATATTATATTATATTATATTATATAGGAGTACTATATTACACTATATAGTAATAATATTAACACTAAGAAGCTAACGGATACAATATAATACAGTATTAATATTAATACTAAAAAGTTAACGGAACTTCATCTCTCTTCCAACGCGTTAATCAAGAAGTATTTTTTTATGCGACATTAGGGTCAATGTAAAGTCTGGATGCGTTCGCAAGAAGACTTGCTGATGTACATAATAATTGTATCGAGCAATAATTCTTTTTCCGCATTATCACGAGTAACTGTACACTGCGATTATTTATCTCCCGTTGAGATTATTTCCTTCGTCATCAGCAATATGAGAGGTGACTCGTTAGAATCAAATTCTCATGGCATTATGAGGGTACTCTTATTACCATTTCTATGTTTATTCATATCACGATGTCGGCGTATTCGGGAAAACGTGCATCCAAGTCGCGCTTGTCCGCGATACGTGGACTTATCACGGAGATAATATTTCCTAATTATCGTGTAATAAGATGTGTCTGGTACGTCCCTTACAAGTATACTCTTGTGTGAAAGAAACGGTAAAAAGCGTGATTTTCCATAAAATTCTCACCACGCGACTACTACGCTTTTCCTTATTTTGCATTCTTTTTACATACAGATCATGAATATACGCAAATATTCTCGGTATGAGATCCAAATATTAATTCCATCTATTTTTATATTTACCTTCCTAGCAGTTTACAGTGTCATAGATTTCGGCCAGTTGGAACAGTTTTCATAACCCATATCAAATTCTATTTCTTTGGTGACTTAAAATATCGAATTATATTGATATCGATCAATTTCCATCCTAGTTTTCCAATTGTCGTTATTCGTCGGTTTTCAGGCCCAAAGTAAATATGAAACCATTTCGCAAGGAATATTAATTCGATAAGGAACTTATTCATTTCGATCCAAAATGTATAACGCAGAGAATAGTCGAAGAATAGTTATATGAATATTATTGGATTCACAAAAAAAGTGCGTGCAGTTTTTAACATGTAACTAGAAAGTCATTTCTATTCAATGTTTTATATTCTCTGAATTTTGTTTATTCGATAATATATTATCTGGTATTATTTACAATCTTTCCCTATTTTTTGGTCAGCTTCGTAATTCCACATTCATAAAAATCTCTCTATTTCCCCGCAAAAACTGTTGCAAACCGGACCGAATATTCTGGCCAACCCAATATAATTAAATACCCGTTAATCGAAGGCAGCAGTGGTTTGGCGAACGAAGTTAATCTTTCGTGGATCGAGTGGTGTTACTGGAGTTAGTTTGAACTTGACTAACAGATTTTAGCATTTCGCATGATTTATTATTATCATACCCGCGACGGAATATTAAGAGAGGAAAGAATAGTTGCAAGGGAAAGACTTACCTATGGAAGGGGAAGGTCGTTTGGAAGAAGCTTGGCGCGAGTTTCGAGAAAGGAGTCCCGCGGGGACTCGTGGCGGGGACTAGTGGCGGGGTAAAACGGCGGAATAACTTTGCGGTTGATTTATACTTCCGACAGGCGTAACGAGCCTGCGGTCTGACCACGGCGTTACGCGTTTGTCTCCCTGCAGGAAAAAAGGAGAGAAAAAGAATTAAAAAATCAATAAGCCAGGAAGGTTTCATTGGTAAAATAAAGGAAAAATTTATGGTCCCGGCCAATCTTTATTAGACCCTTAAAATTTAACGCCGCCATTTTTCAAGGCGCTTCCTCGGCCTATCTTCGTTCACGCTTAAATTACGATGTCACGTCGAAGGGCTTACTTGGCTATCGAGCTACGTTAAACGCTCTTTTCTTACTCCTCTTTACACTTTCGTTTTGCGACTATCGATGTTTTTTTTCATGTAAATCGTGGTTACGTTCTTCCTCGTAAACGACCAGGTCCGCCGATGGAAGAAATCCCGCGAGGAGAGAAAGAGAGAATGCGAGACAGAGAGAGCGCGAAAGAGAGGACTGGCGACGCAAAACCAAAATTTATTCCCGAGACTTTTAAAACAGTCTCGGTTCTCTCCGGTTGTCGAGAGATGCTCGAGGAAGATAGTGGACCCGAGATGAACAGGAAACAAGCGTGGCAGTCTCGTTGACTATCAATGAAACCCGAGACAGAAACTACGAATAATATATACTTCCTTCTTCTAGCCGATCCGACAGAACCGTGTCGAGCTTGCGTGCATTCAATCGCAATGATCTTCGCCAGAAAAAACGATCAGTTTCTGTGAACCGATACACAGTTTTTCTCGTTTAGAACCATTGCATCAGTATGTGTACCTTCGAAGAATCATTGCAAGTTTGCCTGCTCCGATTCGAGGAACAAGGAACCTCCATTTTTACAAAATTCACCTAACACATATTTGGTGGCTTGCATTCGTGAATTATATATCGTGACCTTATCACGGAAGTGTAGACTTCTATGGATGCACACCTGTCAGGGGTTAAGTTTACAAAACGGGAAACATTAAGTTACAAATTAGTCGAAGATCCGGGCATTAAAGTCAGGGACATGGAACTTTCTCCGGATTCGGTATGTCCGTAAAAAAGGTGAATAATTGGTAGGTGATTTCTAAAGTATAATCGGACTGGTCGTATCGGTAGATGTGCTCCTCGAAGCGCTAATGTTGATCGTTAACGAAGTCGCGAGGGCTTGTAACAACCGGAGGGTTACAGCGTGTCGGCCGTCCAGTTTCTTCGTTCGCAAGAAAGCCGATACATCGAAGTCCGACTCGGAGTCCCTTCGTTGTTAAATCCACACGAACACGTTGCCGTCGAACGTGAAATAAGGATTCGAATCGCGAAGGTAGAATCAACGAACAAAGATGAAAGGTACCAGCAAAAGAGAAGAACTTGTTCGAAGGAGGAAAGGAGGAGGTAGAGGATGGTTCGAAACGCGGAGGGCAAAAAAAGATCGAACTCATCCGCGGAGACACGGTGGCCACCGGGCCGTCCGAACGATGTCAGGAGTTTAATCAATGCATTTAGCCGAATTCCTGTCTGGCCCAAATAAAAGCCGAGACAAGGGGGGGAGGTTAAGCGCAAAAAATTTCGTCCACCTCCTTCCTCGTATTCCTATTTCTCTCATCTGGGTTCTCTCTTTGCTCTCCGAGAGGGCACAAAGTCCCACGGGGGCCTCTCTTCGTTCTTGGGCCCGTATCCTACGAACCTCTGCTGCCGAAACTCGTTAGGTATTCCGTGGATGTATTCTGCGACTTTCCTTCTCCCTTTTGTCTTTCTCTCTTTCCGTTCACCGTCGGACACTCGGAGAAAGAGAGTTCCTCGAATGAGGTACATCAACCGCGAGGATGACAAGCGGACGAAGAACGGTGGCTCCGAGACTTGATCTCCCCGAGATCTCCCTGAAATCTCCCTGAGATCTCCCCGAGATCGAGTCTCATTCAGCTTTTCGTTCTACCGCGGCTGGGACCATCGACTTACGCCACGCTCTTTATTTATGTTCCTTCTTCTCCACGCTTACTATCTTTATTCGTCGTGTATTCCATCTAATAACGAAGATATGATCATATTAACACATTGTACGTACCGCGACATTGCGGCACTCTGCTATTAGTAAACATATCAAGCGAAAATGACGAACATTCAATAAAATTATAGTATATTTTCTTGAAATACACTACTGGCCATAAGTTTGAGATCACTTACTATCGTTAAGCAAATTATTAAATATCTTGTTTAAAACTGTATACTATTATGTGAAAATATAAAAAGTTTTTAATGTATTTCCTTGTAAATACTGATTCTTCGTTGGTAGGATATATAACCGCCACCATTCAAACTTTGAACAGCTGAAATATAGCCGGGGTACAAAGTGTTAATGATATAGAAATAATGTTCCTACAAAAACATGCCAGCTTCTAAGATTAAACACTGATCTCTTTTCCTCAAGATTATGACAACAGAATGAAGTTTCATTTTTATGACGTATTAGAGAGACCGATTATACTAATAAGTCTTCCATTTATATAGATGATATTAAGGTTAATTAATCAGAGTGTAATCACATTAGGATAAATTAACGGCAGTTAAATATAACATATTGAGATATTTCTATTTAAAGGAAATATTTATATAAAAGTATTTCAGATATGTATAATTAGGTTATTGTTGTTGTAACAAGTTTTCATATCCCTATTTCAGTCGTTGATAATACAAGTTCCGTAATCATAAAATTGTAATAAAAACTATGATGCGAAACTCATTGAAACAGTTATTTCCATCATCCTCGTGTTTCGCGGAGTTGATAGTTTGCCTAGAATTAATTAGGTGTTAAGAAGGGGAACACTGTCCACCAATCTAGCAGCCCTAAATCATCATCCCCTTCTGCAGTTTTACTGCGCTCAATAAATTCCAGTACGACCTCGTAAAAAGAGGATTTAAAGTCGGTGTATTGAGACGTGCGAGTTAATACGACGTGCGTAAAGTTATAGTCCTTTATCGTACACCCTTTAACAGTCTTTAGCTTCTTTTGCTAAATGAACAAAATAATTCCTGACTAGTTTCAGGATCGGTGCACCAATTTTTACCATTCACACGGTTAAAATTTTCCATCATTTATCCCATACAAATTACAATATCTTTAAGAACCAATTTACGTAATTCTGATTAATACATAATTATGCCTCAGGATATTTGATCGAGACAGAAAGCATTGCAAAAATAAAATCATAAAAAATCATAGATATGGAATACAAAGACCACCATTTCACCAAGTGATACATTCATTTGGATTGAAATAAAAATCATACTTCAACTTCTTGGTCTCAAATTACGAACTTTGCTGGTTATAGTGAAATGATCTAATATCAAAATATCCATAGGCAGGAATAAAATTAGTTAAATATTATTTAGAAGTTAGGAGATTATTATAATAGGTCAGGGGTTAAGGGAGAATCGTAGCAATGTTATACAAGATCTTATTAATTGTTGCTGATCGGTATCCAACTAACCAGGCCTATGAAGAAATCATCCGTCAGTCTCACATGCAGCAAGGATGCTGATCTCGGAGCGTAAAATCGCAGGATAATCGTGTGGAGCGAGGAAGAGAGTCTCGTCCGAAGTAGAAAAGTGTCTTGGTCGTTGAGTAGGCGAAGCACGAGGTACGTTTGGCATGCATCGCTCGCTCCTTCGAGCAGCCAACAGCCATCTATGGAATTACCCCGATGATTAATGATACGGCTGCCTCGAGGCACCCTTCGGAGACCCACGGAATCTCTCCCCTTAGCCTCTCTCCTCTCTGACCACCGCCTCCGCCATCCACGAAACGTCCTCTTCGCGAATACTAGCCCATCTTGTGCCCATCGAACCTACCGGGCCCAGTTTGGACCCATCGGGCCCGAACACATCCACCCAAACTCTCGATTCATCGCGTAAAAAAGCTCACAATGTTAAAACTCGTTCTACCTGGCCACTGTTCTTTTTCCTTCCTCGTCCACCTCGTTCTACTCGTTGTCTCTTGCGTTTTTCTCTTTCGCCATTCATTTGACGTGTAACATTTTCTACCGTCTCGTTCGATGTGTATCCCTTCGATCGAACAGAAGATGTGTCTTTGGAAGCATCGTCATGAATAGGCATACGGGGATTGACTTACGATCACCTATTGAGAGACAGAATCGATCATTGTTGTTCTTTGTGGATCGCAGACGGCTGGATCCAAAGACTTCATGGTGTTTCGTTAATTTATTTCGATTGTTAAAAAAATATTGGAAATATTGAAGCATTATGCCCCAGGATATCTGATCGAGACAGAAAGCATTGAAAAAATAAAGTCATAAAAAAGTATAGATATGGAATATAACGACCACGTATTTTACCAAATAATACTTCCATTTGGATTTCAATAAAAATCATACGTCAACTTCTTGGTCTCAAATAGCGCATTTGGCTGGTTATAGTGGAATCATCTACTGCCAAAATATCCATAAGCAGATATTTTCCGTCTGGTTCATTCTATGTTGAAATCATACAACATCAATGATTCCACACTTTATCGTGGAAATAAGTTATTAAGAAAGGAAGGGCGAAGGACTCAAAGGATTCGGCGGGAGGAACGAAATACCTTACGAATGTAGATCGAGAGGAGGCTTAAAAGAGCTGGCGGCAACAGCACGATCGCGAACTCAGGAAAGCCGAAGGTTGGAAAGAGAGATAGGATGAGGTCGAATTCGGGATCGCATGACGGGGAACAGTAAGACCTCCCAAATAACCCCGACGGGGGCATCTTCCCTGAGAATAGCAGTGATTCCGGGGAAATGTGCAATATCTTCCGTGATCGGGTATTATTACGTCGTGATTACGGGTTTTGATCTAGGCTAGAAGCGTCTACGGTTCTCTCGCTTCTCCTCGTTCCTTTTCTAGCTAATATTTTCAACGATGCAACACGACGGCTACGGAGCCACCGCGATGTCCCGCTTCGTTTCTTCCTTCTCCTTATCTTTGCTAGTTTCATTGTCATCCTTCTTGTCCTTCTCGTCGTTGTCCTCGTCACGTCGTCATGCGATTCGTGAGTAGCGCCGTGGGAAGCAAAGTACTGCCTATTCTCGCTCCTCTTTCTTCTCTTTCTTTCGATCAACCCGCTAACGGATAATGAACGACCTATGCCGCAATGCCGACCATCTTGCCATTCCTTTCCCCTCGCTACTTCTGCCACGAAATTCTCAGACCTTTCGTGTTCGACCGACTGACGAGCTCCCGATTCGATCTAACTGTTTCGAATCAGCCGCACGATCCGTTTTCATCATGGGACCTTACGGTTTTCCTCTTCTTTTTACTCTTCTTTTTGCTCTTCTATCTGTCGCAAGGTGGCATGTATATATCAGTGATGTTTCTTCTTATCAGTATGCACGATATGAATTTCATTATTAATAAACAACGTCAATCTGCTGTATTTCCCAATTAGATGATAGGGAAATCATTATTATACAATGATAGAACCGAGGGTAGAATAAACGGTGGCACACGAGTTTCTAATCACAAGTAACACGCGAGGAATCTCTACTAATTTGTAGTCTAGCATGTATCCTTTCACTTTGGAAGTCTTTCGATAACTAGATAATCAAGCAGTTTAATCGATCGTACTAACTGATCGCATCGAATCTCAGTTCATAAAGTAAGAATTATTATATAACAACGAAAAGCTTCGATAACGATCACTTAACTCCTTGACCTGAAATAAGGATAGTGCTTTATCATATTATCCCTCTTAAATTAACATACTCAAATGCTAGCCATATACAAAATTAATCTGAATTAAATTGTAAGCTAAAAGATCAATTATGTGGATCTTGTAGATCATTCACGTTGCAAAGTGGCCTTTGAGATGTATCTTGTATTCTGTTAATTGATAGGCTTATCCGAAGAATGTGTGCGATCCTGAATAATCCCAATCACGCGTGGCTCGATTGCAGAAGTGCATTAAATCCGTCTACGTTTCGAAGGTAAGAAGGCAAATGCTAATAAGTGGGATTAGATAATATCGATTCCGTGCGATAGTGAATAAACCACGTCGCGTTCGCATCGAGGCTGGTGCTCGATAAATCTTCGATTCTCGAGGTTCTTCGAGTTTCTTCGAGACGAGCCGCTCGAAAAGTGCAAATCCACCGTCGGCTGGACACCTCGGCGTGTCCAGACAAATGGCTAAGTAACAGTTGTAAGAAAGAACGATATAGTAAAATAAAGAAAGAGAGTGAGACAGAGAGAGAGAGAACTGTGAGTTTATGACGAGCTTACGATAGGAATAAGCGAATGTGCACGCACCAGCACTGTTCGAATAATAATTAGGGATCGCCGGTGCTGATAGATACTCCGATAGACGTTCCTCGCAAATGACGTGTCAGGTGCAGCTGTTGCGCATCGTTCCGCAATGCGGGCCTTTCGCCACCTTCCAATCCTTGCCCCTTCTCTTCTCCCCGCGATCTTTCTTTTTTGACATTTTTTCTCTACTTTCGTACGATTCGAAGTAAAAAAAAAGTGAGAAGTTATAACGACAAGCACTGCGAGGTACAAGCATAGGTAACTACGTAGTCGATGCATTTAAATAGAGTCAAATGAGGTATTCGATGGTAAAGTATGGTATCCGACATTGTTTGCGAAATTGAGTTATTGGTATCAATGGATTGAATATTAAAATCGAAACTTTACAATCGATTTCCCGAAAGCTTACTACATGTTAGTTACCATGTTTTACGACCGGATATCGCAAATATCGAGAGTAACGTACGAGTCAATTTTGAACCATGCAAGTGGTTCATCTTCGCGTGAGAGATTTCGAATAAAAGGGTCCCGTATGCAGCACGAATTTATTCATGAAATTCCTGATGTCGATATTATTATTTAATCAGCCCCGCTAACAATAAAAGGCACTTCCTTGGCTCGGGAACCTCGGGAATTAATGTATTCCTATTCCAGAGGTGGCACGCGTGAGCTGGATTATTCAAGATTACCTCACGCGAGTACACCAGGGATGTCTTCCAGCCACCTGTGCTTGATTTCTTTATCGTTGTCCGTACAGCTATCCAATGAAAGATACGTATTCTTACGGTGGTGACAAGGCATCAAGGTGATTCCCTTCTTTCCCGGAGGCGAACGATTTTCTTGAAAAAATTAGCTGGCACGTATGAGCGGAATCGATAAGGAGGCATCGAATAGGCAGAAATAGAGTTAGCTTGGAATTTCCGTCGGCAAATTTGTTAATGCGAGGGAACACGTGGTGCCTTTTGTGCCCCGCTATGAATTTCGTGGGGGGACCGCGATGGATCGCCTAGGGCACCGAAATTAAGCCGTCACCGACGGTGTCCCAACCGATAGTCGACTCTTCGAATGAAATTGTCCGTCTAATTTTATCACGGCGGGCTTTAAAATGATGGAAGGTCTCTCCGGGATAAGCCTGGGCAATGCTAACCTAAGGGGGATCTCGAGGTCGGCTTTATTAAAGAACTTCATGGTTCTCCAGCAACCCTCGCAAAGGAACCACGTATCGTTCTTCCAAAGAGAAAATACGTAAATCCTTCGAATCTTCTCGACACACAAGAAAAAAATATTTTTTTTTCAAGACGCTTTATAACGACTCCTTGACTTTAACATTTCTTAGTTTGCCTTTGCATTGTTTTTGTGTAAAGTGACCGTTGATTTAACGTATTAATTCGTGGAAGGGGTGTATTTCAGAAATATATACACTTTGCCCTCGATTTACACGGAAAATGAATTCCCCGATTTCGGTTTACCACCTTCGAAGAAATGCGGAAAAAAAGATGTACTTTTGAATTATGTAATGTATATCTTGATTGAATTAATGAACTTTTAATTAAAAATATGCACTCTAATTTAAAAAACAAATACATAATACTGTTTCATATGAATTTGTTAAATTTAGTATGTATTTATTTACAATGTGAAATGTGGATTGGAATTGTACGATTTCAATTTACACGGCATTTTCGTGGACCCAATCTACCGCGTAAATCAAGGGTCATGTGCATTAACATAAAATGCACAATTTACAAGGTATATTAAAATGTCATTATAGTTTTTAATTATGAACGAAATTTTGTTGTCCACTAAATCGAGGCCTTAATGCTTTCTTGTGTTCGCATTTATTTATTTATTTATGTTAAACCGCGTGTAATTAAGTTGAGAATAATAATATGCGTAAATCATAAACGGCCCAAATGATCCAAGTAGATCGAAGTTCTTCTTCTTGTTTAATCGAATCGATGATTATAACGAGCAATGGAGATATGACATTACCGATTTCAAAGTCTGATATATTTCCTTTAGGATCCTCAACGTTCCGTGAAGAGAGGCGATAACTATCGTTCGGGGATGTAGTAAAAAATAGAAAATCCGAGACATTAAGGAGAGAATTTCGTAGTTAAAAGTCCGTGGTTATCACGGAATAGAAGCCAGCGCGCACGTTCCAGGTTGTAGGTAACCCGCGGAAGCCATTTGCCAGGCAGGATGGCTAATTAGCGCGCGGAACACCGATTCATCGAGATACCGCGAGGCCTTCCTCTTGCGTAAGCCCTCGCACTATCCAATATCCGCTTATCTATACTTTTATCTATTTATTCTTAACCAGATTTACCGTGCACAACAATTATTTTGATCGTTCGCGATGTCGTCTTCCTTTATTCGCCAACGATCAAGATAACTCCGTCCGACGATTAAGTCTGTCTCGGTCGAACGTCGGTGGTCTAATCAACTTTTATCGTTTAAATATTCGCCCGTAGATTTTCCTCATTGCGAACGTGCAGTCGAATAGGCGGATATTTAGAAGAAGGTTGCGCGATCGGTGAATGGCTTAATATCGACGAGAACGCCTCGATAAATTAGTATAAGTACGAGAAGAGGGAGGGAACCCTTTTGAACCCCAACAATCAGCCCCCCGCGGCTTCGAGAACGGAGAGTTTTAATCACGAGCCGGTCATGGGGTGCCTTCACTATCACCCATGGGGCCATTTCATTCAAATACCCGCTCGCACCTTCTCCGACTGTTTTATTGGCTTTATTCCACGCCTTATCCTTTCTATCCTTCTTTGGATTTAAAGGAAATCCCGAGATAATTATGATGTAAGTTGTACCGAGCTCTTTGTGTCTCATAATTATAGAGTACAGTATAAACAATATATAAATAAAGCCATTAGTATAAGGTTGGTGAATAAGTTTGTGCGGTTGCAACACGTGAACAGATCTATATTTTTTTAATTTTTTATATTCAATAATGTATTATCTGTTTTGACTGATATGGACACCGCCAAAATTAGAAACTGAACATTAGTCGTTAATTTACAGTTGGATGTTGTTAGTTGTAACTGTAAAGTAAATGGTGTAATACTTAAAAGTGATATTGGCCACTGGTCAGGAAAATGATATTCAAACTAACGCAATGCGAGGTCAGATAAGCGGTTATCAATTGACGAATGTCCGCTCGGAAAAGGGGCGAGTTTTATCGAAATTTCTAACGCGCAGTTTACTTTGCGAAGCATCGTCCTCCAACCATTGAAAGGAGACGTTATTTTTGATAACGTCACACCACCGATCATTATCTACTTCTAATTATTTAACACGTTAACTGCTACGCCTTAAGCGACACGTATTTTTTTATATCTGCGGAATGTCGTGTTAAACAAGTTTTGTATGTAGAACAGAAAAATACAACACGGGTGTAATGTATGCTTACACAAGCAAACTCATCTGAAAAATTAGAATTTCATGTTACGCTATTTATGCTAAAAAATATTGTACACCCACTAAAATTCAAAAGAATTCGAAGTATCTATAAAAATTGACAATTATTCTTGTTACTCGTCAAATATTTGTGCGAGGGTTTCACACCTTTAAACCGAAATTCCGCGGATATAAAAAAATACGTATCGCTTAGTTTTTTGAGTAGTACAATATACACGTACTTGAAAACGACAAAAATCGGAGGCGAATAGCTATCTAAGGTTCCTTGTAAGTTATATAGCGTATTAGTATTTCTTATCAACATAACTTTATTTAATAAAATTTCGTGAATAGCATTTGCTTGAAAATGCCGCGAATGAGTTAATAGCAAAAAAAGAGTGGGAGGGTTAAAAATGAGTGGGTCACGATGAACAATGCGCGTCGAGTATCAAGCTTGGGTAGTCCATAAGCTTCTCGATGATTTCATTTTTTTTTTCTTGAAGCACGCACAGAATGTATATTCACTATCGCTTATTGTTACTCACCGGCGACCTACATGCACCCGCGACTTTTCCATTTTCCGCTTTCCTCCTTCGTCTTTCCTCTCGGAAGGGAAAGCACCGTCGGGTGCGTGGCGATCGAACGATACGCGAGAAGAAAAGGACGTTTGTCAAGGTGTACCAGAGAAATTTTATATATCCAGGTCACGCACTATCGCCGACATTATATTCGAGTTTGCTTTTTAATTACTCCGACTGTAATCGGACTTCTGCTTGCAACTTGGATTTATGTCGCGCGAATCTGGAATCGAGGGTACACAGAAAATATTCTACTTAACAGGTTACAAAGCCTACTTTATTCCTCCCTCTTTATCGTACAAGAAAGACCGTCCTTCGCACGCCATAATTCAAAAGGGAGAGAAACACGGTAAAAAATCCGCATTGCGTTTACCGCCGACTGTTCTTTCTTTACGTGGAAAAGCGTCATACGAACTGAAAGATAACTCGACACATAAAATGTTGTGCTGTGCGGATCTTAAAATGAACTACGGTTTCGCGGATTTCATTTCGGTGTTAATAATCCAGTACTCTAGAAAATATACCGAGAGATATAAAAAAATTCATCTTTTAAGCTGTTAAAGCAGAAGCAATAAAAAAAGCGCCGATTATTCGACACTCGATATGGATATTTCAGAAATTTGTATGTGATTGGTTCTTAGAAAATTATTTTGTTGGAATTAGGAAAACTTCTTCGAAAGTGTCGGAATCTCAGTTATCGAAAAGAAGATCTTTACACTTATTTTTGATTATCTTCCAATTAATCTGTAATTCCATAAATATTATGCGCGGAGTAAACACATAATTAACCCATTTTTTCGTTGCACTAATAATTATTATAAAAATATGAAGTAATAAGAAGATCGAGGAATAATGGAAGCGAGTGAGTCACGTTGGTTTCAGGAGGCTTTCCATATAGAAGGAATAGTGGGTCGGCGAATTTGGTTGGGCATCGCGTTTCGCGTGGGTGGGAATGACACGTAATAATAACGGGCGATATGGAATCGCGTGCGACAAGAGCGTTCTTATTATTACGGAATCGTGGTTTCAGGATGGTTGTAGATCGGACCCGATCCGAAGGCCCCCTTTTATGGGGCCCTGTTACCTTGACAAGCGGCTGTTTAATTGGCGTTGAAACCAACGGTGTGACGGGAAGAGCGTGGCGTCGTCAGCACCCGAATGCCTGAATCCGCCATCGCCGCTGACTGCGTTACCACGGGGAACCCGATAATTACCCATGGCACGCAACTAACTACGCTGTGTCCACCGATGTACTACACCATCTATCCTTTCCACCCTTTCTTCCTCCTCTTCTTCTTTATTATGCCCTCCAGGGACTCGCTGTTCATTTTCTCATTCCGCAAAGTGCTATTTTTACTGTCTTTAATACGTCCATGAAATGCCCGGAGAAATATGTGTTCCAGAACATTTTGATAGCGTAAAAAGAACAATCGTGCAATCAGGAGTTTTAATACGTAACGTTGTTCGAATAATGCTCGATTCTAAGATGGCAACTATTTTCCAGATACTTTATGAAACCTTTTTGAGAAAGTCAAATTCCGTATTTTCGATACGAAAATTGTATCGGAAATCTTTGAAGTTAAATTATCGAGAGCCACGGTGAACCAGGGAATGACATTCTACGTGTTTAAAAAGATGATTAGATTCACAATTTTTACTCCAGCTAATTTAGGTACAAAAAATTAATAACATCCGAAAAATGAATTTTGTTGAGCACAAAATTCGTTGTTCGCTTCTGTTATTTGCAATACGCATTCTCACAATTATTTATTTGAAATTCAAAATTTGTGTGTGTGTTCTTGAAGTCTCCGTACACTTCTACTATATTTGTCGAAATCAGATGAAATTTTGTTTAATTATTCTTTATGTTCCAATCAAAAGTATAGGCCATTTAATTTGCGAAAATATTAGCTGTAAAAGGCGGTAATATTTTAATATAAAATTCGCAATCCATGTATTTGTTCCGCGCGTCATGCTTGACGGGGGGGATATAATAGTGGCTAATTAATAGAGTAATTAGAATATACATAGATTCTCAAAATTCTATATCTATTATTTTCGAAGCTTCCTCTAAACAGGTTCTAAAAAGGTCTCGAAAAATGCACTCCTTCACATTAACAGTCTAGTTTCATTGTCTCGAATATTTTTTAATCTTTACAATAACGAATTCAATGACGTCAAACTGTTGTCACGATAAGAAATCTAAAAAGTTTGTAAGCATCGTTCACCGTTCCCGTTTCGAAGACATTACTTTTCGGAAAACTGCGTTTCCCGAGAAAATGGTGACGCATAGTATGCCCTGACAGATAATCCACCATTTTGAAGCGGTGTGACAGGAAGCCTGATAATTACCGGTAATGTGCGACAAGCGGAGTAGTGTACCTACGTGTCACTATGGCGGTTTCCATGGCCGACGGCTGATGTTTCCACCGCGATATCGCTTACTGCAAACTACTAAAATTAACTGTTTACCGCGAATAGACAAATCCACGACAACACAATGTTCAAACTGTTTACATAAAACCTTCCAAGTTGTGTATAATTTTCTTCAAAGGCTAAAAGAGATATTCTGATTTCCATGCAACATCTTTTATAATTGATATAATACGAGTAATTCGAAAGGAAAAGGGAGTACGTATCCTTTTTTTCATAAAGGATCGTAATATCGTGCACTTTACGGTAATATCGGAAATGCGCGTAAAACAACTCGAGGGCTACGCGTCATTAAACAAACGAAAGATAGGAAGGATGCGCCATTACGACATTACGAAGGTGTTAATTCTACCGGCATCCGTTATTAAATAGAAACGATTATATTCCTCGCTCGGATGAATGCTGACGGTAAACAAATCTCAGTTGGTGTTGGTGAATTCTCCGACAAAATTACCTGGAAACACGTGCCGACCGTAATTATTTAATTTCGAGAGGAAGAATGGAGAATTATTTTCTTCTTCTGATCAAGTTATTTCACATTTCCAGAAAATCGCGTGATTTTTTAACCTTCATGATTTTTCTATTCCTTAAAAGTCTATTGTGAACCCAAACATTCTTATCTCATTTCTCATTAAATTTCATAAAGGGACATTTTCGTATTATACTGATGATTTAATATTTTAAATAAGACATTCTCTAAATATTCCTGGATTTTATAATATTATTTACTCATAGTTCACAATAATCCACTTTCTACAATATTTTCCGTGATACATTAATAAAGGCCCAGATTTAACAGAACACGATGCAGAGTCCGATAGGATCTCGATCGGATTCATAATTCATAAATTCATCGCGGTTTCTATAGGCATTCACGATGAGCGTGATAATTGTAAATGAATGAGGCATAATTGTCTTCTTTTTACGAGTCGCACCGCTAGGAATGTATAAACACTGGAGTTAGCGGTTAAGAGGCGTTTAAAACAGGGAGCCTTTATTTGATAGCAAAGGTTTATTTCCAATTATGCGTGCACGGGGTGCTAAATGATAGGATGTTGCTTCTCTCCTGGTATTTTACGAGTGGCAGCGTGTTCCTTCATGTATTATACGATTCTCCGTGAACGACGAATTCTGTCTGTCGACTACCGGCTAGGATGAAAGAACCTTATGTACTTTCGAACCTAATTATTATCTCCACGCGATGTTGACACTGATACGATAATATTTCCACGTTATTTACCTATCAATGCCTCAATTGGAATTGCGCCTGCAAACGGATGCAAATTATGATTTTAAGGAAATTCAGTAACGTGCGTGCCACCAATGGCGTTTAGTAATCCGCATTAACAGAAGGTAAATTGACTTATGAAATCGTATCCGTATTCAAACCTAAACTCAATTAACTTATAACTTCAAGAAAAACATTAACCCTTTAACTGCGGCGTGGCTATATTCGCGTGACAGTAGTTGCGGCTAAATTGTGGTAATAAAAATAAGACAAATCGAGGGGTTTCAGTTATTTGATCGGTTATGTGACACATAACCGATTAACGGTATGTTCCACACTGTATTAATTTACTGGTCGTATATATACGCCATTCGTATACATTCATGGATATATGACAGCGCATATATACGACTTTCACAGTCAAAGAATTAAATGTGGGTTGGAAACATAGATTATTGTAGGTATATAATATTAGAAATGTATCTTTTTTAAAGTCCCTCGCGTTCGCGATTTCTCTAAATATCTTATGTGGCTTTAAACGATAAGATTCCGAGAATATTTAACAACTAAATGATTTCGAAAATAGTTTTTTATCGAAATAAATCGAAATCAATTTCATTCTTTTCTTCCTGTATAGTCACTCGGTACTTCATAGGACGTTAATGTCGGCGGGTCTATTATTAGGCCATAAATTGCAATTATCGGGCCGGCGATGCGGCGCATTTAACTAATAAATTAATTGGCCATGCTACGCAAATGAATATATGCTAATCCACTAAATTTTGCCACTAGCTAGAATTCGATCAATCGGATGAAAGAGAGGACGTTTGATGGCCAGATTGAAGGAGATCAATAATAATAACAAATAATGCCGGTGCATTAGAATCCCTTTATTCCTTATGACTATTAATGCAATGTTTCCTGGCTCTCGATATTCTCGGTTCTCTGTTAAATCGTATCGTCGATGGTCGCGCGTGATACGGAATAATGTATTTGCATTAACGCTCGATTTTCATCCTCGGAACCGCGATTCTATATTTTTTCCACAAAGATCTGTTTCCTAGAATCGCAGCTTATTTTTTTTCAAGAATATTCACGCCTTGTTGTCACAATATTTCCTTGAAAAAATCTTCCGACAGTGACAGTTTTCCTCTTCGAGGACCCGAATACACTACCGGTCATAAGTTTGCGATCACTTACTATCGTGCAGCAAATTATTAAATATCTTGTTTATAAAGTGGAATGGGATATTTTTCTTTGGGTATATTTGTAGGTTGATGTATGTTGATATTATAAGATAGAAGAGTTTTATAAATTTCGTATATTTTATTCTATATTAATTATACATTTCGCATATGCGATATATGTCTGCATGGCACGAAAATAGTTTAATATTAATGATGAAATTGTAAAATGAACAAACTTTTGACCGGGAGTGCACAATAAAATAAATCTTCTTTCAATACATATATTGTACTATATGCATGCTCAGATTGGATAATCATACTCATACCTAAGTGCAAACGGCGCTAAGTTGATAATTAAAGTTAATTTTTCCTGGAAAACGGAAGGCCACGTAATCAGAGTTTGTCCTTCCACGTACACGCATTAGTTTCACCGCGGGAAAATTATTAGCGAGTTTTTTTCACGTACATTATCGTCGAGCGTGTAATTCGCGCGGCAGCTAAAAACGTCGCGGTGACACATAATCACCCGGCGGTTGTTAAAAAGTAAGACAAATCACCGTGCACCATTTATCCGCGTATATTTTTTTCGAGCATAATAATGGTTGGCGTGTCGCGCGACAAAACTACGCGTGCGGAGGTCCGCAGAAAAAGATCGAGCGGGAAGAGAATTACGTGGCGAGTGTCGAAAGAAAAGAAAAAAAGAAGGAAACGAAATAAGGAAATCACGATACCCCTTCCACCCATCGCTTTTATTCGTGTCTCGAAAACGCGATAATTCGTTACGGTCCACTCGTAACGATAGCTCGTGTTCGCCCGTTATCCCTAGTGATCTCCTAGTAGATCTTCGAGCCTATTAATTAGCTTTACTTACGGGGTCTGCGGAGAGGAGAAATGGGGTGAAAGGGGGTGAAAGTGGGCGAGATAGAGAGAGACAGGAAGGGGAGGAAGGGAAGTAAAAGGCACTTAGAGTAAGAGTATATAAAGCTGGCGCACCCTCCGCTGCAAGCGAACCAACAACAGACGGGGAGGCTGGGGAATATTTAAAAAGTAATATCAATTACATTTGCATATTCACCACCCACCCGTGACCCGCCACCGTTCCTTCTTTCTTCTATCTTTCACTTCTTTCTTCCTCCTTCCTCGCTTCCCTTTCTTAGTACAGTCGCGGCGAATGAATTCGTTACAGTGTGAAGATAGCCAGGGCAGACGACTATGCTTTTTGTAAACTTCACGAATCTTGGTGTAACATGTTATAATATGATGTTATAATATCGCGTGGATTTCGCAAGGAATATTCTGTGCCTAAGAAAATCTTGGTTAAATGGAACATCTATTGGGTTGGCGAAAAAATTCGTGCGGTTTTTAACATATAATTAGAAAATGATTTTTATTCAATTTTGTATATTACTGAAATTTTCTTTATTCAATAATTATTGTCCGTTTTGACTTATTATATTTTCATATCTCTCGGAGAGCTTTGTAGTCACGTGTTCCTTAAAGTCGTCCGACTTCCTCGCGCTAAACTGATGCAAACTGCACGAACTTTTTGGTCAGTCCAATATTTAGGAGAATTATTTTTAATGCGACCACTTTCAGGTTGTAGACGAATCATCTGCTACGACTGTACTTTTGGTTTGAGGGATGCAAGTTGTAAAGCAGTCAAAATGACGGGTCGTCAAAATTAAATAAAAATGTTCAAAACAAGGTTTCATTTTCTGAGATTTTTCGCGATTCACGTTGCACAATAGACATAAATAAATCGATTAATTTAGTTCTTCCATCGATCCTTTTTTTATGGTCGGGCACATAAATATACAAATATAGCTGAATATATCGCCAGTAGTTCTAGTGTTAATCGGGAAGACTTGGACACCGAAGTGAAGCGCGTCAAAGTGTTTGGATATGAATGAGGATTGTCAAAGAAGAGAATCAACTTCTTTGATTGGGAGTCCGGTGATAGATGAAGACACGGTTCGACTTGTCGTTGGCAGTGGTTTTAACTCCCGGTTCTTTCAGTCCGTTGATTAGAATAAATTATGTTTAGTACATCTATCATCAGTGGTTAGGAAAGACTAGTTCTTTCATCGGAGTAACTACTTCTTCGTATGGTCGCGATCGCTGATATCGTGCCGTATAATTGCACCGTAAAGATTCATGACGAACAATAATTAGAATAATTATTCGGTAAATCCTCTCGTAATTTACGCTCGACAACGAGTCCCAACGGGGAACCTTATTTTCACGCTTTCAGGTAAAACGATAAAAATCACTGCAAAAATACACAACTCGCAAATCATTCACATAAATCAGTCACCCAGAAATCTAACTCGAGCGGTGATTTAAATGAACACAGTGACTCGAAATTATTCAAAGAGCCTTCACCTTTGAGGAAAAAAATCAGGGTACCAAATACTAGACTAGACGGGAGACTAGTTAACGGTAGGGTCAAACTAGCCCGAGGTAAAATTTTGCAAAATCATGTTCCCAGTGACAGAAGAAAATAATACGCGCTCCGGAAAGAAACAAACAAAGAAAGAGAACAAGAACGAGAAAAGCAGAGTAAATTTTTATGGAAACTAGAAATATTAAAGTGTCGCCTCTTCTTTCCCCGGGACGTCTGTTTGCCCGATTTTCCTCTAAAAAGGGATGTAGGTGAGGAGGAGGAGAAGGTGTTGCGGGGGTGTCGACGGGGTGATGAAGGTTGTTGTGCAGTCTAGCACGGTTGTATCAGTGTAAATCTTTGTTTGCAGGAATTCAGGAATTTACGTAAGGGCAAACCAAGTTCCCGGCACCGAGGCGCCGCAATACGATAATGCGATAACACCTCCACCTCTTTCAGTTCTCCACTTTCAGGATTCTCTGCCCCCCCCGGCCCCCGGCCCTCTCCACCGCCCTTTTCACCGGGGATTTCGCCATTGTACTCGTGCCGATTGTTAACATAACAATACGCAAATGCGCCCCCGTACCATCTTTCTCTTCGCTCTCTTCCTTCTCTTCGTTTTCGCATTCTTTATCCATCGTCTCGTGGTCCTCTTGAATCTCCTTCGTATACTCTTCTCTCTTAATGAACTCGTATACTCCGCTCCTTAATTCGGACTTCTGCATTCTTTATTTTTTTACCCGTAGTACGTTTATAGGATTCATTATCAATTCCTTGTCGAACCTAAGTTGTCCGCTATGATCATCGAGTTTCTGACTTTGATTTCAAACAATTATTTCGCTCTTCCTCGATATTTCTTTGCAACGAATATACACCACTTACTTCCAGTTACGTCGTAGGGGAACAAAAGTTACAAGCATTTATTATCTATTTTTTACGGTTCGGTAAGTGGCAAATAAGAGGACGCGCATGCGTGGAAATGTTTTAACCGACTGTTTTACGTATCCAAGGCGTGTCTTGCCTATGATTAATACCGCGGATCTATGCCGCTCATAGTACTCTTCGAGAGGTAACAGTAATCTCAGCCGGCATTCGTACACCCTGTTTAATCACCATGGTTTTTAATTATCCACGGTAGCACATAGCGGTTCGCACGCAATCGACAAAGTAATCATTCGCAGCACAATTACTGTTCGCCATTCTTTTTTTCTCCTCTCTCATCCATTTCGCTTTTGCCCGACGCAACCGGGTAGAAACCAGGATCGGGAAAACCGTCGGCTGGAGTCGAGAAGCAGAAAGAAGGAAAAAGGGCGAACGCGAGGAGGCGAACGAGGAAAGAACGAGGAGGCAGTCAGCGTGGCTAATTGCTCGAATCATTAAGAAAAAACATGAAATCTAAGCTCCGGTGGGAAGCCGCTGATACCGATCGCTTTGCTTCGCCCCCGCCCCCCGCCCCCACCGCAACCCTAATGAAAATAATCACGTCAGGCAACTTAACGATAACTACGTTTTAGCCTGACTTATCGAGGTTTCTCGTAATTCCGCGCGCTTTGTCCTTGCGTTCTGAACTCGGTTCTGCTATTCTATTGATGGGTTCTCAGAAGAAGGCACTCGTGACATATGTACATTGTACATATGTGTCACGTCGCATTTCGATCTCCTTTTGGTCGTAGATATCATGTATTATATATTATATAATATTATATAGGTTATGCATTACATATTTTTGTGATATAATTAATATTACACGAAGCTAATACATTATGCAGCAGATGTTTTATTTTACGTAAACGATCATTATAATTGCGGTGTAATTATATTCGTGCATTGGAACGTGTTTCAATTCATTGTTTAGCCGATTCGATTCTATGGAGTTTATTGTTTGCAATGTTTACTATATTTGTAGTTTTATGGATTGTGCACCAGCTACGTGATTATCGTAGTTCGTTTCCTTTGTATGTCGTAGGTTTTTTATGAACCAGTTAAACTTGATTCGCTTCTGGGATACCGATAGCGAGCATTTTTAACGAACGATCTAATTAATTGACTGATTCGATTTATAATTGATATCCTGTTCATGCGCGAGATAGAATATGAACGTAGCAAGCGAGCGCCATTTTTTTATTAATGCAGCAGCGACTTCGATCTAATTTAAGAAATTGATTGTTTAGTTGTTCAATTAAGGTGGCACAATGTTGCGCAGTTCCTGATTTCCTTTACCTTTTTACTTTTCCCGTTTTCCTTTCGTTGATTCGACTCCACTTCTTGCCGTCGGCAAACCAGATTACGGAAAATGGTGCGGTTAATCAGACCGATATTAAATCGAGTTTTAATATACTTTTATTATATAATGCAAAAATAATTGGTTAACTTTCTTTGTGCGTGTAACCAGCCTGTTGTGGGTTTATTATATTTAAAACGAAATTTGCATCGAACTTAGGATGAAGGTGTCTTGAGGAGATAATAATGATAAATGTATTGTTTCCGTGTTGATACCTACGAATTAATCTTGAGAAATTAATATTCGGATTGAATAGTGTAATATCTGCAGTGTAATATAATTCGAATGGTCTGCAACGATTCTTAAATTATTAATATTAACTAACTCCAATTATTTTCACCGACGATCGGCCATCATTTAACTACTAACTTAAATTATTTAAACGGATGATCAGCAATCATTGAACTACCAACTTAAATTATGTGAGCAGATGATCAGCAATCACTCAACTACTAGCTTAAATTACCCGAACTGCATCGTTCAAGGGAAATACAGCGACGGGAACCTACGAGAGGCGGTTCAACTACGAAAAGCGTATTATAACTGACAAAACAGTCGTTACTACGAACTAAAAAGCCCGAATTCACAGTAATAAATTGGAAGGAGGTCCCGCAAGTTCGGAGGATAAGACGTCGAATAGAGGGTGCAGAGTAACACCTGGCCGGGTGGTGTGGGTGCCAGTAGGGTAAAGAGACCGACGAAAATAATGTATGCACCCCAGCACGCGGAATGGAAATTCTGAGTTCCGAGTTCCGAGGTCCGAATGAAACCAGCTGAGTCTCCACGGCAAACCACCGTCCTTCGAGCCTGCTGTTCGAGTACTCGCGCCTTCCAACCGACCTCGAGCCTAACAACCTCCTTAATTATTCTCGTAATTTCTTCCCAACGGGCTAACAACGATACCAACCACTACGATAATTCGACTAACACCGTAGGGCAGAAGAAATGTTGGTAGTTCCGTGCCTAAGAAAAGTCCAACAATTATTCCTTCTCCGTCATTTGATATTTGCGTTATCCACTGAGAACAAAATTCGGCATTAATTTCCTCTCATTTACAACCGTATCATTTTCGTAATATCCTTAGAACGATCTGCGTCTACTTCTTCTTTATTTATATAAAGTGATATGTTTCATTAATCACAATAATAAATTACCACATTTTTCACCGCATCAGCAATCAACGAAAATTGTTATATTTTGATTGTAAATTGTACTTTAAAACAAGGTGTACATTTCTCACCGTCGATTAAGTGATAACATGGGATTCTTACAGCATATTCGCGACCCCCGCAACATTTCAGATGTTGAAATCGAGACTCACTTAATTAAACTCTTTCTATAATCACCGCGTGCCATGTCGATATAAGTAATAACCGGAAGATTCGAACGAAGGACTGCATTTTGTCGGGGAATTTTTTCGCGCAACTCTGTGCGTGGGTGAGTACTCGAAAGCGATGAGCATAACAATAAAACAGAGCGGTACCTTCACGGGTCCCAAGTTAAATACACCATGGCAAGAATTTGTGGCGGTGTTGTATCGTCGCGGTACGAGAAGCCGCCACCGCTTTATTTAGATTTTATTTCTGTAAAAACCTCCGCGTGTACGTGACGGCACGTACTCTACCTACGTATCGCCGCGATGCGACCTTCCGTCTTCTTCCCTCTCACAACACCGTTCTTCTCTCCTTTGATTTTGCAATGACATTTCGAAAACGCCGTGTACAAACGATTCCTTCTAGTAGACCTCGAGCAGCTTTTTATTTCTAGCCGCTAGCTCGTTGTTGGAAAACATTTGGAGTCGTTGAAAACGTGGACGTTCTCTTTTACGATTGGTCAGAAGAATTTGAAACAGTGATTGCGCTTTGAAACCAGCTTTATATACTTTTTAATTCGGATTCTTTAGTATTATTATACAGTGTGTTTCACGTAAAATAGGCTAACTAATTACACAACGACATTCGTTTCCGTGTAAAAAAAAGGAGTGACCTGGAAAGCTGTAAAAAGATGACAACGGAAATATTCCCTTTCACAATATTCGCTCTTCGAAATTATTCATATAATGCATTCAATATTTACCGCATTATCGTGATTAAAGAAGATAATGAAATGAATATAAATAATAATGTAGCTCATTCCACACGGAACCTCCCGTATTAAAAATAGTGTAATTAAGCCGTTTAGTTTGAAAGTGGTCTAAGTCCAATTACTGGATATCGGCAGGAATTAATTCTTCTGCTAAAAGATTTAGTAAATTAAATTAGATTAAAGTTCCTTCCAGTACCTCTTTCATAATTACTATATCGATGAGAAATAATTGTCATTCATCCGGCTAAATTGATAATCATCA
The DNA here is from genome assembly GCA_910591585.2 of Nysson spinosus. Classification (NCBI taxonomy): domain Eukaryota; kingdom Metazoa; phylum Arthropoda; class Insecta; order Hymenoptera; family Crabronidae; genus Nysson; species Nysson spinosus. The sequence goes on along the minus strand of OU342830.1, from coordinate 12,265,734 downwards.
TGAAGAGTGTCTTAGTGTCTCAGTAGGATGACGACCAGTTTCGTTTTGTGAGAATAAGCTTTTTTTAAGACGAACACTAAGAGCACCGTGACAAAAGGTGGATCTTTGTAAAAGATCAAGCAAAATGACAGAACACGGAGTCCACGAAGAAAAGGATGGAATAGGGTAATTGAAGAAACGTGTTCGCGTGCAGAGGTATAGGACGTAATGGCAGGTGAAGTTCGAAAGCACGACACGGTAGTAGTCACCTTTGCGATAAATCTACGATACTCCGCGGAGTGTCTCCGAAACCCGTAATTTTCGAGCACCAAGGACAAGGAGTAAGTGTAGCGTGACACAAGGTAGTAATAATTCGTGGTATTTAGCACGAACAGTGTAATAATATGACGTACAAAGAGCCGAGACGAACAAAGGGTATTTCATCCCCTGTAGGGCACAAAGTTGAATCCTGCATACTCGATATATTAAACGTTTGTGCCTTATAAGAACAATAAAAAAAATGTACAAGAAAAGTCAAACAAATCCGTAAGTTCACAGTGGGATATTACGGAAAAATATAGTAAGTCTTTTCAATAATTGAAGACTGCTAGGGGACAATAATATCCTGTATTCTTGAATTATAATATTATGTTATAAGAATCATATAATAATTAAACATTGATTTAATTATTAATATTACAGAATAAAGTGAAAGAGACACCAAAATTGTAGAGTATGTTATACGAATATATCTAGGGCATATATTGTGATCGAATTCGGTATAATTGAGTATCGGGTACCAATTGGAGAACACGAGGTACCAGACGTATTATATTCTATTTATCAGCGTATATCGATAACGATATCTCGTGGAAAGCATAAAGAAAAAAAGGATGGATGACAACGTAAAGTAAAGTAAAGGATAGGAAAAGAAGGATGGAAGGAGGTGAAGCCTAATATGGCCGGCGTTCGTCTGTATTCCGGTCGTAGAACGGAGAGGCAGGTAAGCAGGCGCGGCCCGAAAGGTAGCTTTCAATGCCAGTCATCTCCCGGAATGTGCCTCCACGCTTGTACTTTGTATTCTTGTTCCGTTCTTCGCGAAGCGAACGCGCGAGAAGGCCTTCACGCGAACTCTTTTGGAACGAGGGACCATTGCGAACATTTCGGTTCTTTGGTTTTTCGCAAACGAAAACATTTCCCTGGTGGGACTTCTCCTGGGACTTATACGTCCTACATTTGTTTAAATGTCTTTGGAAACCATCGGTGACCGGGCCAACTTAAAAAGCTGGTTCTGGGACATATGAAAAAGGAGTACACGATACATCCATTTTCAATTCCCACGGTACTTATAGAAATAAAACGTAACTCTGTTGAAAGTAGAAGCTGTTATTATCATGTTCATTGTAGCAGGTAAAATATCATTGTCCTGTGGACAATATTTAATTATTATATTTCTCATATAATATTATATCATGATGAAAGAATACAGTATATTATTGTCTCGTAGACAATCTTCAATTATTGAAAAAACTGTAGCACATTTTTCTGTAGTAAATAAAAAATAAAATGAATAAAAGCTCAATGTTCATAGCGCAGAAATGCGTGCATCCGGAATGTTTGGAACGTGCATCTGGAAGTCTTTTCAACTTTAGTGTTAAAAAAATCCAAAGCGAAATTGTTAAAACGAAACGCGCCAATGCATCCTTGGTACACTCTCTTGCAATGGATCCCACACGGGGATACAGTTTAATATTTTACAGAAGTATATTTTAAGTTAAAATGCAAAAATTGTACGTGTTATTGTTTCAACTTCCTTGTCACTAATATAAAAAATGACTATACATTATTTCTATTATATTTGATGGTAACTGCAAGAGAGTGTCGACGACGCGGAGTTCAGCTCGGCTGGACTCGGCTGCCGTCGAGGATGCAAGGCAGAAGAGGTACCGGTATCACGACACTGTTTGCGCGCTACCACTTGGTCTCTCTTTCTCTCCATCCGCGGCCATTTTGGTTCTTAAAGGCGCCACCTAGTCCATGTTTCCACCTCCCCTATCTAGATCTAAAGATCCATGATCTTCGAGTTCCCTTTAATCCTCTTTCCGGAACGTAATGATCTACGCGTTTCTCTCAGCGTCAACGGATTCATCAGCACCCGGGACACATTCGGTCACCTACCTGGTGTCGAAGGAACCGGAAGTGCGGAGACCACTGGACCACCGAGTCACACGATCCTCCAGGTTCACGTGACTGCAACGAACCTTGGAGCACGTGGTTTGTTCTTGCGCTCGAGCACGTGATCTCGCAGGACCAGTGCTACATCCTTAGAAGCATCACCCACCACGATTAGAACTCTTCTACTCGCTGGAGGAACGACACTTAGATCATCACTCGGAAGGAGAACTTAATCCAGGTGGACCAGAGCACGGTACTCTGGAAATCGCGTTAGTGAGATCGTCGGTCGGAGGATGGAAAGTTTTTCTCGAGAGTTTAAGCGTACGCAAAGAGAACTGGCAGAGAGAACACGACGGGGTTCCTAGCGGACAGGGAGAGGAATACGAACTAAGGGTTCTATATCCATCCGACGAGCGACGAGGAGCCGGGCCGAGTCGAGCATAGCATAGGGAGCAGAGCAAGGAACACTGGCACCACTCCTGGGTAGGGGTAGCCGACGTCCGTCCCGAGTCTTTCCTCATCTGCAAGTCGTATAACCGAGCTAATTATCAAGTTAATATGGCCATTCTGTATGGAACCCCGCGAGAGAGAGTGGGTGGAAGCGAGACGCCTGTAAGGGGTGCAAGCGCCGGTGCGAGAGAGACGGCTGGAGGTACATTGATATTATAAGTTGCTTCAATCGCTGTATTCATTTGTAAACTAACCAGGCTAAATGTATTCACCACCGCGAGGCGGCGCGCCGATAGGCGGAGCAACGAGTACCCGGGCTACGACGGCGCCCTTCCTTCCTTCCTTCCTTCCTTCATTCCTTCCTTCCTTCCTTCCTTCCTTTCATCCATCTACGATCCTACCCTTGAACCATCGACGATATTCTAAACCATTTTCCACTTTGGGTACTTTTGGTCACTCTTCCTGTCCTCCGCTTCTGGCGAGCTCCTCTTGCATCAACCATTAATCTTCTACTTCTGCACCTTACGCTTGCAACTTGGTACCAGCTTCTCACCTGAATCCACTTTGCGTTAAAATTACAAGTGCGATGATTCTAATAATTCTCCGTGAAAAAGGAATTATCAAAGTGTAGCAATGACCTTTTAGCATGATGGTCTCTCTGCGTTCACCAGTTCTCCATCAGTATAGGCTTGACCCCAGTGTATATTTCTTTCTGACATTTAAGTCACTCTGTATTTCAATCATGATATTTTCAACTGTTCAGAGATGATGCATCAAGGAATGAAGAACTTGAGTCTGAAAACCAATCTGATCATTGTTGTAATGGTACCTCTTGTTTATAATTGTCTTTGACATCTTCAGGACAATTTCAATGCAGTAATATTTTTATTTGGAACCGGTGAACAAAAAATTCTCTGCTTCATAGAATCAAGTTGATCGATGATATAAGAGGCTCGGAAATCTGTTATCGAAGTGCAGGGGCGAGGATACCAGTCGGAGGAAGTTGGAGGGGCACACGATGTGGGCTCGTCATTACGTTTCATGTATTCAGATTTTTTCGTGGTGCTCTCGGCTGGCGGTATTATTATACCGGAGCAACTTTACGCCCACCTCCTTTCCCCCTTACTTTCCGCGCCCTCTTTTTCGACGTCGTGGTTTCTTGGTGCTCTCTCCGTCGAGGTAGAGGACCAAGAGGACGAGCAAGAGAACGACTTCTTACGGTTCGCGTCTCGAGAGTCGGGAGACCGCGGAAATATGAATGCATAAATGCATAAGTGCTCCCACCATCGTTCTCCCGTCCCCCTCACCGCCACCACCACCTGCCTTTCCCACCTACCACCTTCCTGTCCTGATTTGGGATTCTTTTCTTTGGTGAATGCTTCACGCTTTTTTCCTCACGGTATTCAATAACAATCGACTAAATTTGTATCCAGTTTCTTGCGTTAATAAAACCTTCCTTTTGTAAATACACCCTTCGGAATGCTCCCGGATATCGCCCGAAAGTATTTCTCTCTGGTTTAGTATTGAAAATCCATGATAGTTCACTTGCCTTCAAGGTATTCCTACGAATGGAAATTATAAGGGGAGACAGTCGGAATAATAGCAGCGAAGCCTTTCCAATAACTTGTTTTGTTGGTTTGCATAATAGTTTCTAAGTAACTGACGCGCCGTGTGAATACTTGGTATTCGTTTAACGAGTGTTACGATACATTTTATGTTATTACGATCTTGTTAGTTGTCGCGAAGGCAAATGATCGCACTATTATCAAGCGCATTAATGAGGCGGCCCTTACCTGGTTTATGTATTTATTTCGTTACTTAGTTCATCCCTCTGGGTAAGACTAATCCTCACTATGTCCTCGTTACGAGAGGGTTATGCTTTAATGACCGATGAGGTTGTTCAAAGGCATATGCTGGTACCTTTCATAAAATATAATTTGATGTCCATAGTTGTAAAAAAAACTGCTAAATTATGGAGTAAATGGCACGCAATCTACGGGGACCGTAACTCGCGGGACGGTGGTAGTAGGACTTCCCTCAAGTTTGGAGAACAGAAGACGATGGAACGACGCGAAATTAAAAGAGAAATTAGCATAATGTGTACACGCGCGCCCCGGGCCCACTCCACTTGTCTTACAATATCTCTGCACCTACTTCGTCAGGAACAAAAATATATGTCGCTAAAAACCTTTTTTCACCTGTTTCACCAGTACATAGTAATAAATATAGTATTAATATTAGATGATTACTATTCAGCTACATAACTATATATATTACTGTAATTAATATATCACTTAAAATTTCCAAATTTACTTTGTCATGGCTGGAATTAGCAGATTGTCTTTTTTTATTCGAATTATTAGTTTAATGCTATATTATACCGATCCAGTTAGTTTCACTCTATGCACGTAGCAACTTCAGCTCTTACAGACTCATCATTTTTACGAGAATCCGAACGTTTCATTTCAATAGATTCCCCCGAGACTCGCGATAGGCTCGGACTCGAGAAATCTAGAAAAAATATCGTTTCCCTTGGCGAGTCACGTTCGCCATATCGGTGATACAATAAAAGTCCCTTTTCCCTTTGGAAGTGATCGTGGAGGCGTAAACGGTGGACGATAACGGACAGCATCCCTTTCGATTTTTTAATCAGTCGTCCGTAGAGATCCTCTCTCCGAAGAGGAGATGAAGGTAGAGTAGACGCCGAAGGGGTGTCGCAGATGCAAATAGCGCGTTTAATAAAGTGTCGCGCGACTGCTATTTGAATATTGTGGTATATTCGTTTTTCTCGTGTTGCTCAACCTTCGAAGGGCCCCGAAACGAGACATCGAGATAGGGAAGGGTGGGGAACGAACGGAATGGAAGGAGATGGGGTGAACGTAACGGGTAGGAATAACAGGGTTGAACACCTGAAACGAAGATATAGGACGAAGTAAGCTAGAGATGAAAAGTTAAGTAAGAGTTGACGAAGATTTGGAGGGTGTGCAGGATAAATAGATATTGTCAGTGTCTTTATAGGTATGGGGTATTAGATAGAGCGAAAGGTGAAGAGGGGGACGGGCAGAAGTTATAAAGAGGGATAGAAGGTTGGCCATAGAAGGAGAGACGGCGAATCGCACCTTCGCTTCATGCATGATTCAGCCGCAGTATCTCATTTCATCCGGTGGCTCCGCTAAACTATATCTCCTAATGGTAATGCTATTCCGCGGCACATATCTCTTTATATTACGTGGCCTGGTTGGCTGACTGGCTGCTCTCTTCGCGTTTCTTCTTCAACTTGCTACATCCCCGTCGAAAACCACCGGCAAACCCCCCGTACGACGACCACCCCCAGCAATCCCTCCGACGAAAAGCCTTTCTCCTTTCGCCACCTTACGGAGAAAGCTACCCTTCGCAGCCGAGCCAAGCCAAGCCAACTGGTATAACTGTGTTTGCTCGTGTCTCTTCTTCATTCCACGTGTTTGCCTCTACGTGTGTTAGCTCGCCTCTTCGGCGTAGACCATCGGGGAAGAAATAAAGAAAGAAATTGTTAGTTCTCGCTGTTTTAAATTACCATTTATTACGACACATAAACCCGACCAAGGCATGGAAGTTCTAGCAGCGGCCATCTTGTCCCACCCGTGGCTGAGGAGAGTGGAAACAGAAGGGAAAAGGAGTCTATATCATCGTCTTCTACTTTCCACCCTATCTCGCACTTCGCTCACCCTCTTTTCTTTCTCGTTCGACCCTGTCATGATCTTTCTCTATCTCCTCAAGAAGGATTCCGTTCTTTCACTTAGGGTTTGTATACCTATGTAACGCGATGGAGGCTCGAAACCCTCAGTAATGATCATTACCTCCGGTACTGTGACAAGTGAGCCTCGGGGAACGGAGGAGTACGGCTGCAGGAAATGGCCACAGATAACGCTGTCACTGCCATTTTTATATTATGACGAATGGATCATCTTTCTTCCGTTAACGTTACCCGCAACGCCACGCTTGCAAGGAACTGGGGGGGAAACAGTGATAGATTTCGTGTAATTGTTCACGGGCTTCTTTCTTCGATGTAATGTATTCCTCTTCGATGCGGTGGCTCCTTGTTTCTTGATTTCTTTCGAGAACTTGTGCCGATATAATATCACGTTTTTGGTTTCGTCGATCACGTTGTATTGTAAGGCTTACTAAACATTTTCTTAGATTGGAACAACTTTACTGTGTCAATCGGTGGCACATTATCAGAAAGGATGAAATGATATACAGAGAGACAGTAGCAAGGGTAACGTATTTCGAGTGGAATTTATAACGTCGGGAAAGAAAGAAAATTGATAAATAAATGGAGAAAAATGTTTACGGCGCGACTATTTCCCCCGTCAATAAATAGTACCCCAAGAGGTAATACTTTTCTCCGGATACTTCCCGCAACAATAACGTCCCGAATAATCGAACATAAGCCAACTGTGGATTAAACTACAGCGAAAGTTCATAGGAATGGCGGTTCTCCGGTGCCCCGATATCGGTCGTTCAGCGTCAAATATCCTTTTTTCGTATCCTTCCCGTAGTTTCCGGGCGATCATAAAGAATCGGAAAAGTATATCTGGCCCCGATAATACTCGGTTTTCGGTTTCCCAGTCGGCACCCCCCGTCGTCGCTCTTTTTCAGCGATGCCTTCGGCACGCGGCAATAACGGTACCGGCCAGTCTTTCATATCGTGTATCTACTGGGGGATGCGGTAGAACGGAGAAGAGGCAGCTCGTCTATGTGGAAATGCGATCACTTAGAACCGGCCTCGAAGTATAATTCCCAGTCGGTGTGTCGGTTTTGTTCGCGTCCGTGTGAGCCAACAGATCGTATATTTTTTATTATTGGCCGGTGGAGCCAGTCCCCGGGGTGGGAGGTTTCGATAGCTGACCACTCGACTCGATGCGTCTTTCGTCCTTCTCCGTTCTACGCTCATCGTTTTCCAGATCCTTTCCATTTTTCCTTTTTCCATCTTCCCCATCGACGTACACTCGTCTCTCTCCCACCGGTGGAGTATATTCGTTGCAAAAGGAAGCATGGAAGTAAGACGAGAAGTTGGCTGGTGTTGGTGTTGGTGTATTCGGGTGAGTGGTCTCTCTATGTGCCACGGAGGATCGCGTATCTCTTGGCTCGGGGTGGCTCTCGTTTTATTGAGTGTGGACGCCCGTGAAGCGATTCTCATGTTTTTACATCGAGGCAATTTTTCCAGCTCGGCCCCTTTGCCTCTGAGAACCTGGACTTTCGATGTTTCCAGCCAGAAGCGTTGGTTACTTCTCTCCGTCTGCTTTTCTCAATTCACTGATCGGCTAACATCGTTCGTCGAGAACGCTCGCTGAAATTCCACCGAATCTCTTTACTCGACGATAATGTTTGATTCCGTTCATCTCCGGGAATTCTATTCTGTTATTTGATCTACGGTATCGCAGCACCGCAACATACATATGTACTTACATCATCAGTGACGTGAGATCATAGATATAGGAATACAATTAAGTTAGCTCTGAAAACATCTCGAGAGAGGATAACCGAAAAAGAATCTACCGTACTCGTGTCTTGGACTCCAGCACGAGTATCAAAACCTAATCGTTTCGAGATACGGACATATCCGTGGAAGCATTTACGCCGATCTCATCTAATTTAATCGTCGAAGCGTGAGCTGGCGGGCCATCCGTTATTAAGTTTGGCCGTAACCCTGTTCCAAGTAAAAGCGACTCAGACTCGAGCGGAGAGTGTACCGTTGGTCCAGGAAGTGTGAGTGAACGTTTCACGGTGGCTAGATATCCTGGTAGCCCTTTGCGGAGAGAGGATTTGATCGAAGGTACAGTGTACGTGTACCTCGTAGAGTTCCAGAGCAGAGAGGTTCCTTCTGGAAGTGGTTGGCTCGGCCCCGAGACGGGGATGTTCCTGCTACCAAGCCCGGGGATTGGTCTACGACTCCCTCTCTCCCTCACTCCCTCACTCCCTCTCTCTCTCTCTCTCGACTCTTCCGCGGTGGCTTCATTATACGTTGACCTAAGAAAATCAACCACCCACCGGCACTTCGGTCCTTCTCCCTGCTAACCCGGCGAACCAGCTACCACCCTCCTACCCAGCAGACCCCCTTAAAATATGTCTTTCGGATAGCAAAGGGCAAATATGTTATTTTATTTCCATGCGTGTTGGCATAGACTTCAAACAAAATTGGGGGTAATGGAATATTTCTTGAATTAATATTCGAGTGAATCACTATGCTTTTTATGTTACAATTTTTATACATTTATATACGGTGCATAAGACGCACCAGTGTTAAGTGTAAAGACTTCCGCAGAACATCGATGTAAACCAAAATCAGATCATCCAATGTCGTTATTAGTTAATATTCGACATGGAAAAACATTGCTTCTTACCACCACATCTGATACAAGATTTAAATATTGTTTTCCCTGCATTCGTCTCATCATTCATATTATAAAACAGTACCTTAAACACATCTATTTCAAAGCATACCCAACCCTCCGCGCCACCATCCACAGCATCCGAGATACTCTGGACCAACCATTCTCCCAGCTTCCAAGAGAAGAGGAGTGCCTCGAACAACCGAACCAGGTGCCCTCGCCCAACCTTCCTCTCCATCTTCCTCCAGCAGCATCCACTCTGGACCTCTGACGAGGCTTCCTCTCGGAAAGCATCAGAGGGAGGGAGACAAGGAAAGCACCTTTCTCTGTGTAGCGAGGGGGTAACTCATCGCTTATGGATACTGATGACTCGCGCAATGAACTCAGACCGCGCTAAGGGTGGTAGCCTTGCGGTAAACTCACCCTACCTTTCCTTCCCTCGTCTTCTACCCCTTCCCACTAGCTCTCTTCCACTCTTTCTCCTTTCAACCCTCGGTTTCTAACCTCCACCATCTTTCCTCTTCCACGGTATTCCTTTCTCTTGCTTCGTCGTCTTTCTTCTCTGTGCTCCCTTGCTCTTCAGATCTACTTCATTCTCTTGGCCTTTTTTCGCTCGCTCTTCTTCATCTTCTCGAAGATGGTCGCTGGTAACTAAGGAGGGATGCAAGGGAGTTCGATATATCGAGAGTATACACTCGAGAACTATTCACTTCGGAATGGGGTAGTCGATTAGGTACCGATGTTCCCAAGCTAATGCGTGGAGAACCATCTTGAACGGTTCCAAGGATGAAAATAATGGTTTATTTAAGACTCATAAAAGGTTCGGTTAAAATTCAAATGTATTCTGGTATAATGATTGGAGGGTGTTTCGATAACTTCGAATATTACTTTCTTGAAAATATGTGTACCCTGTACGCATACCTTACTCGTGTAACAAACCTCCGGGTACTTATAATATAATTATATCTTCCCCTGGTTACATTGTACATTTTTTTAAGGCTGGAACATGTAATGTAACTAATGTCAATAAATTCTCATTTACGAAAGGATACTTAATATTCCTGCGGGTAGGTTGATCCTGCCGGGTGTAGAAGTGTCTCGTTGTGTACACAGCGAAACGGTTAAGGTACCCGTCACATAGTTTATCGGTAGTTGTATCTCGACAAGTACACGTATCCGTGTATAATACTTATAATATCGCATAGTTCGAAGTAGTAATTTCCTTTCCGGTTAATTAAATACTTGTTACACTTCATAGGATAACATAGCTCGTTAGAGTGTACAGAACTATAAAGTCTATCATTCTAGAGTGATCAAACGACAAGTGTGAGTGTCCGGAACGAATCTGATGCCCTTCTTATCGTAACATTTTAATTCCATCTCATAAACTGATTAGGATTATATAGTGTGTTGTAATGAAATCACTCGAAGGATGATAGTAAACATCGACGGTGATTGGTCGATCGGTGAGAAAAAAAGTTGGTATCGTGTGCGGGACATTTTGTGTATTACATAGGGGTGGACTCGATTCTACGGTCGAGGACACCCTTGTCCTGGGTTTCGGGCTGTTTCTTCTGGTGGTACCCGGGGGTGTTTATGGGTTTATTATACGAAAGACCTTCTCGAGTTGCTTTAGCCCCATACGAAGGCTACCGAAGAAGACTCTATGATTCAGTGTCTCGTGTGTACGCTCGTAAAAATGAGCGTTGCGGATCGGACGCGTGGCGCAAAACTTTCCCTCGCGCCGTCTATAACAGCCGCGGGACCATAAAAAAAATACGCATCGAGTGAAAATAAATCTAACCCGGCTTCCAAGTCGGAGCCGGCCACCCTTAACGCGGGATAATAGAAACGAATGGCCGGGAGAACGGAAGGAGTAGTGGAAAAAACGGAATACGAAGAACACCATGGAATTTCGACCATGGGATTTCCCGAGGTATCTAAGGCTTTGGATGCGTAGGACGATTCTAGGAAAAATATGCGACTTCAAAATAATTTTTGAATATCCTGGAGATAAGGGAAATAAAGCGGAGACTGAAAAGTGGTTGGGTCACAATTACCTTAAATACTTTCATTTTGTAAAAATAGTATAAAAGTAAGAAACATTTGAAATTGGATATTAATAAAATTATGAAATGTCATAGAATTTTATTTTGCGAACGATATTCTATTTATTCTAATGATATGAAAATGATATTGTAATATATAATGATCATAGTGGTAATGCAATATAATATATGATAATGAACCACGAGTAGGAATATTAACATATATTTTTATGTTACGTGATATATACATGTTAATAATTATATTAATTACTTCGGCAATTCTGACAGTTTTTAAGTACAATAACTGCCTAGTTAATTATGCCAACTGCACCACGCTTGAAATAACTGATAATTAACTCCGATAGAATTTTATCTGAAATATACACGGAAATCAAATATGAAACAATTGATATCATTATCAATTTCGAATATCATCGAAGGAGCGATTTATTTTCAAAAGACACATTCCTTTCGATTGGTTTAAAGATCGTAGTAAGAAGGAGACCATAGAGCGCATCAAGGAAACAAACAACCGCCGCGCGCAATATGAATTAAACATGCTGATTAATAATTAACAAGTAGCCGGCTTCTCGTACACTCGTTGGTGGGTGTTCCCCGTAAAACCCGCTCCCTCTCTCTCTTTCAAATTCACCATCACGTAAATCTATCTCTTTCCACGTTGCTCCGTGATCTGTTCCAATGAATAGAGCTCGATTAAATCCTACGATCGACATTCAGATTGAAAACAGCTGTTCGGGGAACGTATCGCGTGTCGGACCATTTAAAAAAAAGGAGCGTTTAATCGAGCCCCAAGCAATAGTCAATCCGCTCGAAGATAATAAATTCGCGTTTCCCAGTGGAAGCGTGCCGACGATGAAAGTTCGATGCATAATTATTCCAACGCCACGTAACTATGTTGGTAGTTGGCATTTTTTGAACCGCACCGAGGGGCAAGGTTAGATAATGGCCGGAGATAAGTGGCAAGGTCGAGTTCTCCTTTAATTCTTGCCCCGATTCTTTCTGCATCCTGAAACAGGACTGTAATCTCGTGCTATTATCAACTGGAGAAGTTTGAACCCTATTCTACTTGGAACCAATATATGATTAGGTTGAACCAGCGGGAGAACTACAATGGCCGTTTGTCGTGACAATTGTAAAATCATAGCAATTTACGGTGTCTACGTAGGTATCTCCTCAACTCAATTTTTATTCGATTCTGATTGGCGTGCATATATTGAATTTTAAGTGCCATTCGAAACGGTGCGAGCTCTGTTTCTGGAATACTTATATTTAAATGCTTGAACTTTACTTTATAATTTACCATTATTATTATTGTTATCTACTTGCTTTATATTTGTTATCCCTTTTTTTTAGTTTCATCTTCAGCTTCGTTATGTTTGTAACATTTACCAAAAGACGCCACCCGTTAAATAAATAAGTAAATAGGTAACTTTAGATGGTTGCTAATTTTAGATGTATATGAGCTTTTATAGCTTTCTTAATTATTGGATTATTATCTTACCTCTTTAACAAATATATAAATAAAACAATATTAACACTAGAACTTTTGTTTGATGTACCTAACGGAAATAATTGAATCCATTAATTAATTTAAATCCTCCAGCCATAATTTATGTATAAAAAATGTGTGAATAGAACTAAATATACGTTCGGTATTTCTAGTATTAAAAGAAACAATAACTACAGTTCGAATGTCAAAGATCGTATTTTATATCACTAATCCAAGAATGTGGCAAGAGTGCTGGTCGCTTCCGGTGTAAGTATCGTTTCTCCGCGTTTGGTGGGCGCAAAGATAATCGGAAGGATTTATTGCGACGGTAATAGCGAAGTATCGGGGAACTCGTATCCTTCGAAGTCACGAGAAACGTGCGCGATCCTAGCGTACTCTCAGCAAAATCGAAAAGCGTGGGCGATAATGTCCTTCCTTCGATGACGCAAGATCATTCGATATCGGTGAAGAAACTCGTAGAATAGAATTTTAAATGACCCCGAGTATACTTCGGAAAAAGTAACCACACAGTGAACAGCGAGCCGATTTAAGTTCGGAGTTGGTAATCGTATCGGTTGGAAGAACGCGTTTACTTTCGCCTGGTATCGTAACTTCTCCTTTGCCATCTTCCTTCGTTATCCCTTTAAACGCGGAATTCTGAGATCTCACTTTATATCCTTCTCTTAAATAAAACGAGTACTGGCTTCAAACTTTTCACCGAGTTATGAAACCGGAATAAGCTGTTTCGCTCCTTTCTCATATTTCGCGGTTATGGAGTTGGTCGGCGAATTAATCCTCGACGATATCAAGGCTGAACTAGTGATAACAAAAAAAATATTCATTTAGAATTAAATTGAGTCATCCTGCATGTTCTCACCTTATCTAAACCTCTTCTGATAAGATCAACTATAACTACGCCATTTTCGCCTAGAAATAATACATTCTTGTTACTATTATAATTTCATAGTATTCCTCTGAAAACAATTTTTTAAATGCTGTTATTCCAGTTATTTTTCTGCACATGATCTATTTATTTAGATAACGCTGGGTATTTCGGAAGAAACTGTACGAAGTAAAAGTAGATGATAAGAGTAACCCGCAAAAGAAGTCCGGGAAATGGGTGGGCCAGGGGGACAGAGAAGGGGGGCCGTGGTGCACGGTTGTTCATGTTTATTAATGTCCCGTACGTCCGTGTATCGATTCGCCGTTTCACTCTCGTTCCCCGCGAGATAATGATACTGACCTATGCCAGCTGTCGGCCAGCCGAGGCTTTAAATCGCTTAACAACGATGCAGATACTCGAAACGCCGATCGGCACTCTTGACACATTGACTGAATACATTATTGCGAATGTAGCCGGCAGTGTTATCGCCGCGACGAGGATCCGGAGGATCCTAAAGGATCCCCGTAGCCAAGCAAATCGGTTGTACGATCGGATGTCCGATCACCACTTACGCTACCTGTTCTCACGTCCGATGGAACCGAAAACCGATCCTTTATCCAGGGAACGTTTTTCTTTTCACGGGATAAGAATAACCTTTTTATTCTTGGAAGACCGATCTTCCGCGATCTGCGATCAATCGTTATCGATGAATCGTAGAATATATTATTTATAGGACTTGTTTTGATTATCATCGCGTAACTCGAAGCAGTCGAGCATGTATATGCAGTTATTACAAGATAGATTTATCATTAAAATCAGTTGTAACCGAAGGCATAAAAGAAGGCTTGAAGGAAAAGGAATACGAGTAAAATACGGGATGGTTTAACGTGTACTATATATTAATTTAATATACTATCCGGTGTACGGTCTTCTCATGACTCGGGCACACTGCTCGAATAATAAAAAGCACTATAACTTCTCGTTAATATTTTTTCTGCGCCTGGTATCTCGGTAACTCGCGTTCTAAACGGATGGAGTTAGTTGGTCGTTCGTTGGTTGTTTCGTTCGTTCGTTCGTTCGCTCGCTCACCTGCCGCTCATTAGAAGCCTTATCGCTAATTAATCCCTACAGGAACGGCGTCACGGCTCTCGTGTCGTTCGTTGCCTTCGTTTTGCCTTCTCCACCTCCTCCACCTCTTCCTCCTCCTCTTTTAGCTCCCTTTCTCCCTATTATGGTTATACTTCCTGAACTCGTCACCCTGGCATCCTAGCATGGCGAACCTGGGGGCCACAATGAGTATAGGAATCACGAAGCCGCGAGTACTCGCGTGTTTTCCAACGAGAGAAATCACCGACCACCTTTTATCCACTTCGGAGAAAGGAAGAGTCATTCTCCATTTTGGGACCAATCTATTCATGTTCATCTATGGTTACGTTACGGATTTAATCAACTTCCACTAGAAAGAACCCTGGATTCGGTAGTTAATCGGTTCTGTGGATAACGAGAATCACTGGAAAATCACTGACAACTTATCGCGTGAACGTAAGAAATTCAAATGGAACTAACTTTACTTACAATATTATTTCAATCGCATAGGAATTAAAGAACTGCTGTTGGAAACCGGTGCCAACGTGGGTCGCAAGGTGGAGGGAAAATGTAGTTTGTAAAAATAACAAGTCTTACCAACAGCCTAGTCTATTGTTTATAATTAACTCGTTGTTTTGTAATCTTTATGAATTGCAGAAATTTATGGTGCATTACAATATAGACATTGCGACCGTGAGCTTCGTTCTCCACTGATAAGTAATCAAACTTTCTATAAATTGCTTATTTAGTGTTATTGACAAGGATATTTGAGCCGTTTATTTTGAAAGTGGTATGAGTCCATTTTCAAGATAAACGGCTCATTTACGCTCTTTAACAAAAAAGTGTATTTGAAATGCAAAAGTACTATTGCAGTCAGCGGGTTAATGCCACTTAATATTTAATGACATATAATCTCTTATTACATTCCTGAAATAAAACAACCATACCGATTAATAATAACTCACCATGTTTTAGCCTCCAATGACGAGTCTGGTTGACTAACGTATATCATTTTATTTGCGTACAAAAATAATCCGAATTAAATTCTACGTCAAAGGGGCAATTCTACGTCACCTGCCTCAAAAGCTATCCAATTTATTTCGTGTTCAACGAAACCATAATCATCAGCCTCAAACGTGTGTCAAAGGAACGAGGTCGGTCAGACCTTCGTGAAATTTGAATTCAATAAGAAAACCCTTCGGTCCAATGATTAGTCGTACTCCCACGCAATCGTTGTTCCTTGGCGCGTGTCCCTCCGAATGCCGGCGCAATTTCGCAAGGTGACATTACAGGGGGGCCGGGGTAGGAGGAACAAGAAGACAAAATAATGGCAGCTCGAGGCAGTTATGGTTGCGTGTATGTGAGGCAGCTTAGGGGGGCCTTAAGAGGGCCCGAGGAGTCACGTCCCGTGAATTGTGGGCCACGTGACGGAGGCGTGATCGAGGTGCGACGCGATGGAACAATGCCATCGGACTTCTTCGAGGAGGAATGCCGTATGCCGCGCCCATCTTTTCTCGCTCTCTTCGCCTCTCCTTGCTGAGCTATCGGCGACGAGCTGCCGATACCTCGTTTACCAATTAGCGATTCTACCGATACGATACTTATCGATAATAATGAAACTATTCGTCTTTCCTATCCCGAGAATCATTTAATAGAAAGATAGTATTATCAATATTCGTGGTATATTGCTTTTATTATAATCGGTTACCGATCCGATTCGTTGATCGATGATCATCGGGTCATCGAAGTTTACCGTTTAGATGCCTAACGGGATTCGAAATTGACACGCGTTCAATTTTTCTTTCCAGTACTTCGAAATATTTCTATCATTCCAGGACATTTTTGACATCCTCCATCTATCGCATTATTTTTATATTATTTTCTATCCCACTTGAACCGTTAAATCATAAATAACAAGGTCGTTAAGCTTCAATAAAATGTCGCATAATTGATAATAATAAACTACCTAATTAAAGAGAACAGATAAAATTACCGTGTCGAGTGTCAATGAACCGCTATCCGTCAGGTATCCAATAAGGAAACGCGCGCGTTCGATAAACCCTGGAAACCTCGTCGGAGTTGTGACGCCAACGGCAAGTTAGAGGAATGGAGCCCATGAAAAATTAATGATACGATCATTAATTCAGTTTTTACGAGCTGATCGCGTAATATTGACGTTCAGGAAATTTCTTTGCCGCGTCCTCTTTGACCCCGGCGAATTTACCTTTGTAACGAGGCTGGCGCCTAACGGGACCCGACTTCCACTTCCACTGGGAAGAGTCGGTAGCCGAGTTAGTGCGAACCGACACTCGTCGTAACACTTAACACCGGATTTATAAACACTGCTTTAACACCAGAAAAACACACTTGCCACTTTAATTCGCATTTCTATTCTACCTGCCACGATAAACCTGCACTTCTTACGCATCTCTCTCCGCTTTATTAGCGGTGTGCTTTTAGAGTGTAAAGTTTAAAGTTTTATCATATAAATAGAACGCGATTTGCGTTCAACTTTGTTGTTGAATCTTCTTTATTCAATAATGTATTGTCCGTTTTGACTTATAACATTTTCCCATATTTCGGTCAGCTTCTTAATACCGTGTTCCTCAAAATCCATTTATTTCCCAGCAAAAAAAACTGATTAAACCGGGAAGGTTTGAGATTTAGGAATATAAATATAAGATCTCAATGTTATATAAAATACGCGATATAAATAATAGGGTAGATCGCGGATGGTAGTCGAGAGAAGAGGCGTAATAGGAAATAATTATCGGTGAATTCCAGGTGGGGCTTCAGCGGTGATCCGCTATCAGTGGGTTCTCTCCTAATGAAGCCATCCATCCTGGACGTGCAGGTAGCTCAGTGTAGGAGTACCGTCGATGCTCGATCCATTAGCACGGCGATGGTTCGTTTTCCATGGCCATAATGGACCAGGAATAAGTAGGTACGTCGTGCGTGTCAGGTGCGTTATTAAGAATGCGATAAGACGCCTCTCTCGTGGCATCCGTCTCCTATCAATGATGCAAAGTCCTTCCGTTTCGTTTCCTTCCATTACGGGAGACATTGCTGGCCCATTGTGTCGGCACCGCTATTGATCGGATTAATACGATACTTATTGACGATAAGATAATCGATTATCATTATTTATAGCATGGTTACCGTTATATTCTTCGAACACTAGTCGAACATGGATTGGGAAAAGTAAGAACTGTTTGGCAGTTTATTTAATTGTGGGTCGAGGTTTACCAAAATATATTACATCTTAATGAAGGAAAATATCATTTTGTTTATATTATTGGATCATATTAGAAAGATGTATTATAATAAATTATTATGTTGTATTAGAAAAAGAGATATGACAACGTTTAGAGAGATGGCACACGATTCGTTGATACTTAACCGTTTGTGTGTAAAATAATAATGGTGAGGTTCGACAATAACGATTCCAGAAGCATAGGAGAACTCTAAAAAAAGAGGAGCGCATCGCCCTCCGGGTTCTGACCTTATTCCACTAAAATACACGCGGCTCGCATACTAAATCGTGCGCGGGGCCCGACTCTGTGCCGTCGAACCGAACGATCGGGTCAAGGCACTTTCCAAGTTCTGCCTTCTGCGATTTTACGTAAGACCATTCTCCTTTCGGCGACATTCCGTTTCGAGTAATACCCGAAAATTGCTACACCGAACTCTTCGACTACCGATAATATACTGCTTTGTTTTTCTGTATACCAAACAGGAAACCGTTCACGTAACGCTGCAGGCTGCCGGTGTTTAACATTCTTCGAGTTTTTCGTTTCAGTAGCGATCCGAGTTAGTTAACGCCAGAACTACCGAACATATACTCGGTTATATTTGTTCAATTATTTATGTACAAATTATGCCTGGAGGATGTAAATCCATGAATCCATTTAATTGTATGTGCTATGTACATAAAATAAAGGTATATATCATTTTAAAAAATGCTCCGTTGTATACTTGAATAAATCGATTCAAAATTGCGGACTATCATTTTGACTACTTTGTTGGTCCTAGCGTTAATAATTTCTATTACGATTAAGCGTATATCGTATATTTTTAATTATATACCGCAACCCTATTATAAGACGGTATTCTGAGAACACGGTTTAGTTATGATACTCTACGAATCAAGCTTCTTATAGAAGAATTACTTATATCGGTATTTCAGCTAAGATGCTATGAATGACATAAAAGATTAGTTCGGTGTAAACCGCCGAAGAAGGAAGAAGGTCCAGTGGCATCGTCGCCGGCAGCAGTTAGCACCGAAATAAAATAAGGACGGAAGAAAGTGTGGGGCAGAAAAAATAAGTCGACCCTTATCTCGTTTTCGTCCCGTTCCGTTTGCCCTATGCATATTCAGGAGGCACGTTCACCCCTTTGCCCCTCTTTCTTCCGTCTCCTTCGTGCCAGTGCTCTATTCGTCTTCGTCTCTGTTCCTCTTCCCTCGTTAAGGTAAACCGTACGTGGCATCCCCATGGTTCCCCTGGTCTGCGGTCTCCGTATCACCATGAACTCTCCTTCCACTGAACTCTATACTTACCTACGTCCGCCACCCGCTAATTTCCAAGCTTCCTTCTTTAATTGCACCGCCACGATAATAACACCGTGTACGCCTCTCTATATCGCCCTCCAGGCTCGCTGTGCACTCGCATACTTTCGCGGAGGAAACCCTTAAGTAGCTATGGCTCAAAGATACCGTATAACAAGCTAACACCGATTCTCACACCCTACATCATCCGAGTCATTTTTATTGTCACAAGCATCTTCGTGATCGTTGAAATTGGATGCATCATTGGTTGCATATAATCCTCGAAAACAAGTTCTTTTTCTCGCACGCTTCGTGGCAGCATCAGCTAAGCATAAAGTACGCAAGAAATCAGTCCCGCGGGAAAAGTAAAATTTAACGAGGCGTTTAATATTTTATGAGAGCACTCGACGGTTTCGTTAATTTATTAAGAGCGGCACGAGAGCGTCGTGTGTCGGGGGGTGGGAGAGGGGATTTTCGTGGAAGGCGCGACGAGTAATTCGCGCGTCTCGTAGATCCGTAAAGGGCGGTGAGAGAGCCTGGAGGACGAAGCGATTTAAATGAAACGGTAACGCCGCGTTTCGCTTACAATTAAGCTCCATAAAACTGTAAGCCGTGCCCGAGCATGCGGGCGTCTCGGCCGCCAATGAATATTTTTATTTAATGCCCCATTAGTGGCTCACCCGCCCCGACATTTACTCTTCTCTTAGTCCTTAACATCCCCTGGACTTACCGCGAATAGCCAACTACGATTTCGCTGACGTTTCGGGAAAAGGACTGCCAAGAAATACTGTCTCTTTACGAGTTACGGGAGGAATCATCCACCAAATCTCTTCTTCCTTATTCTACCCAAAAATCTGACCGTTTATTAAACTCCAGGATAATGTAATTGCTATGTATTAAAGTAAACAACATTAGAACGCTCGAGTTCTATCACATCTGATTTAATAAAAAAGTTTTTATTCACACTGGCAAGAAGCTAAATTAATGGGGCACCGTTTGATACGTAGAATAATAATAATTTTCATCCGGGTCGTATAAAGGATGTCGTTACTCTCACGAAATGGGTAACCACGGTACATTGAAACGAACATCGGTTAGAGCGAATACTCGCGCGGAGCGACAGCGGAATAAATTAGCGGTGGCATATGGTTGTACCGTAGACATTTTTCCACGGTATCGATGAAACACGGTGCGCCGGCCGATTATACGGTGGAAGAGAGGTCGTCGCGTATGGTTGGTAGATCGTGTACGGTTGTAGGGCAGGTGAGTTAGAAGACAACAACTGCAACTATCGAGTAGTGTTGCGGAGAGTGCCGGGTGCGAAATGCCGGCAAACGAACGAACGAACGAACGGTCGCGGCCGGTCTGCCGGTCTGTCGGGTCTGCCGTGATGCATATTCATGATTCTTTTATTTTCTGATGGCCCATCGCGGGAAAGAGGAAGTCGGTTCTGCTGGCCGGCACAACGCAACGCAACAAACGCACAAGCCAGACCCGCACCTCGTCGCAGGGCGCATACTAATCGTTTACCGCGATTTTTCGGACACTTTTCTCATGCCACGACTTACGTTATGTGGACGAGATAATATAACGTGGATAGAAAATACTTTAAACCTACCACCTGCTCAGATAAACTTCCTTCCAGGACACGATAAACTGCGCTCAATCGACGTTCCCCGATAAGGAACTTCTCACAGTATGAATCTACTTTGCCTCGAGTATTATATATAATATAGATACCACTAACCACTGCTTTCGATTTTGATTTGCGTATGATTAAATTCAGACAAATAAGGGAGTAACATGGTATAAACCATGATGGGTTGTATGCAGGTACTCGTAGCTGTGTTATCTAGATGTTATAGCAACAATTAGAGTATTTACAGTGAAATTACCCATATTAGTGGAACGTGGTATTTCATAGAATCATAAATAATATTGCTTTAAGAAATTAAGAGGGTTGCGCGTAGTAAAGTAGGTGGGAAATAAAAAATTCAAAGTGTTCGACGAAGATACCCTTATTACCTCGACGAATTAAGATAGTTTAACGTACGGACATTTCCACTCTGACAGCAATTTATAACGATATAGAGGCGAAGTATATGTCGGAATATAAGAGTATCGACTATTAAAGTAATATTATCTAATGAGGGCTCGCAGTGTAAGCTGATAGTAGATAATCAGGTTGAACGAAAGGAAGGGTTACGGAAGGGTTGGTGGTAGGGTTGCGAAAGGGGTAAAGGAGAACGAGTATAATATTAGGGTGGGAGGTGAGGAGGTAGGTAATGGGTAGCAGGCAGTAAGTGGGAAGGCTGCGTGACGAGGCGATTGCGAACCGTGACTAAAATATTTAAAAATATGTATCTTTCTGGCCGGACTACCGTCCAGATCCAGTTCCAGTCCCGGACTCTGCCACGAACCCTTACCCTCCCGCCGCTACACATCGCTATATTTATTTCGCGTTTCCTTCCTGCCGCCGCCGCCGCTACAACCGCCGCTACCACGACTAGGCTCCAAGGGCTGCTGCCCTTTTCTTCGTATTCGCTATTTTAACTTCCTACCTTCTTCGGCTACCCACTCTCTGTGTAATTCAAAATAAATATTTTTAATTCCTGCAGAGTTGTTAGTTATTTTCAAATAATTTTATTTTTAAGACGCCACATTGAATCCAACTGTGCACCTTTCCTTGTCTATTATCCCTAAACCCTTAACACTTTGCGCTCGAAGAATATTTCGGTTATAAACGTGGACTTATTTTAAAACGTTTAGAGTCAGGTGGAACGGAAATCGCGAAGATCTCCGAGCGTAAGATATCGGAGGTAAAACGGATAAAAGGCGATAACTACGTGGCGCATGAATAATGTATATACCACCGACATACGCGATAATTGTCGCGCTTCATTAAAACGAGATTACTCATTGTCAAGGCAAATACATACGGCTTACGAAGCCGTGTACTTTATCGAATGGGAACGATCGAGCACTGGTTACCGGGATCGGTGATCGGTCGCTCTGTACCCGCTGTAATCGCGTGTAATCGAAATCAAATCTAAACGACTCCGGTACTTCCATAGAAAATGCACCATCGATACGTTTGGATGACGAAAATCGGTAATTAATATCAACATGTGTCGATAGCTATCGATGAATCGTTAGATTTGGAACTTCATACTTTCCGTGTTGTAACTAACAATAATAACCGCTGCTTATACATAATGTAATATACTTGCATAATGTATAATATACAGAGTAATCCACGTAAAACGTTGTTTTAAGTCACATTTGGGTTAAGCCATCATGCAGTTCTTTAATCAAATATATCATTAATGTTCGTAAAAAATCTTTAATATTTTTAATGTTATAATACAATACATCGTAGAGTGGTTAATGAGTTTCATCGTATTCTAGTATCGCATAACACGGATTTGTTAACTAGAATTAATTAGTAAAATTGAATTCGCCTCAGAAAATGTTTAAAGTGAACTTTTCAAGAATCTTCGATGGTCTATGAAGTTCTGCTGTGTGAGAAGTAAAAGAAACCCGTAAAGAAGAAGAATAGCGAGTGCGCGAGTACCGGAGCAGCGATCAGCAGAGCGGCAAGACAAAAGAATCGCTTGGCTATGTCCTATGCTTCTAGCCTGTCAGTGAACAACCTGGCAACCAGAGAGTTTCACGATCGAGAAAAGGAAATTAAAGTAACATTTACCTTGCGCGAACCACGAGGAAATCCTGTAATTTTCTTTGACTCTATGCTAGCCAAAGAAACTCCGTAATTAGAACAGCAAACCTTATCTATGTTTTCGTTTTTTAATACTGTTAATACGGAGAAATTAGGTCGACATATGAATGAATTAAACGACAATAAACATTTACTGCACGACCTATAAATATGAATTGAACAAATAATATGCTAAACCAGCCAGCCATCTTATTTGCGTGGAGCTAATCGTCATAGATTCGTATTAATGTTGACAACTGGACACATTAAACTCTAATGTTATTTATCGTTGGACTTAACTTATACCGCGCATTGTGAAGATTATAACTGATCATCAAAATGGAGGTCAAAGCTCTTACGGATTCAGTTCGCGAAGGATTTAAGCGAGAACAAATAATTGCGACTCAAATGTGAAAATTGAAATGATTGTTAACCTCTGAAAGATGTCGTAGATGGAAATTCATTCTAAGTGAATTTTGTTTGAATTTTTTGGATACTTGTACAGCACACCAGTAGCTTTTCCATGCGCTTAAAAAAGCAGGTCGATTGCGGATGCTATATAAAGTCAGAAAATAATGTACGACGAGAAATTTGATCCGTGATAGCATTAACGTGATTTTTGTATGATATTATTTATAGGTTAACGCGGATAGACGGGGATTCGCGAAAGTCTTCGGGAGTAAGAGTCTCGTTGACAAGAATTTAACGAGTAGACGCGTGATTAAGGGATGGTGGCATCGTTCGAGGGTGGTCGAAGGGAGGAAGGAGGCTCGTACTAGTTTGAAAAGGTGGATGGAGAAGAAAGGGGTGGAGACGCGGTGGAAATGAAGGCACGGTGCCTGGAAAAATGTGAACCTCTCCGTCTCTCCTCGCATATATTTCCATACATCAAGCTCGTCCAACTTAAGAGTCAACTGAAAGACCGACCGACCGACAGACCGACCAACCGCTGCAGACTGACGACCGCGGAGAGAGATTGGGGACCTCTGCTTAAGGGGAACCAACGGAATAAATCCAACTAATTAGACCAGGAAAAACCGCGGATTAATTACCCGTCGCCTTACTCCCCTTCTACACCCTCTTACATCCTTCCACCAAACCGAAAACAATTTTTTATCCGACACCGTGGCTAGCCATCTTTGCTTCGTTCTTGCACAGAGTGATTAATGCTCGATCGATTCAATCTTGTAAGAGGAGCTTGTTTAAATGGCCCGTTAATGTGTTTCTCCGTAGATTTATTGTTGTTCCGTTGATCGTGATTTTGAAGAGATGTTAGCGGTTTATTAATAATATTATCACAGTCGTTTAGATAATATAAGCGATGCCATGTTTATCTTGAGATTGGTGTAAGACACTTTGTTGTCATGGAATTTTTAAAACAATCTTTCTATCGATTATAATAGAAAGAGCTTTAACGGAATTCATCCAGGAAAGTGACTTACGTCGCTTTCCAAATAAATAGGTCAGATAAAAATAGTCGAAGCCCCCTCTTTATATCGTAGACATAAATATGAACTTAGATGTTCATTCGAGTACGTTACTTCGAATTCGTACATTTTGCGAGATGATAATTCACGAAGAAAGAAGAAAATCGATGAATCGTTGGTATCGAGGAAAAAGATCGAGGAGGAAAAGAAAAGCTTGAAGGAAGCGTAGGAAGTGTAGGAAGCGGAGAGGAAGAGAAAAGAAAAGAGGTCGCGTCATCGGTGGCCGTGATCGATGGCGCTGCCCGTTATCTCGGCCACCCCCTCTAAGTCCCGCGGTAATTCATCATCTCGCAGTGTTTTTCACTTACTTTATATGCAACATATTCCGTAATTTTTATTCAGTCAACCGGCCCGCCTCGAGCAATCCACCCCAACGTGCCAGCCGAGCTCATAAAACAACGGTCCATCCACCTACGACCAAGCTGGAACAAGAAGAAGAAGAAGAAGGGCGCCAGTCTCTTTCGACTGGATCGAGGAAAGTAACTACCCCCCGACAGAAGTCCGAGTCGGGGGTTTCGAGGGGTTACGCAAGCCGCACTCTATATGCTAAAGAATCTCGATATGGAGATCCGAGCTGGCCGCTTCATCCCCGAGCGGTCAGTTTGATTTATCGGCTCGAAATCGGCCACGCTAAATTTCAGCCCAAAATATGCTCCCTCCACCCGTTCCTCTTCTTTCTCTAGAGCTGTCCACCACCGACCCTGTTTTCCACTCGGTTATTTTCCATAAAATGAATTATTAGACTCTCCGATACGTCGCCGGACGTCCTGAGGAGTCAGCATGTCCATGCTCTTCTTATCGTTTCCTAAGACATCTTTGGAAAAGGCAAACTTTTATGCAGACTCTCCTCGGTGGACGATGTTTTTGAGCTTTGCATTCTTCGGATAAAAGGAAGATCGAAAAATATCGCTAGATTTGATAGCGGCATATCTATCTACATTACGTCGAGGACATATAGGAGGGACTTTAATCGTGGATATCAGTGGTACAAAAGCCGATTAAACTTCGCATTGAGTTCGCAGTGGAACGGTTTCCCAAACGAAACAACAAGGTGAAGTCGGGTTGGTGCTGGAAGTCAGACGATCTCCAGGAAATAGCCAAAAGGGATTACGTAAGGTAGGTAGTAGAATAATATCGTTCGGTGATTCAACACGTAAGGGAATGCCTGGTGGAAGGTGTAAAGTGAGTCTAAGCGCTAAGTAAATCCGAGGACGAGAGTCTCGAGAGTGAGAGAAGGAGAAACTCTAAAATAGAAGGACACAGTAGGAGAAGAGGTGAGAGGAAGGGTTTCCTGAAAAGGATAGAAGAGGAGGATGATGAGAAAAGAGGATGGAGGCGTGAGATTGAAGCAAGCAGGGACAGAAACGCTTTCGAGGCTCGAGAGTCGCGCGAAATCTGCATTTCAGGCTTCCTGGAGCTTCCAAGAGCTTTCGAACGGCTCGCAAACACTTCGAGCCACGGGAAAGCTTCCGTAGGTACGTACCGTGCCTCTTTTACCACCCTCTTCTTCTATCTTACACTTCCCACCGATTTTCTCTCTTTCTGTCCGCAAGGTCTATGCGCGAGATAGTCTCCGACACTCGGTGCCTCTGTCACCCTACTTTTGCTTTCTCTCCAGTATTTGCCTTGCAAGAGTGCAGCACGAGACTTTTATTCGGCCGAGCTTGGGATCAGCATTTTCTGAGGACATTTCTAGCTAGAACGACCGAGAGAACCGGTGAACAACGGGAAATTGCACTACAGACTGGATCCGACACTATAAACCACGATAGTACTTACAAGCTTAGTGTTTCTAATGCAGGTCTGCTTGGCAAGCCCTAAGGATCCATGATCTTTAACAAAATCTTTATACAATATACACTTAGGAGAAATAGAGGCAAGCAAGCCTTCTGTATGTGCATATATCCCTAGTTCAATAAACCATCTCCTATCTTAATATAAGAAAGTTAATTGTTCCATATGGTGACACATATGAGTCTAATTATAAACAGAAATAACGAAGTTGGTAGCAAAGGTACCGACAGGTTGGCGGAAAGAAGACAAGGGGCCGCGTGCAAGGGGCCCGGTGTCCCGGTGTCTGTGGCAGGGGTATCAGATGCGTCGCAGGTCGTTTAGCCGTTCGCTCGTTTCGGCGTTTCGGCGTTTTTCCGGCAATAAAGGGTCGGCGTGACGGTTACAGTCACGGCCGTTCTTGGTTTCCTGCTTGTCCTGTGCTCGTGTCACCGTTCGTGTAAAAGCATCTGACGCGGTTGTCCCATCGTTGTCCCGAAGGGCCCAAGGGCTCTTTAGATCGTATCACGGTGGGGTCACGGTGCTTATGTAGTGGCCGCTAACATATTTTTAAGTAGCAACGATAGCAGTCTACCGGGCACGAACCGATAGGACACACCATGCCAACCGGTAAGCGTACCCGCAGGTTTCCTTGTGCCCGAGGTTACACTGATGCGTACCGATACAGATACTCGCGGACACCGTGGCACCTGTCGCGCAAGGTGTTCCCAAAGTTTCTTCCTACTTCGTCACGATCTTTCGCCTCGGATGGTCGCCCATTATTTGTCGATGTCCTTTCACGGTGAACCACGATTTAAAATCTTCTAAGAACGTGCCTCGTGTCGTGTAAAACGAAGCCTGTCCCCTCTGCTTCTTAATCTAACGATTAGGTAGAAATCCATTTCACTCTTCCCACCTTTTTCCACTTCGTTCTTTATCGTGTAACCCGTGTTATAAACATATGACGGCAATATATTTCGTGATTAGTAGAAACAATTTTGCTCTTGAGTGCATTTTAGTAGTCGTTCAAAAATGGCTCCCTGTAATCCTTCATACGACGGTTAATTCGCAGATGTTTGGTATTTATGACTTCATCGTGCATTTTAATTCGGATCTCGGGTTAATGATATTTAATGTAGTACCGACAAGATTTATGATGATATGCAATTATCGAAGGATTAATTGGAACGTCCGTGCACTTCACTGTGTGTTAATTGAAATGTTTTATATGCCAAATATGGGTTGATAAAAATTAACTTTAATTATGTTACTGGAAACAGTGATACGGGTGGCAATTAATCCGCAACCTGGTTAGATTATCTTAACAAATTTTCCCCGCTTCACCTAAGGATTCATATATCTTCTATAATTGCAATCATAATACTAATTATTTAAAACAGTTATCACACCTTAACCCAATGTCTTCAATAATTCACTATGAATGATGTACATCACAACGAAACTGCCTTACGCAGTTAAATTGATTCTGAAAAGTAATTCTAATCAATATATAAGAGTAATCAATCGTTTTGTAATACTTCATTCGATTATCCTCTATAAAACAATTACACGCGGCGTAACCACGAAATTGTATGCTTCATTATATCTTACAGTTGTTAAAAAAATTCGATTTAATTTCTAACTAATTCGGTTGCTTCGATTGAATGAATAACGTTTAATATGAACAAATAAATCAAGTTTCATAAAATAGCTAAAAATGATTACTTTCTATGATTACTTTTCGGTACCCCTATTCTCCACTCCCGACTTCACCTACCTAATATCTCCGAAGGTGATAATTCTATAAAATCATCCGAGTGAGTTAAAAGTTGAATAGAATGTAATAATAACGAAGTCCGACTACATTTTCTCGAATGGTCATTCGGAAGTAGTCTCTGTGGCCGATTCCTGGTAAGTTGGTCTCGAATGCACCTGAAGGCATACGTCTTGTAAGTTCGCGAAGGAGGAAGGGAACGCAGGTGAAACGTTGCCGGACGAGGCAGAGCAGGTGGACCAACGATGTTCGGCGTGTGCCACGGGCTGACCTCGAGAGGCACGCCAATCGAAGAGATCCTCGGTGTTCTTAGCAGCTGCGCTTTATCGTTCCGAGGGAACCCGCGTACAAAGTGCCGTACACAAAAATACAAAAGGTGAGTTCTCCTGGAAAGTTCGTGTAACGTCGGTGAGGAGTGATTAACGGTCGAACCGTATGCTGGTCAGACGTGGGAATCAATTCGAATGCAGGTATAATGCGAGATAGTGAGCCACCGGTAGCGCGATTCGACATGATATCAAACCTGCTTTCCTAATAATGTGGAACCACCATCGCCTGCTCTTGTGTTGTTACTTCGTTATTGATAAGAGATTTTGATGTCTAGCGATTGTTGATAACTAGTGAGCGATGTGCTTGAATAATTAAACGAGGTTTACGAGCACTATTAAGTCATTGAAGATGTACTGCGGGTTTGGGAACGACGACACTTGCGGACTTTCCACAGGGAACGCCTACGTTAGGAGTGCCTTATTTTCAGATTGTTTTAAGTCGTGCCAATATTTATGGCATAGTTAGCAGTGTATTGACTTTGAATCTGGCAATGGAGTCGAAGGGTCTATGGTGATGTTTAAATATAAGTTTGTCTTTCTTGGAAAGTCTGTCTTTGAGACAGGAAGATAATTCACTCAATGCATAAAAAGGATTCAAATTGCTATCAACATCTACTACTTTTCAAATAGATTAGCCACATTCCTTTACTCTTCCTAAACGAGCATATTGAAATCACGGTGCCAGGATTCTGAACACACACAGAATATCGTTCCTCAAAAGAATCTAAGAAAGTCACCCTTCTACTGACTTATCCGAAGCTTTAGAAATCCGTAATTCCTAAGATAAGACACGAGGGAGTATTCCAGAGATCCCTACGTTACCACTCGGGAATCTTGACCTCCGGGAGGAGCAGGTTCACGAGGAGGAGGAGAAGATGAATCCAGGGGTGGAAACAACCCCCGTAAGGGCAAGTAGATTCCTACATCGAGGGAGCTTGCGGGTCGTTCTTCGGATTGGTCGAAGTTCGCGGAGCTTTGGTGGTAAGCAGCGCCTTGCCTTGGCAACTTCCGGCAGCTGGCTTCCCGGAGGACTTCCCGGAACTGTAGTTCCGGGAGGTAGAAGTTGCGCGACATGCCGCGGATGGATCTCTTCTTTATCGGCTCTCGTAGGACCGTCCGTGTTTTAAGCTCACGAGCAAGTTACCTTTTTCATCCTCCTTGTGAAGAAACCCTTTCGAAATGAAGAAGGAAAGAAGGAAGTCGTCGAGGGGCGTCATAAGAAGATATCGCGCACGATACACGATGTCTGCCGCTCTGTCCTACCAATTAATCGCCGGGAGATCTTTATCTTCATGGGATGTTTTCAGTCACGGCTTGCACTTTCCGCAAGTACACTTCTGCTTCGTACCGAGGCCCCTTCCTTTCTTATAGATTATAAGCTTGACTCCATAACGTTAATTTATGAGTTAATTTGTGATATATTGCCACCCAATCGACATTATAACAACGCTGGTCCGACTAACTTTAAGTCCCGGTGAAAGCACCTGGTCGTAAGTCACACATTGGGCTACTATCTAATTCAAGTTCCTCATTTTTTCGTGAAATGTGATTAAAAGAAAGAACAGATTAATGTAAATTCTTTGAGATCAAAGATGTTCATCATTCGTTATATTCTTCGACGACGTGAAGTAATTTTATGATCGCATTTGCAGTACTTTATGAGTAACATAATGGCGATGACAATATCTCGTGAAGAGTCGAGGTACACTGTAGCAAGTAGTCGGTTTCTATTCGATTCATGGGAACGTCGTTTCGTATTCCACGTAAGCGTCGGGACGCGACCTCGACGTGTGTGAATGAAATTCAAGGTGGGTCGTCGGTCAGTCCGGTAGGTCGGACGAGATCTACGCTTGGCCTTGCCCCGTTCTCGTAACGTCGTCCACGAGGACGTGGCAATCGACGTAGACAAGACCGATACTCGCGCGTGGCCAGGATACGTGAAAACGTGGGAAGATGTCGCGGGAAAAATCCCCTCATGACGAACATACCAAGCGACCTCCTTCCCTTTTATCTTGCCATCTTGACCCACCGTGGAATACTCTCCAAATTTCATTCATTTCGATCCGCCTCGTAAAACTGGCATCAGATTCGAATCGTCCGTTTTTCATTCTTTCGAGAATGCCAATGTTGTCACATGATTTAAACTGTAATGCAATGCATCAACTTAGGATACACCATAAAACCCAGTCTTATATGGTGTTCTAATGTTATTGAAGATCGGCTCACGAGTGAAAACTTAAGCTTTAACCGGCGCATTTAATGGTTTCCGATCGTCGGGATTTCGTTCGAAAGAATCGTGGCACGGGTTCGCGGGACATTTCGCAAACAAGCGACGCCCGTAGGGATGCGGTATATTCATCGGAGAGCAGCCGTCCTGCACCGGGGAAAATCCGATGGGGTGGTTGGTCGGATGATTCTCCACGAGGGTTGACGGGGAGGTAAATATAGAGAGAAAACTGGAGGCGGAGAGAGCGCACGATAGAGAGAGAGAAAGATATAGGAAAAAGTAAAAGAGGGAGAGAGAGTCGAGAGTCGAGAACAGGAGGAAGCAGCGGGTGATTGATTTTTGTCGTGGCTTTGCCTGACGCTATCCGTTATATCCGCGATTGTGCGGACCTGCAGGGGGACTCCGGGTTCTGCTTGTGGTGCGGTGAATCGACGACGGCGGGCGTCGCGACGCCGTTCACCGATTGGCGGTTCCCGTCCCCAGGGGGCGGCGCTAATCACCAGACCGTGCACCACCGTGAGTCTCTCTACACTGCACTCGCCTCGAAAGCACTCTACCGTGCATCGCTGCCTTCGATATATACCTAACTAACCCGATGCACACGCACCACTGACCTCTACCTACGAGAACGAATATACTCGGTGCTTTTTAATTGCGTCCCGATTAACTTAATCCCTTCGAATCTGGAGCATAACGTGCGAATTATATAGTTTATAGACCTATTCATCGTCGCGTCGACTTATAACATCCCAACGATATCATCGATTGAACTCCACTTAAGACCAACTCCAGTTCCCACCGACCACCTTTTTCAATCCTGAATCAATTCAAAGATGAAGCATTCTATAGATTCGTAATTAACCAACAGAAATAACAATATATACTCGATATTGACCAAGTGGCAAGGTATACGTTGAAACACCCAGTATACGTTAACGTATCGACTCGCGAAGGAACACGGACGCGCACCAGGTATCCCGGTGTGCGACTTGGACTCTTGAGCGCGCGCCGTTCAGCGAGGAACAGGATGTAAACCGACGACTATGACGACGGGAAATGGAATCGCATCGTCCCCTTGTTCGCGAGCTAGAACGAGGAAGAAGGAAACACACAGATAGAGTTGGCGTCGGACAAGGAGGAAGGATAGTACAGACCGATGTGGATGGAAAGAGAATGAAAGAGAATAAAAGAGATAAAGAGAAGGAGAAAGAGATGAGAAAGACACGTCCCTCGACCTGGCCTCGAGCGAAGTCTTTGCTCGGCTAGAGAGGAACGGTTGGTGCGATCGGTGGGAATCAACGCGATAGAGGCAACTATCGCGAGCTTCGAATGTACACTACGTGGACGGGGTTCAACGTTTGGTATCCGAACCTCCGAGATATGCCGATAAGATGTCAGATACGGAAGGATGCGCACGCTGAGAAAACCGTGGCTCAATCTGACGTCTAATCGCGTATGAACGTGGGAGTCGGCATCCATGAATAAACCCCTCAATGATGCTCGAGATCGTAAATTATCAGTAGCGAGGAGCTAACGATTTCGATGTACACTATCGCCCGGTGATTCTGAAACAAGGATACTGTGTACTTCACCATGTTAGCGCATCGTTTGACAGCTTTTTATTGCGCAATTAACGCCGAAGTGTAAATCTACATTGTTGGCTTTCTTTCTCCTGAATTGAACCCTCGTAGTATAATTATCTGGATCTTCTTTAGAGTTGGGTTTCTTCGTTATATCTTATTTACAATCTTCCGATAACGAGATCATACTACGGTACTTGTAGTGATTATGTTACATGAATTCTTTACAAAGAATAATAATAGGAGAATTTTTGATCGTGGGACATCAACGAGTAGCTTGAGCCCCAATAAGCATTGGGAATCAACCTGCATTGCAACAATGTTGAACTAATCACAATTATATTTAATCGATTCGTGCTATACTTTGTATTCGATAATCACTGCCAGTTAGAACAGTATACGTTATTTACTTTTGCACCGATTATCTAAAAAAATGTCTTCCTGTTGCGTTAGGGGATTACGAGGGTCGTATGCGTGAACGGAATCTCAAACCGCGCGAAAATTCTTGGACGAGATCAAGATACGTGTTCCTGTTCGTCGCATAATTGCAGACCACTATTATCGAGTTGATATAAAAAATATATTTCCTTAAAAATATATTGTTCTCTTGAATTGGGTCGCGATGTAGGAGTATATCCTAATTTGTAAATACTTGTAAATATCTACAGTTCATACAGTAGCTCGGGGCGCGTGACCCGACTCTCTAATTTATGACAGCAACGCGCCGCGCGCTGAATAGAACCCAGGAAGCACATACTCCGGCTTCCCAAAACCATCCTGCAAACGTACCGTTAAAACTTTCACTTTTCAAAATCATTGTCAGCGGTTGACACTACCGTTCAACCCGGAAGACAAGCGATACGAGAACAACATCGTGTATCTATTACAACAATTTCTATCATCCAAACAGTGTTTGTTCTGTTTCCAGAAATAGGTGTACAATCTTGCAACAATCATACACCTTGAAATGTGGCGATTGGTATAAATTTTTATTCCTCGCAGTTCGAACGCGAGTTTTTACGTTGTGCAATGTGGAATGAGTGATATAATGATCAATATATCTACTAGATGAATACTTCATGTTTCATAATCATTGTAAATGGCTGTGACCAACGGCTCTGCCTCTTTTTCTTCGCGAATCATGTTCCTCATACATTTCCGGATCTACCGAAGGTAGGAATCTATTCCTCGCTTTGCTTTCTCTACTTCTATAGCGCAATGCTTGATTTACGAGAAGTTAGAATCGTGGAAAAGAGGTTAGATATAATCGGGAAGAAAGAAGTACACTCGGCGAAGTAGAATGATCCCTTAACTAGTACGCCGGGCGGAGAAGTGTTCCGTAACAAAGTTGGACGGACAAAACACGCGTCGGGGAGAATAGAATTCGCATTTTAAAGAGAACACTTCCTCTGTATTGGCTTCCTGTATTTGAAGGGATAATTTTTAGTCGTGGTGGATGTACAAGCGTAGAATCTCGAGTGTCCCGACTTCGTAAGATCGTAGATCGGGTGAAGAAGTCCGAAAGCAGCGAAGAAGCGAAGAAGCGGTTTCGTCGTCCGGCTACGAGACGATAAACCACCCGCGCTGATTTACGAGTATAGTCCGCGTGTTTCGTCCCAGTGGCGCGTTCGCGGTCGCCGGGACGATACACCGTTCGGTGGCAATGTAGTTGATAAAGGCCGATAAATCGCGAGTAAAACGGAGTGATAATATCGTGGACGGTCTGGATGCCGTGGCAAAGAGCGGAATGGTGGAATGGCAGAGGTAGCGGGGAGGTAAAGCAAGCGAGTGAGCGAGCAAAAGAGAACGAAACCAGAGGAGGGATAGCCGTCGTCCGTGGAGGTGGAAGAGGTGGAGGTCGTCGCGATGGAAGGAGGTTTCACCGGTGACGACGACTATGACTCGGCTCGCGGGGCGAGGGGAGAAAAACGAACGAAGGGTGAGGAGATCGTACTCTCTTTACCCTTCGCTATGAAGGGTGAGGAAGGTGGAACCGAAAAGTGGGGAAGAAAGGAAGAGACGGTGGGGACCGTGAAGAGGAAAGGTTGCGTGTCGGCGCGAGGACACCACGTAGGAGGGACCAATGGACTTGCGCGGGTGTGCCGCGACACCACGGCGACCTTCTGGCCACCTCCAGAAACAAAATGGCTACCCTATCTTTTAATATGACCGAGAGATGGCGACAGGCTCATATCAACCCTTTGTTCACCTTGGAACAACCTCTAGAACGGATTTTAAGGGATGCTTCTCGCCCGCGAGAGACTTGCGCTTCGGGCATTCTCTTTTACGCGTTCCCCGACGATTACGTGTGGCGTGCGCGCGTTAATCATCGATGTTACGCTCGGGATCGAGACTCATCGGCATTAATATTAATATATCTAATCGAAAGCAAATGAATCCCATTAATGATACTAGTAGTATTAGCCACCGGTCATAAATATTTCATGCGTCGGGAGCTAGGAAAACAACCGTAGACGTCCGTGTCACTTAGTAATTACAAACTATTCGGATGTAGGAATGCTCTTAAAATGCTAATAATCGTAGGTGAAGTTAAGCGCGTATCTGTCGGACGGATCTTGGTATCGTTTTAATGTCGAGCACTCAATTCTCGTGGCGGAGTTTTAATTTAAGGCGGCCGGGGATCTTATCGAGAAGTTTCCAATTACACGTTCGATCTTGGAAGAGGCTTCTCGTACGGAGGCTGGGTTCCTCTGGTACCTACGGCAAAGGAACGACAGATAGACCATTCGATACGCGGCGTTAATTTGTCGAAAGCACTCGCGTCAGCGCGCCGAGAGTGAATATCATTTGAATGCATTAAAGTCTCCTGCGTGTACGCGCACGCCGGAAACTTCTACTGAAACAAACGCGCATCTTCCTACTCGGAGATCCTGTATTCTTTCCAATCGACTCCCAACATGCCGACGCCTTCGCTCCGACACCTTCTCGGAAATGCGAACGAATAACGCATCGTCCCTCTTAATTTGCAAAATTAGTCGGCTACCTGCACCATCATCGTCAAACAGACCTTTTGTTCGTACTTAGTAATTCTGTAATGACGTAACATTAATTCTAACTATCAAGATGATTGTTCATCGAAGAAAAAACGTCTTACAACAAACGTAATGAACAACCCATGTTTGTTTCGGAAGTCTCACTAGAAGGATAAGAAAATAATACCTGTTCCACTCTTTATCTCCATGTACATCAACGAACAAATGTACGTCTTAAGGTCAATGAAATAGGGAATTATTCCGCAAAAAAGTCGTTCTTTTACGAAGGAAGGTGATCTCGGTGGAAGACTGAAGAGAAAAGAGAAAGAGAAGAAGAGATTCGCGGGAGACAAGTCTGTCGTAGACATTGATTGGCGAGCGACGGGAGTCGCGCGGACGGTCGGGTCGGTTCAGCGTCGCTTTCCGTCGCTTTCCGTCGCTCGGATGTTTTTAGGATGGTAGATAGGAGTCGGAGCTCCCTCATGCATATTCAACGGCACTCTCAACTCCTCCGTCACACAGGAGGGAAAGAACCAACCCCCAAATCACCCTTCCAACCCCTCGAGCAGCCCTATCTCGTCGGGTTCGGAGAAAGAGCGAAACGGAGATGGAAACGGAACGGAGACGATAGCTGCTCGGATAGATAGATGGGACGAGGGTTTCGGAGCAGGAGACCGAGAGAAAGACACGAACCGACGACTCGAAAGAGAACGAACCGTCGACGAGGAGAAAGGGCTGCTCACGATTTCCTTCATATTCTACCTCGGCTTTTGACGGCGCACCAAGATAACTGGGAGATACGTCTTCCACCGATTTTCACGGTGGTCCGTTCCGACCAAATTAGGGGAGCTTCCGGATAACGTGAAATGCGAAAAACGCTCTTGTAATACTCTCCGATCCTGTACCTACCGGGACTGATGTACTTTTATTGATTCGACTTGGAATAATATGAACCCATTTGAGGTACTTCATTCGGTTCCTTGCGAGCATTCTTGTTTTTTTGATCTTGAAATATTTAACAGCTTAATAATGCTCTGAATAATTACACCATCTTACCGAAGATAATATAAACTAATATATTTGTGTGTCCAAGGCATTTAAATCGTTACATTCGTATCATGCACTGTGAGATTTTATTATGCTCGCGGCAGTTCGAAATACACTCCAACTTGTACGCATAATCCTCGATTTAAGCGGAGCACGGATTACGCGATACCGGTTCCACGTAAACCAGAAGATGCGAAAAGATTTCGCTTTATGCCAAAGGGTTTCGAACCAATACGGAAATTACAGAAGTTATTCCATAATTAATATCACTAACAACATAATATATCAAGCTATTTGGGCATGACGATCGATATTTTATCTCGCCCAATATTAATCAATCGTGATTAATAATGATTCGTTAATAATAACATACACCGAACATTCTATTCGAAGCAAAGTACACCCGAAAAATAATCTTCCACCGATTAAAACGCCGACCGTAAGTCACGATTAGGGTTTATCTGGTAGTAAATTCAAGTAGACCTGGAAACCCTAAATGCAATAAAGAGAAACCGAAAAGACGTAGAAAGGTTGGGGGTCGAGTGACCCAGGACAGGACAAGGTGATAACCGTGAGGCGTGCAAGATCGTAATAGCGCGTTATCAGGATGAAGACGTCCGGCTGGGAAATCGAAGGAGGGTGACCTCGTATATCCGAAAGTCGGCTCGTGGCCGGTTTGCGTGCCCGTAGTGGCCCGCCTTGACCTCGCTGGGGGTCCTGATTCTTTCCTCCCGATAACGTACTAGGGGGGCGGTGACGGAAAACTCTCTACATTATTTCACGGCTCTATCCTAGATCAAAACTCCCGCCCGATTAAACTGCACACGGTGCATAAGACTTTTCAGAGATTCGCGATAAAATGTTTAAAGTGGAAGATTCGTAGTAATTTGCCTCAACGAGATTGTTTTAAGTGAGGGATAATGCTCGAATGTTATCGTAACGTATTTCTGCGATCTCCTTTTTCCGTTTTCGAGACGGATGACAAAAATCGGTGGAATTCAAAAGATTGAGTTTTTCTTGGAGCTTGCGAGGTTATGTTGGGACCCTTGCTATGATCGGAGGATTTAAATACGGCTAAATCTGATTCGATCAAGTAGAATGTTCCCATGGTTTCTCACCCGAAGAAATCCGTCGTTTTGAAAAAGCGCGAGGAGACCCCGCAGTGTTATGGGGCGAGGATACAGGAGGAAGGAGAGTCGTTCGGTTACGACGGCGATAAATTTGAAGGCAGGATTTCGTGGTTGAGAACTGCAAAAGCTTTGGCTATATGCTCGGGATGATAGGGAAAGGGAGAAAGAACGAAAGAAAGAAAGAGAAAGGATCCTCGTCTGTGGCTTCTCGGAGGATTGATAACCCTCGTCTTCCCCTTTGATATCCATTCCCGTGGCAGTCGAAACTTTCACCGAACCCCCTTTCCTCCTCACTTCACTCCAGAATCGAGCAAACCACCCTTCCACCCTCGACAGCCCTTCTCCTCGAGGAAGACAGATCGAACCACCCTGTTTACACTGGGATGCGATGATTTGCCAAATTAATTAGTTCTCCTCTACCCACCCGATCTCCTTTCCTCCTTTTCCCAACCGCCTCTCGGGAACGCGATTTCCTCTTTCGGGTTTTAAGGTCTCCCATCTTAGTCGAATGTCTTCGGACTGGCCGCAAAAACCGCGAATAATCTTCGGCGCAGAACCTGGCTTTCGTTAACGCCGAGAAGGATAGGCCGTACGCTAATTTCAAACGAGCCTCCGTGGGAACTTTTTGACCGACTCACAAAAACCTACTTCCTATCGCGTCGAATCTAACCCTCGTTATGAAATCTAGGAATATTAAGTAACAGATAAATTAATTTTTTATTATATTGACTAGGTCCAAATCGATGGTATATGAGACCTAAAGATGTTCTAGCACAATTTTGGGTCGAAAAAAGTGGATTAAACATTTTTTCGGTCGAAAAATGGGTCGATCCGAAATCGCAAAAATGTCAAGGGGTATACCTTCAAAAATCTTCAAAAAATCAAAGTCGCCAATTTCGGTTCTAGATGATCTAAATCGATGGTATATGATGCCTAATGATGTTCTAGGACCATTTTTGGTCGAAAGAAGCGCATTAAAAATTGTTTCGAGCGAAAAATGGGTCGACTCAAAATCGCAAAAATGTGAAGGGGTATACCTTCAAAAATTGTCAAAAAATCAAAGTCGCCAATTTCGGTTCTAGATGATCTAAATCGATGGTATATGATGCCTAATGATGTTCTAGGACCATTTCTGGTCGAAAGAAGTGCATTAAAAATTGTTTCGAGCGAAAAATGGGTCGACTCAAAATCGCAAAAATGTGAAGGGGTATACCTTCAAAAATTGTCAAAAAATCAAAGTCGCCAATTTCGGTTCTAGATGATCTAAATCGATGGTATATGATGCCTAATGATGTTCTAGGACCATTTCTGGTCGAAAGAAGTGCATTAAAAATTTTTTCGAGCGAAAAATGGGTCGACTCAAAATCGCAAAAATGTGAAGGGGTATACCTTCAAAAATTGTCAAAAAATCAAAGTCGCCAATTTCGGTTCTAGATGATCTAAATCGATGGTATATGATGCCTAATGATGTTCTAGGACCATTTCTGGTCGAAAGAAGTGCATTAAAAATTTTTTCGAGCGAAAAATGGGTCGACTCAAAATCGCAAAAATGTGAAGGGGTATACCTTCAAAAATTGTCAAAAAATCAATGTCGCCAATTTCGGTTCTAGATGATCTACATCGATGGTATATAATGCCTAATGATGTTCTAGGACCATTTCTGGTCGAAAGAAGTGCATTAAAAATTTTTTCGAGCGAAAAATGGGTCGACTCAAAATCGCAAGAATGTGAAGGGGTATACCTTCAAAAATTGTCAAAAAATCAAAGTCGCCAATTTCGGTTCTAGATGATCTACATCGATGGTATATAATGCCTAATGATGTTCTAGGACCATTTCTGGTCGAAAGAAGTGCATTAAAAATTTTTTCGAGCGAAAAATGGGTCGACCCAAAATCGCAAAAATGTGAAGGGGTATACCTTCAAAAATTGTCAAAAAATCAAAGTCGCCAATTTCGGTTCTAGATGATCTAAATCGATGGTATATGATGCCTAATGATGTTCTAGGACCATTTCTGGTCGAAAGAAGTGCATTAAAAATTTTTTCGAGCGAAAAATGGGTCGACTCAAAATCGCAAAAATGTGAAGGGGTATACCTTCAAAAATTGTCAAAAAATCAAAGTCGCCAATTTCGGTTCTAGATGATCTAAATCGATGGTATATGATGCCTAATGATGTTCTAGGACCATTTCTGGTCGAAAGAAGTGCATTAAAAATTTTTTCGAGCGAAAAATGGATCGACTCAAAATCGCAAAAATGTGAAGAGGTATACCTTCAAAAATTGTCAAAAAATCAAAGTCGCCAATTTCGCTCCTAGATGGTCCAAATCGATGGTATATGATGCGTAATGATGTTCTAGGACCATTTTGGGTCGAAAGAGGTCGATTAAAAATTGCTCTCCTTCAAAAATGAGTTGACACAAATTGACTTTTTTCTTAATTGATTCCAATACTTCCCGCCTTATCCTAGATCTTCCGAAATCAAATACTTAACCCCTTTCTTTATTCTCCTTCCTATCTATGTACTTCTCTTTGCTCGTTCAATTTTTGCTTGCCGTCGGTCCTGATTTGAGTAGGCGTGCCGACGAAACGGGATCGTTAACGCAAAAATGGAACGACGCGATAGAACGGTAGAGGTTTACGAGATATACTTTCTCGTTGCTCCTACGTGTCCTGTGTCAAGCTGGTAAGTGTCGAAGCAGAAATTATTAAGAGTTCCTCGAGCCGATGTATTTTCGATAGACTGGTTCGTACAATGGTTCATTGTACATTTAAATTTGATAATCGGGTTTCACCTGGAATTGGCCCACTGTCGGGACAAGTGCCACGTGAAATCCGTTTCACGTGTACGCCCACACGATTCCTTCCCGTCTTCTCTCGCGATCTACCTTTAGAAGGTGAACATTCCACCGAACCGACTGCTCTTTTGCTTTAGTAAGTACTTTAAAATTTTCTTTAATAAACGGCGGTTTTAAAGTGTTCCGGCTCCCTAATAAGAATTATGGAGCATTAACTATAAGGTCCGTTAACTTATAAAAATATTAGTTTATTAATATAATATAGTATACGAAATTAAGACCATATTAGAAGAATATAAAGCTACGATTTTCAAGACGACTTCATAATATATATATATACATATATTTTTTTTCTTATTTATAAACGGCGGTTTCTTTCCAATCCTCTATCTGCCAGAATATAATATTTAAAAATGTGATGTTAATTATTCCAGCACGTTTAAGCACTCGTTTCTTTGCAGTTATGACAACATTTTAGTAATCAATCTCACGGTAACATTTATGCTGAATTTACTTGGTCTAATGCAGATTACTATTTATTTGAATATCATTATAAATATTTACATACCTCGTTTTCATCTTGTTGTCAAAGTGATGAGCACACCGAACCGTCTCCATCACGTAGCCACATAATCGCGCACAGAAACTCACCACTTTATATCGTAGAAATATTCCTAACCTAACACGGAATACGTATTTCGATTACTTCGACCGACGAGTGTACGATAATAGAATAGGAGTTCTAAGAGTCGTAGGTCTGAGAGGTCCAATATTGTGTTTACATCGCGGTACATAGCTCCGAACACGTGTTGTGTTTACGTCCCGACTAACTTCAACCGGTGTATTCTCCGGTATTTGTTCGTTGTACGAAAACTGAAACGTTAAATTAATGGTACTCGAAGTGATCAAGAATGGACATCAAAGAAGTAGTATCTCAATAAAACTGGCGATTTACGGAGTCCGTATCGGAAGGAAGGAGTACTTAGGTTTTCACGAGAGAAAGATTTCTAAGGACATCCCGTGAATATATTCTTCTGGGAGGAGCAAGGAGAAAGGAAGGAAAGAAGGATGGAAAGAACGAAGTAGACGGAGGGTGTACGCTCGTAAAATGTTGCTTCGCTTCTTTCGAGCGGCGTCTGCTCGCGTCTCGTTGCTCCGGGCGTCGTTTCGGAGAGGCGGTGCCGGCGAAATGAAATTAAACGGCTCCCTTTTTCGTCGGGCCACCATCCCGTTCGCGGTAAAAACGAGTGTGGACATCCGCCGGTAAACCCTTCGTCCTGCGTCGATCCTGTAGACGAAGTGGGATGCTCCTGGCCCAAACACAGGACTTCTGGTTAGCTCTTCGTTAATGTTGGTCCTTTTCCTAGGATTAATAGTCTTCGTCCACTTTAATACCACCGGCAGGATTACTTTTTATGCGATCATTTATTGGCAACCCTCAACATTATATTTATCTATTAATTTATTATTAATTTCAATCTTATCTCGTTCACGCCTAACCAGCGTAAAAATAATCAACGACGTGTATATCACGTCGAACGCCATTATTAAGCAATACAAATATTTTCATTGGAAAATATCGTTCTTCTTTTAAAAACCCGGATGATCAAAACTACCAGGATCTCTTCTGATTAATAGGGAGACATTTTTCAAAAATTTGTGCCACCAAAAAAACGCGCATTGAACGGTTAAATGACCGAGTTTGGAATATAAATATAAAATACCATGTTGCACAGCGCGGATGTCTAACCAGATTCCTTGTAACATCTAATCATCCGGCGTCGAATCGATCATCGTCATTTACCTCAAACGAGATTGATAAGTCCTCGAAGTACTCCTTTCTCCTCCAGCGTGATTATGTTGCTCGTCGAAGGAAAGTTTCGAGTTTAGCGGTAGACGGGCGCCGACATCGAAGCAAGTAAGTAGTTCGTGATACGCGAACTTTCGCGAAGTTCGCCCTACCGACTTACGTGTCGTCGGACGTGTTATTCCGTCAGAAGATAGCGTGGACGAAAGTCATCGTCCAGAACGGGAAGAACCGACAATGGAGTCCCCAGAAGTCACAGTGGAGGATGGCGAAAGTAATCAGCCGGATAGATCGTCTTGTTTTCGTTCCGGGTTCAACCTCTTCTCCATCCTTCCCAGGTCTTCCTCGCCATTTTCTCTCCTATTCTTTTGGAGAACGTGGAAACGAGAATCGATACTCGTCGAGAGTGAAGGGGGAGAGAGAGAGGAAGGTAGGAGAGAAAAGAAGAGAAAGATCGGAGAAAGAAGGAGGGTGTCGGGCAACGAGGTCTAGTGAAGAAAGATGGGAGGTAGGGAAGGGTGAAAAGGGAGAGGGTGGCGCCTCATATTTTGCTCATTAGCGTCAGCATCGTCGTCAGCGTCGGGACGTCCTCACTAAGGCTGGAGAGGGACCATCCATCATCTTGTCCTCCGTTTCGTTCCCGTTTCCACCCCCTTTCCTCTTTCTCCTACTTCAATCTCCCGTCCTCCCTTTTTCCATTCCTCCCTCCTCCGTTTCGCAGATACTCATTTACGATCTTTCGATCGGTGTCTGCTCGAACCGATCCTTAACCCTTTTACACTCGAGATCCTCCACGATTCGATTACTTTCACCGATTATTCGAAAGTTTTACCGATTACACTACTTCAGCACTGGCCATTCTTTGCTTTGACTTTTTTTAAATGACTGATTTTCGCAGGATATTCTTATGCACAAAAAATCTTTACTCTCTACAAAAACGTCGAATTTAATCTTTAAATTGTACATCCTGAAATGTTATAATTATCACGCACATAATTATGGTAATATTGTCGAGCATATGTACATATAAAGATATCTTCCACGACGAGTCATGGGAGAGTTAAAAAACACCTCGATCCAAAACCGGAAACTGTAAATAAAGACGTCCTCGTCGAGATGGTTCATATTCCGTGGAGAAATAGAAACTCAAAAGCAACAAGTTACGATTATCGTATCCACGGTCCCGTGACTTTGTAAGAAGGAATACTTAAGTATCCGCGAGGAAGATGTAAGATGGAGTCGTCGTTGGTGGATAACAGTCTGAAGAAGGTGGAAATGTTCGAGTTCGTTACTGATCTCCGAGCATTCCGTATCCCCAGGTACCCGATGATCGCGGTTAGCTGGTAGCCAGATACTTTCGCATGAAATCCGTTTTTAGCGACAGATCGTAAAGCGATTTATGTGCACGAGTGGCTGTAACAGTTGATAGTAAACGGTAAACGCACAGAACGGCCAGTGGGGCACGGTTCCGTGGCACGGTTCAACCCTCGAACGTCGGGCGTCAGGTTAGTTGCCGCGTAAACCGCTTTATTACACCCACCGTACCACCTTCCCCGGCTGCCTAGTTACTCTTCAATAGAAATATCATAAACAGCCTTTTTATTCCAAACGATTCCACCTTATACCTCCGCTTCTCCCCTTTTATTCCTCCACTTAACTCTTAGTTTATAGTTCCTCGTGGTACCTCATTGATCATGCTACTTTTTATTCCGCGTTTATTCGTACAGATCACACGTCTGACGTACATTATTTCATTCTCATTATTTTTCATAGAAATTATTAATTGACACCCGATTTTTCTAGGACATTGAACGGTGGTTCCGACATATCAGAATATGAATTAGATATTAATATTAGTAAATAAGAATTAGTATTAATTATCTGGTATAAAAGCGAAGGAATGTCTTTGGAGAAATAACAACATCAATCGACTCTTAAGTAATAAAATTATCCGAAACATGCGTACTAATCTGTATTCAAAGTACACGTGAGAAGTTTGATCCTCTACGAACATCATCGTACATCATACTAAACTCCATCCATTAAAAGATATTCCATATATCCATTGAAAAGCACATCCTCCAAATACGAAATCGTTCTGCCAGCATGAAGTATATTTACTTTGAACCTGTTAAAATGCCGGCATAAACTCCGGGTATCGTCGCTCGGAACGTATATCGTGATCGAGCGGTTATATAAAATAACGATGGCCATTACGGACGTTTATTACCGTAGCGACAAGTGGAAGAAACGCTGAAATACGCGATGGTCGTGCAAACGAGTCTAGTAATTCCGACATAGCAAATTACGGGGGATTATTTACGTCGAGCGAGTAGCTTCACGGAGAAGCTCGAAGAAGCAAACGGTAGACGTTAGCCGGTTACAAGGAATAGGAAATTAATCGGTTGAATTTCTAGCGGATAGATAGGATCGTATATCGTTGCTCGGCGAGACGGTGAAGTAGGTTCGTCATAAATGCAGTTTCCACGTAGAGCCAGTCAATGCCGTAACCCACGCGCGACACCAATCGCTGCTCATGGATAATGTGCCGAGTAAAACAGGTTGTTGCGTAACAGAAATCCTAAGCATTCGCTTAGTGTTCGCTCCTCGACTTGGCTTCCACCGAGTATGCGTCCACTCCACATACGACTTCTACACTTTGCCTTCTCCGAATCCTATCCTTCCTTCTCGTTAGATCTACCGTCGTTCTTTTAAGCCTTGATACGTCTATTTTATAATTTGCAAAGGTGTTCCTGTTGCCACTGATTCATTGAAATCCGAGCGATTGCATAATTACATTCGCGCTTGGTAATCGATGTAAACATGTCCATGGAGGCCAGAGTGTTAGGGGTCAAGGTGGTAATGCTTTCTCACTCGTTCCTTTCGTTTCGCTTTTTGGTAGTTTGACTTCTGCCACTTCCTCCTCTGAGTGCTAATGAAAGAATCGTTGAGCTTCGTTAAATCCACGAATGCATAAGTCGCTTCTTTAACGTGGTACAAGTACGACTTTTCTTATC
The DNA here is from genome assembly GCA_910591585.2 of Nysson spinosus. Lineage (NCBI taxonomy): Eukaryota > Metazoa > Arthropoda > Insecta > Hymenoptera > Crabronidae > Nysson > Nysson spinosus. Next base: position 12,221,013 of record OU342830.1, on the reverse strand, counting down.
TTGGAGAGTATAGCCGCGCTAATTGATCTTTCGTAACCGTAAATGGTTTCCCTGGCTTATGTTTGCCGCGGACATCGCTCGGTTTTTTCTGGCGCGGTGCGGTTTTGGAAAGAAGGCAAACGGTGGCTGTACGGGTTGAGGAGGATCTCATATATAACCTGTGAGAGTCTCTATGTAATATGTAACTTAAATAATATGTAATATTTAATACACATAATCAATGAAATATCGCAATTCGAAATCTACATATGTCACAAAACCTTCTTTCTACCGAGTGAAAGATGAATATCGCATATCGGTGTGGAGTGTGTGGTGTGCGTACACTGCGTAACGGAGCGTGTCGAAGTAGGCGGTCGTGTCGTTCCATCCGGTCTTCCCGAGTTTCGGTGCACCGCGGCTTTTTCTACCTGTCCAAGTCTCACGTCCGTCCGACCGTCCGTCCGTACGTTCATCGTCCACTCGCCGAACAAAACATGGTCCTGAATGTAAAGTCTTAAAAAAGCCATGGACAAGGTGGTTTTGTTTGAACAGAAACGGCCGAGGAACCCGCGTGTTTTTACCAGACCGAGATCGGACCAAAAAACTCGAAGACGCGGCTTCACTCCGTACAGGAATATTATTCAAATGCCGGTATACGGCATCAGTGGAAAGTTTCTGCTGTTGTATTCTAATAAGAGTAGTTATTAACATTGGAGAAAAAGTACCTTTGATAATGCGGATCGAAATCGAAAATTTACTAGTAGTATTTTATTATTTCGACTCAAAACTGTCCTAGAACATCATTAGGCATCATATACCATCGATTTAAGCCATTTAGGAGCGAAATTGGCGACTTTGATTTTTTGACAATTTTTGAAGGTATACCCCTTCACTTTTTTGCGATTTTGAGTCGACCCATTTTTCGCTCGAAAAAATTTTTAATGCACTTCTTTCGACCAGAAATCTTCCTAGAATATGTTTATACATCATTTACCATCGATTTGGGTCATTTAGAAGCGATTTTGGCGACTTTGATTTTTTGACAATTTTTGAAGGTGTACCCCTTTACATTTTTGCGATTTTGGGTCGACCCATTTTTTACTGGAACAAATTTTTAATCCACTTCTTTCGACCCAAAATGGTCCTAGAACATCATTAGGCATCATATACCATCGATTTGGACCATCTAGGAGAAAAATAGGCGACTTTGATTTTTTGAAGATTTTTGAAGGTATACCCCTTCACATTTTTCCGATTTTGGGTCGACCCATTTTTCGATCGGAAACAATTTTTAATCCACTTGTTTTGACCTAAAATGGTCATAGAACATGTTTAGGCACAATTCACAATAGAATTGAACCCTGTAGGACTAAAATTGTCGAGGTCAACATCTGGGTATTTAATTACGATTTCAAGCATTTTGCATCCACATGATTCGAAACACACCAACCCGCTTAATCCTGATCTGCGATTGCATGCCTTCTAATTATAATTGATATTGTTCCTACACCTGGGTTCGCAAAAATTCCATTATCCCGCAACCGGCATATACTGTTTACGAAGTAGTCGGAAAGCATATAAAACCATTGAGAATATCTTTTCGGGAAAATTGGCCGAGTGGAGGAAAACGCGAAGCGTTTCTCGCGTATCTCAAACGTGGCATCATCGTGTCGTGCACGTACGAGATTCCTATAGGAGACACGCCACGAGAAACCACGACGGAGTTCGTGGAACAGGGAAAAGAAGGAAGGAAGGAAGGAAGAAGGCATAGAGAGACAAAGAAAAAAACATTCGAAAGAAGAGAAAATAAGAGAGAGACAGAAATTGCGCGAGAAAGATTCGCGAGTGGAGAATCGCAGAAGGAGCAATGACAGAACGAGATGGAGTGACTAAAAGGGGGTAGGGGGTGAATGCTTTCGAGTGGGATATATATCCCCCGAATTCCCCGTTTTCCCAGTTTCCGAGGTAGAGGGGGCGTAGAGACAGGGTGCCCATGGAAACGCGCAAGCGCCTTATAATCCGAACCTTCCAGCCCTTCGACGTCTTCCACCCCTTCTCGATGTTTCTCTCTTGCTCTGTATACCTATATATATCTCTATACAGGGTGTCTCTATCTCTCTATGTCATAAAATAAATAAAAAATCTCCAAAGAAATTTCTTTGTATGTATTATAATAAAATGTCCACGTCAGACTCACTTTGAAAGTTTATTAAGCATATTGCAATATACGAACGTATTATTTATTTCCAGTTTATAAACTTAATAATTGAAGCTTAGATGATTATGTAAACTGAAAATATCTTCCAATACATTTTTGTTAATTACTGCGAGCATTTTTTTCTTGTAAGACATCCAACGAGGTCGCAGACAATAATGTACGAATTACAATATATTGCCTTTAATTGTTAATTGCTCATCAACCAGTAAAATAATAGCTTCTATCACGAATAGCACACATCATCAACGACTTTTATAAGTACAAAGAGATTGAAACTTTACGCAAATGAAGAACTTCATTCGTATCAGTAGAATTAATATGTACGTAGTCAGACGCGCGCAGCTCCGCATTCAACCAGAGTAGTATCGTCCATATGTTTTATTTCTCTTGCGGAGAATTCTAACAATTACGTGCCTTATTAATTTTCCGAAAAATCCTGTTTTGTAATATCCAAAACTAACAATATAAACGCTAAGATATAATTGCACAATAAAGAAATATTCGTTTCAAGATGTCATACTGCATTCGCAGTTACTTCCAAGTAACATCCAAATTTTTTAAACATTTGTCAACATAAATTTACTATAAAAGTAATAAACGTATATAAAATTTGGTTACATTTGTATTTCGGTCATTTTATTTGATCATAGAAAATCGTGCTTCAATTCGCGTCGTTACTTTCGTCGCACCCTGTATATCCTCTATTCATATATACGCACCCCCATCCCTGCCACTCCACCCTTTCACCTTCCCCCGCTGTCCTTTCTCCGTCCATCTTCCTCGACGTCGTTCCCTTCGACCATAACATTCCCCATGGCCGTCTTTTCTCGGTAATACACACTAAACACCCCATAGGCCTAGGTACGAGGTTTACGGGGTTGCAAGCGGGTGGTTTTACCCTTCGGGCACGACATTGCTTCGGGTTTCACGGCGTTTCCTTTTGGGAAAAGGAACCCTCTTGGATATTCTGGAACCGATTGGATGACCTACATGACACTTAAATGCCACTTTAGATAACGCGGCATGGCTGCTCTTACGCGCTAATGGCGATACACGCCGATGGAATTGTTTTGTCGTGAATATTAATCGGGCGATCTCGAGAGCTGACGTTTTGAACGATCGCATTACGAAACTGTATTACGAAGGGGATAATTGGCCGAGATAGTGTAAAGGTTAGAATTAAGGTGAAAGTGAACGCGGAGCTACATTTGATTGTCGAGTAATTATCTATTATCAAACAGGACCAAGTGCCGAGTAATATTGGGTTGTCAGCGATATCGATTTGTGTGCAATGCTTTGCACAGATGTACATAAACACGTAGCAAAGTTTAACTCTAATTGCGATACGTTAAGGACGCACTTTAATGACCGATGAAAATTCAACTTAGAAACGAATTTACTGGAACTCCGATATCTTTTTGTCCTCGCGAATATGGTGCAGCATTACGGAGATTTTTTAAAAGTTACGTGGAAAGTGTTCTGGTTTTTTCGAATACCAAAAGCTCAGTGATACGGCACGATCGCCAATTAGTCGGGAATCGCTCGATTTACCGAAGAAGTCGGTCGCATACGCGCTGCAACTTTTTTCAGAGTACCTTTGACTGCTCGCCGGCGAGGAAGCGGTATCCGCTCGCGGCAATCGATTTATTATCGATCTTTTTTCCAGCCGATACCCGATCGAGAAACGTAACAGTATGGTTTTTGAATTACAACGAAAATAAAAATCAGGATTCGGAATTCATTTGCATCTTATTAACTCAATCCGAAGAAACACTTTCGATACCCAATAAGAATAAAAATATACATCGATCGTCGTAATTTGGAGTATATATTCTGATACTTGTTTAATTTCAGTTTTTTTGACGACGTACAACCAAATTACTGCTTTAACTCTTGTGCTTCCATTTCGTAGAAAAATAGTACCTCGAATGATAATTTGATGCTGCTGAATGATCAGTACGCAATATTCTATTAAAATATTTAATTAATATTTTTACATCTATATGCAATAATAAGTTATACGTAATATATAATAACTATAATGTAGATGTTAACTACCCACATCTTCCATTTTGTGTTACTATAATACACAATATCTCGTATATTATGACTTGTATATTATATTAATAATTTGCCAGAGTATCATTAACTGATTAGCTGACAAAGCAAAGAGATTGCAATAACGCCCTTATTTGTTCATGTTGATTATTTAATATATAAATGATGTCCTATAAAAGTGATAATATGATATTATAAGGAAAAAATGTAGCGTTTCTCGTACATACATATATAACATGCCGACGATGGGATAGTACGTTGACGTTATACGTTTATTCCAACGTATATTTGACGGGAGTTTACGTGTACGCATACGAGGCGTGCGTGAACAATGCCGAAGAATCTAGGTGGCACGGGGCACCATAGAACGTAAGCGAGATAGACCCATAAAAATGCTAATTTCCATCGACCGGTCGCGACGGGACGGAATGGGACGGAATGGGACGACGTCGGCACCGCTCGCTTGCATGCCATTAGCCCAGAGACCTCGCAAACCTAACTCTCCTCCCTGTTATGTCCATGGTTCCTCTTCCGGTTCCTATCTGATCTACCGATATTCTTTCCGATTCTCGTAAATTCGAAGCATCCATCGACCCGGTCGGTTCATCGACTATCTCGTGTTCTCGGCAGATTTTAAACACACGTAGAGGGTGTACTTAAAAGACGATCGCAGAATTTCCACGTACCTTGTACTCTCAGACACGTCCTGTTGTATCTTCTTCATCTTCGGCGCATCTGATCTGCAACACGGTGACATTGTTAGTATAAAATACAATGCAAAGTAGTGGTAATGCTTGTAATACAATATTAATATGTATCATTACTACACTAAACTTGAATATAATATGAATTATACATCATTGTACATGTTACACCCAATTTTTCTTCGTTCCCATAAACATCATGTACTTCCAAACCACCCTCCACGTACAAATTCAAAATCGCGCAATTGTTCCGCCATTTGGCTGACAAAGACGTAGAAGTTTTAGTTTTGGTAGAAGTTTCAGTGACTCGGTCTCGTTCTCGGAGGAAGCGGAACGAGGAGGAGGAGTAGCTTGGCTGTGACAGAAGCGAGACTAATCTCCGATACGCTCGTAGATCGGATCCATCAATCTAGATTATAATTAATTGATAGCGAGTCCACCCCCCTCCTGCGGTGGGTGGGAGGATGACAGGGTGGTAGAGGGTGTATTGCATTTGGGGGTATTAGGAAGGGGGTGAATAGGGGGTGCAGAGGGGTGACTGTCGGTCTGTCTGTTGTCGACTCTTTATCGCGCCCCCGGTGAGTCGTCTTATGCATCTTTCATGAGCCAACCATCCAAGGGGTCCACGTCGTCTGCCTCTCTTTCTCCCCGTCCCTCACCGTTCCTCTCCCTCTTACCGATCTTGCTATCTTTTCTTTCTCGCGCGCTACTCTCCTCACCCTGTCCTTCTTCACCGTACTTACTCTCTCTCCACGAGGATACCGTGGAAAATGTGTGGGTTACTCGCGTGTGCTTTACACATCGGGCTGACATCGTATTTATTCACTTGCACAGCCACGCGGCACGATAGACATTCCCATAAAACCAACATCCCTGCCCGCTTGCCCGCCTGCCCGTCTCTCAACCCTTTTCCTTCTTATTTCACCTATCGAGATCGTGTCGAGTCGCTTCTCGAACCTCTGCTACCTTTCACTTCTTTCTCTTCTTCCTCTTCTTATCTTCCTTTTTCCATCCACCGTCTCCAGACGAGTGCCAGTGAAAGTATTTCGAGATCCTCCCAGGCAAATTATATCCTTGTACTATTAGTTATATCCTACTAACGTTTACCGACCTGTTACGCTACTGATTTATTCACGATCGTATAAATGGAATATGGATCGAGGATGTACATAGAAATCATATGAACTAATATCTAGAAATGACATGAGAATTAAGTCAGAATAGTGTCGATGTACCATAATCTGCAGAGAATGCAGGAGTTAAGTGGAAGAAGGTTGAAGGCACAGACCGGAAGCGAATACTTTGGCGTGTTGTGGTGAAGGCAAATTGCTGTCATCGGTTGGTATCACCTGGCAACTCTATCTAGTCAGTACGGGCGAAACGGTCAATTATCTTATTACGGACGTGTGCCCAGTGTTGACAGTTTATATCGGCCTACCACGTGCTGCTGGATTGAATGGTCGTCGCGTTTCGATGGCAGTGCACCTCCTTTTCGCATTCCTCCAATTGTTACTCATTAAGAGAAACAAACCTGCCGGATACTCTAATTGTCGTAGTACTTTAAACTCCTTACTACCGAATTAACACTAGACCTATCAAAGGGGTTACAATGACTTGTTTACCATTTTTAGTTCAATTATTCGAATATACTACCCGGTGTATTGTTCGAGATTATATATATTTTTATTTTATATATATCACGCAAATAATTGAATCTATTGATTAACTTAAATCCTCCAGCCATAGTTTTTATATCAATCAATGTGTAAACATAACTGAATATATGTTCGATAGTTCCAGTGTTAAGTGAAAATATACAATAAACTAAGTAACTAATTATCGATAAGAAATACTGTATTTCTATTTAAACGTGGATAGCTTGAAACCAATTCACTTTACTCGTTCAACCGATGCATCTTTCTAATTGAATTCGATCTTAATTCTTCGATAAAGAATTCCAAAGTTGACGAAGAAAATCAAGTTCTATCGATCGTGAAAACGTTTGTTGGAAGTAAAGTAATTAATCTATCAATCACAGGGTGACAATTTGTACAATGTATAATCTGTTTGAATAGACTTAACACTGAAATATTCTTCAAGAAAATCAACACAAAATATTTCCTGTCCTCGTAACAACCTATTATTTAACATACCGTTTTCAATGCTTTAATTATGTCCCAACTTTTCATGGAATAGTAGATATAACCAGAGGTAAAGGCAGAGAACAAAAACATATCCAAGAATAGGGGTGCGCGTGGATGAGTTACCGGCTGGCAGATTCCACCGCAGTTTCAACCCCCGTATCCACCCCTTCCGTGGAAGTCTGGTAGGGGGAAGGAGAGGAAACTGTTTTCTGGAAAAGGAGAGGAGGGTTGTAGAAGAGGAAAGGACAGCGGACGTAGCGCATTACGCAAACGTATCACGCTATGTGGTCCAACGAAAACAAACACTGCCTCAGGCACCGACCCCTTACACCCCTAAACAGGCCATCCTCGGCTGCATAAGTAAATAGACGGCTACGAACGCTTGTTCCCTAGGTCGTTGCTCGATCTCCTTCCCCTCCCCTTCCCACCTCTTACTTCCACCCGTTTCCAACCTCCGTAGTCGACCTGTCAACCCCCGACCGAGATGCTCCTCCACTTTCTTTTCCAACGGTACCATCCAAATATCCTTCAATCAGAACGCCATTTCGTCGAATGAAATCGAACGGATGGTAGATCGGTTCTTATCCAGGAATCTGATTCTTCTGGTTGAATACTCCTCCTTATTCCTTGGATCAATGGGGGGTTGGGGTAGTTAACGATGACTGACGGTATTCGCTATTGGGGGTTGAAGGCGGTTTATTAGGAGGAGCGTGTCTGTCACCGTTCAAAGCGACTCCTCAAACCGGACGTAATTATTTCATATACAATATGATTTTTGAAATACATATATGATTTTGAATTCATTTTCAAAGTGGATTAAGTCCATTTTTCAAGAAAAATCAGGTGTATAAGTGTCAAGTGATTTAAGCCACTTTGGAAACAAGCAGCCCAAATATTTGCGAGTAGTTGATAATTATTCACAGCACTTGATCCAGTATTACAAATATTATCTAATTTAGTATTATATACGCGCATATTTGCTAGTAACGAATATAATCTTAACCTAGAATTATATAAACTTTCATAGAAAATAGGACAATACTGTCTGCTTATAATTAGAGTATTATATAAAATATCATTACTTATGATGTAATAAGATCACAATAAATAATGTTAAATTCATAATAAATACCCTTAACGAATAATAACATAGTAGTATATCGTCTTAAAAAAAAGAAAAAAGAATAAAGAGTCACCGAGACGAAAGAAAGGCACGTACCCGGCTAAGTAGAATAGGATGATTATGATAGAACGCTCCAAAGCAAGCTAGTTCCCGACACACATTACGATTACCGCAATTAAGAGAATTCCACGATTATGATAATACCGAAGAATCGTATGGTCATGTCGTTCCTAACCGGTATAATCATCTTGCTGTACCGGTATCTCGTAGACGTGCGTGAATTTCTTTATTTAGCAGATCCCATACTATCGGTTTACTCTGAAAAGAAATCTGCCGTCCGATGGCGTAGACAAGACGTACATTAGTAATCAGGGGACAACCTTCGAGGTATCCTCGCTACATTCAATAAGAAAACTCAACTCTCCATCTCTCCCTCTCACCCTTCCCGGTGGTCTCCAACGAGTGGGAATTTCCGCGATATACGAAAACAGGGAAAAGGGAGTAAAACACGAGGGGACGTAGACGTCGAACGTAAAAAGAAAGGACGACCGGGTGGTCTGTAGTTCTTTGGTTTTAGGCGTTGCTGGTGGTTGTTGTATTTCTTGGTACTCGTGGTTGGCTACGAAGGGGTGTAACGGGGGAAACAACATCAACCACAGTGAATTCGTGGAAGAATACGATAATTTGTAGGACGGAAAAGAGATACTCGGATACAATACGAGAGTGAATGGGAAGGGAAGATGGACGAAAGAAGATAGAAGTCCTTGTAGGGGTGTGACGGAGAAGACTCCATGAACGGTGACAAGAGAAGGAAAGATAAACATAGTTGATAGTATAAAAAAGAGATATTGTAATAAAAACAGGAGTAAACGAGAGAAAAGAAGTTTCGGAGGGAGGTGGAAAGTCGTGAACAACGAGAAGCAGAAGAAAGAAGAGCGTAACATGTAGAACGAAAAAGAGGAACTCTCGTAGAAAGGGGAGCAAAGGAAAAGAAAGAATGTTCGAGGAAAGGAGAGATCATCGTAGAGGGTTGAAGAGAAGAAGAAGGAAGGGTGGAGAAGAGCGGAGGGGTTGGTAACCGTGGCAAGCAACGTGTAGAGGGGTAGCTAGGAGAAAACGATCGATGCTCACCCTCCGAACCCTCCAAACCCTCCGAGCCCTGGTTTGAGCAACCCCCGAACAACCCCCGGTCGGTGTGCCGGCCGTCATGGCGGCGCATGCAAATCAGCATGGCGCCGAGACGCCCTCCGACGCCCTCCCTGGACGCTTCTCACAGTACACTATCGTCCAGAAGTCTCCGGACACTTGGCAAACACCGAATTGCCGTGTATTCTCGTTAACTTTTAATCCAGCAAATTATCTTTTATCAATTTTTAACGTTTTATCACCAACACCGTGGTATACGATACTTATCCGTTACAGATAACAAATGCAAATATTCTGTGGGTCCAAAAAGGCAATGGAATATTGTGACAGAAACGTGAAGCTGAAACTCGGCTTTGATTCATTTTGGGGAGCAAAGCTTTCTAATGGTTTATCTCGTGCAATTGCTCTTAAATTGTATAATAATTAAATATAAACATACATATATATATATATATAAATGTTATATAATACCTGAATATTCTACATAACATCAGAATCTGAGTATCTTAATGTAATATCGAAAACAGCTGCAATTAGTAGCTGCATAGATTGAAACGATAAACATGGAAAAGGTATCCACCAACCGTTAGAAGGTTTTTTCTGTGTCAGAATCATTGCAAGAGAGTGTACACGAACTACCCCGAAAAGTTCGTTTGTGTTCCACCGTATACGCGCACGTCTGTCTCGTAGGTGGACTGTTCCACTTGGTAGCAACACGTTCGCGTTAACGACGAAAGCGAACCATCGACCGAACCACCAGAAGACTAAATCTCTATAAAATATGTCCCTCAAATAGCAAATGGCAAATAGGTTACACGAGTTCCATCCAAGTTCCACTCAAATCAAACACAAACAATAGATGATGTCAAATATAATCGAGCTTTGCGAGTAGTATTCGAAACAAGTAGTATACTCGTTTCACTGCAGACATAGAAATCGGGCCGCAGCGGCAATGTTTTATTTATTCTGAATTATCCATTAATCGTGGCTTTGTTTAGCAAAATTCTTCCCTTTATTCCTTATTTATTATATTAGATTGAATTTTGGATAAAAAGTTGTATCCTTCGATGTTGTCCGCGTCGGATATTTTTAATGTTGCGCTGAATCCAATTTCATAAATGAAGTTCTTATACAGAAAAATTATGGTTTGAATTGAAGCATAAATTTTGATTTGATAAATTTGTTTCGGTAAAGGAAATATTATTATTTTAACAAGAATTTTCCAAACATTGAATATAAATGAATATAAATAACATGGTCTATGGTTAATCAAATAATTGTATATGTACTTAAGAACATCAAATAAGAAAGTAATAAATGAAAGTTTAGTGTATAAAGTAAACAAACATTTTTAGATGCACCTTCAATATTAACGTTCCAGAATGCAATTATTTTCATAAATTCTCCTAGTTCAAATTTATCGTAACAAAAAAAGTATATCCACTCCATTGAATCGAATTAACTTTAAACATAATTTTCGACATTATAAGAAGTGCAGTTTGATCTTAGTTGTTTTACAAGGAACCCAAAGAAATATTTCTACTTCAAATTTTATCGAATTTTGCTAAACGAAAGATAACAGCAGGATTGTCAAAGAAGCTTCAGAATATCGCATTTCCGAATGCCTTCCCCGAAGTCATCGACACTACGATTAGTTCACGAACGGATTCACCGGAACCTCGCGTCGATGATACTTCATTCTCTCTCTTCTCTCACTTTCTCTCTCCCTCTCCCGCCCCTCTTGCTTTCCCTCACTTTCTCTCTCACGGTGGCTGTTCGTGTTTCCAGAGAATCCTGTCTGATACAGGAACGCCACCGGAATTCCCGTCGCCATCACGGTACACGTTACCGTGATCGAAATGATACGACAAGATTATCATTGTCGATCCATCATTCCGTTGCACACTCTCCTGTTTTCTATAGTTTTGTACTCTCGGTTTATCCACGAATCGATAGCTCGAAAACATTCAATGCGCAACTTCCATTTTTAACGTTAATGCGAGTAAAAAAAAAGACGATTGTCGAAACAGGAAACGTGTGTCAATTGACGATTCTGAGAAGTGCAAAGTCAATATAATTAAAAGCGTCCTCTACTCAGAAACATAAAAATGTTCCGTGCTTTTCACAGAAAAATGAACAAGACAGTTTTACGGAATCTTTTAGATGACTGAAAACTCTGTTCGTTAATACGATATAGATTTAAATGGCGACACGATGGACCTAATTTTTGTACATTTAAATCCATATCGCATCATTGGCATGCAATAAGTAAAACATTAAAAATACTCGTAACTGCATAAATATAACTCTCCTATTTCCAGTAAACCGTATAATAATAAATACGACAATAATACAAAAATAATATTATTTATTTGCGACCGGATAACGCAACACAGCGATAGCTTTTGTAGCGTGTGAACGCAACCTTTTTAATATAAATAGATGACTCGATGCAAACCAAAAATGAATATTATTTACATTTATTTTTCTATGAATAACAATTTCAAGCATGCTAGTGCGGAAAAGCGGTGCGAATTGTTGGTTTATTGGCAAAACGTGTCTTTACGGAGGAAGGGGTTAATGGATGGTTCAAGGAAAAGTTGGGATGTCATTCGCAGAGGGGTGAAGCGGGGAAGAGAGAGAGATCGTGTGTGTCACGTTACAAGGAAAAAGAAAATGTTCTCTGGTTGCGTAGGATCGTTCGATTTTTTGCTTCCGCTAATCCGTCCTTGAATACTTAATGCCGTCCATATTGCTACGTACGAGTTGCTAGTCGATCTATTTCGCAATCCACGCTCGCATAGTTTCCGTCCAATTAGTCGATCTCTTGAAATCAGGCCGATCACCTGTGTCCGAGATAATATATAATCGCTGGAACGCAAAGTGACATTTATTTTCATAAATTTTCCCGGTCGAAACTTCTCACGATGAAAAGAGTGCGTCCACTTTCAAAATCGAGAGTAAACGACTCGATTAAGTCGAGTACATTTAAAAAATACTTATCGACTAATAAAAATCCACTGTTTCTGAAAATAATCATATGTCATTTTGAAAGACTTCTTCTTGGAATAAATATATTATTATGTAAGATTTCAACGGAATTAAAAAAGCAATGGGATTACGAAGTCACTTAACGCTAGAACTACCGAAACCGTCAAAATGACGGGTCCCCGGTTTTTAATAAAAACGTATAAATTCATAACGTTTCGCTTCCCGAGGATTTTTTCGGCTCACGTTGCATAATGGATGTAATTGAATCGATTCATTTATTTTTGCCATCTATTCTTATTTTTAAGGACGAATACTTAAATCTACGAATATAACTGAATATATCTCTATTAGTGTTAATAGAGGAATTTATATATCATATTATTATTACATGTATATTATATAACTACAAAAATGATATATTTTCTATTACTTTAAGCTTTCTTCTTTATGTACCAAAAGCGTTTCAGTTTGGAAGACAAGTAGTTTATTATTATTATAGATAATTATTATTACAGATATAATATCGTCATAACACTTAGAAGTAGATTATAGTATAACGAATATTCGGGTAGATAATAATAAATCTGGTTAATGAAGTAGCCATGCGATCTTCAAGTATGGCGCGTGCGTAAAGAACTATTATTATCGTAACGATTCCGACGATATAATTTCGAGGGAATAAATAAAGGAGTCACGCTCAATGCCGTAGATCCCCGGCAGGCTAGTTTCCTCCGATGTTTCTAGCCAATTAAAAACCACGTGGTTTTTATGCGATTTTACGGTGATGCATTTACATTAATATTAATACCTAACTGTTCGCGCTCCTGCAATTATTTTTACAACCGGTGAATTTATAATGCTACGCGACGAATCTGACGTTACTGCAAAATCATGAATGGATTTATAAATTTTCATGCTCTCGTCATTGTTTATTCATTGTTTTAAAATAGTACGAACAATTTGTAGCCATTTCCAAGACTTCCATTGAAAATTATTTTGGATCACTTAAACATTTCTACGAGTCGTAAGGTCAATATTTCTATTTCTCTTTTAAAATTCGTGTGTATGTAAATATATAATCTACATATAATATAAATATGTAATAAATCGTTTTGTATAATTATAATTATGTAAGTTACATGTATAAATTGTACTTAATTAATTTCTATACTATTCTTCTCTTAAATTCTATTATTACTATATTATTTTCCATAAAAGTGGTATAGATGCTATTGATGCATATATAAACAAATATGTGCAGCTTAATAACGATTCATAACCCATGTCGGAGGAGAAGAAAAACAATACAAACCCAATCCAAGCCGTAAAATACAAATTTACACAATTACGAGGATTAAGTCGAGAAAAAAGAGAATTAAAAAGAGGTAAAAAGAGAATTAAGGCACGTGCAAGCGAAGCATACGGCAACCAACATTTCCGGGAGGTCAAAATAAATCGAGACTCATCGGATGATCCGCGGTTAAAGTTCAAGTGTTAAAAGAGGAAGAAGACAAAAACCGGAAACGATTGTTCGCGAGGGTTAAAAAGTCGGCACGTGGCGATCGCTTGCATCAATAATTATTGACCACCACTTCCGTGTCAGTGAAGTGGCTTGATTGCAGAGTTTTAAATTTAATTTGTAATAAGTTCACGGCACAAAATCATTTAATAATATTTCATTATTCCGAGATACTTAATAATTATACGCGGTTAAATTGATTAAAAATAATATTATTATTAGCTTGTAATTAAATGACCGAATATCGAAATTTTTGTAAAGAACGAACACATACAATATACTTTTCCGTGAATCTAGCTTTCCATCGACTCAAAGATGATTAAAATGTTTAAAAAAATTAAATCAACGTACAATGATAACAAAATCCCGGAAGCTAGACTTTAAGAAATTTTAATAAAATCAACGTAACTAAAATAATAATTCAAGTAAAGATGTTTAATTAAATTAATTTAATTATATAATACGAACGTCTTCGAAGATTAAAATTTATCCAAGTTCAGAATAATTAAATCTATTGGTACATTATTAGTGTATAAATAAGTAGTTGTTAATAATATTTAAGGCAATAATATTTTATATTTATTTATTTTTTCTGTAAATATTCATGCGGAAAGAAAGTGCTAAGTATGTGGTGTCTGTTAAAAATCGCTGCTCTACGAATACTTTTTATACTCACTGTATATAGTAAGCGATTGTATTCCGAAAATACGTAGATGAAGTAGGAATTAGTGCGAAAGGAAAGTGTTGGCGGATGCCAGGGGCATCGGCACTTAACCTCGTGCGCCAGGATCAGCTGACTAGCAAAACTGACCTAATTATTATGCATTTATTCGCGCGTATTCAAATGCACCGTGCCGTTCTCTCTCCCTCCAGATGGCTACCGTGCGCTCCCACGGATACTTAACACGCACGTCCAACAGGCCCCGTTAATATTTCAATCAAAACTACCTCCGATCCATTAATTCTTTTTTTCAAGATCCTTTTATATCCTTGCATAATTATTTCCAAAATAAACACACAAGAACACCCAATTAATCGAATACAATAATCGATGTAATCATCTTTTGGCAGATAACATACATAAGATTGAAAAGTATTAACACTAGAACTCAATATCTCGGGATATTTTAATAATTATTTATTTACGAAACGTTTCTAAACTAATGAAACACAGGTCGTTTAATTGCGAGCATATTCTTCGCAAGTATCGATTTAAATCTTCTTTTCTGCAGACATGTTGCATGGTACGTTAACTAATAGATGGAAAGGTTATCGGAGAGGAGTTCAATTATTTTGGATTTGAATGGAAAAACGGGGGCAGAGAGGGTTCCGATTAGCTCGTTGAAGTTATTATCGTGGAAACGAGGGGATAAACGAAAAGCAGTATTCGTCGTTTATTAGTATCCGGGACACGGTTGATGCGAGCAGAAAAGAGTGAGAGATGAAGAGCATGAGAGAGTGGAGAGAGGAGAGGAGAGAAAAAAACATGCGAGGGTAGTAGTCGATTGGGAACATAAAATGTCGAGGGTGAGGATTGACGAGAGTGACACGGATGGATTTTTATTTCGGTTTAATTATCGTAACGGCAGGTAATCGCTCGCCTCCTGTCATTTCACATTCCTCACTCGTCCTCTTCGTGTTCTCTTGTCCGGATGATAGTCCGTCCAGATTTTACCAACAAAGATAAAGTTGCTATCTTTGGCACTTTGTTTAGAATTATTCTTACTTATCACCTTATTATTATCAATTATTATCTCATTATCTTGTCCACATTTACGCTATAATATCGTGGAGAATTTATGTTGTAATTTTATCAAATGAATATCAAAGTGAGTATGAAAATATTAATAGATATTGAATAACAAAATTGCGAAATGTCATCCCACGAAGCTAATAGTATTTTCGAATGTCACAGGTAAATAGTCTTCATATTCTAATTCCGCCATTTAATATCTTTTTTAATAGTAGCTTTAATTCAAATTTTTGATAAAATTGTGGAACGTTTGATGTGTCGTTTATGAACTTATGTGAAATTTTATACTGAATGAAATATGAAATATTAAATGATATTTTATATGAATGAACTGTCTTCAAGAAGGGTTGACCGTCTAGAATTTTGAAGATAGTCGAATCTGGTTTGAGCCTCGCATGGTGCGCTCCTCTTTGAGTGTCCTCCGCGTACGCGCACGTCTCATACGAGCCACGGACTATTACGGTATTATATTTACGACACGATCTTTCTGCCTCTCTTGAATTACAATTGCAAAAACCTGAGACAAGAGAACTGCTCCGTGAACAAAGAAGATTCCATTCGATTGACTGCTTAGCACTCTTTCATTTTAATATTCTTCTCCTCTCGTTTTCTTTCATCTTCCGTCATGGGTCTTCCCCGATATCACTTGGAAACATTACTCTTGTCTTCTTCCTGATCACGGGACAATGTGAACCTTACATGCTACGATGAAGCAGTATTATAAATACAGTACAATTAAGCCAGTTTAGGGAGAATGTTAACATTTAATGATGTAAGACGTGTATCATGAAATGCTTCCCTTGTCCCAGATCAAAAATGTTGTTCGTCAATCGTGAAGATCTAGAGAACCGTCTGATTGTCCAGGGCGGAAGTTAAGAACCGGCGAAGGAGTCGTAAAGAGAAAGATAGAAAGCGGACTAGCAGATGCAGAAAGCAGAGTTTGAGTTGAATTTGAGTGGTGTCTCGTGAGGCAAGGCACGTAGCCACGGGTTGCGCAGCCCGCATAGCAAACGCCTCGACTCGGTCTCTCCGGGCACCCGACACACCCGACCAGCCTCCAGGCTTGCGTGCTTTTATGCAGACACTGACCTTCGTCCCGCCATTCCTTCCACCCCCGGCCACCCCCGGCCACCCTCCTTTTACCTTCTCCTACCCCTCTCCGCCACCACCAACTTGTTTCCCACCACGCGGTTCCAGTTAACGGGGAAAGTTTCAAATTCGGGTGCAAGGCCACCGGAAACCGAGTTTATCCTCCTGCCTTCCACTTCTATGTATCACTATCTAAGAACTTGACTCTTTTGAACCTGGACTTTCTAATCGTTTTATGTTATTTAATCAGGTAGAGTGGAAATATGAACATATGTATATATTTATAATGCACATGGAACATCGTACCCGTAAATTGTTTATAAGTCGTGCGATATACGTGTTTCGTTGTCCAACTTGGAAAGAGACATCCACAGATGTCGGAGTACGCAAAGGCATTGACGGCCCGCGCGGTTCGCGTCCGCGAAAGAATAGAGGGTGAAAGAGGGGTTGTAGGAGTGGGAGAGGTAAGTCGAAAGGAAGTACGGAGTTTGTCGGGTCCTAAAGCCGCGGTAGCATTGGAGGCATTAGCACACAATCGAACGGACGAGTCCGAATGCGAATGCCCGTCTGTGGGCCGGTGGTTGGAGGTCAGAGGTCAGACCGGGAACTCGGTCTCCATTGTGTCGGCGATCGTTCTCAGGTCCTCCTGACCACCGAAACCTTCCTCACCCTCCGCCTAGCCGCGATCGAGTCCGCACCCATTGTTTCTTCGCTTCCACGCTTACGAATCAGTTTAGCAATACCATTCGGTCAACGGGTGTATTTATTATTATTTCATGCCGACCAACGGAGTCGCTGGAAAGAGCCGCCTACAAGGACTCCCGCATCCTGATCGGCTGCTGGAATTCTTCCTCCAGGTTCATCTGGTACGCCGAGATGTTACTTTTTCTGATAGCGATTGAAAATTAACAAGTTTATCTCACAGAACATTTTCTCCGTGGTGCAGTTAATAAGAACTCTTTTTCTGCTCATTCTGATCACATTCCACGGAACAATGTTTTAACATTTGAAAGACAGAAGGTTTGGTATGATATGAGGATTTTAATAATCGGTATTGTGAGGTATCGACTCGTTTTTTGGTGGAACAAAATGAAAATGACCATACCAGGGCATGCATTAACGAGGTCGATGATACCCAATACTCGGGTGTGTCTGGCATTATTGCTGCGAAAGGGCAGTCGAATGTCGGGAGACGGGAGGCCGGAGACCCGGAGACGGGCCCCCCGAGTCACGAGACAAGAAGCGGAATACCGCGAAACGATCGTTTCGTCTCTTTGTCCCCGATCCTCCTCCGATTGGTAGCCTCGCGAAGAGAAAGAGAGTCGTGACGTGAGAAAAGAAAACGAACGGGATCCAAGCAACGATTCATGGGATCTGCCTCGACAAAAAGATAGCCCAGACTTCGAATAAGATCGGCAGCGCGTGCGAATGCTTTCTTATCGGTGCCGTTTTTAACGTCTTTTCGATCCTCTTAATTTCTTGGGGATTCTTTTGTCTATGACAATTAAAAATCACGAATTTATCAGTGTAACGTGCACAGCCTGATGCCGAGTTTTAAAAGCTCTGTTCAAGGAAAGTTAATAAAATAAGCTTGATAGAAGTGGATTTCTATTCCTCTGAATTTGTCCTCCATGCTTCTAATTTTCTTTGAACGCTGCTACTTCTTCAAAAACATTTTTAATATTTCCCTTTTATGGATGCTCTCCGTTGACATATGTTGGTCAAATTTGGAAGATTTATGTAATTTATTTTATCCATATTTGATTGCAGAGGATCATTTACGAATAATAGTGCAAATTTAAGTATAACGTAAAAAAGTATTCTATGATTGGTGGTTTATTGGGTTAGCAGAGTCTATCGAGTAAGATCGATGCTTACCCGGAGGAGTAACACGAGGTACAAACGATCGGTCTGGTATAACGCGATTGTCCTCGCTCGAGCGGAATCGATGGGCGGTTTGCGGTGGGTGTCGACCACCCTCGAATTCAGTAACTTTTTTCCCGGCATTAATTGGACCCGCTATAAAACGTAAAGGTTTCGCATGGGGCCCCACACACACGTTCGGCTTCTCGAATGTACACGCACTCTCGGCTCGATTCCGGACCGCCCTGCACGCCCGCACGAATCGACAGCCAAACCAAATAAACTCCGATGCCGCTTTGTCGGCCAAAAAACTCGTCTCCTGCCGGCGTTGCAGCGAGATGCATCGATCGTCCACGTCGAACATTCGCCATCGAACTCCCCCTCCCCGTGCCCCTCGCTTTCGGTCCACGATTCCGTTTCGAACGGTGCACCATCCGAAACTGACATCGCTGCCGATTCCAAACTGACACGCGTATCCCCCTTTCACTTCTGGTCCTTGAGATCGAATTCTAAAATGCCGATATTTTCTGAGAATCAATCTAAACTTCGTTAGTTATCATCGTCTAACACTGTTTCGTATCATTATAGGTGGGATACAATAATGTTCGGTTCGAGAATTGGTGAAACTCGAAAAATCGAGGAGCACGGAGTACTTAAGCTTCTTTACGAGAACCGTTAGGTTTGGACCACAAATACGATCCTTTATCGTGTAGGTATTACGTAATAGATCCGTGTTAGGAAATTTAACACTTACGTTTCCCATTTCGTGGATAGGGGTTTACTGCGATGTTCTTGTTACGACTCTAATTCCGATCTGTCCCTTTACTGTCTCGTCGGGGACCTTGGTATTAGTTATCGAAGGATATTATAGGAGGGACCTTAGGGTATAAACGATGGGGATCGAGAACTCGAGAGCTGGGAGTATCAAAACAAAGTAATAAAACGGTCCGATCAGTCAAACTGCTTGGTACAGATTTAAATAAATAAAAGGCGCGTAAACATATAATAGAAGCATCGAAGATCAGAGAATCAAACGAACGTTACGTCGCAGGGCTCGGTGGGAAGGATATTAAAGCGAGCAGATATTACGAGGTAAAAATCCTTTTGAAATAAATCGCGAGAGGGGAGAAAGATGGGAGGAGGCGTCGACGTTTATCCATTGTCGATATCTCGGGACGTTCCGCCGAAGCGGAAATCTTGGTAATCGCAGGGGCCGGGGGGTGAGTGGTCGAAAGCAAGGAGAGAGCAAGCCGCGTCGCCGTGGCGGCTGTCTAAACACACTTTAAAGATTTGAAAACGTAATGGCGTCGGGCTTTGACCAGATTTGCATGTCACGGCTGCGCATCATATATCTGGATTTAGTCTCCTGCTCCATCTCTCTCTTTCTCTCTTTTCCTCTCTTCTTCTCTTTCTCTGTCACCCTTACTCTCGTCACTGTTCCCTTCCTTGGTTTCCGCGGGAGATCCTCGCGTTCGGGATCATTGGAAGATCCCGACGACGCGGGAGATAAAGGGAGGGAACGCGGTGCCAGAAGACAAAAGTGGAAGGAGCGAAGAGAGACTGCCGAGATACGTGGGACATTAACACCGACGGATTATCCAATGAACCTGAACGTGATTTACGGCCACTCTAACAACGAGAAGGGATCCTGCGAATCGCGCCTTGACAACGCGCGATTACGCGATGCATGCTTCTTTCTCGTAAACCGATCGTCGAGCGAAACCATTTTCGCTTCTAAGCTTCGTCATGCTCCGCCGCATAGTTGCATTGCTTTTACTGTCTTGTTATGCCGCGATTTGCATACGCTAGATAGTCCTGTGGTAATGTTTCGTGTGAGCCAGCGGTTAACTCCGATGTCGAACACGAGGTACGACTCTAAATATAACAAATTTGAAGCCTGGTAACCTCGTAATGGATCTACGCGATTGACAGTGCATATCATTTCGAATAAAATTTTAAAATTTAATAGCGACATAAAACAATGTAAAGATCAAAAGTATGTTTAGGGGTAGAAAGTCGAACGACACTGTGAGGTGTAGTTTGCAATTTACACTTTTGGGATAGAAAATTCTCCATCTTTCTATGAGAATAAACCAAATGTAAGTATCTTAGGATTGAGGGAGATCAGGTATACTGAGAATAGTTGTAAGGTTTGTGGATAGAAAATGGTGGTTACCATGAGGAGGCAGTGAGTATGCAGTGAGGCAGCGATGCAAGCGATGCAAGCGAGCACGCACGCGTCCACGTGCATAATGGGGGTGTATAATACGCGCGCGTGGAAGACAATGGGCGCATTGTGCAGGTAGATACGTATACGTAGATATAGCAGGGCCCGTAGAGGCCGAGCGTCGTTTGCCCATATTGACAGACTAATGATCGCACCGAACAAAGCCCGGACCGTCACGTGGTCACGTGGTCGTGTGATGGACCGTTTCCGGACCACGGTTGCATTCAACCCCGTCCGACCGCCCGACCATCCGACCATCCGACCGTTCGTCCGACGGTCGGACGACACGCATCAATCAGAGAGACCTGCTCGACGATTGAGCACTACCTTCCCCTGGAATACCCATGCACTCTATCAAAAAATGCATTTTTTATTTATAGCAGAATGCTCGATAAACAGAATATAATTCGCGAAGATGTCTAAAAAGATGTCTCTAATTGGTGGTATGAATTATTTCTTTTTTCAAGACGTCCATAACTTGTTTCATTGCTCCTCCAAGTGGCGGAGTGCAGCTTAAAATTATTCTTCAAGTATCTACATTAATGTACTTTATTGTGAATATTCCTGAAGCGGTGTAAAAAGTTAAGCTTTCGTTACTACTTTGCAGGAATTATATCATCATAAAACGGAAGCATAATCAGAAGCGTCGTTGGGTGACTTATTCCCGGAGGGTAGAGGGTAGGAGTGAAATACAGGTTCCACGAGGAATCGAAGGATTCCCGGGAAGCAATTCGTATTAATTAAGTCCTGCTTGTCCTCGAAGTGTTTTACGGAAATATTAGGTACAGCCTTTTCGACGGTGGGTCGAATGGTATCGCGCATTCCGTTAACAGGCCACTCATTATTTATGCATTTAAAACGGCTGTCCCTAGCCCTCGTTCAACCCTTCCATCTCCCCTATGTTGGGAGATCGAAAATAGTTATGGAGGAGCCACCCTTGTTCGACCAGTCGAAAGGGGTGCTGCGGAAAGACTTGCCGACGCCGTCGTTTTTAAATGTCACTTAACGTGTCGTTAAGACCCGCTTCGATGGCTAATATATCCTGTCTAGAATACAAAGTCAATCGTTCGGAAAATACAAACAGTTGTACGATCCTATTGTCGCATATGCTCGTTATTAAACCATTGATCGGTGTAAATGTAATACTGAATCATGTAGACGCATCGTAGTTTAGGTCAACAATGTAACTGCGTGATGAATTAATCGAAGAAATTAGGACATTTGCATCAGCAAAATCAGCACAGTTTGAATAAAAATTGTCAAGTTCATTTAATGCTACTGATTTGTAACTAGTATAACTAAGCAGATCGGTAAAGTAAACGTCTCGCTAAAGAGGGGTGTATCGAAAAGAGAAAAATCGGTATACCAAATTGGGAGATAATTTCTCGGTAGCAACTCGTAGTGGATGTAATTTCTACGTGTTCGGTAGAACGATCAGGTGGCATTTGGCGGTTTGGTGGGTCGTTTAGGTAGACACGGAGACTGAGTCGGTTGTCGGGAACCTCATTGCGGCGACGAACACGGCGTTGTGGCTCCCTCGAGCTCACTGGGTCCCTCTTTTCCTCCCTCATTCCCTCCCACGCTTACTCTCTCTCTCTCTCTCTCTCTCTCTCTCTCTCTCTCTCTCTCTCTCTCTCTCTCTCTCTCTCTCTCTCTCTCTCTCTCTCTCTCTCTCTCTCCTTCCCTTAATCACCATAGTTACTGACTATTTCGCTTCCTCCGGTGAAACGTTTCTCCTCCCTCGTATATCTGTTACACGAGTGAGAGATAGCGCCAAGAGAGCGAAGAGGTTTCGAGGTGTACATACGTATAGACCAAGAGGAGACTCGAGAAAGAGGAGGTGGTGGAGGAGAAGGAGGAGGGAAAGGAGAGTGGAAGCCGCTAATGAGGCCGTGTGTAATTAGGGAGCTCTCGCGGCCTAATGAAGCGCTTACCTACCTTAGCTACCAGCAACCCCCTTCGACTCCCCACCAAAGTACACCTCCTACACATCTTAACACTGACGTGGAACACTCACGAATGGCCGAGGCCACGAAGAACACCATGCCCCGGCCACGAAGTTACGGTTCTTCTTTCTCACCGTGAACCAAAGACTACGAACCCAGAAGACGGCGACGACGACGACGAGGGCGATCAATTCTCCTTCGCTTCTCACCACCTTCCAACCCGATGATCACGCTTTATGCTCGAATACGAGGGAACGCGAGGGACGAGCGGGAAAGGAGACGAGGTTGCCTTTGGCACCCATCGCCACGACGATCCGGGAGAGGAGATACACCTTCGAGCAACATCTTCGACGGGCCATTACAGGATTAAGCCTTCAGGGATGTATGTATTGGTGATTTCGTTTCTAACTAGTCATAGAAACTAAGCCAGAAGTAATTCACAGAATCATAGTCAATTAGGGATGATATACATTCTGCAGTAATTTGTATCGTCAGAGCATGGAAAGTGAAAGTGAATATGTATAATGATGTTAGATAGTTCAAGTCACAACTTGAACGGGTCTGCAATCGACTTATCACTGGTTTCAAAATCGGTATTTAAGGCAGATGATTTTGTCCTGGGTAGAGAATTTGGTTCGGTTCAATTTAGCGATGGTATCGATACAGAAGGGTTCCGAGGGACCACCGCGATGAATAGCCACGAAGAAACACTCCATTAAGAGAGCTTTTAAGGCTACCAATATTGGTCATCGAAGGTGGACGATGCGTCCCTGGTCGTCCATGGGGGGCTAAGCGTGGGCCTCTTATCTCTCAATTCACTCACCATGAGTAAGCGAGCGAGCTACCTTCTCCTTCTCCTCCTCTTCTTCTTCTCTTTCTTCAGGCTCCGAAGAAGAAAGTAAGAAGAGAAAGAAAGAAGACAAACGCAGGGTTGAGAAGACACGGCTACCGGAATCACGACTTAGCCTTCTCCGGTCTTCAACGATCGACCCGTTATCTCTCCGGCCATTTGCATATTAAACTAACTCACAACGCGAGACATATTTCAGCATCTCGACTCCTAAGATGAAGAGAAAAGGAGTCGTGTAGATGAGACTGAGTTCTCTCGGAGAACGAAGAAGAAACGAGGAGCGAAAGTAAAATAGGCGCCGTGTAACCAAAGGCCAAATCTTCCTCGACAGCCTTCCTTTTGCGTGTACTGAGAAGGTTCTTTAACGGCCAACTTGTTTCCAATATGCATTGATAAACCTGTCCACGCCATGGACCGCCACGGCGCCCTTCCGTCTTCTTCTTCTTCTTCTTCTTCTTCTTCCTCCTCCTCTTGATTACTGACCGGATTACTTCTTCCTTCGGGCAACTCATGGATCATCGATTCCTTCGAGCTAAATCCGCGGATAAATTGCAACCGCTTCTGCAATTTTCTTATCCTCTCGACGATCCTACGACGTAGATATATTTCAGTGCGAAGGAGATCACGATGGATGTGAAAGACCTTGCGAAATCGAAAAGCATCTTCGTATATCTTTCTTTTAATCTCTGAATGAAATACCAACATTTATATATCGTCTCTGGTGGCTATTACGAAACACGAAAATTCATGATTCTATACGACGACTGTTTTTCAGTTTAAACAGCAAAAGAATGCCAAAACGAGAAACTCGGGTGACAGTGGAACGATAACCGATGCGCAAAAGTGGTCGGAAGAACCATTATCCTAAGTTACGAACTGGCGTGGCCATGCGAAACTTGGCTGCTTCTTTTCTCGCATCCACGCAAATGTTCCTCTTCGTTCCTCCGCTACTACGATCTCCCTCAAGAATAAGTAACTGCAGTTAACCCCCGGTTCACCCTTCTCACCTCCTGGTTTTCGACAGATACCCGAAAACTACCCGCTTGGCTCGCGGTCCCTGCCTTCAAATATACTTTACCGCAACTCGGACCTTCGCCGGCATTACGCATTCCTATAAAACCGATCTTGCTCGTTTATTGAATCTTTATTGCGTGCACGCAGACGCCGCTCCATAATTTACGATATAGCCGAGGCTAATGGTACCCCATGCATCAACAGTCCTAGAATTTACTTGGGGATCTTCTTACGCACTGGGTTCTTCACTCGATCCGATCTTGAGTTATCACGGTCTTGCTATAATATAACAGTGATCAGTAAAATTTGGAAAAATATATTATAATTTATAAAGTTATCTTCACATTATTACGAAGGTAAAGAAAAGTATCTAATCTCTATAAATTAGTATCGACATTAGTTGATGACGCGACAAATACTTTATTACATAAAAGTGATGTTATTTGAACTTCTTCCCTATTATTCATAATGAAACAATTGTGTTTAATGTTTCACGGTAAAGTTTATCAATGTGATCACCGGTGCTCCAAATTGCGGGTCTGCCATGTAGATAAGCGAGCGTTCCGGTAATCGCGAGATACGTCTTCTTCTTGTTAACGTCGAAGCCGTTAATGTCGAGTTGGAATTTCTTGATGTTTATTGGGGCGTTCCGTGGCGATAATTAACCGGGAGGCTTCTTTATTCGGTGTACCGGGTAACCGGGTGGATTCGGGGAAAGAGGAAACCGGGCACCACACCCCGACAACATCTTAATTCGCGATAAAGGGTATTAGGCCTGGAAAGGGACACCCAGTCGACGATGCCGCCGGCCCTGGAACTGGAACTGGAACTCGGACCTCGGACCTCGGACCTCGGACCTCGATGGCCCTTGGACACGCAGGTCCTCTCCTCTCCTGCCACCCCTTTCCTTCCACGTATCCACGGACCAAGCTGAAGATTAGCATCGCTATTCGGTTACACGCGAAACGGACACCCGGGCCCATCGCTACCGTGCATTTCTCTCCTCGTTTCTTGCCTTTGCCACCAACAACTCACGATCTACTTCGAAGTACGATTATTCCGGGGAATTGCAACGTCACCTTACTTCTACTTCTTCTTGTGATACCAGTCCATCGATTCCATCTGTGTTAGTTGAGCGAAGAAGACTACTTTGTTTACATCGAAAGAGGGCTATCAGCTGTTTCTGACAAATCGTTGTTATAAAGGTGAAATCCATTAACTAACATTCTTATACAAAAATCACGGCTTTCCCAAAAGATGGGTAACAAAATGTTACAGCAATGAATACGAAAATTGGAGTTAATGAATTTTACCTGTTTAACAACGAAATGTAGACTGGGATGATAGATTTATATTATATCATATGATATTACATTGTTATACAGAATAGTATCTACTTCTATTAATAAACGGAGTAAAGTAAACTTTCCAAGGTATTATGTTTTATAACCATGCAAATATTTCTGCATTAAAATTGCTAGCATAATTATCAATTTCCCGATTGTTTGCCAAAACTGTCGATGACGAATGAAAATGAATATAGCGTATATTAAAATAGGGTTCAAGGTACGGCGGAATTCTGATAACGGAAACTGCACGCGGATGAAAGACGACATTCGTGTAGAGAGAAGTTAAAGGTGAGAGCAGGTAAGATCGAGCGTGCCAGGTATAAGCTCCTAAGTATACACTGAAAGGGAAAGAGTATTAATGACGCAGGAGCGTTAACTCCGCGGCACGTGTTCACAATATTATTTATTATTTATGCTAAGTTATGCGGAGCCAGTCCATGGATACCATAGGCTGGCCAGCGGCCACGGTCTGCCGTACGTCTGTCGGCCTCCCGTCATCGCTCCGCATATTTATATCAATTACGTGTCGTTCCCGTGGCTCGGATTATTATGTAAATCGCCATTCTGTCGCATTCGATGTCAATCGATTCGTACCGCATCCTCACAAAAATTCCATTACTTGGCTACCGTTTTCGGTGTTCTCCGCTATCGTCGATCTTACTCTTTGGATGACCGTAACGAAGTCTCTCTTTCCAAAAGAATAACTTAATACTGTTTCATGGAAGCTTATCATTCCATATCCTTTGTTAGAATTATTCCAGAGTACATGATATGGTCTAATCTCACGTTAGAGATTTATGAAAATTAATCGCTACTTGCTAGCGTGAAATATGCATGTGGAATATAAATTTTGGTGAGCGAAGAGGAAAAGTCCTCGAGTAGCTAGAGATTGTGATAACGAAATATTTTGATATACTTTTGATGTAAGCATTTTCCGAAGAATATTGCGGAACTCTAGAACCGATGGTGAGATTAATCAAAATCAGTCATCTACATTAGGTGTGACTAGTAAAGGGAGTAGCAACGGTGAGAGAGATGAGGGATGGAGGAAGAGAGAAGATGATCGTCTTAGGAGCGCATCGGCATCTGTTCGCGAAGGAATTACGAGGTAACTTTGTCTCTGAAGATAGGAGGACGGTTCCTCTGGTGCTGAGTGCTGAACCAGGAAGGTAGTATGAGGTGATGGTGGATGGAAACGGCGGTATAGTACAAGGTAAAGGATGGATGTTAAAGGACGGCGTGAGAGGAGCAGAGGCGAGAGCACGGGAGTGTGCATGATGGGTGAGGCTCCTCGGAGGCTTGAGTTTCCATTGGGGTTGGTTCTTGCGATATAAGCTCCCGCAGCCACAGAACCACGAACCAACCTCCACCGATTCCTCCGAAAGGCCCTCCAACTCCTCTCTATTCAACCTTCGTCTCTCTACCTCCCTCGCTCCCTCTCTCTCTCCCTCTGTCTCTCCGAAACCCTGAAACCCCGGCATCTCGCCTGTAGCACGCAGTTCGGCCGCAGACCCCTACGAGACATACAGCATACCCACTATCAGCCGCAGATAGCGCTGCTTCGGCTGGTCTCTCGCTCTCTCTGCTTAGGGGGTGTCGCGAATCTCATACATATTCAGTGGATGCATCACCCTCTACCCGACTAGAAACCAACCCCCTAACCCTCCCTTACTCTCCTCATGAACTCTGCCCACCTACCCACTGGTCATCTATTGACCAGTCATCCCCCAGGAGCATCCTCTGCCTCCTAGCGAACCAAACTTTTCACGTGCCGCTAGCTAAACTCGAATTACAGAGCAGTTTTCCAGAGACCGATTGATGTTTAGGCGTTTTATCGAAACCGAAAAGCACAGCCGCCGCGCCGCTTTTTGTTCCCCGGCTCTATGGGCTTCCGAAACTTCATATCGCTTTGCTGTCGCTCCCGACACTCTCCACCTCCACCACCTCTATGTTTTTTTTTGTTTTTTTTCAGTAGTCGGGGACGCGATATTCCAGAGTACTTTGAGTGGGAACCGCGAATACGAGCACGATACGGATCAACGATTTGATTTGACTCGGTGATCAAAGACTTCGGAACGGACCTCCTCGAATATATTTTCCGAACGTTTCCTGGGACTTCGTCGTTAATTTGGCTGCTTTATTACTTTTCTAATAAAAGCCATTCTATATTTTTATATAAGAAATATATATCTATATTTTACTTAGATAATACATATATTGTACAAGAGAAATATATATATTTCTTTACTTATAAGTTTTATATATGGAAATATAAAATATAAAATTCAACGAAGGTGCAGTGACATTCACGGATTGATTAAAATCGTTTGTTATTTTCATCCATTGAATTTCCATAAAGCGCGGTGAATCGTGGTTTTGCTTGTAACTGGACGGAAGAGATCTTAAGTGGCGAAACGCGGGACGAAAGAGAGGAGGGAAGGAACGAAACGACGAAACATAAAATTGAAAAGTTTGACGTACGACGGTTTATGGGAGTTTTAGAACGTAGTAAAGTCGCACGTTATTTCTCCTTCCGCGAGTCGTTATATTTTTCTTTCCGCAGTTCGAGTTTTTGTCTCCAGGCTCATTGCCGGGCTGTTTGCCTCCTTCTGCCACGTTTCTCCTCGATTTCATATCCTTCCACCCTTTTTCTTTCTTCTTCTTTTCTTCCCACCAAGACCCTTCACTCTTCGAAACTATTTCTTTTCACTTATTCGAACATGTTCCATTGAATATTTGCATGAATCATTCGTCGAAACTGTCTTCCATTACTTTCAATTTACATTTACTCCACCGCTTTGCAATGTCGACTCTCATTTTTATTTATTGCAAACAGTAATTCAATGCCGATCCAAAGTCGGCCGGATAAAAGTCGGAATACAATGAAGCTCGAATAATATTTTAATTCCGCGATACTTCGTCAAGAAGAAGCAGCGATTCCCACGGCGGGCAAATGATTTTAATTCCATTGGTCGAGCAATTAGTGGAAGCAGTAAAAAATTTCGTAGATAAAGAGGTACCTTGAGTCAAGCCGAGCTTATGAAAGAAGTTGTTTGGCATTCCGGACTCATTGCACAGCCGCATTCCGACGCGGGCTCCCCCGCGAAATCGGGGGTCGGTTAATTATCCGTGGATTTTTCGGTAAACTCCCGGATACCCATCCCTTTCTACGTTTCTCGGAGAGGCTTAAATAAGGGAGGGAGTGAGGAAGGGTCGAAGGGGAAAGGGAAAAGAAAGAGAGACTAAGGGGTTACCAATGAACTTCGACTCGCTAATGAAGCTCCCTCCCTCCAACGGCTAAACGAGTCATCGCCTCTGCTTCGGATATATTTTATTGCGCGGCCGGTCTGCTTTATTATCGGTACTCTCTCACCCCTTTTCCACCCTACAAACATCCCTCTCTTTCACGCTCCCGCTTTCACTCCTTTACTTTCTCTCTATCCGACCCTAAATGACGTCGATTCCACCCACCGCAGAGAAGAAGCGTTAGGCGTTCCTGGATAGATCAACCCTTCCTCACGCCTGCCAAACCACCCTCCTCGTCTCCGACGAAACAGTGACGCTCAACGAGCCATGATATCGCGCACGAGTTCGCGCCAAATCAAAGGGGTACGCTCTTCCGTAGCCTTGAGGAGGACCATCGCGATAAGACATGATTTTAAACGGGGTTTCGTAAGTCTTACACTTCCTTCAGGAAGTTACGATGCTGTTAGGATTTATTATTTGGTACTTTTTGCTTTCTTGAATCTTGCGAAGGTACTTCGGTATATTTTGATATTTTTATTAACTGGGTTCAGCATTGAATATTATTATCGTTAATATTCTATTTTGTATTAGCAAAAGATAATAACTAGAAATATTTATTATTTTGGATACTATTATCTTCGACTCTAACTAAGAAATATTTATATGGAGTTTGTATTTATTATCTTCTTCATTATCTATCTTATTATTATTATTAATATTGCTTTGGCGTCTTCGTAAATCCACTATAAAATTGAGAGTAATTCGTTCAACAATTAGCACTTCGTTAATTAATTACGAAAATTCAGATGTTCAGATTTGTACTAGAAATATTTAAATGGATTTTGTGTTTATTACCTTCGTATTAAGGCAGATTTTTCATGCAACAAATCCTAGTACGTACATCACGTATGCATTTGTTTACCGATGCATTAGTAAACGAGCAAAGGAGTTATAATTTTGGAAGTAGCGTCGTATCCTGTGAATTATCCGACAGGATATGAGAACCGGTGGCTTTTAACGGTACGAGCTTAAAACTATAATGCGTCCTAATCCCGCAATATCTCATGCTGTCTTGCAGGATTCGTCGCTCACGCACAGTCCTCCCTATTTAGTGGATCATATATATTATACCATTCTCATCGCTGGATCAACCCCTTCCCAAACTCTCTGATGTTTTACCCCTGCTACGCGAATATGTTGAAACTTTCTTGCAAAATATCTGGTGTTTTAATACAAATTATTAAAGTTATATAACCAGTCTTACCATAAAACAGTTCCAATACAGCACGACTTATGAAACCCTCTTAAAAGAAAGAAAATCATACTTTTATATTTATTTATATGTAAATTATGACTGGAGGATGCAATTTCATTTATTGGTTTAATTATGTGCATTGTGTACATGCATTAAAAAATATACATGTTGTATATTTGAATAATATTATTAAAAATCGCAGTCCAATCATTTTCACTGTTTTGGTAGTTCCAGTGTTAAGGAAAACACGGATGATAAGAATCGTTTGAATTTTAATAACTCCTTTTAATTTATCGCTGTACTTATATTTTATGTTTTTTGCCGATTGCCCGTAAATTCTGAAATCATTAAAAATTATTGAATCACCATCGGCCTTCAAGTGCGGACGATTCCTATAAACAATATTATATTTACAGAAATAATTCTCTCCATTAAAGATTTGTAATTACAAATGGATTAATTACAATATGAAAATATTTCCAGTACCAGCACTTTGACCGTTCAATTTTTCGGGAGACGAGACAAAAATCTCATTGTCCAAAGATAAACCTTGTATATCCCAGTTGCGCCAGCATCAGATGTTATCGAGGCTTTCAAAGAAAACACTATTAAATGTGCGAGGAAATCGGATGCTCGGTGGTTCGCACGTCCCGTTATTAAGAGGCGCCCCATTCGAGCTGCCAAGGACGATCACGGCGCGTTGCATCACTGCCACCCGATAAAAATCTAAATAGAGATCACCGATCCTTTGAGCATATAATTTGGTTTTCGATGCGGGGACAGCTGTCGCTCGATCGAATGTCTCCGTCGCTACACGTTGCGGATCGTCACGTGGATGCAAGGATAGTGATGGCGGTGATGATCACGATGTCCCCGCACTTTGATGCCAGATTACGGTTCGTTAGGGCGGGCGCGTCAAGACGAAAAAACTCGTTAGATTCTAACGTAATCGCATCGAGATTCCGCTCTCTGCGCTTTGATGCACGCTCTGCCCACTTTTCAGGATTTAATAGGCGGAATGAAGTATCAGTGTATCTGCCGATGTACTGTTTTTATGGAAACTCTTGGCAAAAAGAGAATGTATAGCTTGCTGTATATTGAATCTAGCCAACTTGCTGGTCTAGAAAAGTCGGTAACTCTTGGAGTAAGATTGCCTTCATTCAGGTGAACACCCAACTTTGAAGATTTAGCTTTATTAATTATTAGACTCTCTAATGTCAGCAATATAAGACTTAGAAAGCGTAAAATAGAAGTGCACGACTTAATTTTAAAGCACTTTCATTAGTCAATTGTACCAACTCTCTCACCCTCGAGTACTTAGATTCCGACAGTTTGACAGAAGGTACCTGCAAGTAAGTTGCGACCAGTATGGCAAGTGGGTCGAAGCATTTGACGCGCTTAGGCAAATGTGGCACCTACTGTGGGTGTACGATCCCCAAACCGACTCGAAAACGGGGTGAGAAGGCGAACGGGGGACCTTCGCTAGGGGGAGGAGGAGGGGGTTAGAGTGGAAATAGCCGGTTAGCGAAAGAGAGCCAGTACGGGGTACGGCACGGGCAGAGAGCCGTGTGATGTATTTGTAAAAAGGTGTCGGCTTGGAAGTAAGGAGGCCCCGACTCGAGCCGTGCCCCGAGGGAACATCGAACAGATAAAAGAGAATTGTATAAAATGGGGTTGTACGGCCCCACGGTGAAGAGGGGCAGAGGTGTGTACTGGTTTCGATGCCCGTGGGGCACCCTGGAGGTGCGAGAAACCGGAGGCAAGTGCCAACGCCATTTTGCAGCTTTCAAGCTCGACGAGCCGACCAACAGGGGTGGAAATACAGATAAGGGAGACGAGGATAGAGCTTAGGAAAAGGGAGCGAATAAGAGATAGCTCGATAAGGGTAAAGGACGGATGGAAGAGAATGAGAGAGAGGGAAGATTTCGACGGTCTGATCTGTCAAATTTCATTTCACGCTTCTGAGAACGAGCACGACCAACTCGATGGGGCCAGATATGGATCTGCCGACACCTACGTACTAACGGACCCGAGGTCCTCTAATCTGTCAGAATACTTCGCTACCAAAGGATCCCATATTTGCTCATCATCGACCCTTGGAAGATATCAAAATATTACGTTCTACTGGAGCCAGTGGAGTGGCGCGTTAACTCGCGACGAAGGATACCATGATGTTTGCGATAAAATTCCTGTAGCTCGATGTAGACGGTAACTTATACTACAATCACAATGGTCGATCACCCAGGTCTGTTACACGTTGACGAGGAACGTTCGATCTTCTAATTTCGTGGTACACCACGTAAACGATCGATGATGGAGTGAAATAATGAAGAATGGGTTCGGCGGAATGAAGGAAAGTCGAAAAATGTAAATGCGGAGGAAAAGGAAAAGGAGCGTCTAGATTTGAGTGTAGGAGCGTGTCTATCGATCGTGGAGGACCTTGATGCGCCGTATCGTTCTGGTGTTCGTACGGTCGGTCGGTCGGTCGTTCGGTCTCATGCTAGAAGCTTTTGTCACTCGGAGCACGTACTCGGGGCAAGGACCGACGCCGCAAGCTCTCTCCTCTCCTCTCTCCCATTCTCTCTCTCTCCCTCTCCCTTTTGCTCTCTCCATTCCTCTCCTTTCCTCTCCCTCTTATCGCCCTACCTTTCTACAACGCGCCATTGTGTTCCGCCAGCGGTAGAGAACCCTGTATATTCCTTACCGCTATGGATTTTCCGAAAGCGTTTCGCTGCTTCGCGAGGCGTCCACGCCGCTTCCACCAAAGATCCCCTTTCCTGCGCCCTTTTTCAAGCTTTTTCCTCCAACTTCGCTCTTTGAGCTTTACACCAGATACACCGTGAGACTTCGCCGAAGTCGCGGGGAAAATGTTATTGCGCTTAGAGGGCACAACCGGGGTTCAATGTGTTCTTTTGTCGCGGAGGAGACGTGCCGAGAAACATGAGTTTTTTGGGAGAAATGTTAAGTGCAACTTTATACTGGCATTTGTGGAGCATCAATTTTATAATAAATGATGCTGGAGATTATTTCCGTGTTTTAATGCACGCGTGCGTCAAAATTATATTGGGACATTAAGACAAATATTAGTGAATCTGGAAACTAATCATAGAAGTATAATGCATTACATTTCTTAAAAAGAATTATGGTTAATAGAACCAATAAAAAGATATGTTTACACAGTAATTGGTGAAGTATGCGTAACTGCTAACATGTAAATTATCAATAAAACATGAAATGATATAGAATTTATTAACATACATTGTCAGGGGCTGTCCATTGAGGACTCAATCTACTTATTTCAATCAAAAGTTAAAAAATTCAGTAACACTCTACAAAATATTCAAAAATTAAAAATTATCATAGACAGACATATATACCCTGCTCCCTTGCGTATGAAATAGCGAAAGCAAATTACATCGAGCTTCCATGAATTACATCGCGGTAGTAAATTTGAGAAATATTGCAGTGGTCATATATAACGTGGCAGTCGGACAATTTTTGGCTAAAGAATGCACGTACAGTGCACGTAAGTAGTTGGAATTCTTGGTCTCCAAGTGACGGTATTGTTAGAGAGAGGACAGAGCCAAAATGAGCGAAGGTTTCGAATCGGTATTACGGTAGCTCGAATACGGACGGAAGCCAATCGCATGAGTCAGACACGAATGAATCTGCGGGATGCTAAACAATGCCTACAGTCCGACCGACCAAAACCGACCAAAACCCACAATGGAAATCGTCCTCCTGTCACCAGCACTCTTTATCTACCCTGTGTCTCGAATGTCCCTTCGAACTCTCGTCTTTCGAATACCTTCAAGGTGTTTTCACATTTCGCTTCATATCTCAGATATGAATGTTTTCGTTCCATCTTCAATAGATCTAAGATCAAATCTTCCTGTCAGTTTTTCGTTCGTTATGAAATATGAACTACCATGATGTGTTTAACGTGTAACGTTTATGAAGAGCCAGACCTAACCCAGCTTTATATAATAGTTAATACAATGTTAATATCAAAAATATTTTTGGAATTCGACAGATCGTGGCTTGCAGATGAGCGAATGAATTATACTTAAATGTCTATGAAAAAATAAATGTCTAAGTTCTGCTCCTCTAACTTGCCACTGCATACGTTATGACTTAATAACTAACTTGAAATGAAAAATTAAATTTGACTAATTAGTGCATACTCCAGTCATTTATTTCACCTACATGGATCCTTAAGTCCACAAAGTGGCCAAAGATACCACTTCGGTCGTCCCAGATTTAATAACTAATTTCAGATATTAAATTAATCTTAATTAAGCAGAATAAGTAGTACGAAATTCTGCTCGAGATTTAGCTCGTTATCTCGCTTGCGCTTCAATAATTTGAAGCCACCATTCGAGGAGTTATTGCCTTTTAATTAGTTATTAAAAGTGGGACGGCCAAAGGAAAACGTTGAGGAAACCTGGATTTTTATCAACCCACGTAACTTATTATTGTGAGTACAATAAAAAGTAATGGATCTATTAATCGTATAATTAAGACATACTATTTGTCTCTATGGGAAGATGATTTTTATCCGACTCACGATGGACTCTAGGATCCAGTACGATACAAAAGAATCTACTGGAATGTTAGACCACGGATATTCCAGGAGTAACGATAAATTCCTTTTCTTCTATCCACCGAGCATCCTGGAAATCCCGACATTGTTTGGTCGATGTCACGCAAAACAAGACTCGTCATCGTACGGCGGAATGCCTCGTGATCTAACACCATGATCCACCTCGTTATAGATCTCCTCTATACTTCTAAATTATAGAGCACTTTGTGCCTGTCGCCTAGTTTTTCTTCCGTGGAATCGATCTGTTCTTTATGATTAAGATCAATGGTGTAGGAAATACCGAGTGCGGTGAATATTATTTCATTGTTATGCCACGACTCGTTACGTGGAGTATAATATTATACGATACAAACTTCTATTTTTATATGGATACTTTGAGTCGACAAGAATCTAAGATGTGTAACATATAAAGTTTCGATTATCGATTATTAATTTTTGTCAGAGTAACATCCGCATGTTCGTGCGAAGCATAATAATAGTGATAAATGTTATTTTTAATTATCATGATGTAATATAATAATGTTAGGATAGATTCACACTAGAACTACCTATTCGGATATATTTATGTATACATTTTTAAAAATAACTATTGATAATAAATAAGCGAAAACAAATCGATCTATTTAATTGTGCTCATTATTATGTCACGCGAGCCACAAAGAACCTTAGAGAATGGAATCTTAGAAGTCCGAACATTTTGGTGAAAAATTGGAAGTTCGTCATCGTAATTGCTATTGGTAGTTCTAGCATTAAGTATCACTTTTTAATGATCATAATTTTCCTTTTGAAATGGAGTACAAGTGATAATATCGTTTCGAGACACCGTGTACGTTAGGAATGACGTCCTCCTCCAGGTATGGAACGCCCTTCCTCTGCCCGGTTCGTCCCGAGAAGCCAGACGCCGTAGATTTCCGATAGGTACGCGTATGTAACTTTGTTTGTTCCTCTCTATGTACTCCTCTATACATATACGCGTGTGTATATACTGACCGTGTACGGGAACATTTGGTGCGTAAGGTGCTTCATCGATATCGTCACTTTTCTTCCATTGAAATCCCGCTTAAAATTCAAAACACGCGGCCCGCAATCCGAAGTCCCATCGAGCCCTTAGACTGGACGTGTCATTCGCGCGGGACAATGTCTCATCCACCTTCTTTCGTTCCTGTGTCACTTTCTCCCACCTCTTTTAAATTCCAATGAAACACGCTGCTCAAAATAATTATAAATAACTTGGTTAAATACCGATATCATAAAAGCTCGAAAGACTGCTAGTCTAATGAGAGTACTTAAAGACATTGTTATAATAATGTCGAGATACGTCAAGCATTTTCTACGGAAGGAAATAATAAAGCGATATCCGGAATGGGGAAAGAATTAGCAGAATATTAGCGAGTAGCTGGCAGGGGGTCGGTTGATGGGATAGGTGGAGGAAAAAGTGCAGGAAGGAAGAAAGAAAGAATAATATCCATAACCGTGGGGCATACGTCGCGTTGGGTTGGCGGTACGGGCTAACTGGAGGTCCCTATTGGGCAATAACGGCCTTCTTCCTAACATAGTGGCACAATAACGTAGGTTCTTTATGCGAGTACAGGGCAAATAGATCACATTGCTGACTAATAAGCCCGCTGGTGCGATCCAGCCTCCCTCCTTCTTACTTTTCTCTCTTCGGCCAATCACGAAAAACACTAACTCACTCTCTCTTTCTCTGTCCCTTCACCCTCTCCCTTTATCACGGTAGTTTTCTAACTCTCGTTCTTTCTCTTTGACTACGGGTGGCTCCCTACTTTTTCCCGTTTTCTCCTGAAATTCTTGGCGTCTATCAATTGTGTTGGCCATAGGGGACTGTCCACTATTGTAATGGTAATCGCCCCGGCAATCGATCCACCTCATTATGTCACCAAAACTCACGAAAAACCTACTAGTCACCGGAGACTCTCTCCATTTTCTCTCTCCCTCTTTCCTTGGGTCCCTATTTTTCATGGGAAATCCGTGGAACGCATTGGTACCACTCCACCACGAGTGCGAAAGGTCATGCTTCTTCGAGGACATCGGAAATACTTCGAAATCCTCACTGATTTCTCTTGTTCACTTGATAGTTTGATGACGTAGGTACATTTAGGGGCATACAAATATACTGGGATTTATGATTTATTAATTATTATTTAATACTCTCATTGAACTTAAAAAAGTATCAGTGGAAGAAGATCGCAAACGGACATAGATAATACAGTAATTATTTCGAAATAAGATACTTTTCTGCATCGTAACAATTGCACGAAAGTGTGGATTAGAGGTAGATAGATTTATTCGACCAGCCATCGTAATGGTTCTAACGGTAAGGTCAACGAGGATGATACGAGCGATAAGATCTCGGTCAGTCCAAGGGAGTTCTTCGGTCTGTTGTCCTACGGCTCGCGAAAAGGAGAGGGGAGAATAGGAGAGAAGAGAATCGGGTCCGGTCTATATTAAATCGCTGAGAACCGTGATACTTCGAAAGTCGGGAAGCGGCAGCCGATTACCCGTCTAATTATCTGGCAGAGGTACGATAGGGTGAGCCAATCTTCCGGAGATAGAATTCGAGTCAGCGATGCCGAGTCTACCCTTACGAAGGTCATTGTTACGTCGTTACTACCCTTTAGTACGGTCCTCCGGCCAATTTCGCTACGGGACACCGTGGCTACGATTTCCGTCTACCCGTCACGGTCCACCGAATACCGATTTCACACGGAAATCGATGACCGATGCTTCCTCTAATCGAACCGATTCATTCTAATAGCCTAAGGGGAGCCTTATGTCCAAATTAACTGCATCGCACTGATAGCATAGTAATTTGTCAAAAGTAGCCAAGTACATTTTAAGTCTTATTTCGGTCCCCATTTTATCCAAGAGGAATACTTCCGACGATAACCAAGGAAGACGGAAAAGGCAGGATTTAAGTAGACGAAACTGTTGAAAGTATGATGGAGTTGAATTCTAATTCTTTGAAGGATACGCGATAACGTTGGCACGACCCAGCGACCACAGGATTATCGTCTAAGTTCCTGGTACCAGTGGAAGGGTAATTTCGGTTAAATTCGACGGTTGTTTAGTGAAAATAGTTAGGGTTAGGCGTGCGTATCGCAGTAGCTGCTGGAGTTAAGCTAGGCAGGCTGCAATCAATACTGTTTCGGTATTACGGTGGAAACACTCTCTCCGAAACGGCCTACGTTTCGCCTCGGACTGCTGATAGAGAGAAAGAGAGAGCAGGAGAGTAGAGAGGAAAAGGGGCGAGTAAGAGGAGACAAGGGTTTCCTGGGTGAGAGGAGGAGAGAGGGTGTTTTGGATCGAGGAAGATGGAAAATGGGAGAGAAACGATGGGAACAAGAGAGAGAGAGAGATTCGAAGCACGTTTCGTGGTCCGCATACTGATAGGTCCAGTGGTATATACGCGACTCGGGAGAACGCGCTGGTAAAGCCCAAAACAGACCTCTCTCGCCGTTTCTTTGGTAAACCCCGTCTTTACTCGGCTTCAAAATACCCCTAACCCTCTCGCAACCCTCTCCTCAACCCACCTCGCGACCCCAATCTTACAACATCCTTCGGGATTCGAAAATCGAGCTACATCGGACACGATAAAACCAACTCACTTTCGAACCAACGAAATCGCCCAATTTATCCGTTGCTTTGTCATCGATGACTTACTTTCGAGCTCTGCGATAACATCGATGGGATATCTTCTTAAAATGTACACGAAATATATTGTCTAATAATAATAATGTAACTTACGACTATCCAGATGAACGCACAATTAAGTCTCGAACTAACTCGGGTTGAACGGTTAACGGGTCACGAATTCATAGAGGAGTAGAATTCTTTAGTGAACGTAAATCGTTCGACATAAGAGTGGAATCTCCAGGCACAGGGAATTTTAAGAGCGATTACCTTTTTCGAAACGGTTTTTTTCATCCCGGGAGTCTTGAAAGAGAGAATATAGGCGCAGGTAGCCTGGAGCTATGGGGCCGAAAGAGGTGGTGGAGGAGGAGGAGGGTCAGAGTGGTAAGTGGGTACCCACTTCTGAATTGGCTCCCCTCGTTCCACTCGTTGGATCATCGTCGTTCGCCGAAAATTCGATCATTATGATTGCTTATGATGTAAATGATGCCCCGCGGCAACAATTGTTTCCAGCAGAACGAGCCCATGGGGCTGCGGGTCCCGACACCGCGAACACTCGGACCATTCAAGATGGAACACCATCGGTACTCTGAATTCGTCCCTAATACTTTTCGACAGTATGTCCAGGCAGGTGCACTCAACGCGCCAATCTTTCTTTTCGACACTTACGCGAGTGCATTCAAATGGATCCTGCAATTTTGTGTTCAATGAACTGCAAGGACTACCAGTCGTGTGCTAACGAGAAGCTTAATTAAGTACGATCTTAAACCGAAGAGTGGAATGTTTCGTGATTTCAAACTGATACCGATAACAAGACGTATTTGTATTTAACCGAAAAATGTTCATCAATAAAAGATTACTGTGAAATGCTCGAGACCACTATTTTTAGAGTGATATAAGACAAACTCTTGCTGTTTCATCTTTTAAATAAATATACTTACAAGTTTTGTTAATACCTGAACTTCTGTTGACACAAGACGGAGAAGTTTGGGAATATTGAAATTAATTACTTTTCGATAAAAAGATCATACTTATTTGTAAGTGACACATAGAAATAATATGATTGAAGTCACTGAAATGTTTTAATATTATTTTGTCAGAAAAAGTTACTTATACCGGTATCAAATTAATGGACTCGTATATCATTAAGCATGCAATCCAAATAACAATAGTAATGTATAACGAACATTAAATAATAAGATATACCTAAGTCGTACGAATGGTGAATCCTCATTGAAAAGTTCCTTGCTGGAATCTTTCACTTTACGTAAAAAAGTATGTAAGTACCCGTAAACACGAAGGTAAAAAGAACACTAAATTTGAAGGAAATAGTGTAAGACCAGTTGGCAGGCATATCCTGGTTCGATCGAGGAAGAAACTCGTGCAGGAGTTCGAAAAGCAAGAGAAGTAGGGACAACCCCGGAGGGTCGAATCCCCGGCTAATTTGCCCTCGGCTTCTTTACGACCGTAATTTAAAATTCCGGTAAAAAAAGCGAACTATATTTAGGCGGTCTCTTTAAATAAGGCCAGGGTTCGTTCGAAATCGGATGGAAGTTGCGAGTGGAATCGGGTCGTGCCGAAGAGGAACCCGAAAGAAGTTACTTCTTCCGCGGAATCGACGTAAAATACAGGCGAAAGGTTCCACGTGTATCGAAGATCTAGCGGGTTTGCCGACTATTATAGTAATTTCACGGTACGAAGACTATTCGTATGGTTCGAGAAGGAGGACGGCTAATTTCATTAGGGATAAAGATCATCATTATTTTGCGACCATCCCGAAAATTGCCGACGTGCCTCTCCTCGCTTCGTCTCTTTTTGCAATATGATTTCGGGACGTTTCCTAAGTTCTCGTCTATGCCCCCGGGATACCGGTTGTCCCGATGGGACTAGACCCGTCGTGTCTTTATTGCTGGTTTATTGACTGGACGGGAAACTATTCTTAAGAACAATGTATAAAATTCGAAGGCTAATGAATGGTTTTAAAAATAAACGTTTATCAATAATACCTGAGTCAGCTTGGGGCAAATACGAATGTTGTTTTACCAGTAAACAACATAATTGCGCTTACTTTAGAATGATGTAATCATACATGGAGCAATATGATGGTAAAAATCCTAAAAAGTTTTAATGTTAATAATTATAGAATTGTAAGAAGATATAATTAAATAAAATGACTAACACTATCAGGGATGAAATATTATATGCAACAGGATAATGAGAGAGGAAAGAAGTCGCGTCGTGTCACTAAGGAGGTAAACCCGCGAATCGGTCGGAAGACCGAAGACGGAGCTCGCATCCGGTTGTCGCGATGGACGTCTGGGACGTCTCGGACGGCGTAGGATCGCGATAAATCGAGAGAGCCGATCGGCCGTCACGTAGCTCACGTACGCGAGACCGAGGCTGGCAGCCGGGTTTTTTCATCAGTTGACAGTCCGCTGTCCGATCGAAGGAATCCTTCGATGATCGGGATCGGCAGACGGGGAACGAACCGGGGATAAAACCCGCGGACTTAAAGGGCCCGGGAAAGGAGAGGAGGGAGAAGGAAGAAGGAAAAATCGAAAAGGAACGAGGAGTTAAACGAACCACGGGAAAGTAGGTGCCGCGACATTCTCGCGGATTTTTCTCACCGCATATTCCGCGACAGGAAATCTCAGAAAAATCTTCGCAGATCGTTCAAGATTTATTAAGCCGAGCCGCGCAGGCTCAACCGAAGATTACTTAAGCCGCCATGTCGAGAGTTTGATCGGGAAGAAAGTCGACGTGGGAGGGTGATAAACTGATGGTGCTATGTTGCCGATTTACTTGAATGAATTATTGAATATAGGTACTCGAGCCGTGCAGTCACTTCGCGGATCTTCATCAGGTTGAAATAATCATTGAGATGTTTCCCAAATCTTCAAAAATCGACAGAACTTCATAGTTGCCAATTTTGCTCATAAATGGCCCAAATCGATGGTAAATGATGTATAAACATATTCTAGGACGATTTCTGGTCGAAAGAAGTGGTTTAAAAATTTGTCCGGGCGAAAAATGGGTCGACCCAAAATCGAAAAAATGTGAAGGGGTATACCTTTAAAAATGCTCAAAAATTAAAACTCGCCAAAATCGCTTCTAAATGACCCAAATCGATGGTAAATGATGTATAAACATATTCTAGGACGATTTTGGGTCGAAAGAAGTGGTTGAAAAATTTGTCCGGGCGAAAAATGGGTCGACCCAAAATCGCAAAAATGTGAAGGGGTATACCTTCAAAAATGCTCAAAAATTAAAAGTCGCCAAAATCGCTTCTAAATGACCCAAATGGATGGTAAATGATGTATAAACATATTCTAGGACGATTTTGGGTCGAAAGAAGTGGTTTAAAAATTTGTCCGGGCGAAAAATGGGTCGACCCAAAATCGAAAAAATGTGAAGTGTCTTCTCACTCAGCATTGAAATTAATTACTTAAGCGAATTAATTACTCAACACAGGTAATTTCACTTAACCATAACCTAAGAATGAAATCTAAAAAAATCTGCTAGATTTGCAATCAGGTTTGTGTGGCAAGCGTGATTCCTAATTAAAAGTGAATTCCGTGAGTTCTGTGGCGGTAATGTCGTGAATGGTTCATTAGTGGAAAGCGAGCTTTTGTCACCTCGATACTCGTCACGAATTTTACATAGTTTGAGCAAGTTTTGCCACGGGCTGGTTACACGGCAATTATAATGCCTCTACGATAGAACCCTCTGGCACATTCAGTAATTGCGGAAACACGATTTGTAAGAAATCCGCGGAGTTATTTAAGCGTCACGTAACCGCTGGCCGCGAGTTTGTCACGCGAACCGAACCAATCCAATGATATCGTTAGTTCGGCCTAATCGTTCTTTAACTTCGAGTAAGAATGCGTGGGCGTAATGGCATGCTTCGCGTGTAATTCCTAGTCGTACGATACTTTTGCAAAAGTGCAATTGCACGCGAAAAAGGATCCAGGGAAATTGTCCCTTCGCACGATACTTGCGCACTTTGCGTTCGCAAGGATCGATAAACATCTCGGCATTTAATACCTTAATTTCTATTTACAAAGGAATCGGTGCCGTGTCATGAGCATAAATCTACTCGCGCGTGTCGTATTTCATTTAAGCTATATTATTCTTCTTGTATGTATGCGTTGTGTTTATATATGTGTATACAGTGATATTTGATAAATTCACTGCGTTTAGTCGAAATTAAAATCATACATGTAACATGAGAAATACAATATGAGAGTCATACACGCATTGAATTATTAATAGCAGTTGATCCATAATATATTTCTCGTGAAAACGTAACCCGAAATATTATCATTAATTGATCCCGATATCTTTTTTCAAATCGTGTAAAGCTGAATTGTTTAACTGTATTAAATTTAATAAATTATTAAATTATAATTTTAATATACTTATGCTTGATAAGGGGGTGGTCGATATTAAATTATATATACACATAATTCCATCGAATTATTTGAAAACATTAATTTTAATAAACGACATATTATTCGTAGTCATCCAAAATAACAAAAGAATCCATTAGAATAAATTTCTTCGGATACATTTCGAGAGCACCGTACTTCGTCGGAGTAAATTCTCGATAACGAAACCGGAGCCCGGTCTTCTTTTGCCGCCGGTCGAAATATAAAAAAGGAGAAGAGAAAAAGAGAAAAGCTGTGTCAGGAGGGGGTCGCGGGGGGATCGCAGGGAATGCACGCCGTCCAAGCCTGAGAACTTCGTCAATTAGAGGGAACAATTAGTCGAGATCGTAGCTGATACAGGTAGTAAGAGTGATAGGTAATAAGTAATAACGGATCGTTGACCGGTTATTTCTCTCTCGATCTACCGTGCCGAGTAGTTCTTACTTCTTCTCGCAGCACTCGTATTGCTAGCCACGCCAGAGGCTCGGTTTTAATCGCGCGTAATACGCGAGATCGTTTATCCTCAAGAATCTCGTCTATCCCTGGCACATTACGCAACATTTCATCGAGTTTATCAACATTCTCCTGGAACTAGGTGGGCGTACAGCTAATTAAGTGTTTACCGAATGGTACCTGCTTCGTATGTTCGATCGCGCGATTTAATGAACTGCGATTTTTATGTCCACTGTGGAATTCTTTTTATGTGTACAAAGATCACTGCAATTTTTCAGTGGGATATAAATAAGAGATATTTATCGATGTGTTTTAACGTAAATGCTACAATCGTCTAAAACATTTATAGAAATATATTTGATGAATATTATCATTGCATTGCTTCGTACATAATTAATATTTTTATCAATATTAATATTTCATAATTATTATTTCTTCGGCGAGAAACTAGTGTAACTTTAACTGATTTCATTTTCATCTTTTATTAAATTAAAGTAACACACGAGGATTAGCTCCTTTCCATTTTTCCAGCAAACAATTACAGATTTAATGTAAGTCTCGGTACAAACATAGATTTTGATGAATTTTAATGTACTCTGTTTTGACGTATCCTATATTATGTTATTACATTATGTAAATGTATTCTTTCTTAATAACCGATCCAAAATACCAAATTAATCAGAACTTTTGTAAAATATTATAATTACGACGCATAACACTGTCTTCCAGTTTTCACGGAATGATTTCACGACAATGATTTACCCCAAACAAACAATTAACTTCGTAAAACTTCATTGCGTGATGATAAGAAATATTAACCCACCACTCGATACTCTCGAAGGGGTCCAAAAATCAGGAATAAAAAATGCGTGTCACGCGAGCGAGTCTATAACCGGAAGAGTAGCCATAATTGTAAAGGAACGGTTATAAATCTGTCTACCAGTTTCGTAGCAGCGAATAGTCGCGTTTATATTCGTCTTAAAATCGTAGCGGAACCCTATTCGTTGAGGACGAAGGGAAGGAAGGGTGTCTAAGAGACCTTGTCGTTTTTTTGCCCCCACACGAAGGTAAACGCGCACGCATTGCGGACGACAGCTGTCAAATAAATGTTAAAAAAAA
Source organism: Nysson spinosus (assembly GCA_910591585.2). Taxonomy (NCBI): domain Eukaryota; kingdom Metazoa; phylum Arthropoda; class Insecta; order Hymenoptera; family Crabronidae; genus Nysson; species Nysson spinosus. The sequence continues at coordinate 12,176,286 of OU342830.1, read as the reverse complement.
GCGCTAGCCGAGCGAAATTTCGAGTGGTACACGAGTGAGGAGAGAACAGAGGAGAGGAGAAGAAAGGAGAAAAGAGGCGAGAGAACGCGGAGGGTTGGCCACCCCTGTGAAATACCCTTAGCCCGCGGGCCAAAAGGCACCGCACAATTTTTCCAGACTTCGTACTCCTCGTGACACGTGGTCGATAAGTCATCCTTCGTTTTACGCCCGCATTTTAAACCCGAACATTTCTCCTAAAAGTTTCTTCTGTCTTTTGTCCGAAATGTTTAACCCGTTGACTGTTTTTGGCTACTATAGTGACCATTCATTTTAAGCTACTCATCAGTAATAAAACTTTCTATACACTGCATATTTACTGTTTTTGACAAAGATATTTGAGCCACTTATTTTGAAAGTGACCTAAATCCATTTTTCAAGATAAACGGATCGTTTATGCTTTTTAACAAACAAATTTATTTGAAATGCAGAAGTACAAATTGCAGTCGGCGGGTTAACACTACAACTACCGACAATATATTTAGTTGTATTTGTATGTATGTACGTCTTTAAACCTCTATAGCTCCATGTAACTTTCAAGTCACATATTCATTTATCCGTATCTTTCATTGCATGTTATTTTTTCGTTGTAATAATAATTATAATAGTACGCGCAATGATTGCCACCTTTTTTGGAGCATTTCAGTAAACAATTTCGTTACTATTTTCACGTAATGTACTTTCGTTACATTCTCCATATATAACTTATAGATTAATAAATATATAAGTATATCTATATCAAAGTTCAAAAATCAATATCAAACTAACAATTCACGTCGAAAATGACTTACGTTAGACAACCTCGATCCTTTTCGAGACATGTAAATGCGAAATAAAAAGAGCATAACGCTTCGTTAGATTCGGCGTGTAAGCGCAAGAAGCGCGAACCTTTTTGAGTTTAACGAAGTAACGTTGGAGTAGAAGTCCCTCGAGGAGCAGAAGGGTGGTGACGGTGGATCGCCGAGGGGTAAATTTTCGAGGGTGGTTTCGCGCGTCAATGGTTTATTAAGAAGCACTTGTTTAAAGGTTGCCTCCCTCGCTCGTATCTCGAAATACGACAGGCAATTCGACCGCGAACGTCTATGTCAGCCGGATACACAAATGGATGGGACGAGGGACGAGGGAGGACGGTGGATGAGGGATGGAATGAGGTGGGATGCCCCGAGGAGGGTAGTTGCATCCGAGAACCACCCCATACGACGATCCGTCGTGTCCTCCTAATTGAAGTTATTGCAGTATTGTGTCCTGCCAGACCATCTCTCCCTCTCTCACGCAGCCTCCCTCTTTCTTTCATATTTTGGCTCTATTAATTCCCTCTTTCACCCCTCTCCATCTCTTTTCACTTGGGGCTCTTTCTGTCTCCCGGTACGTTGTGTCAAGTTTGCGGTATTGTGTAACGCGCCACGCCTGCTTTAATCTCCCTGTCAGGAAGATAATGCGCTTCTGGATATAGACTCGCTACATATAATAACGTGGCAAAGTGTTCCGCTGTATAATAACGCGACGAGTCAATCCGCGAGAAAAATTCTTGCTAAAACTCGGTGGTTGAATTTCGGGGAATTATAGGGCAATATGAGATCGATTATTACTCTCTTAATAGAAATTGAACATGGTCTAGGGCTGTTAGAGGCCGAAGGGAGTGGATTAAAAAGTTGTTCTGGTCAAAAAATAGGTCGACCCAAAGTCGGAAAAATGTGAAGGGGTATACCTTCAAAAATTGTCCAAAATTGAAAGTCGCCAATTTCGCTCCTAAATGACCTAAATCGATGGTATATGATGCTTAATGATGTTCTAGGAACGATTTGGGTCAAAAGAAGCGGTTCACAAATTTTTTTGGCCCAAAAACGGGTCGACCAAAAGTCGCAAAAATGTGAAGGGGTATACCTTCAAAAATTGTCGAAAAGTGAAAGTCGCCAAAATCGCTCCTACATGGCCCAAATCGACGGTATATGATGCCCAATGATGTTCTAGAACCGATTTTGGGTGGAATGAAGTGGTTTAAAAATTTTTCCGGGCGAAAAATGGGTCGACCCAAAGTCGCAAAAATGTGAAGGGGTATACCTTCAAAAATTCGCAAAAATTAAAAGTCGCCAAAATCGCTTTTAAATGACCCAAATCGATGGTAAATGATGCATAAACATATTCTAGGACGATTTTGGGTCGAAAGAAGTGGTTGAAAAATTTTTCCGGGCGAAAAATGGGTCGACCCAAAATCGAAAAAATTTGAAGGGGTATACCTTCAAAAATGTTCAAAAATTAAAAGTCGCCAAAATCGCTTCTAAATGACCCAAATCGATGGTAAATGGTGTATAAACATATTCTAGGACGATTTTGGGTGGAATGAAGTGGTTTAAAAATTTTTCCGGGCGAAAAATGGGTCGACCCAAAGTCGAAAAAACGTGAAGGGGTATACCTTAAAAAATTGTCGAAAAGTGAAAGTCGCCAAAATCGCTCCTACATGGCCCAAATCGACGGTATATGATGCCCAATGATGTTCTAGAACCGTTTTGGGTGGAATGAAGTGGTTTAAAAATTTTTCCGGGCGAAAAATGGGTCGACCCAAAGTCGCAAAAATGTGAAGGGGTATACCTTCAAAAATTCGCAAAAATTAAAAGTCGCCAAAATCGCTTTTAAATGACCCAAATCGATGGTAAATGATGTATAAACATATTCTAGGACGATTTTGGGTCGAAAGAAGTGGTTGAAAAATTTTTCCGGGCGAAAAATGGGTCGACCCAAAATCGAAAAAATTTGAAGGGGTATACCTTCAAAAATGTTCAAAAATTAAAAGTCGCCAAAATCGCTTCTAAATGACCCAAATCGATGGTAAATGATGTATAAACATATTCTAGGACGATTTTGGGTGGAATGAAGTGGTTTAAAAATTTTTCCGGGCGAAAAATGGGTCGACCCAAAGTCGAAAAAATGTGAAGGGGTATACCTTCAAAAATTGTCAAAAAATCAAAGTTGCCAATTTCCGTTCCAGATAGTCTAAATCGATGGTATATGGTGCCTAAATATGTTCTAGGATAATTTTGGGGCGAAATAATCGAAATCAAAATGTTTGCAATCAGAAAAAGTAATAACCCGAATTAGCAATTTTACGAAAGTATTTTATCAAACTTTTTTCCTTAACCGGCTCAAAACACTTGACCTTACTCTACCCAATTCTACAGATTATAATTTCAATTTTTGTCCACAACGTTTACAATATATCTGATTTTGTAACGTTGGTGAATAAAGGGCACGATATTCGTGATAAAACTGACGTAAAAGCAATTCCGGAAACCGAGAATGGATCTAACTACACCCTCGTTTAATCGGCTTTTCGATAGCTAGGAGTCGATCCCTTTTGTTCAGACAATATCTCGACACAGTCCCCGCTAATGTATGCACCGAGACACTCTCGCTCGTTCTTTCTCCCCCTTTCCCGGTTTTCGTCCGTACGGGATGACTTCGGGGTGGTTCGCCACCCCACAGGAGAAGCATTCGGGCCAAGGGAGACCTCGCACTCGTTCGGCTTTATTGAATTTTGGGACCGTTCCAGTTCGAAGCGAGCAAGATAGAACAGGAAAGGGACCAGGTTCCACATGAACCCGGTGATAGAGAAAGAGAGAAAGATAGTGAAAGGGCTTCGGTGGGTGGAGTACTAGCCAGAATTAATTCACATCCCGCTGCATTGCTTTTTACGATATAACTGCGGTTTGTTAGTCGTTATTCACGCTCCGAATTGAATTTTCCGCCCGCCACGAGATAGAAATAGCTCGGCCAGATACTCTTCGTGTTTTTTATTTTCTCCGATGACTACATCGTTGAGAAGCTTTTATTACGTTCTATCGAAAAGGGCACCGTGACTTTGACGAGTATTCTTGGCGATGGGGTTGACGCGATGTTCAAGAATAATGTTGTCCCAACTGGGTTTTTCATGACAATATTCATGATAGTGGTAACAATTTTGTGGAATTATATTTGTATAATTATATTATAATCGATAACCATATTAAATTAACAATGAACCCTGCACTTTATGCTTGGCACGTGTCGTAAAACAATTGTTATAAAAGTATAGAGAAATTGTAGCTTTACGGCTAAGACACTCTACAGATTCCTCAATTATTTACAGGAATAATATTTGGCTAATTATTAAGTGGTTGTACGTAATCATTATATATCAATATATTGTGTTATATATACATAACATGGCTACCGTATTCACTTTCGTGATCGTCAACATACTATCCATAAATAGTGGATTATTTCTAGCATCCACTTTCACTAATAATATAAGTTACGATGTCAAACAAACTTTTGACAAACGCGAACAGAAGGTATAAATTCAGGGAACAATGTTGAATACAAATATAAAACATTCGACAAAATTGCCGGGAGATAAAGTGTTAAATGGGCCGTTGGAACGGGCGAACTCGAATGCTTTTCAGCTGGTTACGGATGGGGCGATAAAGCACGGCGAAGCTAACACGAGATACGACCAATTAGCCTGTGTGCCAACTTCTACGATTTAAGTCACCTCTCAACGACACGCCGGGCATTGCCAAGCAACGATTTAAACGACAACATCTTGCGGTTTTGCAGCAAGAAGAATTTCGCCACGTATTTATACCCAGCTATCTCTGATCTACGAGCCGCGATGTTATACGACCACCAACAATTCCGAAGATTCGTCCTTCCGAATCGTTTCCCAAGGATTACTTAATTGAGTCGGCCGTCGTGTTTACACGCGTATAACTGGCACGCAGTGATTTCAGCCAAATAAGTCAGCCGAAATTTAGAGGCAGTTTCTACTTCGGCCAATAAATTCGTTCGAGAGAAATGATAACGTAGAAGTTATTCAAGAAGCAATGTTTATTCTTCTAGATCGTTTTTGAAGAATTACTTAATAATAAACAAGTTGGAACTAAATGACAATTTCTATTTCGCCTAATAAATTTTTAAAAAATTACACGTTAATCCAACAATAATTTCGAAGACTCATACTTCTGAATCGTTTCTTAAATATTACTTAATCGAGTAATAATTATGCTGATATTAAGTATTAATTTCTAATTCGATCAATAAATTTGTTCGAGTAGAATTAAAGATTCTATTTTTCCAAAATGCTCGACTTTAAAAAGCCACGTGTTAATTTGCCCGATTATGTCATACGTGTAACGTTCTTGTATCTACACGCGCGCTATATTTATTTTTCATTTGTTTATGACAATTATAACGGAATATTTCACAATTATAAACGTATAATAATACGCTTTTAAATCTTCGTACATCCATGAATCTTCGTGTCTACCAAGAGCAATAAAAACACAGTAGATTTGTTTTAACGTACCCCACGTGGTCCTCGTTGATCCCCCGCGTCTCACCGTCGAAATCCGCTACCACTTCTTTCTCCTCTTCTTTCCCACCATTCAGCTTCCGTCTCCTTTCAAACACCGTGTTCCTCCCCACTCTACAACCTTCTTCTCCCCTCCACGAATGAAAAGCAGAGCGGTGGGGTAGTAAAAGTGTGGTGTGAGGGGAATATCTGCAACCATGTGACCGACGTGACCGGAACCGGACCAATCGCGGAACCATATTGTCCTGCAGTGCTCGCATTTTAAATGCATCTTCTATCGCGCCCGACTTTTCTCCTGCTTTCTATTATGAACCAATCACAGTATACGTTTTAATGTACCGGTTTAAGCATTGTTGGTTTGTTACAAGACTGCCGCGCAAATGAAAGAGATTCGTAGAAGGGACATGACACGTGGTCGCGAAATTTGTCGGTACTTTCGTAGATATATCGTAAAAGAGATCCGTGGTACTATCTGCTACGGAGCGGAGCGAGTCGTTCGCGGGACTTTGGTATACTGGGAGTATGGTAAGTAGGTGCACCCCCTGCCGCGGCCTCCCCTCCCCGCCCACGCTATACACGAACCCCACGCTCACCATTTCCCCTCTCACCTCCTATCACAGCATCCTGCGCGCCCTACGTTCTCTACCCGTTTAAAATCGCCCCCTCGCCCCTCTCGCAAACACACACTCTTTTTATCTCTCTATATCTATCTTTTTGTTTTATGTCCCTTTCTTACGATATTATTTACCATAGACATATATTCCTCCCGAATAACAGTGGCTTCTGGTAATAAATGTGTATTAAATCAATGATATTTACCTTCCCTCCTCGACTCCTTCAACCATATCTCTTGTTTTACTACATTTTCGAAATGTATTATTACGAAAGGAATAAGTGTGAGAAGTGGAAGGGCGGATGAAAAGTCAGCCAAATGTTAGTCGCAGAGTGCGAAGGAGAGAAGAGGCAGACAGAAGCACGTAGAACTGTCGAGTTATGGCGTATAGAAGTATGTGTAAGGGGGAGTCGGTGGAGAAACAGGAGAGAAGAGGATAAGAAGAGGGCGTTTATTAGCAATTGTAATGCAAGATCGCGGAATGCATGGGATCCACGCGATGCCTCGATACGGGAGTCCCGGTACGCGTGTTCCTCCTAACACGATTCTCGATCCTACCAGTATCTTCGAAGGGCTTTGTGTCTTCACGCTTGTCGGTTCCTGCGATACGGATTCTACACGATCGCTTTTATGTCCCATGATGCGCCAAGTACGTTAACTGTTGCGACAATATTTGATTTAAGGTCAATAAAACATAGAAGTATTAAGAGCACTTGTAAAGTAAAATATAATCTAAAAACTTATCACTAATATTCTCTTGTAATATCCGGAATAATTATTCTGTCGAAATTTAGATAGTTAGAACCAAAATTCAATAAATTCAAACCGTCTAAATTTTCACCCTTTCATAGTTATTCAGCTTAAAACTTACTAAAAGAGATTTCAACAACGGTGACACAGATTTACATTGTATTATACAAGTTTCCTCAAGGATTTATGTTAAATGAATCGGACGATGGTGGTTTCGTAGTAACGAAGGGGTCTTTGCACTCACCGTGGCAACGTACTCGTTAAAATCGTATTTTTTTCAGGGAAGGTGTTAAAAGGTTGTCGATTAAATCGAGTCGCGCACGTATCGCGTTCGAGTGGCCGTAATGCGAGGAATACGTAATAGTGTCGTCTTATTATGGTCTATCTCTATTGTGTATCATTTGGTTTAATGGCGCGGTGGCCGCCTTTTACGGTACGTGGGAACCGATTTGCCGAACACCTATGCTAAACGACTCGAATCCGAAGTGAATGTTACGCGGAACAAAGTGGAAATGTTACTGGCGTGTGTTTCTTATAGCGAATACCTTGGGTATTGTTTCCCGTAAATCGAGATTGAGAGCTCTTACGAAGAGATGAGATAATGATGCATACCTGCATAATTTGTTTAGTCATCGTAATACCATTCTTACTCTTATAAGGAAGTAGTTACGCTAACTCGTAAAATTCATCGAATACGGGAATCCTTCGCATTGATATTAATATATAACGCGGTTAATATATGCATGCAAAGAAACCGCTTGAGATAATATTAACTTATGCATTTCATTAGCGAGAAATATATGCTCCATTAAATATAATTAAGTATCATAACTTTAAAAATTAATTTCCATGGATCGTATATTCGTAATAAAAATTATACAGGTTAATATTGATTAATAAACTATGTATACTATTCTTTAAGTATTTGATTTCATGTTGATATGGCGAGGTTTCATTCACTCTCCTTCCCGTCGATTTACCCTTCGTAAAAGAGAGGAATATCCGGATAAATAAAAGCGAAGACACTCGAGCGTCATAAGTATGCAACTCGTGTCCCATAATCCGTATCTCCCTCCGTCATATCCATTTATAGAATAATAATAATAACAGTGAAGCGAACGAGGTTCCGCTAATGTCGTCACGTTAGATAGTTACAGTCATCCGGTCTCGTAATAAAAGGGTTGACGCATCGGAGCAACCCCTCTGTATGCATGTCATAAAGACCATCCTCCATCGAAACGCGATCCTCATTATGGACCAACTATTTCTGATCCGGGTTGATGCTCAAAAATCAATCTTCAGTTGCAAAATTATATATCCATCCAGATAGCATTTCGGCATTTCAACGATTGGATGCATAAATGGCGTATTTCTCTAGTAATCATAAATATCACGACAAACGAATCATCAAATTTGGATCAACAAGTATCAATCATAATCTCAATGACTAAAAGCACCATATATTATATAAATATATAAGGAATTATTTTACGATTTCCCGCACATTTAATCTCTGGGTATCTCGGTGATACGAGGTACAGTTAAAACACAATTACCGCGACACCACCCTCGGCATCCCTTTCCGTGAACCCTAGAACACACCGCGGACGTACCGCGCTGTCAAAATAGATAACGCTCGGGGTAAGTCACCCCGAAGTTAAAACCCGTCCGTGTAACGCTCGGGTATAGGTCCATTCGCTTTGGGTTAACGTCGACAAAGGGGTCGTCAACGGCACGGGGGGTTGAAGGGAGGAGGAAGGGGGTGGTTGGTTACGAGAGGAGCATGATACCGGCCGTGTGCACGTTTCGGCACTCGCGGTGTGAGTTAGGGCTCGATATTGGCCGCTGTTGGGGGTGCCGGTGACATCAGGACTGATTAACATAAACGCTTCCGAGCATCATCCCTGGTCCGCGTCAACCTTCCTGCATCATGCGGGAGTTCTTTTTTCCTTTACGCCCCGACAGTGTTTTATTTACATGTTCACCCGCGATGCTTCTGAAACTGGAAAGTTCCTACTCTACGAAGTGGTATTTCTACAATGAGTATTAAATAAAAGCCACAGATCCTCGATCGTATCTGGAACAACTGCATTTACGAGTAAGCCGAAATGTCAATCGTTATCTCTGTGTCTTATAGTAATACGTTTGGTGTTGTTTACTTTTTAATCGGTTTAAAGCCCCTTTCATGACGATCGTAACGATGTGTGGAATGGTTTATACGTGATTATCTCATTAAACTTTACTTATCTTTTCGATATCCTCTGTCCCATATGCTTCGTTGATATTACTTCCGTTTGATTACTGCGGAAGCGGTAATTATTTATTTGTTGAAATTTATAATGACGCCTATAAAATCCCATAATAAATCCCCAAGTATTTTAGTATCATAATAGTTGGATATTAATAATACATAATTTGGACGTTTTAAATAGAAACTCTATACTTAATTCTACGAGTTAGTGGTCCCTACAAACGATTAACCTGTATATTCATTTTTTAATGAGATATCAGATTTGCAAATTTTCAGTAAATCGATGGTATAATATCAGGGCGGGTATTTACGGTGAATTGATGAAAGTACAGGGCGTGGATGTATAGGAAACATGGCCGGAACGTATGCAATATGGCATTCAATTTGCGACGGATTCGCTGTCTGGCAACGCAAACAACCGCTATTGGGTTCCATTTAATGAACCGAGCCGGAGACCGAGCTCGAACGCGAGCCGTGGTTCGAGTCAGAGCCTTCGGAAGCATTTTTGCGCTCTGGGCTCGGCTTAAATTGGACCTTCCTTTCTCTGTCCCCCGTTCAGCTTCGCTCTTCGTTCATTTTCTATTTGTTTCCTGCGACTTACGCCTCGATGGTTCACCTCAATACCAATGGCCACCGATAATTCCACCGTCGTTTTTTACGTTAACTCATTTCTAAACGCGTTGCTCGATGATATGAGGCTTATTAAAAAATTTTCATTTTAATACTACAAAATATCCGAAAGAAGCTGATGAAGACGTAATAGCAATGTTCTAAACGATTATTTATCGTGTAAAGTTAGAAAAAATTCAGAAATGCTTTAAGTTTTCGAGGCGCGAGTGGCTGCGTTAATATGACATTTTTGGGATGGTGAATGTTTTTGTGACAGGCATACAGGTCGAGAAAACTGTTCGTTAAAAATATGAAGGCTTAGATAGCAATCCTCTTAAAAAGTTCGTCCGGTGGTGGAAGGAATAAGGCGTCGGTGAGACCGGTATCGGCGGCGTATCGTTCGACGGCGCAAGTGTCCGGTAAGCTAAGCGGATCCACGATAATCCGGATTACGTATTTGCCCGGTTCTCTGCCTCCTGCCATCTCGATATCTCCTGCCAGTCCCGGCCAAAGACGTATTTGCCTCCCGGCAACTCACCGTCTGCTACCCGTAATCTCTTTAACACTTTACGAATGACTCGCCTCTTCTTCTTCTCTGTTCTTTCCTGAGCCATTCGAAAAACGGTAGCCGCGGATCGTTATCGCGATCGATACGATATATACCGTGGTACCTCCCAGCTACCACGCCTTCGCCGTTTGCTGCGTGTCCCTCGAATCTTGTTCGGCTTGTTTAACTTCCGATCCCTGAATCGTTCAAATTTTTATGAGTTCTTTAAGCGTCATCAGTAACACTGTTTTTTATCCCTATAATAGTAAAAACATAAAGAACTAGTACACTTAAGAATGCTTGGAACAAAGTTGACCCATCGTTGACTTGGTACGAGTCTTATACTTCGAGTTCGATCGTTTTCAGCCGATTCGCTCTTCGCACATTAAATAAAATATTTGTAACGGCGGTTAATACTCGTACGTGATCCGGTTGGCCGCGGATGCGCAGGTTTTCGTGATCGATCGACAGCGATCTTTAAACAGCGCCATTAACGATTGCGTGCACAAGCCGAGGGGGTCGCGATCAAATGAATATGATGAAAGAGTGCCGGCATTAGGCGAACGTGCCGTGCATACTGATTTGCGGCTGATTGATTGGACCCTTTCCACTCGAAAACGGTGCACCAACGGTAACCCGCCCCCCGAACTACCCCTGCAACACCAACCACCCATAACCCTAGCTGATTCCGCTTATACTAGTCAGCCAACATCGTTGATATTATCGGCCACCCTCCTGCCCCATCGTTCGCACTCGCCAATACTTCACGTGCCACTCGATACACCGCCATAATTGCACCGATGAGATAAAAGAATGCAACCGTGAAGTCCATTCTTTTAATTCTAGATTTTTCTTCGATCATGACCAGTCTCTTTTATTACATAGACACGCCTCTATCTAATACATACTGGTTTATAGTTTAATTCCTTGACTCAGCGCATCCTTACATTAGCACGATATACCGCGGAATAAAAAAGAGAGCAGAATTCAAGACGATAAACGTAATGCGAAAGTAACTGGAATAAGAGGAGGTCTTCGATGAGCGAGGAGATAGAATAAAAAAAGGATTACGGGAGGAAGGAAGAATAAAGCGAAAGAGAGAGGATCGAGGTAGCCAGTAGGATTGGTCGGTGGTAGTGGCAGATAGGAGCGAGTGGCTCGAGGCACAATGAGCCTATCAGATTATATTTCTATTTTCGACACGCGGCCTATCGCGCAATCCCATCTCGTCGGTGCGGCTACCGCGACGTTCTGCCAACACACCGAACCACCACGCTCGATACACGTACCAACGTTTACGATGGATACGACCATGCGGAGCCACGGCCCGGGTACTTCGTAAGGCCCCATCTTGCCTTGCCTTCGGGGCCTGCTTCTCTGGAACCTGATGCTCCTGCTGACTCCGAAGCTGATGCTGCTACTACCATCGACTTTATCGAGTACCTTGCACCTACTCACTGATTTACCTTTATGTTTTTTTGACTGATCCACTGAGGTTTGATTTTTGAATCGATTCGTACTTTCACGATTATTAATATGTTCACTTATAAAGCAGTAATGCAAGATGATATGATCGCTGGACATATAGATTTTGATTATGCTACATTGAGCCAACAAAGGTGATGTGTAAAAACCCCTGCCTTGGATCGACCTTAACTCGTCAAACGTTTTGCAACAATTTTGTTACAGAATTATAGGAAGCTTATGACGAATGAATCTGTTTGCATTCATAATGAACGAGTTGGAAGAGACAAATTGACTAGTGTGACTGATTCTTCAACAGCACGTTTGATAATATTAACGATGGCTGACTAAAGGAAGAAGACTCTCGCCGATGGTCCTCTCGAACCTCTGATGGCGAGTCCTGGTTCCCGGCTGGCTTCTTCGTTTTCTGCACTCCCTATGAGACGTCCTGGATGGCGAGAATGATGACCACGAACTCGTATGCGTGAGCCCGTATTCCTGGGAAGAAGAGAAGAAGGAATAACGAAGGATCGTAGGTCGAAGCGAGAGGAAAAGAACTCGAACTGCTTTCCTTCCTTCGGGCGGTGCAGCTTCTCCCGCGATGGGTTCTACTACGCCTCTCCACTCTCCTCTCTTCTATCCTATTCTTTTTATTATTATTCACCCTCCTTCTTCACTTCGCCTTCGCCTTCATCTTCTTCCTCTTTCGTGTTTTCTTCGTTTCCTGCTTCTTTTTTCTCTTCGTCTATATGGTTACTTCGAGATACTAGAGTTTTCGAACATCCTCTGAACTTCCACTCGACGTGCTTGTCATCGAGTGGTTTAAATGGCTGACGGTACTTTGGTCACAAAAATTACTGTTTCTTTGACATGACACGTGAAAATATCTTGTTTGTTATACCATCAGGATTAATATACATTATATATTTCGAAAGAATTATTCTTTGTGAACTTCGGTATTATCAGATATTTTCAATGATCCACGGGGTTTTTAGGCCACGAAGAAGTAAATTGCTCGAAGATATTAACTTTCGATATTCTAATATTAGAATATTATTCGAAATTATTTGATAGAACTAAATAGACACGTGGGTTAGATAAAGATCATGGGTTCCCCGTACAAGTATAAGAGGTAACCACCTGTTCTTAGCTCACAAATATTACTACAATAAATTCATCAATAATTTGACAATAACGAGGAAACATATTACGTCGACTTCACGTCGAATACAACATAAAAATTCGAAAATATTTAGTTTACCGAGTGATGCAACAAGTATAAAAGAAGTCATCGTCCTTCCACATTCTGTTTATAAGAAAGGGTATTTAATCGCAATGAGGAAGTAATAATTTCGATGGAACAGTGATGAGCCACAGAGTATAAAGGTGGTGAGATAAAAAAGTCGAGGGTGTAATGCGAATATCTGCGGGTGAAGGCATTCCAAGCGTGGCAGAGAAAGGCGTAGAAGGAGGACGAGACCGAGAACGAGAAAACGTCAAGGCAAGACGCTAGAAGACCTCAGGGTGTTCCTGGTCTCGACGCGATGGAAAGGACGTGTGACTTGGCAGATGGCTCCCGAGCCAGTGGAAGGCCTGTCCTGTTCCGTGGAATGACATCGAAAAAGGAAGGACTGTCTCTCTTCTCGAGAGGAGAGAAGGAAAAGTATACGGCAGTTATCACGACACTTCACCCTCTGAATGAACGTGTATGTGTACGCACGACACTGTAAAATTACCGCGTCAAAAACAATTACGTTACAGACCAACAGTTCGCGTAACCCGTCCGCCGGACAATGAAGATAACCAACGCATTCCGCCACGTCCTCTCTTACACCGAAATCTTCCCTACCTTTTTATTCGGTTAGAACTTCACTTTCCTAATAGTCTTTTTATCCCTGAATTGTTTTTCTACGAGTTTGTATTTCTACATTGGATGTCATTCTTTATAAAACCAGTTGATTATAAACGTTTAATTGGTGAACGGGTGTAAACTTCGAGGATTGTTTGATACATCTCTTTGTCGAATTAAAATATAATCGTGAACACTTCCACAATTTTATACGGTTTTCTTTACAATGCTTGCATATTTTCATTTTAATAATCCAATGCTTCCCTTTGCCGAACGCAGAGGGTTGAAATATTCGGACAGGGAAGGAACCGCAATTTGCAGGGAAAAAAGTTTCGGAGGACCGTTCTTAGCCAGGAGGCCGAACCGTAAACCACAACGTAGCGGGAGCGTGACCAATGGCCTTCTGATCGTAAAGAAATTAGAGGGTCAGTAATGGTTTCCGGGTACGGTGCCTTCCGCTCCGCATACATCTTCTATGCTTCGTCCGCGGATACGTGTTTACGGTATCAGCTCAACTTAGTCACCCTTCGCGGTATCCACACCGGAAGAACAACATTTGTCTTACGGTGACCAACGTTTTCTTTGGTTCGATCGATGCTGACATATAATTCCTTACAATATTGCCAAAAACAAAAAAGGAATCATTCCGAAATAATTCGCAAAGAGTACAAATTTATGCCAACTTAGAACTCCTAAGTTAAACTTCGACTCTAACAATATTGGACACCATGTTGACAGTTAGCCATTAACAACAAAAAAAGACAAAAACTAGGAAAATTTCTGCATTCAAACAGCTATGTTTACTTAACTCCACGATAACTGATATACAGCTATTTACGTCGGAAGACGATTGCCGATAAAACCACTCCAATTAATTACGATGGTAATAATTACCTAAGTGCAAAAACTATCGAGAGTCTCGGATAAGCTCATCTATTATAAAAAAGTCAAAGGTGAGGTATCGTTGGCTCGTAGGATGCAATTCTGTTACGCGATAACCAACATTCCGCGATTTCTTGTCAACAAGACGTTTTGCTATAAATATTTATAGGGTTCTCGAGAAATCAGTGGATTACGTGTGCAGTGGTTGCTTTCGTAATTAATAATCGTACGAGCTTAGTTTCCTGGAATTTTCATTTTCTACGGATCGAACGGTGTTCCATGGCGTGGTAGAAAGTACTAGAACGGGGAAACTAAACACGGAGATGCAATCAGTAACACGACTATCGAATCGTGTCGAGTGCGAACTCGACCACACGCACCAATCCTACGTTTTGTTGCATCCTTCCGGACGTGTACCGCCGCGAATGAGCATGGAGTCACTGTACGCTCGAGTTTGTCACAGAAAAATTCCCCGACTGTGTTCTTCCGATTCCCTGTTCTACCCGGTTCTACGACCTTTCAGGCCTACATGTTTGTTTTTAGCGTGTTCTATTAGCTTAGTCTATAAATTCACACGGTTTTCATTTCATATTAAATATATCTCGTAACAATTACCGATCACCTATGTATTAATAATATTATACATCATTCGACAGTTTTTTGTTTTATTCTCCTATGTCAGTGTTAAATAATGGTGGAAAATATATTGCAGATTAATTCGTATTAAATATTTGAAAAGGAAGATTTTGCACAAACAATTTGAAACTTTAAATTCTTGTATTTTAGTGAACATATTGTACGGGCATCACGAGTTAACTCGTCATTCAAATCTCCACTTATCTCCATGATTCAGTGGTAATTCAAGATTGTCGCGCTAATAATTATCAAATTTTAATAGTATAAATTTGAGTAACGAACAGTTAAATTCATATATTTGCTGCATTTATAAATATATCATACTAATTGATTTTATTATTATTATGTATTAAATCATTATTCTTGGAATCTGTTGTACTACGTCGATTATATATCAAACGGATAAAATATAAATTAATAATAATTATATAACAAGCGAACTTACGATTCGAAGACAGTCAAATATTTTATTGCCACGAATAATAAATTGAATAATAAGGGTCTTTCTAGTACGATAAAATAATATAACGAATTAATATACGGAATGTGCAGACCGAACTTGAAATTAATGCCTGTAAGTTTTAATCATAATCTTATAATATTTACACTTTTTTCGTGTAAGAGAATGAAAATGACAATAATTTATAAATAATCGTAATTATTAGTGGAGTATGTCGCACCCCAAAGAAGAGAATATATTTTTCTCGACAAACCATTCACAGCCACGAATGAAAAGATTTTCATCACCGACGCCATTTGTTAAACCATAATCTCTTCAAAGGATCTTGACGCGGAAGGTTATCGCGTTAATTCGATCAAGATCGTTTGGTGTTTCCTGTCGATGGGCTATTCGGTAGTTTTTGGAATCACGGTTTCCAGCGTGGCAAGAAATTGGAGTGGTAGCTACTCGGACGATCTACGACCGGAACCGGAAACGATCGGACCAGAGCGAGACGATACTACTTGGAGTCCGAGGAGATAGGAGAATCCATATTATTACCTCGCCATATCTGAATGCAGCTGGCATCCGATATTATTCTGTGCAAATTAATTTTGATGTATTATTTGTTTAAAATTCATGTAAAACTTTTCAATTTAAAAGTTAAGAAACTAAGAAAAGAAATATCGCCAACAGAGATATTTCATAATCACACAAAATTTGAGGTTCTTTTAAAATATTCAGTTATATTGAAAATATGAAAAATATTAAAGTGAAAATTATTCACTTTAATAATCGTTTTAATAATATTGAGAAACGCAGTGACTGGTAACACTAATTTTTTGAATATTTATTAGAACTATAAGCACTAATGATTTTATCATTAATATAATTTCTTCCGTAGTTTCCGTAATCTCTTCCGCTTTTAAGGGTTAAATATTCGACTGACAATAAGTTTGACTCACAATAATAAATAATAAATGTTATTACAACATATCGAATGTATGGCAGAGGAGTACCTTGCTCTTGTACTTTAAACATTTCTATTCGGAATTTTGGGCAGTTTCGATTGGTGATTGGTGAATGTTATCGGCGGTGTCGGTCGTCGGTCGCGGATGCGCGGGATTGCGTGGGATGTACGCAGGGGGGGGGGGGGGGGCGGGGACGGGAACGGAAAACGGAACAGTGACGGCGAGGACGGAGGGAAGGTTTACCGTGTGCGTACTGATTGATCAACATTGTTGCCGAATTAGACTCCAGCGAGATGGGCATATTGATTGGCAATCAGTGTCGCCCGGCCACAACGAAGCCTGTCCGTCCATCCGACAAACGCAAACACCCTCGCGCCTCCATACCACCACCATACTACCACAAACCTCTTGTTTTTCCATGAAAAAATACTACGCCGACATTTTTGACGCCGCTATACTGGCAAAGAGCTTTTTTTTCTCTCTCTCTCGACAACCCTCTTGTTTTTTCCGATGTTTCCAGGAATGACTTATGACGGGCTATTTGATGGCTCCATCACTTTAAATTGAATCCCAGCAATGGCTTACTAATATTTTTTCCACGAACGCCACGATAGTTCCAGTTTGATAGAATTAATCCTGGTGACTTTAAAGAATACTCGCGGAACTCCAGAAATTTCAGTTGGCAATTGAGCTCGTATTTTAAATTTGGGGAACGAAGTTCAAATTTGAATAGCTATATTACGGGAATTCAATACTGAAGTATATTTGAATTTGTTCGTCGGACCTACGATGTTGGACGAGTAGAAAATAAAAAAAGATTCTTGTATTATGCAACTTCTAAACAACTAATTTGAAAACAATAAATGAAGCTTCTGTGACTCCTATGATAAGTTTAATTCGTAGCGTGATATACAGACAAATTATTCGTGTTTTACGGACTTTTGATAATTCCAAAAGTGATTACATTGGAAATAAGAAATTAAAATCAATTTTTAGACTTTGCTTTTAACTTAATACCACCTCCACATTTCTTTAATCTGTGCTAAAGATAAAGATATTGCGACGAATAGTTTTATTTAACCCGATTCTCCTACAACACGTTATATAATAAAATACGGGAATTCCCCGCTAACGCGATTTCATACAATACGTAACATATTAACCGCGTTATACGGGAGTCCACCGTATTCCATTATCATTCAACAGCTTTACAATTCCGCATTCGTAAAAAAATCCGCGATTTTCTCGCGAAAAACTAATGTAAACCGCACGAACATTTTCGTCAATCCAACATAATAATCACCATAAATAAGTACAAACCTATAATATTTAGATATCTATATAGATTATATAGAAACATAACGTGGTATAAATATAGATATATAATCGATGTAGATTATAGATTTCTAACGCGTAAAAAGTGAGTCGAGTCGAAGCGTGTCCGCGGAATAAGAGATAAGAAGAAGGCGACGATAAGCCTGGAGAAAAGCGGTCGTAAGAATGACGCCGGTAAAATCAGCGTGGAATTAGCGATTCCCGGCAAGTTGCCTTTACCGTCCGGCTCGACTAGTAACTGGCATTTTTCCCAGCGCGTGTGAACCATAGAGTCGTAATGCGTATCGAGGACTTGCGGTAAATGCTTTTCTCCTCGAAAGAAAAAAAAAGAAACGCGGCTCGAACGACGAACAGCCTTCCGCGAGGCATTGTCGGTGGTCATGCGCGACTCGTAAATGCCCGCAAACTATCGTGGTTTCTAATATCACCAGCCTGGCTACCGGTGACCCCGACAAGAAACTCACCTTTACGATCCATACATATTATTCCACTACCATCGGTGAATCCAACAACCGCCGGGAAATGGATATTTTAATCGTATTTATAACGCATTCCATACTTTCCGCTCATTTAACGCGAAATAACGTCGTGTATTTTGTGACAAAAGTTAAATTAGATGATATCAAATATAGTTACATTGAATAAGTACAAGAGTGAAGATTTCAAGTTTCACCAAATTAAGAAGTTTCAGAGCATTTTGGATACATAAAGCTATACTTGATCAACCGTGTGTTAATATATTTTAATAATCATATATGTTTTTTTTTAAAGATTTTTCAGTATGAGTTTGAAATACACTGTTTGTTGTTTGCACGTCTGATAGAATAACATATTAGAAAGAGTAATGTTAAATATCATATAGTTCAAGTTGGAGTAGAATGGGGGTACCATAATAGATAGAAGAAACGAATTACATCATCAATAAATAATAATTTCTATAAATATTAGGAAAATAGTATGATCGTACCAGTCGGAAACAAAGTAGTGCTCGATTCCGGTGTAAAGTCGTAAATCCTGGAGGACCGACGGAAACGTTTCTATCCTCGAAAGCGGCATTCCATGTTCCGCTTGCGGGCCACGAGGCATCCGCAATTCCTTCGTTTCCCGTTTCGAAACGTTCGCATAAAGATCCGAACGGGCTCAGCAAAGTCCATCCTTCCTTCAGGAACTCGTCATTTTCTGCTCGGTACGTCCAGTGATTGGCAAGCGCCGATTTTCCGGGCTGCCAGTTACGAAACGTATCCATTGATCGGGCAGAGCAACAACTCGCGACTTCTTTTTCGACACCCTTCGTTGACCGAGATACTTTTCGAGGGCGTTTATGGCGAAATCTATACTGCCGAACGATCTTGGGAGCGTCAAATACTTCGCAATCCCATGGAACTTTTACACGGGGTGTAAACGATAGACACTCGCATACCGGATCGAAGTAATTCACCGTGAACCGAAGTTTTATAGGAAAAATATACGAGTAGTTCTGATCCAAGCGTTTTCGCTGTGAATTTTCTTTCGTAAATGTTTTCTCAAAAGCATGTTCTCCTTGGTGTTCTAATTAGCAATAATCTGTAAGTAAATGATTAGGATTCCTTATATTCTAATAATATGATATGTTATTCATTATGAACGTAATTTTATTTTCTTTCAATTAATACTGCTCTCAATGAATCGCCAATAAATTATTTCAGCAGCTGAAGTGCAAACAGACTTATAGTATTTTATAATCTGTGATTTCATAATAGAAGCAATATAAACACTAAATTATAATATACGTTAGATTCAATATTTTAATTATCATATAAACATGTAGCGTTATGCTCAGCACCATTAACATCAAACCCAAAATATGTCGTAGTGCAGCCGTTATGACTATGGTTACCACTGACAGTGGTTACGTTGAATCTGTTAAAAATACATTTTTATAAATAGACGTTTAACGACGCGTTAGGATCAATTTGACTTGTCGCGGATCGGCTGGTGACTTTTAAGAAACATTAGAAAGCGTAAGCACAGTCAGATTAAGATCGAAGGATCCTAGAAAGAGGACGTCTAAAGAGTACGAAGGAAGTAATCTTGGAGCTGGGTAAGCCTTGCCCGGGACTAGAGATAAGCCTTTTGGATTCGACCCCGGAGGTTGATCACCGATAGCCCGTCGTTCTAACCTACTCTCCCGACACTAGCACCCAATTCGAAACCCTCCAACACCATCCTCGTACGTCGTACACACACAGTTTAGGACCGCAAAACCGGCTGATGCCTGCGCCAAACATCGACTTCCACTTCTCTTTCTCTCGCTTCTTTTTATGCTCTCTTAAATGAACTTCCCGTGCTCTTTTATATCGACCAGCTACCTCGTCCTCTCCTGGTACTCTCGCCTCTTGGACTACTCGATTTACGATCTACCCCAGGATTTCGCCGCGGGAAATTACTCCACTGTTACACGATTGCTGTCGTTGATCCACGGTGAATCACTCGTATAAAGGACCTTTGACTTTGATTGGTAACATAGAGTCGTAGATAAGAATAATATGCTTCGATAATTACCTGACGCATGATACGTCGAAAGTTGTCCTTTCTTTCATTACTAGACCAATCATATTCCTTGGACCACCCCATCTTCCACTTGTCTTATTCACTGCTTTCCACTTGCACCTAGAAAGGGTAGAAGGAACCGATAATTAGTCTCCTTTCGAATTAGCTTCCTAAAAGCGATAGCCGTCGAGGATGGTGGGTTCAGGTCGAGCATAGACAGGCAATTAAAAGGATGCGCGTTTAGGCTCGCGGCTCGGAAAGTTTCGATGAGTATGGGATGAGGGCTAACAACGGCTGGAATGCAGTTTTACCGAGGGACGACGGAGAGGAAGGGTAAAGTGGGTGCAAGTAGAGATGAAAAGGAAAAAAAATGGATGATGGGGAAGAGGAGAATTTAAAGGTGAAAGAAGAGGGAAGGATCGCGAGACAGGGTAACCGGTGCTATGGAAGAAGGCTGCCCGGTAGCAGTTTCCCCAAACCATCGCCATTAATAACCACAGAGATTATATGCTGCTCAACCTTCCAGCCGATGCTCCACCTGAAAGATCCTCTTCATACTACGCCTGACGATCTGTTTCTCGGTACTTACAAAACTGCTACCAAAATCAAACACGAATCACTTTAACGTGTCGTTTCTTTGATATTACGCAATCAATTTTCATTGGATTAACGAGGAATATTCTACTTAATAGATCGATTAACGTTAGCACCAAATAAACTAATACTAGAACACACTTTTCGGTTACACCAACATTTTATCAGCTACTACGTCCATTTGCAAATTTCTATTCCACGCGTACAGCTATAATAAATATATCCGTCAAAAATCATAATTATTATTAATATGTTTTTAATGCTAGAACTGGCGATAATACATTCAGCCGTGTTTGTACATTTACGTATAAATATAAGTCCATAAAAAAGAGGATTGACGGAAGAAATAAATTAATCGATTTAATTATGTCCATTAAATAAGCGTCCAGAAAATAAAGCGTTATGAATTTGAATGTTTATTGAATTCTGCAGAGCCGTCATTTTGATGGATTCGGTAGATCTAGTTCTAAGGTGTCCGGGATCTATGGATCCCGATGTTTAGTCAACTCGGTCCATTAGCACCAAACAAACACGTAAAATAGTTGAACTATTAACATCTAAACTAATCTGATACACAATTTTCTAATGGTTCCAGTGTTGAGTGGCATAGCATTAAAGAACTCAAGGCAACTCCGCGGAGAAAGTTTCAACATAGACTTACGGATTTAAATTGATTGCAAAACGATGATCTTATTCTCCTTGAAACGTCATTAATAATGAACTACCAATAGGTATTCAAAGCACGGCTCTCGATGATCTATGAATGAAAAGGAGATCGTAATGGGTAGTAAGGCTAGATCGATCTATCCAGTTCCAGTTCATTCAGTCTTCTATTTCCGTAACACGATTCGCAGATTTCAATGGAGATATGATAATGTGTCATTCGCGTATGCTTAAGTTTAGCCTGCGTCACGTCTTTCTATTAATATTATAAGCCTCTATAATTCGCCGCTACAGTTTCATTAATATCGAGTTAATGAATGAATCAAACCTAGATGTAATGGTTTATTATCAAGTAATAAATTAACTTAATTGGAACGAGTCTGATATTACTTTCCTTGGTTGTTCTATCAACCAAAGTATCAGCTTCTCGTTTATGGTATTATTACAAGCTCCATACATGTTTTTTATTTGTTATCCTTTCGTCGTATTTCACGCTCAACACGAGTGGTTTGCTTTCCATAGATGAATGAGTAAACGGAAAAAATTTAATTACATTCACTATCCTGCATCATTCTGGATATTCCCGGTCTCTATTCATCCCGGTGGGTTTCCATGTTGGTACCAAGCAGTCAGAGTTTTCATCTCGGTCGTAGCTCGGCATGCGACTATATCTGATTGACCGGATCATTAATCACGAGTGACCGCGCGGCAGCCCTGTAACGTCCTACAACTAAACTCGTAGAATCGAACTCACCAGGGTGTACGTGCTGCTCCTTCCATCTTACTTTGAACGACTTCTTTCTCCCTTCGTCCCTTCGTCCCTTCGGTAACCTGGTCTTTCATCGCGAAAAATCCTGGAGTCACGAGTCAGGAGAACGAAGGAACGTCGAACGGATGTAACTGATGGACAGGTAGCGATCGAAGGTAGGCTTTGTGGAGAAAAGCCGAGATTTCGATCGAATTTCTTGAAATCATGGTGGGTTACGCATCCCGCGGTAATCGAGACAAGCAGATATATGGATTTCCTATCGTAAATCAACGGCTTTACGTTTCCTGGTACGATAAACTTAGCTGGAGGCTAATCGAATCGAGACAAAATGTCCGACTCCTCGTAAATCCGGTTTAAACGTTTAAACTCCTCGGATACGAATCTACCAGGACGAGCCACGAAATACGGCTTATGAATCATTTGGTTATTGTATAGTTAACTGGGTTGATATGATTTGCCGGTTTTTTTTTCTCTTTTTTGATTAGTACGAATCTGCAACTCGACGAGCTGTCGAGGATATGGTTAATAAAGCACCGTGTTATGATTGGCGCGGCCGACTAACTCGATTAACTCGTCGGATAATTAATTTATTCGCGATCCAATGCCACGATAAGCAATCGGGAAGAAGGGACCGATCACCGAGTCGATGAATTTTCGTAACACTCGGAGTGCAAAATCACCCACTTCGTCTTCGTGGAAATATTTTTCGTACTTTGAGGGAAAAGCATTTCCGGCTGTGTGACAAACTTCCGTGATTGTAGACTCTTTCACAGTAATTGTAAAACGAAAAGCGTGCGATGATTGGTTGGACAATGCAAATCTTTTCCATTAAAAATAATTGCAAGTTTAGGAACTGAAAATAAAAATCTGCGTTTAATATAAAAAATCTACATTGTGCATTTTTATTATAGAAAAACTTCCGAATCTATCATTTTAACTACTACAATTCAAAACACTGCAAATAAATTATTCTGACAATAATAAAATAAATTGAACCGAGTCCCAGCTTTAAATTGAATAGCATCGGGGCAAGTGCTATTAGGTTAATTATTTATTCGTAGATATTACAAAAAATGAATTCAGGAAATATTAATATATCGCAGGTCAAATCTGAACGGACAATTTACTCTGTAATTACTTCAAATCCCTTTAAATTCATAATAAGTGAATATTACATTTTCATTCGCGAAATTCATGTACCGTCATTCCATTCTTTAACGAGACATAAGAATCAGAATACATTGAATATTTTTGTAAACCAACTTCGTAATTATCCGATACTTTTTCTCGAGTGTTTTCGATTTGTTCGCGAATGGTGACTCTTTAACGTTGTTAACAACGTTTTCAGTAGAATCACTGGGCTGTGTTTTACACGCGGGTTTCTTGTTAAGGAAGATTAGCACGGCGTTCCATCACCTTGAGAGTAACCGATGTCCTCGAGAATCAAGTCTCGAATTAAATCACGATAGATGGCTGATTGCGAAGACACTCGTTAACAAATCCCACCGGAGTGCTCTGCGACGTGAGAAATTTCGAAGGATACCCAATTCGATTCTCGTACAATGTTACTCTTAAATGTTACCTCCTAAAAGGTCGTATCACGTAATTGGGTTAATTCTAATCGTTCATTGTGAAAGCCCGTTCTTCTTTATCTCCTGCTAGCCTAAGAGGTTCTAGATCGTTTAGGGCGTGAATTCCCATTTCTGATGCATCTTGCCGTTTTTCCTTTTCGTGATCTTTTAGATCAAGATCCAGACCAAAATCAGTGGAATAACGTCTGACTGAGACTTATACTACTTTCATTAATTTTGTTATGATTTATCAACTATTTTGTGTCTTCATCGAAACTTAATTAATTCAGCTTGTTAATATCTGAAATCCTCCTAACTCCTTCTTGGTTTCGATCTCCAGTGATGCAGCGAAGATATTTCCAGAAGGAGCTACTAGCAGTATTCTATTATCCGAAGGTATGGGAAGGAAAACGTGAGAAGTGTCTGGCAAAAGGTATCGAATCGAGTGACTTGATTCCTTTTTTGTTCAGTAGACGAGCTGAGACGAGTGGTCAATCAATATGATTCAGTTTGTCCAGTTAGGGTAGGCTAGATCTGAGCAGAGTCTGGGACAAGGAGAGATATCTCGAAGAGGCGTTAGGATAAGGTGTTCGAAAAAAATCCGTGTCGGTGGGCTGTTAGGACAAATTGGTGGCTGCCATCCTGACAAACTCGTCCCGTTCCTTGGGTGATCCTCGGGTGACCTTAGTCCGCGGGTTCATCGGCGATCCGATTCGGGGCCGATCTATCGCCTCCTCTGACCCCTCGAATCTCTCGGGGACACCTCTAATAGCCGGATTATCTGTCCGCTTCTGTTTCTTACGTTTTACCCTCCACGCTTGTTCGACCCCAATAAGGATAACGAGTCCACGCGGCTGTTCTTTCCACGTCTTTATCGGTCCTCTGAATAGCTGGATGTGTCCTCTCTTACAAGTACATACATCGAACCTAAGTATGCCGATTGATTGTTTTTGCAAATATTCCACGAACCTATTTTTCTATGTAATTATATCGGTTACCGATTTGTCGCTAACTAGAGCACGATAGTCTCCATCCCCGCAATTAACTTCGCCAAATCTGCTAATGTCACGTGTGCTTCGATTCAATAACTTAATTGGATAATCGAAGATTGGATCATTTTCACACAGCTAGATAGATCGGTGTAATAAAAAAAATATGTAAAACACGAACAGCATATTATTCAACGTATCACATTGCGACATCGAGTGATTGTAATTTCGACTAGTACCTATCTCTCGCGGACTACAGATTTGATTTGATTGCAAATGAAATCGAAGAGGAACAGGTTTTTTATGATTCAAAGTAAGGCGCAGGATAATCCAGCTACCGGTCTGCGGATGAAAGTTATTGATTTATCGATTGGTTCGTCAAGCGATTAGGAGGGTCCGTTGATTAATAGTCGACGTATGCCAGAAGATAAACTGACGTACTGGCGTTCGTCTCCTTTTTCTTGGTTCTTCCTCCTCTCACTCTTCCTACGATCTTTTCTCTCTTTTCACTCATCTCAAATAACTCGCGTCATGTAAGTTATTTGTACGGGAGGCGAACCTCTAACGACCACGTCTCCTAAAGACGATCAATGCTTTTTGTCCTTCCAACACGCGAGAAAGTATTTCATTCACCAAACTTGGGACCAATCATCCTTTTTGCGCGCGGTGTCAACCGAGGCTTCATTCTGAGTTTTATTAAATTACAAGGAAATTAGTTCACAATTATACTTTATTCGGGTGATTTCGTGTCACCACTTTTCCCTATCAAATATAATTTCATACAAATAATTTTATAAATTCAGAAAATGTTAAACCGTTTTAGGGTCACAGCTGAACTTCATTCTATTCTTGGTATGTACTTATCACTAAGAGTTTACTAGGGTTTATTGGAACGGTGACTGTCGAAGAAACAAAGATGGTGGCCGTTGGAAATAAGGTAGCGGTGTGCAATATCATTGGCGGTAAGTTTCACGGCATTAAAGCATGTCAGGAGATGGTAAGGTCGAGTGGCTGTGTCTCGAGGAGCTGATTTGCCGGCGACGAGGAGGACGGTGGCTCGAAATCCATTAACCGTTTGCACGTTGAACTCGGGGCCGACCAATAAATTTTATTAATACATTCGTGGCCGCGGTAATATAACGACAGGCCAGGTATTATTCCGCGCGACACGAGTGACTCGCTCGCACCGTAAAATCCCCGGGCACCGATAATGCCAACGCGTTTTGTGGCCGAGAGCAGAAAGCCACTTCGCCTTCCGGGATTCTGGCTGGGCTCGCGTACACGAACATGGAACACGACTAATGCATTTGCACTCTTACACACCACGATTCTTGAACTTTCTTGGACTCTTTTACCAAGGAACTTTTTATCATCCGTACGACTCTCCTTTGGTTCTATTTAAACAAAATGCAACCACATGGAATCAGGATTTTATAGAGCACCGTATGTAATAATTATTAAAAGAAAATTGATATACCTAAGTTTCTTTAAGTCAATCTCTGCAATTTATCCTAATTGGAAAAATCTATTTCAAGAGTATAAATAAAATTATAGTAAGATCATAGTCCTTAAAATTATAGTCGCCGTGGTCCCTATAGTTTAACTCGCTATACATATTCCTATTAAAGTAATGAAGAGCTGGCTCCGATAATCTTTGTATAACGAGGTACCATTTAAATATCAAATTTAGGAAGAGCTATGGCAGGGATCGATCCTGAGCAACCACGATTGCTTTCCAATCTGGCGGATGCCTTATTAGAGGCCCTGGTTCGCCAAGTTGCACGGTATTCGGTTGCACGTGTTTAAAGGGACAGAGGTGAGGGGAAGTGCATTCTCTTGCAACGATTATGAATATTTTCTTAGCACTCCTAGCATCATCATCACCAAATTCATAAAGCTTATAAGAAAACATAAATCACATGTTGTCAAACCAGGTTTATCGATATTCATCGAGTAGCCAATACAGTTTGCAAAGTACATCAACTACTCACCATTGCATTGTACTAAATTTGTTATCCTTGGTCACATTTGCCTGCATATTCACCAGGGAATAACGAAACGTTTGACGTGCTTTAGGGATATTTTTTCTGTCATAATCATTGCAAAAGAGTGAACCATACCAGGTTGGTTGGAAGTAGCGAGGAACAGCAGCCGACGGGCTTATGGTCGTCGTACTCCTTGCAAGAAGAGGAGACCAGACCAGACCAGGTCGGTGCAGACTTCGTTGAGGGTTCAAGGGAAAAGAGAAGGATGGAGGTACTCGAGAGACCAGGGCCCTTGCGTATGATATTAAACACTATAATTATTATTTAAATTCCAGTAGGATGGCTCCCGGTGTTGCGGCTCTCCTCATCATTCTCCGCATACGTCTCTGGCTGGCTGTTCGCTCTTTCGTCTTGTCTTCTTCCTGCTTCACTCGTTCTGGCTCTCCGGCTCTTTCGCTCCGGTGATCTTCTTCTGTTCTTCTTGTATGGCCGCTCGCTTTTTGCTCTCGTATATACCGGTCGCCCCTAGTCGATCCTTTTGCTTTTTCAACTTCGCTTTGCTCTTACTCCGCCCGCGCGTAGGCGCGACTCTCTCTCTGCTCGAGCATAACCACCTAAACGGACCACGAGAGAAGAGAGAGAAAACCCTCGCCGGGGACTTATAGCTATGGCCACCGTACGATGCTTTATTGCCGGGACCTGACCCCATGTAATCACTATAAACTATATACCTTCTTCTTGTAAGACTCTCTCTCCTTTCTCTCCCTCTTTCTCTACGTTCCTACGTGCCCGTATTAGGTACCATTACGCACCCGATACTCCTCGGGGTACCTTCGCCACTCCCCGTTGACTATTGTCATTTTTTCATTGACATCTTGTAAGTATAATAGATAACTACTGTTGATATTAGTATTATAATTATTTATGAAGTATAGTGTACCATGAAATGATACCAATGGAATACTATAGCTTTTTTAAATATTTCTTAGGATTCGTAAATAAGTGACTGGGTATCGCGCCAATATTCCTGATGATAAAGACACATACTGAAGACAGATACTGCTGAAGCTAATCCGAAAGGCGTTTAAATCTTATTACAGTGGTACCTCGGACTTCGAACGTTTCAGGGTTCAAACGCTTGAGAAAGCAAGAAGTTTTATTTGAAGTTCGAACTATAGTCCAGGAGCAATATTTTCATCTTCGTGATTTTTATATTAAAAAATTATTCTCCGCTTCTATTTTTATGTCGTAATAATTAAAATTAATAAAATAAACATTAAATTATTTTGTTTAACTCGTTGAATGTTTTTGGCTACTATAGTGACGATTCATTTGCAGCTACTCATAGGTAATAAAACTTTCTATAAACTGCTTATTTAGTGCTTTTGATAAAGTAATTTAAGCCTTTGTGCTTTTTAAGAAACAAATTTATTTGAAATGCAAAACTAAAAGTGCAGTCAGAGGGTTAACTATTTCTAACTTATTAACATTAAAAAACCTAAAATCTAACATCTTGATTTGTACTTCAAACGGTTCATAGTCCGAACGTGTTTCAGGAACGAATGAAATACGAACTACGACATACTACTGTACATTATATCGTTGTCAAGTTTTACAACAACGGTAATTAACTTGGTAATTTATGTAAATAAGCTTGCTATTTGTTGATATTAATGAAGACGGTATCCGTGGAGTGTGTGCCTAATCGAGTCGAACCACCCTACTTTCGAGTGAAGGACAAGATCCGTTCGTGAAGGAAGGTAGCCAAGGATCGTGCACGTGGTAATACCGAAGGGAGACGTGGGACTCGGTGGAATATCAAGCGATCCAGCGGTCTCCTTCAACTCGGTGGCTCTCCGAGTCCGATGCAAATAATCTTCTTCCTCTCATGACCGGAGAAAAACAATGCGCCGGATTCAATACCGGTAGCGAGGCCGGACCGAGATCGTGCGTTGTGGGTGGGCACCTCTCAACAGACGGAGGAACAGCACCGAAGCAGAAGCATCGGTTGCTTTCACGGTCCTATGCCTACAGGCTCGGAAGGCCTTTATGGGAATGCAATATGCTCGATAAAGTTTCACGCACACCAACCGATAGATATTTTCTTGTACGTTTCCTTCCAGTGATTGTGACAGAGGAAGAAACTATGGCTAGAGGCCAGAAAGCCTTTATGGGAATACACCGTGCACGATAAAGTTCCCCGCACACAACTAGCCTATATTGTTCTACACAGTGTACCGATGATTGTGACAAAAGATACACTTCACAATAAGCTTCTGTGAAACAATTTACTGTACTTCTCCAACCGATTCTTTGCTTGTTTCTGTATGCCATATTTACCGTGGACGGTTGCAAGGGAAATATTTTTACCGAGTTTTAAGTGACTTCGATGAATACCGTGCTTCCTTGGAAGGTAAAAATTCAAAGAAATTCTTTTCACTCCTGTATACGTTCTTCTTCTTTATTTTCACATAATACTGTATTACTTTGTTCGTCAATTGACACTAGTAATTTATGAATCATTTTACAGAGTCATGGTACCCTGTTAAAATCTTAATTCTTTATAATTTTAAGCTCCACCGTTTCAACAATTTCTTTAATCCATTTCCGCCGGAGATGCTATCGCGTATTCGTCGGTAAACATATTCTGCGATCGCAGAGGCAAGTGGTACCCATGAAAGACCTAACAATACGCTACCATTTCAGATCGGGATGTTTAATCCAACTGAATGATTCCCAAAGAAAATATTTGACAATCGTGTTTACAGTCCGTCGGTGTGAACGAGGCTTTACCGGGTAGAGTAGTAGCCACTAGATTCTTAAAAAGTACCTCTCAAGAGAAGACCTCCGCATGGGCTTGTTATTATTTGTACTATTGTTGGCTCGTGACTTGCAAGTCGGTTCTGAACCACGAGCCACCCCGCTTGATTCCTCGGCCCGCCCACAACAAAACAAACATCGGGATATTGCCAACCACCTTAGCCACATTTTCATCTCGGCAATGATGTCGATCGTGTTCGATGGTGGTTGGTTCACCGTACCCAAGTCTACTGAAATTGTTCTCGAATTGATTTAAAACTTCTCGATCATCGTGTTATGTAGTACGGCATCGATCTACCGGTTTCACGGAATCGATGAAATAACCCATAAAACACGTTCCTTAGGTCAATCACTGTACACTCGAGTCGGTGATCGTACCGAACGTTACGCTTTCTAATAAATTTCTCGTGTACTAACGACCGGTATACTGGAATCGGGATCTACAATCGATGACGAGGAAACATCTTCCTTGCCTTTTAGCAGTGTCTACCGTCAAAGAGGAACGATACCGCCTGAATACATTGGAAATGTCACCGTACGATTAGATCGTGAGAAAACCGCGCTAGTCGAACCATGGACATAACGATCTTTACGGAGAAGTCTTACGCGGTTGTATTTGTATTAAATGTTCCGACTTGTCGAGCCATCTTCGTGCGTAGTTCCAAAGTTGGGTTTAAACGATGAACTTAATCGAGTACTTTCTACTCATTTTTCTTAATCATAACTATATAATTATGAAGTAAATGAGTCAGGGTATAAGGTCTTTCCCTTTCTTCAGGGATGCCACCAATTTCGGCATGTCTTTGTTCTGTCTTTTGGTAGAAGGAGGAACAGCAAAAATTGAAACATTCATATCACGAGATTACGTGTATCCTGAGCAATCTAGAGTTCCCCGTTCGCTAGTTGAGTGGTATATTTAAAGATCAGGGTTGGTCAACTATTGACGATACTCTCTTGCCGGTCTCCCGTTCTTGGTATCTCGATCGGCAATGCTCAGGGCTCAACCGATGCCTAATGGTGGGATCAGTAAGAAGCGATTAAATCGCAAGATTCCTTATCTCTTGCCTTACGGTTTTCTATCCCGCGCTCCCTGGGCGGGAAAGGAGCCCTAGGCGCGCACCGTTCCTCCCCGTCCTGATCCTTCTGCCCGGCGTGTATAGTGTATACGCTCGTCCTGATCCTTCTGACGGCGCAGAGGCGCGTCATTATACTCACGTCACTCAAAATCTCTTCTTCTTCCACCTCCGGGCTCTCGAGTTATGAGAAACACGAGCCGCGAGGTAACCGCCACCATCGCCACCATCGCCTCCTTCAAACTCCCTTTTTTTCTTTCCACCAAACTCTCCCAGGTCGTTCGAACAATCATTTATAACCGGCCACGATAATTCGTACAACGTGTCTCTGAACAAAAACCGCGATAGATCTCGGTGCCTGATAATAACAGGACACTACCGATGTCCCGTCGTTGAGGATGGTGACACAATGCTGGATACCTAGACAACTCTATTTGCTTCCTCGGATGCTAACTTTATCTCGCATTCTTTTTAACGCGATCTTGGTTTCTGATCGAGGCGTGATGTTCGATCGATCCTCGGTCTGATTATCGTTTATCGAATTTCACGTGTCTGGATCGTTGTTTATCTTCTTTACTGTCCATCAGCTTCTTCCTACACGTCTCAGTTAGATGTCACAGTTGGATGCAGATTTTATCCACAGTTGCATAGAATCTTGAACCGAATGTTAGACTTCGTAATATTTACCTTTGGTCTAATGAAGTTTGATGTTGTTCGGTAACATTGTATTATTTAGACAAGTAAATATGTATTAAGAATTCTGACTGAAAACTGACTTGTTTTGCAAACTAATCCCAAAGGTTAACAATGTCTACTTAAAATCTTATGTCTATTTTCAACCTTTTGGATTCGTTTACAAGTCTGGCCGACTCGGTAGATGAAAAACTGATTGAAAATAAGACTTACATACCAATGGAATAATAAAAGACCAATATTCTTAAGTTAATAATAAGGTGTAAAAGGAAAGCCGATGGTTGGTGCGAAGCGTAGGCGAATCAAGAGTGGTGGACCCCGTCTAACGTGATTCCTTTTCTCGGGTCGAGGTGTGCGTGTGCGTTGTACCCACTAACCCATAATTAGAGGCTTTCACAAATTATATGCGCGAACGTGTGTCCCCTCGATGTAAAATATCGGCTTAATAATAACAGTTGGGGAGCACGGCAATTATCAGGACCCCCGAGGACCAAGAGGTACATCTCCGTTGTCCTTTTGTCTCCTCCTCTTCCTCCTCCGCGTCGAATTCTTTTTTATATCTCGCCGGATGTGCCATGCCGAACCGAAACTACGTGGGTGAGCTTCGAACCTCTGGAACAACTACCTTTTCGAATTTTCTACGCCACCTAAGTTCTAAGTTCTCTTAGCCCTTCAAATTCATCTTAGCCCCACAAAGAATATAATTCCTTTGGAATCAGTGTACGAGTTTCAAGATCCCAAATTCAAAAGCGAAAAGATACGAAGAGCACATAATAATGATGACAATAATAATTCAAAGGGAACGAAGAAAGATGACTGGTTCGTATCGCTTCTAGTATCGAATAACCGAGTAAGAAGCGAGTGAAGTCAGGTAGTCAAGAGAGGAACTCTTAACTGGTGTTTTGCCAGTTATAATTATACAAGCTCGTTTTTCGCGAAGAAGATTGTGTGGGCACAGGGTTCGGTGAGTCTTAAAGGGCGGCCATAATGCGCGACCGGGTACACTGGCTTTTTATTGGCTAATTGGTAATTAAGCCGGGTTAAACAGCGGCCAGCCAACGCTTTCTTGCCCGCCTCGGGAGTCGTTCTGCGACTCGCTAATTTAATTTGCGGTTTCGTCGCGTTCGTCTCCTCGTACATGAAACCTTTCTGCCAAGGCTTTATCGCGCCTTTAACGTATTCATACCTCGTCTAAGGACCAATTAATTTCAGCTGAACTTCCACTCCGTGCTATACGCCCTTCGCTTCCCTTCTGCCACCTGAATCATCTACTTAAGAATCCGTCGGTGATAAAATTCCAAACGTCCGCCTATGTTCCACCGTCATTCTACTATTGCTGTTCCAGCGATATTTAAAACAATTGTAACAGTAAAAACACATTCCATCTTGGAAAATACACTTTCCATGAGAGCTAAACACGAAGCAACAACAAAATAAATATGCACCAGGATATTGGTGAGGACCGATCGACGTTGACGAAAGTAGGCGTCGATCCTGCGAGTGAGTTGACAAGGTACGGCACGAGGCAGCTCGAGGGCACGAAAAAAGTGGGCCCGGTACCCCGATTCGTCGACAAGATTAGACAATTTGTAAACACGCAATCGTGGGTGTACCGGTACAATACCATCGTTGACCTGTCTCTGAACCCAAAGAGTGCTCCCCCTCACCCCCTTACCCTGCCCGGTTCCCCACCATCTTGTAATTCGAATGCATTCACCCTGGCTCGCTCGTCCATTCACTCTTTCCATTCATGTTGGCCTTTTCCTCGTACGCATCGTGGAATCGGCCATGACAGGATGACGTGGTGGAATCGAGATTCTGATTCTAAAGAGGAGGGTGCGCGACGAGATCAGGGAGGATGACGACGAAAAGAAGAAGTAGGATGACTACGGTGATCGTGTCAGGGTCAGGTTGAAGAGAGGCCGAGTAATACACCGGATGTATACGACGCGAGTTTTGTCCCTATCGAATCTGACGAACGACATGGTCCTTCACGGCAAGGGACACGAGGAACATCACCTTAACGCGATTTCTTAGGTAGACTCGTTAGAAAAATATACTCGGTCATAGTCGTTGTGTATTGTCCGAATGTGTTGAAACATCTTCCAAACATGTTCTACCTTATGTTCTTCTTTCTTCATCTGTTTCATCGTCTAACCTTTCATCCTAAACGGTTCGGCAGGTAAACCGAGAATGCTACGGCTAAAGAATAAAAGATTGAAACTATGCCTTCGTGGATTAAGAACGAGAATGACGAAGCCGTTAGAAATAGAATCGCATACTCCGCGGCAAAGACACGATTTCATCGCGAAAGAATTCGCCCGGACACACCTTCGCGAAGGGAGTAGGACGTGCTGAGAAAAAATTAATATCTAAAATCACGCGGATATCGTCGAGTCACGAAATAAATAATCGTTTTTCGTCCTCTTCCCAATGATATGTTCGAAGGGCGACTTGTAGGGCGGTGACTTCGGCGATCCTCTCGTCTAACCTCGCGCCCACGCACACGAAAACCTTTGTTCCCTTCCATCTTTGCTGTTAAACAACTAAACGTAAGACGGAGAGGGGGCGAAGGGGGAATTTTAATAATCTCGACTCGCAGGTAGAGAAAGACACTATCTGACATCCCGAGACCATTGATTACTATACTCTCTATGGAGCTCGAATTATCTCTGTGAATGAAGTCATCGGGAAAGCACTATCCAATTATTGAAGTAATTCCAATCGGGCCATCTTCCTCTGCGATGACAGTGGAACGAACTTCGGCTTATCGTATTATCAGTCAAAATTGAATAAGATCATTCTGCCGAGATAATATTGTCTTAATAATTGAGGATAAAGGATATCGGTGAATTACTTTGTAGAAAAATAATATCATAATGCCAGCACAATATGAAGCATATTACGTGGGTGTCACTTCCATAATCAATTTGTGCTTATCTTACGGCTGGAACTCAAGAATAAAATTGTCGTGTTTTAAAAAATATTCCTATTAACCTTTTAACCGGGGAATTCTTCAAAAACGATGTCACGGGGTACTTTTAATTTAGTAATGAAATAAATCCGTGCGATATATTTATTTAGTTTGATTGTCCTTACTAAAATTTATGCTATCAAAATTGAGAATTGCCAGAGGAGAGGTTTTAATTTAATTCATAATCTCTGAGATAACCGTAGATTCGAATGACGAATTAACTCGTGATCCCCGGTTACTACGTTTAAAATTCCATCTAAAATCAATCTAATATTACTCGATCGTGAAAACAATCGAAAGAAGAATTAATTTTACGAATTAAAAATTGAGTTACAAGAGGTCCTTCGAATAGGAACGCGAGGTCATCGCGAGGTCATCAGATTATAATTCGCTGAGTCTAATGGTGTCGGAAGAGGGGGAGGGGGAGGGACAGAATCTTCTTCCGAACAAAAGGTACGGGAAGAAGAGCATAAGAAGCGAGAAGGGCGAAGGGCGAAGGGAGATTGGACTCGTGACCTGGGCCCTTTTCGTTCTCTGGCACATTGATTCCAAGGAGTGACGGATGGTTCGGGTTCGAGGGAGGTCACGGTGGCGCCTTATTTCGTATCCTCTCTCGATGTTTAGCTTACCTTCGTCTCACCTCCCGCATGCTTCACCTTTTTATTTCGGGGATGAACTGACCGCTCGAGCAGGGTTTACGTTTCTTTCCTGAGGGAAACGCAAATAAACTCGAGAACCCGCTCTCATCCGTTCTCACTCTCGAGTGATACTTCTACTTGCCTTTGCCGTGTAAACGATCGTTCGCCTCTTCGCCGTTCTTACCTTATTTTCGAACACTTCGAGAAGAATCATTCTCACACAAGAAAGTCAAATTCGATTGCATTCGCGTCTTCTTTCGAGTAACGGAACATTGTCGTGCTTTAAAGTCTACGTACTTGACTCGCATTTTACTGCCACGCCGAAAATTAAACTTATAATATACACATATACATTTTTCGAAATTAATCCTTATCATTACAACTCCAGTAGTTTGACCCTTTCGAAGACCCTTCGGCTAACAACAGATACGAATTAACCGAGCCATCATTTCCTGACAAGCATCTCCCTTCCCGGGATTCCATAACGTCTTTATAATTCCCCATAGCCACGTACCAGTTTGGAATCAGCGATACCGAAGATGTAAAGAGAAGAAATAAGGAGGAGGGTGGACGAAGAGAAGCAGGAAGTAGGGCGGCATGCACGAGTGCCGCTCCCGATGGAAAAATTAATAGAATCATTTTACCGAACAGCTTCCTCTTTCTCTTTCCATCTCTATTTTTCTCTCTTTCTCGTTTTTCGAGTAGCAGTATTATAAGTTTAAGAGTCAGGGTCAAAAGGAAAGCCAGAGGGGGTCGTGGAAGGAAATGGAAAGTATAGTTGCTTTTATCTCCTTCGTCTCGTGAAGAGCAAGCACCTTTTCTTTGAATAGATGGCAACAGAAAATGCAACTAATTATTTATTGTGTTATAATATATAATACTAGTTTCTATTAAGTTGGCCAAAAAGTTCCTGCAGTTAACATGTAACTACACAGAAACTTTTACGCATAAGTTAAACCTTTACTTATTCAAGATTTTATATTTTCTCAATTTTCTTTATTTATTTATCTCACCAACCCAGTATTACGATCTAATATAATTATGTTGAGGCCGCGAGATATTTGAGATATAATTAGGATATATTCAGTCATATTTTAATGATGACACACTAAACATCGAAAATTGGATGACTTATCCAATATTTTATGTGTCAAATATTTAAATGCATTTCGTAAGAGTTACGCACCCTTGTAACTCCGCCTATGCGGCCTAGTGCCCGGCCCATAACTGAGGCCCACGATTGAGGCCCACGTACCGGCCACCTGCACGTGCACCGTGGTCGTCCACGTGGACCAATATCCGTAGCGAGCAATAATTTACTTTTCCACGTGCACCGAAGAAATATGAATTTTATACAAATTGTCGAAGTCGATCTCATTATTCGTCAAAGACGATTAATCCTTCGACTATTTTGAAAGTATGAAGTTAATCGTTGCACATGAAGAGCGCAAAGGGTTAATTAATATGGCCGTTTTACATGTTAAACGTGTTAAACGGCCATATTTTATATCGTACTTACATATATCGAAATAACACTGTCGCACTTTCTAGATAAAAATTCCAGCTCTTCAGATTTTCTCAGATTTTACAGTGAAATTCGTTTCGGACGGTTTGACGTTAGCCAGTCGTTTCCATAAAAGTGGGAATACGATTTCCTGGTTCCGCGGGTCAAAGTAGACAAATCGCAAAGCGTATCCTTGACAGCTCGCGGTCAAAAAGCCACATTGATGGCGACACGGAGATTCATGGCCGTCAAAGCGACTGATAGCTCGTAGGCAGGTAGTAAAACTCTGCTAAAACGGGAATGACGATCCGTGGTTTGCAACATCTATTTCCAGCCTCGACCCCGGAAACGAGAATCAACTTCGCGAGAACTCACCACTCTTCCGCCTTCTTTCCTTTTCTACCTTTTTATCGGTTTTAACCATTATTGCTCACTGCTGCATTGTCCTTTGTTTCGGTGTTGTGTCAAACTATCTGTTCTCTGGAGTAGTTATTTTCAAACAATAACGGTGATCATTACAAGTTGAACCTAGACAAATTCTAACTATCGTGCGCAATTTTCAATCTATAGATATTGTTCCAGCAGAGGTCAGTAAATACAATTATTAATATAGAAATTATTGAAAATTTTCCTTGCAAATTTTCAGCTCTAATTCCACTTCAACGTAGCACAACTTCGCAGATTTTTCTGCCTGCGTATCTTTCAAATATTTATGTACATTTATGCGAATATTCTAAAGTAAATAAGTGGAATTTTATTGCACTTTGGTTTTATAAACTTGTAAAAAAGTCCGATACTTGCAATCCCGATAAATTTCACTCGAAAACATCCTAATAAAAATACAAGTCAGCTAGAAAATCTGCAGCAAAATAACGTAGCATAGATCCCAACAATCCAGCACGATATTTCCGTGGCATCCCAAAGCGCAAACCGGAAGTTTGCAGTTTCTCCCATGCGTGCAAATAAAATGAGAATAAATAAGATCGAAAATGGAAACGACACGCGAGATGGTAACCCCGTAGCAATCTAGTGTCCTGACAAGAACCAACGGAACGAAGACGGAGAAAAAGAAGCCGAAGAAGAAGAAGAAGAAGAAGGAAAGATGTTATGCATTGCGCATAATGGTTCGTCAAGGATAAATCTAAAAAAGCAAAGGGAAAATTCGACATCGACATCGACATCGTGTCCCCGTATGTCAAGCGCTGGTTCGAAGAGATGGATAAAAGGAAAAAAGGTTACGCGGGTTGGAATGCTTCCTAGACCTTTACGCCTCCTTTCTTCTTCTTTTTTCCACCCTTCCCGAGGACGATAAAGCGTCAGGAGAAACGGAACGAAAGAACGACAGTTCTACATATTGGCTGGTATCTCCGGCCATTTATCTCCGAATTCATTACTGCCGTGGCTGATGCACCGGCTCCCTTAACTACTTATATACATACATCTACTGGGTGTTAAGAAAAACGATTTCCGAGATGAAGGACACGTGTTTCTCAGCGAAGTGATTAAAAACTGTCGTCTCGGACCAAGTCGGAAAGTGAACTTTCTCAAAACTGAACCCCGGTATTTCACTATGGAACAAAGTGTACTAAGTGCACCAAGTCTGCGCTTCTAATAGGACAAAGTAATACTCTTCCTGTGTATCACTACACTGGAAAAAGTGTAAAATAATTTATAATGTACAAATCGGGAAATTGGTGTTGTAATCTGCAAACTTAAATCAAAATTAGTTGCAAGCTTCTGTAATAAAGTTAGGCCTTCGGAATCGCGTTACAAGCTAACTGAAAATTTAGAAAATTGAGGCAATGTAAGTATGATGTATGATATATAATTTAGCCTGATTTAAGACTAACTGTGATTCAACCTTTTTATATTTATGTATATGGCGGAATGAATGAGTTGAAGAATGATTATTGAATACCGTCTAATCGTAAGTAAAACCTGTCATTTTTTAAGAGAGTAAATTCCACCGAAAAAGGATCTCAAACATCCAAATCCTGCCTTTCGTTCGGCGGTTCCCGGCATCGGGGCTTTCTTTTCGTTGAAAGGAATTCACTTTGTTGCCTGAACTGACGAGGCGTCAAGACAAATGTCTTTGGGACTCGTTTTTCTTTGCCCTTCGAAAATTATCCGACAGATTAGTCGTGCGAGAGTGTCCCCTTTGTTTTTTTTTCGTTGTCCCTTGGACATAGAATGTTGTCAGTCGTATACCTATTAATCAGGTAAACATTAACTTTGGAATGAGGGTGTTGTAATTTATATTCGAAAATCAATAGGAACTCAAATAACATCGCAAATTGTGGAACGGTAAATAATTAAAAAATTTGTACGACCTTATTCATTACCAGTCGGATCCATTAGTCTAGTAATAATAATATAATAATAATAGAAATACAGTAAATAGTAATATTAATAAAAATAGTCTCTACATTAATCAACCACAACATATAACTTAAAAGCAACAATTTCGATTTCAACAAAAAGTTCACTTAATTTCGGACGTCCTCCTATTCAGTCCATGGTTCGGTAGGAGATAATAATAATAAGCTTGTAGAATAAAAAACGCGACAGTTCGGGGAGATATATTAAAAATATTTCGCGGGTTGGTTTTCCAGTCTACTCAAAACGGCGGCGTGGTGGGTGTTCGGTTTAAATACTCGCACGTCGCGAATGATTTATCACGGCACACCGTGCTAGTTGCGCCAACCACCTTCTACCCTCTCCACCCTCTTCGTTCTCGTATTCTCTTATCCCCCAACCACCCTTTTCTTTTTCTCTCCCGGGGACGCTTCTGTTGGCTCGAGTTGAAATTGTTTTGACCTTGAAACCGGCCCACTCCCTTATATACATTTGCAGGTTTCGGAATAAATGGTCGTTAGAAAAAATTCCCGCCAAGTGGGAGCACTCGGGAGCATTTCTCGAGATGAATTTCGCGGAGTAGTTGGAGTACCAAGTTGGCCCGAGTAATTTACGATCGGGAGCAATTTATTGAAAATATAAATTGTCTTTGCCTTTTACGAGTTCGAGAAGATACAGCGCTCCTTGGATAGCCGAGTAGTTTGTATTAACTTAGAGATATACGATTCCTCCCCTCTTCACCCTTACCACTCCACGACTATTCTTATTCGAGATGTTTCATTCTTATGTTAATATCATATCTATATACATATGTATATATATCTGCTACCCAATTAAAAAATTCGAGAACAAATTTCAAACAGAATTTTTATACTCAACATTGTATTTTATATCGAAGACTATCGTCTTCTTATTAGGAATAAATAATTAACATTTATTAATGTACCCAATATTTTGAAGTGTACAGAAAGTAAATATTGGGGCAGTTCACTCGAGCGTATATTTTTAATTAGGTAATTCATGTCGGATTAATGTGAAGTGAAAGGATGAACGAGATCGAAAGATTGATTGTCATCAAGATTCATGATGTCAATGAAGAAAGAATACTGAGATGATTTTTTGTATCCGAATGTTATTTTACTTCTCGATTTCTCAGTAGTTGCTCACCGAGCAAGGATCCGCTTCGAATATACGGCACATACGAGGGTCGTTATGTTTTATGGCTAATTGTTTTATTATCTTTGACATATTTCGAGTTTACGGCCGCGGCACGGCATTTTGCTTCGTTGCTGTCTATTGTGTATGATGAACGCCGCTTTATGTACCACCCCGTGCGTGTCTCGACCTACGCTTCTCTTCTCCTTTTCCCTTCTTCCCTTTCCCACTCGTTCTTTCTTTCTTTCTCCTTTCACTTTGCTCTTTTTTTTCCCCCGCTTTCAGCCTATCTAGCGATAAATGATGCGTCTGCGAGATATACCGGTGTACTGAATATGCAGAATTATTGGACGCAATTCCATGGATCAGTTTCACGATTAAGTAGATTTACTTCGTTCCGGTGTGAATTGCCAATTTGCTATTGAACTTCCGGCATTTTATTCTGCTTCTGCATCTATTGTGTTCTGACATTACGGTATAATTTAACGTTATAAATGAGAATTGATATGGTTATAGATATTTGTGGATAATTAATCTCGTAGATTGTAATTAGTCGCATATTAATCCGAATATAAATATAGATATTAGTGTTTATTAAATTCAGTATATAATAACTACTGACAGAAATAAAACATTAAAGGATAATGTAATAATATTTAAAGAATATAATATGAAAATTCCGAACACGGTCGAAAATATTAATGCTAGAACTATTAAAGCATTTAAGAAAAATGTTCAAACTTATAATGTTTCATTTTCTGAGATTTTTTGCGGTTCAAGTTGCCTAATATACATAATACATATATAGCTGAATATATCGCCGGCGGTTCTAATGTTAATATGATTTCCCTCTGTGATTTAATTGGCAAATTTCAGTAAAGAAAATTGACACGTTCAAGACAAAGAGAACTCATCGCGGAGGTCAAAGAATGATCGGAGCGGGCCATCGAATTTCTTGAATCAACAGAGAAGGATGTCCAAGGGGTCGAAGTAGTGGAAGGACGCCGTGTCATTCGTCATTCCATCAGGATCCTGGCACATTCCAGGGTTCGGCGGACATCTATCAGCCCCTCGAGACTGGCAATTGAGCAATGCAAGCCTGACCAAAGTCTACGAGAAGACAGACGGAAGGACGTGAGTCCTGGGACTCGAAGGACGTCGAGGAACGAGGAAGCCCGATGTCCGTGAAGTAGGAAATTCTTTTTGGTGTTGGTATGCCAATATATCGGGTTCCATCGACACCCCTCCGTCCACCTACGAGATACGTGACTTCTCCTAAGAATGCAACCTAACTCCCGTCAACCCTTCGCGCGGGGCGCTTTCAAATAAATAATGTCCACGCTCCGTCAAAATCGACACGTCACACGAATTCCCTCCTAAAGCTACCCCAGTTCGCCCTTATTTATCCTCGTTTGTTTCACTCCGGCGATACTTTCGATTTAAGTGTCCCTTTCTTATGGATATCGGTCAGTGATATACGATGTCCTATTGGCTATACGGGTGACCTTTAAATTCATTTGTATCACGAATGTTTTTAAATGTCCTTTGAGTCGAGGGAGAATTAAACAGAAGATGTAACATAAACGTCTCTCTAAAGTGTTCTCGTTGGGGACAGCGTATATTAAAGATCCATAGGATGGATTTAATAGATATTTTTGGAATAACAAGATCACCTTCGATCGTTCCCGTAGGATGTTGATGGAAGGTAGACTCCCGGCTAGTATAAATCAATGTCTCTCCATGGCAGAGCGAGCATATAATACCGTAATGTCGTCCAAAGGCCTCGATATATTCGCAGGAGGGTCGTGCGCCCACGGACTTCGAGGTCATTCCGACATACATCACGCCACTGTCAACTCAATTCTCCTTCTCGCGCGCCTAAAACCCTCCTCCCTTTCTTCGTGCTCATCTTAACATACTGCTTTTAAAGTAAGTCGACAGGACCCAGTAAATTGACGGAAAATACTAGATATTTTAACCACTACAATTTACGATACTTTTGTTCGTACAAGTTAGTCAGATTAAATCGGCTAATTTACTTAGAGTAAGTTTTAATTCGGTCGATATATTCATCATGATACTTGCATTCGATTTGTATTGTAGTTAATGGATCTTAGAAACATTATAAGAGCCAGTGAAAGAAGTCTTGGAAAAAAGGTTGGAACAGATTGGAGATATTCGGACGATTCCAGGATACCGTGTATCGATGGAGTCCGAGGGATTTT
This sequence comes from Nysson spinosus, assembly GCA_910591585.2. NCBI lineage: Eukaryota > Metazoa > Arthropoda > Insecta > Hymenoptera > Crabronidae > Nysson > Nysson spinosus. The sequence continues at coordinate 12,134,020 of OU342830.1, read as the reverse complement.
CGGAGGGCAGTGGGGCCGGGGGTGTTTTAGGGAGCGAGGATGTCGAACGCAACCGATGTTCACTTATTGGTGGCGTGTCTGCCGGCATGGTGCAGTTATCCATGGACCACGGAGGAACTCGTGGATTCAGCGTCCCTCTTTCTCCTCTCTGATCTTCCGTAGTTCTATCTTCCTGGTTGTGTAGAATTGTGTGGAAGTAGCGATGGGTGGAGGGCGAAGGGTCGTGGAACAGGTGGCGCCAGAACCACAGGCATGGTCTGTAGCTGTCAAATATTGCGGTTGCTTTAAAAATCGATCGACCCACCCTCGCACCCTACGCTTATACTTCCTTTTGGTAATCTTTCGTTCTCTCGAGGCACGCTCCCTATCAACCCTCTTCTCCAAAAATCTCACGAAATATGCCGTGCGTCGAAGAAGGTACCTTTAAAGATGCCCCGGAAAAACATGGCACTCGAACAGAGTCGATACATTATCGCGTTCTACTCGATATTTCTTAACCGTAACACATTCTTCTGTCGTATTACTTCGGATCTAGGAATTAGTTAAAAAAAGGTACTAAAATAATAATTATAAAAATTAATAAAAATAATGTTATTTGACCTTTTTGATACACCAATATGCACGGTAACTAGATTCACAAATATCTGCATACTTTCAACATTTTCATGGTAAATAAACTGAAAGGAATTTTCGTGAGTTTCGCTATTAATTATGGCAGTTTGCTTTGTTTTAAATAAGGATATGAATGAAAATATTTTTTTGGAAATTCCTCAGAAACGTAGGGTGCGTGTTGACCCTAGATGAGGAAACATTAAGAGTGCCCTTTTTTTATTTAAAGAGCAGCAATTTATGGAGTCTTCTCGATAGACTGCAGTTCAAAGATGTATTTCTTTGTGCATTACGGGGATAATAGGGGCTTCCGTGAAAAAATAGGGTGACCTTGGCCATCGCAGTACCCTTCGGTCACTCATTAGACAATTTAAGACACGTTATATCCCAATTCGCCGGTCCATTATCCGAAACTACATCGGCTTCTTGGAAGACTCCTCTCGGAAGGCTCCTTTTCGGGGGCCAAAGCTATTCAATAAGATAACGACCTGCAACCCCATCCTCGCATAATAAAGATTTGCCCAAAGCATCTTGCGCGCACACTTTTTAACTCCCTTTTTATCCAGATGACCAAGTTCATTACGGCCACCGAAAGATTTACCCTTGCCCTCCCTTAATCGCTTCTTCCAAAATTCTCTTCCTCGCACTACGTACTGCCACAGCGGATCATAACTTTACATCCAAATATGGCCGCCGAAGATCTTCTCAGAAACCTATTTTCTGTTTAAATAATTCTCCTGAACAAATATTTCCTTTCACTGAGATCTGCGATCCAACAAAATATTCTTCAAAAGTTTGTTCAAAGTTCAAAGCATTATGTACCAATTTAATGTTATACAAGTTTTTGAGTTGCATGGAAAATGTAGACGATTGCTGTGAATTCCTTGATGATGTAAACAAACCGATCAACAAGGTCTACGAAGAACAACAGGAGCTGCATCATTAATTATGTCAATATTTAGTGTTATTGATGTTAGACTTCTTTCGATGATATCCCAGCAACGTAATTAAATTAAATTATATGTTAAATAATATAATATAATTATTCTTCTGGAGCTCTTTTTACCGGTGAATCTCCGGGATTTTCATTCGTCATATTTCAAAGCCCGATTGGTTGCATTGATCAAGTCATTCGTCTCTATATAATGTGTCTTATCTAGATCTGTGGGAGGAGTGCTTGGCAATGAATTTCGTGGAGAAGCAGCATCAAATATCTCGATCAACGAGAGGAATCTCGGTGTAATTTGGATAATTTTTATTGAGAGACCGATTCTTTATTTTTTAGTGACGGCAGTGTGCCCGCGAGCGAAGTTTGGGCCCGGTTTAGTTGGCTCAAGGGGTTGAATCCTACCTTTTATTCTCTTTCCTTCTTGCTCTGCCTATTTTCTCGATTAGACGGTCCTCTTCTCCAGCTTCTTTCGGTCCAGACACGTAATAATACGTTACGCGTCTTCGAGGGACCACAGGGCCCAAAAACGTTGAAACGAAAAGAGCACACACGCCGGAGTTAAACAGCACTCTACGAGGGGCCGTGCTCGAAACACAGGGACACCGACACCTAATAACCCATCATCTACTCGGATCCCATAACTGGCCCTAACTAAATGCTATTTTATAGCTTGGCCCGCCACCATTTTATCCAGATAATAGATAATGTACAAGAACAACCAAGCTGTTCTCTTTCGTGATTGACAAACAACTTCTCCCAGAATTGTCGGATGATAATAATTACATCGGATTATACAGAACTGTGTTGATAAACCTTTCTATTTGCACCAATTCGGGTCAATATTTCTTAATCAGAAAACTGCTTTAATCCACTTTTTTCGAGCCGAATTCAGCCTAGAATATGTTTATACGTCACCTACCATCGATTTAAGCTGTTTAGGAGCAGATTTGGCGACTTTGAAATTTTGACAATTTTTGAAGGTATACCCCTTCACATTTTTTCGATTCTGGATCGACCATTTTTCGGCCAAAAAAATTTTTGAACCGCTTCTTCCGACCCAAAATCGTCCTAGAATATGTTTATACGTCACCTACCATCGATTTAAGCTGTTTAGGAGCAGATTTGGCGACTTTGAAATTTTGACAATTTTTGAAGGTATACCCCTTCACATTTTTGCGATTTTGGGTCGACCCATTTTTCGGCCCAACAAATTTTTTAACCGCTTCTTCCGACCCAAAATCGTCCTAGAATATGTTTATACATCACCTACCATCGATTTAAGCTGTTTAGGAGCAGATTTGGCGACTTTGAAATTTTGACAATTTTTGAAGGTATACCCCTTCACATTTTTGCGATTTTAGGTCGACCCATTTTTCGGCCCAACAAATTTTTTAACCGCTTCTTCCGACCCAAAATCGTCCTAGAACATCATTAGGCATCATATACCATCGATTTAAGCCATTTAGGAGCGAAATTGGCGACTTTGATTTTTTGACAATTTTTGAAGGTATACCCCTTCACATTTTTGCGATTTTGGGTCGACCCATTTTTCGGCCCAACAAATTTTTTAACCGCTTCTTCCGACCCAAAATCGTCCTAGAATATGTTTATACATCACCTACCATCGATTTAAGCTGTTTAGGAGCAGATTTGGCGACTTTGAAATTTTGACAATTTTTGAAGGTATACCCCTTCACATTTTTGCGATTTTGGGTCGGCACATTTTTTGAACTGAAATCTACTTTAATCCACTTGTTTCGTAACCATAGTCTGGCAGACTCGTAGCTAGAAAGAATTAAGAAGTTTTCCCAGGCAATTCGATCGTTCGAGGTGCTGTCCCTTGTTCTCTTTGTGGAACATCGTGACCCCGTTGTTCCTCTCTAAAAAGGTTGAAAAGGTTCCGAGAGGAGATAAGAAGAAGGTGAGGTAATAAGGAGCCGTAAGTGGGACAGGTGTCTGCTCGATAAAACCCACACGACACCTGAAACTTATGCGCTGGCACGCACGTGCTTCCGCAAAATAAAAAGAGTTTCGCCGGGGGAAGGTGTAAGCAGGAAAGTCAGCCGAATCGCGGGGGAGGAGAAAGAATACTGTCTTATGCGTGAGATGAGATCCTTTGTCAAGGAAGGGACTTGGGAACAATATGATAAATGATAAACATTGACATCGAACCGGGAATATAATCGATTTAAGCTTTTCCTCCTAATCGGTGATTTTGAATTTTTCCTTTTTGGTGTATAGAAGCTAATCATTTAATTTGGTTTTATAAAAATTAAATAAACATTTTCTAAACATCTTACGATTAGAAAGATTTCTAAAATATTTTACCTAGATTAAAATATTACAAATATTATTTAAATCTGAACAGAAACTGTCTTACTCCTAATATTTTAATATAAAATACTGTTTTTCACGGTTCGAATATTTTCTATCGTCAAATGTAATATTAATGTATATTGTTCTTCATTTTTTGCCTGATATTTTTATTTGATTATTTTAACTATGCAAGCTTAATTTATCTTATAAAACACTTATACTTAATTTCATAGAGTATTAAATTCAATTATTATATTTATTTTCACATTAATATGTAAATTTTTATAAGTTATGCATTCCTCTCCTTAATAGTGATATATTCATATTTGAAATATAACGGTTGTACATATATTTAAAAAACTGCAACATTTTAATCTCGTAGTGTTTGCCACCGACAGTCCATTCTCTTGGAATTATTAATATCGGCGTTATTTAAATTGCAGGATTTGATATTAAATTATAGCACGTTGACATAAAACATTTGGAAGCTTCTTCCTCCAAGTATCTCCACGTAAACTGTTTTAGAATATATCCTACGGTATTTTAGTATTCCTGAATGTATGGGGAGACTGGATACAAGGGACGAAGAAACTCGCGAAAACCCCTCGACATCCTTAATTCCCTCATTTGGTGGTCGTTCATCTGGGAATTTTAGACCGCATATATTTTTCCATATATTTTTTATGGTCTTGAAAAGGGAAGAGCTATGTAACCCCATAAAAGGTCGTTCAAGGCTTCCAAACATTGAATAAAGCTTCGTTAGTCTCTTGTCAAAGTTTCCGGTGCCAAAATTCGGAAAAATCTGATTTACTAAAAATCGAACAAAATTCACGAAGAATAATCCACGTACACTTTCGAAATACATTTCGTAAGTTTTCGTTGCGGAATAAAAATTATGTCGACGAATAGCGGCACGTAATCGTAGTGGAGTTGGGGGACCATGAATTTACAAAGTCGCTCGCGATATTCGGGATAAAACTAAAATGAATTATTCCATTCGTAGTCGAAGAAGAGACTCGCGTGAAATCGGCAGGTTAAAATAAAACAGGGAAAAATATGCGCGCATATTTTCGAAAAATATTCCTAGCAGCCGGGCGTTATCCGTCCTGAAATTTTTGTTCCGGAAACGCGGCTCGACCGGACGGCCCCGCCTGGTGAAACTATGCAAAATGAACGAAGATAAAAGTACACAATGGATCGGGACACGAGCAGTATTACGTATTACAAGATGAAACTTTATTTATGATCGGGGTGGAAAACTCGCGAATATTTTATCTCATCGGTGAAATAAGAATTCATATGCGCGGACCCTTTGTGACCGGAGTTCCACCCTCTTTGACCATCACGGTAATACCAGATCTACGGACCATGGAAAATCTTGGAGTATTTTTGGAACGGCGCCTCTCGGCCTCCATTTATGCCCCGAATCACCGTTTCCTTATGGCCACCCTGTATTCTCACGAAAATATAGGCTGCCAACTATTTCTTTTGAAATTTTCGGTACTTTGAATTTAATCATTTTGTGGTTATGATCCTGATTCGAATTACAGTGGAGACGATATCCAGAGAAACATTTCTAAAGAGTAGAACATTTTGTCAAAATTAAACTCCACGTAAGTACACCGTAGAGGAAATAATTTCAATTATCAAAAATAGTGTTACTATCTTCTTTGCTAGACATATGTATATTAAATTTAGATTATTAATAATATTGGAGATCAGAAGTGATTGTTAATAGGATTTACCGGATAGAATTGATTCGTTAATTATTCCCCTGGTAGTCGAAGAAGAAATCGGTATAAAATCGGTTGTTTTATTATTTATTGTATCTATATAAACTGTGTATACGTATATATACATATATATATATAGGTGTTAACACTACCATCATATGTATATAGTGCATACACATAAACTACTAGAATACATTTATACAGAACAATAATATTAGGTTGGTCCATAAGTTCGTGCGATTTTCATTTCATATTGAATTCGGCATTCGATAGCTTTTATTTTACATCTTAAGTGATTGTTAAATAGAGTTGAAGAATGCATTATGGATTAATTCGTATGAAAATATTTAAGAAACAACAGGATTTTTCACATTCGACAATGTCGCAAGAATTTATGGAACAACCCAATATAAAGCATTAATTGTTGAGTGTTATAAAGTTGAGTATTACATTATTAAGCACAGAGAATTAATTTCCGTAGCAGAATAATATGAAAGATAAAGATTCAAAGATCAGAGTGGAAGGACATACGAGGTACGGGTGGTTTTAATCTGGCTATAGAGAAAATCGTTTCCTCCTAAGGTTAGAGGCATTAGCGTGGTATATTCGTGCTCTTACGGGAGGCATCTTTCTGTGGACAGCAACGCGCTGCCCGGCCTAATCGCCAGTCCGCATTGTGCAAACACGTACCAGCAATTATTATTATTTATTACGCATTTCAGTCCGTAACCACCGACTTTTCTTTTCCTTTTCTTCCCTTCGTTCCCTTCCAACCTCTGCCAACCCCTAACAACCCCTGCCAACACCGTATACCAACTGTCGTCGCTCTACCTGTCACCAAACTTCCCAGATGTTGTGGACGATCAAAATCGGACCCGAGACATTTTTTTTTCTCACGTCTCCTTCGCCAAATTCCACTAATTTATCGACCCACCATAGATCCTGCGATATACGATGAGATTTATGGCCGGGAAATATGGGAGACGTGATTTTTATTATGAATCGGGTGGGTGTTTCACGGTATTTTTAATAATAAATGTGGTAGTTAATATATAGTTGATTGATTCAAGTTCGTCTGATATTTGGAAAGTATTTAATAAGGAATAATATTGTAGGAGTTAACGAGGATAGTTATATTTGCCAAATATTCTCATTTTTGAAGAGGACGAAAAAAGAAAGAATGCAAACAGTGATTGATTAAAGTCATTCGATAGGGTCGTGGAAGTGGTCGACCTTGGCACCCGGTAAATATCATCGGAAATTCTAACCCCTAACCCGCTCGTACGGTAACCGTGAACTTTTGCCCGCTTACAGTTTAATGCGAAAAGACGCCGCATTGTTCCGTTCGTGTGTATTATTCTACGTCGTCGCACTTCCTGTGATACCGTTTCCGTCATAGGGGTCATCCGCCAGGAAATCGCCATCCGAATGTTTCCCAATGATTGTTCCTTATGCTAATCACCCGCCAAGCGGAATTTTACGAACGGTCGCCCAGGTCGATTACACGTTTCGTTTGGGTTTCGACAACCGGCTGGTTCCCATCTTCGAACCACATGTCTGTGTATTTTATTTTTGTTTAACGAAAGGGTGGCTTATTAAGGCTTCATTACGTTGCGACATAAAATTAAAGACTTTGTTGGTTTTTTTAATAAAATTCCTTCCGTAAAATTAGCTGATATATATGTTCGTGAATTTTGATACGCAAATTTTAAACGCCTTAATTTTCGATAGTTCTGTGACACGTTTATTTGGACTGATATCAACTTACGTATATTTATATTATAATATTTTTTCTTGGGATTTCGATAAAACGATGAATTGCATTTTGCAATGAAAATCCGAGAATCGTAAGTAACTTTAGCAGAAAGCACTTTCACTTCGGGTGAATGCATTAATTCGGCACACGGCTTCAAAGTTAGCCGACAGTTCCTTTCCAGTGGTTCCTTCGAGACAACGGTTTAATAAACCTAGTGACTTTGCTCCATGCAGCATTAACCCAGGACGTGACTGTCCGACCATTTCTTCCTGCTTTTCGACTGTCCTTCCTTCTTAACTGTCTTACGATTTACTTCCTTCTTTCCTTTCTACCTGGCTTCTACCACACTTTTCATTCTTGAGAAACCTTAATGCTAGAACTACCGACAATATATTCAACTATATTTGTATATTTATGTATCCTTAAAAAAAGAATAAGTGGAAGAAATAAATTAATCTCTTTACTTATGTCCATTATGCAACGTGAAACACGAAAAATCTCAGAACATGAAACGTTATAAATGTTATAAATTATGTTAGACTCATTTATGTTTTTTAACAAACAAATTTATTTGAAATGCAGAAGTATAATTGCAGTCAGCTGGTTAAATTATCAATACAAGTAATTCTTCAACATTCATTCCAAGCTCGATTGAAATGTATATATTAATTACTGGAAGCAAATTAATTCAGAATTTAATTATTTTTACAAACAAATATTATCGTATTAGATTACTAGAACGACCCATATCTTGGGGCCTATTTCTATCATTCTTATAAACTGAGGAAGCATGCTGACGAATATTAAATGTTTTGATTAAAAGGCTGACGAATGTTCGGCAATAAACTTAAAGAGCTTAAGTTTAGCAGAAGTGTAGAACATAAAAGTTAGAGAGTCGAAAGAATAAGGAGTATATAGGGGGTAAGAGAGAAGTCTAAGGTTCAGTCGACTAGAAATTCCCCCAAGCAGGAGGGTAAGAGAACTATGGAATCAAGATAATTAGATTCGATTGGAACGACCGAAGAAACAATAACACGGCAGCGTGTTATTTCGAGTGGCATCCGGAGCCGAGATTATTCCAAGCGGTATATCCTTTGGATTTAATGGCCGACGAAATACGCGGTGGAATGAAATTTTATCCTCTCCATCCTCTTCCCCTATCTTCGAATTAAATTCACTATTTTAATCGGCTGATTATTTATCTTCATTACTAACGTCGAATAAAAAAACAAGAGCAACGAGGAGAGGCGGGATAGAATAAAAAAAAAGCATTTTCATTTAAAAAGGCACACGTATGGTCGACTGGGAAATTAAAAGGCGAGCGTGGACGAAAAACAGGAAAATCGCTGGAGTGGCATGGTTTACCCTACGCTACAGAATTTCCCCGTGAAAATTTCAACAGTACTAATATAATTACGATATTCCACTGGCGCGAATATATACACCATGGGATTAACACGCTGTATCCTCCCGGAATACCGCGGCTACTAATAACTCGCCCTAATTCGGAACTCGCTTTCTCCTTCTTCGTTCCTCTAGTTTTATATCCCCCTCTTTCTTCGTCCCACGCTTTCCGTACAGGGAAAGGGGTGAAATACATAGTGCACGAAGCCTCGTCTAAGTCATTCCGTTAACGAGGTCACTGTCTTCCTCGTCCTCCTTCTACTCTCTTTCACTTTATAATTAAGCTATCGCAAATAGGAGAACGTAGTTTCGTTCGATACGAGCTCGCGTATGAGTTGGTGTGGGGTTCAAATACTATTCGTTGCAACGAAGTCCCTCTCAACTATGCCACTTTGTTGCGAAAATGTTCGAAACTAATATTTTTGTCCGCGGCTTAAAAAAAATGAGCCACTGAAATGAGCACTCGTTGCAACGTGGTCGTACAAATTACAATACTTTTCAGAAAATTGTAACTGTATCTCCACTGTTCGTAATGATCTTTCGTGTAGGATAATTTTAATACAATATCACTGACGAAGCATATTATGTAATTTAATTTACTATAATATATTACATATAATATATTGTTCATTTTAATTGGCGTTTAATGTAATGTCTTGAGATGAAAGTTAGGTTCTAACTCACTTTACACTTGTAGGTGTAATAGTCAATTAATAATATCAAATAAATAATAATAATTAGATTGCATTAATGAAATACATTCGGATTTTTCTAGTATTTGTCATCGTTGCATTCTATCTTCTTCCTGTGTCTCGTCTCATTTGCCGTTCCAGGATTTCAAGATTTAGCGTAAGTTGGTAGCGGAGCGTAGCACCGAATCGAAGAGAAAGGAAGGCGATTAAGAGTAAGAAAAGGAAAAAGGAAAAGAAGACAGATATACGTGTAGCCAGTTTCCGTGGTAGAAGAGAAGACGAGAGAAAGAGAGAGTATTGATCCCACCCTAGAGGAACACAGCAACCCCTAGCTGGCCTAACTTCACTCCCCCTTCGTTCCACCCGCCGGTTCTTGTGTGCTGCATACCAATTTGCTTGATTTTTTCCCTGCCAAACCTCTCTTCTTCTTCCTTTCCCGAAGCTCCACTGCCCAGGACTATCCTTCTTTCCTTCCACCTCTTCCACCTCTCCCTCTTCCCTTTTCTTTTTACTTCGCTCGAGAGACGACTTCCTGGCTGGTTGCTTATCTGTCTGCGCGTACGACGAGTCCTGTTATCCCGAGAGTGAACGAAGAAACGTCACGCCTTCCTTCGACAACTTTCATCCTCGAATGGGGAAGATGTATCCTTTCTTTTTTTGGGATCCTGGATAATTAATATCTCCTTCCACCCATTCACTACCAATATTACGGGGATCCTGTCTTTCAAGGATCATCGTGTAGGTAAACAATACACAAACGAACCCATTCTACCTTCGTAATATTATTTCTCGAGTAAACATTGGAATACGACATTCATATTTCAGCCACTCAGACTTCCAAATGATTAGCTCCAACTTTTTTGCAATTTTTCAAATTGTAATGCCAAAGTACACGATTGGTGGTTCACTATTCATAATTATGAATTTTGTCCACGTTTTACACAACGGAGTTAATCAGTTAGGTCTTTGGGCGACTTAGTTCTAACTGCGAAACATAGATCGTTTCCAAATAATTCTATGAGTTTATATAATTGATAGAAGGGTAGCAACATCGTCATTGGACGGCAGACACAATACGCTCCGCGAATAAGATTTCGATGCCATTGAACGTGGCTAATCGGACGTTCAGGAAGATTGGAAACACGAAGAGATAGCGTAATGAGGAAAAGAGAGAAGTACCAGGGAGTAATAGGAGGAGACAAGACGAGTGGGTAAGAAGCGAGGTTTCAACCTCGAGATAAACCTGGCCTCGCCTGGAATCTTCTATTAGCAATTACAGTTGTAATTGTTTCCTGCAATATGCATGGAAATAGTGGAATTATTTAAAAACCACCCCGCTACCGTTCCGCTTTCTAGGGGAAAGAGAATCGACCGTGACTTCTGTATCGAGTGGACCCTCGATATGCTTTTCCTTCGTCCCATTATTTTATCAAATTAAAAGAGTCGACTAATCTTGACCTTAAAGATTCCCAATTTCTAATGTTGCTTTTTCAGTAATTTCTATTTTTCTTGAATTTGTAATTTATAATGAGTGTAACATAAATCTAATCACAAGGTAGATGAATAATTGTGATTCAATTCTTATAAAAAAATCACGTCGAAATCGGATGCTGATAAGAGTGGAGTCGGATGAAGGGAATGTTTCTTCCACGAGTGTTCTATCTCACAATTCATCCCCCTTTGTTTCTTGGTTCGAGTGTGTCTCCGCTTTCGGTTCCGTTCATCTTATATCGTCTTACATCTTCAGCCGAGGTTCCTGCGATTCGTTTCCTCGTCTGGAATCCTCGTGGCACTGGAGAAAACCTCCAATCCAAATCCCCCCGCACGGTTAATGGTTAATGGACCGGAAACAATTTATCCGTTTAGGTCACGCGGCAGTTCCGCAAGCTAGACTTCACGCTACTCGTTCTACCCTGAAAACGCTATTCTATAGTCTCCTTGAAATTCCAAATCCGATCTTACCAACTCCACCTCGTAAATCCACCACTCGAGAACCATGCTCTCCGTTGAATTCATTTTTCATTTTCTAACATTTTCTTCCAGGAAAGAATACCACGGAGTTGGATAGAGAGACGACGTTTCGTTGGAAGATCAAATATATTAAAAAGTGATGGTTTAAAAGATTTGAAGAAAGGGGTGGAATTAACGTCGTAGGCACGATAATAAAAAATATCATCCTAGGTTATATCTTCCTATAAACTTGGTCGAACAATTGGGCGCTAAATTTCCAACAAACTTGGCGAAAATAAAAAGCAACGCGGAATGCTCGATACGGGAACAATGGACAACTCGAGCGCAGAGTTTCGATGGCATCGGTAATCCCGGTTCGCGAAGCTTTGTTTGGAGTCCACAAAGAGGCCCCAAAGGTGGTGTAAAAATCGCTTATCAATACAGATAAATACCCGAAATATATATTATAACGTTCTTTAATCTACGACCTTTGATTCCGTGTAAAATAAATATGTCACGCTTGCCTGACCTATTTGGCCTTATACTACTTTCAGGGTGGTACTTCATCTTCGCAGGGAGCAAAAGCTGGCTAACATAAAATCCACGCATGTCTGACCTACCCGCTTCTATACTACTTCGAAGTAGTTCAGTGTCATAGAAAGATGGAAGCTTTCTATTCCTGAGTGCGATTTAGATTCTCGCGAGAATCGTGACACGTAAGGGTTGCGAGCGCATTCGCGAAAGATCAGTCGCGTTGTTAAATAAAAATAATATTAATTGCAAGTAATGTAACGAAGAGGTACAGAAGTCTTTGAAACATGGTCCAGGAGAGGAGGATGAGCTGGTGGATACGAAGAGAAGATACGTGAAGAGACACGAGGAGGAGAAAGGAGTAGTGGAAGTCTGTTCGCGTAGCACGGTGGCCGGTGCATTATCATAACCGCATTCCCCTCTTGCGGATGCCGCAGGATGCCGAGACAACAGCAAACCCTTTACACTTACACACTCTCCCTCTGCGGCTCTCTACCTTCCTCTGATATTTCTTTATTTCTTCCGCCACGCTTACTCGCTTTTATCGCTGCCTACTACCTACGTGCCCTGAGAATCCTAATGGCACGCCGTAAAACGCCAGTTTAGAATCCCACTCCAACCAAGTAACAGTAACTACCAGACAACGTGTTGTGATTTGCCTCGATCAACTGACAGAGTTTAGAACCGCCGTCAGGTACTTCCTTCGATGGAACAAGTATGCGACAAGGTGTTATCATTTTTCTCGATGCACCAGAAACGGAATGTAATTCTATCCTATCTTCCGGGATAGAATTACATAAGAAGTAACATTCACAGGTAGAAAGAACCACGTGGAATTAGTTTATGAATCTCATCCGTGAACCAAGTGGATTCAGGATCATCTTGCCTTCCTCATGAAAACACACATTTGTTTCTTCAACTTTAAATTCTAGAATATAATCGGACCATCTGCGAATCAGTGAACATTATAATCTACCAAGACCGAACGTATGTTTAGTCGCAAATCTTCATAGCAGAATAGCAGATAAGACGTGGGAGATGATCATAGGAGATGAAATGACGGGAAAGGAAAGCAGAAGAAAGGGAAGAAACGATCGTGGGCGTGAATTCGTTTACTAAGCGAGATGCGATACCGGAGGAGGAGAGAAAGATTCTACATAGGTGGTGCATTTCTTGCCACGGAATGCCGCGAATGCAAGTGTATTCGGCGACAACATCTGTCGGCTATGTAAACTATAAGAACTTTGTCTCGAGATGTTATCTCTGTAACTATAGGTTTTATTTTATTTAAATCAGGATAACTGCATTAATCTTGATACTCGTCGGCTAATATTTTTATATACATCTTAATCTGTTTTATCATTAATTTATGGTAATACATAAATTAGTACTCTGTTTTTCACAATAAGATGACTGATCAACTTCTATTCTGTATTCATTATAAATTCCAGGGAAATGGAAGATTATTAATAATGATGGCGATCATACTGTTAACTAATCTCTACTAAACGTTAAATAAAATAGAATCTTATATATGTATTAAAAACGACATTGCTCATGGGTAAATGAGTATTCAATATTATCAAATATTATAAAAGATCAATATTATCAGTGAAAACCGAGAAAGAACGAGAAAAATGTCGATTTTGACGAGGTGTTTTGTGGAACGATTCAACGATACGGTTTCCAGCGAGAGACTTATCGCGAGATCTCCGACAAGTATGTACACTTGCAGGCCGACTCCGTGGCATTTGTACTTCAAGTTCAACCAGATCTTGTCTCGGCTCGTAGTACGCAATGCTCGCATAATGTACTCGCTTTAGATACGCGACGTACAATGCACCGGACGCGAGTAGACGCCAGTCTCCGTAGGAAAGAAAAGAAACCAGACGAAGAGACAAGAGTAGAGAAGAGAAGAAAGGAAAGGAAAGAAAAGCGGAGGTCGATGAAAAATTCGTTGAGGCCACGACCCTTACGTAACGCACTCGTCTCGCGGATATGAATATCATTAGGTGGTTTCGCGCGACTCGAATCGGAAAGGTGAATCGACGGTGTAACTTGTTTCTAACAAACTCAACAGGGTTTATCGCCCACGATCGCACAAGGCGTCCCAGTTAACACGTCATCCATGGATCAAGTTTTACTTCGTGTTCCCAGTTTTTGTGGTTGTCCGCGGATCGTAAATTATGTTGCTTTTTAGCTAGGCGACTTTTTACAAACGACGATTGATTGTAATGGAATACTTAAATAACACTGTTCTTGTGCTAGGATCATGATAATGGATCTTTTATGATATCGAGTAGATATCGGATGCGATGAATAAGTTATTAATTTTCTGGTATATATTTAGCAAAAATCTCTGCGAAAAGCGTCGAGCAGTTTTCCAGTATTTTTGCAAAAGCCCGTGGCACTCGAACGGTTGAACATAGTCATCGGAAAATTGTTAATTTAGGGATTCCAAGATGCGGATAAAAATTGTGTTTCCATTTACTTCACTGTTTTATCCAATTCGAAATTAACAATAAGATTCATCCGGTTTCATTGAGAAAATAAGGACGTCAAAGTGGAGAATGCAACGGTACGACGATCCCATAATGTACTCGGTTTAGGTATTCGGCATGGAGTATCCTCGAGAGGAGGTTGTAAGTTGGTGGTATCGTCGAAAAGGGAGGAGCGGCGGTGAGGTGGTGCGGAGATGCGGAGGAGGCGGCCGTGTAAACGCGACGTGCACATCGTGTCACCATTCCAGCCGAGTGAAATCAACGTTTTTCTAAACGCCCGAAAGAAACCGGCAGCAAGACGCGCGCGTATAACAACCGGGACAGGAAAGAGACGGGAAAGATGCGGGAAGAAAGGAAAGAAAGGAAAGATCGGCAGAGAGGAGAACGATGTCGATCGACGAGCTAAAGGAAGGCGAAACGAAGAGAAGAGAAGAGAGAAGGAAGAGAGGCTCTAACCGAGCAGAGCACGGTTTTAGGTCAGATCGTGCTGCGAAAACCAATCGAGGCGCTTTCTGCGGCAGATTCGCATCGTCATGGCGACTAGAGCCGATACGTCGATTGCCGGACTACGGAAAACGATCGACCTCTCGATAGGTCCAGAAAAATCACATGATCAGCGATCGGAACAACGCTTTGCAATAAGTACCTGCTACCAAATCTAGTACCGATTTAAAAGTAGTTTGAAATAGGAACAAATATATATGAAAATTATATTAACTTAATTATTAGACCTACTTAAATGCACCGACGTCGTTCGCCTAAAATTCGTCAGATCGAACCCTGAGAAATAATTAATCGCGTTTTATGTTCACCACGATTCTGTACAAATCTGATCCTCTGCCGCGCTGAATCGTTACAAATATTTAAAATGCATCCTGCTTCCGTACAAATCTGACTTTGCACCATTAACACACTTAGAAATAGGAAATCCTCGAAAAAAAAATATTTCAGCCGTTACTTGGGTCACAAGGTCACCAGAACCCCGAAACATGTGACTCAAAATCCCGGAACTCGGGACCCAGAACCCTGGAACTCTAGGTCTCGAGTTCCGGTTAACACCGTTCGTGGATGGTAACTGGTTCGCATTTTCTTCCTCGTAATATCATTCGTGGGATCTCAAGGTGTACACACGTTTTTTAATTAATTGCACTTCTTCTTATCGTTTTTTTAACAGCTACATACAATTATTACTTCTGCTGCTCTTCAATGAATTTTTTCCTATACCAACGGAACCGCGAATGATAATTGTAATGTCATGCATAAGAAAACCGCGGGGTTGAATACACCGCGTATTCATGAGTTACAAGAAAGTTAATGAATCCCAGTCAATGGTTCTGTATAATATAAGCGGCGGCCGATAAAAACTCAAGTTTAATGACAGAAATTAAAGGAAGATAATAAGTACGTATTATACACGTTGCAAAACAGATATGATCGATCATGCCGTAAGAACTATATCACTCATATTCCACATTTCATGCACTTTAATATAAGACAATAAATGAATTCGTATAACTAGTTTTGCTTGCACATATTCGTAATAACCTCTCACACCCTCTCAGTACACGATCAAACAAAATGATTAATTCATTATGGAAATATTTGGACAAAAACTTAGTTGACAAGATAACGTGAATAATGAACCAATAAAATTCCGACGAGATTTTCGTTGAGATCCATAGTTATTGAAAACTATGGGAATATATTAGTGGTACCGGAAAGTAATCAATTCGAGAGTAGAACATTCCTTCACATCGAAATTTGGGAACTTGATTTTTTCTAAACGGAATTATGAAGGATCGCTGATGAAGTATCATAGATAACGATGGAGGTTATCTAATAGAATAACGTTTAATATAAAAAAATAACTGGAGTTTTATAAAGTATGTGAACAAAAATTGATTACTTTCCGGTAACCCTAATATAATGATATAAATGACACGATTTATCAACATGGAATAATGTGTCGTAAGAGGAGGAGGACGAAGCGAGTGTTAATTCGCGAGAAAAGGATTGCTGGCGAAGGAAGTCGATCTCGGTAGTCGGAGTCCCCCATCGGATTGGGACTATAATTTAGTCGTTAAGAGGCCGGGCCCGTATTTCCTTGGACCTCTCCCGTGACGGTGATCCCGAAGGAATTCGCCGGAGGCGTAATAAGGATCGTTTATAATCGTTTTGATCGAGCAGAGGACTGTGAGAGCGTGTAACTGGGAGTCTAGCTGCGATATTGCTTACTGTACCCGTTTGCCGGCCAATCGATCGTTTACGCAACACTGCCGACCGGTATTATGAGCACCGAAGGACACCAGAGACAGCCTCGATGTTCAAAGTCCGCACTCGATGCCAAACGCACCTTTACAATTTATCTTCTCCATTCTATTTTTACAAATATCTCAACTATTTCTTTACTCCTTTATTAGAAATATACAGCCGTACGCCGTGAAGAATGGCACGCAAAACTACAAAAGAAAGCAGTGTTTCAAACCAGACACTAAAAACAATTGGAATGTTGCACCATGGTCTGTAGCTTCTTTAAAGAAGTGTAAACTATATTAAATTTAATCATACTTTGTTGGAATCATCCGTTAATTTTTTTAGCAATGCATTGTGTTTTTGCAATATATTTATCGGTATATTTATTTCCTTCGATTTTAGATTAGCTTTCTATTCCAGATCCTCGAACCGTTTTCTGAAAGTAATTGGTAGACACCGAAGGTGTTACGGTATCGCTCGCGGGAAACGGAGCGCAATATCCGGCTTCCGTTGACTTTAATTTCTAATTCCTCCTCGGAGATAGTTTCGAAGTGAAAATTATGTTTTTTTCGAGGGAAATAGGTCCGCGAAGTCTGGCGAGATATATGACATTAAATTAAGTCTGTATGAGAATAAATGGTAAAATGGTGGTACAAAGTTGAACGTACGAGGGACTAGCTCCAAGCCGTCGCTCGGATCGCAGGAATACCGGTTCTTTTTCTAACATCATCTAACGACAATCACATCGATCAGGAGATGTCGCGATAATTCCACATTGCCTTGGCTTCTACCTCTTTCGTAGATACACTGCGACTAAATTTTCAATCGACGAATCGCCCAGGATCGATCGTTCTCCATGGAGTCATTTAATTCTAATACCTAAGAGATACGTGTGTAAGAGAAAACTACTTTGATCCACTACTTTCGACCCAAAACGGTCCTAGAACATCATTCGGCATCATATACCGTCGATTTGGGCCATGTAGGAGCGATTTTGGCGACTTTCATTTTTTGACAATTTTTGAAGGTATACCCCTTCACATTTTTGCGATATTGGATGGACCCATTTTTTGACCGAAACAAATTTTTAATCCACTTCTTTCGACCCAAAATTGTCCTAGAACATGTTTATACATCATATACCATCGATTTAGGTCAGTTAGGAGCGATTTTGGCGACTTTCATTTTTTGCCAGTTTTTGAAGGTATACCCCTTCACATTTTTGCGATTTTTGGTGGACCCATTTTTCGACCGAAAAAAAATTTTAATCCGCATCTTTCGACCCAAAATGGTCCTGGAACATGTTTATGCATCATTTACCATCGATTTGGGTCATTTATAACCGATTTTGGCGACTTTTAATTTTTGACGATTTTTGAAGGTACCCTTTACACTTTTGCGATTTTGGATTGACCCATTTTTTGACCGGAACAAATTTTTAATCCACATCTTTCGACCCAAATTGGTCTTAGAACACCATTAGGCATCATATACCATTGATTTGGACCATCTAGGAGCAAAATTGGCGACTTTGATTATTGGTGATCAGAATGATAATGTTTTCACAAGAAGAATAATCCGGCTGTAGGTTTACGTGGTGTTATGCCGATGTCCACGTGGATTTCTGGTTTCCTGGAAGGTGCGAACGGACCCGCGGAAAATTCCCAACCGTCCTT
Organism: Nysson spinosus; assembly: GCA_910591585.2. Taxonomy (NCBI): domain Eukaryota; kingdom Metazoa; phylum Arthropoda; class Insecta; order Hymenoptera; family Crabronidae; genus Nysson; species Nysson spinosus. The sequence continues at coordinate 12,115,650 of OU342830.1, read as the reverse complement.
CGTTAGCAGCCAACCGGCCGGCTAGAAAAAAAAACAAAGAAAATCCTGCGAGCTCGGAGTATTGCGTGACGCGACTTGGAAATTCGAGTGCCGCTAGATTCGCCTAAGAAAAGACGGCATTATCAACCACTCTGGATATTCTCTTTCAACGATTCTCAAGTATTCCACTTTGTAAATTCAATTATGCATCCAGTTTATTTCTTGTGCTCGAAGGTGTCATGTCATTAGAATATTTTAATTAGTTACCAAAGGATTACGAGATTGATGATGTGATTCATTATCGAGATCCTTGTAGCGTTTCATTACATAATGTGAGTATCGTTTATTCGCATTAAGGTTTTTGCTCGAATAGTTAAAGAACCCGGTTACAAAACTCGATGGATGGAATCGGAAAATATTGAAGTTTTAATAATATTGGCGCACACAAGATATGTACATATATAATCTACATCAGAGTATAAATAAGTTAGTATTGTATATTATATATTATAAATTATAAAATTCCAGTACACGTCAAAGTAACAACAATTTAAAAAAAATGGAAAACATCATCTATTGACATAATATATGGATATAATATACGTAAATATTTACCGAATTTTTACATAATGTATTTCGTATATTTCATATTAATATTGGCATATTTTCGTATATCAAACGCGAAGTAATCAATTTTATTACAATAAATTTTGATTAGATAAATATGAAGTATCCAGTTCAAAGCGAAAGGTAACAGTACAACATCGAATGACCTATGAACTGGGTTCTTTAAATTTTCTAGCAAAAACTATGAAGAAATACTGCGGCTTTGCAGATATATATTATCCGGGAGATAATATTGTCAAAGTTAGTAGGATTGCCAAGCAGGTTTTCCTAAAGGCAAACAAAATTTAGCGCACCGCAAAACCAGTCGACTCGATTGTCAACAACAACATATAGATCTATATGGATCTAGATGACTCGTTATTTTCCAACACGAACCTCGGGTTCTGGAAATTGTGTTATCGTTGTCTCGTGATTCAGTGGCTCTACGTAATTGCGTTCAACTATTTTTATTGGCAACCTATAATTATCCGATTGAATCTTGATATCCCGCGCTACTGTGATTGTACGATTGTACTTCTCACGGTAAAAACTATTCGCGACCCTCGAAACAAAGAATACTTTCAAGTTCCTTCTAAATTAATAAATAAACAAGGCCAATTATAATTAACGAAATTACTGCACGTTACGTTAAATAAGTTTCTACGAGTAAAGAACTTGGTGTGCACTTTTTAATAACTGAGTTCTATGAAAAGGAATAATTTATAGAAAAGATGGTAGATTTAATATTTCAGATAAATAAGACTGTAAGATGCAAGGTGTTATTCATCGAAGCAGTTTCCTGTCCGAGAAAAATATCCAAGGCACCCACGATAATAACTCAAGAAACCAAGGAGATAAGGTAATTACAGAGATCGGCGATCTACAACTGATCTTGTAACACCTGTAATTACAGCAGACGTCAATGCGGACGGTTTAACCAGTTCATCGAATATTCTCATTAATTTTCCAGAGTACTAATCGCACTGATTCCTTGCGGAATGTTTCTTATAAATATTCTGACGATTTTCAATTCGTTTCCTGTAAAACCAAGTTTCAAAACTCCCGTTGATCTCATTCATTTTTCGAACTCTATAATCTGTATTTTCTTCATAACTCTTTTTTGTAGAATTCTACACTTTCACCTTGCTATTAATTGGAATATTCACTCTATAATTAATTTCCCGAAAATGTTATTGGAACAGAATTAATTTCGAGGAAAGTATGTCACTCTGCGATCGATTCGATCGTTTACCAGGTGAACCTTCGCCGATCTCGAAACAGTTGCACTGGCAATTAAGAAAGATGGTTTCGCAATGAGAACATACAAGATATGCGGAGGTAAAAACACATAAATCCCAATGAACGTCAGCGAACGGAATTACCACCCGCAGCGTGGAAGGTTTCAGTAGTGGCAAACGGTAGCCGAATAAATAAAGAAAGTTCGCGCGTGCTCCTGATAAAGGCGGTTCTCGTCGAATCAGCTTGAAATCTCCTCTCGATCCTTAATGAACGACATATCTTCTGGCTACCGGGTACCCCGCGACCGCACAAAAATCGGCCCACCACTCCTCATTGATCCGATTACCTTCCGCCGAAAGAACGTGCCTAGAATTCTTCGATCTTTTTCCCTCTCCCATTCTCAACCGAGTCATCGAATACAACGATCCACCGCGAGATAGTAACAATCGGATCGATGGAAATCGAATTTCAAGATTGTTAAGTCCCCTTCACGTAAAAATTCAGTCAATAGATACCTATCGCTAAATCCACCGAACTGTTTCCCTTTATTCTGTAGTATATTATCAACTGACTTTATAATTCCCTTTAAAACAATATTATGAAATAATAACACGATAAGTTCCACTATTAGTACAGATTGACATACGTAAAATATTTCTTCTTGAATTCTTTTTCAACGATAAAGAAAGGGTTCTTGACAATTCTTCTTTTACAATTCAACATATTTATTTTACAATAATTCATAATATTTAAATTATAAGCAATTTTCCAACATGTTACAGTAAAGTATGTCTTCTTATATTCTTCTCTAACAATAAAATGGAAAGATCCAAACAAACGGTGTCCTCGTAGAAAAGAAAGATGTTGGCGTATCGAGATTACGCGCATAAAGCACTCGATCCCTAGATATTCTGAAAAAAGGGACGCGAAGGGTGAAGGAGGCTTAGACGAAGAAGAGGGAAAGTTCTTAGCGTGGCAGGGTGACGGGACGTCATAAAGTCCCATTCGTGTCGATAAAAACAAGCGGCACAGGATACGTACGCCGGCATAAAGAAAAAAGGGAAAACAAGAAGAACCAGCTACGAGGCAACCGATCGTTCCGAGGGTCCCGGCTTCCCACTAAATTCCCAATATACGATCCCGGGAAACCAAAACGAAGCAGCTTTCACGACGTCGCGGGGAGGTACGTCCTCCTAACGATACGATCGAACCTCAGACTCCGAGTTCTCCTTGCCATAGGTACACTCGCTTTAAACAACTCCCAACATCTTCTTGATATACAGATACTTGTCAAAATTCCTTTCTTTGCATCCAATCTTGCCAAACTCTCCCCACTCCGCCAAAAGTATACACGTGTGTCTCGTTCCAGTGCGATACCGAGTGTCCTCAGAGCGTCACTCCTTTATTTTGATCCGTGAATCAGGTGAGGCTTGACGTTAGCACTCGTATCGTGTAAGTTAAAGTTTATTCTATAATTATTAAGCAAAAGTGCTTTCCATCTTGAAAATTGCATATTTTAGTTTCGTAAGCGATTTCGCTAGGATAAACATTAATCCGTTAACAAAAACTTGTTGCGTTCCTCGAAACAAAGGATGCTTTCAAGTTACTTTGAAATTAATAAATAAATTAGGTTAATTATAATCAGCGAAATTGTAGCATCTTACGTTAAGTAAGTCGACTTGAAAATTATGTACATATTCATAATTGAAATTTATAAATAGCGACATTTAAGAATTACAGAAAGGGTAATTATAATTTAATTCGTAACCTCCGAGACAAGTGTATATCTGCTTGAGATAAACAGATGTAATATTTTGATCTAGAAACAATTTACTGTCGATACCTCAGAGATATGATAAAGTATGATTGGAATAAAATAATTTTGATACATTATGACGTCGAGAGTCTATAAAATATAATGTGCCCGTCACATCGGACGAATTACAACAGGCTTCGTTCAAAGAGTTGGGAATAAAACAGAAAAATCAGTGACATAAATCAAGTAGATAAAGTGCTTTCGCATATTCAGAGATTATGTCGCGATAAGGTAATCTCTTGGCATTCTAATATTCGTGAATCTAGGAAACGCGATTCCTTCGACTTGTGAATTAAATTAAGCTTATTTTGAAGACATCAATTGACTAGAAAAAGCATGTATGTGTATTCAAGAAATTCGTTAAGATAAAATTATACGTCTGGTGTGTCCATCTCTATACTCGATAAATTATGTTTAATGAGGGAAACTCGCTTAAATTTTGCACTAATCGACTTTACTTTATCCACATCCATAGAACTTCATGTTTCAAAATAACGACAAGGGTTATCAGATATTGTCATAACAGATGAAATCTGAGGGAACTAATTGCTAATTCCCTAATCGCTAATCACCAATCAACAAGCACCTTTATAATGGCGCTTAACTAATTGCGCTATACTTAAGGATATTGGATATTTTTTCAATTCATAATTGGATCTATGTTCTGATAATATTATATTCAACGTAGAAAACCTATTCATTTATTGAAAGTGGAAATTGCTTTTTATTAAAGTTTAGTAAAGTTTTGAGTTAAATATTCAATCCATTGATGTCAATAATTCAATTTCACAAACAATGTTAGATATCATGTTTTACGACTGCATGCTTCAATTATATAAATACTATGTGCCTTATCATTTATGATATTTTGAAGTCCTTTCGAAGTAGAAATAGTTTGGCGCGGGTAGAAATACAGCAGGTTCGTGCAGATTCAGGTGGTTCAGGTGATTCAGGTATGGGACAGCTGGTTAGTGTGTTATTCGGCGTTCCTCAGGCACCTTTTGCGTTCGTTCTCATTGAAGTCTCGATCTCTTTGGGGGAGGGACAGCGAGATATCGCGAAAGGCCGTGTGGTATCCGAAGCAACCGATTCCCATTCACTCGGAGAATTTATGTGACGACGGGTAAACCGGAAATCATGGATTGGATGTCCTCAAGAGAGGCGCGCGTTGCCCCCCGAGTCCCCGCCTCGTCTACTCGATGGCCCGCAAAACTCTTTTTCAACGGTTCTTCGTACCTCGCGCCGAAGGCTAACCTATTCCTGTAGGCACGTATCGGGACCTCGAGGCCGTAGCCTACGTTATTTACAACCCAAGGAACGTCATCGAAATCCAGAATATATTATATTCACCTTCCTCGCTCGCTTGCCTCTTCTCACCTCTTCTCACCTCTTCTTTCTCTTTCTTTCTCCTCTCTTCCCTTTGCTATTCACTCGAGCTGATTTTCGCGTGAATTTTTGTAAGCGGAACTTAAAACACGCGAATAACAGTTATGACGTCTAGATTATGGCACGCTGTATTAATGCACACCCTTCGCCATTTATTTCTATATCTTCGCCTTACAACGTAAATATATCCGTTACAATTATTCTGCATTCTATTTTCCTCGCATTGTGTTTAAAGTAATGATTGATATTATGCAATAGTTTTTTCTTACGAATCTGGTGTCATATGCCGAATAATTTGCTAAATCAAGATCACCAAGCAAATGCTTTCCAAAGAGGTTACTCTATTAAATTCAGGATACGATCAACTCACATGGAGCGTACGTATGGTTCAGCGTCGGAGAACTAGCTCTATCCGATCCACGTATCGTTTCGATCTCCTCGGACGTAACATTAAGCAGTTTCTTAAGCAGGTTACGAAGGCCTCCTTCCACGAAAGGGAAAAATCAGCGCGAGTAAGTTCGCAGAAGGAAAGGGAGTAATTGTAGAATCTCTCGGCCGGGATGCAACTTGTCCAGGACGGGACATGTGACGGGCGTCGATCGGCAAACACACATCCGTTCTTACTCGAGCAGAACGTACAGATCTCGTCTCCCTTCGACTTTGTCGTCCTTCGTCCTTCTCCTTTTCTACGATTCCAAATCTACCAACTTGATCTTCTCTTACCTTCCCTTATTTCCCTCCTGCATACGTTCCACTCGTTACTTTACTTCATCCTTCGTCGCGTTTTGCTTCGAACACGATCTACTTCTTCCGCGAATCGTTTCTCATCTCGCGATCTCCCTCCGCCGATTACCTCGACGGATCGACGGGGAACTGGAATTATCGGTGATCCGAGATTTCATTTAATCTACGGTAATTAATAGTTGCGTGGAAACGATCACGTAGGAAATGTTTGATTTTATCAGTAATAAATAATATCATATAATTAAAATGATACATGCCAATCTTCCATATTTGCAAATTAGTGAAGTAAAAATAACTGTCTTAAGCTGTTAGGATGTTAAGATGTTTAAAACGAAATTTATAACACCATTTATATACACTTAAATATTAGACTCGAAAATATGTTTAGCAGCAATAAAATGGATGTTCCTTGATTAGAAGGAATTGAACATTTATCTCGAAAGCTGATAACTTTGTCATCCACCACCGCTATTTTAATGTCTCTGCACCGCTATTCTTTTAAATATGACGATAAAGGAACTTGGATTTATCGAAATAATGGCGAAGCGGATATCGAGGAGAGGCGAAATAAGTTCGCAGGGAGGATCGGAGTAATTGTAGAATCTGGTGGACGCAACTTGTCGACGTAGGGACAAGTGACGGGCGTCGTTGGAGTCTCGATCGTAGCTCGATCGCGAGTACCCCGAGGTATCCTCTCTTGCTCTTGGTACACTCTCTTGCAATTACTATCCTGCACCGAGTATTTAAAATATATATATAAATAATAATATCTCATTACTGATGCTTTCTACTAATGTTTTCAAATAATCCTGGTAATGTAACATGTCGAAGTGTATTCACTTTTGTATGAAGATGTATAACTGTATAATTATTATACAATTTTCAATGATTAGAACGAAGATGTTATTACATTTTCCATTATTGTTTCTATTAATATTTCTGCCATAATTGGGAAGGACGAAGGATATTCTTTTATTTAATTTATTTCACGAATATAGACCTTCACTATGATGATATTAATATTAGTTTTAAGTAATATAATGAAACAGTGAACCACGACATTGAATTAAGACACAACAAGAAAGAAAAGCACGTAACGCACAATATACAATAAAAACAAGAATTAGGATGAACTTAAGTTACATTGTTGTTTATATATATTTCTGCACATGGACGTCTGATAAAATTCCACGTGTCTCTACGAGGCACGATATGTACATAAACCATAACGATATTAGATCATTATTAATTAATACAAATTAGCCTTGCCCTTAAATGACAAGTCGTACTCCTCACAGTAAGGAATCGCATTTATGTGCAAAATAATCTGAATCGAAGTATACGTTAATACGTTAATAAGTATATGTTAATAAAAATGAATAAGTAACACCTAAAGTAACCATTAAAAATGAGAAAACTGCGAGTACAAATATTATTAGCTTCGAAACCATCCACGATAATTATCAGACCGGGATTATACTTGATATTCCATAATCATTGCAAAAGACTGTACCTTTGGCAAAGAGACGTTCGATCTCATCGTGGAAGACGACGGTGTCCTCTCACTCGTCGTTCTCCTGGATGGTAGGATCTTTCGATCTCGAGGCGGATCTCTTGGCATGGTCTACGCCAGTCTTACACCGGCTAAACCTTCGCTCTCCTCTCTGTCCCTCTCTCTCTCCTTCTCTCCTCTCTTTGGTCTTTTAGTCTCTTCTTAAGATTTCCTCTCTCGGTAGCCCTACGGCACTGTCAGCCGGCGCGAGCGACAATGCCCGATCCGAGATAAAGCGAAACCTTAAGGGACTCGCCATGCGAAATTCCCCGAGGAAAGATACGTACCTCGAGTTACGTGCCCACCTATACGCGGTGTCCCATTTTAATCCATGGAATGGTCTTAAGTATGTGAATGTGAGTATGTATGACTAATATCTCCCACGAATGTACTGTCAATTGAGATGATATGTGTTATCAGGCAACAAGATTATTATTAATATCACTGTACGTCTATCAGTGTATAAGGTCTGATATGCTGTTTAGTTATACTGCAAGTTACGTGTCGAGGATGAACTCGATAATGAAATATCAGACGAAATACTTTTCAATCGAAATGATAAAATTGAGCATACTTCAAATATTCCTCGAAGAGCACCCTGTATACCCACACGAGAAAGGGGATATAGGCAGAGAAAGAAAAGGAGAAAGAGTGTGGAAGGTAGCCGTAAGACCAGATCGAAGATCTACTTCTCGGGATACGAAACGGTATGTTCGCGTACGCCTCGCGAACACTTATTTTACCGATATAATGTTCCGAGATAGGAAGCCGACCGAAAACGTGCTAGGTGCCATCAGGAAGCGGATACTCTCCCGCTTCCAATATTCGGTAACTTTAATCGCTAACAACTCCGGAATACCATCGGATTTCTTGCCGTGTGGAATGATATCCTTTCATACGATTGCAGGAATCAAATGTGTAATTGAAGTTATTGGATCCAGAAGTAATATTAATTTATCCTAATCATGGTGGGAATATATTGTTAACACTATAATTACCGAACATACACTCAGCTGTACTTATATATATACTGAAATAGAAACCACAGTTGAAGAATGTAAGTTAATTAATAGATCTAATTATACACGATTCATACATAAAGTAACGGTAAATAGAACCACAGATGATACAAAGTTCGATATTTCAATAATTATATTATAAATAGCTGACCAGTAATTTCAACTGCTTCAGTTCTATCATTAAACATCACAAAACATTTGATGTCGCGAAGAGTCAATTTCTCGAAGAAGCAGAAAACCATTGAACATTGGAAGGTTTGACGTAACTTTGTCGAAGAATGACGCGAGTCCTCAAGGTTTTTGCACGGTAGATTTACTTGTACGGATAGGAAAGGTAATTTTTACAAGAGAGAGGTACTCGTGTCTATCTGGTTCTAAGCGTTTCCTTCGAAAGAACTTGGATACTCCCCAAGGAGCGATACGTTGCTTGGTACACGAGTATATACATAGAGAAAAGCAAGGCTACAAAGAGAGTCAGAGAGTCGGAGAGTCGTAAGACCAGATCGAAGATCTACTTCTCGGGATACCGGAGTGTCTGCCTACGCCTTGCGAACGCTTATTTCTTCGATATAATGTCCCGAGATAGCCTCGACCGAAAACGTAAAAGGTACCGGGCACCCTTTCCACCGGGAGGACTCTTCCAGGTTACAATGCAACCGAACGAATACTCCTTCCTTTAGTCTCCTTTCTAACGAGTACCAGATGTTGCACCAGGAAGCGAAATCTTCCAACGATACAAGTTTTGCACTCGAAATTAATCATTTTGTAGATCATATTCACCTTATTGCAAATCAAATTTACCCAATGACTTTATTTATTTATTTATTTACGTGTATCACTCTTTGCAGAGAAAGACTGCAGAGAAAGAAAAGAAAAGAAATATAAGATCATATGAAGCAACTAGGAAATTGCGAAATAACTAACAAAATTAGGTACTTATCTAATACTTACTTATCTGAAACTTACTAATCTTAATTTATTCCTCAATGTCTCGAACGAATGCTTAAAGAAATCGCTCCTGTGAGCTTTACATTGGATTTCATTTTGATTACGATAGAATAAGCTGAGAATTACGAGTTATACGTGTTAATATAAATTAGTATTTTGAAGTATTTATTCCTCGTCTGAAACTGAAAGGGTTAAATGAACGAAATCTTTAGAAATGTCTCCCGAAAGAAGAAGATCCCAGAATGTTCAGAAGAACCGACGAACCAATCACGTGGCGTAATTATGTAGCGGAAAACATAGTGAATTTTTGTAAACGAAGAAAGAAGTAGGTGCTCGTTAGGCATAAAATAAATCGGGCTATAAGCACGAATACACGAGCACACTTTCTCTAGGCCGTGCCTGTCGAAAATCCGACACGGAGTCAGAAAGAGAAGAAAAATCCGAAAGTGGCAAGGTGGGCCTGACAAGGCCCATTCGATGTCACCAAACAGGTCCCATATACTTCTTCTACCTATACACCGGGCCCAGCCCACTTTAGGAGTACCTCTTGCTATCCTAATACGAAGCAACGATCCATGATTTCTGGAACACTCGTATACGATTCTTATATAATATCGACCCGATAGAATTTGAATGTTATTCCTTCTTACGTAACCCTCCGTCGAGTCTTTTTACTGAACGCTCCTTGGACCTTCCTTGAATTTCATTTTAAAAATCCCCTCGTTCGCTTAGCCTCCTAATCTACTCCACTTCTGACACCGTTAGATCATGTTTCCAGCTGTAAAATTTCATCCGACGGAATCAGATCGAAATCGATTTGAATCTAGTGACACGTGCTTCGTCAGTGGTTGGCTCGAAATCGTCGATCTTTTATTCTGTCGCAAAGAGTTTCTAAATTAATCGCCTAAAGGGCAACGAAATTAGTTATCCGGCAAAAGTGTAGTTCATAGTAGTGGAGCTAAATATACAAATTAACGTGGAATTGTCAAATAAAAAAATACTAAGAGAATGGTGGAGATATTGAAATTTAGCATACAAAGGATTCTACGCAACGAAACTTGTGTGAAATTGTTATTTTTTTGGTTGATAATTATAATAAAACGAAAGGTTCGCCAGTCACCTTTGTGAGTTTCCGTCGATCTTAAGGCGACTTTTAATGGGATACAAATCTTGAAATAATTGGACCGTCAAATAATCCTGGATGCATAAACGCAGTGTATCCTGCCAACCCTCGGTTTATCCTTTCGAGTGGTATCCTTTATGGACTCGAATGCGCGAGCCTTCGTTTTATAGGCGTATACATAATTAATTGCCATCTTTTTCATCCTCCTCTCTTGAACCCTTCTTTCTCTTGATTTAAATACATTCCCGCTTCCTCGACTCGTTTCCTTCGTCTCCTGCAGGGTGCATGGCGATCCTGTTCATTCTTCCAAACTTCCTCATTCTTTATCATATTTCCTACTATTTCCTAAATTTTACATTTTAAATACTCACTTGGAATTCGTGTAATTAATAAGATTTATTAATTAAAAATTTCAAATCTTGGTTTCGATTAATATAATTAGCTAATTGTATAGCTAATTATGTTATATACAAGTATTTATGAAACATTTATTTATTTAATTAAAAAAATCAGTTACTTGCTCGACGAAGTAACATGTTGTCTCTGAGTACAGTGCATTACATTTTTCCCTAAAATTGCCAACGGAAATTTGATTGGCCGACAAAGTCTTGTCAAAAATATGTCCGATCAAAGCAAGGCCGAATAAAAGGGAGTTTACTGTACTTAAGTACAAAGATCGGAAATAAATCGAGTTCCGAATTACTCTAAACTAGTAAATGCCGCGAGTGGTTACAGCGAGCGAGTCCTAGGATCGTCCAGATGGTGGAAAAGGAGCGGGAGATGCCGGGGGGTTTTAACGTCCCTTTTACGAGCCTTTAAAATACCATCGTCGCGGTAGCTACCGGGCTCTCTTAATTATTTTACGAGAATTCCGACGACAATGCTCCCTCGCAAAAACAACCGGCAACACCCAGTCTACCTCGAGATTACCAGACAGTTCAGGGGTTCCTGAACCTGGTGAACCTATTTTATTTTACACTAAACTCTTCGTTCGAACCACGCGCGAAATCCACCGACACGTGATAACTAATTCACCGATAACACCCATAAAGATATAACGCTCCAATAAAGATGTTCGCTAATTAAATATCCATCGTAAAACATTCCTTTATTTCTTCATCGTGATCTTTTTCACGTGAAACGAGAACGTTTAAAGAGAACCGAGTTTGTTCCGTGGATATAATGGACGGACGATTATAATGGTGTCAAGTAATTAATGTAGAGAAACGATTAATATGTAATTATGCCTGTCGCGTGAAGAGCGAGTAATTTGATCGAGAGGTGAAGATAGATGAGGAAATAATGGAATTTATCTTTCATTACCATTATATTGTTCAGATGATTTTATCGATGGGATATGAAATTAATAAGGGAATTAGAGAGACGCGGGGTGGTGTTACGGAGAACCATACGGTTTTCCTGATGATCGTTACTAAAATTTTACGACAAAACTTCGTATACGAGTTCCCGAAAGAATGACGGGACGAATATAGCGCATGAATAATGCATTGACCCTCCGCGGCATCGAGAAATAAAAATCATCGAGTGTACCGGGATCCGGGATCGATGTTCACCATCAAATTAATAATTTTCGGCTTTCGTCTCGATTCGCCAAAATACCTACCATTAATCAGGTTGGCACGCCCGTGATGTTCCACGATGTGGAAGCATTTTTACTCGTCTCCAAAACTAGTACTCGATATTCAAGAAAGTGGACTTATTGTCTGTCGCTTTAAACAACCCTTAGAATATATCTCCTCCGACGTAAGATAGATGAAGTGTTTTATTTTATAGATCACGAATTATCGCTCTCCTATTTGATTCCAATAAACTATTATAGAATACTAAAAATACTACTGATAAACTAATAAAAGATGATTCCATTTAAATGATAACCACGGTTCATCTTCATAAGGAAAATTATGCACCAGTTCACGAGGACTTTTCCTGGTTGACGATCACCGAAGAATGACAAACGAAACAAACACCATACAGTTCTTCCGTTCTTGTGTTTAAGCGGCATCTTAAATTACGTTTTAATTTTATTTTTAATTATTATACCTTGTGTTTTAGTCTCATAAGAGCGATAGGTTACAAGGCGTAGAATAAAGGAGAGACTCTCGATCAACAAAATTCGAGGCGTTATCTTTGATAAGGTGCAGGAAAGACGAAGAATCGGCGAATCACGAGGGAATGTCGGGCGAGGTATAGGAGAAACAAATAGGGCCGGGCCCAATTAGGGATTTATTTATGCGCCGGCGGGCATATTAAACGAGCGAAAATATGAAGGCAAAAAGGAAGGAAAGGTGTGGAGAGGAGAAGAGAGGAAAGCCGCGGGAACGTGTCCACCCAATTCGAGCCGGGTGATCGTAGATACACGTCGCGCGCGCGCGCGCTCTTATAAAGACCGTAGCGGGTCCTCGTTAACGAACTGCCAGGCCAGTTAAACATAAATTGCAGCTTTTCGAGCATCTCCTTTCCGCTTAGTCACCCTCTTACTCGCACGTTAACGGCTTTCGAGCTGATTCGGTTTGCGTACAAGCCTCGCTTTCTCGCCTTTAAATCCGCGCCCGACCGGACCAACGGCTCGCAATTGCGGAGCGGTCCACGAAAACGAGCACTTCCAAAAATCAACCGGATCAATTATTACGCCTCTGCCCTGTGTCGTGATCCTCTTCTTCACGGCCACTCTGCATCTTCGTCCCTCGATCCCTGGACCCCTTGGACACCCGGGCCTACGAATTTATTCGGCAGCCTACCAAGATACATAATACTCCTTTATATACCTTCGACCAATATTCCATGTAAACAGGATCACCGTAAACAGCTTCTCCTCCTAAGAAAGGATAAACTTTTGATACGCGACAAGCCGACTCCACCAGCAACGCGCATCGGCTTAATTACGAGAACCTACGGAGCCGATTGCCTGCCGATATTATTACCATTCGTTAGCCAACCTTTCTCGAGTCATGTATGATATCGAACGATAACGATACGGTTATAATAAGAGGCACAAATGTGAAAGCTTGCGAAATATTTGTTAAATGCTGTAATCAACATCTGATAGTAAACATACCGAGTTTGATGTGAATCATTTTCCTCAATGAACGGTGGTTAAGGATACGCATAATTATTAATATAGAATTCAAAGCCTGTGTATTAGTTCCCAGACAATATTAGGGTGTCTATTACTCATTGAAAACGACGGGGGCAGGGGAGGGTTATTTAATAATAGAACTATGAAAATGGTCAAAATGACTTGTTTGTTTTTTCTAGACTTTTATTTGATATACATAACGCAAATAATTGGATCAGCTAATTAACGTCAGCCTAAATTTATATACAAATAAATGTGTAAGCATAACTGAGTATATGTTCGGTAGTTCTAGTGTTCAAAGACAGTACAATTTTTACTCGGAATGTAGTCGATAAGGAAGTTCCATAAATATAAATTTTAATATAAATAAATAGAAGTACAACAGTGCTTTTTCAAAATGTCGTTCATGGACTTTAAATCGGTGCAGCCTTTGACGCACACCACGAATAATTATTTAAAAATAATTTCACTCGAATAATAGCAAGATTCTCTGATCTCGAAGTCCAGTAAAAAGAGAAAGAGAGATAAGGGAATGGAAGAAAAGGAAGAGACGACAATGTCGGCTCGTTTATCAGAACGGTATTGTGGGGGCATCGTTGCCCTTCTCGACACCCCCTTTGTTGGTTACATCGAGAGACTCCGAGTCCCGACTACTCAATCCTTTCTTTCATCCGCTCCCGAGTTCTTTTCACTCTTTCCTCTCGTGTCCTACGACAATAACGTGTAAAAAGAAACGAACCACGAGAGGAAACAGGTAGGGAGAGAAGGGAGGAATACAGTGGAGCCGGTTATCTCTTTAAAAAGCAATTGTACTCAAAAAATGGTTCCGCGCTATCTGGGAAAAGGATCGCACGGAGGTGGAAGGTTCATCTAGAAACGTGCGCGAGACTAGACTGCGACCGCCTTTGAATAACTCGCCCGGATCCGAACTTCGAAATCATTTACGGTATCTCGGAATTGTTACACCTCACGTACATTATTCGAAACCTTTCTCGTAACCTTTATTGTTAAGAACATCTCGAAATTGTACATAATGGAATAATAAGTACGCGGAATATAAACATCGATGTACGTAACCGGTGGAAACAACTTTATGTAATTATTTTACTAGTATTACTGATGGGAGCCTAGAATTAATTGTTTGATATCATTTTTTATGTAATAATACTTAAACATAAAATTAACATAAAATATTTATGTAACGTCAAAAACATTTATTAAAGGTTTATTAAGGTTTCACATTTATTAAAGTGAATAAGACCTGCAAAAGGGTTAATTTGGAGTGCAAAACCTGTATTGATACAAGTATTCAAAAAATTAATATTTAATTCACAACTAGAACTCTGACTCATTGGATGCACATAACACTGAGAAGCAAAAAACTTTCCAATCGTCCATCACCACATGGAAATTCATATTTCAAGATATCGATAATTTCTCTTATTTCCAGAATGCAGGTTCCAACGTCGCGGACAAATTACTCGATCCAAGAGCGGTAGGGAGAACGATACAAGCAGGATAAGGGTGAAAGAACCAAGAAGAAGAAAACGAGTTAAAGAAGGAAGAAACGTAAGTGGAAGAAGAAGGATAAAGGTTGAATCGCGATTTAGCATCGGTAGAGAGGAAGATCCTGTAGGAGCGGGGACCGAGGAGTATTTACGTGGGGTGTTACATAATTTAACGGCGAGTTGGTCGCATAAGTTAGAGCCACGGTTACCACGGACTGACTATAATTTCATCGCAGGTGGTTATATCTCAGGGTTTAACCGCGACGAAATGTTCAAAATAGTAGTACACCCGATTGCTTTTAAGGTAGAACACCTCTTTCGTACCGGTCACTTCGATTCTTCTCTCATTTCTCTCTCTTTCCCTCCATCCCTCTTTCTCTTACGCTACTTTCTTCCTTTTTAACACTTGTCGCTGCATTTCTTTGAACCCACACTTTGTTTTCCGATATTCTTTAAAACTGATCGAAACAATTGTATCGATCAATTTATGACTTTATTTATTACCATTCTTAATTTCTATTAAATGTTTTACTTTTAATTTTATTTAATTTTATTTCATGACATTTTTGTGAAATTTCTTCTTGTTCATGAAAAGAAAAAATATTAATAGGCACACATTTTAAGTAATATTTTAAAATATGTAGTATTTCATACATTTACATATTTTCTGATTTTCTTCCTCGACTTATTTCTCCGAATCCTTTTCATTCTCTTTTCTGATCCATTCTTATCTTCAGCTTCACCCTTCGAGATACTTGTGGAAACGGATTAACCTACTGTTAAGTCGAGACGTTCATTATGATTAGGGATTAGGTCCTATAAGTATAATTATACTCGGAACGCAAGGTTTAATTTGTAAGTAAAAGGGATTTAGACAATTTTAAGAGTTCTTCGTCCGTATGCATTTTTTAGCACACCGAAGACAAACGAGAAACCATTATTTCTCATAAATGAAATATTTAAATACATCACTTTGTTCCAGTGCTATTATTATATTTTCATTATCTTTATCTCACGCTTTTTCATATACCATATTCTTGGAAGGAATACAATTTTTATACTACGTTGTTGACACTAAAACTATCAAACATATACTCAATGCCAATTCAATTTATACGGCTATTCATTGAATTTTTATAAAATTTTATAAAATCAGGACATATTTGAAATATATACATAATATATATAAATTACGATTGGAGGTTGTAACTTAATTAATGGATCTAATTATACGCGATCTCAGATAACACCAAGTTATATATTTCAATAATTTTATAAAAAATCGCGAACCAGACATTTCAACTGCTTTAGTAGTTCTAGTATTAATGCCAACATCTACAACCACATAATTCCAAGTATTAACGAATACACCGATAAAATAATACTCGACTTCGTTCCACGGCCTTTCTATCCAAATAAAAACCGTCCGACGAAATTCTACCCACGAAAAGGTAGGAAGCACATTTTCTAAATAATGCAATTTTCTTGTTTCTTTAAAGAACAAGGGCCCTTTCTAAATAACGAAAAATCTTCCACGTTCCCCGGAGATTTGAACATAAGTTAGGGGCTAACGGGTCATCAGGTAGGTGTCGGTTTTGTCGGTGGATCCCGAAGGATGCGGAGGAACCGAAGCTCGCGACTCACCGAATCGAATTCGAGATCTCTCGACTGGCGCGTTATAACGTAATAATTTAGCTCGTTGAATGCGGGCAACTCGTAAAACCGTCTTTCGGGGGCGTTTAACTTGGTTTTAATGATTTCGAGGCGTGGACAGGGCCCTGGTCCGGATTTTGAATGGTGAGCCGATGAGGAAATTAGCCGCGCTTGAACGCGCCCGATCACCTCCTCAACTCCCATTAGAACATATTTTTCCACGATGTGGAATATTAACCTTCTCTCATCGCCGATAAATATTACATTATATATTACACCTGTACCCCGATACTTCGCGTGGAACATGTTTGTTCTGTGCGTTGGCAATTAATACTGCTTTCTTTACTAACACATATATAATTGAATTAATGCAATTTCTCAATATTTCAGAACCTAGACATTTTCGGAATAATTGATGCTATTAAAGTCGGCAGTTGTAAAATCTTGATAACAATTTTATTAGAAGAGTTTAAGACACTAATCGAGCATTATGAATACATTTTACATTTAATGTATGTTGGGTAATAAAATACGTGATATTTGATAACTTAAGTATTATTTAATAAATCACGATTGCAATCGATGTTAGTGCGCCGCGTATTCTAAAAATACTAGAAGCATTAATATTCGTATAAATAATATCTCACCATAGAACAATATTACACTCATTAAGCATGAATAATTATCTTTATAACACAATTACAATAACAGAAGCGTGTACCGCGGCACGTAGATCTCCCCGGGGGGTAAGTTCCGCACATTTAGCGAAGTAGTTCTAGTCGTAAAGAGTAATTCGACAAGAAAAGGTATGGCAGGATTGAATAAAATGTAAAAATCCATGGTAACGGGAGTGTTAGTACCTGTTATGGTCAGTGGAAAACGATGGGTTTCCACATCTGGTCGGCACGTGGGTTTTCCTCAGGTGTTTCACGGCTAGCCCGTACCCCGTACCCCGAGAAAACGTTTTCATTCCGAAAACTGGCCACCTGACCAACCTCCAACGTGCTCACCGACGGTTCCTCAGGTGCGACAATCTCTTCAACATGTGTTTCGTATTAGCTACGTGAAAACCTTTCTCCTCAACCGCCATTAAACGCGTTCAAGGGATGAAACGTGAGGAAGCGCAAGAAAACTTCACTCACATCTGGCTTTAATTGTTTTATTGGCATCGGCAGGTTCCTTCGGATGGAGGTGGAGCAACTACTCTCTACACAAGGATACGCGACCAGTTCCGACTTTCGCGGAATCCTTCGAAGAATTGGTGGGCGAGGAGTATATTTTATGTAGAATACACATTTCCAAGAGAATGTTTTCTAAACATCTGGTTCCGAGTGAGTACCGTAATGTTAATTGTACGCTAAGGTGACTTTAACTTTTTAATAACACCGACAGGTAGCAAAGGTACAAGGTATGTTCTGATTGAACAGCGACGTTTTATATTTTATAAATGATTCATGTAAATTTATATTAATCTTATTTTTGATATAATTAAAAATTCGTTTGTGCATAATAATAGTAGGACTACTGGAAAGTGATCAATGATTTTTCACATACTTTATGCAGCTCCATTTATTTTGTTCATGTTAAATGTTATTCTATTAGATAATCCTTATCGCTATCTGATATAATTTCCTTTTTAAAAAAATCGAGTTCCCAAATCTCGATGCGAAAAAATGTTCCATTTCCGAATTGATTATTTTGCCTCTAATCAAACAGTATTATTTGTGCAAAAATATTACTGGATTAATCTTATACTTCCTTAAAATTAATATATTATTGGAATACTTTCGCATATTTTATTCTTACATACCTATATGTTACTATTTAATGATAATTGATATATTATAATTTATCGTTAAATAATTTATTATCGATTTGGAAGTCAACATATTTACTCCACGATTATTATCCTTAATCGGAGACGGCAATCATTCTTATCAAAGACCTTATCGGAAGAACGCATTATTCTACCTAAACGCGAGGACAAAGAATCATTTCTGCCAACTGAACCCCCGGAACTGTAGACAATTATAAAGTACCGGCGTTTAAATGCCGAGGTTTTAATCGATTCCGGGAAAGCTTGTCCCTCGTGGAAAACAAGGGGTGATATACAACTTTGTCATTGAAGGGTTGAAAGCACTGATTCGCGTTAATATCCACTGCGGATCGTCATTGGTATATGATTTTAAAAAATATCGTAGATCATATATTACAAATTATCATTATTTCATTGAAATAATAGAGTTACAAATATATCGATAAGGTGGTATTTAATTATAAAACCATTAAACAATCACATTAGATCAATTCATTAGTTTATTAGTTTAATTGCACAGCAGATACCCTGTGTACACAAAACACAAAAAGAATATAATATAATAATACAAAAAATAATATTAAAATAATTTCTCATTTGATCTACAATATTATATTAGCAGTGGCAGTCAATAATTTCACTGATTAGTATTAATTTAGTATTAATTTACTAATTCGTATTAAAAATAGTTGTCATTCAAAAAGCATATTCTCTATTATTTTCTATAACCTTATTCTATCGATTTGCAAGCTTTTTAACTGCATTTGTTTCCTTTCAAAGAAGGTAAATAAAGTGTGTCGCCCAAAAACTGCGAGAACTTATGCACATACTTAATATTTTGCTCAATTTTTGAAGTATAAAGTAAGGATTTCTGGATTCGTAGATATTTCATGTACGCAAAAATTTATCAAAATAATGGCTAGTTTCTCGATGCTTGTAAAGTTACAAGGGTGTAAACGGGTTCCGGGAAACTGTAGTCCCCATGTAAATACGGCCACCAGCCGTAACGGCAGGTCATTCCTAAATACCTGTATTCAGAGGTAGACAATAGCCCTGTCCATATGCGCCAACGTTTTGTTTGCGACCTGCCAGTAGTAAACTTTAGTTGAATGCTCATCACCCGATAATCCCAAATAAACTACTGTCCCTAAATGATCTTAAACTTCTTAAGCCACCATTCGTCCTTTGAGAATGTATCGAATGCCAAATGCCATCTTCTCTCGTTCGCGAAATATTTATTTATGTTTGTTACTTCAAAATCCCAAATAAGCCGATAACACGATAATTCTAGATTATAATAGATTATTATTGCAATGCAGT
Source organism: Nysson spinosus (assembly GCA_910591585.2). Lineage (NCBI taxonomy): Eukaryota > Metazoa > Arthropoda > Insecta > Hymenoptera > Crabronidae > Nysson > Nysson spinosus. The sequence continues at coordinate 12,095,844 of OU342830.1, read as the reverse complement.
TAATATTTTAATATTTTAATTTTGATTGTCGAAATAAATTCATTTCAAGTAAGTATTTTTATTATAAGATCAATTATTAATATATCAAAATATGGCAACCGATTATATTTATAAATTATGCTTGAATTTATTTCAACTTTTTTGGTGGCTTATATTACTGCACTAGTGGGTCATACTCGTCAAATACTATAATTAATTTCCCATTTAAGTACATAATTAATTTCCCATTTAATTACATAATTAAATGGGTGACCATTACGTTTAATATAATACATAAATACCGATATCCTTTAACTGCATTAAATCTCGATACTTATGATGATTCAATTATTAGATAAATTACCATCGCATTGATTAATATACATTCATTGCTATAATTAATTTCCCGGCCATCGAGCTATTACGATCGATGAAATATGATACTTAAACATAATGGCGCGATTCAGACAGATTTTTCCAAGGAATAAATCGTATCTACGAAAAGATGTTAAACACGGTCCGTTGACCGTGTTAATCGTTCCTGTTGATCACGACCAAGTAAAACTCGAAGAGGGAACCGAGCCATAATCTCCCGGAGGCTTAAACGATAATTGTTTATCTCGCGCAGTTAAAGTTTCGTCGCAAACTTCGGAAGTATCTCGACATTAGCTTCCGTCATCTTCTTCCTGAAAAAAAGTGAAAGTAGAAAGGTGAAGGCAGTTGAAGGATGAACAAGGAAGGAAGACGAGGGGTGAAGAAGAAGGGAACAAAGAAAAGAGAGGAAGTCGAAGGAGGAAGATAATGGAAGAAGTAGGACGAAGGAGGTTAAGGATGATGATAACGGAATAAAGACGAAGGATGTTGAAGGATGATGATGAAGGAAGGCGGACAAGGAAGGAGGAGAAAAGAAGAAGAAGACTGGAGGAAGAGGAAGAAGGAAAGACGCCACAGAGTCCGGAGTTTGATTGCGTATCTTACGTAGTAAACCCCGAACTTCCTGGCCCCGGTTTTATTAGTTTTAAACACGCGTTAAATAAAACGGAGCTAAGCCGCTCCCGAGATCAGCTTCTGGTTTAAAGACGTAAACGTCCTTTTAGTCGGAGCCTATCAACCCCGGTTTCCCTTTCTATCCTTACGAACCAAGCACTTTTCCCTTTAAAAGGATTTCACTGGAAACTTTCTGCGTTTGAGGTATTCTTGTATTTACTACTCTATTTGTGGTATTTATTGTTGTAATCAATAATATTTGCATTTATTAGTACATATACTCAAAGGAGCCCAAAATCGAAGCATAAAAGAATAAAAATGTCGCGTTCGATTTTCCTAAACCGATTATAAAATTAATAGAGAATTAGGATTGAATATGTTTGCTCTTGGAACGTTTACAAGACTACACATCAAATTTGAAGTTTTCAGTGATAGAAATTGACAGGAATTTTTCTCGGGAAAGTAAATGACGCTATTCGTAAGGATGGCATGATTCTGGGAGAAACGAGGCCTTTTTCTGAATAGAGAGAATACTTTTTCCGTGAGAAAGTGGCTCATTTCTAGCGGATCGAGGCGGCGTTTAATTAGGCGGGCTCCTCGGTGGGTTCCTTGCTGCGATGGTAGTTTCCCCAGGAGAGCAAAAGGAATCACGAGGCGAGACCGAGCTGCTCTTCGTCTCGGAAAACTCCCGCCCCCGTTTTCCCTTCTTTTCTCTCCTCTCCGCCCCTCTCTCTTCCTCTCTCCTGGGGCACGTGGTCGCTCTCAATCAGCGCGCGGATTACACTTTTAATTCATTTTTTTTAACTAACTCGACCGTGTCCTGTCTCACCCAATCGGGGTGCGAGCGGCTTCCTTTCCTCCGAATGGAACGAAATCATTCTCCCGTTCTCTCCGTGGAGAAGGAAAACGAGGGTTGCACGATGCTCCTATAACTCTCCTCCGTGTATTTTCCCGGAAAACACTTCGTTACAACTTTAATCTTCTTCATATGCAAAATTACTTTACCGGAGCATTTACCACCCTCCTTCCTCTGTGACTAATCTGACGATCAACTTTTGTGTCGAATGTCATTTTTCATCGATACGATCATCGAACCTTATCAATTTGAACCCCATCGATTTCATCGAATACTAATAGAGAAATATTATTTTTAAAGAATTACTCCAATGCATATTTATACGATTATTAAAATCTAATCAAATAATAAGGTTCTACTGATTGAAGATTAATAAACAAGGAATAATTCCGTTCCAATTCCATCGACAGAGAAAATCCACTTCCTGAAACGAAATCCAGGCATCCCCACTCAATATTTCTCACTCCGGTGAGTTATTCGGTTCATCCGGAATCGGAAACATTGATGACGACATTTGGGGAGAATTTTTTCGGATTTCGTGGAGGATGCCGCGTGTCCCGTCGGTCCTCTTTAAAGGTGGAGGTAAGATTTATAGGTAGATGGAGTAGAGAGAAGGTAAAGGAGATGGAGAGAGCAAAGCGAACGGTGGGTTTCGAGTTTGAGCCGCGGGGGTTATTGCAGTAAGCCTTCTCTTGGGGCTTCAAGAATATTACTATCCGCGCGAAGCCTACCCTCTAAAACCACCCCCTACCACCCTTACGAGCCCTCTCGAGAACCAAAACCATACCCCTCTATCCTGCTTAGTCTCCCTGTTTTTCCTCGTCCCGAAATACCCGTCTAAACCGACGAAAGGGAGAAAAAGAGCAACGGAGAGGGTGTAGGTGAGAGGGCGGCCGAAATGAGCGGGGAACGAAGAAAAACGATTCCCCCGAAACCCAAGCGATCATACATGCCTAGGCGATCTTTTTTAAACGCGCCTCACTTAAAAGAACACGGTTTACGTTTATGGCCACTCATTCGACAGGGGCTGAGGGCAGGGCGTGGGGGAGGGGGAACCACGTACCGAGACACAATTCCACGCAATTCGGCTCCTGGGGAGGAAACGGTCTCCTTCTACGTCGAGGGTGCTCACTCTGATAAGCAATAATGCTTCCAACGAAGAATCGGCAATGGGATACACCGTATGCTCTTATTTCCTACTTTGTCCCAATGAATTGCCCTATTTTTTGCCTTATGCCTTACGCCGATTACTTTTGCGTTAAGTGTTTAAACTGGTTATACATTTTATTAGTAGTTATATGGTTTAACTGCCAGCCAGTATTAACCCTTTGCACTCGGAAGGCCAACTGTGCTGACTTAAATATACAAGTTTATGTGCAAATGACAAATTTTAATGTTCTGCTTTCTCAGCTGTAAACATTCACTCGAACAACTCGGACTGTACAAAACTATGAGATGTAAAATTTAATCAATTTTGTTTACAAGTTTATGTGCAAATGACGAATTTTAATGTTTTGTTTTCTCAGCTGAAACGTAATCGTACATTTTTTATAAATAAAATATGGAAATATTTATTGAGTACAAAGGGTTCAATTTGGCCGATATTAAATTCGGCGATTAGCAAAGTACCGATTCGACTTTTAATTTAAAGGTATAATGAAAAACATTGTTCTACCAGCTGATAATCAATTTCCTGGGTATCGCTGGTGTTAGTATCACGAGTCGAATCAAAATCGTGGGCGCAGTTGAAGTTCACAAACCACCGTGCATTTATCTCTGTACACCTGATCCGTATCTAGCATAATCAATCTGATAACGAGTTTACCGAATGTTACCACGTCTATTGGCTACCGTGGCTGACAGACCAGATACATACAAAGCGTTTCCACGTCCCGCTTAATACCACAACGTCACTTTGGCATAATTACATCGATCTCGTAAAAAACAATGATTTAATTTCATAATCGGTCATAAACAGGTCTTAAGTTAATTGCCAGTATATTATCTCTGATCATACGTTCCGCGAAAATCCAATAAAAAATCTTTGCCGGGTTCCAATTCATTTGTTAAATGAGACCTTTTATCGTCAATTATACTTTTAAATCATTATTTTATACCATTCACGTGTCGACATGCCAGGAATGTAGAATTTTTATTGTTCTCGAATAAGTAATAATTGAAGTTAATATATATTAATAGACGTAATAATCGGGCGCTTGCTTTTGTGTAAACATAGTAACGAACCGTCAGAATTATGTTTGATTAGGTGGTCGAATTAATTTTTATGGTTGGAACTGGTTATTTAGTAACTACTGTTATAAAAGGTATATCGTGTGATATAAATTATTGAAATCACCCGGCGTCGTTATACGATCATTAAATCCAAAACGTTTATTAAATCTCGCCGGTGGATAATCAGCATTCCGGTTACATTCACTTACGAATAAAATGTACGATGCTCGGTTATCTCGGTAGCAGATAATCGTCGGACGCGCGATGTTAGTTCGAGTTCAAGATGAACAAGACAACGAGTAGGAAGACGAAGGTAAAAGGAAGAAAAAAATTAGGGGAGAGAGAGGAAGAGTCTCCCGAAGGAACGAGGCCCCGGGGCGAACCGATCGGTTCTCTCGTACCGCACCCCAATTTTAATCAGGACCCGAAGTATGCAAGTAGGATGGATGCCTGCGAGCTCTCCCGGCGGTACTACCGGCCGTTACGATGCATGTAATTTATTTTTATTGCCACCAATTTTTTTTCTACCCCTCGATCAGTTCCCACTAATTTCGAGGAGGAGGAGGTACCATTCCAGCCCGCCGAGGAACGTAGATCTAACTCGCAACATTCAAGTATTATCGTGGATTTACTAGCCGTGAATGTCATTTTCTAAAATTCTCGATTCCTTTATAATCTCTTTGTAACGTATCGTTATTAAAGCGTGTTGTAACCCTTTCGTTGTAGAGTGCTTAGCACGGGCACGCCAGAAAATGTATATGGATATCAAATTGAAACTCCTTCGTTTTATATAAAAAGAATGGCCGATTTAAAACGCATTTGCAATTTCGAGTAGATCTGGTAGACAGGTTCATATTGAAATATTATATGCTTCAAGACTGCGACATGGGACGCAGATATGTATTTCATGTTTTTAAGTATTTCTATTTCAGAATATCGTCGTTTTTAAAAATAGTGAAAGGGTTAAAAGTGAATTACAGAAATAAAATAGCCGTGTATTCTTTGGAGTAAGAAGGAATCAACTGTTACTACTCTTAAAGAAATGCAGGAAAGATGAATTTTCCGCGTAACGTGTGTAAGGTCAAAATAAAAACAATTGAGGGAACATAGTCGCTTAAGAACGAAGTCGGAGAGGAAATGTTGGTTTAGAGGAGTTTCTCGCGTAGGCGTAAGAAACACGGCTCTCTCTCTCTCTCTCTCTCTCTCTCTCTCTCTCTCTCTCTTCGCAAAGTAAACGTAAGAGGAGCGTGGCACGGTATCGACGCCGTCCAGGCACTGTTTTCGCATTTATTTAAAGCACAAGGACACCTAGTCGAGTCCTGGGTTTGCAGTTGGCTCGCAAAGTGCCAAGATGTGTCCTCGTCGACGTAATCGAGTGACTCCAGTTGGTTGAAACGAGACGGAGAAAATAAAAACCAAGCAAGAGAGAGAGAGGGCGGTGGGAGGGGGAGAGTGAGATAAAGAGAGAGAAACGAAAAGTGGATGAGTGAACGCGTAGAACAAGAGCGACTGCAAAGTCGTGTGAGCAAACCGCGCTCATTACGCGCCATTACTCGCAATAAATCGTTGTCCGTAATTACCAGGGATCGGAATTATTAATGATTAAGGATCAAACGATATAATCGCGTTAATTGCTATTATCGAAGCAAATGGCACTACTACCGGCAGCCGGTTATTTGCGCCGTTTCCAACTCTCTCGGAACAGCTGGTACCGCGCCTTCGACGATTCCCTTTCGTTCCGTCCTTTCGATTTTCCACGATCGCTTTTCAAACCCGACTTCAATCTTATCCCGCCGCGATCATTTTGCAACTTGGGAAACGAGTGTCCACCTCCACTTGCTCTTCTCTCTTTATGTAATTAAGATATCGTCCGTGCGGTTACGATACTCATTAAAAATATTCCTTTCCTTCTCGACGGACCTAAGTGTTAAACATTAACATGTTACACTCGAGATATCTTACTTGGAATTGATTGGAATTGCTCAGATTTTATTTGCAATATCAACGTACGATTCAAACCAGACAGAGTTGATGCGTATATTACTCATTTTAATGGCGTCCTTTTAGATTATACTGAACAAAGATGATCGAATGTATACATTGCATTCTAAAAGTACCTTTCAATCAATAAATGATTCGTTCCGGTAAAATCAAAATGACTTTTGTGCTGATTAAATGCACTCAACTCTGTATTTATTTAAATACAATACTATTTATAAAGAGTTCGGATGATCATTTCTATCATAAAATATAATGTTGGAATTATAGAACTAATAAGTGATAAGCACTTAAAATACCTATTACAAAAGAGGTAAAGAAATGTTGTCGATTTGGTGATGAAATAATTGATAGGATTCCAAAGGAAGTAAGATCACGAAGATTACGAAGATTATTCTTTCGTACAAGATCGCAAATGAGCGAACGTCGAAGGCGTAAAATTGCCAATAATTTTCCGCGAAATGATAACCCACAGATTATCGAACGTCATCCCGATTGCGTTCGAACGATCGCGTGCTCCTCTTCTCCGCAGCGATGAACCTTCCGCGAAGACGCGTGGGCGTGAGTCGAGTTCGTTTCCGAATCTTCCTTCTCCTCGAAACTCGTTTTCATTGCCCTTCCTCGATCCTTCACGGTTCCAGGACCCCTCCATCGGGATTTCTTTCTCGTAATTACGCGGAGAGTCTAATTCGCCGAAAGGATGACGTTCGGACTCATTTCCTTATGCCTTTCCTCAAAACTAATCCATTTCAGAAAAATTGAAAGAAAAGCAGACGGATATAAACGGTGATCGTTTATTTTCAAAGTAGCCTAACTCCATTTTTCAAAAAAGTCAAGTTATCATTTATAATAATTACATAAAGTTACTTCGTAATGTTTCAAACGTTAAAAAAAATTGATATCGTTTCCAGGTCAAAATGCAGATAATTAATTCTTTGCGCTACAATATAATTCAGATCACTGTGTAATTAATGAACTTTGATGAAGTTCATTTTCTGTTGCTTATGTTAGTTGTGTACTTTGATGTTATACTGCTATGATGAGGCACGATAATCATTTGAAGCCAAAGGGTTATGTGCTTCACTTGTTTCTGCGTGAATCACGAATCTCATTCGTGAATCGCAAAAAATTATTTGTCTAACGAATGCGAGTATGATTGATTAAATAAGAGTTAGATCACGGAAAAAGTAGTTAAAGAGGAATATTGGAGAGATGAAAGTAAGAGGAGTAGAAGCACGTTGGAGGTAGTTATCGCGAAGGAGGCAGGTCCCATCGAAAAGGCAGGGTAAACGGTTTTATTAATGGTTCGTCCGCGACATAAACACTTTACGTAAGGATATTATCGTTCGATAAATCCGGGCCTACACCGGCTCGATGTCCTCTCTTATCCCGTTCTATCGTCGATCATTGCGCCTCGTGTAAACGCCGTGCAAGCTAAAACCCCTGATGTCCCACTCCATCTTTCTTTCTATACTCTCGATCCTGCTGGCCTCGCACCTCGTTTTTCCTCCGGGCAACTGCATTCCCGATAATAGTCCCACGAAAACCTCCGACACGCTGGATGAAGCAAAGATTTTGTCAAAAATATGATAAGCTTCAAGATCGAAATATTCTTCGAGTGGAAAGGGTTGAACACAGATTGACATGCAAGAATTAATAGGTACCATAAAAGTCGCACATTTTTCAAGGTATTGTTTATGGTACCCAGAAAACTTATAAGGTAGTAAGATTAAGGGTTAACCCCCGAGATGCGAAATGATAAATTACTTAGTGAATCGAGTTCATGTGGAGAATCGAAATTCGGTATTTTTTTTCCTGCAGCCGATTGACTTTTTTGAAGCTTCGTATTTACTGTAAATTCTAGATGAAAATTGAAATCTGATAGTAATATAAGATACTTATTCTGCTTCGCCACTAACGCAAGAAAGATTGGAGAAGAATATTGAGCCTGCTTTTCTGGTTTCTTTATGAAACAGATTCCCAGAAAATAATATTATTTATACTTTAATCTTCCAGGAACGATCTGTCACGTACACCGAACCGATTATATTTTACTCGCATTTCTATTTATAGGCGAATAAGAATACATGGAATTCTAGAGAAAAGGGAGTAGCAATTTTATCGGTGGATCAGCGTACAGTGTTTCGTTGAGGAAACATTTTCATTTGCATTTAATCCGTTCGGACGTATAGGAAAGCTTGGAATATATATTCGTGGCGGGCCGGTGTCGTCATTATCGTAACAGGATTGCAACAGTAATTCAGGAGGCATCCGCTCGTGCAACGTCAGAGAGTGGAATCTCCCGTTTTCGATGTCGTGCAGGGACCCGTAGGCGAGATCGATTTCTGTCCGTGAGTCGATCGGTAGCTTCTTTCTTTTCTTCCCCACCATTCCCTCTTTGCCACTGACCATTTCTCCCTTTTTCACTCTTTCTTCTTCTTCCTGCCCTCTTGAAAGATTCGTTTTTCTCGATTGGTCTTGTCGAGGATAAAATCGTCCTCGGGCACGGGACACAGGTTCCGTCCTCGGAGCAGAAAGTGCGTGCTCCCGGCGCATTCTCGTTATAATTGCACGTCGCTCCGGTGAAACGCGATCTGGATCGCGTGACCGTTCGTCTCGTATCGTCAACGACGACTACGACGACGAAAGAAACGACGAAGAAGATGCTGATGTTATTGGTGTTGTGGTGCCAGTAGCACTGGGTCCACGAGATCCGGTCGTCATTAGCCAAGACGATTAATAGGACGACAGGCCCTCTTGAACCAACTACGTGACGCAAAGGCTCACTGATTAATAACCCTGAGGGGGCAAGAACTCGTGCCTGGTTCGCGTAATACTCGTTTCTTCTCACGTACCAGTAGAATTCACGCCCTTTTGCGGTCCTTCCAGAGTTATATACTCGATACTTACATTACCTGCGGACTAAGCGTTTCTACCTCATTGAAATTATTATAATTTCTAACGTATAAGTATATCCAACGAGCTCGCTTAGACTTTAACTGCATCATCTATCAGGTACTTAAGCTTAAAAGAAATATTAATATGGAACTAGTCACATGCACTATATTACTCTGCATACATGTATTCCAAACAGCTACTGTTTTACTGTAATTTGAAGTTCCTATGCTATAAAAACAGTGGAAATACATAAATGTTATTGTAAAATTCAAATCAGGGTGCATTGATCGGAATATAGTTAGACGAAATTTCCGGTGCAGCCTTGTTCTTGAATCACGGTGAAGAACAATTTTGGTGGGCCACGTGGCCGGAGTTTCTGTAACTATGAAACACGGTTCGTGGTACGAAAGCAAGCAGAGACGGGAAATGTTCCAGTTTCGCGATAAATCGTCAGGCTTTCGTCTCACGTGGGATCGTCTCTAGTGGTGGTTTTGAACGAGAACGTGGAAACGGCGCGTGCTCGGGATGCGCACCTTCGCGTCCTGATTAGCAAGCCAGACCGATGCGAAGGCCAATGGCACCCTGGCCTGGCTCGGTTGCTTGCCTTGCCATGCCTTGCCATGCCTTGCCATGCCTTGCCTTGCTTGGTCTTCCATGAGAAGCATAAGGGGTAGCAGGATGGTGGGAAAGAGAGAGAGACAGCGAGGAGGGGGAGAGATCGGGCGAACGAGTGAAAGAGGAAACGAAAGGAGAAAGCGAATGAGAGTGAGAGTGTTTTCGGGTGAAAGAGAAAGAGGGAAGCCGGCAGGGGTGGTTGGTCGGAAACGTCGGTGGAGGCGGCGGCGTCGACGGTGGTGGTACGCGGTGCGCGACATAAATATGTATGTATCATCCGCTGCGACCTGCCCCACTACCCCACTAGGTCAGACTCATGCTTCATCACAATGAGCACCTTGCCTTCCTTGCCTCGTCCTGTTCCTTTCCTTTCTCTCCTTCCATTCAAGTGGATGGTTCCAAACCCTTCTCGTAGCATTTGGATTATTTTAAATTCTTAACGCCTAACTCTGCACCTCGACAATCGCTAATCATGAAGGTTCTTAGGATGTTCGTAAGAACATCGAACCTCAACCATGGAGTAAGTCATGGTAACTTCACTGAGGTATTTCTTTAAAATTTCAGGCACCGCATCTATCTTGGATTCATCATCAACAATTATAACCAATTTCAAGAAAAGAAGCATATTCGCGGGGTCTGTTTGCGGCTCAAACCCACTTGCTAACAGCATTATTATATTATTGCACTACGTATAGATCTCAGGTAATCAGTACCATATCAATGCATCCATGAAACGCGGCGAATGAACGATACCAGTAAATTCGACACATTGTTAACATTTGATAGCGGTCCGTTCAGCTGGCTTCGATCACTGACGTTGCACGCAGGGAGTGACGTGGGCTCTCTGACGTCAGCTTAGCAGGGGTCTCTCACGGGGGTTGTGCTAGGTCTGGGGGTTGTACAAGGAGAGGTTCGGGGGCCAACGGCACGAAGGGGGTAGCTCTTACATATTTATGCCGCGTTCTACGCGCTACACCCCCTCTGCGCGCTTACTACGCCGCTCTGTCTAGCTATGCCGACCTTGTACGCGATTTCACCGGGATGTCTGTCTGCTTGCTGATGCTAATCAGCTCCTCCCGTACCTCCCTTTTTATCTAAATGCAACCCTTGCATCAACTCTCCACTGATTCACTTCTATACTTCCCATTGTGCTTCCATCCTTTGGCTCTTCCTATTATCATATTTTACTATAAACACTTACTTTATTTTAGACAATATATTTATAAGTAAACATCCACGGTAATGGAGTCACTGTCACCCGACAAACTAGATAGAAAAGAGACAGAGTTTTCGTAGTTGGCAGTGATCTAGCTGGAAGGCATCGCTGACACCATGGAGTCTTAACGTGACGGACAGGGAATCACGCGATTTGCATAACCGACGATGCACGCGCGAACTTCCATCGACAGGTACGAGGAGACGAGGAGTATCTTGGCAAGCAGCTCGCATGAGGAATGATTATCGTCTGCTCTCAATGGTACTTCCACTGCTTGCAAAAAAGTTCCCAAAAAAAACGAACCATTCGTGACTCATATACTACTCGTTATACGTTGCCGGTCTTTCGCTCTGCTCTTTTTACGGTGCGCGCAACCTCGGAAATCAGCCGGGTACTCGGTGTCGATCTTTACTCCTACTTCCCAAGCTATAATTTGTAGTATATATTGACATACATTATCTTTAATTGACGTATATATTTGCATGGGCTTCCGTACGACACGCACGCCAATGTTATTCAATACAGGTGAGTTATGACGAAGGAACATTCGTGACGGGACTTAAGTCCTTCCTTTCTTAATCTTTTGCCATCTGTTCGAAGAACCGATGTCCAAAAGCTTCCACTACAGATAAGGATACCGAATCTTCCTTTTTTTCGTATTTACCCTGGAAAATATTCAAAGGAACACTTATACTTTCAAACTGGGGAATGGAATTAATTATGACGCAGTCCGAGGATGAAGTTGCATGTAATTTATTTCAACAAAATTGATTGCAACATGGATACAAAAAGTAACGAAACAAACCGAACTATGAAAACCAGTATTAAGTTGATGACTTCATTTAACTCTTCCTTCCAGTAAATCAATAATTTATCGGACGTTGATCGATTTCACGGCGATTCGATCGATTAGCTTATCAATGTAAAAAAGATTAGAAGAATGCAACGAAAGTGCATGAACCAATTAAACCGACCAATTTTCCAGTCCTCTTGGAGTCCTTTATAATAAAGTCTCTAATATGCACTTTAATTCTATCAATTAAATATAAATGATGTTCAACCGAATCAATATCGATGTAAAAAACCACATTTTCTAAACCATTAAAAATGGGAGATTTTGAAGAACATTTTATCCCGGTTATAGATACGAGACTCTGGTTACCCTATCATGGGATCGAGAAAGAAGTGGGGAGAAGTCGGGACGTCGGTACGCGTCGTCACGGATCGCGCAGGATGCGCGTGTCTTCCCTTGAGCAGCTCTCGTACATCTCGATGAAAATCATCCAGGAAAAAAAAACACGTAGCACAGGTTACGTAAAAGTTCGTGCGGCCGTTTCCGTCACGATTTACCAGAGATCTCCGTGGATACATTCGGAGATCGAGCGATAAAGAATCGCTTCCTCCACCAGGGACCAACACTGGCCTGACTCTCTCCGACGAATCTACCTTACACGTGTCCATCCTTCGTCGCAGGAAATTCTCGTCGCGTGGAATAATAAGATTCTCTCGTGCTTACGAGATACGTGATAAAGTCTCCCAAACCTTTGAATCAATGAAGACAAGCTGAGATGAATCTCTGCGAACAATGTGTGGTAACCGATGAATTATAATAATTCAAGAATCATTTCTCCAAGGAAATATCTGTTTCGGAGTGTGGCAATATTTATATTGCAGAAGGAATATTTGCATGCTTCACTTCGATAATAGGATGACATAATTAAAAAGAAAAACATACGACGTCTTCGTGGCCTTGCTAGGAAGATCGTCGAAATACATCGGAAGTAGCGTGCTACGGGGTCAAGTACCTTTGAAAGAAGAGGTTAATTAGAGTAACTGGGCGGAGAGGATGGATGAGAGTTCGAGGATGCAGTCTCAGGCACGACGTAATTGCATTATCGCGGGAGGAAAACTGCTGCATGTTATATTAGTTGCACATCCAGATCACTCGAGGTGTAATCGTGCCACTCTTCATAATTACCGATCATACCAGGCCATTTCGCTCATTATACAACCTCGTTAGCTAACCTCGCGCATGTCCATACATAGGAATGTTAGTTGACAAATTAAAGTCACCTTCCGCATCCTTGTTTTCATTCATCATGATTGTTTTCATTGAATCCCAGAAATGTACACCTTGATTTGATTTAATTAGACAGAGGATAATGATTCATTTAAACCAAACGTAACGTACTTAAGTTTGACTAGATTTGAAATAGAATATTAAGCATAATTCTAAATCTTCCGGTAACTGGATCTTGCTAATCCTGTACAACATCGAAAGCGAGACGACGAAAATTCTAGGAAAATAAGGGTTGTTCCACCCTATCTGTCCCAAGGTTGGCAAACATTTCAGAAGTGCTGATCTCCACGAAATCCGCCCTTCGACATCCACAGACACCGCGGGTCATCGAGTACAATTGAACATTCAAGATTTTGCGTAGTCCCAGTAGAACCTCTAATAACACCAAGATTCTAAGAGCAATGGAACTTAGTACTCCTCGGGGAAACCGAATGGAAACGAGCAACTCTTCGTCTACTATCGGAACCTCGTCATTGGTTACACTCGATTTCCTGCGGGACGATCAATCCGAAGGTTCCTCGAAATTTGAATTTTTACATCCACTCACCCCATTTTCATCCCACTACTCTTGGATTAACATTCGTATGAACCTCCAAATTCTTTCAAATACGCCACTCTGGTTTCGTTGGAATATTTCGTGCAATTATTACTTGCGCGTCTACATATGTGGATACATTTTTGCATATAATTTTATAATACAGTATTTGTAAAGTCGTAGAGGAGAACATAAAATGTACGCATATATGTAACGAGTTTAAAATATCAGGTTAATTACCGAAGCAGAAATGAGTTGAACTTGAATCTTCGTGGATCAAAGCAGATATTGATAAAGTATTTTACTCAGCTAAATAATTTGCCGATACTTCACTATAATATTGGCAGGTGGTTAGAAGCCTCAAACCGAGTGGAAAATTTCTGTTAATATCCTCCTGCAAGGTTGCGTTTTTTAGCCTGGAAAGAAGGGTGGAATCAACCCTCTGGAACCTCGGGAACGGATAGCAGAAGCAGAAGTAGTAAGGAAGAAATCGAGGAAGAGGAAAAGGGAAGAGAGTGTGAGGGAGGCGAGCGTGCAGAACGCGAACCGGGTAAAGCGCTCGGCTGCAATTTTTCTCGCTACATACGTGACGGGAGTAGAAACGAAGTTCGAGAAAAGGGGCTCCGAATGAAAAGGGAGACCTGGAATCGCTCGAAGAAACTCACTCGTGAATTTCCGTCGATCGCGATGACCGATACTCCACCCGATCGTCCGACTATTTGACCACGGATTTTCCAACTTTCCAAACCCTTCATGCCGATTCACTTTTCCGAAAACGTAACTCCTCTATCATCGCTAGTTTCATCGCTGGAAAGTCGATGCGCACGCACCTCGCAGATTTATCTTGTACATGGACTTCTTCCGATTTATAAGAAAACGAGGTTATTCTTAAACGGGGAATTGCTTCTTCGAAGAGATTGCAGAAATCTCGAACAGAAGGAGAAATCTGATCGAAGGGGAGGCAACGTGGAACAGAAATGTAGGAAGTAAATCAAACGATATCGGAATCCACATTAGATCAACGAAGTTGATTCACATTGACACGTATCGCGCCTCTGGGCCGGAAAATATGATTGCTTCGTCTCCATTGTGTAGATGCCCCAGGAACCAAGGATCCGAGGATCCGAGAATGGGATTAATGTCACCCTTGGGGATCCACGTGGCTTTTCCACCTTCCTAGTACCTACTCTCCCACTTTTATGTCTTGTACTTTTAAGACTCCTCCACCTTTTACGAAGATTAGTGCCATTATATTTCCCGTGAACGAATTTCTAGTTATTATAAAAAGAGCTGTTGAAAATAGACAATCGCATATCCCCTGAAATGATTATATAAGATAGTTACGTTGCTCGATTGCGGACGTGAATCGGTTAACTTACATTTTTTTACTAAGAAAATATTAAACAAGTTATATATTTAACCTTCATATAATATATATTTCTACCGTGGATTACAAGTGTAATTCGCGAATGTTTCTCAAGGACATAAATCAATCCACTATCGTGAATCTGGAGATTGGTACGCGTGATTTAATCGAGATGAGAGACACCCGGCTAATCTGTTGGCAAAACAAAGTCAGTGGCACCGATAAAAGAAACACGTGCGATAGTACGTGAAGTCTGGGAATCGATCGGCCAGGAAGAATACGATTACGGGAAAGTTATCGAGATCGATAAAAAGTCTGGCAATAAGGCATCGATACGGCTGGAACTATGTTTTATTGTGTCACGTGCGAACCCCACCGTGTATATATATATCAGTCGCGTCTGAGGGGAGACGTCGATATCCCTCGATCAATCATTAATAAGGCCTGAAACCCCAAATACATAAGCTCTTTCTATCTCTCTTTCTCTCTTATCCGTTTCTCATTCGCTCTCTCTCTCTCTCTCTTCCGAATCGGTTCTGCGTTGCCCGAAAACAACCGCCGTGGAGAAACGTATCGGCAACTGCTCCGTATGGCTCTGCCGCGAATTGATGGAATTTTATATTTTTCCTACGTGATTTCTTATCCTCCTTTCCGGACCCGTCACGTTTTCGGTTTTTTTTCGATTCACCCTCCCACCACTCCTTCCAACCGCGAGTTCACTTTGCAACGCAGCAACGCGATTTATTGCCACGAACATCACCGACACGGTTTTCAACTTATCGCGACGTATACTGGAACAACGAACTTTCTACGTGGACTCTTTCTTCCCTCTCTTTGATCGTGGATCAGTCTTTTCTTATCGGAACCAGTGCTTTTCTCGAAGTACCAAGAAATGGTATTATTATTCAGAACATTTGTTGTGATCTATTTTCAACATCTTTCGACACTTTTTAGATTGGTGGAAATTTGTTGGGAAATGTATTTCTAATAAGTGATTATATCGTGTAATGTGTTGTGATTACAAAGAACAACCGTCGAAAGCGATGAGAAGTAGCCTTGATTTCGAATTTTTTTTCGTGGCTCGTAGACATTTCGCGATCCACCCCTCTCGTTTCCATCAAAATCCCCCGGAGAGTGGAAGGGGCTGGAGTATGGAGGGTAGGAGATTGGTTAGGATCGAGGTACGAGTAGATATCGAGTTGCGGTTTAAAACTGGTCGTTTCGGGGGTTTGGTTGTCTCTGTCTGCTCGATCGTCAACGACCCCATATCGGGAACTCGGGATTCAGCAGGCTGATCAGCAGAAAAACCGTGGCCCTTGCCTTCGCGTTGCCTTCACTTCCACTCACGAGTACCACCCTCCAAAATACGACACGATGTCTGTCTTTACACTCGATGACTACCCTCTTCTTTCTCCCGTAAAACGAAATCAACGGAACTGACAACAAACGAGAATTCACTTTTTAACGCGAGCTATCGTGCTCTTTAATTCGACTCGTTTCAACATTTCTTTAATAAATCTATCCTATGAAGAACTTTATAAGTCACTTCGCACTCTAATGTTTTTATATACCCTTCAAACGATTATTCATATTTGATATTAAATTAATTGATATATCAATAATGAAAGTCATATAATTGATTTAAATAACTCTAAATTCTTGTAAATACGATAATACTCCTTAAAATTAGTGCAATAAGTAAACATGCTGTTTCATATAATACTCATTTTTAAAATTGTATTAATTCGAATGCAGCACTTATAATAAACACTTAAGTCTTTTATAAGTACTTTCTTACATGTTCATTCATAATGGATGCATAACCTGAATATGACCCGTATAACACGGTTTGATAAACGCGATATGTATCCCTTGCATCATAGAAAGCAATAGAACTTCCATCGTTTTCATCTCCAGCCTTCTCCGTCATATTTGACAGGGTTCTAATAATTCCCAGGATGTATTTTGATTACGAGCGAAACATTTCCTTAGTCACGATCGTTTGTTCACTGACAAGTCGGCTATCGAAGGAACCTCGTATCGCGAATATATCCTCGATGGAAACAATCAATCTACGAGATCCTTGCAACCCTAAAGACGCCGGCATTCTGACTGTTCCGTTGTGTTCCGTCCCGTTCCCTTGTCTTCTTGTTTTGTTCCTGACTTCACGGTAACTTGGCTGACTTCGTCGGCCACTTCGGATGCTGCTTTAATTTATTGCTCCTCTCTCGAACAATGGTGAACAACCAAAATCTTGGAGAACTTTGCTTCACAATTCCATCCTCCCCGTATGAGACACCACCTTTGTGGTCCCGAATATTTTCCTTTTAAGAAGTATCACGAATGCCATACATTTTTGTACCACCATTTCTTCTTTATTTCTTACAGCCATAATGTGACGGCATATTGCAGGACCCATTATCCAGTGGCAAGAAAACATCCAATGTCACACTTAATTCTTTGCGTGACTTCAGAATCAAAAAATGTAATATAACTAATAATCATTAACAATTAGTACTAACTGGAACACCGATTCTCGGTGCATCGTAGGAAGATATTTCGGCATGCGCAGAGGGGAGAATAATAGAGAAGCGGAATCGCACGTGATAGGCATGAGTATAATATTCGTAAAGGAAGACAAACGGTGGTTCAATGGCGGACAGGCGGGTGGTCGAAGGTTGCATCATTGATGCGCTCTATTCCCCAAACGACGCTACATCGGACGCTAAGGTCGTGTTTTATCTAGCCATAACTGTGAAATATCCTCGCCGGCGATATTCCCGGTTCTTCCTGATTCCTGCGAAACCTTATAACATCCTAAATCTTTCCCCTTCCCTGACACCCTTCGTACTACATCGGCTATTACCGAATTGTGTCAATAAAAATTGTCGTCATAATTCTCATTAGGCAAAGCCGAAAGAAATCAACCTAAAATATCTCGTGTTAATTGTCCGTAGTGTATAAGTTCGGATGTCGTGTTTTATTCATTCTGTATGGAGGATAAGTCGGAGTCGATAGTCGATCGGCGAAGTTAACATCGATCGGTCAGAGTGGTCGATCCTAGAGGAGAGAAAGAAGGGAGATGGTCGCGGCCCTATAAGGGCCCAGACGGCGGCTGTAAGGCCCTTGAGCAGTAACAATGCGGCTTGCTCTCGGGTTCGCGGTGTCTCGTAAATATAAATGATGCCGCGACTCGGTTATAGCCGTGCTACCGTGTGCGGTTCTTCGTTGCGGATCCTCCTTACGGACATAAAACGCACGCTGCGTAGACGAGGTTCTTTCTCACTTTCCCTCTTCGCTCTTCACGTACAGTGTATTCCTCCTTTTTTTTCTCTCTCCTTTCAACTCTCCTTACTTCCCGCTACTTCGTCGGCGTGATTACCAGTGGGTTCGTCGTTTGCCGTTCGATCGTGTTTTCGATAGCTTTTAGATCTCATACTCGTTTACGTCCACTTTGATCTTCGTTGATTGATTGAGAACAGAGGCGTGTTATACACAACCTGAAACACGACGAGACAGAAAAAACATGCGATCTTTCACGGAGTAGTAGCAACTTTTATACGCTGCCATAACTGGCATCGATAAACGAGTATCACCCTTGGATAACTTTGTTCTTAGTAATTAACCGGGTATATTAAGTACTAAAAGATGCTTGAAGATGGTTAAGGAAGTAACGCGAGAACCATCGAAGGTGGTTGTACTTTCTATCGACGAGACTCGATACGATTTATCGTAAAGTAAATTGCGGATCAAGCTTCGATCTATTCGAGACGTTCCGGCGTGTAGGGCTCTATGGAGTGTAACGGATGATCCCACGAGTCGTGCACGTAAGCGGGAACTTGTGGGCGGTTTGCTGTGATGGAAGTCAGGAGGTCAGGTCGGAAGACAGGTCGTTATCACTCCGCTACGAGGATGGAAGCATACGAAGACGTGCTTAGATGGGAGAAGTCGATTGGTTCGTGCCTCTTCCTCTTATTCTCGAAAGTATTCGAGAAAGGATCACGAAACGTGGACGCGTATTGAGCTGCTTCAAAAATTGGAAGAATACCTTCCTTATTATTTCAAATTGGAGAAATATGTCGAAAGGGTATACAAAATATTCCATCAGCCCAATCGAGTCAAAATGCAATGATTACGGTGACAATGGAAAGAAGGAAGAACGTGAAAAGAAGAAAGCGATTGTTAGCCTGCCTGGTGCTAGATTCTTCAACATCGGAAGAAAAGGAAGAAGGAGAAGAATAAGCAGAAGAAAGAGAACAAGAAGAAGAAGAAGAAGGAAGACGAGATGGTTAAAAGTAGTGTTAGAATGCAGTGGTAGGTAAGGATGAAGCAGAAGGGAGATAAGATGAAGGAGGTCGAAGGGAAAAGGAGGCGGGGAGGATCCATTAGGCGGTATCGGGAGCATCGCACGGTAGCACGAACGTTCTCTGCATCTCAATGCGAGAAGAGGACCAAAAGGGAGGACCGAAGGGAGCCGATTTTCGGCCCTCATACGCGCCTTCGAACATACGTGTTCGGTTCCTTCGAGGTATCCTCCAACTTCGCTCCAGCACTCGCGGCTCGAGCCTTTAACTCCGATCCAGTCGGCCAACGTACACACCTTCTCCGTTCTTCCTTCTCATCCTTCTACCCTCTTTCTACCCTGTACCTTTTACCAGGCTCACTCGAGCCTGCACTCCACCTAACACCGGTAGCCCGAGGCGGCGACCGCCTCTGATCTGATCCTGCCTTCTCTAACCTCCTTCCTCGCGATTCGATACCACCACCCATTATATATTCCGGACAAACTTCGACAGAACTTTCCTCGAATAATAACCAACAACTAAAAACAACCAGTAATAATAACTCTCTAGTAGTAATTAACTAAGAATACCTGACTCGATGTAGTCCCCCTCGATCTGCATCATCGTCACTCGATTCAATAGCAAGACAGAATAGAATTTTTCATTGGACGATACTTAATCGAATGAGGTTATCAATGATCGAAATCTAATTTCATTATATAGTGATAATGTACGAAATAATATATGGACATTTTGCACCATGATTAGTTCACGATTATTTTTGATCTTCAGGTTCGTTTACGGGAAGTGTGTTGAACGTGAGGGGAATACGAAAAAAAGTTCAAAGTTGTTAATCGAACGGTAGGAGGTGAGTTATCAGAGAACGGCATGCGAGCGACGGTGTCTCAATCTGAAAAATCCATTAGCGGCTTGGTCAGCCGGAGTACTAGATAATCAAGGGGAGAAAGGGGAGAAAGGGGGACAGGGTGAAAGAGAGGAGGGGAGGAAGAAGGTACCTACGGAACGTGGAACCGAGTCCGCTAATGGTCACCTTAATCGGATTATGAGGAATTAAATTAAGGGAATTGTATTTTGTTTCAACTACAAACTCGGTCCTCTGCCGTGGTATTTTAAACGTGTATATAGCCTTCGACTTACCGCGTGTTCTGTTCCGGCATTTCGATTCTAAATCAAATTTTTAATAGAAATATGACTATCTTAATGTATCGACACGTTATTGGCTTACCACGAATCGTTTCGTGTCATTTTAATTGATAGATTGAAAGTCATGAATTTAATTAAATGCTTGATGACCGTGGAAAGGAAGATAAACTCATTCGTGCGAATTAAAATATAAATAAAATTTACTTGCTACTTTTAGCAGAAATGGCTTCGAAATAAAATATTAATATTCAGAACTCGATATTCGTTGCACTGTTTTTCTGATCCCCGCATTACTAGAAAGCGACAATCCGTTTGGCAAAGAGGCGATTTCAAAACGAACGCTCATAAAATGCTAATTCGTTAAAGCAGTCGCGTAGTGGACGCCGTTAAAAAAGGACTATAAATAAAAATAAGCGTCTCTACATCTCTCGGCCTCGTTCGAAGTTTTGTCGGAGAGGCCGTGGACAGCTGTTAGCCCTGAAATTCTTACCTCACCGACACCTTTTTTTTCTATCTCCAAGAAACTTTACTTCGTTGTCGTTGTTTTAACGCATTGGCGAAATCTCTCGATCTTCTTCTCTCTTTCACGGCTCCCATCTCTTTTATCTCCAAGGATTCTCTCGTAAATATGAAAGACTTGCCGATCGTTCTCTTCTTCTTCTTCTCTTCTTCCTCCTCCGCCTTCCCTTCCCCTCCACCTCTTCTTCATCTTTCAACGAAGAAGCCGAAGGACATCGATTCGAAGATAAACGCAGAAGACAAGGAAATGAAACCACTGTCCAACGTTATTTGGATAAATTTATATCTATTTTATTGCGGATATAAATATATTTGTTCTTCGTAGCATTCGTCACACCTGTTATTAATTAGTCGGCTTATTATTCGTTCGCGTCTTAGGTGTGTCTTAAAATAATACGATCGAATAAAAAGGGACGAAAATAATTCCTCGGACAATAAATAAATCGTGGTGTATATAAAGAATGCAAAATTTAAACTCAACGTCCTCGTTGTGTAATCAATAAAATATAAAAGCCAAGATAATGACCCATTATACGAGGCAAGTAAATTCTAATAATTATTATACAGAGTGATTATTACAATTATTATTACACGTTCAAATTTAATTACTATAATCTATTTTGAATCTCATTAGTCAAAAAACAATAAAGAAGTAAATCTAACGAGGATTAGAATCAAACGATCGTGTGAAATTTCTTATTCTAATTTATTTAAATTTCTTCTCAATCCGACAAATAACAAGTGATTACAATACTGCTAGATCATCTACATGCATCTACTTGATCCACTATCGGATGAATATCCATTGACATATATTTATTTCTGAGTCACGCAAGAGTTATTTTCCTTCAAATAAAATTTGCCCATCTCTGAGAAAGATGAACCGAATCAAGCGACGTCGACGGCAACTAGATTTTCCTGCCAATAAATCAAGTCGGACTTGGTATTTCTGCGAGTCTCTTCGTGTACGACGTCTTCGTCGTGGCCACCGTTCCACGTCTGGTTCCTTATTCACACCACTCGCTGTTAGACGAGAGCTACCTTTCAGAGAAACAGCTTCGCTTCACTGCGTAATTCCTTCTTCTTAAAACCAGTCTTATCGTCACTTTCTGACAAAACTCTTTCCACTCGTTGCACCTTCGAGTAACGAATGGAAAATTGATTTGCATAGTTTCGGGAGTTATTAATCCCCCCAAAAAACAGTTGCCAGTGTCAAATACATTATGTCCGGATTAGATCAACGAGCATTTTTTATACTTGTTTGATGCTCATTCACAAGCCCCCCGAATTATTATCCCTTAACATATAATTTAAGTCACATTACTTTTTAATATGGATAGAATTTAATTTAGTAGTAACACGTTGTCATGTAGTTTAGTATTAAGTTATTACGGTCGGAAGTTAAAGCCAAGAAATGAACTTGGATCCAGGAAATAAGAGGAATAAAGAGAGAATGAAAATATGAAAAAATAGAAAGAGCCATCAATCGCTTTATAATACTAAAATTAATTTTCATTTTAACTCGATGTACTACACTCTGTGTAGTTTCGTGTTACTATTAATCAATCATTAATATTATATCTAATGATTCGGAAATTTATAATAATTGATGATTGAAAACGGTCGAAATTATCAGTAGAATCAACAGTGATAAATAAGAGTGTATTCACGCGAAGATCTCGAAAGTAATGTACGATCGCGGTCGATCTTAAATCGTGGTGGAATGACACGCGATCGCGAGAAAATTATTTGCCATCGAGGAGATAAATAAGAGGCGAGGGATTGATCGAGCCGCAAAATAGCAGGCGAATGATTCGTTACAACGCGATACCACCTCGTCCCTGCTTCTACTCGGAATTCCAGGATAAATAATCGATGTCTACCCGAGGAGACGATCGGCACACGGCAATCAGGACGAATGTACAGGAAGATAAAGTGAAATGGCGTCGCCGTTTAATTGGAGCTTCTGACGCGTTTCTGGCATTAAGTATGATGTTGCGTTGAGTTCAATTAAAATGGAAATCGGGGCTGCTCGCATCCCTCTCTCTTTCTCTCTCCCGCTTTATTATCCTACATTCATCCTTCGTCCACCGGAGGACCCAAGCCGAATCCACGGCACACCTACGGGACACACGCACCACCCTTAACATCCTTTGCTCCGGACCTTGACAAGATTTATTTCAAATAATATTTGAAAAATAAACGTCCCAAGTAATACCTTGTAAATAATGCAAAAGGGAAATTTCGAGGTTGATTTAGTGATCGTGAATCGATGATTCTTTTTTTGGGAATAAATTGACAAAACTCGACGATGCTCGGTGTTGATGGAAGAGGATAATGAATTACAACTTCAATTAGAAAAATTAATTATTGCTTATTTCATTACATTTATAGTTCCAGATCCTTGTAGTATCTCGTATCATCATTGATTATACAATTACGAAATACAACGAGATTTAATACTGATAGTTAATACAGCTAAGCTACTAACTTGAATTATATTATAATTGTATGACGCGGATGATTAATTCGACGCGACTGAGATTTAGTTTCTTTCCTGCATTTTATTTCATGATCCGTAAATGTCTCCGAGGAAGTTCCTATCTGTTGACTCGTCGGGGTCCTCTTCCCAGGATCGTACGGTAGGATTTGGTGTGTCCCGATCTGAAAATAGTTCGGTGCTCGTTCCGGAGCCTTAATGAACTGGAGATTAGAAGTCGAGGTCCGACGAGGCTCGAACAGTAGATACCGGGCGCAATTAACACTGAAATATCATCGGCGTGGCTCCACGGTACACCTTCACGTGAACGGACACGGTACACCATCTCCAGTCTCAGGTGGGTCTTCCCTCAGGAGAAAGAGGAGAAAGAGGGATCGGATCCGAAGACAAGGGACCAAAGGACCGGCCAACTTTATAGACTCCTAAATTAGTCGATCCTCAACTACAGATTCGTGCGAAATTGACCTCGAGGTCACCTATGCCTCGAAGAACAGAATCAAAATTATTTTCTGTAATGCGTACCTTCAAAAATCTTCAAATAATCAAAATCGCCAAAATCGCTTCTAAATGACCCAAATCGATGGTAAATGATGTATAAACATATTCTAGGACGATTTCTGGTCGAAAGAAGTGGTTAAAAAATATTTATTGGTCAAAAATGGGTCGACCCAAAATCGCAAAAATGTGAAGGGGTATACCTTCAAAAATTGTCAAAATTTCAAAGTCGCCAAATCTGCTCCTAAACAGCTTAAATCGATGGTAGGTGATGTATAAACATATTCTAGGATGATTTTGGGTCGGAAGAAGCGGTTACAAAATTTTTATTGGTCAAAAATGGGCCGACCCAAAATCGCAAAAATATGAAGGGGTATACCTTCAAAAATTGTCAAAATTTCAAAGTCGCCAAATCTGCTCCTAAACAGCTTAAATCGATGGTAGGTGATGTATAAACATATTCTAGGACGATTTCTGGTCGAAAGAAGTGGTTAAAAAATTTTTATTGGTCAAAAATGGGTCGACCCAAAATCGCAAAAATGTGAAGGGGTATACCTTCAAAAATTGTCAAAATTTCAAAGTCGCCAAATCTGCTCCTAAACAGCTTAAATCGATGGTAGGTGATGTATAAACCTATTCTAGGATGATTTTGGGTCGGAAGAAGCGGTTACAAAATTTTTATTGGTCAAAAATGGGTCGACCCAAAATCGCAAAAATATGAAGGGGTATACCTTCAAAAATTGTCAAAATTTCAAAGTCGCCAAATCTGCTCCTAAACAGCTTAAATCGATGGTAGGTGATGTATAAACATATTCTAGGATGATTTTGGGTCGGAAGAAGCGGTTACAAAATTTTTATTGGTCAAAAATGGGTCGACCCAAGTCGAAAAAATGTAAAGGGGTATACCTTCAAAAATCAAATTTGCCAATTTCGGTCCTAGATGGTCTAAATCGATGGTATATGGTCCCGAAACATGTTCTAGGGTGATTTTCGGTCGAAACGAACAGATTAAAATATTTTTCTGCCTCGAAGTAAATAATTCTATCATCATCATGATTCTGTTGAAATTAAATAGATATGAAAAGTATGAAGAAATTTCGATACTTCGACAGGTACTTGCAGGTAGCTAAAGAAAGTGTGAGAAGAACTCATGGTGAAGATAATTGGTACATTATCCAGCAAAGTATAAGTAAACATTTAACGGTCTAATAAATCCCCATTTATCTTTATCGGTGTATCCTCGAAACGCGATTCCACGTGGAAGTGGATCGTTAAATGAAACCCCGTTTAACTGAGGACGTACACCACCATCCATAACTCCACCGACACTCCCTTATTTTTCTTAAATATAAATAAAAACAAATAGCATCTTCTACAAAAGTATCATTTCGTATTATTGAATACACATATGTATTAAAGTGTCAATTAACATCCAATATTTATTAATAAGATAAACAATACATGCAATATGAAAGTGCATTGTAAGACCCGGATGAAGTAAGGTATCGATAAAAATGATGTCCGTTTATTATGATATTTCATTCTTATAAGCGGTTGTATGGAATCGTTTTAATTCTGCCGTGATTGGAGTCGTTGATGATAGTGTAAGCGAGTGTTGGTGCTCCGATTGAAGGTTGGTTTGGGTTGGCACCGTGCGTGCTCGTGACTCGGGACTACCCGGTGGTAGAGACTTAATAAGACATCGTGACTCGGCGCAACGTCAGGCCCTAAGTGATCGGTTAATTGTACATTAAACCGTACATAATAGAATTATCGACGAGCAAGAGCGAAAGAGAAGGAGATAAGTCAGCCCCGGCTACACGAGATACCTTTTCTTACCGATCTTGCTTCTGTATCGTTCTCTATTTATACCTTTGAGAATCGTTCTTTCAGTTCACACCTTATAATCACCTTTCCATTCAAGGGATAATATTACGTAATTGGACTTGATTATAAATAAATGCTCGATCCATGACGACAATGAAATGTTTAAAACCGAATGTCCAATTAACGTTATTAGTCAGTGTTAATACAATGGTCACTCTGTTTGGAAGGAAAAAATCTTTGCGGAAAAATCCTATTTTGTTTTGTATACGAATGATCATTTTAATAGAGAAATATTAGCGTAATACGATGTGCATTAAATGTATATTTGCTCGATAAGTGAAGATTAAAAATATCTGTCTTTTAAAGTGTCTGAATGCTACATTATGAAACGCTCAACTCACAGAAGGCATTATAATTGAACTCATTAATTAAGAAGCACAGGGTAATCGAATCACCCGGCATTCATTAATCATAACCTTTACAATTAAATAAGCGATCTTTTTTTCCTACGTAGTTCCGGCACTATATTATCATACGGGAGTAAACTGAATTCACTTATATTCCTGTTATACAATACAATTGCTTCATTCACATTTACTACGCTCGATTGAATCACGTTATCCCATTAATTTCTAATAGTACAAAATTACCACCGATAAAAAGTATGCCGATTAACAGATTAAGCGTTTACTTTCACGGGATTATTTATGCCGTACTTTATCACAGGATTGTGTGGTTGGAATCATTGTTGAAACAAGTGTATTTTTAGATACTATTCAAATTGAATTTGTTAAATATTAATTACTTGACACGGTAATTAGCGAGTGCTAGTACGAGGTAATACGATGCTCGCCATCGTATCACGATTCGTGAGCGACTAATATTAATCTTCTAATTCCGTTAATTCGAGTAGCTATGTATGATATCGAATAATCTCTGGTGCAATCAGTCACGGCACGTTACGATGATTTCAGTGCTATTAATTATCGCAGTAGCGACCGACAATTTATACGTACAATGTACCTACAGGTTTCTCTGTGTACATCGTACACGTGTGTACGTACGTGTATCGTAGTAGTCGTTGAAGAAGCTCGAGTAATTAATGAAGTGCTCCGCGATACCATTTTAGTCGAGAACGTCTTATTGTTAGACTGGTTCTCTCCAACTTATTCACCTTCGAGCACTCCGTAACCGCCATTTAAATAACCGCCGTCATTCTTCGTCTTACTGACTTCTAAGATGATACTTAGACCTACACACTTCGTTTTCACGATTCTAATCCTTGACGCAATGTAAACCGTATTGTTACGTCGTTACACATCCAGGATTATATTGTACTTCTTTCAAAGGAATAATAACATCTTCGTGTAAACTATTATTACTAGATATACCGGTTTCACACTATAAATTATGCCTTTTGCAGATCATATACATCTTTTTGCACTCTAAATTAACAATTTTGTAAATCAAATTCATCCTTTTGCAGATAAAAATGGAATGATATTTCTATGTGAAAGGAGATAAGTTTTGTGGATGGATCGGCAAGATTGGAGTTTCGAGATAAAAATAAATGGAAGCACGAGTAGAATCTCGCGAAGTAAGCAAGGGACCTGTAGAAGAGATCGTACGAAGCACGTGGTTGGTTGGTCGGTTCGGTAGGTTTATTAACCGCGGGTTAATTCGCCGTTTAGAGGCTGGCGTTCGCTCGCATTATAAAGCAGAATGATCTCGCGATAGGGATTCATTAACCATCGTTAATTAAGACATTATCACGTCATAATGATCTCGGTGGCGAGGTTTAATGAATGAATGAAACACGCCTCATAAATAATTAATCTGGCGATTAAGCCCTGACCAACGGCCGTGGCAGACGCCGACGCCGCAACCGACGTCGCAGCCGCAGCCGCCGTTAGAACATGAAACTATCGAAGAAAAGCATTTTCTTCTTCTTTATTATCAATAATCTTCTTGCGTCCAGCAAGAATGCTTATCGGGGAACTGAAATTAGCACGCTTGAGGCTGATGTTTTTTAGTAATTTTTATTTAGTAAACAATATTAATTTTAAAGATACTAACATATTTTTCGATCATTCTTAAAATGGATTTAAAGGCCTTAACTCGCGGATGTTAAGGTGATATTAATTATAATGAACATTTTTATTCCAACGAATCATAAACAGTTCTAAAAGACCGAATTAAAGTCAGTAAATAAAATATATGAGAAACAATAATAGTTTCATTCCAAATTCTTTCTCCTCATTGTCCTTCTATTATGTTTTTCTTATAATTCAAAAGTACTTTCACTGCTCGATGCAGTAGAGAGTGTTGGTTATTCATGCCAATCATATTTACATTTATTTATATAATGATTAATAGACGCAGACAAGCTTAGAGCACAAGTAAATATAACACGCTATTATTATTAGAAGATATTATAAATGAGAATCAAGTGTGGAGAAGTAAAAATTGAAAAGTATATGGCTACTCAAAAAACTATTCATTTTAGACTGTCATCGTATACGGTGCAATTGGAAGTCTACTAGATTCAAGTTTTTCCGTGGAAATTAAGATTCGTGTAGTAGAGGGTCAAGTAGAACGAGAACGATATTTCTTTCTGCCCTTATTATTTCCTCTTCTCCTTCGGCCCCGTTAATTGGAGGAGGAACTGAGCTAGCGAAATCGCGATTTGGGACGCGAATCTGACCTAAAAAGTAAGAAAGCATGAGGCACCGTGTTACGATAAGAATAAAACTACTGGTTCGTAAGTGGCAATACTTTGAACGTCTG
Source organism: Nysson spinosus (assembly GCA_910591585.2). Lineage (NCBI taxonomy): Eukaryota > Metazoa > Arthropoda > Insecta > Hymenoptera > Crabronidae > Nysson > Nysson spinosus. The sequence goes on along the minus strand of OU342830.1, from coordinate 12,067,507 downwards.
ACGAACGAGATTATCACGTGCGCCGAGTAACTACTGGAACAGAAATCAATCTAACGATTCTTCTTTTTGGCACTTTTAAGAAATTTTCAGAAATTCCTTCGATTACCAAACACTTTGTTGCACGGAAGAATGTCGGATCATTATAAAATCTCATTGCATTGTATTACATATAATCACATAATTATTATGCATACACAACTGTACAAAAAGTAAACATGGAACTAAATAAATATTCCGATCAATTAACTCATGCTTTAATGAATCGAATCGCGGTGAATTGCAGTGTCAATATTTGTTTATGTATTACATAATCTAAAGACATGTTCCTTGTTTCCTATCAAGATTATTAGTTATTATTCTTCAAAACTGACCAATTATTTCGCCACATGAGAAATACAGTGCAACATTGTTTCTCTTCGGTTAAAACAAAGATCGTATCTGGACACCTCAGGAGGCACGGTCATAATACAACATAATTAAAAAGGCCGATTTAAAGATACTTGGAACAGTTGCGATTACGCCTTCCGGAAGATCGTTTGCGGGTTTCACGATGGAAACCGACCGGTCTTGCGAGCGGATCGTCGTTACGAATCGTCGGTTGACACTTGGCCCGTGTTGTTAGCAAAACTAGCGGAGTACAAGAGGACGTTAATTCCGAAGGCGTCTCGCGAAAAGTCACGAGCTCGACTCGCTTCCTGCGTACCTGTTCTCTCCTCTCGTCCAACCGCCTTATACTTACCTCCGGATATACCGGAAAATCCGGTATGCGACGATTACGACCTGCCCTTCCCGTTCTGCAAAATACCATTTTTTTCGTGCCTTCTGTCCTGTACCAGGACGACAAGAAACGCCAACGTAAATAAACCAGTTTAAAATCCCGCGTAACCGTACAGTCCGCCATCAACCTACCGCGAGAAAACCATTTTTCGACTTTTTCGAGCACGACTCCTGCCGCGTTATAATCGCCGGCCAAATGTCACTGACACCGTGGATCACGCTTTTAATCTTCCTCGCGATTCTTGTACTTGAAAAACGTGGGAACTTCGTTTCGTGTTATTTTGCAATTATACGGAAGCCACCAATCGTGTCAACGGTTATAGCGAACCAAAGAAACCCTTGGTTTTAATTTAGTTATTTTTATAGTTAAGCTAAAGGAACCTCTAATTCGAGCTGCGCTCTTTTTATAGATAAACAAAGAAACCTTTAATTCTAGTTAAGTTGCTACTAATATTATTAAAGATTTCTTTAGTTCAACCTTGGAACCAAACGTTTCACGCGTTGCCGAATTTTAAGCAGAACAAGCGTAATCGAGTAACACAGTTCTACGAATTTAATATCTGATAAAAATATCTTAAATCATCATCGCTTGTAATTTACTGAACGAGGAAATGGAAGGCATGGAAAGAACGAGCAAGGAGTAAAAATTAGTCGAGCGTCGAGGAAATTTCCGTTACGGAGGTGTTAATCACCGTTCATAGTCACATAGAAGTGCGTCAAATGCAATGCAAATCATAGACTAGAATCCGTCGTATTTTGTTTACGTTTATCTCGCTCGATTGAATTTATCGTTGTTATCACCGATACTCGAATCGCGTCTTATTAATTATGATTCCATACACGACAAACGTCGACCCAACATGGCCTTAATCGAAGAGTGTTTTTAAGTAAAAGGGACAGTTCACGTGTTTCCTCGCGGATGAAAAAGATCGGTGAGGAAGAATAATGAGAAAAGTAACGCAGTGGTTTAATATCATTCGTTGTCCGCGATAAACGAGCGGACATGTACATCGGTAAGGAAAAAAAAATCGCATTAAATTATATTTCTAGATCGTTTGTAACAGGATTACGACGTAGCGGAAGTTGGCTCGTAAATTAAGATCGATCGCATCGTGTAAATAAACGCGTATAAATTTGCTTTTTTAATCGCGTATGACTCGGACGATTCGCTTCTTTTGCGTCTCATTGGAGGCTCGCGCGATCTCTCGTCGCGAAGTGTCTTTTGATTTTCGACTCGATCGCGATCCTATCGATCTTTCGTGCTCGCTCCTCGCTCACTTCCTCCTTTCTTTCTTCGTTTTTTCATGGCTTGTTTTCTTCGTTTTTTTTTGGCGAGTCTCTTTTCCCGTTCACTCCGTCCCGCTCGCACTATCTGTTTCACCTTCTTGGGTACGATGTGCAACGCGACACAGGTTGCGCATATCTTGCGCTGCGATTACCATACGATCTGCATATCTCCCCCGGAACCCCGACCCCCGACACCACTTCCCGTACCACCAAATAGTCGCCGATCGCCGTGTCGCCGTGCCGATCCGAACGTAAAATTCCGCGAGGACTTAACACCGATATTTCGATATCAAAACGCACCGTTGATTTTTATTTTGGATCTATCGAGGGTTCCTCTGTTTCGAGAAAACAAATACTGATATTCCGATATTTAAACTCACCGTCGATTTTCACTTCCGAACTATCGAAAGTTCCTCTATTTAAAAAAAAAACACTAATGTTTAGATGCAAAAAGTCACAGAAAAAACTCTGCAGATTCTATTCTACTTCAGATAAAAAAAATCAAAATCAGAAAGTGTCAAAACAATCTAGGTCCATCGATATTACGGATTACAACAAACCTAGATATGTATTCCAATCTCGGTGCTAGTACGTTTAATAATTTAAATAGTTCTTGACATGCAGTTAACTATAATCTATACTTTCATCATAAATATGGGAAAACAGAATGAAAGAGGTACATGTGTAATGATAATTATGAATACATTGGTAAAATCGAAGAACTATATCTAAGGACGAAGTTGGCGGTTGTAGATTTAAAGAGACATGGACGTGGCGAATAATGTGCATCGAAAGACGGCGTCCTTGGCGGGCCGCGAATAGATATTAGCAATAATATAAATGACTTTACGGATGTCTGCGGTTAAAAATTGCAACGTGCACGCACTCCTTGTCTCGTGCATTGATATTTCCTAACGTTTCCCTAGCTGTATGCCAAGGCCAAATCGTTGACATAATATGAAAGTGAACACTCGATTCTCGGGCTCTCTGTTATCGTGAACGCTCTAAACGCGTTACACACCGATAATTTTCTCGATCGCCACACTGTATAATTAACAAGCGTACCGAGGGTAAACACATCGAATGGATAAAAAAAGGCCGGATAAAATCAGGGAAATATGCATGTAATCCTGATCATCGTAAAATACAATTACCTTGCTGACGCTCGAACGACCGCCATCAAAGAAATCCAAGGAAATATTATAGTTAACCCTTTAATCCGCCCTGGCCACCGATCGACTATCGTTTCACTAATCGTGCCAGTTTGTCGTGTGATTTTGATTTTTACATCGTTTATAGTTTTCCTCGTGTCTTATAATTATTGTTCTAAAGATATAATTTTAGGGATGGCTTAATAAGTGTGCATATATCTACTTCTTTTGATATAAATATAGTGATACGATTCGACTTTGGTTTCGAGCCTTCGTGATATTACATTATTAAGATATTTGAAAGAACAAAATTGCAGGAATTAAATAATGAAATATTAAACAACAAAAGTAGTAATCTACTTCGATTAGTGATTATCCCTGTTTTATAATTCACTATCGTAGTATATTGTATTTTGATAACTACATGTATATAGGATTGAATTCTTTTGCTTTCTCTAAAATCGTTGAAATATCATTCTATTAAGTGGTTAAAACACGTGGTGAGACCCGGTTTACGAAACGGTCGGAGAACACAGGTGGCAAAAGGTGTCCGGAGGCATTCGAGGTGGAAGTCGCCGGCGCACCCAACGCACCCAACGCACCCAACGCTCACTTTGTCACCGAGGCCTCGTTCCTTCGAGCTCGACTCGTTTCGCTCGGCAAAAAAAAGCCTGCTATTAATTTATGCTTGTATTTTGTACTTTGAGGTCGAAGGTCTTTAAACCGACTGCGACACCCGGCACATACATATGTATGTACATTTAACCGAACCACTCTCTATTAATCGTGATTTATCTTCTTTATCATCGATAGCATTATTATTGTTAGCAGTGTTTTCTAAACGGGTCAATTATTCCACCGGCCTGTTGACCCGGTTGCCATTTAATTTAATTCGAACGGAACAGCCCGATCGTATTTTAATCTTTTACTGCCGATACGTCGCGAGAACTGCCACTCCGCGAATATTAATCCCCGTTGCTTCGCGAAGTCGCTTCCTTTGCGGTATGCGAAATCAGGAAAAAAATCAGAAAAAAACTTGATGATTGAATGGAATCGGTAAGTCTCGTTAGAATATGCATTTTAATGGCGAATGATGGAAGGCGATAAGAACTAATCGGTTAAATCGGTTTTGCACTACGTGACGTCACACACCAACCAATTTATTCATTTGACACGGAGAACTATTAAAATCATTATAAGTATTATCTTAATAATAAAAACAATACATTTCTTAATAAAAAGTAGTCCATTTATTGAATTCTTTACAACATATTCCAGAATAGCATCGGAATAGTATTCCATTCTACTTCAACAGTATTCTATGAATTCACATTATTTAAATGCAAAGTATATTTGTTGTCGCTGCCAATTACATATCCAATAAATATTAATAATCCTATTAACATATTATTCCAAATGCGTTGCAATCTTAGTAGCTACAGTTTTAACACGATATTCTAACTTAGAAAGACTGAATAAAATTCACGAGTCGTAAACGTATGCCGATGACATTCGCGACGGTCTCCGAATACCTGGAAGACAGCCATGTTTCGTACGGAAGAGAATTTTTTCGCATGGAACGTTGAGAATTTGATTTTTTCAAATAGGGGATTAATTGGAGGATCGTCGGTCATGGATCATAGATAATCTTTAATATGACAAAAATGGAGTTTCGTAAAGTATGTGAAATATAATTGATTACTTTCCGGTACTCCTAATATAATAATATATTCATCTCTTTTTATTCATATATTCGACGACAGCTTCCGGCTTGATTTTGGTTTTCATTAATTACAATAAATATTTCAAAGAAGCGGTAAGTAATTCAATATTGCAATATTCTTGCAACCCTTAATAACCTTGATTGTCATACAAAATCACCGGGAATGGCGCAGTAACGAATTTCCATTTCTTTGAAATATATTATGATAATAGTTTATATAAAACCAGTATAAACATTCTAATAACAGAGATAATATACAGTAATAATAATATACATTAATATAATAATAATATGTAATAAGAAGAAGTAGATATAGAAATTATTAAGTCGGCTTTAAAATGATACGTTCATAATCTTTGTTCAGAATACTTCTGTTATATAATTATAACTCTTTCAATTTACCGTAAAAATCGTGAATGGCGAAGGCATACCTTGTCTGCTTATAGGAGCTTATAATTAATCCGCGGCATCGGACGATCACCTTGAATGATCGCAGGAAATTTTGGCTATAAGATAAGTCTCAATAATTCCTGTCAACATGGCTGGTTCCTAGAGAATTAAGCAAGCCGATATCGCGTCTCGAACGTCGTCTTGCTTGTCCTGTCGGTGCTCCAATCAGGGTCAGCGAGATCGACTTTCCTGCCGAGATTTACAGCCTTTGGTAAGATTCCACTAATTTTTACGCTCCCGTTGGTCCAAAATGTCTGAAACACCCAACGGGAATAAAGAATCACGGTGACCTCCGGAGACCTTCTCAAGAATTCGCGTCGATCTACGAGAAACTCGATGGACCTATGGAATCAGGAAAGATATCGCGATCTTCGAAGTCAACGGGACACGATCATCAAAATTTAACGTCTTCAACTAGAAAACGGTGAATTTCTATTCCGGTTCGAATAAAGAGAACGCGAAGAATTGCGGATATTTATATATTTTTGAGAATAGAATGGGAAAATGTAATCTTCTTCTTATCAAGAAATTATATGTATTGTAGTTCGTACAAAACTGATTCGATATGAACAATTTAATTTCAAATTATTTTGCTAATTGTAAGGTAAGCAAGAAATTTCTAATTCTCAGAAATTCTATGTAAGAATAATGATAGTGATAAAAATATATAATAATAATTCTTCAGTAATAACCAAGGAAGTATTATTCAAGCAAGCGATATTTGATGTAGATTTCATAATTTCCATGTTTTATTTCCTACAATATAATTATTTTCAATATTATGTATATTAACGATAATTTTTCTGAGTAATATTTTAGTTGATATTTTGGAATTATCATAATTTCAAGTGTTTATAACTATTATTACTCAAATTGTTCTTCCGAGGCACTTTTCAGGATTAGAATTCATGGATTTATTTAGTAAAAAATTAAGTCGATAGAAAAAAACATGTTGAGTCTTACGAATCGAAGAGAGTTTTTTTTTTTACAACGCGATGTTATTCCGAAAAAAGGTGTTGCTGGCAAAGGAATAATTTGAGATTACGATACAGCGACACAAATCATCTTTTTTTCCGGCAGAGGTGACTGTTTCTCGATGATGAATTTACCGATCTCTGTTATTCAGATAAATTCACGTTCGATTAAAAACTTAATGGCCGATCATTAATAACATTCTACGTGCCATTTTTAACCATCATTTGTTATCCGAATAAAATTCCTCGGATCGAACAACACATAGGACTTCTGCAAACGTTGAACGACGCTTAATATAATGACGATCATCAATACAAAGATCAATTATGAATACCACAGTGTACACTTCATTCATATTTTTATTCCGCTGACAAGATATTAGTTAATGAAGATAATTAATTTATCATTGTCCATAAACCAAATAAATATCTGTACATTTCTGAAGTAGCAATTCAATAAATTATTATGAATTAATAATATCATATTAATTAAAATATTCGACTAATCTTTCTCTATTAACGAAAAGATGATTCATCCAGATTAAGACCAATTAAAATCTGATCTATCCACGTCATTCACGTATGTTCTTATCGTTTAAGCTCATCGACCAATCAGTGGTGATAGTTCATTGATTATTTCTTAGCCGAAGGACTTCTGGCTGATTCTGGCGGCCAAAAGGAATGGATAGTTGAAGGATTGCGTTGTTGACAGGTGGACAGGGCAGTAAACGATCCAGTGAAGTTAGTCGGTCAGTCAGTCAGTGAGAGAATGGGGCGTGTTCGTGGTTTATCGTTGTTTCTCGTTGTTCGACGTGGTTGTTGGAGCGAGAACTCAAGAACTCGAGAACTCGAGGAGAACTCGCAAGAGCCGTCAAGGATGGCCTACTGTCGCAACTTCCATCCGACTGCGTCATCGGCCATCGCGCCTCCTACCTTAAAGGACTCACCTTTAAACCGCGATTCTTACGAGATTTCGTACAAACGCCGTGGTTCCCTCCATAAATTTCATAGGAATTGCCAATTAAATTCTCCCTCGTAAATATCGCCAGGAATGTATTATATAATCGTCAGCATCGCTCATTTTAATTGCTAGCTTTTAATGCTGATCGTCATCGGCGTTTATAGTACGAACAATTCTCATATAAAACGGATAATTCGTAACGCGTTACGCAGAAATCGTGTTACTGGATACTTTGTAACCATAACGAACTTCAGATTGGTTTCTATGTGGAATTTTACGTAAATTCTGTGTTAACTAATATCATTCATTGTTACAATTGAAACTTAGACCACAAACCAAACTACTGGCAAGTATCCATCGAGTATTGGGGTCGAGTCACTCGAATTTCCACGGTTCGAGGGTTAAGTATTCCTGGATATACGTTAGCCGAGTTACGTATGTAGGTTTAAAGGAAAGTTTTTTTTCACGAGTAGATACGAGCAGTCAAGGATGTCCAGCACGGTGCAAGCTGTCGCTACGTGTCGCAATGTTCGCTGGACGACGTCATCGGTGTCCACGGAGAGACACCTTAACGAGCATTCGTTCGGCTTCTCGAACCAATGGTGAAACTATCATCGTATCCCGACTACGTGATTTTCACGATAACGCGAACATTGTCACGATAGTTTCATGATATCCTCACCGTGATATACTAATTAGTATTTATAATTAACACCGGCGGTGATACATCGAATCTTTGACTAGTCTCCATGGAAACTCTTTAACATTACCATTAAAGCAACTGCATATTTGAAATCAATGAAATCGGCCACTTTCATCTTCGCCGGATGATCTCTTATCTGGAAACTGAACCTTTTAACGAATAAAAAATTATCCAAAAGGCGAGTAATCTTCATTGGGAGAAGTTTTTTCTTAACACCGGAATAATACTATGATATCTGGAAATTTTGCAAATTATAAAATGGACGATGCGAAGGCACGAGGAAGACGCGGACATCGACGAGGTTCGGATCGAAGTAGACGACGAAGTAGAAGACGAAGTTGAAGAAGAAATAAAGGAATCCGAAGCTTACGAAACCGCCGAGGAGGAAACGTGCCAGGGACGAAAGAGCGAAGGGAAAGACTCGATCTTCGGATTCCGCCGTGTAGACTAGAAGGAACGAATGTCTGGAAGGCCGACGACATTTCGAGATATCGTTACATCATCGACAGAACCAGATCGATGTAGATTCTTGGGAAAATCACTCGGCAAGAGTAATCCTTCTGTCATTCTGTTTCACGGATCTCGTATCTACTCGACGGGAACCTTTCACATTCTACGTTTCAGGATCGGTAAAGTAAGACTTCGGAGTCCGGCCAATTAATCCACGACTAACGCTGTACTCTTTGATAAGGTTCTGCTTTTAAATATATATATGTGTGTATACGTTGCATATTACATCACAATCGATTTACTATCTTGGATCAACCTTGCAATATGAAATCGCAATAAAAAAATTATTTAATCCGAGTTAGGTTTAATCGACATTAAATAACAGCAGTTCATGCGAACTAAACGATCGAAGGTTGGAATTTCAGTTATATTATATATATGATACACGTTATATTTCGATTGAACGACCATCTTGGATCAACCTTGCAATGTGAAATTCCAATAAAAAAATATTTAATCCAGATAAGGTTTAGTCGACATTAAACAACAACGGTTCGCGCGGACTGAACGATCGGAGGATGGAATTTCATTCATATCGGCAGAAGGATAATTTCATCTTCCACACCCACGTGTCGAGTCGGAGGTTTTATTTCTTCTTTGAGTCCAGGAAGAAGAAAGGAAAGGTCGCGGTAGGAAGGTGGAAGGGTGCGAGATATCTTATGCGTTTCTACGTGTCTCATGAATGTCTGGTGGCCGTGCCATTCATTAGAGTCTCGACCGGCAAGAGTCGAAAGAGTGAGGGAGAGGGAGAGGGAGAGCGAGAGCGAGAGCGTGTCCATTACGAATGCATTGGATAATAACGTGGTGTGGAACCAGCTATAACGCGATCTCCAAGAAACCCCGCTCTCACCAGGGGCCCTATCGGAAATTGCTCCTAATACCGGATGCTGCGCTTCCGTCCACCTCGAAATTAGTACACTTCCCTTTCATCGGAGACACCTTGAATCACCGTGAAAATATCGACGAACTTCTAATAACGTGCCTTTCGATTCGACTTCCAAGTCGAGTATGAATGCTGAAGAATCTGGCGGTTATCAATTATAATCGGGACGATAGATTATTTCTAATCTCTTATCATATTGGAAATATGAATCTTATATAAAGTTTAATTTTGCACAAAATTAATTTAAAGAATGAATAAGTGGAGAATAAGAAGACTTTAAGCGATTCGAAGCTTCTCGGATTGGGAACGAGATTCATCGGTTATAATTGATTATCTTCGAGCAAAAAATAGTGATTTTACTGTGAAATCTAGTTTGGTTCTCGAAGATGTCGGAGCACCGCGAATACTGAGAGTGAAAAAGCAGAAGATAAAGACAACGAGAAGGTTCCAAGCGGCGGGGAAGGTTGCCGAGATGGTAGCTGTCGATCGTACGTGGAAACCGTCGCCTCGGGGACGGACAGCCTACTTGTATGCAGAATTACGTCGTACATTGTGTTTGTTTTATTAATGCGCCTCGACCTTGTGCCTTTCGTGCGTTCTACACCAGCACATATAAATGCCTCCTGCACCCTTTCCATTGGACAAGTTCATTTAAGCTGATCCGAACAAAGATTCGATCACCGAGCATCGATTAATAAAACACCCATTCACCATTCCTGCCGTTAATTTCATTCCAACAAAGTAATACTTGATTTCTCCTATTATAGACTTTATGAATCGTACTCCCCTCTTTCCTCCTCCCACCACTCCGATCTCGTCTCAACACCGCGAATGTCTTCTCCTCGTAACTCTACGGAACTCTACGTATCATAAATCCCAAGTAGAATCAGATGTTAGTCTTTCCTTATCTCGTTTCAATTTTTCTGTAAAATAATTCTTTCTCAATTTCCTGTTCGTGGTTGTTCAAATTCAACTCTAAATCATTCGGAGGCATCGATGACCAAAGACAGGTTCGGAACATGTCACTCCTAACTCGGTGTCATCGACATAAAATTCATTCGAACGAGTATATATGAGTGTAGGGAACCGATTTATGGTTCCCATAAAGCATCCTACCGATGGTTTACAAATTCGTAAAAAAAGAGGAGGAGAGGTTGAATAAAAGGCAGATGGTTTTGCAACGAAGTGGTCAGCCTAGAAGTCGCAACGACGCGTTAACTTTTTGCATAATTTACAGCGCGATGTAGCGAAGGAAGCATTTATTATCGTTGTCGTCGAGCGAGGAAAGAAAGAGTGGGTGGTGTCGGGGACTAATTTCGCGCAAGGTAAAAGTGTACCTATGATACGTCGTGTTAAAACACCTTACGAGTATGCGACTTCAATAATTGTCGTTTATTAAGCATTTAGATTATAATGTGAAATATGTTGCCAAACAATTGAGAATTATTAAACATCATATATATTATTATATACAAGACATAATATTTTAATTACACATTATGATACGTCGTGTTAAAAGACCTTACGATTATACGGTTTCATTAATTGTTGCGTATTAAGCATCTAGATTATAATATAAAATATGTTGCAACGTGCAACGTGCATAATATTATATATGAAACATAATATTTTAATGAACATATAATAGGTTGCTTGAATAAATACATATATTTTATTGAATAGACACTTAATAGATTAAATAAACCCGCATAATATTTTAGTAAACACATTTATTAACATTTTTGTACATCAACTATTAAATTCGTTCACTGATATTTAATTGGAAGAACAATTAAATGTTTCGGTGAGTTTGTTGACTTAAAAACTATTTACTCGTTCAAAATATATTATTACCATTAATCACTATATTGAAGAGTTGCCATTATATACAGGTTAATATCAAGATTTGAGGAATAGATATTTCGAATTTGTTCAACTATGTACATAATATCGAAGTATTCGCATCAAAATTTATTTTAAATTAACACGAAAATTGTAGGGGCATTCTCGCGGGAAGACCTCCAAACTCTCTTCGATAGATACAATCAAAAATCTTGTCTCGAATTTATAGCGATCTACGGCGATCGAAAGTTCATTTCGATTTAATGTTCCTTTTTTTACTTTGCCTGAATGCCGCCTCCTTTCTGTCTCCTGGTTTTCGAGGTTGCGATGGATCGTTTAACTTTCGCCACGTTTCCAAAGTTTCTTTCCATTTTCTGAAATCGACGATTTTATGGAGCTCATATATCCAGAGTTACATTGAATTAAAGTCGTGAAGAAAACTAGTCAAATTAGTTTAATTCCCCGATATATTTCCAGTGTCGGAGCTCATCTTTAATTAGAATAATTACAGTAATCTTAAGCGCGCAAGTATAAGATTGTTCCTCACTTAGTATCACATAGCAGTAGTTAAAATGTACAATGAATAATATATAAAATATATTTTAATATTATATTAAAAAGTCGTATCTTAGGACAGCCAATAATAATGTTATAAGTTATAATTAATTATAAGAACTAAATTAGTACCCTATATTTTAATTCTATGAATCTATATTAATATAGAGAGGTAAACTTACATTAATCTCCATATTAATCATTTCCAAAAAAATCATCCCGATATAATTTTACCTCTATCTCTTACAAATATACAAAAATGAGAAACATATAATTAGCTTCTCCGAAGAAATCATATCGATATGATTTTATTTCTAAATACACACATAAACGCTGCTAGGAAATGCATGTGGAGATACATAAACGATTTCGAGTCGCTCGCCTTCGTTACTCGCGGAATTACGCAATAAGTAGAAGTCGTTTGGTCGGGTTTGAGAAGTCTCGTTTTAATGTTTCCAAGCGTGAAGGCGAATACCAAACGATTCGGTAGCAGCGTAGAGTAACACTCCTTAGTTATTGTTAATATTAATATACAGGAAACTCCCGTATAACGCGAGTTCTTACAACGCAAATTCCTACAACGCGCTAAAGATATTGCGACGACTTTTTTTATATAACACGATTCTTGTACATCGCGCTATATAATACAATGCGGGAATTCCCAGATAACGCGATTCCATACAACGCGTAACATATTAATCGAGTTCTACGAGACTAATATTTAATACATATCGAATAACCTCCAAACATCCATGGATTATATTTCCCCGTCCAATGTCACCATGGAGCGTTCTTCCGAGACCCAACCGATTATGTTATGAGAACCTTCTTACCACAATCCAACAGTACGTTTCACGATGCCCTACTGTATAGTAGTCGTAATCCATCGTTTCTCGCAATGGCGACGGAGCCTCGTCACGCCAAGCCACGATTGGAAATCGCTTCTGTGAGTCGCAATTTGCAACCGCGATACTTCGCGATGATTCAATCATTATTCAGCGGATGCCCGCCTCGCCGCGACACGTGCGAGTCAACCGATTATTTTTTCCTATTATTTATCTCCACTCTGCGCGCGCGTCTGTGTAAGAAGGCACGTGAAACTCCTCACCGAAAGATTCATTCCACCGTGATTCACTACAGTGTACGATTAAATATTTAATATGCGATTTTATTTGCGGTCGAGGAACAACTTGATCGGTTCGAACGTTGAGATAAACTAGCGATAATCGATGCAAGGAAAATCGTTGGTCGTTTCTTTTATTACATTCATGTCGGAGATATTTATGCAGTTAGGTAAATCGATCGAGTTAAACTCTGATAATTGCAGTGGTTTAGGATAATAAGAGAAACATGCGTGTATTTTTGAATTCGTTGTGAATATGGTAATCAACCGTAGTAAGAATAGTAGTATTATTAAATATAGTTTCAAGATTAGTAGACAAACTGCATTTTGAATAAAATTAATGCGAGATAAAAGGAAGCGATTCGTTCGACACCGTGTTGTAAATTTCACTTTTATCCACGTAATTAACATGTGATAATCTATTATAGCTATTAGGATTTTTTTAAGGAAATTTTAACCCGATTCATCAAAACAGTTGAATATACTCATATTTCTCCATATTTATTAAACTGATCGCTGTAATGCACGGAGAACTTTGTCCATAAAATTAAGAAAAAATAATATATGAAAGAAAATAAATTCAGTACAATATAAATATAAATACAAACAAGCACACAGTACGAATTAAATTTATCATCCATTTTTTTACATTCATTCTATAAGACACCATCAGTTGTGTTTACATATTTATTTTAATTAATGAAGCCTTGCGATCTGCGATGTCATAAAATCATAAAAGAAAGAAAGTTTTATTGAATTGCCCGGATTGCGGTGCGAAATGGAAAAAAATAAGCATATGAAAGAGGAATCCTTGATTGGCTCGACACGTGCGAATCAGAAAAATCGGCATTTCGATGCAAGTAGGCTGTTGATTCGCTTCCGCGACCTTTCGTTGACGTTAACAGCGTTCACGGTGACTCGGTAGAATTTAGAAAGAGGTCGTTCTTCCTAAACGAAGTCATAAATTGAACTTTCCCCCGGAGGTAGCTAGTCGACCTCCTTCGACTCGTTCTACGGAGGAATCGAAGATATCGCAGGCGTTAAGTCAGCTCCGCCTTTTTGATTTAGCACGAATTTATTTTAATATCAAATCGAAGGTACCCGTGTACTGTCGTTTCATGGAAGAACACCGTGCTTAACCCTTCGATTGCTAAAGGCGTATATATATACGACCAGCAAATTTTGCTCGGTACCACACATACTTTTTTATTAATTAATACAGTATGGAACATACTGTTATGTGTCACATAACAACCGATCGAATAATTGATTCTCAATAATTCCTCGATTTTTCTTATTTTTATATCGCATCGTATGATGTTAATGTTTGTTTGTTGAATAAACCGCAGTCAAAGGGTTGAACGGCGTGGGGGTCAGCGGTGACAGCCGAAATTAAAAAGCCTAAAATTAAAGAAAATGTTCAATATTTTTAACGTTACGAAACCGATGTAAAGTAATTAATCAATCGTAGAGCGCTTAAACGGTTTTACTCTAACCGAATTTTGTTCGTGTCCAAAAGAAAATCGATTAACATGAACCTAATTAACTAGTGAAAATAATCACAATATTATTGCTTAACTGTACTGGAAGAGGTAATAATAATTGCGCGTACTTTTACAATTATTATTACAAGAAAAAATGAAACGAAACAAGAGACACGGATAAATGAGTATGTGACTTGAAAGTCACATTGCGTGATTGAGGGTTAACGAGGTTTCAATCGCAATGCACTTGCCAGTGATAATCACAGTGCGATTAAGGAATGGCGCTCGTATAAATTGTTCGATGAGATTCGAATCGCGAGGATGAAAAGCGACGGAGGAAATCAGGGAAGAAAAATCGGAGTGATTTATTTTGCTTATCAAGGAGGACGTGGCGTGAGTGAGGTGAACTTGAGGCAAGGACACCGCGAATCGCGGCTAACGAGACGCAACGCTCACGCGGCATCGCGATGCTCGAAGCGGCTTGACGCGCCGCGGTGATTTCGCAATGCGCCTCTAAGGTGGAATGCGTTTAACGCTCGACGCCTACGGGACGCCAACTTACATATATGAAAAACCTTGAGGAAGAAGACCGTTGCAACACGATCCTTTGAATCTCGGCTGACTGCCAGCTTTTAAAAGACGCAACCGCTCGCGCCACTAGAAATCTCTTGCCTCTACCAGTAAACCTGGCTAACCCACGGAAACATTCTTTCTTCAACCGTGACCAGTGAGACTCACCTCGAGTTAACTCACGATTGGTCCGCGTAAGTCATTCCCTCGGGATTTTTGAGTATTCTATATTTTATATTCTATGTTCCACATTCTATATTATATTGGTGTAGAAATGAATTATTTCCGATTTTTGGTCGAAAGTGTAATTTGTTATTATGTAACATATGTAGTACTGACATTTATTGATAATACGGAACTAAAAGTTTGTCAGAGTGATGGAAAAAGATTATCAATAATAATGGGGATTATATTGTTGATTAATCTGTACTAAATGTTATATAAAATACAATTTTATATAAGTATCAAAAATGATATTACTAAGTTATCAGAACCACTGTAATTATATTTGTCGTACTGAACTAATAATGATGATATCGACCAAAAAAGGAAGTTCATAAAATCTTACGGATTCAGCTGAAATCCCAATGGAATTACCTTCGGTATTACAACCGTTATACTTGATACGCACTAACTACAAATTACGACACGATACGCGATCGGCGATCATTATCTTAATCCGGTTAATTGCGCCACGACAACAGTACCGGATAATAAAATGCAGAACGGGTGTTAAATGTCACCCTAAGATCGCCAAAGGAAGGTTTTACTTCTCGTTCAACTTTTACGTTGATTCGTGGTGTCATTTTCATGCAACACGCGTAATCGAAAGAGAGTACGTACAATGGAATATTAACCGAACATTATTACCTTAATCCAAACCTAACCACGAACTTTAACTTCATTCGATTATCGCTAGAACTACCAACAATATATTCAGCTATATTTGTACATTCAATTATACGTCCTTAAAAATAAAGATGGACGAAAATAAATAAATTCATTTAATTGTGTCCATTATGCAACATGAGCCGCAAGAAATCTCAGTTATAAGTTTGAAGATTTTTATTAAATACCACGGATGTTTGCCATTTTAATTGATTCGGTAGTTCTAGTTTTAAGTAATGGCAACATTCAGAAGCTTATTTTTAAGCAATATTATTATTTGTTTACTGTTAGCTATAGGAGATAAACATTTCGAGGAACGTTTAAAACATGGTCAAATCTGTGCAAATTTGGTGCACGCACCCCGTTAAAATTGGTGGCGAAAGAAATCTAGAGAAATCATGGAAGATGCTAGTCGGTAAGAGAGTAAAGATAAAAGGGTGGTTGGCGGATATAATAGATGACGGCGGTCCCTCGGAGTCGAAATACGTTCGAAGGGTCCGAGGACCCTTATCCGAAGGTATCGGGCCCTAGTTAAGCGGCCGGTGGAGCACTAGATCAACGACATGTTTCGGCTTTTTGGCTTTTATGTGTCCGATTGGGGGCCCCCATTGGAGGCTTATAAGAGGCCGCGGTTACGAGCCAAAAGAGGGGCCTCTTTCTTTCTCACAAATAGAACACGCACTCACGATCTCCTTTCTCCTCTCCCTTTCACCACCGCTTCTTAGAGAACCACAATATAATTCTCCCCTTTTTCTTTCCTTTCCTACCTTTTCTTCGAGCGATCTCTCCTTTTCTCTCGTTTGTTACCTAAATTCGTTTCTCCTCCTCGCGTAAGAGGCAGAGGTCTAAGAAGGAAGAAGAAAATCGAGCAAAAACATCCGCAGGATGGGACCGTGCACTTTTGGGCCCAGACTTTCTTCCTTCCTCTCTCTATCCGGAGTCGCAGTTCCAACAGCAAGATAAAACGGCGCGGAAGGAATTTGGCGGAGGGCTGTAAATATTATAAAGTGACGCTACGGAGAATGCGGGAGCTCAAAGGTTCGCATTCGGGAGGAGTAGGAGCCCTTCGAGGACAATGCGTGCCCTCCCTACGACGTGAATTACGTCCGAGAGGAATAACTCGCGCCACCGTTCGCGATGGGGAGTCCTTCGGGCACCCTTGTGTCTCCGAACCCTTTCTTTCTTCTCCTTTCCTTTCCCTCCCCATCCTCCCCTTCCTAGGAACCAAGAAATCCCGCACTTTTTTAGGTACCGCATTGCCGATTCTGGCCCAATTCCATTCTCCTCGATCGCTATCGGTCCTTGTATTTTTCACCGGCCAAAAGAACCAATGGCCTCCGATCGGACTCTCGTTAGCAAATAAGAATCACGATCACATCGATATTTCTCAAATTTCTACTATCCACATAAATAACAATAGTAACACTAATAAACCGATACAGAAGATAATACTTGATTCATCAGACTCGATGAGACGTGCGATTACCATTCAAGAAGAAGTGAATGAAGTTCCTTCATCGAGCCTCACATTTTTCAGTAATCAAGAGAACTTGGAGGATGACTCGGCACGGATCTTCACGAGTAACGAACAATAACAATGCCACCGTTAGTTTCCAATATTTTTCACGGTACGAGGAGGAGGGGGTAGGAACGGTAAATACCGAAGAGTTTGTTCGAAGGTATATAGTTGGCCGGTTATACAAGGTTAACGTCTCGGTATACTAGGAAAGACGAGGTTCTACGAGGAGAGTAAGCTGCCTCGTGGATATGGCAGACCGACCATAAGTTATTCACGCGTACGGCTATGGTACCTGACACGTAACAGTGTTCCGAGGTCGAGGGCCTCTCACTCTCCTCGAGTATACGGACCCGACTCTAGAAACGCACCGTGGAATCGCCGTGGATCACCATGGATCACCGTGGATCCCATTCGACCAGAAACCTATGACTTACCTATGCAACCGCTACCAAAGATACCACTGACGAAATCCATTATCCTCTTCACCTTCTCTGTGCTAACCCACGAAGAAACGACGTTTCCGCTTCTACCTAACTCGAACTTACACTATTTCATTTCGACCGTCGTCGAAGCAACGGTAAAAAGATAGTGGAATCTACGATCGGTTTGATACTTGGATCCGATGAGTGCGAGGTAAATCTGTGAAGTGATTCCATACTTTAGGAACCCGTCAAGAAGATATGTTTCGCTTAACACTTTATAAAACAATGGTTATCTCACATTTATTATACCTCATCGAAAATGTATGAAAGCAAAAATGTGCTATCAAATTTAATATTTGAAGACGAATTAGGGAGATCTCCCACTTCGGTTGGCTTTTAATTTAGATTATTTTTGTTTTTTTCTCACATGACGTTGTATAGTATGCTATTAAGTTGCCGCGACGAGCCATATGAAATAGGATTTTAATTATCGAAATAACTCGAAATAAATATGAAAAGAGCATAATTTCAGTATGCTTGAAGAAGATGCGTCGAAAGGTAGATCGTTGAAGGGTAAGCGAGTACCCAAAGAGCGTTGTGGTGTCCAATGGGAGGCCGCAGGGCACGTTTTAGCTTAGTCCTCTCAAAAGGGACCGAAGAAGTAGGCGCAACGCACGAAAGGGTAGGATGCACCGCGTGTTGTCGAAAAAAAAGGAGGAAATTAAGCGAGTCGGCTTTTAACAATGCCGAGAATAACTGGAAGAGAGACGATCCTTGACGATAAGGAGAAGCCAAATTCAGTGTGTCCACCGTTCCGCAGAAAAAACACCTTGTCTCCCGATCAAAACTCCACGCGGACATTCGTAAAGACCTCGACATTTAATTTTAATCCACCGACGTCCACGCTATTTCCTGGAATAACGAAACGATTATAATCTCCATTTTTTTGTTACGTTCGAGTAACTCTACCGTTTTACAGTGGAAAGGTACTGTTCTGAAATAACAAGTCGGTTATTCGGTGTTTACATTCAATGTCGGTTGAAATTGACGATGTTAATTATCCGGTGTGTGAAACGCACGATAACACACCTCGTTTACTTAAAGATATTATATATAGATTTGATGGGCAATTAAGCAGCGCCGTAATCCTGCATAATGTGCACTTTATTTAAAGCATCGTGTAGTAATACGCGATTTAACTTCTCGGGATACGCAAAGAATAAGTAACGCGGTAAGTGTAACACTTTTTATTTTGCGGCAATTTGTCATCCGATGTAATAACAGTAGAAATAGGTATTTAAACACGGATTGGTACACCGTGACATTTGCAGTTTTGTAACAATTTCAACCTAGTTCAAAGATGATTATACCTCGCTCGTATCAACCTGCAATAGATTTACAAATTGTTTAAACTTTCGAATTTGAAGACTCAACAAATGATTTTTATTTTCCTTCCTAAATACTTGCAATGCGCCAATCGACCTCAAACGACGACTCGAACACGTCACGGTATAATCTGTGGCATTATTTGAATTCAATAGTACGACAAAGAGGCTCTAAATAAGAATAATATTCTTCATACGGTGCTTGCAAATGATTGGATATTAAACCGTTCAATGTTGCCGTAATGTCCAAAGTAGAGATTTGTATCTTTAAATGCTGTTTTAAAAGCTCCCGTGTAAGATACAAAGTGGCGGTATAACAAACCGCAAATATCGTATCGGTTTAAAACGATTTCCGTGGTATTGACTAACGACCTCGACTTACGCAGGTGCGTCGATTGCGTAGTTAGGCGCTTGCATCCCTAAAGCGTAATGTAAAAGGTGTTCTCCAGCCGGAGAAACGATCTTGGCTCTGTCCTACAACCCGCAAAACCGCAAACACCCGTAAACGCAAGCACGCGACCGCCTCCTACCACCTGCAAATCTCTTCGCCTCTCCTCTTCGCTCCAACGCTTCTTCCTTTACCAAACTCTCTATTCCTGGAAAATATATCATCACGCGCATTCCTGTAGCTGAATAGAGTTTAGTCTATAATGTATTATGTATAATACGTAGATGCAGATACTAATACATGTATATAGAAATAGTATATTATTATTATAGCATATTATAATCACTCTCACATGCATTCTTCTCTTAGATACGTATGAATAATTTCGAGAGTTTTTTCTGACTTTCTCCAGAAATCCAATCATACTACACAGCTGAAAAGTGACATTTTTCAACGGCTAAATACTATATGCAACTTAGTGGACAGGTCTGCATATGCTGTGCATAAATCTGCATGTGCCATTAGACAGTTATCGAGTCGATACGAAAGTAATGGGGACTTTGAATTATATGAATTCTTAAGTGGACACTCGTGAACCGTGATATACAGGTGACTTCTTTAAATGGTGTAGGATATCAGTGTTCAGTAAGAATCAAGTAAGATATTGTCTTTAGACCAATTAATTTTTATCATTTTTTGTATCTGATCAATTTTATTTTATTATTATCCAGCTAAATCGTATTGATTTTCTTCCACTGCTATAATTTATTTCATTGTTGACGTGCTTCATGAAATCATTTTTATTATAGGTATTGATAGTACAATATTCTGGTATCTGGAATATTTATATTAACTTTCCTTACCGCATATGTATCTTAACATTCCTAGAATTATTAATATTCTTATCAACGAACAGATAGAGTGTCTTTCGTTCAGAATTATTAAGAGACCGTATTCATTCAATTATTACCAACTTATTACTTATTAGTTTTTTTTACTAAAAGTAATAGTTAAAATAAAAAATGTAGTTAGATATAATTATAATTATAATACTATAACCGTTTCGAACGAAGTGGCAGATATGATAATAGGACAAAATGTTAGCGAATCGATTGATTCATTATTAATAATCGGTATATTTATCTTCGAAGTCATTTTTATGCGAGCTTCGGGGCATAATTATTTCGAAGGATTACGGTGATAGAGCGAAGAGAAGATTTGATTTATTTAGTTCGAGGGTCTCTTTCGAAGATGAAGGTGAGATAAGCCGTGACATCGTATAACGGCTCTTACATTAGAGAAGATACGCGTAGAGAGTACTCTTCGTGAAATCGTGAGCCCGACACCAACTCCTCTCTTTTTTTTTCTTTTCAATTTTCGAAGAGAAATTAGATGTGAATCTTAGCTGAGGGCGATCGCTGTCCATCGTCCTGTTCCCTTCTGTCTTCTATGAAACGTCCTACGTGCTTCTAACACTATAATTTCTAAATTCATGGGTATCGCCGAAATGCGAACACGCCCTTACCGCGCTTAAATTCCCTGAACTCGAAATCACCATGGCTTCTGTACGAAATAAGAACTGCTTTCGTGTAGCAAGTAAAATTTCCACTGAAAGTTATAATATTGTATTATCACTACAACTATAAAAACAGTTAAAATGATGGCTTTGCAATATTTAATAGAAATATGCAAATATATTTCCTGAGATTTTTTACGGCTCACGTTGTTTAATGAACACAATTAAATTGATTAAATTGATTAATTTATTTTTGTCATTTATCCTTCTTTTTAAAGACGCTCACGTAAATGTATGAATATTGTTGAATATAAGCCGTTTATCATGAAAGTGGGACAACGAAATTTTTGAAAAAATCATTAGTTCATATTGTTTTGGCTTTTATTGATTCAATCAAAGTTACAATAACAGTTGCCCTACTTTCATATTAAACGGTATATATATTGTCGGTGGTTCTAATGTTATTATAATATCATCACTTACAACATTATCAGTCGTTCAGTTGGGAGAATGATTTAATATCCGCTTAAGAATTAATAAAAAGTAAACCTGATACCTTATCATACGTTATAAACAAATTGAAATATAAGTTCGTTCACGGTTTCCGTTTTCGAGAGAACAGTAAAAAAGTCGAGGAACTCCTCTCTAGGAAGCTGAAGGGGTATCTGTCCCGTGCGTTCTTTATGAAAGGGAGATCGGTAAAGAAAAAGTCGAAAATGAAAGATGCTACGGGTGAAGGGGAAAGAGAGGTTGGGGCGGAAGAATGGGCCAGGGTGAAGAGGAGAGTCCCAGAAGAGGGAAGACAGGTGATGCTGGGCCCGAGGCGCAAGGCGAAAGAGAGAAAGAGAGAAAGGCGGTACACAGACGCACGTTTTACGCATCCTACTCGAGGAACACACGCACGAACACGAATTCGTTGGACACACGAGGCACACACGATTTGAAGACACAGCCGCAAAGGCATTTTAACGCACGGCATTCCTGTTGTCGGGCCACGGGATGGTTCAGCTGGCAACGTGGCTGGCTGGTGTTAAGTCTACCTCCATGGCAAGCCTCCTGGCGACCAACCGTTATCGTTTAGGGGAATTCGATCCAATACGATATTTGCATCGGTTTTACACACTTAACAGAATATTTTCAAAGGATATCTGCCACTTACTTCGTACGCTCTCTAACCATTCTCTTCTTCCACTTACCACTATGTCCTTCTTTTGCGCCCCGTGTATACAATTCGCATAATATATGCCACGATACGCACCCGCGAGTAAACCCTTGTTAGGAATGTTTATTACACGCGCGTCTTAGGGGTCTAATTAACGTTTAATTCTTACCAATTGATTCTTAATTAAACTAGATTTCGTAAACTGAAATGGATGGATCTTCAGTTATCTGACAAGGAAAGTTAGGAAACCCGGAAATTCCACGAATTCTGAGACCTTGCACAAATATAAAGTATTTCATCCTGATTACAAAGCTATTTTCTGTTGCTGCCCAAAAATGGTTTTAAGGGATGAAATCATCTCTTGAAGGAAAAGTAATTTTTTCATTCTCGGAAATTTTAGTAGAATTGTCTGGAAAATTTTGCAAATTTTGGAATTTCTTTAACGCACTTTTAGAACAATATGATGTCCCAATTAGACGATAATCATCGGAGATGATAAGTAATAGTAATAATAATGACTGCACACTAATATATATATATCCGAACTTGCAGATTTGATAGAAAACAATGAATATCATTCGATCATACTGATCCATATCGATCGGATAGTTGATGGTGTCTTGATTCACCGGAGAAGATCGCGGCATCTCGTGCGAGCGGATGTCCCGGTATGAGCAAACACAATAGAGAGCGCGCATTTCCATGTGCATACAAACAAACAAACAGTATGCCGGGAATTATACTTAGGAGAATGCAGTTTGTAGGAGGGTAGAATGTTAGGAACGGAGAGAGGAGTTCGGCATGGCAGACCCTGACAAATACACAATAATATACATGCTCGAACTGTGTATCTCACATCGAACCTTTCGCTTCCAATGGACAATTTTGCATCGACGAAAGTGGATGCAGATATACTGGGTGTTCGCCTTATCGCACTCCTCGACTCTTCCTTCGAACGTGATAAATGTAAGTACAAAATGAACGTGAAATGTCTTCTGGTACTTTACGCGCTGGCAATTCTGATTTAAGTCAATGTGTTGAATTAATAAAATTATTAGGGTGACGTAATTGATTAGCGTAGCACAGGAATTTTCGTTATCGCGCTACAAAAATAACACGATTATATAATTAAGTTTTTAATTTTTAATTTAATCTGAGGAACAAGTATCAACATCGGAATACAAAGTTAAGTTTTCAGTTCGCCAATATTATTTACGCGGGAACAAATATCATTTTATAATTATGTAAACTATTTTACGTGGAATACCCCGTATATTATTTCATATATGTACATATATAAATATATTATATGGAAGATATAATATTACATTGTTATAAGTGAGCTCTATTTACGATTAGTTCCAACACCGCGCCATTCTCGATAATAATTTTCTATAAAAAACGTGACTGTGATAACGCGGCCACCGTACATAGTTGAGTATAGTGGAGTTTTACGCGACAAGTGGCCTACGGTGTGTACCTTGGGAACGGAACACGAGAAGCCGGTTATGTGTTTTAAAGGTCGAAAACTATTGGTAAACCACCGGTGACGGGATTTTTTTCACGAAATGTCGACGGCTGTATTTTAAGGTTCGTGCTCGGGAGAGGGAGAGTCGATATAAGATTCGTTTTCTCGATTGGCTTCACTCGTAAATATCATCGGCTACCGTAAATACGAAGGACTTAACCCTTTATCGCATGCATTTTTATCGCCACCGGGAGGAATTAAAATAGATGGTTTTTCGATTATGTAAGCCGAATAGAATGCCAAAAGGTGTTCGCAGATATTAACTTCGATATCAGCCAAAGATTTGATTTATCGCTCGTAAAGGGTATCGTACATTAATGTCCTCCTTCGACATTATTTATGTCAAGAATACAGTATTTTTATCGAATTAATAGTATAATTACGTAAGCGTATGAGATAATTATTTTGTTCGGTGAGGATGGCGTTACGGGATCTTTTTCGAGAATATGTAATAATAGAAATTAATTGAAATGTATAATGTCATCGATCTATTTATTTAATTATATTAGAATGATACTTAATAATTCAATATATGTATAATTATCATTATAATATAAATTCAATTCTATATAAACAAAAGACAGCATTATAAAATAACACAAGACACTCAATCCAAGCATGAAAAACGTTAACTAAAAAAAGTTACCAAAAACGTGGCAGCTGCTACAAAAACGGGGGACATAAAAATATGAATCACACGGTGCAATAAGAGGAGGATATCGCGAGATTGGTGGCGGTTTATCAAAATGTCCTCCCGCGATCGTTATCTGGAAACAATTTAGCGATGCAACGAATCAGGTGGTTGTAAAGGCTTCGAAGGCGTCGAGACATCGCGTGAATAATGAAGATTACAAGAAGGGACGTCCCTCCCGTATCAAACTCATTAAACGATACTTTCCCTCTCGATCGCTCGTAAACCACCGAACTCTTTTGCATGCGAGTTCCTTTCACTCCTCTCCTCTCCTCTCGCCCACTCTCCATCACGGTTTCCGAGTTCAATTACTGGATCGCTATTGAATAATAATACAATGCGAAACCTTTCCTGCATATTTAATCTCCGGTGTTTCCTTTGGTATTTTTATCTTTGTTGCTAGTTCTATGGCGTTAATTCGATCCTGTCACCGAAGACCGCCATATAGAATTTTTATTCTGATTGCATTTTATGAACTGCAACTTCATACTTCGTTCAAATTAATCTGTGTTAATTCGGAATTTGCAAAATAATTTTTAGAATTATTAATATAAATCAATGACTTCGGTTTCATAGAATGTGGTTGAAAACAACTAATTATAATCGTTAGCTATTCAAATTTATTTTTTGATAATAATTTTTATCTTTTGATTCATAATTCTAAATTGCTTTTTTAATTACTTAAATAGTCGAATCGCAGGTTATAAACCGCGTTAATTGTAATTTTAAGGAAGTCACGTTTCGGTAGAATGTGGTTGGAAACAACTAATTATAATCGTTATCTACATAGGATCCGCTGACTATTATTAATTAATGTAACGGTTAGGACTGATCGGTAATTATTGTTTGGGAGGTTTAATTAGATACGCGTTCCAGTTGATAGAATCGGTAGGTCGGATCGAGTTGGAGCGGAGTTAAAACGGAGTTAGAGCCCGTATAAAGTTGGCACGGTGCGTTGGTTGGTGTTCATTCATAGGGGTCCAGTGAATGGAGTGTCGGTGCGCGTATAGTAAAACGTATAGTATACACTCCACCTTCTCCTCCTCCTCCCCCCGCCCGCGATTCCTTCGGACTTTCCTCTCCTCTTCTTCGCGATGCCGATTTAATAGCCGTTCCTTCGCTTATCCATGGATTACGCAAGGACTGTTAACCTTCCGCGAATCAAATCGGCTCAATTAACGTCCGGGATATCTTTGAACCTCTGACCAAACATCTTTCGGCGTTTAATTGTTTCTAGAAAAATAACATCGAATTTCTGATGCCATAAAACTTTGGCCCGGTCGTATAGTCGTTTATTGACGGTGTTACGAAACTTGTGGTGTCTCAGAGATAATAATTGTGCAACGTCTATTTTATTTTATTCTCGAGAGCTCAAATTTATCGTAAGCAAGAAATGTATGATCCAGGCAACCGAAACTCTGTCTATTAAAATCAAATCATATTCAAGTCTTTTGTTTATAATTGATATTAATATGGGAAATATGAAATGCGTCAAATAATATTGCTGTAAATAATCATTTTCTATACTCAATATACTAAACCCTCAGCTATTATTTAATTGTATCAAGTACTTCGCACCGTACATATCAATTATTCAATTCTACACGGCACAGTAAATTAAAAGATTCTCGAGTAACGTGAAATACATATATTCAGTAGAAAAGGGATTTTCCGTGCGGGCAGAAGGAAAAGACGAAAACCTTGGAAGGGATCGCAAGATGTATCCATTCTCCAGCTGGGATTTTCCTTCTTTCTCGGTACTTTTTCCTTGCGAGGTTCTTGTAAGTGAACGCACGTATCGATGTAACGCTGGCTGTTACGCAGTGCGCCTTTTTTGTCCGGGTTCCGAGCTCGCAAATCCACCAACTCGCATCGTCTTCGTTGACGTCATCGTCAACAAGGTCATTTTCGGTGCAAAAACTGTAGCCGCCCGTTGATATCGAGAGGCAACCTCGAGGAACGGTGCCGGGACCGTTCTTTCGTATTGCAGTCATGTAAATTTCGTGTGCACGAAGACGAGCGAGGGAGCAGAGAGAACGGAAAAAAAACGAATGCTACGTGCCGCAAAACATAATGTGCGCGGAATAAAACAATTGCGTTGCCCTTGCGGCCAAAATATTCGCATGGCGTATATGGACGTACGCATTCATGGCATCGTACCGGCACAAAACTCTGTCCAGAGTCTATTATTTCGCATATCAACTGAATTATTATCCTAATGACCTAAAGTTATATTGTAAAATTACCAAAAAAATTTGTGGCAAAAATACAGATGGTATTCGTTGCATGATCAAAACGATAATGAATAAGCACTCGTAGAAACCGACATCTTAACTTTGGAATTTAATTTTTACGAACTTACCTTTATTCATTTATTTAACCGTATATTTTAACTTATACCTGTCACGAGTTAAATCGAGTTTGCGCACGCATCAGCTCATGCAATTATTAAAACTCAATGCAATGTATGTTTCCATTATAAGGTTTGATTGTGTTGGACAGTGTTTGTTTTATTATAGTATTAATTATTTTCTTGTACATTTGGCTTTTCAATCGCAATTTTTCAATTAGAAATTTGCCGGTGAACATTGTGTTAATTTAATAATATCCGACGACCGATATCTTGGATTCATTTTTTGCAGTCACATTAACGTATATATTTCGTTGTTTTAGAGCTAATTTTCATTAACCACTTTTTTCTTCAAAATTCTTCTTTTGTATTTATTGCTGTAACTTTTTGTTATCCATCTACTGGAAAAGCCGAGATTGTTACGTGAAAATGTTCGTTAAGGAATTTTGACACAATAATAAGGATTTGATAATAAAATCATTCAACAAGTTCTTTAGTTTTCCATTGAAACCAAACGCGAATGAAATTGAATGTGCAAAGACGTCTGAAGTGACCTAATATTTCATGCATACTTCGTGTCCCACAATTTTCATTGCAAAATAGCGCGCAATGCGAGTACGACGAACGTGTCCGAAAGACCGGTGGTACGCGCGCAATATCGGTCAAGAAAAAGAAAACGGTGATTTCACGAAATCTGGAATGTCACGAGGTCGAAAACGAAGAACCGTAGAATCCTGGAACCTCGAGCCGAACTGCGCAACAACCGCTCCACTTCGTCCAGGTATTTATGATTATTATTAACGTATGCTTTCGTAATCGATATTAATTTACACCTCAATCAGTGTATAATCAACAATTGATGTTAACAATATATAATTACCAATTCAATTACAATTATTATTGCGACTTATTATTATATTATTAGTCACGTAATAATATTCTTGACAGAAGAAATTACTTGGAAAATGCACACAAATTTTCACGTTTTTAATCGATATTTAGTTTCGAAGAATTTATTCTTAATCCTACTTACTCGGATTTTTTCTACACGAAAAAGATATTCCATAAATTCTGAATAAAATTTCGTCTGATAAAGCCAATAGATAGTTAATATTTCTATAAACATTAAATCTGCAGGAACCGACGAAGATGTCTATAAACAATTATAGAGTTAAGTTATGCATGAGAATTGAGAAGGGTTACCTTAATTAGCATAAAAACAAAACAATTCCTATTTTAACCACCCCTTTTTTTCTGAAAACTGGACGCGGCGATTAAATTTCAATTACGATGAGATTAAAGAAAAATACGAGAAATTCATAAGAGTGAGGAAAAAGAGTTCGGAGGGAAGAAGTGACGGAAAGTAGGCCGGTAACCGGACAGAAATATTCCTCTCTCTTGGATTCCTTCGTTCTTTCGTTCTTTTGAGGTATCGTACCTTTCCGCGACATTATCATAATTTCTTGGCTCCTCGATAATTCCAATTACCGTTTGGGTGAGTGCCATTAATGCTCGTAATACCTATACTTACGTCACGATCCTTCTTGTTCTTATTTTCGTTCCGGATCCTTCTGTCATTACGTCGATCTTGCTCCCTCTATTTCTCCTTCTCTTGTCCTCTCTGTTTCCCTCTTTCTCTTTCATCCTCTATCAACCCATCTATCATTCCATCTCTCTCTTTCAGGCTACCGTTTACGCGGAACCGATCATGATTTACCAGAAAATCGGTATGCAATGCTTTCCTAAGGTACAATTATTTTTCGGCCGATTATCATCATTTTCGAAGTTCGGTCTTCTTATTTTCTGGATTTAGAATGTCTCGTGTGTGATTAGGTACTTAGCTTCATATTGAAACGTGACATCTTCTCGCGACACTTTTAATTATTGAAGGTGTATGCATATTTTCTGAAACCAATCACGGTAATTCACGTATGCCCCAAATGAAGTTGCAACTTATTATAAGTATATTAATTCCCGTTGAGTGCTATTACTACGAAAGATCTAATAAGTGAAACTTGAAATGCTTGAAATGAAGTGTATTGAGATTCAAACTTATTACTATCAATTATAAGTTAACATTAAAATATATGCTAAAACAAGTTTATGTTTATGTGATACATAAACTCTTAGTCCATGAAAGCTAGGATGCGCACCTAAGAAATTGGCGACTTCGAAATTTTGACGATTTTTGAAGGTAAACCCCTTCTCATTTTTGCGATTTTGAGTCGACCTAAAAACCACTTAAAAACAGGATTCTACGATTAGCAATAATGGACATTTTCGAGAAAAAATTCAGTGGGCAATCGTCGCGTGATCAGGCACGCGCCGTGTTGGAAAGAAGCCGCGAAGAGCGTGGTTTCCTAAAGGACGTAGATCGACATTGTTTTTTGGCGTTCTCTCTCCTACTCCGATCTGGGTGTGGAGGATGAAGAAGGAGGGTGGGAGAGAGGTAGAGATAGCTCTAATGAACCGGTCGGGTGAAACGGCTTATAATCGCCTTAAAATCTAGGGCCTGTACACGGTTCTGCTCGGCGCCGGGCTAACGGCTAGCGAAAACCCGTCTCTGACCTTTACGAAACTCCTCCACTGCCTCCGAGAGCACCGTGTCCGATGGCTTTTCGATAAGTTTCGACTAACACGCAACCGGCAGCTATATTCCTTCCTTTTCTCCTCGCCTCCTTCTTCTCCACCTTCCCGTTGTCCTTCCTTTGAACCACTTTTTGTCTGCCCCTCGTTCGATCGGTTAATGAGAAGTAACCGCGGTCCTGTTAATTATCAAAAATACCATGGTGTCGATGACCCACGAGCATCATTGACAGGGCTTGGATGATTTAGAACAAGATGGTTCAGTTTATTCCGTTATTAGATCAAACAGAGGATGTTTGAGATTTGTGGTCGACATTTAAGACATGTTCGGTCACAGAATACAATTGGATCTTTCGAAGCCTGAATCTAATATAATTGTTAGACCGTGTCAGTTTAAATCGCAGAATTCTGCATTGCCGAAAAAAAATGGAAGAAAAAAATCGCAGTCGGTAAGGGCTAGATGAGATTGAGGCGTACAAGACCCAGAAGGGGGTTCGCTTTGGGCCCTTTTTGCAAGGAATTCCCCTCGCGTTACCTGCAGAGGGAACATTCCGAAAGATGCTGTGGATCTCTTCGGTAGTTCTTCAGCCTTACTGGGGTTACCGATCTGTAGGGTTTTTATTACCCCTTTTCCAGTTCTTTATTAAGTAGATGTCGTTGGAATAGCGAATATGAGCGTACTTCTGTGCCTTGGTTTTTCGTGTTCTTTATTTCGGAATGTAAAATGCGACCCGGATGAGCCGAATGTGACAAAGTTGCCAGAGATGGTGCTATGCAGTGAGTGCATCGTAGGAATTGGAAGAACTCGATCCATAAAGGGTTAATTTATTCGGTAGCAGAACCCTCTAATCTAAGGCACCCCCGTTTCGTTAACGAAACCAGCAGGTGAAGTGAGAGATCAAATAGGAGCGGGTCTAATAGTAGGTCAAGGACTCTCAAGATGTTAGCGAGTCGAAAGAGCGAGTGCTCTTGTAACGTAAGCATCGGGGAACCAAAGAAGGAGTAGTTCGTCCGGCGAGTGTATCTCTGATGCAACCGGGTCTGACCCAGTCTCGTTTTGAAGCGGTTCCACGGCGGAACCACACACACGGTCTTGCTGACCTCGCCCTTGCCAAGCGTAGGAACACCATAATAAAACCCCTCGTAAGACAGTGGGACCTCGCCTCCTCAGATTACTCAGATAACTTTAGCGTGCTCCTGGCTAACCGCCCGTCATTCATCAACCCCCACGACTAAACAACGAGACACTCTCTTCTTTGCCTCTACGGCTCTTTCACTTTTTCTCCCTCCTTACTCTACCGTTTCCTCTTTCATCCAACGACTACCTACACCATGTCCCTTCTTTACCACTATCTTCCTCGTATTCCGAACAGGAACACCGTGGTATTCCTCTTTCGGGTTCGTGACTACCTTAAGTCTCCGCGGTACACACGCACGTTCGTACTGCACAGATAACGGAGCCGCTCGGATAATTCTTCTTCCAGGCTCGCACGACCGGCATGAATGAAACGAACCTGCCCCTTTCTCTTACTTACACCTTTCCAAGTACATACTCTCTTTCTTGGGTGCACACTCCTCGTTCGGGGGTGCACGATGTACCAAGAAGCACTTCTTACTTTTGCGATTTTGTGCCGATCCCTTTTTCGACCAGGAAATATTTTTAATCGACTTCTTTCCACCCAAAATGGTCCTAGAACATCATCAGATATCATATCGATTTGGACCATCTAGAAGCAAAATTGACGACTTTGATTTTTTGACAATTTTTGAAGGTATACCCCTTCACATTTTTCCGATTTTGAGTGGACCCATTTTTTGACCAAAAAAATTTTTATTCCACTTCTTTCGACCCGAAATCATCCTAGAACATCATTAGGCATCATATACCATCGATTTAAGCCATTTAGAATTGATTTTGGCGACTTTGATTTTTGGACAATTTTTGAAGGTATACCCCTTCACATTTTTGCGATTTTGGGTCGACCCATTTTTCGGCCAAAAAAATTTGTTAACCGCTTCTTCCGACCCAAAATCGTCCTAGAATATGTTTATACATCAAATACCATCGATTTAGGCCATTTAGAATTGATTTTGGCGACTTTTAATTTTTGACGATTTTTGAAGGTATACCCCTTCACATTTTTACGATTTTGGATTGACCCATTTTTTGACCGAAACAAATTTTTTATCCACTTCTTTCGACCAGAAATCGTCCTAGAACATGTTTATACATCATATACCATCGATTTGGGCCATTTAGAATTGATTTTGGCGACTTTGAAATTTGGACAATTTTTGAAGGTATACCCCTTCACATTTTTGCGATTTTGGATTGACCCATTTTTTGACCGAAACAAATTTTTAACGCACTTCTTTCGACAAGAAATCGTCCTAGAACATGTTTATACATCATATACCATCGATTTGGGCCATTTAGAATTGATTTTGGCGACTTAGAAATTTTGACAATTTTTGAAGGTATACCCCTTCACATTTTTGCGATTTTGGATTGACCCATTTTTTGACCGAAACAAATTTTTAACGCACTTCTTTCGACAAGAAATCGTCCTAGAACATGTTTATACAGCATATACCATCGATTTGGGCCATTTAGAATTGATTTTGGCGACTTTGAAATTTGGACAATTTTTGAAGGTATACCCCTTCACATTTTTGCGATTTTGGATTGACCCATTTTTTGACCGAAACAAATTTTTAACGCACTTCTTTCGACAAGAAATCGTCCTAGAACATGTTTATACATCATATACCATCGATTTGGGCCATTTAGAATTGATTTTGGCGACTTAGAAATTTTGAAAATTTTTGAAGGTATACCCCTTCACATTTTTGCGATTTTGGATTGACCCATTTTTTGACCGAAACAAATTTTTAACGCACTTCTTTCGACCAGAAATCGTCCTAGAACATGTTTATACATCATATACCATCGATTTGGGCCATTTAGAATTGATTTTGGCGACTTAGAAATTTTGACAATTTTTGAAGGTATACCCCTTCACATTTTTGCGATTTTGGATTGACCCATTTTTTGACCGAAACAAATTTTTAACGCACTTCTTTCGACCAGAAACCGTCCTAGAACATGTTTATACATCATATACCATCGATTTGGGCCATTTAGAATTGATTTTGGCGACTTTGAAATTTTGACAATTGTTGAAGGTATACCCCTTCACATTTTTGCGATTTTGGGTCAACCCATTTTTCGGCCAAAAAAATTTGTTAACCGCTTCTTCCGACCCAAAATCGTCCTAGAATATGTTTATACATCAAATACCATCGATTTAGGCCATTTAGAATTGATTTTGGCGACTTTTAATTTTTGACGATTTTTGAAGGTATACTCCTTCACATTTTTGCGATTTTGGATTGACCCATTTTTTGACCGAAACAAATTTTTAATCCACTTCTTTCGACAAGAAATCGTCCTAGAACATGTTTATACATCATATACCATCGATTTGGGCCATTTAGAATTGATTTTGGCGACTTTGAAATTTTGACAATTTTTGAAGGTATACCCCTTCACATTTTTGCGATTTTGGGTCGACCCATTTTTCGGTCAAACAAATTTTTTAACCGCTTCTTCCGACCCAAAATCGCCCTAGAATATGTTTATACATCATCTACCATCGATTTAAGCTGTTTAGGAGCAGATTTGGCGACTTTGAAATTTTGTCAATTTTTGAAGGTATACCCCTTCACATTTTTGCGATTTTGGGTCAACCCGTTTTTCGCCCGGAAAATTTTTTAAACCACTTCTTTCGACCCAAAATCGTCCTAGAACATATTTAGGCATCATTTATCATTGATTTGGACCACTTAAAATTAATTTCGGCGATTCTAAAGTTTTTACCATATTTGTAGGTACAGCCCCTATAATCTATCGTAAATAGCCCCGATGTGCAAACGTAACATACAAAATTCTTAGATTAATCCAAAGAGCCCCATGGCTCAATAACCTTCACCTTACTCTATAATGGTTATTGCATCGAATACATATTAATACCGTAAGGGTTGTCAAGTGTTAGCATAATTCACGTCCAACATAATTCTCAATTTATTCACCAAAATTCTATCCACCAATAAAATTGAATATATACCGTCAAACTTCCGGGTATAATTGAGCTAGCTCGGGTTTTAAAGGGCGAAGGAAAAAGGGAGATTTCAGGTGTAGAAAGAGAGAGAAGAACGAAGCATGCCAGAACTGCCGGGCAATTACCTCCAATATTGTGACACGGATTAGCGTCACGGCAGTCCGGGATTTGCATGGTATTTGCATAATTTTGGTTGCATCTTGCGCCTCGTAATCTTTCGGCGCACCGATGACGTCACTGGTCTCACCTGACCGCGCGTAAAAATTCATAAGTACCGGTCCGAATTATACGGGGTAGCCATGATATGTTTAAGAACGAAACGGGCCTGAGTCCGCGTGAAAAAATAGGAAGAAACGTCTGAATCTAATTTTTTATGTGTCGCTCGGGTATCGAAATAATGGAGTTGAAAGATTAGTTACAATAATTTGTTTGGTGTTTTGTAAAAATTCGATTTAAATTTAAGCGTATCATTTCAGTAATAATATTTTAATTAATGCATATGTTTTTCACTGTTGATTAAATATTTAAAAGAAATTATTTTCCATAGTAATCTTTAATTCAGTGTCACGCTTGCAACGCCATTATAATTATTTTAAAAATATTCGTTGTGATATTTTTACTCGCAGCATGTAATATAATGCTTACTTTAATCCCTTTGCTCGACAACTCGTTCCTTTAAATTCGGTTAACTTCTTTCTCGAACTTCGTTAAACGCATCCACGCACCACATTTTCCTCGGTTATGGCATTAAAAAGCAACCCCTTTTTCGTAACACAAATCTTCTTGCTTTTTATCGGATTATACGGTTTCTAAGAGCAACGCGAATGCGAGTCATTCGAGGAACGAAGAACAGGAATTTTATCGTTCTTTGTAATGTCACACCGGTCCTGCCAGGATCCGAACGTCCCAAAAATTCGTAGAATCGCGATGCGCACAAATTCTAGTAAAATGTGCAACGAATGTTTTCAGGATGCTATTTTACGCTTTTATGTACCTGGAATAATTCTATTTGATTTGACTTGATTTGGTATTTTAGAATTTTTAGGTGTATTTAACATCTAACACTTGCATCCTATGGATTCCTTTAAATTACAAGACTGAAAACAACTAATATAATATCTTCAAAAGGAAGAAGATAATCAAGATTTCAAATGAAAAATCTTGAGTCGAAATCTTTCTTTGTATTCATTTATTCATAATTCAAAAGTAAATACGTACATAAAAATATCTAAATAAACATGATTAAAGTAATAATGATGTAATTCAGATTGAATACTCGACGAATATTATTT
The DNA here is from genome assembly GCA_910591585.2 of Nysson spinosus. Taxonomy (NCBI): domain Eukaryota; kingdom Metazoa; phylum Arthropoda; class Insecta; order Hymenoptera; family Crabronidae; genus Nysson; species Nysson spinosus. The sequence continues at coordinate 12,032,666 of OU342830.1, read as the reverse complement.
CCAAGATAATTACATCTTCTCTTGATCTTCCTTGTGAGCATACATACCTCCCCTTGAAATGATTCGTTTTATTATATTTCAGCTACAAGCCTCAAGGAAAACGGACTTAAAAGTCAAATGGGGTCTTATTGTTAGATTAGTCTCGGAAAGAAGTAAAATCGAGTGAAGTGGAATGAAATAGGCGCGAGTGAAAAGAAGGAAGAAAGGAAGGAAGGAAGAGAGGAAAGGGCCGTTCAAAGGGCGGGTGCTGGGTTGTGCGGTCGTGCGGTCGTTCTAGGGCCCGTGCGGCCCACGCGCGGCTTCTCTCCGGTTTTCTCGGTGCCGTCGAACGAGTGCCGTCTCGCTGTCCGCTTGGCTCGCACAACTGGTTTTTTAAACGCAGCCAACGACGATGCTCTCGTCTTCTTCTTCCCTCGTCCTAACCCTCCATATTTCTTTCTTTCTCTCCCCAGTCTCTCTTTTCTCATTTCTTTTTTACTGTTCTTTATAATCGCCAGTCGCCAGTACTCCGGGGACCAGGGGACTGGGGTCCGAAAGACTGACTCTCTCGCCTCTAGCCGCGAGCATTCCCCGATGCTATTTCGACTTGGTCTTCTCACGAGAATCGTCGAAAATTCAATGCTTACCTCCGATCTGCGTCAGGGTCTGCTTCGTATTTATGAAAATCATAAATCGCACGAGCATTTATATTCATTATTCGACTACGTTTCCTTCTTTCATCAGTTGATCCTTTAATATAAGGCTCAAGTAAGTAGTTCATTAAACTCCACGGGGTTAAAAATCGGGGTCTATTCAAAATACCGATCCCAAGTGGAAGTTCGTAGTACACGGACACACGAAGTTGACCTTGATTCAAGAAACTCAGGATGCTTCTTCTTTTCCTTTCAGTCCGTTGACTACCGAGGGCAGAGATCTTGGTTTGGCGCGTAGTCTAGCTGATGCCGAGATTCTTGGTATTCGGCGCAGGAGCAGTTCCCTCCGATGTTAAAATGGGCCAACGAGAGGTCCGGTAAAATAGTCGAGCACTTCTCGTAGTCCAATGAGGGACGCAAGGAATAACGAATACGTGGAAGATGGAACGAATTTCGAAGGCAATGGCGAGCGTGTCGGGTTTTGTGTGTCGAGAATTGAGCGTTCGAGAGCCTCGCCTTCGTCTTCTCTCTCGGATGCTACTTCTGCTCCTACTTTGGCTGCCGCTGCCGATGCCGCTACTTCTACTCACCTTTTCACTGTCGCCTTCCTGTTTCCTCTACGAAGACACCGGGTACATCTTGTCTCTACTCCTTTCTTAGCTCTACAAATATCTTCTCTTCTTCTTCCACGTCTCACCTCGTTTCACCTCTGTCTGTAGATTCACCTTTCTACGATACGAAGGACCGCGTCTCTTGGAACTTGGCAGGAACTTTCGTGGAACTATTTTATCGTCGAATAACGGGCTCCTGTTTATTTACGTCATATCGCAACCACCCTTACCTGATCTTCCTCTTTGACTAGTTATATTATCCTTTTTACTTAATTTTAAATAACCACTCCTTTTAATGATTTAGAGGCGAAAAAGGAAGCGGATGATGATGGTTGATTAGAGTCGTGTCACTTTAGAGCTGGTCATTTTTATTTGGTTTTTAATCTACGTCTACAATATTTCATAAATTAAGAAGTACATATACGGAAAATCTCACGGTGTTCTCCGATGACCGAATTTTACTCGATTCATATTTACTTAATTACAATAATAATGACGCTTAAATAAAATCATATTTTTACTTTGAAACTCCGAAATGAAACGGAAGTTTGAGGACGATTGCGATCGCCCAGGGATTTTACGATTAGGTCTTTTTATGAATCTTTAATGTCGATTTAATTAAAATCGAATGGAATGTCACGGATTGCTCCTTCTCTTCTAGAATAATATACGCGATATTTTTAGTAAAACTAGAAGACGAATTTGCAAAATGAGTTTCCCTCCGGTTTCCACGGCTTTGCAAAAATCGAGACCCATATATCCGGCTGTCCGTGAAAAGGCTAGTTGAAATTATAAATCAAAAGAGATAGAGCAGCACGTTTCCCAAGACAAAATGTTTTCGCGCTTAGGTAATATCCTGTTTTGCTTTCCAGCTCGATTTTATCGCGTCGCATTGGGATAATGTTAATACTTGCAGAAACAGGTGACATTCCTTGTCGGTGTTTTTTTCCCTTCCTGCTCCGTTACCCCGTCTATTTAATATCTTTGCAGTGCGTCCGGTTATGAACGGTAGTCGGTGAATATCACGATTACAACCTGCTCGAATAGATCTTTCGGAAAATCTAACATTCTTTTGCACTATTTCTGAGCTATAGTTATTTATGAAAGGTTGATCTACAAACCTAGTTAATAATGTCTCCCATGAAAGGTAGATTGCTCTTGATCTATCGATAGGAGCATGTTCAGGCATAAATCACCAGCATATTAATAGATCTGATATCAAATACCATTTTTCTGACCTATTCAGTATGGATATTATAGTATCATATAAAATATCAGATATACAAAATATTATCAGAAATATAATCTGATATGATAAAAAATATGACATTTTTTATTTCTAATATTTAATTATATAGGGTGACTTATAAAACACAGACCACCTATTTTATGAAGAAAATGATACTGAAAAGAAATTCCCTTTCCTTGGAATTCGTATATTGCATTAAATATTTTACATACTAAACTGACAAAAAAGATAATTACGTGGCCCATCAGACTTAAAACATATTGCCTGTTATATATTTCATGTATCATAATATCTTCGTAATATTATATTATATCGTGGTCACTTTTTATCTTATTATAAACTTATTATATATTTATCGATAAATTTCTATTTCATAAGAAATTTATGATATTAATATCACAATACTCGAGAGACAATATTTTTTGTTAGAAAATTGCAGAAATCAATTTGAACAAAGTTTAACCAACGCAAATTAGAGCGATGCAAATAGCGTCTACCGGCTGGATGATCTCCGTAAAGAGGGCGAGAGGAAAAGAGATGTGTAAACGGCGAACCAGGGGGGAATTAGTGGTCTATTCAATTATTATAATTTACTTCTCAAACACAAACAGTTGGAAGCGCTGTCTACGAAATTTGTGAGGGTGTTGGTTGGTGCAGTTTCGAGGTTAAACGTAGAACACGCACACGCGCTTACTTTGATAACGGTAGAATTCGTGAGTTGGATGAATTGGAAAGCAAAAAGCCACATATGTATATGCACTACCGGCCATAAGTTTGGGATCACTTACTATCGTTAAGCAAATTATGAAATATCTTGTCTATAAAATGGAATGGGATACTTTTCTTTGGGTATATCTCTAGGTTGATGTATGTTGATATTATAAGATAGAAGAGTTGTATAAATTTCGTATATTTTATTCTATATTAATTATACATTTCGCTTAAGATGAAATTAAACTCGACAATTAAGTAGTGGAATATTTAGAGTTTCTTCCGGAATATGTACATCCTGTGCAATATGTACACACGAATAGAGGTCTCTTTTCTGTTGCACCCTCGTCACCTCTTCGTTTGATAGTCCAGCTTCCCTCGGTGTTTACACGCAGCCAAATGAACGAAACGAATGAAACGAACGAACGAACGTCGATGAATAGTGCTCGTTTAACGCCACCAGAAGCCGAAACCTAATGAGTTTAGCCCACTCGAAGACAATAGGCTTGCGTGTTACCAGACCTTTTCACTGGCGGAGACTCGTGCCGAATCACACGTCTTCCTTTATTCATCACGAAACCCCCAAACTTCTATGCTATGGTTTCCATAGAAAATCGTATGGTCTCGAAAACACTATGGAACACCAAAGACAAGTCGCTTAGAAAAATACGGTGACACCTTTCACTGTTCTACGATCTGGAATTTACGTCCCTCTTCCGTCGAGTTTCGTAACGCGACCGAAACTCTGTCCCCTTTTTATTAATTTGTCTACTATTTATTATTACATTTAGGAGAAATTCGATCTGAAGTAACAAAAGGTTTAAGAATTTTTTAAGATGTATGACGTTTAGAATCGGTGACAAAACACGGTGGAAAGAAGCAGCAAAGTGAAATGATCCAAAGGAGTAGGATAAGAGATTCGTTTAACGAACTAAACTCGGGTTGGATCTCGATCGTCGTTGGATCGAAATCAATAATCGTAAAGCAGACGATCGACGATTTCTTTCGATTCTCTGGTATTCGGAGATACAAGAGGATCTCTGTTTCTCCGACATTAGTAGAAAAGGAGAAAGTTCGACGAAGCGTAGGAGGATTATCCTGGTAGTGGATAGAGCCGAACATCTTGGTGTTCTAAAGTTTACTATGGAGACTCGAGGAGACCCGGAAACCGTTGTAAGAGTCGTCTGGTGTCTCTTATCGCTTACCAGCTTCGTCCGGGACATTATTAGCATTGCCAGTTATCCGGGACTATCTAATAAATTGTTGACGAAAGGGTGTCGTTTCGTGTGTGCGTTTACGGTTAGATCTCCTCGACTTTCTGCCACGATTCGACTGTAAAATACTGTTCGCGTGGCATCTGTGGACTCTGCAGTTTCACGCTCTAAACGTACGTTCTTCAACTACGACGAGATCAAATTCACTTTTATGCACTTTCCACGGGAATATGACCGGTTCGTAATTGGTTGGAATCATTACGCGTGAACGGGTTACATATTTAATACTAGAAGGAAGAAGGAATTTTTTCATTGTGTCTGACACTACTGTACAAGGATTACACCGAAATTGAATAAAACTTATTTCATGAAAATAGAATAATTAATTGATTTAATATAGTTAGATCGGTTCTTGTCTAATTACGCATATTGTGCTACACGAAGCATGGAATATCTTGGAAAATATACCGTGATAAATTTCATTGTAATTACAGAAAATTAGAGATCCGTCATTTTGAATTCTTTTGGTAGTTTTACTGTTAAAATGAATAACATTTAATTAGAGAGTCATTTAACAAAGTATCCATGCAGAATTCTCGAAACATCACGTACCTCCGAGAGCGCCGCGTAGAAAAAAAACCGTTGGCGCCTTCGAAGAAAAGGGTTTGCTCTCGTTTGTTCAGGCATTCATTGGATCGAAGAATGATCGATATGCATAAGTTTCCGGAGGTTTTTTTTCGGTTGGAAGCTCGTTTGAATAACAGTGGAAGGAAATTTCCCTAAACGGTTCCGGGCTGTAAGAAGCTAGGTCCGGAGATCGGGGACCGGGGAGTAGGGTCCGGGGGTCCGGGGAGCCTCGAGTTGCATCGCATAATAAAAGAAACACATTAACTCGGTCCGCACAACCCATTGGCGGATTCTTACCTCTTTCCCGGGTATTTGTCGTCGTTGGAGGCACCACGACAATCGTGGTCTCCGTCGTAGACACAGATGCCGGATCTCCTGGCACCCAAGTTACGTCGGAGACCCCTCCTCGAGGGGTACCTTTTCGTCTACCTGCTCTACCTGTTGTATCCTGGTCCTTAGGGTGCACGAACCAAATGCCAGCCGGTCCTTCGATCCTATCCTATCCTATCCAGGAGGGTTTCCTCTTAAAAATCGAATGATCGGATGTCCTCGCTTTTCAAGGAATCGAGTATCTTCCTTTCACGTCTCGCTTCGATAATCGCGCCAAGGAGACACCTTCCGAACAGGTCGCAGACACCTGGAGGAAGTCGTGGTTTCTCAGGTGAACCTATGACATCCTTACAACCATTATTCCACTAGATTAATATCGTTATTTTTTACTTTCATTCAAGCTACTCGATACCCTGATACTTCAAGTTCTCCCGACATCTTAGAGTTTGTTTTTCGATGGTCTTCCATATGTTTTCTAGCTGAGCGTAGATGCTCCCGATTCGATTCACTCCATGGTAGATTTGAATAATTCATCATCGTTATCGGCGTGAACCGATTGGCTAGGAGAGTGTTTAGACTCATGGTTTATTGATAGCTTATCTCCTGTAGCCACCTTACAGGAAAGTCGAGATAAAAGTACAAGTACTGGCTTTGGATCTGGATTTGACTCGTCTTTTACGGAAGATAAACCACGAGAACTCGTAACATACTTTGAAACGTGTACTCGGGGCAAGTTTGAGTAACAGTCGGATGGTTCATAAATAACGAGACATCGAGTCGCGTAATCGCGGATCTCATTACAATATTTACGTGCGACGGTGGTGTTCGCTTGAACGTCAAGAAGAGGTCCATCGGTGGATCATGATAGTAGTCGTTCTCCACCCTGTCCTTTGCGATATAATATCCTCGAGGTATGCGCAAGCGAAGAGGCAAGTGATGCAACTTTAATGGAACGAAATGGAATCTCTGTTGGGGTCATTGTGCCAAGGACAGAGGATACCGGGTAGGACCTACGAGATAGAAAAAGAGAGAGTGGGTCATCGGTTTCCCACATTTTTGAGAACGGACCCTCTTCAAACCCGCACCTGTCCACTCCGCTCTTCAGCCTCTTTTCCTTTCGGTCACTTTTCGTCTCTCTTTTCATCTCCATCCACTTTCTTTCTACGATCGACGAGAGCAGAATATGATGTGCGATGAGAATCAAGACTGACATGCTAATTTTTTCCTTCAAGAATAATACACACGTGTGTATCTATATGTATATATCGCGATGAGAATTATTCTCCAAGGTGTTATCATGTTTCTGTTCACGTAGGCCCTTTTGATAAGATGTAAACTAGGACTCTCATGGTACTCCGGAGTTATTAACGTTCGAAAAAACTAGTGAACTTTTATAAATATTTATAACTCTGCCACATAGAAAGGGATTTTTTTTATAAACCTATAGAATCTTCCAATTAAGATAGTGTTTGTTTCATTTCAATATTCATCCTAGTTTGTGAGATACCAATTTTTCAATCAAAAGTGGTATCAAACTTTGACCGCGAATCACTTAGAAAGTATTAAAATCGATAAAAAAATTGATGTGCTTCCTACAAATATGATTTTCTCGGCAACAATTTTTCTCCATAATATACTAAAATCTGAAGTATTTTGGATCATACATTAATAAAAACAATTCTTGAAAACTCTAAAGAAGCTCGAAATTTCTTTCGATTAACCAAATGGTTGGAGATGTATTTCGTAGAGAGTTCCTGTTTCCTAATCACCGCAAAAGTACCACAATTTCAGGTGCACCACGCGAATTGGATGGTTCGAATGTTGGCAGAAAGTACGCGACGATATTGGCTCGTGTCGGAGGCGAGCAGGTAGGACTCGGTTTCGAGGACGCGTGCTCAGGATCGCCTACAATTCCCGAGGATATCCTGCGGTCGTCCACTCCCGCCCCGGCGACTAACAGGTTCACGTGGATTAGCATAATCGTCATAAAGCATGCAGCCTCGATGAATTATTTATCTGTCGGAAGAGCCGGAGTATATGACGAGGACTAAAAAAAAGAGGACTATACGGAGAGACTACGAGGAGATCCTTCGTCCTTTTCCAATCGGATGCTGCGTTCGTCCCGTGGAACGAGAAAGGTGTGAGACGAAGGAATCGAGAAAGAAATAGTAGAGATATAACGTAACGGAGGAAGAAAGAAAGAGAGAAAGAAGTGGGGGGGATCTTCGACTCTCTTCCTCGTTTCGAGGCGCGAGTCAGCTTCGTAATTTGCATATTACGGCTGGCTTTAGGTAGCCAATCCGAAAGATGCGTTGCATTAATTTCCGATTCCGTGCGACAAGGGGGATGACCTTAACCCACCTGATTATCATCCTCGGAGAAAAACATTGCCACGTGCTTTCTCCACCTTACAAGCTGTTCGCCGCGGCCTTCCACTGCTCGTGAAAAGTGCATAAAGATGAGCAGGATTGGTACACATTTTTTTCTTACGCGATATTAATACCAGAGATTATGCGGTTGAATTCTTTAGTGGCGAGAGTGCGACAAAAAACTGTTTGCCGATTCGTGGAAGCTCATTGTAAATTCGACGCTTAAGGTGTTGCGTTTTAATTAGAATTATGTTTCCATTAGTGCACGTATTAATTATAGGGAATGATGCTCTTTATTCTTACACATAGAACCGTAATATCAACTTGAAAATATCATCATATACATGTACATTTACACATTTTAATATTACTTTTTCCATCATTTTGTCTGAATTAATTTTTTTAAATCATTTTTTATTAAAATTATTATTACAGAACTAACGTCTGATTCGTCTGCAATTGATTAACGATCGAAAAAGCACACACTTCCACCAAGTAAAACTTCCTCCCCGCTTTTCACTTCGAACGTTAAAACCACAGAAAAGGAAAACGGTTAGAAAACGAAATCAATCGGCAGGCGAACCTTCTTCGCGATCAAATGGAACGAATGCGTGAAGTAGACTCGAATCGTTAAGTCGTCAGCTGATCGGCGAATATTCCGTTGGAAGATCACTTATAACGAATTTTATGCAACGGTTCTTCGTGAGAGAGCTCCGGAAACGATTGAACCCTTTGACCGACTATAGATCGTAAGAAAAATCACAAACGCATCGCATGCTCCGTCCTCCTCTCAACCGTTTCCCCCTCTCAAGCTACGAATCATCATCATCATCATTCGATAGGCAAAGTAGCAGTGGAGGCAGAAAGGCGGAAGCAAAGAGAGGAGACACCGTGAGAATCTTCGCTGGTGGCAGTACGCATTGGTTTCATTATAAATCTTTGGACGATCTTGGATCAGGAGGGGCGAGAGGGAGGGGGGAATGTTTGAATAGGAAGAGTTCAGGTAATATGCCCCATTTGAATATACCTGGTTGAGCCTGGTTTCGCCGCGTCTGGTCCGTGTTCCGGGGCCGGTCGTTGCATAATTTAAAATTCAAGGGTGCACGGAAGGCAAGGGAGAGAAAGAGAAGGAGCTAGGAAGAAAGGTGGAGAAGATAGGAAGGGTGCAGGGCGTAGGGGCGGAGGGTTAGTCCACAACCCTTCTCCGTGCCGATCTGGAACAATAAACACCGTGGAAAGGGTGACCCCGTGATATCGGACGGATATATCCTTCCTCAGGTATGCGCGATTTTGCATAGATCTCCATACGTTATATCCCTTTTTTACTACCCTCTTTCTCTCTCCAGGCATCATCGGTGTGTGTTTAAAGGTCCAGGTATGTATCCGCACGGTGTCATCCCTATGGGAAAGTGTATGCAAACTATTGTGACCCCCACGTCCGTCCTCTGTTCCACGAGTTCGGAGGGGGTAGGAAGATCACACCCCTGAGATAGATGGTCCTCGAACCTCCAGCTCCTTCGAACCCTCAGGATACCGTGAAACCCCATTGCTGTCCTGTTTCCTCTTTCGCTTTCTTCCTCTCCGAACTTCTCACCTTTTCCCGCTTCCCCACCCTCTTGTTAGGAATTAAACCCTATCTTCTTCTCCCTCCCTCTCTCCCTCTATTTTCCCAGGGAGAGAGAGAGAATCGTGCATACGTAAAGACGGCTCGGATAGACGAGCCTCGTCGTAGACTGTTATTCTCGCGACGATGTTGGGTTTTCACTTCGGGGACCAATCGGGACCAAGAGCTAATGCAAAAGATAGAGAAGTGAGACGGTGAAAGTCGAAGAGAAAGAACCCGGGGAGCATCCCTCCATTGTTAGGCAAAGGAGTAACCGACGAGCGACACTACGCGGTGCGATTTCCTCAACCGTTTTTTTTCCTATTCGATGTTTTCTTCCTCGTTTGACGGATCTTCTTCGACGTGCCCTCGATAGCCTCAACGGATACGTTGGAGTCCTCTTTGATATCCGATTTTACGCACACGTGATTTCACGAATGTTTTCGTTGGGGTCTCGATGGGCGAAAAATGTTCGTTGGAAGTTTTGAAGCTTGTCGCTTTTTAAATGCATGGGTTTAATCTACGAAAACGACCGCGTCTAAAGAATACAAAAACTTTCAACATTAAATCAATATCTTATAGCCCGAATAGATAGACTGGTATTTGTTGATACACTGGCATTAGAATATGAATTGTATTCCATTATTCTAATACCAATACTAGTAGTTGATTTTTTATTACAGCATTTACTGATTTGTTACACAATGAGTTATAGATATAATGATATAATGATTCTTAAAAATGACTCGATCTTGCCTCGGTAATCATATAATAAAATTCAATCGCTTAATCAATAGAAAATAATGATATAAGTAGCTTACTAATGAAGTAATTATAAAAAAGATTCACAAATACGATTATCTTACACAATCATAGAAATAATAAGTAAATAATAAATAAGAATGATAAAGATACCGCGGAAGAGGAATTCGGTGGTGATTTTGGCAGTTCATCGCAGGATACGTAGAGTTGGCACGAGCACAGCAGGTGTAGTCCGCAAGGCCGACGTCCTTTGCACCTGATGAAATTAAAATAAACGCAGTCATCTCATTTTCATCCTCATTAGTATACGAGGAACAAGTGGGCTAACGGCTTCCTACGAGGAGAGGTGAAAGAGAGGCGAAAGAGAGGAGAGATACGCGCGGGGCCTGGAGACCTTCTCCTTTTCTCTCGCTGGGTTTCATTCACAGGCTAAGGGAATCCCGCATAACATTAAAACCTTTAAGGCCGTCTACACCTCGCTTACTCTATTCTCCCCAACCCCCTCCATCTGCAAACGATGCAGATCCTTTACTCGGTACATTCTTATACAGGGTGTTTAATATTGTTAATTATCTTGGATCCCTTACCAGGTCCATTTTCTAAATAATCTAATTGGGCCATCAGTACGTACGAGTGTTTGAATATGTTTAGTGTTAATGGAAAACCTCATGGAATGAATTCGATTGATTTCTGCTGGTGATAAAGTCAGGTATACTTATGAAATATTATATTAGTGTCAAGAAGTTATTAGTAGATTGTTCTTCATTCATAGGAAGAATTTATTCGGTGTAATCGTTACCGGCTTCTTCTGATGATAAAGCCACGTTTTATTTTTGATAATTATTTGTCATAATCGAAAATAATAACATGGTCTTATTTTGGGGTGGTCTTATTATTGGACAATATCGGTACCATTTTGCGCATCTTTAAATTTTGCCAACAACATGTGTTTATTAACAGCCACGTATTAAAAATGTACTATCACGGGTTATTAATTACATGCATTACGTAATCTCTGTTTGCAGAAAGAATTTTCTATATTTGAGACAGTTCTTATGGTGTTTAATGTGGTTATAATTAATGGTTCACTCCGAGTACGTGCTGATAGATGATGACGATAAAATTTGCAATACAAAATTCGTACCCCTCTTTTGCAAACACCGTGTATATAGGTAGGGAAGAGACACGCGTCTGCAGAAGTGCACAAGGAGCTTTTGTTTAAATGCCAGCAAAAAACATTGCGTGTTCAAAATTCCCCTTTCACCTCTCTCCTTCTCTCTTTCTCCGATTTCAGTTCTCCTTCGGCTTCTGCAACTTCCTCCCCGTTCTTCTTCTTCTTCTGCGGAAGGACTCGTTATGTCGAAGCTCCGACGGTCGCGTGCCAACTAACCACCTATGAAATAGCCCGTGCCGAGCAAACCTATGCTAATGTATGCCGCGTATGCACCGCTCCTCTTTCTTCCTCTCTTTCCGCCTTTATTTTATATTCTCTCCTATCTTTCCCTATCCTCTCCTCTCGCTCATCCTCTTCTCTATGCACGTGCAACGCATTCCTCCGCAAAATAACACCGCTTCCTCGATCTTTTTCACTTTTACATGAAGTTATCCGTCACGATTGCCCCCGATCTCTCGGCACCCTTGGAACCTTTCTGGGTCACCTTGCGATGGGGGTTCGATTTTTCCAATTTTATTTCTGTTGTCTTTAATGATTGCCAATTTTTATTTATTTCTTCTGTATTGTTATATGATGTTATTTTTGGAAATTCAAGCAAATTCAAGGAAATTTGAGGAAATTCAAGTAAATTCAAGAAAATTCCAGGGAATTCAAGGAAATTTGAGGAAATTTAAGAAAATTCCAGGGAATTCAAGGAAATTGAAGAAAGTTAAAAAAGCGAGTGATAACGCCATGATCCTGGAATTAATCATCATCGGTGATATCCCACGTAACAAAGTCGAATAAGGAAAAAGTACGCGAGATGTAACAACGGTAAGAATAATATATCGCTTTGGGTCGAATGTTAGGTGAATAAATATGTATTTAAAGAAATATAAATCGCAATGGGAGAGAGACCGGTTAATTTATTAAGCGTATATAATGACAGAGGTTGATACATAGGTGGTTAGAGACGGGATAGGCAGCACACGGGTTTCACTTATGGATTACAAGCTCAGTAAGACGTCAAGTTGCATTCTTCTATGAAGTCGCGGCGTCTCGTTTTGTCATGGTTAATGAAGTTACCAGTTCCTCGCCGGTAACAGTGTGTAACGGGCTCTCATATTCACCGGTCAATTCGCATTAGCATTATACATTCACCGATCTGGTAGCCCACCGCGATTATATACTCGCCTTCGCGAGCATTAATCCTTCACCTTATACGAGCTAACCATTAATCACCGGCTTTATCATTTTCGTATCGTTTTAATAGAATACATACCGCGTGGACAAGTGTACCTTCTATTTACTTCTGCTATTACCGGTCCAGTTCTTCCGCGGTCGCAACTTTGTATCGGTTTCTTCGACAATGCGTTGTACGAAGCTACTGCGATAACTATTTTGAAAGAGACATAAATCAATCGAAAAAAAATCAGAACAATGTGTATACTTATATAATTCCGATCGTCGCTTCTGGATCATGTTACATCTTTGAATTACAAAATCAAACTCTCCGAGTAAGTTTGAATAAAAGCAATAAGAAACTACAATTAGTTTGAAGTACTGAAATATGGAGAAATAATAATCCGCAGATTCATTGTCCGATAACCGGATGATAAATATTGAAGACCAATGCGACTTTCTAATAATCCGATCAGTTTACTTATAGAGCCCTTTAAATATTTCACGAAGACAAAGATGTTCAAAGTAGCATAAGAGAGAATTACATTACATTCCAGGATAATAAAGAGGAACATCTTCGAAAATATCCATCGGATTCATCCCGAAAAGGGCATCGCTACGCGGTGGGCCCAGTCAGTCCCTCGGTCCCTGGGTCCCTCGTAGTTTCGAAAGAGGGGCGGGGAGGGGGAAGAAATTGAGAAAGGGAGTGGAGTGTTTGATGCCCGAGGCTACAGACTACGATCACCGTGTCTGACCCACACACGTATATGATATACGCACGAGAATTCCACCTAGTCACCCACACGAGTACCTTACCTGGACGCACACGTGCGTAAAACCCCGTAAAAAGGCAAGAAAAAGCCCACGGTGCACCCACGCGACACGGCTTGCCAATTTCTATCTCCCTCATCCTCGCACCCCCCCTCACACCGTCTATCCTCTCTCTTTTTCTTTCGCGAAACATAACGGGCCTCGCACATCCATCCGGATGAACTTTTTCGCACGGTTATAAACTCTTTACGGTCGCGAATTTACTTCCCGCCGTAAAAAATGTCTGCTGCCTCGGTAGACTCGTCTGAGGTTCCTCGAATTACGAAGACGGTTATTATCGTGGTTATTCAAGGTTGTCTAATGAGTCTTAATTTGTCAATGAACTTTATTTATCCGCGGTACTTCCAGGTGCTATATATATAAGAAACCACATTTTTATCTCGCGTTGAGAAAGCTCTTCCAAGATTATAGGGAGCTCCACTAAGTGGGAGTTTGACTTTTATACATATTTTAATATTTAACACGTTGAATTCCAGCCCGAAATCAGTGTTATACGATACCTCGCGTTACGCATTCGTAACGTGAATACATATAACTTCGAAGAATAAAACTGTTTAAGCTCAACGATATATTTGTTACTTTACATCTATATCGTAACGTTAAAAATATGAAAAATTTTACGAATATTAGCGATATATTTAATTCGAATTTTGGTAATATTGGCATTGTCAGTCACCGATTACCTCCACGGTATTCAACGTGGTAATATATTTAACGTACAGTGTCACATAAATATATGTAGATAGATTGAAAGATATATCACGGTTTTTTTTATAATTTTTGTTCGAGCCAATATAAACGGGTACGTTGACTTAGAACCCGACAGCATTAAATTGTTCATTCATCAAGGATACAATAACGAAGCGTAGAGTCGAAATTTAAATTGAAACGGGAGCGTGGTTGATTTTAATAAGCGCCGTTGGCTGTGGCTGTGGCTGTGGCCACGACTGGTTTCGTGATATTATTTAAGGGCATTGGTTATTAAAAACCGAATCGATCAGATCGTTATTGATGTGTCTACCTGGTGTACTTACCTTCCCTTCGAGCGACCGTTCTTTCCCCATCGGTTGTTATGAATTTCAATGAAATCACTTTATTACATTTCGATATTAAAAGAATGTACAGATATATATTGTATAAACTCGTCCGTCGACAGTTTATATTACATCGACTTTAATCGATCATATTTCCCTAGGATTTCTTCACTCGGGATTAAACGTATACCTGTTTTTCCAACCGGCCTCCTGTTAGCAGCAAATCACGCATCGTGGATAACAGAAACCTTTATGGATGTCTAATGAAATTATTACAGGTGTAACTGGTCTTTTTTTTCTACCGCTGGAAATATTCCAAACACCATAACCATTCCATTCGATTGCCGGGTAATCGACGAAATCAATTCAAATGCACGACTTTAATAAACGGGATTTTCCGCGCAAACACGTTTCCCTTTACATCGATGTGCTCTGCGATCTGCGATATATGTAATTTAGTTTTACAACGGATATCAACGGGGATATAAAATCAATTCGCATTGTCGAACTACTTCTAATGGTTTCCGCGGTTGCCTCATATAATACAATCCTTTCTTCTTCAAAACAAAAAAAACATTCAAAAACGGCTATATCGAAGGGGTTTTCAAAATTAATTAATTCCTCTCAATTGAATTTTAAAATACGCAAAGTAGTACAAAATTAATGTCAAAAACTATATTCTTACATTCTGACCTAGAAACTCTGATTCCATAACAATTTTAAGGTTAAGTTGGGCCGCAAAAGGTTCCATTAAAAAACTTAGCAATAAAAGTAGCAATAAAAATTCTGCTGATAACGTAATCAGCTGGAAAACACGTTTCTCTTGTAGCAAAAAGAAATATTCTTTGGTCGAAGAGTTCAGGGTTGGTGTCTCCAGGAGTCAAGGAAGCTCAGGATCCTTTCTCTTTTCTCGTCTTACTCGTCATTGTCCGTTGGACATTATTGTATTTATTTGGTGGAAAAAAGGCGTATAAAAATAGTAATTATATAAAAAGCTCGATTACTATCCTAAGAAATGATCGAACATCTCATTGGCACGAATCAAGCATCAAAAAGAGCACCAGGATCACTGAAATGTGACGAAACAATGTGACGAAAAAATATAACGAGATGTTAACACTAGAACTGCCAAAGCAGTTCAAATCACTAGTTCGCGATTTTTATTAATATCATTTAAATACACAACGGCCTATTGTTTGAGATTTTATGTACCTTTCTTTTATGTACATGATACACATAATTAAATCGATTAATTGTGCCATAATTCAGCCATAATTTCTATACAAATCAATGTGTAAGTGAAGTTGAATATGTTCGGTAGTTTTAGTGTTAACTTACAAAGTGTGCCAAAATGAACTTGATAATAACAGCTGTATTTTTGAACAGTTTCGTAGCTCCTCGCATTAATTTCCACGCCCTACGAAGAAGACTATTTGTGCGTATAAATTAAGAATGCAGTGAAGCCAGTGTAAGAAAAGAAACAGTAAAAACCAAGGAAGGAAGTTATGAGAGAATGGATGAAGGAGAATATAGCGGATCCTTTCAGAAGCGGGTATGTTTATCGACGTAATATTTGCAGGCGTTCGGCGCGGCAAAAAAAAAGGCTCGAAAAGTGCGCGCGACGGTGAAATTTACTTAATGTCTTTGGTGCTAATTTTCCATAACTCTTTGGGCAAACCTCGCGCAATCGCAGGTACTCTAAATACGAGTGCAAACATCGGGATGAGGGTTCGCGTTATTGGCTACTTTAGAATGCGTACTAAAAGAACTTATTACTACTCGGAGGGTACTCGCACGTGGGATTCGCTTTTGCTACAATGTCATTCGTGTCGTTGATTCACTGAATTTCAATCTCGCCACTTTACATTGTCAGCGTAGCATCAACTTCGAGTAACTTTGATGGCTGACATTGTAACACATTTCGCTTTTCTGTTACTTAACCGCCATGTTACTCCGAGAATGCTACGTGATTCGTTACTTAGTTGCGGATTTAGTGAAATCAATGTGATTCTCGTTGAATGATTGAGAAGGCGGCATCGATTTCGATCAGTGGTTTCCAACAATTCCGATGAAGATCGAAATATTTTAAATTAATTAAAATAAATATTAAAGATTCTGATTCATCGAGTTACTAGAATACATTAATTATAATGGAATAAACTACAATAAATGAATCGTTGACAATTAATTAATTTAGGATGCGGTTATCGCGCTGGAGGACACGAAATAGGAACGCATGAAATAGGAATAAAACTTTGGCAACTGAATTGGATATACATAGTATAAGAGTATAAAACAGAGTGGGATCTTTTGTTTAGCAAAATACGTGGAGTTCGAGAAGGTTTTCTCGAAACTAGGAAGCTTCGAGGTAGTCGAGTGAAGCAGTTACGTGTTTACGTGAATGCCAGTGTAACCTTAAGAGGTTCTGCATGCGAATGTAGAATCGTCGCTTAGACGATCGTCTTGGAACCGCGTGTCTTACCTTAGTCTTACTGGGGACCGGTCGTCGTGACTCGGCCTCTAAAAATAGCTCCCTAGAATACCCAGAAAAATCCCTCTTTTTACGATAATTACCGTCACTTAGTGCCACGACACCTTTCATCGACTCTTTCAATCCGTCCGTGTCCCCCGACGCTCTTCTTCGATGATTCCGTCATGGAAAACCGATTTTACTAAAACACGTTCGTCGCAAAACTGATTTTATTGAAATACGCCTGTCGCAAAACCGATTTGATTGAAATATGTCTGTCGCAAAACCGAGTTTACTGAAATACATTCGTAGCAAAACCGATTTTACTGCCTCGCTCGAGGTTTACCTTCTTACTATCTTCAAGCTTTAACACCCTTGGAATTAACAATAAATTATTAACCCTTAATACTTCATATTATTTAATTACGCGATTATAACCAAAATAATTTGTTCATATCGTGGGAAGTATTAGATTTAATGAGCAATTATTTTGTTTCCTCGGTCGGTGCTCGATGCTGACGTATGTACTTAGTAAGATAAAATGTATAATTAATAATCTGTAATCAGGTCCGACAAATTGCGATTGCGTTTGACAAATCTCGTAGCGCGACTTCATTCTCCGAGATTAATAAAGAAGCTGGAATAGTTGACACTATTATTGGTGCTATAAATACAACCGTGACATACCTCGATCGCAATGGAATACTCGTTTCGAAATTGCGCATATTACTCGATTAAAATGAGTACTTAACGCCATACTTCATCCGAATCTTAAGTGCTTCGTAGATTTTTCCTAATGGGATATGTAACAGCTTCCACTCTTATCTAATCAAGCGTAACTCGTAAACAGGTAAATGTTATTGAAAAAATGGAGGATAATTATCGAAAGATAAGTAACATGAAAAATGCAAAACTGGCTCCGGGAGATTGTGATTTATCGCAGGATTACCTTTCTCTGGAAAACCGTGGGAGCCCGTTACGCCATGGTCAGTGTATCAAGGATACGATCCTTTTACGCGTCGCGCGATTCAACCTCCTATCAAAGGATACGCTTACGCGAATATCACGAGAATAATCGATTCGTATCGTGGAAAATTTAATTAATACTCACGATCGCGGCGTACGTTTGTTTACACGGTGCTCTAACAGCTATTATTATTACCCTTTAATAAACAAAGTATTTATCAGGTATTTGATTTAATAGAAGAAACTGATAATTATAGTGTACCAGTATATTCCACCGTCAAACATGACTAACGGCAAAGGTTTGAAAAAACCTTACTTCTATTTATTTATATAAAATCGCAGCTTTTGGAATTTCCTTATAAACTACGTGTTTCACGGATAATATCATTTTGAAACGAACATACGGATTTTGTATTTTATTGTTATTTCTTTCCGTCGGAACATAAAGATCGATCAAGCAAAATTTCATCCGGATTGGTAAAAAATAATAGGCGTTACAGGGAAATCACAAATAAGCATGCAAATTTTGAATTTTATGTTAGTAACGTTTATTGATGTCGTACAATATGATATATCCTTCTTTCGACTATTTTAACCATTTATTAATGTTTTCTTGCAATTATCAAGTCATAAACTGTTCATAAACTATTTACTGTGAATGATTGTACGTGTTGGGAAAAGGTCTTCAATATATTTGTGATCGTCTATTGATCATCGATAAGTTTATCAGTAAGGTTGATTCCTAGCAGTAGATTTTCGAGATGATCATACGAATTCTCTTCCACTTGAAGGAGCAATTCGAGGCATTCGATGGGATGTCTTTAGCAGATATAGCGGAATGTCGGTCCTCAGAGGGTTTTTTTTCTTGATAGCAGTTGTCGGGGCCACGTACCAACGTGTGTGGGCACGTGTGCTCGGATCACAAAGGTCGAGCAATATAGCAGTATTCGGCCACCGCTTCTGTACCTCTCTTAGTCCCCCTTCGGGCCCCTTTCAGTCCCCTACCTTCCATCTCTAACCAGAGAACTCCCCACCCAACAATCTCTTCTCTCTTTAACCTTCCTCGTTTTACCTTCGAATCTCTCTCCTCTCGCTCCAGCATCTTCCAATCTTGGTGGTTCAAATAAGTCAACTCGCTTTTATTCTTGTCTCTCGGATATTCTTTATAGCGTCGGGTCCGGGGCCTGGGCCCGGGCCCACTCCCGGGGAGCCTCGATTCCGCCTCTGGACGTTCTCGTTCGTTCTCTCGTTCGGTCCCTATACGTTATAAAATCCAAGCAGTGCTGTACTTTTGTACGAGCAAACGTTCTACAAGAAGCAAGAGGGCTACAAGCCAGGCCCCCGTGTTCGGGGCCTTACTTATTGGACAGTTTACACGCCGTGCGCTTTCATGGCTCGCGGCGTAACCACGCTTTTATAAGAGACTCGTGGGACCCCGAAGGGATATCACGCCTACGGAAATAAATGTCGGTTTACATCGATGAATTATGGACGTCGTGTCACCGACTGACTCCTCGATGAGACACTTTCACGGTTGTGCTATTTAATCGACCAAAATCATCCTTAATTCTTAATTGGGCCAGTTTAACACTTTCGCTATATTCATCTTTCTAGTATGTCTCCCATCAATTTCGATTTTATGTTCAATATCACATGAAAATTGATAAGAATTTTGTAGGTATAAATATGTCACAGTGTAATTAAGCCGCTGACTGTTTTTGGCTACTGCAGTGATTTTCATCTACTCATAAGCAATCAAAATTTCGATAAACTGTTTATTTAGTGTTCTTGACAAAAATATTTGAGCCGTTTATTTTTTTTAACAAACAAATTTATTTGAAATGCAGAAGTATAGTTGTAGTCAGCGGGTTATTGAATAATTCTATGCAAAATTGGATGCAAGTCATTTGGGCCACCTCGGTAGTTCTAGTGTTAAATATATATGAATTTAATAAATGTTAAAAAAATGATTTTTGTCGTTGCAGCGTAGAAAAGGTTAAAGACGAAGAATTGCGAGTGATTTGTATCGGGCTACCGTTAGCCAGGAAAAGTGAATCGTGGGTTTAAGGAAGACGTTTCGAAGGTTGTATCGAGTAGGTAGTTTTGCGAGGGGCCCCCGGGTAGAAGGGGCATAAGTCTTCTGGAATAGTGGCTAATAATATGCGCGCGAAGTTTATGTCGCCGGTAGATTCATACGTCAGGGCTTTATTGTGTGGCCGTGGCTAAGGTAGACCCAGGGCTCCCTCTGAGACGGTGTTTTGCATAAAAATACCGAGGGTGATTGAGTACTTTACAAAATTTAACCGCTATAGATTACGCCCCGCGAGGTAGACGATACGTCGTCGCGAATGATTGCCGTTTCTTTCGATCAAACGCCGACCGTTGCGCGATACCTCTTCTTCGTTCCATTCCTTCTATTTCACCTTTCATAGATTATTTTGTAACCGATGTTTAATTAATATGTATTCACGACATTTTTACATAATCAACCTATGTCCTGCTCATTTTGTCCGAGAATAAAATTTGAAGATTTTTAAGATTTTAAATAAACATTCGTATGGCTGTTCTTAGGAAGCGTAAATCATTATCCAAGTCTTACGAGGAGACACGAATTTTGTGCATTCTATTGTTTTATTTAAGTATAAGAATGGTTCTAATAGGAGCTTTGTCTCACTTATCGAAGGATCTTTATCGGAATACTTCCAATTATGTCCTTCCAAAGATGTCCTCGATATCCTCTTTGGAAAGTAAAGGTGGGACATGTCCCGAGGTGAAAGAATGAGTGGTCAGAAAGAAAGGTGAGAAGGGGAGAAAAAAAGTATGAATAGCTGGAAGAAAAGATGAGCTAGTAGATTCCACCCTGCGGTGAGATCCGGCTGAATAGCAACATCAATTGAATATCCTCCTCGGAGAATAACGAATTTTCTTACCAGCTTCTTTCTGAAATATGAAATTTCATAATCGACAAGTCTTTGAAGGAAATTTAAACAAGTGTCCGATATTACAACGGTGCTACATTAAATCATAGGAATATTATAATCAGGATAAAAATGATGCTCGGAGAATAGAGGCTTCTTATTAAAATATCCTTGTTGAAAGGAATCGGGTGGTGCAGGTTCGAAATGAATGAAAGAAAGCAAGAAAGAAAGAAAGAAAGGAATCAAGGGTGGCGAGGGGACGAGGTGTAAGATCGGAGAGTACGGTGAGATGATTATCGGGGCATATAGGAAATTGAAAGGGTGTCTAAGGAGGTGTCTAGAGTGGGCCACTCCGAGGCACTCTGCGGGGGCGGTTTTTCTCCGCAGGGTGGCACTCTCTCGACTTATGGGGTCTTAAGGAGGCCATAAGGGTATTCGGACACCCACACGGAAAGATTGTGCTCGCCGATAGCCGTTGCCCACCTCGGATAATAGCTTCCAAGTCCAGAAGGCAAAGAGCCAACCTTAACCTTCGACTGTCTTAGCCTTCCACGGGGAGAAGAGAATATCCTTCGACCTTCTTCGTTTCTCCCAGTTTGTCAGGTGCACGCACACCTCCTCTTTGCGTTCTCCGATTGTTATCTGCCAAATCACTATCAATCACTCGGTGATCCAGACACCGGATGCTGGATGAACCAACCTACTCGAACCAATCTCCTCTAAGCCCTTCTCTCTATTCCTCTCTCCTTCTTTTCCCTGTCTCGCGATAAATAAATCGGACGATCGGGACTTAACGAGCCCGTCCTACTCTTTGCACTACTTCCCTCAGACCGAGAATCACCTCCATCTTTCTTTTCTCATATCTGTCTCTTTTAACGAATTGGAGACGCCGCGTATGCTAATTAATAATGTATGTACTCTTATAACGATTAAGTAATGAAGTAATATTATTGGTCATTAATAATGATATTACTGTCATCATTATCATCGGTTATTCATGCGGTACTATTAGCATAATTATCACTATCAAAATGTTTAGGATTCTAATATCTTCTGTATTGAGATACAGGGAACCGTGCATTAATTCTGGGCGTGATATTAATATGTAATAAAAAATACCGTGACTAGATATTGGAACGTTGTTATTATCAAGATACGGGAACTTTGTACATTACCGATATCAGCAGGAACAATTTGGATTCGAAAGCCTTGATGTGTCGGACTAAAAACAAGATTAGAAATAGAGTGGCAAAGCAAGGATACCTTAAGCGAGCACTTTGTGGATCTACGTGTCGCCGAGTTGAAAATGGGGGTTGCATATCCGTGGGCAAGTAGCAGTCGGACTGGAAGGTTAAACTCGCGACTTTATGTGCATTCCGGTGCACCTTGTCGCCAAGGTATCTTTATCGAAGGTGTCTTTTTTTATTTCCCTTTTGATCGTACCTTTTACCCTTTCTCCAATTTTCGATCTCTCGGATCCGATTTCAGAGCATGAACTGGGTTACCGATATTACCTCGCGGACATTTAAGGTAAACTACCTGGTTTTATTAGGTCGCGTGAACCAATCATTTTTAATCACTTCTAGTTTGTATTAGGTTTATTCTTGAATTATTACTTTGGGTTACTTTAACGTTAGAACTATTAAATGTATACTCAGTTATGCTTACACATTAATTTATATATAAATTAAGGCTGGAGGATTTAAGTTCATTAATGGATTCAATTATTTGCGTTATGTATATTAAATAAAAGTATATCAAATCTCAAATAATACATCGTGGTATATTTGTATAATTAAAATAAAAATTACAGACAAGTCATTTTGACTCGTTTGGTATTTCCAGGGTTAATATTTAAGTTTTGATTAAATGTCCTTCCTGTTTCACTTTTCGAATCAAAATTGTAGAAGGACCGGTCTCTTCAAAGGACTACTGCTATTTTCTCGCAGAAAACAGGTTCTTCCTAGTTTACATCGAAACATCGAAGGACTGCTTTTAATTCATAAAGTCGGCATAGGCTGTTAAAGTTTATCCGTGTACATTCGAGATACTCGATATTTAAGATTCTCCTATTAAAGTGACATTTTCGGCGGGATTGCTTAATAACTGTAAACCTTCGAAAAAAGAGAAATTAATTAGCCTCCGTATATTACGAGTAGTAATCAATAAACAGAAATGCCGAAACCACGATTCGCCGTAATTCACCGTCGAGCATAACGGTCCAACCTCGTATACTTATTTATTATTACAACATTAAAATAAACTATCGACTATCTTTCAATCAGAATTCCGTGCCCCATGAAACCACTTCGATTCCGCAGGTTTCTCGTTACCACATTAATAAACGATATTAATAATGTTCGATTACGAGCGGATAAAAAATTGACCCGTATACATGATTTCTTTCAATTGCAAGGAGTTATATAAATACGCGTCACGTTAGTATATCAAATAATTAAACAATTAATTACAGACTATACCTTTGACACTCACGTCAGTATGTCACGGGGACATCGCGCATCATGGACTTTCATTTTCTCACATTAATTGTAGATCAGAAGGATTAGGTAATGATGACCTTCCATCAATAATTGGCTGTATCCTCTGTCATAGAATCATCCGGAGAATCACCCTGAACACCTTGGCCACGTAGCCCAACATCCCAACAGGAACTAGGAGTAGAAATAAAAAACCACAGAGAAAGATTGGAGAGAGAAGTTCAGAAAGAAAGTGGAGTCCGGTGCGTGTCGTTTGGGAGGCAAGAGAAGCTTACGCAAGTCTCATAGCTATAAGTTAAGATTAAGCTTGGTTAGCGGAGTAGTGTCGGGTCCCGGGCCAGTCTACGGGACCGGCTAACGAATGAGGACATTTGACGGGATTAATTTATGTCCAGTTTGGTAACCGAACGCAACGATACGCCCGGCCATATCAGGAGAGAAGTCGTAGGTGAAACGACCTGGCTACGGGACGAGGAGAAAAGAGAGACGTTCGGAGACTGGATATGGCTACGGTATCATCGTACACTCTTCTCTTCTCTTCTCTTCTCTTCGGCCAGGGACATCGGTTTTAGGGAATAACGAGTTTCCACTCCCCTCCGCCCCGACGCCGGACTTAACTCTTTCTCATCTCGACACTCGATATCGCGGATGCTTTTCCTAAGGTTTGATTCTCATGTCTAGTTACAAAGTATTCACAACTACCGGTTCTTTGTAATAATGAGACCACCTAAAAATTGGAATTTTTCTTATTATTATGTTCTTATATTCTCATATTTCGATTAATATCATATTTTGCTTATTATGAAGAAGACCCGGTCATATTTTGGAAAATAGGTTATTTTAATTACAACTGCAGTTGTTCCGAAAATAAGACCTGGTGGAAGTAGGACCCGGTTGGAAAAAACCGGTAGTGTATTCTCTCGTCAAATATGGGGGACGGCTAAGGTTTGAAAAACAGTTCTGTATTTATATTTGATTATATTACAATCTTTACTTACAGAATTTCCTTATAAACTACGTTTCAAGTAAAAATTCCATTGTTTTGTGAAAGGTTTCTTCTTTCTTAAAAGATTTCCTCGATTAAGTAGCCTATGTTTTCCGTGGGAAAGCAGCTTAATTATATCAATAATTTTAGATAAATAATAATATTTTAATAGCTCATTAGTATCGCCAGTTTAAAATCAAAGACATATTTTTATACAAAACGTAGTCTACTTTTCAAGAATTAGTATTTTCTCATCGGATAGGGTGAATAAATATCAGAATAATTATTATAATTTCATTTCATTTAATCGGAACATAAATTGAATTTATATGAATTCTGTTACACTCTTTCTCGAAGTTTTACGCGTAGTTTCGTCTCTAGAGATCTCTTATAGCTCTCTAACCCGCAAACCTATCTGGAGGGTTAACGGTGAATGGACGAACGCGGTTGCCAAACCGGACACTCGTTTTTTTCGTAACTCGGAATTCTTCTCGCGCAGCTGCCAAGGAAGTCGGAAATCGAGCAATTTGCTTCTTCCAGCTACCCTTGATTTTAACGCCTCGACTATTTATACTTCTGAAAACCATTCAACTTTTCGCGCCTCGAAGTATTCACTGACTATCTGAACATATAACAAACATTTCTGATATCAATTATATTGTATATAATATATTATTATTAGTAGTAATAATATATTAGTATATCATAGATCAGTATCATGCGTTAGACCCTACATCAATTTTTAAACCACTATATTCCGGCTATAATTATGACTTAAAAAAGTGTCTGCCGTCCCTAAATACCATAAGTAGCCCTGCTAATTAGTAAATAGTATAGAATACTTGCGACATTTATTCTGAATACTTCAATATCATATTTATATTGATAAAAGAATTTCTCATAAATTCCTATAATTGTCATTTTCCTATAAAATATATTTTTTAACTGGAATGCAACAAAGAAGAATATTAAAATTTGGACAGGTCAGTATTCGATAGTAAAGCACCTTTAATGGACTGTTTTCAATTTGTTACCCGAAGGCATCGCGTTGCAGCGAGGGGTCAAGAGATCACTCGTGAGTTTTGATTAATCGTCGGTTCTGTGATTAAGAATGAAAAAACGATTAGGAGACCAGCGGTTCATGGCGTCTCCCGAGTTAAATCGTTGTTTGCGTTAGATATTATTATCGGGGAAGATGAAACCATGGTTGGAACCGGCGTGAAGTTCCTTCTGGTACTCATTAAGGTTCACCGTGAAATTCAACGTGGTCCGTGGATCATCGATCATGGCCCTGATGGGCCTTGAAACAATACGCGACAAGGATCACCTCGTTCGAGGTGCCTCGGGCCAACGGGAATACGAGCTCGTCAAATCGCAATTAGACGGACGATTTAAAAGAGATTTTTCATGTTCACGATAGACTTGAATCTTTCTACCAACGAACCTCCAACATTAAACGATTACTCCGTTGCGTGTAAACGCTTGTAATCTTTCGTTTATCTCCCGGTGGACGATGATCTCTGCGCCGGTGTAGATTGATTAAAGATTGACAGTTGGAGCCGGTGTATCTTGTGGAGTCAGTGTATCCGAACAGAATCGGGTAATCTACCTTTTTATGTATTTAATTATGCTTATCTTGTAATTAGCACTTCATATATAAAAATTGTTGTTTCTATAGAAATGTTTTTATCAGGTAATTTCTAATATGACTTTCACACTGTTTGCTCAACAATTTGTGTAGCAGTAACGATTTTTATATAGAAAGTGCTAATTGCGAGATAAACATAACTAGATTCGTAAAAAGATTTAATGCATTATTATTTCATATAGTAAATAATTAATTCCGTATAATTAAGCCGTTACATACAATTGGAATTATCGTTATTATAAATATGAATATATAGAATTGATAGATATGTACAAAATAAAGTATCTATGTTGTGGAAAGAATAATTATTAACATAACTATAAATAATGAATAGTGATACAAGAAAAAATTGTAAGAGTTCTTATAAAGTATTTCGAAGAGTAAAATATTTTTTACGAAAATTCAGTGGCTCGTAAAGGCTGCATAAAATCGTAAACCTTGATGTCAATCGAAGAATGTTCGATCTGCCGTGATTTAAGCGAATACTAAACGCAAAGGAAACGAGACCCGCGCCGTGAAATATTCATATATGCGGTAACAGTAGCAGACTAGCAATTAAGTCGAAAATCTCCGACTGATTTCACCGGGTTGATTTTACGGGGGTCAAAGTGTTAATCCACTTCCCCCGAAATCAAGATGGAAATACAGCCGAGAGAAGCTGAGGAGACAGGGTCATTAATAAGTGTAATCGACCGACTATCGAAACTAGCTCGTAAATAACCCGTCGGAAAGTGGTGCTAATTAATGGTGAATCTCGTCAAAATTCGGTATCTCAAAATCGGTAATCGAACCTGATCATTCACTTATTTTTATACATTCATATATTTAATATAACGAAGGTAAAACGAGAAAGCGTATATCGGACGCTTATAAACATTTTGGAGAAACCAAGTTGTATTAATAACTAAGCCGTTTATTTTGAAAAATGGACTTAAGCCGTTGAAATCAAACAAATTATATTCTTTGGATCATTTAAGAATACTAACGAGATTGACCCAAAGACCGAATCATTTTGAACTTATTTAAACTGAAAGGAGGAAGAAGGGGGTGGGTGAGGGTGGACGAGGTTGTAAGGGGTAAATTGTGGTTATACCTCCAAGCACCCTTCTTGGTGAAATAGCTTAATTCCACAATAACCACAATATGCTCTCTCTGTGTGTTTGGCGGTAACGGAGCAGTATTGTTTTATAGCCAAGGCGATAACTTTTCGGGGGGGGGGGGTTGTGGATACGCGCATAGGGGGCGGCTTGGGTTCTAGGACGGGGATGGAACACGTTGTTGGTTTCAAATGAAACGGTACGACAGCTCAGGGTGTAGTTAATGCTTCTACTTTTGCGGGGGTCCTCTACAAGGAAACACTAAATTCTCTCGCCAATGAATGTTTCATGCTTAGAACGTTTAGAGGATCATCCCGCAAGAATCAACTTTTCTTGTCATTTTACATTTTCGTCATTCCACGATGACGATCATATTCTGTGGTCTAATGTTGCTGTTGGGACTGTTTTTAATTTAATTTGAACTGTTTGGAAGAATTTCGTGTTCGTGATATATTAATAAAGTACATTTAATTCCGCGTAAAGTATCCCTAAAACACGACTTGATCAAACTTCACCAAATTAAAAGAAATTTTAAACTGGAAAATTCTTAATGAAAGAAGGACTTCATAATAAATATTTAACCACAGAATGATATTTATTTTTCTGAAGGACGAAGTTTACGGTGATTTTAAAGTAGTGAAAATCCTACGAGATTATCACTAGGATTCGAGGATGTCGAGACGCAGAAGAGTTCGCGATCGCGGGAATAAGAGAGTGAAATATCGAGTTCGGTAGCTCTAGCAGTTTGATCCCCCTAGGAACTCCCTAGGATCGTAGAGACATTCGGTAATCTCCCCGAGGTTCGGCTCGACGACTCGGGGTGTCTCGCGATTTATGCAAAATGCCACGTACCTCCCTCGGGAATTTCCAGTAACCCTCTATCTAGGCCCCTTTTCTTTTTACACCCCCTTTCCTTTTTCTCCTTCACCCCGCACTTTTCTCGATAGGAGAGGAACCATTCGATCAGCCAGAAAAGGTCTTCGGGTTTATTCTACCTTGTATTATAACAGAATCCCGATGCAGACTCTTCCATGCTGATACCTTCTTCAAAGATTTCTTTCTTATATTGGCTTTGTATCTTTGCGTAATTCGAAGAAATAAATGAAATTCTTCGAGGAATAAATATGTTGAGTTTTGTGGAAAGGGATAACGATGAAGGTTAAGTTAGATGGAAACGTAAATCGGTATCTTTATTATGATTTTTATTCGGATATTTTTAATAAAATATACGATTACGAGAGAGAATCTTATCCTCGTCGAAGGGTCGAGAAATAAATAGGCAGTTAGGAGGGGATGATCGAGGGACCGCGGATCATTTAATTTAATTACCTCGCGGGGGCTAATAGAAGAGATAAAGGTGGCTGCACTGGAGTTGGATATTATATACCTCGCCCGAGGACCATTTCACGGGACCCCTGAAAAATATATGTCTTCTCTTTGCCTTACAATTACAATGCGAGGGGAGAACTTCGGTCACATTCTCTTTACTTTCTTATGTGTTTTAAAATTGTCGTATTTCATTTCTCCCAGGTGAGGCATTTGCTAACATTAATAGAATTGATATCTATCTAATAAATAAATTGTCGACCAAGACCCGTCTTGAGCTTCTAAGCTAAGAAAAATTGAAAACCTAAAAATTAAAATTAAAAAGCCAGTTTGAAGAATCAGGTTCGATTTTGCTTATTTAGAAACTCGAATAATGGATCAAACGTAGTACATTCATAGCGAACAATTAACTAATACAACTATAATAGAAGAATTAATATCAGTCAATTATTATCACAATAATTGGAATCCTGAAAAATTATCCTTCAGTCCCTAGTAATAAATCTAAATAATAATAATGGTAATTGGCAATTTCCAAAATGATGGGTGTTTCGATAAATTACTGATAAATGTGTCCTTGATAAATCACTAGATAATTAGTTTCACATTTATCAGATATTCTGCGGCAATTTATTATTGTATTACATTTGACGAAGAGCGTAACGTCCACTTTCAATTTCCTTATCCTGCCACGATCGAAATATTAAGCCACCGAGGAACGTCCTCGAAATATTTCCCGTGAAAAATTGGGAAAGTCGGGGGATCGCGGGTCGGGGGCATTGTCTCGAAAACGGGGGACAATTTAATTTCATAAACCGCAACTGTTGCCTCGGTTCACTTTGAAAAGGGACGCACGGCTAACAGTTATGATGCCGACCTCCTGTTCTTAATCGACTAGAATCTTTCTCTTCCCCTATTCGAAATTGAACTCTCCGAACGACCACTCCTCTGCAACATAACCACCTTCCATTTCGAGTCGAAAAAATTCTCTTTTACATTTAATATCACTTATTTCAGCAATATTATGCTTACACGGAATATTTAGTAATTCGAAGTTGTTCAAACAGATTTGAATCAAGAGAAATTATTATATGTTATATGTGAAGATTATCTTCATTAATTGACATAAATTATTCTTCTCAGGTATAATTTGGAAGTATAACAATTGGAGTGTTAACGATACAATTTTTTTTGAATATATTCTCTGTAACTTAAGAGCGCAAAGTTCTCTTCCGTTTCATTGACTGTTTGACGTACGAATAGAGGAGGAGGTGGTCCCGGTAATCTCGGGCCGAAAGTGGAATTATAAATCATGGATGGTGGGCCCAGCAGAAGACACGTGCTAGCCACGTTCTCTCGTCCTGTTGCGTTTCTCCTTCGGTAATTCCGATGGGCGGTCATATTAACGATATTCCGATGATACGCCGGGACAAAACCAAAAGGAGGGTAGGGTCTGAGGGGGCGAGAGGAGGGTCCGGGAAGAAAAACGGAATAAGGATAGAAGGGAGACCGAGAAGGGGGGTCCGGGCCGCGGATGTCTCTTCGGCATTGTATGCAGATGAAGAAGGCAGGGCGACAATGACTCGAGCCGTCTGTCCGTCGTCTTCGAGACCGAAAGAAACCTATCCCTCCTTTGGCTCGTGCTTCGCACCATCCTTTTTCCGTCCCTCCCTCCTTCGCCGTGTCTTCAGGACACGCTTATGTACTACGTATCCATACATTAACATGTCATCATCGTGTAGAGAGCACGAGCTGATCGGCTCGGGCCCTACGTCCCATAGCCCAAGTCCCACTACTCGGCCTCCCTTTTTCTCGTCTCCACTCTTCGGCCAAGTCGCGCGTCGTCATCCAACGCGTTTTACGCCCCCTGCGAGGATACTTCCTCCGCAGAAAACATCCAGTCAGGGTTTCCTTAGAATCCACGTGGGCGTTGCACTTCGATGCGAACAATAATATTTTACGAAGAACAGAATCTTATACCGTAAAATCATACGAATTATTGATAACATCGAATAATCGGTGAGGAAACGAAGTGTCGAAGTTTAACTTTGGATTCCAGAAAATCAATTCATAAAGGTCATTTCCGGGTCCGAATGTCCCCGTAGACGGCACCACATCGAGTTATCGGAGAAATAAAAAATTCAAGGTACATCCATAGGTGAATAGAGGCTTTGAAAGACATCGGTAATATGGGCCGGCGGGGGAGAGGGGACTGATAGGAACGAAACCTTGGAAAATCGAGTTGACGAGAGAAATTTCGGTATCGCGCGGGGATTTCGGGGTGTTTCGTGCCGGTCGATATGACTCCGGGGGTTGTTTGCTGGATACACGTACACGTACAGGTAGCCTGGAAGAGGAACGATAGAGAAACGGAAGAGAGGAATCGAATACAGGGTGTTCGTGAATAAATACACTACGATGTTAGATTTTTTAAGTCGAACAACAAACGTTACATAAATTCGCGAGGGAAGAAATAGATGCAAATCTTCGGCAATTAAGTGAAATACCAAAGTGTTAAGAAACCGATACAGTCAGTCAAGAATATTTCAAAATAATAGACGAACTTAATAGACTTTTCTCTGTCGCAAATTGTATTTTATAATTTTTTATAAACACAACAAATATATTATACAAATATACCATATACTTCAACAATTAATTCTGTCACTTTCTAAGCAAATCGGTGTCTGACAAGCAGTCATAACAAAACAATTTTGAATATGGACTAAACTAAAAAATAATATATTTCTAAAATAATTGTTGCAAACATGCATCTCAAATACAATCGGACTTTGTATTCGATGTTGAAGAAAATCAGTGTAATTCAGCAACTATGGTGATTATGATAAAAGAAGATCTGTTGGTTTCAATATATGTTTAACGCATATTTTGATATCAACCACGATTGTTTTATGAATGTTTTCTCCACAGCATTTTCTCGGGAATTTGGAAAATACATTTCGCCAACACCCTGTATAGCGATGTTGGTAGTGGATTGGTAAACCGGTCACGTAGTGCTCGGCGATGAATGGAGCCGGCGAGTCGAGTCGAGTCGAGTCGAGCCCAGAGTCGGGGAATTGGCTACCGGGCACACACCACCCTACTGCGTCAGCTTTAGCCACCCCAAAAACCCAACGTAAAATTACAAAGACCTCCCCGAAACCAAGCTATCTCGTCCGCGAATACTCACGCAGGGTTGCCTCGTCGAACACCGGAACGAGGCACACTCGACTTTCTCTTAGAGAATGTTTTCTCAGGGTGAATTCAACATCCTGGCCAAACCCACGTTGCTCCATGAACTTCATACTTTTTCTTACAAAGGCAGATCAGCTTTGACAGTTATTTATAATAATTAATTATAACAGAAAACTATTTGAAAATGTGGCGAATATTGCATTGAATAAGAGAAGGGCGTTTATCTTGATTTTCGGTGTTTAAGAGAATCAGTGTAATTCAGTAATTATGATAATCGTGATAAGAGAAGATCTACGGATTTGATGTATATTTCTTTGCTAAATTAAGAAACTGTTTTTTCGGAGAAAGTTGTATTTCAATGAAGATTGATCAAATAGGTAAACCAAGGATCTGTCGACTTGCGATGACAACCGATGACGTAACACGTAATCAGGAGTCTATTTGCAGAAGTCTCGAGGGCTGGTCGTTTGGTAGCGATGGCGTGGAAATGATCCTGGTTGGATACGATGTCGGACACGTCGAAGGCTCGGCGTGGCCCTAAACTCGATCTTTGTACCCTCGAATGCAATCTAAAGCGTGGCTCTGATCTGCCATAAAGTCATTTCATAACCCATCCCGAGGGTTAAGTACTCCCGAGTCAACCCACCGGGTCCCAAATCCCAAGTTAACCCATTTTCCAAATCTTCCAACTTTCGCGACGCTACTCTATCTCTGCCCTTCTCCTCTTTCTCTCATCCCTCTCGCGACTTGCTTTATCTTGGCGCGATTAAAGTACTCGCTGATCCTTCCGTGGAGCTTGCAGAATATTATCTGATATCGTACTTTACATCGAGATTATTTGCCTACAGAGAATTATCTCAGGGTTTCTCCCTAATGACGGTTTCGAATGAATGTCGTAATTAATAAGGCTCTATCACTGGTGATAAGTGTAATTTATATTAATTTTACCGCGATATTATTTTATGTAGGTGCTACCTTGAAAAATATTCTTAAACTTGAAATATCACTGGTTCTACTACTTCTACCGGAAATTAGTTTCAAAGTGAGTCACTTTAATTCGGAATCGCGTAATAAAAATGAGTATTTGAACACAGTTTGATTACGTCGGAGAAGTCTGGTAATTAGGAGCCGGCGATAAAACAAAATAAGGGGAAGAGCGGTGAGAGAATAAAAACATTGGGTGACAGTTGTGCTGGGATTAAAAAATAAAAGCTCGTTATAAATCAAAGCGGCTTGTCAACGAGCGTGGGGTTTAAACTTCGAGGAATGGAAGATGGAGGAAGAAGGACGAAGAAGAAAGATGGAAGGTCGGCGAGGCGAAAACCCTTTCGTTAATTGCACATCGCAGATGCCGGCAGTTGCAGCCGCTCTTTACGACCGGCACACTTTCCCCCGCAGTTCCATGAAACGAGCTTGGAAACCAGACCGAAAAAAAACAAAGACAAAACTGCGGAAAACATCCAGCTCAAGCTTTTTTGTCCCGGAAGTAAAGTTTCGTAAAAGCGGACGAGCTACGAAAGTGGCTTTAAAGCGATTACGAGCGGCCCTCGTAATCGTAACGCGATACTTTTACTGGAGAATCATGGGAACCCCGGAATTAGAACGTGTTCGACAAATTTCTGCTGATACTTCCTCAACTTCCGGTGAAACGACTTCCCAGGACTCTAATTAAACGACGAATTTTCTTTATCTACGAAAACAAGACGCTTTTCCTCGATTTTACGTCTTCGTGATACGAATTTCATGTCTTTCGGAGTCTCGCGATCCGTTCTCGTCTTATTTTTATGAGAACCTGATGAATAATATTTTTCTAGGAAAATATCCAACCTTACGTAATATTCTATACTCATTTTATCGTTATATAAATTTATTGGTGACTGCTATTAAACTTGAAAACATTATTTATATTAAAGACAATGTCTCAGCATTTTCAATGCTCTTGGAAATGTCCTATATTTAGTTCATTAAATACTGTAGCACAATTATTAGTAATATTAATATCATTATTAATTAGTTCGAATTAAAGTCCTACTTATGAAAAAGAGGTGGTGTACTGGAATAAGAACACCGTGAAAGTTACATAAAATAATGTATTTATTATAATACCCCACTTCGCTACAGCGATAAACATTGATTTAACACAATTTATACTGTAATTCTATATAATTATGTATTTCCACACTGACACGATGCCTGGCTGCGACAGGATTCGGGAACGATGCAGGAGGACGATGCGAGAGAAATCTGTAAGCTGCAACATCACAAGTTTCACCCCATTAATTAAAATCCCGCATTAAATGCATTCGTCATACCAGCAAAAATTGCAATTAGTAACAATAACGTAATAGGAATCTGGAAAGAAGGCACACGATCTTCGACGAGGTGTGCCATATATTATATGTCCAATCTATAACAGAATTCCCATAGAGTCCCCGAAATTCCTATAAAGCTACCTCGTTTTTTGTGAATATCATATAAATATTCCATACTTATGATAAGTTTGTGGATAATCTTACTTTTGGATCACATATAATATAATATATAAAATATAATCAATGGGAGATAAAAATTCCAAGATCACAAAACTCGAGGTTTCCACGTCACGATTGCCTTCTTTCCTGAGTCCAAGAGCACACATGTGTATACAAAATTCTGTTCTTCCATTTTTATAATAAATTCACTTTCAGGTTTCGAATAAATCAATATTCGCAGTGACTTTGACGTCAAAGGCGAGAAGGATAACGGATGATTAAGGATTATCGGTGTGCAAGGTCAAGTCGGGGTACAGGAACAGGTACAGGTATGGGTCGGTGTCTTCAGGTTGGTCTTCGGGGGGTCCTGGGATATCTTGGAGGCGAGATCTCCGGTGGAAGTAGTAGGAAAGGAGAGATCCGGAGGAGGCCAGGGAAACGTTATTAATTGGCTACACGATAAAACAGTGTTAGTCCCCATTCTCGATGTCCTTCCTTCGACCCCCCCTGGCTTCTTCTTTAAGATATGGGGCCACGCGACTTCGTGCCGCAAGTCCGCCTCTCCACTACTTTGCTATCCTCTTACTCCTTCTTTCTCTGCCCCCTCTGTCTTTCTCTCACCCTCTCTCCCTTTCTCTCAAAGGGCACACGTGAATTCACAGTGAAAAAAAGGAAGATGAATTCTCCCCTGTCCACTCGAAGAACGCAATTCTCAAGGCATTTTTAAGGACTAATTTCGCGATTGATTAACGCAGTCGCCATTTGGAGGATCACCATCAGCCTGATAAGTGTTACCTCGATTTTTGTTCATTTATTATGTTCTTTCAATATCGTTATCAAAGTTTGAGAATACGTGGATATATTATGATATTACTTGATAGGTATCTTCATTTAAGCTACTATTTTAACACAGAGGATAATTGACGTCAGCATTAATTCCGATAATGTTTAATGAATCTGTCTCATTGAATAATATTTAATATTTAATTAATCCCATAACGCGCGGCGTGGTATGCAAATTGGTGGATGAATATGTAGAAATGTAATTAATAATACTCGATTATCATGCAACCTGCATAAAGTTAGCTTAACTTAAAATTTTTAATTAACTAACGCGACGTCTCTTTTACTGCTGGGATTATTAATATGATACCTGGATATTCGCAATAACTTGAACTTTCTATTGTAATATTTAATATGACCCTGGCAATACTAAAAACCGATTTCTAAATTTCATTTTATTATATATAACAATTTACGATTTTAATTATTAATATTATTTTGGTGACACTTAAGTTTAAATTCTAAATGATGAATTCATTTTAATTAGAACATTTATATCCATTTATATTGAATATTATCAGGTGCTCGATATTTAATCCTGCAATTAGATTTCAGGCGGTTATCGCCCCACTCAAATCGACCTAAATTTAGATTTCTTTGAACTGTGTTTATCAGCGACTTTGCTTCTGGTAGATTTTATGCTGCTCGCCTGTTGCCTTCTACGAGTATCGTCGATCGAGTGTTGTTGTCGCTCGACCGTCCTTCGAGTTTATTGTAGTCTGACACCGGTCGTTAGAAGGCAGAGCGTAGTCAGTGACAAGACGTCTGACATTAAATCTCCGTAAGTTTAACTACGTAATAATCATTTATAAGCAAATAATACTAGCGTTTAGTTATATAATAATTTCCATAGAAACTGGTTGCCGTTAAATCTTCGTAAGATTCACCGGGCAATAATTATTTATAAGAAAATAATACTAGCGTTTAGTAACATAATAGTTTTGATAGAAACTTAAGGTGTACGTGTTAATGATAACAAGATTATATCGCACTCAAAAATATAATAGTCTATAATACTGTCAATTAAGTATAGTGATTAATTTCTACTTGCAATCATTGCAAATCGATCTTCACGGTAAATTACCCGGTATATAAACGATCCAGGTTTAAAGTCTCGATTCTTAAACACCGTATGTGCCAATCCGAGAATCACCGGCAATTCATTAAGGTAATTGTCGTGAAAGGAGCATGCGAGTTCCACGATTCACATGCGGGCATACCAGTTCTATTAATTGTTAATTATTAACTAGAGCGAATCAGTAAGTCGATTCAACCGAGATCTTAGATACAATACTGAATCGTTGCGAAGCCTATTTCCATTGTGGATTGCGAATGTTGTCCCAGGGAATGCAAATATCGTTATTTATCCTAGACTTTCACTTTCTGGTTTCCTGGTCTTCACGCTGCGTCCGAATCTTCTACTTTTATATATTATATTATATATACATTTAAATTATTAATATATGATATTATAATATAATGTCATTTATGCGCAAAATATATAATATAGTGTCTATAAAATAGAGTGGACAATATTCTATATTTTTGTGTATAGCGTATATTATATTATCATATTATTAATTAATAGAGTATATTTTATGTTTTTGAAAATAACAGCTGATACTTTCGTTTCTCTTTTCTTTGTTATCATCGCATTAATATATTCTATTTAATATTTTGCATAATGGATGCATTCAAGTATTTTGCACATCAAAAAAGTCTTGCTTTGCGCTCATATTTTTTTCAGATTTTCCTTCTTGTTCTTTCCTTGCATTTTAAAATATTACATTCGAGTGAAACATTTCGCGCCTCGTTCCTTCGTATTTCTTTTATGAAATTTCAAAATGCGATAAGAAAAAAGTATGGAAAGAGAAAGGACGCTAAGATAAAGAATACAGGAGCTTCGCGAAACCCGTTTGATTTGAATATAGTTGAAAGCAAAAAAGTGGAAAATCTAAGTACAGGAAGAAGTGAGAATCTTAGATAGGAATTGCTGTTCTTTTTTATTCATTTTCGTGTATATTTTCTGCAAGATTTTTCTACCTTAGTAAGCACTTTTCTTCGAGCTTTGTAACCTTTCTAGACTAGCTTTCGACTGCATTATATTTTTTTATATTTGACATAACACTGAATATAACAAAACATAACTATAAATTTTGATAAAACACAACTTAACAGACGCCATTAAAATAAATAAAGTTAAACCAGTAGAATTTTTGGAAAACACTAATAATATAATAATCAGTACTATTATATTTGTATTGCAATAAAATATTTTAATTAAGTATAATTTAGTAATATTTAATTTAATTTGAATGCCTTATTTTACATTTTTTTCCTGAATTCTAGAATTTCCATTTATTTGACTATAAGCTCAACGTTAATAAATTCTGAAATTATTAAAAACCTTGGTATCACAAATATATTTTGTTCGTGGTTTATGCATCTATGTAAAACTCCATATGAAAGGTAATCCCAAGTTTCTTATAGTATCAAACATTTTACAGCACGGTTTCAACCTAACACGGAACGTATTAACCGTCTTATAGGAGGTTTGCCCGAACAGTATTACATATACCGTTAAGAAAGACACATTCTCTTCTTCAAGTTTCATAATGGAAATATGGAAAGCTCGGGTGACACACGGAGCACTCAAGCCTCTCACTGTCGTCTATTTTCCACCCTCATCCCTTATTCGTGTACATCTCCTTTCCCTTCGGCGTCCTTCGCTTATCCACTTTTTGCTTCTTTTTTTGGTAAGAACGTATACCTTTCGGTTTCACTTGGTTCCCCTGGTTCCGCAGGTCGTTTGATGTTGGTACTATGAGGAGACAGAGACGGTCGGCGTTCCTTTGCTCGATCGTGTTACAAACACACGCATGGAGTGCCGTGTCGATGGGGGCACCATATATGTTTTTCGTAGGCCTATCTATCTGCCTCTTGGTTCGATTCTCTTCTTCTCTATCCACTCTTTCCTTTGCTCTCTCCGTCTCGATCATTCTTTTTTCTCGTTCGTTGTATCTCGATGCGTGCATGTTCGGCTCGTTGTTGCTGTTTGCCGTTGTTGTTGTTGTTGTTGCCGTTGCTGTTGTCCCTCCCATGGACAAGGGAGCCGAGTATGAGCGCTATAGGCCGTAAGGGCTAACAAGGCGATTACTCATGCCTCCCATAAGAAGAACTTACAAGCGGCCTCGAAGGTTTATTGCGGCAAATGGCGAAATTTGTACCTTGCTAACGATCGAACGTTCGTTTTTTTTTATACTCCTCCACCGATCCCCACCATTCCAACCCCTTCGCGTCTACGGATCTGTTCCTCCTTTCCACTGAATCAAAATACTCTCTTACTTTCTTGAGTGCCTTGCTTTTTATCTTCTCTTTATCATGATCATTCGAGGTACACAGACTTATTCTAGTACATGATGATAATAATTAACGAATTATAACCAGACCGTCGGAAGTCGTTTAAGTTACAGGTGACCCTCGTATAACGCGAAAACAGGTTCAAGGAAAATGCGCGTTACATCGAAACCGCGTTGTATAAGTACCGCGTTGTACGAGGGTCATCTGTACTTGGTATTGCTAGTTTTTGCGGGTGACGTAGTGCTGAGAGTAGTTTAAAGAACTTGGATTCTTTTACATTGGACAATATTTTTGGTAGTTTTGTGATGTTTCATAAGCGGCACGGCACAGTTTGTATTCGATTCGCATTACCTTACACAATGGTAATAATAGAATTATTGAATGGTGTACTAATAATAATATTATCTAAATGTAAACTGTGTGCTAATCGGATATTACTTACTGGTGGAGTTCCGGTTAAATTAAATTATGACGGAACTCAGAATTCAGGTTAAATTGTGATAAAATTCACGGTTCAGATTGAATTATAATAGAATTCGCAGTTCAGGTTCAACTATGATTGAACTCAGAATTCAGATTAAGTTCAATTGTGATAGACTTCGGAGTTCTGATTACATTAATATACTGAACTATGC
Source organism: Nysson spinosus (assembly GCA_910591585.2). NCBI lineage: Eukaryota > Metazoa > Arthropoda > Insecta > Hymenoptera > Crabronidae > Nysson > Nysson spinosus. The sequence goes on along the minus strand of OU342830.1, from coordinate 11,993,946 downwards.
ATTACTGCCATAGTCAACTGTGGAATAATGGAAATCAATAGATTAATAAAAATTGGATTTACCTTGAATCCGACAATTGGTACTGTCCGAGTGTCCAGACTGCTCACAATCGGCGGACGACTCGTCCTGGATATCGAAGGCGTCCGAATCGTCGAATGATGGTTCCCTAGATCGGTAGATCGGTAGACCGGTAGATCGTTAGATCGTTTCAGTAGGGAACCAAGAAGACGATCGGCGATCCGAGGGCAGGAAACTGTAATTTCACAAAGTAGGGCCTTACAACGGTGGTATCGGTTTTTATCCGTCGATCAAATTCTCTACTCTACTCTCTTTTTCTCTTTGATTTTTATTCGTGAAATCCACCCTTCCTCGGCACCCACCGGGGCCCTGCCATCCTACGAATCCACTCCGGGTCCCGATTCACAATCGATCCCGGGCCCACGGCAGCCCACGGCAAACTCTAATTAGATTTTAAGTGAGAAATTGAGCCCGCCGGCAATTTTAAGGAAGCCGAACACGCCGCTCTGATTAATATCATTATGCGCGCTCGCTTGTTACATCGGTGGGGCCCGGGCCCCAACTCGGACCCCGTCATGACGGAATTCGCGGTTATACAGGCGGCACCAAAATTTATTTACCTCAAATTCCAACCAAGTTTTGCATAAACGTTATAACAGGGTATATTATGTATTACAAAAAATGGCTGCACTTAATATTTATCGTACGGAGATTAATTTAAATGTGCGCCTCTGCGACCTCTCAAAGAAACCAGCAATCTTGTCACTTTAATAGTTAAATTATTTAACTAAATTTTTTACTTAACTATCTCAGGTGGTAATTACGTTATCTTTACTGTGAGTATCGAATCGTAGTGATATCAAGCGTTATTGAATATTTAAGATTCATAATGTATGGAACCCCTGAATATGGATATCGCTTGATGTTCAAAATAATATTGTATGGTCTTAATTACTGTTAAGTATATGCGTGCAATATCCTAAATTTCTTTACCTCACGATAATCTCGAGTCATTGTGTGGATAATTAATAAGTGGCTCGCTGATTGACTGGGATTAAATATCGCGTGGAAATCACTCCAAGTGGAAACCTACGCTCCAACGTGTCATCGGGTTAGGATGATTAATAATAACGATACTGTTTTTTTCACTTTTTTCGTCTGGTTTGTGCAATATCACGTTATTCTCCTGCATAAGTAGAAAATAGGTTTCATACGGGTAATCATATCACGGTAAGTATAGTTCCAGAGAATAATTAATATCACCTCGTTCCAATGATACCATCCTCAGATATCAAACGGTAAACTATACATATAGTTAGCTTATTAAATATTTCGAGGGTATTAAAATTAATAATAAAAGAACACTAGTTCTACCGAATATATAGGTCTACGTGACTTTGGAATATTTTGTTTAATTTTAATATTAATATATAAGACACTTAAAGTTAAACGAACTTTCCAGAGCACGTAGATCTATATCTTCGGTAGAACTAATATTCCTTTCGATATTAATTTTAATATTCTCTAAGTATTTAATAAGATATTCGTATTTAATAAGATATTATAATTATCCAGTTCCGATTGATATACAGTGATCGCAAAAAATATTCGTACAGCAGTGGATTCTAACAAAAGCCTCGCAAAACTTTGTTTATTTGAAACATTTTAATAAACAAGTAGTACTTATGTACAAATTATTAGAGATCTTCTTAATGAATTTCGTCAAAAATATACATTCATCCATAGTTTTTTCTGAAAATATTCAGAATTTGTTTTATGTGGAAACAAAGTTATATGAGGTTATTGTTAAAATTTAATGCTGTATGAATACTTTTTACACTAACTGTGCTTTTGATTAGTAAAGTGATATAAATTATGGATGATTGCATAGATCGATTAAAATGAAACACCTTGTATAGACATACGCGATGAAGATGTATGGAAAAATATTCAGGAATGAATCGCGTTAATAAGCAGATAGAGTGATTTAATCAAACGTTTACTACGTTCCGATAGGACAATCACCTTAGCGCCGATCGCTTTTGCTGTTTATGATAATACAGCAAATAGAATTGCATTTTGTTGCACGCCACTTTGATTCTCATTGGATAATATACAATTTTAGAATTATTATAATAATTAGCCATCATAAGTAGAGTTACTTCGATTCGAAGTAGATCCATATCGCGGTTAATTTACATTCATGTAAATTACGTGCAAATGCCTCTGTTGCACTGTACTTAACCTTTCTATTACTTTAATGATGTTTTTGTTCCTGATTCGAACGAAATTGCATACGATTAGCAGTTATATGTTTATCGATCTATTTCATTTGTTTAATGAAGAATTAAAAATTTTAAAGGAATATCGTGAGGTTGCGAAGCTGCACAATTTTATATTAGTACTATACGATTTAATATTATATCATATTGCAGATTAATAATTTATGGAGAATGTAAAATAAGTAAATAATACAGAAAGTATATTTCAACTGTAAAACATAAGGTTATTGCATCGTATTAATATTTATTTCAGTTTAATTCGTCCATTATTATCAATCCGTTATTATAGCTTCTAATGATGGTAATTTGTATTATAATAATTGCATAACCTCAAGGGACGTACCTAACACGTCATATTAATCTAATATCAAAATATATTGAATGCGTAAAAACAATCTAATTTATTAAATTAAATTGTGGTTCAATGAGTCAATATTATTTTTGCAAAATATGACAATAATTCTTTATCAAGAATCTATAATAATTCTGAATTTTGAGAAATATGTAAGATGGAGAATTTAAAGAGGTTTAAATAGTCGAGAAAGGAGGACAATCCGGGCGTTCCACTTGTCGAGCAACCCTCGCCGTATATTTTCCCGAAATCTCTGGTCGTTAAGAGTCACCTGTTCTTTAATGTCCCTTTCGTGGACACGCAACTTTACGCAAAATACACACGCATGCCGCTAATATCTTATTAGGACTCGTTCCGATCGTATCACGCCACCTTCCCTTCCTTAAGCGTTTCGTGTTTTTCAAACCATTGTGGTCGACCGTGAATTATGCTTTCAACCCTTCCATCTGGGTTAAACGGTATTTTGTCTTTCCGAAAATGAGGCTGTTCAGGATGATTTATTGACTTTATTTATTTGTATCGTGTTGACGAGTATTTAATATTTAATATATGTATACTCTCCAAATAATTATTTTTAATAAATTTATCAATTATGATGATTTATTATAAGCGCTAGTTTAGACATATTTTTAAGTTCGCTTTGAACATTTTAGATAATCTTATATTCATCATATATTATTTAATTGATATTTTATGTAATCAGCAATTGCATTTATTTTTTTATATTAATTTCAAAGGTGATACACACATATACATACATATTAAGAATAAAGTTACTTAATAATAATATTACAAAGAAATGTTGTAATACTTTGGGAATATTGGAGTATCTAAATATTTATGAATATAATAAAAATTCTGAAAGAATTATTTTCTACGAATTAATTTCTTTCTTTCAAAGTAAATTCAAGCTTTTCAATATAAAACACAGCGATAAATCAACCGGTCCTTCAACAACACTAATAGATTATTTTCCCGAGTGAAATACTGATTAAAAATTACATGGGAAAGATTGAGTACCTTTCATCTCTGGTCTAAGGAACTATTCTCACCGAAGAATAGATTTCCTAAGAGGAGATTTTTCTTGGTCCGATTAGTCTCTAAACAAGTACCATGAGGTACCTCGGAATATTAATTTAAATTACCGTGACGAAAAATGCGTCCGAAATAAAGTGGCTTGCCGAGAGCCATGAAAAAATAATTTCGAGGGAGAGAAGATAAAAAATGCGAGTCTAAGTTTCCTTCTTCCTCGATGAAGACATAGGGCACTTAAGAGAGAAAAAGAAGGAGAAAAGGGAGAAACGGCGCGTATCGAAAAGTTGGCTCTTTAAAGAGGTTTTAAAAAATGGACGAGGAGTTGCCGGTTAGTTGGCTTAATTAATGACCGAATTCATCACCGAGACGTTCCCACAATGAGTCGGGAGACCTCGAGAGACGAAGGAGAGATCTCTCACCCTTCCGGCAGAAAGGTCCAACTTATGGACAACCCTTTTTCTCTCGACGGACACCTTTCTCTCGGCGCAAGCTGCCGAGGAGACAAAACCGACAAAACAGGCGACGGTTAGTTGGTTGGTTTCACGATCCTCGTTCTAGAAGCAACGGTCATCCTGGACCGTTTCTGGAGGCTGAACCCGATTCCAAAACTGGATTCCTATTCCTCCTCGAACGACGCATCATCAAACTCGTACTCGAAACCCGGGGAAACCGGCAAAATCTCCCTGATGCGGATCACCTCGCCGGGTGATCCTCTTCCGCAGGGAGATAACTTGGAAACTGGGACTCGTAGATATAGTACATATTTCAATGCATCCTCGAATTTCAATGCTTCTAGTTTATGTGTCTCACTGAACCATTGAGTTCTAGTTTATTTTATATTAATTTCCATATTGTTTATTACGACATATATATGATTTGGTATATGGAAAACCATGTAGAAGCTAGTCTCAAGTTTTGTATGGTTGCGAAGTGTCTTATAATACACATGAATCTTTTGAAGAGAAAATTACTTTAATGTACTTGTTTCGACTTAAAATCGTCCTAGAATGTGGTTATACATCATGTACCATCAATTTAGACCATCTAGAACCGAAATTGGCGACTGTGATTTTTTGAAGATTTTTGAAGGTATACCCCTTTACATTTTTGCGATTTTGGATCGACCCATTTTTTGACCGAAAAAATTTTTAAACCGCTTCTTCCGACTAGAAATCGTCCTAGAATATGTTTATGCATCATTTACCATCGATTTGGGCCATTTAGAAGCGATTTTGGCGACTTTTATTTTTTGAGAATTTTTGAAGGTATACCCCTTCACAGTTTTTCGATTCTGGGTCGACCCATTTTTGGGCCAAAAAAATTTTTAAACCGCTTCTTTCGACCAGAAATCGTCCTAGAATATGTTTACACATCATTTACCTTCGATTTAGGCCATTTAGGAGCGATTCTGGCGACTTTCATTTTTTGAGAATTTTTGAAGGTATACCCCTTCACATTTTTTCGATTCTGGGTCGACCCATTTTTGGCCAAAAAAATTTTTAAACCGCTTCTTCCGACCAGAAATCGTCCTAGAATATGTTTATGCATCATTTACCATCGATTTGGGTCATTTAGAAGCGATTTTGGCGACTTTAATTTTTTGAGAATTTTTCAAGGTATACCCCTTTACATTTTTTCGATTTTGGGTCGACCCATTTTTCGACCGGAACAAATTTTTAATCCACTTCTTTCGACCCAAAATGGTCCTAGAATATCATTAGGCATCATATACCATCGATTTAGACCATCTAGAACCGAAATTGGCGACTTTGATTTTTTGCCGATTTTTGAAGGTATACCCCTTCACATTTTTGCGATTTTGGATCGACCCATTTTTTGACCAAAAAATTTTTTAAACCACTTCTTTCGACCCAAATCGGTCCTAGAACATCATTAGGCATCATATACCATCGATTTGGGCCATGTAGGACCGACATTGGCGACTTTGATTTTTTGACAATTTTTGAAGGTATACCCCTTCACATTTTTGCGATTTTGGATTGACCCATTTTTTGACCGAAACAAATTTTTAATCCACTTCTTTCGACCAGAAATCGTCCTAGAACATGTTTATACATCATATACCATCGATTTGGGCCATTTAGGAGCGAATTTGGCGACTTTCAATTTTTAACAATTTTCGAAGGTATACCCCTTTACATTTTTGCGATTTTTAGTCGACCCATTTTTCGCCCGAAAAAATTTTTAAACCGTTTCTTTCGACCAGAAATCGTCCTAGAATATGTTTATACATCATATACTATCGATTTGGGCCATTTAGAATTGATTTTGGCGACTTTCAATTTTTTACAATTTTTGAAGGTATACCCCTTTACATTTTTTCCACTTGGTTTCGACCCATTTTTGACCAAAACAAATTTTTTAACCGCTTCTTTCGGCCAGAAATCGTCCTAGAATATGTTTATACATCATATACCATCGATTCAGACCATCTAGAACCGAAATTGGCGACTTTGATTTTTTGAAGATTTTTGAAGGTATACCCCGTTCCATTTTTGCGATTTTGGGTCGAGCCATTTCCTGACTGAAGAAATGTTTCATCCATTTCTTTCTTTTATTTTTCTATCGACCATTACAAATACACTATATAAATCCATCAAAGTACACTGAGATGGTACCCTTTGACCAATTCGATGTGTGTACATTGTACATAGTATACTATAATATGCGCATATGTTAACATTGAGGGATACCGATATGAAAATGCATGAAACCAAGATTGCAATTACAATAATACCACTCGGTTCCATGAAATATATTCGCTGTAAGAAGTAGTAAGAAATATGAGTAAGAGAGGGTTAAATCAGAGAGGGAGAGTTAAAGGTTGACTCGATAACAAGACAAATTGCCGAGGTATCCCCATAATTAAAGTACCGTCGCCAGGAATATCGTGGTATCTACGATCGAGCTTCTGTCCAGGAGCTAACCGTAACTTTTCTCGAAGGTAGTCCTTAAGTAAAAGGAAGAAAACCAAGAGAACCTACGAGAAGCATACGAGAAGCATACGTCCTCTCTTCTCGGTGAAGAAAGAACGGATCAGATATTAGGTTGCGTTGGTATCGGTGTCGCGAGAGGATAGGGAAGGATACCGAGCTAGTATCAAGTCATCAGAGAACCAGAGAGAGCCTCGTGCTTCCTTCGTCCTTCTGATAAATGATACCTTTAAACCGACGATACGTGCTGAAAGTTCCACCCTGCTCTTAGAAAACGACCAATTAGATTGATCTCTCTAATTATATTTATCTAGACTGACAATAAACTTGTTCCTCCCATTGGCATTTAGGAGCGGATAGGTATTTAATCATAACAGTAATTTCATTTTAGTATGTAAATAAATTTCAAGCAATGAATTGGCAATCATTTTTTTATCACTGTAACATCAGTAAAATATCATCAGATCTTTGAAATATAATATTTAATTCGTGCGTTAAATTGTCTTGAAAATATCGTCCACATAGCCGATCCAATTCGATAAAAATCATAGAAGCATCCGAAGAAATAGAAATTTGTTTTCACAACCATTTGTATTTTAATTCAATTATAAAATATAAATAGTATAATTTCTAAGCTAGGTAGATACATAAATATTATTTGAATAAGAATAAGGGCAAGGAAAGTAAAATAAAAGGAAGGGTGTGTAAGTCAGGTAAGTAAAGAGTGTTTAGATCCTGCGAGTCGCAATAGTGACCGGTGGTCAGTGAGAAGAATCCTGCGAGGAGTCCCGAAGGCTAGAACTCCTAGGGAATCCAGGTAAAACCGGTCCAGTCGGATCCGGAGCACCAACTATCCTCTCTGCCTCTCTAGATCTCTCTCCCTTTTTTTTTACTTTCTTCGTTTCGTAGCTGCCTCTTCGTTCCTTAAATTATTCTCGATAGGAGAAGAGAACCGAGAACAGTGGAGGTGCACGCTTCGACGCCTATCCGAAGACGATGCTTCAGCGAGTTATTCTGGAATTATTGGCTGACGCTCGATTTTTAGGGTTGAATTCGATCTCCTCGCGATTCGAGTTGACGTATTAAAATATTATTTCACTAGTCTCATTTAGATTATATATATATATATATATATATATATATATAGGTAATACGGTGTATTTAGACCCAATGCCGCAAATTTGTAAATTAATGTAAATCTATTTATTTATTTAGAGTGGACATTTTTAGTGCGAGTTCTCTGTACTATATTTGGACTGAAACCTTTTTAACGTTATTCTATTTTATATTATACTATTTTCATCCAGAATCCTTACAAGAGGGTGTACCAAAAGACCCTGCGTACTATACCTTCTCATTTCGCCAGTTTCTACGTACAAAGAAACGAAGACTGCGCAGTAGTTCGCACGGAATAACCAGTTACTCGTAACGTTACAGGTTTCAAAGATTCCTGTCGGATTCAAAAAGTGGGCAGATGTGGGACCGATTGGCTGAGGACGTCGAGGACGTCGAGGCGCGACTTGAGAAGACAAGACGAGACACACCTGCGTCGATGCGGAGGTAGTTTCTCTGTTGGTCGTCGAAGGTTTCTTTCCGTACGTAAGTCGAGTATTAAGTGGTATGCGGTAACAACATCTACTATCGAGATAATATCACGTCGAGGAGAGAAAAACTCGAGCGACGTGGACGTCGATGACGTGATCGGGATGGAACGTCCTCGCGAGCGTCGTTAGCTCACGCCTATGACGAATCACCCTGAAAACTCTAAAGGACATCCGCCCTCCCTCCCCCTCCCCCTCTCTCCTTCCATTTACACCACTTCTTTGAAGGATCGCTCGAACACCGTCGAAGTCCGTCGACGTGACAACAAAAGGTACACCGCTACTGGGTTTAAGGGTGACCCATGACCCTTTTCCAACGATGATCGGTCTCATCGTCGATCCGTCACCATTAGACTCCATTCTGGAAAGTTCATCCCTCCACGTGGTCTTCCGTGATCTTCCGTGATCTTTCATGGTCTGCTGCAGCTTCGGTGGTAATTATGCAATTTCATGCTCCCCGAGCTTCGATGATATTTCTATCAAATATTATATGTATTTAATAGTGGAACTACCGAATATATACAAAGGCACATGAAATCTCAAACAATCCGTCGTTGTATATTTGAATAATTCTATTAAAAATCAGGGACAAGTCATTTTGATTGCTTCGGTAGTTCTAGCGTTAACTGACTTTAAGATTGCATATGACCGATTTAAATGTCCTGGCATCCTTGCGAAAATCTATTTCGATGTTCCATTTTGAATAAGAAAAAACCCTTACTTGTTAAATCAATTAAATATCCAACTAGATATTCTAATGACGATGCTTTATTAAAAATTCGTGACTTAACAAACAAGTTTATTGTAATACACTGTTATAATGTATAGAACTACTTTTTTCCAACACCGTGAATAAGCATAATTTTCAGTAAAAATTCGAGGAATAGTATGACGCGAAATAATTCCGGGCAGGTGTTAAGTCACAGTTAATTTTTGGAATTCAGAATAGCACGGAACTATCACGAGATAAAACGTGGAGAAACCTAATACCAGATTGTCCTCGAGTTTCCCGAGTTGATACGTAAAGTCCGTGGAGGACATTACGGAAATCGTATACGGGTGCCTTTACGATAAGCAGGAATGGAAGTCTGTCTTGTAAAAGTTCCTGGTTCGCGCTCCTACTCGGTTGTTACACATATGAGTTTATAGTAACGATCTTTGTTGAGCCTTCTCAACGCTGAGATGTTATCTCCAGTTGTTAATAGAACGAGTAACGACCATAATCCAAGATCCAGAAATAATCTTTTCGCGATTCCTTCCCGCTACGTGTTTATCAAGGATCCCATTAATATTATAATTTATCGCTCCCGGTATCGCCGATCCTCTGTGTATCGGTATTCATAAAAGCAAACAGTTTTTCTTACGTAAATCCCAATGATTTTCTATGAATTATTTCATGCGTTCTTTATTGAAATTTTATATGTAAATGGTACAAGACGTAGTTTTGCTTCTTAGTTAACTATTTTACTAGATGGTAAGATATGAAAAATAATTGGACTCATAAAATCCGAAGTTCGGTTGTGATTAATAAAACTATTTGATATTGATCTTAATGTCCTCTAAGTAAAAGCAGTAAGTGTTACGCAATCGGTCTATGACGAATCAAACACGTCGTTTAAGTCTGAGGTGTAAACAGGCGCTTCAACTTCGCCCGTAACATTGTATTATCAGTGAAGTTTTCTCCGCGATACCAGCTCGGAGAAGCACGGATCGAAAAAATAAGCGTGCATTGGAGCCCGGTAGAAATTCCAGGATGCTCGAGCCTCCGGATAGACAGCTCGGTAGCACAGTCTCGTTCTATCAGCATCCGAAAAGGATCGTGCCGTGCGAGCATGTTCGAAGGATTATGTATCCCTCGAGCAGCTCGTCTCACCTCGGCTAGTCTCACCGGCTCCCTCTGATCCCTCTTCCTACTCCTCCCTTCCCCACAGCTCACAGGCTCACCTCACAAAACCTTTAGGTTTTCGTGCGTGATGCTTCACGTGCCTACTATTTCTGCTTTTTTTCACGCTTCATCCCTCTCTTTTCCACCAACGGTGTACCCCCTTTTCACTGTAAAACGGGCTGATCCACGCGGATCTTTGGGCCCTGAGCTACTTTGCCGCTCCCTTTGAACCTTCTTGATACTCCGTGCCCTGATGCTCCTTACTTACGGGAGTAATAAAATGCTCTACTGTGTCAGGAGGTGGTTCTTTTTATCGAATGTTTTTTGGAGATAAGTACGAAGGAGAAGGAAAGTGACACGATTTATTGTATTACGTGTAATTAAGACGGCTGATTGATAGCTGAAGTCAGAGTGATATCATTGATAGTGAGACAATGGAGGTCGACAGAGGTTGATGATCATTTTTGACTAAAAACCTTAGAAACAGAATTCTCCCGGAGGTCAACGTCATTTTGAAATAAAAATCATAGAAACAAGATTGTCCTGATTGTCGATAATCATTTTCAACTAAAAGCGATGGAAACAGAATTATCCAGGAAGTCAACCCTCATTTTGGATCAAAACCATAGAAACAGGATTGTCGAAGAGATTGCCAGAGCTCGATTGGTCGAAAAATAGGAAGATAGAAACAGCATTGTCCAGGTAGTCGAATCGATGGGACGGATAGCAGTTGGGAGACGGAGGAAGAGATAAAAGGCGGAGGCATAGCGTGTGCAGAGAGTGGTTTTCCAGTTTCATCCGCGAGCCGGATTACATTCCCGAGATCTTAACGAGACGTAATTACACGGCGAAAGGTACGAAGCGACGGATGCCTTCGGAATATAGCTACTAACACGATAATTGCCACTATTACGCTTGGAAACGTCCTATTTAACAGTTAAACGCGGCGAGCCTACTAATCGTTAGGGGAAGCCCCGCTGATCAATCGGTATTGATACCCCGAGTTACGCGTTTCCACCTTTTCGCATACCCTCGCTATCTTCCGGATACACTTTCACAGATAATTTCCTCGTTCCTTGCAAAATCAATCCCTCATCGTACCACTTTTTACAACTATAATTATAAGTAAGAAATCTCTACTGGGTTGTATAAGTAGTTTCTTATTTCCTGGAGTTAAAGTTATTATGCTGCATTACGTAATAACATAGTAAATCAATAATGCCACTTTTAGACGTATGTAGTGCATATATGACGACAATAATAATGGTAATAAGAATAATCAGAAAATGGTGCCTGGCAAGTTTTGATAGATCTTATTAAATCACTTATTACACGGTTATTACACATTTGTGCTGTAAACTTCTAATTACATTCACTAAAACCTGCGAACTTCCCCCTGAAACCGATAGGAATACTTCAAACAATTCATTTTCCATGCAAATAGTTAATTATAATTGTTTTTTGCCCTCATAATTTTCGAGGTACAATATTCAATAAATCACCCTTAAGTCAGGCCTAATTTATTCATCAATGTAACACTATTTCGATTTATTTATTTGTCATAAAAAAGGTAAATTATTTCGCTTATTAGAAAGTCTTAAATAGTCTTTATAAAAAAAATAAAAATATCATATTCTTTTTAAAAATTGATGCTCGCCTATAGTTAAGTCTGCACCAAACCAGTCTTCAAATGAATTCATTAATTCATGGATTCAGTAATTCAATAATTCAGTCAATACTCGTCACATGATTTAGATGTTGCTTCACGATAATCCGAGGTAACAACGCTCTGTTTACAATGTTCACAGTATTCTTTGTAAGAAACGGTTCTATCGGAGCAAATATGTTTACCTGGCTGGTGTGTAATCCTGTAAGCGCCCCTTATTACGCTCCGCGTGGCCCATTGTCGCGGGATCTTAACTTCTACGGATTAGAAACTGTTTCTTACTCCGTATTTACTCTTCTGTTCCCCAGTTTCTATCGAGCCACCGTGTCGGCATTGCCAACATACTCGCTCGCATCTCCCGCTGCGCGAGATTTCCTCTCGTTTCGCAACCGATCGAAGGGGAGGTATTTCGTAACGATAATTCGATAAGCAAAAAATCGAAGGTTCGTTTGGCAAACATCTTGGAACGTACTTTGTGGTTCACTGTTCTCGATTGTGGTTAACTGAGTGTTGAACATTTTCATGTGCTATTGGAGATGCAATAATTTTATTGGCGAAGTAGCTTAGTGGTGGTTATTAAGAAAGTAGATTCGGTGAGTGTCCGGTTTGTGAAATTATTATAAAATATTATTAATGTGGAATTCGATCTACGAGGAAGTGAGTGTTAGATGAGGAAGAATAATAATTCCATATTTCATCATTTGATGAATATATAAATTTGACAATTAAGTTAATTTCATTATTATCAAAATTCAAACCAAAGCACACACAAAATTCGCGACACATGATTAGATTCAAGTGAAACAGGCGTCTTCTATTAACGGCCGATATATTTTTAGCATCCGTTAATTAATAAAACCGCGACTGGAATCAAAGTCGTTGGTTGGGGGTTAAAAGGGAACGCGATACCCGAACGATATTTTATGCATGCACCGGACCGTTTTACATTAGGATTATAATTTAGCCGAAGGAATTTCGCAAATAATAAATAATCCTCGGCTCGGGTTGGCTTATCGCGTGGCGTAACGAGAGACAGAGAGGGAGGGGGAGGAGGAGGTGAAGAGAAAGAAATAAAGAAAGATAAAAAAAAACGAGGATATCCTTTTGCTTTGGGAGTGTACTCGGGCGATGCACGGATAAAGGTGGATCCATAATTCCTCTTTCTCTTTTCCCTGTTTGCTCGTACCGTTCGTAATTAATGAACACCGCGTAGAATAGGGAGAATTATTGCACGCTTACGGGCGCGAGTTCTTTTATGAAAAGGCCGAGATTGAAATCGTGCCCACGGATACCATGGAATTTATGCTCGTTCCATAAAATGGAGAAAGGAATGTATCATTGGACACATGTCGCGACTCCCTCCCTCTCTCTCGCACTCTCCCCCTTTCTGCTCCCTCCACCACTGTTTCCGTCTTTCGCGCGAACTGTTTCTCTTTGCTTTCCACCTGATTGGATGTAACAATACCGCGACATATTTATATGCGCGCAAAGTTGCGCGAATTATACGAGAACCCGTAAATCACTATTACTTTTTAATTCCATAACACGTGCCACCGCTACTTTGGATTCTATTCATTGTTCGCGCCTGGGTGTGTTTCGTTACAAAGTATCTGTGTTTTTCTCAAAAGCAGTGTGTTCAATTTCGGATGTAATACTTGCTTGGAGTTAACATTGTTACCTTGGTATCTCAAAATTTTGATCATTTTCAGGACGTAGTGACTTAATAGTTAATAATCGACATCAGCGGCTGCGAAATAAAAATCTGTCGGCGGTAAAAATTCACATTTTTATTTCATTTGTGATAACTCAAATTACGTGATATAAATTATAACAAAATAATTCCAGACTTAAAGAACATTTCTATCATACATAAATATAAGAAAAATAACATATAAACACAAGTAAAATGTAAGAAAAACTGATATCTTTATATAAAATTTATATCGTTCACCGAAATTTGTAATAATCGTCGAAAGGTTCGCGAAAAAAATATAATTTTAAGAATCATTGCACTTTGACCTTCAACTCAAATACCAGAAAATTGTAGTTCACCGCACAAAAGGTTCTTCACGAACGAAGTGCACTAAAGTCAAGATGCAAAATGGCTAACAATCGGCTAGGAAAAATATATCCTTTTAATTCGAATGTGGGGGGATAAATGTTAGATATCGAAAGGTGTTCCCCGGCACACGTTGGAAATCGTGTTCTGGACAGCTGCTGCAACGTGGACCCCCAAAAGTGATCCCCATCGTTGGATCGGAGTCGATAGAACGTGGCACGTTCTACGTGGACCATCGCGAACCATAGAAAAACTTGGAAATACAGGAGGAAGAAAAACTATGGAGCTCGTACAATGGCGCATTGTGACAAGGCTATCCACAAAAGGTGACGATCGAGCGGGGCGCTCCTGAAAATCCCACCGAAAACCCGCTCAAATCTACTCCATCATCCAACGAGGCGACAGCACGAGCTTCCTAATGGGACGCCGTTAGAAGAACCGGGGTCAAAAGTTCATTCTGCGATATGCTAGCCAAACCTGACAATGGATGGATACACCTCGATTTATGTCACTGGTACAAATTTCTTTTTCTTGCAATCTGTTATTTCCTGATATAGTGACGTATTGGTTCTCCCTTTAACCGGGGAAGACGAGTTGATTTGATGTTTAAATCAGATTTTATGTCAATAATTAGTACTGTTAATTTTAATAGTTTAGAAAATTGGTGTTGATAATTTGATTAGAGTCGAACATTGGTGCCGATCATTTTATTATTAGTCGCAAAAGTTAGTGTCGATAATTTCATTAGATTCGATCATTTATTAATTTCGATAACCAGCATCAATAATTTAATTAGTTTCGAGAAGTTATTTCGATAATATAGGAAACAGTTTCCTGAATCAGCGAGTTACACAGAAACCGTGTTCTCGGAGCTCCGTCTTATAAGAGGGTGATCTGTAATAAGTTCATTAATTCCTAATCTGCAGATCGTGCAAAATAAAAATTGGGATAGGAATTCTTAATCGTCCAATAAATTCGAAGAATCGAGGGAAATAGAGTAGGATTCCAGCAAAATCTGAAAGTTTGGTGCGCTCCGGCGCCTAAGAAGGAAAACAAACGAGGAAATTCTATACATATGTAGATATTCCTGTAATCGTGATTCATAGAAGGTAGTTTATCCCACCGATGAAGTCGCATAAATATTCAGCTTGTTAAACATTGTAAACACATACCTGGAAGTGTATGCAGTAATCAAGACTCATTTTTCTAAATGACATCTTGGCCACCTTAATTCAATATCGACTTAAGAAAACTCGATATAATTCGATCTAATTTAGAATCTCACGTATGAAAATAAGATGAGCGGCATTTGCGCGTCGCGATTCAATTCAAGGTCTACCTGGCCGCGATTCTGTTGCATCGATTAAAACGGTGCATCATGATTCATCGTTAATGATCGTCGCGTGGATGTGGAAAAAGTCAAATGTCATCGATGAATCTCGACACCGTGTTCGCACATCCTCCACTGAATCATTCTTGAAAAATTCGAAAGACGATTGATATTCCGAACGTTTCATAATATCCCAACTGATATTAAAAGATTACCTTTATCATATAACAGCCGGGTAATTAAAATTAAGAATTCTTTCGATTGTCTTCTTTTTACAGAATCTTTCAGATGACCCATATTTTTCATACGATAACACATATCTTGTATAATTAGGTGGCCTATTTTATCTGGCATTTTAACTTGTGAGATATCCTGTATACTGTATTCGTAAAAATCACAGAGTGGACGGTTTAAAACAATGAAACACCGGGATGCGAAAAATAGAAAGCGTGCCAAGAATAGGATACAAAAACGTTCGATGATGATAGAAATCGTTCCCAATGACCTCCGTTCATCCCCCATGGAAGAGGCAAACAAAAGTGGCAAAACTAGGGGTGGAGAATCCGTGCACTCGGGGATCGCTAGATCTCTCTTTCTTTCTCTTTCTCTCCCTCCCCCCTGTCACTCTCTCTCGCTTCTTCACCCTCAGGATTTCTACGATTATCGTGTCTCTTTTCTCGCCTAGAGTTACCGCCGCTAATACGACCGGACAACAATGCGGACTGGTCCGCATTCGTCCGCATCCGTCCGCATTGCACGCGTCGGCCCGCTAATTCCTCGAGTTTTTTTCTCCTCCCCGTAAGCACACGATGTTCTTCTCTTAACAAACCCTCTTTTATCCTTGTCCTTCGTGTTTTTCGTGGTATCCCGGCTCGGCTCTCTTTTCGAGTTTCTTGCCTCCGTGAACGTGATCGTTTCTGACCATCCCGTTCCGCAGTCTGGAATTGGATTTCAGGAAGCACTTTTTTTGCGAGATCCTTCCCATCTGCTCGCCTTCCGCGCTTCCGCGTTTCGCGAAAAATGAATGCGACATTTATATCGAAACGAACCGACGTCTCTTGCGCAGCCATTTCGGGTGAAGAGCATACTTCGGTTTTTGTTAAGTTGCAAGTATTTCGGATAATTAATTGTAGATATTTTTGTATCATTTGTGTCGCGTATTCGTTGCCATTTTTTATTGAGCATCGAACCCCTCCGCTTAACACGTCGAGTGCCACGCCGAAATTCGTGTTATACGATACCCGACGATACACGTCCGTAACTTCTGTTTACCGTCTAAAAATAAAATTGTTTATGCGCTCTACGATATATTGATTGCTTTACATCGTAATCGTAACGTTAAAAATATTGCAAATTTTTGGAATATTATTGATATATTTGATTCTAGTTTTAGCAATATTGGCATCGGTGGTCACCGGTGACCGCCACGGTGTTCAACGTGTTAAAGTAACTTTACATCCCCGATTCTCTGACTTTCGCGAAGGAAGTTCAATTCGATCTCCCTTGATCTTCCTCCGAATTGACTTACCTTTCTCAAAGATAACGGAGGACGCGTTAGAGGGGCACCTACAGAGCGGAAATAAATAAAGTAAGAAAAGAGAGGAAGGAAAAGGAATGAAAGAAGCGGAAGAGGTGCAGGAAATGGAAGAAAGAAAGGAAAGAATCGAAAGAGAAAGCGAACTGACTTGTAGAAGTATCGAGGTACGCTGGGCGCGATCGCGTCTTTCGTGGATTCGCGTTGGCTCGATGGAAAATGCAAATTCTGCGGCGAATCCCTCGTGAAATGGGAGACAAACGAGAAAAAGGGAAGTGCGGGGGTTGGAAAAGAGAAACAGAGAGGACGGTGAGCATAGAAATTGAGTTCCGGTGAACGATACACGGTTCGCCGATATATTTCCCACGAAGACAACCGAGTTTCGTTTTGTATCTCCGCACTAGTTTATTCTTGAACCTACCAAAAATTAAGTTCAATTCTGATTCTCTCGAATATAAAACTAGAGATCGTGCCAATTTAAAATGAACCTTTAAATATTATATGTTCCCTTTAACTTGACCTTAATTATTAAAACAGTTCATGATCTTTAAATTTGCAAGGATTATAAACTAACTATTCGAAAAATTGTTATAAGCCCTTCGTTTTTCAATTTAATACGGGAATTAATTAGATGTACATGTAAAGTATATTTTATCTTTAAGTGTCGTTATTTTATTATTAATATTCATTATAAGTTTTATCAATTTACGATGAAGAATATCGATATTAATTATAATATTAAAATCGCAGACACAGAAATTTTTATTTTACATTATACGCTCGAAAAACACCAAACCAGGGCAGTTATAGGAAAAACGATTTTTATCATCTACTGTAAATCCAAAAATTGTTCAGTTCATTGAATTAATATCATAACGATTTTCTTAATCATTTTTAACTAACATAATATTATCATAAAATTTCATGCATAACATAAATAATACGGTATTCTAACATCTGACAAAATTACACGGCAAACATTATTGCATTTGAGGTCCCACCGCAACTACATCAAATTATTCCAAATATTCTAATACCATACAAAAATTGCGTAATAAGAGGTATACAAATAATTGCACTCGATGACCCACCTCAACTGCATCGGGTGTTTCCCAATCTCGGAAGATCGTAAACATAGAATTTAATTATCCATTTAAAAACTATCGATCCCCTTAGGCAGTTCTTTCGTGATTCGAGTGGTCGTTCGACTAACAATGTGAGATTTATGCTCGTTCCAAGTCCGAGTAACATCGAGCGATATGTATGTAAAAGGGCGAATTTTTATTAGCGCGATATCTATAAATTGTCATAGTCATTCTCGGTCAATACTCGCTTCGTAGAAGGTTCGTAGAGTATAAACGTTCTACCTAAACGATATTGCGATAAACGAGATGGTATTACTATAAAATATGAGGGTTGCCCGAAAGTAACGCCCCCGATTTTTTCCTGTATTAGATGTCTAGGCATAATGTCCGCGACCGAATAGGGTGGCGGATATCGTTTATTTCGAAATTTTTAAGGATAACTTGGAAAACGTTCCGTTTCGTACATCCTGCCAGCACAGAAAGTAAATCAATTATGAAATATGTGCGCTAAACTTATGCGAATGAAATGTTAATATACTAATATTAATATTAAAATAGTATCGCAGAATATGAAAGTAATAAAATATTTTAATACTGTTATATGCATATAATATTATATTCTTCCGAATTTACTTCGTTCTCTATATTATCCCCTTTCGTGTATTTTATGTTCAAAGAGGATACGACTCGTTCAACGAAGCTAATAAATCAATAAATATTATTGTTAATAAAATATTCATTAAAATAGATGCCTCGCGCGAGAATACAATAATCGTAAATCAATCGGGGTTATTTAGTAAAATATTAGTATTTATTTACAAAGTATGTATAACAAGCAATCTTCTAAACCATTCTTACAATGAATCTCGTGTTCTTTGTAACATATTCGTACGCGAATCTACATTAAGCCGTTTCCTCCACCAAATTGAAAAAGGCAGCATTTAAATCACATATAAAAAAGTTCAGCGTGCACACGTACGCGCGTGTATACATTACGGTGATAAAGCGTGATTAAATTCGGTAATTAAGATCTCGCGGCATCTCTTATCGTCCGGCACCCCACCCCGCGCATCCTCGCACGAAGTTGGGTCCTGCATCCGAGAACCGATTCGAAGGTACTTTTAGGCCGCGTTTCACCGCAATCGGATGTAAATTCATGCAAATTTGGAAGAGCGAGGAGATAAAGGTGGCTCGTGTTGCTCTCTGGTATCCAGGTAACGTTATCGGTCTACCAGCCACCGAGTCTACCGGGTGACGCGATAAACCAGAAATGCCAGCTCTCGGGAATCCGACGAATTCCTCCTCGTATTTCGAGGTGATCGCAAATTTAACCATTCCCACCTAACACCGCACACCAACGTGCCAACGAAATATTTACCTCGACCAGTTACCTGGCTAACTCCCCTATCGATAACACCTATTTACTGCCATCGATACTGACACTTTGTCGATTTTCCTCCTACAATTGCATCGTTGACTTCACTCCTGGAAAGAAGTCACTCGTAATATACGTAGTAAGATCCAAAAGTATTCGGTCCCAAAATGCGTTTTTTTTACCACTTTGACATTAAAACTACCAAAGGAGTTAGAACGCTGTCTGCCATTTTTAATTCAATTATTCGAATATACGATGTCGTATTGTTTCAGATTTTGATATACTTTATTTTATATACACAACGCAAATAATTGAATCCATTAATTAATCGTATTTTTCCACTTGTAGTATAAATCACTGATTTTGCATGCATATCTTAATTTTGTAACAAACTTTAATAATTTGTAGTTGGATCACATTTATTAGCCTCTGGTGAGAAGTTAACGTTAACTATTTTTATAGACAGTGTCGTGCGAGTATTTTTCTGGCAGTTCGAGGAGAATCGATGGAAATCGTCCTACGATATTTCATTGTATCGAATCCGACACCTACAGTTCGCGAGATACTCGGAACGAAGCATTCCAAGGTAATGATCGAATCCTACGAGAATAAAGTTAACAAAGGAGACGATTGAAAATTTGCTTATCAAAAATCTCTATCTAAGGTTCATTATACCTTGGTAATTATCCTGAACGTTCCATGCAGTTTGACATAGCGGTATTATAATAAACAATAAAAATGGAAAATAAAATTAATCGTATCGCGGAAACCAATATTGACAGAGAATCATAATTGATTCATATTAACATTTCACGAGTGTCAATTACTTGATGTTCATTAAATCTTAATATTTATATTCAATCTTTAAATCTTATATTCAATTGTATGTCAAAGTATAAAATAAAATATATTGGATTAGTATAAATTTAACGGTAAATTCAATTGGATATTAATAGTACAGCTTGATTACTGAATAAAGTTTGCAAACACATCCACTATAATTCGGTTTCTCCGATAAAAAAAATTGTCATGAAAAGATTTGTAATTTTGAATTCGAGAGAAGTTGTATCGTATATTAAACCAATTAAGGGAGTGATGTAAATATATGTATATTTATATTATAAATTGAATTTAGTGATATGTTTATCTGGTGTTTCACGGTAATATCAAGATCAGCAGACAGAGTAGTATCGTCATCCCGCGAAGCAAGTGGCCGCGATAATAGAACCTATGCCAAGCACAATACACTCACACCGAGCACCCACCAAGTTAAGTGGCTGCCACTCGGTGAAAATAATCTCCAATTCCGACTTAACTGCACCTATGACCCTCAGACTCCACGGTTTACCTTGACCACTAATTTCGACATTCCGAGGAATCATTGCGCCTTCATTTTCATTCGAGTGCTTTCTTCGAATCGAAGAAAGCACTGTTTCAGACGACTTTCGTGATCTTGTAATCTTGTAATCTTGGAATCACAAGATTCCCGAACATCCATTAATTTCGATTAATCTCTATTAATTTCTGTTAGTTTCTATTAATTTCCGTTAATTCCAATTAATTTCCATTAGTTTCTATCAATTCACGTTAATTTCGATTAATTTCTGTTAAATCCTAATAATCTCGATTAATAATTTTTATTAACTCCTATTATTTTCTATTAACTTCTATTAATTTCTAGTAATTTCAATTAAATGTCAGAGGGGAGCCCTGTTAATGCTTTCCCCCAAGGATTACATTTTTGAGTTCATGAAAGTTGTCCTCCGCATTTGATCAGAATTCGCGTGTATCAGCAAGTAACATCTCCGAATGGCGGAGTTGCTTTACTCGTAAGCTTGCAAAAATCGCTGCTCCAAATACGATGTAAAAAAACGAGGTTTCTTTTTATCGAGTTGTTCGTGGTCTTGTTCTAACCCAGAAGGTGGAGAGAGGGTGGAGAAGGATAGCGGAGAGCAACAGGGCGGTTATAAAACCTTTTTCTGAGGCGTCAGACGAATGTCGTAAAAGTGAATGCGCCCGGGAAGACTTCGATTTTTATTGACGAACTCGTGCAGCACAAAAAATAGTTAACGTTAACTTCGCACCTGAGCCTGATAATTATGATCCAACCACACCACGAATTGTTTGAGTTTGTTAAAAAGTTAAAGTACCCTTTCAGAATCAGTGTTTTATATTACACGCGCAAAAATACGATTTATATTAATATTATTCATTTAAGATTAATATTTTTATATCGATCTTTAATCGACCTCTCATTATCCTCCGATTATTTCAGCCATTTAATCTGGTCGCTCTTATTGCGAAAAATAATGGCAACAATTAAAAAAATACTTAACATGAACTTCGCGTCTGAGGTTAATAATTGTAATACAATTATCAGACGAACTACTTGAAGTTGTTAAACAATTAAAATACGCGTGTATAAATAGTGATTTTTTTTTGCAGATACAAAGAAATAGATCATTCTTGTGTCGATGTTTCACCGATCGATCATTATCCTTCGTTTATTTGATTGAAAGTGTTCGATTTATATTTCGAATCGAATAAAATTTCGGTTAGAAAGGTAAAAACAGAGATTGGTAGGTCTATTGATGCAAATACTCGTTTCTATAAACTGATCCAAGTGAAACATAATATTAATAATTAATAGCGAAGTGCACCTTTGCGGTACAGGTGACTTTTACTTGGCCCTCCTCTCCCCGACAAGAAACGACCACTTTTTTCCGACTAAATTTCCGACGAAACCGATTAACTTTTTGCGCAATGATTTATCGAACTCGCGAATAACCGACGATTATGAATTACTTTCCTGCCGCGCCAAAAAAGGTGAGCCGTACGCGTTAAAAAATAAGGAAAATAAATAGAATGGTGTTAATGCGGAATTAATAACGAATGGCCAGAACGCTTCGAGATGATCGACGTATTGCAAAAAGTTTCCCAGAAAAGGAGATGCCAATCTCGGATATTTATCTCGAATGCAAAAACGACACAAACGAAATGTCGTGTATGGAAAGTTTGCTAATTATTGTTGAGTTACTCATAAAAAATATCTGTTACAAACTTCTGATTATTTATTTGACAATTCAGATCAAAATTAATTATAATTAAAATTATCAGTGATATGATAAGCGTCGATTTATGAAATATAAAAATTCCTGAGTATCAAAATTAGTTGTCTTCAACCATAAAAAATCGTTATTATTGAGTACTTTCATCTGATTTCATTTACTTGGGGAATTCAAACATATTTAATATTATTAAATCGTTCAAGTTTTTCTTCAAGAATGAAAAACGAATAATTGTCTGTCAGAGTAGGTCGAGCAGTGAAGTTTGGCTCGAACTTATGCTCCACAATTTTTACTGCTTGATTTTCATATGAAATAATAAAAGCAGAAAATGAACATGAAATATGAAATATGAAACATGAACACATTTGTATCGATGACAGGGGAAAATGATTATATTTTCTACGTTGATTTATATGTACTGCATAAAAGTTTTTTCCGTGGCATTTCCTTTTACTTCGCACGCGTAATTATCGAGATCCCCAGATACAACTTCGAAGTCGATATCGATGGAATTCCATCGGGAAAAGTGGGAGTTATCGTAAAAAGGGAATCGAAATATCGAGTACATCGATCCCGGTGACCTATGAAAATAATAACGACCGGTTTTCCACCGGCGAAGGAATGCGAGCGGAATTTTTTTCTGAAGCAGACTTCAAGCTTTTCCGAACGTGGGAGGAAGAAATTAATACATAATTCCGGTCTTACGGAATATACAATAAATGTTTACAAGCTAAGAACCCGATTAACACGTTAAACAGCAGGTTTTGAAGTTTATATTCCATGTTACTTAAAATTCCTGATTTCAAAGTTTCACTCGCCGCGAACGCTTGACTTCACTTGCCGAAGTCAGATATTCGCGATATAATTAATACTTGATTATACATTCTCGATTTCGAAATGTCGTATCCACTTCGATGCAAAAGTTCAAAGGACTAAATGTCGGATTTCTGTGAAGTTAAGTGTCCTGATTGGAAAAGAGGGGAGAATCCTTGATGAGGATCGAAGGGGTAATTATCTACGATTATTAACGATTGGAATTATCGAATAGAATAATGTTTAATCTGAACAAAATGGAGTTTCATAAAGTATGTGAAAAATAATCGGTTACATTCCGGTATCCAATATAGCTGAATATATTATCAAATATATTTCTTCATTCTAATGTCAAGCAAGTTGAATATCAAATCTCCGCGTGTCCCAAATAATCCACAAATGAAAACTTTTTGGGTTCCCGCTGCCAAAAAACAAGAAGTAGAAGCCAGTGGAATGGCGGTGACCCAGGAAGTTTGACGGTTGTTTGTTTGTTTGTACGAATATTTAAAGCGTCTCGTTAGAGAAGAGTTAAGGTCGTTGAGTGTGTAAGGTCGGTTGGTAGACGGAATGGAAGAGAAGTGAAACGAGATAGAGAACTAGAATGAGAATGAGAATGAGAAGGAGAGAGAGACGGAGAACGTGAACGGATAGGTCCGCGCGGTCGTAGAGATCTACATAATGTTTATTATGCTAAGGTAGGCCAACGCGCTTGCATCAACAAGTGTTATATTATCATTCAAATAAAATGTTTTAATCTGCATACGTTTTATCGGCCTCCCGCGGGCATACGGGAACACGAGACACGCGTTCCACTAGGAGCACCCAGCCACGCGACCCCACTCCCTTTAAACATCCCAGGACCCAACATCTATTTATTTCAAATTATCATACACTGACTAATTTCTGGCCCCCTTGGATCCTTTGCAAAAACCAATCCAATAAACCGAAATTAGTATCCTTCAGGTATGATACATATTGGCTTCCTTTATTTTATCTTATATTTTATTCTATATTTTATTCCATCCGCATTTCTATTATTTTATTCGATTACTTCACTCTATTATTCACATAGTGATAAATAGCGCTAACGTTAATAAAATACAGAAGATGGTAGTATTAACCCGTTTGTCACGGCCCAAATATTAATTAATAATATTAGAGTTTATATTAATGCTATAGTTGAGCTTAAGTCTTTCGGACATAGTTATAGTATATGTACTGCCGAAGAAACTACCGGATATAGTTATATATTAAATATATAATTATATATAGTTTCTAATTTGGATTAACCGGTGAACGGACTGGCATCGAAGGTGATAATAGACACTTTCAGCAGGATTATAAATTCCTTAGCGACTTGTTCGTATTCCCGTTAATGTGGTTGGCAAATTTACGATCACGGCCGAGTAGTGGGTGTCAACATGGAGTAAAAGGTCAATAAAATTACTCAAGCGCAAATACAATACAGATTTAATGCCGTACGAATGTTACAACCTATAAACACGCTTGACAATTCAATTACGTGTGCTTCAAACGGTGCCCAAAATTTGGATTTGTTTCGCTAAGATCACCTGTTCGATTTTCCGCGACATTTTATCGTCTCTGGATTTTTATACAAGAATTATAAATTTGTTACAAAATGATCCAATATTCCCAACATATTGTCGGGGAAGAATATTTAATAAATTAAATGTTTCGTTTTAAATATAATTATAATAATTGAAACTCACTTATCGTCTTTTAAAATGTATACACAAATTATTGATTTCACAAAAAGTTATATAATATTCCCAAGTTATGGTTCTAAACAAATATTTATTTAATAGATTATTTCGCGTGTTGTAATAACGTATTAAATACAAATGCAATAATTTAAAGTTTCTTCTTTATACAGGTGGGAAATATGCAAATGTTTACTTCTAAATCATAAAATACTAAACTGCCCTATTAATAAAATAGAATATTAAAAAAGACAGCTAGCTACACCGTAATAAATAATATTACTCAAAACCATAAGGATGTGCCCTTTGCAAACCGTTTAAGATAAAATCCCGATGGAGTACCTGTTGTTCCGTATTTTTTAAGAGGCTCTTCCCCAAAAGTGAAATCTTGCAACGACCCCATAATCGACGATCTACGATATTATTCGATATAATTTATGGAGCTTCTTCTTCCGTTTAGATAACGCGAAATAGTCCGAAACACTTTATCATCCTTCCCGACGTAACTCTGGTATCCCGCGGGCAAAAAGTTTCCAGGAGATTTTCGCATACGCCCTGGAAAAAAAACGCCCGTCGAGATTTAAGAAAACTTTCGTGGAAAACCTTCTAATCTGAATACCCTTTATCGGCCCCAAGAGTCAGGTGAAACGGTTTCCAACCTGATTTGAAGGATGGATAAAATTGCACGTTTTGTGTAATCCGTTTGCATTAGTTGTAACAAATAGGTAAATTAAATTGATGGTAAAAATAGTTAGTTACTAGAATAACATAAACATACTACAGGTGTCCCCTGTACAACACGGTACTCCAGAAACACGGATTCCAGAACTGGGGAAACCTAGATGCATTCTCGGTTTGTCAATGTGTAATAGTTTTGAGTAATTATTGCTAATTTTAAACATATTTCTTTTGATTATGAAAAGGAAATAATATACATACTTTTGTTAATTTTTGGGGTCCCTATACTTTGTAGTATACCTTTGTTTCTTATAACACGAGTTCGCATAACACATTTATTTTTGCGGAACCTAACTACCGTGTTACATGGGGGATGCCTATAATATTTATAGTATTTTATCGAATATATTTCTCATCGAATAATTACGAACTATTTTATCGTAAATCCCGCGGAAGGGTAAAAAGATGATGGCTGTTTACGATTGGAATTAAAAGCGTGACGGCACGAATTCGTGGTAACGCCAATCCCTGTCACACATAACTCAATTAAATGTCTGCATACTTGCCGTCCCTCTCGCGAAGAAAGAGAGAGGAAAGGGTGAAGAAAGAGAGTAGGATCGAGTAGGGGGAGAACAGGGAAGAAAAAAGAAGAGAAGGAGCACATAGTTTCCAAGCACGCACGCGATCGGCCACGCAATGGCACGTGTTATCGTTTTCATGCTTGACTCCAGGAAAAACGCGAGGAAAGATTAGCGAATTAGTTGGAGATAAATGTCAGGGTACGCAGGGTGGTCCAATAACTATTTAGATACACTTGAAATACATCTCAAGTTTTATGTGAAAAAAGTTTCGTAGTAAAGAAGAAGTAGCGTCATTTACTGCGGATTTTTTAGTAGATGGCTCATTCGAATTACTCTTTGGCTTCCATAAATTTGAAAATGTCTGGAGATGATGATAGAAGCTCGGCTAGTATGTATACTTGTTTGTGTTCATTAATTAATTTAAATTTATATTACAATTTTATAAATTTTATAAATTACATTATAAATTTATAATGAAAATTGTGATTTTGCAGATTTAATAATAATAATAATAGTAATAAAAGTGTATTATATAATGTAAAAGTCAGATAGTATATTGCAAGAAAGTCAAACAAACTGTGCCATCATCGAATAATATTATGATTTGATATAAAAAGTCAGTAGGCAAACTCCCGCGGTTAAACTTCCGGGATTGAAAACTATGCACAAATTTTATCAATGAAAACCCGACTCACTTAGTGCGTTAAGTAATCGATCGGTAAAACAAATCGTTAAATGCCCGTCACCTTGATCAAAGATATCAATGCGGAAGTATCAAGGGGAATATTCTCACAGATTTTCGTTTGGAATTTTCCGCTACACTAAAAAGCGCATTTCTGAGTCCTCAACCGTGCCAATAGTTTTCCATAAAAACGGTGGAAGTCTTGCTTTTTTCCTGATATTGAATACTGACGGAATTGAGTCTCTTGGATGCATAATTTCTCGAGATATTATTTTATTAATTGTAGAGGGGTGTAATTAATTTTGTTCGATCACGCGATCAAAGTACGATATATATTTCTATATTTCAATATTCTTACTATATTTCAATATTTCTGCAATTCCATATTTCTGTATTTCAATATTTCAATATTGTTCGTCGATCGTCGATATTTCGATATTTCTGTATTTTCGTATTTCTATATTTCTACATTATTGCTATATTTCGATATTTCTGTATTTCCATATTTCTATACTCTTAAGCATCTATATGCATAATATTAGGCCAAGAATGTAAATCAACAGAAAAAATGAAACTTCCAGGCGTGAAAAAAGCAAACAGGTAGCAAAGTAAAAAATTTGAGAGACCCAATATTACAAATACAAGATTTTTCCACGCGAAGGAATCCCGCGTGTCCTTTTCCGTTTAATTAATATGGAAGAATTGACGGCACGCGCCGTGTCAGAATCACAGAGGAGAGGAAGAATCGTCGATTGGCAAATCGCTAGATTTAAATATCCAGTTATGCTAAGTATTTCGTGTTCCAATTGTGCGCCGAGTCAATGAAGCCAAGGCACCTCTTCGGCTTATGTAAAATTCACTCGGTCACTCGGCGAAGAATAATCTTTCCTAACTAATTCCAGAGGCTAGTGACCCTGAAATCTTTCCAGCATTTTATTCTCTTCTTCTCTCTTCCTCTTCATTTGACTCCCTGCAATAATTATGCAATTTCGTTGCTCATTATCGAATCTGCAAACCGCGATTCTTATGAACGGTCACGAGACATTCACGATTTCAACTCGTTCTTTGTACCTTGGTGCTTTCGATAATATTGAATATTGATTGAATCGAGTCTATACATATAAATTCTCTAGATGCAATTTTATTAATTGGTGGGAGAAGCAATTAATGGATATGATCGCATGATTAAAGTACACATTGAAGATCATCTCTATATCGTTTAAAATCATTTATTACATGATTTAGGACCATTTTGGGCCCATACAAGTCAATTAAATGGGTCGACCCAAAATCGCAAAAATGTGAAGGGGTATACCTTCAAAAATGGTCAAAAAATCAAAGTCGCCGAAATCGCTTCTAAATGACCCAAATCGATGGTAAATGATGTACAAACATATTCTAGGAAGATTTCTGGTCGAAAGAAGTGCATTAAAAATTTTTTCGAGCGAAAAATCGGTCGACCCAAAATCGCAAAAATGTGAAGGGGTACACCTTCAAAAATGGTCAAAAAATCAAAGTCGCCAATTTCGCTCCTAGATGGTCTAAATCGATGGTATATGATGTATAAACATGTTCTAGGACCATTTTGGGTCGGAAGAAGTGGATAAAAAATTTTTCCGGTCGAAAAATGGGTCGACCAAAAATCGAAAAAATATGAAGGGGTATACCTTCAAAAATTGTCGAAAAATGAAAGTCGCCAAAATCGCTCCTACATGGCCCAAATCGACGGTATATGATGCCTAATGATGTTCTAGGGCCGTTTTGGGTCGAAAGAAGCGGTTTAAAAATTTTTTTGGCCGAAAAATGGGTTGACCCAAAATCGCAAAAATGTGAAGGGGTACACCTTCAAAAATGGTCAAAAAATCAAAGTCGCCAATTTCGCTTCTAAATGACCTAAATCGATGGTATATGATGTATAAACATATTCTAGGACAATTTCTGGTCGAAAGAAGCGGTTTAAAAATTGTTTCCGGTCAAAAAATGGGTCGACCCAAAATCGCAAAAATGTGAAGGGGTACACCTTCAAAAATTGTCAAAAAATCAAAGTCGCCGAAATCGCTTCTAAATGACCCAAATCGATGGTAAATGATGTACAAACATATTCTAGGAAGATTTCTGGTCGAAAGAAGTGCATTAAAAATTTTTTCGAGCGAAAAATCGGTCGACCCAAAATCGCAAAAATGTGAAGGGGTATACCTTCAAAAATTGTCGAAAAATGAAAGTCGCCAAAATCGCTCCTACATGGCCCAAATCGACGGTATATGATGCCTAATGATGTTCTAGGGCCGTTTTGGGTCGAAAGAAGCGGTTTAAAAATTTTTTCGAGCCAAAAATCGGTCGACCCAAAATCGCAAAAATGTGAAGGGGTACACCTTCAAAAATGGTCAAAAAATCAAAGTCGCCAATTTCGCTTCTAAATGACCTAAATCGATGGTATATGATGTATAAACATATTCTAGGACAATTTCTGGTCGAAAGAAGCGGTTTAAAAATTGTTTCCAGTCAAAAAATGGGTCGACCCAAAATCGCAAAAATGTGAAGGGGTACACCTTCAAAAATTGTCAAAAAATCAAAGTCGCCGAAATCGCTTCTAAATGACCCAAATCGATGGTAAATGATGTACAAACATATTCTAGGAAGATTTCTGGTCGAAAGAAGTGCATTAAAAATTTTTTCGAGCGAAAAATCGGTCGACCCAAAATCGCAAAAATGTGAAGGGGTATACCTTCAAAAATGGTCAAAAAATCAAAGTCGCCAATTTCGCTCCTAGATGGTCTAAATCGATGGTATATGATGTATAAACATGTTCTAGGACCATTTTGGGTCGGAAGAAGTGGATTAAAAATTTTTCCGGTCGAAAAATGGGTCGACCAAAAATCGAAAAAATGTGAAGGGGTATACCTTCAAAAATTGTCAAAAAATCAAAGTCGCCAATTTCGGTTCTAGATGGTCTAAATCGATGGTATATGATGCCTAATGATGTTCTAGAACCATTTTAGGTCGAATGAAATGGTTTAAACATTTTTTTCGCGTTTTCAGTGTTTTTCTTGCGATCTCGTAACCCGAGTCTTTCCATAGGTCAATCACACTACGATCAGGGTGGGATCTTTCCGTGGCAGCTGTGTCTTCATTATTCAGCAATGCAAATAGATTACTGGCACATTATCATAATTAGATTCAATATTTGTAGGTTGTCACGGTATTACGGTAATTCATCGATGCTGGGTCCCAAGTGGCTCCGATGATTTCTAGCCTTCTATCAACCTGCTTCAATTCAAAACACTGATCTCGGTCAAATTATGCAATCCATAATAAAGTGTCCATTAACCATCGCTTTCATATGGTTATGTTTTTCGTATTGCACTTTCAATAAATGAATATATCATTGCTAACATTAATTAA
Source organism: Nysson spinosus (assembly GCA_910591585.2). Lineage (NCBI taxonomy): Eukaryota > Metazoa > Arthropoda > Insecta > Hymenoptera > Crabronidae > Nysson > Nysson spinosus. The sequence goes on along the minus strand of OU342830.1, from coordinate 11,963,825 downwards.
AAATTACTTCTCCGAGGTAGCAAGGGAGATTTATTGTTGAAAAGAGAATTATTTTAAAGATTACACACTTACAGCGTGGATTTTATCAGCCGTGATAAACGTGTCATAGCGCTAAAGTTGGTTGCACGCGAGAAATTCAAGTGTAATTTGTTCTCTCACGCGGCTGGACAATTATCGCGGTTAATATTTGCTTGGATCGAGCTACCGTCGTTGTACTGGCGATTATGATACTTAAATTGACAATATGTTATAATAATATATACAACAATACAAATATTCCGGAAAAGCATTAAACTCGCCTTAATATCGGAATAAAAAGTTTGATGGCACTAATTCAGTATTCAGTTACTCCCAAAAGCATTCGGATACTCACCAAAGACTACATAATAATGTATCTGTGTTAATTATGAAAAAATTGGACCAAATCGTTTTTTTATTAAACGTCGTTTATTGTACTTGACAAATAGTTTCATAAATTTTCAATAAGATTAACGGAAGAATGGCATTCAATTAGCGCAGACTATTAAACATAAATAACATCAAATATACCAAAACGCTTAAAACAAGTGAAGAGGTATCCAACGAAATATTAACACTCCGTTTATTAAACGAAAGACGTAAAAATATTAATTTTCGAATACTTTTGTCACGGAATAGCTATTCACATGATTTCGATTAACTTATATTATAATACAATTTTATATATACAGATTTATCAAACTGACAATATATAATTTAAATTGCAGTAAACGACGTTTCACAAAAAAAGGATTTAGTCCAATTCGTTGATAATTGACATAGATATATCACTATGTAGTCAAATTTGATTAGTGTCCGAATACTTTTGGGAGTAACTGTATAATAGTACTCAAAATAGCAACGAGATAAAATGAAACAAAATAATAACCGAGACTCGAATGAAAATCAATTTAAAAACGATAAGAATAATGCATAATAATATTCAGAAATTATGAACTACCGTGTCAACCCGACGAAACACAGAATACAAAGAAGTGCGAGAATCAGTGGCCCACGATAAACCAAAGTAGAGTACGGTAATACCAATCTGGAATCAATTAGCGCGCCGTAAGAAGTCAGGATTGATATCTGGAATAACTCGTTTCCACGTAAGTCATAGAATTCCAGTACGAAAGCATCGCGTATTCAAGCTCCGAGCGGTGAAAAAAGTAAACAATAAAGTGACACGATAAATATAAATAGCGGAATCGATCAGCATATTATAGATCCTTCGAATCAGGAAACACTTAAACGTATTACGTAACCCTGTTTTCACTTTCGAGCGTTTCATCTCGCAGTTATCTGGGACGGTCTTTAAAGTCCATAATCGTAACGCCAGGCTATTTTCTCATTAATAATTCACGGCAAATACGCCGAGGAGGCGAGACAAAGAGAAGAAGAAGAAGAAGAAGAAGCTACGGGGAAAAGAGTGAGACGAGGTGGAATAAAAAAGAAGAGAGAGAGAAAAAGGAGAAAAGAATGGAGAAACAGGTCTTGGAACAGCAATGCTTCCACCCTACCTGTCGAAGGCCACTATAACGTAATAACTTATGGTAAATGTTTTTCCGCACAAATACATTGGCAATAGTCGGCTTCGCGATCGCGAAGGTCAACCGCGACGTGAGAGGAACGAAGCGTAGGTGTCCGTCCGTGTCTCCAGTTTAAAGCTGTGTGGGTTTTTGCGTGCGCGGCTTTCTGCGCTGGGAGCAACGGATAAAACAACGAAGTAATCTACAATAAAACGATTATCGATCCGAGAGGAACGTGGATTTACGGGCTAAACGGGTTACGTCACTCCCTTTTCGCCATCCGCACCACCATTATTTCCATACGCTGTAATTTTTGCACCGCAAGTGTCCTACGCAATTTTGTTTCCATAAAAATGTATACCAATTGCTTGTGGATTTAATAGTCTTTAATGCGATGTACTTAATTTTTATATACAGTTTCTGTTCATATTTTGAGGGGCAAATGTTAAGTCAATTCAGTAGAATACGATTGTTGGTCGGACATTAAAAATGTGGTGTAAGTTTATTCTCGTATTTTACTGTTTCTAGTGACATCCTTAAACTGCTGCTTTTTTCTAAGTTTCTTAACTCATAATCTGAGCTTTTAATGGATATATTTAACGGCAGTATTTCTTGTCTTTTAAATTTAATATCGGAGTATAACATGCTAATCCGGTGACCGTAGCTAACTAAATCCACAAAAATGAAAGGAAGTTAAACAACATTGTACCATTGATTAAAGAACGTAGCTTTCGATAACTAATTCAAAATCAATTCTCATATTTAATAATCGGTATCATAAAATGCATGATCTCGATGGCACCGAAGATGCAACTCCAATTTTACACCACGATCATAATCATCAACTCCGGTGATCGAAAATAATCAAATATAAGGAAATGAAAGGAAGTTGAATAAAATTGTAATATTTGTTAAAGAATAGAGCTTTTTTACGACGAATGTTTTCGGGCCAGTCAGTAGATAGCAGTGGACGTTTGCCCTCAATTAACTTCATAAGTGAGTAAGGAGGCGTGCGCCCGAACGTCCGCGTTCGTTCATTCGTGTCTTCGTTGCATACGATGCTCATTCTACGAGTGCCAGAATCGCACTACCGGGTCTTGGGCACTTTTATTGACGACATAAACGAACGACAAAAGATTAAAGGGAGAAAGAAGAAGGAGGAACGATAGGAGAAGATACGAAGGATCCACACGAGAGAGGAGAGGAGATAAGAAGAATGGGAGGGAAGAGTAAAAGAAAGGGAATCACCGCGGGGAAAAGGGTCTCGAATCACCCGGCTTGGCTCTTGATACGTGCCAAGTACTCGTGCACCGTATAAATTAGTCAGGATCGCGTGACTAATTATTTTTACAATTTAAATGTGCGCGCCTCCGATGATTTATTTGCGGATTACACGCGGCATTAACGTGTCTATAAGTAGACCTCGAATGCGTGTTACTCGAATTTACATTACAATGTTATTAGCGCGACTGGATTCCAGTCGCACGCTTATTAACGCCTAATAGGTGAATATATTCTTTACCTGTTACGGGAAATGTCCATTCAAGAATTTCGTTGCTCTTTCTTTCAGATTTGGTTACCTTATCTTTTATGATATTTCCTTGACTTTCGATATATTACTAGAAAGTTCAGTATCGACGAGAAAAGAATTACACGGTACGAAGAGTAGTTGCGCTTTGTATGTTTATTTATTTTCGTAATTTAATGTCTACAAATTTATTCTTGAATCCTATTGCTGCATTATGTAAGGATTTGATGCTTTTCAAGGTAAAAGTGTAGGTTAATATTTGGGGATGATCTTAGACTACGAATGAAGTCAGGGATAAGGTACAAAGGTAGTCGAATAAATCATAGTTGAAGAATTATGGGAGATTAAATCAGGTACTAATAACGTATCCGGTGACTTGACATTATACCTTGCGCGCCTTTTCCGATAATATACTATGTTTTCGAACAATCTCAATCAAAACATTACATAATACGTTCACATAAAACGGTTACATCATACTGATTTCATGATCCATAGATTAATGAGAGTTATAAATTTCTGGATCATAATCGACCGAATTTAATCCACTCTCCGATTCAACCGATCATCTTTGCATTGAAACATCACATTTTAGGAACTGCACTTTATAATATTATTATTTGTCATTTCAATTTTTTGTACTAGAGTCAAGCTTCCTAATGAACTCAAATCGCAAAATGAAATGAACTGAACGCAAAATGAAATCTTCGTCTTATAAAATTTTCTACATGTTCCATTACCACTTAAATCCGTTACAACTAAGAAGCACCGAATGGGTGGTTCGGGGGATAAGTGATAATGAAACAAGTGGAATAAGTAGACCTTTGAAACGCCGTGTACAATGTACATGAAAAACCATGAAAACACCCACGCCGAAGTCCGGTCGTCGAATAAGGAAGAGCCAGTAAAGGAAGGTGTTCGGGGGATGAATGCGAATACCGCGAAAGTTGGGAATAAGAATAAAAAGGGTGGGTTAGATGGCGTGTTTACGTGTGTTCCATGAGGCGTACAGGGCACCGGCGTAAAGTAACGTAAAAGCGTACAGGTGTACGTGTTCGGGAATGGGCGCGTAGGCTCGTTTACTTAGCCAATGCCATACCTCTGAGTTATTTATCTGTCTTTTGCCCGGCAGCACGAAACGAGAATGCCTCTTATACATACGCCGGAGAAGCCGGAGAAGCCGAGAAAGAAGGAGGCAACACTCCTAGAGAGTCGTACGCGTGGGTCCGGAGTTGTTCAAGGCCTACCTGCTTGTGTTGCTCGGCTGCCCGATTCCTCCTCTCTTTTTAACAACCTTTTTCTAGCTCTCTCCTTTTCTCCTCGAACTGCTACGCAATATCGTGCGTGAAAAAAAATAACAGAGACTCCGGGAATATTATAAAAAATCGAAGAAAAACTTGGATGTTTGAGATCCTCTTAGAAGAGGACCATAAGCAGTTCCATCGAAGACCTTCGTATATTTCCTTATATTTCTGACACTTTTCAAACTAATCGAAGTAATTGTTTTTGTTAGTAGATTGGAACATATTTCGTGATTTTTCGAAAGATTATCTTTAGGAAATATTAGTGAATATATCGTGGATTATTTTCGGTAGTTTGAAGGAGTGAAGTGCTTGAGATTGTTCAAGGTGTCGAAGCTTTTATATAAACCACGAAGTTCTATTAATAAGTAGGCACAATAATGTAATGATATACAGTTACATGGACAGACTTCAGTCTTCCTTCAGCTTGAAAAGCACTACGCAATTTCTTGTGTAAGAAAATAGCAGAAAATGAGGGAACCGATAAAAAAGAGTAAACAGAGGTAGAGTGGATCTCTTAAGCGCGAGGAAGATCCCCAGAAGAGCGAGGCGTCATCGGAATGGACTGAGGCAGCACGAAACGGAATGCAAAAGGATGCAGAGTTTGAGTGGAGGATAATACCAATGTGTTGCGCATCGTTTCCTGAACGAGTCGTCAAACCATTTCTTCTTTTGACTTTCCACAAATGAACAATGATAAGTGTTATATTATATATCAATTTGTTGACCAGTTATGATAGATATATGATTTACTTCGTCTGTACCTGACTTCTGGAAGTATCATTCTACTGCCGGTATATTCTACTTACTGTCTAACTAAACCATCATTTATGTGTCTCACAATGATACCGTTACCAATCAAATTATCAGCAAACTCCCAGATTTTCTATACATTTTCCTGGACTCCCAAAACAGTTCAACTTAGAAGACTCACGAGGAAAGTCTGTCAGTTGTGTGTGAGATTTTCCAACGAGATTTTTAGATGCAATGTTCCATGTGTCTTTAAAAAAAAGCGTTTAAATGCATAGAAAGATGCATAAATGTATGGAAATCGTATCTAATTTTAAACCCCCTTTTTTTGAAAGATACGTGGACCTAAAAATTGCGTCCAATAGAATGATCAAAGTCTCTTCAAGATCTCGTTGGAAAATCTCGCACACAACTGACAAACTCTCCTCGTTAGATAATGCGCTGATTGGACGAGAGATATAAGGAACGAAATCTGCTTCCAGAATGGCAGGGCGATCGAAATCGGGCCACCTACAAGGAAAGGATTTACAAGAAGACCATCCACGGATTCCATGAGAGGATGATTAAGAATAAGTTTAACGATAAGTTGAAGTGGAACGATCGAGGATGAAAGGAAATCGTAGGTATAAGAACGAGGTTGTTAGGTGTGGGTATACCTAAACGATGTTCTCGGATCGAGAGAGTCTCGTACGTGGCTCTAGACGAGGTCTCCGTAGTCGGATTGTACGCGTGACGTCAGCTCACCGGAAATGGAATGTAGGTAGCTGTGCTTATTAAGCTTCGCAGGGCCAGAATGACAGAGAGAGCGAGAGAGCAAGTGAGAGAGGGGAAGGTGAGGGGCATACCGAGAGCCGAAGAGAGAGAGAGGGAGAGAGAGTGATAGAGCGTGATAAAACTGACAAGAGAGACACGAGAGAGAGAAGAAGAGAGCGGCGAGATCGATGGAGAAAGACGAAGAGAGAGAAGGATGGCGTTCAATTGTTTCCTCCGCACACGCGTGCCGCAAATGCCTCGTATCATCGACGTTGTTCCTCTTCTCTTCTCTTCTCTCTGCCACCCTCTCACTCTTTCTCACTCTCTTTCAGATGTTCTCTTTTTCATGCTGGAAATACGGACGGACGTAGGTATACCTACGTCCGTTTCGTATTTTCAAACGTGGACGAGAAAGAACCGCGAGTAAGACTTATATGCGGAGAATCCTAGTGTGGGCATCGCCTATTAAATCAATGCGATGCTGTTGTCAGGATCTGTTCACGCCTCGGTAATCTACGCGCGGAATGTCCAAGACACGAGTACCCTTCGGATATCCCATGCAACCATGGGAATTTTCTATTGGAAAGATTATCATTTTATGCCAGACTTAATTTGTCGCGTAATTTGCCGTGCAATTATTTCGCGAGATTTCATTCGCACATGCGAGTTTAAGGAGAAGAGACTTGGACCACGACGATGCTGAACCGCGAAAACTTTGGCGAAGAATTCTGAAGAATATCAGTGGGGTGAGCATCAGATACTCATGAAAATGCAAAACTTGTGCAAAAGGCTTAATGTTCATATGGAACTGCCAATATTATATTTTATTTGGCAACACTTATATATCAGATTTCGAAGCTTCAATATTATGTACATCAAAATCGGAATATTATATAATGGTATCATTGTGAAGTACAATATTTAAAACTTTGAGCTTAATAATCAATATTGTCATATTGCAATATTATTTATTACTTCTGCCGCATTGTATTTTTATACAATATCGGACGAAATTGTATTTAATACAACTATAATAATTTATTGTATCATTTTATTTGTTGATGCATAAAATGGATCGACGAAATATGATGTCTCAAATAAAGACATTCCCGACTCGCATGAAAATTTATAAGAAACGGTCAATTTTTCAATCGAAAATATACGCGGTTACGATCGACAATACTAATGGTAATGTTTGGAAATTTGACATTTCGAACTTCTAATATTGCGCAATGTCCTACATGCGTATTTTTGTGGAATTAAGAGCACGATATTATAAGAATAAATCGGAGAGTGTTGTTGGTGTTTTCTTCTTGGGAAAGATCGTGTTCTCGTGCAGGTTAAATCGATCTAGCTAGTGAGATCTATCCCCGGCTAGATAATACGTCCGTGAAATGTCAAAGAGACGATTACCTTGAAGAACTCTCGCGGTTAATCTCACGATCCGATCCACCAAGAGACAATTTCATCGATAATGCAAATTAATGATGAAATACAGATAACATGGCGTTAGAAATAACCTGGCTAAAGGTAGAAATAGAAATTCTCCTATTACATGAAAAAAAACACACACAATACATGTTTATAATTCATCGGAAAAAGAACAACGGATTAATAGCTAGTTTCCATAAAAAACGCTTTATGGAACGTCGAGAAAGGTCAAGAGTTTTAGAACTTTTGAAAGAACCGGTGGATTAATGATCGAAGGATTCATAATGCAAAGAAGCCTGCGTAGAAAAAAAATAAGATTTATGGTAGGACATTATATTATATGTGTTTTATGGCGCCTCTCCATTTTTTATCTTTCTGGGTGGAGCCTGATGATTATTAAAAGAAAAATGTTGATTTTTTGAGAGGATCAATCCATTGTTGTAGTTTATTCGTTTATTCGAAGATTTATAACTGCTGTTTATATAAAACGGGATATTAAAACGAATCAAACATATTTTATGATAAGGCGCATTAAAACAATGCGTGCTGTAACTGCAATTAAATATAATATAATAAATATATATATACGTAACCTTGAGATGCAAATGAGGAGAACAATGAAAATATTTATTAATAATACGATAAACAAAACTTTCTAAATGTAGCATATTAAATATACCGATCTAAGTAATAAGTAAAGTCTTTTTTCCAATTGCAGGAATATACGATGCCCAGAAGAGAAAGTCATATATAATTATATAGAAGGAACGATTTACTAAAATTTACGATCGCGATCGAAGATGATAAAAATCGGTAAAATTTCTAGGCTTCCGCGAAAGATGAGAATTAAAGGGTTCCGTGAAAGGTGTCCCGCAGTATAATCAGTCGGTTCCAGATAAGGTCGTATTACGTGTAGTACGACTCGAACGGCTACTAGATACTTGTTTTGCGAATACTTTTATCGTGGAACTATTAAATCCATGCAATGCTGTTCGATTGCGAACACGCCTTGCTAATACGTGCTCGGTGGAATGTCAACCCGTACCGATTGCCCTGGCGCCATAAACCCTCCTCCACCGGAAAACTTGTTCACTCACGGGAGTCTATTATCGTTTACCCTTAAGATAAAACCTTGCCAAAGAAATTTATTCGACAAACTCGTATTCTACTCAATTGTTTCTGAAATATGTGCGGTGAAACGAATGCGGTAAATAATAATTTGTGGTGTCACTGGAGTGAGTGGTTCGTGGATGTTTCCGAGTAAATGTGGCAATATGTTTATTAAGATTGCGAATGTTAATCGTGATTTGGTAATACAAGATGATTAAGTCTTATGGTGGAATGTGGTACTTTGTTTATTAAGATTGGCTATCTTAATTGTTGTTTCATTATTCGGCGTGTTTTATTGATAGTTTTATATTAGTCAGTTATGATGTTTATGTTAATTGTTTTTAAAAAGGGTCGTAGTAAAATCACGCTAAATAAAGTGCCTTAAATGACGTCACAGTAATATTCTTCAACAGCGGTGAATTTGGAAATTGAAAATTGATATTAAAATATTTTACTTCCGGTATTAGTATATAGTGCTCAAAACGCTCTTCAGAGATAAGAAGAAGAAGAACAAGTATCTGGAATACATCAATCAACACGAAAAACCTTCTTCCCTGAAACTCCCGAAAAAGCACGAAACACTTTCGCGGATGCTCATAAAAGCTCGGGATTCAGATGGAAGAAACAATCGAAGGGTATCTCGGATTAAAGAAACCCTTATCGGTGGAATTGTCGACTCGCCATTAGCCGAATTGCGAGAGCGAGTCGACACGTACACCCACGCAGATATCACGGTACGCCTATAACAATAATTTCGAAAGGTGTGAACAAAATTTCTGCTGCTGAACGAAAGAGTAGAAGGTAGAACGATGGTGCAGGAAAGAGAGGGTAGTTTCCTGGAGCGCATGTCACTTTAAGTCCGAAAGAGGGTTCAATCCATGCCTGAGGGTGACCAAATAATGGAAGAATACATTCCAAAAATCACGAGGAATAAAGTAAATTAGTAACCAATTGTTTCCAATAAAACAGTGTGAAAAGACATTAGCGACTCCACCTTTGATCTCGAATTTAAAGATAAACCTTCTGCGAAGTTTAAGGAGAATTATTTATAAAATTATAAAATAAATGAATTTTATCAACTTATGTGGTAGAGTCTCTTAGTGAACAGAGATAACGGATTTATTTAGAAAAGAAATTGCATTAATGGCTGCTGGCATCACATTCTTTTTAATAACATTGGATTTATTATTTCGCGCAAACGGAGTGGAGTCTCGTTATATTTGTTAATTCGTGTATGGTTAATAATAAACTTTGATTATACGCACATAGAAAGAATCGTATCTTGTCAATTTTTAACAGAAAGAAACCGCCACCGTTGAAAGTCACTCTCGCAATTACTCGATCATTAAATAATGTATCTCATGGTGTAAAAAATATCTATCAACATCTGCGGTAGTTAAATCTACCATTTAACCCCGAAACACTTGCTTCAACAATAATTTCGGTAGGTGTGAACGAAATGTCTGCTGGTGAACGAAGGGGTAGGAATCCGATGGTGGAGGAAGAAGGGGTAGTTTCCAGGAGCGCATGTCTCTTTGAGTTCGAAAGAGGGTTCAATCGGCGCCTGCGCTGGTACCCTGAAACCTACCCCTTTTCCTTCCCTCCACGCGAGTCTGCTCTCTTCTTCGCCACCCCCACTATATCATCCACCGCCCCTTCCTTCGTTTCTCTCTTTTTATCACTCGAGTTCCATCTCTATTTATCAGGACGTCTATATATACCGTTCCTCGTCTATCTCCACCCCCGTTCGCCCTTGTGTCACCATTCTCGGACACGGACTCACACCCCCGACACCTCCTCACCCCTTTCGCCCCCATTTTTTTACGGTACTCTCATTGTTCCCGCGTGTCACGCACCATCGAGGTGAAATTCCATGAGGATTTCCTGAATGGCACCTGGTTTCGCGATTTTTTCTGGTTACTACTCTTTCACTTTCCTTCGGAATGCAATTTCGCCTGAAACATCCCCCTTAAACTAGTTCATCTTTAACCCTTTCGAGACGGATTTTTTTTTGGTAGATAGATTTAACTCAGAATCACGTGGATTCTGAACACCATAAGCGCACCAAGTGAAAGCACACCTAACTAAGAATCACATCAAACATCGGCACCTCAAGCATGGTGTTTCAGCGGTTTCTTTTTGACGTTCGAAGAAACCTCGTTAAAAACAGGGTGAAAGTGTAGAAAACAAATGTTCACTATGAAAGATAGGCGCGAATAAGGGTAGAACAGGTGCGAGTGCAAATTGGTAGGCGCATTGGATTCGGAATCGCGTGGAGAAAGTGGCGGTAGCGGAACGAGGGGGTTCGGAACCGCGAACAGAGTCGTTAAGCGTTTTACGATCAAGATATAAAAGAGGCGTCCGATGCCGAACGGAACACTTAACCGACTCTATTTATTATGTCACTTGAACTTACAAAAATCCTATAAATTAGTTTCTTTCGAGATGCTAGCCGTGATACCGTCGGTGAGTACGCGTACCAGTGTATGCCGTCGAATAAAACCTGTTCTTGAAATTGACTTAACGGTACTCGACTCTACCGCGAGAAGACTCACTATTCTACCAGAAATTTTTATGTCTGACCCGTGACTTCCTTCTGTTTTTCAGGTTACTCGGGGTCCAACGAATGTCCCGTTTAAATGGGACTTCGTTTCTAATCGTTATCACTCGTTAATGTTCGCTTGGGACTTTGGATTCGGCTAACCCATGAACCGGGGATGACGAGTTAACTTTAGAAATATATTAACAAGAGAAATATATTATAGCGTTATATTATTCTATTAACCTTCGTGATGCTGTGACATTAGATTTGTTACTGCATTATGTTATGTATAGAGTGAAGAATAATGATGGTATATAATAATAATATAAGTTTTGGAATTAATAAAAAGTTTTTTTTACCGGGAGATTAATGTTTTCTTTTGACGTTCTAGATACGAAAAGATGAAGACTCCCTATAAAAAGTTAATAGTAGAATAGTGTTCTTCGTTTCCATAGTTAATTAGAGGCAATTCGCGGTTCCACGTAATAATCCCTGTTCGCGTGGATGCACTTGGAAGCACGAGCCACTTAAACGCCTCGAACCTCGAGGAAGTTGATAGATTTTTTTTAACCGCTCGAAGGAGGAACCGGAAGCGCGTGTCCGGATGTTCATCGTCGTCTTGTAATATCCGGCTAATGTGCCGGTACCGATCGAGAATACGCTCAAGGTTCGAGCCAGAGAATAAATTAATAAGCCTATCAACTATTTTCAAATGTATAATCTCTCCTATATGAATTCATTTCTGTAATACATAATTAATAATTCCACGGTTCATCGACATTACTTACTGATTGAAGGTATAACCTCTGAACGGAAATAAAAATCTGTTATAATTCTTACTCTCGCACCATAATTTTCCATAATTTTAAAGTAGTACCGATGTCTCTAAACCTATAAAATTCATTTATTCCACTTTATTGGTTTTGCGTGGTGAAGTTTCGTAAATAAAAAACGATGGTGGAATTATTTATAAAGCAGATTGAATCGACGGACACGAGTTCTCCTAACTTGAATACCTTTCGATATCTATGGTGTTTAAAGTCCGAAGAGTTCAAGTGCAATGTTTTATCCCTGAATCACGCGAGATTCCTTTTATTACAGCGAGAAGGCCGATTACGATTAATATATTCGTGGAGTTTATCAACCATAAATTACCGGGGCATAAATTATCCGATAGAAATTCAACTTAATTAATTTGTCGAAGATTTATACACGTAACGCGTTCAATGTTAATACCGTGGTGTCGTCATAAATCTCTGGTAATTAGGACGTTAAGTATCTTGTCGTTTCTAAGATTTTCATGCTCTCCCGTGCAGTGATTTGTCAAATGGTTTGTGCGCGGAATGTTCTGATGTGCGCGCGATATTTTCTGTATAATATTATTTATATATACAATATTATATTATATATGAATATAGTATGTTATATGTAATATATTATAATACAGTATATACTAAAATAATTAAATAAAGCCGAGCCAAGAATAAAAATAGAAGACTCAGTGATTCCAAAGTATTTTCATGTGATATAATAATGTATTAATATATATAATATAATATATAATACAATATTATATAGTAATAATAATAATTGTCACTGATTCAGCATTATCAAATTACTATTCAATTACACTCAATACTGTTGTTATTCTCACCAATTAAATCCAAATAAATAATTAAATTAGAATAACTCGATTAAGTCTTGCTTGTGATTTCACGATTATTATATCATATAATGTATCGTATCGAAAATATTTTTTATCTCATAAATACTGCTAATATTATGGATACTAATGTAAATCTTCTATTTTAACAATTTGGCAACTTTTCTACTCGTAAGATTGGAATTAATAACTCTTTTACTGTACACAGACAATATACACGAAATATATTATGTATTACAACATATTATTTACATAATTAACATACAAGATTTAAAATAACACTCGATTTATTTCGATGCTTTATAACTAATCAACCCCCTGTGGACCGGGGGTAGAATTGGTCCACAGTATCCTCTGCTTGTCGTAGAAGGCGACTAATAGGGGTTAAAATTCGAAGTAAAAATTTGATCCAACAAAAATATATCCCACAATTCTTCGCGAGTTAAGCACCAGATTTTTTCAAAAAAGAAATGTACACGATAGTAGAACCTTGAAAAAGAGTTGTTGAAATAACTGGTGACTACTTCCTCAAATAATATTACTTTGCTGGATGTTCAGAGTATTTGAATGTTGATTTAAAATTCCGCACGAACTATTTCCACCACAGAATATTTTGAATCTTCATAGTTGAATCACGCAGACGTGAACCATGTCGGAAAGTTTGAAATTGACGGGTTATCACGTCGGTGATTCTTTATCGAAAATAATCAAGCGTCACCAGCTGTGCAAAGTAGTTCATTGTTACGAGATCCGTGTATTATTGTTTGTACTGAAAATATTGCATAACACCGCGGATCCGGATTCTTTCTCCAAGTCCTCCTCCCGTGCTTCTTACTTCGAATTAATCCTCGTGATAAATCATTGGGTGCTAAAATCCCTGATGATTCCAATGTTTCTGATGACTCTGATAATTGCGATTACTCGAACGAGAAGATCTCTCGAAATTCAACGAACGCGAATTTTGTTCGGATTATTATATCCTGGTCCTCTGGGAAGACGACATGCAAAATCCGAGAAGGTAATTCCGCCATTGAAAACCAATTGTGTGATTACGTAACCTCGATGATCATAAAATAGATGTGATATTTGATTCGATTAATATTTGATTTGATAGGGAAAATGGAGATGTTTATGTAATCGAGAAATCATTTTCTGTGGTACTTTTGTACCGTTATATCGTTATAGCATATACTCATTTTTATAGTGATAATTATAACAGTTATTTAATACAGGATTGTACAAAATACCGGTCTTATTCTCAATTACTAAATTTCAATAAATAACCAAATTGAAATAACTAAACTGGAATAATTAAGATCCAACAAGGAACTATATTGCAATAATTAAATTGGAATAACAACAGTCCAATAAATAATAAAATGGCCGTAATTAAATTTCAATAAATAACAAAATTGAAATAACCAATCTCCAATGACTAACAACATTGCAATAACTAAATTCGAATAAATAACAAAACTGAAACGACTCAATTCTAATAAATAGCAAACTTGAAATAACCAAACTCTAATAAACAACAAAATTGGAATAACAAAACTCCAATAAAAACATTCAGGATCACCATCAAATTAAATCGTTGCATAACACCTTTAATTACGCATCCCAACAATGTCATGGAATAAAAACGATTTTATCGTGCTTCAATTTCAAAAAGCAGAAGGAAGCCACGAAAGGATCGGAGATAAATATATGGTCATTGGAATCGCGTTTCAGTCACGACATAGTTAATCTATCAAGGAACGAGTAGCTATTAACTCAACGATTAAGTGTCTCGCAAAAAACCGATAACCGTTCTTCGGAAAATCGCGAGTGACGAGGGGGTGAGTGTGCGAGGAATGGACAAACTCGAGCCTAAGAAAATTACCGCTCGAAGAGAATAAATCCTCGGCAAGCAACGCGTGATTAAACCTTTTTTATCGCAGTTATTCTAGTTGTATTCGAGTTGTTCTCGAGTTGTCACATTGCGCGGCACGAGTGATTAATGGGTTGTCTGAAAATTATACATCCACACATACATTCAGATCGACTGTTGGATTCTGGAAAGAAGGTGCTCGTGACGTCAGTATTGCATCGAATTTGGATCCTTCATTTATTATACATATATATTATATATTATACTCATTATTCAAGCCTCGAATATATCGAATTGTATTGACAATAAGTCTATATGAATTTCAATCAATTTATCATTTGAATTTAATTCACCATTAGAATCCTAAAGAGAATTTATTGAAATTCGAAATCCCCATAACATGTTGAAAATGAATGCAATTTAAACTTCTTAACATTAAATCTATAAAATCTATGCTACTCAATATTTAAATCTTCGTCAAGAACAGATTTTCCTAAGAAATAATTTATATCAGATATTAATTAAAGTCATCGCGTGCCTTCTTTCCAGAAGCCCGCAATACATCCACATTCAAATTCATATTCATATCTACATGTGCATCCACATCCAGATACATATCCATTTTCATATTGTCATTCAAATCGACATTCATATCCACATCAATAATAATATATATCATATATTATTTTATATATTATATATTATAAAGACTCTGTCATAGGGGAATTCTATACCCGCTTCCACACCCATATACACATTCATATCCATATTCACGGTTAGCTTGTTTCGAGTAGGCTGTAATCATCGGCAGAGACGAATCGGTATCACCGAGGACGATCTCAAAGTCGTGCAAGAAACGCTCGATCGGGAATCTTTAGTTGTTGATCGACTAACTAGAATCTCCTTGGGACTGACACGTGAACCAACAGTCAACGAGTAAATCTTTCGCAGTGCTTAGAAATCCTCGGTCGAGAGTAGTACGGCACCTTAATTCAGACGTTAGATTCGTGATTATTTAATTGACATTCGTGATGATTTAATTAAACATATAATATTCCATATCACGTGGAATAGTTCTGATTGAATTAATTATCCTTCACGGAAATAATGTTGATTATGGAGATACACTTAAACGTAATATTCGATGGCATATAATATAAGTTTTATTTCATTATTAATTACTCCTCGAGGAAATATCTTGGATAATATTAATGTAATAATACACGTAATATTTTGTTTTCTGAATTTTGTTAATGTTGATCTTGCACTGCTACCTAAACGAGTCAGTTAATTCATTCAGAATCTATCCAAAATCGAGTGCCGTCTAATAAATTTACACAAATAAAACATTCCTCAAAATTAAAATCAATCTTAATTCGAAGGATGAAATCCAGATCGAGGAGATCGATAATCAGGAATATGTAATCGGGAATATGTGATAGTTCGAAGAAGAATAAAGCAAAACACCAGTCTTGGATTGTATTACTTTCATGTCGTTTATTAATTAAAATTCAGTAGTAATTTAGTTTCTGTCATTCTAACAAAACGTCACCACCATTCGCCAGATCATCTATGTTACGTTAATAATAATTAAACGTTTAATCGTAATAATATACAGCTTGTTGGAACGCGGAGGGGATGAAGGGACGAGGTACAAGGGTTGGGGGGGTTGGAAATCGTTTGAGGTCAGGGGTTGAAGGGAACTGTTTACAAGATTCATATCCTTTTTTTCTTTCGCGCGTAAGTCGTAATTCGTAAGTATCTTTACACTTGTCTCCTCGTCGCATTTCTTTGTTTATTTATTTATTTATTTATATGCACATTCAAAGTCAACGCAAATTATCACCGCGCCACGCTGAAAGTTCGAAGGAAATCGAAGAGTTCAATTATTTCAGCCTTCTTAGAGGTAATTATTTGTAAAATATGCTTGTGATTAATCGATATTGATATTTTGTATGTAATTACTTATGGAATTAATAATGAAATAAGTAATTGCTTATGAAATAATCTAAGAACTGATCGCTGAAAAGTCGTAATTAAAATGTCGATTATAGTTGAACTAAATCAGTTTTGGAATTTGAAATGGGTTGGTGTTTATAAATAATTACTACTCATTTGCAAGTATGAAATATTATTTTTCCAAAGTGATCATTTTTGGAACAAAGTCATTGTAATTAACGCTTTGTCGATCATTTCATTGGTGCACAGAATTTCAAATTTAGGATTTGAAATCTTTAAATTCTAAATTTAAGATTTGAAATCTTTAAATTCTAAATTTAGGATTTGAAATCTTTAAATTCTAAGTTTAGGATTTGAAATCTTTAAATACAACATTTAGAATTTGGAATCTTTAAAATATAAACTTGAAATTTGAAATCTTTAAAATCTAAATTTAGGATTTGAAATCTTTAAATTCTAAATTCAGGATTTGCAATTCTGTGATTGAAGAAAATTGGAATATTGTTGATATGAATTTACCAAATTTCGGATTATCTCATAATCCTGATATTTTGCAATCGCCTTATTTCGCAAAAGTTTTTATTACAAAGTGCTATTATAAAATTTTTAAGTTTTATCGTAAAACAAAACTTATTGCTCGTGCTTGAGAACAAGTCTTAAGATTGATCATCAAAGCGTTAATTAATCTACGAGCTACTAATGACTCACAATTCCTAATAATTACAATTCACAGAACTCAAACAATTGTCTCGTGATTCAATTAATTCATTTGATACACGATTTTCATTGGTATATCAATCACAATTTCAATTAAATTTCCAATCAAACAATAATCAGATCACTTTAAGTCGAATACTTGTCACTCAAATATTTATCTCAATTTAGAGCCATAGAATTCAAAATCTGTACGAACGCGTTAAAAATAAAACATCCACCGAATGGCGTGCGAACGAAACAAAAAACCTAATCAAAGCAAAACAACGTATACAACCAGAAACAATGAGAATTCTATAACTTTAAATAATGGATGCTTAATTACAAATAATTATACTCTTCGATTTCAAGCGTTCCAAAACACTATTGTACAATTTAGTTCGATTTCCAAATGCATTCATGACAACTCTTTTCTCCCGCGCATCCTCTCCGTCTCGTTTTCCTCTATTCTTTATTTTATTTACAAAAAGTGCGATCGACGCGGGAGAACAAAACGGAAAAATTCACGAGAAGAAGAGAAACAACGTGTTCCTTGTTGCGCCAATCGAATCATTTTCCTTCTTCTATGTACAATTGTATGTGATATACAATTGGTCGTAAAAGTATCCCGCGATCTTGGACATTTATCGAATTTTGTAAAAAATTGGAGGTTTGAAAATCAAAAACTAAACCGCAATCTACTTTTAATCAACATTATTTTATTTAAATGATATTAGTTTTAAATAATTTTAGTTTCTTTTACTACAACGCAGACCATTTTTTCGGTAAAAGAATCTTTTATTTTCAAATCTACAATTTTACGCGGAATTCGCGTTCGTTAAGCTAATTTTGTGAAAAATTACGTGTTTCAAGATAAAAATCTAATCCAAAATCTAGTTTCAACGAAGATTATTTTATTCAAATAACATTAGATTATGTTATGATAATGTAAACAATTTTGTAAATAAAATGGATTTTTATCTGCAAAGCTATAATTTCACACAAAATTCGCTTGGTACTTGAAGTGGCCGGATACTTTTGTGAACAACCGTATATACTATATATAGTATACAGTATACAGTATATAAGCTATATACTATATATGTAAGTAGAAATATGTATACTTTCCGTGTGTCTTTTTATCTTCCGACCTGATTATTCCGCGAATCATCGAAAAAACGTATGCTTCCTCGTTGCCTCTCTCTCTCTCGGCAATTCAAAATTCACTTCCCTGCCCTGCCCTGCCCTGCCCTGCCCCTCTCTGGCCTTTTCTGTTCTGGTCTCTTTCTCACTTTTTTCTCTTTTCTTTCTCTCTTTCAACCAAATTATATACCTGGACAAACAAAAAAAGAGGAACTGTAAGAACATTCAACAGCTTTGGATCAATTTGGGATCTTTTTCTTTTGCATTCGATACTCCTCTGCTGTTTCCGTGGTCAACTTTTAATTCTCATCTGCGTGGAAACAAATTTAAAATGTCTAACCTTCTGCGTGGCAAAACTTTCAAAAATTTAATCTTCTGCGTGTGAAATAAAAAAACTCAAAAGACATCCACAAATTTGCGCGTGTATTTCGGCAGAGTTTGAAAAGCATAATAAAAGAATGAGATGATTTTGATCCATCTTTTTGTCCGATTAATATTTAATACTGAACAGTATTAAATTTTGATAACTTTGTGGGTGACATAAAAATAGCAAGATAAAGCTAGCAGACTTCGAAGTGCACCTTTAATATATTTTTGTATTTAGTTTCAATAACAGTGATTAATAGTTGTGAGATAATATAATGATAACAATATGATTATAAATATTGAAAATTAATCAAGATTTGTTGAGATTGATTGAAATTTATGTAAATAACGGACTCGAAGATCATCCCAGAAGGCTGAACAGTTTTGCACGCAGTTATTTGTTGTTAACCAAAAATATCCACAGAAACAACAAAGTAGTATAGAAGTCAAAACGAACGATATTACCGGATGACAAAAAAAATACATTACGATTTTAGGAAATCAATTTTGAAAATATTTGCGGATGATTTCATTGGCTCGATAGATATTTGCCTTTCTCTCTCTCTCTCTCTCTTTCTCTCTCCGTTATTTGTGTCAAATATTTATTATGAAAATAAGAGACTCGGAAATAGCATAATAATGTTCGATCGTAAAATAAATGAAAATCCGAGTATCTCGTTTATTATCCTACCCCTGAATTTCGACGGAATATCTCGGACGAAAAGCTATATTTTTGCCGATAATAAGCGGAAACATCTCTCCTTAATGGCCGATAAATTTTCAATTAAGTCTGTTGAGTCTGTTAAGTCTCTTCGCGGTGAAAGGGTGGAGCCGTGACGAGATGGATTTCTAGGGATTCCGAAGGGAAAATGTTGGCAGGTGTCGGGATAATTTCCTTCCGAGTGAGATATCAGTGATAATCGAATATTAAGATCTTATAATATGGGATTATAATACATAATATCTTAGATAATATATAATAATATTATTATTATATTATATATTATAATATGATATAATTATATAATATAATATAAATTTATTATAAAGTTTTCTTGACTCGAAAGTTGAGATTCAAAAGTTAAATTTATAATGCAATATTATAGATGTAATATTTACGACTGCACTATTAATATGTGATTTATTAGTTTCACTATGGATTTAATATTTTCTGCGCTTCGAAGACGCGAGTTGTTACCTAATTACTTAAAAACAGATATACTTTAAATATATTATAAATTTATTATACTAGATTATATATATTATACATATTACAAAAACAAATGATAATTTATCAACTTTCCTTCTAAAATGATTTAAGACAAGTATTTGATTTTTTTGTTGACAAAGAATCGGAAATTCTCACGTTTGATCTGTGTAAAAAGTAATTAGATGCAACTCATTAATTATACAACATATCCCACAGAAAATATGCCACCTAATTAACAAAAAGATTTGTTTCCGTGTAAAAAAGATCGGTAATCCGAAAAATCCTAGAAAAAGATGACAACGGATGATATTCTGGAAATATTTCCTCGTATGAAATAAGTGTAAAAGAATAATATATATCCAATTAGTATAAAGATGTAATTACTTCCAGTCTCCTTACATTAATTAGCTAGCTTATATAATAACATAAAGAGATAATTAATTATAAACTCCTTATATTAATTACGTGATTTATTTCACACGGGACACCCTGTATATTGTTTTTATGTTTCATTTAACTGTCGGAGGCTACCTTTCCTTACCCCAATCACGAGTTTTCTCTAGGAATGATCAATGAACGTATTAATAAATCAATGATATTCATACACGCTCGATAACGATTGGATTATATGAAAGACCGTGTTGAATTTGTCGCGAAGTTCGGGTCGATTGTCGTTCGATATCGTTTGATAACGATCAACGAATCGGGTCGGTACTACTGGCGTGATCGCGTGCACGAATGCGAAGGAAGCGAAGAATTGACGAACTTGAAACAAGTGACGCGGAAACCTCGTGAAAAAAAAGGCAGCGGCAGAGATAAGCCGGTTAGAAAGGCCAATTGAGCAAATAATCACAGGAACTCTGACTGATAATACAGCTAATCCTGACTCTCGTCTTAACGAACGACTCGTCTCCTAATAAAGCTGTATTTTCATCGGACGAATTTACAACCGTTGGCTTCTGCGAGGAAAACACTCGTCGAGTCAGTGTCACGTGGAATTACGATCTCTCATTAATTATATATTGTATATTAATTATGCAACCGGCAAGTAACATCGATCAAAGAATAACTCGACTCCTAATAAAGACGTATTTTCATCGGGCGATCTAACTGCTGTTTGGTTCCGTGAAGAAGACACTTCGTCGAGATAGTGTCACGTGGAATTTCGATATTTCATTAATTATATGTATTAGATATTGTATATTAATTATACTTCTATAACTATAATTCTAATTTAGGATTGGAATTATTTATTGCTTCTTCCGCAGTTTTATCAGGGATTTTAGCATTCCTCGATATTTGAGTATTTCATTCAGTTTAAATATCTTGGACAGAAATGTAGTGATAATTAATTAGTACTTAATTCAGCTTAGTCGTTTTATAGAGAAATGTAATGGTAATTAATTAGATCGAAGGAATCTTACTTAGAGTTTTAACCGTTTCAGGTGGGAATGTAATAATAATTAATTAGATCAAGGAGTTTGGAATTCTTTGCCTTTTGAGTACATCGTTCACTTTCGACGTTTCAGATATAATTATAATAAAAGTCAATTAAACATCCTGAATTTGCGAATTCCTTGTCGCTAGAGTTACTGAATTCGCGTAAACCTTTCAGAGAGAAATTAACATTCCTTAATTAGCCTCGAATATTTGGCGATTCCTCGCCGTTTGAGTACTAAATTTAGTCTTCGCGAAAGTACAACAGGATAATCTCAGAAAAATTCAATATCAAGTTAAACAAACAATTACGATATTTCTCACATTTGATGACAGAATTTGATTCACAGAATCAAATTTTAATAAATATAAACTTCCTCTTAAAAATGGAATGTCAAGAAGGAAGGTGACATATTAATGTGATAACAATTAACAACAAGAATCCGTTTTAAATATAACGTGGTAATATATTCGATTAAACGATTACTCTAATATTCAATGATACTAATATTACATAAATAAATCCACATGATATATAAACAAAATGCAGTGAATATTAATCATAAAATCAATCATAAATCTCCACAATTATAGTAACAAATGTGTCTAACATAACCATAATGAAACAAGTATATTAAATATAATGACTGCTATTAAAATACGGAAATACGATGAAAACGCCCCAAAAAACGAAATCGTCGAGATCCACTCTTATTAACCAGCAATCCATAATTATGGTAAACCGAAGATCCAGCAAACCACGGAATCCACGTTAAACGACTTCTTCCTAAATCAACAGAAATCTGCAGAAAACAGGTACTCGAAATCAGAGATATTCCTAAGGAAAGCAAAGATGCCATGGTTTCCGTAAGGTGTCATTATCTTTGGAGAATGACAACGAATTACGGGGGCAAGTAGTGTTTAGAGGTTTAAGCGCGTTATAACGATCCGAAATCACAATGATTAGCTCGAATGGTCAGCTCGAAGCCTGTCACTTTTATGGGGAACTCCTCTTGTTAAGTACACCATCTAATAGAGTCGTCCCAAATGATTCTGTCCCCCATCGAATCTCACGAATCCCACCATCGTCGAGAATATTCATCTTCCGACATTAATCTTGACATTTTCCCCCAAAATAGTATAATCCTAATAGTTCATTTCGAACTAAAAGCCTGTTGATACTCAAAAGTCGATTATGAAGCGCTTAAGGACCAATCATTGAAGTTTATTTTTATTAAGGACACCGGAAAGTAATCAATTTGTTGTCGCATCGAAAGTTGGGAATTTGAGTTTTTTAAAGGGAATGTTGCCATTTTTAAGAAACACCGGAAATCATGAATCAATAATTCGACCAATGGTAATACAAATTCAAGGGAAGTAGAAATACAACGGAAGTCGTGGCAACGAGAATAAGGATCGCGAGTAATCGTCGTCATGGGCCCTTTTACTTTGTCCCTTTAATACCGGGAACACCCCGTGGCGTGTTTACCGGAAAAAAGGAGAGAAGATACAAGGAGTTTTGCGTAGGCACGTGGTACGCGGTGCACAAGATCCCCGAGGATCAAAAAGTACCGAACAACGAGGACCGGCTGGGAAATAAACCCGAAAAAAAGCAAAGGTGAACCAGGTAGCTCGAGGAGGGACAAAGTGCGTGACCACCTACGCGACCGAATCCAGAAATAATGAAACCACAGGTCGGATAATTGGTTGCTTTTTACTGATAATGACATAGTAAAACCTAATATCTGTCTAATGTACAGTGAGTGTTAAAAGTATTCGTTTATCCTATAAAAATGAATAGATATATTAGGCAGATATACAATGAATGTAAAAAGTATTCTGCTGCAGTGAATTTTAACGAAGGCAACGTAGAACTTTGTTTATTAAAACATTTTAATAAATGTGGTATACATGTATTCTTAGAGAACTTCGAAATCAATTTCATGAAAGAAAATATTATTTGTTCAGGTTTTTTATGGAAATGTTCGGAACTTGTTTCAAGGGGGGATAAAGTTTTTTGTTGAAATTCGCTGCTGTACGAATACTTTTTACATTTGCTGTACAGCTGTTTAATATAGCTACTAATTTTTCGAACGATTAAGGAATTAGTTTGAAAATCGGAGTGTGGAGGAAACGCGATATTAAATAATATACTGATGCTTGAACTATTAAATACTTCAATGTCATTAAATGGAGTCCACTTTTTCCAAACTTTGGGATGATTTTTCCGCGATCAACTGATATCACCTTCCGACGGAACCTTCGAAAACCTTATCAGACAGCCAATCGTCTAATAACAATTCCTTTGAAAAACCTTAAAAAATGTTATCGAATGTAGAATAGGGATTCTCGATTCAATGATATC
The DNA here is from genome assembly GCA_910591585.2 of Nysson spinosus. Classification (NCBI taxonomy): domain Eukaryota; kingdom Metazoa; phylum Arthropoda; class Insecta; order Hymenoptera; family Crabronidae; genus Nysson; species Nysson spinosus. Next base: position 11,940,157 of record OU342830.1, on the reverse strand, counting down.
TCCACATTCGCGGACATATGTATAATATATAATATATAACCTGTGCAATGTATGAAATATAATACAGGTGACCCTCGTACAACGCGTTAAGTATATAACACGATACTTTTACAACGCTGTTTCGATATAACGCGGTACGTATAGAACGCTGTTTCGATATAACGCGATACGTATAGAACGCGGTTTCGATATAACGCGATACGTATACAACGCGGTTTCAATATAACGCGAGAAGTATATAACGTGGTTTCGATATAACGCGCTTCACAAATTGTCTAGATCCTCTTACAACGCGATACTTATACAATGCGACTTTGATATAATATCATAACGCGACCTTTTCCTGTAACCTAACTCCCGCGTTGTACGAGGGTTACCTGCATCAATGGAGGATCGATATTCCACGTGCGACTTACGTAACGAGTGCCCTCTTTCAAAAAGCCAACAGTACAGAATGGAATTTTTTTCGAAGGAAATAAATTATCGCGGAATATAAAGTTCCTGTTCTCTTTCCAAGGACTCGCGTCGATGGCAGGGAGATCGAGTCGCGAGTGACGCCGGGAGAAAAAAATAAGATACGAGATGAGAGAGAGAGAGAGATGGGGTGGGGGGCAGGTGGAGGTGAAACGAGGGGGATCACGAGCGACGATGTAAAGTGCGTAAAACCTCCCACGCAAAAGCCCGACGTTAAAAAAGAAACGATACGAGATCCCGAAGTTTATCCAAAGCGAAATGGAAAGTGATACCTTCCTTGGACTAACGGGGAAGATGCGGAGACAACGATCTTCTGGATCGTTTCTATGCGAGAAATCGAATGGTAGATAATCTATATAATATTTAATATATAACGCATATAATATGCAACTCTTTGTCGTAAGACAATATTTAGTTGATGACAATTGAATTGAAATTAAAATGTTTTTTATTCTAACAAAGGAAACGGTTAATATTTTTGCCGTGGAAAAAGATTTGGTTGATGATAGTTTACTTGAAATTAAATCATTTGTAATTGTCAGATTTTCATTTATATGTTGATTCATCCATTTACTGACTTATCGTGGAATTGCACTCAATTTTTTATAGAATAATAATTGTTTTTGAAATTTGCAAAAGTAATTAATCAAGCATATTTAATCACGAAATACTTGTATCGTATTAGTAATTTCTTTCTAATCTTCGTAATTAATTGAAACTTTCCTTTCTTCCAACGGAATTGATAGCACAAATCAATCTTTTCAGTGAATATTTAAATTATTTTTTAACGAATCATCACGATACGAATTCAATTCTATTCTTACTGAATGATTAGAAATAATTCAAGATAATTGTCAGATTATATAAAGAAAGGATATATGAATGAAAATGAAGTGTTTCGAAACTGAAAGAATTGAAGTGATTCGTTTAATCGGCAGATAAATCGGAGGGGGAAGAACGAGGTCGTGAAACAATAACAAGAGAATAAGAACGTTTTGATTTTTATGTAAAATATATTTGGTTTAATATCCATATCGTTACACTAGTTACGAAATTAAGGTTCATCTTATCGGTCCACGCTAGGATCGTACTTTATCATTGATGACAATTACCAAAATCTAATCACGCTTTATTAATACGTCCTATCAGCTTTTAATTCATACGGCGAACGTATTTCTGTACACTTTTTAATGCACTATTATTCCAAGTCAAAGGAGAGAATCGAGTAGATCCCAAAACAAAATCGAACGTCTCTCGAACTTAATATTAATGGAATGTTTCATATTTCTTCTCTAACGATCTCGTCGATTATCTCCTTCGTCTTTTTCATTCATAATTTTGATCGAAACTATCCGACGCTTATCTTCTCACAATTCACTTCGTTTTCTTTTACGACGTGTAACTTTGACGTCCGCCTTTTAACATATCAATATCAATCTCCTTTTTTTTTACTTCGAATTTTGATCAGATTCGCCAAACATTTAGTTTTCCACCATCAATTACGTGTTGTCTTTGAATTCGTCACTTTTGTTCGGTGTGTTCGTGCTTTATTTTCTTTTTACGCGCGATTCATTCGATTCTGTTTATCGACTAAATGTTTTATTCCGACAGAATTGAAGGGCAATCTTAACAAAGTTATTTACAATGAATATCTTCAATTTCCGTCGGTTGGTACCATTACAAAATATACATAAATAAGTTCATACGCTTAACAAAGTTTAGAAGGGCCGAATCAATTAACGATAATTACATCTTAACGAGTACCGAGTACCGAGTACGTCAGTAATAAAATACGACCTCACCGACGACCCCCAAAAAACAAACCTTAATTCCCTAAGTAGTAAACATAATTAATAAATACAATAAAAAAATTACACTATGTATCACGGAATGTATCGTCCGAACAAAACCAATGAAAGAATCGACGATAACCTGGGCTACCATAATTTCAACACGGGAAGCATGCTCGATGATGTTCATCCAAATATGAATTTCTTTTCCTTTTTCCCAATAAACTGTGCCTATTTGAAAATCCTTTCTCATCGACAATTTCGCGCTTCGAAATTCGTGACTATTTGTACATATATGTTTCCTATGGAATTTTATCTTCGACCAGAGATTCAGCTACTTGAAAACCCGAGTTTCATGAAGAGAACTTTGTCGCCAAAGAGTCTTGTCGATGGCAAAAAGTATTTTCCTGAACGTAAATATTTTTGCCATGAATATCGTCGTTTTCGAAAATATTCGTTTAATGGAATATATCTGTGGTACAAAGTTCGGCTAAAAGTTCTGCTAAAAAGTGATTTTCATTATTACATATCGGGATTATAGTTTTGCCGCAATGTTTCGGATTACGATTCTCGTCGCGCGAATATTCCCTTCTACGAAATTCCCTGTTTTCCTAATGTTTTATCGTCGATGCAGAGAATGGACGTAGAGAGAATCGAAACTTGACTCGGAGGCAAGGAGAATAGCCGTCTCGAACGATAGGAACGAGATTCGCGTATTAATTCGCGAGGGAGATTTCAACGAATCGGGATTAGAGGTTTTTCGTATCGGGGCTCGATCGGGAATAACGAGCTACGAAAGAAGTACGAAAGATACAAACGAAAATCAGTGTACGTCGGAAGAAACAATGAAGCGAGGCTCAAAAGAGAAGGGATAAGAAACGAGACAAAAAAAAGGGCGAAGGGACAGAAAACAAGTGAGAAAAAGCGAGAAAAGAGAGAGAGAAGGGGGGGAGAGAAAGAATATTTTGAATACCCGGCGACGATGCGAAGATGAAGCGGAAGATACTCGCTCCGGGATTGGCCACCGGGCACCGCGATATTTCTCGTAATAATTACATTAATAATCGTAATAATGACAATAATAATAAAGAATAATAATAATAATAATAAATGACAATAATAAAGATGACAAATAATATAATAGCAATAATAAAATCATCGCAATAATGACAATAATAATAAACGACGATCCGCTCTCTCATCGTTTTACAATAGCATTTTCCGAAAGGTTCAATTGTCCCGATAATATTTCATAATTAATAATCGATATACAGTTAAGAGGACCGCTCGACGTTCGCAATAATCTTTCGTTTCTCATATACATTCATTTTCACTATTTATATTTATATATATATATATTCATTTATATATTTATATCCGTATTTATATCTCGTATTTATATATATATATATATATATTTATAACTCTTTCGTATGTGGGTGTGTATATATATATTCATATATACTTACTCTTTATACAGAAGGGGTTTTTCTTTGCAAGGATTCGGCAGACGTTTATCGGACACGCGCGTTCTCCCTGTCCCGTTTTTTCGCTTCGAATCTGTTCGTTCGTTTCTCTTTTTCGTAATCGTTTTGTCGCGCCGCGTATTCCCTCCGTTGGCTTCCTAACTTTGCGTTCTTCCCTTCGTTCCTGATCCGTTCTTTTTTGCCGAAGTCTTTCTCCTCGTCATCGATAGGAGAGAAGACGTTCGGCGACGGCAAACGGCAACGGCGACGACAACGACGACAACGACGACGACGCAATACGCTCGTTTCACTTAACTTACTAGCTTTATCTAGTACATTATTTACAGTCCATATTTACTTATGTTACATCATTCGCCGCGGGTTTGTCTCGAGCAAATCCTGGGCGAACACACCGCACTTGCACCCTACGGCATCTTCCCTCTCTTAATTCTCTCTTTTCTACAAAATTTCGACCGCCGACATCTTCTTCGAATCATCCGTCGAAAGAGAACGTTTTCATCGATGATTGAAATAGAAACGCGTGTTCCGTCGTTCGGTAGACGCACCTGCAACTCGTTTCTCATCGTCCCTTTGCCGAGTAACACCACGGCGGAAGAATTTCCTGGTTCTAAGCCCCGTTTACAAAAGGCTCTCGACGCGGACGAAATCGAGAAGGGTGTCGGTGCGCTATTATATCACTTTGCTCACACGATCAACGACGAAATCCTCGCGATGAAGTCAACGTTCGTTCTTTCTTTCTTTATGTATTTATTTATCGTTGCTCACGGACGGACCGAATCCACCTGACCACACGGAAGAGATTATTCTTCGCGGGAATCTCCTAGAGACACGTAACCGCACTTTAGTTTTCACCGGAATGTCGCATTGACGATGAGTGACGAGAACACCGAAGGTAACGAATGGAAACTCATCACGACACTGCTCGCCGTCGACCCCGACGCGTTGCGAACGACGCCGATCGTAAGATTCGAATAACATTCTTTCAAAGTTCCGCAGCACTAGAATTTCGAGTTCTGGTTACCGACGGCCTGCGACATCCGGCAAAGAGTTCGAAGATCTTCGGTGTGGCACACAAAAGGGTCGAACTTCCGTAAGGTGCTGCTTCTTCTTCTTCTTCTTCTTCTTCTTCTTCTTCTGCGTCTTCATGTTTTCCAATTGTTCTCGATCTACCTCGATCGGAATGTATTTAGTGTTCCGTGTCGCGATCTTGATCTCAAAGACTATCGTGACTGGTAGGTGCAAATAAGTTAACACATCGTGTGCCAGTCTTTTCGCGAGTGGTCTCAGCCTCGTTAAGCCCCGTTGAATCTCGACGAGGTGAGTACCATGGTTATAGTAAACGGTAACACAGAACGATTGGTCTCGTTTGATTTGAATGGATCACCAAACGATTCGGCGTGAAGGTATAATAAAGGGAGGCGAATCGGTGAGCTACGAGGTCGAATAGCTACCAGTACGTGCCTGCAGGTAATGGTGATAGAAGGGCGAGAGGGTGGTTTCCGGTGTGGACGAGGAATTCGATCCTATAGCCGCGTTCTGCGAAGTTATCGCAAGGCCCAACGGGGGAGGCCCGGGCGAACGCTAGTGAGCCGCTAAAGAGTGGGCCGTAAGACCCTGAGGGCTCAGCATCGGCGGACTGTGGCTGTGACCCATGGGCGAGCCGTGAAGGTGATCCTGCTGGTGATAACTCTGATGCAGACCGGTCTGGCCCTGATGACTGGGCATTCCCTCCATGATTCCGTCGCCCAGCGTATTCGGCGGCGTCATCCTTTTTTCCTTTTGTCGTCGATTGCAGAACCACACCCTCACCACTTCTTTCTCTAGCTGCAAACTATCCGCCAGCGAGGTGATTTCTTGGGCGGAAGGTTTCGGTTGTTTGTGGAAATGTTGCTCGAGAGCACCCTTCACCGACACCTCGATCGACGTCCTCTTCTTCCGTTTTCGTCCTTGCGCCGCTATCTTGTCGATGCTCGTCGGCGAACCGGTCGTCGAGTCTGCCTCCTCGAGCCACTTCTGCAGCAGCGGCTTCAGCTTGCACATGTTCTTGAAGCTCAGCTGTAGAGCCTCGAACCTGCATATCGTCGTCTGCGAGAAGACGTTGCCGTAGAGAGTACCGAGCGCGAGACCGACGTCCGCCTGGGTGAATCCTAACTTTATGCGCCGTTGTTTGAATTGTTTCGCGAATGCCTCTAGGTCGTCCGACGTCGGCGTGTCTTCTTCGCCGGCACTGTGATCCCTGTCCAATGGATGTCCTGGATGCAGTGGATGACCCGCCGGTGGACTGTGATTGTGTGCATCCCTCAAATGATGAGGCAATCCGGTCTGATGATTGTGCAACTGATGAGGATGCTGATGCGGGTGTTGATGCAGCATCCCGTTCATCGCCGCATGGTATTGTTGCAAAGTCGTCGGCGATGCCGCGCCACCGCTCGGGTTGTAATGTGCCGACGGGACGACCGGCGCGTGCCAGGAATGCGGGGATGCCATTCCTGGAGATTGATGTGTACTTCGATGATGCATACCCTGGTCCGTTGCCGCGTTCGCCGCCGCGGCGGCTGCTGTAAGTGGTTTTACATCTAAACTGGTGTTTCCCTGATGAGGGTGATGATGCGGATGATGACTGGTGTGATGCATCCCCATCGACGCTGCCCATGGATCGCTACCGGGTTGTAGGCTCACCCAGGGATTCGCCGACGACAAACTTGCCGCCGGATGGGATAATCCATTTGGTGACGGCGAAGATGCCACCTGGTGATGATGGTGATGGTGGTGATGATGCTGCGGCGGCGGCATGTACTTCATCTCACCGGCGTCGGCGGCGCTGCGGGGCGAGCCCGAGGAGTAGCCACCCACGGCGATGTTCATCCCGATCGCTGTACCCGAACCACCATCCAGGTCGGACGACACTGCGCTACTAATCGGCATGTACGTCGTAGCGGCCATCTACTTTGCCCCTCACACAGAGGGAGAGGTCACAACCAACCCTCTCGTTTTCTCCTCGAGCTACCCTCTGCTCGATATTTTATGCCCCCGTAGGTGACTTTTTTCCAAAAATCAATCTTTATCTTCTTATCTTTCTCTTATCCCGAGGTCCTGCCTAACCGTGCGACCCGACTGACTTTAGGTGACTACGGGCGAGAACCGCTCGCGACAAGTCTTCGACGGATATCAAATTCGAAGTAACTCAATGAATCCTCGAAATCCTGAATCACGGTGCGATAACACGAAAGTGATGATCGTCAGTTAGAAATTTGAATTAGTCCTCTCAGTAATCACTGATCACACGAAGCACATTCCATCGTTCCCGACGTTGCACTATATCCTGAATACACGACATCATCACGCACGTATAAGTATCGTCCATAATTTTCTAAGAGTGTCATCGACGATTTTAACATACACCACTGAGAATCCTTCGAAAAAAATGAGTAAAATTGATGTTCGGAAGACAGTTCTTTCTCTTCTGGTTCTCCGGGGAGTGAGACCCCTTGGAGAACGATACGCTGGAAGCTCCCTTTCGAACTCGGCTCCGTAAAAATCTCCACACGACGTTCTGTCACACGCGAGATCTCAAGTGGAACCCTGGTTCCCGATTCCTCGCTTGAGACTCTAATCACTCGTATCACCCGAGATCACTCATCGTTGCTCGAAACTTGGCAAGTAATATTCACACATTCCTCGAGACGGACTTCCTCGAGATTCGTTCCCTTCTTTCGAATCCGATCGAAGATTTAACTCCGGCACTGAATACGTAGCCTTTCGACCGACGAACGTGGAAGAACCTGATGATTCTTCGCAAGGAATACGACGAATCGACACTGGACTTCACCACCGAGAGACCGACCGACGACCGACCAAGCGACCGACCGGTTAAAGGGCCGAACACGTAAAACCTTCCGCGGAACGTAACCGATCGACGAACGGGCGCGTACTAGAGGGTATATAGTGATGATGGTGTCTCGTGCATGTATGTTTTTTCACTTTGCCGGTGTCCCTTTTTTCCCCGATTTTCTGTGTATATATGTGAAAGAGAGTAAAGGAGAATGTGTACGAGGAGAGACGACGGGTTTAGAAAGATCTCGCTCGAGCTCTCTCATGCGTTATGCATGTCGTAGCTGAGAGCGACTGACTGCCTCGCCTCGCAACTCGCCCGAGGTTCCCGAGGTACCCGGAGCGGTTGGTGGAACCGTGTCATGCGCGCCACCGTCGTTTTCATCCCCACCAGATTCGTTTTTCCGGGATCCGATTGGTCGAACCGGCAAGGTGGCCGTCGAAATACGTCACCGTCGGGCGGACTTAAACCTGACCGCGCCTACGAGGCAGGCTATGCACCCCAGGCGCCAGTCCTTTCTCCCCTCTTCTCTCCTTTCCTTACCCCTACTACTTACCTTCGTTTCCCTGCCTTGTTTTGCCTGCCTGCTGACTTGCCTGCTTACCTGCTTGCCTGTATGCCTGGCTTTCTGTGCCTGTTTCCCTGCCTCTACCTCCGACTGTCTACTCACTTGCTTTCTTGCTTCCTCCCTCGTTTGCTCACTCGCCTTTACCTTCCTCTTTCGACTTCGACTTCGACTTCGACTGGCTACGTTCTCGTCTACGCTCGACTCTCGAACTATTTCGCTCTTACTCGCCGCTTCGAGCGAACCTCCACGGACTGACGGCTCTACCGTTCGATATGGGATTCGACTTTGCCTCGAACTCACTCGGATAATGAATAACTACCAAAAGTGAGGATTTGCTTTTTCTCTTTAGTTTTACCTGTATCGCACGGTGCACGTTAACAATTTTAGCCCATGATACTATCGTACTTTTTAGTATACCTGTAGGGTAGATTAACGGCTGAATATTAAAGGTGCGCGATGAGAAAAAGGACTCCGGTAGGTTCTTACCAAAATACATGAGATTACATGCCAGTTGGCTTCAAAGCTACATTGGTCCGATAAAATGATTATTATAGGCATCAAGTATATAAACTCGTCATTTATCAGCTAGTTTTAGATTTCGCTGGTTGAAGGTACATGAATCTTATAAATATGGCTTCTGATTATTCTACGATGCTGTTGATAGATATTTTCTTTAAATTCGACGATTCTCCGATCTTCTTTCTATTATAATTAGTGACATTAATTCTTTAATAAATAAGGATTACAAATTGTAGATATTACTTTTAGTCACTGTAATTACTATAATATATTTCTGTCACGTGGATAAAAAGTAAACAAGAGACCGGGATGGACAGCTTTATATTTTGCAACTTATGACATAACAAATATAATATTCTTCTATCAGGCTTCTTGAACTGCGCTTGCGTCGAATCTTCATATAACATAGCAACAATAAATCTAATAATTTAGCGACATTATTTGACCCTCGATCATCGTTCGATTGCAACAATTTTATATTCACATCCCTTAACAATACTTTATCGAAACAATATATACGCGCGAGGAAAACAGAAGCATTGTTATTGTCGTTGAATTCGGCACATTAATATACCGGGGTGATCCACTTAACGTCACCACCTCGAATAATAGCGATTCATTAAAAAGTGACACGGGAAAGAGTGCCATGGAGGGAGAGAACGCGTTGCATGAAATTGAATTTTGATGGTTTAGATTCCGCCAGGAGATATCAAGGTGACCCCTATATTCCTCGGATGGCAGTTCTACCTTTTTTACATAAAATATCGTAGAGGAAGTCGATACTAATCCAAAGAACTCCCAGTGTGCTCTACTGTTTGACTAAGCATTTGTAGGACTTAAGCCACTGGAATTCTGAAGCGTGTCGGTTCTTACAGCTGATACGAAGTCCGCTTTATTTTTTACCGGATAGGAACTCTTTTATGTATGAAGTAAGTTCGAAACTTAAGTTCTTTCGACAACTATTTATCGAGGAAGTAATATTTATCGAAATACGTAACCAACATATCTGAATTATTACTAAATAAATTTTATTTTTTCATTCTTACAAGACCCACAAGATAAACAAAATCAGTGAAATAATTCAACTTAAATTACGGTTCATAAGAAAATAAAGTAACAACGATGTTGTTTCAGAATTAAGTACTTCTTTGAAAATCAGGTGCTATAATACAAAACCAACATATCTACCGTGGGATTCTGAAGAAAAAGGTACACGGTGACTTTAAACACGGAGAGGATAATTTCATACATAATCCATGGTAGCGTTCCTATATAATATTTATTTATTTATATAGTAATTAACGGGCAGTGCCCTGCGGTACAATGGGTACAATACATTTTCATACTAATATACACCAACTAATTTATATTAAATTAACTAATCGTTAGTTACAAACAAATATATAATATCTATTATATAACATATATAAGATATGATATCTAATATCTAGTATATAACCTACATAACATATAATATACAGTACGTAAGATACATAACCAATGGATGCTCAACATTCCATGTGACACCAATGCCACGAGTGTGTTGTTTCCAAACGGCAACAGTGTACTTTCCCCGTTCGCATTGTCTCGCAGCGTTAGTCGTCGTACTACTCCCATCGGGAGATCCAGATTTTTCCATGGAGAGTTTACGACCGGAGAGTTTCGTCGACTCGGAAATACGCAACAGGTATTAATTTGGTAGAGTCGTTAGTTAGCGAGATACATCCTTGTTCGGGGTCGTGCTGTGAGCAGTAGAGCACGGATAGAATTCATAGCTAGTGTATACCTGGAGAAATGTCCCTGGCGCTATTCAAACGGTCCACACTATTTTGCTTCTGGGTGACCGAGACTAAATAGGGATAAACAGATCTCCGTGCCGTCTTATTATCTTCCACCGAAGGATTAGCTCTTGTTTCACGTAATAAACCACGAAGACACGACTGATAGTGGATCGTATATCATCCCTTCCGTTACACGGAGAACGGTGCTCGGAAGGGTTAGCCGTTACGTAATAAAACTATCACCCTTTCGGTGTTTAACCTTGCACGCCTTGGAAGAACAATAGAAATAAATAATTAAGATATATTGGTTATCCGTTTCTGTCGATACTGTTTTAAGTGACGTTTTTATTTACGATGGTACTTGTTTATTTATGTCACGAAGATTCGCATTTTAGTTGGCGACATCTTAAATCAACGTTAAATGTTCTGGTGAAATAATCATTTTTATTATCAACTTTGGCAGTTTAAAGTGTAACGTTCTAATATTGATGGCAGAAAGAAATCTTGATTATGATAATAATTTCGATGAAATATTAAGTATAATATTAAATTATAATTTTATTTCGATTGAATTATATCGATTGAATATTAGTAATATAGCCATATAGGTACATTGTTAATTAAACATTTAAGTGGTTAACCTTCTCTTTGTGGACTGGGATGTAAATGCACCCCAGGCACATAAAAATGTACATAAAAAGTTGCCGAATGGAAATTTTTCAAGGCTCTCTTAGGAATGCTTGAATGTGACATGTTTCACATACGATTTGCAAAAAATTTCATCCTAAATTTATTTTTTTCATTTATACAAAACGTTCTAATTTTTATGTTCCAAATGAAATAATTTCAATTTGTTTCTACCAATCTTCTTAAAAATCGATAAAATTACACAAACATCAGTATGCCAAATAAGTTATCTGCATTGGTAACATTTAATTTCATTCGAGGAGCAGAGTATTAAAGAGCGAAGTATCTCGGCAACATTAATCAAAGTCCATCGAATCAAATCAATATCATCAGAATATATTCCCCTGGCACCGACTGTCACCGCGTATAAATAAAAGTTCCATCGGGTATCAAAGTCGTCGATCTAATTCGTCAGTAAAACAGTGTAGGTGGAAATCCGCGGAGTGACAGGTCGATTTCCTTTCTGGGTGCAACAGGTGCAACGAGAGTAACCGTTTGGCTTTTACTCGTCCGCTGATTACGCGGTATCTCGTTATCGATATTCGATTCCCTTTCTCATCGAGACAAGAATCCAAACGCGTCCGTCGCACGGACGTCTGAATACACATTCCGGTGCCCCCTTTCCCTCCGCCCTCGCCCTACCCTACCCCCCTCGCCACGGTATCCAACGAAACAATGCGTTCGTTCTCGAATTCGGTGCATCCGTAATTAACTTCCTGGGTCGCTCGATTCGTAGCGTCGTACCGTAGGATTCCCGAAAGAAGGCACGAGGTGATTGTAAACGCGGGGAGGATAATTTTATATGATATAATATATTATATATATATAATATAGAATACAGTATTGCATGTGTTCTCGCTGTTTTTATATGACACAGTTTACGTATTACATCTTTTTCGAAAAGGAAACAAATGTGGTTCGGAAAGTTCAAGTGCAGGTAAAAAGCTTGTAGATCGATGGAATAAGGTTGTAGAAAATAATGGAGAATATGTTTTTGGAATAAAACTATTTTTCTTGAAAAAAGATCAAGTTCGTTTGGTTTCATAAAACGGCGAGAATTTGTGCACATACTTGATATAAAATATATAAAAATGATAAGTAATAAATATGAAATATATAAAATACATATGTAAACGATGGGAGATCGAGATTTGATTTGACACTTATGCCACGGGTGCCTTCTTTCCAGATCCGAATCGTATGTATTCCGCGCCGGATTATTGTCGACTTCTTGGAAAGTGAAATTCCAAAATGTCCTAACGCTTTTCCTACGCACGCAACAGGTATTCATTCTCAGTGATTAATTACCGAGAAAAATTGGAACACCGGAATACCCTGGGGGTCGCATTAAACGGAGTTGCAGGGAATTTTATTTCGCTGATAGACGGAGAAGTAGAGAGTAGGGGCTTTTTTGTTGATTCAGTTATAGTTTCCTTGTCCAAGCAAAAGTAACTTTGATTGAATAGTAATTTGATGTTATGTATGGAAGAGATATTTAAATAAACATCGTATATATATATAATATACATGATATTCTAAGTGCAATATTAATATCATATCACCGTATTAAAGTGGTATTTAAACCAACGTCATAAACAAATAATTTATCAACGATAATCATTCGTACAGATAATTAACATAAAAATAATGTCATTAAAACAATAATGTAAATCATAGAGCAAGATTCACGTAAATGATCTAAAAAAAACTCTTACCACGTCTTGTTTCACGTGTACGACAACAATTAATGAAATTCCAATTGAAATCTCCATTCTCACCCCGTCACGTCAAGAACTTACATATATTTAGCCAGCCACAGAAACAATTCATCCATTACCCCTAGTTGGCAAATTTCACACAATTAATTTTGATAAACAACGTCAGTAAATTATTCGAACAACGTCCGGCTCCGGTGTCAATAGGAAGCGGCGATAAAAAAGAGAGATTGTTTGTAGGCGAAGAGAGTATAGCTAGTTGTGCGCGGAAGAGAGAGCGCGAGAGGGTGCGAGGGGGTGCGAGAGAAGAGAAGGAAGAGGGGTTTAGTGGATTTAAATGAGAGCCACAGGTAGCAGCATTATGCAGTACGTGCCAGCTACCCACCGTCTGGAGGGGTGAGGTGCGAGGGGTTAAGGGGGTGAGTCGGATCCCCCTCGAGCCTCTGTGTCCTACTGTTTCAACCACCCTCTTTCAACCACCCAGATGGCTTCTAACTTTCGCACCTGTGCCCAGCAAACTCACGCTTCCTGATCTTTACTAACTTCCTTACCCTCGCCCCTGTTTTATTTCGCTTATTAGTATTGACCCTCTATCCTTTTGCTTGGAATCCGCTGATTTCGTTCGAATTCAATTCGGCCGAATTAATGGCGAGTATATTTCTAACAGTTTTCTCGTGCATCTTCGCGACTACTGCATCGTGTCAGCATGAAATTCTACGATATCTTGAGGATGATAATATCGAATCATTCGGGTAGAATTATATTCGTAATAACAGGTATATTTTGGAAAATAATGTTTCAGTGGCGTAGTAAAAGGCCGAACATTTTCCGCGGTGAGCAACGGTCGATGGTATTAGTAGGTCACACCGCGGTAAAACTTTACTTTCGTACGGTAGCAGAGGTACGCGCGAGAAACCGTGTCAGCCGATACGCGATGCGATACGTTATACTCAAAAGTATCCGTTACTTCACGTCGCTTCTATTCTGTGCTATCAGAAGATTCTCTTCAATCCACGATAATCAATGTTTCAAGTATCAAATCTCTGTGCAGAAAGGTGCTAAGTAAGAACTTCCGATCAGAGTTTATATGGTTTTCACTAAACTTGGTGAATAATGCTTGAAGATCGTGTACCTCCAAATTATCCGCAGTTATTTTTATCTCTATTTATCGAGTACTTTGAATAAAGCTTCTCTTTGACTTAGTTTAAAAAATTATATATTATGACTCCGGAAAGAAGGCATCCCTGGCATAAGTTTGTTTCGCCAGGTCATCCGGAACTTTCCAGAACCCCGCAGTACGTAACCCTAAATCTGCAGTGTCCTCTAACAGCCTTTACCAGATTTTGTAGGTCAATCCTAACTGATTAGGTCTTAATCTTGCATTCGGCCGAATAGGTATCACGCGACATCGAAATCGAGTGTTTTTTTAACACCCTGTATAAGTAAGAAGTCGGTGTTCGTGACTACGACGAGTGGACGCTTAAAAGTATATTAAAGTAGTAGGAAAGGTCGAAGGAGACGAAATGAACGAGAAGCAAGAAAGAAATGTCGAATTATGCATTCCGCATAATAAGCTCGTGCTTTCGGCGGGAGTGTCGGTCCGCGACGAAACGATTCCTGAAATTTCACCGTCACTTCGAGCCGCGGTTTTTTTTTCCTTTGGATTTCTTCGCCTCGTTTTCTTAAGTGATGTACGAGCTACCGATATGTAGCTCGAACAGTACGAAGGAACATAAATTCACGTTTGCTACACGCGAGCGTGGCACGCTGGCATCGGTGCCACCGGAATGGTAGGAAATCATAAATAAAGAGCAATAATAGAATCGTCTTTACATATGTATCGACCGGATGACGGATTATGAATGGCTCTACTTAAAATGCCGAAGACACTTGCCCGTAAGCATTTGCCGGGAGTCCACCTACGATACAACAGAAGCCGATACTCTCGGTGGCTCCTCAGACCGGCGCCATTATGACCGTGATCCTTAAGAAACAATTTTCAATTAGTTTTGTCTCTGAATAGAGCCGACGATGAAGAATACTGGAGATCACTGGTTCGCTCGTCTTTTAAGCCTGCTTCATTTAGTTCAATGTGTACAGTCGTTGCGAATGATTCTCGCTTACAGTGTGAAGATAGTCACAGTTTCCATTTAAGTGATTCTGGTTTCTCTTTAATGTAATTAATATCTAATACAATCTACTTTCACGTGATACACTGATCACTCGCTACGAGCGTACACTGTACATCGAATACTTTCGAACCACCAACTGTTGTAATACGCGGCTAACTTCACAGTCCATCAGCGTCGGAATCATTACAGGACATTAAAAAAGTCCGTTTCTCCGTAAGCTAGCAGATGATCGGTAATCGCAAGGCACATGTTCGGCGTTCCTCACAAATGTTTTCGCACCCCAGAGGCACAGGGTGCCCAGGTTAGAGCACGGAAGAAGGTGCAGCCCGTTCGTACCCCCCAGGGCTGCCCTCAAAAAGGAATGCTTAAATTATGCAAGCAAACGTTCAGGTAGTAAAGTGTTTTCACGTTCACCCAAGAAACAGGCCGTTGCTCTTCGCCTGTTTTCCTTCTTTCCTCCTTTTCCCCGCAATATACCTCTTTCTCTTTTCATTTTCGTATTTCCACGTACACGCGCACATATATATATATACCCTGAACCCTCACCCTTTCATTCTGCATCGTTGCAGTCTTCAACCCTTATGCCATGCCGGACCAGGAAACCCGCTACCTGTCGACTCCTAAGCAAATATTTCACGTCGGCGTTCGATCCAATTTGACACAATGGGGCTACGCGAAATCAAATTAAGCCTGCATTACGATACTGACTTCGATCGATTCAACGGGGGTACTGGGTGGGGGGCATAACAAGGGGGAGGGGACTTACATCTAATTATATGGACGTTGTATTCTGATGCGCTTAATGCTTGGTAAATGAGAAAAAGGATCGCGAATCAGTTTATTGCGCCGACTCGTATAGCGACATTAAGATTTTCGCGAATTGTATTTTTATATTAGACGTTATATGAACGACGGTTGGTGTACATTTTAATGTCGCCTCTGAGTCGCCACTCGAATTACCGCTATAAATTGAATGGCGATGTGTGAAATGTCAATTAAACGGTACTTATATTTGAAGATATATAATTAGGATTTTTAAATACAGTGGATCTGTGACATACATTAATTTCGAATAACTAGTTAACCACGTTTCACATAATGTTATGTAATGTATTCAAATAAGAGAAATATTCATAAAAGGTGTCATCAAAATTGATATCCCGTAGGACTAGCAACACCTTCAAGCTCCAACTTAATCGACATCATAATTACGCAACATTAAAAATTCCTTAGAATATCTAATAATTCGGAATAACTGCACCAGAAATTTCTTTAATCCTCCAAAGCACAGTGTGATCAATCGACTTCCAGGAGGTCGTACAGGAACCACCGGAAATGCATAGACTGCATAAACAGCACGAATAAACATTACACAAACATCTCGAGGTGTGAGTGACTATTGATAGTCAAAGTTAATCAGCACGTGGAACCTGGGAATAATTGAATTCCGGGTGATCGTCGGGTGGATCTATAATGTTGAAGAGAAGCGGAGGAGCAAAGAAACGGTCAACGTGGGACATACATTAACATAGAAAATCCGGTTGACATTAGAGCGACCCTAGGAAGGAAACGGGTCTTTGAATATTTTCGAATACAATCGGTGGCTCGTTAACCGCTCGTCGAAATACGGAGGGCAAAAACCGCTATGACGATATTCTCCTGGGTCATCGAAGAAGCGGCCAGGAAGAGAGACCTTCTGGGCGTGTCGTAGGTCGTGGGTAAGAATTAAAAAACAGAAAAAAAAACACGAGAAAATCAACAAACGTAATTGTCGCGAGCTGCGGGGAAAGGAGAGTTTAATGGAGTAGGGCGTACCGTACGAAGACATGAATTAAATCGACCACCGGTGGAGGTGGACCCATTTTTCTGGCGAGGATATTTGAAAGTACAATCGTCGTCTCGTTAACGTGTCTTCCTGCTGCATCTTTCTACTTCCTGAATGAGAACTGAGTATCTTCCACCATGGAAATAAACTCGCATATCGATTCCGGTAATTGTAGTAGTATTTTATAATGATTTACTATTACTATTTACTATTGTTGTTAATCAGGGAGTTCTTACAAAAAAGGTTATCACGCGGATAAATAAATCGGTGATAATGAATTTGATTCCTACGTTCGGTGATTGTTCATTTGAAATAACTGAACTTTGAGGAGAAATATTAATATAATAGCTTCCTGTCAGGAATTTGGAAAGACGAGTATATTACGATGCGATTCTTTCCGCGGCGATCTACTCAATGATCGGTTTCAAGTATTAATAATTAATGAACCATGCGCGCGTCTAACGAAGGCAAGAACTATACAAATCGAGGAATTCCTGTATCTCGAAGTTGTCGTAGGTCGTGGCGGCCGTAAAAAAAAGGGAGAAAAAAAAGGCGGCGAAGAAGGAAGGAAGGAGGGCCCGTACGTACGTGAATGGAGGACGTTAACCGGCGTAATTTGACCGGCTTTATGCCCCGAATGAATATTTTAATATTTTAATACGAAATACGCTATGAGGGACTTTATGGTGCGCTATAGGTTTTCCCCATTGTAGAGGTATCCGAAACCTCCGAGTGGGGAAACAGGAGTGAAACCACCACCTGAACGAGACCACGAGACCACCCGACCACCGGAGCACGAGAGACGGAATAGGAAAACGAAGATGGAACGAAACAACCGGAATATCAAACGAGGATAGAAGGGTTCCGAAGGGGGGGATAAGGCACCGAGAAAACGGGGGAAAACTCGAGTGGGGGTGAGAGAGTAGGGGAACGCGATTCGACGCGCATCAGAGTAGGGACGAAAGGTAAGCGTGGTGGGGTCAAATGAAGGGCAAAGTGGGGGGAAAGGCGACAGATGTATATTTAGAAAGAGAAGGGGTGAGTTTAGTGAGGGAAGTCATCGGAAGGGAGCAGCACTCCGCGGCAGCTTCATCCCCTAACGGAGGGGAAGGAATACGGGAACGTCTACCTTGTAATGCTACGGTTTAGGGGTGATTGGGGTTGCAATTTTTGGTCTTCCTGCTGCCATCCATCGGGTGGTGTGTGAATTATTTTAGGGGTTGCGAGGGTAAGTTGGATTGAACTAACTTGTGTTACATGGTAATATAATTAAATAAATAATGAAGTGTATTTCGACGGAGGTTTATCGGCGTAGATTTAATTGAAGTTTGCGACGTTTGTAGCATGGATTAATTAATTCATTCTATCGACAGACTAAAAAATTATAATCGTGATTCGTAAAAATACGGAACATAGATCTATTTCTATTAATGGAAATAAAGATTACAAATATTGCATCTCATACTCAGTCTTTGAAAGTATTGTAAATCAATGCAGAATTTACTTCGAACTTACATATATTAATATATTATTAGACTCGATCTAAAATCGTTCAATTTTCAGGTATACAGCGCTCTCAAAATAGTTCAATTTTAATCTTGAATGGATAACAAAAAGAATATAAGAACCACCTAGTGCTCAAAATGAATATGTTATTTCTGATACAAAATAGACATCTACTCAAATTTGAATACAGAAAATAATAATTTAAGAATAACTCCACTTAAATGAATTCAATTTAAAAATCGTAATCTGGATATTATCGTTCTTCCAATTAATATAATGTTTGTGACGACATTCCAAAGTTAAGTAAGTCATTAAAACGAACCTTACATCTTTGCGCCACGATAATTCGATTGGTCAAAAACGTGCTCAAATTCGAATCAATAACCGAAAACCAAAATTCGACGAAGTTGGCGCCCCGTTGACTTGATTCGAAAGAAAAATCAATATCCCGTGCGTGGAAGGATGCGAGGAGCGCGAAAGAAATATGTGGCAGCGGGGGAGGGGTGGGAAAGACAATGGTTTTATTTACTGGCAGCGATTCGTGACCTGAATTTTTACGATCCCGAACAGCGAACCCACCGACGCGATTCATTCTCCCGGAGTACGATGACGTCGACCTTACCGGGCTC
This sequence comes from Nysson spinosus, assembly GCA_910591585.2. Lineage (NCBI taxonomy): Eukaryota > Metazoa > Arthropoda > Insecta > Hymenoptera > Crabronidae > Nysson > Nysson spinosus. Next base: position 11,921,212 of record OU342830.1, on the reverse strand, counting down.
ATATTTATCTTAACTCCCATCGATACCGCTATCAACCCGAACTACAAATTCCTTATCGAATTACCAGTCAAACTCGATATCTTAATTCTACCATAATTATGTTGGTGTTCTTCACGATACCACCTTAGACCGTCATATTAACACTCCAATTTATTATATATTTAACCATCATCTATGCAATACTTTAATTATATTGAGTTATCCGCAAAGTACGTGCCGATCTTTAAGTAAAATTCAAACAGAACATTTTTATATTTGTCGATATATATTTATTCAATTATGTACGCATCGTTTTGTTCCACACCTTTCTCATTTGTTACTTTCCGGACAATCCAATACAGCAAAGAAATATACTTTAATAAAATTGATCAGTTAATCTCGTGAGGCAGAATTTAACTCAAATTATATCTGCAAGTGGATACCATTTATGTCAATTAATTTAAGTAGGTTACGGGAATTGATCAGAGTCGTGATCCGGGACCAAGGAGTTTAAAAAGATTTGCAACATTAACGAATAGGTGTGTCGATATACCACGCCGGCATTAATCAGTGGAAATAGATCATAATTAATAAAGCGAGAGAAACGGGGCGATAGTTATCCCTCTAGGGTGGTAATCGTAAGGTTAAGGGATGATAACCGATGGAATAGATTAAGGTGGTAAATGCGAGATTCGATTGTAGACGGGAGTGGATGAAATCGTCGCGGAGTAAGTTCGAACGGAGTAGGAAACTCGCACGGGGATTCCCCGACGTGGAAACCGGTGTCGACGGGTGCGTGAATTTGCGTTTGAAATCGAGCAGGAGGTTTGCGAAAACGTGGAAGTCGTCGATTCGAAGTGGAAACTATTAGGGCCTCCGGAGTACCACGAAAACTTTGTTACGAACTACGCAAGGAGACTCCGTTATCTTCGTGAATTAACTATTAACAAGGTTACTCCGTGTGGCACACCGCATTAACTATTTATACAGGAATTCATAGCTCTCCTAAGTCTAGTTTATTTATATCTTATGCAAATCGCACTTTGCCTGGGAATTGCTTGGACAAGGAGATCGCGTTATCGCGTATATATGATTCTGACAAGGTTAACATACCCCTTATACTCTTACAGGTATTTCCGATCAAATTAACGTATTCCACATAGCACTTATTTATTCAATTTACCAATGCTTTTCATTGAAACATGGTGTGATCTTTTAGATAAAAAATTCATATTTCGCGAATAAAACTCTAATATTATTACAGGATCTGATTACAGCGCTGACAATTAAAATATTGCTTTGCAATTGCACTAAATATTAGCATATTATTATGATCATACAATTTAATGTCATTTGAACAATTGGATCTTTAACATATTTTTTTATTATCTTGAACATGTAAGTCCACTTTCTTCGACTTTTAAGAAAATCTTTAATCTTTATTTAAATTATTACATCATTAATAAGATTCTAGAATTGTTAAGCAGTTATTTAATACTGAAGTCTTCCCCAGATTTCGATAATTAAAGTACACATAATTAAATTATTTTCCGTATTATCGAGATTAGTAGAGATAATTAGGCAGCTTATTTTATATGGAACACCCTGTTTATGATAATACTTTATTTACTACTCTCTAAATAATTATAAACAATTCCCTATTCTCTGAAATATTAATATAGATAATTCTTTATTCTCTTGTCACCTTGTGTTTCCGTTGTTATCGATATCATTTTTTTAATCGAAGTCTTAGATTTCTTGATATTTCTCGCGTATCGAATATTATAGGCTGATGGTGCAAAAGCAGGAAAGAAAGAAAAGAGGAAAGAAGGAAAGGAGCCGTCAGAGAAGAGGTTGCCAAGAGTTTCAGCGGTGGCTCCTCGAATCGAGGGTTCCCGTCCCTCCTGGGGCTGTGTTTTGGCTACAGGTACCTCTTAATAATAATTTTGATCGGCAAATTGGCGTGGTGCATATTTCAGGTATCGATCGTTATCTCGCGAAACTTTCGGGCCTTCCTGTGGTTCCTGCGGTTCCGTTTTCGTCCGCTCGAAAGAGAACCCGCGAGTACCTGAGGAAAGAACCAGCCGATGATAGAAGGGAAGAGGTTGAAGTACGAGGACGACGCGGCCCTCGGGCCCTTTGTTCGAGCTCCCTTTACAGCTCCCTTTCAAACTCCCCTTTCGAGCTCGCGATAACCTCTTCTTCGCTTTCTTTCAAGACTCGATTCATCCGAGCAATATTTTATTCCATTAACCTAATACTTTATTCATTTGATGCTAAAAAGATAACTGAGCATAAACACTAAGATCAATATATTTAAATACATTAAAAAAATATATCCATCGAGTTAGAAATGATTTCAGATTCGATTAAACATCAAATCTTACGTTAAAGAATTTAGTTATTAATATATCAAGATATTAATAGAACATAGATAGCGGATGATAAAAATAGTGTAATAAATTCTCGGAGGGGCTAAGGTAAGGAAAAAGGAAGGAGCAACAATCTGGGGAATGGGAGGAATAAGAAGAAGAAGAAGACGAAGGGGGACGAAAAAAGAAGAAAGTGAAATAAGGAGCGAGAGAGAGTGAAGGGTAAGCCTGTAATCAGGAGATTGCCAGGAGCTACTGCAGCTGATTGTTATCTTGTATCTACACCCACCACTTTATCGCCGGCCATCTTATTACCCTCGACATATTGACGTCACGCACCTACACGGACCACGATATCCTCGTATGTTTTTTTATCTTTGTTTTTCTTACATCCCTCTTGCACTCTCGATCGAACCTCCTCCTAACTTAACTGTGATTGATTCCGATCAATTCATTTTTGTCCCCGCAAAATGTCGACTTCAGAAACGAGTAACTCTGATCAATTTGTTCGACTACCAGTTACTCAAATTATTGGTTACTTATTATTTCATTATTTTCATATTTCGAGTTGCAGTGTTAATAATAAATATTTCAGCATAAATGGCAGGATTCCAGTGGAGTGGAACGATAAACGAATCTAAAGCTCGCGTAATTTATTAGCGTATTTAAGACTTAAGAAAAGGCGTTGGCCGTCGGCCATCGAATCCTCCCAGCATCCCTTATTCAAGGTACAACAGGTTTCTTCTTCCATCCCACGGTTTATCATTATTTCCCGAATTACTGCTTGTCGTTACTGCGCGCATCCCTACCTGGATCCAACGACAACCCCCGACGTGAGAGTCGAGTAAAACGTTAAGCCGATAGCGGTAATTAATCGAGCCGTAGAAACGATAAATTAGATCGTCGAAGGTAGTCATTATCAATCGTATACATTAGAATCAGAATGACACGAGCCGCGAATTTTTATCTGTTCCAACCCCTCCACACCCCTCGTCATCATTTTACCCTGTTCGTTGTGTCGTTTTATGGATTTCAAGGAGAACGAGGATAGTTTGGAATTTGTTTTATCAATTATAATTGATAGTGATGGGAACAATATCTTCCAATCAGTATCGCTCGTTTCGTGATAGCAAAATATTATTACTTCGAATATGAACTTTGGCAATGTTTAAAAAATTATTTGAAATGGAATTAAAGGAAATTATTTCTAAATGTAGAATTAATTGTTCCGTTCTTTTAATGACAAGTTTGTCAGGTTGGCAGTTCGTTAAATAAATAAGGTTTCCAAAAAAAAGATATTCTCATTTAATGCATTTATTATTAATAATATTTATTATTCAATAGATTAGATTGTTTCCAGTTCATCAGAAATATACGTTGATCAACTAATCAGCTGATCAGTTGTATTCAATTAATTACAAGTTTTAATATTAATATTAAAGTATATTATTTTTAGAACGATAGATAATGTTGAAAACCTAAAATTTAAGAAACAATTAATTCAAAATTGCATTCATAATAAAAAGTAAGTCCATGGTCTAATTTTTGGGTGGTCTTATTACTGGAAAAAAACCGGTAATATGTTCGCGTATCGAAATAAATAGAAACACGAACGAAACGAATGATATTTGTTGTAACATTATCGATAAGTATTGTATCAATCCCATCGCTGAGAACGTAAGGGGAGAAAGGATTCGTGGTCTTTCGTGGTCTCCCGTGGTCTCCCATGGAATCCCGTGGTCAGAACAGGAGGACAGAGTGAAAAGGACGAGGATGAATGCTCGCGCAGTCGTGATAATTAATCGTGGAGGTAGTAGCGATAAATTAGACGGTTACAACTCGTTATTACCACTGGACTCGGCCAGCGGTTCCCGGGTTACATTCGCTGCCCTAACGTCTCAATATCAACCAGCTTCGCCAAATATTTTCCCCACCGCGGCCATTCCAGAATGCCTTTCTGTACTTCATTTGTCACGCTTGCATTACGGAACCACTTTCAGATTGAATCTTCGTTGATTCTTCTTAACCTTTTAACTGGAGATGACGAGTTAACTCGTAATTCGAATCTACACTTATCTCGTAGGTTACGAATTAAATTACAATTATCGCTCTTGTAATTCTCAAATGTTTTATGCGTATAAATTTCAGCAATGAACAAACAGTTAAATATATATATATATTTATATATATATATATAACTATATATATATATATATAGTTAAAAGGAGAAAAGATAAAGAAACACGGTCCTGGAAGATGGTGTACGTATACTTCGCTAGTAGACGAAGAAAAAGATAGACGAAGTTAGTAAACGGCGGATGAAGACGAGGAAGAAAGAAAAGTGGGTAGTGGAAGGTTCGTAGATGAGGGAAAAGGAAAGCAACATTGGATGAAAGAAAAAGATGAAGGAAGAAAAGAAGCCAGGCCACTTGCACCGTGGATGTCCGGCTTGTATTTATGATGGCGTGTCCGCGAATACAAGTTGGCTACAAGCACAGAAGTTTAAGGCCCAACCCCATAGATTAGAAGGTGTGCCCACGTACCATAGACGTCAATAATCTTGGCCTACTCGGCAAGCTAAACACTTCCGCGATTCGATCGCCTCGATCGCCACGATCGCCACGATCGTTTTACGCACCGAGTTACGCATTAAACTCACTTGGAATCGTGAATACGTCGCGATTCCAACCGATCATAAACGAGATTAGATTAGGATCAACGACCGCTCGCACACACGGCTCATGGAATGCGAATCCAAAGTTCGTGAGTTTAATGTTTCCTTTCGAAAGATGTGAATGTTTATAGCCGGTGTTTATAGAATAGTGTTTATAGCAATCTACTTGGAGGTACACTTGCGAAAATGGAGCAAGCATTGTTTTAGAAGCGAGTATTTTGCGTGGCTTGTTCAATGGTTCTTTATGGATGTGGTGGAAGAAAGTGGTTGGAGAAGAAGGACGTGGAAGGATCATGTGTTTAGGGAAAGGTAACGTTATTTATTCGGGAATTATGGTTCGGATTAAATAGTTGAAAGTGTACGAGATTTATAGAGAATTGGGTCAAACTTTATTCTAAGATCGGGTGTTTTATGAATATGTATTTGATATATCTTTTATGAATTTCTTTTTTCTTTCAATCGAATGAATGAGCGATCTTTTATTAAGAATATCTCATATAACAAGATATGACGTCTTTAATAAGATTCTAATATTTTTATTATTCCAATAATATTGCAATTATTTCATATTGGAGACTTCCCTATACTTCGATTCTTTGATCCTGGATCTCCTTATGGTGATTAATCCTTTCACTGTGACGTGTTCTAACAAAATACGATTAACATCGTACGATGCGATATTCGTGTCACCGTAGTTGACACTAAATTGTGTCGATAAAAATAAGAAAAATCGAGGAGTTATTAAGATTCAGTTATTCGATCGGTTCTGATGTCACACGTAACAGTATACTCCACACTGTATTAATATATTAAAAAAGTAATTGCGTGGTACCGAGCACAATTTACAGTTCGTATACATACCCCTTTCGTAGACAAAGGGTTAAAACACCGCTATTGTAGTTGCACTAAATACGACAATATTATCATAATAATATAATTGAATATCACGTGAAGAACCGGAATCTTTCATACGTAAATCCATTTTTTGTTATTTTTAAGTTTGGTGGCCATATTATTCAAGGTTACAGTCAGATACTGTAATCTCATCATATTATTGCAATATGCATATTTTACAAGAAAAGCATGCGATACGATAGTTAATTAGATGTTAGACAAAGAAAGAGTGACGGAGACCAGCCAATCGTTGTTTGACATTGACTTCTGGCAGCGGTTTGCTTAGTCATCGCGGTAAATCCGTATACTTAGATTTCAAGGAGGACTTTCAAACTTTAACGAAGACTCAAAGGTGTCAAATAACGAGCTCGTTAATTATTCCTGAAAAACGCGAGATAACATGCCTCACTTTCGTCTCTCTTTACTTCGATTACTCGAAATTACAAGTAAAACAGTAGAAACGAGAACTAACAGATATAATATACCTATTCGGATTTTTTCGTTCTTTTTTCTTACATTTAAAGAAACAAACATAGAGTTGTTCGAATTTTCTTAGTTAATCTGCAAGTATTTTCTATATAAGAAATAATTTTACTGTATTATACAGAAAATTATACAGCAATTATGTTTTATATAAAGATCTATTAATTTTGATTATTTATGTATTGATGAAGGACCGAGGTGAATCGCGCTTGCGAAAGTGCACTATAAAATCGTAATCGATTATGGAAGAATTAATGACTTACATTATAATATATTATAAACTAGGAACTTTCTTTACTCGACATAAGAAGTATCAGTTTATTCGAACACGATGTCCTTTGAAATCTCGTCATTCCTTCGCAAGGAATTCCCGTGTACTTCGATTTTATGTTCTACAATGTATTCCCACGAGCATACAGAAAGACACAATGTAACCTTTGCTCGAATCTCGGGAACAAGAGAACGAGGGAGATAGGGTGGATAGAGAAAGTAATGCTAAAAGTTCGTGAATCGAAGAAAGAAGGAAAGAGAGTTTGCGCCGCGTGCGTGCACGCATGATTCTCGTAAGTTACATCGTGGAACGCGTAGGTGGACAACGGACAAACTGCTCGCACACGGCTTCGCAATGAGAATTCAATACTGCAAATGAACGACTACGTGTACCCAGAAATTATTTCGTTTGATATAAACTAATCGGAAATTAATGGATAATAGTAATCTAATCGATCGTACGTGTTGTTGAGTAATATGTATACTTAATAAGTATTTCTACTTATAGTATATTACTTATAGTTCTCTGTGTATCTCGGAGTATTGTATAATTAGTACGAATGATTTCCGATGAAGCCATCGAATATAATATTATAGGATTTTATGAGAAAAATGATTAATTAAGATAGTCAAAAATATTTCATTATTTATTCATTTATAATTAAATCTTTCGAAGACAGTTTTTCGCACTCTTCTTTTGACCTAGAAAATTATCGTCTCAGATCTGTCGCTGAAAAACTTTCAATTGTAATAAATAGATAGTATAATTTTGTTGTCTTAAGATCATAATTTTCATTTCTTTCACCAAACCTTAGAATTTAGTAAAATTAGTATATATTCATGAAGGTGGAAAAAGTAAATTAGACAAGTTAATATATCAATGAACAATTGAATTGTTATATGAAATTGAGCTCCGCAAAATCGTGGCACTAGTTCTTGTTTTGATATTGCGATGTTAAGTCATATCTCTCTTTCCAAACCAACATATCTTATCGTTAGATGACCGAACAACAAACTAGATGTTAACAACAACAACAAATTACTTCGAATAATAGGCAGTACATGGAAAAGGATGGAAGGTTGCAGACGGTAGCAAGTTCCTCCTTGAAGCCTCGATGGATCATCGCAAAGAGACCAGTACGTAGAAGATGACGAAGAAGAACAGGAAGAAGAAGAAGAGGAACGAGGAGGAGGAGACGAAGGAAAATATAGAGAAGGAAGGGTGGATGGAATTCACGAACTGCAAAATGCAATTATCGGCATTAGTCCGCGGGGTATCACGATCCGGCAGGGAGGGCTGGAGGAAGGGCTGGTTGGAAGGCCCATGGAAGGGCGCTCGAGTGGGTGGTGAAGCTTCTGTACCGGGTGTGTAATCTATCCACGATATCTACTTATCGATTTATTATCCCCTTACGGATAACCCACTATTTTATTTTCTCTTTATTCCTCCGTATGGCTGCATCCATTTTCCTGTACCAATGGAAATCAAATAAATTTATACAATAAGATCTTCAACCACGTAGAGATCCAAGTAATCATAGATGAGGCGTTTCTGTAATCCATGGAATAATTATTTATAACCGTGTACCTGACGATTTACATCAAACTTAACACTGGAACTACGAAAACAGTCAACATGACTGGTCTACTATATTTAATAATAAACACTCAAATTCATAATATCCCATTTTCTGAGATTTTATGCGGCTCATGATGCATAATGAATTATTAAATTTATGAATTTATTTGTACTATCCATCTTCACTTTTAAAGACGTAAATATTCAAATATAACTGAATATTATTTGTCGGTGGTTCCAGTGTTAATCTAGCAAAGGATGTAACAATTAATTACTTAATCCAGGATGGTTGATTTTGTAATCCATTTCCGAAGGTGATAATTTTATGAAATTAGTTCGAGCTACAATGAAATGTTATCCTGAATATGCAAATCTTGCAGAGGTTAGGTGAAAGGTAACGATAATAAAGACGAGGCAAAGTAAACGTAGGTTGGTTTGTCGGGTCACCGTGGATCATTATGTACTTTTTCTTCGAGAAATCGAGAAGAAATCGGTGTAATCGCGGTAAGTTTCGGTCGATTAGTCCTCGATAACGAAGCCGGTTCTTCTCTAATCGTAATCGTCCGATGATTCTTCGTTATGAAACGATCGGCTAATAAGCCGTTTCGCGAGTACACAACTCCGAAAGGTTTGGGTCGTGCTGGGAGCGGAGTGCCGAGAAGCAAGTTAATTTTAAAATGCAAGTGCAACGGCGGGCCCCGTATTTTGTTGGGTTCTGGGAAAACGGTGACGTAAGTGTCACGTGGTATTACAATGTCCTATTGGCTGTATATGCTATATATACCGATTATGTATTAGATATTACTTATTATATAAATATTAAATTTGATGTTATGTAGCAGGTATATAAATTATATATTAAGTATTACGTATTAGTTAGATTATAGATTATATAGCAAATCTCCTATAGGATATACATGGAATTTTCCTCTCCCCGTCCACTCACCGTCGGCCTTCTTTCCAGAACCCTACAGTATTTGCCCCGACCTCTGAATTAGTTCACATAATTCGAGATGAATCACCCGCCAAAAATGATGCCGGCGAAAGAATTTGGGATTAATAATTTAACGCGCCGCGAGTTGCATCCAGAGTGGTTCAACCTCTTCACGTATACAGGGCGTTCGAAATAAGTTGAGTACTCACGAATTTGTATTATTAATTTGTTCCTTTTTACTACTTTTTAGTGAAATTGAAGCACATGATTGTTAACACTAGGAGTATGGAACTCGTTAAAATGTCTTATCCAGAATTGTTATTAAAATTATTCGATTATGCAACGGCACATTGTCCGAGATTTGATGTGCCTTTATTTTAAACACTTAATACACATAATTAAATCCATAAATCTATTAAATTCATCCTTATTACGCCAAGTATGCCTGTTACGTACTTCACTATCGTCAGTTGCAATGAATGTTTTCAGAAGTTCCACACCTTAGTCAATTATAATTAATCCATTAAAGATTATTATCGAAATTATATTACTTTTGATGATACCGAGGATGAGTTGGAGTTGCTGGTCAACAGTCGCATTAAATAGTTGGAGTGATAAGAGTTAATTGTCGTTGCTTTGTGACTTGATATCTTTGAGTAAACGACACCCCGTATAGAAGGGCCATTTCAGGTACGAAGCCCGGTAGCCCAGGGCCATAAGGTCGGGCCACCTCTACACCTTCACCTACACGCGCTCCACAGCAAGAAAACAAGCATCAAGAAGAAGGGAAGGAAGAAGACGACACCGTCGACGAGGAGGGAAGAAGAAGTGTAAGAAATGCAACAAGAAGAGCGTACGAGAAACACCGGCAAGATATACCTCAGGAGGAAGACGAAAGAGATGATGATGATGATGATGAAGAAACGGTAGACTTCTACTCGCAGTATAAGAGGAAGAGGAGTAGAAGGAGGAAAAGGAAGAAGAAGTGAAGAAGAATATCACGAAGAAATAATATTAGATATTAGATAAGGAATTTGATGAAGAAATGGTAGCAGCGACAGAAGTGAGAGACCAGGAAGAAGTGCGATAAAACCGATGTAAAATGGCGAAGAAGATTATGGTGAATAACTACTTAAAACAAGGAAGAAAATGGCGATTAAAAATTTAAGGAAGATTACCGGAGATAATTGTTAATGATACTCGAGGAAGAAGTGTACAAAGTGTGAGTAACCAAGTAAGAAGGGGTTGATAACACGAGATATATGAAAGTATATGATAAAGAAATATAAGAGGATCCTGAAGGACATCGATATTCGAATTAAATTTATGTCTTCCAGATTTTAAGGGCTGGTATCGGTATATCAATTCAGTGAGTTCGGAGGAGTGGAAGAGATGAAGAGAAAGTCGAAGGGAATGCAGAGTCGGAGGAGGAGGGGGGTAAAAGCATGGAGAGAAAGAGGTAAAAGGGGGTCGGTTGCGTTGTGTCGGAGCTGACTCCGTAATTTTCTAATTATATACTCGAAAATAATTGGTTATTATCCCCCTCGAAGGTTTCTGTGCGCTGTATGTTGTGATGCTCGGGCCTAAAGGGAATCACGAGCGCGTCACGGACTCCACTTCTTCCTTATATTTCTTATTACCTCTTTATCTCGCTTCTTCCACCGTTTCTTCGTCCGTTTCTTTCGCCGCTTCTTCTTCGTCCGTTTCTTTTGCCGCTCGAGACTTCGTCGTTTAAGATTCTCGAGTACTCCTTTGAATGATGAGCCGGCTGGAATCTAATTGATTCTTTTTTCCCCGGTTTCGTGGTTTCGACGTTTGCTTCTGGTTTATACGCTCTCTTTATTGTACCCTTTTAAATTAGCCCTCGAGGTTTTGTCCATTATCCGTTGGTTCCAATGTCAACAAATAATTATATAAATATAACTAATATATTATACAGTAATAGTATATTTCTTTGCTTATCATTTGATAAACTTTTAACAGTACGCAAATTTAAATATGAAGGACATATTGAAAACGTAAGAAAATGATGTTATCAGGGTTAGCTTCCGATAACAGGAAGCGATGCCAGAGGAAGATAGGATCTTCACGGTACATAACACATTAATCGTTTCTTGACAAAGGAAGCTAAAAATCTGCAGAATCTTCGTAATCCAGATCATCCTCGAATGAGAGAGAGAGAGAGAGAGAGAGAGAGGGGGGTGGTTGCGTTGCAATTAATCTCTTGAACTCAGCGAGAATTTGAAGATCCTCTTCCCCGGAGGTAGAAGAGTAAGAAGGATCAAGGAAGGAGAGATCCTTCAGGACAATAAATTAGCCTGGAATTCATGAGTTTTCGTCGGTAAGGACTCGTCGGTAGCAACGGTTGTCCTTCGAGGACAAAACGATAGTCATCTCTCCTCTCACGGACCCTTCCGAAAAGATTCACCCTAATTTGCCCCCGAGGCCTGGACTCGGCAAAAAGGGTATTAATAAAATCGATGAGAAATAGCTCGCGCAATATCTGGAATCGGTTTTTTCCGAACATCGATATTTCCGTCGGACCTCTTTCCGTTCATCGCGATATCTCCCATGTTTTTGTTAAACATCGTGAGACCACACCTGGGTGTCCTCCGCATTTTCAGTCCAGGTATTCGATGCTCGAACTGATTTTCCTAAATGTCGATCAACGTCGAGTTAATCACCGGGATTCTTGAGAACTGGTAGTTTAGATGACGATAATAATGTGTATTCTAATGAGAACGAGCCCTTGGTATTTTACATTGGTAATTATTCTTAGCAATTTTACATTCATTACATACATTCTATTTGTAAATATATTTAACTATGTATATATTCGTCTACATTTCATATGTTGATCCTACATAGATATAGAATGTGAATATGGACAGAATCCATAGGATCGATATATAAACGAATATATTATATAATTAATTTCTAAACAAAATTGCATTCCTCATAGAATGGTTGGATGGTACAGGCCAATTTTGTTTATTTAATTTTCCACACCAAAATTATTTCTTCATATTTAGTCCAAATTTTACTTCGATACCGTTTGAAAGTTTAATTTCAGAAACTAATATATTCCATATTATAATTAACATCCCCTAAATATACCGCATTACTAAAACCGAAAACATCAAACATTTCCCCTCGAAGTCAAAACACGGTACAACACCAAAACAAGCGAAACAGCAGTCAAACTAAGAAACACTGGTGAATCTTATCAGTGGGGGTATCTGGAGCCAAGAACAGGGTCTACGATTTCGAACACGAAGTACAAGGAAAAGCATCGATTTACGGATATTAACGTGAAAACTTTCGAAAGGGGTTTTCTCTCCGACGGTTCCAAGATGAAACACACCGTGGAATCGTTTGAACCGTTTCGAGCGTGTCGAACGATATCGGCGATATCTCCGCAGCCTATAAGATGCCGAAGTGACATAAAGTCGGCATGTTGTGTTCTTCATGAAGAATCCAAAAGGAGTTGGAAGATCGAAAGCCGGCACGATGGAGATCGACCTTCAACCCCTCTCCGTGGTACGTTATCTGATGGAAGACAGAGCAGGAAGATTTCAGTTTCCAAGGAGAAGAAGTACACGGTAGAAATGTTCAGACGGATCATTAGTTTACTAGCAGTGGCATTAGTGCACATTAGTGCGCATTTGTTTGCATATAGTCGAGCGATCGGTTCGACGATCGGGGCCAGATCGAAGCTGATTCTACCGGAAGGATCGACGGCTAAATGGAAAAATTATACCTATCCAAGATGCACCCTCCCCTTGAAATTCATGAACAGTCTCGAGAGATTCCGATTGGTTCGTGAGACGCTCTTCTGTCTTCGATTATGTTCCCTTCAAGTCGTTGCCATGTTTTCACTGGGCCGTATTTCTTCTTTTCTCCTTGCTGCCTTTTCATATTTAATTCGAGGTATGTCCTGCTTTTTTTGTAAGATCTTGATGAAACCGACGTCAGTGAGACAGTAATCGGGTAACAGAATTTGAGAATAATTAAAATGAAGGATGCGGTGAAATTTTCAATTATTCTGACACTTTTCGGTTGCAGTTTACTGATTATTAAATGGATTAATAATTGCACTCTAATTGAGTAATTGGTTCCGTCTGATTTAGAGCTAAGTTAAACCTGGGTTAAATAAATACTAAATATGATATCGGATAATAGTTACCTTTAGTATCATATTACTTGAATCTTGAAAATTCTTTTAAAATTCAAAAATCTTTAATGAATCCAGGGAATGACCTCAGGCTCCTAAGTTCATCGGAAGACTTCAAATTTATCTTGTATTCTGATTTCGGTGCCACTTTTGCGAAAGATCCAGGTGCGCCCTTTAACCTAAAGAGACCTTGATGCCCGGACGTAATAATTCGTCGATGGCCCGAAGCCCTTTTCCCTCTTAAATTGAATCTCCTCATTTCGTATTCCCTCGGATGGCTTAATAGCCGCGATAAAAGGGTGAAAGTACAATATCGTCATTCAACAGCTGCTGCTGGAGACATGATCTCGTTAGACTTCTAAAGAGTAAACATAGATCTTCCTTCTGTTCTTCCCCTCTGATAATCATTACAAGAAATGATAATCGAATCAAGATGGAATAATAATAATAATAATAATAATAGACGTATATCTAACGTATTAACAAAAATCCTCTAATTTCGACCGGAAGTTAAAATCGAAATAAGCGAGCGATATGATGGGATATAAAATTTGAAATGAAGATTTAACGCAACATAAAATATTCATTTAAGCTAATTATTAAGAAGCACAGCATACTATTGTATTAAAAAAAATCATGTAATTTCGACGAGATATTAAAATCGAAATAAGAGGGCGGTATGACGGAGTGTAAGGTTTAAAATAGAAAGATGGATTGGAATGACGTGGGGGTTGAAAGTGGCGGTTGATGCATATGGAAGGAGGAAGGCTGCGGTGGAAAGGTCGCCGGTGCCGTTCGGCGAGTGTCGAAAGGTTATCTCCTTTGCGGAGGCCATAAGCGGGTGTGTGTCGGACATCGTAGTAGACGCCAAATGAAATTCAATCTTTGACTACGGATTTGCATAGATTCACCTCTCTCTCCGACTCTCTCCGACTCTCTCTCGCTCCGGTTCAGAAGCTACGGCGACTGTCAACGCATAAACACACCATTACCATAAAAGGGATCCATATCCCCGGAGCTATTCCGGCGATTTTTCGGCCGAGAACCGGGAGAACTGAAAGCACCGAGAGACCACGGTCAACCGAACCCATTCTGGGAAACTTATTTCCACCGATCCCTAGATCGATACTAAACCCTACACTTCAACTCTGAATTAATTTTTTTTTAGAATGTCTGAATAGTTCGCCGCCGTGTGAAAACCGACCAAGGAAAGTAGACCCTTCGTAGGGCATTATAATTGGTAATACCACGGAATCTTGGTTATCGAAATTGATTGAGAGACGCGATACTTGAGAAACGATTTTTTTTGTTGGTAGATAAGCGAATAACAGAAGTCAATGTTATTCTGTAATGTGAGTGATATGAATCGATGTTATCGATAAGTGTCGGTGTAACTTTGTATTTATGTGGGACGATTTTCATGGATTAGTTTTTATGATAATACTTAATGATTTAGCATAAACAGTAACACGAATGAATGAAAATTATAATAGGAGAGTCATTTTGTAGCCAATTATGTGATCTATCAAGTTTATATTTAACGAGCTATATTTTTGAAGAACCAAAGGATTTAGAAGGATATGAGTTTGAAATGACTTTTTTGCAATTATAATTCGAATAGTATATTACTTTATCAACATTAACAAAATATTTCTACCATTGATATTAAGATGGTAATTGCGATGCTTATCAATACAATTAATTCCCAGATTTCTCAAAGTTGTTTTTTCCAAAAATCGAAATTTTATCTTTGATAACGATCATAAAAACGAAGGTCAAATCCAAACCCACCGATGAACCGGTATAAACAATAAAATCCCGAGTCAGAAAATAATAGGGAAAGGTGTGTGGTTCGTGAAGAAGAGTCGAAGAAAATGATAGAGGAAGAGTAGAGGGAGTCGAAATAGGAGAAAGCAAGAAGGAGGTATCAGAATGAAATAAGAAAGAGAAAGAAAGCTAGAAATGGGAATTAGAGGTCGTCGTTCCGCGGATGATGAAGTGGCCCCCTTGTTATCCCTAAATACCACGCGCGGCTCATGAGCAAACACCGAGCGCAGTGAGACTGCCCGCCGGTTAACACCGCCGGACCCTATGGGGCCTTACGGTGCCCCATACCGCCCCAAAACGCTACGTAGCGGCGCATAGGATACCAGAGGGCCCCATAAGACCCGCGCCTTAGGGGGGCCAGATCCCCCACTGGCTTCTAGCACCCTTGTTCAACCCATTATAAACAAGCCCTGTCTGGACCCCAATGCATTATCCTGATATTCAACGTTTCTTCCTCTTCGCGGCGCCCAGATTCCCTCCCACTTTCCGTCCCCCTTTCGTCCTTTCTCATCCCTTTCGTTTATCTCCACTTTTTTTCAGTTTCATGATCATTCGAACGTTTCTTACGAAATACGACTCATTTGAGCAATCCGTGATGTTATCGGTGATAAGTATTGCCGCAAATTAATTGCTTTATGTATTTTGTAGCATAACAATTTGTGCTTGCAGTGGTATGTTTGATTTAGTATAAAAAGGGGCCTGCTTGTATTTAAGGGTTCTCATTTGTTGATTTAACACTCCGTGAAGTTTTATCCTTTTATATATCAGTTAACAAACAACATATGGCATTGTATTGATTAATTATTATTATTATGATATTTATTATCGTAATTATATTCTTACGATATCGATCACTTGTTAGAGAGTGGCATTTACAGTATATCATTATAGTTTTATTTCTACCATTTCTATATGTATATTATTATTATAATTATTATTAGGATCATCATCATCATCATCATATATTTTCAGGTAGGAAATACACGTAAATATAACCGAAATAAATAAATAAATGAATAAATATTGACGGCTCATAACCAAACTTCCTGGTATTGTTCATTCCGTGGAAAACCATATATCATTGCTGTAAGAGATTATAAAGTGTAAGTGTTAAATATTACGACAAGCTCATCATGTAAAGGTACCCTTCGATTGACCATAGAAGGGTTGGAAGTGCCGAATGCACATTGCTACGGATACTTTTATGATTCGGGATATAAATTACGAAGTAAAATATTGTGGGATCGAGAAAAATGACACCTCCTATAAAAGTGCCTCCGCAACAGAAAAGACCTTAACGAGAACAGTAATGGGCCTAGGGCCCATTGGCACAGAGGGTAGCGTGCACAATTAGTGACCTGAAGGGACGGGAACTGGATCATGTTCGAGCGGAAGGCACAAAATATTTTTTATGTAAACCATTCAATTGTGAATTTGTAAATTTGTAAATAACGAAACGTCACTGGAAGGATATCGAAGTTAAACAGGTGTTTATTAAATTCGAGTGAAATTTTTCCTAACTCGAACTGGTTTAAAAATTGTACTTTTAAAAAAATAGATGACGAAAATAAATCGTTAAAGAGTCCCTCGAGTAATTAATTGCAAATGAGAACAGTGAACATTAATTATAGAAATAAAATTGGGAAAGGTGACTGTTGAAAGCAATTTATACTGGAAGTCCCATAATGTGATAAGCATATGGGATTCCTAAAAAAAGATATTGATGAAATTCCCCAGGTACAGAACCCAGTTATTTTCTTCTTTTTTCGACCCACCTAATCTGACCATTTTTGGTCCCAACAAATCGTTGACCTTACTCAAACCATGTTTGACCTCTCTCGGGCCCCTCTCGGGCCTGTCCGATATTATTCGAGTGCCACGAGAGCGTTGATTAAATACCGTACTAATTAAATAATTTATTACGGAGGAAGGTGCACCCACGCCCAACTGATAAACGATGGCCCATCCTTTCTGAGGTCTTCGGAATGCTCACCAGTCCAAATCAAAGTTTCCCCTTGGACCCAGCGATAGAACGGTGTACCGTTTAACGAATAAAAAATCGGCCCGCAATTAATCCTATTTAAACTTATGAACTCTACGGTTATTCTAGAGAGGGGTGAAATATCCAGGAGAAGAAAATTTTATATTTATAGTTTGATTAATTTCTACCTTCAAAAATCGTCAAAAAATCAAAGTCGCCAAAATCGCTTCTAAATGACCTAAATCGATGGTAAATGATGTATAAATATATTCTAGGAAGATTTCTGGTCGAAAGAAGTGCATTAAAAATTTTTTCGAGCGAAAAATCGGTCAACCCAAAATCGCAAAAATGTGAAGGGGTATACCTTCAAAAATTGTCGAAAAATGAAAGTCACCAATTTTGGTCCTACATGGCCCAAATCGACGGTATATGATGCCTAATGATGTTCTAGGACCGTTTTGGGTCGAAAGAAGTGGTTTAAAAATTTTTTCGAGCGAAAAATCGGTCAACCCAAAATCGCAAAAATATGAAGGGGTATACCTTCAAAAATTGTCGAAAAATGAAAGTCACCAATTTTGGTCCTACATGGCCCAAATCGACGGTATATGATGCCTAATGATGTTCTAGGACCGTTTTGGGTCGAAAGAAGTGGTTTAAAAATTTTTTCGAGCGAAAAATCGGTCGACCCAAAATCGCAAAAATGTGAAGGGGTACACCTTCAAAAATTGTCAAAAAATCAAAGTCGCCAAAATCGCTTCTAAATGACCCAAATCGATGGTAAATGATGTATAAACATATTCTAGGAAGATTTCTGGTCGAAAGAAGTGCATTAAAAATTTTTTCGAGCGAAAAATCGGTCGACCCAAAATCGCAAAAATGTGAAGGGGTATACCTTCAAAAATTGTCGAAAAATGAAAGTCGCCAAAATCGCTCCTACATGGCCCAAATCGGCGGTATATGATGCCTAATGATGTTCTAGGACCGTTTTGGGTCGAAAGAAGTGGTTTAAAAATTTTTTCGAGCGAAAAATCGGTCGACCCAAAATCGCAAAAATGTGAAGGGGTATACCTTCAAAAATTGTCGAAAAATGAAAGTCGCCAAAATCGCTCCTACATGGCCCAAATCGACGGTATATGATGCCTAATGATGTTCTAGGACCGTTTTGGGTCGAAAGAAGTGGTTTAAAAATTTTTTCGAGCGAAAAATCGGTCAACCCAAAATCGCAAAAATGTGAAGGGGTATACCTTCAAAAATTGTCGAAAAATGAAAGTCACCAATTTTGGTCCTACATGGCCCAAATCGACGGTATATGATGCCTAATGATGTTCTAGGACCGTTTTGGGTCGAAAGAAGTGGTTTAAAAATTTTTTCGAGCGAAAAATCGGTCGACCCAAAATCGCAAAAATGTGAAGGGGTACACCTTCAAAAATTGTCAAAAAATCAAAGTCGCCAAAATCGCTTCTAAATGACCCAAATCGATGGTAAATGATGTATAAACATATTCTAGGAAGATTTCTGGTCGAAAGAAGTGCATTAAAAATTTTTTCGAGCGAAAAATCGGTCGACCCAAAATCGCAAAAATGTGAAGGGGTATACCTTCAAAAATTGTCGAAAAATGAAAGTCGCCAAAATCGCTCCTACATGGCCCAAATCGACGGTATATGATGCCTAATGATTTTCTAGGACCGTTTTGGGTCGAAAGAAGTGGTTTAAAAATTTTTTCGAGCGAAAAATCGGTCGACCCAAAATCGCAAAAATGTGAAGGGGTATACCTTCAAAAATTGTCGAAAAATGAAAGTCGCCAAAATCGCTCCTACATGGCCCAAATCGGCGGTATATGATGCCTAATGATGTTCTAGGACCGTTTTGGGTCGAAAGAAGTGGTTTAAAAATTTTTTCGAGCGAAAAATCGGTCGACCCAAAATCGCAAAAATGTGAAGGGGTACACCTTCAAAAATTGTCAAAAAATCAAAGTCGCCAAAATCGCTTCTAAATGACCCAAATCGATGGTAAATGATGTATAAACATATTCTAGGAAGATTTCTGGTCGAAAGAAGTGCATTAAAAATTTTTTCGAGCGAAAAATCGGTCGACCCAAAATCGCAAAAATGTGAAGGGGTATACCTTCAAAAATTGTCGAAAAATCAAAGTCACCAATTTCGGTCCTAGATGATCCAAATCGATGGTATATGATGCATAAACATGTTCTGGGACCATTTTAGGTCGAAAGAAGTAGATTAAACATTTTTTCTTTTCCAAAAACAAGTCAACTCATTCTACCCTCATATAATAATTATTCTCATATTACTTTTTTACTATTCTTTGAATTTTCTCTGACAGATGCATCAACGGCATTGTCGAACCTCTATTATTCCAATCTCCAATCGGTTAGCCAGCTTAGAAGCGAAACGCTCGAAGCAATGCGACAAGAAAATAGCGCGATTAGAAAAATCCGCAGACAGATGTCCCCCATTTAATATCCCAGTAAACCAATGACAACTTGGGCAGCAAAAGAACCTCATTCAAAAAAATCTTCTAGCTATTCTTAACGTGGATGTCACTCAATCTTTTCTACCCGACATCTATTGAATAAGGTACCTTTACAGTATTTATTTCATAATCAATTAATAATTAACGTCATACAAATTTGTATTCATTCGAACTTTAACTTAACTGTTCACATTTTGAACATCGTTTTAAGCATATTCTTATAAAACTAAGGGGAGATGTATTTAGAGTAAAGTATTTTTAAATAGGACCCAAAATTGATCGAAACTAGCATGAAACATATTTGTCTTTGACTCTATTTTGTTCAGACTTCCAAATATTCATAGCAGAAAGCATAAATCATAATTCACATTTAATGACCGAAGATACATAAAGTAGTCGTCGAAGTTCGCTACAAAGATATTCAACTCACACCCCCAAACGTACTTCTACCCCATAACACCCGCTCCTCTCATTCGTCTTACAACAAAAAGCCGGTCATCGTCTAAATAGCAACCAATCCAAACTCAAAGATCACCGCAGTGATTTGCAAACATCGCAGCGATAGTTGGTTGCTCGGATCTAACAATAAGAATCTTCTTTCGAGCAATAAGCTGCGTCACTTATCGAACGATAAATTAACAGTGTTAGGGTGGAAGTACGTCTCTGAATTGAATCGTTTCCGGTAGCCGCGTGTTTTCTCCCCCATCGTATTACCAAGCCATTACTCCTCAGTCATCCCCTGAAGAATACCCACCCCATAAGTTGTAGTAGCAACCCCACAAGATATCAGGGTTGACACTGGGAGTTCAATGTCCACCAAAGAATCCACGGAAGCATTGGTACCCTGGTTACCTATGGTAACATCCGTGACTTCCTCCCTCGGCAAAAAGTCATGGGGATCCACGGTGACCCATGATAAGTCTTCCTCGCGAGCTTCCAACGTGGACTATGAAAATAACCCCTAAAAAGGGGGCCATGCCGGATCACCAAGAATCATTAGAATCGTTTCGACACAATGGAACTGCCACGTGGATCCCCAGGAAGTTTGCCATGCAAGAGTTTCCCCTCTCTAGTTCTTAATATCGTTTTCCATCTCGCTTCTTTTCACTCCATTTTTTCCTTTCCTCGATAAAATGATGGCGTACAGTGAGAGGAGAATCGTATATGATCCAATAGGATTCCATATATAATATCAGTGTAAGACCTAATTTAACCCTTTGCCCTCGAGTGGCGACTCTCAGTCGTCAATCGGTGTCAGTTTATTGCGGCTACCGAGAAGCAATATTAAGATTGAATCGAGTTATGTTTTGTTATTGGATTTTTAATTTACACCGACGATGTAATAAATCTTAATGTCGCCTCTCAGTCGCCACCCGAGTTGCTGTGAACGATTCCACAGCATGGAATCGACTACTATTTTTTATAATACAATGGCGGCGTGCTGTTTTCTCCTGCATAGTTGTTGTTGGAGAGTGTACGCGCGATGTCTAAATCCGAGGATCGTGATGCCGGAACGAAAGAGGAGCCGGGAATAATTTACGATTCGCATTTCCGTTTGGGTCATTAGAGCATCCGCCTGGGGGACACTCGGCGTGCTGAATGATTTCGGATGCTTTTTAAGAGATATTTTATTAATCGATAGTTGTATAGTGCTTTGAATGTGAAGTTCGAAAATTGATGACGTTTGTTCATTGAATTTGAATCGTTCTATTCATGAAACATTGTTAATGAAAAATGTAATATTTGTTGCGAATATTGGTTGATATTTTTAAATGCCTTCATTTATCAACGATTTTGAATTTTCTTAATTATCAAAATTACAGTGTTGTCAAGAAAATATATAGCTTAACATAGTAGCATACAAATATTATGACTTCAGAATTAATGTATAGTAATTAATAATTGCAATACAAGAAGGAAGGAGGACAATTGGGGAATAATCGAATGGATTTCATAAAATAATAAGTCCTTCGTAGGATTGGCTACACATATATTTATTTTCTATTGTCTTATTCATAAAATGATAACACCATTTATTTTATTAAATGCTTTTTCATATAACTAATTATACTATCTAAGATATTTAATGATCTTATTTAATAATTGATACTTAACAATTATATGTGTATTTCATGAAAGACATTTATTAATCATATTCATTATTTATATTTTAATCAAGTAACAAACAAGGAACTCGCACGCTTTATTTCACTCCACATTTTCAATGCTTGTAATTGGAGCCGCGGGTGACAGCGATGAACAAAATGGAGGGATGGCATTCAAAGAAACATTAAAAGCATTCAGCCGCAAGGTGGTTTCTCTTTGAAACGAATCCACGTTATTATTGCTATCACTGCAGGTTTCCCTATTCTAAAGATTTCATAGATTTCATAGATTTCGTAGACGAAGAATGAGTCGAAGAGGGTCCCGAATTTCGAGACACGGTGCGGGGAAACCTAGAAAGTGTGTCCAAACGATAAAGGAATATCCGTCGGCGTAAAAAGGACGCTTCGAATTTCGATGCAAGTGTTAAACACCTTCGGCAGTCTAATATTCGGGGATTCGAACCGTGAGAGTTCACCTGCACGCGTACAGAAATATTTCTCGAAGAGAAACATTTTTGTGCACCCTCCTCCACCCCCCGTCACCACGCTCGAAGCTGGTGAGATTTGAAGTAGGAAAAGTTCAAGTATTATTATTTACAGTAGTATTTTATTAAGTGAAATTTGATCTCATTCGACTGGATCATTGTCACGTTGACTGTCGTGGATCACTGATCACCGTCCATGCGAATATTACTAAAACTCGAATGAAATATATCGCTGATATTTGTATAATTTTTAATATTCTTAGTGTTACGATAATAATGGAAAGTAACTAATATATCGTAGAGCACTTAAACGGTTTTGTTTTTAGATATACGTATACAGGATTTCGGACCGGTATTCAATGTGTCATTCTGTAAGTACCTTATATAATGTATTATATGTGTGTGAGAATTGCGTGCTTGAGATATGCGGCGAGTGTTTTGTTTTGGGTCGTAACTTCGACCGTGAAATTTTCCTTCGAAAGCGGGTGCTAAACGAGAAATTCATAAAAATAAATCTTATACATATATTGAATCCAATAATATTTACCTTCATTTTAAACATTACTTCAACAATTTATTAATTATATTCTTGCCCTAGAAAATAGTATGTAGATCCAAATAAAATATCCCATTCTCTGCTTAAAAACCAATATATTCATTACTTTGATGTATTGTCTAACAATGTGTTAATAACATTTTGATACTAGAAGGTTCACGACTACAGTTTTGATCAAAATATTTCATTCATTAAAAAAACATTATACTACATCCATGCAGAAACATACGCGGTTCTTGTACGACAGAAAAAGGTCCATCATCTTCCACCCTGTTGGACTCGCGCACCCAGCATCCCCCACGCTGAAGCCGAGCCCATAAATTGTCCAGCTTGAGGTATTTAAGCGATAGATCATGTTTTAAACAAAAGTCGCGGATCAGGAGGATTCCGAATAGTGAGCGGGAAGGGAAGCGAGGGTGTTGGAAGAAAAGAAGAGACGAGAGGTGAGAGGAGAAGTGAAGAGAAAGAGTGAAGGTGAATTTCTATGTGAGAAGAAGAGGGCACGCCCTGAAGTCATAGGAGAGAACCGCGGGATATATTGGAGCGAGGCCATAAATCCTTCATTCGACCACGACTTGGCATGCACGCGGCTGTTTTCTAATATTTTGATTTATGCCGCTTTCACCGGGCTAATTTGCCGGGCTTTATCCTTTATTTGCGCGTTTAGGGGTGAAATTTGTCCCAGCGACCGCGGGGCCTCGAGAGGGCATGCGGAGGGGTTCCACGGGGATTCTGGGCCAGGGTACAATGCCTCGAGAGCGAGGATCGGTTTCCGTCGGACCATTGTGTCTTGCATTCTCCTCCGAGGGGTTTTTGTCCAGAATTCTAGAAGAGAGCAAGCTTCGGGCTGACGACGCCGGTTGCGAAACCTCCTCAATGGGGATACCAAAATATTTTCGAAACCTGCGGCTCCGAACATTTTCACGCATCTAAACGAAGTTATGCCTTCTACGACCGCTTACCCTCTTCTTCTTCGTTCTGACTTCTCGTTGGCCATGCTAGAATAATGAATACCTTGGTCAAGTGGAAGATTATTGTGGTCATTTCTTGAATATTGAATTTCAAACCACCTTTGGTGTGGAGAGTGTGAATATGGACGAATGAATGTACGTAATCACGTGGATTTTCCTCTAGGAATCTTGAAATCTTTTTGAAGTGTGAAAAGCATCTTTCTTTTCGAGATTTTTAATAATTCGGTAATATAAACAGATATATTCTGTAATTTATGTTATCTATATTGAATTTCAAATTCAATTTATATTATGCAATATATATATATATATATTTCCTTTAATTGCATTAATACCGAAAATATTTTGTATATTGAAACAAATATTATTGTATAATTGGGTAGCCTATTTTACGACTGATTTTTATGTAAATTCCTCCGAAGATTTCTCGTATAGAAAATACTTTAATGTTGCAATCGATTAACTTACAACCTTCTTAGATAAATGGAGACCAAACCTTATCACTTACCGTACCATTTTCCGACGTCCTCAAAATCAGATCTATCGCGGAAAGGTCAGTGAAAAGTATAGATGGTTTCGGTATAAAATTGAGTAGGGCAGTGTTCTCGGTGGAAGAGTTATGCATCGGACATGGCTTCCGTGGTAGGGTCGACAGAATCAGTGGCGCAATCTCGAAAGCTTTTTGTTTCACAGCCACGTCCTAGTTAACGGTGGATCCTGTTCATCCCCGATCTATCGACCTATCTATCTAAAGTGCGTCCGCTCTTTCTCTCCTTAGAAATCTAACGAGTGACAAGAAACAAAGAAGAAGAAGATGCAGAAGAAGAAGTGAGAGAGTGAAAGTGGAAAAAATCGGTATACTTCGTCGACTCCTTTCTACGTGGAACGAAACTTTGGTTTTCCTTCTATCGGTTCGCGAGAATCACTCTTTATATCTCACCAGAGATCTGGCACGGGACACTCTGACAAGTGTTTCCCTTGTCCTCTCGAAAAAGAAGAAACAAACCTCTCCACGCAATAAAATCTTTGAAAAATTGCCCCCGCTACTGTATCTCCGCTCGTCGCCGAGATTTCTTAACCCATTTGCATCAGGAAGCCATATTTTCTTACTGTTTAGCATGGACTTTGAATTTTTAGCTACCTGGTGGCTTCTGTTTTTTAATCGATCTTCTGCTGTTTAAATAATGAGGTGGGTTGAAGAATATTCGAGATTTGAATAATTATGGTTACCCTCAAAATAGACAGCTAATATGCGAAATATTAATTAGCATTTTGTCATTGTGAGACACGAAGATCTGCAGAGCTTGCTAGAAACGGAATTTAATAAATAAAGTATACATCTGAATAACAATTTTGGAATCGATCCGAATAATAGTGTAATCGGTTCTAGTACAATTGTAATTAATTTTTCTCATCGCGAATTACTATTAAATATATTTCACCATTTTTAATATTACTATGCGATATTAATCTTAATATTATTTAATATTAAATAATATTAAGATTAGCGATTTAATATTATTATGCGAAAAGTTTTAGAAACGCGTTGTTTTCCCAAGGAAAACATGACCGATAAAACGCATGTCCGATTGCATCGTCATCCTAGAGTCGACACTTGCAAATCGCGTTGTAGAAACTCGCGTTATACGTGAGTTTACTGTACGTCTTTGATTTGTGGTTAGGTTGACGTAACGATTCGAGCCGATTTCCAGAGAAAAGCCGGTAAGGAAAAGGGAAGGAGGAGGCGGATACGAGGTTAACTTAATGTCCTTCGAAGTAATGCGTAAAGACGCGTCCTTACGTAAAGGTATCAAGTCCGATAGGGTTGCGATGATAAGCCGTGCGACACATATGTCGTTACCTACGTAATATGCGAACAAATGCTTGAATAATGGATGTATTTGGACATTATCTATGTGCCGAGGTGAGTCGATCGCTTCGAGGGATATACAGCGCGATAAGGAACGCAACTCGGAATCCGACAGCGACTCGATATGTCCCTCCACTTCGTGAAGATAAGAGACGGAACGAAAAAAAGGAGGCTCGAAAGCGTGGAAGAAAGAAAAAGAAAGGAGTCGTTGTTCGACGTCGTGTTTGTCGTTTCGTTTCGTTAATGCATTTATGTATCTCGCGCGATCGAACGTTATATCAGCTTCTCTCTTTCCTCCTCCTTTCTTCTTCATGTTCGCCTTCTTCCTCTTCGTCGTCTTCGATTTTCTTTTCTCCTGGACTTTCCGGATCGTGTTTATAAAGCCGGCTGGGAAAACCGCGACGACAAAACTCTTCGTCGTCGGCCTCGTTGTTCCGCGTTTCCAAGCTAAAGGCTTCCCGATATATTCATGGATGAATGCGTTCGGAGATCGAATATTTTAGTGATCTTGAATCTGCATTACGTATTCGTTTCGAAGGCAGGTCGCGTACTGATCATTTTCGAGATCAATCGAGACGTTCGATCGGTTGACCAAACGCACTGTTTTCTCGATTCCCCTCTTTTTTATTCCTCTCCTTTTCCTTCCTTTTTCCTTTCTTATCTTCGCTTTCTTGTATGTTCCTACTTGTCTTCATACTTTTCCAATCTCCGATGTATTCATACTTTTTTCATTGATACTTTTGCGGATACTTTGAACGAGAATCAATGGGGATATAAATGCTCTTTTTAGAGAAACCTCAATCCGAAGTAGATAAGTAGAATCTTATGGTTATGTTCGATCGGGATTTCAAGTTTAATTGAATGTTTAATATTCGAGTTTAACATAGAATATAAAAGAGTATATAGTATTAAATATGAGATAGCATTAATATAGAAAGCCACGTGGTGAAATGAATATATTAGAAAACAACATTATTCGTATAAATAAATAAATAGTACGTGTAGATCTCGATATAAAATTCAATTATATCGGTCCGTATAAGTAGTTATCAAACATCTCATTCTCAAAGTTGTTCCCTAACTGAGAAGAACAAAGAAATAAGTTACAATTAAACACAAAATTGGATAGCAATCCGAATCCAAAGTGAGCCATCTTCCAGGCAATGCGTTAACGGTACAAAGTCATCACCATTCGAGGAAAACGGAAGAAGCGGGGGTAACAAGAAAACCATCTCCCCATCGAGATATTTCTTCTGGTAACTGTTTCGCGTTCGTGACTACGAACATACTTCTTCACCTTTCCTGCCAGTAAGAGACCATTTTTCACAGGAGTACCATGACAGGAGATACTGAGAGAGAAAGAGAGAAAGAGAGAACGGGAAAGAAGAAGGAGGTTGGAAGAAGAAGGAAAAAAAGAATGGCTTTGTTTTACCTGATTTTGACAAGGAGGCTTACCAGTGGACAGGTTGACTGGTGACGTGCTTTCCGGTACCAGGAACCGGTGCGGAACGAGTCAGGATGTTTTCAGGCCTCTTCTCTCTCCATCTTTGTCCATCCTACCTCAAGGATTATCTGATCCTCTTTCTCTTCGGCGAAAGAACAAAACGCGAGTAGACCTATCTGCTCACGATCGCGATCCTCCTACATGATCTACCTTATCTCGTGCCAATCGAGGATACTTACTTATTGTTGCCCTGGAAAAGGATCCCTCGTCATTTACCAGCCTCGTGAAACCATCCGGTGTCCTTCGACGAGGACGAAAAGGTAACAGGACGAAGCTGAGTATCACCCGCTGCTTAAGATCCGAGATCCGTTGTTTTACAAGGAGCAACGTGTTAATCGATAGTGAAAAGCCAGGATCGCGATCATCCTTTTTTTCGCCAAGTCCTCGAGTCCTTCAGGATATCCCAGGAAACCACGTTCCATCCTGGTTTCCGTTATGTCAGATAAGATCCGACTGGTGGTACGTGTTTTGGGGTAGAGTCTTGTTTTACAGTTAGTTTACGATTTGTTGGTGTACCGATTATTACTGCACTGGAATTTTAATTATTGGCTGAACTGGTTCCGTTAGAAAAATATCTAGTTTGGCACGTAGGGATTTCGGATGCACGAGATGCTGACATTAAACGCGGAATTTCTATTTTGTTTTATGTCGTGTTTTCACGGCAGTAAATAAATCAAGGTCAGATGTGATAAATTATCCGCGAATGAAATGAATATGAAATATGTGGTGGGAAAATTATTGGTCAGTAATGCTGTGGTGAATTTCGGAGATAATGAATTTCATTTCTACGTTCGGTGGCAATTTATTTTAAATAATCGAAGTTTGAAAACAAATATTAATATGATATAGTTTTCCAACTAGGATCTTTTGCAGTATATAGAATCAACATTGAAAATGGATTAGATATGAACAATTTGAAATGAATATTATTAATTATGAATTTTAGTAATTTAATGTTATTAGCCATATATATATTAATATTGAATATTAATTTATATATCGTCCATTAAATATAATACATACTTCACAAAGGTGTTGGAACACGAAAACACGGCAAAATACTTCGACGGTAAAATATTTAAATGGACCTCTCAGATGTCTCAATATTTCTCAAAGTTTTCCGAAAATATTCGTTAAACTCACACACGTTTCGTTAATCGGGTGCTAAGGGCTTTTTTAGGAGAAAAGGTTATCCTGAATTTCTTGCTCGGATAACGCATCGTCACTGCGTGACGCTCGTAACCGGAAAAGATTCAACGTCGTCGACGCACCCCGCGGCGAGAAAAACGATCTCACAGGTGTAAAGCGTCGCGCTCAAAATCGCACCTACCTCGATGAAAACTCTTCGAATTCCTCTCGGAATATTTTAACCCCCTCCGGCTCCCTCCGTCGCTTTCTTCGATTTCTCATTATGTCAGTCTTCACCCTTGTAATTGAATAATAATCCCTGTACCAGAATGGACGTACAATATTTCGGATCATTTTGGAACTCTCTCTTTCATTCTTGCTTTCTAATACTAGAACTACCAAAGCAGTCAAAATTACGGGTCCTCGGGATTTAATAAAAATGTTCAAATTTATAACGTTTCATTTTCTGCACATAAATAAGTCGTTTAATTTATTTCTTCCAACCATCCCTTTTTTAAGGGCGTACACATTAATATACAAATATAGTTGAATATATCGCCGATAGTTCTAGTGTTAATATACAGTTTTACATAGATTCCTCGAATAAATTTGGATTTTTCAATTTTAAAGCCTGTCCCACTGTTCCTTCAATCATAAAGTATTTTACTTTACCGTAGTATATTGTTTGTAATTTATCCAGTTAAATATATTTTATTAAATTAAACCAAGTGAATTATGATTTATAGTTATCTGCCCATTTTTTCGAAATTCTTATTATCTTGGAAATATCGCGGTTTAAAAGAATTGAAGATATCTTAACGTGAAATGTTGAAAGGGTGAATTATGACGGAAGGGAAGAATCATCGAAGCAATTATAAAAATGGATTATGATTGGCCCAGGGATTCAGGGATGCGAATTGCGGGTCAAACTGATCATGGAGGCCGTGAGAAATCCATGAAATGGAAGAAGAATGGAGTTAGGGGGGGATAAGGGAGAGATTCACGAACGAAATTAAGCCCAACGGGATCGAACGATCCTCGAATTCCACGGGATCACCTGTCCGAGGAGAATACCTCATAGAATCTCGTAGAATACCTCGTGGAATCCAAGAATCTGGGTATATTTTATATCTTGTGTCATCACTTTTGTTCTCCAACATATATATAATTAAAACGGATTAAAACGGATTTATTTTAAATATATATTAATTCCATATACTGTAAACATAGTTAGAAAACTATGTTATATTAATATTCGTTCTCAAAGTTCGTTTCTTGCAAATAAATTATCACCTAACGTAGGAATCAAATTCATTATCTCTGATTTATTTATCTGCGTGATAACCTTTTTTGGAAGAACTCTCTGATTAACAGGTTAATGTATGATCATAATTAATATCGAAATCATTGGTTTCAGGCAAACGAGTTCGGTCTCGCGAGTGCGGGTTCTATTTTGTTTCGAAACCGAATACGGATCCACGGTGAAAGATATTTTAAAGTTGTCTGAGAAAGGTCAAAATCGGGCGGAGTAGCGTGAAAACGGTCCGTTTCGTTTCTCGAAGGGAAACGGTTCACGGGGAGCGCGTTAGGACAAGGGTTCTGAGGCCCCCAGGTGAAATTTCCGAAAAAGACCTGTGGCTTTTCGAGAGAGAGAGATTCCACCTGCTGCTAAACGATATTCCACCGGCGCCACAAAATGCCCTTTAGGCCCTTTTCCAAAGGGAACACGAATAATGATACCCACAAACTAAGAAAATGCTCCACCTCTTCCTTTCTTTTCTGTTCTAAACTTCGAAAATAGATTCCAATACGATTCGTTGAAATCACGCGACTTTTGTTTCACAATAATATCCTTGATTAGTTTGATTTGAAAGGAAACCTTGAGAATGTGGTTCAACTATTTATATCGATGTTTAAAATGTATATTTAGTTTAATCAATTTGTAATGTAACTATTAAATCGGCAAATAATTTCGTACGATTTTAATATGTGATTAAAAGGTGATCTTTATTCAATTGTGTATATTTCTTAGATATTTTGTAGTCAATAATGTATTGACTATTTTGACTTACAAATTTTGTCTGTCTTCCGACAAATTTTATAATTCCGCGGTTATTGAAACCCCTCGATCTTCCAACGAAATAGTGGTTTAAATCGCACTAACTTTTTGACCAACTAATAATTATTATAGTAATATTAATATGAATAGATACCGTGTTATATAAAAGCGTAACTTCAACAACTGGATATTATACGCACTTATTATAATAATATATCATCCTATAATAAATTATTATGCTAAAAATTATTTCTCCAAATAATTATAAACACTAGAACTACTAAAATGACTTGTCTGCCATTTTTAGTTCAATTATTCGAATATACCACGGTGCATTATTTGAAATACATACTTTTATTTCATATTAACGCAAATAATGGAATCCATTAATTAACTTGAATCCGTCGGCCATAATTTATATATAAATAAATGTTTAAGCATAACCGAGTATATGTTCAGTAGTTCTAATATTAACTTATAATAATTTTTGCTTTTGAGAGAAAAGGGCGAGAAAGGACATAGAAGAAAGAAGAGGGAAGTAAGAGAGATAAGTGGAATAAGAGAAAAGCAAGATGGAGGATAGGTCGAAGGGAGTCAGGTAGATGCTAATGGGCGTCCATTGTTTTTTCTGGTCTGTTTTCCCGTGGGTGCATTGTTCTTACACGGGGTCCAGTTCTGTTCATCAGTTAACATTGTCCTAGCATTAGATCGGCCTTGTTCGAAATTCGGCCGCGCGCCACCTTCGCGTCTTCCAAGAATACAACGGTTTCAACAGAAACGTGTGTCTTTTCGCCAAAAAGACGACGAGGAAACCTGCGAGGGATGCTACCAGAGATAAAGAAAGTAGCGGGGAGAAAGAAAGAAAGAAAGAAAGAGAAGTACAGGAGACAAAGAACGGAAGACAACAGAACTCGTGTAAACCGCGTGGACGAGGGTTGCCACCAGAAACACTTCCGTTCTCCCTTGTTTGACCTACGTTTTACCTCTGTTTGTTCCTCCAGGACAATTCTGCTCCCATAAAAACAAACAAGGGATCGTTTTCACCGAATATTCTCCGTGAAATATTCTAATAAGCTTAGCCGACTAATTCACGGGAATTGTCTCACTGAGTTAACCTCATTATGGACCGATGCTCGACGTTCTTTCGCTACGCTTATTCCTAATATTTAAACGAGACGGAGAAAGTCCAATTGTGTTCGAGTCCTATGATAATGCTTGGAAACGCTTTCCATTATGAAATCGTGTTACCGATTGTTTCTGCCCAGTTGGAGTGAATTATTATTTATTAATTATCATATATCAAGAATTAATGGCAAAGTCACTCGAGAAAGGTGTAGAGCTTTGTTAGAATAAAACTGCAAGATGATGTTTTATAGCAAAATGTATATCAAAGTAGACGTTAGAATCACATAACTATAGCATTATCAATTTCAATTTATTACAAATAATTATAGTATCAACTTGAAAATACTGAAAACTCTTGAAAAAAGAATTTCATACAGTTTGATTCGTGAGACGAACCAAAACGATGTAAATATTAATAATACTCAAACAATTATTATCCAACTATATTTTCATATAAAAAGCCTTGCATAGCGTTATCAGTTGTGATCGTTTTTAATACCACACCAACGAATAAAAAAGGTAGCGTAATTCTGTGACATTATCACTAAATAATATCACAACATAGCGAATATGAAAGAATGAAAAGATACCTTAAAGATCGAAAGTAAAATGTGACTATTGAGAGGCGAGTCAAATCGAAAATTGAAACGAGCAATTTCGTGGTTGGAAATCATTAATGAGGGTCGTAGAGCAGGGGGCGGGGGGTGAGGGTATAATTCGCGTTCGCGGCGGTCAAAGATTGATGTCTTATGCCTAGAGTTGTTTCAGGTAGAGAGAGAGAGAGAGGGGGGAGGAAGAGAAACGAGATGAAACTGCCAAAGAAGACAAAGCGTGCTAAAGAGGTGGAAGAAGGCGAGTGCGGGGGTGAGCGGGGTTAAGAGGGTGAGTTTAAAGAGAAGTAAAACTAAAACTCTGGACAGGAGGAGGTGCCGATATCTCAACTGTAATTTATCATCCGGCTACGACCGGGAATAGAAAACTTACCCGGAATTGGCCCCAGCGAGACGCCATGGTTAAACCTGGCTAAACTTTACAATAGAAATATTTCTGGTACCGTTTGGAATTGCACATTACGAGTTTTAATTGCCGAGAAATGACATCGTTCGAACTCAAACTTCGGTGACTTGCGATCTTTCTGTATTTCTTAATTAAGATCGAAGGATATGCAACCTTTAAATACTACTAAGTCGACATAAAAATTAATTGATAATGTTGAGAATGAGTTATAAATTAAATTTGATTCTTAAAAAATTAGGTATTATTAAAAATGAATAATATTTGGTTCAATATGACGTATACAAGATTTATTATATTATGAACATACGCGTATGAAAAATGTGTGCCATCCATCAATTTGATCAGAATTCAATCAAGAAATAAATTAAATTAACACCATTAAAATATTTAGGTAATTGCTGATGAGAGAAATAAAAATATGCAAATATCTCATCGTTACTGACACATTTATGTTTTCAGGACAACGGAAGTGGGATGCGAATTCAAATCTCGAGTTTGGAACTTCGTGAAATAATAGGAAACAGTACTTTAATTAATTCTGATAAATCAGAACCTACTCTCAAACACCGCACAACAAATTAAAATAAAATAAAGTAGCATCTTAATCCAACTCTGTTAGATCAAAACCGACTCACAAGCTCCATAAAACAAACTAAAATAAAATAGTATTTCAATCCAATTCTGATAGATCGCGCGTGGAAATAAAATAGTGATCTGTTATTTGGTATTTGAAAGGAATATTTTTTTCTAAAAATAAAGGGGTCCAGTCAGCGTGAGGTTGAAGGGGGACCAAGAAGATAGTTTGGTTAGGTAAGAGGCACGGGTCCAGCCCTCATTACCACGCCCTTTCACTTCCTAGTGATTATCTGGTGGTTCGAATAGCGAGATCAAATTTCATCGAAAATTCCTTCAAAGGAATGTATTCCTTAAAATACCTCGAAATTGGATCGTGCAATTTTTCAGGTGTCCCTGACCTTGTATTCATCGAAAACATTTGACAATGTTTTAATCCAACTTTTCTAATTGATCCTAGCGCATTAATTAAAATAAAAATAATAGTGCTTTCATTATTGACATTCTTCTGATATTTTCATCTTAATACTGTAATCGCAACATTATAAAGAAGATGAGAGAATCTAATATTCCACACATTAACTGGTATGCTTTCGGAATACCTTCATAAATCACAACGTACCTGATCAGCAAAGAAACAAAAAACACATTCGTAATGAAATTTTCCCTTTTCCAAAAAGGACTGTTTCTGGTTATACCGAGAAGTTGGCGTGGAAAAGGAAGGGCAGAATTCTGGGAGGAGTACCGATGGGTTTCACTCGGAGGTTGGATGTAAATAATTAAAGAGGTCCGGCAAAAACAAATATATCGTTTCGCGCAGTGTGATAGATGATGTTGCTTATTCAGCGACCTGGATCACGAGTAAGGCGAAGAGGAGGAAGGACACGAAGAAGAAGAGGTAGATACGGGGGGAGAGGAAGAAGGAGAAGAGAAATAGGAGGTTTCGAGGTCCTTTGGGGTTTTAGGGACTTGCGTGGACCCGGGAGAGGGTTCAAGGGCGTGCTGGAGGTTTCGAGGCAAGGAAGGCGAGGCAATTAGGAGACCCAGCAGGGTGCCAAAATCTTTGCCCTCGTACCACCTCCTACGCTCCTATCTTTACTTCTTCGTCTCCTTCGTCTTCTTCTTCACCATCCTCTTGTCTTATACTCTCATACTTTGCCTAAGAATATGCTTCTACTTGTGCTTCTTCTTCTTCTTGTTCTTCTTCTTCACCTTTCTCTGCTTCGTTTCCTTCGTCCGCTTCTTCATTTCCTTGTTACTTTGCATCCTCTTTCTTCGTCTAAATTTATCCTTCGAATTCTGCTTCTTCATCTGCTTATTATATTGTTTACTTTACTCTCTATTTCTTTATTGTCTTTTCTTCTTCTTCTTCCTCTTCTTTGCTGTCTTTTACTTTCATCCTTTTCACGTCTCATTTTTATCCCGTAATGTGAATTAAAACTGTTTCTCCTTCTTTCTCTTAAATCGAAGGGAATCAAAATTCCGGGACCAACCTTCGATGTGGAGGATGACGGGCCTAACACGGAACGCCCTTTGTGTCCACCTCCTCGTTTAATTAATTTGAAATATCGATATTCTATCTCGAAGACTTACGATTATACGAGAACCTACTTTTTCTCGAAAGAAATGTTCATCGGGAAATGATACTTTCCGTTTAATCTCATCGATCATATATCAACAGCGTTGCAAGAGATATTATGAGTGTAATTAGTAAGTTGACATTTAAGAGATTCCTTCAAATATATTAATTTAAAAAGAACAATTTTCAATTCGTAATATTCAGCGTAATCGGTTTAAAGAAGAATAGAAGGAAAAAGGGCAAGAAAATAGAGAGAAAGAATATATATAAATATTTAAAACTCACATCGTAATTATATCATTATATAATATCAATAAATTTTGACTTGGTTGATATATGTTTATTTAAGGATTAAATCATGTAACTTAAACTTTAACATGTCATATATTTATTTGATATTAGAAAATATTCTTTATGATCTAATTAAATTCGATTACAAATATTTCTGATAGTGATATCGTTCAAATTCAAATTTTTTCCTGCCGGTGCTTTGTTGAAGTTTATTCTAAAAATGATAAAATAATGTATATCGACTGTAAATAAATTCTAGTGTGCAGAAAATGAATATATCACCATCGGTAAAATGGAGACCTTCAAAATAGGGACATTGAACGCAGGTCAAAAAGGGATGGTTTCCGGGCCCTAAAGGAACAGCTGCTCTCAAGGTAGACTTAGCTCTATCGATACGTTGACATCGACCGATGTTAATTTTTTCATCCCCATTTTCGGGGGTGAAATAATATATTTGTAATTCTGATAAATCAAAACTTTTTAAAGTAGCTCTCGTTTACAAGTAATTACGCGAATCAAGCTGTTTCCAAAATATTATAAATTGAAAATATTTATCTACGAAATATGTTAGATCGAGACAAATTATGTACGAATTATTCGTCAACAATTATCATTAATAATTCTTGTAAATCTGTGACGAATAAACACAATTTCGTGATATTTTATTTGTATCGCATACATTAATTTAATAATGCAATAGAAAATATAAGTAAATACAATTTTTATTATATTCTATTTTATCGTACACGAGCAACCATTATAGAACATCAATAGATGGAATATTAATAGCAATGATTTTCAGCAATTATGGAAATTCACCGAGTGTTATATCGATATCGAAAACATCCCTTGTTACGTGTCCATGGAAACGAGAAGGGAAGTCAGTGATAAGAATGATCTACCCTGAGTTACTGGGTTATGTCTTTGATAGTGTCACGACTCGCATCAAAGATTCTAAAAAATACCTTCGGAACGTTCCAAAAAATTCTTGCACAAGATTCTACATCATCGAGGAAGGAAGATATTCAAAATAATGTAATCTACATCTACAATAAAGAAGCAGAATCTTCAGGGTGTCATTGAAGTACTGCTTGAACTTGAAGACCTAGTGGAAGATTCAATGTAAGGATAGCAAGTGGAATACCTAAAACTTACTCTAAATGCAGAATATTCTATATTCTATAATATATATTGATAGAATATTATAAATTTTGTGATTTGATTAGAAAAACAGTTAATCACGATCTTCAGATTTTTCATGTAATTTATGTAATTTATAAAACTGTGCAGCGTAATTTTGCATTAAGATCGTACTTAGCTGTAATCAATATTGATATTAATATTAATATTCAAATCCTGAGATATTATATTCGGTGGTTTTATCCAAATTTATTGAGAGAATTTATATATATTAGGGGTATCGAAAAGTAATCAATTATTTTTCACATACTTTATGAAACTCCATTTATGTTTCACATTAAACATTATTCTATTAGATAATTCCCTGCCATAATTCCCAGTTTAAAAAAAATCCAATTCCCAACATTCGATATGAAACAATTCTCCATTCCCGAATCGATGACTTTCCGGTACCCCTAATATATACATGTATATATACAATATTAATAAAGTATGAATATTTATATTCTTCATAACTAAAGGATTTAGATAATAAAAATTAATTATATTCTTTATAATTCAAGCCAAACTGAAGATCCAAGAAGAAACTGGAATAAAGGATAAAAAATGACTGCAAAAACTACTGAAATGTGCAAAATGTGCAACCGTGGATTACACGCTTACAACATTCCTTCCGGTGGATCGAATGGAAGGGAAAGTTACAGTTTCGTTAAGAGTCCGCGAGCGATTCTGCACTTCCAGAAGAGGTACAGGAATCCTGCGATGTAAGTACAGTTTACGGTGCACTTTAATATTTTCCAACAAGGAATTATTTATGGAACGAACAGCCATTTTATTCAAGCATTAGCCTTTTATTATAATTAATATTAACAATTAATATTAATAGTGCGAGTGTAGAAATTAAATTTCAATATTAGGAATAAATTAACGATATGTAAATATTGGTGACTTTAAGGAAAGGAGAACAAAAGTAAAGAAATTTACTTATTAATTCTTATATTTCATTGTGCTAATACATAATATACATCATATTTGTGTTAATAATAGACCTGTTTTATTTACATTAATACTCGACTCGAATATAATGTCAAAAGAACACGCTAAGTTCATTTAGTATTATTTTAATAAATAACAGAATCGCATATGCATAGAAACGAATTATAAAATCCAACACAAAAATAGAATGTAAACAAAAATGGCTGTTCACCCTTAAAATCATCGAAAACACCTTGACATACAATTGGAATTGCGCTCATTATTTATAAATTAAAGAAAAGAGAGGAAAGAAACTATGATATGAATCAAAAGTGTGGACAAGCGTCGAGTCCTTACGCCAAATTACCACAAATTTTATTATTTTTCCGTGAACAATACAACCAGCATTTTAAATCGGGTAGATCATGAAAAATGGGGACTTCGTGACTCCGGTCTCAGAGAGTTTTGTTATCGTGTCGCTCAGGGTAGAATAGTTCAAAAGTGATATCGTGACTCAATAACAAAACCACGAATTATAATAGTTTCTTTGCGCCGATAGCACTGCTTATCATTCTCGATCAGCGTCAATGACGTGGAATTATTAGACGTTAGAAAGTATCGCGGTGCACTGAAAAACTTCCCAACTTAAACGTAAATTATGCTTTATATCCATGGTAGATGATGTCTAAATACGTTCTAGGACCATTTTAGGTCGAAAGAAGTGGATTAAAAATTTTTTCCGGTTGAAAAATGGGTCAATCCAAAATCGCAAAAATGTGAAGGGGTATACCTTCAAAAATCGTAAAAAATTAAAAGTCGCCAAAATCGCTTCTAAATGAACCAAATCGATGGTAAATGATGTATAAACATATTCTAGGACGATTTCTGGTCGAAAGAAGTGCATTAAAAATTTTTTCCGGTCGAAAAATGGGTCAATCCAAAATCGCAAAAATGTGAAGGGGTACACCTTCAAAAATCTTCAAAAAATCAAAGTCGCCAAAATCGCTAAACATATTCTAGGGCCACTTTGGGTCGAAATAAATGGATTAAACATTTTATCTGATCGAAATATATGTTCTCCCAAATTAGCAATTCATTCATTTATAGTTTGAGTTGACAATCTTCTACCTCCTAATATTGTTTCGTGATTTCGTGAGTCATTAAAATTTACGCAACAAGCCGAGAAGCCAGAATAAACCTCGTGCGTGCAGTCGTTCTATTTAACTTATCGCTTTTACGTCGACAAATCTTTTGTCGTTTCGTGGAAAACCTTGCCTTGTACGGGATTTCCTCAAGGACTACCGCAGTATATTAATATTAATATAAAATTGACAAGTATAACATTCTAATTCTTTACTTAACGTATCATACGTAATGTATTCATTTTCCTATTACGATTAATTAGACATTAAACCTTAAAACTTCCACTAGTCACATATTATAGTTAATAATATTAGGATATTATTACTTAATAGTTACTTAATAATTATCCTAACAGTAGCAATAATTACTCTAGTAATTATAATTATATTTTTCGTAAAACAAACTTGGGATCAATAATACTAAAAAATTGTTAAACCTCAACATAATAACAGCCGCGTTATCAAAAGCAACTCAAAGCTTCTCCAAATTAAGTCTTCGCAGTTTGTGCAAACAACAACTTCCTACAATTATATTTACAAATAACTACAGTACTTGATCGATTCTATGAATACTACAAAAGCAAACAATCTGTCGATGCATTTCATTGAACAGACTCAAGAAACGGAACTATAGACGATCGTGAAACTATCACGCTATAAATACTACAAAAGCAAACAATCTCTCGATCAATTTCACAGAACAGAATTAATAAACAGGTTTATAGACGATCGTAAGTCTTCCAGATAATAGATTTACACAAAAAACTATGTATTAGTAGCCGGTATCGGTGAGGCGCAGGGTGAAACTTCACCTTGAAGCAGGTTAGCGTGGGTTGGTATCGCGAGGTTGGTATTCCGGAGGGTCAGTGAAATATTCTACCATTAGGTGCTGGGAAGAAGGCACGCGACACCTAGATATAGTTAAGGATGCTATAAGCTATGTATAACGACCGATTAGATATAAAATAGACGAAGCCTATAATTCGTTTTTGATAATAATTTATTTATTAATTTATAATACTAATAAGTGTAAATATGAAATATAAATGTATTCCTAATTTTAGTTTTATGTTAATTAATTGCAGTATCTACTAATTAATGTAGGACCAAAATTGTATGACTAAGTCTGTACTTAATATTTCTATATATCATTATGAATTACTATTAATTATCATATATGACTATTAATTAATATATATTTTAATAATGTATAGTAAGATTTCATGGATATATCTCGAATTAATGTTCATAAGTATAAATGTACATATATTATTATGCATATATTAATATTAATATACATATTCATATCTGTGGTATACGATGTCCGGAGATGAACTAATTCCCTAAACAGATTTAATAACAAACGATCATTCCAATATAATACAAGATATAAATATTTTATATATTAATCAAGACCCCGATAAACAGGTGACAAGGAAACACATTTGTGGTTTCGTCCACCACTAACTAAACAACACACGCATTCTGCTTAGCTCCCGAGAGCACGTAAACCAGTGATTTCAAGTCCCTTTAGCACGAGTTAGGCATGCGCAAAAGTTCAGGGTGGTCAGCGTTATTGAGTGGCCGCAAGGTAAAAATATATCCATCGCCGTGTCTCAGTTCTATAACGCTCGATTCTAAGGACATTGTCCAGTACACCGGTTACCGAGCACCCTCGCGAGTGCCGGTCAGTTATGTCGCGTTTACCGCCACGAGAATCAGGCTTACCGTTTTCTCTTCCACTTTCTTTCCGATTGAATTTTTAGACACATCGAGTATGGTTTTAACATCGACAAGTACGTATTTGTTCAACAAGTTCCTTTAGAACTTTGATAAGTTAACATTTAATTCGGTTTCGAGATGTTACTTTTAGGAAGATTGTGCTTACTGTTGTTGATTCTACTTTCTTTCCGATAGAATTTTGAGGCTCGTCGAG
This sequence comes from Nysson spinosus, assembly GCA_910591585.2. Taxonomy (NCBI): domain Eukaryota; kingdom Metazoa; phylum Arthropoda; class Insecta; order Hymenoptera; family Crabronidae; genus Nysson; species Nysson spinosus. The sequence goes on along the minus strand of OU342830.1, from coordinate 11,881,099 downwards.
TATGGTTTAACTTTGATAAATATTTATTTGTTCAACAAGTCCCTTTAAACCTTTGACATTTCATTAAGATTGTTTTTGTATGTAACATGTGGTTTTGTATTTTGACATAGAGTTACTGCAATGAGTCAAAATCGTAATTAGAAGACAAGAAGTGAATTCTGATTCTTGAAAACATCGGGCTTTAAAAATATTACGGTTAATTTGTTTTATTAATATTAGGTATTACTAACTTGTTGGATTATATTCCCAGTAATATTGGTATTATTGTTAAAGATATTTTGTCGGTACTTTATTAGGAAAGTTAACAAATAATTTCAACTCTATTCAGATATAAAACAACAGTTCGTTTAGCGATTAAAAGTTGGAACAACTACTCGTGAAACGTGGTTGTAGTGCATGTTGTCTTCGGTCGTAACTTTTCAATAATTTATACTAGAATGGTTACAATTTTGTATGTGCATCACTAAGTAATTTAACTTCCTCGAATATTACATGGTACATTCAGGTTTCGTGTCTTTAGACTTGAATTATTTAAGATATAATTACCGGAACGTAGATGGTATGCAAGTGCTACTCGATGTCTGATCGTATACTGACCGTTTTCACTGAAGGGACTCCCAATCGATAAATACTCGCTTTGGTACCGCGAACCTCGTAGTTTTTGATTGACAACTTAAACCTACTTCATAATTTATGATCATTAATATTTAATACGCCCTTATTTGTGTACCGTTTCATATTTTCGTAGTTATTTTTAGACTTAAATCACATTAAATTCAATATTAAACAACAATATTAACGGCAACTTCAATTAAATACTACAAAGTCCTGAATGAAAAGTCTAACAATCTTAAGTCCTCTTTTATTAGTTTACCACTTTGCAGCTAAAAGTTAGTTCAATAAGCAATCCGAAAATAAATTATTAGTTATTAAACAACTCGTATCAAAATTTAAATATAATCACAAGTTGATATTGACACTATAAGGAACATAAAATATCTCAAGGTGCGTATTGAATTTATAACAGAATTAATCTCCGATCATTTATAACTAATGATCTACCGAACGGAGATGATCAAGAAAATCTGAAATATCTGAATACATCGAAAGAAAAGGAAAATGCCTGCCGGAATTTCCGCTTTAGCGCCAACGACGAACAACGGATCCTTCGATCACGATTCGAAGGATCCTCCAGCGTTCACCATTCTCCAAAAAGATGGTTTGGATTCCAATCTTCCTCTTCTGCACGTAAACGAGGACGACGAATCAACGCCGGCAACGATAACCAGCATAAAAAATTCACAAAATGACTTTTACAATCGGAAACGAATCAGTAGATCGAATGATCATTTATTCCTAACAAGTTTACCGGTGAGCCAGAATAACCTGAGGAGAAAACCCTGCAGCAAAAGCCAAGAGAACATAACGTGTTCGGAAAAAGTATCGATTACGAAGTCAAGTATGACGTTATCGACAGAAAATTTCAACGACGTGTTGAATGCCAAACTGAAAAAGATTCAAGAGCAAGAAGTCGTGGATCAGAGTCGCAGAAGCGCGAAGAGGAATCAAATTCTTCCTACGAAGAAACCGTTTATCACGACGGTGAAGACGGGGGAGTTTTTAATGCCGCCACCGGAAGTCGCGGCACTTTTGGGAATCGCGCCACACACCAACGATTCCGAAGAGCCTGATGGATGTCCTTTACGACCGAAATTTAAACCCTTGGCATCCCTTTGCAAGAGGCCGGAAGTACGTCACAACAGTCACAACTCGAGGTGCTCGGCTGCCTTGAAGGCCACCGTTGATTTCACCCTTGGAATGATGAATGCTACGACTATGGCGGCCTCGACCTTCGAAGAACGATCGAGGATCCCGAGGAGAAGTGACGTCACGTAAGTCCCTCGAGCCTTGGATTTCGTTTCATTAATGTCATTTGTTTAACAACCAGCCCGCTGATTCACGAAATGGTTCGATAAAGATATGATTTTTATATAATTTTTGGAGATTAAATTTGAGCTGTTCAAGAGATGTGCAATAAAAATCCTTGTCATGACTTCACTTCTTATGAATATGTTCTATAAGGAGTCGTTGAGGAGCAATAAATCATTTCTGAATTATTCGCGTAAAAAGAGCACAGCACGATATTAAATTCGATTATCTAATCAACCGGTTATAAGTCTAATTAATAAGTGTAACTAGTGGACAAAAATAGTTTGAAGCGGTTATTATAATTAATTTGCATTAATCAGAGCAGGATTAATATTTTATATTATATTATTGGAGGTGTGGTACTGCTATCTTACGACAATATTTAATATTTTTGTATAATAATCCATTTATTATATTATATTAAACATAATGATTGACTCATTACAGTATGCCGTACCTAAGAATCGGAGAATGAATGACGTTAAATCAGAATTGGTATAGAAAATTCTTTAAAACACACCAATTTTAGAAATTATAAGCAACTATAATAAAATTATAAAGGCGATACATTACACATTTTTACTTGAAAAAAATGAAGTTAAGGATGAAGTTAAAAGACATAGAGACACTCGAGTGGAGGAAACGCGCGTTTACGAGGAAGAATTATTTTTCTAGCAGATTTCCAGAGGCAGCGCGAGCTCTGCCGAAAAAACTGGAGCCAATCAAGGGCATGATGAATATGCTGATCAGTCTTTCTCGGTAACGATACAAGAAATCGCACTTATCGAGTGGCACACACTTATTACGAATCTTTAGTTGAATGACAATTACTTTAATCGCCCCTTTCTTTCTAATCCTTCTGCCGAGATGTATTCTTATTTGATCGTTTGACATTTCCATCGTTGTCGCTTCTGGGCCACGTCGTCGATGGGATTCCAAATCTGAACAATTCGGCATATTATCTATTACTTATCATTTTTTAAACATAAAATGTCCTCTTCGAATCTACCCTTACGCGACGAAGAAATTCCTCCATTTAGAATCCGTTTGAGCATTAATATTAATTAGGAATATATTCATGAAATTCCGATATGTTCTGTTTACGTATATAATTATTAATAATGATATATAACAATCAATGGTTTACTGACATTATAATCAAATACTCTAGAACATATAGTATTATAAAATCTAACTATGGAATTATCAAAAATTACTCTCAATAAAATATTAATAATTATATCCGTTAAAATAAAATTCTGTGGAATTACAATTCCATGGAATTATTAATCGCATAAGCTTCACTGAAATATTATGGATTAGGAGAACTATTATCGGGATTATTAACTATTAATTATGAATAGTATTTGATTGGTCCATAAATTCGTGCGGTTTTCATTTCATATTTAATACTCGTAATAAATGTATATCTCACAACAATTGCCATTCGATAGCTTTTGTTTTATTCTTGTATGTAATTATTAAATAATTATGGAAAATACATTGTAAATTAATTCGTATTATATATTTGGAAAGGAAGCAGAATTTTTCGCATTCGACAAAATGAACAATCTAATTATGGAACAATCCAATATTTCTAACGAGGCCAAAATTCTTATCTCATTTTCTTATAGAAACCGTTAGATACTGTGTATCGAATGTAATGAAGAGACACGGTAGGAATAGGTGATAAGAATAAACATGGAGTCGTAAATCATTTTACTGCCACCAGGAAGAGTCGTCAGATTATTATCAAGAGACATTGCGTGCACCGGAGTCATACTACTACCTCTGTTTAGTTGGCAGCCAGCACACGTGGAACTCAAATAATTAGACTCTCTTTGTTCCCGTACTAACACATCTTCGTGTCTTCCTCCATATTCCTCGAGTTTTTTATTCTATTTATCATAATTTTATTCGAAATAATCATAAACCATGATTTTTATTCCATCTTCATCGAATAATAAATTAATGATAAATCATAATTTTTATTTAATCTCCATGTAATAATAAAAAATAATTTAAACATTAAATTCATTTCCGCCCGCATCGTTTCAGGACTTCCGATAATCGTCCTTATCTACTTATTTAAAAATATACATAAAATAAACTTACCATGCGAAAGGATTAATATCGATGATAATTAACATATAATATAGATAGAATAATAATATAATATGTAATTACCTAATTATATAAGTGACAAAATTAATGAACAATGGCTGTAATTACACTCGACGCTTGCCCAAGAGCGATGGACTTTTGTCTTCACTCAGTATATTGATTTTGCTGAGGAATGTAATTGAATTAATTTAAAGTTATGAAATTCTGAGATCTGTTTTGGTGATATTTGAATCCTTATCTTAACAGCGATCACAACGTGCCTATCGGAAATATGATGTTCGATCGACGAGTGGTACGAGGAAGTACAATTGCAACCGCCCCCTCGCTTGTAAGTGGAATTTTGCAAGATTATTGAATTGCAAGCAAATTCTAGTAAAAGATGGGGACGAAAAGGTGTTGAAGAGGGAGAGTTTTAATGAAGTAATACTTTGGGCGATTAATTAGATCGATGGGGAACAATCGATAGCTGCGAGGCAAGCGGAAGCAAGGAGAAGACATTACGCTAGAAAAAGAGCACAGTGTCAAGCAACCAGAGCTCTTATTGCTAGGATTGGTTCTCCTCCGCCTGTTCCAGGACGGAAACACGAACCTGTGCAAACGGAAGTCTTTCTCGAGGAGGTAAAATATATATTAATTATTTATTTAAACTTATTGATATTACTATTTATTGTAATATCAACGTGGTAAATCCCTTGACACAATATTATAACAATAATTATAATTATATCACGGAATTATGTTGCCTAACATATCGTGCGCCGGTGACGTAAAAATACGTCTTTTCCATATTATCATTTAATCGCCGGTGACATTAATGTACGTCTTTTATGCAACGTTAAATCGAAATATAAGAGTTTTTATTTTCGCCGGCGATTAAGCAAGTTTAGTAAACTTGATGCGGCACAAAATGTGTTAATAATATGACCTTTGACAATGGCTGGTTCGTAATTAACGATGTTAGGATAATCATATTAAAAATATTATATATATTATATTTATACATGGTGTCCCATATGAAATACGCCACCTAATATGTAATTATGTAACATATATTTTGTATAATATATACAGTATTGACGTATTATATGTTACATTCTTGACACACGATTTAATTGAAATTATTTTTGCACACGCATTCGATTTTAATAAATTACTTAAGTAGGTTACTATGACGAGCCAATCCCGCCGGATAATTTCCGTTCTTAGATATCGATTCTTGCGATCGTTACATATAGATTATGTAAATATATTATTTCCAGCTATTTGAAAAACCAGACGAGTACGAAGTCGCGACACAGACGGATTATTTCCTGGACAGACCACCGACTCCTAAATATTGTCCTGGCAAGGTTGGCCAGGATGCTTGTACTCAAATCGAACCCGGTGAAGTGAGTGCCCAAATTTAGGATTATAAATAAATATTCTATAGAGTATTTTATTTTAAAGTTAAAACTGACTAATTTCAATGGAAGATGTATTATATTTTATTTTAATTTTGATACAGTTTGAATGAAGTCCATTTAAATGTTAAATTAATATAAGACATTAATATTTCTAATATAATAAATTTCAATATAAATTCAGTTTTATATTTAATAATATGAACATTAAATTATCTTCAGCTGTTCGACTTCGACACTGAAGTCCAACCAATCCTCGACGTCCTAGTAGGGAAGACAATGGAACAGGCTCTCATAGAAGTTCTTGAGGAAGAAGAAATTGCTGCTTTAAAAGAGCAGCAGAGAAGATTCCTGGAACTTCGTGCTGTTGAAAAGGCCGAGGAACGAAGATTGGAAGAACAAGAAAGAAGAATACGGGAGGAGAAGGTGAGAACCCAAACCCTTAAACCAAATAATATAAAATAATTGTATTCTAGAATCTTCATTTATTTTTCTCCCCTCTTTTCTTATTATTAAGCAAATTTATATAATAAATTTATAATATTAACTCCTTGCTGAATCCTTTATTTAATCTTGATTTATACTTATTTTTTCATATTCCTTCTTATTATCCATTCTTTGTTTATTCTATTTTTATTGCACTTCACATGTCTCCATGTATCCTGCAACAGCGTGCACATCTTGGTAGACCCTGGATTTATCTTTAACTTGCAATTAATTTCTTTTAATATTTCTTTTCAGTTTAGATTTAATTCGTTGTATTTTTCAACACTTACTATTTTATCCCTTTTATATATAATATTTTTATTTCATTTAGGACCAACGATTAAGACAGCACGAGAAGGCGATGAAGGACGAGAAGGAAAGAGAAGAACATGTTGCGGCTTCGGTGCTTCTCTCAGGATACATCGCTGAACTTTTGCCAGCGGTCCTGGAAGGACTAAAAATGTCCGGATTCCTATTGGACGACATTAAGGCTGGTTCGTGAACACACAAGAGCACTGCTTGTTTTTCTGAATTAGTTAATTAGCAAGGTTTAATCATTCTTCTTTATTTATTCTCGTTAATTCCATTCTGAAATAAACATTCCATTAAATTTCTATATCGAAGGACGTTAAGGAAGATATTTATTTTCTTTTACATTGTGTCAGTGGTAAATCAAGGACTAACAGGATTCTTTGATTTCTCGTTGTAGATGTCGAAGAAGGTTTCATGCCGTGGTTAATGAAGGAGGTCAAGAAGGAAATGGGAAATATGATTGAAAGCCGAGAATTACTAATGGGTGAGTTCCTTGTCAGATAATATTATTAACAAGCCCAAAAACATTAAAAATATTTCCTAATACTTCGCACAACCAAACATCCCTTTTATTATTACCAAAGATATTTTTCATACGACATATATATTAATGGAGAAATTAGCGGCTATTAGGAAGAATATATTTTATTCTTATTTGTTGTTCTTTACAATCTACTAATTAATAAAAAACACCCCACGTATATAAGAATATATGAATAGTGTAAACGTGATATTAGCGAAAATGGGAATTAAACGATTTAGAAAATGAAATTGAGCAGGTCAAGAGGGTTAACTCGGAAGTTGGTGACTTTGAATTAACGGGGATGTCAGTGATCCGGAAAAAGGCAGTCTCCGATTGCCTCGACGTTGGTTCGCTAATAACCAAAACCTTCGAGTTCCGGGTTGATTACTGCATACCCTGGGAGAAAATACGGTTTAAGCCGAGCCAGGAAGTCCTTAGTTAGAAATAAGCTTCAGGTACTGATGACCGTGTCTGGTGCCAGTATGTCGCGACACACCAAAAATCCGCACTTCTACCCGAAGTGGAACGCCTTAACACCATAAATAATCACCTCCACTTCGCGCGATTACCACGAACTGCCAATTCGATAATCTTAAGGGACTTCTGTTCCTACGCCTATGTTTCCATAACAATAACTTCGCAGTAATATCATTTACTTTTATTTCTCCTTTCATTAAAAGTATTATGAAAATAAAATATTAATAAAATCAGGGTTCATTACGAAAGCCTATCTAGAAGAATATTAGTACTTGATATAATATAATATAGTTAATAATATAATATAATATTGTACTATATTATATCGTTATTAGTAACGAATTCTTTTCTTCCTGATTGTTTCAGAGATCATTAAAGAAATTTTGGAAAATCGAGCTGAGACTTACAAAAGACTGGGAGAGCAATACGATGCCGCGAGAATGATGGCTTCGGAGGGAGAAAATGTGGAGGGTGGTGGTCCAGATCCTAACTTTGTTAACTACGAACCACCCATTGTCGAAGATCCTGGTGTTATTTAGCGTGGTAATTCCATTTTATATATTATGTATATTATATATTTAACTCTTTGTATTCAAGAGGTCATTCTCAGGTCGCTGCGATAAACTGGGAGTTGCTGCAATAACCTGAGTGTTGACTGAGAGTTGCCTCTAGAGTACCTCCATTCATTATTTAATATTAAACATTTTTCTATTAAATCATTCCCATAATCCCTTTTTGAAAAAATTAGATTCCAAAATTTCGATGCGATAAAATGCTCCACTCCTAAATTGATTACTTTCCGGTACCCTTAATAGTTGCCATAGCAGAAATCTCATACGTCTTAAAATGATAATAATAAGAACTTGAAAATAACTTCCAATCCAATTTTTCATGACCCGAATTACACCAAAATTAGATAACTATATTTTCGATAAAACATTACATTAACTTTACGACAAACACTTGCGAATGCAGTCAATATACAGGACCAGTATTAACACAAAATAAGAACTGAAGGGTTCAGATTCGAAAGAAATTTTTATAGTAATTATCACCGTATTCGTGGAACACTCGAGCAGTCGTTTGCCAAGGTTTTAACGATGGTTGATCTTCAACATAGAAACGAGGAAACGATAGTTAGCTTTGGATTTAGGGACACCTTAACCAGCAATGGACCAATCCCCATCCCGGTGGCTTCTACATTACCAGTGTACAGTGTACACAGCTGCCAAACAAATCCATCTCCTCTCCTCGTACCCCATGACAGCGCGCCAACCCTCACCCACCCCCTACCCGAAACTTCTGCATTCCACCCCCCTATCAGAAACGCAAACCTCCCGAATCAAATCCAATCGCAAAAAAACCTATCGGATATTAATTATCGATCACACCGGTGGTTTGCTAAAAAGATATAGAACGACATGACAAGAGTCACGCCCCAGATAAATTAATCAGAGTTATGGGATGATTCGTTATTATCATAATTAGCTGTTTCCATACGTCTCCTTCCTCATGCGTGAAATAATTTATAAATATTGCTCTCGAAATTTTATGAAACCAGGGACATTGTTTTATGTTAAAACAGCTCCCGAATTGTTTTGTAGGTCTAATTGTATGGTGGATTAATGTGATTAAATATTTTGAATCGATTAGCCCATCTGTTTAAATACACATTCATGAATTTGTTATTATAATTATTTCGATATATCATTATTATATCATAATATATTAAGTTATAATTATATTATTTGTTCTTATTACATCTATCTTTAATTATAGAATTAAAAGTGGAGTGCGATATAAGTTACACACAAAATTTTAATAATTATATACAATATGCGTATAAAAATCAAGGAGGTACGCGAGCATCAACGAAGTAATTAAATAAGTAATTTAATTATTTTCCGCAGGTATGAACCGCTCAAAAAATGCATGATCCGGAGAAGAAAAATGGAAAGTAAAACAAACGTAATTTGAAACGAGGAACAAAATTCCGTCCACTTGAAAAGATAAAACAAGACAGGATTAAAGGACTAAATAAAACATTTAATATCGAACCTGTTGTTTGCTTTCCCAGCAATTAGTTTCTCGGCGCTGTTTTCATTGTACTTGAATTAGTGAACAGTTTCGGGAGTTCTTTACGTAAAAGTAATTTCGAAAAAACACCGTAAATCGGAAAACGCGTTAGCAGGAATTACGAGATCCATGGCTAATGACGGGTAACTTATCTCTATGGGATTAATCTTTCAGTGCGCGGAACGCGTAGGCGCAGCTGATTAGACAATCGTTAAGTCGAAAATACAAATCGGACCTAGCCGTAACCGGATGTCACTTTACCAGTCCGTTCTACTGTTATTCTGGATTACGGGACCTAAATCAGGATTCGGAAGTTGGAATTCGACGATTTCAACTCGAATTAGGTTTCTTACCTTTTCTATCGGATTCCGAAAATTTACGTAATTTTTAAGGATCCAGAAATATTTTGGAGTTCTACGAAATCTTAGACAGATTCTTTTAATCAATTAATCCCTATGTATATAATAATTTTCACGCTGACATTTCAAATATATTTTAACGGAGTATAAATACATATCTTATAATCAGTAATTCTTAGATATATGAAAAGATTAATTGTGTATATTAAATCTCATAACATTCTGACAGAATTATTATAATTACTACAATTATCTTTCTAAACATTCGTACACGAAAACTATTATTTTCAACAATTAACTTAACAAAAGTATAAAATTTACTAATAATTACAATATTAATTATTTAATTCTTTCAATATCCATTTTATTCAATCAATTTATTTTCAGTAATAATTAACAAAGCAATCTTCCCAACAGCAACCCCTCTTTCCACTAATTCTTCCCCTAAAATACAAAATAAAAAGACTCTACTTAACTCGCAGTATCGTCGTCCCAAGCAGCCACTTTTTGTTCAAACACACCATAAACTTTGCCAGGAACGGCTTAAGTCGAAACTCACTGAGGACAATTTGCAGAAGTGAAATTTGGGAACTTGGATCGGAGGCGAAGGGAAGTAAAAGTGCGAGAGAGAAAAAAATAAGGGAAAAGGATTTTGTATGATCGTAGGTGGAGGGGGTAAATCTCGGCGTCGTGGTGTCTGGGGTACAAGACGACCTGGCGCCTCGTCGCCGAGGTTTCCAACCCGGCACCTGCCCCCTGCGAGTTGGCTTGGTTTTTATTAGATTACCTTAGACCTGTGTGTTAGATTACCTGCATTATGGACGAAGACACAGGTGAAGTCATTCGAAGGGCGCGTTCACAGTCTGCTGGGGAAAGACAATGCCTTAAAGACGCCACCCTTATGATTCGTGTTAAAACGCTATTCAGCCGACCAAAAATTTAACAGGTTCAAATTCCCTTCGTAATACGATCGGTCATCACTGATTAACGGGACACCAATGTCAACGAACAATGCGCGCGTTTACCAATTCCTCAAAGGCTTGACAACCAATCAATTTACTTCAAGGGATTCTATGTATTTCGAGTTATTATTCGGTCATATATATTATTTATGCCACCGCATTCATCGGAGGTGTTAAAGAAGATCGAAACACTTGAAACTGATAGAAGGCTTGATAATGGTTGCTTGATTCTTCTGCTTTTTTTATTTCATTCAAGTTATTATTTTAATTATTTAGAAGAAAAAACGGCGAATAATATTGAAAGGGAGACTTGAGTCTTTACACATTATTAATTATTATTTTACATATAATATATATTATTCAGAATCATTGAAAGTATAACTTTATCGTGGAGCAATATTTTCTTCACTGTTCTCTTATTTAGTTTTTATTTATTTCATATTTTCAGTATTATTTTACTGAATTATTATATGGTAGGGTTAAATAGTTAGAAAATGGGATGCATGGAAGGGAAAGGAGTTTTCGGTTTGGTAAAGGATTTCTGATAAAAATTGTACAGTTAGGGTCCTTGTAACTAATTATGGAATCTTCATGGTGGAAAGTCCTACCATTCGGTTTATTGTTGCGATGCGTTCAACCGTAATACGAGTACTTAGTTCGAGATTTGCATTGCAATGTACGTGATATATTTCAAGTAGAATAAATAAGAATTTATTATAAAATTATCGAAAAAATTAGTAAAAATCACGTATAATTTTATATTGAATATCTGCCTTTTTCTTCAGAAATTGAATGATTGTCTTTTTATTAAAAAATTGTATTTTGTTATTATTTGTAGATATACTTAATGTGGTATTATTATGTTGATATTATTTTTAATTGTACTTTATATGGTATTACTATTTTGTTAATTGTCCATAATTTATATATTATTATTATTTATGCATTTTTTGGAATCTTTCTGTTATTATGTTTAGTTGACCTTACATTAAATTAAGAGTAAAAGATTATTATAATCGAAATATATTTATATACGACACTAGTATCAACATAGATATGCCTTCACTGTTGATATAATATATGGATAACGAAAGATTATAACAGAAAGATTCGGAATAAAAATACAAGATAAGACGTGATCGGTACACCGCGAAAGTAAAAAACCTGTCCGGGCCAATCAGGATTAGATCGATCATAATAGGATGAGGTTTCACGGTGAATTGAGGTCGGCACAGTTTTAAAAAGCCACCCACCCCATTTAGCGCACCCTTTTTCACCAGGATCAAGCCGAGGAAGGGAGGCATATTGTATTGGATTAAATTAAGCAGAGGGGGCCTCGTCCTCGTACAACTTGTGTGCCAAGTGAGTCGTGTTTATAGGGAGACTCGAGAATGGCGAACCGACCCCCGCTTACTGATCGGGGTCCATGGGGTCCATGGGGTCCACGTGACTAAGGGAGTCCACGACATTATTTCCTCATGTGACCCGTGTCACCTGCGTCTCCACGTGATTTTTCCTCTTACCAACACCGATTACTCTTTTCTTCCCATTTTTTTTTCTTGGGACGTTCATGCCCCAAAAAGTAAAATATTTTTTGTACGAAGCGTACTCCTCCTGTTAACCCACCATTTTAGGAAATACAGGGGGAAGAAATAATAACGATGGGACGTAAAGACGTAAGCACAGTTGGTTGGATATTGAAATGTTTGTTTAGTAACTTGTATGATTAGATTAAGCAAAAAAAGTGTTTAATTCATTATTATGGTATCGTATAACTAAATTGAATATGTAATGTGAGTGGATAATGTCCATTTAAAGATACTGAGTTTAAGGATGTAAGTAATATTTCTTCGATGGTTCCGTAGGAATTATAACTTTAAGTTAAGCATGATCTAAATTATTGTTTAATTAACTGGCTTTTATTAATTAATCTCAGTAAAACTTAGGTATAATTGAACCACTAATCTTCCTAATACACGTATATATCATTGATCATTTTCATTGTTACAGGAATCCTAATAGTTAATTAATTTCTATCCGAAAGGAAATCCGATTGAAACGAAATTTTTAAATATGCATTTGCCATTTCAGTTGTGCCTTGATAAATAGGTAAAAAGTAACGCCGTACGCCATGACACTATGGTATTAATTTTTCATACTTCTTATATATTCTAAATAAATCTCCAAGATGTAAATTAATTGTCTGCCGTCTAAAAAGACTGGGGAGCGGATTTCAATAATAATAAATTCGCATATTCTCGTATTATAACTTCTGATACTGAAATGACTTTATTAATGGCCATGTTACAATTGAATAAAAATTGTATTAAATCCTAAACACAGATAATGACAGTGCATCGTGATGTGTGCTTGTTCTTGATTTCTCGTAGAATGAATTGACTCTTAAAATCGAGTAAATAGTACTTAATGGTTAAATACGATCCAGAATAGGGGGTGTAGGGCGCTATGGGGTATTCTTGGGCCACGTGTCGTATTACAGAGAGCACTCCGGTACCGCGGAGACGCGAGCAATATGTCGGCGGCACGTGACCGGGGAAACAAGATTTTGACTTCATTCGCTACCGGATGTAATTGACTGATTAAAACATACCGACGCATTTATCTTATTTCCTTTATCTGTTCGGAGTATGACAACCTTAGTTATGAATCAATGAGCATATCGTAACACGCCGATCAGAGATTTCCATATTCGCGTAAATTAATTAAATGATATCTGGATTTTGATTATATTTATTATATCTAATTTCTTAATCATATTACAATGTTGTTAAGTTTCATTGATTGCCAATAATTCATTATTAGCATCATTTATTAATCGTGTTCAGTTATGATTTGAAGAATATAGATCCTTTTTCATTTATTTTATGTACTTCTATATAAAAATTGATAAAAATGAATGTCAATATATAAATGATATTACGATCTACTAATTTTATTCACATATTTCTCTCAAACTTGGAAATAATTTTTACCGAATTTGAAACATAAAAACTTAAGAAATAGTAACGTATTCATTTTGCTTCCTTAATGCATCTTAAATATTCATATAAATAAATTCTTTACTACTTTCTATTAATTCAAATAAATTTATTATAACATCAACATTATAAACATCAAAACATAAACACGCGGAAGTTACATTACCAAAATACACACTTTCTGTTTCAGAATATGATAAGAATCAAATTGGTCATCGGATATTTTTCCTGGACAAGGAAATCGATAATGTTTCCTCGAACAATAAAAAGATCATAAGGCAAAATTAGCAGGGGTGCAATAATAAATAACGAGGAGCAGGATGATTCGTGGTGGATATTAATAATACATAAGGCAGTGTCTAGTCGAAGCCACTGTTAGGGAGAGACTTTTGACACTTGCAGAACCGAGACGAATCACCTTTATGGTTACCTCCCCGCAAAGTCGACCATAATTCAGACTTCTCCCTGCAGCATGCTAGTTGCGTAGATGTGCATTCTACTAAAGGGACAGAGAACAATAAGATTTGTTACGTCTCCAGCCAAAGGGGTCCATATTCGCGCACCTAGCCTAACCTAAACTTCCTAGCTCTTCACTACACTCCTATTTTTATGCACGATTTAAATGTATGCAGATATCCGCTACGATCCTAATGATATAATAATATAGAGAACTTTGAAATAAGTTCGATGAGAGGTGCTTGAATTTTTTAGACCGAGATTGATCGACCATGATAATATAATGTAAAACAGCAACTTGAACTGAAGTACGCTATGACACTTTGGTGCCAAATATAAGATATTTTATATATATCTAAATAAATATCCAAGTTATAAATTAATCGTCTACGGCCCGGAAAGGCCGAGGAGAAGTCTTTGTTATGAAATATTAAATATATATTTAAATATAATTATTATAATTACCCTTTTGAATACACATTCCCGAAGACAAACAATACAAGCCACGTTAATTATTAATTTTAATGTAATTATATTACGCATACATTGTTTTCAGAATTATATCTTATATTGTTTTACCAAATATCAAGCAATCTTCCTTGGAACAACTAACGAATCTCGATAAATTTTTGAATATTCTATAATAATTTCCTTTGGCATACCCGAAAATACGTTTAATTTGCGTGTTGTACAATATCTTAGTTTATAAAATACCTGAATTTTGTAAAATTCCATACGCAACCAGAATAAATAGAATAAACCTACAGAATTCTAAACCCCGGACTTCGAGTTAGTGATCCATGGCCAGAAAACAAGGAATGTACAAGTGTTGTTGGTCGAGGATGGTTATTGCGAGTATTCGAAGAGAGGCGAAGCATGTAGGTTGTTTCGGTGGGGCTTATTTTGAGCATCGAGAAGGAAGGAGGGTTCAGTGATAATACGTAGATGATAATCGCGATATTAATATCGCATTGGGAAGCGCACACATGCGTGCAAGAGGGCATTGGTCACGGCGGAACACTTGCTCGCTTACTAGCTTCCCGAATTGCTGGCTCCTGCCTCTCTGAATGCACCCTGATTTTCGAAAGAGAGAAACCACACAGAGGGGTTCAAACCCCCAACTCGGGATGCGGGCAGAAACTCGAATTTATTCGAAAACTGACCTAAGAATCGGTTCATGTTACCGGTTTACCGCAGGTACAGACCAATCAAATTCATTGTAAACTACGTAAATGACTATTTATAAGAAAAACAATACATTACCAATGATTATGAACATTAAAAAGACATTAAAAGATTCTTTCTTATGTATATTACTGTACGCGTTACTGTCCCTTTTCTGACATCCGGCGGACAATGCTGGCCACTTCTACTTATATGAGTTTCACGTTACGATATGTTTTATTTTATTTGCTATGGTTTGTTAGTGTATTGTTTTTCTTTGAATTTTAATTGAAAGAATGCTGACTCTTTAAAACCTGAACTGAAAAATGAACACATACGGTGTGTAAATAGAATGAAAATTTATGTTTACGAATCTGCAGATTTTGCTCTTATACTTTCTTCTACGTGTAAATCGGCAAACCTTAAATCTATTAATTTTGTAATAATTACATTAAACTTCCACAAATACGAACATTAATGTAATAAGAATAATAATATTAATATCAAGTTTATAAATCTTAACAATTTAATGTCAATAAATGATAATATCATTCACAGAATCATTTCTACCGTCCTCAACCACTACGCTTAACATGGTTTAATTAAAAACTATCATGTGTTGAAATGAAAAAAAATTCTTGCAGAAAAATTTAATAAAACCAATAAAAGGATGTCTAAGAGTCCTGGCAGCAGCGGAAGGGCTACCGATTGGTAAATTGCTGGGGATAAATTTCGGGGAGCATTCGACACTTGTGTTTACCGTCGACGAAGCGTGCAAGGGGCACGGCACACTTGCCGTGACGCGGGGCAGGATGGTACGATAAAAGACTCGGTGGTTGAAATTCGAGGGACCAGAGAGAAAGGTTGGTCCAGGGGATGGTTCTGGGGTTGGTTCGGGGGATGGTCCAGGGGATGGTGCGGCTTGTGAACACTCGTGTCATTCCCTAGTCCGGCACCAACCACCCTCGATGAATCACGTCAACCGAGCAAGTGCTCCACCAAGAAGGAACCATTCCCTTCTTCTGGTTTCCTTCAGGGTGGCAAACAACTTATGATCCTTGGCATCCATTTTGTTTTACTCTTCTTTATACCTTACCTATTCTTGACATTGATTTTATTATTATACCTTTGGTACTGACAGAAATATACATTTAACTATTGCCATTTACAGAATTAATATTAAAAAATTTTAAATATTCACCTATCTATTATAATACTTCTGATGTTAAAACCGGATCGGTATATTATTCGGAAAACTGGACCGAAATATCCGCGGGTTAATATTTGTTCGATAATTTTTGTTAATAAAATTGTTTCTTAGCGCTAACCTTTCTTTTTATTAACACAAGTATTTTTATTTGATTTATTATTACTATCTGAATTTGTATTAAATCTACACATTTTCTGATAATCAATATTTACCTTACGTATTTTTATGTCCTTTCATCGTAATAATACGATTAAATAAACAACCTTACGATATTATAATACGAAGCTCCGAAGGCTAATTTTTTTAAAAGTAAAGAACACTAATGTCCTTTATTATCCCACATCCGAAATTTACGAAGTTTTAATGTGGATCCAGATGTCCATCTTGGGGAATCATTAAAGCGAGGTAGCACGGCATACCGGGAACGCAAATTAGCAACGATAATGCTAAAAGTCCACTAAAACCAGAAGACGATAAGGATCGAAGTCGTATTAAGTTAAATTACGTGTTCGGAAGAGTAAGTGCTTAAACAGTCGGTACTGGTAATTACCACGAAATACCTGTACCTGTGTAATATTCTTCGTCTTTAGAGTAAATTCTAAGCGCCTCATTAAGCCTTGCTTTTCGAGACACTTTTTCCAACATTTTCTCTTCCAGGATAAGCTCAAAAAAATCCTACCGAGATAAAACAGTTATAGTAAATGAAGACCCATTAACGAATTGATAATGTAAAATGAAATGTTGGCAATACTAGTGAAATTTATATATACGTATATATATAGTGACATGTTATGTATATAATTATGTCATGAAATAATAGTTTACAACTAACTCAGTATTTATTTCTCCCAAGATTCTCTCCGATCAAGAGAGAACAACGGTACTTCAAGATTCTTATCGAATGAATTTTTTGTTTTGATAAATCACCGCGTTTTTGGTATGAAAATAAACAAGAAGAAACGATGACCAATGATGACCAATGATGGCCAATCTTCGGCGTAATCTGGCATAAGAAATAAGCGGAAATCAGTACGATTAGATCGATCAGATCCTGGAGGGAGAAGTGGATGAAGATCGACTAGGACGATTAGGTAAATCCGCAGGATATCTCTCGTTGGTGATCTATGCACGCGTGCGAGAAGAATGAGCCACTTAATTTCCTAATCAACCGTTGATTCAGATGCACCTTTCGCCAGGATCCCTTCGTCCTAGTCCTCCACTTGGTCCTCGTCCTCGTCCTCGATGGGAAGCACATTGAATCGCAGCTGAGCCAAACAATGTCCTTTCACATGAGGCTTTTATAGCCCCATCAAACATCCTGGAGGCTAGCTCCTGGTGACGCTTTCGACGCCCCGCGAATCACGCCCGTCTCCCAATCTACTGCTTTCATTGGACCACTTCATCAGTTTTCAAAATACTCGCCCATATATTTATAATTATTTTTAATATGTTTTGTGAGGATCCATTCTTGCCATGTTTGATAAGCTGTATCTTTGATAAGAAGTTATTATATTAGATGCTTGGTTAATCAAAGAATTACTATATCTTCGAGCACTAGGTGTTATAAACAATATATTATTATTATAATCGTTTGCTTTTTAATAAGTTTCTGTAGTGAAAATAATACGTAATTAATTATTAAATTAATTGGTCTATTATGCCTACTTAAAGGAATAAACTTTTAATCTTGTATGATAACTCACATCTAGATGATATAATCGTATGAAACCAAACGAAAGTAACGACACAATGATCTTCGCTAACATTATTTAACAAGACCCCTATCCTTTGATCTCATTTCCAGGAAGGTTTAAAAAATCGCGCATCCGCACCGAGGGATCGATGATAGCTGGATCATAATCGGAGAACAAATGATCGGGGAACGGTTAATGAGTATAAAGAAGGAAACCAGAAGTTCTTTCTGGACGAATAATAAGTTCGAAGATCGGAATAAGTACGCCTACGTGACAAGTACCTGCACCTTTCAGAGACTTATGCACGGTCAAGTGGATTCGAAAAATGGCGAGGGTGCGCTTAGGTACTAGTCGGTCTAACTAGAGCCAGACAGTGCGTCGCCGATCGAGACACATTTCAATGAACTCATGGAGCCAATCTGCGTCACGCATCCGCGGATGCCAGTCATCACCTCGGAACGCTTACTTCGCTTCTTCTACCTGCCGGACCAAAAACCTTTTCCTACGAAAATTTAGCGGAATCCCAAGCTAACGAAGCCATGCAAGGGCACATAATTCCTTGGCACGGAAAAGCTGTAAAACAATTCACGCGCATCAGTTTCCGGGCGAGCGATTTTTAGACGGAGCATCCCGTCGCTTCACGGAAACCGCCATGCCGCGTGGATACTCTGCCGAAAACGTCTACGCATGAACGAGTGACTCCGTCTCCGTATCGACTTGTTATTATTATTATTAATAATAACCGGTTTATTAACCAGTATCCCGGGATGCAAGCGCGTATCGCACTTAGTTACGGAGATTACGTTAACGCATCAATGATAAGGTTCACCGGAATCGCACGTGTGCACAAGAACGCAACCCTCTATGCTTCGATTCACACCTACCTATCTTCCCTATTTCTATAATCTTTTCCGATTATCTACCACGTCAGATTTTCTATGCTTATTCTTGCGATTAAGTAGCTCAATAGTTCTTACGTGTGATTGATCATGAGTTGATTTCATTTGGCTTGTAAATTTTAATCTTGCGATATTATGAAGCTTTAGATATTTTAATGTATTAAAATGTAATGAGTTTTAAGATTGATGTATTCTTGGGTGCTATTTTTATTATTTTCCGGAAGTTTAAGACTGTTATCAGCAGCTTTGGATGCTGGACAGGAAATCTTGTATTAATTCGAATTATCTTTTTATGTCGATTAATCTGGGGATTCTTAAATGATCACATTATCAGTGTCATTCTTGTAATGGCTTATTTTTGACTCGATTATTTTGGATTCCAAACCAAACCGAAATATGCAAGAAATGCGTACAAAAAGACAAGACAGGAAAATTCTGTGAGATGCGAATGATTATTAAGATAAGCTTCATAGGAAAATAGTTTAGAAATCCTGAAAACTATTATTTATAGTTTTCGATGCAACATGAAAGTTTTATGCTAAAAGAGTGTAATACACCACGCATCGATTCTAAATTAAGTAGTTAATTCACGGCTCGTACAATCCTCAGGGTTTCAGCGCGGAAAAACGTTTGATATTTCTGGTCCCCCTCCAAATCTTTTTATTACATCTAATTCATCATTTTATCAGATTTTTAAAGAAACTCTTACATTATGCTAAAATCTTGACTGAATATTAAATAATTAAGTAACATGATAAATAATAAAAATATATTATCTGAAATTTCGGAACCTAGATTTTCTCCTATTCTCGTGAAGAACAACATTTTTCATGAAAAATCGCGTGCTTTCTATATATTCTAGTTACGACTATTTCCCACCCTACTCTCCATTTTGCTATTTTTCTGGATCTAAGAAATATTATATTAAAATCTAATATTTGTTAATTTAACTTCATTTCATAAATTATAGATCAACTATAGATCAGATTCATGGCAGACCATGAAATATTTATCCAACACACGTAATACTTTGAAAGATCTATAAAAAAGAAAGAGGTTATCAACAAAACCTGCTATAAAATAATCGCCAATTTGTTTGCATCAGAGCGATCGCAAAGCGTTGTATAAAAATGAACAATCATCGATAATCAGACAGATGAGACCGAATAAAAATACAAGCAGGAGAAGTGATCTCGTGATCGACACGTGGGTGCACCTTGCGGTAGCACGCGTCAGGGTGCCAGGAGGGGAGAGCTTGGTGAACCACAATACCCCCCACTCCATCAGTATCGTATCAGGATTCGTGAATAACTGGCCGAAAGGTCCTAAAGGGCGAAAAAGGGCCGTTCCATCCCCGGTTGGCTCTTTAAATACAATTACATATATACTCAGACCGGAAGAGCTAGGGTTTGAGAGCTGGAGGGGAGCAACGGTGGAACCACCCCTCCAATGTCCAATTCGTAGCGCAAACCCCTGGAGTATATTTAAGCCACGTGCAGGATGCAGGTCACAGTCAGTTGACACCTCAACCTCGCGTTATGATAGTCGACAGATTTTAATGCTCCCGGTGATCCAGTAGTAAAGACACTTCATACAATACTCCAAGCATTCAAGTCACCTATGTTCCTCGTTAACAAAAGTTTACATTCAACATTGTGACGATAAGAAAAAAGTGATTGAAACGTTGATACTGTTAATCGAACTTTAAAGTGACTCTGTGGAACTCGTTAATTGGAGGACGTAAAGATCGTCGAAGATTGTGTTGGAACTTCTGGTATGACCGTGAAGATTTGATAGGAAGTGCCTGTGAGAAGAGAATATCCGGGACTACAATCTAACATCAGTCAGTATCATCGGATGGAATCCGCAAGGAGAATCATGTTCCCCATTGTGCCGGATAATGCTTTGATGATGAGCATTGACACCTTGGAGAGGACTTTGCCATCCACTTTGCCTCAAGGAAGAGTTGGAAGACCAATTGTTAGAGCTGCGAGTGTACTTGGAAGGGACTCCTCCACGGAAGTCATTGATGTCAACAAGTTGTCGCAAAGGAGTACTTCAGTTATTCAATATGTAAGTAATTATTGGCATATTAATTAAAGTTACTACATAAATTGAAGTCCCAAGTGGAATTTAAATGATCAAGACGTATATTATTTTATTTTCGAAAGAATAGTGGTAGTCTTCGATTATAGCAAAGTATTAGATCTTAACTTTCAGTAACATGAATTTGTAGTACTCTTGTTACATTTCACCCTTTTTTGAATTTTGGTGTTCATAGAGTTTTAAATAATGTTATAGCTAAATATTTTCTTCGACTTACATTTGTTGTTATTAGTTTTGTTTTTAACGTTGAAAGAATTTGTATATGGAGGTATAATAATCACAAACTGAAGATTGCAGCTAATGCAAGTAGTTTTTCCTCATCTTTACTCTTGCTTTCAAATACAATCAGGATTAACTACGCGTAGAAACCTTTGTCAAAGCGTGTCAATTCTTGAAAGATATTTAGTCAATGTTCACTGACTCCGGAAATAATTATTGACAATTTCCTAGGATATTTGGTTGAAATTTGTAAATTTGTATAGTTAGTAAGCGAGTAGAATTCAGTAGAGTAACGGTTGAATGATTCGACAGGTCGAAGTTGCCGATGCGGAAGGTCGACTCTACTGCGTGGATGGACTAGTGAGCACGTCCTGTTGGCTGAAAATCGTCACTTTGGCAAAGGATTGCCAAAGTTGCAATGTCCTGCTTATGACCACCGACAAAGGAGTCGTTTTGAAGACGATTAGAAGCATTACGCCTGGGGAACCGCTTCTAATGTGGTTCACCGAGAACATTTTAGCAATGTTGAATATGCCGTTTCTCACACCCTCGAATATACAAGGTAAGATATAAAACATTTCAGAATTTTATCTACAAATATCATTTCACTAATTATTTTAATGAAGCAATCACAAAATAGAGTTTTCTCGACAGTGACTACTACTACGTTGCCCTGTCTAATTAAAAGAATATGAATATAAAAAATATAGTAATAGAAATATTTAATAATAGTAAAGTTTATTGGCACTGTTTTCATATCATTCCAATAATACTGCAATAAAACTTTTGCAGTTGAATATTAGACTTGGAACAACAATTGATCTAATACAGCTATACAAATACGTACAATATAAATATATGTTTATTTAGAAAAGTTTAGTTTTTACCATACATTAATTTTTATAGCGCAACTCGTTGCACTTATTCTCAATTGCATAAATAAGTAGTCAAGAAGCTTTCTGAAGTAGATTGAAATATAATTACAGTAGAGGCATCAGTATTGTTATACATATTTTATTAGGATTAT
This sequence comes from Nysson spinosus, assembly GCA_910591585.2. Taxonomy (NCBI): domain Eukaryota; kingdom Metazoa; phylum Arthropoda; class Insecta; order Hymenoptera; family Crabronidae; genus Nysson; species Nysson spinosus. The sequence continues at coordinate 11,858,677 of OU342830.1, read as the reverse complement.
TTATATTAAAATGGTGAATCGAGACTAAACAATTTTATATGTTACAGGTCAAAACCGTTACATCTGCCACATGTGTAACGACCTCTTTGAGTACCCGAATCCCCTGAAGATTCATTTGGCCCTGAAGTGTAACCGATTGGACAGCAACCACCTATGGACGATGTTAGCAAACGAGTTCAGTACATCGCCAAGGTCAAACCTATCTCTGAGTCTCTTTCCAAGGTCGACCTTCAGGTTCGAGCTGAGCACGTCACCGCAGACATCACCCACCAGGATATCACCGATCCTGGTGGAAACCATGGATACCAGTACATCCTTAACCAACAATTCTCCTAGTTCCTCGAATCAACCCTCGCCATCTTCGTCCAACGAACCATCACCCAACTCATCGTCGACGCAGATTTCACCGACTTCATCCACACAAGTTTCACCAGTGAGAAAGAATATGGGCCACCGACACTCTGCCTTCAAACCATACATGAATCAAGGCAACGTTTTTGGGAATATTTGTCCACCTACGAGGGATGAACAAGTTCTGGCAACATATAATGTTCCACCGGCGGCGGCACCCATCAGGACCGACGTCCATGCTGCCCAGATGGAAACGATCGTCAGTAATCTTGGCAAATCCAAGCAAGGACACTTGTGCATCTACTGTGGCAAAGTTTACTCCAGAAAGTATGGGTTGAAGATACACATCAGGTGGGTTTTTGCATTCAATTTTCGGTTATTTTTTGTGGGTTGTTAAGTTGACTTTAGCAAGTTGTAAGGAATAATTACTACAGATTTTTAATTTAATGGAATTTATATAAGATTCACAAATTCTTAGTTTGATCGAATCAATTAGTGTTTTTATATGTTCCACTAAGTTTATTTCTACAACTGGTCGATTAGTCTAATTCCAACTAGCATTAAATCAATTAACTAACAAATGTTTAATTTTTTTTTCAGAACCCACACTGGATACAAACCATTAAAATGCAAATTCTGTCTGCGGCCATTCGGTGACCCAAGCAATCTGAATAAGCACGTGCGATTACACGCAGATGGAGAAACTCCCTACAGATGCGACCTTTGCGGCAAAGTATTAGTCAGGAGGAGGGACCTTGAGAGGCACATCCGGTCGAGGCACCAAGACAACGTGGACCACGTTTCTGACACGTCTTCCGACGGAATGGACGTTTAAATTAATTAACAATTCTATTATCACCAAAGAAGATTGGTGATTTTTGTAAATGAAGTTAATAACTTGTATATTTCACCTCGTCAGAGAGATACTTCGAGTGAACCTCGAGGAAGATAAAGAGAAGCACGAGTGATAAGTGGCAGCTCTTTAAATTCGATGGTAAAAAAACTAATTCAAACATATTTTTCTAAGCGACTCGCATTTATTAGAAACACAAAATAGAAGCCAAATCAATACTTGTACAAATGTAAGATTTTTATAACTGATAGTGATATTTTCTAGCATTATTATATAATATTTTATAGAACAAGCCTGATAGGTATATAAGGAATCGATTGCTCTTCCAAATCATATTCTTCGTTCCAGTAGAAGAATCAACAATTTAATTTCATTTTAATTAACAGCAAAGAAATTGATCGAAGTTACAAATTTTCAAGTAGAATAATCCAGAGCTCGATCTCTTTAATATCAAACTAATCCAACCAATTAATATTTCACATGAAAAGTTATATCTTGCAGCGTCAAGGCAACACATTTTCCAACATAGTTTTATATTTCAGTAGAATAAGTCATCGTTTGATTTTACATGGATTTATATCTTCTTGAAAATACCTCAGGCATCGCACAGCTCAAGTTTCCTATGCATTTGGGAAGTTTTTAATACTGTACATTTTATAGTAATATTGTTAGATTTGCGAAGATGTCAGGGACCAATTAATGTAAATCCTAAACAGTAATTGTGAGTTAGTTTAAATCACGTGGGAAGAGTTACAGCTGAGCTGTAGAATCAAATGGCCATCGATCGTAAAATCATCACCTGTTATGGTACAATTTATAATAAGAACATTTATTTTTTACGCTTAAGTATATTTAGGTATGTTAAGCCGATTGTTATCCTAGTTTGTATTCGCGATATCAGAATAAAATTGTTATCTCATATTTAATCATCGATCACCATCATTTTCCGTACCTAATAATTATTGACATCAATATTTCATTAATATACAAGCTGGTCTTGTATGAAATATATAAATTAGCAATAAATAATTCGTGTAAATATAAAAGTACTTTATATCACCTAATATTTTCCGAAGCTTAAACTTCTTTATGATAAAATACGGGAATAAAATATGAAATGGAAAATTAAATGTAAAAGTATTATATTTCAAACATAATCTGTTTATATATTTATATTATAGACTAGCAGAATACATAATACATATCTAACTTATAATTACACTAATTATTTATATATATATTCATCATAATTTTATAAGAAATCGTACAAATGTCGTCATCAAACGTGCGTACAAATTTTAAGTAGTTTCTGTATTTCTAGCACAGGCATATTAATGAGCGAATTATTTCTCATTTTAAGATTATTATATTTATGCATTTATATAAATAGGAAAGGTACTTGTATTTTTATTACATAAATAGATTATCTAACAACTAGTCAATCAACCCTGAAAGACTAACTAATATCAAGTTCCAAATCTGCGTCTAAGTTTGGCAGATTTTGTAATTTGTCGTAAGTGCGGCACAGGCTTGGAAATCAACAATGGCGCCGCCGAGTGGCGCAATTCGAATTACTTCGTCGTCTGCAACAAACTGTTCTTCGTGCTCCTTACGTCCGATTAAATAGCGGTCGTCGAACATATATGAGTTTTGCTGGGAGATCCGTTCGTTAAAGGAGACACGCAAGAACAAAATTGTAAGTTGAATATCTTTTCAACTGGAATAATTAGTAGAATAATTCTATAGTTATGAATTAAATCGTAGAAACAGAACTAATTTATCTGGTTAGAATTATAAAGATGGGTTATGCATGCATCTCCGTCCTATGATGTAACAGCCTTAGGATATCACTTAGACGAGATTTATTTCTGACATACGTTTTGGTGAAATATTGCAAAATTTCGTTGGTTTTTCTTCAGTAAAATGGCCACAATCACCCGTACTTTGCGCCCTTTTTTGAGATGCGTCCGTGCTCAAAGGAGAACCTATGCCGATGCACCTGCTAGCGATCAAATCAAGTTCACTTTCGCCGGAGCTAATCAGGTATAATTGACTGATTATTAGGGAGTTCTCTGCGAGTTTGATTTTTAATACATATTCTATAACGTTTAATTATGATCTTTTTTATCTTGTGGTCTTGGAAGCTCTTTATATTTCTTTGTCGTTCTTTCACTATCACTGGATAGATCACAAAGTCCTGGATGTTAATTATTGAAAGTTATGACTGACTTCCTACTTTACTATGTTAAAATACTTGTTATTTACTTGAAATAGTGTTTGAAGAACTTAATTTCTAATACTCTGTATTCAGAAGGTTTTTGCTCTAGTTTTTAATTAGGGCACCATAATATTTCAGAATGTAGTCAAATAACTCTATTAGTATATGTTAATTAATCTTATTAGGTATTCTATGATCAAGCTGTTATCAAGCAAGTAGATGTACCATCATTTTCCGGTTCTTTTGGTATCTTACCGAAACATGTTCCTACTCTTGCTGTATTAAAACCAGGAGTAGTTACAGTGTACGAGGAAGATGGTAGTGCAAAGAAAGTTTTTGTGTCATCTGGTACAGTTACCATTAACGAGAACAATAGCATACAGGTATTACCAAATGTTTCCCTTTCTCCAAGATACTTGAAATATATAAATTTGATTGTTCTTATCACCAAACAATTATCATATTTCCAACAATCTTTTTTAATGAGATTAAATCTTTGACCTTTTACATATAACAATTTGTATCTCTACAAATCCCTGTTGAGTATCGAAAAATATGTATGCAGATTTTAGCGGAGGAAGCACATCCAGTAGAAAATCTCGATAGTTCCGCAGCTAAGGATATTCTCAGTAAAGCTCAGCAGCAGCTGACCTCTGCGTCTTCTGACAGAGAAAAGGCTGAGGCTGCTATTGCTGTCGAGGTCGCAGAGGCTCTTGTACAAGCAGCGCAATAAACAAACGAAATATCGTTCAGGTAAAATAAGTGTTCACTATGTTGAAAAATCTTAGATAAATACATATATTGATCATACTCGTATCATACTGCTCTGTAACGGTACAGTAAAAATAAAATGTTAAGTCCTCTCTATTTATATATGTTTTGCATGTTTGTAAAACTTGTGTACTAAATTGAAAAAATTGGTCTTCAAATGGTACCCCCACACAGGAATATGAATGATAACAGATTATTGATTTCTGGCATAATTTATTGCATGTTAGTTAAATTTTACTTTGTGATAATACAATAAATGTATTATCGCGTATGCGTTTATTTAGGTACATCGATTTTTATTGCATTTTGCAAGTACTTGTAACAGCCGTAATGGATTTTATTATAAAATTGTTTAACACGCGAACAGCATTAAAATCGATTGCTCGTAAAGTAATCCAATCGGTCGCGTACTTTCAGTTGCAAATCTTATCGTAATTAAATTATAGAATTTCAAACGATGTAGTATAATTAACATTAGTTAACAAAAAATATCTCTTGTACTCTACCATCGCGATATTAATATTTGGCACATTTTTTTAGATTTTGCGCATCGCCGGTGAAAGTAATTAAGAATTAAAAGAATAAATAAATTAAAGTGATTCGTTGCCCTAAAGCATTTGGTACAATTTAAAAGTACTAATCGAGAATTATTTGTAGCACTTTGATCGATTAGACTTTGAAAAGTTTATCGATTACGCATCTTCTATAAATCGTATTTTTAAGAGTCCACGTATTACAACAAAAATAATACACGCATTATTTGTACGTTAGAAAATATTCTAAAACTATCTTCATTGCCGCATAGGTCTTCCGATTTGACACAACGTTTATAAAACATAATTTGATCGTCCATATACGTTTCATTAAGTGACAACTTTGGGGTTGATATAATCGATTATAAATATAATATTGCTGTAAATAATTTTCTTTACGATTATGTCAACATCCTAAAAGCACACAGTAATAATAATAAATCAGACTGCAAAGTTAATCAGAAGTCGATGCATCTACTTCCTTACATTCACGTTGTACTTTATTCAATGTGTCGAAACGACTAAGGCCTTTTCAATTACTATAAATTACGCAACAGTAATATGCTCTCAAAATTTTACGTAAAAAAATCTACAAACATGTTGGCACGCGCTAAAATACGTAATAACAACTATACATATATATATATATATATACACACGAGGATGAGTCAGAAATTATCCGCAATACATTTTCGATATTCATATTACTACAAAAATCACTCATCTGTTATATCTCAACAGTAATGGTAATCTATCATATAATTTATAGCATTTTCTTAGTTCCAATAAAGATCATCATTATTTGCGATCCAAGTACTTCCCACTAATTTATGTCTGCTGTGCGCGTATAAAAAATATATAGCAACTGATGGGATATATATAAAATATTGTAAATAATTTCGAAGTAATCCTCGCGGTTTACGTCTACAACAGAGTCTCTTTAAACGTAGCACAGGTATGTACATACAGTCCCATATTCTCAATTTGACCTAGAGATATTTCCAAGGTAATCACATTACCCACAAATTGTATTTAAAGCTAAGCAAACTAATCTAACATTATAGATCACGAACTTCTTTGCAAAAGATTTCTGCAAAGCTACACTATTTATGTATATGTTTTTGTTGCATGACTAGTTAAGTGGTGAAACATATAGTTCATTGATTCTTAGCTAACTGGCATTTCATTAAAGATGGTAATAATTTTTCTCTACAACAACTGGTGCTGGGAGTACTTTTACAACAATTACGAGTAAATACTTTCTGTAGCTGTTGTAATGTTTTTAAACATATTACGACACAACAAGAACCACAACCACCAGGTTCATTGTCGCAGGAACACTCGCTTTGTAAACATGAAACGAAATCGTCCACCGTTTTTAAAGGCACATCTTTTTTGTCAGCCTCCTGTTCCATATTATCGGTCGAACAATTCTGACAATTTTGCAATTGATCGCATTTACAATCGACGCATTTGCATATGTCTGCCTCGGCTGTGATTTCTTGCAGAACATTCCTACCTTTCTTGCTTTTTAAGTTGTCCTCCTTTTCGTTATCGTTCAAATTCTCTAAACCCTGAATGTTTTCTGCGTTTCCTGAAAGGCTCTCCACGTTCACCATATTCACATTTTCTAGACTTTGCAGTGACTGTAATTGATTTTCTATTTCTAAGGGATATGGTTCTGGCCCGACTAAGTCTACCAGAGAATGAACCGCGGTGGGAAAAGCGTTTAATTCAGACCAAGATTGTGTTCTTAGTGCTGGTGGTGTTGCCAAAGCCATTACATCTACCCAAGGTGATGGTAATTCTTCTTCGGATGCTATCGCCAATTCGATGGCTCCAGATTTTAATGAACTGGAGTCCATTGCGTTATCCATTACATTCAGAGACTCGTTTCTTAGTGTGTCGTTAATGAAAGATAGATTTTCTATTCCATTATCGAAAAGCTGCGACTCACTCGAGGAACTAATTGTATTTGTTACATGACTAGGGACTCGATTGGCACTATACAATCTATTATTACTATCAACAGTTGTTCCTACGTTCGATCTGTTTGCATACGCTTCATCAGGTATAGCTGTATGATTTTTATATCGGTGTACATCATTATTAAAATCTCTTCCTTCCGATATCTGCGCTATTGTATTCTGCAGACCATCCTGCATAATCTTTTCTTCCAATTTCATATTTTCCGTGTTATTGCTTTGCGTTGCTGTCGATGTGCCAGAAGGATATTGACTTTGAGTCTGCTGTACATTTGGATTCGTTACTTCTTCGAATATCTTAAATTTCTCGTATGTTTCGTTGTTATTAAAAGTGTCTATCGTGGGTTCATTGAAGTTGTTCAATATTATACTCTCTGGAGTTAAAAGATTGATTTCCCCGGTTCTAGTAGTATCTTCAGTAGTTTTGTCGGTGATATCATAAGTGATTTCTTTATTGTACGTAGTTTGGTGTATTATATCTATTACCTCGTTCGTAGATACGGTTTGTTCGTTTACATTTTCTGTAGGTATGTACGATATGTTTTCGGTACTTTGTGTGTCATTTGTTGACAGTGGTATTAAGGCATATGATGGCACATTGCTATCTTCGGTCTTTAGTTCTCTACTGGCAATCTTCGCGTTTAACTGATCACCGTTTCTTTGGTCTCCAGTCGTATCTTCCGTCTGCTCCTCTTGTTTCTATAAAAGCACGAAATATTATAACGTTTCTGTAATCATAAAATGTATGTCAAATTATATATCGCGTATTCCTATTTATTATATTACAACACACCGTTTCTCCATTAACAACCGACTTCTTGTGAGTTTTCAAATGGCTCTTTAAACTGTGTGGAGTTGTAAACGATCGCTTGCAATTCTCGTAAGTACAAACATACGGCCGTTCTCCTGTGTGCGTTCTTTTATGTGTTTTTAAGTGATGTGACGCTGTAAAAGCTTTGCCGCAGCCCTTTTCTCTGCACCTTAAAACAATATAAAAATGTCACGGAACAAGGAATAGTATATGAATTCACATCGATTCGAGTACTTCCCTGTCATCTCCGTAATACAAATCGTTTGTATTTATCCGGATGGCAAACACGATATTACTATTTTTTAAATTAATATCGATTGATTTAGCTCTAATTGTTTCCTATGATAAGGATTCTATACTCTACCGTGCACTGATATCTATTTAATTTACAATGTGCAAAACGTTAGCCCGTGATTCAGTATGATATATCATTATGTAATATGCTTGGTAATTTCAAGGTGTATATTTGCGAATATCATAGATTTGTGTACTTGTATATAATACTAGGCAGATGAGCGATTAGTAAAGTAATATAGAGAAACAAACATACTTGTATGGTCTTTCTTGAGTATGAGTGCGAATATGTTTCTTGAGATCGCTTAATGTGGTAAAGAATTTAACACATCCAGTCTCCTCGCAATTGAATGTGTTCCCGCTATGGAGTCTTTGGTGAGCTCTCAGTCTGTAAAGGGTATTGAATGCTTTCTCGCAGCCTTTGTGATTGCACTCGAACGGTTTTACTTTAGTGTGTACCCTAATGTGGATCTTTAGGCTGTACGACGTGAGAAAGGCCTTGCCGCAACTCGGCTCTGCACACTTAAATCGATACTCGCCTGAAAGTTTCGAGAATTCCCTCCGCGTGAAAAAACTTTTGCAGGAGCTACACCTAATCGCTCGCGGTATCTGAAAGCCATGCAGGTCGAAGCGTTCCCTTTATACCAGCACTGCTGACTTAACATTAATGAAATCAATTTATATAAAAGATTATCAAGCGTCGGCGCACTTTTCTTCCTTTCATTTTTAAAACCATAAATCTTTATAGTAACATTCCATTAACTTACCTACCCTCCGTTACTCTGAGTAAGCAGATAAACAAGAAGGAATTAGTTTCTATACCATGGATTAACACAAGCAAAACATGCAAAGCATCAACAATAGAATCAAATCACAATTCTGGCAATTTGAAAGATACAGTGGAATTGTTACTATTGATAGCTCTTACAAAATACTCATGAAAAATTTGTCAATATGTAAATCCATATATTCAGTTTTTGTAATAATGATTACAACATAGATGAATGGTATATTAGAGCTGTACAATTATCAATATAGTAGTTACATATACACGATTAATTTTAAAGCACACCAAAGCATTCTTAGAAGTTTGTACACAGTGTCACAATGCTTATTCATGTTTTATGAACATATAAATACCTTTGTGAGTTTTCATGTGAGTCCGTAGATTTCCAATGGTGCTATATGTTCTTGTACAACCTTCATATTCGCAAGTGTACCGACTGATGTGTTTCTGATTCGTATCGGGATCGGTACTTTCGATTGTAATCGTCGCGTGCGATGGATCGTCCGGCATATTATTTTGTCCTGGATGAATTCGCATATAAATTTCGTGAGGACTGATAGTATGATGGATATATCTATAACAAATACAACGAACCATTATTTGAAAGTGGAATTCACAGAATTAACTAACACATATTAATTTTATAAAATGAACTCCAATGATATTAATAATAGATACAAGAAGTATGACTTCCAGTGGAGTATACAAATTGTAAAGTTTAATACAGTGATAAAGTTCAAAGAAATGTTAAACCCTTTCGCTTTTGAGCCCGTACGTCGTACGAGCATGTCCGAAGGTAGATCTCAAATCGAAATTCTTTCGTTTTATATAAAAAGAATGGTGCATTCAAACTGCATTTGTAGTTTCGACTAGATCTAGTGGAGAGGTTGATATCGAAATATTATAGCTCAAAGACTGCGACGGGGAACTATGTATTCCATGTTTTCACGCATTTTATTGCAAAATATCGTTTTAAACCGCAGCGAAAGAGTTAAGATAAGAAACTATTAGTAAGAATTTAAAATGGCCAAACGAAATAATTTGAGCTACTTGGAAGAAATTTAAAGTAGAAGAATATTCAGTTGAATACTTTGTTAAATATTTAAAAATAGCATATTAAGATAGAATGATATTCTAAATAATGCTAATAAATATTTTTCAATGCTATGCCATAAGAACATAATTTTTCTTAGATCTTCCACAATTTACATCTCTGCATATATTCTTGGCAACATAATTTTTGCTACACATTGTATAATTGAATCCAAGAGGTTTTGCTCGATTTTGTAAAGTAAACATTAACAAGGATGACAGTTATATTTAACATATTAGATATGGAACATGGGTGTTCTATTACTAAAAATAAATATATAATGCCAGGTATGACTAATGCTTGGTTGACTATGTTGTTATTTGTGTATCCACCAATATGATATTTATGGCAGCTTTTCTTTCTTTCCAAGAATTTGTATCTTGTAGAATAATACAAATATGTAAACCAAGTATTTACAGCAATCCTTACTATAAAAATAATACGAAATTTTGTTTGAAAAACATTGTATTCAATGTCAAAAATTTACCTCAAACTCAAGTTAAAAACTACTCTTATATAATATTAAATTCCAAAGAGATTTGATTTCATACAGGGACTATAAAACTAACACTTTGATTGAAGTGATTACTTAATATCAACAATGAAACAAAACAAATGAGTTACCCACTATGTATCTATCTAAAAGACAAATCTTGCATTTATTTTATTAATGTATCGTTAGTGTTTTAAAGTAGCAACAAACAGATGACAAACCTAGTTCATGGCTTTGTGCAATTTCAAACATAAATATAGGTATATCATTTCATATAAGATTATTTGTAATAAATCCGGTATCACGAGATATATTGAAATCCCCCAAATATGGAGATGTCGATTTATCAAAAAATATGCTTCATATAAAATTGAGTATTAAGGGTCTTATTTCAAAAGATGTTATACCCTTATAAGGATGGGATACGAAATACCGAGGGTCGTGTACTAGGTTATCAATAATATTCTTCGTTTACCGTCTCGTGTATTATTTTATGCACCTCCGAAATTCATGTGCGGCGGGTTATTAGTAGGTAGATCATAAAAGATAAAGATTTCCAGATAGAATAAGTGATCGTACCCCGTGGTGTTGTCATCGGGCAGATTTTCGTCGATGGGGATCTCGTCGTCGGAATACTTTTCATAATTAAAGACAGGACTTTGTTCGTAGACCTTTCCAAAAGTTACTAAGTCCAGACTGTCGTCCAGACAGTCCTGTAGATCGTGTGTCACCAAAATGTTGTCAAAATTCCCCCCGATACCGTCCGCATTCTCGTCCTCCCGAAATTTGTCGCCTTCCCACGTCGCCATACTTTTTCTGGCTGCACAAACAAATCACGAGACAACATCGACGTAGAAGTCCAACTGACGATGCATTCGAGGAAGAACACCGTCATGGATTTATTGCTGAGTAGACTCGAATCATTTCTCTTAATTTTAAACTGCATCTTGCAGAGCCCCCTTTTTTGAGCTTGACCAGAAACGAGATACAATAAACCCAGCACGCAATGAAATCTGTAATTCCAAAGTTACCGAGTCCTAGAGCCCGGTAACGATTTTTGTGTCACGGGTGACATTACCCATCAATACATAAAATAGCTTTTTTTTCATATTTTTAGTCCTCAAAATACAAAAATTAAACATGAAATTATTTTTTCAAAAACTCTTACATCTGTTAGTATACATATTACTCGACATTAAACATATATGTCCATATATTAAGAGTTTAGTTCCACCATTTCTAAATATCTCGTTTATTAGAGCAGATAGAAAGAAAATTTTTAAGTAAAAATCGTTTGTTTTTTAACGAGGAAAGCTTTCATGCTAATATTTCCGTAAATTAAGTAATTAAAATTAGTTTGTTTAAATATTACTTAAAGACCTTTAATTACCCGTGACTACGACGACTTTTTGAATTTTATTTACGTCTCCAAAGACCGTTTTGCATATTTCAGGAGTGCTTTCTGAAGGAAAATGTCTGCTCTGTTGCGTAGAGTAATTGGAATTCTCGTCAGAGGTCCAATTTTTATGGAAATTTGAAAAGGGTCTTGAAAAATGACTGCGCAGATTGTGTCTCGCCAAATTTAACTAATGTTTAAACATATTTGCAAACTAATATTGCAAATTTAATTCATATCATTTTATTCGCAAAAGTCCACAGAATTTTTCACAATCAACAAAAACTATTTCGCTTTTATACTGACGTCACAAATCTTGTTCAAAGGACAAGGAACGTTCTAAAAATGTAAACGCGGAAGGTGTTTCGCCACATTTAACTAATGTTTAAACATATTTGCAAACTAATATTGCAAATTTAATTCATATCATTTTATTCGCAAAAGTCCAGAGAATTTTTCACAATCAACAAAAACTATTTCGCTTTTATACTGACGTCACAAATCTTGTTCAAAGGACAAGGAACGTTCTAAAAATGTAAACGCGGAAGGTGTTTCGCCACATTTAACTAATGTTTAAACATATTTGCAAACTAATATTGCAAATTTAATTCATATCATTTTATTCGCAAAAGTCCACAGAATTTTTCACAATCAACAAAAACTATTTCGCTTTTATACTGACGTCACAAATCTTGTTCAAAGGACAAGGAACGTTCTAACAATGTGAACGCGGAACGTGTTTCGCCACATTTAACTAATGTTTAAACATATTTGCAAACTAATATTGCAAATTTAATTCATATCATTTTATTCGCAAAAGTCCAGAGAATTTTTCACAATCAACAAAAACTATTTCGCTTTTATACTGACGTCACAAATCTTGTTCAAAGGACAAGGAACGTTCTAAAAATGTGAACGCGGAACGTGTTTCGCCACATTTAACTAATGTTTAAACATATTTGCAAACTAATATTGCAAATTTAATTCATATCATTTTATTCGCAAAAGTCCACAGAATTTTTCACAATCAACAAAAACTATTTCGCTTTTATACTGACGTCACAAATCTTGTTCAAAGGACAAGGAACGTTCTAAAAATGTGAACGCGGAACGTGTTTCGCCACATTTAACTAATGTTTAAACATATTTGCAAACTAATATTGCAAATTTAATTCATATCATTCTATTCGCAAAAGTCCAGAGAATTTTTCACAATCAACAAAATCTATTTTGCTTTTATACTGACGTCACAAATCTTGTTCAAAGGACAAGGAACGTTTTAAAAATGTAAACGCGGAAGGTGTTTCGCCACATTTAACTAATGTTTAAACATATTTGCAAACTAATATTGCAAATTTAATTCATATCATTTTATTCGCAAAAGTCCAGAGAATTTTTCACAATCAACAAAATCTATTTTGCTTTTATACTGACGTCACAAATCTTGTTCAAAGGACAAGGAACGTTTTAAAAATGTAAACGCGGAAGGTGTTTCGCCACATTTAACTAATGTTTAAACATATTTGCAAACTAATATTGCAAATTTAATTCATATCATTTTATTCGCAAAAGTCCAGAGAATTTTTCACAATCAACAAAAACTATTTCGCTTTTATACTGACGTCACAAATCTTGTTCAAAGGACAAGGAACGTTTTAAAAATGTAAACGCGGAAGGTGTTTCGCCACATTTAACTAATGTTTAAACATATTTGCAAACTAATATTGCAAATTTAATTCATATCATTTTATTCGCAAAAGTCCAGAGAATTTTTCACAATCAACAAAAACTATTTCGCTTTTATACTGACGTCACAAATCTTGTTCAAAGGACAAGGAACGTTCTAAAAATGTGAACGCGGAACGTGTTTCGCCACATTTAACTAATGTTTAAACATATTTGCAAACTAATATTGCAAATTTAATTCATATCATTTTATTCGCAAAAGTCCAGAGAATTTTTCACAATCAACAAAATCTATTTTGCTTTTATACTGACGTCACAAATCTTGTTCAAAGGACAAGGAACGTTTTAAAAATGTAAACGCGGAAGGTGTTTCGCCACATTTAACTAATGTTTAAACATATTTGCAAACTAATATTGCAAATTTAATTCATATCATTTTATTCGCAAAAGTCCAGAGAATTTTTCACAATCAACAAAATCTATTTTGCTTTTATACTGACGTCACAAATCTTGTTCAAAGGACAAGGAACGTTTTAAAAATGTAAACGCGGAAGGTGTTTCGCCACATTTAACTAATGTTTAAACATATTTGCAAACTAATATTGCAAATTTAATTCATATCATTTTATTCGCAAAAGTCCAGAGAATTTTTCACAATCAACAAAAACTATTTCGCTTTTATACTGACGTCACAAATCTTGTTCAAAGGACAAGGAACGTTTTAAAAATGTAAACGCGGAAGGTGTTTCGCCACATTTAACTAATGTTTAAACATATTTGCAAACTAATATTGCAAATTTAATTCATATCATTTTATTCGCAAAAGTCCAGAGAATTTTTCACAATCAACAAAAACTATTTCGCTTTTATACTGACGTCACAAATCTTGTTCAAAGGACAAGGAACGTTCTAAAAATGTGAACGCGGAACGTGTTTCGCCACATTTAACTAATGTTTAAACATATTTGCAAACTAATATTGCAAATTTAATTCATATCATTTTATTCGCAAAAGTCCAGAGAATTTTTCACAATCAACAAAATCTATTTTGCTTTTATACTGACGTCACAAATCTTGTTCAAAGGACAAGGAACGTTTTAAAAATGTAAACGCGGAAGGTGTTTCGCCACATTTAACTAATGTTTAAACATATTTGCAAACTAATATTGCAAATTTAATTCATATCATTTTATTCGAAAAAGTCCACAGAACTTTTTGCAGTAAATAAATCTTAGCTATCTTTTGTACTTACGTCACAATTTTTATGCAAACTTGAGAAGAATCTCGAAGATTGAGCACGCGGAGCGCGACTCGCCAACTTTAACTAATGTTTAAAAATATTTGCAAATTCAGATTGCAAATCTGCTTTATATCACGCAATCGTTAAATGTCCACAGCATTTGTTGCAATAAATAAAAATTGCCTGACTTTTATATCTCGTCTGAGGTTCATTTTTACCGCGCCGGTCATTTTTGAGTGGAATCACGAACGCGCATTCATAGGTTGGTCTTTCTATAATTCATCTCCGACCGAATGCATTTATCTTTATTATGTTTGTCCAACTACATTTTTCAATAATTATACATCTTAATAATTATACAACTATACATAGAGAGTGTTAGTACTCTATCATAACGATGTACTCAAAAAGCGCTTTTTTTTTGCAGTGCCAACATGTGCCAATCTCTTTAGGTGCACACATTACGTACTTGTACATTTAGATATTTTTATTTTACACTCTTATGCATTATATACATATTAGAATATATGCAAATACACTCTCTACATATTATATTATAACGTACGCAATTTTAGATGTAAGATAAATGTATACAAAGTTTTTTGAGTTGCAATAAATAGAAAAAAAACGTAACAAATTGGCTTCTCAATTCAAACCTTTCAATTCCATTCCTCTGATGTCAAGAACTTCATGAATTTCGCGGAATTCGCGAAATTCTAGGAATCGGCGGCAAATACCAGGAATCGTGTGAAATCGAATACCTCCTCGCACATCATGTTCTCCTGATACATTTGCTCGATTTTACGGCAAAATTTCAGAATTTCCGACTACGCATCAAATTCCGAGAATTTCGGGGATTCCAAGAAGTGACGTCATATTCCAAGAATTTTGCGGATTCCAAGAAATGACGTCAAATTCTGAGAATTTCGCGGATTCCAAGAAATGACGTCAAATTCCAGGAATTGTGCGAATCGAATACCTCCTCGCATATCATGTTCTCCTGATACATTTGCTCGATTTTACGGCAAAATTTCAAAATTTCCGTCTACGCATCAAATTCCGAGAATTTCGCGGATTCCAAGAAGTGACGTCAAATTCCGAGAATTTCGCGGATTCCAAGAAGTGACGTCAAATTCCGAGAATTTCGCGGATTCCAAGAAATGACGTCAAATTCCAGGAATTGTGCGAATCGAATACCTCCTCGCATATCATGTTCTCCTGATACATATGCTCGAATTTACGGCAAAATTTCCGTCTACGCATCAAATTCCGAGAATTTCGGGGATTCCAAGAAGTGACGTCATATTCCAAGAATTTTGCGGATTCCAAGAAGTGACGTCAAATTCCGAGAATTTCGTGGGTTCCAAGAAATGACGTCAAATTCCAGGAATTGTGCGAATCGAATACCTCCTTGCATATCATGTTCTCCTGATACATGTGCTCGATTTTACGGCAAAATTTCAAAATTTCCGTCTACGCATCAAATTCCGAGAATTTCGCGGATTCCAAGAAGTGACGTCATATTCCGAGAATTTCGCGGATTCCAAGAAATGACGTCAAATTCCGAGAATTTCGCGGGTTCCAAGAAATGACGTCAAATTCCAGGAATTGTGCGAATCGAATACCTCCTCGCATATCATGTTCCCCTGATACATTTGTCGATTTTACGGCAAAATTTCAAAATTTCCATCTACGCATCAAATTCCGAGAATTTCGCGGATTCCAAGAAGTGACGTCAAATTCCGAGAATTTCGCGGTTTCCAAGAAGTGACGTCAAATTCCGAGAATTTCGCGGATTCCAAGAAATGACGTCAAATTCCAGGAATTGTGCGAATCGAATACCTCCTCGCACATCATGTTCTCCTGATACCAATTCTCGATTTTACAACAAAATTTGCTTTTCCAAGAACAGTAGCAATTCTTGGACTTAAATATATGTTATTCTGGGTATCCAGTATGTAGAGGGAATATAAAATATAACACACTAAGTTGCTAATAAAGTTGTTTATTGAACTTGTAAATTGCATAATGTACAACAATTTATATACAATATTATACACTTATAACTATTGTAATACAATAAATATAAATATATAAATATATAAAATAAATATACTCTTGCAAATAAGTTAGTTGCCATAATTCGCATGCGGTACATTCACGCAACGCACTTGCATTTGTTGCAGCAATCTGGTAATGATGCATTCCCACTCAATTCACTTAGGCATCTGTCGGTTGTATCAATTTCATTGTAATTCATTCCCTTCATCTTTTTTTAGGGTGCACTGATGAGTGGTGCAGTGCACAATTCTTTTACTCATTTCTGCAGGGTGCACCTTGTGTTGCACTGCATCACAGACGAGATATAAAGATTATATCTCGCTGCGAATGCATTTTACAGCGTCAGCAATGTCGTCCTGCATCTCGTCGGTGATAATGACTTTCGTTGTTTCACCGTGGTGCCAAAAATCCTATGCAGCGCGAAGAATGATAAAATAGGAACCTATTCGGAACCAACAAAAACTCGTCCGACGCTGGTGCAAAATTCCACAGAATTCAATATATACGCCACTGTGATCTGCCGTAGCGAACGGTGATAGTCCTTGGATATACAAAACCGAATCAATTTTTTAAAGAACTGCAATAGAAAAAAACTTAGTACAAGTTCGATTCAATATAAAAAATGGCAGACCCGGAACTTGAAGCAATCCGGCAACAAAGACTTGCCCAATTACAATCCCAATACAAGGTAACTTAATGTAACCACTATATGTCCTTATAAGTAGAAGAATAGTAGACACAATGTAATTATCAAAAGAATATCTGAATTGCTGTACATATAAAAAATCTCGAAATCCTAGTGATGTAAATGTGACTACAACGTACCATAGGCGTACTCAAATAAAACTAAAGATCAATAAAACTTCTCGAGGTTAATTTGTGTTTAATTTCCTAATCTATATTTTACTGATTTATAAGATGCATTGGATAAGCTTAAAATAATTGTTGTAGGGTGGAAATGGCGAAAATAAACAAGCAATGGAAGAAAAGATGCAACAAATGGAGGATATGCGAAATTCTATCCTTTCACAAGTCTTGGATCAATCAGCCAGAGCCAGATGTAAGAGAGACTAATTTTAGATTAATTTAGAAATCTATTATAATATATTGTAATATATTAAATTTACAGTAAATACTCTATGTCTTGGAAAGCCTGAGAAAGGAAAAATGGTGGAAACTATGATCTTGAACATGGCCCAACGAGGACAATTACATGGTAAACTTGGTGAGAAAGAATTAATTAATTTATTGGAAAGTGTCAATCAACAAACACAGAGGACAACCACAGTCAAAGTTAGTATAAAAACTAATATATTTAATATCTTTGTGTCACGAATATGTGTTGTTTAAGAAATAAATTTTATTCCCTAAACCTTGTTTTAAATCTAAATTTCAGTTTGACAGACGAAGAGCAGCATTGGATTCTGATGATGATGATTTATAGTGCTAACAGTTAGTTATTCATGGAAATTAAATACCAACACTTTGCTTTATGTTTGACTGCTTACATGAATTCAAGTTATAAGATAATCTTTTACATTTCATCAGTCCTATATTTTAATTTTTTATAATCTATTGAAATAAAAAATGTAACTCATAAACAGATTTTGAACATTGTACATATATATTGTTTTCATGTTACTACATTTCTGTGCCTTTGATATTTGTTTTCCAATTGTATTTACACGATGATTTAAATCACTTAATGATAATGGATATAAAATTGAAATGTTACTGCCCCTTTATTCAATATAAGTAAAAACACATTTAAAATACATTCAATGTAAATTTAATACTGCCACTTGTGAAATCAATGGTACCAAATATTTAAGTAGTTATTTAGTATAATTTATAAATAATTCTTGTCTGTCTTCTGTATGAATATAAAAGGAAATTGGATTTTGAGTGTTGTAAATACACTTTCAGAAATGTTACTCAAAATTCATGCTTTGCACACAATGAGAATATCTTCACACATTATCTACTTAAATCTAAAGTACAAGACAATTTTTTCACGAGATTCATTAAAAAAAACTCGGTTATTTTTATGATTTTTATTGTCTTGTGTATGTTCCATCCATTTAACGATAAGATAAAGTTCGTCCTCATTCATATTCAAGAAGTTTATCAATGACTAGAATGATTCAAGAGTATTAGACCCAGATTCGTTGCTTTATTATACTTTTGAAAACATAATTTATGAATGGAAGGAATCCTTTGAATTAATTAGTCAAAGTTCAGCTAAATGGAGGTAGAGATCCAGTGATATTAAATTGATCATATCATTAAAAATCTCCGATATTAATTTGCAATGTTATTCTTAGTCTTTTTTCATATGATTAGCTCCTTGATACTCTGCAAAATATACAATTGCAAAGTGAAGTAATTATAGATGTTAAAATAGTAAAGCTTCAACTAAATGTTTACCTTCTTCTTCCTCATCAGCATCTAAAATATCTGGACAACAAATACCATAACATATTAGAGATAAGAATCCGGCTGGCAATCCAAACAGAACCATTGTCAAAATGGGATTACCCATCCACATTGTGGCAAGAGTTGTTTTTAATTCGAACCACGATCTATATACCCGTACTAACAAACTGTTTCCACCATATCGCTAAAAGCACAAAATTTTCGTTTTCATATATCCTAAATACGACTACTAAATTCGTCTCAAACGTGTTAATAAAAAATGGCATACCGGAGCACTTTCATTACGAATCTGCTCTAGGAACAATTCTATCACGTGAGGATTTAATTTTTCCGTTTCATCCTCGGGAATATGATGATGATTTGTAGTCGTATTAATTACAATTAAACTTGGCAATGGTAAAACCATCATTGCTATACTATTGACTAGATCAGGACTAGCAATCCATCCAAACTGGAAATGACTAAACATAAAGTATGTTAATCAAAATTGACAACATCTGAAGTAATATCATTGTGGTAGATCTTACTCATGGTATTTTTCGCGTTGATTCCTAATTACAGACTCGACCATGTCCTTGAATTTCAGCATGTCTGGTGATACCTCTTCCAATTGATTTTCTTCTACTACCGCCAATACCAAATTTTTGTTTGTTAAAAAGAGTTGGTTTATATTCCCTCTTGTTACTTTTGGGAAAGTTGGAAATCGTTCTGCATTAATCCACTTGTATAATGTATCATTTAATTTTTCTGTATCATCTATTTGATGACCTACAAATTAGATTTTTCCTAGTAAAGTAGAGATTATTACAACTAAAGTATGGGGTATTCTATGATATATCTTACCAGTAAAATTATAATGCAAGTTTTCCTTATAAACAAACAATGAAGGAGTATTTTCTACAGGTGCATGTTTATTAACAACTGTTGGATGAGATTGATAGAAAAATGCATGTGGCTGGAACACATCTGCAGTCTTGTGATAAAGTTCCTACAAGAGAAAGTATTTAACTGACTGAAACTGTTACATTATATAAGCAGCACAGTTAACTAATTCTTTACCCATAATGGTCCGGATCTATCCCCAACATACAAAAAGTATAAATCACGTTGCTTTTTGATTGTGTCGAAACTATGAGTTTTTGTTATTTCTTGCACTGGTGGACCACTTACTCTATGAGCAAATTTTACTATTTCATCTCTGGTTCTATCTCCATGGTAAACAAATTCTTGATCACCTTTTAAGCTGTTGTTAAAATTTACCCAGTTTATAAATATCTGTTACAATGTTGTAGAAATATAAATACACATCTCATTTTTTCTTACAATAATATTGTTGGAAATCCTTTAACTTTAAAAGCATGTGCTACACTTGTAAATCTGGTGCAATCAACACGTCCAACACGTATCGACGTTGCATATAAATGCTGAGCAACATGAGCCCAAATTGGTTCCAATCTTTTACAATGTGCACACCATGGTGCATACATCTACAAATATATATTGCATTGATATAATGTACAATAATGTCTTACATTATAAATTATGGAACCTTATAGAATATAATATTCAATGTGCATACCATTACTAGCCATTGTCCATCTTTATGAATATCCAAAAATCTGAAAGAGAATAGTAAGATAAATAACATATTTATAAATAACAGAAATAATATAGTTACAATGAATTAATTGATACCTGTCACTCAATTCAAGGACACGTGATGCTGCTGTGTGCACCAAAATTGCTGAAAAAGCAAAATTGTATATAGAGGACAACAAGAATGCATACAAAAATGTTCCATATAATATATTAAGTTGAAGTCATATAAAAATCTGATATATAAGAAAAGATGCTAATCCAACTTCTTGAGATTGCTACAATGAAGAAATAAAACTTCCATTACCATGATAATTAAATTTGACTAGGAAAACATACAAAATATTGTTTACTTCTTGTGGACAATTCGAGGGTCTCTCTTAACACAAAGGAACTGGGAGTAAGCTAATTAAATGTTTTAACGACTAAAATCGTGTTAGACGTTGACAGAGTAGTGAATTATCGATCGGCAGTGTTTCAGGTTATTCAAACTAATAGATTTAACATCAACTTTGTCTGTAAAAATGTTTAAACATTACAAAATATTAGAATTTATTAATTAGGGTCATATTTACCATAGAAGGCAGCGACGAAGATTATTTTTGTTACTGTAACCATTGTTAACGCGAGGGTGGAATTTTATGGAAAAGCCTACTTTATTTTACTCTAAAATCCAGGTCAATGCAGCAATCCGTAGATTTACTTCCACATAATTGAATCAACTAACACTTTAGTTTAGTTTTAGTTGAACTGTCATAGACGCGATAAGTTCCAGTGTACTTGTAGCATCTTTCTGTTTTCAATCGCGACAAAATCTTGTCGCACTGGTCACTGCCGAACTGCCGAGTTTTGCGCTTTTCCTTTCGCGTCTACCGCATATACCAAGAGAGGGGATCTGAAAGCGCAATAATCGCGATTTTTAAGTTATGCTGATTCTCAAAATAAAGTTCCACAGTGCAATCGTCATTGTTGATTGCTGATAAATGTTTGCTGGCTTCTATGGGTGTATCAAGCAAAACTAGAGTGGGAGTCTGATAATTTTATATAAATTATGAACAGAGCGCATAATAACTAACGCTGAGAGTCAAACAAGAAGTTAAAATTGTCATTTTAAACTGAACTTACGTGTACACATGATTATAGTAATCGAGAACTTTTAAAGAGTGCAGCCGTTGTGAATGTTCTTCCGCAGTAACAAACTTGTCGCTTATTTTAAAATAATCCGTGTTGCATCGTGCAAGAAAAAGAAGTGCCAGAATTGGATTTTGATTGTAATTCTAAAATGCAGGCCAAGAGATTGACGAGTATTATATTAGGATCGAATAATGTTGGTGATGGTGAAATATTCGATCGGTAAGTGAGATAAATATCAATGTGTATCAGTAATTGATTACGAGAAATGGAATTTCATATTTACAATATAATAGCTATTTGTAGAGTAGGCAAATATAATTTCTTTTCGCTACTGATTGCTTGTAAGTTGATTTAAAATCTATTTGTCAACGGTCAGTTCTCCAGGGCTCAAACAAGTCCTCATTTTCAATGGTAGAACTAGTTTCATCCAAATCCTGAAAAACGCATTAATTAGTAAACAGGGTATATAAGCAATCAACTACCTTTCTATTATAGATAATAAGATGTATGTTATAAATATATCCTCATGTATCCGTGTCATTATATTTGTATTCTTTAAAAGTTCGAAAGGACTTACGTGAAATTAATCGATAATCGTACTGTCGGGCGTACCAGTGAGCAACATTATTAGAAGTACATAAAAGGTATATACAATATTAAAAATAGTGGTTACGAAAAGGATATAAATGTAACACAAAAATAAAAATGGAAGAAAAATGATAGTAACGACGGCGGTAGCTAAGCTTGTCAATATATTGCCCATTTTACCGCATGCGTTTTTCACGTTATTCTTTTTTTCATTACAACGCTCTGTGAAGCTTAAAGTTTCAAGACTACAGACTAGGATAATTATCTATACCTACATTTAACTTAAATTATTATTATTATATACTTTTATAAGCACTTAATTATATACCGCATCATCAAGCAATTCATATTCTTCAATGTCCGCCGGATTAATGCCACTAATTTTAAATAATAATAACAAGTAAAGTCCCAGGAATATATTAATCATCGTAACCAACAAAACCGAGTATAGATACAATAAATGTAAAAACGGAAGTACAATTAAATTGACGAAGAATTTGGCGATACTACCGAAGAAATTACCCATATTTAAAACAAACAAATCAAATTCGATGCGATTTAAAAGAAAATCTTATTCAATATTATATATGAAACTTACAAATGGTTAAGGTTATTATAAACATTTGCGTACTTAGATTTCACTTATAATCCGTTTGCAACAACTTATTACAATTATTTTATTAGCAAATAATTTACAAAAACATTTCAGATAACGTCCTTTCTGCGCCTAGGTTTCGGAACAGGAAGTTCGTTTTCCACGATAAAACTTGAATTGTTGATCACTGAAGATTCGCTTTCGGAAGTTTTTACGGTAGCCCTCTTCGTATTCTTTAAAACAGAGACTTCATTATCGGTAACTTTAATCGAATTTATATCATTGTTTCTTTCGAACTCTGCCTTTTCTACAATATATGTTCCAGTGCTACTCGGGGAGTCGGAAAGATCGCTGGCGAAACAATTTATTTTACGGAAACTGTGAGACCTTGAAAATGGATTGTCTTCTGCCGGCGGTTGTATCACGAAACTGGACTCCATAGTCTCCTGTTGAATGGTGTTCATAATTTCACCATAAACTTGCAGTTTTCGACTATTTGCTGCACTATCGGAAAATGTCTTTAAAGATTCATCCTCGGTAAACTCTTTCACCCTTATTTGTTTCGCACTCTTTGATCGTTGTTTCTTAACGTTCGATTCACTTCTTTGACTTTCGCGAAAAGTTTGAAGTTCAAGCATCTCATTCTTGATACTCATCGTCGTGGTTGATTCAAAGTAGGAACCGGAATGATCTTCGACATTCGAAAGCGTCGACGATTTTGATTTTCTAGAATGTCTTTCTTCCTTATCCGTATCGTTATCTTCTTTTAAAGAGCGACGTTTGTTCTTCTTTTGCATAAAGGTAGTATTTCTTCCGCTCTCAACGTCGTCCGATGACCTTGATGTATTCGACAAAATTCGATCAATTTTTTCAATGATGTTATACAAGCGACTGGTGCTATAATTTTTTAGCGTCTGTTCCTTCTCATTCAGACGGTGGAGTTTAAACATTGTGCTCTGACGTTCGTCTTCATCCTGTTGAGATCTAGGTAAGTGAGATAACGTTTTGCGACTAGGACTATGTTCCCCTTCCTGTAAGAGTTCTTCAGAAGATCTTTTTCTACTGCTCGATCGGGACCCTCTGGATCTCACAGACGTATTCAAAAGACTAATGACGTCGTTGTTACATTCTTGACTTTTATTCTCCCCGATTATCTGAAGTCCGACATCCTCTCCGGTCGCATCTTTGTTAAACCTCAATACCCTGACAGTTGCAGGACTGCCAAAAGTAGAGAATGCCAAAACGTGATCGTAGGGGTGATAGTCTACGCAAGTCACTGCTCTAAAGTTTCGCTCTATTGTGTATTTAGCCAAATATTTTCCAGTTTCTAGATTCCAAGCATTCAACGAAGAATCTTCGCCGCCACATAGAATTAATCCACCGCAAGGAGATATACAAGCCGTTGACTGTATCCTGTAATTACAATCAGAAAGATACGCACCGTTATAATCAATGACATATATTAAATAACAAATGTAAATAATAATTCTCCGAAAAGACTATACCTTTGATTATTTAGTGCAGTATATTTTTGCAAAACAACTCCAGTCGCAAGATCCAGCATTCGTAAGCCATTATTCCTCGAATGAACCAAGAGTCGGGATTCGAAAGGATGCAAAATAATCGTATTTATCGTAATCCCCTCGATATCTCTCACTTTGATTTTCTTGGATATTTGCCATTCTTTTCGCAACGATGCTCTCCGATTCTTTTTTACGGCCCATACAATTATTGTTCCAACACTGTCCGCCGTTAATAATCCCCCATCTTTTTGGAAGCACATCGAATTGATGAAACCTTCGTGACCCTCCAACTCTTGATTGAGATGACGATTCATCGACTTTTTATCTTTTGTCCAAATACGAATTACACGATCGTAACATCCAGTTGCGACTATCGATGTATTCCCGGGGTAGAACTTGCCACAATACACGTATGAAGGATGTGGCATCATCTGGTACAGATATGATATATTTAATTAATACTTATCGATATATAATTTTAAATACAAAAGTCAGATCTCTTCTTACTTCAATATGTTGCACAATCTGATCACGTACGTCCCATACAAGCGCAGTTTGATCCGACGACACAGAAAGCAAATAATTATCATCCTCCGACCAATTGAGAGAATAAACAAAAGTCTTGTGCCCAGTGAATCGCACGTAAATATTTTTTGATTCCACCTAAAAATTGTTACGATAATATATTTCAATCTGAAAACATAAACGATGTTCAGCAACTTTGAAAATCTATACCTCGTAGACAAGAATGGGATAATCGTATTCTTCCGAGAAAACACAAGCCAAATATTTGCCGTTGGTACTGAAAGTAACGAAGAAGCATCCATTTTCACTAACTGCTGTTTCAAATAATTTCTCGTTCGGTATTTTACAAGATTGTGCCGCTAATCGAGTCCATTTTGGCATGTGTAAAGATTCCGAGAAGCGAGTCGAAGCTTTTTGCGAATCACTTCGTATATCAGATAGATCGTACAGAGATAATTTTTGATAAATAACTGGCTCTAATTTCGGCGGATCCACGCTTGTTACTGTTACAAATAAACTGCTGGGATACTTGTCCCTACTGCTCGATTTCCACCAGGTATACACCTAAAGAATTGTTTAAATAAAACAATATAATCTGATATAAAAATAAAATTCGTAATAGCTAATTACAAAAGTGTTACATTCTTATTAAAAAAAACCTACTTCGCATTTATGTCTTCCAAATTTTCTAAGATCCCTGTGAGGCCGATATAATTGCAGTCTGACCTTCTTGTCGGTGTGCAGAGTATTATTTCTTCCTACAGGTTTTAAAAAAGCCCATGCAACTTTGTACCAACATCCTTCATTTCCTGCAATTCATAGAAGCTTGGTCACAATATATTAAAGATATATGTAGTTTATGTATATTATATTTATTTAATTTTTAAATATAGTATAATACTCTATAAACATAATGATGTTAATGAAGGAATGATTCGAAGGTATATAAATATATACTGTTATTATACGTATATAGTTAATGACGAAGAAATATTCATTAACATCATTCGCATGTTGCAAAAATGGAAAACTTGCCAAATCGGTCATAATTAAAGCTCGCTTCGGCAAAGGTTAGAAGGTCAACGATCTCGAACAAAATGACAACTTGTTGTTTATCAGTTTTAAGGAGAGAATCCGCGTCGTGTTCAAAAATAAGCTCTTCCTCCCACACCGGTATCATCGATCTGTTCTCCTTAAAATCATATTTTCCCGTTATTATTGGCTGCAAGAATGTGCTCTCCGCGTCATCATGGGTATTTTTTAAATAATATCCAGTTTCCGCATTTACAATATGAACCTTGACCATAGGATGTTTCGTTATGTAATCTGTTTCCAACATATCCGCCCTGTGAATCGTTATGGAAATGTACTTGATATCTTTCTTCGATTCTTCTTCCCCCTTCTTCTTTTTCCTTCTTTTCTTCTTTTTCTTTGATTCTTCTTCTCCAGCAGAGTCTTGAGTTCGCGAAGAAGACATAGTTTCACTTTTGCCAGTCCAATTTTTCTTCTCTTTTTTCCTATATACTCGATTTTCTTTGCCCTCCAAAGTTTGTTTTTGCTTCCTTCCAGATGATCGAGCTTTTCCATTTTCAAAGGGACTTCCGTTTAATTGGTCGTTGGAAAGATCTTCCTCTTCGTTTGCGGAGAGTTTTCCTCGACTAGTATACCTTTCTTTTTCTATCAAATGATCTTGTTGTGTATTTTTTACTTTTCCTCTTTTCGAGGGTAAATCGTGGTTGGTTAATACATTTTCAGAGCATGCAGAATCAGAATCCTCGTCGACATCCGAATTTTCGGACATACTTGTTTCAGTGGAGCTTTTTGCATGCCCACTGGAATTCTTTTCATTCTTTAACACTTTGCGTGTAAATGTTCTTCTTGAAGAAATATCACTAACATCAGAATCTCCGGAATGTTCGCTCTTCAATTCCATTCTTTCCATATCTTTAGCAGAGTACCGAGAATCAGAATCGTTTTCGGATTCATTTAATTCTTCGTGTGGGATCTCTGTATCCACCATTGTGTTCTTTTCCTTTATAGAGCCTCTTTGGCTATCACTCGAGGGAGACATAGTGGAATCATTGAATCTGTCGCTCATTTTTTTCATTTCGATTTTCATATTTTTCCGATTATGATCCGTTTCGATCCTCAAAACTTCCTCGTCCTCCGACACGAATCCTGCGTTATCGAAGCTAAAAAATGGTTCTTTTCTCAAGGACGTTCTCGCTAATGGTATCGGTTTTTCAGGGTCCTGATCTATCGAAGAGACATTTTCAATCGACGATGTCGTCGACGACATACTTTTGTTTTGCGGTAAATGAATTATACTGGCATCTTTGGTCCATCGTTTTCTTTGTGGTTTGTTCAAGTCTTCAACATCATCGACTTTCTCTGGCACGTCCCATTGCCTTCTTCCACGCGATTTCTTCTCCATGGATGACTGAAAAATATTTTCTGTCGCGTGATGATTTTTTTCTATTGATTCGATCAGTGGTTCCTTTGTCTTACTCTCTGTAGAAGGTTCATGAAATTCTTCTATCAAATCTAACGAGTCCACGATCCTGATGTCATCGCTAAATTTCTTCCGATGCTGATTCCTGCCTGGATTCTTCGCATCTTTGTTGTTCCTATTGCGCAGAACATGC
Source organism: Nysson spinosus (assembly GCA_910591585.2). NCBI lineage: Eukaryota > Metazoa > Arthropoda > Insecta > Hymenoptera > Crabronidae > Nysson > Nysson spinosus. Next base: position 11,831,063 of record OU342830.1, on the reverse strand, counting down.
CTCTTCGAGAATATTTTAGCACTTAAAACACCTTTGGAAGGCGAGTCCTTCATTTGATCGTCGAATGTCTCAACCAACGTTTCAACATTATCATGTTGTCGGGATTTGTTTTCTTTATGTTCTCGATGAATATCAACGACAACATCTATGGACTGTGTTGCCGGTAGACTAGCAGATTCTTGCGAATTGATCCATTTTATATTATCAGATTTTAGCACGTTCCTTTTGTGAAGAATTATGGACGGACTTCCAGTGTCTTCTTTTACATTGGACCGATCAATCGATATCGAAACTTCGGAAGCGTTATCGGTATTTTTACCCTTAAAATGCGCATCACTACTGTCAGTGTCAGGGAAATTCGAATCCCTATGTTTGAACCCTTTCTTTTTCGTAGATATCAAATTAGTCTGGGATCCTAATTCCACTTCCTCTTCGTTAACGTCGGAAGTCCAAAATGAGCTTTGACGCGCCCTTGATTTCCTCATCGTAAACCCTCTTAATTTCTTCTGTTATTTATATTTATTTATGCGACCTATGCAACAGGTTTTAGTGATAAAATTTCACTTTGACATAACTCAAAAGCGTGCTTCGTTTTGGATAAACTTCTAAAGTATTTTTTGTGCACAGTATTAAAAGAGTGCTGCTACTGTGCAATAAAAATCATGGTGAACAGGAGTGAAGGGAAACATTATTTTATTCTTTTCTATTTTCTTTTTTTACATCAATGGTAATGGTTAAACATATAATTGTGCAACAGTGCTAGTCAGTTTGACATCATCTTTACCAACAACGTCCTTTGAAGTCTGACATTTTTCACACTTTTTCTACTCCTCCATAGCTCCATTTTGACAATTTTGGTAGGTTAGGTACTTATTGCTCTTTGATATGTTAATTAGTAATACCGATTGCTAATTGAATGTTAATGATTCTAAAAGTATACATTTATGTCTCTAAAATACTAATAATGTCGTTGAACTCTAATAACACTCATCTACCAGACACCATCATGGCAGCCATATGTAGTAACATTTGTTGTACTTACACCGCTCACCATGGCATTAAGAGTTATTGATCGTTGTCGCCGATCGTGTAAGCTCCAGGATTTTACTTTCTTCGCGTAGAAATTTAAACATAAACAACCGATTTATGGTGAACATATGGTTTCAATACAATTAAAGTAATTAAAAATAATTAATAATGATTAAAAAAATCCAAATTTGAATGCCACGAAAGAATGTGACTGATTTAATTGTGGTTTCAAGATTTTGGGAAAATGAAATGATAACCGCACGGCGGCTGTATCGAAAATTAATGTTTTACGAATAATATGAGATTTATATAGAAAGCAATTTTTTGCGAATTGGTCCATTTTATATTATCAAATTTCATCGTTTTAAATCTACCCGACTTTGCATATTCAAAACCTTAATTTAATTAAATAAGTACGTTTTTATGTTGCATCAAAGAATGCTTTTTAGTTTTCAATGCCATTATTTAATGTTTGATTGTTGTTCACTTCACCGTCATTTAACGCCGCTTGTCTCGCGATTTCCTGCGAAGGAATATAATGAAACAAGTGAATAATTGCTCTTCGAAATAATATTCTAGAAATAAAGCTGAAGTTACAATTACCATTTCAATGGCATTTTCATAATCTTGTTCGCATTGCAATATTATCGGATTATTAGCATCGGAAGTAAGGTGTTTAGAATCTTCTTTTAAATCTTGTTTTAAATTTTCTCCTGCTGACTCTGTTCGAATCTGATTAGGACGAAGTGATTTCATTTTCAAGCGCAACTCTCGATTTTTTGCTTCTATCACCTTTTCCCTCCGTGTTTCGCGATCAAGCAGCTGATGTAATCGGTAATAAATAATAAATAATTACAATAAACGACGAATAACCGCCCGCTACTTCGAATATTAATGATGATCATCAACTTACTGCTGTAAATAATAGTTTATCGTTCTTCTGGTTAATTGTTAATGCATCTGAAAATTCAAGTAGAAACGTGGTTCCATTTTTATTAGCTACTACAGCTAATTGACCTTGTTCGTGAGGCCGAACAGAAGTTAGGATGTCGTCGCACACCTAATATCATTTATAACTGATATATAATTATTGTTTGATGAACGCACAAACTAATTGCAGAAGCTTGTAAATAATATACCTTTACACTAAGCACTGGAGAATCTTGTTGAATAAGTAGATCCCATACGTCCAAGGTACCGTCCATTTTTATCAAAAAAAATACAGAAAACCGCGTTGTACTCCATGCACCACCCATCAGGAAATCTCGATGACCCCTTAAAATAATTTTCAATTATTTTTATTCATAATTTAATATTTATTATAAATACGGAAGTAATGTCTTACGGCGTCCAAGCTATGCAAGATTCTCTGCAATCCTCCGACCATATTCTTGTCGACCAATCGCCAACAGTTAAGAAATTTTTTACAAAAGTTGGATTTCTCTCTAAACTGATCACGGGTCCATATTGTGCTTTAAATCTAGTTGCAATCTTTTCACTCGGAGTCTTGCCTTTACGATTTCCTGATATGACGACACCTTAAAACATTTATTAATTTCCATATCAATGTACAATTAAAAAAAATTAAATTTTTATTCATTATATTATATTGAATTCCAGTAGGTATAAAGGTAGAAAATAGTAAACTAAAATCCAGTCTACAAATAATAAGTATTTACCATTCTCGAGGCCGCACATAAAACGCGTCCCCATAGAAGGCTCAAATTGAAGTGCAGATATTCCAATTGCTTTATCAACATTTTGATCATCTGGCTTACATAAATCAATTACCAATGTTTCTGTAGGTTTTTGAAGCTTCCTCATGTCCCACCATATTATCTGCAAATATAGAAATAGTTTTTAATATTAGTATCATATATCTGACTCCTTGTATAGTACCTGGCCGTCCTTTGAGGCACTGAAAAATTCAGTACCAGTTTTGGAGTTTATCCATAAAACATTATTACACGGATCTCTATGACTAAATTCCACTGGACTTATTTCGACTGGTTCTGGACCTCTTCTCACATCCCAACATGCAATTTGTCCACTCATCAGTCCACTCACAAGAGAATTACTGTCCTTGGAATTGTACTCCAATGTCAATATTGGACAGAATGGTTGTAGTGTCATGTAAGGAATGTTAGGATTTTCTATACATCAATGAGGAACATGCATATAATTATTACTGCCATGCATCTTCAAAATTAATCCCTGACTCTATCTAGAGTTACCTATGTCCCAAATGTAGGATGCAGTATTGATGTTGGCACTGTTTCTAAAATCAGTATTACAATAACTAGCTGCAAATCGGTTTCCTTGATCCGGAGACCAAGACAAATGTGTTATTTGTCTCTTTACTGGTGAAAGATCACGATAAACGTTAACTGTACGTGAAAACGCTCTTTGTATCAACGGAACGGTTTCTAGATCACTGTAGTATTGTTCATAAATGTTACAAGCATTGTTTTGTAATATATAATGCTCCATGGGCTTAAAACAAACAATTTGAAAAATAAAAATCTGGTAAGCAAATCTAATTGCAGATACTACAGGATTTAATTACAGGAAGTAATTGAAGCATTGTATGAATGTATAACTCATCCTTCTCTATTTTGCGACGATATCTAACTGTTTGTTCTGTGTCTTTCATATTTATATCTTTAGGCCAACCCCCTTCGTAATGATGCATCCCACAATCCTTGTATATTGCAGTTTTTGTATTTACCTAAGCAACATTTACATGAATTATATCAAATAATATACAAAAAAATATTAATAAATATAATACAATACATGATGGGCTGAATATATTTTACTGCATTGTGTTCCATGCGTCGCTGGATCTACACGTATATAATTATTCATAAACCCAGAATTTGGTTTGATATCCAATTCCATTTTTGCCTTATCGGAAAAGGCGCATTGCTTTCCAAATTCTTGCCGTTTCTTTGTGTAAGCATACTGTACATTCATCTTGAACTCTGAACAATTATTTGCCGTTATAAACGATCTTTCCCAGTAGACTAAACGAATATCAAAGGCTCAAGTTCTTTATTTGTAAATGTCTCTTACAATTAATTTCATTACAACATTTAATTGAAAAAATATCAAGGTAGATTTATCACTTAAAACATTACATATAACATGTACATAATAATGAGTATTGGAAACACAGAGTTAATAAAGGAGCTGTTTCTCAGTTACTATAGTAACACAATTATACTAGTCAGAGTTAAGCATTTATATCTCTATGTATCTGTTCTAACTAAAATCGGTACACGCGGATTTAATCCCTGTGAAAGAATGCAAATCATTTTATATGCCTTAATATATTCCGATTTCGAAGGATCAAAATATTCTTTTACACCTGGAATTACTTCCTTCAAAATGATATCAATTAGCGCTTTTAAATACTGCATCTGCTGTAATTGCTGTTCCATTTCAAAAAATGATAATAATTGATCTTTATTTAAGTATCGTACACAATATGCTCTGGACATTCCTGAAATAAAACATTCACGAATGTGTTACTATATATTTAATGCGCGCATGCAACAATACCTTCAAAATTTTTAATTGAAGAGGCATTCCAAATTCCATTCGCCATCCAGCCTATCGTATTAGAAATATTAGGGTTTCGTTTTCTTTTAATATCTACTACTGTTATCCGTGTTCTGCCAGGTTGCTTTGACTCGTATGCTCGCCATAAATTGTTTAAATCATCATGCTTCGCTTTAATATCATCCATGGTTGTTGAATCTTCGTTCTTACGAAAAACATTTTCCAGAAGGGACATGTAACTTTTTGATAAATGTATTAATTCGGATTCCTCTATTAATTGCGCTTGCTTCATGTTTTCCTATAACGTAGTGACAATAGGTATCATACGTAATTATCACCCAAGAAATTAAATCTATTCATTTTACCATCTCGTTAAATTCTGTTAAAAAGTTGTTGGCCATTTTTCTCCGTTTTTGAATATCAACTGATAGTTCTTGGGTATATTCACTTTTCAGATATTCATGATATTTTTTCAAAGCTGTTATTATTTGCCCAGGAACATTGAATCTGTCCAAACTTTCTATTACATCCATAGTTGCAACAGTTTGTTCATAAATATATTGAGGAGACACATTCCCATGCAATGGACAATTGCTTTTGTTCATATCAGATGTCCACTTATCAGATTCTAAGGACATCTTTTCTATTAAAGACTTTAATTCACTAGTTGATGCAGCAGAGTATATGTTTTGGTCGCTCTCTGTTACCTACAAAAATGGTATTTATGTAATTGATTTCAGTATTTTAGAATTGAGATGCAAATTTCAATGTAAAGTTTTAAGTAACTTGGAATATTCAATAACATCAATTTATATGAGTTGATCTTTTTTAACAGAATATTTTCTTCAAAGAAAAAAATCACCTTTTCAACACTGTTATGCCTGTTAACATGTTTCGTGTTCTTTACGCTCATTTTATTTATTGCTAAAAAATCTTTTCCCTTCGTTGACTTTGTTGCACCTTTGGTTAAAGGTTTATTAGCGACCTGTGCTTCATCATTGTGTTTATGTGAATTTGAAGAAAATGTTGTCTTTTGATTGTCAACCTTTATTTTATCAATCGGCTTTTGTGTTTGCGCTAAATTAATATTACGCTGTTTAATTGATGATTTCAATTTAGTGGTAGCATTTTTACGTGATTCGATGGGTGTTGATCTTTTCCTATCATTGTGAGATTTATTAACGTGTGAATTTGGACTCCGACCTTCCACCTCTTTCTTTTCCTTTTTGTCTACTCTCATCGTTTTGGATGATTTAATATCTTTGCGCAATTCTGGTTTAAAAGACTTACTCTTTGACGCAGACTCGGGAGTATAAATATGAGACGTAGTCAAAGTTTTCGAAGATTTTTTGCCCTTTTTTAAATTCAAGGATAATTTCTCTCGCAATTGTTGTGCTTGCAACAGTGCCCTTCGTATACCAGCAGAAACTTCTTCAACTTCAAGTTCCGATGTCTAATTGAAGTGTAAATGAATTGAAATCGAAAGTAAATAATTTAAATTATACAAATAAACAAAGTTGCCTTACATTAGAGCATGTGCAATTATCTTCACTGACTTCCTTTTTAATCGTGGTTTCCACGGACCACGGTTTCAAGCAGAATGCAGCTTCATCACAATCCGACTTTAATATGTTTTTTACATCTTCCGTTGATGCCAATTTCTGGCATAGAAACTCGTTTAATGACTGCAGTTTAAACATTTGGTCCATTCTATTAAATAAAACTTGGTGCTTCTAGTAAAGAAGAGAAAACTCATATTGTAACAAATTGGAGATTAATATCGCAAAAATATACGAGAAAAATATGTACCACTCAAAGTATTAATTTGTTACTTATTATATGCATGAATATTTAACAATACAGTTTTTCACTATTATACAACATTTATGTAATTTGTATTATTGGTCGTGGGAATATATATGTACGAAGGTAAAAAATTGTGAGCATCTATAATAATGTTTTGATATATTAAGAATAATATATAATAAAGACTTAATGACATAATTTATTTTCTTCAACAACTGATATCGCCTCACTAATCTCCTAGAGTTTTCAGTCAAAAGAACCTAGGAAACCATTAAAATCGCTGCCTACTTTGAATATTTGACAAACGATTCGTGTAAACGGATCGTGTTGAATGTTATAAATGGAAATGTATTTACGTATGATTTGAGTAAAGTGACCTTTTTGGCACTCTTACCTCACCACACCATAATGGAAACATACCTTGTGTATGTGTGTGTGTATATATATATATTTTTATACGTGATATCATAAAAAACAAAGTTATTTATAAAAATAAAATATGATTTACGGCTTCAAGAGATCTTAGCCTAACGATTTTCCATGTGTTACACTTCCATTCGTGAACATCACAAGATAAAGATAGAAATCGCGTGTAAACATTACAGTTTCTAGAGGGCGAGAAATCGTAATAAAAACATGAATGATACAAGTGGCGTAATTACTGTTTATAGCTTACAATGTGATACACAAACCGTGCAATGTCGCTTTTCAGATATACAATCGAGATATATTCTAATTATAAAACAAATAGAATATATTGATTTATATCATTGACTGTTATTTATCACATCCTCAATTAGGTGTAGCATATATCATGATGAAGTTACGCCATTCGTATCATAATAACTCGTACGAAAATTGCCCTAAAGAAAACTGCAAACATATACTTAATAATTAATTGTACACTTCGAAAATTCATTCATAATCCTAAAAGTAATAAAATGAAAATGCACTAATAGTCTTTTGCAAATGACTATTCTTTCGAAGCAGGAAGTTATGACTTTCATCAGCTGAATGTAGAAAATAGAAGAAGTTAATTATGCTTTTTTACTTGTTAATGATCATATACACGTTACAACTCGTCTTTCCTTGGCACATCATCGTCTTCATCTTCCTCTTCCACCTATAACAAAAAATTATTTATTTTTCCGACTAACATTCCTTCCTTATTTGTGTAACTTTTCTTGATTCTTGAGATTTGCAATTGAAATAATTGTCGATAATAATATATACGATAATAATAGATACGTACTTCTTCTGGAGTTGAACCATAAGTACCATCAGACTCGATGAATTTCGAAAGTCCTTCGAGCGTTCTCTTACCGTAAAATTGAACGGCCTAAAGAAACATATTGTTAGCAGCAATAGCAATATCACATATTTCGGTAATATCGAAGTATATTTCGGAAAATGATACAAACCTCATTTGTTTCTTTCTTGTAAAGAATAATTGTGGGGAAACTACTGACTTTTACATCCTCCAATTCGTTGGCAGTAGCATCCATTTTGCCAATAACCACATCATCATGATCCTTGTATTTCTCTCCAAGCTGAGATCATACCACTCATTTATTTATCAATTCATCAATAAGATTTTTATTATATTCTACAAACGAAACTAAAATTGTACCTTGTCATAAATTGGAACCAATTGTTGACAATGTCCACACCAAGGTGCATAGAATTCAACAAGAGCATTCTTTTGTTTATCAAATGCAACTTCATGGAAGTTAGTTCTAACAAGAACCTTCACAGGGTTCTTGTCCCAATCTTCAGGTAAATCTTGTGTAAGTAAATGCCTCTTCAACTTGCCATCTACAAATGCACTCACGAATTCCAAAATATTTTCACTTGAAATCTCGGGGTTTTCAGGCTTGTATTTAGCCATATCTTGTTCAAGCTCGATAAGACGCATTGCTGGAACTTCGTCTTTCTTCATGCCAAAGAATTCCAAAATACGGTAGTGATCATTTGTGTCTGCATTAATCGTAACGAACAAAACCTGGAAATATATCAATGTGGTATAAAAACTTTGGCATGAATTAACAATTTAATATATACAATATTTTCAGTAGATGTAATGCATACTTTGCCACGGAATTTCTTGGCTGGTTCCTTCATTACTTCAACATATTTGTCAAAGTGACCAGCTTCTTTGCTAAGGAAGACAAGGAGATGACTCTTCACATCTCCACCAAAAATCTTTTGTGCTGTATCTTGGTTAAAATCAACAACTAAAGGCAGTGCGTTTATAGTGATAAAGTTTTGAAGCTTCTTAACATCAAGTTCGTCAGTGAATTCAGCTTTGCCCTCCTCAAACTGGAATTATTAATTATAAATAAAATATCCCCTTAATATATACCATATATTAAACAATATCATCTACTTAAATTATATGTCTAAATGTTAGTAAGGACCTTAAACTATACCTTTTTGAATAATACCACTTTGCCATCTTCAACTCCATATTCAGTGAAAACTTCCTCATTGCTGCTAATACCAAATACATGATCATCAATAGCATTAGCAACTGACAAAAATGTTTTTGCTGCTTCAGATTCAACATCCTATAAAAATACATAATAGTATGCAATATATTTTTAAATGAATTACATCATTACTTATTTAAATCTTGGGCTACTTGAAATATGAATTTCAAACTAAAACTATAACTTTTTTTTGAACAATCACTTACTTTGAAGAAACCAACAATTGCAATATTATGAGCTTCGATGAATGCTTTAGCCTCATCTACTGATGGCAAATCTTTAGCTGCTGGTCCAGTCTTCTTGTTCACCCAGGTTACAATGTGATCAGCTTGGCGACCACCACCATACTCAATAGCTACACCCTTACGGAAAAACTTAAGAGTAGGATATCCACGGATACCATGTTTCTCAGCCAATTCAGTTTCTATTGTTGCATCAACTTTAGCTAATTTTATAGTAGAACCACCTTCTTCTAAGATCTTTGCAGCCTTAGCATATTCAGGTGCCAAAGCCTTGCAGTGTCCACACCATGGAGCATCTGAGCAATAGAAATAAATGTAATATTAGTAATAATGATATTAAATACACAAGAACATATATTATAAATACTAAAAATTAAATAGTTTTATTTTATTATCCAATTCAAACAAACTGCAGCAGAAAGTACACATATTGGCTATATACTTCCATATGGGAATATATGAAAAAATATTTGAAGTTTGAATAAATTTGAATAAAATTTTTAATTTGCATATTACTTTTAATTTTAGTAGATTAAATATTTATATAGACCTTTCTGAAAATGCAAAAAGATAGTCACATATTCATTATTACTTATTATACTAAGCCAATACCTAACATTAATGTCAAAATGATCTAATTATGGTAAAGCTAGCAAGCTACAAGGCCACATGTTGCTTGACTCATAAATCTTCAAATGTTTTCGTCACAAGTAAAATTACCGAGTGCTTTATTATTAATAAGGGGGAAGGATTATTGTCGTTTGTCAAGAACCGGCTCTTAAGTGATGACGTGTAAGGATTGAGCATCTGGATCAAAATTGAAGTCTTGGTAGAAGTTATGCCAAAAAAGGACAAGCGAAAATAGGACATGGAAGCAACAGGACACGCAATAATACTTTGAGTCATAGAAAAGTATACTTACAGAACTCGACGAGGACATAATCATTTTGTTGGGTTACTTCCTCGATATTGTCTTTCGTCAGCACTAATACCCCATCTTCTGTATCAACTTTTGCAAGAGCTGCAGCGAAGCAAAAAGCCGCTAAAAGCGTTGTTGTTAGAACCCTCATTCTTCTACTGATTCTGAACGATCAATAAAAAGAATTTGATCGCGTGTAAGAACAGTACGGCACTAAATGAGAACTCGTCCAGGGAATTGAAGAAAGTGAAGCGGTTACGACGGTATCAAGAATCAAGACACCGCCGGAGATCACGAACAGAGTGGGCTGACACAATGGTGCAGAGGACTATACAGTCAGTAGATGATGGTTAACGCGTGGCATCGTATTCATCGTGGGAGCTGCTGATTGGCTAACGCTCTATCCAAGATTCTGGTAGGAAGTCAACGTCAAGATTACATGCTGTTGCAAGGGTCAGGATAACATCTCGCCCCTTAAAGATAAAATAAATTTCTGCTTCTAATATGATTAGGGCATTAAAAGGCGATATACTCTTATACCGATTTTAACATGCCAATCGATAGTTTCTTCTCGCGGAACAATTCTTATCCGCATTGTACGAAAAACGTAAGGGAAACGTAAGAGAAATTTGATGTATCGTTATTATTTTTTAGTTAACAATGGGATTTAAACCCGAGATACGGAGTATTACTCGCGGCATTTGTAAATTGCGTACACGAGCAAACATATTATCCAATGTGTGTACAATGTAGCTGATACATGGATAATATTTATTGTTTGTTCTTTTTATTATTTTGAGATTACGATGTTGTTTCAAATAATCGCCAACGGAGATAAATGCTTTTCATTTTGATTGTGAATTTGGGCAACCCTATTATTCAAGTGCAAGTCGCCATTTGTAAACATACATTTTCAAATATTCAAATTTGCCATGCTTTAAGATGATGGTGCGCCAAAAATACGCAAAATAATCACTTTGCACGATGGTGGTACCGTTATGAGAATAAAATACTGTTACTCCCGAACCTCTGGAAATAATTCTCGAATTCTTATAAAACTTCTTGTAGCCATTGATTAATGATTTCAAAATCATACAATCCTTGTAATTAACTTTTACGGAATATACCGGATGTTAATATGTACCTTGCTAGAAGATTACAAAAAACTATAAAATGGATGTGTTTTTTTCTTTAGAAAATGGAAAATAGCGCTCTGCAAAATGCGGAATATATTCTTAAAAATACTGAAATGTGTATTCGGTGCATATTATCCGATGATATTGACAAAATTGCCACTAGAATAACTTAGAGAATCGGCGTAAAGCCACTTTGAAATATACTTCGAAACAATGAATATGGCTTATTAATATATAATAGTGCATTATATAAGTGCAGTTAAGACATAAATTCCCGAAATAAACAGATCGGTCCAACTGTACTTTAGTCACGCGAAGACATCCGATCATTTCGTTGTTCAGTGAAACTTACAATTAAAACGAAATTCTAGGGTTGGTCTACCAGGTGCTACTATTATACACGACACTTTATAATTTACTTATCTCACCGAACCCGCTATTAAACCACCTGTGTAATCATCAATGATTCCTTCGTAATTAGTGGAGTTCATTATTTGGTTTTTATAACACACGATGACAATCTTCGTGTCATTAGACTGAATATTAAAATAGCTGATGTAGTTGGAAACAGCGATAACGATTGGATTTTGGTTCCAATAGAAAGTTGCATGTGATTACAATTAAAATATTCATTTTTATTCTAGGACCTGCAAAATACTACGGAAATATTTTTCAATTATATAATTTGAAATTGAATACGATTTCCTTGGAGAACGAAATATTGTCGTACGAGAAATATATTTTTATATAGTATAATATAATAATGCCGTTACATACAATAACATCTGAGATATTGACCGAAAATGAGAATACATACGTAAAATTAAAAAATGGAAGTAAGTATATTTACTTGCTTGCATATTACTCGCGCGTGTATACATGTACATAGTAAGATGGTGTTTATATCGCTGAAATTAATTTGCAGATGCAATATCAAAGTTTGTTTTTAAATGTCCATCTTATATGCTTAAGTCAGAGCTCAATAAATGCAATTTAAAGTATGACGACGACGACGATTTGGACGTAGAAAGGCAAAAGGAAGAAACGTTGTTGATAGGTATAGAGGAATACTTAAAAATTGTCCTATTTGCCTTTAATTTACATAAAATACAAAAGGAAATACTTTCTTTACAGAACATCGCATGTCTACAGAACTAAGGCATGTTGGTTTACAAATATGGAGAGGAGCACTACTACTTGCTGATTACATCTTATCAAATCCAAATTTATTTCGAGACAAAACAGTTCTTGAATTAGGTGCTGGTGTTGGACTAACTAGTATAGTAGCTAGTTTCCTAGCTAGAGAAGTAATTTGTACAGGTAAAGGAAATTGTACACAAGCAATTTTAAAATATTAATTGCTAATGCTTTTTAGATGTAAATGTGGAAGATGTATTGAAACTTATTCAAAGGAATTCAATGAGAAACACAGCTTACACGAAGTCTCAATTTTATATAAGAGAATTGAATTTTTTGAATTTACAGTGGCCTCCGCATATAAAACGGAGATTAGCTTCTGTGAACATTATTTTAGCTGCGGATGGTGGGTAAATTAAGCGTATTATTAGATTTCAAAATACTCGAAAATATCCGAAAATATTGAAAAATTAAATGATTTTAAATACACAGTTATTTACGATGCCACGATTACGGATGGCTTTGTACAAACCTTGGCAAAACTTTTGGACTCAGAGATACCAAAAATAGCTTATGTTGCTTTAGAAAAAAGATACGTTTTTACAATAGCTGATATGGATACTACGGCTCCGATGTATGAGGAATTTTTACATTGTATCTCAAAATACAATCTTCATTGGAACGTCGAATATATCAAATTAGATTTTCGGCAATATTTTAAATACGATAGAGTGAAACATATGATACTAATGAAAATAGAAAATAAATTAAATAGTAGCGCGGTATGTTAACGTCATGCTACTTAGTAAAAGAAATTAGATTAACAGAGCTACATACTGGAAAGTAATTTTGTGCTATTGGCAGTGTAAAATATGTACATAATACACAAGTATACTGTAATCCAAAGTGGTGTTAGATAGATAAAACAGTCAGTATTATAATAATGGTATCTGAAAGCAATCTATGACTTTGAGGTTCCACATGTCCAAGAAATATAATTTGGTTTGAGTATATTTTTATATAAGACATATGTTCATTTCCACTACTTTTCTTTTACACATATACTGTCCGTGATAATTTCTATAAGCAGTTAAGTATAAAATATGTGACTGTACTATGAGAGCAGAATAGATTTTCAAATATTCCTGTTTGTCCATTAAATACGAAATGTTTCTTGCTTTCAAGTTGTTAATTGGCGCAGTACATGTAAACATCTATTAGAAATCAAAATAGGCCATACAATTTTAAGTGAATCAGTGTATGTATAATATTAAATAAAATGGTTAATCTTTACTTGTAATCATATTTGTATCCTTTAAACAAAGAAAAATAGTTATCATAGATTTATCATGTCCACATGTTTATTTGTCTATTTACAACCTACCATAGATAATAATATTAATGGACAGTGATTGAAGTCGTCCGAAGAGAACGAAGATTTCACGATTATCGGTATTTTTTTCTAAGGAAATACTTAGGAAGTAAGAAATTTCTCTATTCTATAAAAAATGACACACTACACATGGAAATTAAGCGTTTCTTCGAACGACTAGCGGCAGTAAAAGTATTATATGTTACACGCATGTATATATTTTTATTATGATATACTAGTTTTTACCCATGAGCATATCTGAGAGAAAGACAACCAACAATTAGTATTTCTATGTAAAGTATAACATGCCAGCGTAAATGCCTGCGAAAGAAATTACAAATTGTCGGATGTCGTTCGGAACTTCAGATTCCCTGGTTTGGTAAAGGCACTTTTCGCTCGAACAATGTATTCCATACTTCGAGGGGAATAAAAATTATAATTTACAACCTCGATGTATTTAAATACAGTTTATGCAATATATCTGAAGTTACTCTAACAAAATCCCACAGTTCAAGAATTATCTGAAGTTTGCGAGACTTTGTTTGAATTTCAATATATCACCAAACTTATGTAAGTTAACACTTACAGGATCATTTAAATTAAAATTACATAAGGGATGTAATTATTTCATTATATAAAAGAATAATCTATTACGTCTAGTTGTGAATGTACAAAATTCATCAAGCGATGTTGAATTTTTTTGCAGTCTGCTAATGAGTCAACAGTACAGTTAACGTTAATATTATTAAATTGTTCTCTTCGAAAACCGTTGATTTCGAAGGCCCTGTTTTCGTCAATAGCAAAAGCGAAATCTGTGAGAATGTAACTCATCACTATCTCCAGGATGTCATTACATTTTTTGAATGATACAAGTTATAGGTATATCTGGCAATTCTTATAATTTTTGTATCTTGCTAAGACGAATAAAGAGTTTTAAAAGAAAATTGAAAAGGTAAAACGTGTTATTGACTAGACCAAGAAAAAAATCGTTATGCTACACGTTTATGAGAAAAGATTTCCAGCTGTATCTCACCCGAATAACAAATCTACATAATGTGTATGTCCCGAAAAAAATTATGAACTATTTTTAAAGATTATATTAGAACAATAGAATATATATTACGGCCGATGTCTGTTCCAATATTTTTTTCTTTTTTGCACTCTGAAGCATTTGCATTGCAATTCGAAATTGAAGGAGAAATTTATTTAGTAACTAGAACAGTGAGTAATCGGTATATTAGCTGTAACATTAAACATTCTAATGGGTAATAATTTGCAACAGATACTGTACAAAAACGTACAATTTTCATAAAAACATTCAAATGACTGTTTCCGACTAATAATTACTTCCGTTCTGTGACGGTTTTTGGCTAGCAATACCAGTATTTGGTATTGTATCCAAAACCAATTTCCTTCTATGATACTCCGTGCTTGCACTTTCACTGGCCATTGATTTTCGGCGCAAAGGAGTGGTGTTTTCTGATACTTGAACTATAGAATTTGTACTTTTACGCCTTGTAGGTACATCATTAGATGACCTCTGAATTATATCGTTTTGATTTGACAGACCATTCGATGTTACAAGTGCGGTGGAAGTCTTAGTAGTAGTAGTATTTGTTACGGAAATTGTAGATGTTTTACTCGTACTACTTTGATTAGATACGATTATTGTAGAGCTTTTGCTAACAGAGTTTTGAATTGTACTATTGTGACTAACAGTCTTATTCGATGATGTAGTCATCATGCTTGCATGCTTACTAACATTATTGTGCATTGATACCGTTGATTTCACATTCTGCGAACTTGGCGAACCCAATGGTAACGTCGTTTTTCGTCGAGCGTTAGAATTTGTCCCGTCGTTATTAAAGTTTATTTTATTACTTGTACTACTTGGTTTGTTAACATCCGAGGATGCATGGAAACCTGTAGTAATCCACTTCTCAACTTGAGCTTCATGGGACTTTTGTAACACTTTGCGAACATCACCATCTTCACCACCTTCTTTCATAATCTCTTGTAATTTTTGTATCGTTTGATACAAGATCACAGGACTGATTAGACCGAAATCGAAGAGACTACACATATGTAAAACGAAGTTACGATATAAATTTTTCATAAGCAGTTCTTTGCCCTTAGCTTCTAAAAACATTTGGCAGGCCAGTGGTATTTGGCAGTCTCCAACATAACCATGCTTCATGACATGTAAATTCCACATTTTCATAAGTTCTTTTTCTCCTTCATTCACATCTGTAAAATCGTCAATCATCATCATTGTTTTAGTTTGCAGCCATTTTGGATCGTTTTCTCCTTCGGAATCTATGTCCATTTCCTTTGGATATATGGGCAAACACGTAACAGTATGATGATACAATCTGTAATTATTTTAATACAAGTTTAAAAAGTTTCTCTGATTTTCGAATTCCGGTTCAAACGAACGACACAACAAAAGATGATGTATTATAAGCTATAATGTCTGTCGCAAATACCTATTATGCCCGGTGATATATGGTCTTTGGTTTTCAAATTCATTTTCATCAAGTTCTAGGAACTCGGAAAGACTTGGCTTAGTTCTCTTCGGTCGACACACTAATATATTTGTTACACTTGTACGTCTGGTTGGGCCGGTCCTTGAGAAAGCAACACTTGATGGTTGTGAAATTAACTCGTGCGGACTACCAGCATATGAACCGTCGTAGCACTCGTTTATTGCTACGTCAATCCGAGCACCTTGCGGAATTGGCTATTGAAAAAGAATATGATGCTTAAACCGCCAAATAAATTACCATCAATAACATTTCAATTAAGACCTTACCACGTAAGTAAACGTAAATCGTGAGTGACACAATTTCAAATGTTTTAAAAGTGAGTAAAGCTTTCCACAATCTAATGAGCACCAAGGGCAATGTAAATCTTCGCAAGCCTCTGTTTGTTGGCGGCTATTGTTATTATACAAGAATTGATAAACTATTTGTTGAGTACCCGCCGAAGTATCTGTTTTTTCGGTGGGTGCTGTCATTCTCGAGGAATTAAGGGGACTAGGTGTTGGCAGTGTCGTGTTGTTATTATTATTGTTATTGTTATGATTTGCGGAAGGACGCTCGAGACCTGCTGGAATATTAAAATAATGTTTTCATTCGATACATGTAGTAGTAAATATAAAGATAAAATGGTAATTAATGGTTATTAGCTTACTATTTCCTGATCGATTTTCCTTGTTATCACCATTTGGAATTGGATGAATTGGAGTAGGTCTATCTACCAAACCATTGCTGGGTTCCATGGTCCAACTAAGTCTAAATTTTAATGTTGGTCCTTTAGTAAAGACTTCAAAAGGACCGCATTCCTTGATGTCAGGTACAGTTTCCCATGAGCTGTGCTTCTTTGGGCTAGATCTAACATTGGTTTGTACTTCCTGCAAACCTAACTCATAATCACCATCTGTCAACAGACATCGATTATGTTTATCATACACTATTAGTTCAGAGCCGTATAATTTCACTTCTTCTCCCCCAGTTTTAATCGAACCCGTTGAAGATTTTCGCCGCTTTTGAGCCGGTTCTAAAAGAGACACAAATTTTATACACAACAGGAAATGTTATATTTCTTATCAATTGCTGTATAATTTAATAAGTACCATCTAAATCACAGTTATGAATAAGGCAGCCTGGATTGGACATGCAATATACTCGAAGTAAAAGCATATAAGTTTTTGCTACATGACCATTATTTAAACTAAAAGATTCGTTAGGTATGGAAATGGTAGGTGCTTTTGGCGGTGGCTGATTTTCACATGGATTGATTGGAACCTCACTTGTACCAACAGAGACCTAAAAGATATGATTATTAGTAATAGAACAGAATAATATTGCTACAACCATCATATATTTGTTACCTGCATGATAGGGGAGCTAACATCTTTCCGTTTTTTGTGACAGATTTTAAGTAGTAATGTTTCAACTTTTACTGGATCCTGAGATACTTCAACTGCAATTGTATATCATTGTAAGAAGAAGTGATCGAGAATAAAATAAAGAAAAAGTTGTTAGTACCTTTTTTATCATAAAATCCTAAAAAAGTGAGAGTCATATATCCACGAACGCCAAGATTCTCATGTTGACTATTTTTCGACATTAACTTTTCCAAAATAGAGTCAACCTTAAACCCTCTCCGAGATTTATGACTTCTAGACATACGTTGCTTCATGTAAGTTAGATTTCTATACAGAAATATGGGCTAGAAGAAAGTTATAAATATTTTCATCTGTGCCATTACCATTCTTATGTGATCTACTTAAATATAATGCTTAAATTATAAAATTAAATGATCCGAACGATAAATAACATACATATATCAATTTTAGAATAAGATATCACTGTACCTACCGTGAACAGGATTTTAATAACACATATAACGAAAACTTTACAAATTTGTTTCAACAAATTATATAGTACTTTGATGAATCTTATATAAATATCACAAACACATTGCAACTTAAACTGTATAATGTTTTAAAACCCGAACTAAACACATTTTTTAAAATCTTTAGTACAAACATATTTGTACTAAAATAAATCATAGTGGGCTAATACTAGCAATTATTTCTTTTTGATTTCGAAATAATTCTTGCTCTGCCTTCTTGCAATTAATGGTATCTCGATATTATACTTAATAAATGTAACATGTTGATACTTTGAGGGGTACATAGAATATAAATTATAAAACAAGCGAAAAAAAGAGATGAAATCGCAGGATATACATGCTTTTTGTTTACTCACTGAAATTTGATTTCTTGTGCGTAGGAATCGATAAATTTGTGTTGGCTCTGAAAAGAAAGAAATACGTACTGTTATGTTTCATAAAAGGTAACAAACAACGTTGTTGTTTATATAGCGGTCGTTTAAACAGAAAGTTTTTTAACAGAGATTTTCATTGAAACCCTAGGAAAACTTTTTAAATGATAATAGTGCAGTGGAGTTCCTCCAGATGGCGAATAGTTCGATGTTTCTCTCAAAAGTAAAAGAGGTCTATCAAATGTTTAAGTACTATACAAAAAATACTCAAACTGATCCTTCTGTGATTCAGAATGGGGTGTGATGATTTGGGTTTTTCTCATTTAATATGAGAAGCCTGCGCCGATATTTTGTTACGACTTAGCAGGTTAAACCTCTCTGATCCCATTCACTTATTTTTAGATAATTTCTGTCATTAACAAGTTGCATACATAAAAAACTATTATTAAATATTGATAACACTACAATGTAGAAATACAATTCTTGTATATCAACATGAGATGCGCTTATCGTATCTCAGCAGTTGAAACAACCAAAGTGAGACCCATGTTATTGTATACTCTGGTTATTGTAAACAATGCAGGACTTCAACCGTTTAAGTAGATATTTTGTCAAGAGTGCTTCAGACTCTTTTTATTTCCGTATAGAGTTTATACCAAGGAGCTATATTCTGTGTTTTTGTTAATACATGGGGTTTATACTGTGAAAAAACACAGTAGACCAAATGTTCTTTCGACATTATTCTATCCGGAGAAATTTGTTGATACAACAAATCGGAGAATTTATTCTGAATGCTACATTCCTGAAGTGTTGTGACGTTTGGCAGTCAACATAAGATAGGATCCAATTTCATTCTCACAATAAATTTGGAATGCACTAAAATTCGAATTATAATAAGTGCTGATTATTTGGAGGATATGTCAGCAACATTATGAGTTCTGTTAAAATTACGGATTCTGTAGAGCATGAAGATACATTGACAGGTGTCCGTGCAGATCATAGTAAAAGGAGGGAGAAGTGAACCGACGCGCGCTTCACTCCTCCGTAGCCTCTAAATAAATGGGGTTATGTGTAATCACTTTTACCAAACATAATAAATAGTTCTCAAAATAAACATTATCGGAATCAATTAGCAGAGATTAAGTGGCCATATACTTATAAAGAGAGAGTAACGTAAAAGTATAGATAAACGCAAAGTCGCAAGTTAAGAACTCACTTTCGAAGGCCTGTAGAAATAGCTCGTGGTCCGCTTGTATCTGATCCATTCGAGGTCCCTTTGGCCCATCCAATTCTTTCTCCCGCTTCTTCGGCGGCATTTTCACTCGATTCTTTATCTAATTTCCCACAAAATCACACTTTTGTCACGTGAAAATACACTGACAACACCCGCCCCGCGCGAAATCTCCGGCGCTCACCAGCCCCCAACTAAACCGCCCTCTAATGTTACACTTTCAACTTGATTCGCACCAATTACTCAGTTATCAGAGTGCAGAGCGCCAAATGTAAAAACCATACTGCTTCAAAACCCAGTATTAGTGGAAACGGAGATTTATTTTATTCCCCTTTTACACTAGCATGCCATAGAGGCATGAAGTTTACTCTATTATTTTCGTCGAAACTAAAATATTATAGGGATGTATGATCTACAAAAATGGAACCACGTCTGAAAATTTAAGTCTCTGTAACTTTGTCTTTGGCTTTATTTTCGGTGTACACTGTATTACTTTCACCAGTAATTTGCTTGAATATTTAAATATTATTTTTAAAATCAAATCTATATGAAATACCAGAGAGGTAGTCGAAACCGCTCATATGTGTATATTTTCCTTGCATGTGGTTATTTATGATACATATTGAATATGTATTTTGTGCACTGACTACTTTGAGTTTAGTATGTAAAAACATTAAAGAAATAGTTAATTAGACGACAAAAAGATATTAATAAATGTAATTACCGATGTTAATATGACGATAAAATAAAATTCTCTTTGTTCGCAAGATTTCATATTTTAATTTTGAAAGTTGCATCTGGAAGTTGCAATCGATTTTACTTGACAATTTAATTTGAGCGAATAAGTCCGGAGACGTTATATCAGGTGTTTTTAAATGAAAATATTGTTTTATCACTTTATCTACGCTGAGTTATACAAATAATTTATTCGGGGAGATAGCTGTCACACGTATTTCTAGAATAAATTTGAAAATTTGAAAGTCATCCGAAAGATCATTGCATATACGAATGGCAGGAGTTGCAACGCATCCTGTAATAGCTTTGATTGGCTAACGAAATACAGTCCATCATGGAGTACGTCGGTATGTGTTAAATTTTCTCAATTTATTGTGTTTCAGTTAAGAATACTTAAGGAATATTAATCGGTTTCTATCATTTCTTTACTTTATTTTCAATCACTCTAAATATATGGATGATTCTATTCCAAAATTCTTCTGTTTTATAGTATTACGAATTGCAATCATATATGTCAGATTAATTCTGTGAAAACAATCTCCAGTTTCTCTGTACAGTTTTGCATTCCCGTCCTCATTTACAATTGATTATAAATATACTACAAATGATGTACATAATGATTTACTATCAAACTTGTATTTTTTTAATATACGTTTTTATGAACATAACCTTGTTTTTTACCTTATGCGATTTCCCCTAATGTTTTTAAGTCGTTTTCAATTAATACTGCGATTCTCAGTATTACCGGTTAAACAGATACGTAAACGCGAAATGTAAGTCAATGAGTACGAGTGTGCTAAAGATTTTTGTTACATTTTGCAGATGCAACTAAGAGCAATGACAACTGCTGCAATTCAACACCCTGTGCAGAAATAATAACCAATTCAAACACCAACGAAAATTCATCAGAAGAAACCAAAACCACTACAGTAAAAAATGAAGCGGTTATTACTCAGTCAGAAGATAGCACTGCAACTACCTCTCAAGGTCCACCTCAGGAGAATATAGACTTCAAAGTAATTTATAATAAACAGAGGATTAATGTAAATTTCCCACTGGATAGCACGGTTGCTGAATTAAAAGCACACCTTCAAAATATTATATCTGTGCCACAAGCTATGCAAAAAGTGATGATTAAAGGATTAGCCAAAGATGATCAAACTCTTAGGAGCTTGGGAGTAACAAAAGGTAATTCTGGTAGTATTTAGTAGTCACCTGAACTATTGGGTAATCATACATTGTCTTTCCTTTCCATGTTCTATGAATATTCTATGCTCCATAGGTGCCAAAGTAATGGTAGTAGGTTCAACATTAGATGATGTGTTAGCTGTGTCAATTCCAACCAAGCAAGATGTTTCCGATGAAGCAGCTGCTGCTGCAAGTAAGGAGCCCTTATCACAGCAAAAACTGCACAGAAAAGTATTAGATAAGGGTATTCCAGAAGATGTTATGCCAGGCATATTAGACAGCAAGGTATAATTTAATTTAATAATGTTTAAGGTAGGAAGGAGGTTGATAACTATTCATCTGTTTCAATTGTTTAGGATCCATTACCTGAGTTTCCTTTAGCTGGTATGCTAAACAAATCTGGTAGTAAAGTTAGACTAACATTCAAATTGGAGCAAGATCAGCTATGGATTGGTACGAAAGAACGAACAGAGAAGATACCTATGAATTCCATAAAAGGTGTACACAGTGAGCCAATACATGACCATCCTGAGTATCATATTATGGTATGTGCATCATTTATATTTAGACCTTTTATGATTAATAATCATAATTAAAAGATATATATATATATATATATACACAGATATTTTGCCAATTCATTCAGTAGAAATATTTTTGGTTCATGAACATTATTGCACAAATATTTTTACTAACTGATATTTCAAAATTATAGGCATTGCAACTAGGTACAACAGAAGCTTCTAGATACTGGATATATTGGGTTCCTGCACAGTACATATCGGCTATAAAAGATGCAATTCTTGGCAAATGGTGCTACTTCTGATCAATTGTTGATGGAAATTATTGTCTTTTTCAAAACAAAGTGTAATCAGGTGTCAACATTGACACAAACACGACTGTGCTAGTCACACATTTTTAACAGTAAGTAATAACTTATTTTGTGTTTGATTATAACAGGGAAGTCCTAGTAAGCGTGTTCTACTCTGTTAAGAATATATTTTAACTACCATCTAATTTTAAACTTGTTAAAAATATGACAATAGCTATGTTTGATCTATATATTGCTTTTGAATAATTTTACATTTAAAAAGAAATACAATTTCGATGATGTATAATATATATTACAATGATGTTATAATTTACAATTTTATTTTTTTCTCAATTTCGTTAATGTATTAATATTGCAAAGAATACAATTCCTGATTCATAAGATAAAGGATATGCTTGCAATAAAAATAATGTTTTTATTTTAACACTTTAATAATAAAGTTATATCAGAAATAAACTGATTCAATAATTTCACCATTACTGATTAGATAGGTACAGCTCGACTTTTAGTATAAAAGTGAACTTAAAATTACATTTATAGGAGGATGTGAAGAAAGAAGTTATGATGTTGCATTTATAAACAATGTTTCGAAGTTCGTCGAGAAATATTTCATCTCATTATTAATATTACAAACAATTTAACTACATTTTGCAGGACCTTGTATGACATTCAATTTAATTTTTGGTCTTCATAGTAATGCAATACTTTATTGTAAGAATATAGTTTGCAAATTTTAATCTTGCATGTATTATTGAAAATTTTGCTGTAATTATTATAAATTGTCAAATTCTTTTATTTCGAAGATTTTCATTTGGAATAACAAGGTATGGACTCTGCATATGAGTTAATTCTAATCTGTTATAAATCAACTAAAAGCATATGTTGTACTTTAAAGGGAGCATGGGTAGATAATTTATAACGCGTATAAAATAATTTTGAATTTTGCCGTAATAACAAGCTGGATAACAAATTAATAGATATAAAATTCGTATATTTTAATATTGATAAAAAAACATGTCTTTAACAAATTAAACCCATGCCTTTTGTAAGTGCATTCGTATTATTCTCGACGAGTTTAAGAAAAAGACAATGAAGCTAAAGCATAGTTTGTTTAGGATTATCACTGCTGTAAATTAGGTTTTATACTGCATAACATATAGAACCAAGTTAACATTTGGTTATACCACCAAGTGAAAACGATATGAATCAAAATTTATCATAGCGCCTACATGGATTTTGCACAGCTGAAGTCATTCATAAAAATTGCTTCAAATGAGACTTGTATATTATGTTGTGTGATTTGATAAAATAAACGATTTTATGAATTACGCCGTGTTATTATTTATCTAAACCCTCCTACTTAAAGGACAACATTCAATAAAGACTCTAAGGACTACCAAGAATGCTTTAATTAGGAGTTAAGCATCAAATTTCTCTTCTGTGAAGAGTGTAACACGCCTACATTTGGTCTGTATCTGAATACAGGAAGTGTCTGATTAAAGTATTAAATTACTTGGTCTCAAGTAGGCAGACCAACTGCTTGTTATTCGTTTCATTCAAGGAACAGATGTGCGGCACGTTTCGAAGCAAGTAGGGAATCGTTAACCAATCAGAAGATGAAAGTATTTTCTTGTGATCAATAGTACTTCGAACTCTTGGCGAAATATAAGTGGCTCAAGGTCGTGCAGATTGTTATGTGTACATAAGCATAAATGAAGTTTACCTTCCAATAAAATGCTGTTGTAAGTCATTTTCTTAGTTCGTTAAACGATTTTAATCAACGTGTTCACTTAGTTGCACAACTTAATTACAAAACATCATATGTTCATATTTTAATGCTAATTTAAAGATGCAACTAACCAATATGCAATGTTTTTGGATGTATTAAAAAATACTTCAAGCAACTACTGTAATTGGAAAACGAATTGCACATGTAAGATCAACAAAATTGAGACAATCAAACAAAGGATACTTAAATGGATATTATAGCAAGTTCCACGTCTACAGACATTGTTGTTGACAAATGTTTTGCCTTGCTTAAATGGCCTGTACAAAGATTTAGCAATAATATTGCTTTCATTGAACTAAAATGTGATGACTATAAATATATGCTGAGAGAGAGAGTCAGTCATATTCACAATATAAAAAGGTATTATATTGAATAATAAAGACTACAATATACAATATCAATGGTTACTTAAAGTTATATTGTTATGAGTCATATCTCCATGATTGCGAGCAATACCAGTTATGGAAGAAAGTGGAAATACAATAAAGGATATAGAGGAAGCATTTGTAATATTGTCTAAGCAATTTCTCGAAGAAGGTGCATCTATAACAGATCTGAAGAATATTAGCATAGGGAATGATACAAAGAATAAAAGGAATTATATTCTGCACCAGATATATTCCAAAAAAGTACTTCTGGTCTTGCTTGCACCAGTTTTTTACAGCATCTTTTTAAAATACTTCTGCATAGATGTAGTTAAGAACATTCTTGGAACACGATGTTTGATACCAAATAATTATCTTATATGGGAATTTACTAGACCAGTATCAACATGTGATTATTGCCGAGATATTGATGCAGCTCTTATCCTACCAAATTTAACCAAAGAAGAATTTAGACAATACGCTTATTCTTCACAACCTATGATAATAAAAAATGCTGCAAGTCATTGGCCAGCATCAGAAGTATTTAGCTGGGAGTTTTTCAGAAATTTATATGAAAACATAGATGGTGCTTATGAATCTGTGGAAGAATGCCAATTTTTACATTTTAAAAGTAATTTTAGTAACTTACGTGAAGTGTTTAACATGAGGAAAGAAAGAGCTAACAATCTCAAAGGTGAAGAACCCTGGTATGTTGGCTGGAAAAATTGTCATCTTCAGATTTTGGACATTATGAAAGAGTATTATAAACTACCTCATTTTTTGCCAGAAGATGCAGAGACTCCTTTTACTAATTATGTTTTCTTAGGATATGAGGAAGGTGCTATTATGCATGTATGTATAAACATTCATAGTTATTGCAAACTGGATATTCTAATTTTACAAAATGTTATGTCTGATATATCATATTTCACTTTAGCTGGATTACATTTCGCGTCTAATGTGGCAAGGCCAGATACTAGGCAGTAAAACATGGAGTGTTGCTCCAACACCGGAATGTGATAACGTCTGCAAACGTTTTAACTTTTCGGTTAATGCTGGAGACATTGTTCTGTTAGATACTAGAATTTGGTACCATGGAACCTACGTCAAAGATGGAAACATTAGTTTGACGGTCACCTCTGAGTACGGGTAGACCTATTAATTTTTATGTACTACAAAATTGCATTTGTATACTTTTATAACTACATAGATTGCATTCTATGCAGTATAAGTATTTTACACTTCACAAAAGATAAGAAAACCTTTAATGTTTTCTTGCCTTATTAAATTATTATCCTTATCTTCATACAATTTTGATATGCTCCATATATTTTTTAATATTGTCATACATGGATATAAATGAAAATGATCGATGCAAATGCTGTTTATGAGCAGCATTTAAGAGTTGTTAATTGTATAATGTATTTTTACAAGATTATGTAGGTGCCATTATTTTTGCATCGAAATATATAGTTATTGAAATCAAATAGAATGGAGACAATGTTAGATTTCACAGTATTTTTACTTGAATGCATAGTATTTGTATAAATTGTTAGGAGTTGTTGAATCATATAACAATACTGATTATATAGAAATTAAATCCCAGATAGATAATATCTTGCCATTACTGATAACTAGTCCAGAATGAGAATGAGTTCTTAGGAACTTTTTGGCACAAATATTTTTAGTGCTCAGATATAATTTGCCATTATATATTTGACAGTTATCTTCATATACAAATATTACAATCTTTATATACTTGCATTTGAATACATATGTTATAAGGCTGTATGGAATTGAAATTTAATCAGTTCTTTCAATTCCGAAAAATTTGTATAAATAAATATACTTTGACAATTTGAAAATATCTTTCATTTCACAATGACCTATATCATCAATAATACGAAAGTATCAATACTGTATAATGTTTATAGTTTGTAGTAAATTTTCGAAGGGTGTAAACATATGTATTCCATAATGTATTTCTCCTCAGATTGATTGACCTTGACATACTTTTCATGTTGTGCCACTTACTTTGCACTTTTATTAGATTGTATAAACATAATAACAAAATCTTTGATAAGTCAGATCTTCCATCTACATAACAAGGAAGTATATAAACACCTACATATTTCAAAGTGTAAATAATACCATAACTGTGTCACAATGTGTTATATTTAATATCTTAATGTATTTCCAATCAAGTTAATTGGTATCTACCTTCTACCTACTATCTACCTTCCAGTTCCAAAAGCAAATATGAAGGAAAGATAGAAACATTATGTTTAAATGCGTATGTCAATGTGATTTTGTAGCATCACTTAAAGTGGAATGCATACAGTTATTACTATACAGTATGCAACATTACATATACAGCACTAAGCAGATAAAGTGTTGGTGATGTTATTCAATTCGTGATCATCGACATCCAGGAAAGGCGATACAATTTTCACTGATCTTTTTTTTCCGTTGCTTGTTGGAAGCTTGGCGGGCTTTCCTGAAAAGAAATTAGAATTAGACCCAAATTGGAGTTATA
Source organism: Nysson spinosus (assembly GCA_910591585.2). Taxonomy (NCBI): domain Eukaryota; kingdom Metazoa; phylum Arthropoda; class Insecta; order Hymenoptera; family Crabronidae; genus Nysson; species Nysson spinosus. Next base: position 11,803,903 of record OU342830.1, on the reverse strand, counting down.
AAATGATTTTTATTGCTATGCACTTACATAATACGCAGGTGGTGGAACATAAGCACACTGTGGCCTGTTCGGATCATAATATGCACTTTGCGCGGCTTCTGCGGCTTTAGCATCTATAAAGTAAAAAAATCAAATCATGTAATCCAAATGAAATATAATAGGAATTTTATATTAAATAAAAATAGAGTACGCACGGGAATATATACTCGATGTGTTAAATTTATTTCGATCTGGCATCTTTGCACTTTAGTATATCACGGCCTTACAATTTGAAAATCTTGATTTTTTTTGTATTTCGTTACCTTCCCATATATATATAAAAATTTGCTGATTTATATTTTACACAATATCAGTGTTGCAATAACATTCAATGATTCAGTCATGGAGACAGAAGTACAATACTGATCACTTGTTAGATAAAATAAATCTTGTTATATTTCTTCTTTATCGCAGTAACGTATTCAATGCAAACGATTTTATTGGAATTTAATTATTCTTGGAAGATTTTTTAAACACGAATTTTTTGGACTGAGCTTCTAATATAGGATATTTTCAATGGCCGTGTAAAATGCACTTTCACTTATAACGAAGCGTTTAAAAATAACTAAGATTTCAGTTATTATTATACTAATCAAATGCGATTCGGATAAACTAAAGAATTAAACATTTGATTAAACTTCGATAATGTAACAGCACGTATTCCCGAGGTATCTGTGACAAGTATGAGATAATAACTGAGCACAGTGAAAGTCAACCTTCCTCCAGGTCAGTCAAAGGCGCGTTATGCAATAATATTGCATAATATTAAAAACTTTCAAGTTTACCAGTTTGAAACGGGGATCGTAATGTTGTCATTCCTTTCTACAATCAAACGTGACTCTTTTTTTATCCTTTGTACCGAAAACGACATTTTGAATTGGTGGGATTAAATAAAAACAGCCAATGGCACTTTAGCGGTTTTTAATATTGCATTATATTGATTATGTATTCGTTATCAGCCATGAAATTATAGTATCTCATAGAGATAACAAACGTATAACAGTTTATCATATCAGATAACATATTCATTTTAGCACTTGAGTACATTTGTTTAAGAAGAATATTCGCAATTTTTTTTTAATATTTTATAATCTTATTAATCTTGCATATTACAAATAATGAATATTCATACAATACAAATATATAATGAAATAATTTAAGCTCGCTATACAATATTTTGTTATTTCTTTTGTGCAAGAGAAGTTGTTTGGTATTAGGCATTTAGTTTTTTAATGAACCATATAACATAGAATTTATTATCACATCGAAATTTAAGACATTAAAATTCATATTTTATAATTATTTTGGTACATAAACAAAGCCTTTTAAATAATACTTCTAACAATTAGTAAGGGGGTGGATATGGATTATATGTGCCTTGAGGTGGATAAGGTCCTGGTTGTGCATAGTTAGCACCCTGTGCATAATTAGCACCCTGTGCATAATTAGCACCTTGTGCATAAGGATAATAAGGAGGTGGATTTTGTGGGTATTGATTAGGAGTTGGTTGTCCATAACTTGGATACGCACCTGCTTGGGACATTGGTTGACTATTATAATTTGGATTTGACCATCCAGGAGCACCATTTTGCTGTGGTGGATTCCAATTTGGTTGCTGCCCTGCTCCACCCCATGCTCCCTGCTGTGGCGGATAACCTTGATACGGTGCATTTATGCCAGGATATGGGGGTGGCATATCCGTCATGTACACACTATTGGCTGAAGTTACAAAACCATAATAAACATTGACGTACAAGACATACAAGCAAAAATGAAAGTAATGTACCCAAATATCTCTATGTAACTATGTATTTAAATATCAAATTTAACCTGGTGGTGCATCTGGGAATACATTCGTTGGTGGCATCCAACCATAATATCCGGTTGGTGCAGCTTGATAAGCTGGCGGGGGTGCAGCATACCAATTCGAAGTAGGCGGTTGATATGGTGGTGGAGCATCATTTGCTGGCCCATTACGTTGAGCTAAAAGTGTTGTGTTAAGAATTGAAATTGTTATAAGAATGTGCACAAAGGCATTCTGTAGAATGTACAGCATTTAAAAGCAATATTATTGATCTACATTCATCTATTAATTTATTCTTGACAGTGATGACGAGTTTTAATACTGAGTAGCAGGTATTATAAAACATGTAATCAATATAGTTACCCATTGAAGCAGCTCTTAACATAGCTTGCCCAAATTCTATTGCACCACCACTCTTAAAGTGCAACTTAAATTTACATTCTCCAATCCAATTGCCGTTAGGTTGAGCACGACATTTGCCTTTAATATAATTCGCTCCGAACATTGGTTGTTCCAACTCAACTTCGGTCAACGTAACGAATGGGAAACTGAACGATTGCATTTTTTCCTTTTGATCTTTAGCATTAAAAATCATTCTGTGTGTTGTCAGATATAGTCGACCACGTTTGGTACCCATGAATTCTGCTTGTTCTTGCCCATGGAATTCCATTGTGACATTGTCGCAAAATAATAAAATGCTATATAAAAAGATATGTATTGTGTTATTAAATATTTAGTATCTATTCTGTTGTCTGTTGACAAAAGAAACGAAATAGGTGTCTTAACATTGCGAAATTCATTATACATGTGCATATTAAGAACGAAGTCAATTATTTATAAAATTTGTAGTGCAAAGTAATTATCAATCGTCATATATAAGTCTTTTAATGTATTGCTTTCAGCATTAGCGTTGTTATTCAGCGGCAAATAAAAGAGTGATTCTCGGAAGGCCACGGCATTACTACGTTGCAGAAACGTCATGACCGAGAATATTCCGAACACATTCTAACTGTTTTAATTAATACAAATGAATTTTTTGGGGCTTACCATTCTCCAGCGTGTATAAGAACACCGCCATTGGCGTGTGCTGTATTTAACGACATATTTCTATAAATTTGAGCCAAGTACTATCAGAACTTTCGGCAACGGTCCACTCCTTTCATCAGCTGATTCATAAGTGATAAGTGTGGCACACCGCGCAAGCGCAAAATTATTTTATTTCAGCAGGAAGCGGCAATTCTTCCATTTGCGCCATCCATTCTGATAAGATAATGCCGTAATAATAATGGGGTACTGTCAAATATATTTTAACGTTATGCCAATCTGTTATTCATACTTAACAATGCTACTTATACGCTAATCTTTACTTATTACATTCATCCGGCGTCAAGTTATTTTTACGATTGCATTTCGTGCACGAATGTTTCCAGTTTCCGGGCATATCTACTTTGGTTTTTAATGTACAAACTTTTTATAGAATGTAATAAATGAAATCGTTTTATTACGATTAGGGCCTGTAATTATGTAGTAATTAATGTTTGTACAGAATAATGTTAAAGAAATTGCAGAAGTATCATAGCGAATATTCAACTAGTTGGATGCCGCTTAATGCCAATTGTAACAATTCTTACAATTGGCATTAAATTAGTTAATTAGTTTTTACTTAATTTTCAGCGACCACCTTTCGTGCTAATAACGTCAAAGAAAATATGCTTGTTATCGTAAAAGTACTTTCATTGAGCCGAGCTCTTTTAATTTAATGACTTATTGTAATATATCCCATTACTGCTAAGTCAACATAAATAATTAGGAATTTAAAACAGATTTTGGAATCTGAATATTTTATATAACAAGAGACTTTTGTTAATATCGACGAATAAGGGGCATCGATACTAAGTGGTCACGAGTGTATCGCAAACGATGACAACTTGAATTTTATCACAAGATGTGATTTTACTAACGATAAGACGAAGTACTCCATTTTAACCTGCTTTATGCACTGACAAATAATCGCAACCAAATTAGGGAGTAGATAATCTCAAATTCGTTGCTTATATTACTTCCCTAATCTGGCTTATCTATTTATTTCGACGTGTAAACTTCCGGCGTAGATCCAATGACTAGGATTAGGGCTGATTACGTAAAACAATTTATATATGCTTAAAAATCTAAGGCTCTAATTAAACGACGTCATTTCATATAAATAATATTATGAAATTCAGTGTTTGAAAACATTTTTATGTATCTACAAATTTCAATTTACTGCAGAAGGTAGTAAATCTCGTAGCCATCAGCTCGTTATTATTTTCGATGCACTGGTATATTAATAATTAGTTTCGTATAAAGCAATGCATCGCGAATAATATCGATTGCCCGGATCTCACCAACGTGGAGGTTGCTACGAACGGAGATCCATTACTACTCTTTATATTATTATAAAGTAAAATACAGCGGGAAGTAAAAGTATTATATATAATAAATGTAGTTTGCTGGAATACAAGAAATATATGGAACAAATAATTGTGTGAGCAGCTATGGATAATGTAATTAATACAATCAATTTGTCACGGAAGATGCAAAATAGATCGTAAATTATTGTAAACGTATTGACACACGTTCACTCACATCATCACTTTCTGGCGGCCGCTCGCCGACTGACGGTTTCCCGCGCGCCGCTCCACTAGCGGCGCGAGCGGATATGCCAGGAATTGGAAATAGGCGATGCAGCACATTTCTATTAATATTCACACAAAACTACTACCATAATTGTTACTAATTTATTTAACTTAATAAAGATTTAGCCTCATTTTTCATTTCTTTTAAATAGCCGACGCAATACCTTCCTATTAATACCCAGCCAAAATTATTACATCGATTGTTGCTAATTTATTTCATTCTAATAAGTGATTACTAATAAGTGTTACTAATAAGTGAATGCATTAGTCCAAATGAACTTTCTTTATAGAGTTCATGGAATCGTGAACTATTCACTTTTTAGAGTCAACAAACTATTACAGTTAAATAGCCCTCAAAATAACGTAATTAATTGGTGGTATTATTGTTTAAACGTCTAACGCGATTTCCCGGCACATTGCACAATACTATAGGATGCGTGCGCAGAAATCAATGCCGGAATTTTCAAAGCATGCGCCGGACGTGCGGGAAACACGTCCGAACTACGGGAAAAGAAATAAATACAGTAGTGATCGGCTACGTTTATTCGAGGATCAAAAAGTGCAGTAGTGCAGAATCTGCAGTTACGAGTTTGCGGGAAGTTCAATGAAACACCTCCTTGGAGAGATGGAAACGTAAAATGGACAATAGTTTCATCGTGTCTGAATAATCCTCTTTTCTAATCGCGGCAACATGGACGAAAATTTGAGTAGGGGCTACGTACAGCTCGGCAAAGCGAGGGGTATGAACGAGTTCAAATTCTCCAATGGATTCACCCATCTGTCGCCGCCGGTTGACAAATGCAATTTCATCTACTTGGCCCTTGTTCTTGGCGGTATAGGATTCCTCTTGCCATACAACAGGTCTCACTGCAATAAGACACTATCTTTCCCCGTGTGTCTACAATCGAATGTCAAAGACCTCTGCTCCTGTAATTTGTGTTTCTGTCTTAGATTTAGAAACAGACTTATTAAATGCGCTATCGACATTATGCTCCTGCATGCTATCTCACCGTTTACATCCCGTAAACTTCATTACATAATTAATGCTACTTGCAAAACAAGAGTGCACCATATTGGCAATTTATATGGCGGCAGTACACATCGCAATATGTTAGATTTTGTATGGAATTATTTTTTTCTAATTCTACAGTATTCTTAACAATATTTCTGAATTATTCATTATCTTAAGTATTCTTAACAATATTTCTGAATTATTCATTATCAAATAGAGTTCAGTTTGAGATGAGCATTTTATATCATATTTTGCATTTCGTTGTTCTGTAATTGTCGAATAGCGATTCTCTTGCATCCATTCTATTGCATGTAAACATCTTGATATTATTGACAGTTCTTTTAATACTAGGTAACAAAGCTCGTGATATATTGCTTGATACTTGCATTTATAAGTTCTACTAGAATTTAAGAAGTTTATGGAATTGTAACACCATTATTCATTTTTTGCAGTTTTATTATAGCAGTGGATTACTTTCAAGCGAGGTATCCTGGGACTACTGTAATATTTGATATGTCGGTAGTTTACATTACTATGGCCTTCTTTGCAGTTTTTGCAAATAACATTTTGGTCGAAACCTTGTCCTTGAACACTAGAATAACTTTCGGTAAGAAAAGAGTCCCAAAGTAGTAATCTATGTATATATTTTAAATATTATTAATTTTTGGCCACTACAATTTTGAATAAAATCTTGTTACGCCAAATATGATATTATTAAAATTATTATCTATTTTAGGATACCTGATATCCTTTGTTACTTTAAATTTCGTGGTAATTTGCGAAATCTGGTGGGATCTCTTCCGCGTTGCAACTTCTTATACGATTAACTTAGTTGCTGTGGCTATAGTGTCCCTTGGTTGTACAGGTATTAAGATGTTTCTCACAATAAAAAATTAATTTCCTCATGTTTTGAAGTTTTTGACACGTCTTTTTTTACAAAAATCGTAGTTCAACAATCAAGTTTCTATGGATATACCTCTATGCTTCCCAGCCGTTATACTCAAGCGGTAATGATTGGCGAAAGTGAGTAACAAGAAGAACAATCTTCAGCATGTTACACAATGCGAAATAATAACAAATGAAATATAATGTAATAGGTGTTGCCGGATTTTGGGTATCCACTAATCGGATATTAACAAAATCATTACTGGACGATGAGCGCGGCAATACTTCTATGTTTTTCGTTGTTTCAAATCTGACAATCCTGATGTGTTTCATACTGCACCAAATTGTAAGAAAAACTGACTTTGTGCAATTTTATACAACACTATGTCAGGAAAGAAATCGAATTACGTTGGAACCAACGGAAGACGTCGGTCTGGTAAGGGCGAGTTTTACTTCTAACAATAGCAGCGGCTTTCAACGAATATAATTCATTACGAGTTTATATTAAATAGATGGATCCACTGGATCAAGTTGGTGATCCGTCGAAAGGTCAATATGGAGTTCTAAAAATTCAAACTAGTCCTCTTGGAACAGATTCGGCAAGCGGTAGTGCAGATTTAAATGGTACATAATAATCGATTATGATAACATCACAGAATTTCGAGTCATTCCTAACATTTTCACCACATTTTTTGTCACAGTCTATAGTATTTTTTAATTGTTTAGGTACTGGTCAGTACTCTGCGTTTTCATTCAGCAATCCAGTATACGAACCCAGTGCACCATCAGGAAATCCTCCCGGAAGTGCCGGTCCGACTTACAAAGTCGAGGACGTTGTTGTTATGAGGGGAACCTATGGAACTCAAAGTAGTAAACCATGGTCTGGAATAAAAAGTGTGTGAATTTTAGTTTAGCGCTTCACCTCCGACAGTAAAACCAACAGCAAAGCTGGGAAGAACGTGGATTTCTTTATAGATTCATTTTATTCCAGGGGGTTTGCTTGCAAGGCTGGAAGTAGCGAAGTTAATATTTCCATACATGACCAGCATTGGTGTTGCATATTTTGTGACACTTTGTTTGTACCCTGGAATCATGTCAGAAATAATTTCATGTAAACTCAAATCATGGATGCCAGTATTTTTAATGACTTCATTCAATTCTGCCGATTTAATTGGCAAGGTACGTTGGATAATATCTTCAATATAAAAACCATGTATTATTTGTATGTAACTTGAAAAGTGCTTAAAGATTTGGAAGGTAATGGTTTCCATCGTGAGATATATTCCAAGTTTCATTTGTTAATTGACAATAATATTTCAGGTGATCGCATCGGTACCTCACGAATGGAAACGTACTCAGTTACTATATTTCGCAAGTGCCAGAGTTATATTAATCCCATTATTTTTGCTCTGCGCTATACCAAGAGGTGCGCCGATACTTTCTGGAGAAGGATATCCATTATTATTTTCATGGTTACTCGGCTTAACGAATGGAATTGTCGGTTCGGTACCAATGATACAGGCGCCAAGCAAAGTACCGGAAGAACATCGTGAACTTGCAGGTGAATCGATACTTTTAAGTTTGTATAAATACGATAAAAATACACTTGTGTCTAATTAGTATCAAAGAAAAAAATGCATGACTTTACAAACATTACAATATGTTTTGTTATAATTGAAATCCGGCTTCAGGTAATATCATGACTTTGTCGTATACAACTGGTTTGACTATCGGCTCATTATTGGCATACATAATCGATGCTTGTATTGGACCACCGGTGCAAGCCAAAGATGTATGTCCTACACCGCTGACGTCTACAACTGCTCCGTTTAGCAACGTAACATCTAGCATCTTGATAAGTGCTATAACTTCTACTCTTCCCACCGTAGAAAAGGTCACGTCTTTACCGAAATTAAAAACTACCGTGTCAATTCTGTCCTCGGTTCTTACGTCCACTATGATTTCTAATAGCACCGTTAGTACATTAACAACAAGTATTATGGAAACATCTACAACTGCGTTGCCAAGAATCGTAGCTAATGCTACCGCATCGGTTAGCAATGCTATTTTGCAACACTAGGACGCACACGTTTGTGTGCTGTGTTGAATCTGGTGCTTTATACTCAAGCAAGGAATATGCTTAAGGAGATCTTATTGTATCGATATCCCTTTGTTTAAAAATAATAAAGGTCACAAGTATATATGGCTAATGCATATAAGTTTAATGCGATAGCGATAAGATTTGACGCGATAACAACAATTTCATCCGTATCATGTAAACACCGTTTAAACACTTACGGTTGTGCGATTTCTCTTTTCGTTAAAAATTGTCATCCGTTTTATGTGTACAGATTTATTCACTTTTCTCGGGGTGTTTAATTCTTATGCATTTTAGTTTCTTTTTCGCTAGAGAAAACTGAAGACAATTTCAAATAAATAAAAATTGAGAAACATCGCCAGATTGAACACACACACAAAAGTCGATTAAAATTCTAAATGGTCATCGTTGTAGCTCGATAATATGCAATAGTCTTGTTTTCAAGTGAATAGGGTATATTTTTAAAAAGCTGCTGCTTGATTGCAATTACGTTTCCTAAATGCTCGTTAATATATTACGTTGAAAATATCTATTCATTTAGGAATAATTGATAGCGTTTGTTTTCTTCAAAATATATTGTGCCTTTTATATCGTCCTGAATTATTCCAAAGAAATGAATATTTTACGAGCACACTGATGAATTAAAAAGAGTGGTAAATACCCTGTGAATTAGTTGCTCAAGGAAGGGCTATTCTTCGGAGCGAAATACATTGGTAAGCAGTGTATTATTTACCTCTTAAGTAGATGATGTTACAATTTTTAGAATTATCTGGAAAGATTATAAGAAACCAGAGTAAAGGTCCTTTCTCGTTGTTTTGAGGGTATCAGATTGTTAGATGAATGGTTCAAATTGTGAGTTTAAAAATTTGCGAGATAAAATTATTGCGCAAGTATGTTGTGTATCCAATTGTTAAACACTGCGTGAACAGTTGAGCACATAATTGTAATACACGCATGTCCTACAACGTAGTTTCTTTATAAGATATCGAGTGTTTCTTTCGAATTCCGCTGGATTCATATCATTTATTCGTTAACATATCGAGAACTATATGAATCATAATCGCTCTTCCGAACTTTATCATATTGAACCTTAGGAAAGGAGAGTGGATTCAATGTCATTGATATATGTAGATAATGTCGTATCCATATGAAAAATGAAAACCATACTTGAGACGTAATTATGTCGTTCTTAAAATCAAATCATGTAACAAAACTCATTAACATTAGAGGGAATTAATTATCAGTGAATCCTACCGAGACATTATTGTATACATAAGTAGAGACGAACCTGGCTGATTTCTCTGGTGCGGATTTTGATAGATTATTCAACGTATTACTTTAAAGCTAAATGTATATGCGCAGTGTTCGTCAATGTATCGCCCATCCAAACTGCTTGCAGATATACAAATGCATATACAGAATATGTATATTTCGTACACTTACAGAAGATCTAGAAATCATTTAGATACAACACGAAAGTACTCCGTAAGATATGTTCCATTGTATATGCAAACATCATTTGGAATGGCGCGAGTCAATCGTATTATACTTAATCATCTAGCTCGTCAAACATGGCGATCTTTTTCATAACTTTGGAAGCGATATGAAAATTGCTGTTGCAACTAAAGGATGATCTTCGATTTTGATTTACAAATAACACGAACTTAACACTAGGTCACGGGAGCTTAAAATTACTATGATAAAACTAACAATAAAATTCTTCCCTGTAACATGGACTGTATGTACTCACATTAGAGTACCCGAAGGGAATTCAGTCCAATATCTCATCTACACATATCGTTATTACGAGTATAAGAGTTTTTGAATGGATTTTAGGAAAGCGCGCTAAGAAATAGAAACCGTGATATGCTATAATGATATGTGATATTACAAACTCTTAAAAGGCAATGGTTGAAGAAGGCTTACCGAAGGATACATTTTTTATAATATATACATTTGCAAGATATTTTTGTGAGAATTCCAGCACCTGATCATTTGTTTTGACTAGTTCGCTTTTACAGATATTTCCTTGCGTTTGTATTACACTCGTGTCGTAATGCAGATACATGATACATGATGACGTAATACTCACAGAGAGTTCAAGTACATTGTGTTTGTTTGAATGTTCATCAGTTTTATCCGAGTGACAAAAATACTGTCGATCTCTACGAAATATATCCTAAGGGAACAGGTATTTTTTTCTTCGTAACTCATATCACGGACATATTATACTAATTCGGTAGTAATTATGTAAGCATCTTTATGACTGAGGGCAACCGAGTTATGATGTCCGGTTTCTGAGACAAATAAATCTATGATATTAAACAGTGAAACGAGTAAGGTATAATGTAGAATTCTACAATGAACTCGTAAGATGAGAATGCTTTCGAAGGTTGTGTGTAGAGAATAATGCAAAATATCAACTTTTTTTCATTATATTTTTTGTCATAATATCCTACATTCGAACACTGTATCAAAAGCGATATGGAATAACTTCTTGGATGGACGTTGATATAGGGATGAGGAGGGTCGCTTGACTCGGAGATGAGCATGAATGATATTAATAACAGAATTTTTAAAGTCATTTTCTATATGCTGGAAGTTATTCCGTATTGCAATTAATGGATATGTACAAACAATAAATATCTATACCTGTATAATATTATATAATATCCTTACCTACGTAGCATAGCCTCAATCGAAATAATGTATTCGCTATACCTATCGTTCAGTTCTTCTCCATCTCGAAATACAAATAATTATTAGTTATGTCATGAAAAAAATAATCTTACTTAAAAGAAATTTGTACTTCGTACGTCTTTTACCGCGCGAGATATAAATCTTTCTTTTCCCTTTATCTTGTTTTCCGTTATCTATACTCTACTACCCTAATACTTGTGTATGTCAGCTTGACGAATAGCGTTCATTGATAGAGGTAACTGTGCTTTTTTTGTGTCTGCTGCATGCAGACAATTAGTTTTCAGTAGACTGACTACTTGTTAAGTCAGACGGGCATATTTTATCATATTAATAATACCCATAGAACACCTGTATCAATTTGAATCAGAGATTATCTCCGATACGTTCCTCACCATGGAGATTGTTCCTGCTTTCGTGTAATGCAGCAATAAGCATCGTCCTATCACAGTTGAGATTCGCGAAACACAGTACAGGCAAATAGTACACTTTGTTCGGTCATTTGAGATATTTTGCGGCCCAATCGGTGCGTCCATGAAGACCTCCGCTAGCTTTCGAATTCAAACCATTTCCAAACAAACTTGGTTGAAGTGCTGTTTTGTGGGGGTTTTCTGTAATATATGTATATTTTTGTATTATTTGAATACTATTGTGAAATTAAAAAAAGCAAAGTGCATTACGAAGGATGCCTATTCAAAAACTGATTTTAGAAAGACAAAATTGATAGTCATTTACGATTTGCATACCATAAACATTCGGATAACGTAATCGCAAATTCTGGTCGGCAAAGTAACGATTTCGTGTCAGATAATATTGTTTTGTCTGACTTTCGATAGAATCTCTAGGCACCCAAAAGGAGTCCGTGAATTCCTCGTATTTTTCCGCATTCGGCTGACCGACCAGGTTTCGGATTATTCTCGATCTGTTCGAATCGCAATCGCCATTTCTTAAACGCCAAAAAAGAAATCGATTAAAAACGAAATAAATCCAACAAGCAATTGTAGAAGTTTATTGAATATCTCGAAGTTACAATGACATTTGATGGTACATATCGAAAAAATATAGATATGTAAATATATATGATTCTTGTTTGCAGTAGATCTAATGATCATTTTCGAGAAAGTCTATCAAAAAGATAAATATATTGATGGTATTACAATATATTTATAAAAATGCTCTAAAGATGGTGTTAAATATTAAATAGCCATTATAGCAATTATTGAAAAGTATTTGATTAATGCAGCATATTTTGATACAAATAAGCACACACATTCTCGAGATGTAAAAGTGGCCAATTTAGAAGATTCTCGAGCAATTTTAAATCATATATAGCACCTACGACGTTGAGGAAAATATTATAAATTGAAAAAGAGATGTCAAACGTAATTGGCAAAACATTTATCAGGCAAAAAATATTCAAGATTTGTATGGTTAATCGTTGACAATGGACAAATATATTATTGTAAAACATCTCAATGTATTTATTGGTAAGGGCAACCAAGTAAAGATTGTCTTGTCTAATTAAACTGCATGCCAAAATAATGATGACTATTCGGGTGAAATAAAAAATCAGTATCCGTCCAGAAAGGATTCGATATTTTTGGTACCTGGACGACAAATTTGTGCTCTGCCCTGCGACGTACCGGGCCACACTGAGGTAGTGCTGTTTAGCCGAAACTTTTCGGGAATTCTTCATGTTTGTTAATGGTTGATTCCAAGTCTTTACGGTTGGATCATTCCAGGCTGGAAGTGACCAATTTCCATTGGTCTGTTTAGCACTTTCGGTAGGATAATTCGCGTCCCAATTGGCACGATTTTCTTTGTACACTCGTTCCGGCACGAGTTTTGTACTGGTATTTTCAGGAATGATCTTGCTTCTGACGTAGATAATTAATGATTAGTGTACATAGTTGAAAGCATGAAAGATCCGATTATCACGTTGATTGGGAAATTTGTTGCAACGCACCCCAAAAGTTCCGCGAAATCGTCCTCATCCCATTTCGAAGGATTAGATTCGCGCTTGCAATTATTACTATTTAATAATGGTAATAGTGGCTGCTGTTGCGGTTGCATTATTTTTTCTTGTGTTCTGCAACAATCAGCTACGAATGTACTCTAATAAGGTGCTATGAATCTCGATGACTTGCGTTATACCTTCGTAATGAAGCTAGCTAATACACATGACAAACACATTAAAACACAGTACTAATTACCGCTACCGTACCTAGTTTGAACCAAGCTATTTAGGATATCTTGTTGTGATTGATTGTAGCTTTTGGGCATTGGTGGTGGAAGGTTTATCTTATTCATAACAAGTTCCCGTTGAGACGTAACGCCAATCTTTCTGCTACTGACGACCCGCGGTCCACCCACTTGAAAGTAGGGATACCTAATTCAAGGTGTATGATGAATGATCATATCGAAATTAGTAATATTAGGACCTTGTTCATTTTTTAAGAAGGATAATTACCTTAAAGATTGTTGGGCCGTAGGTCTCTTGATAGGATTCCATTGCAACATATCTTCCATAAACACAACCGCTTCTTGACTAGCGTTTGGTATTAACACGGTTAATGACGTGCGACTAAAATTTGGGAATCTGAAATTCATAGCCGCGGCTAATTGGTAACCTTCCGGCCAATCGTCTTTATCGGGTGTGCCAATTACGGAACATATCTTAAAGATTTCGTCGATTTCGCTTTTCCCAGGAAACAGGGGACGAAATGTATAAAGCTCAGCCATAATACATCCTACCGCCCAAATGTCGATTGGACTGTTGTATGTCGTAGAATGTAATAAAACTTCCGGTGCTCGATACCTGCCGAACATTGTAACAGTGTCAACATTAATGCTTATATTTTCAATATATTGACCAAAACTATTTTTGTATCAAATGTAGGATCTGTAGGATCTAATAATAATATTAATATTGTACTGCTAAGTCTAATCGTCGTTACCATCTCGTTGATACGTAGTCTGTATAAGGCGGCCTTGACCTTATCTCCCTCGCTAATCCGAAATCAGCAATCTTCACTAATTCAGGCCCCATACATAATAAATTTTCAGGTTTCATATCGCGGTGAAAGAAACCGTGCTTATGCATGAACGCCAGTCCTTGCAAGACTTGGTAGACCATATTTCTAATAACTGGTTCAGGAAACAGCTTATCTCTACAATATATTTTGAATTCTTGATCTTTTTTTTTATTTATCAGTCGCCTGAAAATATTGGTTTAGTTTACCTGTCTTTCATCAATTGATACAGATTCTCCTTCATATACTCAAAAACGAAGTATAACACGTCATTCTCGCGTATCACTTCCTTTAATTTGACTACATTTGCGTGACTCAGCTTCTTCAACGACTAAAATGAAAGATAGGATTATTTCATAATTTATCGAATTATAGACTTCTAGATCCTCTGTAGAAGATAAATGATAGTCTAAAAATAGTATATACAACACTTCTCACTTTCACTTCTCGTAGATTCATGGCCTCCTCCCATGAATAATATTTCCTCTTCATTCTTTTTATGGCGACTTTCTCACCAGTGTCTATACGTTCTCCTAAAACGACGGAACCAAATGTACCGTCGCCTAATTGATTCAAAGTTATGTATCGATTCATCTTCATCTGAGCTGAATTAGTCGAGAATTTAAGCGATCCTTTTTCCAGTTGCGAAGCTAATCATACTTAACAGGCTCACTGCATTTTATTCATTCATTCACAATGGATGTGTTGCATTAATTTCTGAAATGCACATCGTTTATAAATAGTGGAAAGTATAGAATCATCACAAGAATTCATTATAAAAGTCATTATAAGTTTATGATATAAGGTGTGACGGGGCTATTTGAGTCAGTTAAGGAAAAAAGTTGTTGACCAGAAAAGAATTTTAATCTACTTCCTTCGTACCAAAATGGACCCAGAACATAATTATACATCATATACAATTGATTTGGACCGTCTATGACCGAAATTGGCGACTTCTAATTTTTGACAATTTTTGAAGGTATACCCCTTTACATTTTTTCAATTTGGGTCGACCCATTTTTGACCAATAAAAATTGTTTAACCGCTTCTTTCGACCAAAAATGGTCCTAGAATATGTTTATACATCATTTACCATCGATTTGGGTCATTTAGAATTGATTTTGGAGACTTTTAATTTTTGACAATTTTTGAAGGTGTACCCCTTTACATTTTTTCAATTTGGGTCGACCCATTTTTGACCAATAAAAATTTTTTAACCGCTTCTTTCGACCCAAAATCATCCTAGAATATGTTTATACATCATTTACCATCGATTTGGGTCATTTAGAATTGATTTTGGAGACTTTTAATTTTTGACCATTTTTGAAGGTATACCCCTTCACATTTTTGCGATTTTGGATCGACCCCTTTTTTACCTGAAAAAATTTTTTAACCGCTTCTTTCGACCAAAAATCGTCCTAGAATATGTTTATACATCATTTACCATCGATTTGGGTCATTTAGAATTGATTTTGGAG
Organism: Nysson spinosus; assembly: GCA_910591585.2. Classification (NCBI taxonomy): domain Eukaryota; kingdom Metazoa; phylum Arthropoda; class Insecta; order Hymenoptera; family Crabronidae; genus Nysson; species Nysson spinosus. Next base: position 11,788,183 of record OU342830.1, on the reverse strand, counting down.
ACTTTTAATTTTTGACAATTTTTGAAGGTATACCCCTTCACATTTTTGCGATTTTGGATCGACCCCTTTTTGACCCGAAACAATTTTTAAACCACTTCTTTCGACCCAAAATCATCCTAGAATATGTTTATACATCATTTACCATCGATTTGGGTCATTTAGAATTGATTTTGGAGACTTTTAATTTTTGACAATTTTTGAAGGTATACCCCTTCACATTTTTGCGATTTTGGATCGACCCCTTTTTGACCCGAAAAAATTTTTAAACCACTTCTTTCCACCCAAAATCATCCTAGAATATGTTTATACATCATTTACCATCGATTTGGGTCATTTAGAATTGATTTTGGAGACTTTTAATTTTTGACAATTTTTGAAGGTATACCCCTTCACATTTTTGCGATTTTGGATCGACCCCTTTTTGACCCGAAACAATTTTTAAACCACTTCTTTCGACCCAAAATCATCCTAGAATATGTTTATACATCATTTACCATCGATTTGGGTCATTTAGAATTGATTTTGGAGACTTTTAATTTTTGACAATTTTTGAAGGTATACCCCTTCACATTTTTGCGATTTTGGATCGACCCCTTTTTGACCCGAAAAAATTTTTAAACCACTTCTTTCGACCAGAAATCGTCCTAGAATATGTTTATACATCATTTACCATCGATTTGGGTCATTTAGAATTGATTTTGGAGACTTTTAATTTTTGACAATTTTTGAAGGTATACCCCTTCACATTTTTGCGATTTTGGATCGACCCCTTTTTGACCCGAAACAATTTTTAAACCACTTCTTTCGACCCAAAATCATCCTAGAATATGTTTATACATCATTTACCATCGATTTGGGTCATTTAGAATTGATTTTGGAGACTTTTAATTTTTGACCATTTTTGAAGGTATACCCCTTCACATTTTTGCGATTTTGGATCGACCCCTTTTTGACCCGAACAAATTTTTAAACCACTTCTTTCGACCCAAAATCATCCTAGAATATGTTTATACATCATATACCATCGATTTAGGTCATTTAGAAGCGAAATTGGCGACTTTTAATTTTTGACCATTTTTGAAGGTATACCCCTTCACATTTTTGCTCTTTAATACTAAAATGGGCAAGATCAAAATTTGGACTGTTTTTGAAGGAGTAACATCCAACGCAAACAGCGCCGATGAGCACGAAATAATTCGTTTATCTTTAAAAGTTTCATACATCGAGAAAATGTCTTCATCGACAGAAAAACCTGATTATCAACTTATCATGTGTTGAAATATCTGATCGATCTCAATATGTCATTTTTAAGGAACTTTAAAACTCTTGGCATATTCTCGTCATGAAATATTTAAAGATTATATAGGCTGACTTTACAATAGCCCCATTTTATGAAAGTTGCGACCGTTCTAGAGCCAATGTTATTGCCAATAAATCAAGTTAATAATACCAAAATTAAAGACAAGTATGAGACTAGATCTTTTCCGATTCAACGTTTTAAAAATCAGATATATTTACGCGTTGATTCACGCAAGTATTATATATCGGCAGCATTTCTACTTATCGATCTCCTAGCACGGGGGCATTTAACGACATTGGGTATTTTGCAAACATTTATACATTTACATGTCACACCCTGCCATTACTTCCGTAATGATTGGGTATTTTTTGAAATAATAAAATATTATGTAAAATGAATGAGAAATAAAATATAATTGTCCACTAATATTGCCACACTATGTTCGCTGGTAGTCGGTAATTAACGCACATTTCCTTGCCCTTCGACAAAATTGGTTGATAAGGTGCTCTATTATTTAAATTAAACCGTACGCCTAGGATGATAAGTAGTGACTATACAAAATTAGGTCGCTAGGTTTCCTTAGGTCAAAGAGTATAGTTGCGAATGCGATGAATATGTCTTTATCGATAATGGCATACCATACATTTCGTGTTTCTTTGTAACAGGAAATAACCTTAGAGTTCGATTGACATGATACGAAACACGGAATATATTTCTGGTCCTCGACGTCATTTTATTACAATATACGAAATACTTGTATTGACGCCGATTGAGATGAAGAAAGACATCATATAATCTATTCACTATAATCTTCTGCAAATACGTATTTAGCATACTGTTCATCATCACAAATATTCAAATGTTTTCTCCTTTACTTCTTCTTTACGTAAACGAATTTTTACTTTTAATTTTTGTTTACTTAAACGAATAGTTTGAAAACTATACTATTCCAAATGACATAGCAAATTATTAACAAAGTCTGACTACTTTCTTAGCTAAAATTACATTTTGATGTGAAATCGATGGAATAACTATGCGCACGTGTTTCGAGTTCTATGAGCTATTAAAAATATGTATTATAGCGTTTATTTTCTAAGAAACGGTAAAATTGTCAGTCATGACATACGATATGTAGTGCGGGTGTATAGATACACGTATAAGCTATATAAGGACTTGAATCTTTAAATATTTTCTTTGAACATTGCATTCCATTGTTTCACGAACAATAACATTATATCTGAGATCGATATATGCTATACACTAAAAACGTTGCCTTTTGGTTTCATTGCCGACAACCTGTTATTTATCTACAAAAAATTCAATTAACCCCCTACAGCGCAATGTAAGTCTGCACTCACATAGTGAACTAACTGTACTTTTTGTCTCGTTTCATTTTTTTCGGTGTAATAATAATTAAAAGAGTATGCATAACAATTGTCTCTTTATATCTTTCAAATAAAAACTTTATTGCTAGTTTCGTGTTATGCAAAGTTCTTAGGTTAGCGTTTAATTAATTTCGTACGATCTTCCTTTGGACACGAAAAAATTGAATGATGGAGGGATCAGATATATTGCACGATACTGAAGTCAAAGTTCATAGATATGTTTAGTAAGAACTGGAAATTCCTGCTACTAATATTCTTAAAATAATTAAATTTACTTAAATCTTTCTACACGATTTCACTGAGACTATTAATTGCTACAAATAGTTTACTCGATGAATAATTGTCGAAGGCATTTGACTTCGTCGTGAAAAAAGAATATTATCGTTTTTCGGAATTAGCACGGTAATCCAGTTACATTTTACATGAGTTAACTGATGAATATTATGTAGCTGTGTTAAGGGATGTAAAGGGGTAACAGAAATCTGGGCCGATGATTGTGTATGGAATGGTGGTCGAAATTAGCATTTTCTTAGGTTCGCATGCAGCCTAATCCGAGTACCAGTTAGACATGCAAGAATATAGATTTTCGTGAGTATCGTGACTTACGGATAAGCATGGATTTGTCAAGGCATTTTATGGGTCGTTTTCTTGTTCTAGAATTCCACGTTACGTTATTATCCGATACAAGGCATATTTCTTATACAAAAGTTATTTTGGGACAAAACTCTTCCACGAACTAATACCGAAACGTTTGTCCCGTCAATGAAATTAAATTTGATAGCTATAATAATTCTGTAACGTTGAATATCTACGCCTGTATATAAATAGTTGTACCGTGCCATATAATTGTAAGCATATTCGTAAAAAAGTATCATTCTCGTCGTGAAGTATTATTATTAATATTTTTCATACTCTCGAGGAGATATTGTAGAAATTATAGTACACTAGTATTCTCAAAAGTAAGAGAAATAATGCAATAATCACAATAACAAAACATTTCAAACGAGCCAAAACTGTGTTTCGATCAATCGGTATGATTTTCATGAATGGATTCTAGCACGATTTAAATCTTCACTAAGGTAATTAATTAAAGCAAAAGTACTGAAAAATACTTACATAGCATAAAAATGTCATATTGTCAGTGATAAGTTTATATCGGTAAAGAACTTAGAACGATTCCCTTTTCACAACATCAATACATGTGCCGCGAATTAATACCATAAGCGGCACTCAAAAGATGAATAGTAAGAACGGCCGTGATTTTAATAATTGTTTAAACATTCCAAACTAATGTTTATATTTATTGCATCGTACTTACATGGAAAAACAGCAGTTCACTAGAATTCCACGTACTTGATTACCTTCCTGCGCAACTGTCACTTGTAAACTGTTAATCGAGCGGCCATAGTTCGTCGTAGTCATGGTTACGAGTTCTACCGTATACCGCTAATGAAGGTTGTCGGCGGCTACCTTTTCTACACGGGGTGCTGCCTTTGTTAAGACGCCAATGTTTCCTAAAAATAAAAAAAACCTGATTAGTAAGAGTAATAAATGTTAACTTAGCAACTTTGAATAGCGAAGGCACTACTTTTTATGAGCAACTTTGAACATTCTAGAAAATAGATTAAATCAAATATAATTTAAATTGTTTTTGCAAAATGAAGTAGAATCAGTAAAAATTTGATGTATATGATGGCTCACACTTCAGATCTTCGAAAATATTTGTAATAATATGTTTAAAACATTCTTCGTGTGAATTTAGTTGACTGTAGTTACCAATGGAGCCCAACAACTTGTTGCGTCACGATGTAAACTTGTAATTATTATTCATTGTTAGCACGCTGAGAAATAAAAAATAAAACTAAAAGGCTAAGCGTATCGTTGTTTAAATCACAGGGGATTAAGGTACTCGAATGTTTTTTGTATCAACGAATTGGCAAAACGTAACTAAAAGAAATATTTTGAACAGTCGGTTTACCCGATATCTGAGAAGGGATGATAAAGAATGGAGTGATCCCATTGTTTCGAGGCAATCAGTTCTAAATCACTGTCTTGAAATCCTGGAATATAACAATATTTGTACATAATCATTAGTAGTAATTACATAATTTGTACTTTGTACGTCTCTACCCAAACACACACATTGTGCCATAATGATTAATGCAATAAGTACGATATTGCACTTTCGTTCTCTAATCGCAGAATTAATCAGCTATTGTTCTCAACCGAACATTCATTGATGAATAATCGTCGGTTTACAAATTTGCGACGTTTATGCACATGTTGAAAAATTCGAAATTTGTAATGACTAATTTGCAAAATTGATGAAATTCGCTAGATCATTGGATCATTGTTCTGCTCATTTATGCTCGAAAATAATTATATGTCGTCTTACATGCAAACGATTATCCATAATTGTAAAACCAAATAATCATCCGCAACAATATAATGTATGTACTCTAAACATCCAATATAGTTATAGTTTATTTACTTTTATCGTTTTTTATATGCCACATCAAAGGACGGTCGCTATAAAAGAAAATCGTCATTCCGACACCGCAGGAAAATATAAATTATTTATATAATCCAAAACATTTTCACAATCATTACATTTTACTTGCAAAATTTTCTAGAATAAATTTATTATTATACTCTTTCGGTATTTCATGTTTACAAAATTATTTTCTTCAATTTGTATGTTCCTTATTAGAATACTTATAAAATATTGATATACCTAAATGCCATTATGCTTTATACACCAACATTTGTAATAAAAAATGCCTTAATGCAGTGATAAGTTATGAAGATAAATAATTATGAAACTTTCAGTAAATATTCTTCGATTTATATTCACCGTGGAAAATATTGACGGCCACCTGATTACTGCCTCTTCTCTCATAATCAGTTCAAGGGATAACAAAATGTCCCAAAAAACGAAAAAGGTGAAAGGTAAAAATATAGAGAACAATGAAGACAGTCCGAAACCCGTAAAGCGTAGAAAATCTGAGGATATAACTTCACATGGTTTAAACAAAGACATTAAAACGTAAGAAACATTGAAATATGCCTTTGTAAATACTACTTGCGCACGTAACAATTTATGCGTACTTTATAATCAATTTATAATAACAAAAAAATAAACGTTATATTGCATTGAGCTTTTATATTTAGACAATTTAAAATATACTATAAATTTTACACCTTATAGTGCAGGTTAAACACATTTCCATTGCAATAAATTCAGTCTGCACTTATTTAAAAATGTCTAGTTTTGCAATTGCATGCAAGTGGTTGAGTAGTCTGTTAAAATGTCAAAGCACTTATAAATATCATTTGTATCTTATTTGGTACAATTTATCTGCTCCCTATTTTGATTAGCTGTTGTAAACCTTACCATCATTAAACTAAAGGAGTAAATATTCTTTTAGAAAATTTGGACCTTCCGTAACATTTCCACACCAAAGGGTATGGTCAAGATGTGCTCTGATACTTTCTGTATTATTCATAGTTTGGTATAACATTAAACAAGGTAAAGAAGTACATTTGGCGAAGCATAAAGAAACATTATTAAGCCGTTCCCAAACAGTAGAATGCTCTGCTGATTATAAGAGAGTTATAAGTAAATATCCTGAGTGTGAGCCAGAAAGATGTGGCAGAATAGTAACAGACACACTGGTGTCATCAACTGATGCTGATTATTTGTTACAAAGTGCTATGAATGCTTTTAATCTTGGTAGTCCAGATAAGAGCTTCAATATTTTTGATCTTCATTCCCATAAATTGTATGAAGGCGATGATTCCATTGATATAAACTTATTACCACAAGCACAGAATATATTTAATACTACCATGTTTGCACTTTACAAGTATGCATATTTTTTTCTATAATAGCTTATCAAGATATATCTTTTGCTTCTGTAATATATTAATGTTATTGTTTCTAGATCGGTAAGACTAAAAATACAACATGCAATTGCTCATCATCTTGGAGTTCCTACTCATAGAATATTTTTAACAAAGCCCATAGTTTGTCTAAGACTTTTATCTAAGAAGGCTGATGTACTTCCTGAAGTAATGCATGATAGTTATTGGAATCATAATGCCAAAGAGGTACAAATTATTATTTAATTGTACTATAGAATGATGCCAGGGTAGTAATGCCATCAGTATATTTTATATTAAAATTTGTAGGAAACGCAAGAAGCTTTGCACTATGCATCAGTCACTTATCTTAATGATTTTGGGAAGGACTTTGTGGGTGGCCGTACAATATTCATGGACAAAAATAATGTCAATTCCACTGTAGAACCACGAAAAGGTATTCAAAAGTGCATAATCAGATTTCCTAGGATATCACAATTAACATAGAAAATGATTTCATTATTATTATTATCACATCTATTAGGTAGAGTAACTATGTTCACCTTGGGCACTGAAAACCGGTACACAATAGAAGATGTAAAATCCGGAATGCTGTATGTGTTACTCATCTTTTTTACTTGTGACCCAAGTGCTGCAGTACCTGATCCACTTTTTGGTAATCAAACAAGATAGTAGAATAGGATAGAAAGCAGGAATAGAAGGCACAAATTTATTTTATAAGCAGGTAATAATACACTTTACTAATTAAACTTGCCAGTATTATACCATAGTAGTGTACTGTTATTAATAAATGTATGAAAATGATATTAAAATATGATTGCTAGTACACATGATAAAAATATCAGATTATAGTTCATCAGAAGTATGCATATTACCCATACCATAAATAACAGTAAAAAAATATGATTTAAATGAACCAAAAGTGCTTCACTTTCAACCTTGAAAAAACTTAAAGTATGGAATATTTGCTTATGTCTTTTCACCAAATATTTCGGGGAATATAATAATGTTCTACAAAGCTGCCATAAAATTATTCTCCATACTTGTATTGATTGAGTTTCTAATCCACGATTAGAAACGATTCACTAAATTTCAGTATAATGAATATTTTACCACAAAATAAACTTAAAAATATAGCGTAATAAAATAACCAAATAAATAAAAATTGGATATAACTAAGAAATACAAAACTTGGCTACTACAAAGCGTTTTAAATACCTTCAGTACTTAAAAAAACTTCACTTCCTAGTGGCCTGAGTTACATGTTTATCTACAGGTGATACCAGCCGTGCGATAATTGTAATAACCTTTTATATTTTCCGCAAATTAAAATTATATTATAAATAAATACTAAAGTTGTTTAGTGTGCTTTTAGCTTGGCACTGAATTTTGTTTGATCAAACTAGTATGTAAATATCAGAAAATATAGATTCATTGCATTATCGCTTTAAAAGATGGAAAAACGAGTGGATACCTCAAAAAAGGAACATTTACACAAAAGCCTTATAAAAAAAATTATGTAAAGTCGTACTTAATATTAATTTCAATTCACGCGAGAATTATCTTATATTAACTCGTTTGGCATTCCCCCGTGTGGCTTTTTTTGTACCATTTACATCAGAATGTAATTTTTTAGGAAAAGGCTAACAATTTGCAAGAAAAAATATCCTTGCGCAAAAAAAGTATTATCCTGTTGCTTAACGACAATTAGCAATTCCAAATACTGAGATGTAATAAGATTTACATATGTATTCGTAGTTTGAATGACATAATTACCATTACTTAAGAATTTGCATGCGAGGTCAAATTCGAAGTCGGGATGCTTAACTTTTTCTTCCAGCAATTGCGCACAGGAGCACGTTTTTTTACATAAGGTGTATGTAACTGCAAGCATTGTATGCATCCCAATAGATGGATTCTTAACTTACTAAATCCTCTTCCTATCGAAATGTCTATTTTTGGTAATTATTATATGTGTTCTTTTGTCTCACTACATCATTACACTTGTAACATCTTTGCTATCTTCTTTGCACTATCCCCTAACAATAAACTCCTGTGGTCACCATCGACCTCTTCAACAATTACTTTTGAATTGCACAGCTACAAAAAAAAGAAAAACAACATAATATACAGTGAAAATACAAATTCTTGATAAAAGCTTTTTAAATATGAAAGAAAAATTACCTCTGATAGGCTGTAATCACTGACAGTGGCCAAGAAATTGTCTTTGGCTTTGATTAATGTTACACTAGCATTAACTTTACGGCTTGGATTGTAATTATTACATGCTAGTAATTTTTTGTAAAACGATATTCCTGCGGTCTTCAACTCTTTAGCCGAAAATTGTGCTTTATTAACTATTTCCACCATCTTGTCTAATACTTCTTCCTCGGGTGTTCTCTTAAAGATCTCATATACCTAGAAAAGTTATGATTTTCTTAAACTGTACATATAATTATTAACGTGGATGTTTAATACGATGCGTTAGTTTCCTCATTTTTCTCGCGTGTATTATCATATTATGTATCCTTCTCTTTATTATAAATCTTTACTGATACCATGATCATATTTTTGAGGGACGATTGTGCACATTTATGGAACAACTATAATCTTAACATGTACGAAACTATATAATTACCTCGGGAATAGCACAGTCTTTATTCATTTGTGTAACAAAAAATGACAGACTCTTTCTGTATGCATCTGAAGTAGCATCTTTCGTACTTTTATCCGCATGTAGAGCAACGTGTATGGTGTTTTCTTTTAAAACGTGTGGAGAACCATCCAAGAATGTTAAGGAAACTGTCTGGCCTGCATCTTCTAATTGAATGGCGATTTCAAACGCCACAGCAGTTCCAAAGGAATAACCAGCTATGTCATATGGGCCTTCGCGTTGAACTTTCTTAATCAATTGTATATAAAAGCTTGCTAAACTTTCGATGCGCTCCAATGGAACACCTTCCGTGCACTGCAGGCCCCACGCTGGTCGATCTAACTCGCTGGCCATAGCTTTAAGAGCAGTTATATTACCTTCGATAGCGTGAATTAAAAATATCGGTCGCCCTTGGGAACTTTTCGTCTTCATTTGTACAAGATTTTCTTTTGGTACAATGTCAGCATCCACATATCCATAAAAGACCTCCTTAAATTTATCTTGCATGGTAGAAGATTCTGCATTTAATGTCGAAGCGCCCACATCTTTTCCTGCGCGTTTGCCATCGAATTCGCTCAAGCTGGCTAATGTTATGGTACGGATCTCTTGGGCACTTAACGTCAAATCGTAATTTCTCTCAAGAATCTGTTTTATTTCAGTACCCATCAGAGAATCCATTCCAAGTTCAGCTAATGTGCTGTTGATGTTGACAGTTGATATATTCCTAATACCTAGGATATTCGCAACTGCATTTATCAAGCTAACTGTTGCAGATGTGTCTGTAGGTTTACTTCTGTCAGCCAAAACCATTGATGATAGGACTGGATGTGGCTGCTGAAGGAATTTGTCCAGCGTTGCCAGGCAACTATGCATACGTTGTGGCATTGTGCCTGCTACTTCAGTGTCATTGTCACCCATTGATTCTGAAAGGAAGAAAGTATAAAGGCATCGATACGGATTTTGATTTACGTCTAATCTGCAAATGCACGTAATATTTTACCTATTACGATGCCAACATCTCCCACAGCTCCCCACTGTATGGCCAGGCCTGGTAATCCATTCGCTTGCCTTTCTTCCGCTAATCGTTCCATAGCTGAGTTTGCGAAACCATAATTGGTTTGACCTAAGTTACCCCTTCCGCATGACACGGAAGAAAACAGAACGAAGTAATCTAATGCAGGACAATGTTTTCTCGAAACTGCATCCAAATTCTTGGATCCATTGATCTTGGGTAATGCTACCTCTATGAACATCTTTTCGTCAACATTTTCAAACACAGCGTCTCGCAATACAACCGCCAAATTGAATATGCCGCCAACTGGAGCAATCTTATTACTTTCTTTGATGAGTTGCTCTGCACCTGATAGTGTTGTTACATCTGCTGTAGAAATGATAATTCGTGCTCCCTTTTCGCGCCAGCGGCGTACGCAGAGTGCTTGATATCCAGTACGCAATCCAGACCGTGACGTTAAGATAAGGAATTTTGCACCACGATTGACTAACCAGTTCGTAAGTTCCAATCCGAAACCACCGAGACCTCCAACTAAGATATAAGACTTTGATGGGTTCATGTAAGTACGGGGTACAGCTTTTACAATTTTCTGCGACGGCTGGACAATCTTCTGCTTTTCTTCCTCCCGAATTTTTACTAGAACTTTACCGATATGTTTACCGGTAGCGATGTACCTGAATGCTTGTTCAATTTGGAATTCCGTGAAAACCGTCGCAGGCAGAGGACGAACGGCACCACTTTTTATTCCCTCGGTAATGAGCTTTCTTATTTCGCGTTGTACCGGACTATTTGTATCGTTACAAATTTTATCCAACAGTATGCCGTGGAAGGTAATATTTCTTAAGAAGATAGACATTTGCAGAGGTGTATCATTTGCAAGGTCGTATTTTCCAATTTCAAGGAAGCGGCCATCTAGAGCCAGGCAACGCACACTTGCCTGCAATTTTTCACTGGACAGTGAATTTAAAATCACGTCAACGCCACGACCATTGGTTTCAGAAAGAATATGCTGCTCGAAACTTGTATCGCGAGAATACCCAATGTTTTTATCAATTAGCTGAGGGAACGTCTTTTTGAGAAAATCTCGCTTCGGTTGCGATCCAACGGTAGTAAATACTTTACATCCTAAATGCAAGGCAATAGAAATGCTTGCTAATCCGACACCTCCAGCTCCGGCATGGATCAACACTGATTCACCAGGTTGTAAATGTCCACGAATGAAAAGAGAATAATAACTAGTTGCGTAAACCACTGGAACTGTAGCAGCCTCTTCCAAGGACCAATTATCCGGTACTTCCCATACGAGATCCGAATCTGTTACAACAGTAGTTGCTAATGCTGATCCAGTTATCATACCCATTATTCTTCGACCTTTCGCATTACGGCCAGAAAATTCAATTCCCAACTTGTGGTTTGCATTAGTTTGATTTGGTGGAAGTGAATCCGATGTGAGTTGTCCTGTTGCAAACATAATATCCCTGGAAGGGAAAAATGTACACGATCGTTAAATACATCAAGATGAAATTGATTCTAAATTTCTTTATTCTAAATCAAAACTATTCTTTATATTTGTAAAAATTTCTTAAATTTGTTAGAAAACATTAACAAATATTACAATTTCGTAGCAGTCTTTAAAAAAATATGCAACGTACTTGAAATTTAGCGGTGCATAATAAACACTGCACAGTTCCTTGTTGACGAAGTTTTCCGGCTGGTAATAACTCAGTGGCCCTTCAATCCAAGATAAACTACTTAGGTCGCCCCTAATCAACGTACTGATATATGCGTGTTCAACTTGAAGAGTGGATGACTGGGATTGATATTCTAATGGCAGATAACGAAAACTTCCCCATTTTCCTGCTGTTAGCACATTCGCCATTAACTGCTTATTTAGTTGATCAGCATAAAATTGTAGCTTTTGATCGAATTTAGGTGCATTCTTATCTTGGATAAATACGTAACGTACGTATTTTCCACCGTCTTCCCGTCGAAGGCATGTCATTAATCCCACAATTCCCGCTAATTCTTCGTCTTGACTCACGAGGATGATTTCTTGTTGTTCAGATTCTGACTTTTTTAACGCAGACTTCAAATCGTTGACCCAGGCGTAATTTTTTTCTGTAATTTGCAAGATAATTGGGTTTGACTTCTTTTCTTCCTTTTTCCTCAATAGCAGATAGCTCCTTCCAGGCGTACATTGCTTTGCAACGTAAATCAAATCTGTCGTTTTCAGGATGCTCATGTTAACTGAATTAGATTCTTCTAGAATAAGAAATCCACCAGGTCGCAGCGATTCTTCCAATCTTTTTAAAATAGTCAGTGATTCATCATTAAGTATATCGGCTGCTAACATGAAATGCAAATTTTTTCCAGGAGCACTGCCGTGTACGTTACGCGCGACAACTTTAACATCTAATGCTTCCAAATCGCGCTGATAATTTTCCGGCGAAATAGTAATCACTTCATAATCAATGCTACGCAATGGTTCCCCGTAAATGGTATCCAGTACAATCGGAGCCATCAGATTTCCTGGTGCTCGATCTCCAGTGACTTCAGCGGCAGTTAATTTTAATCCTTGTGTGTTTTCACATATTATCTGTACCAGAGTAGTAATGGCATTTAGTCTGGATATCTCAGGGTTTTCCATTGAAACCTGATGATTCTCGTACGATAAAAATATGTATTTTTCCAGTTTGGGTGCGGCGTGTCCTTGTAATTTTCGTGCTATTACCGAATCGCGTAATCCTCTCATTTCAATGCCGCCAGATTTTACGATATTTAGATTCGTGTAATTATATATAGGAATACCGTTGCCTTCTTTCAGTTCTTTAATTAGCTGCAAGTGATGAGCAGGATTAATGGCAAGGTATTGCAAACGAATTGGTACACGCAGGTCCCTTTGCTGGTTTTGAAGTATGGCATACTGCAACATTGTATCCATGTAGGCAGTCCAATTAGCAGACCACATAAGTTTTCCAGATATACTACGATTATCGCTGGATACAATTCCTTGAAAGATTCCACCATATTCGTATCCTCGTAACCTAAGTTCCTTATAAATGTCCTTTTTATCTAAATCTATCATATCATCTTCCTTTTGTATCATTGGAGGAAGCATGTTTATCATTTTTTTTTCTATGTCCTCCGCTACTGAAATTTTACCTGTCACAACGACGGCTTCACTTTCACTAATTTCAAATTCGCCACTTCCCACAAATATATTGACCACAAACTTTGTTACAACGCTCTTTTGTATTATAGTAGCTCTCTTAAATTTTACATTTTCAAAGACTACAGGTAAGTTTTCATAATCTGTTGCGCGTAATTTTGCTAATGTTTTCCATACAAGTGTCAAATATCCAGTTGCCGGGAACAGAATCCGTCCATCAATTTTATGACCAGCTATATGCTCCCATACCTCGCTTGTCAAATCAACTTCCGTGATATTTGCAGTATTAGTTCCATAATTGTCAAAGAAACTGGGCACTGTCCATTCCATAGAGTGATCCCACTTAACAAGAGAGTTTATCATTTGAGTCCCACGGCCCACTGGATAATTCACTGGTGGGTAGAGCTTAGAAACTTTCGGGTGTCCACCAGCTAAATATATCTTTCCTATAGCAGAAAGGAAGAGGCTCACCCCATCTTCATGATTTCGTTTACATAAACCGACAGTTGTTGCAGTTGGTGCGAATGATCTGCGTAGTACTGGTTCTAACAAAGCGTGCGGCGCAATTTCAATTAATATTGCATTTTGCGGTACATGGGTAAGTGCTTCTTGGAACAACACTGGTGATAAAAGATTATTTACATGATATGCGGCAGAACTATATTGTGCGAGCGGAGTACTCCATGCTGCTTCTGGTACCGAGCTAGAAATCCACCTGGATGACCGCTGTTTGGGGTTTGGTATGATCTTTTCTAGAGCAGCACGCAATTTGGGTCCCACTGGGGCTATATACTTGCTATGAAAAGCACATCCTGATGTATTCACTTCCTTAGCAAAAATAGATTCTTTCTTGAGTTCTTGCACAAATTTTCGAATAGATTCAACTGGACCCGAAATAGTAACGGAATCTTTTGAATTGTGACATGCTGGAAATATATCAGGTGGACATCTCTTCTTTGCCTCGTCCCAAGTTAGTCCTACAGCGGCCATGGTTCCCAATGGCAGGTTTCCTTCTACAATAGTTTTTCCTCTCCAGTAGGAGGCCAGAATAGTTTGCTCTACTGTCAAAGTGCCATCCACATAAGCACAGCTGACTTCACCCACGGAGTGTCCAACTACACCATCAGGATGAATTCCCAATTCTGTTAATACATCAAACAGTGCTAATTGGACAGCTGTAATACATATGAAGGAATTTAATATTTCTTCATAAGTTTCTTCTGTTGCATTCAGAATAAGATTCATCAAGTCAATTCCTTCCGGTTCTAACGCATTGGCACATCGCTGTAAAGTACGACGGAAAGTTTCGATTCGACATAAATCTCGACCCATGCCTGCCCACTGTGACCCCATGCCCGAAAGTACAAACCAAATCGGTCGTGATTCTTGTGGACATTCGGAAATTTCTCTATTGTTAATATCTCCATATACTTGATAACCACGATACGTATGTCCTGGTATGTTCTTTGCGTGGATATCATGGAGAAGAGAAACAAATTCGTCATCATTTGTACATTCTTTTACTTTGTCCAATAAGACGTTAACAGCTTCCTCTGTACGACCAGATACAGCAACGAGTTTAGGTACTTTGCTGTCTAAGACAGGTGATAGCTTTGGTTTTGGATTACTACGAATAAGAACATGTGCATTGGCTCCACCAAAACCAAAAGAATTAAGGGCTACCAGGCCACCATTCCATGGTGTATTTTTGTCAATCACTTGCATCCTTCCATCATTTAAAGCCGGTACTTTGGGATTTGGTGTTTTAAAGTGCAAATTAGCGGGAATCACGCCCGTTTCCATAGCAATGAGGACTTTTGCAAGAGCGCATAAACCGCTTGCAGGTTCTGAATGACCCATGTTTGATTTGACGGAACCAATAAGAAGAGGAGATTTTCTGTCTTTGCAGAATACTTTAGTGATTGAATTTCCCTCTTCCAGATCACCAACCTCGGTACCAGTACCGTGTGCTTCTACATAGACAACATCCGCGGGATTGACGCCTGCTTCTAAATAGACTTCGCGCATCAATTGATATTGCATTTCACCGTTAGGATATGTAATTCCTTGAACCTTATACCCATCGACATTTGATTTTGTATGTATAACGTTAGCATAAATTCTGCGTGCATCCTTTGATTTTTGCAAGAACATTACTACTACTGCTTCTGATCTTACGTATCCAGTTCCAGATGCGTCAAATGCTTTACATCTTGCATAATCAGACAGCATGTTTAATCTATGAAAATTCAGAGATGATGTGGGCCTCAAAAGAAGATTTGTGCCACCTACGATAGCTGCATCGATTTGTCCACTCCGCATTAAATGGACTGCTTGATCCATGGCATAAAAGGACGACGAACACGCTGTGTCCACAGCATAACTTGGTCCTTTAAAGTCAAACGCGTACGATATTCTATTCGGAAACATGCCCTGGTTACATCCAGTTAAGACGTATCCTGAAAATTATACCATTTATATCTATAATATATATTATATACACCAAATTATATCATTTAGTGTTTAATCAAAAGAGACATGTAAAGATGACCGCGATGTAAGTACAGAGTTTACACACCTGTGGCTGTCTGCGGATCTTGGGACCAAATCGTTTCTGCCTCTGATGAACAAACACCAATAAAAACGCCAGTTCGTGATCCTCTAATTTCGGCTGGATTAATTCCAGCATCAACTATTGATTCATAAGTTACTTCTAATAGTAGACGCAGCTGTGGATCCATAAAATCTGCTTGTTTGGCATGTACACCAAAAAAGGTGGCATCGAATTTAGTTAAGTCTTTTAGTGTGCCGTTTTCTGCAGGTACACCAAAAGTACCCTCCGGCCATCGGCGTATGCAACTCCTGATCATATCAACGCCATCAAATAAATTTTTCTTGAACTCATCTATGCTGTCTGATTCAGGAAGCCGCCCTAAAAATATCGTAATGCATGTACACAATAATCTTGCGCAAAAGGTTTTTACAAAACCGCTATTCTTTTTAATTACCTGAGAGTCCCGAAATGACGATATCATCATCTAGAGAATGTTGTGCACCATTCATATCTGCTGGCTCTCTACCAATAGGACTGTTGATACTTTCAAATTGAGCAGGCATTTTCTTGATTTAAATTAAATTTTCAGGCCAGATAATTTAGTTGTTAACAGGCTGAAAATTAAGGGAAAACAATATAGGTGGGTGGATAAATATTAGTGCACGAGCGAAGTATAGAAAATAGTTTGTGCGCAACAAATAAGGGTCGCAATATATTTCAAGATACGTTGAACGACACGATACGAACTACAATAAATGTGACTGTTTGAAACCCAAACTACCGCATTGTTTAGTGACTCATTTTTTTATATCTGCCGCAATTACTCGGCGATGTTAATGTATTTTACATTGACGCTTGAGTAATTACGTTAAATTGCCACTATATATAACTATCTCTCCCCACTCGGTGTTACACTTAATTGGATGATCTCAATTGATTTCACTGGGGGATAAGTCAATTTTGTTACGATTATTCGTCTAAGGTGGGTCTTCCCATTCTTTGTTGACCCTTATCGGTCTTATGTCATGCGTGAGGTGAGAAAAATTAAAAATTAAACAAATTGATACTGACATAAGTGTGGTGTAAAGTTATGAAAACATATGTCTTTGCCAATATCAAGTGTTCAATAAATTCCGGAGTCTCGCACAAAAATAGTATGATTCGAATCGAAAAGCAACCGCGTCCAAAATTGTCTATCAGAAGTCTAACATACTGGAAAAGTTTAAAATATAGAAACAGCTATAATGTAAAATTATATATCATAAGCACCAATATTTTATTCTGTTATTTTGCATTTAAGTTAAAATTCGGGTTTGTATCATTGACAGACTTATATTAATTGCGGGCACTAATTACAACCTGTTTTAAATTTACGAAACCTTCAAAACTATCGTGAAAAATTATGCCGATATCTATAAAACAGCTTGATACTAGATCTACCAAGGCAGTCAAAGTGACGCGACCTCGGAATTTAATAAAAATGTTTAAATTCATAACGTTTCATTTTCTGAGATTTTGCGCGGTTCACATTGCACAATGGACATAAATAAATCGATTAATTGATTTCTTCCTTCCATCCTTTTTTTAAAGACGTACATCATAAATATACAAGTATAGCTGAATATATCGCCGAAGGTTCTAGTGTTAATCGACTACTGTTTTAAATGTGTAATAAATCAACTACTAATACTACTTTTTCGTACCTACGATAAATATTGATTCACAATCAGGCTGAATCTCGCTGTTTTTGTCAAAAGTTAATAAATATTGTGAATGGGAAGTTATACAATGTGACAACAATTAAACCGAAAACGAAATAATAATAATCTGCGCGCTGACCATACTTATAATTTATATACACTAAAAAGGCTAAGAAATGTCTGGCAATGAATTGCTTCCATGATAACAGCCTTTGAGTATTATTATTTATATTATTTTTATTTTCGGCATCCTTGCGTAACAACTGTGGTATTATTACTCAATGCTATCAATACTATTGATATTTATTGCCAAATGAATTTATTTACCTTCGTTTCATTATACAACAAAAGGGAGTTAATAACGTATAGATATTTGATATGAATGCACTTGATTAAACGAATATTGAAACTACAAGTCAAAAGTTATAAAACAGTACAAGCACCTATATTAGTCATACACTTTAACAATATTTGTCGTTCGGTTATATCATGGTATGATGAGTATCATTTTTCGAATGGTCGTAAATTATTGGAAGCACATTAATTATTTTTTCAAGAATTACACAAACGACCTTTTTATGGTCAGGTTTTGAGTGCTTTTACTTGCCGTATAATAGATGAAATTGTGTACCGACATATAATTAGAACGGTCTTGAATTTTCGGCTTTTGTCATTAACATTAATACATTCTTATGTAAGGAGGATATTTTCAAGATAAAGTTAACATTACTGGCCATATTATACTTTGTTGCGCACGTAATTAAGTTTTGTTCCTAGATAAAAAAAAAGGCTTGCTACAAAACATTGTAAGATAATATGCACACTAAAATATGTAGATCGGAAGTACATATATTATCCGGCACAGTGCCCGTAGATTACATAAATGCATATAAAATCATTAATTTAGCCTTTTTGATACCTCGGCTCTTACCTTATCGGTGGATCGTTAGTTTGGGAACTGTTTTGGTACAAATATCTACACCTTATAAAGGCGTTTCACATGAGAACGTATTGTTCCCCGACTTATCAAGGGCACCGAAATAAACAGTGTTACCTTTGTATCCAAGAATCCTCCATTTCACAAATCTCTCGTTCTAATTACATGAATTCGCCGTGAGAATAAAATCTCACGTTTTCTTATTAAACATAATTCAATAAATCCGCGTATTCCTTAATATACTAGCTCGGAAGTCAGTTAAATGAAGAATAATATAACATTTGCTGTAACTATAAATGTTGCCGAGAGTTTTGCTAGACATGTTACCGGATTCACTGTCAATGTTGCCTGATAACTACCAGCAAGAATTTCATATTTAAATTATCATAAGACTAATAGTCGTATAACCCATACGAGCTGCATGGCAGGATGACACTAATATGTCTATGTCGCATTGGAAACTAGATACGTTTTAATACCGAGAATGATTCTCAAATGTCAATGCAAGTGCGATCATCAATCATGTAGTGTGCAATCAAGGTAAGTATAAAATTACAAAAGTTATTATAATAATCGAAAATCCGTATTTTTTTAGACGCCGTAAAATTATCACATTCTTGGGAAGCACTGCGTAGGTTTGTTACGCAAGCTTATCAGCTGATCGGACTATCGCCAATGAATTTTTTGCCGGTTTATGAAATCAGTATGTTTTTGCAAAAATGTTTTATTCGTAATCAATTCTTCAGCATTTCACAATAATCAAGTCATTAAACCCTGACGGATTAATTGAGTATTTCGCATAAATGACTAATAATGTGTTATCGAAGGTTCTGACATTATATTGGTAATATCACTTGCAATGCACGATGTTTAAAAATGATAATATATTTATGGTTAATTGGATGATTATTGAAATTCTGAATGATTATTCTGATGATTATATGATGAATAATGGGACGGTGAAGTATATGAAATTATCATAAGAAATGAATATTGCAACGAAAGGCAGAGGTGAACTTAATGGAAAATATGATTGGTGCGCGGTGATATTGGCTTGGTGACATTGGTGGCCAGGTAAGTTTACGTGGTAGGATATTGACATTGTAACTATATACACAAAATTACATAATAAATGCGCAAGTACTACAATAAATAACTTTGACACTTTAAAAATGATGCGGCGATTCAGCGTTATGCACCTACGTAAAATCCATAATACTATAATGTTATTTTTCCTATTCAGATTCTAACGGCACTTCACGTAACAATGTATGTTCCGGGTCATGCAAAAATGTTGATTGTTTTCGTAATTATTATACTTATCGTTCTGCAACGGTTGCGAGTATAAATCAATATCCCTTTGGCATTCTAAACTGTCTATGCTGACATATGCAATTTGTAATATATGTAATATAATACTGCAGTGGTTATTAATTAATTTTAGGATTTGAGACTTTGACCGAAGACCTTTAAAAATGTTCAGTCACTGCACGATTACTCTGATAGTAACATTAATTTCTAATATTTCCTTCTTTCTTTATATAGGCTCAGTAAATTCTACATATTCTTCAATAAAATTGTTTAATACTTGATAAATGATATGTTTTTAGCATATATTGCACGTATGCCTGATAGCTCGTATCCTTACAGAAATACAAATCTTTGAAATGTGATACGTAATGTTGCAGGTGGTCTAATCTTATTTCCTTCCTTTACACGACCTTAGCAGCGGATGAAATTCTCAATAACATATACTACGCCGATAATTTGTTAATTACCGACTTAAGAATGCGCAAGCAAGCTATTGTAAATATTGCTCGGGCAAGGTACGAGCACGCAAGTGAACATGCAAATGAATAAGTAAATGAACATGGAAATCGTAAGCACTTATACGAATCAGATTTGAGAGCCTACGGCTTCAAATGAGAGCGTTCTTCTAAACGGGTATTGTGGCGCGTAGCTTTTTTACACGTGCCATTATCACACGAATTGGATGGCTAATGGAGTTCGGGGATATGAGATAGTGTGCGTGACCGTTACTGTTGTATCCAGCGAATATACTACCGGTTTACTTCCTAAAGGAATTTTCACATACTAGATTCAAAGAATGGCGAACGCACGTACAGCTGCGATTAACGAATTAGAATAAAGTACTATTACAGTTGCTGTACGAAGGTATGGCATAATGGACGGGATTCAACGTCGCATGTCTACTTTAGAGTCCTCCTATCATTGTCTAACAACTGCTAATTGCGAGAGCATATACGTTTTATGATCCCGTCATTTAACGGAAGTTCCATTTTATGGAATAAATACAATCATGATAGGCGGGAATATTCTTGGACTGTGTGCATTTCCAGCTTTGTTATTTGGCTTATTAGATCCTCGTGGCATTATAATAATTAATGTGGTGAATAAATTTTGATAATCGTATTATGCCATGAAATTTGTAGCGGAATAAAATATTTTGGAACACTATACCCGACATTGTGTGTACTTACAGTGGGATTGTACAGGAACGACTATTTGATATCCGTTACGGTACACAAAGGCGTGGAGCGTACAGTGTTAGTTAAGGTGGTTCACGTTACTCTTTCGTAGCTGGCTGCTTCCTTCGCAGATGGCGAATAAAGGTTTACATACTGAATAGTTAAAGAATTGTATTCTAATAAAAAAGTCTTCCATGAAAACGTTTTATTTTATCGCAGGTTTAATTCACGACTATGAAATGTGCGAGTACAGCATACTTTTAAGAATGCCGGTGATAACTGGTTGCCACTTACTTTGTATAAAACTTTCGATACCACTAGTTGCATTTAAAAGAAGCGTAAATCATGAATGTTAAGTAAATAACTCACCTATAGTCTGCATATAATCCGAATTGGTGTCCCAATTTCCAATATCTCTTCCCAGGAGGGTGATCCGCGTACGAAAGAGACCCACAACTGAAATTGTCGCGGAACTAGGTTCAAGTAATAACCAATATATACCGTATGATTGGGAAAAGTACAAAATATTTCTTCTTTTATTGAGAATTTCAGTAGCGGCGCTTTGATCTCCTAACGATGAGAAGCGACACAAATGTCACGGGCACGTCGCAAAAGACTGGCGTCTAGCTAGCGGGTATCACGTTATTATTGAATTGGACAGACCCTATGGTCTGACACCAGACCATGTGCTCTCAACCAATAGCGACTCGACTTTCTATTACGCATGCGTACAGCTGTACCGGCTTCTCATCTCTCACGAATATTCCGTTTTTCTGATGAATTGACTCTACTGTTTAAGATTTATATCACACTTCCGCGCGATTTATAGTACAGATCGATACATAAACACGCGAATGTCGCATGATACTCTTAGTTTCGTTACTTTTTTCTCAGTTTTGCTGTATCAGCATCTTTGCTAACGTGGCCATTTGGTAACAGTATAATATGATAAAGTTCGCCAGGGAATCGATACTCCCGTGCAGTGACGTAAGTAACGGGATCCCGCTAAACAGACTTGAAATTTCTAATTTCCGTTCTTTAAGGGAATTCGCGTACTGCTTACGTTTATATACAATCTACGCCTATGATACGTATTGAATTTTTGAGGTGAAGCAAGGTCTTGGTGTATTTTCAAATTATGCACATTTTAAATTCCACACATTTTACATGATTCATGCTTATGCCAAGAAAAAGATTTCGAATGGCGTGAAAAGCGAAAACTTAATTGTTACTTCTACGTTTTACAATTCACTGTATGGATATTCTCAGTTGAATTTCGATCGAAAATCGCACGAATACAAAACTTATATCGCGCAAAGATCTAATGATAGAATAACTAATTTATAATGTCTCTTGTAATTGAATGCATTTGTTATCATGCAGATGATAAATCACTTTATTAACAATCATCAACTAATCGATTTGCATGAACGATTATTATAACTGACAAGAAATCATTCATAGCCGCAATTTTAATGATAATGAAAATAGTAATATAATTTTAACGATAGAAATGTTTTGTTTGACACTAAGTAGTATTTAAAGATCTAAGCAGAATAAATTCTCGTTGGTATGAAAAAATGAATAATGTGTTTGTTTGTATTGACTAAAATATTTTCGATGAATATATGGTGGTATAGGTCCTGTGATCGTTGTGGAAGAACGATGTGAACGTAACCATTTCTTCCTTTCACGATTGAGAACTGAGTACACGCGCGTCGAGAAAGAACTCACGCGACTAACACATAACCTGTGTAACTCAAAGCTTAACAAGACTTTTGTGTGACATCTAAAGTCATCCAAGCATCCTATTTAACTGTAGCAAAAGAACCGTTTATGAATGCCGATGAACTGTAATGCACTCGCAGTAAGCATAACTGGCGCTCAGAGAATCTCAACAGTTTGTTAAAATCTCTTCATGCTTCTAATTATACTAAATTCTACTGAAATTTTGAGAATTTCTTATGCGTTACGGTGGAACGATTGAATTGTAAAATCACTAAAGAAATGAAATTATTTTCTGTGAACGTCATTAATCTCGTGACAAAATATTAGAAACAGAAATGCTTATACTTTACAAGTCTTATGCGAAACTATGTAGTTTATTGCTAATAAAATACCGTTTAAACGCAACCTATGCAAAATAGTCTTTTATTACGTCATATGAATATTTTGATTTCACAAGTATGCTTCTGCATTTAATATTAAGCCGTAGACAAAAAAAAATGTTAGGAGGAATATTGCCGAGTAAAAATGTGTCCAGCTTGGAAATTAATATTTTCAACCCTTTACCGAGAAAATTAATTTTTTAAAGACAGAAAACTTGAGACGCGTGAGTTTCGTATTATTTAAAAAGGTGATGATTCTCTAATTAAATTATCTACTCAAATCCCTTTCCACATTTTGCACTTTTCTTCTTTAAAGGTCAACTGTTATCATTAATGAGAATGTTATCAGGATACTACGATATCATCTCATTGCTTCTTTCCCCCGTAATCAAAACACTGCCAATAAAAACATTTTTTCATATCTTAAATATAATGAGAAATCTAAAACAGTCAAAATTCATATTTTCTAATAAAAGTGTAATATAACTCTCTAAGTCTTGACACTTTGATCTTTAACATAAACAACAGTTACCATATGTTTGCTTTTACTTACGTAAACCATGATTTTTCACCGGCATTTTTAAGAGAGCTCACTTACGTAATAATGCAACAATCATCGGAAAGAACTTAGCAAAAAAAAACTTGAGAAGAGTTTGAACGCAGTTGCTGAGAACTTCGATCCTCTTAATGATTTTTTATAAAGTACTTTAAATATATATTTTTTTAAGACATTGGAATTAACTCATGTATATAAACGCGTTCAACTCCAAACTTTTAATGCGACCGTGCTACTGATGTTTCCTTATCATTAAAACCACAACATATACGTAATAGTGAATCACTAGTTTACGATGCTTTCTTCCGCCCCTTCCTCTTCTGTTTTTCATTTGCCTCCTCCAATTTTTGAATTTCAGATTCGAGTACACGTTGCCTTTTACGGCACGTGGGCGTCTTCGAGTACCAAGCTAAATAAAGAATCCATTATCCTACGCAAAAATGATTCCTAGTAAAAAGAACATGCGCAATAGTACACAAACCCAAAAACGTGTCTTCTTCCTCACGGTATACAGGATCTTTAATGCTCAATGCGTTTACTAATTCAACGTGCGTTAAGGGGTGCGTTCTCAATTGGACCATTCGCTTTGTAGTCATTACCTATGTAATGATCATCGTTACTATTAATTATGATTAAAAATTGTTAGGAAATAAGAGATAATGGAGGTCTATAGAAGTAATGCAACGGCAACGTTATTGAATTTTTCCTCCGGCAGTACCTCGTTAATTGACGCTAACACCGTGCCAATTGTGAAGCCGTCGCATGCTTTGGTCATAGCAGATGTATCGAATTGACGACTGATTCCAGAGTACTATAAATGTCGAGAATTTCAAGCACCGCCAAAAGAACCAATAACTCGTTTATTAACTGGAATCCGTAATTATGAATTATATAAAGTTTTGGAATTCTCACATTGTATAACAAATCTCTCCAAACAGAAGACATGGTGCTATACTCTGGCCTGGGAATATAAATAACTTTATCATAAGTTTGATATAAAAGTTTTTGATCCGCATCCCACGGGGAGCTGGATGTACCAATAAATATAACTTTATCTTCGCTCGTGATACTCTTCACTAGTTTAGGAAGATCTTTTTTCAATCGCTTCGGATCAGTTCTATCCGTTTTTGGAATCCTTTTCATAAATGGTTTCTCTGCTTCGTCCATGAATATGACAGACGGTTGCAATAAGCGTGATACCTGTAAAACGTATGAAATCTTTTGTGCGTCATAGAGTTTCATTTGTACACGCGTACATTATAATAATATCAAAATGCACCTTCGATATCAAGTGGACGAGCATGATTAACCCTGACTTTCCAGGATATTTGCCTGCCAAATTTGCAGGTGTGATGTCAAATAGAGTTGCTCCCAATTCGGTACATATTGCATTAATTAACATTTTTTTACCGCTGGCGTGCGGGCCAGCTATTAATATGGATCGCACGAGGGGCGTAAATTCCCTCAAAACGTCATTACCTAATGGTAAAATACAATACTCGGCGATCAATTGTCTGATATCACCTGTTGAATGATTTATGAAACTTAACATTGAAATGCAAACAATCAGTTCGTATTAAAGCGATAGTTCATATTAAATTCTATACCCATCGCTGGCAAGGGATTCTTTTCTTTCTCACGTAGATCATAGTTGGCAAATGACTTTTCGCCTATAAAATCACTCAAAGGTATTTCTCGATTATATTTAATAATCCCCTGAGTAAGGAGCTCCTCGAACAGCGATTCCGTTGTTCTATCGGGTGTCAAATCTTTTTCTTTCCTTCTCTTACTTTTTTTACCGCTACGACGTATTCGTTTCTGCGGTTTCTTTCCCCGTTTACCTTTAAATCCTTTGTCCCTATCCAAGGCAATTTGAAGGGCTTCTATGTTTCCTACGCATGCAATGTTTTATGCTTTAATTCAAAGCGAGCATTACTATTTATTCATTGTGACACGGTATTATTTTACTTTTCACATTCGCAGACAATTTCATTTTTTTGACTACTGTTGTTATCTATTGATTTCACCTCGAATTTCATGATCTACGATCGTCCTGACTTCATTCTCGACTTCCTTCGTTTTCTCAGCATCGATCATATCTTCGTACGGCAATTGTGTGAAATTCATCGACTCGTCTTTGTTCTTCCATACAGCTTGGTATTTTTCATTTCCTTGTATTAATTCTGGTAAAAAGTTAGATGGCATACATTTAAATCCTTCTTCAATTTCCTCTTCCGATTGTTCGGTTTCACTATCCTTCTTTGACTTTAAACTTTTGGATTTTTTCGATTCTTTCGAGGATACCGCTGTAGACTTGCTTGTAGTACTCTCTGTACCCTGAGTAAACCGTAGAATACATTTCCCTTTAAATGATGTTTCAGATTTTATTCGAATTTTCAATTCAATTTTACCTGTCTGCTGAATATAATTCGAGAGCCACCGCTTTCCGCGGAGGGTAAGTCGGGAATTTTGCCAGTTTGCTGAAAATACGTGTTGATCCAATTTCGGATTTCGGATCTTATCTCCTCTTCTATTATAGCACTTTTTTCATTGCGAATCCTTTCTTTTGCCTCGACTAACATATCTTGATACATCCGTTGGTACTCTGACTGTTTTTCGTATCTGTGCTGTTTAATCTTTCCAGTTTGTCTCGCGATTTCCGTAATCTCCTGACTTGGTTGTAGCATTCCTTGAAATGTACATTTCAACGTGTATAGAACTGCATTTCGTAGTTTTTTCCCGAATACAAATATAAGCTACCAATTAACATCATTTCCTCGAGCCGTTTCTTGCGAATCATTCGTCTGGTTATGAAGCCCCTCCAAACTTTTTGAATTTTCATCGCCGCCGCTTTCCCGCGCTCGATATCTTCCTCTTCCGGTTCCACCCTAATCGTTGATCTCTCTTTCATTTCTCGAATTTCTTTCATAAATTGAAATCTTAATCTACCCTGCCGCGCGCGCTCGTGAACCTATAATTATTCGATATATGTATCTTCATAAATAAAGTAATTTATTATTATCTTCAAGCAACGATTATAATTTAACATTCGTTATCAGATTGTACACGTGATTATTCAAACTAGTGATATATACACCTGAATAAGTCTTATTGCTTCAGATTCCGTAAGTTTTTTAGGTACGACTACTTCATCAAGAGCGCCTATATTTCTCAGCGTATTTTCGATGAAACTCCGCCGTTCTGTAATTTCATTTAGACGTTCTCGTCTAAAATATCTTGGCACTCGAATCTGTGCATCTTGAGGAGTTACGCCCAATTTAATAAGAACATCATCGTAATAGCTATGCTCCGAGAGATCTATCTCCACCAGATCATGTTTTAATTCTAGTACTCTACCTACACACGCGTCTAGTAAATGCTTTACTAATATACGCTTCTGTGGCTGTATCATTTGCTCGTAACATTCCTCCAACTTGTTACTAATAATGATATACCTCACATATAGCTCCGAAATTATAGTATGAGCTTTTTTCCGATTTTTCTGCGGCTTAGCGTTCTGTAAAGTCAAATCCGCTTGAATTAATGCCTCCAGTGTTACCTGTGCGTCTTTCCATAATTCGTCGTACGTTGCACTCGACATATTTTAATAACGTTTTATCGAATTACAGGAAACCGTAGATACTCCTACAATCTACTGCTGGAATTATTACTTGCCAGAATTGTTAGGAATTGTCGTCGGTCTCTTAGCGACCAATCGAGGGGGGCCGAGTTGAGGCGCAGTACTGCGATGTATTATTCATAGTTCCGAATAATTACTACTGTGAACAGTTTAATATTAACTGCTTGTATACTGAATTTATCATAATATTAAAAAGGAGGTTCAGGCTGCTGCTTTCACATTCAATTGAATATCGATGTCGAGCATCAGTAATGATTGATATATATTACGAATCATAGGATAGAAACACGGTCTAAAACCATAAAGAATTCATCTGATTAGTAACTAGGTCGGCCGAGTAACATTATTAGTAATTGGGATTGATGATTAAAGTTGCAGGGACAGAAGAGAAGATGGAATTTATGATAGAGACGTGCATTTGCGGGACACCTTAACGCGATAATTCTCTTCTACGAAGTTGCACTTTACTGCTTACTTAATTACCAAATATCAGATGCGCTCGCACGAAATCATTGACAAGGAATACCTGATATAAAAGCATATTATTGTTCTACAGTAATGACAGAATTTGTTACGACGTCCGTTTTTAGACTTAGAAACAGAGTATTACTTATTAAATAATGGTTTCCGATTTCTAGAAGCAGATAAAGCCTGATTGTTGAATAAAAAGTATTCGAATTGATGTGAATGTTCAATATTCGAATATTTAATCGCAACATGTAACAAGGAGTTGCGCGACAACCTGCTAGTTATAGTCCGTTCCATGAAACCTTGCAGCAAACTCACGCAGTCTCCATTAATTTTCTTCCCGCCACTACATCATCCTTTCATATATACGGTGTCACAATATATAGAATTGTTTAAATTTCTCGAGGACACAAAAGTAAAATGGACATTTTTTCCAAGGAAGTGAATTTGTTTTAGGAATCAAGAAAGGTTGTATTAAAAGCATTTTATGCAATGTGCGAATTGTACTATCGTATAAAGATTAAAAATCTTCAATAGCGTGTTCGAAGTATGAATGGCCGAGGGGGCCTGCGTAAACGAATGAAACTTGTCGGATGTTGCTGCAAGGTTTTATGGAAGAGACTATAGTTTCGTAACATTGTTGAGAGCGTTCCGGTCGCTTGTTTTAAAACGTCATCTTGGATAATCGGTTTTTTGCTAAAATAATTTCTGTAAATACGGTTCACCACCGATCCCGGGTTGGTGACGGGAAGGAAGTATTTGCAGTAATGGCGTCGGCATTGGAGCAGTTTGTAAATAACGTGCGAACGCTTTCGAAACAAGGTACCATGGATGTTTTAATGCCTTCACGTTTTAGGACCTAACCTTCGGATCTCAGCATAGGATACCCTTTCTCGATGAACTTCCCTTTCATAAAAAAATCTACTCTATTTTCAATCTCATCCATATATGTACTTCACTTAATGTAAAAAATAAACGTTTTTTTATGATATTGTTGAAATGGTATCTAAATGCAAACCTCACATTAGAATTATGTTGTTACGTTTTAAATATGTATAACATCCCTACTTGACTATATGCAATTGTAATCTCTGCATTTACATATAGCAAGTATACAAAAAATATTTGATATTTTCTACTAAAGCATCAGATGATCTATACTACATATAATAAAAGCAGCTATTAGAATGATGTAATTAAAGAATGATTGGGTCTATTTCAATACTATATCCTTTACAGGTAATTTTAGAGAGCTAAGTGAAATAATATATAAAAGCACAGATGTTTTAATGAAGAATGGACAACATCTAGATAATGTTTTGGAAACATTAGATCTGCAACAACACTCTTTAGGTATCTTGGCAGTGCTGTGCGTCAAATTTTCATTGCCTAATCCCAATGGTGCAAATAATCCTGATGCTTACAAACCATTATTTAATCAGGTCCAAGAATTTATCATTGGTTGCAATGGAGAACAAGTTAGATTTGCTCCTGACACATGTAAGATTTCTTTCATTTACAAACATTAATGATTATTCACATTACTTTTGACTAATGAAAAACTTATGGTATTTTGTTACAGATGCTGAATTATGCCATCTACTTACTCAAACCTTAGTCGAACTACAAGTGCCGCTGCGTGGTATAGAATTACTACGCCGTGCTATACGTAAAATACAACTTTTTGATAGTCAACTAACGTCGATACATGCTGACCTCTGCCAATTATGCCTTTTATCTAAGTGTTTTAAGCCTGCACTTGAATTTCTTGAAACAGATGTTACTGGCATTAGTCAGGAAGGCGGGCAATTTGATTCCAAATATTTCTTACTTTATTATTATTATGGAGGAATGATATACACAGCACTGAAGAATTATGAAAGAGCGCTATACTTCTTTGAAGTATGTGTAACCACACCTGCTATGGCAGTTAGTTACATTATGTTAGAGGCTTATAAGAAATACATTTTAGTCTCCTTAATAATGAATGGAAAAGTTCTAAGCTTACCAAGGTATACAAGCCAGGTAGTCAATAGGTACATGAAACCACTAAGTCAGCAATATCAAGAACTAGCCAATGCATATCTGGTAAACAGTTCTGCCGAAGTTCAAAATATTATTACCAAGTACCAACAATTATTTTCAAGAGATCATAATATGGGACTTGTAAAACAAGTACTGAGTTTTTTGTTCAAAAAGAATATACAAAGGCTGACAAAGACCTTCCTGACACTTAGCTTAAGTGATGTGGCCAGCAGAGTTCAATTATCAGGTCCTGCTGAAGCTGAGAAGTATATTTTGAATATGGTAAATATATACTCACATAACCAAGCAAATATAACACAAATTTGGATATTTATTAACAGAAAATAATTATAATTATAGATCGAAGATGGTGAAATCTTTGCAACAATAAATCAGAAAGATGGCATGGTGGTATTTCATGATGACCCAGAAAAATATGATACACCACAAATACTGGCATACTTAGAAAAAGTAATGGCAGCTTGCATGGATTTAGACAGACGGGTCTTAGAAATGGAAGAAGAAGTTATTCTAACACCACAATATGTTCGTAAAACTTGTGGACAAAATGATCAGGATGATCAGACAGCGGGACCTGCCCAAACAAATGTTACAAATGTGCAAGGTCAAACTAAACATAACACATATTCTATGTAAAATATACTCGTCGTTGTGCGTTATCTTTATTAAAAAAGCGATAATGAATCATAAATCTTGTTGAAAGCCAAGACAAAAAACATTTAGAAGCCTGTTTTGGATGAAGTGCATATTAAAAAAGGTCTTACTAGTGGAATCTATTTTGTACCAGAGTAGGATTACTTTGGCTATTGTTATGCACATTTCGCAAGTAATAAGAAACCCTTTAAATAGAAATTGTTATGCTCTTTCTAAATGTGTAAAGTGGATTAAAAGTTGGGTTGTAAAATACGTTCGGCAATTTATGGGGTTATTCAGACATTCGTGAATTAGATTTTAAGGCTTATATTATACAATATAGTTTTTTTTATAAAATACACTGTAAATACGAAAGAACCGCAAAATGTCTATTAATTATTTAACATCTGAAGCAGGCTTTGCAAATAAAGAAAGCATACATATATATTACAAAATTGAAACAGATGGATACAAAAAGAATTCTTGACTCTCACTAACGAGTGTCCCAACATTGGTTTAATCGCAATTCTGCGAAAAAAACGCTCAATGCACGACCGTGCCAGGTAAGTAAGATACGCTTTCTGTAGTATACCCAAAAGTACTAAGGTTATGTGAACAGTTTGATATACAGAATTAATACGTTACGTGGCTAAAGTTAATTTGCCAAATTAATTCCTAACTAAACAATTAAAAGTGATTTTGTCAGCAAGCATACAAATTTCATACCATTATTTATTACACATATTCGGTAAATTTTTGTACTGTATAACGAACATCTTGCTTGTCGCATACATATATAATTAAGATCACTTTAATGTGTGTAGATGGTAAACATTGAGATTATTCTGTATATTTATTGTTTAGATGTAAGACTCTTTTAAGTTCGACGCATAGGCTACTGCTGATGAGTAGAAGTTTAGGTAACTAACTCATTAATGTATTTTCTACTGAGATTCTAATAGCATTTCAAGTAACAATTTTCGTTTCCTTGGTCATACAAAGATGTTAATTGTTTCTCTGATTGCCGTTATTATGGTTTGGCAACGGTTGCCAATATAAATCAATGACTGTCTATAATGACATGTGCTAGTGCAGTATATTCTAGTAGTTGATCAATTTCGGAATTTGAGAGTTTGCTGTTTTTGATCAATTTATTTAACACTTGAGAAATAACAGATATTAGTATTTATTTCTCGCATGCCTGGTAGTTTGTTCACGAAAATAATATTAGAAATTTGATATATAAGGTTGGTGGTATTTTAATCTTATTTCTGTTGTTTATACAATCTTAACGGTAGACGAAAATTTCAATGAAGTGTATCAACGTAAACCTAACGTCTGACTGAGTGCCCGCGTCCCATGCCGTAAGCAAATGTTGTGTGTGTGTGTAATTGGGTATGCGAACGCGATGAATGTCAACATCGTGCAATAGCTTCTGTATCTTTCGCTCGAAACTTTTTGTTGATTCTTCCACAACCTATTCGCCCCTAAAGTATCAACGACACTATGCATCATTTATATGTGCTGCTGCATATCTAAATACAGTATGTAAATGAATCTTGTGCAACACTGAAATGCATTTTTTGAAGCTGAATAAAAGTATAGCATTTTTAATTTGTTGCGTATTAAAAACCCTCTGTTCCTTATTACATGTTGCATATGTTTATACGTATTTTTATAAGATATTAGTAATAATAATGTACGTAAGATTCAAAGACGGACAAGTATGGACAGTGTCATGGAAGAACGTACGAAATTTTTCTCTTTTTATCGAAAATTTTAATCATTTATCGACACATCGAGCACGCACACGGTATGCATTGCGGTTTTTTGGTAGCGCAATATCGTTGTTCCTTTTAGCTTATGCGGATTTCACGTTCTGATCATTTTACATCATTAATTCCTAGGTTGAGAAACAGTGTAGGAATTAGGAAAAAGGTGTGACACGACTGGTAAGAAAAGTGAAAAGGTAATTAGTACTCCTGCGTTTTATAATCTATTGTATGGTGATCATTGAAACGTTTTCGAACTAATTCCGTGAACTGAACAATTTTCTCGCGGAAATATCTACCACGAAAATAGCTAATTGGCGAGTTATCTAATGATGTTCCCAGTGGCGGATTATCACGTGTAATACAATAAATTTCTTGCCGAGTGCACTACGGATTATTTGCAATCATTATTGTAATTGGTGGAAATGGTTTGTGTCTGTAAGTTTAATATAAATGACACATTAAATTCGAACGATTGAAGAGTTTTCTTAAACTTTCAGCATCATTCGACAATCTAAACAAATTTAATCTCCCTGGTTCCTGCAAGAAGTATTTACTATAATGAAGAATAAATTTGTATCAAAAGATGGATAACATATTGGTTTTAACACTAGAGCTTGCGGGTATATATATATGCCTGCCAGGACAGCACTCACGCAAGTGGTACATAATTATTAGCTCGCAACCTGTAGAAATTGAGTCATAACAAGGCTTTGCGTGACATCTGAGGTCACCCAGGAAACCTCGACATTGTCTTGAAACCCCTTCGTGTTTTCAATTAAACTGGATACTATGGCAACCTTGAGCATTTGAAACCATACCTAAACATGTTCTAGAATCATTTTGGGACGAAATAAGTGGTTTCAAAATTTGTCCGGGTCAAAAAGGGGTCGATCCAAAATCGCAAAAATGTGAAGGGGTATACCTTCAAAAATTGTCAAAAATTAAAAGTCGCCAAAACCGCTTCTAAATGACCCAAACCGATGGTATATGATGTATAAACATATTCTAGGAAGATTTTGGGTCGAAAGAAGTGGTTTAAAAATTTGTTCGGGTCAAAAAGGGGTCGATCCAAAATCGCAAAAATGTAAAGGGGTACACCTTCAAAAATTCTCAAAAATTAAAAGTCTCCAAAATCAATTCTAAATGACCGAAATCGATGGTAAATGATGTATAAACATATTCTAGGACGATTTCTGGTCGAAAGAAGTGTTTTAAAAATTTGTTCGGGTCAAAAAGGGGTCGATCAAAAATCGAAAAAATGTGAAGGGGTATACCTTCAAAAATGGTCAAAAATTAAAAGTCGCCAAAACCGCTTCTAAATGACCCAAACCGATGGTATATGATGTATAAACATATTCTAGGAAGATTTTGGGTCGAAAGAAGTGGTTTAAAAATTTGTTCGGGTCAAAAAGGGGTCGATCCAAAATCGCAAAAATGTAAAGGGGTACACCTTCAAAAATGGTCAAAAAATAAAAGTCGCCAATTTCGCTTCTAAATGACCTAAATCGATGGTATATAATGTATAAACATATTCTAGGATGATTTTGGGTCGAAAGAAGTGGTTTAAAAATTTGTTCGGGTCAAAAAGGGGTCGATCAAAAATCGAAAAAATGTGAAGGGGTATACCTTCAAAAATTGTCAAAAAATAAAAGTCGCCAATTTCGCTTCTAAATGACCGAAATCGATGGTATATGATGTATAAACATATTCTAGGAAGATTTTGGGTCGAAAGAAGTGGTTTAAAAATTTGTTCGGGTCAAAAAGGGGTCGATCCAAAATCGCAAAAATGTAAAGGGGTACACCTTCAAAAATTCTCAAAAATTAAAAGTCTCCAAAATCAATTCTAAATGACCCAAATCGATGGTAAATGATGTATAAACATATTCTAGGACGATTTCTGGTCGAAAGAAGTGTTTTAAAAATTTGTTCGGGTCAAAAAGGGGTCGATCAAAAATCAAAAAAATGAGAAGGGGTATACCTTCAAAAATCGTCAAAATTTCAAAGTTCCCAATTTCGGTTCTAGATAGTCTAAATCGATGGTATATAATGCTTGAACATTTTCTAGGACCATTTTGGGTCGAAAGACGTGGTTTAAAAATTGGTTGCAGGTGAAAAATGGTTCGACCCAAAATCGCAAAAATGGGAGGGGTAAGTCTTCAAAAATAGTCAATATTTCGATGTTGTCAATTTCGCTCCTAAACTAATACATACTTCCGCAATATATTGAATTTATCGGCATGTTAATTTGTGTATATGAATGTTATAATAATTTCTGATCAGTTTTGGATATCAAATGGGTAAACCTAACCCACATAGTGTAACCCTCAATTAAGTACATAATGCTCCATATGGTAATAAATGTGTTAATGAGCATTTTTGTATGTTACGCAATCTTATTAATATCAACCGCAAGTATGTCATCTCTCTCACAACGTTGCAAAGTACAATTCTCGGTGATCATGTGTTCAATATTGCCTGCTGAATGATTCATGAAATTTGGCATTGAAATGAAACTAATCTATTCATATTCCCCACATTTCATGCGAAATCCTGTACTTATCGCTGGCAAGGTATACTTTGTTTCCGTTGCATGCCGGATCATATTTCGCAAAGAAGCTTTCGCACATGAAATGACTCAATTTTATTTTATTTCTTTTCATTTAGAAGTTTATTTTACTTTAAAGCCCAAAATTCCCAAAATAACATTGTCGTTAATAAATTTACGAAAATAATATTGAAGTAAAACAAAAATTTATAAAATCTAAAAAATAGAAATGCAATATTTAAATGTTAGGGGTACCGGAACGTAATCAATCATTCTTCACATACTTCACGATACTCCATTTATTCTTTCATATTAAATATTATTCTATCAGATAATCCTCATTGTTATTTATGATACTTGACCGACCAAGAACAAAAACAGAGATCACGTGAAATCTCTTTGGTTTTCAAAAAAATCTTTAGTTCAGCCCAATTTTATAAAATATTATGGCTAGAAGATACACAGCTTGCCTATAAAAAATCACTTCAAATGTCTTTAATCTTCAGAAATCAGAAATATTTCTCGTTCCTAAAGCACTGGTTTAATCTGCCGATGATATCATTCTCATGATAACTGTATCATCTATTTATAAAATCTGCTTGTGTGTTTTCTTAAACATCTCGGCGAATGTTAATGTAACACTTTAGAAGACGTACAGTTTTCTAAACGTGTCGTACAATGTCGGCAGTACATATAATATATACTTTTTAGTCTCTCTTTTGCTCCCTAATAAAATTATTTTAAATTGAAATGTTTTCCCGTCGTTTTGTGCTTTTGCAAGATTAGTATTGAAATCACTACAACGCCATTTATTATTATTTAACAACAATTTCA
The DNA here is from genome assembly GCA_910591585.2 of Nysson spinosus. NCBI lineage: Eukaryota > Metazoa > Arthropoda > Insecta > Hymenoptera > Crabronidae > Nysson > Nysson spinosus. Next base: position 11,752,497 of record OU342830.1, on the reverse strand, counting down.
AAACAACTGCATGAAATGAGAAAGATTCAGAACATCCAAAATTTTGGGACCTCCCACTTTTGCACACACCTAATACTTCTATGTTCCAGATATCAATTTTGTTTTAGTTCTTGAAATCATTACTTTTCCATACTTGAAACATTTTTGCCTTTGTGATTTCAGATGTCGGTATCACGTCCGTTACTTTTACTTTGTATAAAATCTATAACACTTCTAGATGTATTACAAAGAAGCATAAATGATGGAAATTAACTTCATAACAATATACATATAATCCAAACAACTATTTGAATTTGCGATATCTCTTCTCAGAGTAATGATTCGCGTACGAAAACTACACACGACTGAAGTTCTTGCACTAAATGCAACAGATTTACTAATTCGCATGTAACTCGGTTCAACGATTGGTAAGTTTTTACAGTAAGTATTACTGGTAAAAGTAGAAAATGTCTCCCCTTTTATCAAGAACTTGTTCGCCGAAGCATGTATTTTCAACCAATCATATCTCGAGTTTTCGCCCCGGCATGCGTGCAGCTACATATCGGCGACCTCGTCCCTCGGAAATATTCCACATTTTTTATGAACCGTTTTTGCTATTTAAAATTTTGTATTATGCTTCCGAGTGGTCTATAATAGTTTCGCATGCATAAATGCGCGACTTTCATTTTAATTTCAATTTCGACTTTTTCCTCTCATCGTTAGTACTGTATCACGATATGTTCAAATTCGTCACGAAATAATCCCGACCCCCGCGTTGTGGCGCAAAGTAACGGGATCCTGTAAATGAGATTTGAACATTTTAATTTTCGTTTTTTAACGAATTCTCGTCTGGCTTACGTTTGTATGTTATTTACGTATAGTGTACGCATTGCAGTTTTATGGTCAAAGAAAACAACGGTTTGTTTAAAAATGTGGAGAATCAGAATTCTAGACTTTTTGCACAATTAATTTCTGGAAGGGGAGAAGGTTGCGAATGACGGAAAAGGTTGCGCACGAATCATAATACTGTGTTTTACGGTAGATTGTGTAATCGTTATTGTCACAATTCTGACTTAATCGTATGAATTGCGGAATATTATCGCGGAAAGATCTAACGGTAGAATAGCGAATTCTTAATTATTCTAAAGTTAGTCCCACTGGCATATTAACATGTATAATAGAATTAACTGTTTAATATTTTAATGATCGATTACCGTATTCATAATTATAATCCAATTGATTTGCATAAATCGTTGCAATCCATTGTTATAACTGGTGGACAATGGCTCATGTTTATAAATTTAATAACAATGTACCTAGGATGGTTCAATACCACGTGAAAATCTCTTCAATATCACGTGAAAATGTCTTCAATATCACGTTCTTGCTAGAAACATTTACCATAATAAAGAATAAGCCAAACGGGTTTGTAGGAGACCAATGGGGTGTTATGGGGCATTTTTAGCAGGATATTTAGAAATCCCATTAAATGGCTTTAGTTTTTAGAAAAATCTGTAGTTGCTAATGCATTGGTTTACATACTAATCTGCCGATGATATCCTCCTTAAGTTAAACTTATTCGTTATAAACAAGATCCACTGAAAAATTTAATTCAATATATCGGCGAATGTTATTATAATACTTTAAAAAGACCACCATAAAATTATTTTCCATATGGTATTAATGAAATCTTTAAAATATCAACAATAACGAAGTTCATTGCTTTACAACCAGCTTGGTATTTAATGTTATTTTCCGAAATATAGTATCTAATTAGTTACTTTTTTTAAACAACATCAGTGTTTTCGAAGAAGCAACTAGTTAGATATTAGCTTCTTTAGTTTTGCAAAATACAGTAATATTATCAACCAAGGTATTTGTTGACTCGGATAGTCGAATCGTCAACTATCCTTGTTCCTCGGGTTATAGTTGCGAGGAACTAGTTCTTTATACGGCGTAAATTGGTTGTGTGATGAATTCGTCTGCCCGCTTTGCTTGTTTTTTCGTAAGTGGCGATTTTGTAAGAGAGCTAGAAATTCGAAGTATCGACTACATAGAAAAGGGGATAGTGGGAGGTTCAAAACGAAAGGTGGTGATTGGTGGATACCGTGGACAATCTTGGAATACTGCTTCGGAGTGTGTAGAGGGTGGTGTCTCTCAAAAATCGTGATCTGGTATATTTGTAATTGATAGGTCATTAGGATCAGCAGATAAAGGTGTTATGGGTCTGGAGTTTAGTATAGCCTCAATTTTATAGCCTCAAGTACACATCCGTGGGTTTGCCTCTGCGTGAAACAAATCGCCGAAGAGCTGCTAGAAACGCGTTGCTGGTAAGATCGCTCACTACTTCTACATGAATTGCCCTTGTAGCCAGACACACAAAAGTCGCGATATACGTTTTGAGTTTTGATCGATTTCTATGACGTCTTTCTGTAATGAAAAAGGGTCCACAGTAGTCGACTCCAGTATGTAAGAATGGTCGTGAAGATTTAACGCGATTGGGTGATAGGCTTCCCATATTATAGTTTGTAAGTTTAGGGTTCGCCCGGAAACAAGTGATGCATCGATGTATTATATTTTTAACGACATTTCTCCCGTCGATGATCCAGTATTGGTTTCGAATCGCGTTAAGCGTAGCTTGTGCGCCTGCATGAAAGTGTCTAGCATGTTCGTAGCCATAAGCGTTGTAAAAGTATCCTTCCTCTAATAATGATGGGACCTAGTAATCCAAGTGGCTCGAATAATTGCGCGAGTTCGGATAATATCGTACGCTTGGTAATACGAGATTTCATATCTACAGGTTTAATGCTGTAAATAATAGTGTCTCGTTGGGTATTCCAATGAATGCCTAACGTCTTTTTGGATTCTTCAAAATGAAGGTCTGTGATATCGCCTTTCGTGTCTTGGTTCAAGTGTTTTACTAATGAATGGACATTTGAGGTCCATTGTCGAAGATGGAAACCGCCCTTATTAGTTAACGTTAAAAGTTCGTCCCGTAGCCTTTCGGCTTCTTCGTAGGTTTGAGCTCCGGTTAGAACGTCGTCGACATAGAAATGTGCGCGAAGGATTCGTTCGGCGGTTGGGTGCCCGGCACCTTCATCTTGCGTGAGTTGGTGTAACGTTCGGATAGCAAGAAATGGTGCGGCGGAAGTACCATAGGTCACGGTACTTAAATGGTATGTTTTAATTGGTTCGCGATCGGTTTCGCGCCATAATATTTTTTGGGTTAAGGCGTATACGTGGGACCGGAAGCGGACGAGGATTGAGAATAGGTCATGTTGTATTGTAGGGCCTATCATCAATGATTCATTTAGAGATATACCGGTGGCAGAGGTTACTGATCCATCAAAAACTACCCGTAATTTGGTAGTTACACCTGATTGTTTACAAACTGCGTGGTGAGGTAAATAAAATCCGTCGTGCGTCGATGAATTTATCGGGACCATGTGGTCCCTAAATTTTGGTATTCTTTTAAAAATTCCGTGTACTCGTTCTTCAATTGTGGATTCCTGTTTAACGAACTTTCCAGTGACAAATATCGTTTTAACGCGTTTTGATATGAATCGCCTAGTGGACTTCTATTCTGTTTAAAAGGCAGTTTTACGATATACCTACCTGTGTTGGGGTAACGAGTAGTGTACGTTTTATAATGGCTTTCACACGCGTTTTCTTCGGACGTTGATGCAGTTGATAATAATACATGCGTAGAAAAGTTCGCGGTTAAGCTGGCGACATTTACCTGGGTGGATTGCGAAGGGCCATCCTTATGAAGCAAGGTATGGTGTTTACCCTTACACGTCTTGCAAGGCCTGCGTGGCAATTGTTCACTGAATGATTGGGTCGGAGGCAATTAAAACAAAGTTTTCCGAACTTTACTATATTGATTCGTTCCGACATGTTGACGTTAATTAATTTTTCGCACGTTGATGTATAATGTGATCCCTTACATCCTTGTGTTTTTTCGTTCCATTTCAGTCGTGTTGCGTCGTCTAATTTGGATGTGATTGTATACACTGGAAAGGCTTCCAAAAACGGTCTGCCCAGTGCTTGAAGAGCGCATAGTGTTTCGTTGCGTTGTCTACTAAATCGTCGAAAGTTTCGCGTTTTTGGTTGACGCACACGGGCATATCAAACATTGCCTTAATTCGCGTATTGATTACTGCACTTGGATGATCGTAGATTGTTTCTAGGATTTTCCAAGCGACCGCGTAATTAGCTGCTGTTGTTCCTAGTGACTCGATTTTTTCTGCGGCTTTACCCGTTAAGCACGATCGCAGATATATTAATTTTTGTGAATCTCGGAACTTCGGATTATCATGAATCGCTGACTTAAATGCATCGCAAAAGCTTGGCCATGCTTCGAAAGAACCACTAAATGACGGCAGATTCATGATAGGGACTTGGATTTGTATATCTTCTGAATTGACGCTAAATGAGAGTTGGCATTAGTTGAGCATTAAATTGAGTTTGGTGGTTATACATTCTACCGATGGCTTTTCCTCCCCGTCACACCCCTCGAGGAATTTGGTAAACGTTGTCAATTTTGATTTGATAACGGCGCGTTTTCTTATTAATTTGTGTTCCCGAGCGATCAACGATTCGGATGCCATTGCGACTGAGTTAAACTGTGAATAGGGAACTAGTGTGATGCGTATCGTTGGCGTCGATTTGTCCAGTGATGTCTCCTCGGTTGGAGTCTGGATGGCAGCGATGTCTCCTTGATGGACCGCACAATCCTTGGGTAAATCGTCGTCTGGAACCCTTGGTAATGGTGGTTCTGGTGATGATTTCGGTGCAATCTTGGAATACTGCTTCGGAGGGTGGACGTGATTTTTCCCGGAATTGTAGGTAGGGAAATTAAAGGGCTCAAGGAGTGGTCACCAGATGTGGGATTTCATTTTTCTATGTAGACAATGCGCTATTGTAATTTGGAAGTCCGTTGGCGGTTGTTACTTGACTTCGCTGCGACTTAAAGTTTTTAGTCGTCAACAGTATTTTTGGTTGCAACCAAATTATTATTTGAGCGTATTTTTATTTTGTAGATTTCCTAGATTTCTATTTTATGCCATTCTTTCAAATCATTATTTTACGACGCTTGGAACATCTTTGCTATTTTCTTTGCACTGTCCCCTTTTAAAAAGCTCCGGTGGTCACCGTCAACATCTTCAATAATCACTGGTGAATTGCAAAGCTGCAGTGAAAAGGAAGTGATTACTTGTACAATATACAATAAAATTCTTGATATATGCCTTCGAATTACGTAGAAATAAAGTTACCTTCGATAGATCGTCATCTTTATCTAAATGCAAGCTATTGATTGTCGCTTTAATTAATCTTATATTGGTATTCATTTTACGGCTTGGATTGTAGTTCAAGCACGCAAACGCTTTTTTGTAAAATAATACTCCTGCAGCCTTCAGGTCTTTTGCTGAATATTGCTCTGTATTCATTATTTCAACCATTTTGTTTAATGCTTCTTCCTCGGGCAGTGCTTTGAGGGTCTGATATACCTAACAAATTTACCATTTTGTTAATTAAGTTATATATTACGTATCCATGACTTTATTGGAAGCCTTTTCTTGTACGTGAATGATATTTCTGTGCAAAACAGTTGTAGAACCAACCATAATATGAATATTTATGTTCATATAAATATGCAATTGGAGAAGAACTATAATTTTGAAACTGTATAATTACCTCTGCAACAGTGCAGTCTTTATTAACTTGTGTAACAAAGAATGACAGACACTTATTGAATGCATCTGACAAAATATCTGCTGCCGTTCTGTTTGCATGAAGAGCTACAACACGGGCGACGTTTTTGAAAATGATTGGAGAACCATCCAGCAAAGTTAAAGAGACCGTTTGCCCAGCATCTTCCAATTGAATGGCGATTTCAAACGCCACAACGGCTCCAAAGGAATAACCAGCTATGTCATATGGGCCTTCGCTTTGAACTTCCTTAATTAATTGTATATAGAAACTTGCTAAACTTTCTATGCTCTCCAATGGAACACCTTCCGTGCATTGCAGACCCCACGCTGGTCGATCTAACTCGCTGGCCATAACTTCGAGAGCAGATATATTTCCTTCGATAGCGTGAATTAAAAATACTGCTCGGCCATGTGAACTCTTCGTTCTCATTTGCACAAGACATTCTTTTGGTATAATGTCTTGACCAGCATCATTATAAAAGGCATCCACAAACTTAACTTCCCCAGAAAAATATCGTTCATCTGAATTTATAGTGTTTGACTCTTTGCCTATGCATTTACTACCATATTCGAGCAGATTGGCGAAAGACTTGCTACGGATCTCTGCGATGGACAACGTCACATCGTAATTTCTTTCCAGTAGCTGTTTTATTTCAGTACTCATTAGAGAATCCATTCCAAGTTCAACTAGTGTACTGTTAAGGTCGATAGTAGATATATTCCTAATACCTAAAACGTTAGCAACTGCATTCATTAAGCTAGCTTCTCCAGAAGAGCCTCCAGATTTGTTTTTATCAGCTAAAACCATCGAGGACACTACTGGTTGCGGCTGTCGAAGGAATTTGTCCAGCGTTTGAAGGCAACTGTGCATACGTTGCGGCAATGTGCCTGCTATTTCCGTGTCATTGTCGCCCAATGATTCTGCAAGGAAGAAAGTACAATAGTATTAATACAGACTTTGACTGACACATAATCTACAAATACTCATAATACTGTACCTATTACGATGCCAACATCTCCCACAGCTCCCCACTGTATGGCCAGACCTGGTAGTCCATTCGCTTGCCTTTCTTCCGCTAATCGTTCCATAGCTGAGTTTGCGAAACCATAATTTGTTTGGCCTAAGTTACCCCTTCCGCATGAGACGGACGAAAACAGAACGAAGTAATCTAATGCAGGACAATGTTTTCTCGAAACTGCATCCAAATTCTTCGATCCGTTGATCTTCGGTAATGCTACCTCCATGAACATCTTTTCGTTTACATTTTCAAACAAAGCATCACGCAATACAACCGCCAAATTAAATATACCTCCCACTGGGGCTAACTTATTACTTTCCTCGATGAGTTTCTCCGCACCTGACAGCGTTGTTACATCTGCTGTAGAAATGATAATTCGTGCTCCCTTTTCGCGCCAGCGGCGTACACAGAGTGCTTGATATCCAGTACGCAATCCAGACCGTGACGTTAAGATAAGGAATTTTGCACCACGATCGACTAACCAGTTCGTAAGTTCCAATCCGAAACCACCGAGACCTCCAACTAAGATATAAGACTTTGATGGGTTCATGGAAGTACGGGGTACAGCTGTTACAATTTTTTGCGACGGCTGGACGATCTTCTGCTTCTCTTCCTCCCGAATTTTTAATAGAACTTTGCCGAGATGTTTACCGGTAGCCATATACCTGAATGCTTGTTCAATTTGGAATTCTGAGAAAACAGTCGCAGGCAGAGGACGAACGGCACCACTTTTTATTCCCTCGTTAATGAGCTTTCCTATTTCGCGTTTTACCGGACTGTTTGAATCGTTACAAATTTTATCCAATAGTATGCCGTGGAAGGCAATATTTTTTAAGAAAACGGACATTCGGAGAGTTGTATCATTTGCAAGATCGTATTTTCCAATTTCAAGAAAACGACCATCTAGAGCCAGGCAACGTACACTTGCCTGTAACTTGTCCTCGGATAGCGAATTTAGAATCACGTCAACGCCACGACCATTGGTTTCAGAAAGAATATGCTGCTCGAAACTTGTATCGCGAGAATACCCAATGTTTTTATCAGATAGCTGCGGGAACGTCTTTTTGAGAAAATCTTGCTTCGGTTGCGATCCAACGGTAGTAAATACTTTACATCCTAAATGCAAGGCAATAGAAATGCTTGCTATTCCAACACCTCCAGCTCCGGCATGGATCAACACTGATTCACCAGGTTGTAAATGTCCACGAATGAAAAGAGCATAATAACTTGTTGCGTAAACTACTGGAACTGTAGCAGCTTCTTCCAAAGACCAATTGTCAGGTAGTTCCCACGTGAAATCGGTATCCGCTGCAACAGTAGTTGCTAATCCTGATCCACTTATCATTCCCATTATTCTTCGACCTTTCGAATCACGCCCAGAAAATTCAAGACCCAGTAAACAGTCTGAATAATCTTGGTTTGATGGGAGTGAATCCGATGTGAGTTGTCCTGTTGCGAGCATGACATCCCTGTTAAGGATAAATTGTAATACATTTTTTATTATGTCGGATGCTATTCTCCGATTCCGTCAAAGTTTGTTTTGTATGACTGTACAGAATAATATAATTGTCGACAAAGATTATAATTCGGTGATGTTCTTCAAAAACATGAAACTTACTTGAAATTTAGCGGTGCATAATAGACACTGCACAGTTCCTTATTGACGAAGTTTTCCGGCTGGTAATAACTCAGTGGCCCTTCAATCCAAGATAAACTACTTAGGTCGCCTCTAATCAAGGTATTAATATAAGCGTGTTCAACTTGAAGAGTGGATGACTGGGATTGATATTCTAATGGCAGATAACGGAAACTACCCCATTTTCCTGCTGTTAGCACATTCGCCATTAACTCTTTATTCAGTTGATTAGCATAAAATTGAAGGTTTTGGTCGAACTTAGGTGCACTTCCATCTTGTATAAATACATATCGTACGTATTTTCCACCGTCTTCTCGTCGAAGGCACGTCATTAAGCCAACAATCCCGGCCAGTCGTTCGCCTTGACTAACCAGGATTATCTCTCGTTGTTCCGACACTGCCATTTTCAATGTTGACTTCAAATTGTCGACCCAGGTGTAATCTTTTTCTGTAATTTGTAAGATAATTGGATCTGACTTGTTCTCTTCCCTTTTCTTTAATAGCAGGTAGCTCCTCCCAGGCGTACATTGCTTTGCAACGTAAATCATATTTGTGCCCTTCAGGATAGTCATATCAATTGAATTAGGTTCTTCTAGAATAAGAAATCCACCAGGTCGCAGAGATTCTTCCAATCTTTTTAAAATAGTCTGTGATTCATCATTAAGTATACCGGCTGCTAACGCGAAATGTAAATTTTCCCCAGGAGGACTGCTGTATACGTTATGAGCGACAACCTTAAGGGGTAATTTCTCCAAATCATGTTGATATTTATCTGGCGATTCGGTAATCACTTCATAATTAATGCTGAGCAATGGTTCCTCGTAAATAGCATCTAGTACAATTGAAGCCATAAGATCTCCCGGAGCTCGATTTCCAGTAACTTCAGCGGCTGTCAATTTTATTCCTTGCGTGTTTTCACATATTAATTGTATCAGTGTTGTAATTGCACTTGATCTTGATATTTCTGGATTCTCCGTTGAACACTGACAATTTTCGTATGGCAAAAATATATATTTCTCAAGTTTTGGTGTAAATTGTCGTTGCAGTTTTCTTGCTATTATTGAATCTTGTAATCCTCTTATTTCAATGCCGCCCGATTTTATGATACCCAAATTCGAGTATACGTATACAGGAATTGTGATGCTGTGCTTTTGTTCTCTGACTAATTGCAAGTGATGAGGGGTGTTAATGGCAAGGTATCGCAATCGAATTGGTACAGACAGGTCCCTTTGCTGTTTCTGAAGTATGCTATATTGTAACATTGTATCTATGTAGGCAGTCCAGTTATCAGACCACATAAGTTTTCCGGATATACCACGATTACCACTGGATTCAATTCCTTGAAAGATTCCACCATATTCGTATCCCCTTAACCTAAGTTCCTTATAAATGTCTTTTTTATTTAATTCTATCGTATCGTCTTCTTTTCTTATAACTGGAGGAAGCGTATTTATCATTTTTGTTTCTATGTTCTCTGGTAGAGAAATTTTACCCGTCACAACGACGGCTCTACTTTCGCAAATCTCAAATTCTCCGGTTTCCATGAGTATGTTAATCATAAACTTCGTTACAATACCCTTTTGAATTATAGTCGCTCTCATAAATTTGACATTTTCGAAGACAACTGGTATGTTTTCATAAAAGTTTGTGTGTAAATTAGCAAATGTCTTCCATAGAATTGTCAAATATCCTGCAGCGGGGAAAAGAATTCGTCCATCAATTTTATGGCCTGCTATATGCTCCCATTCCTCGCTTCCCAAATCAATTTCCACGACATTCGATCTAATAGCTTTATGTACCTCAAGGAAATTGGGGACTGTCCAATCAGTCGAATGATCCCATTTAACAAGCGAGTTTAGCATTAATGTTCCACGACCTACTGGGTAACTTACTGGAGGATAGAGTTTAGACACTTTCGGTTGTCCCCCAGCTAAATATATCTTTCCAATACCAGAAAGGAAGAAGCCTACACCATCTTCATGATTTCGTTTACACAGCCCGATAGTCGTTACACTAGAAGGGAATGTTCTTCGTAATATTGGTGATAATAATGCGTGAGGTGCAATTTCAATTAATATTGCATTTTGCGGTACATGTGTAAGGGCTTCTTGGAACAACACTGGTGATAAGAGATTATGTACATGGTATGCAGCAGAACTATAATGTGCGAGTGGTGTATCCCATTCTGTTTCTGGTACCGCGCTAGAAATCCACATGGATGACCGTCGTTTTGGGTTTGGTATGATCTTTTCCAGGGTAGCACGCAACCTGGGCCCTATTGCGGCTATGTACTTGCTATGAAAAGCGAATCCCGATGTATTCACTTCTTTAGCAAAAATCGACTCTTTCTGAAGTTCCTCTACAAGCTTTCGAACTGATTCAATTGGGCCCGAAATAGTCACGGAATCTTTGGAATTGTGACATGCTGGAAAAACATCAGGAGGACATCTCTTTCTTGCCTCCTCCCAAGTTAGTCCTACAGCGGCCATGGTTCCCGATGGCAGGTTTCCGTCTACAACAACTTTTCCTCTCCAGTAGGAGGCCAGAATAGCTTGTTCTACTGTCAAAGTGCCATCCACGTAAGCACAGCCCAGTTCACCCATGGAGTGTCCAACTATACCATCAGGATGAATTTCCAAATCAGCTAATACATCCAAAAGAGCTAATTGGGTTGCCGTGATACATACGAATGAATGTAATATTTCTTTGTATGTGCCTGCAGTTGGATTCAGAATCAGATTCATTAAATCGATCCCTTCGGGTTTTAGTGCATCAGCACAACGCTGTAAGGTGCTACGGAAGGTTTTGATTCCAAATAAATCTCGACCCATGCCTGGCCACTGTGATCCCATGCCCGAGACTACGAACCAAATCGGGCGTGATATTTGTCCATATTCGGAAGTTTCTCTATTATTGCCATCTCCATATACTTGGTACGCTCGCCACTTGTGTCCTTGTATGTTCTTCCTGTGGATATCATGAATAAGAGAAACGATTTCGTCATCTTCAGGGAACTCCTTTATTTTGTCTAACAAGGCTTTAACAGCTTCCTCCGTACGACCAGAGACAGCTACGAGTTTAGGCAATGTGCTGTCTAAGACTGGGGATGGTTTTGGTTTTGTATTACTACGTATAAGGATATGTGCATTGGCTCCACCGAAACCAAAGGAATTAAGGGCAACCAGGCCACCTTTCCACGCTGTATTTTTGTCAACCACTTTCATTCGTCCATCGCTTAATGCCGGTATCTTTGGATTTGGTGTTTCGAAATGTAAATTGGCCGGAATCACTCTAGCTTCCATGGCAATAAGGACCTTTGCAAGAGCGCATAACCCACTTGCAGGTTCAGGGTGACCCATGTTCGATTTGACGGAACCAACAAGAAGTGGGGATTTTCTGCCTTCGCAGAATAGTTTAGCGATTGCGTTTGCTTCTTCCGGATCACCAGCCGGGGTACCAGTACCATGTGCTTCTACATAAGCAATATCCGCTGGATTGATGCCAGCTTCTAAATAGACTTCGCGCATCAACTTATATTGCATTTCACCGTTAGGATATGTAATTCCTTCAACTTTGTAACCATCCATATTTGTTTTTGTATGTATAACGTTAGCATAAATTCTGCGTGCATCCTTTGATTTTTGTAGAAACATGACTACCACTGATTCTGATCTTACGTATCCATTTCCAGACGCGTCAAACGTTCGACACTTTCCATCATCAGAAAGCATATTCAATAAATTAAAATTTAGAGAATTTGTGGGTTTCAAGATAACATTTGAGCCACCGACGATAGCTGCATCGATATCTCCAGTCCGCATTAAATGGACTGCTTGATCCATGGCATAAAGGGACGAAGAACAAGCTGTGTTCACTGTCAGACTTGGTCCCTGAAGGTCAAACGCGTACGATATTCTATTCGAAAACGTACTTGGTTCACATCCAGTTAAGATGTAACCTGAAATTTTACACCGATTCGTTTAACGTTTAATCGGAAGGGGCACGAAAAGAGAAACGTGACGTAAATACAAGGTTTACACACCAGTGGCTGTACGCGGATCTTGTGTAGCAATTGCGTCTGCGTCTGACCCGCAAGCACCTATGAAAACACCAGTTCGTGATCCTCTTATTTCAGTTGGATTAATACCAGCGTCAAGTATTGCTTCGTAAGTTGTTTCTAAGAGTAAGCGGATCTGTGGATCCATGTAGTCTGCTTGTTTGGCATGTACACCAAAGAAAATGGCATCGAATTTAGAGATATTTTTTAGTGAGCCCATTCCTGTAGGTAGACCAAATGTAGCTTCGGGCCATCGGCGTACACAAGTTCTGACCATGTCAACGCCATCAAGTAAATTTTTCTTGAATTCCTCTACGCTCTCCGATTCAGGAAAGCGACCTAAAGGTGTTGAGTGTTGAGTGTGCCCGATAATCTTTTTCATACTATTTCTGCAGGATTATTATTCTTGATAACTACCTGAGAATCCCGAGATAACGATATCATCATCAGGAGAATGTGGTGTATCTTTCACATCTACTGGCGCCTTGCCTTCAGGATTTTCGATGTTTCCACATTGAACTGGCATTTTCGTGGTTTAATTTAGGTTTCCAGTCCTGTCAAATAAATAACTCACCGGTAGTATGATCTAAGCGGGATACAATTTCAAATATCTCTATCCAAAAAGTTGATTCGCGTACAAAAGTTACGCACAGCCGAAATTGCCGCCGTAAGTGTAACAGATATGCTAACCGTCTCGTAACTAGGTTCGAAGATTGAGAAGTATAGTCGGTAGTACTGAAAAAAGTGTCATATTACTGAAAAATATATAACACTTCTAGATGTATTACAAAGCAGCATAAATGATGGAAATTAACTTCATAACTCATTAACAATATACATATAATCCAAACAACTATTTGAATTTGCGATATCTCTTCTCAGAGTGATGATTCGCGTACGAAAGCTACACACGACTGAAGTTCTTGCACTAAATGCAACAGATTTACTAATTCGCATGTAACTGGGTTCAACGATTGGTAAGTTTTTACAGTAAGTATTACTGGCAAAAGTAGAAAATGTCTCACCTTTTATCAAGAACTTGTCTGCCGAGGCATGTACATTCAACCAATCGTATCTCGAGTTTTCGTTGCGCATGCGTGCAGCTACACATCGGTGACCTCGTCCCTCGGAAATATTCCACATTTTTTATGAACCGATTTTACTATTTAAAATTTTGTATTATGCTTCCGAGTGGTCTATAATAGTTTCGCATGCATAAATGCGCGACTGTCATTTTAATTTCAATTTCGACTTTTTCCTCTCATCGTTACTACTGTATCACGATATGTTCAAATTCGGCACGAAATAATCCCGACCCCCGCGTTGTGGAGCAAAGTAACGGAATCCTGTAAATGAGATTTGAACATTTTAATTTTCGTTGTTTAACGAAATTCTCGTCTTGCTTACGTTTGTATGTTATTTATGTATAGTGTACGCATTGCAGTTTTAAGGTAAAAGAATACACCGATTTGTTTAAAAATGTACAGAATCAGAATTCTAGACTTTTTGCATAATTAATTTCTGGAAGGGGAGAAGGTTGCGAAGGACGGAAAAGGTTACGCACGAATCGTGAGAAAATTGAAAAGTTAATTATTAATAATGCGTTTTACGGTAGATTGTATAATCGTTATTGGCACAATTCTGACTTAATCGTATGAATTGCGGAATATTATCGCGCAAAGATCTAACGGTAGAATAGCGAATTCTTAATTATTCTAAGGTCATTCCCACTGGCGTATCAGCATGTATAATAGAATGAACTGTTTAATATTTTAATGATCGATTACCGTATTCATAATTATGATCCAAATCGCAAATCGTTACAATCCATTGTTATAACTGGCGGACAATGGCTCATGTGTATAAATTTATTAATAATGCATCTAGCATTATTCAATACCACGTGAAAATCTCTTCAATATCACGTGAAAATTTCTTCAATATCACATTCTTGCTAGAAACATTTACCATAATGAAGAATAAGCCAAATGGGTTTGGAGGAGACCAATAGGGTCTTATGGGGCATTTTTAGCAGGACATTTAGAAATCACATTAAATGGCTTTTGTTTCCAGAAAAATCTGTAATTGCTAATGCATTGGTTTACATACTAATCTGCCGATGATATCCTCCTTATGATAAATGGAAAACCTGTTCATATTGTTCTTAAGGTAAACTAATTCGTTATAAACAAAAGCCACTGAAAAATTTAATACAATATATCCGCGAATGTTCTTATATTCCTTTAAAAGACCACCATAATATTATTTTCCATAAGGTATTAATGAAATCTTAAAAATATCAACAATAACGAAGTTCATTGCTTTACAACCAACTTGGTATTTAATGTTATTTTACGAAATGTAGTATCTAATTAGTTATGTTTTATAAACATCAATGTTTTCGAAGAAGCAACTAGTTAGATATTAGTTTCTTTAACTTTGCAAAATACAGTAATATTATCATCCAAGGTATTTTTGGTTGCAACCAAATTATAATTTGACTGTATTTCTATTTTGTAGATTTCCTAGATTTCTATTTTATGCATATTTTCAAATCATTATTTTAGGACGCTTGTAACATCTTCGCTATTTTCTTTGCACTGTTCCCTTGTAAAAAGGTCCTGTGGTCACCGTCAACATCTTCAATAATCACCTGTGAATTGCAAAGCTGCAGCGAAAAGGAAGTGATTACTTGTACAATATACAATAAAATACTTGATATATGCCTTCGAATTACGTAGAAATAAAGTTACCTTCGATAGATCGTCTTCATTATCCAAATACTGGTTACTACTTGTCGCCTTAATGAATCTTATATTGGCATTAACTTTACGGCTTGGATTGTAGTTAGCACACGCAAACCCTTTTTTGCAAAATAATATTCCTGCAGCCTTCAGGTCTTTTGCTGAATATTGCTTTGTATTCATTATTTCCACCATTTTGTTTAATGCTTCTTCCTCGGGCAGTGTTTTGAGGGTCTGATATACCTAAACAATTTTTCATTTTGTTAATTAAGTTATATATTACGTACCCATGACTTTCTTAGAAACCTTTTCTTGCACGTGAATTATATTTCTGTGCAAAACAGTTGTAGAACCAACCATAATATGAATATTTATGTTCATACAAATATGCAATTGGAGAACAACTATAATATTGAAACTGTATAATTACCTCTGCAAGAGTGCAGTCTTTATTAACTTGTGTAACAAAGAATGACAGCCACTTATTGAATGCATCCGAAGAAATATCTGCTGCCGTTCTGTTTGCATGAAGAGCTACAACACTGCCCATTTTTCTCAAAATGGTTGGAGAACCATCCAGCAAAGTTAAAGAGACCGTTTGCCCAGCATCTTCCAATTGAATGGCGATTTCAAACGCCACAACGGCTCCAAAGGAATAACCAGCTACGTCATATGGGCCTTCGCTTTGAACTTCCTTAATTAATTGTATATAGAAACTTGCTAAACTTTCTATGCTCTCCAATGGAACACCTTCCGTGCATTGCAGACCCCACGCTGGTCGATCTAACTCGCTGGCCATAACTTCGAGAGCAGATATATTTCCTTCGATAGCGTGAATTAAAAATACTGGTCGGCCATGTGAACTCTTCGTTCTCATTTGCACAAGACATTCTTTTGGTATAATGTCTTGACCAGCATCATTATAAAAGGCATCCACAAACTTAACTTCCCCAGAAAAATATCGTTCATTTGAATTCGTAGTGTTTGACTCTTTGCCTATGCATTTACTATCATATTCGAGCAGATTGGCGAGAGTTTTGCTGCGGATCTCTTCGATGGACAACGTCACATCGTAATTTCTTTCAAGTAGTTGTTTTATTTCTGTACTCATTAGAGAATCCATTCCAAGTTCAGCTAGTGTACTGTTAAGGTCGACAGTAGATACATTTCTAATACCTAAAACGTTAGCAAGTGCATTGATTAAGCTAGTTTCTCCAGAAGAGCCTCCAGATTTGTTTTTATCAGCTAAAACCATCGAGGACACTACTGGATGCTGCTGTCGAAGGAATTTGTCCAGCGTTTCAAGGCAACTATGCATACGTTGCGGCAATGTACCTGCTATTTCCGTGTCATTGTCGCCCAATGATTCTGCAAGGAAGAACGGACAATAGTATTAATACAGATTTTGATTGACACATAAGCTGCAAATACTCATAATACTGTACCTATTACGATGCCAACATCTCCCACAGCTCCCCACTGTATGGCCAGACCTGGTAGTCCATTCGCTTGCCTGTCTTCCGCTAATCGTTCCATAGCTGAGTTTGCGAAACCATAATTTGTTTGGCCTAAGTTACCCCTTCCGCATGACACGGACGAGTACATAACGAAGTAATCCAACAAAGGGCAGTGCTTTCTTGAAACTGCATCCAAATTCTTCGACCCATTGATCTTGGGTAATGTTACCTCCATGAACATCTTCTCATTTACATTCTCAAACAAAGCATCTCGCAATACAACCGCCAAATTAAATATACCTCCCACTGGGGCTAACTTATTACTTTCCTCGATGAGTTTCTCCGCACCTGACAGCGTTGTTACATCTACTGTAGAAATGATAATTCGAGCTCCCTTTTCGCGCCAGCGGCGTACGCAGAGTGCTTGATATCCAGTACGCAGTCCAGACCGTGACGTTAAGATAAGGAATTGTGCACCACGATCCACTAACCAGTTCGCAAGTTCCAAACCAAAGCCACCGAGCCCTCCAACTATGATATAAGACTTTGATGGGTTCATGTATGTACGGGGTACAGCTGTTACAATTTTCTGCGACGGCTGGACGATCTTCTGCTTCTCTTCCTCCCGAATTTTTAATAGAACTTTACCGATATGTTTACCGGTAGCTATGTACCTGAATGCTTGTTCAATTTGGAATTCTGAGAAAACAGTCGCAGGCAGAGGACGAACGGCACCACTTTTTATTCCCTCGGTAATGAGTTTTCCTATTTCGCGTTTTACCGGACTGTTTGAATCGTTACAAATTTTATCCAATAGTATGCCGTGGAAGGAAATATTTTTTAAGAAGATGGACATTTGCAGAGGTGTATCATTCGCAAGGTCGTATTTTCCAATTTCAAGAAAGCGACCATCTAGAGCCAGGCAACGCACACTTGCCTGTAATTTTTCATCGGAGAGTGAATTTAGAATCACGTCAACACCACGACCATTGGTTTCAGAAAGAATATGCTGCTCGAAACTTGTATCGCGAGAATACCCAATGTTTTTATCGGTTAGTTGAGGGAACGTCTTTTTGAGGAAATCTCGCTTCGGTTGCGATCCAACGGTAGTAAATACTTTACATCCTAAATGCAAGGCAATAGAAATGCTTGCTATTCCAACACCTCCAGCTCCGGCATGGATCAACACTGATTCACCAGGTTGTAAATGTCCACGAATGAAAAGAGCATAATAACTTGTTGCGTAAACTACTGGAACTGTAGCAGCTTCTTCCAAAGACCAATTAGCAGGTACTTTCCATGTCAGATCGGTATTCGTTAAAACGGTAGTTGCTAGTCCCGCCCCGCTTAGCATACCCATTATTCTTCGACCTTTCGAATCACGCCCAGAAAATTCAAGACCCAGTAAACAGTCTGAATAATCTTGGTTTGATGGGAGTGACTCCGATGTGAGTTGCCCTGTTGCGAACATGATATCCCTGCCAAGAATTAATGTTTACGGTATGCATATCTTTCAACATGAAATTATTATATATTTATATACATATATCTATACTTTCAAACTATTCTTTACTTTTTAACAAAATACTGCGATCTCTATGGAACTGCTAAGTCATAGAAATTACCTAAAACTAACGATTCATTAGGAGTCTTCGAGAAAACGTTGAACGTACCTGAAATTAAGAGGTGCATAGTAAACGCTACATAATTCCTTGTTCGAGTAGTTTTGCGGCTGATAATAACACAGTGGCCCTTCGATCCATGATAAACTACTTAGGTCCCCTCTGATCAAGGTACTGATATAAGCGTGTTCAACTTGAAGAGTGGATGATTGCGATTTCCGTTCTAATGGCAGATAACGGAAACTACCCCATTTTCCTGCTGTTAGCACATTCGCCATTAACTGTTTATTCAGTTGATTCGCATAAAATTGAAGGTTTTGGTCGAACTTAGGTGCACTTCCATCTTGGATAAATACATATCGTACGTATTTTCCACCGTCTTCTCGTCGAAGGCACGTCATTAAGCCAACAATCCCTGCCAGTCGTTCGCCTTGACTAACCAGGATTATCTCTCGTTGTTCCGACACTGCCATTTTCAATGTTGACTTCAAATTGTCGACCCAGGTGTAATCTATTTCTGTAATTTGTAAGATAATTGGATCTGACTTGTTCTCTTCCTTTTTCTTTAATAGCAGGTAGCTCCTCCCAGGCGAACATTGCTTTGCAACGTAAATCATATTTGTGCCCTTCAGGATAGTCATATCAATTGAATTAGGTTCTTCTAGAATAAGAAATCCACCAGGTCGCAGAGATTCTTCCAATCTTTTTAAAATAGTCTGTGATTCATCATTAAGTATACCGGCTGCTAACGCGAAATGTAAATTTTCCCCAGGAGGACTGCTGTATACGTTATGAGCGACAACCTTAAGGGGTAATTTCTCCAAATCATGTTGATATTTATCTGGCGATTCGGTAATCACTTCATAATTAATGCTGAGCAATGGTTCCTCGTAAATAGCATCTAGTACAATTGAAGCCATAAGATCTCCCGGAGCTCGATTTCCAGTAACTTCAGCGGCTGTCAATTTTATTCCTTGCGTGTTTTCACATATTAATTGTATCAGTGTTGTAATTGCACTTGATCTTGATATTTCTGGATTCTCCGTTGAACACTGACAATCTTCGTATGGCAAAAATATATGTTTCTCAAGTTTTGGGGCAAATTGTCGTTGCAGTTTTCTTCCTATTATTGAATCTTTTAATCCTCTTATTTCAATGCCGCCCGATTTTATGATACCCAAATTCGAGTATACGTATACAGGAATTGTGATGCTTTGTTCTTGTTCTCTGACTAATTGCAAGTGATGAGGGGTGTTAATGGCAAGGTATCGCAATCGAATTGGTACAGACAGGTCCCTTTGCTGTTTCTGAAGTAAGCCATACTGTAACATTGTATCTATGTAGGCAGTCCAATTACCAGACCACATAAGTTTTCCGGATATACCACGATTATCGCTGGATTCAATTCCTTGAAAGATTCCACCATATTCGTATCCCCTTAACCTAAGTTCCTTATAAATGTCTTTTTTATTTAATTCTATCGTATCGTCTTCTTTTCTTATAACTGGAGGAAGCGTATTTATCATTTTTGTTTCTATGTTCGCTGGTAGAGAAATTTTACCCGTTACAACGACGGCTCTACTTTCGCAAATCTCAAATTCGCCGGTTTCCATGAGTATGTTGATGACAAACTTTGTTACGATACCCTTTTGCATTATAGTCGCTCTCATAAATTTGACATTTTCGAAGACAATTGGTACGTTTTCATAATCCTTTGTTCGTAAAGTCGCAACTGTCTTCCATAGAATTGTCAAATATCCAGCGGCGGGGAAAAGAATTCGTCCATCAATTTTATGGCCTGCTATATGCTCCCATTCCTCGCTTCCCAAATCAATTTCCACGACATTCGATCTAATAGTTTCATATATCTCAAAGAAATTGGGGACTATCCAATCAGTCGAATGATCCCATTTAACAAGCGAGTTTAGCATTAGCGTTCCACGGCCGACTGGGTAGCTTACTGGTGGATAGAGTTTAGACACAATCGGTTGTCCGCCAGCTAAATATATCTTTCCAATACCAGAAAGGAAGAAGCCTATACCATCTTCATGATTTCGTTTACACAGCCCGATAGTCGTTACAGTAGAGGGGAATGTTCTTCGTAATATTGGTGATAATATTGCGTGTGGCGCAATTTCAATTAATATTGCATTTTGCGGTACATGTGTAAGTGCTTCTTGAAACAACACTGGTGATAAGAGATTATGTACATGGTATGCAGCAGAACTATCTCGTGCGAGTGGTGTACCCCATTTTGTTTCTGGTACCGAGCTAGAAATCCACTTGGATGACCGTCGTTTTGGGTTCGGTATGATCTTTTCCATGGTAGCACGCAACCTGGGCCCTACTGCGGCTATGTACTTGCTATGAAAAGCGAATCCTGATGTATTCACTTCTTTAGCAAAAATCGACTCTTTCTGAAGTTCCTCTACAAGCTTTCGAACTGATTCAACTGGGCCCGAAATAGTCACGGAATCTTTGGAATTGTGACATGCTGGAAAAACATCAGGAGGACATCTGTTTCTTGCCTCCTCCCAAGTTAGTCCTACAGCGGCCATGGTTCCCGATGGCAGGTTTCCGTCTACAACAACTTTTCCTCTCCAGTAGGAGGCCAGAATAGCTTGTTCTACTGTCAAAGTGCCATCCACGTAAGCACAGCCCAGTTCACCCATGGAGTGTCCAACTATACCATCAGGATGAATTTCCAAATCAGCTAATACATCCAAAAGAGC
The DNA here is from genome assembly GCA_910591585.2 of Nysson spinosus. Taxonomy (NCBI): domain Eukaryota; kingdom Metazoa; phylum Arthropoda; class Insecta; order Hymenoptera; family Crabronidae; genus Nysson; species Nysson spinosus. The sequence goes on along the minus strand of OU342830.1, from coordinate 11,731,537 downwards.
TAATTGGACTGCCGTGATACATATGAACGAATTTAATATTTCTTCGTATGTGCCTGCAGTTGGATTCAGAATCAGATTCATTAAATCGATCCCTTCGGGTTTTAGTGCATCAGCACAACGCTGTAAGGTGCTACGGAAGGTTTTGATTCCACATAAATCTCGACCCATGCCTGGCCACTGTGATCCCATGCCCGAGACTACGAACCAAATCGGGCGTGATATTTGTCCATATTCGGAAGTTTCTCTATTATTGCCATCTCCATATACTTGGTACGCTCGCCACTTGTGTCCTTGTATGTTCTTCCTGTGGATATCATGAATAAGAGAAACGATTTCGTCATCTTCAGGGAACTCCTTTATTTTGTCTAACAAGGCTTTAACAGCTTCCTCCGTACGACCAGATACAGCTACGAGTTTAGGCAATGTGCTGTCTAAGACTGGGGATGGTTTTGGTTTTGTATTACTATGTATAAGGATATGTACATTGGCTCCACCGAAACCAAAGGAATTAAGGGCTACAAGGCCACCTTTCCACGGTGTATTTTTGTCAACCACTTTCATTCGTCCATCGCTTAATGCCGGTATCTTTGGATTTGGTGTTTCAAAATGTAAATTAGCTGGAATCACTCCAACTTCCATGGCAATAAGGACCTTTGCAAGAGCGCATAACCCACTTACAGGTTCAGCGTGACCCATGTTCGATTTGACGGAACCAACAAGAAGTGGGGATTTTCTGCCTTCGCAGAATAGTTTAGCGATTGCGTTTGCTTCTTCCGGATCACCGGCCTGGGTACCTGTACCATGTGCTTCTAGATAAGCAATATCCGCTGGATTGATGCCAGCTTCTAAACAGACTTCGCGCATCAAATTATATTGCATTTCACCGTTAGGATATGTAATTCCATCAACTTTGTAACCATCGGTATTTGTTTTTGTATGTATAACGTTAGCATAAATTCTGCGTGCATCCTTCGATTTTTGTAGAAACATGACTACCACTGATTCAGATCTTACGTATCCATTTCCAGACGCGTCAAACGTTCGACACTTTCCATCATCAGAAAGCATATTCAATAAATGAAAATTTAGAGAAGTTGTGGGTCTCAGGATAACATTTGAGCCACCGACGATAGCTGCATCGATATTTCCAGTCCGCATTAAATGGACTGCTTGATCCATGGCATAAAGGGACGAAGAACAGGCTGTGTCCATTGCCACACTTGGTCCCTGAAGGTCAAACGCGTACGATATTCTATTCGGAAACATGCCTAGGTTACATCCAGTTAAGATGTATCCTGCAATTTTACACCGATTCTTTTAACGTTTAATCAGAAGGGACACGAAAAGACAAAAGTGACGTAAATACAAGGTTTACACACCAGTGGCTGTACGCGGATCTTGTGTAGAAAGCATGTCTGCCTCTGACCCGCAAACACCTACGAAAACACCAGTTCGTGATCCTCTTATTTCATTTGGATTAATACCAGCGTCCAGTATTGCTTCGTAAGTTGTTTCTAAGAGTAAGCGCATCTGTGCATCCATGTAGTCTGCTTGTTTGGCATGTACACCAAAGAAAGTGGCATCGAATTTAGTGACATTTTTTAGTGTGCCCAGTCCTGCAGGTAGACCAAATGTAGCCTCGGGCCATCGGCGTACACAAGTTCTGACCATGTCAACGCCATCAAGTAAATTTTTCTTGAATTCCTCTACGCTCTCCGATTCAGGAAAGCGACCTAAAAATGTATCGTGTTGAGTGTGCCCGATAATCTTTTTCATACTATTTCTGCAGGATTATTATTCTTGATAACTACCTGAGAATCCCGAGATAACGATATCATCATCAGGAGAATGTGGTGTATCTTTCACATCTACTGGCGCCTTGCCTACAGGATTTGCGATGTTTCCACATTGAACTGGCATTTTCGTGGTTTAATTTAGGTTTCCAGTCCTGTCAAATAAATAACTCACCGGTAGAATGATCTAAGCAGGATACAATTTCAAATATCTCTATCCAAAAAGTTGATTCGCGTACGAAAGTTACGCACAGCCGAATTTGCCGCCGTAAGTGTAACAGATATGCTAACCGTCTCGTAACTAGGTTCGAAGATTGAGAAGTATAGTCGGTATTACTGAAAAAAGTGCGGAATGTCTCACCTTTTATCAAGAACTTGTCTGCCGAGGCATGTACATTCAACCAATCGTATCTCGAGTTTTCGTTGCGCATGCGTGCAGCTACACATCGGTGACCTCGTCCCTCGGAAATATTCCACATTTTTTATGAACCGATTTTACTATTTAAAATTTTGTATTATGCTTCCGTGTGGTCTACAATGGTTTCGCATGCATAAATGCGCGACTGTCATTTTAATTTCAATTTCGACTTTTTCCTCTCATCGTTACTACTGTATCACGATATGTTCAAATTCGGCACGAAATAATCCCGACCCCCGCGTTGTGGCGCAAAGTAACGGAATCCTGTAAATGAGATTTGAACATTTTAATTTTCGTTGTTTAACGAAATTCTCGTCTTGCTTACGTTTGTATGTTATTTATGTATAGTGTACGCATTGCAGTTTTAAGGTAAAAGAAAACACCGGTTTGTTTAAGAATGTACAGAATCAGAATTCTAGACTTTTTGCATAATTAATTTCTGGAAGGGGAGAAGGTTGCGAAGGACGGAAAAGGTTACGCGCGAATCGTGAGAAAATTGAAAAGTTAATTATTAATAATGCGTTTTACGGTAGATTGTATAATCGTTATTGGCACAATTCTGACTTAATCGTATGAATTGCGGAATATTATCGCGCAAAGATCGAACGGTAGAATACCGAATTCTTAATTATCCTAAGGTGATTCCCACTGGTGTATTAGCATGTATAATAGAATGAACTGTTTAATATTTTAATTATCGATTACCGTATATATAATTATCATCCAATTGATTTGCGTAAATCGTTACAATTCATTGTTGTAACTGGTGGACAATGGCTCATGTGTATAAATTTAATAACAATGTACCTAGGAGTATTCAATACCACTTGAAAATCTCTTCAATATCACGTGAAAATTTCTTCAATATCACATTCTTGCTAGAAACATTTACCATAATGAAGAATAAGCCAAACGGGTTTGCAGGAGACGAATGGCGTCTTATGGGGCATTTTTAGCAGGACATTTAGAAATCACATTAAATGGCTTTAGTTTTCAGAAAAATCTGTAGTTGCTAATGCATTGGTTTACATACTAATCTGCCGATGATATCCTCCTTATGATAAATGAAAAACCTGTTCATATTGTTCTTAAGGTAAACTTATTCGTTATAAACAAAAGCCACTGAAAAATTTAATTCAATATATCCGCGAATGTTATTCTATTCCTTTAAAAGACCACCATAATATTATTTTCCATATTGTACTACTGAAATCTTTAAAATATCAACAATAACGAAGTTCATTGCTTTACAACCAACTTGGTATTTAATGTTATTTTACGAAATGTAGTATCTAATTAGTTATGTTTTATAAACATCAATGTTTTCGAAGAAGTAAAATTTTGCAAAATACAGTAATATTATCATCCAAGGTATTTTTGGTTGCAACCAAATTATAATTTGACTGTATTTCTATTTTGTAGATTTCCTAGATTTCTATTTTATGCCATTCTTGCAAATCTGAGGTCACCGTCAACATTTTCAATAATCACTTGTGAATTGCAAAGCTGTACCGCAAAGGAAGTGATTACTTGTACAATATACAATATTAGGTCGGTGCATATGAAATGTCGGATTTTCTTTACATGTGAACGTTTGTCTCCCTACTTTCGTTATGCTTTTGTTTTTGGCATAATCTCTTTTACAGTCGTACTGTCCATTGCCAGAGTCATATTTTAACAAAGACGATTTTTTAAAAAGTGTGCCCTTTTGTTATCTGTTTTAAATTTTGTGCGGATATGAATTCAACCGATATTCGTGTAAATTCGTTTTATATGAGTATAAACTTCGCAATAATACTGCAAAAGCTACACACAATATGAACCAGGTGTTTAGGGAGAATACTGTTAACAAACAAAAAATGCAGCGTTGGTTCGAAAAATTTCGGTCTGGTGATTTTTCCCTACAAAATGAATCGCGTGGAAGACCCAAAACGTCTGTGAATAATGATGTTCTGAAAGCACTGGTGGAAATGAATCCAACTGTATCTACAAGGGAACTTGCTATCAGAATGAAAGTTGACCATACAACAATATTGCGACACCTTTCTGAATTTGGCAAGGTGAAAAAAATGGATAAGTGGGTACCGCACGAACTAACCGAGCGAAATAAGCTGGATCGGTTGAACGTATGCTCATCATTACTAACCCGATTTCATCGAGAGCCATTTTTCGATGAAATTATTACTTGTGATGAAAAATGGGTTCTTTACGACAATAGGAAAAGGTGTGCTCGGTGGCTCGATAGGGATGAGACTTGTGCTCATACTCCAAGGCCATCACGTCATCCGCGGAAAATTTTAATAACAATTTGGTGGAATGTGACTGGAGTAATTCACTACCCATTACTTCGAACTGGGGAGACAATTGCAGCCGCAAAGTACTGCCAGTACATTGATGAAATGCATACAAAATTGAAAATTATACGTCCATCACTTATTAATCGGCATGGCCCAATACTTCTCCACGACAACGCTCGGCCGCATACGTCGTACAAAACGATTGCAAAATTAAATGAGTTAAAATATGAAATTTTGCAACACCCAGCTTATTCACCAGATCTTTCGCCAATCGACTTTCATTTTTTTAAACATTTAGAACTGGTTTTACGGGCTAAACACTGTGAAAATGAAGACGGTCTGAAAAATTCCATATCGGAGTTTATTGATTCCAAAGATCAGAATTTTTTTAAGACAGGCATTTATGCATTAAAATCTCTTTGGGAAAAGTGTATTCAAGCAAATGGAGCATAGTTTGATTAATTAAACAAATTTCGAAAAAAGATATGTAGTTTTATATATTCACTTAAAAGTTCGACATTTCATATGCACCAACCTAATACAATTCTTTATGCCTTCGAATTACGTAGAAATAAAGTTACCTTCGATAGATCGTCATCATTATCCAAATACAGATTATTGCTTGTCGCCTTAATTAATCTTATATTGGCAGTAACTTTATGGCTTGGATTGTAGTTAACACACCCAAACACTTTCATGTAAAATAATTCTCCTGCAGCCTTCAGGTCTTTTGCTGAATATTGTTTTGTATTCATTATTTCCACCATTTTGTTTAATGCTTCTTTCTCGGGCAGTGCTTTGAGGATCAGATATACCTAAAAATTTACCATTTTGTTAATTAAGTTATATATTACGTACCCATGACTTTGTTATAAACCTTTTCTTATACTTGAATGATATTTCTGTACAAAACAGTTGTAGAATATGAATATTTATGTTCATACATATATGCAATTGGAGAACAACTATAATATTGAAACTGTATAATTACCTCTGCAAGAGTGCAGTCTTTATTAACTTGTGTAACAAAGAATGACAGATACTTATTGAATGCATCTGACAAAATATCTGCCGCCGTTCTGTTTGCATGAAGAGCTACAACGCGGGCGACGTTTTTGAAAATGGTTGGATAAACACTGATTCACCAGGTTGTAAATGTCCACGAATGAAAAGAGCATAATAACTTGTTGCGTAAACAACTGGAACTGTAGCAGCTTCTTCCAAAGACCAATTGTCAGGTACTTCCCACGTCAAATCGGTATCCGCTGCAACAGTAGTTGCTAATCCTGATCCACTTATCATTCCCATTATTCTTCGACCTTTCGAATCACGCGCAGGAAATTCAAGACCCAGTAAACAGTCTGAATAATCTTTGTTTGATGGGAGTGAATCCGATGTGAGTTGTCCTGTTGCGAGCATGACAACCCTGTTAAGGATACATTATAATACATTTTTTATTTTGTCGGATACTATTCTCCGATTCCGAAAAAATTTGTTTTGGATGACTGTACAGAATAATATAATTGTCGACAAAGTTTATTATTCGGTGATGGTCTTCAAAAACATGAAACTTACTTGAAATTTAGCGGTGCATAATAAACACTGCACAGTTCCTTGTTGACGAAGTTTTCCGGCTGGTAATAACTCAGTGACCCTTCAATCCAAGATAAACTATCTTGTACCATCTAGTATGATCTAAGCAGGATACAATTTCAAATATCTCTATCGAAGAAGTTGATTCGCGTACGAAAGTTACGCACAGCCGAAATTGACGCCGTAAGTGTAACAGATTTGCTAACCGTCTCGTAACTAGGTTCGAAGATTGAGAAGTATAGTCGGTATTACTGAAAAAAGTGCGGAATGTTTCTTCTTTTATCAAGAACCTTGTCCGGCGATTCATGTTCCCTCAACCAATGAGGACTCGATTTCTTGTCGCGCATGCGTGCAGCCACGTATTAACGTCCCCGATTGTCTGGAATATTCAATATTGTCATGAATAGATTTTATTGTTCACAATTTTATATTATAGTTCCGTGTGATCTAACGGGGTCATTTTAGTTTCAATATCGATTCATTGTTCTCATCGCTATTATATTCCGATGTATTAAAATTCGCCAGGAAATGTGTTCCCCTGGGGGCGACAACGGAATTTTCATTTATCTAAGCACATTAAGATAAAATATTAAGTAATTTCATTAAATAAGATCATATCCTTATCAATAATGGGCTTATCTCACTGGTGGTCATCCAAGATCACCATGGCTCTATAGTGAACAGTGCACAGTACACACGCATACTCTTGCTACCCCCCCTTTTTTTAAAACTAACGAATATAATTGCGCGACGAATATCTGCAAGATAACTTTCAGTTTCCCTCTAAACTTTCATAACGTCCGGAAATCATTTTAATTATTCTACAAAATTTAGTAACGCCAGCCTCGCGTGACTTTAGTCGCAATCAACGTGTTAATTCGTTCATTTTGTCATAATGTAAGGACATTTCGCTAACAAGACATTAAAATCCTTTCCGCTGATTAACGAAATTTTCGTCTTGATTGCGTTCATATGCAAGTCATGCAGAGGGTACGCATTGCAATTTCGTGCTGAATTAAAATTTTGGTTTGTCTTCAATTTATGCAGAATTAAAGTTCTATACATTTTACATAATTGATTCCTAGGTCAAGAAGGATATTACGAAGGACGGAAAAGGTGAGGCTATAGTCGTGGGAAAATGGAATGTTATTTATAATTTGCGCGTTCTGCAATACATTGTATTGACGTGATTTGCAAATGTTGTCTTAATCATATGCATTAAAGAATATTATCGTGCAAGACTATTAAGTAGAGTAGGGAACTTATAATTTTGTTAATGATTGGTTTCCATAAATCCGTGTGAACTATTGTTGAAATTGGTGGACAATGCTTCGTTTATATAACTTTAATAATAATGAATCTACTATTCAGTATCATGTGAAAATCCAAATAGATAAAATGTGTCTTATTCCTGCAAGAGACATTCACTGTCATGAAGAATAAACCCAACCTCTCTGTGGGAAACAAGTGGTCTTACGAGGGCATCTTTACTACTCCTTTGCGCTTCTGTGACGATCCTGTAATTTTGTGTAACGAAACCATGGTACAAAGGATGTGTCGCGCTAGTTAGAAGAAAAAGGATCATGGCAGAAAGCTGTTTAAACCTTTCGGTTCCGGCGCAAAATACGAGTTACATGGTGTTCCCTTGGTAGGTAATATCATCACGTTTCATATTGTCACTAATCACGCTTAACAACCAAAGGAGGGATTATGGAATCCGGAAGGACCGGATAAGGAGATGGTAGGAAAACGAGGGATGGTGCAGCACTGTTGGCCAATGGTGGTGAATAGGTTGGTACAATGGGTAGAACCCCAAAACTCCCGCTGTTAGACAACATACTGGTAGACCACAAGTACCTCGTAGTTTATTGGTAGCCCTCTGGACCAACCTCAATCTATTGAAATACAATATTAGAGGATAGAAGCGTCACTCAATAAAACTACACCACATTCTAACCCAACACGAAATAGACATAGCTTTAATAATCGAAACACACCCCAACCATAAACCCACCCTAAAAATATCTGACTATATAATCCACCGTAAAGATAGAGAAACAAAAGGGAGAAAAGGGAGAAAAGGGGGTAAATATAGACAAAGGGAGGTATAGCCATTATAACGAGACAAAACATTCCAGAGGAGCTGACGCCTATCTGCACTCAAAACACTACCCATCAAACTCCGTCTGAAGAACAAACACGTAACAAGAGTTGGTATGTACAACCCATCGACAACGCAAAAATAATAAGAACCATAATTAAAAAATAGAAATACTATGTTAAAACATAAATTATGTGTATTACCTATACTATCCATATTGTCCATACTATGCATACCATAAAAGTCACTAAAAATGTATGATTTAAATGAACACAAATAGAACTCACTTTAAATGTCTTCAGTTGGAAAGAAAACAAAAAGTGGAATATTCAAATTTGTTATTGTTGAATTTTTAGAAATTTTGCAGTTACAGTATGGAAAATAATTGTATGGTGGTCTTCTAAAGTATTAGAATAACGTTTACAGAAATATTAAGAAAAGGGATGATCAAACATACCATACTTTACATTTTTCGGGAGTTTTTGTTTATAATGCCTTATATTAGGGGTACCGGAAAGCAATCAATTACTTTTCACGAACTTTATGAAACTCCATTTATTTTTTCATATTAAACATCATTCTATTAGATAATCTCAATCGTTGTTTGTGATCCATGATGGACGCCCTTCCAGTGCCATAATTTCCTACCTAAACAGATCAAATTCCCACCTGCACTAATCATATGGTTGGCATCATCCGTAGACAAATGTGCAAATCAGTAGATTAGAAGCTATAGATTTTTTGGAAGTATACACAATGCACATTGTAATATTGCCTATTTACTTCTTAGATCTTCAGGATTACTATTTATACTATAATAATTATTCAAATAATTATTTTATTACATTTGCAACATTTTTGCTATATTCCTTGCATTATCCTCGAATAAAAAACTTCGGTGGTCCCCGTCTACCTCTTCAATAATCACTTTTGAATTGCATAGCTGCAAAAAAGGGAAATGATTTTTTATGTAACGTACAATAAAATCCTTGACAGATGCCTTTGAATTATTTCGAAATAAAGCTACCTTCGGTAGTCTGTAATCATCATCAGAAGGCAAGAAATTGTCTTTTGCTTTAATTAATCTTATACTGGAATTCACTTTGCGGCTTGGATTGTAGTTGTAAAGGGATAGAGTTATGTTGCAAAATGATGTTGCGGCAACTTTTAACTCTGTAGCCGAATATCGCGTTTTTATAATTATTTCCACCATCTTGTCTAATAATCCAAATATCTATATTTGTACGATCATGCACTCGTAGAACAACTGTAATTTTAACTTGTACGAAACTGTATAGTTACCTCTGCAGCCGGAAAGTCTTTATCTACTTGGGTAACAAAAAATGAGAGGCACTTCTTGTATCTATCTGAATAATGATCGGTTGCTGTTTTATCCGTATGAAATGCTACAAGCCCGATTTTGTGTTTTGCAACGATTGGCGAATGATCCAACAACGTCAAAGAGACTGTTTGCCCCGCAGCTTCTAATTTAATGGCGATTTCAAAGGCCACAGCGGTTCCAAAGGAATAACCTGCTACGTCATACAGAATATTACGTTACCCCTACACATTGCAATTACGTGGTGATATAATATATTTGTGTGTTTTCAATTTATGCAGCTTTATAATTCTATGCATATTTCATAATTGACTCGATAAAATGATTACAATGGTGGAAAAAGGTGAGACGCGAAACGTGAAAAAAGCGAAAAGTGTATTATTGTCTCTACGTTTCACGTTACGATGGTAGATGTATACTTTATTTGTATTTATCTGTAGGTATTCTAATGTATATTAGAATAAATTCCTCTATAGCACAAAGGTTACGGATTACTTTGCACATAGGTAATAGTGAACCGATCGATTTGCATAAGAGATTGTGACTCATTGTTGGAACTAGTGGACAATGGTTCGCTCCTATAACTTTAATAACAATGTATATAATTGTATTCAGTATCACGTGAAAATCTACATAGGTAAAATGCGTTTGGTTCGTGCAAGACACATTCACTATCATGAAGAATAAGCCGAAACTCGCTGTAAGGCACAAGTGGTCTTACGACGGCATCTTTACTAGCCCTTTGCGCTGCTGTAATGATCCTGTAATTTCGTGTAACGAAACTATGGTACAAGGGATGTGTCGCGCTAGTTGGAAGAAAAAGGATCATGGCCGAAAGCCGTTTTAACCTTTGGGTTCCGGCGTAGAACACCAGCTACATGCCCTTCCCTTGGTAGGTATTGTAACCATACCTCGCTTAGCAACCATACCTGTTACGACTGCCCGCCCAATCCTAAACCAGCAATTTTGGAAGGAGAGATTATGGAATCGGGACGGATCGGAAAAGGAGATGGTAGGAAAACGAAGAATGGTGCAGCACTGTTGGCCAATGATGATGGATATAGCCTATCCCAGGAAACCTTTCATCCGGCTCGCGCAGTCCCCACTACCTTTTCTTCCCACCACTGCTTTATGCCCGACTTCTGTGACGTCACAGTGGGACTGAGAGGCCAATAGTGTGTTCGGAGCAGGGAATGATAGTGGGGACCGGTGAACAACGAACCCAAACTCGTCTAACAAGTGAGTCAAGTGAAAGGTTTCCTGGGGTGGGCCAAAGGTTGGTCCAATGGTACAAGAATAGGTATAAGCCCAGCACTTCCGAATAATGCCGGGCAATATTCTGGGAGACCTCCAGAACCTCGTAGTTTATTGGTCGCCTTCTCGACAAGGTTCGCCCTTCCGAGAGGCCCCGATTCCCTTCGCATCATGCCCGAATGCCGCCTCCAATATTCCCGCGGTTCGACACATTCTAAGCCACCGGAAGCACTTTGTAGTTTATACTTCTTATTTACGGATTTGTTAAATAATTTTTATTAATCTATGAAATTTACACCCCCTTCTAAGAAGCAAGGTAACCGCTAATACCACTGCATACAGAATGTAACTGTAAGGATCAGGACCCATTAATAGTATTTGCCAAGAATATATTTTAATGATATTCTGCGAGAAAGTGATCGATTTGGCGTGCAATGAACCATTTATAATGTGGACGGCATACGTAGTGTCAACAGTATACATAATGTATATATTAGTATTGCGTTTCTATTTCCGAAGCTTTCCAAATTTCGATTTACATTAAAGACCAATTAATTATTTTATTACAAATTCAACATTTTTACTATCTTCTTTGCATTATCTCCAAGTAAAAAACTTCGGTGGTCCCCGTCTACTTCTTCAATAATCACTTCAGAATTGCACAGCTGCGCAAAAAGGGATTTTGTTTATATCATACACAATGCGATTCTTGAGAAATGACTTTCTATCGTGTAGAAACAAAATTTACCTTGGATAGGCTGTAATCTTCATCAAAGGCCATGAGACTGTCCTTGGCCTTAATTAATTTTATTTTGGCATCGATTTTGCGACTTGGATTGTAGTTCAGGGAAGCAAGGATTTTATTGTAAAATGCTACCCCCGCGGCCTTCAACTCTTTAGTTGAAAATTGTCTTCTATTAACTATTTCCACCATTTTGTCTAATAACTCATCGTCTGATATTTTCCTAAAGATTTCGTATACCTAGAAAATTTATCATGTCTTTAAATACGTTTTGAATTACGTACCATCCCTTTGTTATAACCCTTAGCGTCTACCATGAACATGTTATTGAACAATACTTGTGTATTATTCTAAACCAACAATAATCGTAATATTTATGTCCTAACGATTATGTACACTTAGAACAACTATAATTGTAACATGCAAGAGACAACATTATTACCTCCGGAGTATTATAGTCCTTATTAACTTGTGTAACAAAAAATGCCAGATATTTCCTGAATGTGTCCGTATAAATATCTGATACATTTCTATCCGCACTAACAATTACAAGCCTCGCGATATTCTTTAAAATGATTGGAGAACCATCCAGCAAAGATAAAGACACCATTTGCGCAGCTTCTTCTAATTGAATGGCGATTTCAAAGGCCACAACGGTTCCAAAGGAATAAGCAGCTATGTCATATGGGCCTTCGCTTTGAATTTTCTTAATTAATTCTATATAGAATTTTGCTACAGTTTCTATGCTATCCATAGGAACATTTTCTGTACATTGTATGCCCCATGCTGGACGTCCTAACTCTCTGGCGAAATCCTTAAGAGGAGTTATATTACCTTCGATAGCGTGTATTAAAAATACAGGCCGTCCATCTGAACCTTTTGTCTTCATTTGCAAAAGACTTTCTTTCGGTATAATCTGAGGATCCACAAATCCATGAAAGGAAACATCCTTAAATTTATCATCCACGGAGGACAATTCTGTCAATGAATTCGTAGTGTTTGATTCTTTCTCCGTGTATTTAGTATCATGTTCCAACAAGCTGGCCAATGTCATGCTACGCATTTCTTTGATAGTTAAAGTCAAATCGAAATTTTTTTCAAGTAACTGTTTTATTTCGGTGCTCATTAAAGAATTCATTCCTAGGTCAGCTAGCGTGCTGTTAACGTCGATCGCAGATATATTCCTAATACCTAGAATGTTAGCAACCGCGTTGATTAAGCTCATTTTTGCTGAAGCACCTCTTAAAATATATATTAAAATTATAGAGGAGATTTTCTGTTTTCGCAGAATAGTTTTGTGACCGAGTTGCCTTCTTCCGGATCACACCAACCTCGGTTCCAGTGCCATGTACCTCTACATAAGCAACATCCGTTGGATCGATGCCTGTGTCTAAATATACATCGCGCATCAGTTTATGTTGCATTTCACCATTAGGATATGTAATTCCTTGAATTGTATAACCACCGACATTTGTTTTTGCATGTAAAACGTTAGCATATATTCTGCGTGCGTCCTTTGATTTTTGTAAGAACATGACTACTACAGCTTCTGATCTTACGTATCCAGTTCCAGACGCGTCATATGTTCTACATTTCCCATAGTCAGACAACATATTTAAGTCATGAAAAGTCAGTGAAGACAGAGGCGACAATACCATATTTGAACCACCTACGATAGCTGCATCGATTTGTCCAGTTCGCATAAAATGGACTGCCTGGTGCAAGCAATAGATGGACGAAGAGCAAGCTGCGTCCACTGCGTAACTAGGTCCTTTAAAGTCAAACGCGTGTGATATTCTATTTGGGAACATACTTTTGGTACATCCAGTTAAGACGTATCCAGAACATATTACAATCATTCGATTAGTGCTTTGTTAGATGGAAACGAGTGAAGTCAACGAGAATGTAACTACAAAGTTTGCTCACCACTGATCTTCGATGGATCATATAATTGAAGCGTCTCTGCATCCGATAAAGAAACACCCACGAAAACACCAGTTTGTGATCCTCTAATTTCAACTGGATTAATACCGGCATCTACTATTGCTTCGTAAGTTGCTTCTAAAAGCATACGCAGCTGTGGATCCATACGATCTGCTTGTTTAGCATGTACACCAAAGAAAGTGGCATCAAATTTAGTGATATCTTTTAGAATCCCATTTCCCGCGGTTAGACCGAAAGCACCCTCAGGCCATCGGCGTGTAGATGTCCTGACCATATCAACACCATCATATAAATTTTTCTTGAATTTTTCTACATTGTCCGATTCAGGAAAACGGCCTAAAAATATACCCCTTATGCATATGTCCAAAAGTCCAGTGCGTAGTATATTTACAGAATTATTATTCTTATTAACTACCTGAGAATCCCGAAATAACGATCTCGTCATTGAGAGAATGTGATGCATCGTTCATATCTGCTGGCTCTCGACGAACATGGCCAAATTGAACAGGTATTCTCTTAATATCAATTAAATTTGTAGGCCAGATAATTTAGTTACCAAGGATACGCCGAATAAACTGCACCAAATATGAATCTTTCAAATCTGAAATGTCGATTTGTAATCTTTATGTAGCTTGCATTAACGCCTCAGTAATTACGTTAAATTGCCACTGTAACTATGACTATGTAACTAAATGACGGTGTTATATTTAACTGGATGATTACACTTGATTTCACGGGGGGATAAAACAATTTTGAACTGGTCCTGAACTGGCCGGGAGTCTGCGCGACTACCTTTGTGATTTCAGATGTCGGTATCACGTCCGTTACTTTTACTTTGTATAAAATCTATAACACTTCTAGATGCATTACAAAGAAGCATAAATGATGGACATTAACTTCATAACTCATTGACAATATACAAATAATCCAAACAACTATTTGAATTTGCGATATCTCTTCTCAGAGTGATGATGCGCGTACGAAAGCTACACACGACTGAAGTTCTTGCACTAAATGCAACAGATTTACTAATTCGCATGCAACTGGGTTCAACGATTGGTAAGTTTTTACAGTAAGTATTACCGGCAAAAGTAGAAAATGTCTCGCCTTTTATCAATAACTTGTTCGCCGAAGCATGTATTTTCAACCAATCATATCTCGAGTTTTCGCCGCGCATGCGTGCAGCTACATATCGGCGACCTCGTCCCTCGGAAATATTCCACACTTTTTATGAACCGTTTTTGCTATTTAAAATTTTGTATTATGCTTCCGTGTGGTCTGTAATAGTTTTGCATGCATATGCGCGACTGTCATTTTAATTTCAGTTTCGACTTTTTCCTCTCATCGTTAGTACTGTATCACGATATGTTCAAATTCGTCACGAAATAATCCCGAACCCAGCGTTGTGGCGCAAAGTAACGGGATCCTGTAATTGAGATTTGAACATTTTAATTTTCGTTTTTTAACGAATTCTCGTCTTGCTTACGTTTGTATGTTATTTACGTATAGTGTACGCATTGCAGTTTTATGGCCAAAGAAAACAACGGTTTGTTTAAAAATGTGGAGAATCAGAATTCTAGACTTTTCGCACAATTAATTTCTGGAAGGGGAGAAGGTTGCGAAGGACGGAAAAGGTTACGAGCGAATCATAATATTGTGTTTTACGGTAGATTGTGTAATCGTTATTGTCACAATTCTGACTTAATCGTATGAATTGCGGAATATTATCGCGCAAAGATCTAACCGTAGAATAGCGAATTCTTAATTATTCTAAAGTTATTCCCACTGGCATATTAGCATGTATAATAGAATTAACTGTTTAATATTTTAATGATCGATTACGGTATTCATAATTATGATCCAATTGATTTGCGTAAATCGTTGCAATCCATTGTTATAACTGGTGGACAATGGCTCATGTTTATAAATTTAATAATAATGTATCTAGGATGATTCAATACCACGTGAAAATCTCTTCAATATCACGTGAAAATTTCTTCAATATCACATTCTTGCTAGAAACATTTACCATAATGAAGAATAAGCCAAATGGGTTTGGAGGAGGCCAATAGGGTCTTATGGGGCATTTTTAGCAGGACATTTAGAAATCACATTAAATGGCTTTAATTTTCAGAAAAATCTGTAATTGCTAATGCATTGGTTTACATACTAATCTGCCGATGATATCCTCCTTATGATAAATGGAAAACCTGTTCATATTGTTCTTAAGGTAAACTAATTCGTTATAAACAAAAGCCACTGAAAAATTTAATACAATATATCCGCGAATGTTCTTATATTCCTTTAAAAGACCACCATAATATTATTTTCCATATTGTACTACTGAAATCTTTAAAATATCAACAATAACAAAGTTCATTGCTTTACAAACAACTTGGTATTTAATGTTATTTTACGAAATGTAGTATCAAATTAGTTATGTTTTTTAAACATCAATGTTTTCGAAGAAGCAACTAGTTAGATATTAGTTTCTTTAGCTTTGCAAAATACAGTAATATTATCATCCAAGGTATTTCTGGTTGCAACCAAATTACAATTTGACTGTATTTCTATTTTGCAGATTTCCTAGATTTCTATTTTATGCCATTCTTGCAAATCATTATTTTCCGACGCTTGGAACATCTTTGCTATTTTCTTTGCACTGTCTCCTTGTAAAAAGCTCCTGTGGTCACCGTCAACATATTCAATAATCACCTGTGAATTGCAAAGCTGCAGCGAAAAGGAAGTGATTACTTGTACAATATACAATAAAATACTTGATATATGCCTTCGAATTACGTAGAAATAAAGTTACCTTCGATAGATCGTCTTCATTATCCAAATACTGGTTACTACTTGTCGCCTTAATGAATCTTATATTGGCATTAACTTTACGGCTTGGATTGTAGTTAGCACACGCAAACACTTTCTTGCAAAATAATATTCCTGCAGCCTTCAGGTCTTTTGCTGAATATTGCTTTGTATTCATTAATTCCACCATTTTGTTTAATGCTTCTTCCTCGGGCAGTGCTTTCAGGGTCTGATATACCTAACAATTTACCATTTTTTTAATTAAGTTATATATTACGTATCCATGACTTTATTAGAAGCCTTTTCTTGTACGTGAATGATATTTCTGTACAAACCAGTTGTAGAACCAACCATAATAGGAATATCTATGTTCATACAAATATGCAATTGGAGAACAACTATAATATTGAAACTGTATAATTACCTCTGCAAGGGTGCAGTCTTTATTAACTTGTGTAACAAAGAATGACAGCCACTTATTGAATGCATCCGAAGAAATATCTGCTGCCGTTCTGTTTGCATGAAGAGCTACAACACTGCCCATTTTTCTCAAAATGGTTGGAGAACCATCCAGCAAAGTTAAAGAGACCGTTTGCCCAGCATCTTCCAATTGAATGGCGATTTCAAACGCCACAACGGCTCCAAAGGAATAACCAGCTACGTCATATGGGCCTTCGCTTTGAACTTCCTTAATTAATTGTATATAGAAACTTGCTAAACTTTCTATGCTCTCCAATGGAACACCTTCTGTGCATTGCAGACCCCACGCTGGTCGATCTAACTCGCTGGCCATAACTTCGAGAGCAGATATATTTCCTTCGATAGCGTGAATTAAAAATACTGCTCGGCCATGTGAACTCTTCGTTCTCATTTGCACAAGACATTCTTTTGGTATAATGTCTTGACCAGCATCATTATAAAAGGCACCCACAAACTTCACTTCCCCAGAAAAATATCGTTCATTTGAATTCGTAGTGTTTGACTCTTTGCCTATGCATTTACTATCATATTCGAGCAGATTGGCGAGAGTTTTGCTGCGGATCTCTTCGATGGACAACGTCACATCGTAATTTCTTTCAAGTAGCTGTTTTATTTCTGTACTCATTAGAGAATCCATTCCAAGTTCAGCTAGTGTACAGTTAAGGTCGACAGTAGATACATTTCTAATACCTAAAACGTTAGCAACTGCATTGATTAAGCTAACTTCTCCAGAAGAGCCTCCAGATTTGTTTTTATCAGCTAAAACCATCGAGGACACTACTGGATGCTGCTGTCGAAGGAATTTGTCCAGCGTTTCAAGGCAACTATGCATACGTTGCGGCAATGTACCTGCTATTTCCGTGTCATTGTCGCCCAATGATTCTGCAAGGAAGAACGGACAATAGTATTAATACAGATTTTGATTGACACATAATCTGCAAATACTCATAATACTGTACCTATTACGATGCCAACATCTCCCACAGCTCCCCACTGTATGGCCAGTCCGGGTAATCCATTCGCTTGTCTCTCTTCCGCTAATCGTTCCATAGCTGAGTTTGCGAAACCATAATTTGTTTGGCCTAAGTTACCCCTTCCGCATGACACGGACGAGTACATAACGAAGTAATCCAACAAAGGGCAGTGCTTTCTTGAAACTGCATCCAAATTCTTCGACCCATTGATCTTGGGTAATGTTACCTCCATGAACATCTTCTCATTTACATTCTCAAACAAAGCATCTCGCAATACAACCGCCAAATTAAATATACCTCCCACTGGGGCTAACTTATTACTTTCCTCGATGAGTTTCTCCGCACCTGACAGCGTTGTTACATCTGCTGTAGAAATGATAATTCGAGCTCCCTTTTCGCGCCAGCGGCGTACGCAGAGTGCTTGATATCCAGTACGCAGTCCAGACCGTGACGTTAAGATAAGGAATTGTGCACCACGATCGACTAACCAGTTTGCAAGTTCCAAACCAAAGCCACCGAGCCCTCCAACTATGATATAAGACTTTGATGGGTTCATGTATGTACGGGGTACAGCTGTTACAATTTTCTGCGACGGCTGGACGATCTTCTGCTTCTCTTCCTCCCGAATTTTTAATAGAACTTTACCGATATGTTTACCGGTAGCTATGTACCTGAATGCTTGTTCAATTTGGAATTCTGAGAAAACCGTCGCAGGTAGAGGACGAACGGCACCACTTTTTATTCCCTCGGTAATGAGTTTTCCTATTTCGCGTTTTACCGGACTGTTTGTATCGTTACAAATTTTATCCAATAGTATGCCGTGGAAGGAAATATTTTTTAAGAAGATGGACATTTGCAGAGGTGTATCATTCGCAAGGTCGTATTTTCCAATTTCAAGAAAGCGACCATCTAGAGCAAGGCAACGCACACTTGCCTGTAATTTTTTATCGGACAGTGAATTTAGAATCACGTCAACACCACGACCATTGGTTTCAGAAAGAATATGCTCCTCGAAACTTGTATCGCGAGAATACCCAATGTTTTTATCGGTTAGTTGAGGGAACGTCTTTTTGAGGAAATCTCGCTTCGGTTGCGATCCAACGGTAGTAAATACTTTACATCCTAAATGCAAGGCAATAGAAATGCTTGCTATTCCAACACCTCCAGCTCCGGCATGGATCAACACTGATTCACCAGGTTGTAAATGTCCACGAATGAAAAGAGCATAATAACTTGTTGCATAAACTACTGGAACTGTAGCAGCTTCTTCCAAAGACCAATTAGCAGGTACTTTCCATGTCAGATCGGTATTCGTTAAAACGGTAGTTGCTAGTCCCGCCCCGCTTAGCATACCCATTATTCTTCGACCTTTCGAATCACGCCCAGAAAATTCAAGACCCAGTAAACAGTCTGAATAATCTTGGTTTGATGGAAGTGACTCCGATGTGAGTTGCCCTGTTGCGAACATGATATCCCTGCCAAGAATTAATGTTTACGGTATGCATATTTTTCAACATGAAATTATTATATATTTATATACATATATCTATACTTTCAAACTATTCTTTACTTTCTAACAAAATACTGCGATCTCTACGGAACTGCTAAGTCATAGAAATTACCTCAAACTAGCGATTCATTAGCAGTCTTCGAGAAAACGTTGAACGTACCTGAAATTAAGAGGTGCATAGTAAACGCTACATAATTCCTTGTTCGAGTAGTTTTGCGGCTGATAATAACGCAGTGGCCCTTCGATCCATGATAAACTACTTAGGTCCCCTCTGATCAAGGTACTGATATAAGCGTGTTCAACTTGAAGAGTGGATGATTGCGATTTCCGTTCTAATGGCAGATAACGGAAACTACCCCATTTTCCTGCTGTTAGCACATTCGCCATTAACTGTTTATTCAGTTGATTCGCATAAAATTGAAGGTTTTGGTCGAACTTAGGTGCACTTCCATCTTGGATAAATACATATCGTACGTATTTTCCACCGTCTTCTCGTCGAAGGCACGTCATTAAGCCAACAATCCCTGCCAGTCGTTCGCCTTGACTAACCAGGATTATCTCTCGTTGTTCCGACACTGCCATTTTCAATGTTGACTTCAAATTGTCGACCCAGGTGTAATCTTTTTCTGTAATTTGTAAGATAATTGGATCTGACTTGTTCTCTTCCCTTTTCTTTAATAGCAGGTAGCTCCTCCCAGGCGTACATTGCTTTGCAACGTAAATCATATTTGTGCCCTTCAGGATAGTCATATCAATTGAATTAGGTTCTTCTAGAATAAGAAATCCACCAGGTCGCAGAGATTCTTCCAATCTTTTTAAAATAGTCTGTGATTCATCATTAAGTATACCGGCTGCTAACGCGAAATGTAAATTTTTCCCAGGAGGACTGGTGTATACGTTATGAGCGACAACCTTAAGGGGTAATTTCTCCAAATCATGTTGATATTTATCTGGCGATTCGGTAATCACTTCATAATTAATGCTGAGCAATGGTTCCTCGTAAATAGCATCTAGTACAATTGAAGCCATAAGATCTCCTGGAGCTCGATTTCCAGTAACTTCAGCGGCTGTCAATTTTATTCCTTGCGTGTTTTCACATATTAATTGTATCAGCGTTGTAATTGCACTTGATCTTGATATTTCTGGATTCTCCGTTGAACACTGACAATCTTCGTATGGCAAAAATATATGTTTTTCCAGCTTTGGTGCAAATTGTCGTTGCAGTTTTCTTGCTATTATTGAATCTTTTAATCCTCTTATTTCAATGCCGCCCGATTTTATGATACCCAAATTCGAGTATACGTATACAGGAATTGTGATGCTTTGTTCTTGTTCTCTGACTAATTGCAAGTGATGAGGGGTGTTAATGGCAAGGTATCGCAATCGAATTGGTACAGACAGGTCCCTTTGCTGTTTCTGAAGTAAGCCATACTGTAACATTGTATCTATGTAGGCAGTCCAATTACCAGACCACATAAGTTTTCCGGATATACCACGATTATCGCTGGATTCAATTCCTTGAAAGATTCCACCATATTCGTATCCCCTTAATCTAAGTTCCTTATAAATGTCTTTTTTATTTAATTCTATCGCATCGTCTTCTTTTCTTATAACTGGAGGTAGCGTATTTTTCATTTTTGTTTCTATGTTCTCTGGTAGAGAAATTTTACCCGTCACAACGACGGCTCTACTTTCGCAAATCTCAAATTCGCCGGTTTCCATGAGTATGTTGATGACAAACTTTGTTACGATACCCTTTTGCATTATAGTCGCTCTCATAAATTTGACATTTTCGAAGACAATTGGTACGTTTTCATAATCCTTTGTGCGTAAATTCGCAAATGTCTTCCATAGAATTGTCAAATATCCAGCGGCGGGGAAAAGAACTCGTCCATCAATTTTATGGCCTGCTATATGCTCCCATTCCTCGCTGCCCAAATCAATGTCCACGACATTCGATCTAATAGTTTCATATATCTCAAGGAAATTGGGGACTATCCAATCAGTCGAATGATCCCATTTAACAAGCGAGTTTAGCATTAGCGTTCCACGGCCGACTGGGTAGCTTACTGGTGGATAGAGTTTAGACACATTCAGTTGTCCGCCAGCTAAATATATCTTTCCAATACCAGAAAGGAAGAAGCCTATACCATCTTCATGATTTCGTTTACACAGCCCGATAGTCGTTACAGTAGAAGGGAATGTTCTTCGTAATATTGGTGATAATATTGCGTGTGGCGCAATTTCAATTAATATTGCATTTTGCGGTACATGTGTAAGGGCTTCTTGGAACAACACTGGTGATAAGAGATTATGTACATGGTATGCAGCAGAACTATCTCGTGCGAGTGGTGTACCCCATTTTGTTTCTGGTACCGAGCTAGAAATCCACTTGGATGACCGTTGTTTTGGGTTCGGTATGATCTTTTCCATGGTAGCACGCAACCTGGGCCCTACTGCGGCTATATACTTGCTATGAAAAGCGAATCCCGATGTATTCACTTCTTTAGCAAAAATCGACTCTTTCTGAAGTTCCTCTACAAGCTTTCGAACAGATTCAATTGGGCCCGAAATAGTCACGGAATCTTTCGAATTGTGACATGCTGGAAATACATCAGGAGGACATCTCTTTCTTGCCTCCTCCCAAGTTAGTCCTACAGCGGCCATGGTTCCCGATGGCAGGTTTCCGTCTACAACAACTTTTCCTCTCCAGTAGGAGGCCAGAATAGCTTGTTCTACTGTCAAAGTGCCATCCACGTAAGCACAGCCCAGTTCACCCATGGAGTGTCCAACTATACCATCAGGATGAATTTCCAAATCAGCTAATACATCCAAAAGAGCTAATTGGGTTGCCGTGATACATATGAATGAATGTAATATTTCGTCGTAAGTTTTTTCAGTTGGATTTAGAATCAGATTCATTAAATCGATCCCTTCGGGTTTTAGCGCATCAGCACAACGCTGTAAGGTGCTACGGAAGGTTTTGATTCCACATAAATCTCGACCCATGCCTGGCCACTGTGATCCCATGCCCGAGACTACGAACCAAATCGGTGGTGATATTTGTGCATATTCGGAAGTTTCTCTATTATTGCCATCTCCATATACTTGGTACGCTCGCCACTTGTGTCCTTGTATGTTCTTCCTGTGGATATCATGAATAAGAGAAACGATTTCGTCATCTTCAGGAAACTCCTTTATTTTGTCTAACAAGGCGTTAACAGCTTCCTCCGTACGACCAGATACAGCTACGAGTTTAGGCAATGTGCTGTCTAAGACTGGGGATGGTTTTGGTTTTGTATTACTACGTATAAGGATATGTGCATTGGCTCCACCGAAACCAAAGGAATTAAGGGCTACCAGGCCACCTTTCCACGGTGTATTCTTGTCAACCACTTTCATTCGTCCATCGCTTAATGCCGGTATCTTTGGATTTGGTGTTTGAAAATGTAAATTACCCGGAATCACTCCAGCTTCCATGGCAATAAGGACCTTTGCAAGAGCGCATAACCCACTTACAGGTTCAGCGTGACCCATGTTCGATTTGACGGAACCAACAAGGATTGGGGATTTTCTGCCTTCGCAGAATAGTTTAGCGATTGCGTTTGCTTCTTCCGGATCACCGGCCTGGGTACCTGTACCATGTGCTTCTACATAAGCAATATCCGCTGGATTGATGCGAGCTTCTAAACAGACTTCGCGCATCAAATTATATTGCATTTCACCGTTAGGATATGTAATTCCATCAACTTTGTAACCATCGGTATTTGTTTTTGTATGTATAACGTTAGCATAAATTCTGCGTGCATCCTTTGATTTTTGTAGAAACATGACTACCACTGATTCAGATCTTACGTATCCATTTCCAGACGCGTCAAACGTTCGACACTTTCCATCATCAGAAAGCATATTCAATAAATGAAAATTTAGAGAATTTGTGGGTCTCAGGAGAACATTTGAGCCACCGACGATAGCTGCATCGATTTCTCCAATCCGCATTAAATGGACTGCTTGATCCATGGCATAGAGGGACGAAGAACAGGCTGTGTCCAATGTCACACTTGGTCCCTGAAGGTCAAACGCGTACGATATTCTATTCGGAAACATGCCTAGGTTACATCCAGTTAAGATGTATCCTGAAATTTTACACCGATTCTTTTAACGTTTAATCAGAAGGGACACGAAAAGACAAAAGTGACGTAAATACAAGGTTTACACACCACTGGCTGTACGTGGATCTTGTGTACATATTAGGTCTGCGTCTGACGTACAAGCACCTATGAAAACACCAGTTCGTGACCCTCTTATTTCAGTTGGATTAATACCAGCGTCCAGTATTGCTTCGTAAGTTGTTTCTAAGAGTAAGCGCATCTGTGGATCCATGTAGTCTGCTTGTTTGGCATGTACACCAAAGAAAGTGGCATCGAATTTAGTGACACTTTTTAGTGTGCCCAGTCCTGCAGGTATACCAAATGTACCCTCTGGCCATCGGCGTACACAAGTTCTGACCATGTCAACGCCATCAAATAAATTTTGCTTGAATTCCTCTACGCTCTCCGATTCAGGAAAGCGACCTAAATATGTATCGTGTTGAGTGTGCCCGAAAATCTTTTTCATACTATTTCTGCAGGATTATTATTCTTCATAACTACCTGAGAATCCCGAGATAACGATATCATCATCAAGAGAATGTGGTGTATCTTTCACATCTACTGGCGCCTTGCCTACAGGATTTGCGATGTTTCCACATTGAACTGGCATTTTCGTGGTTTAATTTAGGTTTCCAGTCCTGTCAAATAAATAACTCACCGGTAGTACGATCTAAGCAGGATACAATTTCAAATATCTCTATCCAAAAAGTTGATTCGCGTACGAAAGTTACGCACAGCCGAAATTGACGCCGTAAGTGTGACAGATTTGCTAACCGTCTCGTAACTAGGCTCCAAGATTGAGAAGTATAGTCGGTATTACTGAAAAAAGTGCGGAATGTTTCTTCTTTTATCAAGAACCTTGTCCGCCGATTCATGTTCCCTCAACCAATGAGGACTCGATTTCTTGTCGCGCATGCGTGCAGCCATGTATTAACGTCCCCGATTGTCTGGAATATTCAATATTGTCATGAATAGATTTTATTGTTCACAATTTTATATTATAGTTCCGTGTGATCTAACGGGGTCATTTTAGTTTCAATATCGATTCATTGTTCTCATCGCTATTATATTCCGATGTATTAAAATTCGCCAGGAAATGTGTTCCCCTGGGGGCGACAACGGAATTTTCATTTATCTAAGCACATTACGATAAAATATTAAGTAATTTCATTAAATAAGATCATATCCTTATCAATAATGGGCTTATCTCACTGGTGGTCAACCAAGATCACCATGGCCCTATAGTGTACAGTGCACAGTACACACGCATACTCTTGCTACCCCCCCTTTTTTTTAAACTAACGAATATAATTTCGCGACGAATATCTGCAAGATAACTTTCAGTTTCCCTCTAAACTTTCATAACGTCCGTAAATCATTTTAATTATTCTACAAAATTTAGTAACGCCAGCCTCGCGTGACTTTAGTCGCAATCAACGTGTTAATTCGCCCATTTTTTCGTAATGTAAGGACATTTCGCTGACAAGACTTTAAAATCCTTTCCGCTGATTAACGAAATTTTCGTCTTGATTACGTTCATATGCAAGTCATGCAGAGGGTACGCATTGCAATTTCGTGCTGAATTAAAATTTTGGTTTGTCTTCAATTTATGCAGAATTAAAGTTCTATACATTTTACATAATTGATTCCTGGGTCAAGAAGGATATTACGAAGGACGGAAAAGGTGACGCTATAGTCGTGGGAAAATGGAATGTTATTTTTAATTAGCGCGTTCTGCAATACATTGTATTGACGTGATTTGCAAATGTTGTCTTAATCATATGCATTAAAGAATATTATCGTGCTAGACTATTAAGTAGAGTAGGGAATTTATAATTTTGTTAATCATTGTTTTGCATAAATCCGTGTGAACTATTGTTGAAACTGGTGGACAATGCTTCGTATCTATAACTTTAATAATAACGAGACTACTAGTATTCAGTATCACGTGAAAATCCAAATAGGTAAAATGTGTCTCATTCGTGCAAGAGACATTCACTGTCATGAAGAATAAGCCGAAACTCGCTGTAAGGAACAAGTTGTCTTACGACGGCACCTTTACTAGCCCTTTGCGCTACTGTAATGATCCTGTAATTTCGTGTAACGAAACCATGGTACAAAGAATGTGTCGCGCTAGTTGGAAGAAAAAGGATCATGGCAGAAAGCCGTTTAAACCTTTGGGTTCCGGCGTAGAACACCAGCTACATGCCCTTCCCTTGGTAGGTATTGTAACCATACCGCGCTTAGCAACCATACCTGTTACGACTGCCCGCCCAATCCTAAACCAGCAATTTTGGAAGGAGAGATTATGGAATCGGGACGGATCGGATAAGGAGATGGTAGGAAAACGAAGGATGGTGCAGCACTGTTGGCCAATGATGGTGGATATAGCCTATCCCAGGGAACCTTTCATCCGGCTCGCGCAGTCCCCACTAACTTTACTTCCCACCACTGCTTTATGCCCGACTTCTGTGACGTCACAGTGGGACTGTGAGGCCAATAGTGTGTTCGGAGCAGGGAATGATAGTGGGGACCGGTGAACAACGAACCCAAACTCGTCTAACAAGTGAGTCAAGTGAAAGGTTTCCTAGGGTGGGCCAAAGGTTGGTCCAATGGTACAAGAATAGGTATAAGCCCAGCACTTCCGAATAATGCCGGGCAATATTCGGGAGACCTCCAGAACCTCGTAGTTTATTGGTCGCCTTCTCGACAAGGTTCGCCCTTCCGAGAGGCCCCGATTCCCTTCGCATCATGCCCGAATGCCACACCAATATTCCCGCGGTTCGACACATTCTAAGCCACCGGAAGCACTTTGTAGTTTATACTTCTTATTTACGGATTTGTTAAATAATTTTTATTAATCTATGAAATTTACACCCCCTTCTAAGAAGCAAGGTAACCGCTAATACCACTGCATACAGAATGTAACTGTAAGGATCAGGACCCATTAATAGTATTTGCCAAGAATATATTTTAATGACATTTTGCGAGAAAGTGATCCGATTTGGCGTGCAATGAACCATGTATAATGTGGACGGCATACGTAGTGTCAACAGTATACATAATGTATATTTTAGTATTGCGTTTCTATTTCGGATGCTTTCCAAATTTCGATTTACATTAAAGACCAATTAATTATTTTATTACAAATTCAACATTTTTACTATCTTCTTTGCATTATCTCCAAGTAAAAAACTTCGGTGGTCCCCGTCTACTTCTTCAATAATCACTTCAGAATTGCACAGCTGCGCAAAAAGGGATTTTGTTTATATCATACACAATGCGATTCTTGAGAAATGACTTTCTATCGTGTAGAAACAAAATTTACCTTGGATAGGCTGTAATCTTCATCAAAGGCCATGAGACTGTCCTTGGCCTTAATTAATTTTATTTTGGCATCGATTTTGCGACTTGGATTGTAGTTCAGGGAAGCAAGGATTTTATTGTAAAATGCTACCCCCGCGGCCTTCAACTCTTTAGTTGAAAATTGTCTTCTATTAACTATTTCCACCATTTTGTCTAATAACTCATCGTCTGATATTTTCCTAAAGATTTCGTATACCTAGAAAATTTATCATGTCTTTAAATACGTTTTGCATTACGTACCATCCCTTTGTTATAACCCTTAGCCTCTACCATGAACATGTTATTGAACAATACTTGTGTATTATTCTAAACCAACCATAATCGTAATATTTATGTCCTAACGATTATGTACACTTAGAACAACTATAATTGTAACATGCAAGAGACAACATTATTACCTCCGGAGTATTATAGTCCTTATTAACTTGTGTAACAAAAAATGCCAGATATTTCCTGAATGTGTCCGTATAAATATCTGATACATTTCTATCCGCACTAACAATTACAAGCCTCGCGATATTCTTTAAAATGATTGGAGAACCATCCAGCAAAGATAAAGAGACCGTTTGCCCAGCATCTTCTAATTGAATGGCGATTTCAAAGGCCACAACGGTTCCAAAGGAATAAGCAGCTATGTCATATGGGCCTTCGCTTTGAATTTTCTTAATTAATTCTATATAGAATTTTGCTACAGTTTCTATGCTATCCATAGGAACATTTTCTGTACATTGTATGCCCCATGCTGGACGTCCTAACTCTCTGGCGAAATCCTTAAGAGGAGTTATATTACCTTCGATAGCGTGTATTAAAAATACAGGCCGTCCATCTGAAAATTTTGTCTTCATTTGCAAAAGACTTTCTTTCGGTATAATCTGAGGATCCACAAATCCATGAAAGGAAACATCCTTAAATTTATCATCCACGGAGGACAATTCTGTCAATGAATTCGTAGTGTTTGATTCTTTCTCCGTGTATTTACTATCATGTTCCAACAAGCTGGCCAATGTCATGCTACGCATTTCTTGGATAGTTAAAGTCAAATCGTAATTTATTTCAAGTAACTGTTTTATTTCGGTGCTCATTAAAGAATCCATTCCTAGGTCAGCTAGCGTGCTGTTAACGTCGATCGCAGATATATTCCTAATACCTAGAATGTTAGCAACTGCGTTGATTAAGCTCATTTTTGCTGAAGCACCTCTTAAAATATTTCTATCAGCCAAAACCATTGAGGATAATACTGGATGCGGCTGCCGAAGGAATTTATCCAGGGTTGCAAGGCAACTGTCTATACGTTGCGGCATTGTGCCTGCTATTTCGGTGTCATTGTCACCCATTGATTCTACAAAAAAGAAAGCACAAGGGCATTGATACTTTTTTCCGTTTACGTACAATTTCCATAAATATGTAATATTTGACCTATCACGATGCCGACATCTCCCACAGCCCCCCATTGTATGGCCAGTCCGGGTAAACCATTCGCTTGTCTTTCTTCCGCTAATCTTTCCATAGCTGAATTTGCTAAACCATAATTGGTTTGGCCTAAGTTGCCCCTTCCACATGACACGGACGAGAACATAACGAAGTAGTCTAATGCAGGACAATGCTTTCTCGTAACTGCATCCAAATTCTTGGACCCGTTGATTTTGGGTAATGCTACCTCCATGAACATCTTCTCGTTAAGATTTTCGAACAAGGCGTCTCGTAACACAACAGCCAAATTGAATATACCGCCAACTGGAGCAATCTTATTACTTTCTTTGATGAGTTGCTCTGCACCTGATAGTGTTGTTACATCTGCTGTAGAAATGATAATTCGCGCTCCCTTTTCGCGCCAACGGCGTAAACGGAGTGCTTGATATCCAGTTCGTAATCCAGACCGTGTCGTTAAGAAAAGGAATTTTGCACCCCGATCAATTAACCAGTTTCCGAGTTCCAATCCGAAGCCACCGAGACCACCAACTATGATATACGATTTGGATGGGTCCATGTAAGTACGGGGTACAGCTGTTACAATTTTCTGCGACGGCTGGACGACCTTCTGCTTTTCTTCGTCCCGAATTTTCAATAGAACTTTACCGATATGTTTACCGGTAGCCATATACCTGAATGCTTGTTCAACTTCGAATTCGGAGAAAACTGTCGTAGGCAGAGGACGAACAGCACCGCTTTTTATTCCCTCGGTAATGAGCTTTCCTATTTCATGGTGTACCGGACTATTTGTATCTCGAAGAACCTTATCCAGCATTATGCCGTGGAAGGACATATTTTTTGAAAAAATTGACATTTGTAGAGGTGTATCATTCGCAATGTCATATTTTCCAATTTCAAGGAAGCGACCATCTAGAGCCAGGCAACGCACACTTGCCTGTAATTTTTCCTCGGACAGCGAATTGAGAATCACGTCAACACCACGACCATTGGTTTGAGAAAGAATATGCTCCTCGAAACTTGTATCGCGAGAATAGCTAATGTTTTTGTCAGTTAGTTGAGGGAACGTCTTTTTGAGGAAATCTCGCTTCGGTTGCGATCCAACGGTAGTAAATACTTTACATCGTAAATGCAAGGCAATAGAAATGCTTGCTAATCCGACACCTCCAGCTCCGGCATGGATCAACACTGATTCACCAGGTTGTAAATGTCCACGAATGAAAAGGGCATAATAGGTCGTTGCGTATACCACTGGAACTGTAGCAGCCTCTTCCAAAGACCATTTGTCAGGTACTTCCCATATGAGATTGGGATCAGCTAGAACTGTAGTTGCTAATCCTTCCTCGCTAACCATGCCCATAACTCTTCGGCCTTTTGAATTACGTCCCGAAAATTCAAGTCCCAAAATACGGTCTGTATAAACTTGATTTGCTGGAAGTGAATCCGACGTGAGTTGTCCTGTTGCAAGCATAATATCCCTGTAAATATGAAATGATAATGATCATTAAACTCTTCCAGATAAGAATTACTAGACACTGATTTGCTCTCAAACAGAGTTATTCCTTAGTTTTGCAAGAATTTCTGAAATTTCTTTGATAATATTGAAAAAAAACAATTTACTTGAAATAGACAATCCGTTGAGTCTTCTAATGAAATATGGCACATACTTGAAATTGATCGGTGAATAGTAAACACTGCATAGTTCCTTTTTCCCGAATTCTTCTGATGGATAATTACCCAGTGGCCCTTCTATCCAAGATAGTGTACTTAGGTCACCTCTGATCAAGGTACTGATATAAGCGTGTTCAACTTGAAGAGTGGATGACTGAGATTGATATTCGAATGGCAGATAACGGAAACTCCCCCACTTCCCTCCTTTCAGCACATTAGCCATTAACTGCTTGTTTAGTTGGTCAGCATAAAATTCTAGCTTTCGGTCGAATTTAGGTGCATTTGCATCTTGGATAAACACATAACGTACGTGTTTCCCACCATCTTCCCTTCGAAGGCACGTCATTAAGCCAACAATACCCGCTAGTTCTTCGCCTTGACTTACCAGGATGACCTCTCGTTGTTCAGATTCAGACCTTTTTAACGCTGACTTTAAATCCTCGACCCAGTCATAATTCCTTTCTGTAATCAGCAGGATAATTGGATCTGACTTATTACATGATTTCTTTTTCAATAGCAGGTAGGTCTTCTCGGGCGTACATTGTTTTGCAACGAGAATCAAATCCAAGTGCTTCAGGGTGCTCATGTCAACTGAGTTAGATTCTTCTAGAATAAGAAATCCATCAGGTCGCAGAGATTCTTCAAATCGTCTTAAGGTAGTGAGTGATTTATTATTAAGTGTGTCAGCTGCTAATACCAGATGCAAATTTTTCCCAGGAGCACTGTCGCGTACGTTAAGAGCGACAACTTTAATAGGTAATTTTTCCAATTCGCGCTGATAATTTTCCGGAGAATGCGTAATCACGTCATAATCAACGCTACGCAAGGGTTCCCCGTAAATGGCATCCAGTACAATTGGAGCCATAAGATTTCTTGGATCTCGATCTCCAGTGACTTCCGCGGCAGTCAATTTTAATCCTTGTGTATTTTCACAAATTATTTGAACGAGAGTAGTAATAGCGTTTAATGTAGTTGACTTTGGGTTTTCCATTGAAACCTCATGATTTTCGTATGATAAAAATGTATATTTTTCCAGCTTGGTTGTATATTGTCCTTGCGGTTTTCTTACTATTACTGAATCGCGTAAACCTCTTATTTCAATGCCGCCCGATTTTACGATATTTAGGTTCGAGTACATGTATACAGGAATAGTGACTGTTCCTTTCTGTTCCCTGACTAATTGCAAGTGACGAGCAGGATTAATGGCAAGGTATTGCAAGCGAATTGGTATACACAGGTCCCTTTGCCGTTTCTGAAGTATGGTATACTGTAACATAGTATCCACGTAGGCAGTCCAATTATCAGACCACATAAGTTTTCCAGATACACCACGAATATCACTGGATTCAATTCCTTGAAAAATACCGCTATACTCGTATCCTCGCAACCTAAGTTCCTTATAAATATCCTTTTTATTTAATTCCATGTCATCGTCTTCAATTTTAGCAATTGGTGGAGGCCCTTTTATCATTTTAGTTTCTATGTCCTCCGGTAAAGAAATTTTACCTGTTACGACGGTCATTCCGCTTTCGAAAATCTCAAATTCGCCACTTCCCACGAACATATTGATCCCTAGCTTTGTTACAATGCCCTTTTGAAGTATAGTGGCCCTCTTAAATTTGACATTTTCAAAAACTATTGGCAGACTTTGATAATCCCTCATGTTTAAGTTCGCAGCCAATTGCCATATAAGTCTCAAATATCCAGCAGCTGGGAAAAGAATTCGTCCATCAATTTTATGTCCAGCTATGTGCTCCCATTCCACACTCGTCAGATCAATTAGTGTGATATTCGATCTAATGACCTCGTGCAAATCAAAGATACTGGGGACAGCCCATTCTATAGAATGATCCCATTTAACAAGCGAACTTATCATTTGAGTCCCACGGCCAACTGGGTAACTTATTGGAGGGTAGAGTTTAGAAACTGTCGGTTGTCCGCCAGCTAAATATAACTTTCCTATATTAGAAAGGAAGAGACTCAGACCATTTTCATGATAACGCTTACACAGACCAATAGTCGTTGCAGTAGCTGGGAATGATCTGCGCAGTATTGGTGATAATAAAGCGTGCGGCGCTATTTCAATTAATATTGCATTTTGCGGTACATGTGTAAGTGCTTCTTGGAACAACACTGGTGATAAGAGATTATGTACATGGTATGCAGCAGAACTATATTGTGCGAGTGGTGTATCCCATTGTGTTTCTGGTACCGAGCTAGAAATCCACTTGGATGACCGTCGTTTTGGGTCTGGTATGATCTTTTCGAGGATAGCACGCAACCTGGACCCTACTGCGGCTATATAATTGCTATGAAAAGCGAATCCTGATGTATTCACTTCTTTAGCAAAAATAGACTCTTTCTGCAGTTCCTCTACAAGCTTTCGAACAGATTCAACTGGGCCCGAAATAGTCACGGAATCTTTGGAATTGTGACATGCTGGAAACACATCAGGAGGACATCTCTTTCTTGCCTCCTCCCAAGTTAGTCCTACAGCGGCCATGGTTCCCGATGGCAGGTTTCCGTCTACAACAACTTTTCCTCTCCAATAGGAGGCCAGAATAGCTTGTTCTACTGTCAAAGTGCCATCCGCGTAAGCGCAGCCCAGTTCTCCCATGGAGTGACCAACTATACCATCGGGATGAATTTCCAAATCAGCTAATACATCCAAAAGAGCTAACTGGACTGCCGTGATACATATGAACGAATTTAATATTTCTTCGTAAGTTTTTTCAGTTGGTTTTAGAATCAGATTCATCAAATCGATTCCTTCGGGTTTTAGCGCATCAGCACAACGCTGTAAGGTACGACGGAAAGTTTCAATTCGACATAAATCTCGACCCATGCCTGGCCACTGTGATCCCATTCCCGAGACAACGAACCAAATGGGTCGAGATGTTTGTGGACATTCCGTGATTTCTCTATTAGTATCATCTCCGTGTACTTGGTAGCCACGATATTTATGTCCTGGTATGTTCTTGGCGTGGATATCATGAAGTAGAGTAACGAATTCCTCATCATTAGTACATTCCAGTACTTTGTCCAACCAGACCTTAGCAGCTTCCTCCGTACGACCAGATACGGCAACAAGTTTAGGTACTTTGCTGTCTAAGACAGGTGGCAGTTTTTCTTTCGGATTACTGCATATAAGAATATGTGCATTTGCTCCGCCAAAACCGAACGAATTAATGGATACTAGACCACCATTCCACGGTGTATTTTTGTCAACTACTTGCATCCTCCCATCGCTTAAAGCCGGTATCAGTGGATGAGGTGTTTTGAAATGTAAATTAGCCGGAATCACGCCCGTTTCCATGGCAATGAGTACCTTTGCAAGAGCGCATAACCCACTTGCAGGTTCTGAGTGACCCATGTTTGACTTCACGGAACCAATAAGAAGGGGAGATTTTCTGTCTGTGCAGAACAGTTTAGTGATGGCCTTTCCTTCTTCCGGATCACCAACTCCGGTACCAGTACCGTGTGCTTCTACATAGGCAACATCCGCGGGATTGATGCCTGTCTCTAAATAGACTTCGTGCAGCAATTGATATTGCATTTCACCGTTAGGATATGTAATTCCTTGAACCTTATAACCATCCACATTTGTCTTTGAATGTAAAACGTGAGCGTAAACTCTGCGTGCGTCCTTTGATTTTTGTAAGAACGTGACTACTACAGCTTCTGATCTTACGTATCCATCGCCGGACGCATCAAATGTTTTACATTTAGCAGAATTGGAAAGCATATTCAATTTATGAAAATTTAGAGAAGTTGTGGGCCTCATTAAAAGATTTGAGCCACCTACGATAGCTGCATCGATTTCTCCAGTTCGCATTGCATGGACTGCTTGATGTATTGCATACATCGACGACGCACAGGCTGTGTCGATCGCATAGCTTGGTCCTTTAAAGTCAAACGTATACGATATTCTATTTGGAAACATGCTTTGAGTACATCCAGTTAAGACGTATCCTGAAAATGATACACTTATTCATTGTAACTTCATAGAAAACGAGACTTGTAGAGATAAACCATGATGCAAGTACAAAGCTTACATACCATTGGCTTTATTCGTATCTTGTGACCAAATTGTATCTGCGTCTGATACAGAAACACCGATAAAAACACCTGTTCGCGATCCTCTAATTTCAACTGGATTAATACCGGCATCGACTATTGCTTCATAAGTTACTTCTAAGAGTAGACGCAGCTGTGGATCCATAAGATCTGCTTGTTTCGCATGTACACCAAAAAAAGCGGCATCGAATTTAGATATGTCCTTTAATACGCCATGTCCTACAGGTGCACCAAAAGCACCATCAGCCCATCGGGGTTTAGATGTCTCTATCATGTCAACTCCATCAAATAAATTTTTCTTGAACTCTTCTATGTTGTTCGCTTCAGGAAGCCGTCCTAAAAGTATCGTAATGCAAGTACACAGTAATCTGGTACATGCTTTTTTTATGTATGTACGTATCTACTATTCTCGTTAATTACCTGAGATTCCCGAAATAACGGTATCATTATCGAGAGAGTATGGTATATTATTCATAACTGCTGGCACGCAATTTATTTGCACGGATTAGGAATTGATTTGATTTGAACTTGAAATTATTTCATGTAATTATCGTAAGCTGTACTACTGGCTGCTGCGATGGGGAGGCTTCGGTGGCACTACCCTTGCCGGTATCTGAATTGCAGTTTTAGGGGCTGATTTTCGGATGTCTGTAGATTCCGTGCTTAGGTCCGTTACTTTTACTTCGTATAA
Source organism: Nysson spinosus (assembly GCA_910591585.2). Taxonomy (NCBI): domain Eukaryota; kingdom Metazoa; phylum Arthropoda; class Insecta; order Hymenoptera; family Crabronidae; genus Nysson; species Nysson spinosus. Next base: position 11,696,897 of record OU342830.1, on the reverse strand, counting down.
AATTGATAATACCACTTGATGTATTTAAAAGAAACTTGTTATATAATCCTAACCGGTATTTCAATTTTCGATATCTTTTCTCACTTGAATGGTCGTTCGCGCGTAATGGCCTAAATGCCGCTTAACTAGGTTTAAGGATTGATTAGAATCGGTGATATTATTGAGAAAAGTATGAAGTGTTTCTTCTTTTATTAAAACCTTGTCCGTCGAGTTTTCATCGCGCATGCTTGCAGCCGCCTATGACGTCCGCGTTCGTCGTGAATATTCGATTGCTTTATGAAATGATTATACTTTTTAAAATGTTCTATTATACTTCCGTTTGTTCCATTTTACTGTTTGGTGCATAAACACGCGGATGTCATTCTAATTTCAATTTCAACTATTTTTTTTCCATCGCTTTCTGTATCACTAGCTTTGTCTACTGTAACCAGTTGAGAACAATATATTATAATATGTAAAAATTCGTCTGGAAAAGAAACAAGGTCTCCTTATATAGTTTCGAAAGTTCCGTGACGTAAAATTTTGGTTTCGTTTCAAATTATCCAGATTTAGATTTTGTAATATTTTATATTAATTCGTGTTTAATCAAATAATTCCTAGGTCGACAGAAAAGATGACGAATGATGAAAAAGGGGAGACTGGAAACATGGGAAAAGCAAAAAGTGAATTATTGTTTTAGTGTTCAGTGTTAGCTAAATTCTGACGCAATCGCATGAATTGAAGAATGTTTTTCCACAAATATTTCACGATAGAAGAGCGAATATATAATTTTCGTAATCATATGCCCGCTGTCGTATTATCATGTATAATAGTATGAATTTCTTAACATACGAATTATGCATTATTTTGTTCGTACTAATCAACACATGGATTTGCATAAGACATTGTGACCCTTTGTTGAACTTGTGGTTAAAGGTCCGTGTATATAATTTAATAACAATGAATCTCGTAGTATTCGGTATCACATGAAAGGCTAAATAGATTAAATGTGTCTTTCTACTGCGAGAGATATCATGAAGAATGAACCGAACATTTCTGTGGGACACAAGTAGTCTTTAACAGTCTTTTAATTAGTCTGTAACAACCCCGTGATTTCTTGTAACAACCCGGTGTAATGAAACCATGATATGGAGAATATGTTGCTAAAATTAATATCTGTAAGAACGGTTCACCACAACGCTACATTTCTACGGTCCGGTAGTTAATACGTTAGAACCGGTGGATTATAGTGCATTATAACCGGATCTCCTGATTTATCACAATTACTGTTTCAGGTAGAAAATTAACGTTTCAGGTAAAGTAATTATATTGTCGGGCACTGGGAAGAGGTACATAGTTGAACAAAAAATATCCGAAACATTACATGAATTACCGATTTCTGGTGAATTGTGATCCAAGTGCTCTTGTGTTTATTCAGCAATCAAGTTGGTAGAATAGAAGGATAGAGAGAAGGGATAGAATTCGGAAGTTTATTTCATAAACAGGTACTGGTGCTCTTTTTTAATACAAAAAATTTCGAAATTACCATTGTCATTAATAAATATGCGGAAACGATATTGAATTAAAATAGAAATGAAGAAAATCTAAGAAATTGAAATTTATTATCCATATTGCTCATTCATTGCATACCGTAAAGTTCAGTATGAATGTTTGACTTGCAAGAAAAAAAATAGAAATTACTTACAAGAGGAGGGCCAGGATCGAATATGCCTTTTTTTAACCTGTAGCTAGCCCCCCGTTTTTCCAAAAATCACCGTTAAATGTGCAGAATTTAAAGTACTCTGAAGAAGAAAAAAATCATATCATATTGTAGGCCTTTGTCATAGAAACCAAACGAAAACCGTGAACAAACATTCTATACTTTCATTTTTTTGAGAAGCTTTTGTTTTTAATATAATTCTAATTTGAGGAAAACATAAACAGGTATTAGATACAGCTATCATAAAACACCGGGTGGTATCCTCCGTAGATAAATATAATCTATTATATAAACCAACGCATTAGGAAGGAAAGATGTTCTTGAAGACGAAAGACATTTAAAGTGATTGCTATTTGAGTTCATTTAAATCATACATTTTTTTCAGGTACTTATCGCATATATATTTTAATATTGTATCTCTATTTTCTAGATTTTCCACATTTTTATTTTACTTCTCTCCTTTAAATCATTATTTTACCGCTCTTCTAATATTTGTGCTACTTTCTTTGCGCTGTCCCCGACTAAGAAACTCCTGTGATCACCGTCTACCTCTACTACGATCACTTTTGAATTGCACACCTGCGGGAAAAAGGAAAGTGATTTTTGACGTAATATATAATAAAATGCGTCACGTAGAAATAAAGTTACCTTCGATAGATTGTAATCTTTCTCTGAGGTACTAAGACCGGATTTGGCTTTAATTAATTTTATATTGGCATTAAAATTACGGCATGGATTGTAGTTAAGAAGCGCAATAGTTTTTTTGTAAAATGATACCCCTAAAACCTTTAACTCTTTAGCAGCATATTGCGTTCTATCAACAATTTCCGCCATTTTATCTAATACTTCTTCCTCGGGTGTTACTTTGAGGATTTTATATGCCTAGAAAATGTATTATTTGTTCAATTACGATTTGCATTAGATATCCATGACGTTATAGGAATATATTCATCAACAATATCTTGATCAATCTACATTTGTACGACTATGCAGGCGTACAAGTAGTATACTTCTAACATGCACGAAACTATATAACTACCTCTGCAGGAGTGCAGTCCTTATTCACAAGTGTAACAAAAACTGACAGACACTTCCTAAATTCATCCGTTGAAATATCTGTACGTTCTGCATCAAAAGGAATTGTTAAAGATCTGACCAGATCTTTTAAAGACATTGGAGAACCTTCCAACAGAATTAAAGAGACGGTTTGCCCCATATTTTCTAATTGAATGGCGACTTCGAACGCCACAACAGTTCCAAAGGAATAACCTGCTACGTCATATGGCCCTTCCTTTTGAACTTTCTTTATTAATTGTATATAAAAGCTTGCCATGCTTTGTATGTTATCCAGAGGAACACTTTCTGAGCATTGCAAACCCCACGCTGGTCGACCTAACTCGCTGGCCACAGCTTTAAGTGCAGCTACATTACCTTCGATAGCGTGAATGAAAAATACAGGTCGTCCTTGTGAACTTCTCGTCTTCATCTGCACAAGGCATTCTTTCGGCATAATGCCAAGATCCGCGTATCCAAAAAGGACATCCTTAAATTTATCTTCCACGGAGGAGGATTCTGAATTCGAATTCTTAGTATTTGTCTCCGTGGCTGTGAAATTACCAGCACATTCCAAGAGGCTGGCGAACGTTTTGTTACGAACCTCTTGGGCAGTTAACGTCACATCGAAATGTCTCTCGAGCAATTGTTTTATTTCGGTAGACATCAGAGAATCCATTCCATGTTCAGCTAGTGTACTGTTATGGTCGATAGTAGATACATTCCTAATACCTAAAACGTTAGCAACTGCATGGACTAAGCTCACATCTCCAGAAGAGCCTCTAGATTTGTTTTTATCAGCTAAAACCATCGAGGACACTACTGGATGCTGCTGTCGAAGGAATTTGTCCAGCGTTTCAAGGCAACTACGCATACGTTGCGGCAATGTGCCTGCTATTTCCGTGTCATTGTCGCCCAATGATTCTGCAAGGAAGAAAGTACAATAGTATTAATACAGATTTTGATTGACACATAATCTGCAAATACTCATAATACTGTACCTATTACGATGCCAACATCTCCCACAGCTCCCCACTGTATGGCCAGTCCGGGTAATCCATTCGCTTGCCTCTCTTCCGCTAATCGTTCCATAGCTGAATTCGCGAAACCATAATTGGTTTGACCTAAGTTACCCCTTCCGCATGACACGGACGAGAACATAACGAAGTAATCCAACAAAGGGCAGTGCTTTCTTGAAACTGCATCCAAATTCTTGGACCCATTGATCTTGGGTAATGTTACCTCCATGAACATCTTCTCATTTACATTTTCAAACAAAGCATCACGCAATACAACCGCCAAATTAAATATACCTCCCACTGGGGCTAACTTATTACTTTCCTCGATGAGTTTCTCCGCACCTGACAGCGTTGTTACATCTGCTGTAGAAATGATAATTCGTGCTCCCTTTTCGCGCCAGCGGCGTACGCAGAGTGCTTGATATCCAGTACGCAGTCCAGACCGTGACGTTAAGATAAGGAATTTTGCACCACGATCGACTAACCAGTTCGTAAGTTCCAATCCGAAACCACCGAGACCTCCAACTAAGATATAAGACTTTGATGGGTTCATGGAAGTACGGGGTACAGCTGTTACAATTTTCTGCGACGGCTGGACGATCTTCTGCTTCTCTTCCTCCCGAATTTTTAATAGAACTTTACCGAGATGTTTACCGGTAGCCATATACCTGAATGCTTGTTCAATTTGGAATTCTGAGAAAACTGTCGCAGGCAGAGGACGAACGGCACCACTTTTTATTCCCTCGTTAATGAGCTTTCCTATTTCGCGTTGTACCGGACTATTTGTATCGTTACAAATTTTATCCAGCAGTATGCCGTGGAAGGTAATATTTCTTAAGAAGATAGACATTTGCAGAGGTGTATCATTCGCAAGGTCGTATTTTCCAATTTCAAGAAAGCGACCATCTAGAGCAAGGCAACGCACACTTGCCTGCAATTTTTCACTGGCCAGTGAATTTAGAATCACGTCAACGCCACGACCATTGGTTTCAGAAAGAATATGCTGCTCGAAACTTGTATCGCGAGAATACCCAATGTTTTTATCAATTAGCTGAGGGAACGTCTTTTTGAGAAAATCTCGCTTCGGTTGCGATCCAACGGTAGTAAATACTTTACATCCTAAATGCAAGGCAATAGAAATGCTTGCTAATCCGACACCACCAGCTCCGGCATGGATCAACACTGATTCACCAGGTTGTAAATGTCCACGAATGAAAAGAGCATAATAACTAGTTGCGTAAACCACTGGAACTGTAGCAGCCTCTTCCAAGGACCAATTATCCGGTACTTCCCATACGAGATCCGAATCGGCTACAACAGTAGTTGCTAATCCTGTTTCAATTATTATACTCATTACTCTTCGACCTTTCGCATTACGTCCAGAAAATTCGAGTCCCAGTAAACAATCTGTATATTCTTGATTTGGTGCAAGCGAGTTCGATGAAATTTGTCCGGTTGCAATCATAACATCCCTGTGAAGGAGAAATAGACATAAGCACTAACAGCCTTAAGATGAAGATTATTATACATCTTTAGTTTTGTCGAAAAATATTCCATGATTCCGTAAAAATTTCTGTCATTTTTCTGATAGTACTTAATAATGCAATTCACGTTAAGCTTGCAATTCGTAACGCTTCGCAAAGAAACATTAAACGTACTTGAAATTGAGTGACGCGTAATAAACGCTGCACAGTTCTTTGTTCGTGAAGGTTTTCGGCTGATAATAACGCAGTGGCCCTTCTATCCAAGATAAACTAGATAAGTCGCCGGCGATCAAGGTATTGATGTAAGCGTGTTCTGTTTGAACTTTAAAGGGCTGAGATTGATATTCTAATGGCAGATAACGGAAACTCCCCCACTTCCCTCCTTTCAGCACATTCGACATTAATTGCTTATTCAGTTGGTCAGCATAGAATTGTAGCTTTCGGTCGAATTTAGGTGCACTTGCATCTTGGATAAACACGTAACGTACGTGTTTACCACCATCTTCCCTTCGAAGGCATGTCATTAAGCCAACAATCCCTGTTAGTTCTTCGCCTTGACTCACCAAGATAATCTCTTGTTGTTGAGATTCGGCCTTTTTTAAAGCTGACTTCAAATCGTTGACCCAGGTGTAATTTTTCTCCGTAATTTGCAAGATAATTGGATCAGCCGCAAGTTGTTCATGCTTCTTCAGCAGCAGGTAGGCCTTCTCAGGCGTACATTGCTTTCCAACGTAAATGAAATCTGTGTGTTTCAGAATGGTCATGTCAATCGAATTAGACTCTTCTACAATTAGAAATCCACCGGGTAACAGAGATTCTGCCAAGCGTTTAGTCAGCGATTCATGTTTCAGTGCATCGGCTGCTAACACGAAATGCAAATTTTTCCCAGGTGGAGAGTCCTGTACATTTTGAGCGACAAGTTTAACAGGTAGTTCTTTCAAATCGTGTTCATACTTCTTCGGCGAACGTGTAATCACTTCATATTCAACGCTACTCAGTGGTTCTCCGTAAATAGTGTCCAGCACAATTGGAGCCATTAGATCTCCTGGAGTACGATTTCCAGTAACTTCGGCAGCTGTTAATTTTAGGCTTTTGGTGTTTTCACATACTATTTGTATCAGAGTAGAGATTGCATTTATTCTTGATATCTCCCGACTTTTCGTTGATGTCTGGCTATTCTCATATGATACAAATATGTATTTCTCCAGCTTCGGTGTAGTCTGCACGTGTGGTTTTCTTACTATGATTGCATCGACTAAACCTCTAATTTCAATGCCGCCTGATTTCACTATATTTAAATCCTTGTAATTATATACAGGAATGCCGTCACCATCGTTCAGTTCTTTAACTAGCTGCAAGTGATGAGCAGGATTAATAGCAAGGCATTGCAAGCGAATTGGTACCGAAAGGTCCCTGCGTCGTTTCTGGAGTATGCCATACTGTAGCATTGTATCTATGTAGGCAGTCCAATTATCAGACCACGTAAGTTTACCGGATATACCACGATTATCGCTGGATGAAATTCCTTGAAAGATTCCGCCATATTCGTATCCTCGTAAGCTGAGTTCCGTATAAACGTCCTTTTTATTTAGTTCTGCCATACCATCTTCCTTTTTTATAATTGGTGGAGATATCTGGGTCATTTTATTTGTTATGTCGTCCGGTATAGACATTTTACCCGTCACAACGACCGTTCCACTTTCAAAAATCTCAAATTCGCCACTTGCCATAAATATGTTGATCCCTAACTTTGTTACAATGCCATGTTGAATGATAGTAGCTCTTCGAAATTGTACATTTTCGAAGATTACGGCTACGTTTTGATAGTCCATTAAGCGTATATACGCATATGTTTTCCAAGCAAGTGTCAAGTAACCAGCTGCTGGGAAGAGAATTCGTCCATCAATTTTATGACCAGCTATATGCTCCCATATATCGATCGTCAAATCAATTTCCACGACATTCCCTCTAATAATTTCATCCGTCTCAAAGAAATTGGGCACTGACCACTCTGTTGAATGGTCCCATTTAACAAGCGAATTTATCATTTGTGTTCCACGGCTGACTGGATAATTTACTGATGGATAGAGTTTCGAAACTTTTGGTTGCCGACCAAGTAAATATATTTTTCCTATAGCAGAAAGAAAGAAACTCAGCCCATCTTCATGATTACGTTGGCACAGACCGATAGTCGTTACAGTAGAAGGGAATGTTCTTCGTAATACTGGTGATAATAATGCGTGAGGTGCAATTTCAATTAATACTGCATTTCGCGGTACATGTGTGAGTGCTTCTTGGAACAACACTGGTGATAAGAGATTATGTACATGGTATGCAGCAGAACTATATTGTGCGAGTGGTGTACCCCATTCTGTTTCTGGTACCGAGCTAGAAATCCACTTGGATGACCGTCGTTTTGGGTCTGGTATGATCTTTTCTAGGATACCACGCAACGTGGGCCCTACTGCGGCTATATACTTGCTATGAAAAGCGAATCCTGATGTATTCACTTCTTTAGCAAAAATCGACTCTTTCTGAAGTTCCTCTACAAGCTTTCGAACAGATTCAACTGGGCCCGAAATAGTCACGGAATCATTTGAATTATGACACGCTGGAAATACATCAGGAGGACATCTCTTTCTTGTTTCCTCCCAAGATAATCCTACTGCGGCCATGGTTCCCGATGGCAGATTTCCGTCTACAATAATTTTTCCTCTCCAGTAGGCGGCCAGAATAGTTTGCTCTACTGTCAAAGTGCCATCCGCGTAAGCGCAGCCTAGTTCTCCCACGGAGTGTCCAACTATACCATCAGGATGAATTTCCAAATCAGCTAATACATCCAAAAGAGCTAATTGGACTGCCGCGATACATACGAATGAATGTAATATTTTATCGTAAGTTTTTTCAGTTGGATTTAGAATCAGATTCATCAAATCGATCCCTTGGGGTTTTAGCGCATCGGCACAACACTGTAATGTACGACGGAAAGTTTCGATTTGACATAAATCTCTGCCCATGCCTACCCACTGTGACCCCATTCCTGAGATTACGAACCAAAGCGGCCGTGATACCTGTGGGTATTCGGAAATTTCTCTAGTTCTACTGTTTCCACATACTTGGTATCCACGATACTTGTGTCCTTGCACGTTATTTGCGTGGATGCTATGGAGAAGCGAAATGAATTCGTCATCATTAGTACACTCTTCAACTTTGTCCAACAAGATGTTAACAGCTTCTTGCGTACGACCGGAAACAGGAACGAGTTTGGGTATCTTGCTATCTAAGACAGTTGTTTGTTTTTGTTTTGGATTACTGCGAAGAAGAATATGTGCATTTGCTCCACCAAAACCGAAAGAATTGAGGCCTACTAGTCCACCATTCCATGCTGTATTTTTGACAACCACTTGGATCCTTCCATCGCTCAAAGCCTCTATCATTGGATTTGGCGTATTGAAGTGTAAGTTAGGCGGAATCACTCCACCCTCCATGGCAATAAGGACCTTTGCAATACCGCATAATCCACTTGCAAATTCTGAGTGTCCCATGTTAGATTTAACCGATCCAACAAGAAGTGGAGATTTTCTGTTTCTGCAGAACAGTTTAGTGATGGCGTTTCCTTCTTCCGGATCACCGGCCTCGGTACCTGTACCATGTGCTTCTAGGTAGGCAACATCCGCTGGATTGATGCCTGCCTCTAAATATATTTCTTTTATCAATTTGTATTGGATCTCACCGTTGGGATATGTAATTCCTTGAGTTTTATAGCCATCGGCATTTGTTTTTATATTTATTATGCTAGCATAAACTCTGCGTGCATCCTTTGATTTTTGCAAGAACATTACTACTACTGCTTCTGATCTTACGTATCCAGTTCCAGAAGCGTCGAATGATCGACATTTTCCATCATCAGACAGCATTTGTAATTTATGAAAATGCATTGTAGTTGAGGGCCTCAGCGTTAGATTTGCGGTACCTACGATAGCTGCATCGATTTTACCAGTTCGCATTAAATTTACTGCTTGATCCATGGCATACATGGACGACGAACAAGCGGTGTCCAGTGAGAAACTTGGTCCTTTAAAGTCAAACGTGTACGATATTCTATTTGGAAACATGCCTAGATTACATCCAGTTAAAATGTATCCTGAAAATTGTACACAGATTCATTTAGTGTTTAATCGAAAAGTCGTAAAAATGTAATTAATGTAGCTAATCGTAAAATGCAGCGCGATGTTAGAACGCAGCTTACACACCATTTGCCTTACGCAGATCGTGTGACCAAATCGTATCTGCCTCTGATGCTGATGCAGCAACAAAAACTCCAGTTCGCGATCCTCTAATTTCAAGCGGATTAATGCCAGCATCAACTATTGCTTCGTAAGTCGTTTCTAAGAGTAGACGCAACTGTGGATCCATTAAGTGTGCTTGTTTGGCATGTACACCGAAAAAAGAGGCATCGAATTTAGATAGGTCCTTGAGTGTGCCGTTTCCTGCAGGCATACCGAGAATACCTTCAGGCCATCGGCGTTTAGTCGTTCCGACCATGTCAATTCCATCAAGTAAATTCTTTTTGAATTCCTCGACGTTCTCCGATTCGGGAAAGCGGCCTAAAAAGATAAGAGAATGCATATGCCCAATAATCTTGCGCGTAGTATTTTTACAGCATTATAATTCTTGCTAACTACCTGAGAATCCTGAAATAACGATGTCATCATCGAGAGAATTTCCTGCACCGTTCATAGCTACTGGCTCTCTATCAATAGGACTCTTAGTACTTTCCAAATGAGCAGGAATTTTCTTAATTTGAATTAAATTTACAAGCCTGACAATTCAGTCAACGGGTTGCGTAATAAGGGGAAACTGTCAAATAAGTAGACGAATAAAAATTCCTCTATATATGAAGTGTAGAAAACAAATTATATGTATGTAACAAGTAATGGACGCTGTATACATAAGTTTGGGATCATTTACTATCGTTAAGCAAATTATTAAATATCTTGTCTATAAAATGGAACGGGATACTTTTCTGCTTGTATATCTGTAGGTTGATGTACGTTGATATTATAAGATAGAAGCGTTGTATAAATTTCGTATATTTTATTCTATATTAATTATAGGTTTTGAATCTGCTTTTTGTAAGGGGTTGCCTTTGTGCACCACGAATTAGCTATTGATTAGATCTAGGTTCGAAATTATTTAACAAAATTATAATGAGCCGAATCAATGGAGAATGGAGAATCGAAGAGAATGGAAACCATTAGTTGCTACTAGTTGCCTCTGTATAACCGAATGGCTTGGTTGCCACGATCCATCCCTTTCTCAGTCCCTCAACTTTCACTTTCACTTTGTATAGAACTTATATTATCTCGCGATGTTTTCAAAAGAAACGAAATTGATGGAAGTTAAGGAAATATCTCACCGACAGTGTACATGTCATCCAAAGAATTATTTTAATTTTCGATATCTCTTCCCGGTGGTTGACCCGCGTAGAAAAGTTACGCACAATTGGAGGTGTCGCGGTAAGTGTACGCTTCTTTTATTAATTTGACCACCGACGCATGTACTCTGAACCAATTGTAACTCGAGTTTTCGTCGCGCGTGCGTGGAGTTATGTTTAGGTGTCCTCGTCTGTAAGGAATATTCCACTTTTGTAACGAGCTGCTTTTACTGGTAAACATTTTGCATTGTGTTTCCGTGTGATCAAGAGTATTGTTCGGGGCATAAATACACGGATGTCGTTTTAATTTCAATTTAGATTCCTTTTTCTCATCATTACTATAGGATGGTACGATAATATTCGCAAGTGAATACATACTCATGCACTATGACATAAAGTAGCAGGACACCACCAAACAGACTTGGAAATATCAATTTTCGTTAGTTGCATACGGCTCACGTGTAAGCTATGCATTGTCAACTCTACGTAAAGTTAAATTTCCGTTTGCTTTCAACATATGCGGACTTGCTATTCTGCACATTTTCCATAATCAATTCTTAGAACGAGAAAGGATTACAAAGGACAGGAAAGGTGAGGCGCAAACCGTGAGAAAAGCGAAGTGTTAATTATAATTTTCGCCTTTTACATCACATGCCATCGACGCGATTGTCAAAATTTTCACGTTATCGTATAAATCGAAGAATATTATCACGCAAAGCTTTAATTGTAGTACAGCTAATGATATTCCCGATATAGTATTAGCATGTATAACAGAATGAACTTCTTAACATACGGATTGTAAATTACTTTATTCATAACAGTCAATCGATTGATTTGCGTAAGTTCATTTAATCCATTGTTTTAACTAGCAGACAATGGTTCACGACTATGATTTACATAATAATGTAACCAGCACTATTCAGTATCGCGTGAAAACCTAAATAGGTTAAGTGCATACTTAAGAGCGATACTTAAATGCATATCTGCCACCGATCCCCTCGCAGAGCCGGCAGTGATAAGGGGGTTGCGCTGGCGTTACGGATGATAGATTACTTGATCGGAATCAAGATCGATCAAATAAGGTGGTGGTAGAGAAAAGAAGTACGGTGCAGTAGTATTGGACCAGTGATGACAACCACCCTCTAATTAGAAACAACAATTTCGAAACAACTTTAGTAGCATTATCCCACGAATGCACTCTGGCTGGTCAGAGTGAATGAGATGTCCTCCGGGCTCGTTCTTCGCAAAAGAGTAAATATTATATTGGAAAAAATAAAGCACTTTAAACTTCACCCTCACAATGCGCCATTTCATATTAAAACACCAAATAGATAACGGTTTGCGATTTCTGGAAGCAGGAACAGCTTGATTGTTGAAGATTTTCTTTATTTTTGTATCTTTCAAGAAGTAATTAGGAGATTCGCGCAAACTAGTAGCTTATTTGCTTAAGATTTTAGGAACATTCCAGTTGCACTTTTTACAATGTTATCTTGGAATTAAATAACAGCTTAAAATTAAATTGCCAGAAACTGCAAATTGTTATTTATATAAACTTAACATATAAACTTAACATACTTAAAACATTGCCGAAGAATTAAAATAAAGTACTTTGGTTCATTTAAAGCATACACTTCTATCGACATTTATGGCATGTATGGTATAAACCAGGAGTAAGGAACCTGTGACATTGCAGGTCTTTAAATCCAGTATTTTAACTGAATCCAAGTTTACAGAACCAATGTTTTTAATTCTATTAATACATGTTCGTTCGTCATTTAAATTTGTATTTTATTTTTGAAATCAACGTATTTAAATATTGAACCACGCACCACGCTCGACTAACTAGGTTGCAAGTTCCAATCCGAGGCCACCGAGACCTCCAACGATGATGTATGACTTTTCTGGGTTCGTGTAAGTACGGGATACAGCTGCTTCTTTTTTCGGCGAAGTTTGGACGATCTTCTGTTTTTCTTCTTCTCGAATTTTCAATAGAACTTTACCGATATGCTTACCGGTAGCTATATACCAAAATGCTTGTGCGATTTGGAATTCTGTGAAAACAGTCGCAGGCAGAGGATATGAAAGTGCAAAACTAGTGTATGCCATTTCATTGGAAAAAGTCCACAGAATTTTTTGCAATAAACAGAAACAGTCTAACTTTTATATTTACGTAACAGATCTTGATCAAACAACAAAAAAGACACTTCTTCTTCAAAATTGATTTTATAAAAAACTTCGGGCGATGGAGGGAAACGGTTAGCGGATTCGTTTTCAGCGCATCAAAATCTATAAGAATCACCAGTTTTTGTTGTTACAAAATTTAAGCATGCGTTGAACAGTGTAATTAATTTGGACGCGGTCTTAACTAGTTGTCCGCTGTTTTCTCTACATGATCTCAAAAAATGTAAAAAATGTTACTAATTTGTATTGTTAAACATAGAATTTTGGCAATATTATGATACAATACATGGCAGAGAATGTTTATAAACTGAACTATCAATCGGTCTTAAGTAGTTGGCTGCCACTGTATTTCCCGTGCCGAAATGAACGTGTTAACATGTTATACTGTTGTCGAATGGGAATGGTATACCAAAATGGTGATATAGTCATAAATTCTCATATTTACGAAATAAATTGAGCAATAAAAACAAGAAATTGATACGAAACATGAGCAAACGTACCACTATTAGTCAGATAACCATGTTTCAGACTGCTGCTAATCACATTTAGCCATCTCTTATATCTACCCACCCAACCCAGACGGGGCCATTTTGCAGGGATGGGTTATCGAACCCGACCAATCGGGTAAGGAGACGGTAGGAAAGCTAAGGATGGTTCAGAACTGTCACCCAGGCGTGGTGGAAACGTTGGACCAATGGGCACAACCCCAGTGCTCCTACTATTCGGCAACATTCCGTGAGAACCCAAGCATCACGAAGTTTATTCGTTGCCTCTATGTGTGGTTGTACAATATTCATGGATAAAGAAGGATATGAATTCGCATCAGCCACAGTAGACAGAAAAAAATATTTGAAAGTGTATTGTAATCGAATTTTTTAATTTAAAACAATTGGCACACTACCTCATTTAATTACTACTATACATGGTATCTCTTTTTGGATGTATTGTTATGTTTTGTATTGTATTGTTTCAACAAGTGTAAGGATATTCATTTTGGGCGCTCAAGGCAGGTATACAGTTGACATGTAAAGTTTGATAAATTACACGCATCACTCTTGTTGTTTTAACCCTTTGACTGCGAAAGGCGTACATAGGGGAAGTTTGCTAATTTTGGGCCGCCAAAACATTTTTTAATCAATATTCTTTCAGGAACATTTTTAACAAAATTTCAGTGGACGAAAAGAATGTTACTATTTGCTTCTTCAAAATAATGTAATTTACATTTCAATGAACACAATTAAAATGTTAAAAAGCTATAAAACTGAAATTGCTTGAAATGTGTTGAGAATAAAAACATATTGACTCTGATTGAGCGCAAACGATCAAATACTTTCGGTGATAGTGATATTTAGGTAATAGATATAGTAGTATACTTATAGTATACTATAAGTATAGATATTTAGTTAATAATATTAGTTATAGGGAACACCAGTTGAATTTAGGCGACTGCTTGTGGTCCAAACTAGGCAAGTATTCTAAAGAATTGAAAATATTTCATACAATACTAGTTTTTAACAAAATTCTAGAAACTGTTTAATAATTTGATAGCCAAACAAGTTCCACTCGGTACAACGCATTTATAATACTTTTTAGTGAACTAATACCGTATGGAACAAACTGTTGTGTCACATAACTACCGATCGAATAACGGAATCTTAATAACTTCTTGATTTTCTCATTTTTATCGACCCAATTTACTCTCAACTACTATCACGCGAGTACCGCATTGTACGTTTTTAATGGTTTTTTGTTAGAACACGCCGCAGTCAAAGGATAATCAGACAAGGTAGTCACATAAGGGAACAGAATGCAGGAATAGAAGACAATAGTTTGATTTGCAAACAGTTATTATTACATTACTTCGCTACTTCGCTACCCACAATTGCCAATACATAATACACTGTTATGAAGATATTGATGAAAACAATATTACAATATAACTATTTATACAGGCCATCAAAATATTCGAGTACAAACTATTACAACTATGGGTACAGCACACACCATATACATCAGAAAAGAATGTATGATCTAATTGAACCAAAATATTTTCGAATTCTACGACAAAGTTTACGTCAAGTTTATTTATATTTTTATCTTAAATATCTGGAGTTTCAAACACAGGTTAAGAAATAAATTCGTAGCGTAATAAAGTTACCAATAAAATAAAGAAATACCAATATAAACCCGTGTATTACGAACTAAAGTTTCGTTTCAGATCCAAAGATATTTAAAGTGATTTCTAGTAGTCAACTTTTAAATTCAATAGCCATACTTTTTTGAATACGTTTGAAAAACGGCGATAAATTTGCTGATACTTCCCTCATTATTTTGTCACGCTTGCAACGTTTTTGCTACCTTCCTTGCATTATCCCCCGATAAGAAACTCCTGTGGTCGCCGTCTATTTTGTCGATAACCACTTTTGAATTGCACAGCTGCACAGAAAAGAAGTGTTCTCTTACACAATGTACAATAAAATCGTCGATACATATTTTCGAATTATGTAGAAATAACCTTACCTTCGATACACCGTAATCCTTATCAGTGGACGAAAGGCCGTCGATTGTCCTAATTAATTTGACGTTGGCATTAACTTTGCGGCTTGGATTGTACTTAGTGAGGGCCAGAACTTTTCTGGAAAATGATACTGCTGCAGACTTCAAATTTTGTTCTAGATATTGAGGTTTATTAATTGTGTCCACCATCTTCTCTAATAATTCTTCCTCGGGAAGCCCCTTCAGGATCTCATATACCTTGAAAATATATCATTTTTTTAATTACGTTTTACATTACTTATCCATGACTTTTTTCTAAACCGTAGCTTGTACCATGAATACGATCTTGAAAGATATTTGTGTACGTTAATACGATAATGCAGGCGTAGAACGATGATATGTGTGCAGGAAACTGTATAATTACCTCTGAAAGAGTGTAGTCTTTATTTACTTGTGTAACATAAAATGCCAGACACTTATTATATAAATTGGACAATAAATCTGGTTCCATTCTATCCATATGCAGTGCGGCATTACTGACGCTGTCTTTTATAGCGGTTGGAGAACCATCCAGCAAGATTAATGATACCGTTTGCCCAGCATCTTCCAATTGAATGGCGATTTCAAACGCCACAACGCTTCCAAAGGAATAACCAGCGATGTCATATGGGCCTTCGCTTTGAACTTTCTTAATTAATTGTATATAGAAGCTTGCTAAACTTTCTATGCTCTCCAATGGAACACCTTCCGTGCATTGCAGGCCCCACGCTGGTCGATCCAACTCGCTGGCCATAGCTTTAAGAGCAGTTATATTACCTTCGATAGCGTGAATTAAAAATACCGGTCGTCCTTGTGAACTTCTCGTCTTCATCTGCACAATGCATTCTTTTGGCATAAACTCATTATCAATATATCCGCAAAAGACGTCCTTAACTTGATCTTCCTCAGCGGAGGTCTCTGCCCCTGTATTACTAGTGTTTGACGCATCGGCTGTGTTTAGATTGTCATATTCGAGCAGGCTGGTGAATGTTTTGTTACGGATCTCTTGGGCAGTTAACGATATATCGTAATTTCTCTCAAACAACTGTCTTATTTCGCTACTCATTAAGGAATCAATTCCAAGTTCAGCTAATGTACTGTTGACGTCGACAGTCTCTATATTTTTAACACCCAGGATATTAGCAATAGCATTGATTATGCTGTCTTTTGTTGCACCATCTGCAGTATTATGTCTATCAGCCAAAACCATTGATGACACTACTGGATGTGACTGTTGGATTAATACCTCCAATCCTTTAAGACAACTATGAATACGTTGTGGCATTGTGCCTGCCACTGTCGTCTCATTGCCTCCCGTTGTTTCTGCGAGAAAGAAAGTATAAAATGATCGATACACTTGTCGATTTACGCGTAATCTGCAAATATACATAATATTTACCCCTCAGGACCCCCACATCTGCCACAGCTCCCCACTGTATGGTTACTCCGGGTAAACCATTTGCTCGCCTCTCTTCCGCTAATCTTTCCATAACTGAATTTGCGTAACCATAACTAACTTGACCTAAGTTGCCCCTTCCGCTTGATACGGATGAGAACATAACGAAGTAATCCAACACAGGGCAGAGCTTTCTTGATGCTGCATCCAAATTCTTGGATACAATGATCTTGGGTAATGCTACATCCTTGAACATCTCCTCATTAACATTTTCAATTATAGCATCTCGCAAAACAACAGCCAAATTGAATATGCCGCCCACTGGGGCAATCTTATTAGTCTCCTTGATTAGTTGCTCTGCACCAGACATTGTTGTTGTATCTGCTGTAGAAATGATTATCTGTGTTCCACTTTCGCTCCAGCGACGGATACAGAGTGTTTGATATCCGGTACGTAGTCCAGACCGTGATACTAAAACTATGAACTTTGCACCCCGAGCAACTAACAAGTTTGCAAGTTCCAATCCGAAACCACCGAGACCTCCAACAATGATGTATGCCTTTTCTGGGTTCATGTATGCACGGGGTGCAGCTGCTACTCTTTTCGGCAAAGGCTGGGCGATCTTCTGTTTTTCTTCTTCCCGAACTTTGAATAAAACTTTACCGATATGTTTACCGTTACCTACAAATCTGAAGGCTTTTTCAAGTTCGAATTCTGAGAAAACTGTCGCGGGTAGAGGACGAACGGCGCCACTTTTTATGCCTTCTTCCATGAACTTTCCTATTTCCAGCTGCAACTGTGTATCCGTATCGCTACAAATTTTGTCCAACAATATGCCGTGGAAGGCAATATTTTTTAAGAAAACGGACATTCGGAGAGGTGAGTCTCTTGCAAGATCAAATTTTCCAATTTCAAGGAAACGACCATCTTTAGCCAGACAACGTACAGTTGCTTGCAATTTCTCCTCTGACAGTGAATTAAGAATCACGTCAACGCCGCGACCATTGGTTTCAGTAAGAATATGTTGCTCGAAACTTGTATCGCGAGAATAGCCAATGTTTTTATCAGTTAATTCCGGGAATGTCTTTTTGAGATATTCTCGTTTCGCTTCTGATCCAACGGTTGTAAATACTTTACATCCTAAATGCAATGCAAGAGAAATACTCGATATTCCGACACCACCAGCTCCGGCATGGACCAAAATTGATTCACCAGATTGTAAGCGTCCTCGAATGAAAAGAGCATAATAAGCAGTTGCGTAAACTACTGGAACTGTAGCGGCTTCTTCCAAAGACCAGCTGTCAGGTACTTCCCACGTGAGATTTTTATGCGCTACAACGGTAGTTGCTAATCCTTCCCCGGTTACCATACCCATTACTCTTCGGCCTTTCGAATTGCGTCCGGAGAATTCGAGTCCTAATATCTTATCGTTATACGATTGATATGGAAGTGATTCAGATGCCAGTTTTCCCGTTGCAAACAGAACATCCCTGTCAAAAAGAAATGATTACTGTAATTAAGTATTTCGCTATAATAATTTCTATTCATTTTTGTATATTAAATTATTCTCTGTAGGTATATATAATGAACTTAAAGCCAAGGATACAATAACAGACTTCAAATAAATATCAATCGTACCTGAAGTTCAGCGGTGTATAGTAAACACTACATAGTTCCTTATTCTGGTAAAACTCCGGTTTATAAAAACGCAGTGGCCCTTCTATCCAAGATAAACTAGTAAGGTCGCCTCTGATCAACGTGCTGATATAAGCGTGTTCAGCTTGAACAGTGGATGGCTGAGATTCACGATCTAATGGCAGATAACGGTAGCTTCCCCACTGCCCTTCTTTCAGCACATTCGACATTAATTGCTTATTCAGTTGGTCAGCATAAAATTGCAGCTTCCGATCGAACTTTGGTGCACTTTTATCTGGTGTGAATACGTAACGTACGTGTTTTCCACCGTCCTCCAATCGAACGCAGGTCATTAATCCAGCAATGCCCGCCAATTTTTCGCCTTGACACACAAGGATGATCTCTTGCCCTTGAGTTTCTGCCTTCTTTAACGCTGACTTCAAATCGTTGACCCAAGTGAAATTCTTTTCCGTAATTTGCAAGATAATTGGATCTGCCTGAATTGGTTCCTTCTTCTTCAGTAGCACATAGGTCTTCTCAGGCGTACATTGCTTTCCAATGTAAATGAAATCTGTTTGCTTCAGGATGGTCGTGTCAATCGAATTAGATTCTTCTAGAATTGCAAATCCACCGGGTAACAGAGATTCTGCCAAGCTTTGTAGAATAGTCAATGATTCATGATTCAGTGTGTCAGCTGCTAATACGACATGCAAGTTTTTCCCAGGAGGAGAATCCTCTACGTTTCGAGCGACAAGTTTAACGTTTAATTCGTTCAGCTCGCTCTTATACTTTTCCGGCGAAAGGGTAACCACTTCGTATTGAATGCTACGCATTGGTTCCGTGTTAATAATATCCAGAATAATTGGAGCCATTAGATTTTCTGGCGCACGATTTCCAGTAACTTCGGCAGCTGTGGTTTTCAGGCCTTGGATGTTTTCAAATATGATGTGCATCAGAGTACAAAGCGAATCAAATCTTGATACCTCTGAACATTGCGTAGACGCATACTGTTTTTCATATGATTGAAATACGTATTTTTCCAGTTTTGCTATATGTTTTCCGTCCGCTTTTTTTGATATTATTGAACCGCATAAATCTCTTGCTTCAATGCCGCCAGACTTCGTGACATTTAGATGCGGGTACCTGTATACAGGAATACCGTCGTCTTGTTTGTGTTCTGCAATCACCTTCAAGTGATGAACCGGGTCGATGGCAAGATATTGCAAGCGAATTGGTAAAAACAGGTCCCTTTCCGACTTTTGCAGTATGTTAAGTTGTAACATTGCATCTATGTAGGTAGTCCAATTATTAAACCACGCAAGTTTTCCGGCTGTAACAAGAGTATCGCAGGACATAATTCCTTGAAATAGTCCACCATATTCGTATCCTCGTAATCTAAATTCCTGATAAATGTCTTTCTGTTTTAATTCTATCGTATCACCTCCTTTTTTCATAACTGGAGGAGGACAGTTTATCATTTTACTCTTTATGTCCTCTGGTACAGAAATTTTACCCCTCGCGACAACCGTTTCGCTTTCAAAAATCTCAAATTCGCCACTTGCCCTAAATATGTTGATCCCAAACTTCGTTACACTGTCCTTTGGAATGAGAGTAGCTCTCTGAAATTGGATATTTTCAAAAACTACTGGTAGCTTTTCATAATCCTCTCCCTGTAAGTTCGCAAGTGCCTTCCATACAAGTGCGAAGTAACCAGATGCGGGGAAAATAACTCGTCCATCAACTACATGGTCATTTATGTACTGGAATTCGTCCTTAGTCATATCAACATCCACGACATTCGATCTAATGTTTTCATATATCTCGCTGAATTGGGCTACCATCCAATCAGTAGAATGATCCCATTTAACGAGCGAATTTAACATTTTCGTCCCTCGGCCGACGGGATAATTCACTTGCGGGTAGAGTTTAGACACTTTCGGGTGTCCGCCAGCTAAATATAACTTTCCCATACCAGAAAGGAAGTAACTCGTGCCATGCTTATAATTACGTTTGCACAGTCCGATAGTTGTAACAGTTGATGGGAATGATCTTCGCAATATTGGTGATAATAATGCGTGCGGCGCAATTTCAATTAATACTGCATTTTGCGGTACGTGTGTAAGGGCCTCTTGGAACAACACTGGTGATAAAAGATT
This sequence comes from Nysson spinosus, assembly GCA_910591585.2. Lineage (NCBI taxonomy): Eukaryota > Metazoa > Arthropoda > Insecta > Hymenoptera > Crabronidae > Nysson > Nysson spinosus. The sequence continues at coordinate 11,676,302 of OU342830.1, read as the reverse complement.
ATGTACATGGTATGCAGCAGAACTATATTGTCCGAGTGGTGTATCCCATTCTGGTTCTAGTACCGAGCTAGAAATCCACTTGGATGACCGTCGTTTTGGGTCTGGTATGAGCTTTTCTAGGATACCACGCAACAAGGGCCCTACTGCGGCTACATACTTGCTATGAAAAGCAAATCCTGATGTATTCACTTCTTTAGCAAAAATAGACTCTTTCTTAAGTTCTTGCACAAACTTTCGAACAGATTCAGGTGGACCCGAAATAGTCACGGAATCTTTCGAATTGTGACATGCTGGAAATACGTCAGGAGGACATCTCCTTTTTGTCTCCTCCCAACTTAGTCCTACTGCGGCCATGCTTCCCGATGTCAGATTTCCATCTATAACAACTTTTCCTCTCCAGTAGGAGGCCAGAATAGCTTGCTCTAATGTCAAACTACCATCCACGTATGCGCAACATAATTCACCCATTGAGTGTCCAACTACACCATCAGGATGAATTTCCAAATCAGCTAATACATCCAAAAGAGCTAATTGGACGGCCGTGATACATACGAATGCATGCAATATTTCTTCGTAAGTTTCTTCAGTTGGATTTAGAATCAGTTTCATCAAATCGATCCCTTCGGGTTTTAGCGCATCAGAACAACGCTGTATGGTACGACGGAAAGTTTCGATTCGACATAAATCTCGACCCATGCCCGGCCACTGTGATCCCATGCCCGAGATCACAAACCAAATTGGCCGGGATTTGCTTTGATGTTCCAAGATTTCTCTATAACTATCTTCTCCATATACTTGGTAACCACGATACTTATGTCCTGGTATGTTCTTTTCATGGACACCATGGACAAGAGAAATAAATTCGTCGTCATTAGCAGATTCCTGTACTTTGTCCAACATGAAATTAACAGCTTCCTCTGTACGACCAGATATAGCAACGACTTTGGGTACTTTGCTATCTAAGACAGTTGGCTGTTTTGGTTTCTGATTACTGCGGATAAGAATATGTGCATTGGCCCCACCAAATCCGAAGGAATTAAGGGCTACAAGGCCACCATTCCACGGTGTATTTTTTGCAACCACTTGCATTCTTCCATCGCTTAGAGCCGGTATCTTTGGATGCGGTGTCTTGTAATGTAAATTAGCTGGAATCACTCCACATTCCATGGCAAAAATGACCTTTGCAATAGCGCATAATCCACTTGCAGGTTCTGAATGTCCCATGTTTGACTTCACGGAACCAACAAGAAGGGGAGATTTTCTATTTTCGCAGAATAGTTTAGTGATTGCCGCTCCTTCTTCCGGATCACCGACCTTGGTACCTGTACCGTGTGCTTCTACATAGGCAATATCCGCTGGATCGATGCCCGCTTGTGTATAAACTTTGCGCATCAATTCATATTGCATATCACCGTTAGGATATGTAATTCCTTGAACCTTGTAACCATCATCATTTATTTGTGCATGTACAATGTCAGTATAAACTCTGCGTGCATCCTTTGCTTTTTGCAGAAACATGACCACCACTGATTCTGATCTTGCGTATCCAGTTCCACATGCGTCGAACGTATTACATTTTCCATTAGCAGACAGCATATTTAATTCCTTAAATGTCATTGAAAGAGGTGGGGATAATATTATATTTGGTGCACCCACAACAGCTGCATCGATTTGTCCAGTGCGGATTAAATGCACTGCTTGTGCCATGCCGTAAAGGGACGAAGAACAAGCTGTGTCCACTGCATAACTTGGTCCTTTAAAGTCGAACGCGTATGATATTCTGTTTGGGAGCATACCTCTGTTACATCCAGTCAGTAGGTATCCTGAAAATTGTACACGTGTTTGGTGAGTGGTTAATCAGAATGAAACGCGTAAAGGCAATGAGACAATTTTGCACACCATTGACTGTACGTGGATGAAACAGCTGAAGCATCTCTGTATCCGATCCGGAAGCACCTATAAATACGCCGGTTCGCGAACCCCTAAGTTCGGTAGGATTAACACCGGCATCGACTATTGCTTCATAAGTTACTTCTAAGAGTAGACGCAGCTGTGGGTCCATGTAGTCTGCCTGTTTGGCATGTACGCCAAAGAAAGTGGCATCGAATTTAGCGATGTCCTTTAGGGTGCCCATTTCTGGAGGTAGACCAAAAGTACCCTCAGCCCAGCGCCGTCGAGTACTTCCGACCATGTCAACGCCATCAAGTAAATTTTTCTTGAATTCTTCTGCGTTCTCCGATTCAGGAAAGCGGCCTATAAAATATCGTATCTGTAGAATCTGCAGGATAATACGGCAGGTACTGTTTTCGGGTGAATCCTTAGTACTATTATCTACCTGAGAATCCCGAAATGACGATGTCATCATCAGAAAGGGATTGCGGTTTACTCTTCATCGCTGATGTTTTTCTGTGAAAAGGACCATTTATACTTCCAAATTGAATAGGAATTTTCTTGGCTTAAATTTAGTGGCTAACAGGGTGCAAATTACATAAGAACAGTACAGTATAAGGTGCAGCAAATTTCCCCGTGTAAATGGAACCCAGGAAACAAAATTGTGTATTACAAGTAAATGAAATACACTATATCTATTATATGTTTATATATAATATATGATTTAATGGCTTTACCTGATTTAACTTATGTAAATGTTAGAGGAGGTCAAAATGAGTCAGTTTATAGGAAAATTTCGTATTCTTCACTTCCATTTCGACCATAAAATTACTTCCATAATGTCTGTGTTCAATCGCGTAATTCCCGCATTTTTTCTATATGGGTTAAATCGTAAGATACTCCTCTAACATTTGCATAAGTTAAATCCGGTAGAGCCATTAAATTATGGGGACAAAGAGTGATCAAATGATCAGCGCGTAAAATCGCACGAACTTCCTTGGGCATCTAATATTCTCCTCTAACATTTGCATAAGTTAAATCAGGTAAACCCATTAAAACGTGGAAACAAAGAGTGATCAAATGATCAGCGAGGAAATACTCGCATGAACTTTCTTGGGCACCATATAATACTACAACGACGATCCATGATTCATTTGAGAATATCTCAGTAGTTATTAATTATAGACTCTACTTGGTATAATACTCTTTTACGCGGAATTCGGTGGGTTATCCGAATTCGGTAAGAAATATTACACATTCGATACATTGTAATTGTAACGGACAACAGTTCGAACACCGTTTGAAATAAAAGTTAATTCGAGAATATCTCAGTAGTTATTAATATCAGACCCTGTTTGGTATAATACTTTTTTACATGTAATTTCATGGTTTACCCGAATTCGGCAAAAAATATTAGAATATTAGCAACCATGCAATTTTTGTTTGAAACACTTTTTGATAGAACAAATAAATTATGAGTTATTTGAGGTGATCCCGTTGCAAGACTCACCCTGTGTAATAATAGAAATGTGCGGTAGAATAACGTTATAGACCAAGGATCTCGATATTACGGTAAATAAAAAGATACTACTTCCTATATTGATATTAATATTACACCGTTTGGAAGCATTCTTCTATGTTTAAAAATGATATTATAAACCGATATATTATCGGAAGATTATATAAGAATAATTTATAAAAGATGTCAATTGATCGTGAGATCCACCCTCGTGAACATCATCTGTTCCTGAGTGCTTGAATAGAATAGTTTAACACTAGAACGATTGAGCATATACTCATCAGTTATGTTTACACCTTTATTTATATATAAATTATGACTGGTGGATTAAAGTTAATTAACGGATTCAATTATTTGCGTTATGTATACACCATAAAAGTCTATAAAGTCTGAAGCAATGTGCTGTAGTAGATTTGTATAATTTAACTAAAAATGGCAGACAAAATTTGTTTACCCCTCCGGTAGTTCTAATGTTAAATTCGACGTTGTTCATTTTTAAAAAAACCATTGAAATTTCAATGCAGTTTAATGGCCTTACCAAAGTAGTCAGTTTTACTTTATATGAAACTAATATGCGATGTACTTAAAAGAAACATTAATGATAAAACTTAAGTAAATAACTCACGGTGTTGATTCGTGTACAGAAGTGTTGCACAACTGAAACTGTCTGGATGGATGCACCAGATTTGGTAACTAGTACGTTACTACGTTCAAAGACAACCAAGTATACAAAAATGTACGAAACGTTTCTCCTTTTATTGAGAAGTTGAACTTATTGAAAACTTGGCGACAGATGCTCTCGACCAATGGCAACTCGCGTTCACTTCGCGCATGCGTCCAGTCACGTGCGGACGTTCGTATTTGTTACAAATGCTTTTGATGAAATGACTTTGCTGTTTAAAGTGTTTTTGTACATTCTTATATTTTTGTATGACCTATGTTATCGAACCATGCATAAATACCCGGGTAACAGGTGCTAATTTTAGTTTTGTTTTTTTCGCACGTGTATTATAAGAGTATCACAGGTTTTCTGGTAACAGTATAATATAATAAATTTCGTGGAGGAATCGATACTCCACCGCAGTGACCTAGACTAGCAGGTAAGCACTGCTTGTTATAAGTTTTAACGTTTAAAAAAATTCTCATTTCGTTTACACTCAGATAAAAAAAGTCACGCATAAAGTACGCATTATTGTTTAAACGGATGCAAAATTTTCAGTTATTTTTTAATTATACACATTTAGTGTTCATTTTCATAGTATACCAAATATATAAATTTACGTAATTCATTTTTACCTGGAAAAAGAACATTCCGAATGGTACGAAACAATTATAAGAATATAACTGCGCGAAGTCCTAATCGTAGAATACATCGGTGTCGTATTATTTACAGAAACGAACTTCTTTAACATAGATTACAAAAGTAATAGAGTTACTTTCTCGATAATAATACTTATAGGATTACTTTGCAAAAATTTAAAAAAAATTAAATAATCTGCCGATTATAATAAGAATAATGTGTTAAAATTAACAATGAGTCATAGTATTCATTTCTCTACATGAATATTATAATAATTTCTAGCTGCACCTTCGGTATCAAGTGGTCAAGCATACTTAACCCTGACTTACCAGAATATCTGTACGCCATATTTGCAAGTGTAATCAGATTTAGATTTGGTAACGAATCTAAAATTAGCAGCTCTTACTCGCATATTTATGCATCTAATTTAGATTTGAAACGGAAGCAAGCACTGCATGCCTCGTTATTTCATGTCAAATCCCTTACTTATCTTACATAGATTATATAATAGTTGGCGAATAACTTTTCGCCATGAAACCATTTAAAGGAAATTGCAGTAAAATTGTCTTTCATCCTTCCTTTATTTCTATCATTACGATCTATTAATAATATTTTTCACATACAACTCCGAAATAGTTAGTACGTATAAGCTTTTTTTCGATTTATTTACGGCTTAGTGCTCTTATGCGCACCCTTTTCATAGCACGTCGTTGACTAAATATATTTTTAATATTTCTTATGAAATCATAGCAAAACGCAAATCGTGCTACAATTTACTGCTTGACTTGTTACTTGCAGAAGGTATTAAGAATTGTTGGTCTCGTAGCGACCAGAATTTAGGAATAGCATCGAAGAAAAGTACCGTAACGGAATATTCACAGTTGCATAAATGTAGCGTTAACTCATTTTAACATATTGTTGTCCGGCAATTTTATGGAAAAACGATCGCGTGTCACCGGCTATCCGATATTAAAATTGTGATAAAAAAGTTACATATCCAGGAAAATAATTAATAGTATAATAAAATAAATGCTATCAAACATAATAAATAACGCTATAATGAAAATATACATTACTCTGAGCTTTAATAATTGCACATACGATGATAATAAAACTTTTATTCTGATCACGAATTTGGTCACCTAGTATCTGGTCACCGATTGGACAAGGGACAGTATGTTCCTTTATCGACGTTGACTATCATAACAATTATAATAAACTGCAAACCATAGTAAAAACTTACGGTTAAAGATAATAAAGAGTAATGTTTCCGGCACTTGAGTGCCAGAGAGAAAAGAGAAGAAGAATGAATTTATAAAATATTACTCTTTTACGAAATTGTAGTTGTTTGTTTAGTAACGAAAGGATGCCTGATCTGAAAGCATTACTAAAATCCTTATGAAAAATATTATTTAAAATATAAATATATTTGAATCTATGGTATGCGGCATCCTGAAATAGCTATATTTTGACTGTTGAACAAAAGGTATTCGGATTTAAATGAAGTACATATTTGATCGCAACATGTAAAAAATTCCGCGAGGATCAACTACTTATACATATGTAGTACTGTAACATTGCCGAAAACGTTGACGTCGCCTGATTCAAAATGTCACCTCACATAATTGGTTTTTTTACAGAAACAATTTCAGTAAATATGATTCACCGTCGATTTCAGGTTGAAGAAAAAGAAGTATTCGCGGTAATCTCGTCGGTATTAGAACAGTTTGTAGATAATTTGCGGAAGTCTTCGGAACAAGGTACCATCGCAGACGAGATACACGGAGACCAACCACTAAATGGGCTTTCGTGATTCTATAATAGTACAAAATTACGGACGTGGTGAGAATCAATGTGACACAAAATGCCTACCGCAAAAATGAGTAGAAAGACTTTAAACAATGCGCACTTGGCAGGGAACTCTAAAAAAATATGATAAAGTATACTGTCAAAAATATTTAAAAACTCGAACTCGCTAATTCTGCTCCTAGATGGTCCAAATCGATGGTGTATGATGCCCAATGATATTCTAGGACCATTTTAGGTCAAAAGAAGCGGTTAACAAATTTTTTCGGGCGAAAAATGGGTCGATCCAAAATCGCAAAAATGTGAAGGGGTACACCTTCAAAAATTGCCAAAAATTAAAAGTCGTCAAAATCAATTCTAAATGGCCCAAATCGATGGTATATGATGTATAAACATATTCTAGGACGATTTCTGGTCGAAACAAGTGTTTAAAAAATTTTTATTGGTCAAAAATGGGTCGATCCAAAATCGCAAAAATGTGAAGGGGTATACCTTCAAAAATCGCCAAAAATTAAAAGTCGCCAAAATCAATTCTAAATGGCCCAAATCGATGGTATATGATGTATAAACATATTCTAGGACGATTTCTGGTCGAAACAAGTGTTCAAAAAATTTTTATTGGTCAAAAATGGGTCGATCCAAAATCGCAAAAATGTGAAGGGGTATACCTTCAAAAATCGCCAAAAATTAAAAGTCGCCAAAATCAATTCTAAATGGCCCAAATCGATGGTATATGATGTATAAACATATTCTAGGACGATTTCTGGTCGAAACAAGTGTTTAAAAAATTTTTATTGGTCAAAAATGGGTCGATCCAAAATCGCAAAAATGTGAAGGGGTATACCTTCAAAAATCGCCAAAAATTAAAAGTCGCCAAAATCAATTCTAAATGGCCCAAATCGATGGTATATGATGTATAAACATATTCTAGGACGATTTCTGGTCGAAACAAGTGTTTAAAAAATTTTTATTGGTCAAAAATTGGTCGATCCAAAATCGCAAAAATGTGAAGGGGTATACCTTCAAAAATCGCCAAAAATTAAAAGTCGCCAAAATCAATTCTAAATGGCCCAAATCGATGGTATATGATGTATAAACATATTCTAGGACGATTTCTGGTCGAAACAAGTGTTTAAAAAATTTTTATTGGTCAAAAATGGGTCGATCCAAAATCGCAAAAATGTGAAGGGGTATACCTTCAAAAATCGCCAAAAATTAAAAGTCGCCAAAATCAATTCTAAATGGCCCAAATCGATGGTATATGATGTATAAACATATTCTAGGACGATTTCTGGTCGAAACAAGTGTTTAAAAAATTTTTATTGGTCAAAAATGGGTCGATCCAAAATCGCAAAAATGTGAAGGGGTATACCTTCAAAAATCGCCAAAAATTAAAAGTCGCCAAAATCAATTCTAAATGGCCCAAATCGATGGTATATGATGTATAAACATATTCTAGGACGATTTCTGGTCGAAACAAGTGTTCAAAAAATTTTTATTGGTCAAAAATGGGTCGATCCAAAATCGCAAAAATGTGAAGGGGTATACCTTCAAAAATCGCCAAAAATTAAAAGTCGCCAAAATCAATTCTAAATGGCCCAAATCGATGGTATATGATGTATAAACATATTCTAGGACGATTTCTGGTCGAAACAAGTGTTTAAAAAATTTTTATTGGTCAAAAATGGGTCGATCCAAAATCGCAAAAATGTGAAGGGGTATACCTTCAAAAATCGCCAAAAATTAAAAGTCGCCAAAATCAATTCTAAATGGCCCAAATCGATGGTATATGATGTATAAACATATTCTAGGACGATTTCTGGTCGAAACAAGTGTTCAAAAAATTTTTATTGGTCAAAAATGGGTCGATCCAAAATCGCAAAAATGTGAAGGGGTATACCTTCAAAAATCGCCAAAAATTAAAAGTCGCCAAAATCAATTCTAAATGGCCCAAATCGATGGTATATGATGTATAAACATATTCTAGGACGATTTCTGGTCGAAAGAAGTGGTTTAAAAATTTTTATTGGTCAAAAATGGGTCGATCCAAAATCGCAAAAATGTGAAGGGGTATACCTTCAAAAATCGCCAAAAATTAAAAGTCGCCAAAATCAATTCTAAATGGCCCAAATCGATGGTATATGATGTATAAACATATTCTAGGACGATTTCTGGTCGAAACAAGTGTTCAAAAAATTTTTTCTGGTCAAAAATGGGTCGATCCAAAATCGCAAAAATGTGAAGGGGTATACCTTCAAAAATCGCCAAAAATTAAAAGTCGCCAAAATCAATTCTAAATGGCCCAAATCGATGGTATATGATGTATAAACATATTCTAGGACGATTTCTGGTCGAAACAAGTGTTCAAAAAATTTTTATTGGTCAAAAATGGGTCGATCCAAAATCGCAAAAATGTGAAGGGGTATACCTTCAAAAATCGCCAAAAATTAAAAGTCGTCAAAATCAATTCTAAATGGCCCAAATCGATGGTATATGATGTATAAACATATTCTAGGACGATTTCTGGTCGAAAGAAGTGGTTAAAAAATTTTTATTGGTCAAAAATGGGTCGATCCAAAATCGCAAAAATGTGAAGGGGTATACCTTCAAAAATTGTCAAAAATTAAAAGTCACCAAAATCGCTTCGAAATGACCTAAATCAATGGTATATGATGTCTAAGCTTGTTCTGGGACGATTTTGGATTGAAAGAACAGGTTTAAAGATTTTTTGCATTTTTAGTATTAAAAACATTTAAAAAGTAGCTATTTTATAAGTTTGGTGGGTAACGTCACCAGTGACACGAGAATACTTATCTAACTCTGCAATGGTAGAACACACTGTGTATTGGGTCTTTTTATATCTCGTCGGTGGGCGCTGTGTGCCTTTAGGTTGTAGGACGCAACTTTCGCATGTCAGAATGCGATATACTTTTTTTTACACTTCAGTAAAGTATCGGATGATTTATATCATAAATAATAAAAGCAGCTATTAAAATGATATAATTAAATTATATTAAATGCTTTAACACACTGTTTATACGCTGCTTTAGGTTGTTGTGTGCAATAATAAAAACAATATAAACACATGTTCTCATCAAAAATGAATCATATGTAGACAATATTGTGCGAAACATTAGATTTGTGGCAACGCTTTACGTTACATGGTAGAAATTTTAAACATCTTTTCATTGTCTAAGAGGTGGTATAAATAATCTTGATGTTTACAAACCATCATGTAATCAAGCTTCAGAATTAGTCATTGGCTACAATGGAGAAATCAGATTTATTTCGATCACAAATAAGATTTCTTTAAGTTTCAAAAACACAAAACTTACTGAAACCTTAGCTGAACAAAAAGCATCACTTTGTAGTATTAGTCAACTAATTTCAACATATGCTTCTATAATGATGCAGACAAAAATAAATTGCTGTAAATCTTGGCAAATTTAGAAAAGAAAAGCAATTGAAAGTGTTTTCGTCAGGAAATATACTAATTTCGCATAATTTATTATAAACATCGGTACATTTGTGCACTATACAATAAATATTATTTTTTTTTAGCACATATTATTAAAGTCACTTTAATGTGCGCAAATGGTAAACATTGTGATTATTGTGCCCATTTATTGTTTAGATCGAAGCTCTTAAGTTTATTGAAAAATTTATGTTTTTATGATACCAATTCCTTTATTTCTCTAAAGACCGTTTGAAATATTTCTTCTTCAGGTTTTGACCCATCAATGAATGTTATTGTGCTACATAAATCTGTATCTTTCATTAATTCCGCCTCATACTTTAAATGTTCTGGCCACGCAACATTTTCGAAGTATCCAGGAACATCCGCTGGATCGTATTCGCGGTTATTCCTACGGTACCAACATTCCTCTTTATCCAATGTCAGAAAATACTTGCAATCGCACAAATCGACGATAGTTTTACACTTGAATAATAGAAATCCGTCAAGTATTAAAATCGGTTTCCTAGTTCCGGTAACGCAAGGATCATTTCGCGCACAGTCAATGAAGTTTAAAATGTCAAATCGCATTTTTTCCATATCCATACTGGTTAGTAATTCCCAGTTGATGTGATTTAATTCCGGTATCTTTACATGTCGTGCATCATCTACTGGCAAGAAGTAATCATCTTGATGTATTGTTGTTGTCCCTTTGAATGCTTTTTGAAGTTTTTTTACTAGCGTAGTTTTCCCACTACACGTTGTTCCACTTATACCGATTACAAAGTATTTTTTTGTGGTCATTTTTTATATGTACAGTATAAATCGTTAGTACAATCACGGGTAGGACACAAACTGAAAGACGGAATCACGAGTTAGCTATTAAATCTGATGAGGAAATAGTATTATGTAATTCTTATTTATCTGATATCTTCATAGCATTTATTCAAGGACAAAACATTGGAGGCTGGTATTAGAGTAATAGAAGGACATTATGTGAATTTTCCGGTTCCACCGATTTGTATAGCTTTATATATTTTTTCGGAAGTACTGTACGTATTTATAGCATAAGCATAAAAAATGATTTAATGTAAATATAAGAAATTTATTATTGACGTGATTTATCCATTTTGTTACAAGGTAGGTATGGTTTTACATGATAAATTGTAAATATCACTAAGCCACCAATAAAACATAAACCAGAAATTGCAGGCACTACCAAAGCATACTCATGAGAATAAAATAGAGATCGAATTCTATCATCATTGATAAATGGCAAGCCAATTACCCAAGTAGTATAATACAAAAATAAAATAATGGTGGCTATTAATATTAGTTTACCCCTTTCTCTGTCGCGAGAAAGCATTGTCAATATATTTTAATAAATATAACTTCAACTGTATAATACAATCAGGAAACACAGTTACAAATCAATGTACGAGTGCAAATGTATGAACGTGTTGTTCGTGTAAGAAATTATTCACTATAGGTATATACTTGTTTGTACCTAGATCCAACAATGTAATAACTTGTAAATAATTTCAGAAAAAATCGTTGCATTAATTTATAGCGCTTTTGTAAAAAAAGGTATTTTTTTAGTTGTTTGCTGTATTTACAACAGTGTATTATATATTATTCTTCGGCATATTCTTCCTCAAACTTTTTGAAATCTTCTTCAGTAAATAATGTAGTTTCAGCTTCTTTAGGCTTTTCCTTCTTTGGAATGTACCGTTTCTTTACTGCACGGTCCAATAGCTTAAACCAGAGTTCTTAGTAAAAAAAACAGTTCTATCATATCACTGTAATAAAATAGCAAACAGAGAGCTATGTTTAACCTTATCAGCCGTATCTGGGTCAATTCTATTGCTACTAAGTAGAAGGAGTTTTTGAATATTTCCTTCTGTAGGATCTTCTTGCGTGGCTAAGCGTTTTTGTGTTTCATAAACACTGACCTTGCTTGAACGACCAAGCACAGTACCGAGATCTATAGTAAAGTTTTCATTGGTAAACATAACATAAAAACGTATCGAAGTTAATCCTATCTTGAAGTGTACCTGTTTTGTTTTTTTTCGATATGACCCTATGTTTCACAGGGATTAAATCCAATGCACCTTTATATTTGATTTGTTTCCTTTTTCTTTTTTCTACGAAGCATATTATGATAACGTGTAACTTAATACTAGATACAGCCGTGTTTTTCATTGTTTACAATTTCATTCACTAACCTTGTTTATGATTTTTTTCATAACCCAAAAGTTCAAGACCTTGACGTACAAGTAAATTAGACATATTCGATGTATGTTAAATCAATTTCTTTTACTACTTTTTGTGGAATTGATTCTAACATGTAGCAACATTTGAAGCGCCTATTTTACTCACGTTTTTTATATCATTATCCAGTGGTTATTTTCGTATACGTTCTGAACATAACAACCAAGAAGATATTCAGCTATCTTCAAGCATTACTATAGCGCGGAACTTTCAGATTCTCTTCTCTTAATGACTAATCAAATTTATCGTTCAGTAATAGTTATACAAAAAGAATTACACCTAACCCAGATTAATAAATATGAGAATCTTGTGGTATTAGAAATTTATGATGCATGATATTGTTTTACTCGCGCAGTTAAATGTATATGTTTCATTCCTAGCGCATACGACGGAGTTACCCTGCCAAAATGATTTTGTTAACTTTTTTAAAGATATTCTATAATCTTTTGTAGATTATGAAAGTAGCAGTAGCTACGCACAAGTTAATCTAGATTGTTGAAGTAAATGTAGCTTGACAGGCACTGTAATTTCAACATGTGGCTCCGACATTTTCTATTTGATATCATCTTTGGAATATATGACTGAAATTTGCTAATACAATACGATCATAAAACAAAATACGTGTCGTTAACATACGATTTATATTATCCTGCCTGTTCCTAAAAGTGCGAATGCAAAGTTAGTTCACGCGCGATGTCATCGTACATTTTCTTCCCAAATGGCAAAAGGTCATTTTAAGCAAAACCACATGGTTGTAGAATGGAAATGACCAGCGGTATAGGGTTACAGGGTAAAAAAATGGCGGTGGTCCAAGTTCTCTTGCCAGTCCAGATTTTAATCTTTTCTCGGGACGAAAAAGTAAGAATGTCGTAATCTCAATTCAGACATCTGTGAACGAAGTCCGTGGATGCTATGCATCGTGCGTTAGAAATACCTTCAACAGTTGCACTGTCGGCAACAGGTCATCATAGCAGAAATAATTTTAATCCCCGAGCCATATACTTTGCATTATTTCCATCAAATATTATCCAAAGCGAATTTTGTCATCAATAATTTCACAAATTACTCGGAAACTAAGAGGATGCGCAAACATCTTTAAAGTTGATGCCTCTATCTTTAACTACCCGATTTTCCATGGATTCTCCATCAAACGCTATAAGACAACACAACTTTCCACGTCGTTAACGTGTTTTTAACGTGACTAATTACATTTTAAAGAGGAGTCTCCTTCATTTAATTCTCCGAGTAAAGTCATACGTGGAAAAGGAATCTTATTGTTAGCTGTAATAACGCGACACATCTATGGGTGATTATGACGGGTTAGGAGTCCTTAACAGTGTATGAATGATAATTCAATTACGGTCCGGTAGACAAGGTGAATAGCTCGTGCACATGAATATCGGTTTCGTATGCAGCAAAATGACCACACGTGGTATACTTACCCTAATGGATAACGAATGCGTGTCTCGTAAAAGTTTGCCTGGAGGAGTGTTTAAGGCGATCCGGTAACCAGATTGATATAACGGGTGTTCATAGATAAGGAAGCCTGCGGCTGTGTCTGCGCATCATTGACTCTTCGTGATGTCCTCTACTGATAGGAACGTAAATATTCTTGTTACCAAACGGCCAAGGACAAGGAATATCTCTCGGAGATAAAGAGACCGGGTAGAAAAACTCTTTCTCTCTCAATGTGATCGTTAAGTTAACGGTGATCTTGGAGTATAATTTTCCACAAAGATTTAAGGGGCGACGTATTGAAATCAATGATAACAAAAACTCGATCTATCTTGCAGATAATCTTTTTGTTCGCCATGGACGATTTATATTCTTACCTCGGTATATTTCGTTTAGAATTACTTGCGAGATTAATCAAACGTAATGTTAGATCGTGGAAAAAGTTGTGTGGCTACGAAGGGACGAGGTAAATCGTAAGTAAATGACACCGAAGATTAAGGATAGGTCTCGTGGTACGAAGAAAAAGGGAACACGTCTTTCTAGTTTGTCTTCCGTGTTTTGTGATTAACTGAGTACTTTTACCTTTTCAATTGGATGGATTCTGATCAAATTGTTTCTTCCTCCGAACAATATAAGGTCGTGAACAACTAGTGGTAACTGTTTTCTTGCTAAATCCTTCATCTTCGAACGAAACACTTTAACTTTTATATAAGGACGGTGTTCTTTAAAGAATTTTTACGGATTTGACATTATTTAATTGAAAATTATCTCTTGAGATTTCTACACTGTACTATTACCGTTTTGATTAGTGACTACAAATATTGTTTTCGAATATTAAATTCAGAAGTCAGTCCTGTGTTCTGGGCACAGTATCAAACGATGTATTAACTATTTAATCCACTTGTTTTTACCCAAAATGGACCTAGAACATGTTTAGGCATCACCTACCATCGATTTGGGTCATTTAGGAGCAAAGTTGGCGACTTTGATCTTTTTACGATTTTTGAAAGTATATCCCTTGATATTTCCGTGATATTTATATAAATGATATTAAATACTACTATAGTAATATAATACACATATACGACACATTCATAATCCATCATCCATGAAAATGTATTAATAAAAACCAGTAGTTTGTGAGTGCATCCACGCGGTTTTCTCGCTCCCTTCATTTCAAATTATAAGCGCTTTCAGGTTCATCGGTGTTTTTCTATGCCTGCTACTCCCGCAGTCCGTAATCGTACAAGGATTTATTGTATCATAGCGCCCTATAAAGATCACTGCCGCTTTGTAAAACTTCTTTTGACGAATGACGGCAATTAATAATCGGCGGCACCGTGTGATCTCGATTCTGCAATTCGTATCGTTAACTGTATTTATTACCTCTCACGAGTCGACGTATTAACACCTACGGGGTTAGTCGATCCCAGCCAGCGAAGAGAATCCTTGCTAAGTCGAATGCGAGCTTTCCAATTTTTTCCCCGAGTCCTTACGTGATCCTACGAAACTCGTTTAACTTGTCAATTGTAAACGCATTTTCCTTAACCCGTGACCCACCGACGTATTTATCCTTGGCTTAACGTCCGCGATGGGACGGAACTTGATTTTTCTTGAATGCTAAATTTCTACATTTTCAAGGCTCGATAGAAACCTGTTAATTCTCCAGGCAGACATGCAGTGCCACGAAGGAACATACGTATATCTTACACACGTGGCTTATACCACTACGATTGTAACCCTTTCGTTACTTTATCATGTTCCTACGCCATAATGCATTATTATTGCTGGCACAGACTTGAACATTAGCGAAGATGAATGGCGCAGTCGAAAATAATCGTATAATTGACTATCTGTGAAGCCAGTTAAACATTCTCACGTACTTGGAATCTGAATGAAGTGTCTCGTTAGAATTACGTGTGTCTACGTCGTTTATGAACTTTCTTTCTTGATCGTTTCATTTTGGGCACGTTGCGTAGGGGGTTAATTGGCCCTTGAAGAAAAGGCTTTCATTAGAGGATTCGTGATATGTCCTTATGGGAAGGAAAGGAACGAATGCAGCGGGCTGCGTCTCCCTACGAGAGCGTCGGAGAAGAAGCAGAAGAAGAAGAAGAAGAAGAACAAGAAGAAGACGAAGAAGAAGAAGAATACGAATAGGAAAAGGGCGATGTGGAGGATAAGGAGGATGAGCATGAGGGAATGGAAAGAAGGAAGGACGGAAAGAAAGAAAGAGAGTGGAAGGGGCATTCCTGACTGGCAGTCTACCTCCGATGTCTCGTTTACCATAATACAAGGCCTTTGCTGAGGACTCTCCTTGCTGCAACACGCGGACCCTACTGGAAACGGTAGCAATGCATCAGAGGACCGTGAAAACCCGCCTCGCGGACGGATGCGGATCTAAGGATTTAAAAGACGCGAACGACGGACACGTGACATCCCGTCGCGGATTCTGTCTCCTACGCTGTACAACGACGCTCTTACGAGACGCCTCTCTGCTCCTACATGACATCGGAAGAACGATCGCCTCTTCGGTTACGAGAATGGACTGGAAATTGTATCAACTGCCGCCTTTACAAGTGAAGCAGACAGGCGGGATAATAAAGGACTTCATTGATTGAGAGGATACTGCGAAAATAAACTGATTTACACTACATTTACATCACAGTCATTCTTTGCAATTATAGTTTCTAGTACGTTGTAATATTGCTTGATCTTGATCACATTAATTCGTGTATCTTGCTAGAATGACTATTTTAATAAAGGATATTTAAAAAAGAACAAAACAGTTTTTCTAATATCGAAGTTACCCGAATATCCTGTATTCCATCATCCATGAAATGATATTAATAAAAACTTTGTAACTATCGATCGTTCTGCTGAAATTTAATGAATGTTTTATTCATCGAAGGGAGTTGTGCATATTTAGCGAACTCCCAATGAATCTAGTATAGCCAATGAATAATAATACTTTGAAGGGTCAAGTGGATGGTATATGGTTTGTTAATAAAAGTAAAATATATGAAACGGCAAACACGACTGCAAATTAAGCGAGGGCACGCCAGTTGGCAACTGCTTCTTCGGGGACATCGAAAAGTGGGAAATCTTGGAATATCTGGTTCGTTATACGTGATTTCTGCAGCCTGTCCTCTCTGCCTTTCGTCTCTTGGATGTCCCGGATGCTTTCGTACTTCGCAATTAAACGAGAATGCGGCTCGTAACCATTTTCAGTGCGGTTTCGTTGTATTCATTCGACAATTTTTCATTCTTCTTTCTTTTTAAAACTCTTCCTTCGTCGTATATCTGGTGAGTTGTTATATCAATCCTCCATATATTGCATTATTATACGAAGTTCTAAATTTTCCATTTTTTTAATCGTTGTACCGTACACTGGTGTTCTTACGTACGATGGTTACCTTTTTCTATTAGTAGAGGGATGATTTGACCAAAGATGGTCCTTTGACTATTTCTTTCTAGAGTTCAGCCGATTATATGTAAATAAATGATAAAGGAGGGTTAAAAATTCGGATGCAACGGTTTTGGTCCTTTGGTACACTTGACAAAACCGTTTGTCCTCCCTTCTCTCGAAGAGGACACGGAGGATCGTACTTCTCCTCTTCACTGTTCCTTTACTCTCTTCCTCCCTCTCTTTTTCTTCCGTTCCCATCCCTTCTACTGCTTCTACTTCTCTTTCGGCCTCTCCTGTCCCTTACCATTTCAAGTTTCCTGTCTTCGTTTCACCCGTCCGTGCGATCCGCACACGCCACTTCTTCTTCAGTGGCCGGTGGTACCACTCTTGGCTAGATCGCGCCGAGTACACCTTCTCTTCTTTCTTCCTCGCTACGACCACCACCATCATCGTCATCGCCACCACCGGAATCGTCACCACCAACGGCATCCTCTTCGTTCTGTTTCCTTTTCTATTCTTTCGCCACCATAAAATAACATCGCGTAGTGAGTATGTTTCATCGTGGTCCCGCTTCTTCCGTTCGTGCCGGAACACGGAGGATCGGTTCCTCTTCGAGATCCGATTGCCGAACCAAGTATTCCCGATATTCCTGAAAAGTTCAAAACGCGCAGACACTTGTTGACATAGATAATATGTCGGAAAGCAATCGACGAAATTCTAACTCGAGGGATGTTTTTTGAGCTCTACATTGCATCGTTTCAAGATAAGTGTTATATAAGATCTTCAAGAAAAGTTGCAAAAGAAACTTTAACCAGGTGAATCAGTGTTCCGTCGTATCTTCGTGCGGATCCTCTTCCATTTTGGAGAACGTGACCTTGATAGACAATTGGTGTTCCGCACTAAGAACAAAAATAAGACTCAATTAGTGTGAAAAAACCAGTGTGAAAAAGGTGACAGTTCGTGGTAAGTGATGGTGTTTAATAAATGTTTGTATTGTCTTCCTGCTTCACACGTGGTTACCTTGACACCATGACTGCACCTGATAGCGAAAGTGTCGAGGAACCAGAAACCTCGAGAACCACGTGGAACTCGTACAGCTCGTTAACGTGTCGTCGCGCGGCTCTATCTTCGTTAATTGAAAGCAAGCTATCGTTTATTGATCGCCCAACTTCGATTGCTTTTTAAATCGACATGCGAGTAACTACTGTGCCCAGGTGTCCTTCCAATGAAATGGTACCCGTTTAAATCATGAACAGTGGCGACATCTGATTTAAAATGCTAATTTAATTTTTATTAAATACTGCAATGAATCAATGTATATAAACCAGCGGGGAACATCGATGTTTCATCTAACGAAGTATCACAAATTGAATTATATTTGAGGATCGAGTATAAAGCGGAAGAATAAACACCTCAAAAAAATGTCCATCGAAGGGCATTCGAAATTACGAGTGAATTAAATACGGTCTTTTTTCGGTTAATGTCCCTCTCACGAGAAAACATTGCATTTATCATCGCGCAATAACATCTCGATCTCCCGTTAAATTAATGTAATTTCTTTCAACGCCTGCACGATCTTCGATTTGTCACGCGTGCTTTTCTTCATGTCCTGACTTGGCGACGGCGTGAACCGTGATGGATTAACGGTCAGCGAATCGGATGCAGAAAAAACGCGCGGACGTTCGTACAACATA
Organism: Nysson spinosus; assembly: GCA_910591585.2. NCBI lineage: Eukaryota > Metazoa > Arthropoda > Insecta > Hymenoptera > Crabronidae > Nysson > Nysson spinosus. Next base: position 11,657,507 of record OU342830.1, on the reverse strand, counting down.
TGCCACAATACTGGACATTCGAAAATGTTCTCTGACTTGTCAACGAGGAATCACAGTGCGCGATAATTAACAGTGATTTACGAGAAACACACGTAACTGCTTCTTCGTCGGACAATACATATACACATATGAATCAGACAGTAACATATTGATAGAGAATATGTGAAGTTTGGTGTCGAAGATTTGTCAGTGAAAATGACGGTGAAGTTAATAATGTGATTGTTGACAAATGTTTCGTGGGTGTGCGATGTGTTAGGAAGGGTAGTTTTCGTCAAGTTAGAAGCCCCGTTATAACAGTTTTTTGGAATAAGTGCCGAAAATGAATGATATCCATTTAGACAATGAAGTAACTAGAAACAAGTAAGTGCCATTATCGGATTAAATATTTAACCTTGAATTCTTTTGGAATTAGCTTATCGATAAGCAACGAACATTATGATCGATATCACTATGAATTTCGATTATATAGTCAATATCAATATTAATATAACTTCTCCGTAAGTAGCCTGGAAAAATAAACTATCGACTCGTTCAAACATAAATAGAATCATTATCAGTTAAGTAGGTATAAGTACACGTGAGTAAAGCTATTTATCAAGAAGAGATCGAAGAAAACTGCGGCGAGTGTTTAATATACCTTTGATTTGCATGAGACAACTATTTAACGATTTGCTCGGGGTTTTAATTCGAAAATTATACGTTTAATCGGCGAGCGGCTACTACCGATATATATCTATATTTTACTGTCCCCAACCGCGGAGAGTAAATATTCATTAGGCACCCACTTCGCTTCGTCTTTCCCCTGATCGTGATTTGCATATCACAATCAGCGTCATATCATTGTTGACTTTGAATCTCGAGACTGCACAACTTCACTCCGCGTACACCGATGTATACACTTGGAAAATTTGTTCGGCATCCTTTCGAATTACGAACGAACTATATGTATTCATAAATGATATCAATCATAAGCAGTCATTATATTCTTATGCATCTACACTTCTGGCCATAAGTTGGGCATCACTTGCCTTGTCTTCATTCTAACGTTTAATGTAAACAATAAAAGTCAATATAATTTTACTATTAATAATAATTTTACCATTAATATTAAACTATTTTCTTGTGATGCAGACACATATTGTATTAGCATCTGGGTGTAATCAGATTTTATCGGTTGATAAATCTATTCGTAAAAATACGAATAGATGGCAAAAATAAATTAAAGGAATCCAAACAACAGAAATTTATTCTATATTATAAATACAATATCTAATTGGCCTATTTCACATGAAACACTCAGTATAATGTATTCACATGGAAAATGTTAGCTTCTCTGTGAAAATATAATAGGCGCATATCGATTTCCTTTCGATGGATATTTTGTTGCAATTTACAACGTTCCTTGTATTATATATTTCTTCGCGTTTCAAGTGTTCTCGAAAGTACGCTGAGAGTATTTGTACCGGAAGGAATTTGACTCGTCATATTTCACGTTTGTACTTTTCTTCTATTCGACTGTATAGTTGTTCATGTAGCAACAATAATGCCGTTTGATTTATATAATGTTCTTGCGACACATTGCTTTGAAAGTAGAGTTTCCGACGAAACGATCTAATTCTTCAAATTGGACATTTGTCGGTTCTCGAATGGATGTAATAAATATTCGATAAATCGTATAAAATGTTACATGCGATGATTATTGATTAAAAATAGAATTCAAATGTATGCATAATTTGATGCCGTAACATCAGTGCGGATTGCAATTAAATAATATAGCTTAAAATCCGTATTCCATTACATTGCTACTCGTGCATTACTAACTTATTCGTTTTCGAACCGTGAACCATTTAATCTCATGCTTTAAATAACTCGTACCACCCTACTAATTATGAACTGAACAAAATTCAAAAACTTAACGAAGTTATTCCGCAAGTGGAATACGAAAGAATAAATATTTTTTGTGAATGCCGTGTAGTTACGTTTAAAAAGAATTCATGTCTGCGGAAGGCGAATTCTCCGATGGAGTATTCGTGACGGGTTTCCAGAAGGAGAGTAGAGTTAGAATCGAAGGGGAGGTATTCGCGAGAAGGCGTTGACGTGCCAGCATCACGAGATCGCGGAGCCGAGTGAGCACACGATTTTCGATCGGTTTGGTCGATTGCTCTTTTCAGAGTCAATTTCTGATTCCACTCTCGTGAACCCGTGAACCTTTTTCTTCTCACTTGCCCCCCCCCCCCCCCCCTTTTTTCTCTCGCAGTTGGCTAAGCGATTAATCAGCGAGGAGAATCATGATCAATTAGCCAGCATGGAGCACCTACCTTAGGAACGGTATATATCTTCAAGTAGAAGCACCACGACGGTAGAAGGACCTCCAATTAATTATTGCTTCTCAGCATCGCGAGTTTTTATTTGCTCGCTCGCGCGAGACGATAAACGCCGATGAAGTAGGTCTCCGCGACGTCTCTCTTCACTTCGAATATTCGCCCAAGATGCCTCTACATCATCGTCTACCTCTCCTCTCCTCTTCTTTCCTCTTTCATGCCTCCTCGACTTCCAGTTCATTTCAATCCTTTCCGTTCAATTGCATTTTCCTACCTGCCCTTTTCCCGATTGCTCGTCGAAGACTAAACTGTCGATTGAAATTCCATCGCGATCCGGGACATGCTAAAAGACGCGTGAAAAATACGATAGCGGAGACGACTCGTCAGAAGCAGCCTCGTTCGAGCGAGCGGCAATTGAATCGATGTTAAAATTCATATTCGATCATTTCCGATCTTTTACATCTCCCCTGTCATTCACTCGATAAATGTTTTTTTCCAAATCTATAAATGAAGTGCAACGCGAATTTCGTTAAATTAGTTTTATTATTAGAGTCTATGCAAGAACGATCTGCTTTGATCGAGCACTATTAATCTGTTAACCAGGAAAGTTAAGTAAAGTTAACCCAAAAAACCTAAAAAAATAAATCTACACGACATATTCATAATTACTGTGAATATATAAGTAATAAAATTTGAGACTTATCAGAGAGTTAATTCTAATTTAATTTGTCATCGTCGAGATAAGTGCAGATTCGAGTGACGAGTTCATTCCTTATCCCCGGTTAAGGGGTTAATATTAATTATTAATCAATGAAAGTAACAGGGTAAATTTTTACGTGATGTATACAAATCATTTTCGTTAAAATTAGTTACAGTATCTTTTTATCAGTGTGTCACGATGGTGACATACCGGACAGTTAGTACAGTTATAAAGTGTTAGAATTAAGGATAAACGATACTTGAAGAAAGATAAGAGTGTACGAGCATAAAGCTGGTATACTCGGTGGAGAAGAGCCGCGAAGAGTATTCAGGAAGATAGATCGATATGATTAAAAGTGAGAGGAAGAGACTAACAGACAGGCTATCAGCCGGCCGGTACTATCTTTAATAGAATCGTGTAATTCGTCGATTGCCGCAAAAACGCGGAGGTACTCGCGAAATATTACAAAAACTTGCGTAAAAGCGCAGCTATCTTCTTGTACTTGCCCAGATTCTTTTCAATTTTCTTATAAGCTTCTAATAGATTTGCGGTCGTTGCTTTCATTATTATAATCACGTAGCTCCATATTCGTTCAGGAAGATCGCATCATTCATTCTTCGATAATAAAGCGTAATTGATTGTGTTAAGGAAAAGTTGTCAATATCGATAACAGAAAATATCGTCTCTTAATTTACGAATATTCTTCTTCTTGGAAATCCGAATTAAGTCATAACTGAATTACCAATGACTATAAAAAGGCATCTAATTAATACTTTAATATGAAACACTGGTAGAATAAAATAATTGGTAAATAAATGTATAATCACTTTCTACGGCATACAAAGGTTTTCACATATCCGACTAAAAGTTATGTTCTTGGACATTGTAATAAAGTTTATCCCAAGTACATAAAAGGTTGATACGTCCGTAATCCATTGAAGGAAATAACCGAGAAGACGCAGCTAATGGTATCGCGAAAACTCACGTCGGACGTGGTCCATTCTAGTGTCACCGTGGCCGGTAATAAACGTCTTTACGAACTAGTAATTCGTGTCGGTTCGAAGGCTTCTACCGTGTACTTCCTCGGACTCACGGGTTTTTGACGTTTCTTACGAGGTCCTTGATATATGTGTTCGTTAGTGCGTGGCTGCGCACACGTTCGCCCTAATATATGTGACAGATCGTGTGGATGTCCAATCAAAGAAATGAGTGCTCGTTACCGTGCGTTTGACTGCTCTGTCGCGCTTTTACATTAGGTGGGAAAGCACAATGTTTCCGGAGTAAACATTGCCTGGAGTGTGGCTCACCTGTCTCCCGGGGTTACCCTCTTTCTCTTCCTCCTCCACCTCCGACTCTACGTAGCTAATTACAATCCACTGATCTTTAATTCATGACTCAAATTTAATCCCCTAAACTTTATGTATGTATGCAAAGGTATTGGTTTTGGAACTATAATGAGAGGAATTCTTGAACAAGGAACTCAATCACATCGTCTTGTAACCATAGGATGTACCGATGTTCCTTTAAAGAATGAACAAGGAATAAGGTTATTTACTCAAGTTCCGTCGATGAACTTCTTTCGGGCAACGTTTACGATTCTTATTTTATCGAAGGTAAGTAATCGAGGCGCAGTATAATGTTATCAAAAGTATAGATTTTTAATCCCTGACAATTAACTCGTGAAGGATTACTTACGTAACAAGGCTTGACGGAATTCCTTTCGCACGTCGATTTACGATCTCCCTTTTTCACTGTTAACGCCGGTCCCTCGGCGCAGGTTAGAAAACCGGCCGTTAAGAGGATCAAACCCGGCTGTCGTGAAACTTAAGATATTTTCTAGGGGAACCGATCTTCACTTTTTATGGGCATTATCTGCTCTCTTGGGATTAAAGGAATTGTCTGCTCTCTGGCTCACGACACACACACAAGCATGATTCTTATTCGGTATTTCGGTACGACCTTTTTCTTCATATATAATATCGATACAATGCATATCTACGGCTACCAAACCATCGAATATTTCACGATCAAGATTTCGGTCGGCAATAAACGCAACTCTGAACTCGTGTAAAAAAGGTTTGGGGAATATTTAATGTTGTTTTTATGGTTTCATACATCTTGAATTTCTTTATATCAGATTCAATCTAGCGTGGACAAGATTGTCCTTTTATATTTATCTACGGATTAAATGGGCATTGTCATTTTCTTCAGCAAATATGTTTCTTATTCCATCGACATATTGTAGTATCGAGAATGTTTTCATTAAATTCACGTAATATCCCGATTTCTTCCGTTTAGAAAGTTATGCACAATTTGCATTTATTAAAAAATATGCAGTTTTCTTAATCATCTTCTATAGAATAAGGATAAGTAAAAGGACAGTAAAGATGAGCGACAGCATGTGAATATTCCCTGGTCGCGCTCTACGGGGATTCATAATGAATCTTGAGATCATCTTAATAACTACACTTAGCGCTTTATCTTTATGAGCGCCGACAAAGTTTGTGACGTGAAAAACCATAAAGGTTTTTTGGTCGGTTTGTGGTACAAAGGGCTAGTAGGCCGTTCTTCGTGAAGGGGACACCTGGTAACGGGCACAAAAGAATTTACTTCCTCCTGTCTTCAGCTTTACCCGGCAAATATGCTTTTTCAAAGATCCTTTTTAATCAATTTCCAGAAACCGAACTGCATATAAGTATAGAAGTACGAACTTCAATAACAATTTGGTTTCCGTGATAGCAGTTAAGTCATTCGCGATTAATAAGTTTATTAAAATATATGTATTATTTTATTATAAAATAAGCAATTGTAAACAACATTAAAGGTTTAAGAAGAAAATGTCATTTTTAGGAAAATTATGTTGAACTGAATTAAATTAAATTAACCATAGTAAATGCCGATGAAAGTTGATTAAGTGTTCGACCAATCATCATTTTTCACATAAGACTATAAAATTATACATACGATAATAATAAGTTTCCTCAAGAAGATGTTTTTAATGAACTGAATTAAGTAAAGATTATTACGGAAGATCTACAATTTGAATAATAAAAATATAGATGCAATATCGGAATCTGATTATCTTCACCATGTGATCGTATCAACCGGTACGCTTTTAAGTCCTACAACAATATGTATAATAGGATAGGATCGCGCAGCAACTATCGGGCCGCCGCTGGTTTGCTACTTTGTTACTGGTCGTTCTTTTATTCGGTATATGCATGTTCTCGGAGGAGGAACTACGAGAGATTCGCAGTAGATTACGCTTGTAAGAGTACGCCGAACCTTCCTGTGCACCGCCCGCGATCGGGACACCCGTTACATTCTAAATGCTTGTAAGCATGCCCTATTACCAGCTCAAGTTTAAACGGTATTACAATACAATAGCCAGGACCACCCCTCTCTATGTTAACCTTGTCCATCCGTGTCCCATAGACATACCAACCATTCTTTTGTATTCCTCTATACACGATCTTAACAATGATTATTATATTCCATCATTTTTACTCGGGTAATCCCGCAAAATCGAATATTTCAATCTACATATATATCAATTTAAAATTTGATCGTATTCGTGTAGAATATTAAATGTGCTTTATTTTGGTAACACTATGCTACTGCGAGACGATACGAATTTATTCGGAATTATCGAACAATAATCCTCGGGGAAAAAGAATATTGGAAATAACAATTTGATTCGATAGAAATCGCTCGATCGAAATGCAAATGTCGGCCCGCCGAAAACGGACAAATCATTGATGGTCTACCCTCGTTACCCCCCTCGTGGGGGAGCACGAAGCGATAATTACTACAATCGTGGTGAGGTAATTCTGGTGTCTCGTAATTGTCGGCGTTACATCGCCCTGCCTTAAATGCAAATGCAGTTAAAGATCTAAGATGGTAGATTAACGAGTAAGAAGGTTACGTACGATGAGGGTATACGATTCACATATACGGATTCGTGTTTGTGAACACACGTGTACTACGAGAAACGTGAACTATACAGGGGTTGTTATTCTTAAACCCGACTTTACAGGGTTCAATCTTTAGGATCATGTAAACGAAGGAAGTAAGAAACACGAGTATTCACGGTTCGCATCGATTTACATTTGACTTAACCAGTTTACGATTTACGCGAATATTAATTATGACGTTACTTCGCGGGATTTGTTAAGTGATATTCCGAATGAACGATGTTTATGATTCGCGAACATATGGGAAGTGATTTCTACGCAAATAGCGGCTTGGAATTCTTGCAAAATAACGCTCGTTAAGGAAGCAAAAAAAAGATAAGGATAAACACGAATATCGTTGTTTGCCATCTACGTGCTGTTGACTTTAAACGGCGCTTCGCTATTCCTAACGACGCCACTTCCCATTCCATGTTTCTCTGGCAAAGATAGTCTTCCGTACCACCCATTTTCCTAGTCGTTTAACGATCAACACATGTACACCTTCCTACTCGCAGTTCCCTCTTCAACGTCTCCGAATTTACATATAAACTCATTACATTAGCAGGAATTTCGTAACAAGTTATCGATCTACGTACTGAACCTTACACTTTTATATTCCAACTGGATACGTCTTCGACTTTCAGTTAACTGGAGACTGCATACAAGCTAAACTCCATTAATACTCGTATCTTGTCATAGTCTCTTTAATCTAAATACCAAAGGCGACTAATTATAAATAAGTTCTCCGATGTGTCCCTCGAATGTGTTCAATTACTAAGATAAGAGATTAGCATTTAAAGAGAACAAAACATTTTCATAGTACACATAGTCACATCTTCGACTTTCGGTTAACTAGAGACTGCATGCAAGTTAAGATCCTTTAGTAATCGTATCTCGTCATAGTCTCTTTAAATTGAATATCAAGGATCGGACCGATAATTGTAAAGAAGTTCTGGGGTGCGTCGCTCGAATGCGATCTAACAATGAGATGAGAGATTAGCCGGTAAAGAGAGGGTCGTGAGTACGTAGGTGCTCGCACGCGTGTAAATATGGGGCTGGTAAATACTATAGGTACCATGGACTCCTGTTGCTGGTCCCTGGCTATCCTTGTACCAGGATGCGCATATATGTAACTCGGCAGTAGCTCGGTATCTACGTTAGACGTTAGCTAGGTAACCCATACGTATCGTTATCGTAGCATCGTCGTTTTAAGGCCGCGGTAGCAAAGACGCAAAGACTCTCCACCGTCGGTTAGAAACCAGAGAGCATGGTATGTCGACCTTTGTAAGGAAAGGGAGGAGAATTATCGAAGCTTTGGAAAGGGGGAGAGTCGAGTTAGAGGAGCAGGAGTAAGCGCTTCTTTAATCCCTTCTGGCTGCGGACTTATCGTCCGACAGATCCTGATCTCCCGCGTGCACCTCGCTTCGTACTGTGAACCGTCGAGATTTAATTAGTCTAAGGACGCGCCCCACGATGTCTTAGATATAATTGCATCTACGTACTCCCTATTGTCTTCAGCATTTTTTTACATCGTCCAATGTCAGTTTAATAGAATTTTCTGATAGAAACATCGTTACAATAAAACAGTATATAAATCATGAAAATAATTTTATGTATTAATGTCATCTTATGACTCTGTGGTATGTATCACATTTTACCTGACTACCCCGGGGCGTACAAGTGACAAAATACAGGAACCGCGAACAGAGCGACGCGTCTCCGGGTCACACGTGCGAAAGCAAGTAAAGCGGAGCCGGATGTAAACTTGATTAAATTTGAAATTCAATTGCCTTGAGACGGCCTTGCCGAGGGATAATGTCTTGCTCTAAATCTGCCAATAAAGTATTATATTTTATTTTTTTTGAAAACGTCTACGCTTAGCTTTCCAGCTTCGATCCAAGGTATATGCTTTCGGTCATTCCACGTTATCTTGATCGAGGAAGAAGGTAGGATCATTAACGCTCGGTTAATTGAATGCATAAAAGTTTGAAAGAGTAATTAAACGAGTCCCTGGAATTTCTAGAAATCTAGGAATCAAGAGATCAAAGTAATCTTAAGGTCTATTCGGGATGTTTGTCTCCTCTGTTTCTCTGCATCATATTGGGAAAAGCATTCCTAGAAAAATATCTTGGAATGCGATATTAACTGGAGATTCGTGGCCGGATTTAAAACGAACATTAAAAATACCGGATATATTTCGAAATCTCCAGTTATTTATATCGGGTTCTGGTTTAGATAGTAATTTAAAATAAATAGAATTACAACGCGAGTAAGCCAAGTATTACAACGTCAGACAAAATAATTATGAATTAATATCAGATAAAAGAAATAACTACCTTTACCCGAACAAAATCGCTCTAATAAGGCCACTTATATAATAAAGTCTAATAAAATATAATGAAAATATATATCGATAATCAATGGTTGTACTAAACCGATTTAACCGCACCCGTTTATTAAGAGGAGCAAATGTAGTTTTTGATAGATAATTTAACGTTCAACAATCTGATCTTCTTTCGTTAACACTAGAACTACCAAAAATATACTCAGTTATGGTTATACATTTATTCATATATAAATTATGGCTGGAGGTTTTAAGTTAATTAATGAATGGAATTCTTTGCGATACGAATATATTCGAATAATTTTACTAAAAATGGCAGACAAGTTATTCTGAATTTTTTGGTAGTTCTAGTGTTAAGTTTTGCGTGCGAGTGTTGATAGTTGTTGGTTTGGGAGTGTTAGTGTGGGAGCATCGAGTTTGGAGGCAGGATCTTCACCAGTGGTCTGACCCCCTAATTATATGGTACATCGTGTACCGAGTGAACGCAGGTCGGAAGGTCACGGTTGCGAAAGGCACAAAGCACGCCATCGAGATATATCGAAAAATTCAGCGAACCGCATATCGGCGCGGCGGGTAGCCGACTACGAAATTTACTGACCGTCCAATAATAATTATTCGCGCTTCGTGTTGCTCGATGCATTCATCCCAAGTATTACACTAATATTACCTTTCATTACCAACTTTCTTTAGCCTCTCCTCTGGAAAAATATAGATCATTAATTGTAATGATAATTTCCACGAAATATAGAGTACGAATATAATGATTGTAGTAAGGAATAAACTAATGACAGGTATTCGTATAAATGATAGAATTATCACGTATTACTTCTACACCAGAGTAGATTATAATAAAGTGTATAAACGTGCACATTTTAAGATTGAAGGGAGAGCTCTAATTATGGAATGCATTTTATTTGCGAGGTTTAATTGAAATATTAATTTAACTTTAGAACACTTTCAATCCGCGTTAATATTAAAACTACCACAGTAGTTCGAGTGACGAGACCGCAATGTATTATGAAAGTATTTAAATTTATAACGTTCCATTTCCTGAGACTTGGCCCATGTTGCATAATATACATAATTCAATCGATTAATATATTTCTGTCGTCCATTCTAATTTTTAAGGTCATATATAATATATAAACGTATAAGTATAACTGAATATACTGTTGGTAGTTCAAGTATTAAAATAGCGATTAAATTTCAATCGTTTCAATAAAGATAATATACGCGATTTAAAATATGTTTAACTCGGATAATCCGGGTGTCTCATTCGACTATGAAAATTCCAAGCTGGGTCCTCGATATCATATTTTTCATTGGTTCGATGAACGGGCTAACACTTGTTGCCTGCATCGGTAGTTAATTCGATATAAAATGCAATTTTTGTTATATCGCTCATGAATTATAATTTATTATGATGGCATCATCTAAAATTATGTATTTTATAAATACATTTAATTATCGTGTTATCATCAACTATGTTTCGTGGCTCCGATAAAACAAAGATCGTTAAACTGACCCACGCGTTTTTAAATATAATATAATTCAGGTGCTACAACTAATTATCATCTTTGCAGAATTATTTTCACGGTCAATAAACCAATACAGTCGAAAAGCCAGAGAATGATCGCATAAAGAAATCGACGAAATATTTTAATCGCAACTCGAACTTTCACAAAGCGTGCGAAAGCTCATTCGCGCGAAAAACTTATTGTTAAGGAGGAAAAATACAATCGCGAGAAACTACTCGCGATATGAAAAGACAGGGAAACAAAAAGCTCACGAAGGAAGGTCCGCCGCACGTTTTCACCGAATAAAGCTCTCTTCGTGAGAATGACGGAAGTACCGCGAGCTTTGGGATATTCCGAGTGCGCACGGCTTATTTATTTCTGCGTTTTCTCGAGACGTCACGATGCAAAAGGCGGACCATCATCCCGCCTTCCCATCCCCCCGTCCCATTCCCCCCTCGGCACTTTCCACGAGTAGACTTAGCGAGACTGGAATTTTAATTAAGCTTTTTTGCCACCCGTTGAATCCCTGTTCCGGCAGAACCGCGGTCCTGCGGCCACGGAAAAGATGTATAATCGTGATCTAACGGGTGTGCTTGCGTCTTTCTTAAACGCTGCAAACCCCAACAATTTCGAGGAACTCGCGTACTATGAATGACTACGTTGAATATAAATTAGTCATTACTACGAGAGTCAGAGAATTATCTAGCCATCTAGCAAATTACACGTAGCTCTTACATCAAATCGCGATAATCAAGATCTTCTTATATTTTCCTATAAATAATGTTATTACTTCTTCTCGTCTGAGCATTAGCCGGGTCTTCGCTTAATTCGTATTACAATTATCAGGCATAGTTATACCTTCATATTATGATAGAGAGAAAGCAATGTTTTTATTGGTTTCACTATCGAACTGTTCGTTTTGTTGGATACCGGTGGATCTTCAAGCAGTTCTCTTGACCTAGGTTTTGCAATGGTTCGGCTCACGCGAATTCTGCAAAGGGGATGCTAAGTAATAGGAGCGTAACATCAGCACATCATCATCGATGCCGGGGTGTATATAACGCATACCCATCACTTTCCAAGCCTGCTCCACGCAACCTTTTTTTTCTTACGTACTTGATTATATACGTACGGGACTTGCATTCTGTATCGTACTCTGCAGTTTGCTCTTACATTGCGGGTGTTCGAAATGCTTCGAAATGAATTGATACCGCGGGCTAACCACCTGGATATGCTATGTGGACATTTTTCTTTTCGACCTCCTGAACTTTGACATTTTTCATTGAAATAAACCTTTGCTTCTGGTATCCATCATTTTAATATCCGAGTGATGTTTTATTGTTCACGATTTTCATTATAAAGATATATTAGGTGGCTTTAATAAATCATACCGGGAGCAAAGAGATTAGAGTTAGCGAGCGGAATTAGTGATAAGCAAATGTCTCCCTATCTGGGTAGAGCGTGAAGTATATTACTGAATTGATTAAACTTCATTAGACTATCCATGTAATTTACGGTCGGGTTACTACGGAAAAGGGTGATTGATGCACCGTCATATACCCGTACATGGGATGTAAGGTCAAGTCTTTATCGCATCGATCGCGGATGAAAATTTAACGGTCATTAAACCTCTAAGGAGACATTAACAACACATTATTACGAATCATATAACAATAATATTCCAAATATAAATATAACTATTCCAAGGGAGTGACATTTAAATCATGATATAGTTAGAATCCACCACGTAAATGTGATTAATAAGGTTAACGAAGGCTACAGTTGATTACTTCGCCGTGGCATTATAATAAAAAAGCATAATATTAATAATAAGAAGGGTGCTAGAAATCCGATCAACCAACACGTAATTCGATCTACATATGATAAGTACTTTATAATCACCCTGTACTTCCAGGGATATAAAGAGAGGGTGGCTACATCCCGATACCCGAGAAGAGTACGAAGTGGGGCTCGAGGAGTAAGATGATAGACGAGCCGATACGTTCCCACGCGCTCTCGCGAACAACTCTGAAAGCCGTTGCCTCGACTCTTTTCTTCTCTTCTCTTCTCTTCTCTGCTCGTAGTGGGCGGTTATAAGGCCCTGGGGGCCCAACTGGAGCCCTAATCACAGACTCGCCCGCGCCAGACTCGTACGCAGAACATATGTGTTCTTCTTAAACGCTTGCACCAGCTAAAAGCCACGTAACGCGAACGCTCTTAAATACACGCTGTTAACTCTTATTCTCTCTACCCAGTTCTCCTGCGTCTCTTTACTTTTTTAACTCCTCACACTCTGCTTCATAACTATTCCTTTTCCCTTTCCTTCATACGGTATCTTTCGCTATTCTCTCTTACTTTCTCTCGGAGACTCGCGGAAGGTTCACGTGCGAGGAAGAAAACATTGCTAACACGAGGAAGATGCACGTGTTAGGGAACGTATTACGTTTTCCTGGCACATGTATGGTTTACATGCACGCGAGGTGTACATGCCGAACGGGTTTACATGGTCAGAGGAAGAAAATTATGATAAGAGACTTACCTTCTTTAAGGTAAATCTCGACGGGGTAATGTTTAAGGGAACGTTCCTGTCATCGCGATTTTCACGCGGCCATTCATTGTTACTTGCTTGCGAGAAATCGGTTTAAGGGCTGCAATCTGACGGTTTTACACGCTCGATCGCTTCTAAGACTTGACCTTATTACTAGTAATACTCTTATGCGAAATGGAATGCACAGAAGGGAAGTGTAAGCCGCTCGCTGGTTCCCTGAAATGTATTATATTCCGGGAGAGCAGAATAATATTTGAATTTCAATATTATGAGCATAAATAATTTTGTGATGTTAATGAATTTATGAATTGAATGAATTGAAGGAATTTGATGCAAATTCCATATTTATCTGTACAATTGGAAAATGTTATACTAGATTCTGAGAAGAGGATTATACTGGCCAATATTAAAGTAATCACGAAGAAACATCTTGTTTTTGTCAATTTCATTAATAGGGAATTTTTTTTAAAAAGACAGAATATAAAGAATAAAATATATTGCACAGTAATGCGCTTTAAATTCATTGGACGTAAATTTGTTAAGATAGCATAAGATTCCCGCGCTGTCAACGCAGGGTTTGCCCTTCGAAGGCGAAGAGGAAAAGTAAAGAAGGTTAGCAAGGGTGAACAGGTAAAAAAAAATAAAGAATAAGCCAAAATAAAAATACGCAAATATAAGAATGCAATATCAAACTAGTGATAATGGTATGAAGTCTTATAATAACATATATTAAAAAATATGAAATTACTAACTTCTGCAATTTTCATGTAATAATGCGATATTAAAAATTCGTAATGAATCAAAAATTTAGAAGATATTTCTGAACATTTTAAATTCCAGTTAAATTAATTATGTCACGCCATGCATAAATTATGTCCTATCGGGATCAGATTATGGAAAGGATGTTAATTAAGGTAAAAAAACAATTGTTCGGTCGGCAGATAGTGCGTTGGGTTTCCGCACTTCGATCGCACAAGTCGGATCAACCCCATTCGTGGAAAGTCAGAGAATCTACGAGGATTCGGTCGATTGGTCGGTGAGATTTTCCGCGAGATAGCGAAAGAAAAGCATTGATTTCGTAGAAGGAATGGTTTCCGGGTGCAGGAGATCGACGGTTGATCGAGAATACCGATCTTTACTCTTATCTTCAACTACCGGCCTCGGCGATCGTGTCGCGGGGGATTCTCGATCGCAAATACTGTAATTCACTGTGGGTGGCACGTGTCGAGTAGATCCCTCTCTCCCGCCTTCATCGCTCTTTATGTATCGCATTAAGCACCGTTCATAGCGATTTACCGGCTCTGATATCGCTCGATCCTCGATATATTTAGCCTTACGATTTCAATAAAACACCGACTAAATTTGACTGCACCGCTACACGAGTTCACACTGCGCTTTACATGTACCGTATAAATTGAATGAATTGATAACTGCTTCCAAAAATATACATTTTGAACTTTTATATGTGTGATCAGCGACAAATTAATGACTAAGATAGTCGAAATAGGTATTTCAAATTCGAAATAGATAATTTTAATAATCCTGCTACAACTGAAAATAGGTATCTTTTGATCATCGAAATCTTCTGGAATTCAGGTGCTATTCTATATAATTATATCTGTATATTATATATTATATATTAATCGAATTCTTAAAATCAAAATTAAACTTAAGATAAAATATTATTAGACTATACGTCCAGTAAACTTATTAATTATTGCACGCATCAAAATGTTCAATTCATCAATAAAATACCCTAATTTGCAATTCTCCAAAATTATTCTAATATAATAATAATTTAATATTTCTATGCATTTAAGGATGGAGATGGTAGCGTTAACGAAAATAACAATAATGTATTGGTAATCGGGGATAGTTAATTAGACTCGTAAGAAGTTTGCGTGCAAAGCGCCAGTGACCGCTACCGACGATATTTTCAGTGAAATCGGGCCGGTGTTATTGTTAATTAATGTTCTAGATCCGTTTCACATTCTCGCGATATTGCTTGATCTATTCTTGGAAATCGCCAAGCGAGTCTTCGATATTCTTTCTCCCGCAG
The DNA here is from genome assembly GCA_910591585.2 of Nysson spinosus. Taxonomy (NCBI): domain Eukaryota; kingdom Metazoa; phylum Arthropoda; class Insecta; order Hymenoptera; family Crabronidae; genus Nysson; species Nysson spinosus. Next base: position 11,642,065 of record OU342830.1, on the reverse strand, counting down.
TGTTAAGGCTTTTTATCGTCCTGCTTAAGGACTGCTTTATCCACGTAAATAAGAAAACCTTATGTTTATGTATAACGACATTCATTTAATGCAAGGTCTTCATAAACCACACCTTAAGAACTCTGTATAAGAAAGTAAGGATTTTCGTGCCTTATAAACTAATATTTCAATCTAACGCAAAAATTGCGAAATCTCATTTTTGCATAAAATTCCGCTTCGTTTATCGTGCATTTTTTCTTGCAGCCACCTTTTTACCGCGTAACTGGAACGGTTCACAAAGGTATCCAAGAAGCGATTAACTATTTAAAAGTTCATAAGTCGAGACTTACAACGAAACGTAAATAATACACAATTATTATAAAATTGAAAATCTATCTTTGTTTGGGATTTTCCTGTAACTTTTACTATTTTGGGCCAATCCAAATGAAATTTGATTTAATTACTTCGAACTGATGGAAAATCTAAAGTTGCAAATCAATATTCCGTTTATTTAGCTCGCCGCGTAATTAGAGACCTGTTACTAACTCACTAACGCGCGTGTTAAAAATAATAAACCTGCCTGATTGCGAATTAATGTTTCTTAATAATTGATAGCCTGCCGGCGTTAGACGTTAATAGTAGACTTATAAATATCATCGGTTATCTCGTAAAAAATCGTCAGTAATTTATATGCTAATTCAGGTTATTGATATAAGCGCCTTATCTATTTACGAACTAATATATCATGACAATTAATAGGCTGACTATTTATCGACTTAATGTATCGCTTATAGATTTAATCGTGAATGTATTTATAACCAATGTCTACTTATAAACTAGTCGATCATTAAAATTATAATCAGTTATGTCTAATTATCCGATAACGAGTATCCTTCACTTTCAAAAATTATTATCTCCTTTGCTGATTAATAATCGCGAAGATTCTTATTTCTCAGCGGTTTCATATTATTTTATTATATTATCTTACGAAAATCATCAAATAATAACTACTGCAATGGTATTCTTTGATTTTAAGCTAAACTATAAATTGAAACTGAGTACTTATTACAATATTTTATACCTATTTTAATATCTAAACTGTAATCTATTAAAATTGATTATCCGATTGAAATAAATAAGATATGTGTAGAGAAATATAAAACTGAATTAATTAATTATATTTATGGTTCTCAAAAGTCATTATTTTTCATTTCAAGTTATAGAATTATGAATATCATCAGAATAAATCTTTTCTGTTTTCGAATTCAATCAATTTACAAAATTTGATGTTCTACGTATCCCAAAGTTTTTGTCACGAAACATCTAGCGGGAAGAAAATTTTCGAAAGCCTGCACATTAAACGGAAGTAACAAAAATATCTCGAAGAAAGATCCTCGAAATTCAAAGTAATCATCGTAAATATAAAAATATTGTACACCAGGAACACCGCCTCCCAAATTATTTCCAAAATTCCTGCAGTTATGTAATATATCCTTCATACGATAAAGTATGGAAATAAATTGAGTTGCAAGGCGAATATGGCATGGACATCGAAATGTTTCAGATTCTATATGTTTTCGACGTATTTCATGTTCGAAGTATACATTGGTTTATAACAATATTACGAAAAAACTACAACGTTCCTGGTATCGATGTCGATGCCAGTACGTTGATATTTTTGAAAGTATTAAATAAAAATAGCTTCGTCTCATCAACATTGAAGTTCACAGGCTTCAAAGTACTGTTATCGCGCTGAAAGACGCGTGATTACCGTAGGTCAGTCACGTACTCTTCTTGATTTATAAATACACACAGAATATTATTAATTTTTTCTCGATTAATGGCGCATTTCTATAACTTTAGATATTCTAAAATTAGAGCCCATTTCTGTAGTGTAGTAGGAAATATCATAAAATAATAAGCGAAAGAGTATTGCTCCTCGAATAATATCAGTAATGTATCCCATTTACAAGAATTTTCTTGAACGCCTTGTCGAAACGAATATTATTATTCCAGTTAAAATTATACTAATTCACCAGTTTCAAATGTTATACTATCTTAAAATCTGTTTGGTTCTGGATGTAATAACGGAAAATATTTTATAATGTTCAATATTACGTCTTATGTGATACATATATTAAGTTCTACTTAATATTGAAGAAATCTAAGCTAATAATTTCATCATCTATGATGTACATACAGTCTCTGCTTCTGATAGGGGGCCGATAAACGTATTAAAATAAGTTGCGCATTTCAAAAAGGCGACTAATAGAAATAGATGCACATTTATGAATAGAATCCGGTGTTTTAAAAAATAATAGTACTCACAATGAGAGGAATTTGAGCAAACGCGACACGCTCTTGTCTTCGGCATGGCGTTTGCACGACAACTGATAGCGCTGACGCGTAATTCGGTATTCACCGGCTTTGTTATTCTCCGAAGGAGAAAGGTATTAGCTCGAGGCGAATACAAAGGCGGCTGCTCTGTACCACGATTCCCGACATTGCTTACATTCTTATCTATACACCAACAATCTATTCGCAGTTTTGACGTTTTCAATTTTGATTTAAATTATGCACGTTCTAGAATTATTAAATCTTCATTACAACGAAATTGATAGAATATGTATTAGCCAAATTTAATTTAACGCCCAGCCGATTTGTTTACGCTTTAATATATAGAGGTTCGCGGATTCCTTTACAAAAAATAAGACTATTAATTAACGTGTAACTAATATTTTATATAATTTCATTACATTGCCTGCAAAAAATGATATCGTTTATTATACAATTATTGTTTTATTTTCTAGTTTAAAAAGAATATTAATTAACGTGTAACTAATCTTTCGTGTACTTTCCTTTATTCCTCGCTTGCATTTCAGTCACACATATACAGTATATATAAACGCAGTTAATTGCAATTACATGTATATGTAATTCTGTTGGCTTGTTACCACGACTGGTCTCAAACAAGAACTTTTAACGATCACAATTACCTTTGTTTAATTTGTCTCGCTTCGAGTCTTCTCGAAACTTACGCAAGTTGTTTATGATTTTCAGGAAGCGAAGAGTGTCCCGTGAGGCTTGCGGGCTACGGTGTCCTAAAAAATGATCACGACGAGGTGCATTGCGTGTAAACGACGCTTAAGTCCCAAAGAAAGTTACAAAAGGCGGAACCATAGACTGTCACAGGGAAGAGAATCGAAGGGCAATTCAAAGTGATATGAAGAAGGTTCCCGCTGATCTACACGGTTTCCAGTGTTAAGTTAAATCGTACTAGATGTAGAAAACGAGGTGGATACCTGCAAGTATTAGTTTTTACTGGCGGAGGATCCAGATCAATGGCACTACCAGGATTACCGGAGCCCTTGGATTCCGCGAAATCGTGAAAGAGGAAGAACTTTGAAATTCAAGCCACGTATCTCCGCGAGAATTCTATGGTTTATCTGGTAAGCTTTTGAAATTCGATGACTATCCCGGTGGATGTCTACGCATGGAAAGACAAGAAAATCGAACTGTCGAGGCTCGATTCAATTAACGGTGCAGGCCGATATAAAAGATCAAACAGCTGCATGAAAAAAGGATGGCTATAATTCCGTTAAACAGGACGGCCCGTATTAACATTCGCCAAAAAAAAGAACGGGGGAAGGAAACCCTAAGGAAGTCGCGTAGTTAAGAAAGTTTCCTTAGGAAGCAAGGGAAGCTTATTAATTCCTGAAAAGAAAAAGAATCTTATTAAAATCAGTCACCTTAAGCCCGATTGTCAAGTAGAAACTTAACGGGAAGTGGATACCATTAGCGAAATTCAAAGTTGACTCCTCGCGTATGAATATAAATGATCCGCGCCGCGCTTAATGAGAAGAAGGATTTTTCGATGAAACTAACGAAACTCGTTATCTAATCGATTATCAACGGCTTTCTCGAGGAAGTGTGGAGAGTCGAAAGGGCCTCGGGTTGCCAGAGGCATCTTGAAGGGATTAATATGTGCTTTGGACCAGTACCGCGAAGGAGTAGACGTGAGAGCAGCTGGAACCCCGTCGACGAGTGCCGAAAGGAAAAGGAGAGGATCGTAGACTCCTCTTGGTGGGTTCAAAGATCTTACCCTACGGGAATGGGTATGCTCTTGCCTGACGAAACTTACGAGGAACGTTCCTCGTCCTCGAGACGTAGCTCCTGTCCTAACGTTCTTGCGGATATCGATGAAGTCGAAGCCGCAAAGGCTTTGGCAGCGTTTCGGAAGTGCGACGAGTTCCTCAAGAGGCATGGAATCAGGCCGGAATTCTTCTGCAGGCATCGCGAACGACTGGCTCTCCAAACTTGGCTACTACAGAGATCCAAGCTGTCTTCCGGTAAGTTTTATTTTACAACAAATTCATTCCTATACTTCCCCCCGCTGCCATCTCCTGATGAAACGAGTCTTTTTATACCTTTTATCCTTTTATAACGATAATAAAAGCAGAGGGATGTTTGATTCTTCGAAGATATAATTTGTCAGTTTAAATTACTGGAGATTTATATATAGCTTTTTAACATACAACGGGCACTTTCTAAATGTAATTAGATACGATATTCTTTCGGGGAAACCATTTTTACGAAACTCGTTACCGTGTGTATCAATACTATCAGAATGTTTCTTTTTATGACTTTTTCAAAAAGGCTATTCGCGGATAGAGCACGTTGAATTATTTGTCCGGTCGCGAACTATTGCTGTGATTGACAACTGTAAATAAACATGTTTTTTTTGTCCTTTGAAATTCATGTCCGATGAGCTTTAGCGTGTTTTCAATCCACATCGCTACCTTCCAACTGCTTTTATCTCTGTTTGGAGTTTACGTTACGAAGTGTACTTAATGATCGCATTTAAACGGATAAAATTCGCAGTGCGCGCCGTCGCCGGTGGACATTAATTTTTGTTTTTAACGAGCTTTACGTATTTATGGAGGCAGTAAACATTAGCGCAATTGATTTAATACCGTACATTAATCGAGGGCATTCAAGCTCGTATAAATTATGAACGTAAAAGTTAATTTGTCTCGCATACCCGCACTCCCCGCGAACCGTGATATCATTTCTCCTCATTATTTTCATGTGCGAATCATTAACATATAGTTTATTTCCCCTACCACTATATCAATTATCAAGATTCATTCCTATCGTAAAATTAACGTATACTTCATTCCACTGCCGTTCTTTATCTGTTATTAAAATGACGAGCAAGAATGTGGCACTTATATAGCGTAATTAAAATCTGGAAGATTTAATATTTGCTCTGATTTCCATCATTTTATTAATCCGTCATTTTTCTGATTTTTATCATCATTTATATCGTAATCCCATTAAAGTATTTTTGGCTCAATTACATTAATAAATTAAACGACGTCGACTCGAATCATTAACATGCTTTTTAATTCAACTACAATTATATCAATTATCAAGATTCATTTCCACCATGAAATTAACGTATTCTTCATTCCACTATTATTCCATATTCGTTATTACGTAACAATTTATATAATTCGTTTGTTATGAATAACATAGTCAAGGTTCTAATTACAGTTTCTAATTAAAATCTAGTCGATATATCGTTTAATATATGGCTTGATTTCCATCATTTCATTAATTCGTAATTTTTCTGATTTTGATGATCGTTTATATCACAATCTAATCCAAGTGTTCCCAGCCCAATTATATTCGTAAATTAAACGACGCTATCACTGTTTCGAAATATAACGAGCAATGCCAGCGGAAGCTCATACTTGGAGATATTACATCGTGTATTTCGATGCAGTAGTTTAAGAGCAAGTGTTCCACAGCTATATCATCATCACGGAGGAAGTTAAAGCACAAGGGAACTAGTTGAACGTGGAAGCATCTGCGGTAATCTTGTCGGACGTAGAAAACGAATACACACCCGGTACCTGAATAAACTTTTCCTTGCGCTCAGTATCATTAAAACGCACCCTTTCCAGGGATCGTTAACGAACTTCGTACCTTTTTGTAATAATGCACGTCATCGGTCTGCTCGCTTCTAACGTTCTACAGTTTACAGACATTTTACTACTTCCAACCGCGTATTTGTCTCTCCGGTAGGAAACAGTACGCCTTCCGGTTTCCGTTCTTCCGTCACTTGGAATATTACGTGGTGCGACGTCGCTGTATTTCCTTTCATTCGATTATTGTAATTAACATGGTATTGAAAGGTTTTAATTACGTAATATAATATTATCTGATTATGAGGCCAGCAATATAAATGATCGCAGTGATATATACACAAGTACCATGTTCCATATAAATGTAATTAAATTCTCCTTTTATAACGAACAATTAACGCCTGCATATTCAGCAGCAATTTTATTCGTGCCATTTTCCATCGCGTTAATCAAAATATGTATAACGGAATAAAAAATGTAAAGTTCTTACATTTTTTATTCTATCAGAAGACATTCATACTTCTACTTCATTAGAGAATATTCTAATTCCAGTATCGGCCCTTTCTTATAATAGATTCTTCGGCGATGCATTAAATATGGGAATAAAAGATATTAGTTGCAAACGATTAGGATACGAAGTAATAAAGGAAGAGAAACAAAGAGAACGCGTAGGTTGTTCTTCCCGGATGTTGGTATCGGTTCTGGGCATCATTGAAAAGGAGAGCCAACTGTTGAGAAGAATCATAGATCGAAGTAAGAGGTCGGGGATCGATTGTAATCGTGAAACAGCTTTTTGTCGATATCACACCTTTCCACACCACAAATCACAATCGTGTGTTGGATTATCACACGTGGCCCTATATGTAGATACAGGGTAAGTGTTACGTAGGGCGCAGTTTACCATCCACGCGCCTCCGACATTGGAACCCTTCACGATCGCAATAAATTAACCTGCAACCTAATTAACTGACGGCTCAGGCTATAATAGAACCTTCATTATCACAGGATACGCTAATTACACAAATTCCTGGATGAAACTACTAAAATGTATGTTCGGACGGAGGTTTCGCGAAGTAGAGATACCTATCAGTATTTTCGATCGCCGAACATAAATTTGGACTGAAAAATGATATGTGTTTTACGGCTCGAAACAACAATGATTTTTATGCCGGCTTTTATCTCCTTACGTACATAGATTACACATGTAATAAAAGTATAAATAAATGAAGTTCATTTTTTGTGAATATTAAAATTTTCGATGGTTCGATGGATCAATGTCAAAAAATCGAAAAAAATTGGTCGACCAAAAGTAAATAAGGATCACCCTATTGGATATTAGAATGACGAAGATTCAAAGAAGGAATTTTAATCTTGCAATTTTAGTCTTTTACAAATTTCAAGAATTGAACTTAAGTAATCGGATTTTTTAGACAATCTAATGTGAAACATTATTAATGCGATGGATTGATTATTTTATTAATATACCGATTGTTCTACGGAAGCACGGATTTCATAGAAATATTCGATAATGAATATTCGGAAGATTACAGGGGCAATGTTATGTTTTATTACGTGTTTCTATAGCTCTTGAATAGGTTGCCTTAAATTTACTTCTCACCAAGCGATAAATCATTCCCGAGCCCCTCTGAATTACAGCTAAACACTGCGTACATTTATTCCATTATTTATCCTGGAAAATTTATGGACACATTTATTATGAAAATTGATATTTTGAGTAAATGGATGTACGAGCACTGAAAACCCGAACTACGCTTGACACTCTCGTAGCGGAGGAGACGAGACGAATAAAATCAATTTCCAGGGTCATTGAATTCCGGACCGGCATTACCCATTGACCCATCACGTACACCGCATACATAGAAAACCACCAATTCGATACCGCGATGTATCTTTATAACAATTCATTATAGTTTCCGTTTGTGGTGTACCGTTATTATGTAATAGACGAGGTGATCGACAATCGTTTACAAATTTTCACATCGCCGCGATAAGAGCCACGCGTCCCCTATTAATTTGACGTTGCACGACAAAACTGTACTCGCTCCATACAACTCGCGGCGTGAATTTACGAATATTATGGAAATAGACTGCCGCGTGAGAAATAACTCTTCGTACCTTGCCGATATTGATTCCGCGTTTAGCAATTTGAGTTAGCTGTTGTGTCGTCAAACTCATTTTGCTTCCGCTTTGTGATAATTATAGATGAAAAATATCTCACAATATTTTCGTTAAACTGTTAATCTGTTATCTGTGCCAGAGACTCACAGAATTTTGATGTTATCCTATGACAATATATATTTATTGTATTATGATAAATTATATAAAAAGAGCAACCTGAAGTATCTACGTCAACCGCAATATTTTCACTTCATTTCATTTATTCATTTACTTGACGACATTTTTTATATTAATTTGACTCCAGAAAATTTAAGATCCTTGATCCTTGATCCTTGAGGATCTTCAGGATCACGTAGAGATGGATATCCCGGAAAAGCCACGAGCCACTTCACACGTAGATAGTCATCAAAATTCATTTATGCATTAATGTAATTATTCGGATTAATCAGAATGCAAAGAATTCTTAGTGCTCAACTAGAAGTTGAAATACATCCCCCAAACACTTATTCCACTTCATAATTTACTTCGTAAGCGACGCGCGACGGAATGGGGATAACTATGGTTGATGTATGTCTAAAGATTTCTAGGGAATAAGAAATAATATAAAGAAACTTTCATGTATTAGAGATGTATTTGAAAGGATGGAGTACTGTGAAACGATTTTCATAACGGGGACCTAGGACGTTAGTCTTCCGCGGTAGGAGAATATATGTAGGGATGATGGAAATTTTATCGGGATTTATTAGCCACGGGAAATCGACTGGTGCTCGTAATGACTGAGGCATTACTAATGGAGCGCGAGAGGGGCAAAAAAGGGCGGAACTGGCTGGCAACGTAACAACGCTGATGCAAAAGCGAACAAAATGCCGTCAGGTGTTGCTCCCATAAATCACGACGTGTACGTACCACCTTTCTCAGTCTTTTGCCGTGACGCGACGCACAACAAACTACAGCTTCGCAACCTGGCCACCGTTGCATTCGATAAATAAAACATGTCGAGTACCTCACACCGGAAGAAGTATAGATTTCGTTGATTAACTGTACGCTTAATTTAACCATCGCTCCCTAATATTCATTTTCACGACTCTTCTTAAGATCTTTTTTGGTAATATAGCCTTTAAAGCATGTGGGAAGAATTAGCATTTATCATGCATCAAATGCGATCAAGATTGATACAATCTGGATCAACTTATTTTTTAACCGGACAAAATTTTGGATGCACTGCTTTCGACCCAAAATCATCCTAGAATATGTTTATACATCATATACCATCGATTTGGGCCGTTTAGGACCGATTTTGGCGACTTTCATTTTTTTACAATTTTTGAAGGGATGCCCCTTCACATTTTTGCGATTTTGGGTCGACCCGTTTTTTGACCGGAAAAAATTTTTAATCCACTTCTTTCGACCCAAAATCATCCTAGAATATGTTTATACATCATATACCATCGATTTGGGCCGTTTAGGACCGATTTTAAAGACTTTCATTTTTTGACAATTTTTGAAGGTATACCCCTTCACATTTTTGCAATTTTGGGTCGACCCGTTTTTTGACCGGAAAAAATTTTTAATCCACTTCTTTCGACCCAAAATCATCCTAGAATATGTTTATACATTATATACCATCGATTTGGGCCGTTTAGGACCGATTTTGACGACTTTCATTTTTTTACAATTTTTGAAGGTATACCCCTTCACATTTTTGCGATTTTGGGTCGACCCGTTTTTGACCAGAAAAAATTTTTAATCCACTTCTTTCGACCCAAAATCATCCTAGAATATGTTTATACATCATATACCATCGATTTGGGCCGTTTAGGACCGATTTTGACGACTTTCATTTTTTGACAATTTTTGAAGGTATACCCCTTCACATTTTTGCGATTTTGGGTCGACCCGTTTTTGAGCAGAAAAAATTTTTAATCCACTTCTTTCGACCCAAAATCATCCTAGAATATGTTTATACATCATATACCATCGATTTGGGCCGTTTAGGACCGATTTTGAAGACTTTCATTTTTTGACAATTTTTGAAGGTATACTCCTTCACATTTTTGCGATTTTGGGTCGACCCGTTTTTGAGCAGAAAAAATTTTTAATCCACTTCTTTCGACCCAAAATCATCCTAGAATATGTTTATACATCATATACCATCGATTTGGGCCGTTTAGGACCGATTTTGAAGACTTTCATTTTTTGACAATTTTTGAAGGTATACCCCTTCACATTTTTGCGATTTTGGGTCGACCCGTTTTTGAGCAGAAAAAATTTTTAATCCACTTCTTTCGACCCAAAATCATCCTAGAATATGTTTATACATCATATACCATCGATTTGGGCCGTTTAGGACCGATTTTGACGACTTTCATTTTTTGACAATTTTTGAAGGTATACCCCTTCACATTTTTGCGATTTTGGGTCGACCCGTTTTTGACCAGAAAAAATTTTTAATCCACTTCTTTCGACCCAAAATCATCCTAGAATATGTTTATACATCACATACCATCGATTTGGGCCGTTTAGGACCGATTTGAGGACTTTCATTTTTTGACAATTTTTGAAGGTATAGCTTTCAAGTGACCCTCCGAAGGTCCCCCGAACAATTGTACAATCGCGTGAGACGTCTTCCAAAGGAGTTTGGCACCGCATTAATTACTCGTCGGCAACAATGGCGTAATAATTAACAATTACGCAGTTTGATAATTATATGGCTGCCAGGTGAGTTATCGCCTGCCGGTTGGCGTGACCAGCAGTATAGTGCGTATACAAACGTACTTACATACTCGCACACGTTAAACTGCTCCATCCACGGAACCGTCCTATATTTCTCCCAATAAATATATGCAGATCTCAGAGGGCAACGTTCTAATTATGGCAAAACAATGCCTGCCAATCGGAAGCTTGTGTGAAAACCAGATATATCGGATGAAAACAAGATCTCTATTGTGTCATCGGTTCGTCGACTTTTAAAGTACTGCTGTGCAACTACAACTTTCCACACAACATGTGAAGTAATTTTCTTCCTTGCTCTACACGGCGCTTGAATCTCGATAGAAATCTTCTTTTAACCTTTAATTATATTGAAGTTACATCTACGTTATGTAAATGCGTTTCATACTTGTTATTGTAAACGTGCAATTAAAAACATGGAACAAAATAGACCTACATACATCTAACCCCTTACATTATAATATAATCGCAAAATATTTTGTTCCGTCACGAATTCATAATTTTAGTTTCCCCTTGTTTGAGACCCCGTCGGATTTATTGATTCCGGAGTATTTCGTGTGCCGATGAGTTTATCAATGATCTCATGAAAATTATCGAAGATAGATTTAATATGTTTCCGAGCTGGAAATAATTTCGTCTCTGATTTCCTGTGCACCACGTGGCGACGACTGCCACGTATTTTTCTGATTTCGTATGGTTTCGTCCAGGCGTAAACCCTTTCATATAATATCGCATATAACGCAGTCACAATGCATGTGAACGCATTACACCGCACGAGCCTATTTACGCGGTGTACCTCTGCCAGAGTGCAACGATGCGTCTGCCTCCTATTCAGGAGTAGTAAATATACGAGAGGGACACTTTCCATCGTGATTATCATAAATTTGCATTATGGCCGGGTACAGTTTTTTCCCGAGGATCTCGGTTTCCGTAGAAAAAGAGGAATAAGGGTTTTCGTAAGCGACTCTCTAAGCCTGTAGGTTTAAGATACGGCACTGTCGGGATATCGAGAAACCTCTCGCGGAATATTGAATGTTTAACGGTCTAGTAGCTCGTTAGAGTTGAATTTCCAATATACTCGACCATATGCATTGTTCTCGAATATAACGCTTCAATTACAATGTTTGAGATTGTTTTAAATTCCGAAGTTACTGGTACTCCATTCACTCTCCCAAGTTAGCCGTTGGGTCGGTTTCAAGGAAAATATGGTAGATTCGAGTAATGTTGTTCAACCGATACCGAACAGTATATCATACATCAATTGGCTTCCTCGTAGAAGCATTGTCGTGAGTATCTAGTATATCGGACGAGTCATTAAATTCAATGATCTCTAGTCACCTGTAAATTATTACTCCTCCGGCGTGTTCATAGACAGTAATCACCGTAACGGGCAATAAGATGCATCTTCGCCAATGGATTGTAATGGTAACGAATAATCTATGATGTTTCAATGGGAAATAAATCCAGGATTGTAAGCGGGCGGTCACGATCGATCATTCGTGCTAATTAATTCATCCGTCAATTAGCAAAGTGGCGGTGTCGGTGGTACAAATGCGTGTGTGCGTACTACTCGTTCGCTCGTTTCGCACCTAAGGGGGTAAGAGAGAGAGTGAGTCGCGCAAAAAAGGAACGGCAAAATGGTAAGGGTGAGAGCCACCACTTCTCCGAGAATTTAATTAAACCAGGAGAGGCGAGGGTAAGACGATACAGGACGACACGGTACCGGCTGCAAGAACTTTCCATCGAAGCCGTTCTTTCCTCTTGCCTTCCTAATGATTTTCTCACTCCCTGTGTATTATTGTATATGCCGACGAAACGTGCGGGATTTCAGCCTTCCTTAATTTCTTATGTACTCCCTTCTTACTGCGATACCTCCTTCTTTGCATACTACTAAACATATCAATTATAGTTTCTTGCGAGTGTAACAAATTGTAAAACTATTTACTCGCATCTACTTGCTCACATTCCAGTTGGGAAGAGCACTTCATCATCGACAATCTTTAATGAATTACAATGTTGTTAGTTGTATTGTTTTAAGTAGTTATAATGTTGTATACTTAAAAGTATACATAGAAATAAAATACCGATTTTACTGTATGGTAGTACATTGCTCGATATTATTCCATGACATTTCTACGTCCTTGGAAATTAGTGAAATGTGTATTCAGGTAGACCGTAGGGGATATAATAAATCGTAACTAGAGTGTAAGATAAGAAGGCAATCGCGTGTTATGGTATAACATTTGAAAACTCGTCACGACTCCGTAGTGCATCTTATAGTTTCTAAGTACATTACTGGCACCACAAATGGTACTGGTTCTTCGCAGCCGGTGTGGAGGTATAAATCACTATCGTAATGTTACATGCTCTTGGCTAACATGTCTGATACATAAGGGGGTTCCCCGTTAGTGGATCTCCTTTTCCTGTCTTCTGGGCGCTACTATCAGATCGGTAGGGCCCCTCGTTATTGTCGCGAAGAGATGTTTCTTTTAATTGATTTAAAAATTCTCTCTTTCCGTGGCAAAAGCGGTCGAGAGTGAGAGACTCGAAGAAGGACCAAAAGAACACGCGATCTTCGTGTGCTGGCTATTCTTCCCTTTTGTTTCGACTCTTCCAACGAAAGGAGATAATCCCCGGCATTGTCTGACATCTGAGATCCTAGCCATAACTTTCCACCGTTAGCCTCGCTACTCACAGTTAGGAAAAGCTCGGACTTCAATTGTAACGTTGTAACGTTTCAGCACTTGCCCGTAAAACTCTCAGCATTGTTGTTGTCCGGTAAAAGCGCGGTTGCATATTCTTCGAGTGAATGCTTTCACGTCGAACGTTTGCGAAAAGTCAGTGAATCGTACCACCGGGTTTACGCGTTACGATGCACTTTGTGCCTTTGGTTAATGTTGCTTCCCGTGTATCCTTCGGCTCATTAAAACTACTTTTCCTGCTGGCTTAACGCTTTAGAAGTTATGTGGAAGGAACTTCAACAACATTCCACAACTTCAACTTATATCAGTTTCCAGTGGTATAACTCAATCATTAGGAGTACATTCGGTGATTAATACTAATGGACTACGAAGTTTTAATTTCTCTCGTATCGATGCTACTCTCCAATACTACTAAGTGTTAATGGAACAATAATATATAAACGTTAATCGCTTTTGTAAATAAATCATAGATAAGAATACTCTGTTCTATTTTAAGTGAGCACGGTATTCCTTGATAAACAGGTATCTCCTAAAATGTTACCGGATTAAAATAGAAGCGTGGTAATTACACGGTATAACAGTGGATGGTCTGAGTTATATATCTGAAAGAATCATAGGGGCGAGTATGGAGGCTGGCCCTATACCATACACTATGCATAGACGCGTTTCGATCTGTGGTTATACGAATCTCATTTTCTCCTATAGCCACCATAGCTTCTCCTCTGGCCGAGATAAGCCGTGTACTCGTTGAATCTTAAGGATGCGCCTCTGAGACTTCACGAAGCCCGTAAGTAGAGAGACTGCAGATAAGCTTGAATCGTTTCGAGGTATCCTAAGGCACGTTCGTCGAAACGAGTGGTAATATTAATAGCAGCCTTCAGTCTTCAGTCCTTTCGATATCTTTCTCGGTAATTTCCATAATTCTCGATTAATCTTCGATGGTAAATATCAATGCACTTCCGTCCTCCAATACCCAATGCTCTCTTCGTACACGTGTTATACGTGAAACCACCTATTACATCTCCGATGTACGTTGAACGAAATTTTCGCTCAATTACGTCTTAATACCTTCGCGATATCAAGCTTGTAAATATACTATTATTGAATCGGGAATATCATCTTTTACTTACTTACACCTGGAACATGGATATGTATGCTTCTATTTATTAACATGTCCATTCGTAAATAGGGAGCTAAGAAATATTACTCTTTTCATGGGATACGAGGAACGGCTCTTTCTACGGGTGAAAACGTATTCCAATAATAAGGGTATATAAAAAGACAAGCGAAATCCAGCGTGGAAAGTAAAAGGGGGTCCTTGGATTTTCCTTTCAGCGGTCAAGAATCAACCGTATGTTCCGTGACATGAGCACAGTGCGAACGATCCATCATTCCGCGTCACCTGTGCGCCAGGCTACATGGGCAAACGGGCCGGCATAATTTGTTCGCTCGATTAGATATTGAAAAGCTGTAAACCCGGTCTGTCGGCTCGGTGCCGAGAGAGACAGAGAGAAGTAGAGTGTTGAGAGAAAGAGAGAAAGAGAATCTCACGAAATGGGTAACGCGTTCCTGACGAAAAGAGACGGGACGCTCACCGTGTCGTTTCATCTGAACCCTTGATCGCCCTATCACTGACTCGATCTCGAACGGTGTCTATAAAATAATCGGCCTTCTGCTCTCCGCGACCCAACCAAGGTAGCACCTAATCTTGGCGGCAAAGGGAACACAAATTTTATTGACATTAGTGTCGGTGTTGTCGTTTACAAGAATGTTGTGCCTCTTCCGAGAAGCTTAATTATATACCGCATTAATTATATGATTAAATGCGGCATTAATTATTTTTATCATCGAAGAATCCAAAAAATCGTTTGCTACTTCTTTTATCATACAATTTTTACGGAGTAATTATGGACTAAGTAATTTTATCCGTATCGAAATACGACGTTCATAATCTTCGTTTATTTGGATGAAACCATAATTTTTTGAAAATCTGTCATTTTGTGTACGTTTTCGAAATGCGGTGTTCGATGATATCCGAATGTCCTGTCACCGAAGGACTCGTGTCGAATTGTATCAGCGAACCCGAGTCCCGGTTTCACACGTGTTTATGATAGGGGCCACACCGTGAGTGCATCGCGCCGTAACTGCGACGAGAAAGCCGGGCAAGAAAAAGTTGGGTGGGCCTCCATTGTTACGCGACGGTCAACGAGTATTTCGTGGGTCGATGTCTCCTTCGATCCATCCAATTAAATGTTGAAAGACGATCGAAAAAAGCGGGAGAGAGATGGACAAAGAGGAGGAAGGAGAGAGAATAAGATCCACCGGTAGAGAAAAAGAAAAGAGGAAAGAGAAATGGACGAAAGAGAAGCAGGACGGGGTCAGTATAATGTCTGTATCAGGAAAACATTGAAAAAAAAGATCGCTGGAAAAGAGAATGCCGAAGAAGGAGGGATTGTCCGTAGAAGAAAGGGAAGGGGAGTAAGAGTTTGAAAGCAGAATGTATCATTGAAAATGAAAGAGAGAAAAACAGATCGCAGATAAGAAGTAAGAACTAACGCAAGGAGGTAGAAGAAGGTAGAAGACGGCAGAAGAAGGTACAGGAAGGTGGAGAAGAACGGTGACGAGGAAAAGGGGCTGGTGGAATTCGAGTGGACGCGAGATGAAGGAATTCATCACCCAGAAGATGTCTCCGGTATTTGATCGGAGTTCTTCCTTTCTCTCTTTCTCCGTGGATCTTCCATTTCTTTCCCAATCTTTCCTTCTTCAGCCGCACGTCCTCTCCCCTGCGTATTCATCCAGAATTCTCTGGTATGAACAAAAACCGAAAGTCGGACCGCGTACAACTTCAAGACGCAGGCCTCGAATAACGTCCCAGCTATCTGGAAAGTTGCATTTATATCCTCTTCGAAACCATCCTTTCTTTTAAACTATAATTCACTACGGTGGCACGTATTATTTTTCTATCTTTCCGCAAGTGACTTATAACATATTGCGCCATTACTGCATCGTTCCTTTAAATCTTCATAAATGAATTCATAATAATTATTCATTTAATGCAATCAGCATCAAACTCTTATTATTTAAAGAAACTCATGTACCAATCGATTATGTTTCAATTATTAAATTCATGGCAATAATACGACGTTATTTATTCCTGCGTAACTCTATTCTTTGTAACCTGTAATGGGCGCGATAAAAGATCAAATATTATTTAGTATGTAAAAATTAAAGTTGGGGTTCATCAAACGATTACTTAGTCTGTTATTTCTATTTTGTTATTCCGTTGGTGGCCGTCCGTCCGCTCTCCGATTGACCTGATTTGGTTACTATCAAATTCCGTTGCGTTTCGAATTCCGGTCTTTGGCTTAAATGTAAATCGACGATCCGGCATGAAGGCGAGTTTACAGAGACGAGGCAAAGGCAGAACGGAGCAACGCGGATTCGTGGGGCTGAGATAGGCCTTGGACCTGCTCACTGGCCCATCCGTCACCCGCTGACATTGGACCCGATGCGTTTTTGTCTTCCACTCGGGCCCCTATGCCCGACTTCTGATTCGCCGCCCCGCATCCTGTAAACGAAACTTCGGAGAAAAAATTCGTACTCGTTTTGCTGTGTCATAGACCTCTTTCCACGATCCTCGGCTCCTCTTACACTAAATTCTTACGATTATCCTCTTACAAGGCCCAAATATTAACGCAGATACTTTATATCGGATTATTGGATGTTTAAGAACGAGTTGATGAAATTACGATCTCTTTCATGTGCTTTCGTAGCATATTTGTAAAGCAATGCAATTATCCGGAGATCAATGAGCATAAATAATTCTACCGTGTTTGAAATGTTATTGGACAATTTATAATACGTGGGGATAATTTAATATCAGGGTTTCTGGCAATCTGATTCTATTTAATTCAGCTTGACGCAAAATGGCTGGATCATGGTGCGCAGGAAGTGCAGTCCTGTTTCCTGATAATAGGGTTACGGTGGAAAAGGATGGCAGTCCGACGCAAATGGGTCGTTGCCATCTCCCGACTTATCGGTTGATAAGCACGACGACAGAAAGAGAAGGACCGAGGCTAATGCTCGCTAATCCAGTTTTCTGCATCCCTTGATTACGCGATAGCGTTCGGTTCACAGTATATACATGTCAGTACTTTCAAAAGTCTCGACTAATTAAAGTACTTGATGACACGATTCACCTCGCAAATATCCATCGGGAGTCCACAATGACGTACAATTATTACATCATTAATTTAATTGGGTTTTAACTTCGTCTCTTTGAGTACTTAGTGCTTTGCTCTTACCAACTAAATGATTATTACGCAACTGAAATCACGGTGATAATTGAAAATATTTCATCGCGAACGGATAACAATGATTAATTAAAATCGTAATTATCCAGTGGATATTAAAGTTTTCTTTATATTTCAAGCATCAGTGAAAATCATTATAATCAAGTAGGTGGTCTTCGAGATTTATCTTGATGAACGTAATTGATGCTGGAGATGAGCCTAGAGCCAGAGAAAATTTCTGTGCACAGTGTAAATTATTGACCTAGAATCTTGATGTTCCCGAACGATTGCTTCCTTCGGTGAAAATATCTTGGATATTGCTTTCATCCGGTATTACTTCGTATATAAGTCAGATATATATATATACGTATGCAGTCGTGGTATATATACCTGACTCATTACGGTAAGTCACGACTAGCTTGACTCCCTTAATCGAAGGTTAAATCGTGCTGCATGGGTCGTTCAACGTCTGTATTTTATTAACGGAGAACGTGAACACCGCTCGAAGAAAAAAAGGGTATCTCGCCCACGCTCGAAGTAATTCACAAGTGGGGCATCATTATTCAACGACTTATTAAGCAGTTCAGTACCGATCGCACGCAATAACTATCTTTATGATAAGACTTGATGAATGCTAGAAACGTGTGAGAGGCTATAGAGCAGGAATTCTATACAAATTTCATAATGGCACGCAAACCAGTCTGGGTTAATTATTAAAATAATTTGCATATTTTTTGGACGCCGGTAATTGACTCTACGTTATATTGCCCGAAATTTTGATATGGAAATTACTTGAAATTACTAATCTAAATTCTTTTATAATTTTCACAATCATAAAACCCAATTCATTTGAGCATAGATGCGTGAAATTCATAAAGTATATAATCGTTTCGTACAAGGTACTTACGAATTAATTAACAAGTAATTTATGAATTAATTTCTTTTTATCTTATATTGTTTTACGGGTAGTTTCTAGGATTTGCATTAAATTACCTTTCATTACCCTATTCTTTTTACTTACTACAGTTATTAGTAGGCCCCGTATTAGTCCCAAGTTCGTACACCAAATCTCAGTTTTTAGTAGAGGTCGCTTTTGTTCGAAGAAGATTTAATATTACTGGTAATGCAGTTTTAGGGACCCACAACGCTTCGAATATTATGTTTACCATCTTGTCTCGCCTTTACCTGATCTCAATGATCGGTAACATCTTTTCAGGCCCAGAATTCCATCTGTGGATTTACTCGCCAGATCGTGCTGAAGGTACGCGGATTCGTAAGGCCCACCTGTACGGAAACGTTACCTGTTTTATCGGCTCCGAGTTAGCTGGTACGAACCATATCCTGGGACTCAGGCCCCCTCCGAATGTTTCTTCGATCATGCTCGCAACCTAAAACCGGTTTCGGTACGGGGCGTGTACGTGAGATCTCTCGGTGGAGATTCGAATTTCGCCGCAAAGAGCGTATCCTCTTCCTCTTTCTTGCCGCCTTCACCTTTCTCCTCCGATCGCGGAGGCTCGGCAGGGCCTAAAATCGTCTCATCAAGGATATCCGATATTTCCACGAGCCGGCGCTGTTCATACCTTCGTTTACCGCGGCAATGTGCGGTTTTGCGCATCGTATAGCGATAACGCGGTTTCAGAATGGATTGCGCTAGTGGTCAGTCCTGGTAAACCAGGAGTAGATTAGACGGAACTATTTGAATCCTCAGAGTAATTTGTTTCCGCGTTAGCAGTACATTAGTACGATGACGCTAAAATGAATTTCTCGCATTAAATGTACCGTTAATATATGGAATCGAATATAGAAATAATTAACTATCGAGGCCATTTCAGATGAACTTAAAGTAATTTTTGCGTCGGTACACTCCGGAGGATCCACGCCTTATAATATTCCTTTTTGGAACGCGATCTTAAAGTCCCCGTATAACTTTCATGTGATCTCGCATGACAGGTGTTCCAATGATCGCCCTGGGAGGCCCTGTGCGTCCTCGAAATTTGGGGTCTCACACTTTCTCAGTATAGGCTCGTTAATCCGCTTAAGCCGTGCGAGGAACTTTTTAGCGAACGACAGTTTCGTTAAAATATGGACATATATAAATCGTCACTTTTCATTCCAACGCTTCTTCACAGTAATTAAAAGCTAACATATGAATATTCTAATTTTAACATTTCGCAGTTTCATTCGACATAGCTCGAGTCCGATTAAATCATTGGGACATGAATTTATTGCAACATCCTACGAAAAATATTCATGAAAAGTCACTTTTGCAAACTATTTAGATCGAAGAACTACTATCCAAGAAACACACTATCCATCTCCCGAAAGTTATCTGAAAAACTCCTGCCCACATTCTTCAGGGCCTTAAGATAGATTATGATAAAAGCTTTCGGCGGTTCTCTCCTTGCTTCTGCCAGGAGCGAACCAAGTTTAATCCTCGCATAATCGTCGACAGCGAGGTTGCAGTTGAAGGAAGGAAGCGGGGCAGAGGGGTAAAGTTAGGTCCGCGGCAGTGGTCGTCGGCCCCTGGTGAGACCTGCTTCTCCTCTGCCAGGCTTCCCCACGAAGACTTGGGTCCTACACCAGGAGGGTCGTAAGAGGTTCACGGAGTGGGACTGCGGAGTGGTTGCTCGGTAAGAGAGAAAGAAAGGAGTGGGTGTAGGAGCGAGAAGGAATCGAAGAAAAGAGGAGAGCTAGCTAGACACCAGGTTCGACTGAAACGGACCATCCGTCGATTAACGGAAGAGAAGAAAGATCACATACAAGTCTTACAAGCAACGACGCCGTATTGTTTACGATGCCAAGTCTATAGGGTAAGATTGCAGCCGCGTGCACGGCCATATTGGATTCCTCTCGCGGCTGTAGATCAAAATTATAAGGCAGAACGTTCTTCGGGATATCTATTCAGGATCCCCCCGAAGATACCCCGAAAATCAAACCTTTCATACTGTCTTCCTTACTCCTCCTTGTTTCTCTTCATGTTTCTTTTTCCATCTTCTTATCCTCTTTCTCTCTTGATCTCAAGCCTTTCTGATCATGTACAGACTTTGTGCACACCAATGATGAAACGGGAGTACCTTTATCCTTGCTATGGGTGCGACTGTGTACGGTTCATCGATGAAACGAGAGTACCTCAGCTTCTGCTTCAGGTTATGTCCCGTGCTTGCATTTACTCGGCTGACCCGACTCCCTCCTCGGGTTCTGGAAGCCATTCATACGGTAGATAGGTCAGGTGACACGTATCGCGTGTCTCTGTATTACATTGTATGAATTTCTCCGTCGATCTTGATATCAAGCAATACATCACGAAGTAAAACACACTGATTTATGATACTTCATATTGTATATTAATCGTGAAAAGCCTTTGCTGACCTTTATGAAATCACTTGAAGATTGGTTAAATGAGTCATATTCTTAGAGCAGCGTTTCAGAAATATGTACATCGGATTTTACCGAAATATTGCCCAGGCTTTAAAATTGTACTGTCACGTTCCGTGTCCATTAAGCTAACTGTATCTACCGTTTGGAAAGGGCATAAATCACGAGGAAGGACCCTTAACGGAAAGGTATACCGAGGAGTTGCCAATGATGCGCCTTTCAACTTAGGTAGCAATTATAGCTACTCCACAAGTTCTCGTAAAAATCCCAGTACTACTATATTTAATATAAATATACTCCAAATATAAGACGTCTCCTACGATCTTTAAAAAAATTTGCATAAAACGTGAGCGGAATTATATTTCCTTAAGCAGTATAGTATATTTACCTAACGTAAATAACGGAACTGAAAAGAGGAATAAGAAGTAACGAAAGTTTTATTAAAAGAGTAGGAAGAGGTACTCTTTGAAAGTCATATTCACGGCGAGTTAAAGGCGACGAAGTAGAATAGTAGCTTGCGGGAGAATCTGCAGCGAGTCTTGGAGGTCGAGGGGGATGCCTAAGGTGAGTCTAGGGCCCCAACCATTTTTACACAGCATCCACGAGCAACGGTCCAGTCCGGGGACCGGTGCCCCCACTTCTTCTTCTTCCCTGTCCCCCTCGCTCACGAGCAGACATCCTGGACCCTGGTACGCTCGTAGTGCCTTCTACCTAACTGCTAGTAGCCCAGGTGAGGCCCCGTGCTCCTGCTTCGTGTATACATCGAGTTATCTCGAAGGTACTTTAGAAGAGATAGGGCCCAGCTACGGAGATGGGTTCCAGGCAACAATGACGCCCAGTTCAACTCGGCAACTCGCCACTCTTCGGGCTCCTGCAAACGCTGACTGTGTTGTTCGTTATTAAAAATTGATATTATAAGAAACGGTAAACTGCCGATTGGAAGTATGTGCGGAATAACTACTTCCAAACTATAATCAAAGAATATAATCGCGAGTTTAAATTCGCCGTAGAACCTATTCACGATCCGAATAGTCGAGAGAGTCGGTTCAGCCTCCGTCGTGTTTTCGACAGCCTTTCTCGGAAATCTCTCAAGGAAAGTCCTTCCTCGAAGTGGCCAGATCTGCGAACAAAAGCGAGTTCCGTTTAAAACAGGAATAATATCTGTTCTCTGATTGTATTGTTATTGTATTCGATCTAAAGATTTTTCTTAAGTCTCCCTGAGGTGAAACTGTTAATTCTGTGCTGAGTGCAATGTGATGTATTCCTGTTCCACGTGATCTGTTACCGAGTACTGGTTTGTTTAGTGATAAATAAAAGGTGAAAGAGGAAGATGTGCGAGTGCGGTGACGAGTGTGCCGAGGACACGAAAAACTTGGGGTTAGTGAGATCTACGAGTGATCAGTGAATTATTGGAATCGATAATATTGATTCAATCAGTGGTGTAGTCAGGTTGATCAAAGGAGTTAAAGAAAATTCTGGACGATAACGAGCCTCGAACGCCTGAGATGGCCACCCTGGGCCTCTCGAAGGTCTTCATACTGGACAAGTATTTCACGGAGCTGCAAAAGTTCTGGGAGACTGAAAAGAAATTGCAAGGTACGATCTAGGAATTCAACGTATCGCGTGGTTGCAACTTTTATCACATTCGTGTGTACATTTTACTATAGGCTTGGTACATCAGACTTTTTAGTCTTCCGATAACGCGCCAGATTAATGTTATTTCTTTATTAAACTTATTAGTTTCACGAAGATCGAATAAACGTATTATATATCTCACCCCGTTGTTACTAACTTCGGATCATTTTATTTATAATGACATATAAAAGATGCTGCAATCAAATGTCGGTAGAGTTTGCCCTTTTAGCACGGATCGTGAAAATTAGAGATGTGTATGAAACATACAAGGAATGCAAAACGTACCCATGCTCTTTTGTTATTCCGCCAAAACGAACAAAATGCGAGACTATATCTGTTCAAAATAATCCACTATATCTGCTCGGAATGATCCATTTTAATGCACAATACAAACACCTACAAATCATTATTGTAATACTTCTATTGTATGTATTTAAATGGCTGCTATTATCGTGAACAGATTACAATACGTTATTGTTTACATAACACAACCTTATTTTTTGTTTACCTTACATTTCTGCCGTTTGTTTCCTGAATATTGTTCAAATTCTTTCGTGCACTGTTGTGAAACTATCCGAAGATGAAATATTTTATTAAACTCATTTCCTAAGTACGTTTCTCCTCGGTGGCTGCGGTACGATCTCCTGTTGCATTCTGTTTCTGTTACCGAAGAACCGAGAAGCATACTCCTGGGGCTCGTAAGTTTCGAAAACGGTAGATAAATCGGCCCTGGTGGAAACCTCGCCGCCGATTTCCGTTATTAAGTAACTCTTAAGCATTCGCGCAAGTGAATGTCGAGTGTATAAGCACGTGCATACTCGCGGAGAACCCTGAAAATTTATGGAGTCATTCCTGTTGCAGATGAATACATTCGGCATAACATTTTCGTGATTCTCCATTCAGAATCATCCTCTGATAATAATAACAATAAATGTTCGAAAATACTCAGCAACGCTTGTAACTACGATATGAAAACAGTAATGATTTCTAAATTGTTTTACTCGTATGGAATATATGAATTAAAGTATTATAATGGTTGTAATATATGTATTAATTATGTATTCTGTTCTGTTTACATTGACGCCGTTCACGCGCAAATGTAATTGGTTCCAAAGGTAGGGTGTTTTAGTCAGAGATAACACGATATTCTTTATGCGCGTTAAAGTAAGAGTTCCTCGTGAAAAGCTCGTCGACAATCTGTGGAAAAGTGCGTTGCGCAAAGTTTTCAGGGCTTAAAAGTGACTTAAGTGGATTAGAGAGATCGTAGCTGGATATTCCGTGATGAGAGCGGAAGCTCGGCTGTGTTACTGCAAGAAAGATGCGGGGCTTTCGGGGGCATTTAAGGTTTAGCGGATAATTAAATTGATTGTCGTTACCCCGAGTGACTTTGGGAAAATATATACCCTCGAAAAAGATGCAAGAGCTACGGGTGGTATACAAACTCTTCGCAAAGAAATCTCTACGTTATTCTCTTTGTTTTCAATCGTAATTATCATCCTCGTTCTCTTTCTTCATAAAGTAGACGTAATTACTTCTGCGAGAAGTGAAGTTGGTAGATCTGTTATTATCTTCCGCGGCATTATAATAAAATTATTGTCTTCCTCTGCTTCGAATTAATTAACAGATCTTGTGACATAATTAAAATACTTGTTGTTTCATTATCATTAGGCATCCAAGGCATAGCCCGAGGAGATTGTTAGGAAAGATATCCAACATAGAATGCGAATGCAAACCGCGAAATAATTAAAACTCCAAACTTCGAGTACAATCATCCGCCAAGATAATGTCTCTTATCTACCTCATGTTTTTTTTCAAATTAGACATAGTCTTGAATTATCGTAAGTATAAACTTTTTGTTTTGCGAGGTAAACATTGTTGGAATAATTTCCATGCTTTGAAAAAGAACCATGGTCTCTTTCACCATCGGCGGTTCTCGTTACTTTTATATCACCGGGATCTTATCGTACCCCGTGAAACCTTGAGATCGTTAATGATCGCTTTCGGCAACCGGTTGACTGTTCGTGTCCTTGTAACCTTAAAGCATAAATTCTTCTCCATCGATACTTTTGCAAATGAACATAATTAGTTTTATCTGACAAACTACGTTCGATGTGATCGGCTTCATTAGAGACACCTAGCTACGACCTTCGCACTGTTCACTAAAAATACTACATTTAAATAAGCAATCTCTTAGGTTCAATATCTGCCAAAATGCCAAAATGCAGCTTGTAAAATGAATTCAAACGTATAAATAAATGAATCGATTCCATCAGATGCAATTAATATTACACGACGAACATTGTTCTCCATTAGTTCAGGACGTATCCTAGTTCCATAATAATCGAAATATAAACCAAATATAATACTTTAAAATATTTAGAATGCATATTCCATTAACGAGCTAAAATATTTAAATCTCATCCTCGTGAAAACTCCATGGTCAGATTTTCCCAGTGTATTCCCCTCTCCCGGTGGAGTACTTGACCCATCTCCCTAAACTTCGGAAAATAAGCTCGCTGGTACCACGAACTCGATCTGCCTCCGCGCGAGGAAAAGAGTGCCGTATCTCGCGAAACCTCTCGCTCGGATTTATGCGGTGCCAACGTCCTAAGCGAGTCTGCATACGCTGCAACTGTCCAGTCTCTACACGCCGTGTGCACCACGTGCAATTTCTCCGATACGTGTACACCACCATAAATGTTAAATAAATACCAATATACCCGATGCCATTGTGTAGACACCACAAGTCCTCGTACTTGAGTACCGCCACACACGTATCGACTCTATATTTCGTGATAGTCCTGTTCAGTTGCATTTTTTCCCTATTCGGTTACCTTAAGTGGTACTCATACCGTAAACCACGTCCTTAATGTATAAAGCGAAAACTTTTATCGCACCACGCCGTTAGCTATGTTTTCATTGTTTCCATTCTTTGCGTTCACCCTGGGATTCCGTGGCTTCAAGTCTTTAGTGTATTGTATTATGTGAGGTATAGATAGTTATATACATTAGTAATACTTATATAGTGATTATTGGTTGGATAATTAAACTGTATTATTAATTATGGAATTATGTGGAATTAGAGTGATATTCTATAATTGGTATTGGAATTTGAACAATGTTTGGTTGTGTTCCTTTTACCGCGCTTCTACTTGGAGTGGATACGATTGCTGAAGCATGGTCATGTAATAAAAATAATGGCGCATTCGTTTAGCCGGTCTCTGATCGGCGATTTGGTGAATGTAATTAAACGATTTTACCGAGTGTACCGAGCATCCGGCACTGCATTTGATTGCCGTTATTCTGGGTCATACTTCCTGATTTGATAACGCGCCTCGCGCAAGGTCGTTACGCTTATTGCCACTTCGTTACAGACGTTACTGTTATAAATTTCTAAAGCAGCCTCGCTACCATGGGAAATTCCGATTTAATTAAAATACGTCAGATTTGCCCGCGTTAATATGGCGATAAGTAATTGCCCCGATTCTTCAACTGCTTTGTTTACTCCCCAGTATCATTAATATACTACCTTTAACTCGGTTCATCTAGTTTTATCGTGGAAAGTAACAAAGAGTGCAAAAAATTCTTGAGTGCCGCCAACGCTGTCATCGTAAACATTACAATATAACATTACCCAGTCGCGTTGTTATAATTAATTATTTAATTAGCTGCCCGAATAGTTTATGAAATGGCAGGAATCTCGCGCATTGCAATTTCCACCGATTAATATTCGCTGCATACAACTCCGCGGGTATAACACGGGTTAAAAAAGAACAGTTCGTTAATATCACTCATTAAGTGCACGAGGGCTGTACTTACTTAAATACGCGTAATTAGTTCCGGAAGAAAATGTTTTCTTTGGACACTTTTAGTGTGCATGGCCCTTAAAGATAGAGCAGACGAGATGGTCGCCAGGATTAACCCGCATCTGATTAGACCCCGAGGTCGAGCCACGTTTCTGAGTCCGAGCTTGTATACACCATCCTTCTCTTTCCCGCATTCACGGGCCTCTTTGTACCCCGGCAAAAATAGAAAAGGAGAGATGTACGAGTTTCGGTTTCACTTGAAAGGTCGAGAAAAACGAAGGCTTCGATGGAAGAAATCGTCTTGTAGGTTCATCCACGTACATATATCTTTGGTGCCTTAGGACCCAACTTTCCTCCGCTTCTCGGAAAATACACACATTCCCAGGCTTCGACGTCAACGTTTCGCGCGGGATAATGGCGAGCAAAAATTTCGAGTTTGCACCTATGGGCGCGTGAAATTATTTACCTGCTACGCTTTTAATGTCATATTTATCGGCACTATTTACGCATTCCATGTAAATTAAAACGATAATATTTATACATGGACGCATTTAGTAATTTTACGTTAATGTGGTTAGCGAGTCACGGGACTGCGGCATTGCATTAATCACTGTTTATAAATCACGTTATAAATAGGTGGATGTAGAATACCTGGTTCGATTAATTCATCTCTTTTCTTATCTGGTTACCCATACCGAACAGACATGCTTACGATAACCTTCTCCTCCTCTTTCAGACCTCGCTCTTACAATTTCATTATTCCCTTGAAATTTGTATATCGTTCTTACATTAATATTACACGATTTCCTATAAACACCAAAGATGACGTTCACATTAAAACATCAATTCAGTGAATTTACATAAAACATGTACTTAAACTTTTACCAAACCTCTCACACGATCGATATTCATATATAGATTGGTCTGGTTCGGAGAAAGAATTATAATAATCTAATGGCATAGTAGCCGGGTGCGATGAAATGAAAAGCCATCTTGAAACCGATGCATTATCCTCGGCAGGCTTATTGCACCGTGAATAAAATAGGAAGCACTCTCGTCTACTAGCAGCATATTCCAAAACGCAATTCCTCTTCCTACCTCACTGGGACCGGTAGAGTTAATGCGAATCGGGTGTAGAGGTGCGGTGCCGTGAGAAGAAGAAGACGAAAAAGAACCTGTTTTCTCCGAAGGAGTATTCAGCCCCGAAGGTACCTGCTCACTTTAATTCCCGCGCAGTAGGACCTGCTCGAAGTCTATACCTGCCAGACGTGCGTCCTTTTCGTTTGTCTCTCCGTTGCTTTAAAGTCCTTTGCTCCGTTCTCCCATGCTAGATCTGGAAGTCTTTGTCACTTCGAGACCTTTGAAAGTTCTTTCAACCACGCGTCCTTCCGTGAATTCTCGAAAGAAATTGATCGTTGACGCGTTACATGTAAAGATTTAATCCGGGCGACTTTAGATCTCGATGTTCATTGATGACTAACATATCCGGCATAGAACGGATGCATTATAATTCCTTTTCAGTTATTCATTGATCCATGCATTCTGGAGGCTGACGAATAAGAATAGCGTGATGCTGTCGTCGAGTGATAATTAAATCTATCGGTGTCGTTAAAACTGACCGGCTAATTAAGATATGAACGAAAACATATTAAAGTGTATCAGACTCTGTCTACGCTTAGCAGGATGCGTTTAAATGTTGAAAGTATAAGCGAACGCTTGAATTACAAAACGTGTCATTCTGGCGAAACCGATTTCCTGAAAAGTTCATTTGATTAACGTGTCGATTGAAACCGTCAATAGACGCAATCCAAATGTCATTGGTTCCACGTTTCCGCGGTTTCCAGCAACCGACATTTATAAATCGTACGCGCATAGCACATGGAAACACCGCTGGAATTTATAGGACCATTACTCGACGGACCAATATGGACACTTCCAATACGACAGCTCAATATCTTTGCACAGAAATTGACTTTATATCTCTTTTTTTCCCCAAAGCAGACATATACGTTGTCCGATAAAAGAGAAAGGAGCCAATGCGTTATCATTTCACGACACATAAGTATTATTATGAAGTACCGATATTAATCTGCCGTATTAACTGGAAATAATATATTACAGCATAAGTGGTGCAATAAATAATTTATCAGCCTCGCGTGAAGATTATTTACATAGATTAGAATATAGATTGCTTATCTGGCTACACGATTAGTCACACGATGGAAAGTGTTTTCTGACCATCGGATTTCATGAATCGCGATACATTTACCCGGTAAATAGGGCTAATCAATTTTTATCGCGTCGCGATATAAAATCCGCGGCTTCGTTCATTTTGTGCGACTGGTTTTGTTAGCTTATAACTAACTTCCGGATACGAGATTAGTTACATAACCGGTTCTGTGACTTGGAAATAAGTTATTTAACACCGGTGCAGAAATCGCTACGCGCATTGCATTATTTACGTCCCGCAGTCTTCGCTACATGCCGGCACCGTGATTCAACGTGGGATCCTTTTAGAATTCCGATAATAATAATATCCGCGATAACCCATGCAGGAGCTTTCTAAAAAAACAATAAAAACACCCTTACAAAAATGCAAAACAAGACTGCGCGGTAATAGAAGTAGAATTCCAACAATCACATAAATTATGATCCTATTATCTCCGTACAGTTAGAAATAACACGTTTAGTTTCTTTTGCAGATGAAAGCAATAATTATCCTAAACACTTTATGGAGAGTATACGTCTTTGAAATTAAATGACCATTTTGCGGAGTGAAGTTGGTAGATGATATTTTGCGAAATCTTAGGTACTCGAGTCAATATAAATGCATAATAAATGAAAGAAAATTACCCTAGGTCGTGAGCACTGAAATGGTAGTGTCACATAAAGGGAACGACTTTTTGAATTCATTAAAAAACTGTAATTAAATGTGAAACACTCATTAACCCTCTAGCCGATCTCTAATAAACCGTTCAAACCCCGTTACTTTCGCGACTCCTCTAATAAACACTCCCCCGTACTGTAAAAAAGAGCATCGATACACAATCCCGAGGTAGTCGAAACCCGTGGCAGACGGCCGGCGTGCTCTCGTATTTATTCCCAGCTAAACTCGAGGGCACGTTAACGAGCCAGGAGTTTGGTAACGAGCGTCATTTAACCGGTGACCCAAAGTATCGCGGGCGCTTTATCGCGACTACAAAGAGGAGCGGAAAGAGAAGGAAAGAGAAGGAAAAAAGAGGAACCGATGGGTGTGGGAAGCGCGGGAAGGGGTTCATGGACGGCTCGAAGCAGGTTGAAAGTACGAAGGGTGCGAAGATGAATGAAAATGGCTGTCCGTCCGCATGAATGGGGGGGCGACACCAAGAGAAAAGAGAAAAAAAAAAGATCGAATCGGATGGATGAAGTCTCCCGTGCCTGTATTTTCGTTACACTGGAATATCCTGATTTTCACGTGCTCCCCATCGCAGACGCTATCTTAGGCAAGTTCTCGGAAAAGGTTGATTGATTTTTACATAGAACAGCGCCTTGTTGTTAAACTGGTGATGTATTTCATTAATCGCTTTTCGTACGTTCTCCATCCCCTTTCACCTCCACGTGGATAAACCTTTTGTACTTTAGTTGGCTACCGTGTAACGTTACTCTCATTATTCTTGACATGTGAACGCTTTCTCGGTCACAGCGGCTTGCCAGGAGTCGTGTAACGTCTTTCGGTACCGTTAATCTAAGATACAATAGCGGATAACTTAAAATGGAAGAGCAGCGATGCCGCGCCGGGGTTATTGGATATTTCTTTTTAAGATGCGAGCGATAGAGGACGGGGTGGCGGAGAATGGATGAAAGAACACTGTCATGGGTGTTGGTTATAGAGCATAACCACCTGGGTGACAGGTGTGACGTGCTGGATGAGATTCGACCCCGCGATGATACCGCGACAGGTGTTTTCTGAAAAGCATAGAATCTGCCTTACGATCGCGAATAATTAAACGAAGCCTCATTCAAGTATAGCTGATTATGAAGTATCGTATAAAGCAATTTAAATAAGAATTGCTTAACAGTAAACTTTACGATCATTTACTCGTAGTAATTGATATTGCGGCCATGATTAATATTGGTTTAAATAACATACTATGTGGTACAATTTTCACGGAGGCAATGAACTAGTTTAAGTACGATTTCTTCGTATATTGATTTGTCACGATTAATAATGACCGAAGGGATTTACTCGCGACTGGATATTAAAATACTGGTTTTTATGATATATGAAGCGGTTGAAAAATACGTATATCTATGCCGTGCGACAAACTTAAATTCCGTTTGTACATTTGCATACCTTGTACTTCAAAGCGGTCATTCGTTTATGTTCCATATCCGGAAAACCAGTTAAACTGGTAATCCAGGAAAAAATGCATTTTATTCTTTATCATGGTTATGAATGATATCTTGATAACGCGAAATAAAAATAATTTGAAAATATTAGTTGGGTAAAGATACACGTTCGTACGATAATTAGCGTAACTCTGGTAAGTTTATGAAACGTTATAAAGCTATAACGGTGACAGCAGAATAATGGTATATGGAAGTTATCGGAAATGGTCATCGTACATTGTATGGTAACTTTTGAAGTATTCATAAAGTTCGTACACATTTCCTACGCTTCGAGGGCCTTTATGGCATAATTTTCTATTCAAGAGCTTTTACCCAAAATACCACATTCGTTGAACCTTTGGTGGTTGGCAAATAGCCTGTAATGCGTGCTACAAAATTTACTTAATATGCTGGAAAGTGGCTCCCAGCATCGGCCATCCGGATACACGGTTAATGCAAATACAAATTAAGCATAGAAATTGTTTAGAGAACAAATACCGATCGAATTGGCGATAGAATATTTAGACGATTCCGCAAAAGCGCGTAATAATTTTTCAGTAAACATCATCGAGTTGTATTCTCGTTTAAATGGCATTACCATCGAGTGCAAAGTTTAAAAATGATAATACGTGTAATCTCTCTTTAATCCGTATGAATGTAATAAAAACAATCGTTATTTAAACAGTACCGTTATCAGCGGTTTCCGATACTTCTCCGTTAATACCACGGTATTGTCTCGCAGATTATTAACGTCCATTTTCAGCAATTACAATGAACGGTAGCTTTACTCTGATACGTCGTGCGGTTTTAACGAACCACAGTATAAGTACCGACCAACATCGAGAATCAGAGAGGTCGGTTATTAATATGCACTCGTATTTCAATGTTTCGATATTTCAAACGTCTTAACCGCAAGTTCGCGAGGATTAAAAAAAAACAGGAGATGGGAAATAAGAAAAAGAGCGAGCGGGCGAGTGTTGGACGTATTCACGTGTCGCGTTGAGAGACGTTCTCATTTACCTTTTGCAGATGCTTCGTCCTCGAATGAAGCCGTGCACCTACAGCAGCGTCTCAGGAGCCTGAGCACGGAACTGGTAATCCTCAGGAACCGGCTGCACGTGAGCCAACCGCCGAACAATTCAGGACCGAACGGTGATACGTCGGTGCCCTTGTCGAAGAGTCCGGAAAAAGGTGGTGTACCATCATCCCCTGCACCGGCGGTACCACCCAGGACCACGTTGCCATTGGGTAACACTTTGGCCCACGGTTTCGGTCATCCCTCGGGACACACGTTAACGGCATCCGCTATCGTTCATCCGCATGTCAATCACGTCGGCGCGAACACGCTCGGCCACAACTCGACCGCAGCAAATAATTTAATATCTGGTCAGTACGTAGGTCATACATATCGGCACACGATGATACGCGTATCGAGTATACTCGTGTGTTTACACGAGCATCGACACGTATACGCGTACGCGGAGAATACGTGGACACCGAGTACCCCGCGCGCATTATGCGAACACTGGACATCCATTTACCTGGGCCACGAGCTTCGATAATATTTAACTGGCGTGTAATATCATCATTGCTGGCGTTAATTTGCGATACAACGTGCGTCTCGAAAAACTGATCGCAGGGAAACAGTGCGGGAGGGAGAAAGGGGGTGTTCGCTCTCGTTGTTTCCCATAGATATGCTATTTCGAATAAACGTGAGATATTCATTTCCGCAAACGATTTCTACAAAATCGGTACCGTTTCATGATTCCTTGGTTTTCATCGGTGCAAGTTATTTTATTAGAAAGCAACTAGAAAGAAAATTCCTATTCACTCCGATGAGATCCCTTTACGTTTCTCGAGAAAACACTGCACAGAGTATTTGCACGTGGCTTGAATGTTTATTGAAAAATATTACGCGAATCGTCCTCCGACGTTAAATACCATGCGGTTTAGTCGAGCATATTCTTTGCTTTTTCATTAATTACATTTACATTTGTATTCGTCGTTTACAACCAATTTTCGTCGTTACGTTTGGTCTTGTTTGTTACATGCATTGAAGATTATCACGTAAGAGTACCACTTAAATCGATCGTATAGCACATTATAACTTATAATAATATTATAAAAACGATTACTTCAAAGAGGAAAATAATAATCGAAGAATGCCTACGTTTTGTAGATTTGGATCCACCGAAACGTCACAATGGCGTCTCGGACGACGGTATAGTTTCGTGCGTAACAGCCCTGGGTTGTTTGAGATCACCGCCGATCTCGAGCATCATAGCCGACGTAAAAAATGCGAAGAGCAATCAAGGACAGCATCGATGTCTCCCGAAAGCTTCGACGCCTTCGTCCGTCCCTGCGACCTCCACGGCCTTGGACGACCTCATTCATCTGCCCGGACCTCTTACGGAGGACGCGGTGCTCAAGTGCCTTCAAGCTCGTTTTTGCGCCAAACAGTATCACGTAAGACCAGATTTTTCTCCTATTTTCCACTCCCGACACTGTTCTTAACCTGTTGGCTCCTTGGGTCTAACGATCTCCATTGCCGCCATTGATAACGCGATCTACTTGCTTGAAGTCACTAACACCTTACTTTTCAACTTATTCTTCCCGCTATTTAACAGTAATATCATATTAAAATATATCGTCATATATGCAGTATGCACGTCCACGAGTAAAATGATATACCATCACCCCGGCTCTTATAACGGAAGTAGAATTAACCGCGAGGACGTTACGCAATGTTCGTTCATAAAGATTATATGCTGAAATACGAGACTTTTCGACTGTGATTTCTCTACGGTTCACGTGGCGAAACAACCTGGATAGATAACGGACATTATACGGATATTTATTGAGCAATGACGCGGGACAATTTTTATCTAACACTCGCCGCCGTTATATAAACTTAAGGTGCAATGTATAATAAAGATATGGAATCTACGAATTGCAACATCCGCCATTGAATCGTTTTAAGAAGCGGATTTCAAAGCACGCTGAAATGTCAGGCGTTCATAGAACACACATCCAAAACCTATCCTTTTTTTTCGATTGATATCAGACATTCTTATTATTCGTGATTCGGTTCGTCTAAAAGTATCCATCTCGGTGACTTTTCATTATATTGTTCAGCATCCGCTACATTCAACGTCGGTGTTAATTAAATTGATCTCGCTCGTTAATTAACCGGTTAGACGCCCAGTCGAATATTATTATGAATAGTGCAAATATGTTTGATGTTCTGCAAAGAACATCCATGACGGTCATTAAATGTTCTAAATTGAATTGAGGTAAAAGATGTATAATATTTATAAATCTCGTTCTACTTGCTCCGCTAACCGATTAAGCTCCGAGAATAATTGCAGCCGTAGTAAATCTTGAGTCAATGTAACGATGCTCTCCGAAAATCATGGAGAAAGCGGTCCTCCCTTGATGCACGTGTAAGGATAAAACGATATAATAAATATAACAAGCGGAAGAAGGGGGACCCGGTTTTCTGGGGGGCTGATTGGCAGGAGGTGCCGTTTCAGAGGGAACACGTGCCCCGAGGCACATTCCATCTATCGTACTCGTATATACACACACACACGTGTACTCACAGATTTCCAGATTTACATGGAGAGTACACGAATCGACGTAACATTGCTTATGCGTTCTCATAAATACACGTGTACATAAGTGCAGTCCTAAACCCATGCAATTATCAATCTGCAAACGCGAAGAATTTGCAAACAACATGCGAGTTTGCTAATAAAACTTAACGCGTATGGCGAGCAGAAATGATCACTTTTCTTGTCACCGATTTTTCACAATGATATTTTTCAACGAACGTATTACCACTCGAGGATACATATATGGTAAATCTAAGACTCGCAGTAATGATAGAAATGGAAATATATAAATATGTCAGTTTAGATATGGATTTTCTCGCGCGGAATGTAAACGGAGCAAACAGATTTTGATTCGCTCTCAAGAACGTGCGTGTGGTGTATGAATCGAAATATCTGCAATACCACAAACATGGATGGATTCAATATGCAGCTATTAAGGATTCACTCGGCTTCGCAACCGGCTCGTACGTCTCACCGGTACACGGAATCCAAACGCAGATGTCAAATTCACATTCCATCGAGGTGTCTCAGTATATGTCTTTTAGTTCCTCCGGCGTTATTTAACTAAACATTTGCGATTTGGTTGAGCAGCGTCTTATTAACATTTGCATCTCGAGTCATATTGTTTGCATTAATTAAATGATAGTATATAAAACTCTTTGAAGATGTATGAAGCTAGTCAATTAAAATTGAAATTATTAATAACGGAGAATAAGAGAACGAGATTAATAAAAAGATTATATGATTCGATTGATTATTTGATCCTTGCGTTCGTCACGAGCATGGCCAGTTGTTAGGTCTAATGAGGTCTCTCCAAACAACCATACCGAACTAAGGGAAAAGTTTTTTTCTTTAGGAGATACTTGTACCTAGTTCGCAGAGAAATCCGAAGTTTCTCAATAGGTCGTTTAAACGAGGGGAAACGAAGCCGAAAGAAAGGGAATGCCCCGGGTTAAAAAAAAAGTCGATAGTGCCGGTACCCACGGACTGGCACTGTGTTCCTTGATTGGATAGCAACACCGCGAGCTATTCTGATAAAATGCAGAATTTCAGATCAAGTATCGATCGATGAAACGATCTCGAACAAATAGTTTCGTCGCGAAACTTGTTATAAATATTGAATTTAACATACTTAAACGTTGCTTTGATAACAGCCATCGTTACTTCACATGGGAGCTCATTCTATATTCGATATCAATTAATTTACATACTCGTAATGGATTGAATTATTTCGCCGGCTAATAAGAGCACGCGTAATCATGAGAACTAATGAGATAATCAATTTTTTCCTATATCGCTAATTAGTGTGTGATAGGATATTAGCATTCTTTCTCATCCATAATACCTTGGCTGGTAGTGTTGAGATAAATGCAGGTGCGTAATCTGTTTACAGCGAGCACATGAGCTCTTCCGATTCTCCGTCCCTCCGTCTCTTTCCCTTTCTCATTCTTGCGTTGGGTGCTCCATGGTCCCTGACATGGGACCGGTTCTTTCTCCCCACTTACCTTTCGGACGTTTTTCACCTTTTTGTTCGTCCTCCGCTGTCTTGCTTTCTCTAGTTGGTTTTCTAATAGGAACCAAAGTCCGCCATAGCCATAACGCTTATAGCCTGTTGCACCACCCTGATCTTTGCCTCCTGCGTCTCCACCTTCAACTTCGTCACTCCTTTCTTACCACCCTTTCCTATTATTTGCCAATCCTTTGGCTATCTCTCCTTCTCTCTTTCTCCTGTCTGATTTAACTGTAATCTGTCTATCCCGATTTCTAAGGCTTGATATCATGATTCAAAGACGTCGTTTCTGTCGCCTTTGAAATACGATCACCGGGTATCACAGAATGGCATGGTTTGGTTTCGTGGAAGATGTTTCTTTGACGAGCCGAATGGGGTTGATGGGTTAATGGGGTTGATCCTTGATCCTGGGGCTTTTTTTCTGTTATATTTTATGTATTCGATGGGCGGAATAACAAATGAATTAATGAATATCTCGGTTAAAGTAGCGAAATGTATTTCAGACAAACGTAGGTCCCATTCTGGTTTGTATCAATCCATATACGGATGTTGGGAATCCATTGACCTTAACGAGCACCAGGGCCGTACCTCTGGCGCCCCAACTAAATAAGGTCGTTCAGGAAGCCGTGAGGCAGCAATCGGAGACCGGGTATCCGCAAGCGATAATACTCTCTGGTAATGAAACGGATCCATTAATAAATATCATTTCTAATTTGGCGGACTGGAAGATTATCTTTACGAACGACTTCAGGCACGAGTGGTTCCGGAAAGACGTATGCTTCGATGCTTTTACTCAGGCAACTGTTCGACGTTGCTGGAGGTGGCCCTGAAACTGATGCTTTCAAGCACTTGGCTGCAGCCTTCACGGTTCTCAGATCTTTGGGGTCAGCTAAGACTGCTACAAATTCTGAAAGTTCGAGGATAGTACGTGATATCACTTTTTTAAATCTTCAAACTGGTTTAGTGGAATCTAGTCTCTTGCATTATACACGAAAGCATTATCCTAGCGAAGTAACATACCGAAATGGTAATGAAAATAATCATTTCCTCAGGGACACTTTATCGAAGTTCAAGTAACGGACGGGGATTTGTACAGAACGAAAATTCATTGTTACTTCTTAGACCAAACGCGTGTTATCAGGCCATTGCCGGATGAAAAAAATTATCATATATTCTACCAAATGTTAGCTGGCTTATCTCCCGAGGAAAGAGGTACATTCCCGAACGTATATGTTCTTATCAATAAATAGTACTTATTATTATGTTCAAATATAAAATCGTAACACGTACTTTTTATTAATAGTAAAACTCAACTTGGAGGGTTAC
The DNA here is from genome assembly GCA_910591585.2 of Nysson spinosus. Lineage (NCBI taxonomy): Eukaryota > Metazoa > Arthropoda > Insecta > Hymenoptera > Crabronidae > Nysson > Nysson spinosus. The sequence goes on along the minus strand of OU342830.1, from coordinate 11,604,659 downwards.
AATTTAAAAAATCTAAGGTACCTTCAACACGGTGATACTCGGCAAGACGAGGCCGAAGACGCCATAAGATTTCAAGCGTGGAAGGCCTGTTTAGGTACGTAGGACTGGTTCTAATACCGCGCCGTTACGGAGTTCATTACGTTGAAATAATTACGTTAGAAAAGTGACTCGTATATCGTCAATCAGGAGGTGATTTTTTGTCCAGGCGTCCTTGGCATACCTTTCTTGGATGTCGTAAGAGTACTGGCGGCAGTGCTGATTCTTGGTAACGTCGATTTCACGGACAGACCTGGGGTAGAAGTTGGAGTAATTGGAGAGAACGAGTTAGCCTCGGTAGCGGCACTTTTGGGAGTCCCACCTCCTGCATTATTAAGAGGTCTTACCTCGAGGACTCATAATGCACGTGGACAATTAGTGAAATCAGTCTGCGATGCGAACATGGTACTTATTACCTCACATTAATCATTCATCGATTTAATATTATTATATACGCTTCGAAATGTGCTGATGCCTTTTTTTCTGTAGTCCAACATGACCAGGGATTCATTGGCGAAAGCACTTTACTGTCGAACAGTCGCGACCATCGTAAGAAGGGCTAACAGTTTAAAAAGATTAGGTTCCACTCTCGGTACTCTTTCTTCCGACTCCAATGAGTCTGTCCATAATCAAGCCGAGGTAACGAGTCAACATGCCTCTACGATTGGTAGTTCAGCAGGCAAGTTTATATGTCGATATTTGTGTATCAAAGAAATTATGCCGTGTTTATATTCCGTGATAAATATTATTCCTTTCCTGTACTTTCGTGTATACTGGTAATTTATTTGAAATTTTATTCCTTTATTATGAAGGATTTTATTATACCCCTTTTAGGTGGCGCAGGTTCAAGAAGTATGACCGCATTGAACAATGCTGTAAGACACGCTACCGATGGTTTTATCGGGATTCTCGATATGTTTGGATTCGAAGATCCGAAACCGAGTCAGTTGGAACATCTTTGTATCAATCTCTGTGCCGAAACCATGCAGCATTTTTACAATACTCACATATTTAAGAGTTCTATCGAGAGTTGTCGGGATGAGGGCATCCTATGCGACGTGGAAGTCGATTATGTCGATAACGTGCCATGCATCGATCTTATATCATCCCTGGTAAGTTTAGTTCCACTAATATTACCGGATCTTTGATTAAGTTCTATTTGTTTTTGATTACCTATTTCCTATCGCCTTCTCCTTTGATCTTCAGCGCACTGGACTGTTAAGCATGTTAGACGTAGAGTGCTCGATTCGAGGAACCGCCGAAAGTTACGTGGCTAAGGTCAAAGTTCAACACAAACAAAATCCAAGACTTTTTGAACCCAGAACAGTAGATTGCAGATCGTTTGGTATTCAGCACTTTGCCGGAAGGGTCATTTACGATGCCTCTGACTTCCTGGGTGTGTAGAGTCTACTATCGTAGTCCTCTTGAAGTACGACAAAATTGGTTTATTCATAAAGGAAATAATTTATGTTTACTTTTTAATAAAGATACCAATAAAGATGTGGTACCCGATGATTTGGTAGCAGTATTTTATAAACACACTTGTAGCTTCGGTTTCGCGACTCACTTGTTTGGTAGCGAATTAAAAGCTCTCTACGCGAGTGATACTGTTCCGAGAGGGGTCAGCTTTAGGATATCACCAACCTCACATACAGAGCTGTAAGATTTCAGTTTGATCGTAAATTTTCCGATTAAATTTCGAAATCGTCGGAGATTATAATTTATGGAATATATTATAGATTGAACGGCGGCGAGCCAATTTCAACGTTGACTCAAGACTTTCACACGAGATTAGATAATCTTCTGAGAACTCTCGTTCACGCAAGACCTCACTTCGTTAGATGTATTAGGAGTAATGGAACAGAAACACCCATGCATTTAGATCGGGGTGTGACCATGCGTCAAATACGATCGCTTCAAGTCCTGGAAACGGTTAATCTAATGGCTGGTGGTACGTTTCCAAGCACCCGTAACAAATTCTTTAATTATGTCCTCTTAAATCATGTGAAAATATATACCTAAAATGAATTATAACCATTCTTTTAGGATATCCACACCGCATGAGATTTAAAGCTTTCAATACGAGATACAGACTCATCGCACCATTTAAACAATTACGACGGGCTGAAGAGCAGGCTGTGGAGGACACGAAACTGATTTTACAAAATGCTCAACAATTAAAAAGCAAGTTTGGTGCTAGCACTAGTTGGGCACTTGGTAAAAGACACATTTTCCTCAGCGAAGGTATCAGACAGCAACTTGAAAATCTGCGGTCGGAAACACGAAGAAGGGCTGCGACTATGATACAGGTATAAGTCTATTGTTAGTAAAGAAAACAATAGTAATTTTTTCATTTATTTAGATAAAATTTGGATCAAACTTAATAATACGACTTGGATTAAATCAGTATTTTTAGATCGCCATCAATACGCATGATGAGTTAATGAATATTAAAACAGTATAGCGACAACTTACAAATTCTACTATTAATAAAATGCGTGTTATCAAATTCAATCGAAATTGAATGAGAATAAATAAAAAAAATGCAAGCAAAATTTATGTCGTTACGGTTAGAAAATATACTTGCTGATGATCAACGTAATACATTTACAGGCAACGTGGAGAGGTTGGAGGGTACGAAGAAGATGGCCTCTTAGGAGAAGTACTATAGCAGTTACTTCCGGAATCGGTCACAAGAAGCCGCAACACCTAACATCCGCCAATACCGGAAACGTTCAGAGAAATGTCACAGCTGCCACCGGTACCGGAACCGGGGCGCGTCCGAGGCCACAACCAATCGCCGGTACTCCTCCGCCCGATCCTTCGGAGAAGTGCGCCGATCAGAAGATGATTCAGCAAACCTGCACCCTCTTTGGGTTAGATTTGGTGAGTGATATTGGTACAATGAGTATTTCCACGATTAATGAAACAACCATTGTAATCATTTGTAGCAGGGAGAATTTTTTTAAATTAAATAACTTTGATTTGGAATTAATTTGTACATAGAAGTTATTTTATCAGGGGGTACTGTAATTTGTCAAGCCACGATTTTATTTGATACTTAACTTATAATATGATTCAGGAACGTCCGCCCCCACTTCCTCCTAGCAGATCTTACACTGTCACAGGAAACACGAAGTTAGGGTATCCGCAGACCAGGATTATGAAAATGCCATTTCCAGGTAAGATATTCTCACAGGAATTCTAGTAGTCGATATGCTTTAAATAATACTACTAGATTATTATTTTATTTAGAAGAGGGAGAAGGGGAGGTAGTTTTATTAAAAGGCGAGACTGTATTAGTCGTTGGGGCATCGCCTAGACGAGGTCACCTCCTAGTGGAACGCAACAACACTACGCTACACGTACCGTACCAATTTATGGAGTTAAAGCCTTGTAATATTAATGTTTAAGGATATTATTTATTTCATTCTTTCCCTTAACTTAAGATTCATCGCGCAAGATTTATTGTCCCCCGAAGAAATATTTCGTCGAACCTGTACGAAGTTGACTTTCGACATTATTGCCATTAATGTCACTCCCAGAACTCTTCCTGCGTATTACGAGCACCAATCGATTGCCATAAGAAGAGTCGCGAGTAGTTTTGGTAAAAAGTTCAGGACAAGCGATTTGCATTAGAAGGGCGTTCCAGGTTCCACTTCTCGTAAAGTAAGCTTTAAAGGACAGTGAACTTTGTCCTTTAATTAATTACGCCGCCCGTTAAGCGAGTTTAACGCGGAAGTCACTACACCCGTGCTTATCGCTCGTTTGAGACGCGGCATACTGGTTCACCCTCGACATAAGTACTCTTCCATATAGCCTCTAAGCCACATTCGTCTTCCATGTAGATAAGTACGCGATATACGCGCGGTACACCTATGCAAACGTATCTGCACGCCCAGACCTTTCTTTAACTTACTAAGTACCGTAGTCGTTAAATAATTTAATCGGTAGTGCCTTATATCCAAAATGAGAGATGTAAAATGATATATTTTTCCATGCGGGGTGTTCTAAGATTACGTGTCATACATTATCGAAGTTGAACATCCAAATTGCAACAGTTATTTTCTAAAGTATGGCATGAAAATACAATTAATTGCCTGATAAAAATACTCGATGTATTTGTTCCGGATATCAAACAATTATAATACGTCTAATCTGTCCGCGGAGACGCTGAACATTTGTTAGCCAGATATTGCAGAATCTCGTTTTACCGCCGTGATTCATTGTCAGGGCTGTAATAGAGTCGGACGATTTTTTCTCCGGACATTTGACTCCCAGATTTTCCTCTCCAATAATGTTACACCACTTAATCTTAAAACGCTCTGCATATTCATATAAAGTTATATATATATATATATATAGCGAAGATAAGTACGAGGGATTAAGCGATACTCGTACGAAACCAAAATACCTACTATGATATTTAAATCGTGGCAAGGATCACGATTAAAATCAGAGTTCTCCGAAAGGTATTTACCAACAGTATTCCTTCGCCTACTTTTTGAATTCTTAGTGCCAATTATTAGAAAGAAATCCGCTGCTATATCGTATCTGTGCATGTATTATATACCGGAAGTCTTCGATCGTTTTGATTACTGCGAACTCGTGACGATGACATTTCGAAGTAATCGACAACATTATCGGTAGCATGGTAATTAATCCATAACGATTATAACACTGTTTCGGGGAAGGTAGATGCGACTGCTTTGTAGATACACAGATGAATACGTTTAACTTAGGAATGATAAGCATTCATAGAGAACGGGTTGCTCTAAACCTCTCGAACACTCCTCGAGAATTGTACATACGAGTATGTATGCCGGCGTTACGTAATTTACAGATACCGGAGCTGAAATTCGCGCATAGGTAGCTGTAAGTGCGGCGAGAATTTTTTTAAATAAAATATATGCATATTTCAAGAAAATATCGCACTCATCATTAAACCCCGATAATGAAAATACCATCCTATCCCATTTTAACCCTTTGCACTCGAAATTGTTTATAATTATTTAAACATATAGTAGCAACTCGAGTGGCAACTGAGAGGCGACATTAAGATTTACTAGATCATTGGTGATAATTTAAAATCTAATAACAAAAAATAACTAATGTCAATCTTAATGTCGCTTCTCGGTAGCAGTAATAAACTGAGTGGCGACAGAGAGTCGCCTCTCGAGTGCAAAGGGTTAACACAAATCTTGCAGTTTATTAACCAATAATCCGGCGAATTATTATCCGAGATTTATTCTCGTTCAAAATTATTCGATGTAAAGTAATTATTTGCCGACCTCAATTAAAAGGAGGTATTTAATCATCCAGCATTTATCGCATTTTCGCGGAAGTAGTAAATTAAATTGCATTAAATTCATATATTTAATGGTATTTATGTTCATGTTGTTTATGGTATCTGAAAAATTCAGTGCTTTAGGTTCAATTCGTATTGTTTATTATTGTCATGGTTAAGCCATATGAATTTGTGGTTGGAATATAAAATTGTTACTTTTATATCATTATTAGTATTTAAATTATTACTGATGTTTTACAATCTGCGAAGATGAATAAAGCAGGTTTTATTTGTGATACAATATCGAAGCTGATGGCGCAACTGTAGGAACAGTTAGCAAAAAATGCCACGGCTCATGCGCGACTCTTTCTAAGCTTCCATTAATTGCAAAATGATAACAGTGGCATTATCTTTGCTTTTCGGCACGTACTTTTCACCCCTTCTTAAGCGTTTTCTTTTTCTATCACGTTACATATTACGTGAGAATAACTCGGTATGCAAGATCACGAGGCGTTGGAAGTTCCGGTTTAAAGACGCCGATAATATTTGCCCAATGAGGGTGTAGTTGAGGGAGTAGGATGAATATTCACAAATTTTATCACGCAAGTAGGTGTGGGCTCTTTCTGACCGGACAAAATTTTTAATCCACTTCTTTCGACCCAAAATCATCCTAGAATATGTTTATACATCATATACCATCGATTTTGACCGTTTAGGACCGATTTTGGCGACTTTCATTTTTTGACAATTTTTGAAGGTATACCCCTTCACATTTTTGCGATTTTGGGTCGACCCATTTTTGGGCCGAAACAATTTTTAAACCGCGTCTTTCGACCCAAAATCGTCCTAGAATATGTTTATACATCATATACCATCGATTTGGGCCATTTAAGAACGATTTTGGCGACTTTCAATTTTTTACAATTTTTGAAGGTATACCCCTTCACATTTTTACGACTTGGGTCGACCCATTTTTGACCAATAAAAATTTTTTAACCGCTTCTTTCAACCAAAAATCGTCCTAGAATATGTTTATACATCATTTACCATCGATTTGGGCCATTTAGGACCGAAATTGGCGACTTTGATTTTTTGAGAATTTTTGAAGGTATACCCCTTCACATTTTTGCGATTTTGGGTCAACCCCTTTTTTGACCGGAAACAATTTTTAATCCACTTCTTTCGACCCAAAATCGTCCTAGAATATGTTTATACATCATATACCACCGATTTGGGTCGTTTAGGAGCGATTTTGGCGACTTTCAATTTTTTACAATTTTTGAAGGTATACCCCTTCACACTTTTTCGACTTGGATTCGACCCATTTTTGACCAATAAAAATTTTTTAACCGCTTCTTTCGACCAGAAATCATCCTAGAATATGTTTATACATCACCCACCATCGATTTGGGTCGTTTAGAATTGATTTTGGCGACTTTCAATTTTTGAGAATTTTTGAAGGTGTACCCCTTTACATTTTTTCGACTTGGTTTCGACCCATTTTTGACCAATAAAAATTTTTTAACCGCTTCTTTCGACCCAAAATCGTCCTAGAATATGTTTATACATCATATACCATCGATTTAGGTCATTTAGAATTGATTTTGGAGACTTTTAATTTTTGACAATTTTTGAAGGTATACCCCTTCACATTTTTGCGATTTTGGGTCGACCCGTTTTTGACCAGAAAAAATTTTTAATCCACTTCTTTCGACCCGAAATGGACCTAGAACATATTTAAACATCATCTACTACCGATTTGGTCCATCTAGGCCCAATTCGAAAAAAATAAAGGATGAAGATCGAGGAACGAGAAGCTATCATATTTAAAATTTCTGTTTATGATGAAATCAAAGTAGAAAAGCGTAAAGAATGACACGTGGTTCGAAGGTAAAAGAAGTTACGTAAAGAAATGAAGATTGATAAAGGAGGGGCGAGATGAGACTTTCAGAAATATGTGAAAGTGGAAGTAGGCAAGGGTCACGTATTTTTCACGAAGGTGTTCGTCGATATGAAAGGCACGTAGGTAACGATATTGAATCGGAATGCCTTGGACATTGCAACTCCTCCATCGCAAATCGCTCCAGTGCGCCCGACTGACCCGCTTAGGGACTTATCCGGATACGTGGTATAGGTATAGGTTCGGGATATGTAGAAGGAACGACCTTTTTATATCGACGAATATTCTTCCTGCTTGAATTAGACGCAGTGACTCACATAGTACTGCAATGCTGAAGAACAGAAGGAAAATTAAATTGATATGCTCGAATTTATTAAGTTCAGATATAAAAGTCATATAATTAATCGTTGATAATCTCCATTTATACTGTTAATTGATTCAGCCAAATATTGTATAAACTGTAGAAAAATGTAGGGAATCAGGTTTATATTGACAAATGAATCCACTGTTTTCTTATCTGAATGTTAATGAATTAAATTAATTAAGGCGTATATCAAATTGCAAATTGGATGCGCCAAAGGTGTAATACTGTTTCACTTTGCATATTCTATCCTGTCTCGAACAACTGACGAGAAACCACGCGGGTCCATCAGGGTTTAATCGATGCCCTGACAACTTCTCCGAGGCATCAAAGCTCTCATAAGTTTCCTGATACGTCGTAGCAACATGTGAATCGGGCTTAAATTTCGATCTGCATTCTATGAAATTGTAGCTTCCACGTTTTATAAGAATATATGTAGCAGTACGAAGAGTAAACAATGTGGCATATAACAGTGGAATCGAGACAAAGGACGCAGGACATAATATCCCCAATATTAAATTTCCTTTCTTTCTTCTCGACGGAATATCTTTTCTTTAATACGTTCCCGCGAGATATCGTCGATAACCATTTGGCATTTTACGTCGGCGGATTTACAGTCGGCCTACGGAGAAATCCGACGAGAAGTCTGCCGCGGACAGATAAGCGGAATCTCTCGAGATATCAGGGTAATATGAATTGTTTCTCTTCTTCAGGATATAGTAAGTTTTTTGAAATAAACAGTTTCTCTTAGAAATCAATAGTCATTGAATATAATATTAATCACAGTATAGAACAAAGTTGCGAATAAATACAATAAAGAATAAACTGAAAAACCACATCGTAGATCTATAAATTAAGTTCAAATAAAGAAGCCGTACATGTATAATCAATCCTTGATAACTCGATTGATATTAAAGCGTAACTTTAATTAAACAAAAGTCAAAATTGCCAAAAACTGTGAGTAAAAATGGAATCGTTATTTCTGGTGGTTTGTCAAAATACGCTCGCGAGAGGCATGCGTAGGTGCGCAGAACATATTTGCGCATTGGCAAAGTAAAATGCGGTATATTGGGCGCAGATAAAAGCGCATCTTTCGATTATACGATAGCGGGTATTGTTAAGCGCCGTTCGCGTTATTTATTGATCTATTGAGCGCGGTATGCGTCGGGGAACAATGCGAATTATTATCGTCGCAGTCGATCGTCCTTGTCCTTTTTTTCGAGATATGTCCCCGTAAAAATGGCTTTACAGAATTTCATGCCACGTCGTTAGTACGCTTTTCCTCGTCCACCGGTTCCCTAGTCCTCGACAATATTTCCGAGTATTTCGTTCGTCAGGTTACATTGTGCACTTAACTATTTCGGCCAAACTACTGCACTATTTTTGTGCTGTTTTTAATAGGAACTCGAAACACTGGCTCTAGAAACTATTGTTGGAAATCATTTTAGATACATCGCATTTTTATTGTGTCATTTACGCGCTATATGAGTTCAAGTTATAGGAAATCGTGCTGTACAGGAATCTTTCTTTATAACGCACATAATCTAAAGTAACATGTTTGAAATGATTATTGCAATGCCAACTTTATTTTCTGTTTTATTAAAGAGGACAGTATTTTAAAAATAAATTGTATATATACGATGAAGAAAACAATCGACTGCTCAACTAAAGCAGATTCAATTCTTAAATCATTTAATTCCTATGTTTGATTATTTCGCGCGTTGTACGAAGAATCGCGTTGTACGAAAACAGTAGTCGCAATATATCTTTGTCGATTTAATAGGAATTCACGTTGTGAGAACTCGCGTTATACGGGAGTCTACTGCAATTCAAAACTGGTGAAGTATAATTATACTTCATCTATGAAGCATACTAGCGCCGTAAGTATCGCGTTGGACGACCAGATTCTAAAGGGGATACTGATTTTGCATAATTTTATGAGAGCACCCCTCTTATATCCTCGAGAGTGTAGAAAAAGCCACGTGAAATTGGTATACCGAATAAGATAAACAGGGAAATGTGGTGAATTTCAGTTATGGTTCGTAAAGAAATAGGTGAATTATGAAGGGGTGGGGGTGGGCGGGCGGAGAGGAGGCAGCACAGTTTGGAGATTTAGGGTAATTGAAAATGTAGGTTATTCATGAGAGAATATGAAGTGCGGTATCGATATAAGTGTAATAAGCCGGTATCCAGAAATCGAAAGAATATTACGACGAGGCGGATATCACTGTTCGACAAGTCGGGGGTTACTGGCGGTGGTTTCGATAGCGAGATTTTTTTCGAACGAACGTGCTTGTTTGCTCGACGGGACTCGGTCGACCCACGGGAGATGGAAACGATCGAATTTGAAACAGGTAACGTTGCGAGCCACCGTCACACCCACACGAATAACCCATACAACGAAATAACCTCGGTCGTGTCGATTTGCATTTCAATCGGCTGCCCTATCATTTCTCACCGGCTCCGGCTCGATAGCCCTGCGCAAAACTCTCAAACTATCGGGCTCGTCGACGTCCTCTATTGTTGCAATTAATAATTCGATTCGTAATCGAGGAACTCTTTGCTACGGGTTTATCGAATATTCTTTAGGAAGTGGAAAATCAAGGCAAGCTAACAATTTTGTACGGGAGGTATTACTATGATAAGAGAACGAGATTATTATTTAGTTCGTTAAGGCATTCGTTGTCACGTGTTCCATTTTCTGTGCACGCTGAACTTTACTATAAGGCTAATCTTTTCTAAGGCATTGTATTCCTTGGCATTTTCACGATTTGGGGTTTACCTAATTTTTGATCGGACAGAATTTTTAATTCACTTATTTTGACCCAAGATCATCCTAGAACATGTTTATACATCATATACCATCGATTTGGACCACTTAGAATCGATTTTGGTGACTTTTATTTTTTGACAATTTTTGAAGGTATACCCCTTCACATTTTTGCGATTTTGGGTCGACCCATTTTTCGCTCGAAAAAATTTTTTAACCGCTTCTTTCGGCCCAAAACGGTCCTAGAACATCATTAGGCATCATATACCGTCGATTTAGGCCATTTAGGAGTGAAATTGGTGACTTTGATTTTTTGACAATTTTTGAAGGTATACCCCTTCACATTTTTGCGATTTTGGGTCGACCCATTTCTTGACTGGAAACAATTTTTAAACGGCTTCTTTCGACTGAAAATGGTTCTAGAACATCATTATGCATCACGCACCATCGATTTGGACCATCAAAGAGCAAAATTGGCGAGTTTAAAATTTCGACCCTTTTTGAAGGAATCTGTTTCCATTTTGAGATTTTCATTTTATGGCACTTGATGCTATAATGACAATCGTAATTGCAAATCCTACCGAAGTTCGGCTTATATTTCCTTCCTGGTCTACTTTTCCGACGATATATTTTTATATCACATACGATGAAGCACAATTTCCGAAATCAAAATTACGTGCGGCATGCGGGTCTCCCTAAATAACATCGTTCGCTCCAATTTGCATTTCGATCGAACGTTCCTCGTTGGGCTTCGTGCAAGAACTCAACGAAAAGCGAGGAATTATCGCGTCGGCAGCATCGCACTCAGGTACACTTAAAGCTAATCCGTGTCAAATGGAGGTCGTTCGCCTTTTGCGAAACCTCACGTAACAGAGCACGAAGAAACCACTGAGAAAAGTGCTTCTCTTTGAAAGCTAAATTTTACCCGATGCATAAATCCTAAAGATACATTTGCATATATATCGCGCTTCTTCCCGTCAAGTGCCACGAGCTTCAAATGCTAAGATTCTATATGGGTTTACGGAACATGCAGCTACAATGTAACCGCAGGTGTCTAGAATGATTTGTTGCTATCGGAAAGAGTCCAAATTTCAATCTCGTCATTTTCAATTTTCATCCTCTATAATGCTATGTAACTTTAAAATCACATACTCATCTATCTATATTTTTTGTTTTCTTTAAAGTTTACATTGTAATAGCACAGTAACATACGTTACGCGTTGTATAAAATCGCGTTATACAAAGTTGGAGATCAAAAGTCAAGCTATACTCGACTAAAGTAAACGGGGAATTTCCGTACTTTATTACGTACCGTGTTCTACGAGAATGCTGTTACATAAAAAAGTCTTCGCAATATCTGTAGCGCGTTTAGAGAGTTTACTGTAATTATAAAAGTACATGCAATACGTCACCTTTTTCGGTACATTTAAGTAATAATTTTGTTACTATTTGCGTGTAACGTAACTTCGTTAGATTCTCATTTAACTAATTTCGCGTTATAATACAATTTTGTTTCTGTCAGGAAAAAATTCGGTTGCAGCGGTTCAACTCCATTTTGGGTGAAAATAACCGGAGTATAACAGTTTTTTCATTGGTGTGACATTCGTGTGCCGGATAACTGTCACCAGAATTATATATTTTGAACTGAAATTAGCACACGATATTATTCAGAGAAATCTGCAATGGTGGTCATAGTTGAATACATATTTCCTAGTATATGCATTTAAACATTTTTATTTATAATTTCTTGACGTATAATGTGTAGAAAAAAAGTATCGGTTGAACTGTGCATAATGCACGCATCGTTCAGGTTTTCCCTGATGCAGTATAGAAAATGTGAATTATATAGGGTCGTTAGCCCCCCTCCGGTTTTATAATCTATAAAATATTGCTAGCAGGTAGATCCCGCGCAGCTGAATACAATATTATGGACTACGAAAGAAAAAGACAACGTTGCAGTTTCCAGCACGTTGTAAATTCATAGTTGCCATCGGAAAGTTGAAGAAAAATATACCGCCGAATTAAGGTAGAAGTTATTTCTCGAGATGCCGTACTCACCAAAGCTCTCTGATACTTTGATCGTGAAAATATATTTTTCGAATGACGTAAAAGTACCCTCTTTGAGAAGCACTTCTACGAACTACATTTCTGAGCTTGTTAAAGCTGCATTTAAAAGTAAAGTCCTCGGCGTTGTTTAATTCGTTTTCATTTTTTAATGAGACCTAATTAACACTCGACATCCTCCCGGGGATATGCTAGATTTATTTTTACTTTCGTTCCGCCTTTGTAGAATATTTGGTACGTTGTTTTTTTTCCACCATAAAAGCCAATTAAATAGTAACTGTTTAACTCGAGCGTGAAGTTAGATTTTCCATATGTTGTCCGAAAAACTTGAGACGAGTTGTCGAAGCTTTATCACTTTTCATATTTTCTATCTGGAATATTATACCGCGCAAAATATTACGTGTAATACGCGTTTTAATATTGAATACGCATTTAATATTACGTTTAATACTTTCATGGAATTTGCGGATAACGATGTATATCAAAAGAACTCGCCAATTTTACTTTCACATTGCAAGGAATAATATTATTCGCTTACATGTCTGATATTAATGGTTGCGCGAACCAGTGCCAAGGATAAAAGGCACGCTTAATTTCTTATGTTAATTGAAATTATGCTTCTTGTTTTTTTTAGTGCGGTCGCTTCTGTCTAGTTAGGCGAGCTCGTTAAAAACTGTTCGAAGGTAGAGCGAAGACTTCCTGGAACAGAGAATAACGAACGAGGATGAACGAGTTTAATGACGGATAATGCGGTTCAGTAAAGAACAATAGACCCTGTGACCCGTTTTCTTCGGTCAACGCAAAGTCTACGTACGTGAGCGAACTCTCTGCAAACATAAATCCTGTGTTCGCCAAGGGTAACATAGCCGAACTATACAATTTTACCTTTGCCGGTGCCTAAGTACACACAGACTTCGCGTACTTCCGACAAAAACAATAACCGTTCGAGTTTCACCTTAATGAACCGTCTACTTCTCGCCATGTGTTTTTGGTGACACTAACAATCGGAAATTAGATTTACCTTCCAGGTTTATCGTGCGCGGTTCCATGCACTTCATGCTAATCAGATTTTCGAATCTCTGTTTTATACCTTTCATCTTTATCGTACATAGAGTTATATTTTCATTTCGAGTTCTTAAGGCGTTGGAGTTTATCCGAAATATTTTTGCCCCCATCGTTGTATAGGTCTAAAAAAATTGTTACGGTGAAGAGTATGTGTTTCGATAGAAATGCTGTGGGAAATGTGTACAGGTATTTTCCTTCTATTTTCGTAAACAAAGAACGGATCGACGTACGAATTAGCATATAGTATTGTTAAAGGTGACTATGGCCGGGAGAATCAGGATGTTATTCGATTCAAGTGGACTGTATATTTTTGGGTTTAAATCAACTCCCGAACACACCTTTATCTTTTCCGGATATATATTCTGATAACGATAACAGTATAATTTACACGAACTTTTAACAATGTATTTACTTCTACTCTTATCCTGGATCTTATCGTGAACGCGTGTCCAGAAGGGCTAGTCAGTACTATTCTTTCAGTAATTCTCTAACTCTGTTCTCAATCATAACTATTCATAACTCTAAGGATCTTATATTTATAAGGAATCTTTAGCCGATGTGCCCTCCCATCACTCCCACCAATGTACAAATTGAGTCCCTTGACGCCCTTCAGGCCCACTGAGGGCGTAACCTAGTCAGAAGTGACGGCCCATCGGTTCCTGGAATCTCACCCCCAGGTTGACCGGATGGGTCCGTCGTGACGTCAAGGGTTTTCGCCGGTTCTTGGAACCGCGGTGTGGAGGCACATCGGTAATCGGAGTTTATGATACGTCTATTTCTATTGAGCGCAGGAAGGCAAATCTGGAGGGGCTTGTCCAGGTGTCCTCCAACTGTTTTGCCTTCCTGAGAGAAGTTAATTACTAAAAACATGCATACTAAGAAATTCTCTAATCCTCAAAAATAGCTATTTAGTCACGTCCGTATCATAAACTTATTCAAGCGGAGTCCTTTCGTAAGGGCTGCTTGAACAAGTATAGCGGGATGAACTTTACAGGATGAGATAAGCGGGCGTGTTGCAGATTGGCCCTCGACATTCATTGTCCTTTGCTTGCTCGTCATTTGCTTACCCTTCATTGTGCTCCACCAGGATTTCCGGCAAATGTTAGAATATCTATGCTAGTAATTTCATGAGGATATTCTCCTTATCCCGAAATTGATACAGAGTTATACAAATTAGATTCATCTTCTTCTTTGACCCTTTCCTTGACCCCACAAAATCGACATTAAATAACAAGACTTCATCTCGTGTTCTCGAAGAGTATCAGTCTATTTCTCTCACAGTATTTTATAATAAATTGTTCATGCTGGAACTAAGGGAAAACATTCAATGTAAATCGGATCGAATAAATAAATGATTTCAAATATTCCAGATGGAAGGCATTGTATATCGTATAATATAAAATAGTAAAATACGAGTTTGGAGAATAAGCGTACCAGGAAGGGGGTCGAAGAACTCTCGTTCTATCTGCGGATGAGCTGAAGTTATATAACGGGAGTCTCAAAAGTGGTGCATGATTTACGTGCGGTAAGCCCCGCGAGCATAGAAGAAAGATCTTCGGGGCTCTCGAAGGCGGACGGAAGACAGATCAGAAAAGTTTTCCGAGCCAATCACCAGACGTGGATATCGAGGCTGCCGATAAAAATGACAAAGTCTCCAACTTTTTCCAACCCCGTTCTCCGCCCGCCAGGAGAGCCCATCTCGCTTACCTTCTCTTCTTCCACTCACGGAGAATCCCGATTCTTTTGAATTTCCTTCGAATTTGACCGTGCCATCGCGAATTATCGATTGCACCTTCGCCGGCGAACTTTCTTGGATTTTATTGGATACGACCGATGAATATTCGATAGACGTTTATTACATCGCTCGTTATATATTTCTTTCACGTAAAGTATGCGTTCTATTCATTCGTAATTCTTTAGGATTTTAAGGCGAATAATATATGGAAATTGTACTTACCGCGTGGAATTGCTTGAACGTGTACGAAATACAATCGCATTGTAGCTAGATTAATTATTAATAATCGGTGCCCGATATTCTAACCGGTCTTGTTTATTTGGTAACTCATAGATACATGTTAACGTCTCTTAAACCTAGAGAAAATAAAAGCGAAAGAGTTTCTCATCTCGTCCGAAAACACGACACGCTCGTCGGGTTACAGCAGCCACGAACGCCGCTGGCAAACGCTAAATCATTAGAAAAATACACAGTTTACGGGCGAATCTTTCCAACTGAATCCTCAATGTTCAACATATTTTGTTAATAATGTTACTCGTTCTATGCGCGTGTGTATACGTATGTCCGTTCGCGTGTACGTACGTTGGTACGTTCTCTGTGCGCGTGTAAACGCACTCCAAGTATCGCGCTCCTTTCGCGGGGATTCGAGCGTTAATCGTTCATTCCTGTCGATTAAATTACACTGAAACGTTAATTAATTCGTCCCAACGTGTCGGCTCATTTACAGGTTTTTCTACTTTCCAGTTCAAGCGTTGAAACCTTGTAAACTGGGATCCCCGTTTATTCATTCATACATTCACCGACGCGCATTTTCACAACACCACGGATAGACGAAAATCTGAACAATTATATCATTTACCGCGATATATTTGAATTTTTTAAAGATACCATCGAAATGATAACCGACTTACGACGAACGTTGATACTTCGTAGTTTAATGATATTTTTGATATGGAAAAACCAGTAAGTAGAACAGCACACGGGACAGAATAATTAAGAATGTTTATCCTTTTTTCGATATTTCCACGCAAACAATCGTATTATGTACAGAACAGCGAAATGGAGTCTCCGCATGTATTTTTACGTTACCTTACTGCCGGGCCGCTTAAAATTCTTCGTGGGAATTTCCGTGAAAGGAACGAACTGGAAGATGACAAATCGACAGAATCAATGGTACTGTGGCTTCGTTGATATGTCTACTTAATTTCAAAATCTTATTATTGTACGCCCACTCCAGTAACACTCAACAATCTCAAGTGAGAGGGGACACCGCCTCGGGGGACTTACGCGATCCGGTAACCCTCTCCTATTTATACAGAGAAAGAAAATCCATTCTTACACGGACACTCATTGTTTCGATAAACATCTCTTTTTTCTTGTTCTCGCTTCGGGGTACATCGAGTAGCCTCGTAACGCGGATCATTTTTGGATGCCCGATCTCTTTGCTTTAGGGTAACTCGCGGTGAGTTTCATTTACTGGACGGTCTAACCAGTACAAAGTTTTCCTTTCCTAGAAAGATCTTACAGACATCCCGTAATAACACTTATATATCTCGAGCATAGAAATAAGTTTGATTAAAATTAATCGGATTCCCGTTTACGTGGAATCGGTTGATAACGATGAAGAGTCACGCTCGAAGATCGATCCGAGCTTTTAAGACGATCGCCTCTTCGTTTTATAGATCTACGCGTAATATATCCAGGCAACATGATTACGATGTTGATAATCATTTATTTACACATTATAATAATAGTAATACCCTTGGTTAAAGAGACTTACGTTGGTCTGATTTCTTTATACAGCGGGACAGAGTACGGTTCCTCAGGTCGTACGAAAGTGAAAGAGAAGATTGTGCCATTATATATATAATAATATTTACATCGATGATACCTTTACTATTAACGATAGTGAGAAATCAATGGTGAAGTTTACATCGCGCGAAAGCGGGAGGGGGGGGGGGGTGCGGAGTACGCGTTACCCCACGTAAAGGAAGAAATCAGGCGTTAGATGCTCAGCTACTATTCCACACAATGATGCTCTTTGGCATCTTATTCTTACATGCGTTTACGGATACGAATCGTACAAAACAGCTAATACATTAGCCCGTTAATTTCGCTCGAGGAGAATACAGTCTTCGTTCTAGGCGTTTGTTCCTCGTTATATTGAACTAGCCGCGGAAAGCTTTGACACGGATCGCCACGAGAAACTCTACGATTATTATCGTCGACGGTAAAAGCTCGTCCGATCGACTTTGTTCGGTTCCTTCGGTATTATCCCGAACGTCTTAAAACTTTAGCTAGTCCGGAGATTCTCCATTGGCCTATCTCGTTCACGTCGACCCTCTTGCCTTCTTGTCGTTCGCCTTCTCCACCAAGTTCTACCCTACACTAGGAAACTTTGTCGTAGGAAGTTTCCACATCGGAAATGTCTGTAGACGAGGATCTCTCGTTTCGTGGCAACGTAATCACTTTCTTCGGGCAAAGCGGATCGATCGTGCGATCGGTTGGTTCCGATCGAAAATAATTTAAGCTGGCGTTTTGATACGAGGTGAACTAACGGCTGCGAATGATATTCGAGTTCTTCGTGACGGAGTACCGACTCGTGGCGTAACGGTTTGAGCTCTCGAACGAAGAAACGAGGGTGGTTTGACATAAATATCGCCTTACCGAAACGAAACACGTTATCTTGGGAAAGTTTCCGCCAGCGGGTACCACTCCGGTTGGAGATCAAGGGAGTAAACTCCTTAAGTCCTTTTCAGATGTTCGAAAACTCTCGGTACAATCCTTAAACTTTCTTACCGCACGATGTGTCCTGTTTCTACCTTAACGCTTTCACCCGTTGATTCCTCTTTTATTCTTCTTTCTGTTTTCTTCTTTTCGGGGGAAAAGTACATCGCACTATTCATCCCTGATTTCATCTTTTTCGTATCTTAAAACGGAAGGAGATCCCGAGATCTCGAAGGACCGGAACGAGCCGAAGACTAACGGGCAGCACGTACTTGGATAGTAATCGATCAGGTCCTAATCGTTTTCTTATCGTAGCTCGTAGCGCTGATCATCGATATATCTTTTTAATTCTTTTCTCGTAGCAGGCATATTACCAGATTACCTTATTATATTTTCTTCTGTATAACATATTTCTCAGGTCTTTTTCTCTTCATTTATTACCGACCACGTTTCAAATAATACCTATTACGATAAACCGCGATCACATCTTCGATAATTTGAGTTTCGTTATTCTTACTTAACGTTAAGTAGTTAGTTTAATTGGTTACTTAGGCGCGTTGATTAGTAACGATTTTTGTTCATACTTTTCGCTCTCTCTCTCTCTCTCTCTCTCTTTCTCACCTCTCTTTATCACCGGCAATCTTTTATTCTATACGTACTTTCGTTGAAAATCATGTCGTGGATGGCTCCGAATCGATTATCGTCGTTTGGCAGATCGGTAGTTTCAATTCTCTGCCTCTTTTCGAATATACTTTCGTTATTACGTTTAAGAGAATAATACCCTTCTTCTCTTCATGTCAGTCGACCGCTCTAATCGCCCCTCTGACCAGTTTCAGGAATCACTGAAACCGGTGAGAAAAGTGGAAGAGGAAGGATCTACATGGATCGGTTCGACCGAGCCTCGTAGAAGCTCACCCAGGTTCTCTTCCAATGGAAGTTCGAATACCACTTCCTGGTCCGACGACTCTTCCTTAATCTTGGATCGTTCAATGAAGAAAGACGCTGGTGACGGACCTAGTAGTGTGGGGCGGCAGGTCGGGGGCCTCGGTTGGGGCCCCCTCGTACCCCTATGCGCTCAGACCCAATCGATGGATCTTCGCCGAGAGAAAATTGTGCAGGACGAATACGATCGGTTTTGGACAGCTTTCGAGGTCGAGCTCCTGAAACCGATAAACAGGATTTATGCTGACAAAAATCAAATTTCAAATCGGCGCTCGGTGATTTGTTTGATAAGCCGCTTACGCAAACAGGTTTTTTGTTAGAGATAAAAAATGATGCCATACTTTAACCTGTAATTTCATACAATTTTTACGAGTAGAATCGTGTAATCCATATATAACAAAGCAGAGCAGGTGGTTGTAATACAAGCAATGTACAGTTTGTTTAATAAAAATACAAATATGAAAATATAAAAAATATGCATGAGTGATTTATTGCAGTTGCCTCTTCGAGTTTTATATTTTTTTTTAATTTGTTGGTTCAATTGATGCACCGATCATTCTAGGAAATGGACTCGAATATGTGCTTTGAAGGGCATTCAATTCCCTCGGAATAAAACATCTTCGTCAATTACTTAATTGATCGGAATCGTGAAATACTGAAGTTCAGTGAGTATTGAAAGGTTTATATAAGACGTCCGAGATTGGTGCTTAATAAAAATTTCAAGAGGAATTAATTTCTCTATTTACAGATTCGTTCAAGCAGCTTCGAGGGTGGAATAATTTGTTCATTCAAGAATTTGTCGTAGCAAATTTTTCACCCCTCTTCGTTCGTTTTCAAGGATTCTTTTTCGCTATGAATAGGTATTGAACGGGACGAACGAGAGTGGAAGATTGTTTTCAGAAAACGTAAAACGCGCATTTCAATCGTCCGCACAGAAAGATCTTTTTAAAATAACTAGTAGAATAGAATTGTTCTAATGAGTCGCGAAAGTGCTCTTTAAACAGCTATTGAAAATAATGATCTTACCTTCAATAACGAGTTAATTGGTATCGCAGATTCCTTGCGGAAGGATTCACGCTTTATTAATACAATAATACATCTCGGCGTATACTTTAATTATCGAATTATACGGGAATAATTACACGGATATTAGCCGGGGTTCGTAGCCTTCGTCCGAGCTCGCGTTATACCGGTCATTACCGTGTAATAGCTATTGTTACCACCGTGCTCGTAATTATTATAACGACTTAATACACGGTATAAGAATAATTAATGGAATGGAAAACCTGATTACAATTCGAAATTAATGATCGTCCAGCTCAATTACATTCATACAAATAATTCTTGAAACGTATTCAGCAATGCCGATGAAAGTCTGATTGGCGTCGAGTTAAATTACACAAAGAAAAGTACACTTCTCATGTTACTCACGATCTCGCCATCTTCGCCACCAAAGTCGAGCCAAAGGAGACGAGCACCGTCGTCGGCGGACATTTTTAGTTTGTCAAAGGACCTTCTCCAAAGAGGAGTTGGTGGTGATCCTGGACTCACTCCATTCCCAGCCACGCCTCTCGTGCCGGCGGCATACAGCGAGAATCCTTCTTCGTGGTTCACGACTAATTGGCAAGCCTTTCCTTGCCACACGCATCCTACAAAATACAAAGATTTTTCCCCTTTTCGTTACAAGTGAATAATTACTAATATCAAATTTAGGATCTATGTGTTCATGGTTTTCCTATTATTTCCGACTATTTGCACATTTTGTTTAGTTGCTTTTTGTGTTCCGATGAAAATTGTCGGGTATTTAATTTGCGGAAATAT
This sequence comes from Nysson spinosus, assembly GCA_910591585.2. Classification (NCBI taxonomy): domain Eukaryota; kingdom Metazoa; phylum Arthropoda; class Insecta; order Hymenoptera; family Crabronidae; genus Nysson; species Nysson spinosus. The sequence continues at coordinate 11,583,951 of OU342830.1, read as the reverse complement.
TAGCTATAAAGTTGGTGCTATTTTAACGTAAGATTTACATAAATAATATAAATGTCAGCACGTCATACTTGACGTAAATATATTAGTAATAATATATTAGTAAAGTATAAGAACTAAAACATTAAATAAGGTGAAGTGTAGGAGCGACAAGCTTAGGTTTTTATTTAAGACCTGTTCAACTACTCCGTACTGTATTCAAGTGCAAGAATGTCGCTCAATAAAAATGTTGTTCACTATACACTTAGTTGACACCAAAACCGAAAAATCACCCAAGTCGCAAAGAATCCTGTGCAGTTTCTAGTGCTTTATTTCATGTTGATTTATAGGGAGTTTTATGATTTTTCTATTCATATCTCCTTTTTTTAGTGCGCGTTCTACATTTCTCCGTTTCCCTTCGGTATCTTCCTCCCAGGGAAATCTACGGTCTTTATGATCGATGAGTTCGACGAGTCGCAAACAAAAAGGCGCGTATGAAACGGCCGCGGCATTCATCTCGATTTATTATTGCCGTTCGTCCTCGGTTGAAAGAAATTAAAATTCATCGAACCGAGCGGTGCCGAGCCAAGCCAAACCGGTATGGAACGCGCCTCGGGAGAACAACCGGGGGAGAGAAACCGGGAGAAAACCGGGAGAACAACCAGGAGACACGGATATCTCGACGTTATCAGTCTTTTTACTCCGGCTAAGATACATACGTATACAAACATTTCCCTTATTCTCCTTTTGTATACTCTTCCTCCTTTTTCTACCTATAGATCCTATCGAGGATATCGTCCGTACTTCTATATCGAAATTATATATCTACCCTCCTTTCTCCCGGTATTATCGGAAAGTCACTCATGAAATTATACCCTGGAAAAACTTACGTTTACAAGGTAAAACCAACGCGGAAGGGAATGTTTTTATAAAATAGAATTCATTTTGCAATCCTCGTGTGCCGCATGTGGAAATGTACGGAATAAGAATTATGAAGTACCATTGACCGCGACTCTCGTTTGATTAACCTTTTTGAATTCGAATATGAAACTTCCGTATTGGAGTTGGAATACTCCGTTGAAAGCATTTTTTTTCGGTTTCCCAGAAATAAGATCAATAAGAACGAGTTTTTAATTTAACTTCCATCGTTCGGTAATTTTTTGTTCGACTCATTCAATCATTTCAATTTCGTCACAGAAAATTGAAAAATTAATTATAGAACATACTTAAATCCGATTTTTATAGATACCACATAATTCTTGAAACATGAATGAATTAACAAAATAAACGTTAACTATTTCAACGTCACTTCAGTTCCTACATTAACCCTGATTGGTTGTTAGATTTTCAAAACTTATTTTTTTGTAATCTTATTCACCAAATATTTCCGATAATACCGATGGAATTCTAGTGTCGCGCGATCTTACGTGGTTCCAATAATGCATAGCTTCCTAAATCACTTAATTATGATAACGAGTAGCGGTTTTACTCACGAACGGTGTATTCGCGTAACGAATGTGCAGCAGCGTGACATCCCTGAACGATCGCTCGGGCCCATGCCGCCAAGTCTCTCCGCGTTTCGGCACGTAGATGATGCGTCACCACGCCGTCAATGGTACCAACCCTAACCGCGAACGTTGCACCGTGATGAACGGTCCCGCTGCTACTACTTCCTGCCTCGTTCTGTCTTGCCGGTGGTGAAACCAGTCTGAAACACAGAATTTTAACTTGTTAGTATGCGCGTATCGTTAATACTTTCCAATCAGAAGTCCACCTGATGAAGATCTAAAAATATTGATTCTAAGAACACGGAACGTCAGCTATGTTGGCATGCAAAACATTTGATAAATTTAGTCAATAAATTTCTGTATAAATAACAAATTTTAGTGTTTGATTTTCTCACCGAAAAAATAATCATATATTTTTATGGCAATTTATATTTATAATTATCGGGTTGGAAGGAAGTGTGGAAATATTCCTCAAGTTGCAAAATTGGTAAGACAAAATGTCATTATGTATTATAGTTGTAGGAAATTAGAAGTATATGATAAAAAATGTAAGTGTGAAAGATGTGATAAGAAATAGAGTAGTGACTTTTATGTCTGACGGATGAAGTGTCTGCTACTGAAACTACTTATTTTACGATGTCAAGTAGTGTAGGTTGGGTTATGGTCAGCCGTAGATGCAGGACTCGGGCCGCCTAAACAAACGAACGACTCCGAGTTCCATAGGCTAAATAGTGTCCTATGGATTTTCTCCTACAATATAAACAAATTTAAACTTGAGTGGGCATAGGTCTATGCAACCAAATCTGATATTCTGTGACATCGAAATGGAACAGACGAAGTACGAAGCGTACATCGCAGAAACATGAGCTCGTCGGTTTCCGAAGGATTCGTTAAGCGGGATCCTTTATAAAAATGTGAAGTTCCTGACTAATACGATTCGAGTAATTTGAAACCGGCGGTGTAAAGTATCGAGATTACGCGTCCGCCGAAAATCCCTTTTCCCTTGGAAGGTAAATTACCTCGTCATGCGGCTCGCTTCGATCGTAAAATCGTCGTGGCTTTATTGGACGTGGTACGAGGTTGGAACGTTCACCTGACACAGGGAGTACCAACTATCCGCCACCCTTTTTCACTCTCTGTAGCACAATCATACCCTATCCACCCTTCTGCAATCTGGCCACTGACGAATGGTCCTGACGTACGCGAGCTCACGCGCGAGATTTATAGATTTTTCCGAGGGACACTGAAAAAAGTGCACCGCACCATTGGAGGATAGGTGGCTGGTGACACAAAAAGAGACGCAAAAAAAAGAGAATAGTGGAATCCTCGCAAAAAAATAGCGTACTTGAGAGAAAAAATTCGTATGCATATTAAGCAATCGTTTTGAGAATAGTAATGACGACGGCGAACTTTTGGCCGGATATCAGTTGTACGATTCCGGTTGCAGACACCGAGAAAGAAGGTAACGGAGCTCCGCGAGGTACGATTCGACGGTAAGTGCTCCCTTCGGATCACGGCCAATAACCTTGTCTGCGCATTCCGGAATCGTTTCCCATTTCTTATCACGGATGCATGGAAACGAAAAAGTTTCACGACGGGAAAGTAAAATAGACACGATACACGTTTCGCGGAGGAACTACGAAGCAGTCTGAATGACCTTACTTTTTGCACCGGATAACGAACTATACTCTTAATCTTTTCCGCTACGAATTTATTGTTGATTATATTAGACGAAAGTAGCGATTGTTACGGTATCAACCTGTAAACCGGGAACTCCTAAAAAACATTATTCACGCGGATGCTTTCAATTTAGTAATAAAATACAACCGTGCGATATATTTATAATTACGAAATATATATGGATTTCACTGTTCATTACTGAAATGTATACGAGTCAAAAATGGAGAGTTATGAGAGAGATAATTGTAATTAATTCGTAACCATCGAGATAAGCATAGATTCGAATGTCGAGTTAACTCGTCATCCCCTGTTAACAGGTTAAGAAGAGTAATACGAGGGATATTAAGTTATTAAATATACGTGGCGTATAATGCGATTCAATAAACATGAGATCGTTAGCTGAGAGGATAAATGCCCGAATATCTTCCGGCATTAATGGATAAATGAGTTAATGCTTAGATGATCGCCAAGTAATGCAGGGTATTATTACTGGTAATGCCAGTATTATCGGTTTACCAATAAACTCGCGTTTAGGTTGACGATATCGGAAAGGAAAGCGAAGAGAGGGAAGATGGAAAAGAAAAGGAGGAGAATGGAGAGACGCGAAAAAGAAGAATGGCCGGTGGAAGACTGGACGAGGAGAAAAGTATAAGGATACCATCCCTCTTCAATGGTAAATAAAGACGTTAAACGAGAATGGATGTTCGTCCGCAGCAGTAATCCAAGAGAAAAGAAAGGAAAAAACCAAAGAGAAGAAAGTTTCTTTCGAGAGAGGAAGAAGTGTTTCGGTCCGTGCCGAATCACTTCCGGTTTGTCTCGCAGTAAAACTTCCTTAAGTCGGCTATTTCGTAGTTCCGCCGTATCGCAACATGGGCCCGATAGGAACCTCCTCGACCGGAAACAGATTCTCTATATTTTACTTTTTACTTCCATTTATCTACACCTTCCCTGTTTGCCGTGATTTGTTTTCCAACATTTTTTGTCTAGTCGTTGGTAGCGGGTCGAGGTTAACGTAAACAAAATATTTTTAATGAAGTAATATGGTTATCTCGTTGTTCTCGGAATTCTTTCAAAATAATAACAAATATTTGTGTCGTATTCTACTTTTCTCTTTTTTTCTCAATTTTCGGATAAATTCGAAAGTATTCTGGTAATAGAAAAGTATTCGATCAAATATGTTAGTATGCATCGGAAGGTTGTTTCAAGGTATCACTGGCACAGGAGATACAATAAATTCGAAATTCAATTTTCTTTGTATCGATACCGGCAGCACCGAGCTACGTTAGGATGCGAGGTGGAAAACTTGCAATATATATCTATATACCATTCTTTTTATCGAAAATCTCACATCGATCGATCGATTCACGTCGTGTTTCATGATTTTCACTTAAAATTTAAACGAGGCTTAAACCGCTGGATCACCGATCACTCAACTCTTCTGACTGGTTGACGCCACGTTTAAGCCGGATTGAAATTTTATACGGTACAGGTTGCCGGTGTACCTCGTGAACTGTTTATTAAAAATTAACGCACTACCGAATATATACAGAGAAAGTTTAATACGGCTCGCCACGATCGAACGTGAAATCCCATTTTCTGCCTCTCCATTTTTTTTCTACACCCTCGAACAAAAAATATTCTAGTAAAATTCATGAGCGCACATGTTGCTCTTCGCCGCCTGTAATTTCACCGACTGTTCATTCCGCGTATGTTTTACATAGTCTTCCCTGGGATTTATATTTAGATTTGAATCACCGTGCAGATTTAATGGAACTTTACGACTTCGATATTTCTGTTGGAAAATATTATGACGCACGCTCGGTGTTGATACGATAATATTGACTAACAATGATTATCAAGATTACAGACAGTACATTCATATTTATGTACGGTAAACATGTTTCTATTCAAATTCATAAAATTGTACAGGTTATTTAATGGCATATTCGTCATTTGTACGGAATATGAACATATTTTACTATAACATACCAAATGTAGTACGCACGAATTATCGGGAATACAAAATAATACATTCCCGACATAAATTTTGTTGCATGTTTTAACCAGACAGGTATTATTTACACGTATCACACAGATTTGTATATTACTGGCAATTAAAGACGAAGAAATTTCTCTACAATGTTATATAAATTCTATTGTAAGCGTACCAATTTTCAAATTACAACACCTTTCATTAACGCGCGCTGTGCTCTTAATTGTTATTCGAGGAGGCTCGGTATTGTAATAATGTAATTAATATCGAAACATCCTACATTTTCGATGATGAATGCATTCGAGTAGATGAGAAAATAGAAGTAGAATTTGATTAAAATGGAGAATGAATAAATCCGGGATTTCACAGATTACAACAACCATTAGAGGAACGATTATTCGGTTAGTAATTCAAGAATATATCGCGCTATTAATAAAGTCGTTATTATTTACGCCACAGCCTGCCGTTATTACTCACGTTGATTTCGGAGGAAATTACATTCTCCATTTAGGTGCACTCGCGGGACTGAACATCGAGATTCGGTGGTCGATGAATGGATAATAGAAGTTATTCCGGCTGGCCGGAGCAACCATGGCGAAAGTAGGAGAAAGGAGAGAAAGGTAAGAAAGCAAGGAAAGAATAAGTCGCGGAAGAAGAAGCAACGAGGAAGAGGAAAAGGTGAAGTCCGGAGGCGAAAACCCTGAACTCGTTCGGAATATTGCACTTCGATTGCACGTGCGATAGGAAACTGTCGACGACACCTTCAATAATTAATGCCCACCCTGGGGGGTTTAATTGATCCGGTTCATCGTTCGATTATCGAAACCCCATCTTTCACACCGTTCCTTGCTTCACCTCCAACCTGTAACTCTCTTACGAGTTCCAACCTTCGAACTCCTTTCTCTTTTCAATCTCTCTACGCCTTCTTCTTGGTGCTTTATCTCGTGGTTATTTCATTCCTGAGTCGCCATAAGTTAATTATACTCGGATTGCGATGCGCATTGTTTTAATTATGGTATTTAACAGTACAAAATATAGTTGTCTTCAAAATATGAGGTCCATAGAGTAATATAATGTATTAAGTATCATCCCTGTGTAATATTTATAAAGCGTATCAGTTTGACGACTCATACAATGATCATAATTTTCGAGTGATACTCAAATGACGAATGGCATACGGTAATCATCCTAAAAGGATCTTCTATCAATGAAAGGGGTCTGTTTAGGTTCCCGGTTTTTTCGCTTATTGCGTTAAATTTCTGCTCGAAAATGTTTCATCTCCTTGATTAGTTTTTGCGTCCTCCTTTCATCCCCTTCTTTTCTTCGTTCGGCATCACATTTTAATTTTCCGCGACATACGTTCGAGCAAATTAATAACGAATATATTACGGTGGTGGCGAATCTAAGTGGTTTCATTTTTGCGTTACCAGCATTCGAAGTTATAATAATTATTTAGAAGACCAATCGTGAATAATGTTTATAAAATTATGATTTTAATTCTACCTTCGAAAATGTGATTTTGAGGGATACAAGAATGCTGCGAGAAATAATTATCAGTTTTTAATTAATTTTCTCCAAGTATTATATTGTGACGGATGAAACTGAAACTCGAAAACGAAGCCGAAAAGTATAACTGTATATAAATAAGAAGAAGTAAATATAGATTGCATTAATCTTTCTTCAAAGTCATTATCTTTTTAGCATTATCTATTTAGTTTTTACATTCATGAAATACAATAAAAATTGACTCTCGGGGGGATAAAGTACTGCATACTATTAAAATAATTTATGCCGCACATTTGATCAGAATTACGTGTATTATTGATTTTCCTTCGGTGCTTTTGCAAGAAAGTTCGACAAAAGCTCTGGCAATTTTCACGCGAGTTATGAGATTTATGTTTCCGAAGGCTTTTCAAGTTTTCAGCTCATCCCATCGGCGCCGGTTAAACCTTCATTCTTTCGATTCGATCTGCTCGCCAAATCTTGAATCTTTCACCCCGACGGCAATTCGATAAATTACTGCCGTTAGAGAATATATCTTTCTCTTTCCACTCCCTCCTATCCCCGCTATTTTCACCGTCCTCCTCTCTCTTCTTTTTTTTTCGATCGACTTCTATGATTCCGTAGTTCCTCTCGCCATTCTCCTTTCAAACGACACCTACTTTCCTTCCTTCAGGAGCAGTTACCTTCGCGGACCTTCCAAAGGAAGAAAGGCCCACCGCAGAATAAAAGACTTAACTATTTAATCCACTCTAACGGATTCCTTCCTGCAAACTCAAGCTATTCTTTCAAATTCCTACTTCTCCGTTTAAATACTAACTGTTTCGTAGAATTCGTTTTCACCAGACTCCTTGAACCCGATGTTGCACAAAGACATTTACGAAAATGTATTCAATGAGAGTATTCTTTTACTTTTCAATAAACTTATCCTGAGACTATGACTTTTATTTGTCTCGTTCTAATTGTTTTACAAGAAATCGAGATAAGCGAGCTGCATAAATATGATGATATTCAATGGTTGTTTATTATCGTGCACTTTTGCTCTGTTATCACGAGATGTGATATATCGAATTAAAGCGAACAGGCATTTATCATCTTATAATTATCATATCATGTAAATAGGGCTTTAAATAATATGATATCACAAAATATATTTAATATAAACTGTTACATGGACGTATCGAAAAGAGTAGGGTAGACATAGTAAGTGGAGTGCAGGTTGGAGATTAAAAGTTAGGTGAACCGTGTCCTTTAAGAGTTAACCCCTCTTTCCCAAAGTCGAAATCTACTTTCGGTAACGGTTCGATAAATTACGAGCCCAGAAAATATTTCTCCTATCCGAGTGACCCCGCGCGTTTCTTTCGTTCCTTTTTTCCCGGCACTTTGAACCGGGCTTTTCTTTCGTTGCCGTGGAAAAGCGGTCGGTCGTTTCACGGTGTAGGAAAAGAGGAAAGAAAATAAGGAAAGAGGACAGGTTCCGGTTCGATGGAGGAGAAGAAGTAGAAGGAGAAAGAGGAAGCACACACGCGGAGAAAGGCAGTGGAAGAGGAAGGCTCAAGCAAGAGAGAGAAGCAAAATGGAAAATCCGCAAATGGAAGAAATTCCTTTTGGTCCTTGGTATACTTCGGCAGTTACTTCCCTTTATTGAATAAAAAAAGGAAGAAATGGATGGAAAGGGGAATCAAAGAGTGCCGTGTCTTACGTCAAACACAGTTCCATGGGTCAACGTATGTCGCCATTTCCTATATGGATTTTCTTCTATTATTTCTACGCACTGATTTTTGATCTCGTTCATCTACGATAGGATAGATTATGTTCGCTTCTAATTTCCATTTACAAACGAATTTCATCAAGCTTCAATTCCATCTCCAACAGATTTTTGACTGACTTCCGACTAGCAACCTACCGTTAAAATGCATAATCCGATTTAAAAGAGGACGAAGATTTTTGATAAACATTCTTATAAAAGCATTTCATAAAATGATCAAAATTATTATACATATTCCAACCTTGCAAACAAAGGGTATTATTTTATAAAATTCTATTAACGTCATAATCGTATTACAGAAAGAAATTAGAAACGATTTAAACCGATCAACGAAGAACAAAGCAAACAAAAGATTCTTGATAGTCGTATCGTCAGACATTCCATTCGGCAAACTAATATCTTTCACAGTTTTCCAGGAAAACCGCTCGCGTTAATTGATTTCGGTATTAGTCGGTATCACTTTAAAGCGTTCGGTACCTTGAAACACTCTCCTTTGATGAATTTCGTTATGGATTTGTTATTTCGCTGGCAAATCGCTCGGCAGTAAATCCATATCATCGAAAAAAGTGACACTGCTCCGAAAAGTTCTATTGAGCTCGGATTAATCCGAATTGATGGTCGCTTCGACGGTACCGGCCGATAATAAATAAAGGTAAACGCCATAAACAAATTTTCGGCTACCAAAAATGTTTGTCGCGGCTACGACACCGATACGACCAACCTGTGGATGCTACATAATTTATATTATATATCGGCTACCAATTTACATGCCGACTGTTAGAATTTGTTTGATACTCATAAATGAGATATATCGTATTAAAAATTAATAGGTACAACTTGAGAATACTCAATAAAACTTGAGAATTATCAGTACGATAATCTTAAATTAACTTGTAATTACTGAGATAAATGGAAAAAGACGAGTTAACTCTCATTTGCCTGGAAAACGATGAAAGATAATAATTTGCCGAATGGAATTAATTAACTGGTGGAATATGTCTGTCTTATTTTCGTGATAAGAAGTATATCCGTAGACTGACCAAGTCGAATGAAGATCTCCGAATCACTTAAATTATAGAGTATTATAGTCAAGCTATATTGTTATATTTAAGCATGCTTCTACTAAGTGCATTATATTTGTCGACTCCAGTAGATCCTGGAATTAAGGCGGTATTCGGAAAGGCAAAGCATAGAATTTGAAAGCGGTTTTTCCGATATCCGTCTTCTCTCGGAGAAGACTCGCAGGAGTCTCAGGGTCGTGGATCGTCCTCGAAGAAGAGAGTTAAGCCAGTGGCTGGAGTTCGGTGTGAAAGAAACTTTATCGTGGCTGTCAGCCAGGAGGTAGACGAATGGCGCCCTTAGCACCCTTATCTATCCGCAATTTTTACGTTTAGCCTTCCCCCTCTTTTTGGCTCTGGCAGTTTCTTTTTTAACTTTGCCCTCCCCACTCCGCGATCTCTCGCCGAGCCGCCGCGCATTAATATCCTCGTGGCACGAGCTACGAGAAGCTCCGATCTAATCCGTCAAATCCGAAAAGCTCCGTGAAATAAATGTCTAGCGCGGTGATACAAAGAGAAAGGGAGAAAGAGAGACGGGGAGGGGTCGGAGTCGATACGTTGAGATTCGTTTTTAAATATCTATTGGAGCGTGTCGATAGCCTCGATGTATAGCACCGACTCTTTGTTTATTGATTCACTTGATATTTATTGATTTATCGGGAGCACATTCAATTTTGATCTTTTTTTTGCCCGGCTCGATATCGCCTGGTTGCACCCTTTCTATAAGGCGCTAGATTACATTGAATGCTCCGAAAAATTGATTCACTTCTTGCGCGTATTTGTCGGTGGTAAAGAAGTCTCGTATCTATTATTCGCGGGAAAGACGATGATAAAAATTGCCACTATTTTACGAGCTCGTTGGATCATCATATACAACAAGTAGAGCCGAGGAAGTAAAATTAGGTTGGTGACGTTGACGGAGTTGTTATCAGGACGCGGAGTAATATTGGTACCTACACGGCTGAAGTGCTATTCCTAAGCTTGCTATTTGTCATACCGTAGTAAATCCGCATGGAAGCGACTGAAAATTGCGAACAAAGTACCAAAAAGCGTCGACTGTTGAAGTTTCTAATACCACGAAATTCCCATATCTTCGGCTGACATACCGTCACTTGCTCTAGCACCTTTCCCTGATCCACCTTTTTAACACACCCTCACTATCTCTCTCTCCCTCATTCCCTCCTCAAACATAACAAGGACGATCTTCTTACATAAATCATGAATGTTTAACCCGATTGCAGCTAAAGATGCGTCTTCCGTGCAGCTTTCGAAGTTAGCAGCAATGTGCGAATTAAGTCGTATATCAGAGGATGATACGACGCATGGGACTGGTGTCATTTTATCGGTACACCTTTTACGTGACGAATAGGAAATCTTCCTGCAGTTGGGATCTTCAGATATCAAATCGGATGGGTTTCATCCTCGTAACGTTAATGAGACCCGGAAAAGGTAGATCTGTTTCCGGTGGATTTCAAGCGCACCTGATAATTGTGCATCGGAATGATTTAAGCTCTAGTAAATCTTAGAACCGAAGAGAATTTAGATGCGAATACCTTGCAGGATGCTATCGCTAATAATGCTTTTTATTGTATATACTGGAAACTAGTATCTTTCACGTAATTCTTTATATAGTCTTTCAAGTAATAAAGTCAAGTAATGAAGATTCCTTTAAATTAGTATGTACGTTTAAAAATCTGAACTATTTACATATCAGCTTTAATTCTTTTTAATTTAAAGTCTAAGTGAAAGTTACCATTATCGTTTCAATTCCCTGAGTTACTTTTATCGTTTTTACACGCTGCAACCTCGGAAAATCCTTTTTAGTTAGATTCGTGATCCGAACATGTTTGCATTTTGGATACACAGTTTTGCGTAAGCGAAGCAAAGAGGGAATCGGAGAAGTGTGTAAAATAGGAGGAGGCTTTTCGAACCTCTCTTTCCAATCTCTTCTACCCTCTTCTTCCCTCTTCTTCCCTCATCGGTCGGTTTCCTCGTTCGTATTTGCAGATCACGTACGAGCACAGAGCTCTGCTCGGAGGTTTGTTTGACGAGGGTAGCCAGGGCTCTGACGATTAATCACTTGCTATTAATTAACCGGGAATCAGCTCACCTTCCCTCCTCCGATCCTTCCAGCTCTTCCAGCATTGGCTACCGCTGCCGCCGTCCTCCAGGGCCGAGATCCCTTTAGCTGAGAGTACCGACGGCAACCCCTCGTGGTTTATTCGACGCCGTGCGTCGGGTAAGGTCGCACGGTCACGGTCCTTAACTTTTATAAGCCTCAGGCTGGCCCGTTAATTACGATCAGCCCCTCGATTAATGGTCCTTCTGGCCACGATGACGGTTTAAGCGATGCCAACCGGTGAATATCGTGTAAACATGATGCTTGCACATTTCCCGCCCTTCTTTTTCTCAACGCCTTTCGTGCTTTTGATATTATTATCACCCGATAATTTCCCTGGTTGTTAACAATAATGATAGCGAACAAAATTTACTTTCACATTGCCACCATATATCGTGTGATATGATTTATATTTATGTATTTGAAATAGAATTTATAACATGAAAGGCGTTAAGTCATCCTATCAGTTTACTCTAAGCATAGTTTTTTGGCTCAAGATTTTTATTTTTACCTAAATATAGGTGCTGTATTATCCCATAATACTTGAAACTAATTATTTGGAGCAACATTCGTCGGTTAATTAAAAACACACATTTTGGAGCCGATGTATGGTATTAATATGTAACATTAACAGAATTAAATTTTCAAAGTAAAAATCACATTTCAAAATTATGAAGATAATATTTATATCGAAATCAATAATATTTTGTCTTTTGATTTTTGTTGAGCAAAATATTACGGCAGTAAAATAAATCAAGTTTAGTAGCAAATGGCATATTGGAGATAGTCGTATTTAAACAATCCTTCTCAAAGAGAAGCCTACACGCAGATTCGTTCTCTATTGGGATTTGAGCGTTTTCGAAATCCTTTGAAAGAGAACTTCAAAGAAGATTGTCGTCTGAGAGCAGCGAGTGGTTGGTCAACCAGTCCACCGTAGAATTAACCACAGCTTCGACCTGTCTAGTAAAGTCCTCACCGTTGCTCTAGGTTGCATTAACTTTCCGGATCGCGAGCACCCGCTACGAAATCCAATTCCAGGAAATGCGGTCATTTTCGTTTCTCTTTCCCTCGGTTTCTATCTTATATTGCTACTGTATACCTGAAAGCCAATCTCTAGTTTCTACCTCGAACTTAGACCCTCGTTATACGCTTTAAATCTGCGCAAACAGACCTCTTCTGTCCCTTTCGAAACTTCCCAACGGAAGTATCCCGTGCAATGCGACTCTAATCACTGTTTTAAGAACCAACAACCGTAAAACTTATATTTCTCTTATATCATATTACAGACTTAACTCTGACCCTTAATTTCTCATCGATATTTTACTATCTCCCGCTTCATTACTTTCACAGTTATTTTTTAATTCCATTATTTTCCGACTAACAAGAAACCTTTAGTAGATGTCCCCTTCCGATTCTTTTCGTTTTCATATATGTTGTAGTACTCAACAAATTAAGCGACTAAGCTTAAACCGAAATTCCACACATATAAAAAAAGTATGTGTCGCTTAGTTTTTGGAGTACTACAATATTGTATGCGGTTCTTTGTAAGTCAAATATCCACATCATCCACATGCTAATAATTAGGTAATATACTTCCATTTCCCGACTACAATGGGATTCGGTATATTTACAAGGCTTTGATCAATGGAATTGGATCACGTAGAGATTAGTATAGCCATTAGGATGGCATGTAGCAGGAATAATTATGACCGATAGATCGCGAAACGAAATGGCATCGCGACATCGTCGTGTGTTTTAGTGGTCCGTGCACGTAACGATCGTTGCCGGCGATGCTGCACGAATAGTTCACCGCATATATATAATAGTCTTAATTAAAATTGTGGTCTAACGAACACCGCTAACTGTGGTAATCCGACGTGCCTCATTGGTAATCCTCTGGCCGTACCACTGAACACGAATGTGTTGCGTTCCCGAGGTCTCTACGTATTCGACGATTTTCTCTCACGCCCTTACAATCGGCTGGCTACGTAGACAGTTGCAGTTACAGCTTCGTAACCGCGAAATCAACGAGGCGTGCATACGCGTTACGATCTAACACCTTCCTTTGTCCGTTGAGTTATGGAATTCGATGAAGATAATCTTGCTAGGTGTATCGTGTATCCGATCAGTTAGATCCAGGATGGAATTTAACACTAGAACTACTGAACCTATCAAAATGACGGGTTCATAGAATTTCATAAAAATGTTCAGATTTATGACGCTCCATTTTCTGCGATTTTCTGTGGCTCACGTTGGATAATGGACATAATTGAACCGATTAATTAATTTTTATCATTCGTCCTTATTTTGAAGGACATACATAGAAATATAAAAATGTAGAAATATTATAGATTTTTATCTCAGTGATAGAATATTATTATTGGATGGAATATATTATTGTATATTATTATATATCTATGTTAAGATTTTCTCGCCGTTTTTAGATGACATATTTATGTATTATGCCTTCTTTAAAAGGAAACAAATATACAAATGCAGTTCAGAAAGTTTAAATGCAGTTAAAAAGCTTGTAGATCGATGGAATAGAATCGAAGTTATAAGAAATAATGGAGAATATTTTTTTGCTATAAAAACTATTTTTCGTAAAAAAAGATCAAGTTCGTTTGCTTTCATAAAACATAAAATATTTCCTTATTACTACATAAATTTGCTACTGAACATAGCAGTGGATAAAATTTGTGAGTAAACAAAAAATTGAAAATTGTTTGAGATTATAAACTTGATTCCATTGGTGCGATAGATGTATGATTGTATTACTATAGAAAGTGTAAAAAAGTCGAAGAATCGTTACCTCGTAGCAATTAGAGGACAAGTGATGCTGGGCGAAGCCCAAGCTTCCGGGCTCCACGGTGCACATTCGTATAGCCTGAGTTCTCTACCGGAAACCGCACCAAAGACGCTACGCCATCCACCGGTGCATCCACCTGCAAGACCGAATCCACTTCCGGCTCCTCGTGAGGTGCTTGCGCTACTTCCGGCGCCGTCCTCGCTGCTTTCGCTGCTTGCACGTCCATTCTGTAAACAGATCGTGATATACATTAATTTTATGTTCCAAAAGATGTTACCATCTTTGCCTTATTTTTAACTTCTTTTCATAATTCTGACCTTGAAATAAATACTACAATTATTTGTATATTTAATTATATATAATTTATGTAATTATAACGTTCCTGGAATAAAAAGCATTGTGGAAAGGTTTGGTATTGTATTCGAATAATATTTGAATTTAGTGATACGATGTATATGTAGAATCATACAAATATGATCCACTGTTCGGATAAACATAAAGGTTATGTAAATTGCATTTATAGCGGATTGAACTTTCTCTTCTAACACAGACGTAACGCTTTCCCGTGGAAAGCTTGCTTTTACGATGCATAATATTCCAGACACGTGCTCTTCATACGTGGAGCACGCGTTAAGAGATGAGAGGAAGTGAAGGAACTGAGAAAAACGAGGGAAACGAAGAAACGAGTCTTCCTCGAAAGCAGAGGCAGTCTTATAAATGTCAAGTAAAATTTCCCTTGGCACTTACACGGAAACGATGTGGAATATGTTCACATAACGGTATCGAATTCGTGATTTTCTCCGGAAGATGAACGTACAGGTAGATGGGGGACACAATACCCTCCATCTGTTCTCCGCGGGGATGATACATCGGGGATTAATTGAACTGTCGAATATTGACATTCCGTTCAAAACGTTGTGTCTACGTCGTGATGGTTACATCACGTGCCACTACTCTGCATCCCTACATCCCACTCTCTCGTAATTTCCCCCTACCATACACCCCGGATTTTTCACTCTTTTATACTCTCTACCAATCCGTTCTCTACTTTGCGTACCCGCGTTTCCTTTCATTCACTGTTTCATATTTCACATTCATATTTATTATATAATATAAGTTTTTTCTCACAAGCTTTCTTTTATGACGGAATAGGTAATTACTCGTCTCCAGTTTTGTGGAAAGGAATGGTTTATGGGCGTCGTATATGTCTGCTTTTTTTTCGTTCGGTTGGTTTACCAAAAAACATGTACCAGACAGTGGTCCAGGAGCACGTGGGTCCGCGTTTAAAGGGACGCTTTTATTTGATTCATCGAGCAATGATGAAACAACTGCCGATTATATTTGTGCGGTCGGGGTGCTCGCGACAAAGAAAAATGGAGTGGCGGCTGTCAGAGAACCGAAGTGTACGCTTGTCTGATTTCAATTTATATTGAAATCCAATAGTGGTTTTTCCTGTATCCGGCTAATTGCGATTAATTCTGCCGCTACGCCGGGATTTCTCGTCGTTATTGCATTAAGCGTCGATCTCGGCGCGTCTCTTATTTCATTGGAATTATAAAACTGTTATTCCACAAAGTTTTATGGAAATTTTACAACATTCAATAAAATCTTGAACATCGGAATGATAATATTTATATTAAAAATCCGGCATAAATGGCCGTTATAAAAATGATTTGTATTTTAGCTTTCTGTTGTGTAGAATTAAACCGGATTTCATTAATTCGTGATAATTCCACTTCAGCAATGATAAACATTTATAAATTGTGTATTTAAAAATTTGATTTATTCCTGACAAATGATAATTTTCTGCTAACGTTTGAACCATGTAATTCGCCCAACGCGCGTAACAGGATTTAATAATAAATAGAATTATCTGGTATTTTCCTGTAATCCCATTAAAACGCAAATTAAAATATTCCCGTTTAATACCCCTGTTATTTCATTACCTGTTTATATCACGGAAATATCGAAACAATAAAAATTCTCGTTTCGTATTGACTTTAACTAAATCATTATTTCAGGATTATTTATATTATATTTGTAACATTTATAAATATTTAAATATAATAGATTGCACATACTTTCTTACAAAATGGCTGGAAACTCGAATGCTCGAAAGCAAGCAATATAAATTATCTCGCGTATTTCATAATAAACGAGTCCTGTGAAATAAGTATGCACCAGCGAACACCGTACAAATATAGAAGCCCTTAATGATGAAAGAAATAATGGCGGAGTTCTCGGAGAAAATCGTGGGAATGATGGTGAATATGGTTCGTTGGGCACAAAGAGCAGCCGATCGAGCGATTCAATCAGCTCGAATCGAAAGTATTCGCCATCAAGGGTTCCGAGAAAAACTCGTGATATAACGCGAATACAATGCTTCGATCGGGAAACCACAGATAGGGTCGAGTACAAGTCGGAAAACCCGACTGTGGTATATGGATAAGAAAACCCAATGGAAATAATGATGTTTAGAAAATTCCCGGGAATTTTGCACGAGTCAACACCAAAACGTTTCCTAGACGAACGACTATGGATTTCCAATTTCAAACACTTCACTTTTGCTTATCCTATTCCCTTACGCCTTTCAGGAATTTCATATACGGTTCTTCATCAATTTCCCGAATAAAATTATTCTGAATTGTTGTTCACGAAGTGATGCAAAATTAATGGACTCGAATAGAGATACATTATTTCTGACAAGATTGTAATCTAATGTTGACTGTTTTTAAATGTTTTTTTATTTCAAATTTATTGAAACCAAATTTTTACGATTGGGTATAACTTGCTGACATTCTTTTATTTTTAATATTTAATTTGATCTAAATTAAATTCAGAACTAATTGGAGCGATAAATCTTGTTAATATAAAACAGGTTAACTTATAATTGATTATTTCAATATGATATCGCATATATTTCCTTCGCCCTTCTTTCAACAGACTCTTATTTTTAATTAAATGCAAAAATCGCACCAATTTTCATATTCGTGGCTCCAAGATAACGTAGTTTAAGACTCAAGGTTTTTGACGTGAAGTTTGCGCGAAACTTCATTTGCACTTTCTTAGGAGAAGTTAGGGAAACAGTCTGGCTGCTTTGTGTGAAGAAGCAGCAACTTATTCGTGTTTATCCATTTTACTCCTTTTTAACCGGATACTCCATTCTGAGTTCGGAAAAACAGTTAAACAATCATACGAAGTAGATTATCAACCAAAAGCGTACCAACGCAAGAATTAAAGTACTTCCACAATTTAATTCGAATGAAATACTTCGCTTTAGATGTTGTTTCTAGATATGAATTGTGAGTGTTTGAGATTATTATAAAAAGGGTCTATATTGGTATTCCACGTAAAATAGGCCACTTAATTATACAACCGTATTTGTTTTCGTGTAGAAAATATGGGTAACCTGGAAGCTCCGGTAAAAAAACGATAACCAAAAAATTCTCTTTTCGGGTATTAGCCGTTCAAAGCCACTCGTATAACGCACGTATATTTTTTGCATTATTGCAATTAAAAACGACAACTTGGTGACTGATTTTATAAGGGACATCTTGCATAATAAAAATGAATATCATAACACAATTTTTAAATATTATAAAATAATAAGTCAAAGCGTCGTTACAAAAAATGATATTAACACTAAACTACCAAAGCAGTGCAAATGACCGCTCCGCAATTTTCCATAAAATTATTCAAACATATAACGGTGAATTGACTGAGATTTTATGTACATGATATATGTATGTATATAATTATTATATATAAATAAATATAGAAGTATAACTGAGCATAAGCTCGGTAGTTCTAGTGTCGAATGTGAGTATTTTAAGGATGGAATATCGCGAAAACTATCTAGGGATGATTCTTAAGGAAAAGTTTTCGTAAGTTGCGGTGTAAAGAAGATACGTTTCGGTTCTTACGTATGAGAGCGAGTCCGAAGTTTTAGGTTGCCTGTTTCTAGCCGTCGGTCGATGTCAGATCAAGAACTTTGCTCTTCAGATTAAGAAACTATATTCAGCTCCGAAGGACTTCTGGATAAAAAAAGCGTTCTATATTAGAAGGAAAAATGTTCCAGAACATCCATTCCTTCCATTTCGCCATCGTGAATCTCGGCTTTGACAAATTACTCGAATGTCGTTTGCAAAGAGGAAATCAAAAAATTTCCTGGCCGAGTCTCCCCAGATTCAGGTTTCTTCGGCACGCTGCGAGAGACGTTAAAAAAAGAAGGGTGCTAGCAAACATTTCAACGAAAACGGATTTCATAGTTTTTGTAGTTAGTAATGCCCAAGTAATTCTTAAAATAATCGCGGAAAATTCAATGTTTTATAAAGTCGAGATCGCATTGAAAATCGGAGAAAGACTAATTAAGTTTCAGGACGGCAGGGTGGGCGAAAAAAAAATTTTACTTGGAAATAATTTGCTTTAAAGTTTGACAATGGAATCTGAAAATATATATTCATTTATTACGGAGAATGTTTCGCGGTTAAACTTTGTATTATGTCTATGGTCCAGCGAGAGGCCAGGTGGAAACGAGGTCAGAGGAGAAAGAGAACTTTGCGGAAAATCGTGCACGGAATCTCTATTGAAAATACTTCGTACAATATCTTTCTCGCAGATCAAAAATATTCTGCATTACGAGAAAATCAAATAACATTTGCCCTTACATTTCTATTCGGATTTTGTAGCTGATAGAAGGTATTTGAACCATACCGAACTACTGAAATCACGTTGACGAATTAAAACCGCGAACGTTCGTCGATTAATTATAGCACGTTGTAGCGTATCATAATATGCACTGCATATGCACTGATTTAAATACGCCAGCGTTCCTAGGGTTACGATAACTTCGGGTAAAGTGATTTATATCCAAATTACTTTGGCATTGAAAAAACAAATTGATTGTATAGTTGACTGAGTACTCGACTAAAGGAGCCTTTGAAACATGTTCAAATTACAATAAAATCTCAAAGCACAGCTTTATTTGTATTACACCAACACACTTCCGGTTCCGTTTTTCGAAAAATGTCGGATTTCATTCATAACATCAAAGCGTATTGATTTATAGCTGACATATTTGCCCCAGAATTTTTAGAAGGTTTTGAGCATGATTTGTGATTTGGATGTTACGAACGGAAGCCATCGAATCGTTAAATTTTCTTTTCTGACTGTTTAACCATATTTTCACTGTCCTCTTTGTTTCACCGGCGCATTGCACTTCCGCTTGGTTAATTGTATTATTAAATAACTTCGTAAATCGGACATGAACATTCTCATGCTTTTGTAATGGTATTCTGCTAATTAATGGAATTAAAACAAGCGTGGCTATGGAAGAAGTTTATTGTTCATTATTATCGTTTGTTCAGGCATCGTCCCAAAGTATGCTAGTATTCAGAAGTTTTAATTCAACGGAAGGAGATAGTTCCAACCCAAAAGTCCCTGAGGTAAAATGGTTTTGAGAATCAGGGAAATGTTTCAAAACTCACAGTTGCATCCGTTGTAATTTATTCTCACTATAAGAAACTAGAATAATTGTCATCGATAAAAACGATAGCTTATCGGTGACTGGCGATGTCAGCGAATGCCATTCGATCGAATGCCGATTTTCTTCTTCCGCATCTCGACAATCGTGAAATCGAGCGAAACGAAAGTTCCCATCGTCGTCATGATCGTCAACGTCACCTAGACGAACCTATGACGAAGACATCACGGTGGAATCGAGCGAAACGAAAGAAATATTAAAGCGCGTGAAAAGAAACTGGATAAAGGTTCGACGGTACTCGCGTTTCCACTAAAATCGGTAAGCGAATCCTGTAAGTAGAAACTATTTCTCTTCTGTTGAGATTAAAGAGAATCGCGGGGGGGAAATGTTATCGAGAAAATACAGTATTATCTTTGGTTTCTTTCATTGCCAGTTCGTGCAATGACTTTCGAATCCGCGCGTTCCATCGCGATTTCATTGACAATAATAACGAGGAACATCATTGAGAATCTTGAAGACGAAGCCAATTGGAAATAAGTTCGTACACCATCGAACGACGACCTTTGTCTCTTGCTTTGAATTTCCTTTCTTCCGTTAGAACGAGCTTGCTTTTCCAACGCTTGTGCTGATTCTAGCAAATATATCTACCGACGAATCGGAAAAGGATCGGTTCTCTTTTCATACGCAAGCCGAGATTCTATTTCACCGAGTACTCATGTAAATGCAGACTAATCAAAACATTATTTACAATTCTACCAGACCTTTGCATTTATTCTTATATGACTTGGGCATAAATAAATATACGTAAGTAAGATACGCGAATGTGAATTCTTCCGAACCAACCACCCTTAAATAACAACGCATCATTTCCGGTTTAGCGAACACCGTAGCTACGTATCTTCTTACTGTCACTGTGGAATGACATCGTACATGAATTTTCGTATACAAATCCAAAGACCGTGCTTTTTCCACGCGATATATATTCTCGTAGTATACTAAGAAGATTTAATATATTGTATTCAAGGGATACAATACTTGTTCCTGTATCCCCGAAGTTGAGGGATGCTGTAACGACTGGAGTCTCTTCTTACAGGGTGGGTCCTTCCACGCAACTGGACACGGTATCTCGGAGTCAAGAAGAATTGGCTTCGGTAAGAGGAATGCAGAATCAGCAACCTATGGAATGGTTAAGGGCGGGTAAGGGAGAGTAAGGGAGTAAGGGAGTAAGGAAGGAAGGGTAGAAAGGTACTCCGGAGTCAGAGTCAGCGACCCCCTTTCGTTCGCTCAAGTTCGCCAATCGACGCTGAGGGTATTTATTCGCCGTCGAGACGCGACTTCCCTCGTGGGGAATATTCCGGTAACTGCTCCTTCAACCCTTCCATCGTATTTCTCATGATCGAAAGAGCCGCGGGAGGGAAGCGACGTGTATACTCAAATGCCCGCATCGTCTGCATACAAATATGTGTCGGATATATGCATTTACGTAATGCACCCATCCCTAAATTCATCTGCTCTGCCAGCTGCTTGTATCGCATATATGGTACACTTTATACCGTGGAATACTTTAATAAGTATTTTAATAAGTATTTTACTTAGTATATTTTATTTAGTATAAGTACTTTAATAAGTATTCCATCAAAAAGACAATGATTTTAGACACGAGTATGACATTAAACATTTTGGGATTTATGTGAATATGTGGAAGCATGTTTTTACATTATGACTTATCGTTAGATACAAGAAAGTATCGAAACAGTTTTAACACTAGAAGATCGAGCGCTCTTTGATTAATCGATTAAGTCACATGATAAGATTTATTTTAAAGGGGAAATTCTGTTAAAATTTTATCCGCAACAATACCGGATTATATCTTTTTGTTGACAAAGACATTTCTTTTATCGGAACGGATATAACGATATACGATAAAAATACGTTCACTTATGTGTCACGATGCACATTTTCCAAAGCAAGCAGAAGCGTTTCTGGTCCGAAGAACTGCGTCGGATTTTAGCTTGGTATTTCCATAAACGTACAGGCGTTGGTACACTGATTCGTACTCTCAGGGTAGGTAATACGCAGTATTGCATAGTCGCAAGTTCCGACGCATACATCAGCATGGTATGTAGATACACAAACACAAACATATAGGATCCTCTCTTGATTCGCTGTTCTAGCCACAGTTTACTTAGCATTGCTGATGCACTATCCACTTCGGACGGTCTTCCATCAGGCGTGTGGCGAGCGATAGAGTATGAGCGAAGGGTTGGAAGATGGGGAGAAAGATAGACAGGTGAAAGGATATTGTTAAAGGGGTGAAGGGGGAGGCGGGGGGCGGGGGAAGAGGACGAAAGGAAGAGGGCATCGGTTCCGAGCCACGAAGATTATGGACAGAAAACGGGGATGGCTCCGTTCTCTGTTTGAGGACGGATAGTGGATCGAGTTGTAATTAATAGCAGGGCCATCGATGGGATTGGCAGCGGCACTCCCGGAGGATAGGTCCATGAAAGAGCATCTATTTCCATCGGCAAAGACCTTCCACCTTTACCGAGCCACGATTCGCTCCGGGGGATTTCGATATTTTTACTCTCCGACATTCGGCGCATGGAAAAACACGAGTAAAACCATTAATCGCTGATCATCGAAGCTTTTTCGCATAATTGATTCGGGAAACGTGTAGCTTGTGTCTTATACAGAAAGCTTTCCATGGTAAGCTTTATGGTTTCACGGAACGATCGCCCTTGAAAGCATCAAACGGATCACTTTGAATTTTTGATGACTGGCATATTCCGCCTTGATTTATTCAGACACTATCAAATGAACTGTGCGCGCTACGCGTACCATGATATCGTACTATAATTTATCGTTGCTTTCGCCGTTAGTCGAACTCCGAGTTAAATGCGATCGAGTACTCCTATACTCTTTGCAAATTAGCAAACCACTCTGCATATCCATTGCCAGGTATAGTGCAACGTGTTGCACGGGATTCAGCGTTCGATTTCCAATGCATTCGGTTACAATAATGGGACGAAAGTCTGGGTCGATTTGTGATGAGATGAACAAACGTAGGTGTGAGAAACTGTACCGGTGGATGGTTGCAGTCGATTGCAGGAAATGAAGATCGAAGCGAGGGGATGGAAAGGTGGACGAGGACGTAGGAAGACCTCCTAGAGGTTCGGAGTGCAATGGGTTTACGGTGAAGATGCCGCCGATTTCACCACAGAGATGTGACGCTTCAGGAATTTAGTCGCCATCCTGAGGTAACACTCAGAGGTAGGACTCCAGTGAGAAGGCGAGAAGGAGAGATCTTCAAGAGAAGACATTTAGGTGCCTCGTATTAATTGCTCGTTAATTCGTGGCGTCTTGCTACGTTGTTGAAATGTTCACCTTGAAAATTATCACAATGGGCGCTCAGATCCGAAGGAAATAAGGATTAATTTATCATTCGTTTTGCTTTGTTTTCTTTGCGTCCGCTCCGTGAAATAGTATGTCTTGCTATAATAATTAAATGTGTTCGCAAAGTGCAAAAGCAAATTCAAACTTTTCGCGCTCGTTTTTTGTGACCATTGTTTCAAAATAATCTAATAAAGTTACTGTAAGAAAAGGGTGGTTCCTAATTCATATGTTATTATCCATAATATTAATATTAGTAGTTTTATCACTACCATCTACATCTATTATAATATATACAAATACTAATATTAAAATGATGTATATAACCAAAACTTAGTACGACATGCAGGAGAAGCTTTTCCGATAACGACCTTAAAAAGTGAATGGAAAACCTTATAATACTCCGAAACCGCCTGCATTTGATCCCTAATTGATCTCGCGCGGTCGAATCTCACCAACAGATTTCACGGAGACTGCTAAAATCGACGGGTTCTCCAGCATCCGGGGGAGAAAGGGACGGAACCGGGGCCCTCGAGAAAATCTCTTTGCTTCATCTGGATGGTTGCAATTTTAATGCGGTCTCATTTCCTTCGTACACAATTAAGGCGTAATTGAATTGCCAAGGAAGATTAATTTACCAGTAAATCTCGAGCTCTCGGCCATCTCCTCATAGACAAATACTTTTATCAATTATTCCTAAACTCGGTTCAACTATTTTAATCGAATAGTCATCCAATATTATGTTTCAAACGTAATTCATTTTTTACGGCGTCTCCGATATAAAAAGTATTTTCGAAGCAACCGTTTCATACGCACCGCGTGAAACAATCTCTCTTTCCTTCGACAAAGGAAAGATTGTTTCTTCGTCTTTAACGCTAGTACTACCGTAAATATATTTTTCTATATTTTTAAATATATTTGATATTTATATATCTCTATGTCTCTATACCGAGTTACATATATCGTTAAAACCAAGGAAAGATGGCCAAAGTAAATTAATCAATTTAATTACGTTCATTATTCATCGTGAACTACACAATCTCAGAAAATAAAACGTCATAAATTCGAATATTTATTAAATACCGTAAACACATCATTCCGACTGCTTGGTAGTTCCAACGTTAAAGGAATTCTTTAGTTGCTGTAATCGTACCGCTCGGAGTTGGTAGTATGAAACAGTTGCTTACCGGTTAGACATCTTTCCCGGGGAAAACATCCTGCTCGTATGTAGAAGTGGGAGATAAACGTCCTAATGTACTTTCCATTAGAGTCGTTATGTCTCCGAGAAGTATAATGACGTTCGCACCTACCAATGCATAACATAGAAACGCTATTACCGTTTCCAATGGTTACGAGAAAAGCAGGTATTCCAAAAATATGTTGCTCTCAAAGTATTCTTCCCCAGGCACTCCTGACTTGTATATAAAACTTAGTTTTCACAACTCATTCTATTTAGAGTATTATTGGATAGGTACAGAAAAAAAGTATTTTATTATCGTTGGAAAATAATTGGCTTCTACTAATACTCAAAAGTTAAGAGTGAACTCACGATGAGAGTATAAAAGTTCCAACATGGCTGGTTACGATAAATAGCAATGCAAACTGTTTAATGCAATTCACGGTTTTTCGTGTAGACAGAGGTTTACTTTTAACATTTAATAACTTGGAATCAGAATGTACAACACATTTGTGCTTTCTGTAATGCTTGCATCATTTACTTTAATTTAAAACCTTTACCTGTAAATTTAACAGAATTCGTGTACTCTGGGGATTTGCATAAATGGAATGACAAAAGTGAATGATTTAATAAATGCCAAGTATTCAGTGACCTATTAGATCCGAATATCTGATCGATCCGAATCATTTGAATATTCACATTACTCCGATACTTATAGATGTTAATTTCTCAGTATCCCAATGTCTCCCACAGGATTCTAGGACAACTATTTGCAATGTTTGAGATATCAGTGCAACGAGGGCACTCGGATTCCATGAGTTTTCAAAGCGTTGTCGTTAAGCGTATGAAGTACTAATCGAACTTAAGTACTGGTTTAACGATGAGACAATAAAAAAAGGTTGCGTTTTTTTGGTGTGGAAGAAGGTGTTTACACTCGGTAAGAGAAATAGCGATCAGAGCCTCGGATATAACGAAGTCGTAAACATAGATGGGAGTTGGCAAAACGTTTTGAACAAGAGAAGCGACATTTACTCGCGAAGTTCGGTCGCGTTTTAAACTCAAATTGAGCCCGGAAGCGAACTGCGAGGTGTGGAAAGCTGGAGGAGTAGTGTACTCGTAAATGTTGCGATCTCCTGAAATCGACTTAAAATGAGCCAGAGGGCGAATGAGATTTCGGGGGTTAGTCGTGCACAGCTGTTATGTGACGCAAGTATAATCCACGTATACATATGTGTGTATTTACGGAAAATCATGAGTGGCTTGCCACTTACGAATGGAAACGTCTGCCTTTAAATTTCCTATTAAACCTACGAACTTCCGAAATTCTCCTTTAACGAGCGTAGGAAAAATTTGTTTACAACCCGCAGTGCTACTAGTGTCGCGAATGTATCTGTATATCGATATTGAATCGAAATGTTGTACAAACTAATTCTTTGAGTAATCTTCTAAATTGTGTACTAAAATAAACACGATACCGTTACGTTCGCACATTGCATTATTAACTTTTTGACTACGAAAGGCGTATCTTAAGATTTTAATACTTGTTTGTTAGAACACGCCGCAGTGAAAAGTGTTAAAAACTCTCTTAATCACGGAAATCATCGAATCATTCACACTTTATAACGATTAACAATTTGATTTCCCTTCAAGCATTTACGAAGCGCGTTCGCTATATTACGTGAGCAGCGACGAAACGGTCGGATTAAATTCGCAATTACAGAGTCACCGAATAAACGTTGGTAGCAATTTGATGAATTAATGACAATCGAAATTCCTGCGGTGGCCAATTCCGCTAGTTAAGTAATAAACCGATACGCATAACGGTATAAAGTACCTTAATAGATCGAAGAACCGTTTCGAATGCAAGGATTAAAAGGATATTCAAAGAAGGATATATGAGGGTCCTTTGTTTGCTAGTTAATGTCATATAAGAGTGAATCGTGGGGGGTACGTTAAGACGGCAGGATTTCATGACCCATCTAAATCATCCCAGGTAATATCGCCTAATCTTTATACCGGTACTAAAATAACAATTTCGGATAAAGGAATCGTAATTCGTAATTCAGAGTGGAGAGCCATCGCGCGTGCTTTAATGGGATATTGAAGACGCTCACATATGTGAAAGTAGAAAATGTACAATGGAAATGTGATTATCTCTCGCAGATATAGATTTAACGTCGAAAAGCTATACTGTTATTGCTTATTCAAGGCTCCCGGAGATAAGAGCGTATTAAACGCATATACATGCCCATGCAACCTTGTAGACTCGGTGGATGCAATAATATGGACGTGTATACGCAAACGTATGTAGCCACCCTGGGATCTAAGCCCACGATGATATATTGCAATTGGGATTTCAGAAGCGTAACGCTAAGGCCTTAACCCCCCCGCTGTATCTTCGCTCCGTTACCATTCGAATCTCTATGTACACCCGTGGTTTTGCATATGTAGATCCTAATTATTAATCGTGCTCCCTCGTAAATTAATGCTAATTTTCCCTGCGAGCATGCTATTCCTAATTTAACCTACTGTTTCCAACGTTTTTCCTCCATTACACCGATGTTCATAATTCCGCCGTAGAACATCCATGACACACTAGACTCTATCATTGAATAATACAACGGTATAATTTCAGTTTCAACCATCCACGAAGAGCAAACATTTCCACGCGGAACTCGATGCTAACATTCTCTCTCAATGAATAGGATTTTTGTAATTATTAATAAACTCGCAAATAGTCGTTACACCGAAACGAAAGGTAAATGCGGAACCACAGGTTCCTCCACTTTAGGGAGAAGTGCTGTTAGAAATTCCACTGGAAATCCACCGATAACCTAGTTTTACGATGCATGCCAACTTTCCTTCTTTCCAATATATTCTCTATATATCTTTCATCTACCAGTGGCTCTATGTGTGTGCCTGTAATTTTATCGCATGCATAGCACTAATACGTAGCCGTGTAGTATTTTAGACTAACGTAAACGAGCATCAGGTTCGAGTTTTCTTGGCGAGGCTCCGATTTTACTGGCCATATAACCCCGAAAACTAACGATAACAGGTGACGTACGAGGTTTTTTTCTCCAACCACTCGTACGTTTCATACTGATATCGCGGAAAATGTTTCCGTTCGTATTTTCGCGGTCTTGCATTCGACACATTTGTGCACGCAGTTTCCAAAGGTTTACAGCTTTCTCCATAATCTAGATGGAATTGATTTCTCGAATATTTCCCTCGTGTTACTATTTTCCACGGTAAAGAAAAGTAGGGAAATATCGTCAATATATCTGGAATAGAAAATTTCCAATGGAAACTTATACCTCGGAAATTTCCTTCGTATTCTGTTCTGAAAGAAAATATTCTTCTTCTTCTGTTTCGTGTATCGGTTTATGCGTATTCAATTAATACCAGGGTGATTTGAATATTAAGAAGGGAATTATTTTCCAGAATACCTTTTGCGACTTCGCTTTCGTAGGATCGTATACTCTAATTGGTAAATAAAGCATTTACGGTAAATAAGAGAAGGAGACTTGTATTACAGGAAACAGTAACAGAAGATTGAGATCGTCTAACGAGATAGAGGTTGCGAACGGTCTTGTAATTTACTGCTCACGAGTTTCGAAGTATCTCTCCTCGATAATTCCGTAATCTCCTTCCAGACTCTGCTCTCTTTTTCGTTTATTTATTGCATTATGTTCCCACGCGTATTTGCATTTATATTACCGCGCATAAATAGAATTTTATATTTAGAAGCGTATGGTTACATAAATTAAACCATCCGTTTATTTTCCCGAATATTTATTCGTGTCGAGTTTGAATGCACTTCGAATGCATTGAATGCGTGTGACACATGAAAAGTATACAATTTTCGTTCGGCGTGCACTCTCGCGATAACTGCTTTGTTCGGAAATATTGATGAGCACAATGCAAACAAATAAATGGTAATGTAGTTTAATAATTTATTGGTAACGAAATTTGCCACAGTATATTAGATATGTTCAATTCAATTATATTCCATTAGACACTTGCTCGCCTCCATATATTATACCGGATGTTCCGAACGAAATCAGCAAATTAACTGGTTCGAAATGGCTTAAATAATATATACACTACCGGTCATAAGTTTGAGATCACTTGTTTGGTTTTCATTCTAACGTTTAAAGTAATATATATATATATATATATATGTGCAGTTAGGTGACTTATTTCACTCGAGATATCCTGTACAGAAATTATATCTTACATAATAAATCTGTTCGAAAAATAGGTTGATTCAATTGTGGTTAAGGTAGTAACTGAGAGAAGAAGGAAAAATAAATATTGAATGGCCAGCTATTCGTACGGTAAATTCTATAAATGGTTAAAGGATCCGTGTCTTACCGCATGGACTATTCCGTAAAATGATGGCATTCGGGATCGTCCGGGTTTTAGTGTAATTGATAGCGAGCGGAATAGCTTTTCTCCGCGGAATATCGGCTAATATTAATGAAAGACGGCGCGCGTACCGAAATTACGAATACAGAGCATGTTCTCGATGTTACGTGATTTATTCAGAATTTTCTTGTCTCGTCGATTTCTGCATGATCCATTGGTAGACGTACGCGACATCAACCTGGAATCTATGGAGGGAATTAAACGTTTCTAGAAATTCTACGTGGCAGTTTACATTTTATGTATTCTTAAGTGGGCAATTTCACAGTTGATTACTAGCTACGAATGGAAAGGCATTACACAGTGTTTTATTATAGCCGAACTAATTAAACGGTACCTCGAGTTTCGCCTGATTACATTAACCTCGGGTTACTTGAAAAATATGCGCGGGAAGCTTGCATTCGCACAGGCTTTATTATGCGGGGATTAATTAAAATACACTTAACCGAAGTATCGTTAATTTTATACTGGTAACGTAATAGGTACTCGCCCTCAGATTTAATCTGTTCGTAGTATACTTTCCTGAAAGCATCGACAAATTACTTTCCCAACGCTGCTACTCCCCTTTCGATTTCGATTTTGACTCTTGTGTCTACAGTTTAGTTTCTATTTATTATTCCTTATACTGTTCTGTTATCTATCTACAATCTACACGTAGAGCCTGACCGAGGCATGTCACTTTTTATCTAGCGATATGTTTTGTGAGATAATTGACAAAATGGACAAAATGAATATCGACACGAAACATAAATCGTAATTAATTCTTGCCCTTAATACCGTTTTACTTGAAAGCTGATCGAGACATTTCACTTGTTATCTTGCAACATAATTTTTAAGCTCAAGGCAAAAATCACAATGAAATGTCAAGGTATTATTAAAGAAAGAGTACAACGTATCTTGAAAAATAACGAGGACGATCTGGAAGAGTATATAAAGTCGACGCCAGTAGTTTATCGCAAATGTACAAAAAATAATATAGCACGGAATTCCATATATTAAACGAGCCTTTTAAATAAGAATGATTAGTAAGTCTATAGACATAACATATCAAAAAAAGTATGCTTTAAGGATACGAATAAGAAGCGTGATACAAATCCATGTTTAGATAGAAGAGAAAGAAAGGAATGAAAAAGAGTAGGTCGATAAATTTATCGAGTTCACATATTGAATCTGTACAAGCAGTTTGTAGGTGGAATAACGTGAAAGGTCCGAACCTTGCTAGATACTGGAATTTTGTCCCCTCTAATCTCGTATATACGGACGCAATAAAGTGCCAGTCTGGTGAAAGACAGGGCATGCACCATTGGCCCTTTTCTACGACGCTGACAGGACAAACACGGTTTCCTGAATCGTAATCCAGGTGGAAGATAGACGATAACGTGAGAAAATGCTTCCCTTCGGATTGAGATTGAACTTAAGGAATTGTATAATCCTGCGTCACCCGGATGTGACTGTCGCTTACATACCTACTCTTAGAAAATCTTAACATGTTCTACGGCCATTTTGGGTCGAAAGAACTGGATTAAAAATTTGTTCTGGTCAAAAAATGGGTCGACCCAAAATCGCAAAAATGTAAATACCTTCAAAAATTATAAAAAAATAAAAGTCGCCAATTTTGCTCCTAAATGGCCCAAATCGATGGTAGATGATGTATGAACATATTCTAGGACGATTTTGGGTCGGAGGAAGCGGTTTAAAAATTTGTTCGGCCCAAAAATGGGTCGACCCAAAATCGCAAAAATGTGAAGGGGTATACCTTCAAAAATTGTCAAAAAATAAAAGTCGCCAATTTTGCTCCTAAATGGCCCAAATCGATGGTAGATGATGTATAAACATATTCTAGGACGATTTTGGGTCGGAGGAAGCGGTTTAAAAATTTGTTCGGCCCAAAAATGGGTCGACCCAAAATCGCAAAAATGTGAAGGGGTATACCTTCAAAAATTGTCAAAAAATGAAAGTCGCCAAAATCAGTCCTAAATGGCCCAAATCGATGGTATATGATGTATAAACATATTCTAGGACGATTTTGGGTCGAAAGAAGCGTTTTAAAAATTTTTATTGGTCAAAAATTGGTCGAATCCAAGTCGAAAAAATGTAAAGGGGTATACCTTCAAAAATTGTCAAAAATTAAAAGTCGCCAAAATCACTTCTAAACGACCCAAATCGATGGTATATGATGTATAAACATATTCTAGGACGATTTCTGGTCGAAAGAAGCGGTTAAAAAATTTTTATTGGTCAAAAATTGGTCGAATCCAAGTCGAAAAAATGTAAAGGGGTATACCTTCAAAAATTGTCAAAAATTAAAAGTCGCCAATTTTGCTCCTAAATGGCCCAAATCGACGGTATATGATGCCTAATGATGTTCTAGGACCGTTTTGGGTCGAAAGAAGTGCATTAAAAATTTTTTCGAGCGAAAAATCGGTCGACCCAAAATCGCAAAAATGTGAAGGGGTATACCTTCAAAAATTGTCAAAAAATCAAAGTCGCCAATTTTGCTCCTAAATGGCCCAAATCGATGGTAGATGATGTATGAACATATTCTAGGACGATTTTGGGTCGGAGGAAGCGGTTTAAAAATTTTTATCGGACAAAAATGGGTCGACCCAAAATCGCAAAAATGTAAAGGGGTATACCTTCAAAAATCGGCAAAAATTAAAAGTCGCCAAAATCAATTCTAAATGACCCAAATGGATGGTATATGATGTATAAACATATTGTAGGACGATTTCTGGTCGAAAGAAGTGCATTAAAAATTTTTATTGGTCAAAAATGGGTCGAATCCAAGTCGAAAAAATGTAAAGGGGTATACCTTCAAAAAATGTCAAAAATTGAAAGTCGCCAATTTCTCTCCTAAATGGCCCAAATCGATGGTATATGATGTATAAACATATTCTAGGAAGATTTCTGGTCGAAGGAAGCGGTTTAAAAATTTGTTCGGCCCAAAAATGGGTCGACCCAAAATCGCAAAAATGTGAAGGGGTATACCTTCAAAAATTGTCCAAAAATAAAAGTCGCCAATTTTGCTCCTAAATGGCCCAAATCGATGGTAGATGATGTATAAACATATTCTAGGACGATTTTGGGTCGGAGGAAGCGGTTTAAAAATTTGTTCGGCCCAAAAATGGGTCGACCCAAAATCGCAAAAATGTGAAGGGGTATACCTTCAAAAATTGTCAAAAAATAAAAGTCGACAATTTTGCTTCTAAATGGTCTAAATCGATGGTAGGTGATGCTTAAACATGTCCTAGGATGATTTTGTGTGGAAACAAGTAGATTACATATTTAGTCCACTAAAAGAAAAGGTGAGAATAGTATGAGTTGATGATTGCGTAACAACGAAGTTCGTAGTAATCGTCGTATCTGCAGGTTTATTATTGACACGAAGAGTTCTACGTAGTACTTTAATTAATGCAGAGAAATCTTGTTTGCTGTTATGATTTACTGACCGACGGTTCATACACTCGATCCTTATAATATTTAATCAACGTTTCAATCCGCTCTTTAAATACCTCCGGGAATAAAGCCGCAGAACAAGCTAATGTTCGGTTGTTCACGAATTTTATTGGGAAACTTTATCACGTTACGTATTACTCTAATTACCCAACAAAATTATGGAGTCTCAGAGACTCGATTATTCGACTAATAATTCATTCTTCAAAAGTGAAACACGTATTAAATTTCAAGTAAATCCGACGGTAGATATTTATAATTACGTAGGTTACAATGATTTTGTTCCAATTATTCCGCAATTGAAGTACTATCGTCTATTAAGCGTCATTATTGTTGACAGATAGCATTTCTCACCAAAGCAGTAATCACTCGAAGCATATCGGTACTGCATATCCTAGAAATTGGAATTCGAATTTCAAGCTTTATCAACGAATTAGCCGGATCACTAGATGCTCGTGAATTGGTCCTCGTTAGAACGTCGTTCGATCCTTGCTGATATTACCTGATTATTGGCGCACTCTGTTCAAATACCAGCCATCTACCTCAGAAACGACGACGATTGGTATTTAAGCAATCACCCGTAGTATAATTTCCAGGACGTGAGCGAGGAACACAGTTCGACTTAATGATCGTACGAACATCATTTGTCACCAATCGGTAGGATTAAAAATCTATCGTGTATATTATACCTTAAATCTATCAATCTTAGCAATTAAACTGCCATTTAACAAGCTCTATAAATCCATGCGAGTGTCAGATAATTCAAACGCGCGACAACCATCAAAATGGATGTCACCTAGATCTTGGATGACATTGAGTCCATAGTTAATTTCCAGGAGAATACATTATTCAAGGGGGATGAATCGATAGGTGACCGGGGTTCACCGACGAAACCATCGGATCACCTGTTTCCTAGTCGATCGTTCCTCGCCGGTTCGACGCCGATATTACTTGATTATTACCGCGATTCGCTCAAATATCCATCCGCTGCGCCCGGCACGTCCGTTGCGTCCGGTGCGTCCGGTTCAGAGACGTCGGAAGGTATTTAAGCAGCCCGTGGGACAGTTTTAGCGATGGAGCACCGTCGGTCGAAGAGAAAGGGGAGGTGGGTCAGGGTACCGGCAATCAGGTGCGTTAATGCCAATCAATTATGTGCTGGTACCCGTTTATCCTCCAACCCTCTCTCACCCCTGGATCTCCTCCCTACCACCATCCACCCACAGCATTCTCTCTATCGTCTACTACCCTTCTGCTACCCCTCTGCTAACCCACTATCAGCCCTCTTGCGTGTCGGTTGGCCGGAGCCAGCCCTTTATCATTGCGTTCGTATCGACCAACGCGGATATATTAGTTATCGATTCCCGTGTGTACGCGATCGACGAATCTGAATCCGTGCACCAGTTTCGTTGCTTTAACCAGATTCCGTTTTTAGCATTACCGAGAATCGTTGCAACGCATGATTTGACACGGAGACAGCTGCGCCGCTCTTCGTTTGAGTACCGAATACCCTTTTTTTGTTTACTTACGCAATCGTGTACCGTTACGATTTTGATTATGCGCAGCTGCTGTTATTGAATTTCGAGTGCACATGAAAATGCGATGAACGCACTGAATAATACTGAATCTAGATTGAATTACATATTAATGTGGAGGACATTATTACTGATTACGTTATAATTTCGTGGTAATCGGGTTTATCGAATTTATGATAAACATTGATGAACATGAAATGCATTTAGCGAAACACAAAAATTGTTTGTACATTCTGGAAATGTTTTTCACCTTCCACTTCTATAATTATTATTCATGTATTATTTTTATTCAGGGGTTGACAACTTTCGGAAAGGATATCATTTTAGACTTAACACTTAAGAAAAGGTTGGAGCAAAAACAGAAAAAATTGAAGGAAAGCAATAGAAGATGAGACCTTCCTGGAAGGTGTGTTTAATCTTGCAAAGCAAACAGCCGCGATTCGATCGGTTCATCCCTTCCTTCAAGAATATTCCTCGAAGGAGCGCAGAGAACTAAAGGCGCAAATCACCGTGGTTCAACCTCTCGCGAGGAAGGTCTACGGCAAACGTAAGGGCGAGCACAAAAGGAGAGTAATCAACGATCCTCGATCGTTCTGGATAATTAACTTACGATTTGATAACAATTACTTAATCAACGGATCGAAATGAATTTAAAAATCGTATACCTTGTATAGTCCGTGATAATTACTAGTGGATCGATCGAAATGTTGCCAACAAATGATAACGAGCTCTAGCATTCGGACAGTAGTCAAAGCTAACTACCGAGTTACAAAGCGGGACGGTGAATACTACTACGTGAATAGTAGTCACGGACAGTTATAATCAGCCAATGCAAACGCAGCTCGCGATAATTTGACAACGCTTTCGCCCTAATTGTTGTTATGATATAACCAGCAACTATCAATAGTTCTGTATGCCTATTAAGCCGGGTTGACTAATTATCGAATTATTTCAATGCGCCAATTCCAGCATACGGGAATTAACACTTCACCGATATAATATTGCAATGCAATATAAACTCGCCGAATTTTCTTTATATCTGAACAGTGCGAATTCCAATATCATATATGCATTACGCAATTAATGCATAAACCGTGTGCTGGAATATTAATGATAATGAAATATATATTTGAAAGAACATAAATTATGCTTGATTTCCATATTCGAAATTATGTTCAAGATTAATCGATAAAAAATGTCTCGCAGAAAATGCATCCCGAAATGTTTCGGTGCGAGACATTTCAAGCTTTGAAATCCATGTAAATCGCGAGTACGTTGATGCGGGTGTTCGGGAAGACACCCCCATTAGAGGGAAACTGCTTGCGAAAGAGCAGTCTCAGCTTATTCGATTCTAGAGGGAAGAAAGCGCTCAAATGCGACGTTCGCTTAGTGTTCTTTTCTGATCCACGGTGTCTTTTCCCACCCCCCATGTCTTTCTCGTGGAAAATGGGGCTGTCTACCATCGCGACAGCGTACTCACGGAATCTTACTTACTTGAAGACAGTGCCTCCTCGCGAGCCAGCCGATATGTTGAAGCTGCGGTGGATCCGGAAGTGCTGAGGCTAGTCTCAGTGCCTTTAAAGTAAGAGCCGCGAGAGCGGAGTGCAGAGCGTTGAACCAAATATTCGCCTCGGCACTGTCGCCGGCTCTTAGCCAGCATTCGTGAACCCCATCGGGAGAGTGAAGTTCCAGAATGCGACCCTCTGGAAACAGAAAGATTGAGACGATTAGAAGAAATCATACGCAAAATTCATCAGTGACGTAGAAAGTAGTTCAAAAGAATATTAAGGTTCATTGTCAGAATATCGTAATTTGCAGTTTAACATTTACGTCGAATTAACATGTTAACCGGGGACTTCCTTCGAAGTACATCACACGGGTACTTGCAATTCAGCAATAAAATTAATCCATGCGATGTATTCATAATTAATGTGTACGTATGGATTTGACTGTTAGATGCTCAAATTTATACGTATTCAAATTTGAGAATTATCAACTTGTAACCATTGAGATAAGTGAAGAATCAAATGATGAGCTAATCGAAACAGCTCTTAGTTCTAGACGTGGTACAAATTACATTGTTAATTATCACTTTATAAAGTGACTGTTGCGACTGATACTAACTTCTTCGGATTGTTATTACTTCTTGGTATAAATTCATATAACGCTTTGATTTCATGTCAAACTTGAAATTGTACTATAATTATATAATATACCTATGCGGAATACCAAAAGTTAAAGATATACGTTTACGTAGTGGAAGTACACGGATCTATGGAAGGTAGTTTCCAATTCTACTCATATCATTCCAGGGAACCTAATAATCTTGTTGTACAAATCCAGTTCCATAACAAGCTTGCGGCTAAACTACAGTTCTTCTGTAATCAAGGGTTGAAGTTTACCAATCGTATAGAAGAGACGAGAGAAGAAAGGTGGAGGAGCAAGTACAAATGAACTCTGTTGACTCGGTGGGAGTGTTGGTACGTCGTAAACCTTTTTCTAGTTTAACGCGAAAACTTTAATACGCCCGACATAAATTGGACAGGATCGATCACGAAGGTCTGAACGATATAAGTTTATAATTCCGGCGAGCCAAAGTTTATCTCAATAAGGTTCTGCGCTACTCATCGTCATTTGTCATTAGTGTGTAAAAGAAGATTATATAATGTGAAACTTGGTAAATGCGAATCTAACGAAGTTACATTACGTGAAAACAGCAACAAAAATCTTATGACAATTAAGACGATAGCTAAAGTACAAGGAGACATTGATAAAGTGCAAGTATCAAATTATGTTACCCCTCTAAAATGCCTTGTAATTTTCAAGTCAAATACTCGACCCGTATCTTTTGTTTTGTTTCATTTTTTTCGTTGTAATATTAATTAAGAAATTACGTACAACGATTGTCTTCTTCTTCATTGCATATAAGTAATATTCTTGTTACTATTATTAGATTCGTGTTTCCCTAGTTTCACATTATAACATAATCTGCTTTTAGACACGAATTAATTAAGTTGTAAAGGGTTAAAGTCACTAAGAATATTTTACAACGTATAGCATTGGATCGACTCGGTTTTTATAAAAGAGATATTACTTCGAGATGTAATCAGGATTAAAGTTCATCGGACTGGATTTCGGAAGTTCTTACATGAATTTCTGTGGATCGGGATATGCAAGTTAACAGTTTTCCATCGACTTCACTGGCAGCCAAACGAGAAGGAGAAAGTTCGAAAAGTGGTGCTGGCAAACTTGTGATACGTGGATGGAAAGGCAGGACGGTGAGAGGAATTTTGGGGCGGACGCTGCTGTAAGGGGGTGCACGGAAGAAAATATTGAATTTCCGATCAAAAGGAAATTACGCTCGAGTTAAAAGCCCCTTTATCCGCTTTCCCTCTCCATCCTTAGAATATTTTCCACCCGAGGTAGTGAAACGAATGGAGCCACCCACCAACGATCGCTTTGCAATATGAAGTCCGTTTAATACGTTTACCTCGAAAATAGGATCAACGGAATAATACGAAGGGTGTCCGGAAAGTGAAGATACAATGCCTGATACTTAAGATGAAGAAAGAAGTGTATAACCAAGTGAAGAACAAAAGTAAAGAGACAAGTGGAATTCACAGCCTACGGCAAGCGAACTATGCGGCGGACGATTCGACACATTCCACTTATGTTCATCGTTTTTTTTTTGAGATAAATTTACAATTGGTTTAACATATTAACCATCTGTAACGCCATGTAACTTTGAAGTCACATATTCATCTATTTGTATCTTTTGTCACGTTTCATTTTTTGTTGCAATAATAATTGTGAAAGTATGTACGGCAATTGTCATCTTCTTATTGCATTAAAGTAATTATTTTGTTGTTATTTTTACGTTAAATATTAGGTATTAGGTTCGTGCGGTTTTTAACATGTAAATAGGAAGCCACTTTTATTAAATTTTGTATATTTTTTCACTCTTCTATGAAATAATATGTTGTCCATTTTGAATTATAATAGTTGCCTATATTTTGGACAGCTTCGTAAAGTACAAAAAGCTGATGCAAACCGCACGAACTTTTTGGCCAACCCAATAGCTTCGTTAGAGTAACGTTTAACTAGTTTCGCGTTATATGACCTTCTTTCAGACACGGAAAAATTGGGTTGTACGGGGTTAACTCGATATTCTGTTCCACACAATATTAACTAAACATCATATTATAATATAATATTACAAATATCATATATATTATATTTGCACACTACTAATATTTCATCTTATTTTGTATTCTATCAAGTGCATATTTTATACAACGAAAAAGATCGAAAACAAGTTAGTATAATATATAACCACTAAAAGGTCGCACTTTATACTACGCACATTAAAATATCTGTAGAAATTGCGGCAATAAAGAATTACAGAACGATTCATCAGTTTGTTTATTAACTCCCGCTGATTGAGTTTGGGGCACACGCAAATAAAACATACACGCACGGCATATATGGCAAGTGTACGTGTAACATCAAAGTGGCGACAGAACCGCAGGAAGAATTTCATTACAGGAGATTTGAAAGGAACGGAACCGACAGCTGACAACAACCACCCCTACGTGAATATATGTACATGTATGAGTACCTTTAAAACGAAGTCAGGCACATCCTCCTGTCCTTAATATCCTTTGGTGATCCGGACGGCGAGGGGCCCATTTCGGACTTAATAGTTTTCGCATTACACTTCCACGGAACATTATAAAGGCACTATATAACTCTGCGAGTGGATGACAACTCAATTTCAAGTTGAGTCTGACGTTCCTCGCGTGCACTTCGAACTATACACTTCGTTACACCCTTCAGTACATTACAGTTACTACAGCTTGCCGGCACTCTTCGATCTTTGTCGTTGTAACGCGGCTACGTGACTGCGAGGAGCACCTTTGTGTCCGCCAAATACACCGTAGTCCGCCATGCTTCACGGATCAACATCAACGACATTTGAGTTCACGGTGAATGTAACACAAACAAAGGTTTTAATACTGAGAAATATAACCGTGATTATTTATAACTTACTTATATACATATTATCGAATGCGTACGGTGGAATCGATCCTCCAGTAGTGCAAGTTCAATGAAGATTTTCAAAATTTCTTTTCTTCGTCAACATCGACGAAGTGAATAAAATTATAGATATTTTATGTATGCTTTCTATATGGTGTCCCATATAAAATAAGCCACCTATTTACTTCCTTTAATTGCGATAATACGGAAAATATTTTATATATTATACGAATGCCTTTGAAAGGCCAATATACTGAAAGTGAATTTTTTCCGTTGTCGATTTTTAACAGAATTTTCTAGGTCATCCATATTTGGTATACGGAAGCAGATATCGTATAATTAGATGGCCTCGTTATATATTTCTATATTAAATACTTAGTATTTGAGGTTGTAATTGTTTATATATTAAATACCATAACAGTATAAAATCGATGTTATATCTGTTATATTTACATGTAATAAAGACTGCACTTGGATCGAGCGTTTTACGTATACTCTTAAATGAAAAGCACAGTAAATCTAGGAAAATTGGGTGGGAGGGGGGCGGAGAAGGACACGTAAGCAGTGCATCGTATTCGGTTACCCTTTTCCCAGGGGTAAGGAAAAAGAGCGTGATAGGATAGAAGACGGGCAGCGAAAGCAACGGTAACAAACGTCCGCCGTCTCTTATACAAAGTATCCACTTCCATGCTCGTTCCTCTTCCACACTTTTAAGCGATAACGAACGTTACCAGCCCTCAATCCCTGAGGGCTGGTAGACGTCGGGAAACCAGGGAGAGGTGAAAGAGGGTGCCAGTTAACCTGGTGCAGTTTCTCCAGGGAAAACCCGATGTTCGCGAAGTACGATCGGTAAGATAACTCCTGAGATTCAACGACAACTACAAAAAAAAATTTCGTCCACGGCTATAAGTATGGGAACGAAGAACGTCGCTCCGAAAATTTATTCCTCGGCGAACCTGCTGCCTTTTTAATTGAGAAAATACTCTACTATTTCGAAAGGGTTCTTAAGATAATATATTCGAATTAAAACGGCGGTGTAATACGTTTATAGAATGACGCATTGTTGATAATCTTTAAAGTTCTGCGCGAAATAAAGAATATCGATCTAACATTTCGGATTTACGACGAGAAAGAATTTAGGAATTAATACTTTCGCTCATATTACAACATTGCAACATTGACAGAAGCATATGGAAAGGAACTACAAATAATAGCAGAGTATAGGCACCGAAACGAATCTATCAGAAATTAAACGAACCAAAGAGACCCGATAGGCAAAAACGAAGAAGATGAAGTGGAAGCAGTAGGGATGAAACGGAAGTTACGAAGAGTAACGAGGAACACGCAAGGATGGAAATACGACTGTCGTTAAAGTCGAGGTGCCGAAGTTACGTCTCAAAGGGCTTCCTTCACCATGAGTTCCTTCGTTCGCAAGGGGATTTAATTGCGTTCGTTCTTAGTAGATAACAAAGTTCGTATAATTAATGAGATAATAACGCGTTCGCGACTAGCAATGGTTTTGCTCTTTCTTCCTCCGCCGACATATGTGAGTCTCAAATTTATGTTCCCACTCGTATCAGGAATTTTTCTATCTAATTCAGTATCGATTAATGTAGTTGTTCCTTTGCATTTTTGACGAAGCTGGCCAATAATCTTCGTGCTTCGTAATTTCTTGTAATTTCACAGTACTTTGACTAGTCATCCGATCTCATCGTAAAACCAAGCCACAGGGTGTCCTTTGCTTCTGGTTAAAGGTCAAAACCGAGATGATAACGTTAGTAAATTAGAAGGTGGAACAAAAAGGCCTGACGAAGAAGGATCATCCAAAGTGTGCTTTATCTTTCGACCGACCCCAAGAGATTTTTCTTCCGTTTGAAGACGGTAAACAGATTTATAGCGACCTTTCCTCCGCCCGGTGGTTTTAATTCGAATTTCGTGTACCCGAATTTCGTGGTGTTTCCTCGGAATTTTCTCGAGAACTCTTTGACGTTTAACGAGAGTTGTGGCTCTCTCGGTGTTTCTTTACGGGAATCCACACACCAACATATATATTTAGGTACTTTTAAGTCTCGCTGTTTCCGTAGATCCTCGTGTCTCCAAGTCGCAATTAAATTTTCCTCGTCACGTTACTATACGATATTTTTATTACTTTACGTAGATACTTAGAGCAATGTTGTTCAACAACTATTCCGCTAAATAAAGTTGAGCCTTAAAAAGAAAATATTTCTAAAAGAATCATTAACATGTCCTCTTTCCTTTCACCGCTAGAAAAATGTAACGATACAGCGTGATGAAATTCCATGTTATTCCAATGCTTTGAGTTACGCGAATGGAAAGATGTAGACATAAACGTATGAGTCTCTAACAGTATGTTAAATGCGAGGATAATCATCGTCCATATGTTACATCATTAAATGTAACTTTTATCTTTTAATTGATAACTTTACGTGTAACTCCGAGTTTTATTCAAAAGCGACATTCCACTTCGTAATTTACAGGTTCCTTTGACTAAGCAGGCGTAGCATACTTTTGATATACCTACATATCTCTGCTGCATTACTTTGAAGGATTCTTTAGAAGCTAGGTGATAAGGTTAACAAATGAGAAACCAGGCTAGTGGAAAAGATGCCTTTCAATCTTTTCCCTCAGAATTTACCTCGGCCGCGATCTTTTATTTAAAACGGATTACTTGCGTTTTCAATCAACGTTATACTAATATGAATGGATTATTAGTTTACCATGGTCTTACATTCTGTATGTAACGCTCATTTCGAGGAGAGCTTTTATCTTGTAGGATATGAGTGCCGTGTGCTATCAGATAAGCTGAATTAGCATTTAAACCGTTCGAAATTCCAAATTTCTCTAATTAGCCTCGCTCACCCAGCGGTAGGGAAACAGTTTTAAAGTGCATTAAGCGAAATGCCTGTTCGAGGTCGAGAATCATACTTTTTTTTCCCTGGGCCTCTCGACGGATTCACTCTGGATAATGTGTGTGTAATGGATATTCCTGAAACGGACTTCCGGCTACTCGAACTAATAGCATGTTTTTTACAATGCACTTTAGGGATTTAATCTACGAGTGCCGAATAGTTAATGCGTCTAATACATGAATCTCGGATATCACAAAAAGACACGGCATTCTACTTTTTCCGTCTATCAATGATAGTTTACATTTTAAGTGATGTGCAAAAATAATACTGATTAATCAATTATTAATTAATTAGCAATATTAAATTCTGGGTGTAATTAATTTTAATATCTTAATATAATTAAAGTTTATATAAAAATTAATTCATACCGTAATTTTTTTCTGACAAAATACAATTTATTATTAATAATTAGGAGCATATATATATATATATTGTATAAGTAATACGTAAAAAGCTGTTTCCCACATGAAATATTTTTCCTCTAATAATTTACATTTGATTCGCACTTAAAATTAGATTTATATCATTTATTTGTCTGAGTAAATAATTATCATTATTTCACATTATTAAATTTTTCTGAAATATTTCATGCAATTGTTATTATTTTCTTCATATATTTCGTCGGATAAAACCACGCGATAGACACCTAAAAATATCCCGATATTAATTCAGGTATTAAAAGGTATTTGTTTGTAATCAGACGTGTTCGAGGAAATAAAGATATTCGTCGTTCTTTGTCGCGCAATTACCGGTAGTATTAACGAAGCAATCGACGAAGTACGTAACGAAGTCGTTTATCGAGAGAGTCGGACAGTTGGTATTGTGCGAGGGTACCCGGCCAAGAGCCATTATTCTCTCCTTGAAATAATAAAACTCTGGATTTCTCTGGTGAAACTCAGCGATGCTTTCAACGCGAAGTAACTCGCCTACCTTCGCCGGAAAGAAGAAACCTTCCCTCCGGTAAATCCCTGCCATCTTCTTCTCACCCTTCACCGGTGTCTCCTTCTAATCTTTTAAAAGGATGAGGAAGGAGCAACGAACGAGCTCGATTCACCACGACGGGCAACACTCTCAGCATTTCGATGAGATTTACGTGTATGTATATTGACTTTGCCTTTAAATCAATTATAATGCAAATCCCGCTTTTTCAGTCTGTTATCTTAAAATATTACCACGCTAGAATTTAATTCATATATTTACGTATATAATGAATACGTTATTTTACATCGGAAAGATGGTATTTGAGAAACTCTCGCACAGAAATATGCGTTTATCGATCCACCGTTTATAATGGATTTATTGTGACTTATACCTCAGAATTCACAGGAAGCCACCTACGAAATTTTCATGAAGTTTTATTACTTTCCCTCGCCTATTAATAACGTTGTTTGATGTGTTCATTGGGCGGTCTGGTTGGTAACTCGTACTTTTGGAAACCGTAAAAGCAGAAGAACATTATCGAGGATTCCGTTGGGCACATTTGTGGTATCAGAGACCTCACAATTCCCTGTGAATGCTTTATACTCGCGTCCCTTCGTCAGAATAAATTGAAGGACATTCTGCTACCATTTTCAATCCTCTTCGTTTACCTCTCTCCCTCGCGTAAAGTGACTAAACGCAATACAGTTTCGCATAGTACGAATGAAGCTCGAAAAATGTTTCTTGTAATAGCGTTCCAAATTTTAATTCATCGTAGCCGAGTTCGAGGATTACGATATTTTATTTTCCCGATCGGGCACTCTTCGACAAAGTAAATGCCCCGCGATTAAATTACAACGGACTTCAGTGAAGTCGCTAACTTCGATCGCGTGATTAAACAGAATTCGATAAAACGATTATGTAGATACTCCCCGAAACCATTCGATCATTCCAGCCGATAATCCGGTCGCGGTGATCAATCCATTCAGGTAAATCGGACGTAAGAGAAGAATCCGGTCTGCGATTGACAATAGTTCCATCCACGATTTCCGATCCACTCGTCAAAAAAATTAATGGCCCGCTCGTTGGAGAAAGGGGGAGTTCTAACCCCTTTGATTTTAGCTCTCCATTTCTACGGCTACTTTTTTGAGTGCTTGCTCGATCGGATAGGAGTACGTGAACAAAAATTGTTCCCCGCACGGATCGACTACTTGCGCCACGATTGACATACCATTCCCGTCGATATAACCTCTGACACCATAAAATGAAATGTTCAACGCTCGAGCATCGAGGGAATAGAAAAGGGCCGCGGATGATACGAATGAAAACGAAAACCAACCGGGAATAGATGGGAGTGTACGGGCAAAGCGAACGTGCAAGATCATGGGATACTCCTGGTGATAATCTGACAATCTGCACCGGTGGCAGCTGCTGTACGAGCACGTGAACCATCCACCGGAGGAATGTCGAGTTTATTTTAAACCACGATACGTACTTCATATTGCAATACGCGTTTCGAGCATCACTGGATGCTCCGAACAATCCGAATGATTTAAACCA
Source organism: Nysson spinosus (assembly GCA_910591585.2). Taxonomy (NCBI): domain Eukaryota; kingdom Metazoa; phylum Arthropoda; class Insecta; order Hymenoptera; family Crabronidae; genus Nysson; species Nysson spinosus. The sequence continues at coordinate 11,539,633 of OU342830.1, read as the reverse complement.
CGAAATAAATGATCAATGGTCAAGTATTTTTGAACAAGTAATGAAAAGAGTTTAAAACACAAAAGGAATGGTTGCATTTTCAATTACACCGGCAATGGAAAATTACCTTGAATCCTTCTTAGTCGTGACCCGATTACGAGATACGAATCACCGCTGTGAAAGGTCTCGTATCTCATAGGTGAGTCCGAGGCGCACGTAGAAGCGCAGCATTTAAGAGTGTGCATCGATGTGTACGTATGTTGTCACAGATGTTTGCACGAAAATAGAGATCCCAAAGGAATGGGCGAAAGCATTGCAAAAGGGAATCCTGGCATACTCGGCCTCCCACCGAGCGTGTCTTCCTAAGCTACTTAGAGACTCCCTTCTAAGCTGACTATACATCCCAACGTCGGTCCACCTAAGGGGTAAACTTGCTATCTCCAATTCAAATAAGATTTGCAAGCGGTAACGGACGTCACGGTAAAGGACTCGAGTATGCATTGACGTGAGAGAACATCGCGTAATCTAACCTGGCACAGGTATCCCTGGCGTAATCGATCCCACGGAGGTTTCTACTCTTTCATAAGATCTGCGTCCTACACCGTACACGCTCGATTACGTGGAATAGCAACTTTTATGAGAAGACCGCCATGGACCAAGTTCTCTCTCGGGTATCGGAATTTTTCCGTAAATACATATTAAACTCTATCGCGCATGAAGAATTTTGATTTCGAACTAATGTCCTGTAACCAATGGAAATTTCCTTCTATCTAGATTCGAAATTACTCGTCGAGATGGCGAATTATTTCTTTTTCATTTTGCCATTTCCAGTGGAAGTAATTAAAAACCTTTTCACCCTAATAACGTGAAATCTTGTTACCAGCATTCATGCGATCTTTCTTTACGTTGGTTCCTCTCGATTTTCAACGCGGAATAACGGCGGTGCATTCTTCGATAAGCATCCTGCTCTGACTATTCCAAGGTGAAACGCAAATGTGTCGCGGAATGAGCACCTCTGATTACGAAGCATGGGTGTGGCTTGACGACAATACTGTCTGGCTGTTAACATCTCGCTCGCCCTCTTGAAAATCCCCTTCTGGGTACTTTCCTTTATAACGTAACCTCCCTTCTTCGAGACTTCGCACTGTTCAGCGTGGCCTTCTCGCTTCCTCCAACCGTTCCGACCCACCCCCCGAGTCCTTCTTACACCACCGGGAACCACCAGCCGAGGCAACTGCACCCGCTAGACATTCAAGCTCGATGATACCGGAGGAGCGTAGGGTTCAGCAAAAAGAAGAGACTTTAAGGGAGAATGAGTTTGCTTCGTGCCGAACATGCTACCGTTGCGCTGTTTATTACAAGTTCATCTTTATGATATTCCAACCTTCAAAAATGCATTAAAGCCCATATAAAGAAGCCCGGAACAGACTACCGGAATACTTCCTCGTCTTCGTGTCATCGCCATTGTCGTTGCCGTTGTCGCGGTTATACCTCGGGATGGCCCATCAAACTTTAAAGCTTTGTTCGTTACTACCTTGTGCCGAAGAATCGAAGAACCGGAACTTGCCTGCTCTCGTAAAAATACCAGAAGCGAATGGAAAGAAGATTGCACTGGAAAATTGCAATTTATATTTGTTATGCTATGCTGTCGCAATGTGTCATACGATTAACTTTCGTTTCGATCCAATATAATGCAGCTCGTAAAATCTTCCTTTACGAGTACTGTAAGCATATGTAATATCCAATAATCATGAAGCACTTTTATTTCCTTGACATTAAGTATATATAGATACTATGATTTCAGTAGTTACGTATCCAGTGCAAGCACGATTAGTAACATTAACTAACTGACATGACGAGACGGAGACTGCAAGTACAACTTCACCGGAAGATTGTTCCTAATAGGTTACTCGTCCGAAAACATTTCTCCGTGAAAGGTAGAAATAAAGGTGGACAGGTGTACGTGAAAGAGTGCAGTTGTTCTAAATAACTGGCGATGCGTATTCGGCATACACACGTCGAGGTTGTCGTTCTTCGAGTATCCACTCCGGTCTCGTATGGTAGACTTTCCCTCCTTCTGGATGCTGTCACTCCATCCATCCAAATTCGTCGTCTTCTTGTTTTTGAACGTGTGCCAACGTGGTACCAGCATGGATTTGCGTGCATGCGTCCTCTAAATCGAGTAACCAGACCCGAGGAAGACGGGCTTTAGTGCTGATATTGCATGAAAGAAACGACCACGAGAGCAATACGAAAAAAAATATCACCGAGACGAGATGAGAGAACATTTTGCTGCCATGATCCCATGCGATGATTACGGCTAACCACGGTTCAAGGGATTTGTATGCTTTTGAACCACGCGCTTTTTTTTCTCATCGTGGAAGACTTACTTATCTTCCACCGTTACCATAGCGACTTCATACTTAGAAGATGTTAATTAATTCATTTTTAACGCGGTCACAGTTGATTATATACAATCTGAATAAAAAACAGCAATTACATACCTGTTTTCAACCTCATTTCTAACATGACAGCTCGCCTAATAACGGTAAATTAATAATACTGAAAATGAAAAAGGACACTAATTGGATGCAGTGGTAGACTTTTCATTAACAAGGACTAATTGTAATATAATGCTAGAATAACACGCTCTCCAAGTACGCGACGTGCTGTCATACGAATGTGACAGAATATGTAATAAGGCCGCATCTCGCTTTGTGTACCTACGCTAATATAGACGATCGTTTCGCATATTGATCTTTGCTCTTCGTGCTCAAGTTCGCTACTAAATCTACGCTTTCTCGGTGGTTCGAGTTAGACGCGGTGTATAGATACGATGTAACTCGAAGGTACAAACCACGTAACTCTACGATCGCTTGGATATCAATTCACGATGGATCTCCGAAATAGATATTCCCTGTACTTCATTGACACGCTATTATCACTGAATAATCAGTTTCGTAATGACATATACATTTCTCAATATTATACTACCACCTCGTCAGATAATGTAAATAGACATCAACAGAATCGCTTACAGTTGAGTATCAATCTAACTTACATCAATGGTTAGACGAGGAGGAGGATTATAATACATCTAACTTTATCGCTTAAAATTATCCCGCAATAATATTTGAATTATAAGACATAATTATAAATTTTAAGATAATGTAAAATACTCAGATATATTGCGTAGAAGTAGGTTGCAGGATGCTGAGAAATGTCTAATGTAAGCTTATGGCTTGCTGGTTAGCAAAGGCACGTAATATGTAAGTAATAATCTGCGTAATATTGTACATTTAGGCAGCATGATACGTCACTCATGAATATGACAGTTAAATGGAATGACTGTCAAGTAGCGAGGATGGGAGGGCTCCGTTTGTCGATCAACAGATAATCGTTTTGCGGGAACTGTTCGTTGTATGTATGTATATAAAACCGGGGGAAAAGAACCGACCAACTTCTCCTTTAGTTGTCCTCTTGCTTCTTCTTGAGACGACAACAATTTGAGGGAATATAAGAGACATTCTCCCGCAGGATACGTTCCTAGCTAGGAACCCCCGGACAACCCCTCTCGACTCACTCTCCGATATCCAGGACTTGACAAGCAAACGAGGACTCGCGGGACCCGACGAAGCGCAAAACAAGAAACGAAAGCGAAATCCGGTCGATCGGATGCCCGGAAAATTACGTTCGAGGGAAATCGTGCTCTTAAGAGGAAAACCGAGGGCTGACTGAACAGAGGATATACGGGCTAAAGGGGAAAACAGAAAACGTAGGAAGAGGAAGATGAAGAAGAAGCAGAGAAAGCGGAAGATGGAACAAAAAGGAAGGTAACGAAATAACGCGCGAGCACTCGCGCATTTCGATTTCCTTTGAGGCACCAACGGGAAGCTGTTTGCAGCACCGCACTTCCGAGAAGCCCCTTCCGTCTTACGTCGTACGTCTTACGACATACTCTTGTCGTTTCGACGTTTTATTACAAAAGCTCCGATACTATATCCCTCTCACCTTCCTTCCACCCTATTCCTGGGGGATCGAACGCACACGAATTTTTTTCCCGCCCTATCTCGATCCTTATTCACTTCAAATCGTAGATACATCGAGTATTATGACATTCCTGCGCTTCGAGTGATATATCCTTTGTACGAGAATGTGACAAGAACATGGGGACTATTAAGATACGTTTGTACGCGGCAGAGCATTACGTTGGAGGAAATTAATTTCTAAGCGCGGTATTCCCGGAAAGATCACAAGAGTCGAGTGGAGACCAAAGTCTGTTCGCGACGGTAAAGATTTAACAGATAATATTCCGACATGCATACAGATGCGAAAATGTCGGCTGGATACGTGGCAACCTGGTGTATACACGTTCCAGGATATCATGTATATATAACGAGACACGAGAGATCACAGCCTTTTGGCAAAGGTACACGAACAGCCGAGACGAGAAAGCGAAATAATGTTTTAAAGCGTTGCCGCCAGAAACGACTTAGTTGATATCACTTTCGGAGAATAATATTGGAGATCTAAGTAAGAATATTTATCTTCCTATTTGAAGTGCATTTCTATGGTGGACATTATTCTGTCGAATAAAGTAATTTATAGTACTCAAAGATTTGACACTTCCGTGTCGAATCGAACACAATTTTGTGTTTGTTATAATTAGTAACGATTGCTCAAATTATGCGTTATTTATTATTTGATTAAGTAACGATATAATCAATTGAATTTATATTACCAATGTAATCAGTGTATGGGAACTAAATAAGTTAGACTTATAAAGCACTGTGTATAAAAACGGCAATAATATTCCAGAAAGGAAGCACGGAATAAACGGCTGAAAATCTGTTAAACTGTTTGTAAAAATTATAACATTTTTGATAGGTAGAAAAGTTGCGAATTTTACGTTCAGCGATCCTACAAAAGTACTTTCATTCGCGACGTAATAAAATCGAGTTTCTTATTCAGTGGAATTTGAAACCGTCAATAAGGATAAAATATGAATTATGCGAATTCCACGGACATCCGTCATATAAAGTTGAAAGTGCCTTGGTAAAATGTGGCGATAAAGCTGTGAGAGAACTTAGAAATCGTAGGAGCTCGGTATATGGACTACGTCGGAAGATGGTAAAAACCTGGTTACCCTGTCGCCATCATCTTTATCGCCTTGACATTGGCCTGAAGCCACTCGGGAAATTTGGAAACACCCTTGAAGCTGCCAAAAACGTCCTCCCTCGCTGATGCTCTTCCGTGCGTGGAATGCAGTATCGATCACAATGGACAAATGGTCTTTCTTTTCGACACCTTCGATGTCAGGAAAAATGTGAAGTGCTAAGTTATGAGATGCATACAACATTAACTCGAATGGACTTCATTGCCATTAAACAATTGATAAAACTAACGTTATAAAATTGATCTTATACCATCTTATACTTCTTAGAATAAACTCTTTCGGGCAAAAACAAAAGATGAATATTCTTTGTCTTAGAATACATTCTTGGTATCGGATCAAACTCAAGGTGAACATTTCGGTAGGACAAGAAGCGTGATCAAACAGCGTGAAAACGCGATCGTAGGTTTTCTTGGAGGTTCCAGAGTAACGAGGCAGGGAGATTCGTGTCGTATTCGCGATTACCTTCCGGCGACAAAAGTACTCTCTAGGTTGGTCCACCCTCTGTATCGGTGTGCGCATCCTTGCGCACCGATGCCGTGGGTGTATTTACATGGCTGCGAAGGGAATTCAAGCGAAATAAGAGCGGAACGTTATTTGTCCCGACTGGACGACTCATTGTACCCGAAGCAACTCCGAGAAGGACGCAAGACTTGGGTCGGTCAACATTTGCCCCACTCTGAAGAGTTTTCGCGCTGCAAAGAGTAAAAACTGGATGAAAAACGGGACGGACGAGAGGGGGACAAATTTGAACACTTAAACGTTTCCTCTGTTAAGATGAAAACGATCTTACCACGGTTCCATTTTCTTCGGTGGGGTTCTACGAATATATGTCTTTCTTATATAGAAGCATATTATCGAGCGCTTGTACTCTCATATATATGTATTAAGTTAGGTAATTTGTATGAAGTTAGATAATTTAATGATAATTAGGGAGGTACCCAACGTTGACGGCAACAGGTGTTTTAACAATATCAACTATGTAACAACATTACTCATTATTACATGTACATGTTAATAAAATTTATAGAAACTTGCTTAATGACAATTTTATTACTCCATTTTCATGTAAGATTAATATATATATATATATATATATATTAATCTTACATATATATATATATATATTACATTGAGTTTTACACATCATCGATGCAAGCGTTGAGCACAAAATAAAAAATCGGGCAAAATGAATTGGGCAACGAGAATTTTCGGTATATTTTACTTGTACGTTTATGTGTACACGTATAATTCAGTTTGCTAATTAATTCGTGGAGTTTCCAGTATTTCAAACTTTAGGTTCCTCTACCCCACTTACCCGTCGGGCATTCTACATACACATATGTATGTATGTAAGCATTTACTGTCGAAGGATCGAAACGCGATGTAGGTCCGATTTATCGTCGTGCGCGTTCTCTCAGAAACACCTCCTCGAACCGAGAACTTAACTCGTAAATTGCCAACTTTTCAATAAGTACTTCCATCGGCCTCCTCCCTGTTTCTATCGGCTGAGAGAAAAGGAGAGAGAGAGAAACAAAGAGAGCGAGAGAGAGGAGAGAGAAAGATACGCAGAGAAAGGTGCTTGGTCGATTCCACAGAGAGAAGGGATGAACACCCTAGCTACGATTACACGAATATCTTTGTCCTCTGGGATGTATATTTCAATTAGCAGTTACTCAAGTGTTCCAATCTTACGTGGCTGGTACAAGATTTTCTTTCCGATTCTCCTATGAAAAGCGTCCTCGTTAATCGCGGAATGGAAGACACGGAAATGTATTTCCCGACATTATTAATACGTCCTCCGTAATACTCTCGTTGCGCATCTATTCTTGTATCTCGTATAATCTCATGGAGGAACGCTGAGTGGAAAAAGAAATAGAGATCTCGCATGATGCCGGGTACAACGTGACGCCAAGGAGAAACAGAGCCAAGATATATTTTTCGACCGTAAAATCCTTTGTGCTAGAAGAATCCCAAAGAATGTTCCCGTTCGCTTTAGGAATAAAATTTCTGTAACTTGCACGACCTACCTTTCGGTGATCCTGCAATCTCTGTCGAGATTTCTATCCCCGTAAAACAGCCACCGAATTTTGTATCCTTTTTACTGCAGAACATACTTCCTTTCTTCTTCAATATTGAATGAAATTTCCTTATCTACTCCAATGATTTTCCTCAATTTTAATATTCAATAACTCCGAAAAAATTAGTAACTGTTTGCGTAACGGACATCTTACACAATATATATTCTCTAGTTACCGTGGGATTATAAATGTACATTAAAAAATATCTTTTTCTATAGTAGAAACTTAGAAATATCAAATATTAATTTCTAATGGAAATATCCGATTTCAACGTGGTATTACCGTTACACATAGTAAGCATAAAAATTGCCATTACTGAGCCTGTATAGTTCTCGTAATCGAATGTCAAGAAATAAGCCACAGCTGTGTTAAATGGCCCGGTGAGATCATGTTATGGAATTCCGTAAAATCGAGTAGACATTTGAGAATTCTATTAACAGTAAAGTACCATATGGCTAGATTACATTGCGGGACATTTTCTGCCATTATAATGACATACCTACTATATACATAGCATACTTATTATCACACTAACTTCTCATAAACAGCCTAATGAACTTATTTTCAACAATTATCAATATATGTACACAATACATAAATTTATATTAAATCGCATGTAAATTATACGGCATACATTATTTATGAGTACATATTACCATGTATAAATTATATAATAAATTGAATCGATTATAAATTTGTACTTTCAGGTAAAAACGCAAGGGGAATTTCCTTTGTCTTAAAATAAGATTGAAGAATTAGAATCGGGGTATAGTTACTGCAACCTTGGATTATAAAATAGCATTCGCCATTTCTTACGCTTTAATAAATATCTCCGGTAAAATAAGCGAGTAGTTGGTTTTCTTGCTTCCACCGAGAACCGGAGATTTAATGTTACTATCAACAAGGACTTTGGGTAGTCGCAAAGGTAGGTGAAACATTATGGACACTCCGGACGAAACGATTCTATTCTTGTTCCTGGAAATACGCGTAAAGTCGAATAGCCAAGATACACGTGAAGATATTATTTTCATAAAATCTCTTTCCTTTGAAGAATGTTAATAGTGCTTCCTCTCATCCCCCCCCCCCATCCCGGGCTTTGTACAGACTTTCTCCAGTTTTACTCCTGAATTCGAGAAATTCAGGAATGTATAAAGTTGCGTTCTTATTAAAACCTGTGAAAGATACTGCTAGGTTCGAGTCGTAACCAGGAATACGCCAACGTAAAATGAGATTCTATAAAATTTCGAAGAGAATGATATACATATATTATAACTCCGTGCTCCAGGTCTGCCATTTTTAACAGACCATTATAAACATTCTTCCTTTATATTTCGTAATATATTTCCAAATTGTGACATTATGAAATTGCCGGTGACAATCATAATGGAAAATAAAAATTTAAGAATGTAGAAATAATGTGGTGCTGTACCAGAACATTTGAACTTTTTAATAAAATTAACTTTTTGGATAAAATATGTGAGAGATGTTGAATAGTTTACAACGAATATTGTAATTTATGGTGCCTGAAACTGATATTAATGACGTGTACAAGAGTAACATAATGTAATAACAAAGTACAAAATAATTTACAACTCGATATAGTGAAGTAGAAGTTTGAGTTCGTAATAGTGGCATAATTCTAAAACTAGGAAATCTACACACAAATTTTCGCATTTCCTGGAACTGGCGGAATTATATTATACATACGACCTTGTATCACTATACATTGTAAATAAACTGAAAATTCTGAAGTTGGGGAGTCATAAATTAATTTCTGAGAATTTCAATCATTGTAAATCCAGCGAGTTAAGGAAACCCCATAACGGACGAAGATATAAAAAAGTATTCACGAGTAGAACATTTCTATGAATTTTGAATGAATTTTATAAATATCTTCTCATCACTTGTGCATAAATATCAAAAGACGCAGAACTTCACCGTCAATGAAATTAAGCACGTGTGTTACAATCCATTAAGAAGAAGTAATTATAGTAAACAAAGTATAAGGTGCGTAATTAAGAAATCAGCATAAAACAGAGCTTTTCACTTCTGTAAATGTGAGAAGTTAAGTGCTATACTTAATAACGCGTGCTTTTTTGATTTCACCCGCCGTTGGTTTATTTGAACTCATTAAATAAACCAAGTGGGTCTTTTAAATGGAATGATACAAACAAGCCCGGTACGCGAATTAAAATGCTCACCGTTAATTAAGAGTAATAAGCATTTATCTTGAATTAAAATTATCCTAAAAGTACTAGCAATTATCTTGCATATAGAATTCAGAAACAGTCTCATTATTACTATATTCGTGCTATCACCATATTCGTGCATACTCTTCCTCTTTCATTTCTTCAAATCCTCTCGTTTATTTCATTTTTCTTTCGAGACACGCTTTCTTCGAATCCACATGTTTTTAAAAGCACATTCATGACACGTGAAGGAATTCGTGAATAAGCTCGTGAAAGTTTCCATTACAGAAAGTATTTCTTGGTAACGAATATGGGTAAACAGGATGTTACAACGTAATTGGAAATGAGAAACTCGCGTTACACGGAGTCTGTAATGCGGAAGGGACACGGCAGAAAAGTTACAAGACAAAGCATCACAGTTCTTGAGAAAAGTAAAATTTCCATGGACAGCTCGACCTACGGATATACAACCGTGAAGAACACTCTCGAGTCTTCTGGTTTACTTTATACGAAATTAACATGACATAAATTTTCTTCGTGAAACTGGTACTCACGTTTATTGCGTAAATGAGAATGCGCGAAATAAGAAACTGGAACGTTAAGACATTTTAAGGTAACGCTACGATATAATGTTAAGCAGATGCTTCCCAGGAACAGCAAGTTGCGAAACTTATTTTCTTCATATTTATAGTATAAAATTCGAATGAACCACTACCTTTCTTTACCTTCCTACAATCTATGTATATAATATTAGATTAAATAATATAACTGAATGAAATATTGAATAAAATTGAAATACATAATATCATTCCTATAAATAAGAAAGAAAAAGATTGCAACAGACGCTAGAAATTATTCTCGAAAATGTCATGGTTCACTTCGAATCCTTTAATATCTCCATGATTGTTCTATATTTCGAGAGTACGGTTAGAAGTAAGGCACGTCTTCGTTCTTTTTGTCCTCAATTGTAAAATGAGGTTGAGTGGATTTCGTTGGCGAAAGTGGTATTTAAGGTTCCATCGAAAGAGTACAGGTGAATAAGAGACTAGAAGGTAAGGAGAAATAACAGGGCAATATTACGAGAACCACGTAATGTCGAAGAGACAGGTTGAAGGAGATACGAGGCAAAGCCTCCTAGCTCGTTCCTAGGATACCATTTCCTTGGTTGTCTGGTGGTTCTGGAACGCAAATGGAAGAAAGGAAGGAAGGAAGCTTTCGGTGAACGTGTACCGCGCGACAAATGCAGCTACGCCCTGTATACGTACCTCGATGCTGTTTGTATTTTAGACGGTATGAACGATCCAAGAAAGGCGGTACTCGAGAGAACGTGGGACTAAGTACACCACCGACGACGCCGACGAAGACAACCTCGACGATCTCGTACCATCGAAGTCACCACCGTTGTCTCTCTACCTTGTATCTACGAGATTTCCTTCTCCTCGCGGTAGGAAGGGGAAATCACTCTAGAGACTCCTTCAAAAACAATCGACCAGAACGACGGAAGTTAGATTGCAACGAGCGGCGTTGACGTTGCGGAAATTGAACGTGCGCGTGCACCTAAGAAAGGGACGCGCTTCCGTATACCTTACGAGGATCGACACCGATCTAACCAACAATTGATGCTTTGCATTTGTATACCGGTATCGTAAGCGGCGAGCTGATACTTTACATGGAAAACAATAGAGCTTCAAGTGTCATGTTTCATCTACGCGGAACACTGCTATGCATTTGTTATTATAAGTAATATAACATTATGTAGCGTGTATGCACGCGTGTATGCGTGGATTCTATTGTGAACAAAAACTTGGAGTTATTTTATTTTCGTGGTTTAATTATTCTCTTTTCTGTAGATACTTGATATTTGTGAATTGTAAAGGGCTGTCTTGTTAGGAAGGTGAATAGGTTTATGAGTACTTATTACCGTGGAATATACTCCCATTTTGATGTGGTATCATAGAGCTATGATAGTTATACTGAAAGCTGTGGATGAAACGTATAAAGTTCTCAATGTATCTCTTCGTACAATTCGCCAATGAGTGCGCAATTTGTAAAATATTCCTTTCTCAATTTCTCGCGAGCACTCGTATAAAAGTTTTCGATGAGGCACGGATTGTTTGCGGCATAAAGCCTCCGCTGATAATGGAAGTAGAGTATATTTCCGAGGATTTTTCGAATGTAGGATTTCCAATGAAATATTCACCTATATTATCGAGGAAGTAAATGATATAAATTAAAATCGAAAATTGGATGGAAATGTATGGATTGTGATACTGTACAAAAGAACATTCCTGCATACCGATAATTGACGCGCCAGCCAATTATTTGTTTCGCGCTATTTTTCCAGTAGTTAGTCCGATCGACTTGGACGAGTATCGTTATCTCATTGGGAATCGAAAAATCCAGCATTAAAATTATCACGCTCCTCCTGCGGGCGAAACGAAATTAATAATCGTAGAAAAAGTTTTCAGGATCCAATTATATAATATTATCGCTTCGAAAATGATATGAAGTTAACATTTCTTTATTAAAACCGAGTACTTTCTTCCTCCATTAGCCCCCGAAAAAACCACTTTCGAACTCTTCAAAAGTCTAATCTCGAGCTTTATTTCAACGATCGCCGTCTCCGCAAACCTCGTTTAGTTAATCTCGGCAGCGCCCTTCCGTAAAACTCGTCTTTGCCAGGAGGCAATAGCGTAAAATTAATTACTCCGTCGGTCGGTTGGTCGCTCGTCCTCCCGCCATTCTCCCCTCTCCCCCTCACCAAGTCCTCTTCCGCCTGTTCCGCTACGTCGACATCGCCATCGTCGCTATACTTCCCGTCGTGAAAGATTTCAAGACTCCTTCAACGATCGAGCTCGAATGTCGATAAACCCTTATTGTCTTATTAAGTTGGATTAATTAGGAGTTCATAGCACGATTCTATCGGGGCGAGTGGAATGAAACCATCGGGATCGGACCGATTCTCCGGAGATATACTACTGGCCATAAGTTTCGGATCACTTACAATCGTTAAGCAAATTATTATGTATCTTGTCTATAAAATGGAATGGCATACTTTGCTTTGGGTATAACTGTAGGTTGATGTATGTTGATATGTTTAAAGTAAACGTTAGAATGAAGACAAAGCAAGTGATCCCAAACTTATGGCCGGTAGTGTATTATGTGTAATATGTACATCATTTTCGAGAAATGCAAAGAAGATTAAGTCTCCCGGTATACCTAGTTTAAGTTAAAAGTATAAGAAGGAAAATGAAGTTAATTAAATTACCGCGTCCGAGTAGCTTCATTATTCTACTTTTTCATTATTTATTAAATCGGGAATTCCCGTCGTTATTGCAAGCTGTTGCGACTATCGAAGCCGGACTACTTTATTGCCATCCACTTCTAATTAGAGAAAGAAAATGTTTCAGGATAATTTGCTTGCCTTCTACCGTTATTGTTACTGGTAAGAAACTTTCTCTGATATTATTCCGGGTCTCTCCGTAACACGGAAGAACCTTTTGCATATCCATCGTTTATTTAAAGTAACCGTTCTCAATAAATTTCACCGTGCTTCCTCTAATCCCTAACTGGCGGTTGTTTTCTGGTAAACCTCTTCGATTTTCTGACGATCATGACGTTATATAATTAGGTTAGTTCCCGGCAATTAAGGAGATTGCGCGAGTCTGACGAGAATAGTTGCAAGCACAGATACTTTAGTCGACGAAACTCGATTTTCCTGGAAATCTGGAATTTCTCCCTGCTTCGTATGTTCCACGCTAATTTTTATAACTTATTTTCAGTATAAAACGACAAATATTTATTGTTTCATACAAATGTTTTGTATTACCATACAAACGAATCCTCGTAAATTTTTCCACAGAAAATAGCGGCTTCAAAAATATAAAGTTTCATCAAGTTTAATAGAAGCCGAGATTTAAAAATGGAAAAACATCGCGTGTTTGATTCTTTCGTCGGTTTAAACGTATTTTCAGAGAAAAAAAATACAAGTTTCATAACAACTTCGGTATTCCCTTTGTTCTTTTATCGCAATACATAAGCGATACCAAAGTGGTGAGCACATGTTTCACTGATACTATCCTCATCTACTTTTGTGGTTCAAAGTGTATTATCAAATCATTATTACCTCATATCAAAAAACCGAGATACTAAAGATCGCTGCAACATTAGTGGCTCTCCGCCTTCGAACCATCAAAGGCAGTGGTACTAAGGCAACGACCGTTAAAATGTTAATCTTCATCGAGTTTTCTCCGAACCAAAACAGCCGAGCCATAAATAATTAATGTGACTTCGGTATCACGAGCCACCATAAACTTCGTCCCATAGGAGCTAGGAGAGAGAAGCTTAAGAGTGTCTGCGTGGCGGTACCGAGGCAAAAGTAAAAAAAAAAGTCGTGGGTAAAAAAGAATGGCAGGAGGAAGGAACTCCGGAAACTCATCCACAAAATTTGGACGAGGACGCAGCCGGGTGTCGCAACAATAAAATGCGAATGAATCCTGGGCGGGTACTCCGCGCGACCGTACAGCTAGTGTGAACGGGTGACTCGGTTAAAAGAGAAGGAGAGGAAGGGAAACGAAAGAGGAGGGGGTGTCAGAGAGAAAGGGGTAGAATGAAACGGTGGTGGGATAGATAAACACGAAGAGCGAAAGAGGAAGTGAGAGAAAAAAAAAGAGATACACCGGGGGAATGAAAAAGGGAGTTGTGAAACCGAATATGGAGGGAAAGAGCGAAGGAGATAACAGAGAGAGCGGTGCCGGGGTTGAAAGGGGATGGCGGGCAGCAGGTGGGGGCGGAAAACAGCAAAAATTTGCATCACAATCGCGGATAGAAATAATTACGCGAGAAACGCGCGCGAAAGGGGTGGAGGAATACGGACGCAGATGCAAATGCGGATGGGGAGAGTGGCAGGGTTTCTAGGACGGGTATAAAGGGGTAAAGAGGGAGGGTCCGGGAAGCGGCGGAAACACGACTAGAAATGCAGATACGAGGGTACACCGGAGGTATGCCGTACCACGAAAAAAGCAGACAGGGTGTAGAGTAAAAGGAGAGGAAACACATGAAACAGTCGAGGGAAGCAAACGCTAGAGAGAAAGAAGTTCAAGAGAGAGGAAGGTTCGGGGTGGGGATGAGTGAGAGGTGTATTCTGTTTACACGCGGTAGCTTAAAAAAGGACCAGTGGAGGGTTCGAAACATTGCGCCGGAAGTGGACACCCCTCCCAAGTGACCGCACCATTCTACGCAACTACTAGATAAATAACTGGACGGCGCACGAATAAACAAAGGAGTAGAAAGGACAAGAGAAATGAGGAAGGAAAGCAGGAGAGCAAGGAAGAGGGTAGGTCGATACGTGGGTGTATACGTGAAGTCCTGGACGTGATTCGCAAACTACGAAATGCTTCCTTCCATTTGATAAGGGAGGGTGAAGTAGGGGTATAGATCGCGTGAAAAGAGCATCCCGGCTTTTGTAAGTAGTCGAGCCCCGAGTTTTCTCAGCCGGTAGACGTTCCCTCTATCTACTTGGAGACATTGCGATTGGAGAAGTTTCGACGGCCTCTCGGAAAACATCGACGTTTGTCTACCTATGTAAATGCAGTTAAATCCTTTCAGGATGTTTTTAAAGGAGACGTTGTTTTGCCATGTTTTTCAACAAGTTACTTTGCTACTTTGAGATCGTCTAGCCGTGGAGAATGCTCTTCAGTGTTGCACATTGAGAAACTAATTTTTATATTAAGTTTGATATTAAAATTCGCGGCTCAAATAATCTCAAATGATTTAACGTTAAATAACGAGCCCGCTATTACGAATAACGAATATGAACGATGAATATTTTTATTAAATCTGCAACACTGTTGGGTGAAATGAGGAGAGTAAAGATAAATTCGGAATTGATCATGAAAAGAATCAAACACACCCTTATTTACTTCGTTTGGCAATTAATCGCGTAATTTAAATTTTACATATACGTACGTGATAAAGGTAATGTTAGAGAAGTGTCGAATGTGATTTGCGCGATACTAGAGATGATAGCATCGATCGGGCTAGTCAATGATCCGCCATGAACTGATATCTGCTTCGAAACGTTATCGTTGGCATACTGTTGGCGGGTCGTTTGAATTTTCGCACGAACGGATATCGGAACGAACATATCGGGACATGTTTGCAGTACATGAGGGTGACTATGGTATGACAAACCGATGGGTCGAATGACGTATACACCTCCGACTGTGTATCACCTGTCTCGTTCCATCTCACGTTACTCTACGCACGAACAACCCCCCGAACTTTCGCCATTTTCCGCATTCACCCTCTTTCTACTTCTCTGTCCGTCGTTCCTATTTTTCTTTCATATTTATTTCGAACGTATCCCTTCTTCCGCTTTCCTCTTTCTTTTGTATGTTCTGCAAACCTTTATCGCTACATCCTCTTACAGATTTCACTTGTTTACTTGTATTTCCTCGCTTTTCATCCACCATAGACCTTTTCGTTTTCCCAACTGCTTGTGCTTTTACTCCTAGTTTCTTCTTGCTTTCATTCAAGGTCCCCTTTGTTCCTTACCTCTCGTTTTCTGTGTACGCGTGTCATTTGTATGCTCTCTGATGCAACATGTCCCAGTTTACTCATTGGAATGTTTACCACGTTGAGAACATAATAGTATCCTGCCTGGTAGTTTCGTCAACTCGCTCAAGGCCATTGTATTTAAACGTCAAGGGCAAAGCTGCCATGCTAAAGAAAAACTTAATTATCACTTGGCGTTAAATGTTGAATCACTATGCATTAGATTGTACCTTGATATATTAAGTCTCCGTAATAATATATTTCTGAACCATATTCCGCGCAAATTAACCCTCCAGCCACGGACGACGTCGAAATCGTGTTCTACTTATTCGGTGAATTTCGGCGGGCCACGCTATTATCGTGTCGCATTGACTTTTTAATGCGAATCAATTTTATGATGTATTTGAAAATTGGGAGACGTTATTTCACCAACTATAAAATTTATGAATATCTTTCTAAGGATATATAGATATTTCTCTAATTATTCAAAGGCTCTTGAGCAATTTAAAGAGAAAGAAGTATATCCTTTTTTCCATTTATTGTGATTTTGTATGTATTGCATTAAAAATCTCCTTATGATAAAGCTATACAAGATATAAATTTCGTCCACGATTATTCACAGAAACGTATGTAGATGTCACGTAAAATACTAAACTATATTACTACTCTATAATCGCATCGTTGATTCTGATTTTTATAGGTTCAAAAACTTGGTTCTATATTCGATGAAAGTTTCCGACACGGTATCACTTATTATCAAGAATTATCAAGGTTATCAAGAATTCCAAGAAAATTTACATTTTGACGAAATACAAGCGTAACATTTCTCGTCTTTGAATACTCGAAAAATGTTCACTTTAAGCCCGCGTGAGTTTGAGGTTTATTTAAAATTTTCTCATTTTCCCGGGAGTAGAATCCTGGCTGAGTACTCCCGCTTAAAATTCGTAGTGCATAAGCTGAGAAATTTATTCCCGAATGAGTCTATCTTCCATGATAGTGCAATCTCTTGCAGATACTCGTTGCAAGTAAATTCTCCTTTTCCGAAAAGTAGCCGGGGAAAAATGGATAGTTGTATATACAAGTTCGAGTGAAATGAGTGATTGCACTTGGGGGTTTTAGCGTGCTGGACGGGGATGCACTTTGCAGGCACTTGCGGTGAACGCTTTATTCGAGGCCATCGCGCGGGATTAACTGCAGGGAGAAATCTTATTAAAATCCATGTAGACCGCACGGTTTGTAGGCACTTCTCGGGTCACCGGAAAATGGTGAGTGCGGATGACCAAGATGGGCCCATGGGTGTTTTAATCAAATTATAATAAGTGGGACGGTAGAGCATTACGCATTCATGTGTGTACCGTCGCGCTAATGGAGAGCTAGGGGTCAGGAGTGACCCTCGAGTGCCTCGTATTTTCTCCTACACTCAGAATACAGGACATACATGTACATCCGCTGGACTATCTTGTGTGACGTTGGGTTTGTGCCTCGTTACCAGTATGGGTTACGTGCGGGGTCATCTCTGTGTCACATCCCAGAGGTGATAAGCAATTTTCGTAATCACTGATTTCTGTTTATTGTCAACATGGAACAATGCATAATCTACGCACAAGTCGCGAACACAAATGATGTTTCAAAACTGTGATAATATTATAATATTATAAATTTGAATATTTTTATTAAATACCGAAGAAACGTCATTTTGACTGCTTTGGTAGTTCTAGTGTTAATAACCGTCTTATATTGTTTTACGATGTTGTATATTCCATAAATAAAGAGAAAAAATGGAATCTTATATTTTTCTTCCAAATACTGGAAGTTTGTAATCTGACACGACGAGGTAGAGTCATAGGAAAATAAAGAAGGGAAGAAACCAAATTTGGTGCGAGCCAGAGAACCATATGGTAACTATCTGGTTTGACTAAGAATCCCGATAAGCGTATCACAAATAAATCCTTGGTTTTAACAGGGATATTTGACGTACGGTGAAAGCATTCAAACAAACTAAGTCAGTGTTTCCAAACTCTAAAAATATTTGGCTTTGTGAGCCAGAATGTACGAATGTTTTAAAAACAGCGGGATGTACAGACTGAGACAATCCCACGTTTCAAAGCAAACTTTCGGCGTCTCTTCCATGCAGATACGTCTGCTCAGTAATGCCAAGCGTTTCACCACGTCCCATTGAAGCCCTTTGAGGGCAGAGGGAAGAACCGAGCGAACGTTCGAAACTCCACGAGAGCCCTACATCGTTTCCCTTTTTTTGGTCTATCTTTCTAAATTTTCTCCGAGCGAAATCAGGTTGGTCGAACGTAAATCCACTTCTTCCTACCTTGAAAAACACCGCTTCGTTCGCGATTTGATAAGAATTTCTGGAAGATCGTCCTTTCTTTTTACGATCCCTCAAGATTGGTATCGCGATCGATCAGAACGAAGGCTTCACCGGTGACTGGAGGTTTTCGTTGAGGTGAAAAATCTTTACTGGAAGTAAATCTCGTGCTCTTGCCTCTTCCGCACTCGGCAAATGATCTATCGCTCGTCATTCTCTTTTTGTCTTCTCATACCTCAACCATCTTCCGGATTGGCACGCCTACACAAGGAGCCGATATTTTTGTTCCATAGGTAGCCATTACTTTTCATCCTTGCCAAGTATCCTTATGCAACTACACATTTTCTTTATTCCTTCTCGCAGACTCCAGCACCAACGATAACCATATTTTATGACATAAATCCACGAATTGTGAAGGCACCAAAAATATGTCAAACCGCTTCAAGTGTACTTGAATATAGTATTACTAATAATGTGAATGTCATTCCAGCATGTAACTCGAAATAAGGGTGGCGTCGTAGTGACGCGAAGCAGCGAAAAGGGGTGCATCGAGGGAAGGCGAGACAGATGCGTTTGCACGCAACCACTAATGGCGCGCCGTGTCGACGTCGCCGTTCTGTTTACACGGTAAACCACCCTGTGCTCGGTAACCGTATCCATCGTCTCTCATCGAGGCGATTTCATGGCTACCAGAAACTCACTCCAGATTATTATTCCAGAAGGTATCCCGTATGGAAGACCAAAGTCCACGTAAGTGTGGATATAGGCTAGGAGGTACGAAGTTCACGTTAGTAGCTCGCGTTTACAAAGGCGACCCGGTGTTACTTCTAGGTTGAACCCCTCGGGTAACCCCGAAAACATGTCCACCGGAGTATGCGTACCTATCTATACGTACAACGTTATCAGCAACGTGTTATATAGATTAGTTAAACTCGGTCACGAGACGCGGGACACGTTGGTTAATAGGATCGCGTGAATATTGAATGACGCCGGGGCGGAATTCTCCGTGACACTTAATTCTTTGTGACGTAACTTTGATAACAGCTGGAATAGTGAAATAAGCCTTGCCTGATATTGTAAAACCTAGATCCGGTACGAGATAGTCGATTCCTAGAAAATAATAACAAACTAGGGGGAAATATAATTGTCCGATATCATAAAGATATATATATATATATATATATATATAACAATAACTAGACAAGTAAATGATAAAAATGAATGCGACAATGTTGTTTTACTTTTTATGGTCGATGATACTAATTGCAATTCTCACGTGGTGTTTAACGTATATGAAACGACCGGTATTAATTCGCATCAATTAACGCAGATCCGATAACACAGAATAATCTAATTAACTACTATCCAAACCTATAAATTGCACGGCATACTGTTTACGTCTTGAATGCAATTTAATTATCCTTTTCACCTTACGTTAGCACGGTGTTATTACACAGTTTAGCGAGCTAATAGAGATTATCTGACGTAAGCACCTTCCTAGCTACAATCCAAATTGCAAACGGTATGAAAATCAAGATATTACGTTCGTATTAAGTAAATAACATAGTAAATCCATCTTATCAGATTTTACTAGTAAATATCCGTTAGTGTCATTCGAAGGAGACGCGTTTCGTGTAAATCTAGGTTAGGTTTGTACTTATGTATGTGACAGGATGGACGTGTTACGGGTTAGTTGCGGGATGCAATGGGGGTGGAGGTTTACTGGAGGGCGGGTGTAGGAAGTGCCCGTAGATGCTGTAGCGCTCGATGTAATGCGATTTGCAAGCGTTATCTCGGTCCTAACGCGCGATCCGACCTAACATGGATTTCCATAAACACGCCGACAGCGGGTATTGTTTTCCGTACGCGGGACCAGCTTCGGCGAGCTCGCGTTCCTTTATTACTCGGTGCACCTAATTATCTTCCAATGGCGCTGCACCATCCTTGCGAGTACAGTACCCATCCTCCTGGGAAACCCACGATTTGACTAACCCCTCCCTCCTCTCGTCGCTCACCTCCGACCTACCGACTCATTCTACTCCTATCTTCGACAGCTGTCGTCGAAATTCTACCTAAAATATCTATATGAAGAGAATATCTCGGTGAACGTGAACATTGATGTCAAGTGTCGCCGATATAGTTATTTCGTATTAATCCTTGGATTTCAATACCACTATAGATAATAATCCACTCGTATTCAATGCCCCAATATTTTTTAATTGAATTCTGTAATATTCTGAAATTAGTAGGTCAGGTTAAGACGATATCCAAGGCTGAAATGGTAAAGAACACGTTTTTCTTTCAATTTACATGTATTTCGGATTTCCACATGGAGATTGCATTCGAATAAATGATTTGGGATAATTTAATGATTTTACGTCGCGATATAATTCCACTGATTTCCATGGTAGCTCGGAATATTTGCACGCACAGAGTGGAATAATTAATATCGTAGGAGCACGTATGAAACGAAGATGGAATAATGACAAATCTCATTATCATAATGGAACAAAAAGTGATCTGGATGAAATCGATACTGCTCCGGGTAACAATTCTGGCTTTAACAAGAGGGCCTGGCCCGATCGCAGACCGTGAAACGAAGGGTGGTAGGGATTTTATGTTGGAATAATTTATTGTTCGAGAGCCTTTATCGGGAGCGAACGAATTGACGTGAAAAGCAGCAGCGATTTGCGGCTATACGCCGAACCAACTCATCTCGATTCGCCGACGAAATTTCGGGCATGGTGCCCGATCATATGGGGCTTCATCGTGCGAGTGAACCCAATCTGGTGTAGACACAGGGAAGGTTGGTACCTCATCCGCGTGACCGTGGTTTCGGCGAATTTTCGAATTTTCGGACGAAATTCGAGCGGGCGAACGTAACGGCGGTAGACCGAAATTTATGCGGAGTATAAATAGTTTACGCGGCCCTCTCGAATGTGAATGCGCGCGAAAGTATTTTCGGACGGATGACAGTGAATGCTGAGAGAAAAGAGAGGAAAGAGAGAAAGGCAGGTGTGAGAAGGGGACTCGAAGTGGCGAAAGGGTGATATAACTCAGGACGATCGGTAGAAGCGCGACTGCGTAGATTTCGGTGGAAGTTTTACCAACAGTGTACGAGTTAGGCAGATCCAATCGTCAGTTAATTGCTTACCCGAGCACCCCGCAATATTGCTCGGATTGGATTGTAAAGTTTTCCATTTGAAATTAATTGTTTCGTGCCACCTGTGCCACCCACTCTCTACGTCTTCTGGACCATTATCTTTCTTTCCCGACTACGCCCGTCTTCCCTAGTTTTCTTTTCTCCTTACAGGATATCGGAAACTATTCTTCGCACCTCTTTAAGTAACTTAAAAAGAATTTTACTGTGCTTTTATATGCGATCGATATACCATACAATCTCGAAATCAACTTCATAAGATGCACATAATTTACTTCAAAAGCCGAATTATAGATTCCTGAACAATTCGATATTCCTTTTCAAGATGCTGTGAAAAATAGCAATACATGGGTGCGGGAATCCCAGTTACTCAAGCTATGTCGATAAGAGTTCAATTTCCTTTGATGTAAAATCATAGATTAGAGAATGGTATAAGTATTTCGATACCTTCGCTATTTATATAAGAATCCAACCGATCGATGTATCCGTCGACGTGTGATCAGACGATTACCGTAATATCCTTTTTCTCGTTCCAACGATCCGGAAGTCACGCGGGCCGAGTCATTCCTTGGTCAAAGGACTACTAGTTATCCCAAGTTTGACAGGCCGGGGTCGATCCGTGTGCCTCTTTAGTACTTCTCCGATAAAGACTGATGAAGGAGAGCAAGAGAGAATGCCACGAGGAAGATTAATGATCGGCTTCCAGTGGTATCCATGACAACAGGAAACTACCGTCGACGTGTCTAGCAGAAATCGGTGACGGAATATGAAAGTCCGACGGAAGTGGATAGAGATTGGCTAGTTCGTAGACGATTGGTTATTGAGAGGCAAACAAAAAATAACCAGCATTGTCTACGAAGTTTTACACATATCCGGGAATAAATGGCCGAGCATCGAAGAATTAAGTGACGGGGTATAAACGAGGATATCAAACGATACCTGTTTCCGTTTCCCGAACACGTGCGCCCTTCTTCTCTTTTTCCTTTCACGCTACATGTACACCTGCGCCGCGAGACCTGCGCCGTAAAACTGAGGGATGATGGATCGTCTCGGAGGTGAAACATGTTCTGACTTAAAAGAACACTTCCAACAAATGTGGATTTAAACGTTAATATGGGAAAATGCTTCGTTTGTTCCGCTGAGCCATGTCTTATCACGAAGTTGTGAGTCAGGCCGTTTGATAGATGCCGTGAAAATGAAGTTCCCCGATCTTCATCTTAAATCTCAAACAACCGTTGTGGGTACATCATTAAACAAATTTGATCAAACAATGAGTTACTAAAAACCGTTTACTCACAGATAAATGCAAACGTGAAAGTGTGCTCGCATTAATTACATCCGTCGAAAAAGAAGAAGCTACCTTGTAAATAAGACAAGCGGATAATTGTTTAAATATTTAAGCACCTTCGGGCGAATAATTACGTGCCACAGTTGAAGGGATAAAAGACAAGGTCTTTAATCCTCCCCTTTGACGGAACACTGGAGACCCCGTGTAAAAGTAGAGCGTACTAAAGCGGGATAATGAAAGCGATAGCGTTAGCCTTTCAATGTCAATGAAACTACGACGTAGAAGTTGATCGAGTATATGGAAAGAAATAATTTCTATGAGGAAAATTAAGTAGCTCGCATCGTCGTAAGAACATTAAGGTGAATCGACGTAAAGCGATTGATATAATAGGGAAGAGCATTGGAGTATCGTGAAGAAGCCGGTCGTACGAGATCCGATGAAAAATTGAAAAGTTTCGAAAGTCACGGAATCACGTTGAAAGAATCGTGTTTTACCTTTATTGGGAAAAGGTAAGCGAGCGTACATAACGACGATGCTCAGGGTTTAAAAGTTCTGTAACAAGGGGTGAGATCGTGTACGAGAGGCGATTGAGCAGGAACGCCCGGAGGATCTTCTCAGTTTCCTCTACTCGACCCGGACAGAGGATGCGGCATCTACTTTTCTCTTTTCTGCTTGTTCCACTTCGATCGGAAACTGATTGGCCCAGGCTTAATCGACGAAAGGTCGAAAGTTCGGTAACGATGGAAAAATAAACCACGACTTAAACTTCGCTTTGGTTCCTCTTCTCTTCTTTCCTCGCACCGTCACTCTTCGCCTGACAATTAATCCTACAATCCTATCTACTATTCTGCCTTTAAATAAATATCACACGAGAATTATTATTTCTAATAAGATTGATTACCTCATTCTTGGTATGGTTTAAACGAATACCTTCGCGATTCTTGGAGGAAAAACGACTGAAAAAGTTTCGTAGTAAGTCAGAGAACGGTACAAAGCACAGCGTCAATTTCTTCCACACATTTCTTCCTCGGCGTTTCTTTTCTTTCGACAATTAATGTCTTCGATCAAAAAGTAAATGGGTACAGAGGAAAGTCGATCGATCAAAAAGTTGATAGTTTATATCGTTGAAAAGTAAGACATAGAAAAATATCTGGCATTGCACCCTTCACGGCGGAAACTCCTCCCTTTTGGCGAGCACTAACTTTATCACTTTCTTATCTTTTTTCCTTCCATTAAATGTTGCCTAGGCGTGTGAAACACGTTCGAATCGCTTTGCTCTTTTTATTCCTTTTTTGTCTCATACCGCGATACTTTGGTGCAGTATGTATTCCACAAAGGGATGACATTCTTCTGATATTTTCGTCCTTTGATGGGTAAATTGATTTTAGATGGACGCGTGAAAATCGATCGAAGTTCCAATAAAAAATGCATGTAGTTAGTGTAGTGTTAAAGTTACAAGTCACAAGGAAACACGATGGAGAATGTAATATACAAAATAATAGAAAAATAATACGCGAAAATAATAGAGCGATAAAACGCAATATTTTGTCGCGTACCGCGAGAATTTGTACTTGAGAATATTTAAAAATATTAACGATTAAAGAGAACATATAGTAGAGTTAGAAAGATCGATGAATGCAAGGCTGATATGTGAAAGAAAACAAACTGAAAAAATGCATCGTAGGGAACTGGCGAGAAGAACAGAAACAAGGGGTGCGGATGTAAAAGAAATTAAAATATGATTAATATATGTAGAGCAAATATAAAACAAGAAATAAGAAGAAATGCCAAGGAAAGGGTAAAAGACGCAGAAAACAACAAAAACACGGAAGTTGTTGTAAAAGTAAAAAAAAGGCAATTTTACGAAAAACTACGGCTGCGGAACACCTTGTATTTTCCACTTTCCATGTACGCATACGAATCCATTCTGCGTGCACACATACACAGCCAAAGTTGATTTGTGTGTGTAACTGCACGTCACGATCTGATGATTTCAATCTATTTCCACGATAGAGTGGAAAATAGTCGACGAAGCAAGAAAAAGAGAAGTTGCAATATGAAAGCTCCTGCAACAACTAACGCATTGTGTTGATTTTGATTTTATAGAAAACATTTATTTTACAAGTCCTCTTGGAAAACGCGCATTTGTCTGCGGAAATCGTTTTACACAAATGTAATACGCTTTAACCACCTACTAATAATTTGGTCAAATAAAGTATCTTACGTTAACCAATAAGCTTGAAAGATTTTATCCGCGGGACTTCTTCTGACGGTCAAAGTGTGCATTGTACATACATTCCGAATATTCGAAATAGAAAATCGCGCATTCTCAAAGTTCTATGGCATCCCATTATGTCAACCATCGTATAACGATAGATCTTGAAAGACACATCATCAGTCACAAGGGTCCACCATCTTGTGAGCACATAAAGGTAAATTTGGTCTACGATATCCAATTGTTGGAGACTTGTTATTCGATGCAAAGGTTTCGATAACAAGCACTCTCGAAGCCGCGCGTATCAAATTTGAAATTGTCGAGTTTAAATCTCGACAAAAGAGTGCTTTTCTTTGTTACGGAAGGTGTAAATGTGGTGCAAAGATATTTAACACTGGAACTACAGAAACCTTCAAAATGCCGAATCCGCGAATTTTAATAAAACCATTCAAATTAATAGAGTTCCATTTTTTGAGATTTTGTGCTGTTCACGGTGCACAATGGATATAATTAAATCCATTTAATTATTTTTTTCATCTATCCTTATTTCTTAGGACGTACATGTAAATATATAAATATAGCTAAATATATTATTGGTAGTTCGAGTGTTAAAACACGGAGAGAAAGAAGAGTAAGAAAGCGCGGTTGATTGGATGGACGAGTGGATGGTGGCGAGGCGGTTAACGTTGTCGCACGCCTGTGACGTTAGTGTTTTTAATTAGCAATTAGCAATCTAACATATTAATTTCCGGGTCGTCTGTTGCGGCATTCTGTCGGGTCGGCAGTAAATGCAAATAGGTAGGGTGCAGGTACCGGGCAATTGATTGAATTGACTCCGCACCCGGTTTCGCCATATACGAGAGACCGTGCGTGCTTTACCTCTGTACGCTGGCCAACATCTGCGGCTACCGTATGCACGCGTGTGCATGCATGTGCATGCATGTGCAAGCGTGTGCAGTGTGCATTCATAGATGCGGATCTCACACGCGGTAACATCGGGCTTCGTTGCATTTGTGCGGCTGTGGCTCGTGTGGTTCACAAAGTCGCGGCTGTGGAGAACGACGAGGCTACGGGGTCGAAACGGACCGATGCGGTGGCCTGAGTGAATTTTGTACAGGGCACAAAACCAACCAGAAACGCGCCAGGGAACGAACCGGAGAGAGGGACAATGGAGAAAGGGAGAGTGAGAGAAATGGAGATTGAATAAGTGAGAGCTAAAATGTGTATGTCGGAGGGGACGGGGGCGGGGCTGGGGGACGAGAGAAAGAGGGGCTTTCGGGCGAGGTCGACTATCCAACTGTGCAACGACCGTGTCGCTGGCAGTTTCCCGTTTGCGGGGTACTTTGTGGCGCGATTCGAATACCGTAGCATTTATTAGGAACCCGTTAGTACCTATCTTTGTTATCTTGATGAGACAACATCACCGGCCTAATCAATCGACTCCGTCACAACAGTAATATGACGTTTCATTTCATATCTCCGCGAAACGATATCGGAACTTTTTCTGTTAATTATTCATGCACTCCGTGGAACGTTATAACGAAAGAATAATATTGGAATAGATTTCTAAACTAATTATCTGGTAAAGGGTTACACGTGAATTAAAAAATTGAATACTTCTGGATATCTACATCCGCATCGCCTAGCGCGCTTGAAATTGATTGAAGTACACAAACTTTTTATACAAATACATAAAATGCGGGTAGAGAACGGGAATATTACATTTCCATGAGAGACCGTGATATAAAAACTGGAAGAGCAAAAACTGGGGAATGCCGCTGTATAATGTAAACGAGTGAGTTAATTAATTTTGCTAAACGACGCATAACTTGCCGTGAGTTCGGATTCAGTTTGTCCCGGTTGTTGCGAAACGTACCGTCGTATCCGATTCTGTTCGGTACCCTGTGCTCGTAAGCTTCAAGTTTACGCGAACAATTATAAATTATTTCTTGCCAGAAGAGATTGCGAGTTTAACGTAAATTGAGATTACTGGATTCCAGCGGGTGCACGTCACGGAAGTATCCAGTCACGATCCCCGTGCGATTCAATTGTCAAATATTTAAACGGCGAATTTTACATTAGCCGTCTGGAAATTGTATAACCTCACAAGAGATTTCCATGGTACTCGGTTAACTTCCCTCAAACTTTCTTTCGGATTGCACGTCGCGAGACGATGGTGACGGTCTCTTCTTTTGATTTCTCTTTTTGTATTTTCCTAGATTAAATCAGTCCTTCGGCACGATGGTTAACCACGTATCACGAAAGATTACCATTTTTCACCCGGGCATCTCGATTCGTTTGCGAACTTCCCGAATTTGTCCAACCGACGAAAGTAATGTATATTTGGCTCGGTACATAGCTCGGTGCGATTAAAATTGGAAATTTTTGACACTCTGACACCGAATGCACTGTATAAATTAAATGAAATTTAACGTTGACGCGTTAGTTCGCGCAGCGAGGTAATACTTTTTCGATGTCATACCAAATTAAACGTCATGAATATTTAGCGGGCCGAGTTGTCTTCCTGGAGTCGGGTATAATTTCGATGAGAATAATTATGCCCAAAAATTATTTTCCACGCACAGTTACAGGATAGTAATAACATTGGAGCAAACGCGATATACACAGCGACGATTAATTTGAATTATAATCGGAAGGAAGTGAGTACGCCTATTATAATAACTGCCTAATATAACAATTAAGCAGATATTGCCGGCTATGCAATAACGGGAAAACATTAATACATTAAACTCCGATATATCTGTAAAATATTAGCTTTCGTAGCAATCGTTTATCAACGAGTATTTATAGAATAGAATATCAATTAAATAAATGCAATTATCTTATGCGCAAATATTCCGCCGAATGGTGCGTTAATATAATAACATTAATAACACATTGAAGATATACCGATTTATCGCAAAAATCGGCTGTGTGTGGAATACCACGAATTAAAATATTTATCTCTCGTACCCATACAAAGGCACGCATAAACATCGTAATAAAACTGATATGCGTTGTTATGTAATGTTGTACATTCCACGAATGCCGGCGCGATATTAAATGCCATGAATAATTTTACGTAATTCTTTGATTACCTCGGAACAATGCAAATATTTCGAAAGATGAGACGAAGATAATTAGCATTGGTGAAGAGGGGAAATATCGGGCTTTCCCTTTTCATTATCGTCGGCTCTGATTCTCCACCGATTTCCCACCAATCCCAATCGTTTTCTCCCTTAGCCTCGAGATATCGGGCCAATCATCCTTGTCGATGGGAATTCTATCGTATCCACCAACATTTCCCACCTCCGACTTCGGGATGATGTTGACGAAACACAACCCAACTACCAGAAAAGAAAGATGATCAAGTGTGTTTCCGATTTTTATTATACTTTTCATCCTACTTGTCTTTCAATTTGTTCTCTTCAATCGTCTAGTTTGCCGAGAGAAACTGATATACGAAGAATTGCAGGTACGCCATATCGCAGATCAAAATTCACTATCACTGGAAAAAACCTTGGAACCGTTATTTATTTTTGGTCACATTTCTTCGAGATTGATTTTAAGAATGCTCCTAAATAATGTCGATTTAAATGGACTTTAAGCGTCCATGATTTAAGTATCCAGTTGTAATAAAACTTTCAAGATTTTCATTCTACACCGTCTAAGGATGTTCCTAAAATTATCAGGACATCCGGGAAATTTTATTTTATCCAGCTTACACTTGGCAGTTTGTTATCGTACGTCATCATTAAGGGATCTAGCGCGAGAAGAAACGAAAGTTTACGCGGTGACTAAATTTTAACGAGACAAGAAGTCGAGGAGGAAACGCAACGGGTTTTTCATCCTATTACGTTCACTTCGTTCCTAGGCACGTTCTGCATCAAGGTAACTACGACGGTGGAAGGCAGAGACAAAGACAACGTTGCACGATGTTGACAAAATACGACATCGTGGGAGTTAAAGTCGGAGGGAGGGTTGCGCGCCAGCCGGTAGAGCCCAACGTAACCCTTAAATTTTCGTTGTGTTATTTTTCTTCGAGTTCATTCCACGTCGGCAACAATAAGCACGAGAAAGAAGAACCTCGTTTCTTGCGATTTCAAAAAGCTTTTATACGGAGATGACTTTGATAACGATAAAATCTAGACGTGCCATATTTACGTGTTTCGAGTAGTAATAACAGAATATTCTTGTTTTTCCGATGGCGCTGAGAGAGAAACAAGAGAGGAAAGGAAAATGAGAGAGAAGGAGAGATTCCACGAAATAAAACTTGTTCGTGTTACTAACGATGTTAAAATCCTTGTTCGCTGAATGTTATCGGTCGGTTGTCCCGCGATCGGTTTCAACTTTTCGTGTCCCATTTTTGAACGTCAAAGTGAAGAAAAACATGAAGTCGTTAGGAAAGGAATCTACGAGGGTATTTCAAGAGTATTTCAAGAGTATTTCAAGAGTATTTCAAGAGTACTTCAAGGGTTCGATTTTAATCGATACACGCTGGATCGCGGCAATTTATATCTGATTGACGTGACGCTTCCGCAAAGGCCGCCGGTCGATACTTAGTTGGCGCAACAATGAAACTTCTTCTATCAAAGAAATCAACGATGCCTTTCACTTTTTTTCCACCGCGCTTCTTTTTCTTTGTCCCTTCTATCTTTCACTTGACAGCTCCAGGAATTGACAATTGTGTACTTCTTTTTTAAAAGAGTACACTGCGAATCCTTTTTCTCTATCGTTCACCTTACCTCGCTATTCTTCTTCCTCCCCCGATTCTCCGAGAATTTTCTACACGTTTTACCGCCGCTACGCCGGAGAATCAAATCTAATTTTCGTTCATCGTGATTCCCTTATTTCCCCCTTTTTCGAAAGTCACGGTATACAGAAATAGCGAAAACACGCTCGAATGAAAGCAAAGAAATCGAGTATCGATTGATGACATCGATATCGCGGGGTATATCAATTTCAATCTGCAGGACATTTATAAAATACAATTTATGTATAACATGACTCGTGCTTTGTGCGAAATAAGAAAATAATTCGATGCGTATATGAAACCAATAACACGTGTTCTTTTTAATAAAGCGCGTATAAAATCGTATATGAAGTAACAAAAAATAGACATTCACTCATCAGATGGAAATTCGAATGCTTATAAAATATAGGTGAATCGATTGTTCGCGTTCGTCGGACTGTTTATTACGTTGGTCCATCATATTCAACGTACCAGGGTTGACGTATTCCGATGACGTCAGAGGAAATCGGTTACGCTAAATAGAGTAATAAAGTACTCAAAGCGAATCCGTAAATATTGGGCTTATATCAAACTGTTTCCCAAGCATCAACGTAATAAGCAACTCCCTGCCGCTTCCGTAATTCATAAAATGCCATTTGTACCAGTCTGTCACATTTTAATATGGATAATGAAATTTATTAAATCCCATATGAACATTTAAGTATCAATATATATGCGGTACGGCAGCTCATTAAATCGTTGGAAAACGGGGCAAGGTTTTTGTGGAATTATGTAACCAAGGTAGGAGCCGAAGTTTCTTCGAGTTTCGTTATCGGAAACGATAGGCTATCGTTCACCGTGGTGCGAAAGAAATGAATTTGTTATTCAAATAACGGTTCCTGCTGGAACACCTAAGAAAACGGAGAAAGTAAAGTAAGAGGCGCGTAGCTCGATTAGGTTAATGGGACGGGATGCGAACCATCCATTTCTATGTTAATCCGCACTATCTATGTATATTGACCGGAAATTCACTAAATGCAAAGAGCTACCCCTCTTCGTCTATCCAAGTAACAGTGTCGTTAAATTAAATTGGATCGATTTCAAAAAAAAAATCTGTCTCTTTATTCTTAGCCTATAGGACACGGTGGGACTGTGTATTATAGAATCAGTTCAGGAATAAAGTTCGATGAAAATCTTTCAAGACATTTAAAAATCTTGAAACCAATTGCAGCACACTTCTTGTATGCTTGTTTAAACATATATCACGTGTCATACAACAATTATTAACTACTATTGAATTGGACTTCTTAGGACCAAAACTGGCGACACTGAAATTCTGACAATTTTTGATCGGAATTTGCACCGGAAAAATTTTTAATCCACTTCTTTCGACCCAAAATCATCCTAGAATATGTTTATACATCATATACCATCGATTTGGGCCGTTTAGGACTGATTTTGGCGACTTTCATTTTTTGACAATTTTTGAAGGTATACCCCTTCACATTTTTGCGATTTTGGATCGACCACTTTTCGACCCGAAAAAATTTTTAAACCACTTCTTTCGACCAGAAATTTTCCTAGAATATGTTTATACATCATATACCATCGATTTGGGCCATTTAGAATTGATTTTGGCGACTTTTAATTTTTGGCGATTTTTGAAGGTATACCCCTTCACATTTTTGCGATTTTGGATCGACCACTTTTCGACCCGAAAAAATTTTTAAACCACTTCTTTCGACCAGAAATTTTCCTAGAATATGTTTATACATCATATACCATCGATTTGGGCCATTTAGAATTGATTTTGGCGACTTTTAATTTTTGGCGATTTTTGAAGGTATACCCCTTCACATTTTTGCGATTTTGGATCGACCACTTTTCGACCCGAAAAAATTTTTAAACCACTTCTTTCGACCAGAAATTTTCCTAGAATATGTTTATACATCATATACCATCGATTTGGGCCATTTAGAATTGATTTTGGCGACTTTTAATTTTTGGCGATTTTTGAAGGTATACCCCTTCACATTTTTGCGATTTTGGATCGACCACTTTTCGACCCGAAAAAATTTTTAAACCACTTCTTTCGACCAGAAATTTTCCTAGAATATGTTTATACATCATATACCATCGATTTGGGCCATTTAGAATTGATTTTGGCGACTTTTAATTTTTGGCGATTTTTGAAGGTATACCCCTTCACATTTTTGCGATTTTGGATCAACCACTTTTCGACCCGAAAAAATTTTTAAACCACTTCTTTCGACCAGAAATTTTCCTAGAATATGTTTATACATCATATACTATCGATTTGGGCCATTTAGGAGCGATTTTGGCGACTTTTAATTTTTGACGATTTTTGAAGGTATACCCCTTCACATTTTTGCGATTTTGGGACGATCCATTTTTCGCCCGAAAATTTTTTTAAACCGCTTCTTCCGACCCAAAACGGTCCTAGAACATCATTAGGCATCATATACCATCGATTTGGGCCATGTAGGAGCGAAATTGGCGACTTTGATTTTTTGACAATTTTTGAAGGTATACCCCTTCATATATTTAGAACGTATGATAGTCTCCATTGGATCCGTCAATCGCACTTTCCACGCAATGCTGTGTGTATACTATTTGTTAACCCGATACAAAACGTGAAACAACATTTTATTTTGGTAGCTGTGCCAGACACAGAGAACGAAAGAGATACGCGGAAGATTGATAAGTAGAGGTTGGATCGCGGCGACATTTGATACACACGTCGACGACGGAAGATCGAATTCACCGGTACATTCGGTATTCATGGAAAACATTTCAAGTGCACGGACATGGCTGCACTGCGCTGGAAGGCAAACCCGTATCACCCGTAGAAAACAAGAGCAATCGAAAACCTCGAATGGTGAAGAAGTTTCGGACAACACTTGACTTCAGGCTAAGAGCACCCTCGAGCCTCGGTTTTCTATGGACGGATACACTCTGATCTCCGAACGATAAGAGGCTTCAAATGCGGCTTGTTCATACGCGACTTTCGATCGGCGATATTAATCAACCAACTTTACAAACTATTCTCCGCAAACAAGAAGCCGTCGTGTTACAGGAGTTACACTTTTTTCGTACACTTTGGCGTACCATATAATTTTTAATTATCGTACTATTCAATTCTAACAACTATGTTTGTGTTAAAGAGAGATTTTTGGAGTGCAATTCATATTTGTAGGTTACTAATACTCGTGTTTCAAAGTTAGACAAAATTTGTGGGTTTTTATCATGCTATCATAAAATGAGATTACCTTAGTATTTAAATGAATTTTTGAGTGAAACTTTGTTGGAGGACCGTCAACCAGGAAAATATAAATATTCGTGGAAGTATCACGAGTGCTGGAAAAATCTCATTGTTCGTATGACTGTTTTTTGTCTGAATTGTTTTTAATTATTGTAGATGGATATACATTGTCTAATTATAGGTAGGAGATACGCGTCTGTAGTAAATGACAATAAAATTTATATACTCCATCGACCACAAAAAATTGAGTAAGACAATTATTTCCTCTTTTGTAGACAAACCGTGTTATATATCATTGTCCTTTATTATTAAGATGTTGTAATGTCGGTAAATAAAGCATATTTAAGCCTTATCACTATCTCGATTATTTGCATCTTTCAACAGGTATCATTCGCTATTCCATTAACAGGAAATAACTTGAGAGGAGCGCCATATCCTTTTTATGCATGTGTGGGTGTAAGGAAAAGATGGAAGATCGTTTCCTATTTTCCGAGAGGGTGCTTGGAGGTCGGATCTTCCGAGGTGGATTTTACGAGGGGTAGAGTTCTCTAGTAGCACGTAGGTAATCCTACCTCCCCCGTCAAACTGGTTAAAGAATACTCGTTCCACCGTTATTTCGGCATATTATTCCGGGAGTATGAAACGCCTGCATTCGCCAAGGTGATTCACCCTTCTTCTCTCAGGACGGTAACGACTTTAACTAAAATACGCGTATCTTAAAACCGCCTTGAAAATGATTGAGAATTTCACCGGGAAAAGTTCGCCCGCACCGAGCACTAGTCTTATCTCGGAGACCCTCTCGCATCTTTTCCATCGTAAAATCCTAACGTAATAACCTACAATGACGGTGGGGAGAGAGATCGAGAGAAAGAGAGAGAGAGGCGGATGGTTAAAAAGCAGAGCAAAGGGCCAAGGTAATTTCGAAGAAAGACAGAGATTTCGTTAGGACAGGTGGAAAGACAAAGCACCAAACTATAAACGTTTTATCTCGCTCGAAGGGTCGCGACGTTCCACGTCGAACGGAACGTTTCTTCGTTGGAGTCCCTTGGTTTTAGTGTGGGAAACACAATTACCGAACCACCTCCACCTACCACGCTTAAAATATTCCTTCCTACTTTCCATCTCCTTCCATTCACTTACCGTGTAAAAGCTGTCGATGCTTGGAAAGGGCGAATGTTTCAGATGCTGTCTTCCACTCTGTTCCCCCGCAGCTTTCCTCTTTGTTCCTCGTAAGAAGAACATACCGGTAAATGGACCATCCAACCTCCCACTATTCTCCTACCCTTATTTCTATTCTTCCGGTATTCCCGTGACCGAGGACAAGGCGCAGAGAATTCACGTTTCGTTCGCGAATTTCGGCGCGTCGACTCATCGGGACAATGCGGAAGTTCTTGCCAATTTCAGGAGGTTCCCTCTGATACTCTGCCTCGACCACGTTTTCCATTAGACTTTTCATGGGTTGCCTTGAAAGGAGCTGGAATGCGACGCTGAAGACGAAAAAGAAACGGAACGGATGTTAACTCGCTCGGTTGCCCTAAACACGGCCAACCTTCGACGGAAACGAATCTGCCGAGGGCAGTTTAAAAAAAAATTCAGTATGAAACGTCCTTGTTAGTTGTATCAATGAAGTGCATATTTATTCGGGTTTTCGTTGAAATTATTTTTCGCAAGTCGCAAGATCTCCCAGATAATTGTGCTTGTATTATATTAGACAAAGTTGCAACACCTCTAGATATTTTTTACTTACTAGTAATTAATGCCTAATTAATAGAAGTCTACTTTGACCAGAATTTTAACGTTCGTCTATTTCAATTTAATAAAATACGTCTTTACAGCCGAAAAACATCAGAAGTTGGAAAAATATATTTTATAAGTTACGACACCGTTGTCAGGCTAAACCAGACAAGTTTTAGTTTTATTACTCGTGGGGAAGAAAAAAGTGTTTTTACGAAATAAATATATTTTATGTTTTGTGGAATATCATTATTTCTAAATATGCAACTACGATTGGACCATGATTTTAATTCTTTAACAATGCACCGCAAGAGCAGCCATTACTTTCTTATTGTCCGTGTAATAACTATACCCTGGAAAGTAGTTTTGGAAATCGGTGAATAGTTGAGAAACGAGTCCCTCAAAGGCTTGACGGCGCGTTTAATAATCGTTAAAGTTCCTGGCATGCTGCAAGACGTGGTCCATTGTTATATGAGTTACAGCCGGTGTATGAGAAATAAATGCGAGGACCAAACAGGAGCGTATTAGTTTCGTTAAATTTAGGAATAATGAGTTTCCCGCAACATGGCCAGAATTGCCAAAGAACGTACCAGTAATTTCGGTTTACGATGAAAAATGAAATGAAGTTTCCTATTTAAAGAATGTGGCGCGCAGGACTAAAGAATTAAAGTTGGTCGGTAGATTATTCTGAGGTTAGTACTCCCAGTTATAAAAATAGCATTAAATTAGGGGAACACAGTGTAGCTATTTTCCTCTTCAAAAAGCGAAGTAATAATTAATACGTATATCGTACACACGGACACGAGATATTCTACGGTGTTTAGTAAAGTTTACTACGACCACAAGTCCTATCGATCAGACAGCCTTGGACACAATGGTACACCAATGAATCGCGTGCTATTTCGATTCCCTTGGGAGATTCGCGTTTCGAGAATATCTCGGAAAGACACGTAACAACGAATGAATCGAGCGAGCCGTGGTTCACGCGAAACGTGGAACACCGCCACTGAAATTGCCCTATGTCAGAACTTTTTGTGGTTTCGACACAACTATTATCTTTCTCTCTTCCTCCGGTTGTCGCGTTCCTCGTTCTTACATCTAACTCATCGTGGTACAATTCGTTCGGGTGTTTCGAGTGAAAGGATAGCGACACGTTTCGGTACGAGAAGGGACATTCCAACTTTTCCATGGTGTACGATTGACCACAGAATTCACACGAACTTTGTTGTTCTCATCATACACCGTTTCGCTGTCGTCGAGAGATACACTCGATTTCCACTGTCCTGAACTTCCCTGTTTCACTTTTCGTCGATGCTGTTATTCCTCTCTCTCCCTCTCTCTTTTCCCACGTTTACCCTTTGCGTCATTGTTCGACTGATTTTCCTATCCGCTTTTGGCTCTCGCTCGTTTTTGTCCGTCTATGAATCGCCATCGTTCACTTCTGGCATCCGGCTCGCGTACTTGTCGGGACTACGGTCAAATAAAACACGATTGGGCTTTTCGCGTGCCATTTCACGAAGCGCGTGACATTAATGGGGTGGATGTAGAATGAAAAAGTTCGATGCGCTGAAATTCTCCAAAATTCCGTCCCTTTCTATGTCGCGTCTATTGGTAGATTTCCTTCTTCGTCACTTTACTAGGACGTATTCTTCTTTTACGTTTTTCCTTCTTCCTTTATTATTATTACTAGCATTCCTATTTACAACCCTCTTCTGCTTTCGTTTCCCTTCGACTACAACTTCACGCTTAATTGTCCTCACTTTGTTGCAGGTTACCGGAAATATTACGTCACGCGAGCCAGTAAAACGACTCCTTATCACGATGTCAGAAACGAAACCTCATTATCTTGAAATAGAATACCGGGAATTAAATAAAACTATTCTTGCCGCTACTGAAATTTATTTTCCCTTCCGAATTAAACGCTGCCCCCGCGGAACCAAAACTTTAACTTTAATGCAAACTTCTTTTTGTTATCACGAATTCTATTAAACAGTATTTGCATGTTTTGACATCTAGCGATATACTTCTGGCATGTATAGTTTCTTTTTATCCCTACGTCATGTTTCATGATTATTGTTAGCGAAGTATATTAGTCAACCCTTATATCAGTCACTTAACATCTCCAAGAGAAATCACACTTACGTACATCCACGTAGTCGCGCGATCGTTAATTCCATTATTATAAGACATCATGGTCAACGAGCTAGATATTAGTTGGTAGAAACTCCTACAGTTTTTAATCATGTCACGAAGAAATACATTCTAGCGCGATAAACAGCAGCGAAGGAGAAATTA
Source organism: Nysson spinosus (assembly GCA_910591585.2). NCBI lineage: Eukaryota > Metazoa > Arthropoda > Insecta > Hymenoptera > Crabronidae > Nysson > Nysson spinosus. Next base: position 11,502,629 of record OU342830.1, on the reverse strand, counting down.
GATCACAGATTTAGCCGACGTGTGAAACCGTAATTTTCATTTTGCACCGTGGACAACTTCAATCCCATTCTTCGCCGTTATCCTTCTCTTTTGCTAAATATGTAGGAGTCTACCTCCTTCTCTCTTTCTCTCTACAATTTCTATCTTTCCTATCCTCCTCCCCTTCTTCCATTACAATTCGTTTCAATTTCTCTCTTTCCCCCGCATTGACTCTCCCCCCTCTCTCTCTTTCTTTCTCTCTCTCTCTCTCTCGAATTAATCCGCCTACCTCTCGTGGCTTCTCTTCCTATCCGCCACGGGAGATGCACCGCATGTAATTCCGAATTGTTTGTCCAACTACTAACTAGTTTCCAGAGCGACTGCAGTTGGCGCGGTGAATTGCTGAAATCGTCAAAAGGAATTAACGCGCAACAACCGACAGCTTTTCCATCGAGATATTTAAATTCCCTCTTCTTACACTATTCACCGTCTCCTTCACCTTCTCCTTCACGATAATACCTACAATTGTATACTTTCGTTCTCAGATGCTCTTCGTATTCGTTTCAAAAGGCTAACGAAAGTAATTATAGATAAAATTCAATATTAATGGAAATGAATTTTTCGTCAAGAATTGATGCGTGTTACGAGATTAATGATCACCGATATTGTTTCATTATTGAGTATACTCTGAATCGTTTTTATCACCTTTATATTTTAATTTTCCGACAACGATATATTAGGATGTCGCGTGAACGGGTAGCCGTGAAAACGATGCAGCAAACCGAGTAAAATAGGAAACTGTCCAAAAAGGTTATCAGGTCGAATCGTTTAAACTACCGAAACGGTAAATGACCGCAACTGTGTACTGACTAAAGCGTTAGTGGATTTAGCCGACTAGTTCGGAATTGGCTAAACGGTTTAAATAGTCAGAAACATCGGGACGCGGAAAGGGATGAATGTACTGTGCGTGAAAACCGTATCATTATACTCCGAAGTTAGTTCTTCCAATTAGTGCCAAGATTATAGATGACTCGCGTTAATATACACTTCTAGGTTGTCGCACTCATTTTTGCAGCCACCGTCGAATTTATTTTTCTTTGCAGCCGGTTTATTCACGACGTGGAAATTATTAACGTTATAAAGTCGCATTAGCGTATAAGGGTAAGAAGCGAATGAGAATTAACGTCGAAGCATGAGTATAATGATGAAAGAGCGACACGGGTAATTCCTGGTTTATAAGCAGCGCTTATCTCCTGCATGCATAGAAAATGAATTCAGGAACAAGCATTTTCAAACCGCGCTTGACGGAAGTTAAATCCTTTTTTTTCTTCATGGAGCGTCGATAGCTTTATCTGTTAAGCTTAAGACAAAAATCTGCGGATGAATTTCCCGAGCGGAGGACAGTAATATTTAGCCACGGTAAGTCGAAAGAATGAATAATGGAAGCGATTCTGTTTTAAATCCTATCTAATCATTCTCTTTCAAAATCCTTGAAAGTCACGCAAAAACGAAACACGAGTTCGTACGATTACCGTTAATATTAACAAAAGCCGCCAAAATGTTCCGGCATACATATTATACGTGTTATGCAATACTCTTTTATTTACACTTACAGAGATAACAGTTGTAATACTCCGTTGATAAAGATATCGAAGAATCATTGTAGAACAAAAATCTTGATAGATATTTGAGAAAAGGATTTTCCTAATTTAACCCTTTGCATTCGAAGTATATTTCGGTTGTAAACGAGGACTTATTCTAAGACGTTTTGTGATACCGATTATCGAATTATAAACGGTCTTTTTCTATGGCGATTGATGAATGAATCTTATGATACAAATCTTATATGTTTATTTTGTTAATTCAGTTTGTGTGACAAATTGATGAGTTGAATTTCGAATTAATTGCTGCGAACGTACATCGCCGTTGGGACGCCTACGGAGTGCAAAGGTTTAAAGTAATCCGATAATGATTCGATATTTTCACGAATACCGATACTTTCGCAGACATACTATAATAATGTACCACCAAAGATTCCGTGGACATAATAATACGGTAATTTTGGTAGAATCGGGTAGAAGTCCATTGGAGTCCATTGGTGGAAGGGTGGTATCGGCCGATGGAATGCGAGCACTAGCATGGAGGTTGATATCGGCCGACGGTGGACAATTGAATGCCGATTTCCCAACGGGCCAATCGGCGATTCCATCGAATCGTAATATCGTACGTAGTGTATACACGATGTACATCCTGTATACCAGTCGTAGCGGATGGTATCGAAGGGGTTGTAGCGGAGGTAGAACGGGTGTAGAAAGGGGGGTGTGGAGCTGGGGGTTGCTGGTAACGACGGGTATGACTAAATTTCAATCTGCGACCGGCGTGCACTGGCATGGCCCGCGACCTAGCTTAACCCAACCTAACCTTCGGATATGGTGTGTATTTTAAGCGTATTACGACCCGCATCAACCCTCGTTTCGTTCCCTCCCTCGATCCACCAACCACTGCCACCCGAACGAGCCAGCGGCCGGGAAACGCGACGATGCGCGATGTATAACGAACGTTATAAGCCAATTTCGTTCAATCGATTTTTACGATGGAATCTATGACAAATTCCGGGAACGATAAAACCGATTTTACTGCACTATCAAAGTATATCTATGAGGTTTTAACGTTACCTACGTATTATGATGAGTTGCCACTTTTCAACGACGGGTCGAAAAGGAATAAAAGTTGCTAAGAGAAAATCTTCTTAAAACCTGTCTTTCGAAGTAAATAGTTGGACGTACGCGTGACTTTCGAATGTGCGATCCATGGGATGCGGAAACACCTTCGTTTGTATGGATGTCGGAGCATGGTTCCATTTGTAGGAAGTAACGTCGGACCGAGGAATCCGTGATTCGTGTCCTAGCTGGATAACCGAGTAGACTATGTAGCCGTAGCCCGACGGTACTCGTCGAACGTGCCGCTGTTAACAGTTTCCGGAGAGTTAACAAGGTTTCGGATCCGCGGTGGTTCGGCGAGGCGTACGGGACAATGGGACGACATTAAGGCCTTGCCTTCTCTGGACACCTAAACCCATCCCCGTTCTAGGACCACTGTCCTTTCGTGTGCCATCTCTGGTTGCGCTTTCTCGCTACCACTATATCCTCCCCTTTAGTCTCTACTTCATCCCTTTAATCTCATTCTATACTTCCTTTAAGCAAACCCCGTCGCCACTGGACCGTATCATCTTCATTCTGTCCATATTTAATGGAATCCAAGCGTGATTCGGTTTACAAAAGCAAACTTTATTTTCACCAGCCGATCTTCTTTTTTCGGAACACGTCTGCTAAATACGTACAATCCCGACGTTGATACTGGAATTCTCGACGCGATTAGATTCGATAAAGTCACCTGCGAACGTGCCACGCAACGTACGTCTACAATTTGATACGATACCCACGGCAAAATCTATCGGAAGATAATTCGATTTGAAGTCGACTGTATTGGCAATAATAGCATTGTATGGGTCGGTATCGGTATAGGAAAAAATGGATTCGAGTGAAGTACAAAGCTGCGACGAATACGAACTCCGCGACGGAGTATAAAGTATAGGAATGGAATATCTTCGAGTTGAGCGCATAGGAGATTGCAGTTTCAAACTACGATCCACTCTTGAACTTCGATTTTTAGTCCTTCTTCGGGAGTTCGATTGCAACAACTAGTTTCGAGAGTTCCGCGAAGAGATAAGAAGGATAGCGGAATGGGATATAGGATGCCGCACGAAGTGTACCACAGAAAATTCCCAAGTAACTGTCGTATTATACATTGCGGAACTTGAAGGCGACTTTGCCTGCGTACATAAACTCGACGGAACGGTTTCGCAGTTTCATTAACACGAAGAACTTAAGCGAGCATGAGCCAAGTTACCACTAATTCAAATTAAGTCGAGCAAAGCCACTGGCCGATGCAGGTCGTTTAATTAATCCTGTACAACCAACTTCGAGTTATTATGAAAGAGTTCTTCGCGAGTACTCCCGGGAGTTCATCGATTTTCTTGTCTCCCCTTCGTGCTTACTTTTGCCAGACGAACATCGGTGGTTAAAAAATTATTAATAAAATTCTCCGCAACGTCGTGCCTAGATTAATCACATCGAATATAATATAATTAACAGAGTTTACTTCCTCCGTAACGTGTACTCGTGTCAAATTGTCTGACAGTGAATTTTCGTGGAAATAAAAATCAACCACCTCTTTGAAGAATAAACGACCGTGAAATGACTTTACATTGACGCATCGTTATGCGACAGTGAACGCACTGCGCTATTGTTTTTCGATTTCATCACAGATAGTCCAATAACTAACTCTCTCCATTTATTTTTAACACTGTTGTTCTTTTACCCAACACGTACATCTTTTACAACGATCATAATTCCTGAAAGTTTATCCAAGTTAAAACTTAATATCTCGTTGGTTCTAAGTGGCATGACTCTCAATCGGTGAATATATTTACGTGAGTGGCAAGTTACAAGCATTTCAAAGATAGAGGTTGACAGATGTATCAGCTTTGTAGCTTATAATTTGGTTCGTTCAAAAGGCTGCATCGTTGGCACGCAAATTAATAATTCCTTGAGCAAACGTAGCCGTATCGGGACTGGTATGCGTCATCACTTTGGGATGCACTCATGTATGTTCACTTTACCGACGTCTCGGTAATCGTTGATGTAACGCACGGCTTTTACTATCTCCGCTCGGAGGCCTACGAAAAGGCAGAACGCAAGGGAAGAGGTATCAAGGGAAACGTCGAGAAACCGTCGAGAAACCGTCGAGAAACCGTGGACGAAACGTCAAAACGCATCCAAGGAAGGAACCTTTCTAAGGTCTGAGAATCTTCGGTGACTAGCATCACTAATTAATTAATATTTGTACAATCACGATATCTACCTCACGACGTACATACCTCTCGATATCCCGAAACCTTTGCTAAAACCGACTTCTCCGTGGGATTCGAGGAAGACTTACACACAAGTGGGACGTCATTTTACATGGCGTAGATTTGCAAATGTAATCGCATCGATGTACTCTCAAAGGGTTCTGTGTAATTCGACTACGATCAGAGGGATCATACGAAAATCTGGAAAGGTGTGTGAAGGGGTTTAAACGGAGACTGTCTCCCGTTGTCGATACGCTGGATATTGGAGAGCCAGCGACAGACTGGCAATAATGGTAGCGCTGGTCTACACAACCCCCTAAGAGGACAATGTGTACGGGTACACGATCAAAGTAAACCGATTGTACATTAATTAACACCATGAATGACATCGTTTGTCGCAGCAAGAAGTGAAACGGTAATAGGCCACCGGTTTATAAATGCGGGAAATACAACGTTCCTGGAGCTTTATTTTTCATCCCTACACGGAAAGCGTTGGAAGATACGCCCGTTAATGTATATTAAAATTTTAACGACTAGTGGTTTTACCGCGAGCTTAAAGTAAAAAGCTGCAAGGTTACACGATTAAAACAAGGATAATATTGAAAATTGCAATCTCGTGAGAAAGAAAAATTGTGTCTTATTATTATATTGGTATATTTTCAATAAATAAAAAATATATATATATGAAAGATGAGAGAATTGACCGATGAAAGGAAAAAGAAAGAAATCCGTGGAAAGACACGGTAATAATACAATTTCCGATACTATTTATCTTATTGTATTTTAGGTATATGTATGTTATATAAATATCTATTTGTTCGAGATAAATAGGAGACACGGAAGCATATTTCAGAAATCGGATTTTTAATATTCCTAGTATTTCCGGAATGTAAATAGATGCACGATCTTCTATTTATCTGCCGGGCTTTCGAGAATCTCGGGAATCGAACAAAGCCGAGTTTTATATTTCCATACTTTCTCCAGAACCATCCGCCTGTCGATTTGCCAAGCCAATATAGAAGGCATCGAACCGCCACTCGCTGTCTCGAATGCACACTCGGCGAAATAAAACGCCGCTGCAGACGGAGCTTGAAAGGAGCTCGATAAACTTCGAGATCGAATTTGGTCCGTGCGCCGAAAGGGACAAGTACTTCCTGAGTCCTTTAAGGAACCAAGAAAAAAGATCGCGGAAGAAAATATCTACTCTATATACAGGCACTTAAACCACCCAGTATTGTATCGGTAGGGCCGCGGATTATCAGCTCCACGGTTTCATGAGCGTGGCATATTTTCATTTTGTAATTTAGGAAGAAGGAGTCTGATATAGATAACGTTGCAGTTCCACAATTCATAACTACGGTAAGCTCCACTGTCAGCCACCAAAATTGACGACGCGTTCCCCGGCTATACATAGCCAACGTGCGACGAGTGTCACTGAACGTTTTTAGCCGCAAAATGATGCACGACCGGCGAAATTGCGTAAACACAGACGCTGATCTTCCCGTTTTGTTCCTCGTTCCAGTGTTATTTCGTGAGATCGTGTTTTGTATGCAGTAACCGATGTTTCGATGTCACTACACGTGCGCATTGTATTTCATTTTACCTCGCGTCTGAGTAACCATGTTGAATCGTGACGTTATCGTTTACTGGTTTTACCCGAAAAATATATTCGATACAGGTACCAATTGGTGTTTCGATCTCCTACTCGTTTTACATGTCAACGAACGAAAGGATCCTGGATAATCTATGATCAACTTTTTCACGTTCGTTGGATGCAATGAGTAAAGTATTTGATTCGTTTCGATCGACCCGTTCTGCAGTTAATTACTGCGATATCCGTCATCGGAGACTGACAAGCTAAATTATCGGTGAAGTTACGTTTCATCGGTGTAAACTTTACATTCTGATTGCGGTAACAGATTGTACGGTACGAGACCTGCATCGGCTATAAACCTGGCATCGGTCACCATTTACGACTCCATGGACAACGGTTATACACCATTGGTGTGGCTATAACGCGAACGTCAATGGTAAATTTTACAATTCGTGTAATAAATCCTGCACCGAAACAGATACGATAATTGGATCATATTACGGCATGGAATGAATGGGTCTGATGACCTTTCGATAAATTGAAATTCATGCTGTACCTGGTATAACTTCTCTCCAGAAATGATAAAAAATGAAGATACTAGTTTAGCATTTAATATACAGTGACATAACGGTAAACAACAGATCTCGAAAATCGTTCGAATTTGTTCGTGATTGATGACCCATAAAATGATATAAAATACGGAGGATCGATAAGAGACTCTAATTAAACAGTCATTAATTCCCTATCGCTGACTCACTAATTACAAGAGTGTAGGTGGTAATATCTGCAGGTCATTCCAACGGAAATAGTCTGCTAGAGTGACAGATTGTTTTTCTGCAAAGACAACCTACAATTAAATTCCAACCTGATAGCAATAAATATTTTAAGACTGTCAGGTTTCATTAATCATAAACGCGGCACGTTTAATGCTATCCCAAAAAGGTGGACAATCAAAGTGGAACAATTAATATCAGCGCTTGAAGCATTTGTACCTGGAGCTAATTTCGAATCTGTGAGGTTTTTCGTGATACATATACAATTCAGTATTTAATAAGCACGGTTGTACAAAGAAGACAGGATGTGTATCAATAATGAAAACCGCCCCAATGAAGTCCTTGTCGTTAATGCCGGTGCATTATTGCGGTCGTCACTTATACAAACCGTGTCGGAGCGGTACGTGTAACGATATCAGTAGATAATGGAACTCTTGCAGCGACGACATGTACACAACGTAATAATACTCGCACTTACGCGACACCGTGTACACATGTGTCTCTACACAGGACATTTACACACGCATTGCAACGTCTAGTACGCGGCTGGATATAACTACTCGTTTGTATTGCCCGCGATTCGCAGGACGATGGTAATGAGACCTTTGCCAGAGGGGCTTCGGCGTACAATGCAATTACGCTTGTTACTGATAACACTGCCGCAATTTCAGAACGCTCGTTACGTATGGCCCTACCCCTTTTTTTCGCTTCCTGCTACCCTTCTTTTACGACCCGCCACGTGATTTTTCTGCACCATTCGCTGCGGATAGATTACGCGTTTGCAAGGACAAAGAACTCCTTTAGCGCGAAGACAGTCGTATAAACTAACAGATAACATATCTGATTATAATGCATACTGTACTATATTTAATAACACGAAGGCAGTTGTAGATCTCTTTGAAATGTATTGTACTTTGTTGCTGGGAGATACGAGGAATTTGTTCTCTTTTTATAAGGGCTTAATGATCAGAGAGAAATAAAGGTCGCGAGATGATGGAAATCATAAATAAAAAGAAAGTGAGGTGCGAACAAGAGAAAGGTTGTTTCTTTACGAGCAGCCCCGACTACCATCAACTGAATTATAGCGAATTTGAAAGAAATACTTCAGACAAGAATTCCATTAACGAAGACGAAGATCCTGGTCTTAGGAACGGGTTCTAGTAGCGGGTTCACGGGAGAGAAAGGCAATGGCATTTTATCTGGACACGAGAAGAATGACAAAGGGGACAGGGAGTATATCTTTGAGCCACCCCTTGAGCAGATCCTCGGCTCATTAATCAGACGGACAGCATATAGGGTGCAATTATCCGACGGTAATTAACTTCGCAAACTGCAGCCCCCGCGAAGTCTGGAAAGGTGGGCGCGAGAAGGACGCGTCGGGGTGGTGGTTGATAGTGGTGGTAGTGGTGGCGTCGGCGGTAGATGGTGGATGGTTTGGATGGAAGGTTCTTCGTGGGTTCCGGCCTGATGGAGCTGTTCTGGAATTATACACGGGGTTAGCCCTGAAAACCAGGCGGCAGCCAGCTTTTGCCCCGGAAACTAATTTAACTCTCGCATCCTCCATCCTACCTACCCCTACACAACCCGACCTCCTCAAATCCGCCCCTCTCCTACCCTCCCCTCTTTTGGCCATACCATCCCCTACCCTCGTTTATTTCGTGTCTAGGTGTCCGTGTTCCAGCATCTTCTGTCTGCGTGTGCCTGAATAGAATACATACGAGGCCGATGGAGAAAAAAAGCTAAATAGGCAGACCAACGCATTCCAACTTCGTTCGATTTTGCTTTCGGATAAAAAAGGATGACACTCCCGAACCAAACTACCCGCTCAAAGGCACTTGAGTACTCGCATATGCATCGCAATCATGAAATTCGTTACAGTGATCCAGAGTTACCACTAGAAGGCATTAATTAGAAGTCCCGCCATAGCGTGCAATTAGGTCGGAAATACGACGGTATCCATTTCCCTACTCTACTTTTTCCTTGGAGCAAGAAAAAAACGAGCGTATCGGGTTATCGTTTCGAAACCACTGGTATGAAGGTAAGTCTCATTAATATATACTAAAATAATATTATAAGCGAAAATAAAATCAATACCTCAATTTCTAAAATATCATTAATCTAGGATTATTAAAATATTATTGAACGGCCATCGCAAATACACCGCTATTTTCATGAAGGACGAAAATGAAATTTCAATTACGGAACGTTAAAATAATTCCTCGTTTATCATCTCGATTCAATTAATTCGTATTAAATTCGCTCTATCCTCGGTCGGTGGTAGAAATTTTCCAAGAAACACAAATAAATTATTAGCTGGTAGTTGTGCTGGGTGAAACGTATATTTCGTAGAAAAAAGGGAGCGTGACCGCGTAGCTAAGCTCCGGTACTGTAAACATTACGAAATACGACGGAATGAATCGTATCACGGATTTGCAGCGTCCATGTAAATAAAAACTAATACATAAAATTCCTCTGAAAATAAATCCGAGATACGAAGCAAAAATTACTAACTCGTTGGAAACGTATCAGGATACGTATTACGAGAAATTAGCAACTTTTATGTGCATGATATATTCCGAGAAATATAAAGAACGCTAATTAAAAATTGACAAATATCAGGCAGGATTTCATGCAAATTTGAAGCTTGTTAATACCTTAGATAAACATATTTAAATAATTTTCGCAGTTAATTAATTATATAGTAGGAAGTAGAGTACTTGAAAAGTTAGTAGAAAGCCAAAATAGCACGATGAATTAATTATTATATGATGAGAAAATGAAAGGAATTTAGGTACAAGATGCAAAAATGCCGAGAAATAATCGAATAATAGGGAAGAGAAGAATAATAGAGAGAGGAGAATAAGGGGAGCACGTGAAAGGGTTGAAAATTCGAGTGAAATCCGCGAACGAAACACAGGGAGAAGCTTTACTGTTTTAAGAGTCCATTAGCCTTTCATTAACTCAAATATGCATTTCGGTAAAAGTGTCACTTTTTATAATCTTTCTATAATGCTTTCTGAAATAGATGTACAGTATCGTGATAAAAGTGAAATTCATTCGGTCGGCAACTTTTATCAACGATAAAGTATCGTTGCAATAATGAACTTAATATTTTACGGTTAAAGGACGATTTAAAGTATTTATTAAATTTATGTTTTTGTGCATCTGCAAAGTTATGGATTTTATTAGATGTTCATAAAACATAGTAGATTAAGGGGGTCTTTTTTAATACATATTTTAAGGATTCTTTTATGCTTATAATTTATATGTAACGAGAAAATAATATATGTATTACAAATTGAACCATTATTTTTGCAAGTAGTATAAGTCTAATTTTTATGAAAACTGAATTAAACATAACTTCTCACGACATACTGATATCTTTTTATTAGTTACTATACTAAGATAAAAAAATGGACTGATATCAGTTTCAATAATAACGGTTCAATTATATTTTATATCAACGAATTTAAACTTATATACCGCGAAGACACGTATTTATCCCGAGGCTTAGCGTCTATATTTTATTAATAGACAATATGCAGTTTGCGGAGTGCTAACGGCACGCTTCGTTTATCATATTATAGTTATAACTATAATACAATGGTAACAATTATAATTACCTGCGCAACAATTATAACCATCGGAATACGGTATAGATATATAATATTGAACAGTGAACTATTAGACAGGAACCTTGCTCGCTTCGGTACATCTGAGTGAGCAGCCATAATTACGGAAACAGGTTAATCACGTTACGTCTGTCATTATTTCACTCGGTGAACATGTGCTTCTCAAGAGAGCGCATATGATGTACCATGTCTCAAACATCCCTGCAGGGACATTTGCCTCTGCCCGTGTGACGCAATAGAGAATCATAGTGCCGGAACTCACTGACTTCATTTAGAAATACCCGCGTTATATCGAAGTCGCATTTTATAAGTGCCGCGTTATACGAAGATCGCCACAGTTTGTAAACCGCGTTGCACGAGCGTTACCTGTATATTTTAACCAAATCGGACTCTTCACACTGCAGTGGCAAATTTGAGACAAATTTCAAGATGAATGCGCGAGGAATTTCGTGGGCAAACAAAAGAGAAATCAAAATAATAAATAACAATAAATATGTATTTATTATGTAGTATATTTTTATCTGTTTATCTTCTCTCTGAATATTGCTGGTGAATCCAATATCAATAATATGTTTACGTAACGTATAAACCGCTGGGAATACACTTAATAAATGCAAATAAATAAACTAAACTGTTTATTGAAATTATTTAATTATGGAGCAACCGTAATATCAATCGCTGCACGAATAGTTTTCTTTCACTCTATCTGCGCGTAAGAACCATTGTTTACCATAATAAATTCTTAAGTCTCCGTTATTACGAGCTGCTCTTTCTACGTCACTCATTTTTATATTACATCTCTCGGACTTAAGCCGAGATTTGATGAAGCGAATGTACAAGTATCTCCTCGGTTAAGATGGAAGTAAATGTACACGCGAATACATGTACAAGTATAATATCTAGATGAACTTACCAGGATCGGAGGAAGGATGTGCTCTAGTGAGTCTGCAGAGTTGTAACGGGAGATAACGAGTATCCGCTCGCGGTGGTGACTTCGGAGGAGGAGGCGTTGCACTGAGGAAACCACGTTGAAGCTCCCAACCGACTTCCTGGATGATCGAAGCCTTCCGGAAATACGGTGTCACCTCTCTTAAGTATTTCACTGTAACAAGAACAAGTAACGAATGGTTACGAAAGTAATACGGATATCATTCTTCAAAAAAATTGTTCACGAAATCCCAGCACAATGTACATACTGTATAACGATTATTATTTAATTGCGAAAATTGAAAATTAATTCTTCATTTTGCGCTTATACAAGTATGGGATAAAAATATGTTAAATAACGGGGGATACATTGTTGGAATAAATTGAATATTATTCCAAATATTATTTGAATTGAATAGTATTCGAAGAATATAGGTATGGCGAAGTTTTCTATAAAGGTGTAAGTAAAGATGAATAAAAACAGTGTTAGCGAAAAATTTTATAAAACAATACAAACTCTAGTTTATTTATAACATCTTCCAAAGACATGCACGGTCATTACTTATATTGGTCAGACATCCCATGATTATAAATGTGATAGTGTACAAAAAATGCTGAATAAAATTAGAATTTAGTGCAGTAAACGGGTAAAGTTGATCAACCTCTTATCGTATCAACAAGGATATCGATATTGGTTTGACATCAAGGAACCTTTTCGAAGTACACCTGCGAGGTGCACGAAGTTATTTTTCCCAAGTATTTCTAGTAATACAGGTTTTCTCCCCCAGGATGCCGAATATCCTTTCTATCGTATATTCTCCATTTTTCCGTATTTCGATTATTTCGCGTCAGAGCTGCAAATTATTCTCTCGCAGCATCGTCCATTCGTTCGCCCTCCCTAGTTAGAACTTGCCCCCCCCCCTCGACCCCTGCACCCCCTACGCTATCTCTCTTCCTTCGAACTTTAACGAGTTCGCCCTATATATAATCGCAGCAGCACACCACCGATGTCGAAACACCAGGGACAAATTGGATTTTGAAACAACCTGTACGTGAGTGCGGTACCATATCGTTAAAACTCGGATGTCAAGTGGAGATCCACCTTCCTCCCAATTTACGTGACCAGCGAGATTTTTGCAAATACGAGATTATTAGATGGATGGCAATTTTTATAATAACGATTAAAAGGATATTCACATTTCTAGAGATTTACGAAACCAGCGAGTTAAAAAAAAATACCAGGTTATTAGATCATCGACAATTTTTCACAGCTATATTAGGATCATTTACGTTAGTCTTTTTATTTTACTCTCGCCATACGTTTTGGCGTCGTGTAATAAACTTGTATCATGCCGCAACATTTGATAAGGAGAAGAGAAAAATATGATAAAGACATACATTAAAGAAGTATATAAGAAAAGGGTCACCCGTTTAAATAAATAAATAAATAAATAATAAGCAGAGCGAATTTTATGCACGAAGCAACACGGTAAGGAAAAACTTATTAGTATTATAAAACAGTTATTAGTATCAGAACTTATATTGTAAAACAGAGTTTTCGTATGACGTATATACCGCGTCTTAAATATACGATGTATTAAAACATTGATACCACATCGCAAATAATAAATAAGTTCGCTTAAAGGATTGCATTTGCAGAGATGAAATTACGCGAACGGAACGAACCGATCGAATATTGCCGAAGGAATATCTGAATCTCCCGGGGCAATTTCTATCGCAGCTTCCATCGTACGTAGACAGCGAATAATGCAATTTAATGGCGGTACAGAATGAATATTACTCGATGGGTGCCACGTAAATTCCTGTCGAAATGTTGTAACGCCATAGTTACGACTCTTGAAAAGTTCTAGATTCATTAATAAATTTCGAAACGAATTCCGGGTGTTTAATAACGGAATATTACGAGCAAGCAAGTCCTATCCATTTTATATCGCTTGAATTAAACACTGTTTTAGTACTATGCTCCGCGTAGGTACAAATTGACATTTAATATTTCACTCTAAAATATTACGATCAAACATCCAATAAGCATACATTCTATATATGTAGTATTCGTGTTTTTAACATTAAACGTAGACTTAGTTTAGGTATAAGTAATAAAGTATTCGAGGGGCCATTAGATTGATCCGAAGTGCATGAATTTCAAGAAAGTGTGCGACAGAATAAGTGTATGGGTGAACGAGAAAATTTAGGGTAGTTTATAGAATATGAGAGACAACCAACGGACGAGTTGGCAAAGTCAATTACAGTGTTGGTTCGTGTTGACTCGTGTCATTTGTCCATCGTGGTGAACTTTCTATTGTCGCAAATGTTAATTCTTGTAAATAAACCATATATAATTATTTATTCATGTAAACTGTCTCCATTGTGTTTTCACTCAACGATCAACATCTACTAACACCTCTACATATATAAAATTCGTTTTACGTATGTCGTTTAACGAAGGTATCGAAGTATCGCTCAGTATAATGGTACCTTATCACAATATAGCCTTATCACAAATAACATTGCACAAACATTATCACTTACTGTATGCCATTACACCAGCCGCCATTGATGTCCGACAAACTACTGCTCTAATGCTTATACGAAGTCACCAATCCAGCATATTACTCGACGCAAACAACAATCCATCTACTCTCGAACTCGTCGCGTTATTAATAATTAGAAGCGTTAGTACGCGAACCAACTGTTTGCCTCGTGATTCCCATTGAATCGGTTTACCGTCGTGCTGACAACCGTACACCGTCATCACACAGCCGTGATAATCACAGAATCCGAACTACGAGTGACGACCTTCTGGAATGCGATCTAATTACCTGCTGATATATGGAAGCAAACTTGGTACCAACAACAACAATGTTCCTTGTATTATTACTCGGGAATTAAATACGAGGAATACGCACTTTTTCGAGTAAATTTATTCGCCATAGTAGAAGTAGCGCGTGTTCTCCGCTACGAGTGCAAAACAAACGAAGGAAATGAAATGTTTCTGGGAACAAGCCACATATAAACACTGACATTTACGAAAACACGCGTGTTTGTACAATGAAACATTCTTCTGCAAATTCCTCGTTTACCCGGCTATTCAGCTTGCTTGAAGTACGATACGTATAAAGATTTATAAGTGAGTATAATATTTAATGAAAAATATGCAGACACGCTTGCCGGGAAGTCGAGATGCATTAAAATAATTATAAACACCGGAGTAAATAAAAATGAATTCTTTTACTCGCCGCGCTTGTTGAATCTACGTAAATGTCAGTTTTAAATTTAAAGAGAGAAGGGAGAGTATGAAACTAAAGATAGGTCGCGTTTACCAGGATGCCGTGGAAATCGAGAAAAACGAATTAATCGGATGTTGATCTCTGTCAGTTGCCGATTCTACATATTTTTAATATCCGGCGTAGACTTTTTTCCTTTCTTTTCCTGGAACTCGCAAAGCACACGAAAACAGGAGGAAAGGAAAGAGGTTTGCGTGGCGAACGAACTTGTATTAAAATTACCAGGAAATTTTACTCAAATACAAATAGCACTGTGAATTTTACCTCGAAATTTTCATTTCAACCTATCCATTATCCTTTCGCATTCTGTTTGGTAATATATTTCTGTGAATATGAATATGGCGGGGAAAAATATATTATTGGTATCTCGGAGAACAAATTATTCCGATGCATGCAGAAAATGATTCACAGTGTATGAATTTAATTTGTATCTCGACAAGATTCGAGATTAAATCAATATCGATGTCTAGACACAAAGAGTATTAGAGATAAAGGAAGAAAAGGAATTGGTTAGCTTGTAGTTTCCACCTGTGGTCTCACTGCGATCGACAGGTGGTAGCAATCGTTCGTACAGGCAAAAGCCAGGAAATATCGTTTTTATACGAGGATTCCTGTCTTTGCCAACAGCGCAAGGTATTTCCATGCATATCATATGTCTTTCGAATCGATTTATTTCATATTCACGATTCAACGGAACGACATGAGAAAGAAATTCTAAACAAACGACGAGTGCAATACTTCACGTGGACCTTGTAATCAAATTTTAGATATCATCAAGATATCAAATTTTTATTGCACTTCAATGCCACGTTCCTCAATTTGTACGCCGATAAATGGAGACGAAGATCGTATTGAAATTTAGGGATTTTTCTGGAAGTAAAATAATCGCGCAGAAACTTGCAGCGAATAAATTACTCTTGATCGTCGAGTGCAATTAATCGATCTTCAGTAAAAATTACGCGGTATCTATCGTCATTCCGCGGACACTGCCCGTTTAATCCAACAAAAAGCGATCGAACGAGAATTCTGCGGATCAAAAAGGGTAACGAAACTGGTGGGAGGAGACTTCCGCTGCACCCTTTGCGAGAATGAAGTAATAAATGCAAAATATTCTGATTTCCATCATTCGACGTGCACAGCCAAAAGAATTCATAAAACCGGAATGAATTTATTTCTAAGAGAAAGAGTTAACCTATCTGTATCTATATGCATGCTGATAATAAGAATTTAAAACATAATGTTTTAATAAAAATAATAATGATCCTCAAGTTTGGGATTGCAGAAGATATTATGTACTATAAATAGTAAGAAGCTTTGAATAAAGTGTGCAATTAGAATGGGATTATTAAAACGCTAAATTTCCTGAGGTTTACCGGACGCGGTTATTCGACCGAAAATAAAAGTCACAGAGAGAAGAGAGGGGGAGGAGAGAGGGGTTGGTTATCCTACGGGGGAATGAAGGTTACTCGAGCGAGCGCGAATTACGAAGAGGACGTCCATCCAGCCAATACGAGGACTCGGAAAATAAGTAGAAATGGAAATGAAATGAATCGACTGGCGATAACCTCTCTCTACTTCTTACTCTACACTTTATGTCCCATGTTATATCTTTTTATCTCGTCTGATAAAAAAACGCTCAGACTTTTCAAACACGCACTAAACTCCGCTGCTCAGATTCTGCTTTTTGTTCTACGCAAACTATTCCGTTAAAACAACCAGTGATTCGCCGGAAAGTACCTCGTTTCGTTGCTTTAAAGAGTCCGACGTTTCTGGTGTTTCACAGTATTTTATGCATTATAAATGATACTTAAAATACCACTTTTTCTATACCTCGTTTTGACCGTGAAAATAAAGAGATTTTTCGGTAGACCGCGGCGATTCCTTTGATCCAGGATGAAGAGTATTTAATCCTCGAATATACGCGATGCTAAATGAGAAAGATCTCACCAGGCAAGGGGATTTCGTTTCCCTTTTGAATCGATTTATCGGTGCGGGCATAATGCGAAAAATGCTACGAATTTACGCGGATCATCGTTCGATATCGCGAACCATTGAAGATGAACGCCTTGAGAAATATCCACGAAGGTTTTCGAAGCTCGTTGCGCAAAGTCCGTGGACCGTGAATAAAAAATGCGATCGGGTTTATATCCCCGAACGTGTCGATTTCCATGGCTGATAAAGTTCACGGATGTGTCATATGCCATTATCTATACGCTAGGGATATTTGGAAAAATGGAAATAATAATGCGTTACCACCTGTACGTAATACGTGTTTCACATAAATATCATTTCTTTTTATTGTTTACGCGATAAATTCGTTATAAATTTAATTAGTAGATTAGTTAGGAATGATTATGAAGTAAACACGTGAAACCGATTTTCTTTAATAATAAAATATTCATAAACTAGATAACCATCTTCCTCTTTGGCTCCTCGCGATGAATAACTTAAGGGTAACATCTGAATTCCAATTTCACTTATTTACGAAAGCCCGTCAAGTAGATTACTTAATCCGCAGAATAGCCAATTAGGCGGAAGCGAAACAATTTACGAAGACAATACATTCCAGAGAAACTTTAGAACAACTTATACATAATTTATCAGATTTTTCTTCCGCCAAGTTTCGTCGAAAATCTTCGGCTAAAATACGCTCACATATAATACAGAAATACCAACATAAAAGTTTGGCAGCACGATACTCCGATAAAATATACGAAGGGTGATTGATGGATCGTTTTCTTTTAGAGTTTCTGGGAATCGTAGAATTATTAGATTGGAGACAAGGGTAACAATCTCAAAATCCATAATGACTATTTCGAACACCAGAGTCCAACTTGAAATAATTCAAAGAAGGTCCTTCCAATTTGCGGTTGAATAAGTAATCGCCGTTATTTCAACAGTTTTGTCACAAGATCCAAAGGAGCACTCTGTCTGCAAACATTTCTGCTAAATCCAGAATAGCCAGGTAATCTAACGAGTCCAAAATAAGTGCACGAGTTAACTGACAATCTTTCAGCACAGAATAATTACTTGATACATCTTGCGACCAATATACTCGAAACTGTCCGCGTCATAGAAAATTGGATGTAAAAGATGACTTTATTTCAAGCCCCCGCTAATAAAAATAATAGGAAATCCGGAGAGCAGTTTTTTAATACTTAAAACTACTCGGTTCACTTCCCACTGCGACTAATGTACAAAATGAAATAGCTCAAAATACTCCGTCAGAAATAGTTCGAAAAATTTCTAAATAAAGTTGTTCCAAAATACTTTCAAACATATCAAACGTATTTTATATATTTTATAAAGTAAAGTAAATCTCAGCGTGACCTAATACAGGTGGAGGATAGCGAAGGTACGCGAGGCGGGTTTCCATGTGTACGATAAGCGCGATGGTGTACTGTGGAGGGAGACTAACCCAGCGACAAATTGCCGATAATTGCGTGGCAATACGTATACGCGGGATATACGTCATACGAAACACATATTTCCCAGGCACCTACACCTGTCGCTCAACTAGTAACTTCAACGAACATTTTTCTCCTCCAGCCAATAACATATGCCGTCTGTGCTTCTATTTCCTCTCCGTTGCACTCGGCTCCTCCTCCACCGCTTCATCCCCTAACGGTCCGATCATTGCTTAACCGGACTATCGGACTGTTCCCGTGAGAACTGTTGCGTCGGAATGCTTTAAATCATAGAAAAATGTTTGCCATCCCCGGTGTGTACCTTTTCAAAATCATGCGCTTGAATGGCTCTCTCTATTTCGTAATAGTCCGACTTTTTTACTAGGGAAATGTCTCGATAGAAAAATCCGGTTCGTTTTTAACTTTCCATGGCGCAATGTTTGAACACGTTTTCACTAACGCTGGAATAGTTTGAAGCGTCCTTGAGAATGCATTGTTAGCAATTTTTTTGTTATTGAATGTTTATGATGTTTTCCTGAGGATATAGATTTTCAAGAAAAAGGAGGAATATAAGTTTCGAGTTGTTTTAACCTGTTAACTGGAAAGTTCTTTTAAAGTACGATGTCACGCGGGTACTTATAATTTAGCAATGAAATTAATCCCTGCGATATGTTCATAATTATTGTAAATGTATGGGCGCTATTCAAATTTACTCAAACTTACTCAATTTTATACGGATCGAAATTTCAGAATTATCAGCGTGATAATTTCGAAATAATTTGTAATCATTGAGATAAGTGGGGATTCAAATAACGATAAAGATATATAGCGCGTATAAATAATTAAATTGGTGGATAGTTCGATAATATATTTGTAAGAATACGTTAATAAATAACAGCAGCCGTTTCGAAGGGATCACGAACGGTTAGCAAAAACGCAGTTTCGATACTCTAAACAGCCGATTTAGATAAAAGGGAGAAAAAGTGAGGATATTGCAATGGTATCTCGGCATCCGTTCAGGGAGCAATACCGGTTCGGAACTCTTTCGTGCGATTTCTAGCGAGATTCGAACCCTTACGAGGCAAGAATCCATTCCTCTCTCCATGGAACCATCGTAAAGCCTCCAAAAGAGCCTTTCTCTAAGGATTCACCGCTGAGAAAAGGGTGTTTGTACCAATGGCCAGATTTCTCGACAGATTTCCAAGTCTCTGGTAAATCCTGACAACGGTAGCTAGCGGTACGTAAGGAAGGGATTCGCGAAAAACTGACGGTCCGTGTGTCATCGCGATTGTTCTTCCGGTTTTTTACTTTACGACTGGAATCCCTCTGCCAGCTAAGTGGCACCATAAATTCACCGACGACCGATTCGTTACTTTTCTGCCAAAGATTTTCCAAACTAGAACACAGCCAATATAAAGATATTGAACGAGGAGTTTACGATCGTATTAATTAACGAAATATGTTTACAAGGAAATATGCTTTCCCGCTGAACAGATTATACTTCGCATCACATTGCTTGTGTAATACTTTAAATTCCAAAGAAAACATATCATGGTTAAAGTTCTCAAAGAAGCAAACTTTATCCTTTTCTTGACTCTTAAGCATAATACCCTTTTATCACACCGCGTATCGTAACGGCATTTAGTTAACGAGGAAACACCGAATTTCCACGAAGTTTCGCCTCATATTACACGAATTAATAATTTCCAACAGAAAAAGTATGCAACGTATAACCTCTTATTATTTTCAACTACAAGTTATGACGTTAAAATGCAATTTTAACTCATATTTTATCTAAACGAGAAACTCATGATTATCAACCGTTAAAGTATTACTTTGACAGCTTTAAAAATATTTACATCTGTATAAAAATAAGTGTCATATATTCTTGGAAATATTATACGAATACCACGTTGCTGTTATCGTATGTGTTACGTTACATGAATACATTTCACATGGTATTCAAGAGTGAAACGGAAGCGAAGAAAATAATATGACATCAAAGATCAAATAGTTTCCATTACAGCTGCATAAGAAGGAATAGAAAGCAGAAAGAAAGTATGAAGAGGTAAATCAAGCTAGACAGGACAGACAAACGTTCCATTGCCGTAATGCCGGTATTCTTTTCGCTTGCCTCTCCAACCCTTTCTTTCCTTCTTCATACGATATACCTCTCGACTTCACGCGTAGACCGTTGCATTATTGGCCAGAAAAGCGTGCTCGGAAATGCGGCGAGGCACATTCTACTATCCGCGAGTTGTAAGTTGCTGAATTGGACAGAAACAGAGAATAAGGTTACTACTAAGAGAATAGAGAAAGCGAAGATAAGAACCTAGCGCATTGCTCTATTCGGATTTTCCGCGATAGCGTTCCCGAGAAGGTGGTTTTCGCGTAATTATTTTTGCATTCCTTTGGTGTCTATTCCGCACTTTGTTAAGCGTCTCGGTTCCTGGAAAACGAAGTTATTCTGTCCAAATGAAATTAACGTTCATTCCGTGCATTTCAATCTGAAACGTATGGCGATTTAAAATGATTGCGGTGAAATTGATTTTAAACAAACACGAATATATCGTACATACGTGTAACGATAAACATGATCTTTCATTTCATATCGAATAGAAATCCATTAAATTGTTGATATTACGTTACGAGTTATTAATTGCATTCCAGTTGAACACATATTGCGTATGGAATATTTACAATGTTCGGATTTATTGATACTTTATTTTTTGTGTTCGAGAAATTATGGGTGAAATATATTAATAAGTAGATACGCTAGATTGTGCATTTAATACTGACTTTGTTATGATCGAGCAGAGTATCGGATGTAATTTATTAATGAGAAACAGTGTAGGCAGTATTGAAAGTTTTAAGAGGATCATCGGTAGACTCCGTTGGAACTCTCCGCTCGAATGGAGTCTCTTGAGATGGTAGCACTGAAGATTCCGTAGTAACCGCAATAATTTAAATTTACGATAGTATTATTGCAGTTGTTTCCTCAACAAGCGCATAGTACCTACGGAAAGGATTTACCAACTACTTATATTGCTCCGCAACGGATTCAGAATTTCCGGCAAATCCTACATGTTTATGATAATAACAAGTAGTAGCGAAAAATAGGCATACCATTCGGCAGCTCTCGACAATTATTATCGCTGGTTTTATTTCAATGAACATGCAATTATTATTTGCTCCGCGCGAACAAACGAAAAATGTGCGGAAGAGAAAAATATCAGAGGGTGGATAAAGTATTAAATTTTTTGCGGACGGATAAACTTTGACGAAACGAAAGAGCGTTGGAGCATCGTCTCCGCCACCCCGGCGATATACATATTCTGTATTATTGTAATAATATCGTAAAAGGCAGTTTTAATGTCAACGCGATTATCAACGTTAAAAGTATACGGCATATAAATAACGAATCTTGACACAGGATTTTAAGACACGCTCGATTTGTCAAGAGGACCGAGTACTTTCCTTCCGGTTTATTAACTCCCTATCTCTCTATACCAGAAACGATGTAACCATCCTTCTTGTTACAGACGCATTCCCCTACCATGTTCCGAGGTATACGCGAGAGGGTGTAGGGTTTACATTGATATTCGATGCGCGCTTTCCCAATCGAAAACGCTTTTTCTAGCAACGAGGAGGAAGCGTGTGGGAGAGGAAAAAGGAGAGTGGGTGATGCGATCCAGAGGGAACGATTATGGTCGATTGATTCGAAATGTTGTCTCGTCCATCGAGAGTAGATCGATTTCGATGCTGATCGCACGATGAATGTGAATCAAATGTACTAATAGCCTATCACAGTGACCACAATCTCCTAATCGAACTAATTCCGCTTCATTTAGAAGTACAGCGGTACCTCGTACTTCGAACGCTTCTGACTTGAAACGTTGCAGACTTCAAACGCTTGAGACAAGCGAGAGATTTGATTTGAAGTTCGAACTATAGTCCAGGAGCAATATTTTCGTCTTTGTGATTTTTATATTCAAAAAATTATTCTTCACTTCTATTTTTATGTTGTAATAATTAAAGTATATAAAATAAACATCACATTATTTTGTTGAACTTTGTCTAAGTTATTAACATTGACTTCGAACGGGTTTCTGGAACGAATTAAATACGAACTACGAGGTACTGCTGTGTAACAATTTAAGATCGAATAAGGTGGCACGTCGGTATGAATTAAGCTCCTGTATTTGTAAATTATGTATAATCTCCGTGCTTGTTACGGATACATCATGTATTCACAAAATGGGAGACGTTCATTTAACAAATTTGATATAACGGCATATACTAGAACTGGCATGAATTGCGAGTATTCATATTCTATCACGATACGAATCGAGTTTCGAGATGCGGCTCACTCAAAATGCATTCAGCGAGCGATACCGTTTATGTGAAGGTATACCATTGAAACAAGAGGATCAAGAGATATCTGGACAAATGAAGTAACCACGAGGTACATTAACGGGAAATATGATCTTGATCATTAGCAAACACTATTCATCGATTATCATTGATTTATGACAGAGCATTTGTCGATAGATAACAGACGATTGGAAGGAAAATCAAAAGCTTTCACTCGATTTGGAAGTCAGGAATATATCCAGCCGGTTGGGTTGATTAATTCGCAGAACCATTTCACTGCATGCCTGTAGATTGGTTTCGATGAATGCGCCTTAGATTAAGACCTACAACCCCTGCAAGAAACCCGACGTTCGTAAGGGAAAAGGTAGCAGGGGTGAGAGGGGATTTCTACGGGGGTGGAGGATATATCCGTAGAGTTATGGCCGGTATGAAACCCATAGCAAATGATGCAGGAATACGTGACTGGCAAGCGGAGCGACTGGTACAGCCCATCTCACCCCTTTTCTACCCCCCTTTACCGACCCCTCTGGCATAGCTGCAATCAACAACGTGCGCCGACCAAGTCCGAAATAAATTCAATAGAAACGCTTGCACAACATACATGCTATCTCGTATCCACCTACACCTATGTATGCCAACTTTCCTGGGACCGGTGATATGACAAGATTCTCGAGTACCATCGAGAGGTTCCTATATCTTTCCTCCGAAACCTTCCTGCTACCCACGATAAATAAACGTCCGGAAAATTTCTACCGAGTTTCGTATACTTTACCGTACCTGAATTCGAAACAGGAAAATATTTCAGATATTCCTATATCGAACAAAATATTTTGTTTTAAACGTACACGATTGTGGCAAGAGGAAAGTACTTTATTCGAGGTGTATCATTAGATGAGGTAGATCTTTTATATATGTACAATATTAATCGTGAAAGTAACCGGTATAATAACATCATCGTTCTCGAGCGGGATCGCTATTTTTCTAACGAACCACGGGGAAGGTTTTTCCAGGGAAAAGATATATGTGCCCAGTAGTATATTAGGGGGTAAACAACGGCGTTGAAATTTCGGGCTGATGAATGCTGATGTATTCAATCAGGGGGATTGGCGTGATCTACCGAAATGTCGTTCAGGGATCGAGAGAGAGCAAATACATTGAAGCACGGCTGGGCAAACCGTATATACATATACTGTCTACGCAGAGCGTTATGGTAGACATATTGGATCATCATGGATAGGATACAATCAGAATTCCAGGGGTGTCTTCAACTACGCCACGTGACGGCGTGTTCTCCATTAAATTTCACGTGATAGGACCGACAAGATGTCGGCGAAGCGGGCTCACTCTGTGTATCGTGGAAAGTCGATACTCGATTTCCGCAATACGGCTTTCATTCGGTACGCGCGGTACCGTGAAAACGCAGAAACGGCCAATTGTCACCAGGTACAGACACTTTAAGTGCTACCAGGAATGTGTTTAGAATAACTTAAATTCACCCACGATATTGTTCTCTCTATTTATATGTTAATTCATTCGATTATACGAAAACTAATCTGCAGTTATAAGTCCTGGATTCAATTTTCCCGCGTCGTAAACCGCGAGGACCCCACGTGCCTCTGCATAAAAACGCATTTCACCACTCAAAAAAGGAAACCTAGAACGCACGGAACTCTGCGATTTATATTTGCCTCGGATATTACTCCGAACGCATTAAATATATATTTCTACGAGAACGAAAAGAATGCGTTGGTAAATGAAGGGAAAAAGCAGAGAATACTTTATGAAAGAGATACAAAGGCGAGTTAAAGTGCAGATTAATAACGACAGACTTACTAAAATCAAGAATACGAAAGGTATTTGACTCGAGGTTAAAAGAACGAGGGGTTCAAGATATTCCTTGAATAAATCACGAGACATTTAGGGTTTAAGGACATGAAACGAAAGGAAAGCAAAGAAAGGAAAAAATAAAAGAAAACTTGAAGAAGAGAGGAAGGATATGAAAGAAAAAATCTAGCTAGATTTTTACGCGGACCTCGTGATATTGAATATTTCAGACATCCGTAGTCCCTTCCTTCTGTCCTTTCATTCTTCTCTCAGTGCTTTTGCAGTATTCGCGCCTCAGTGCAGTTCTTGCCGACGCGTAAAAGGAAATTTTACAACCCAAACAATTCGCCCTGCCGACAGAAAGGGGGTATGTTAGGGTATGCGAGGGTGAGGCCTGGGGAAAAAAAGGAGGAAAACAGGGGGGAAAGAAACACGCTCGAGGAAAGAAAGTAGAAACGTGGGGTACTGAAAGCATTTCTCCTGGCAGCGCCGATGCTTCGAGGAGATGCAAGACCGTAAAAGAATCTCAGCACGGCGCTACTTCCTGCAGCCTGAAAAATCCTTTTTATGGAGTTTCCACCGGATGAGCGAATAGTCTCGGGGCTTCGTAAACAAAAATCACCGGAGTTTTGTGTGCGTAATCTGAAATTATGTCGCGGCTGCCCCCCCCCCCCCCCTCGCTGTGTCGACGAAAATAAAGCATGAAAGATGTCTGAAGGCGAACGAAAAAGAAAGAGGAGAACGAGCCGCGTGATTAGTGTTTCTCGAGCGGAATGGTGGCGGTACATCAACCACGCTCAGAGAATAGACTCTTGAATAAATGATAGCTCTACCTGCCACTGGCCCAAGAGAATTTTCTTCGACGAGAATTCTCGCTTCGGTTTTTTTTTTTATAAACCACTCTGACCAGGGATTAACACTGGCGATTTTATCGCACGTTTTAGAACGAAGAGCCGGGTAATTTAATTTTCCCGGAGAACAGACCGTACGAGATTACTTGTCCGTCTATTTTTCAATTTAATTGTTTATTTTTTGCTTTCCCTCGTTGGAAGAAAAAGGGGGAGCCCGGAGTGGTAATTCATTCGAGACATTTTCTTTCTACGTAACTCGGACAAATTTACCGTATCCATCCATTAGAGGTTTATACGAATCTGATATCCTCGGCGTACATCGATTAAAGATAGAGCATCTCCAACATTAACTCGAAACTGTTTCACGGTGCTTCGAACTTTAAGTGATAAAAAAAGGCGCCGACTAAATCGACGTTTTTGCGGCGAGCATAATCAAGATGTAAGCCCCAATTAATACCGGAGGCACAGGTATTCGTAGCCGAGAAGGATGGTTCCAAAGAAATTCACTTTGACGATCCACTCACCCCAGACTCCCAGACCCTTCGTTTGTCCAGGGAACTTACGACTGCCGGCACTCAACTGAATTTTCTTTTATTTTCATTCGCCCTCCTTCACGGAGTCCTTAGCCGCAAATGGAACGCCTGTTTTGTCCTGAATTTATTACAATACCGTGAATTTCTCCGGAGTCCCATTTTCTCTTATTTCGCCTTTATTATTATTATTAGCATCCACGGTATCCCGCGCCATATTTCACCCCTTCTTCTCACCTCTCTCTCTTTCCTCCGCCGTTTCCCTTTTTAACTCTTCATCCTTCCTTTCTAACGTCGTACCGCGCTACCCTAGGTACTCTCGTCTTCTTGACAGTCTTTGAGACTTCTTCTATCTTAACAGCGCACTATCAACACCAGCAGGGCTTTCCTTTCGTTCCTCGAGTGCTACTATGTACGGGGTGTTCGTTAAGTTTGCGTAACACGCAAAGGATGAGGGTGAAATAAGGATGCAGTGAGTGAGAAAGGAAAAGGGGTTTGGCAGTAGCTGGAGGGTAGGTTGAGGTGGTATAGAGGACGGTTAACGGAAAGGTAGGTCAGCACGGGGTGGGTGGTGCGGTTGGAGAGAGGTGCGTCTGAGTGGCGGCGGGTCTAAAAGAACTCGGGTAAACGCGAGCGTTGGAACGGTTGGTGTAGGTGCCAGTAGAAGCGGAAATGAGAGAGGGTTGACGCAGCGAAACTCAGAGAACCAGGCTGGCTGGCTGGCTGGCTGTTAATTGGCGTGAATTACGTCTTTTGCGCCGCAACGACACGGACGGCCGAGAGGAGACTGGGTTGGGTTACGGTGACTTGCGGCTACGGGGTTTCGAGAGAGACACCGAGAATTAAGACACGGCAACGTACGAGCTTCAGTTTTTCCTCGGTGAATCTTTCCAGCTATCCTTGCCTTTGATTTTAGTCTACCGTTTGTTAGAATCTCATTTTTTTTCCCCTGCGCTCCTTGAATAATATATTAATCTTATATTCCACTATTTTAATTAACCCCGTACCTGCGACTGTAACGAGTGCGTATAAATTTATTCGAGAAAGATGAATTAATTTGGAAAAAAGGAATACAAGAAAGTGTTTTCAGAAACCAAAGCAATTTGATTGCTCGAATAACTTGCTGCTTGCTTATCAAAGCATAGTTACCGTTTCATTTAGTTCTTATAAATATTCTCATTTGGGTGATATCAAATGGTTGAAAATAATTAATTAAATGAATGATACGGTTAATTATTTACCAACGTCGCGGTTCTCGGCAAAGTTTGTCTGCCTGTAAAACGCGCATCTGTCCTTCGTCGGTCAAATTAATTAAATATAACTGCTTTTATCACGCGTCATTATCGAAACATAGTTTATCCTCGTATAAGCTAATACCATAAATCCGCGCGCAGTAAGTTTCGACTGCATTGTTTCAGCCAGTGTCACGGCACACCGATTGTTGTTACTCCATTGCTATTGTTCCTGTTCGCAGGGAGAGATAGTGACGCGATCGTTATTTCGGCAATTTCTATCGACTATGTTACGCCACCGCGAAATAATCGAATCGCGAACTAGCGCAGTTCTCGAATTATCGAAAATGAAATGAAACGAACGAATACACCCTGTGCCTGATCCGGTTCGTACACACAAGCACCACAGATATAATTATCGAGCAATTTATATCTCTCGGCAGTCAGCCGGTTGCACCGTTTGCTGATTTATAATTCATAATTCATAATTTCGTTCTGGTACCAGCCTACCGCCGTTGGGAATGAAATTACAAATCAAGTCATTGTTATCAGTTATACATTCTTCATCGTGCAATTTCAGTTACGGAGAACTACTTACTTCAATGTATCGAAGATACGAACAGCTTGGAAACGTTGCCAAAGTAGAAAATATCAAGAGTCAAGGGAGGTAATAAAATGTAGGATATATCTGACTGTACAAAATGAATGCATTGAAAGACAGTAGGCAATGTCTTCAAGTAATTCTGTCTTTCGAAAGAAAGTCTTGCGGGCGAACGATCTTCCTTTATATTATTCACGGTCGAGTTCGATCGTTAAAACGGCTATCCTGTTAATCCATAAATGCCTTCAGGGTAATTTGGCCTCACAAAGTGCTTTCTTCGGCGGTTTGATCGTTACGAAAGCTGCAATACGGAGCCGGAGGCAATGCGACCGCAACGAAATGGAATGTTCTAATTTCAGTACCGGCTTCTGTCTCATGGACAATATCTCTTATGTTCAAGAATGCGTGTAATCGAATGAAGGATCCGCCCATACTTTCCCCCTTTCCACCGAGACCGTTGAATAAAAATCAGATTTATCGCCAACGATACCATTATTCGATACTGGATGTATAGCTTAATAGATTCGCGTCGGGGTATTTTCAGTCGAATGCTACACACTTAACGAGGCAATTTTCGGATTTTGATTAAATAAACTTATGTTGACAAAAAATGAAAAACCAACGTAGAACTTACGCAAAGCGAAAGACTCGTAGGAAGAATGTGATGATAAAAGAATATGATCAGTTAATTTTAATAAATACCATTTAACGAGTCGATAAATCAAAATGGAATCGTTACAACTTCATGCGTGCCCACGAAATTTTTATGGACTATGCAATGAATTTGCGTGCACCTCGTAACTCAGACAGATAATCCTAGTTAATGAGCCACATCCGCCTATTACTCGTACAACTTTCCTACGTCCACTCGATTTAAACGAATCCCGGATTTCAATTATGTTCATTCATTTATCAACGGCATTTGCCTTTCGGTGATAAAAAAAGAACCTTGCCAGTCGCCTAACATGAGAGTCTTCGACTCGTTTGGAAGCTGGTTTCCGCGCGGAATAGAAATTAGATTTACGACGATCTTTAAATAACGAACCGGTAGTACTAGTTTAAGGTATGCAAGGGAGAAGAATAAAAGAAAGAAACTTTCGCTATACAAGTACTTTTAGCAAAGAGTGCTCCTTTCGACTAAGGAAGAGGAATTAACGTTGACAAAGGAAATGCGTTAGCGGAAGCGCGTTTGTCTCAATTTGAAAAGGGCAGGTCGGCTGCTCTTGTCCGTTCAGAATGCAATCGTGCCAGCAAAGTAGTTGCGGTCTAACGCACACTTATGCACCCTGATGCCTCTACATCGTAAGTGTACAAGTGGAAGTATGTGTAAGTATGTTGGGAACCAGACGAAAGCAGTCACGCGATTGTCCGTGCAGTTACCGTGACCCGTATCAACCTCATACTAACCCTCTAGTACCCCCTTACCTCCTACTACCCTCATACCACCTCTCAACTACTGGATTACAACTCCGAGCTCCACATACCGATACACAAACGCCCCCAGTTTTTTTCGCACTCTTCGTGAAATTCACGACCCCCACGAGACTTCCCAGCCGTGTCCGTAGAAATGGACCACCTTTAAAGGTGGCCGGAAGATTTAAGAGTGGTAAGTTTGGGGTTGAAAAAGCAAGGAGAAGGCAGAGGGGAAAAGCTAGTAAGTTGGATTCAGTAGGCCACATTGGTGACGCACGCTTCGATACTAAATCTGTCGGAAATCGAGTTACGGAGGTCGAAGGATACGAGTGAAAAGACGGGAGTAGGTTGCGGGAAAATAAAGATAACCGCTGGAGGACCGGAGATGCCACGCGGTAAATGGATAAGGAAGGAAAAATACCGTTAGCATCGGAGTATCTCAAAACGAGGACTGATAAGGGAATCTAAGAAATTGAATCTCAGGTAACGCATTGTGTTGCAGCCTCTTGCCTCTGAACGAGCCACTGGTGGTTATTTGCGAGGATGCGGTTAAGGGTGTAATAATTCACTATGATTAATGAAATTTACTTAACAAGTTCCGACGAGGGATCGAGAAAGTTTGGCTAATTATCGTGATGAATCACGATTAAAAGTTTCCTATCATAATTTCATATTTGAGGACTCCTCTTTGTGGGAAAGTTGCTGCTTCAAAACGGAAATTTGAGAGCGAAGTAAAATATTATCGCATTACCGTAATACTCAATGTACAATTTCAAATATAAAATTGAAAATCTGTGTGTCTGTAATTTCCCTATAACTCCCACTATATTTTCCGATCCAGATGAAACTTTGTTTCGTCGCTGCTTGTGTCCTCGCGGAATGTATAAACCAATTAATTTGCGGAAATATTTCGCAATAAAGTAAGTAATATTTTAATATTAAATTCGGAATCCGTGTGTTTCCTCTGTCCGCCATACTTGACGGGGGATATTTAATATTACTGCAAATATAAACATCATCAATTTCGGTAGATTCAATTATTTGCAGACTTGCAATCAACTTAAAAAATACACTTCGCTTGTGCAATATTCACGGCGTAATTTCAAAATCAGCGAGCACGATCAATCTTCATAAAACCGGTAACAAGCTCGTAATTCCAAGTAATGTTACGTGATAAGAGAAAAAGACCGAGTGAAAATCGGGAATTTAAATGAAGCGTTTTTTAAATTACTCTAAAAAACATGCTCACATTATTTACTCGTTCATGCAATTTAATTACTAAAATGGTACAACACCTCGTACTTTTTGGAAGCCGGCGTTTAAGCCGAAGGTGGCCACTTGAAATTTCTATGAAAATTATTTAACAACGGGTATAATATAAAAATAGCTATAATTCGGAAATAGGGTCATATCGGGCATATGGTTATATGCACTTTTTGTTCTTATTTTAGCCTACTGCATCCACGGCTGAAATTATGCCTACATGTTTTGAAAGATCCTGTATATTTGCATAGGTATTTAATGTGCAAACATTATTACATATTTTTTAAATTCACAAGATTCGCTGTACTTGCAGTGTGTAATACTCAGATTTGGAACCCTGTCATGCTTGTAGATAATATTAGCGATATCAATATAACTTTGTACGATCGTAGTAGATTTGATCGGGAATTGCGCTGATTCAGACTCAATGTCGACTATATCCGGTATCTTAAGTATCAATAAATGTTCGAAATGGAATGAAATAAAATATGTCGGGGGGTAATAAAGGAGAGAGAAATTGCAGCATACTTGCAAGAATAAAGATAAGATAAAGTCATTCGAAAGAATTCTATCGAAGGGGATAATCGATGCGGCTGTAGGATACTAATCGGCAATACACATCCGAGATAAAGAAGGCAAGGATTATTCGACATCCTACCTGAATTTGATCGGAAATAATAAAGTAGATCAAGAATATTTCCAAAAACCTGTCGGCGGAGAAGAATAAAAGTTTGACGTGGAAATATATGGAAAGAAGTGAATAGAAAACGATTTAATAAATAACGATCGAGAGAGATTCTTAAAGTGCGAGTTCGACTTGAAATAAGTGATTTATCACTCACCGTACATCGATTACTCAATAAACCTGAACATAAGCACCCCCGACATCCCCCAGATTAATCCATCAACATCCGCAAAATTGATCGGTTTGCCAGGCATTGCGTTGAAAGCCGAGGAAAAACAATGTCTCGATTACGATCGCTGTAATCAACCCTCTTGAAGAGTCATTTTCATAACCCCACGCGAGTTTGTCCGTAAGGGATGAAGGGGTCGGGTCAAATAAAAAATATATGTATCAGACAGGGTCTACTGAAAAGGGGATCGCGGCCGATGTACAAATTGATAAAGTTATTAACGTCCGCCTACCAGCGTATGACTCGTTAATTAAATTGCAGGCGTGTCTGGCTGTGGTTTGGGCCGTTCATGCGAATCAAAGGGGAGGGTATCTCTTTCTTCGACCCCTTTTTTTTACGTCCCATCCTCGACGCTGTTGATCACAAGCCAAGCCATTGTTGATCCTCTCGCTTGTGTGCGCCACACGCCGAATACTCACGATATGGAGAACAAAGCGCAAGTATAAAGAAACCACCGCAGATATAGGGGGTGATTACGGATGAAGGTGTACGGTAGTATTACACTGAAAGCGAAAAACCGGAACCTCTTTTTACAAGGACGTCGAGATGCGATCGGGTGAAAGTATCTCTTCTCCCTAAGAGTATATGCTTCCTTAATATTAACACGTTCACTGCCAGACTGAATGTTCTCATCAGTGCAAGTGATACTTTTGCCATTAACGACTAAATTTACTAGATTTTGGGTTGACACATTTTTTCACCGGACAAAATTTGAATACACTTCTTTCGCCCCAAAATGGTCTTAGAACATCATTAGGCATCACATACCATCGACTTGGACTATTTAGGAGCAAAATTGACGACTTTGAAATTTTTGTGATTTTGGGTCGACCCATTTTTGACCAGAAAAAATTTTTAAACCACTTCTTTCGACCAGAAATCGTCCTAGAATATGTTTATACATCATATACCATCGATTTGGGCCATTTAGAATTGATTTTGGCGACTTTTAATTTTTGGCGATTTTTGAAGGTATACCCCTTCACATTTTTGCGATTTTGGATCGACCCATTTTTGACCAATAAAAATTTTTTAACCACTTCTTTCGACCAGAAATCGTCCTAGAATATGTTTATACATCATATACCATCGATTTGGGCCATTTAGAATTGATTTTGGCGACTTTCATTTTTTGACAATTTTTGAAGGTATACCCCTTTACATTTTTGCGATTTTGGATCGACCCATTTTTGACCGGAAAAAATTTTTAAACCACTTCTTTCGACCAGAAATCGTCCTAGAATATGTTTATACATCATATACCATCGATTTGGGCCATTTAGAATTGATTTTGGCGACTTTTAATTTTTGGCGATTTTTGAAGGTATACCCCTTCACATTTTTGCGATTTTGGATCGACCCATTTTTGACCAGAAAAAATTTTTAAACCACTTCTTTCGACCAGAAATCGTCCTAGAATATGTTTATACATCATATACCATCGATTTGGGCCATTTAGAATTGATTTTGGCGACTTTCATTTTT
Organism: Nysson spinosus; assembly: GCA_910591585.2. Lineage (NCBI taxonomy): Eukaryota > Metazoa > Arthropoda > Insecta > Hymenoptera > Crabronidae > Nysson > Nysson spinosus. Next base: position 11,469,613 of record OU342830.1, on the reverse strand, counting down.
TGACAATTTTTGAAGGTATACCCCTTCACATTTTTGCGATTTTGGATCGACCCATTTTTGACCAGAAAAAATTTTTAAACCACTTCTTTCGACCAGAAATCGTCCTAGAATATGTTTATACATCATATACCATCGATTTGGGCCATTTAGAATTGATTTTGGCGACTTTCATTTTTTGACAATTTTTGAAGGTATACCCCTTCACATTTTTGCGATTTTGGATCGACCCATTTTTGACCAGAAAAAATTTTTAAACCACTTCTTTCGACCAGAAATCGTCCTAGAATATGTTTATACATCATATACCATCGATTTGGGCCATTTAGAATTGATTTTGGCGACTTTCATTTTTTGACAATTTTTGAAGGTATACCCCTTCACATTTTTGGGATTTTGGATTGATCCGTTTTTTGAGCGAAACAAATTTTTAATCCACTTCTTTCGACCCAAAATGGCTCTAGAACATGTTTAAATATATGTATGTTTCGATAAGTATCGGCAGCTCCAATTTCGAGTACAGTCTTAAACGATACTCTTACGGGTATTTTATCTGTTTACACATTAAAAGAACCCAGATTACTTACCACTGATTAAGTAATTTGGATAAAACAAAAGTGTTAATGGATATTTAATTGATATTTAATGCATGTCCTTCTATGAAATAAAGTTCAGATCAAGAAGATGGGAATGTGGCAGTTAGTGGAGAGAAAACGTCTACTTAGCGCTGAGACTGTGCCTTTTTCGTAATAAAACAAGGTCACGTCTAGGCGATGGCGACCCATGGTCACCTACGTGACGTCATTAAGGCGAACCTGGGAGTCTGGTGATCTCGTATATGCGAACCAAATTCCGTCCCAGGGTGTTTGTCTCCTAATTGTAATTAGCGCAACCTGCTCCTGCTCCTAATTACCATCGATGCACCGGCGAAGTAATTAAAACATATCAAAATGAGTGAAAATAATCAAACGAAATAGGTGCCTCCCCCTGAAACCTATATACAGTCCATAGACCATTTTTTGCTCTACGTGAATTTATTGACCAGGGAAAAAGAAATTAACGGCACCATATTGTTCTGGGTTATCCGCAATACATTGTGCGTGAACTCGATAAAGGAAACGATATCTGTATTAATACTCGCGGTATTCTAAAAGGGTATTTCTATATAAAATCTATTTTACCAATCCTTTTTATATTTGATCAATAGTATCAATCGGATTAGGTCACAAAAAATAGATCCCACTTTATTGCACTCTCGAACGCTTATTAATTTAAGCGCACTTATTCGAGCGAAAATAAATGATTTCCACTCGTTAATACAATTTGTGTGTAAAACTATGGTAAATTTCGGCGAAAAATTTGTGGGAAAAATCATTGTATCTGGTTCGATATATTCAAATCCAAATCTATCGAAGTGATCGAATACATAGAAATTTTCGACGTCAGATTAATTGACTGTATATTGCATGCATTTGAATCGTGAGAATTAATTGCAGATATATAAATATGAAAGACTTGTAAACAAATAATGATAGCTTCTATGAGAGAAGGGCGTGGCAAAATTCGCCATTCATTCCAAACCGCATTCCGACGAGTATAGTTGAAATAGAAAATAGAGTGGGAATGAAAAAACGCAATGAAGCGACGAGTAAATCGACATCGCCAGAGATTTTTCACCTTCGTGGCATCGGAATTGCTAGCGTACCCGTGAAGAACAATGACGAGCACTGGGCGTAGACTTGTGTTCGCTAAAGTGAGAATACTACCACTTGCATCTATCTACGTACACAGATTATCACGATACGACGAGATGGTTCATTCTTGTTTTTTAACGACCGCGAATGTCGGTAGAGGAAGAACTAGACTGAAAAGAAAGAAAAATTTTTCACCCTGATGAAAACCCACGAATTTCATGTAACATGCATCCTCCCTACGCGCGGATTTAAATGCACTTGTTGTATCGTTACTGAAAGTCACTGCGAGAAAGTTTACCCGTCGTTCATCGATGAAGTATCGCGCCATTAATTGTTAGAATTTTATAATCTATTAATCTGAATGTTATTATCTATTCATTTTAATCAATATTATATTATACTTGATTAATAGAACATAATATGTTAATTTCAATTTTAATACCTAGTAATATCAATGTAGGATTTTGATTTTACACACATATCGAGGATGACGGATGGAAATTTCGACCGATTTCTCCTGAGTTTTCTTAAGGACTACAAACTCTCCCACAGCGGCGTCGATCCTCGGTTGTTTTTTATTCGATCGAAGGATCCGCCGATCGATAACGAGACAAGTCCTTCATTAATCGATATTATACTATACTAGATGTATAGCATATATAATAAATTATTATTTACTTTACACTGACTATGGTATCCAAAAATACTTTAATACTTATATTTATATTACTATCCCCCCAGTGTCCATTTTAGCTGAGAATTAAACAATTACAACATGCTACCAAATTATTTTCAACGTACGTATTCTGTGGACCGTACAATTTCAGAGTATTTTTGCTAATAAAGGCGACCGTGTTATCCACCACCAGTCGTGACAAAATTTGATAACGAGTCGTTTGCAATTAAAATGAATCTTGCAATTAACATCAGCGTTCCGAGCGTTTATCGCTAGCTCCAACGATGACTTCAACGTAATTATACAAACAATTTTTAACATCAATGTTACCACGTTTTCATGGTTTACACATCCCGGTAAGAAAGTTGGATCGTGCGGTATCAGCAGGATCAAAGGCCAATATTTTCGGTCGAACCCTTCTCAAGGTTTTCTCCCTTTTTCCTCTTTTCCAACTGTTTCACAAGTATTACATGGAACACATGACTGCCTCAGTGGTTTCAACGTTTACTGAGAAAATAAGTGAGAATGTAAGCCCGAGAAACGCCACAAGAACTTTCCTCGGGAAATGAGAGCACTTTGTATGGTGAGTAAACATTGTATAAAATCAGACGTAATCAAATTATAGAAGACGAAATACCGGTAGTATTCCACTAAACCCAACGAAAAAGAATGGAGCGGATGCTCGCGGAGCATTTACGTGAAACATCTGCGAAGTTAATCTGCTAATTCGTTTCTCTCGTCTACAAAGTTTTGATAAAAACACAGTAATAATCGCACATATTAATTTAATATACTTTGCATTATACTAATTGCGTATGCATTATATACCACAGGAGTTTAACTAATCGTAAGAATTAAAACTGTCTCTATCAACGACTACCTTTGTGAATATATTGGGTCGGCCAAAAAGTTAGTGCTGTTTCCAGCATGTAAATAGAAAATGATTTTTATTCAATTTTGTATTTTTTCAATTTGCTTTATTCAACAATGCATTTTCCATTAAAAGGCTATTACAGTCTTTTGATCTGCTATTCATAATAAATTAACTGTTATAGTTAAAGGCTTATGATATTAATAAAACTCCATTCGACTTCCCCGCGAAAAATGATGCAAACCGAGCGAACTTTTTGACCAACCCAATATTAATCACGCGTGAACATTGTACATAAGCATTAAACACACAATGGATAAGATATTACTTGCATACGTCTATGTCAAGAAGCAACACGTTGTAAGATATCATAAATCGTGAAAATCGCGTCTTTATTAAGGTGAAAACTGATCGTCGAAGAGTTAGTGGGGAGAAGATAAGCAAGATTCGTCGGTACACGAACAGGAAGACGGGACGCAGACAAATCGTGAGCCGGAAGTCAGCGGGAGAATCACTTTTAGCACCGTGTGATTGCACAGTCCGAGACGAAGTATGGGGTAGTTGGTTGTAACCTGTTCTACGAGTATGTAAAGCCGGTGGTTAGGCAGCCCGAGAAAGGGACGAAGGGGGTGAAAGGGTAGAGGACGAGGTGTACATAGAGCAGCAGCAGTGAGTTTCGATGGAAGCTTGTACGAGAGTAAAGGTAAGGCACCCTCAGGGGGTGTTCGCAGTGGAGTTATGCAGATCTGACCCCCCTAACTGCTGTTTCACACGCGATATCATGCATTTGACTGTACAACCGCTTCCAGCTAACTCCATTTCCTCTTGTCGACTAACGTAAGCGCAGACACCTTTGGACACTCTAGCGAAGATTTAAAAATACAACGCCAACCAAACATCGAATCTCCACCATCCAAGAGAATGCTATTGTTAATCCTAAGAATAACTGTGTACGTAAGTCCTATTTTATTTATCGCGTGGTGAAAATAAAATAAAAAGTTAATGTAAACGAGATATGGTTAGCTGGATGGATGTAGAAGGGGTGGGATATGGGTTGACTTTTCTGGTCAGATTGGGGCATGTTTGCATGGTATTTAGCCGATAAGGGCCGAAGGTATCGAGCGTACGGATTACACGCTTTTAACTGATCCACGATGAATGTGACTTTAAGCCCCCACGTGACGCGCCCTTTTTTCACCTGGCCCCTTTAAACTCATTGCACTTGTCACTATCATCTTGTTTTCACCTCTTTCTTTCTACGCTCGCGTTTTACGATGTGACAAAGACTTGTTCGTGCAAGGCTTTAATAACAATTTTTTCGAGCCGCTACTCTTTTATAAACGTTCTAGAAGCAGTATATAGAACCGAATAATAAGTGCACCGCGATGAGGGGGGAAGTATCGATATTAATTTCTTTCAATGACGCTCGGTTTCACTCAGTTTTATCACGATAATTTCCTACATAATGGGTTTCTTTTTAAAAATCAATTTTAAGTTAGTGGCTATATTGTGATAACGATATCCCCATTTTTTGCGTTTTGTATTCGCATCACTCGGAATAAGCATCGATGTTACTTTTCCTCCGCGAATTATTCCAGATTGAAATAAATTTCCCTTGTATTTTTATTACGGAAAGCCAAATGGATTTTTATACGATACGATATTCGACGAGATGAGTCTAACGGCGCGTTCCCGTGATAATTATTTCCCCCACCGACCCGTTATAATAATATTTAATGTCTCATTTATGGTGTATAAAATATCGTAGCACATTTAATATCGTCCAATTACCAGCTGCCGCGATATTAACTTTTTTTAAACGTCCATAGATAAATCATTGACTTCTTATTTCTATATCGTGAATATTGTATTTTAATACGTTACTTGAATTAAATTCAGCTGAACATAAATATCACCGGATTGCGAAATAACCATGTGAGTTCGCAGTGATGATACTTCGCGATCATACACAAATTAATTAAAAGCATAGACGTTTTACGAGTTGGCAAATTATTTTATCGTCCGCCACTCGTCATTTTTTTCGAGGGAAATTAATAATATGAAATGAAATTACGAGGGTTTCCATCAATTATTTCAAAGCTGGCACAGTTTCGTCACATGTTCGTCTGGCAATCAGAAAGCGCGCTATTCATTTTCAGCCGTCTGTAGCTGCCGGAAAATTTCTAGACCTGCATCGCAATTATCGTCCCGTATCTCATCGTATTGCTTTCAAACCCACCGATGGGAAACTACGGTGCTCGTTACGAAGTTGTCTTAATTAGTTTCCACGCCACTCGATATTAACTACCAAGTACCGGTAGTTGCCTCTGAGCGTACCTTAAAAAGAATCCACGAATAATTAGATTATTTCCTATGCCACCTACATCGCGACACATAATTACCCATGTTTCCAGTTCTAGATGTAATATCTTCAATTACAACCCCCTTTATGTACATTTTCCGAATACCTAAAAGGGACGCGTTTAAATGTAAGGAATGAAGTTACATCCTCGCCACGGCGCTGCCAGAAGTATCGGAGAATTTTACAAATTCCACACATTCGGATGCTTCTGTAATAGTAATAATAATATTTCTCGGTGTTTCGGTATAATGACCAGCTACCACTCGTGCAAATAACGATAAGTTTTCTCGGAACATAGTTCGACGAAAACAATGTTGTTATACACATTCTCGTGGAATTCGGCATTTTCGTGTTACAAATTTGCCTAACAAACTTACGTTGATGTCTACTATTATTTAAAAACATATGCTTTAAAATAAACAAAAATTGAAACCAGATCTATTTTCTTTCATTTATGCAGCTGGTAGTTTCATAAATTTAAATAATGTAGGAACCACGTACGCGAAAAACGTATACCGGGAAATATCATATAACGTCGAAACTTTCAGGTAGAAACGAGAGAGGAATTAAAATAATTAAAAATGTCCACAATTAGTCTCATTGATCTTGACAGAATGCACGTAGTGTATTATAATTTTAGTACTCTCGTCGAAGTGGTAATTACGTAATACGTACAACAATAAATCTACAATAAATGTACAACAAGAAAGCAACGCGAAATAAACGCACTACTTCAAAACGTTATAATATTTCCACGTTTATCTCCTTATCGTCGCTTCGCCTCCAGAATTCGTTTAAGACATCTGCATTGCGGTCTACCGTGGACAAGTCAAAATCGGATTTCTTTAATTTCACCCAATAAGAATCCGAAATACCCAATATCGGAGGAAGATATACTCTCAAGTAAATACGATCTGCTGAATTGCAACTTCAGATCAAGTCGATGCGATAACGTCTTTCAATAATTCCTATCAAAAGTAATGTTATTAAACCTTTTCGTTTCGTCTTCCATCCACGTACCGTGTACTTCGATTGATTCGCATAAATAATGAAATACCAAGAGATTCGAAAAAGAAGTTTCTTTGAGGAAAGGTGAATCTTATTTCTGACCTTCATCGATTCCTCGTGAAGACTTTTTCTAGAGGCACCGTTTACATCGACCTTATGCTTATCTTTTCCAGTAGCTTAGACTCATGTACGTTAGTAAATATACGTGGGAGTATAAGTGTATGTAATACCGCTGATAGCGTATACGTAATATAAGTCGCTCGATATTTTACCGGTTCGAAGGCATTCCGGATGCATAAAATGGACGTTAGCTTCGCATGCTGCAGGCCGTCGAGTATATTTTGCATACATCCCCTACTCCAGTACCCACCCCCCATTCTCTTATTCCCTTTTCCTTTAACCTAGTATGCGATCTACCCACTCCTGCCCTGCCATACTCTACGTGCCACCCTGTAATAAAACGATACGTACTTTCCGGCTCGAAAGACGCTGCTCTAAAGAGGGCTTGTTCTTTGTATCGGTGCCTTTTACGTGCGGCAAATACGCGCGAGTAAATGCATAACCGGATATCGGGCATCATTACTACACATTCATATAAGTGTTCATAATTGATGTTGAATGCTCCGCAAGATATTGTTGACGGAACTTTGATTTCATTAAACTCGGACTTTTATGTATGCAAGGTGTGTCTGATTTGTTTGCGTTTATACTACTGGATTCACACGATAGAACAGAAATAAGTGTTGAATTAATTAGAGTTTTAGTGGTATGATTTTATTTTCCGTAAACCTTGCAACGGTTACTTGCCAACCGCTACGTGGTAAAGACATATCCGAGTCTACTTTGAATTCCTAAAAGACAAACGCCGTTAACTCTCTGCTCAGTTACGAAGTTACATGCATTCCCGACTGCGTATGAATGCACGTGCCAGCGTTGCAGTATACGACGTATGTACGAGTACATATAGCTACGGTGGTGGAGTACGGGTTTAGCATCACCGCCATCAGCACGACAATCCTTTCGCGTATCGCGTGGATGTATTTCACGTGGCTGGTATTACGACAAGGGTGTCGGTTCATTTCCACGTAGGGAGCTGGATTTATACCATGGACACCTTATACTCTCGTCTGCATATTCACTAAGAAGTGCGATGAAAAACGAAGGGAGATACGGGGGTGGGAGAGAACTAACGAGAAAAAGGGAAAGTTAATGCGAAAGAGGCGGTACGAGAAAGGAATGAAAATGTAAAGGGGAGGGAGAGTTTACCGGGCACGACAAAAGAGTCAATATTAATTAGGGTAATGGCAGCCCCGTCGGGTTGGTAGTAGTTCTCCCTGGTACCGTTTGAGTAGCGTTTCCACAATGACGACTAATTATCCCCATATACTCAACCGGCCTCCTTCAACCTTCCCACCCTTGTCCCGTTCGGTGCACCCTCGCCGTACGTTGTCGTCGTCACGGTTACGTTTTACGTTCCCGTAACACGTTTACGAGGTAACAGGTCTCGGTTATACGACCGTCTACATACCTCGACACTGCTGACTATTTCACACTAATAGACATATACCGACACGTGTAGCTAACGTTAATTCCACACTACCTCTCCAGATTGGGTCATTCCTATGACCCAACCGAGAAACCTCGGTTTACGCCACCCTCGAAGATGATCAATCCACTGATTCGGACGTCCTTCTCTACGCCACACCACATTCTGTTTATTCTGTTCGCTTAGCAACTTCAATTATGCATGGATTATCTATGCCTCTATATCGGTCTCGATCTACGATATTGATTTCCTTTCCTGTTTGACGCGCAACACATCAAACAATTAAATAATAGAATGGAGTAACCGGGAACCATCAGCGATGTTCAATAAGGAATTCTTGGTCGGCATTATATTAATAGTACACAATTTAGAGCAGTATTTTTTAACAGACGCAAGATATTTTGTAGAATATAATGGTAGGTTTAAAGGGAGCTGTGAAATGTAAGAATTTGTAGAAATGCATCCCGAGGGGAAGATGTAGTGACCTGTAAGAGGGAAGCATCGATAAAATCCTTTTACGTTACATTACACCCAACCTACACATTGGTTCAATCTCATAATGTTAATGTTTCCTGCGTATCCTGGACAAACGATAATACGTGAAGCAACACTGGTTTACACATTTCTGTATTTTATCCATTCAGAGTGTCATAGAATAAAGTTTCTAAGGCAAGGTATCGAGGAAAACATTTCGGTAGGAAGCAACACTTACGATACAAAATACACGGTTCACGGATCATTAAGTTTCGGATATTCTACGCTTCCTACTTTACTCAATCTTAATCTCCGTCCAAACTACGAAATTTCTCCAACCGATCTTAGAATCTTATTATCAGAAATCCACGCGCGATGGCTCAACGATAATCTTGACACGATCGTATTCTAAATTTTATTAGATAATTATATAATTTTTGTTCATCGATATTAATCTATCTTCGCCTGTACTTTTAACATCGTCAGAAAAATGTCTGGTATTTGGTCGACCGAATTAAATTTAAATCATATTGGTTAAATCAGACATCACATTCTCGGATAAGGAATCGTCGAAGACTCAATTTCAAAGAAAGTATTATTTGAAATGTAAATTGTGCCACACGCATTTCAAGGTGATCACCTCATACCAGTGAAAAAATCTCGGACGATCTCTTCTAGCAAGTTCCTCCGGCGAACATGATAGAAGTGGAATTATTTCTCGCGTCAGATTGAGTAGAACCAAAATGTAATTTCCTTAAAGCCATCCATGGCCCGTTTCTTCGTTCGCCTTTCCCCTCGGTTGTACCCGGATTCCCGGGGGATGCTACCTTTGGAATTGACTTTCTACCGACACCCGTACTCGGATAAGCCGTATCGGGAAAAAGGCGATCAACGAAGATGGATCCTCGTTGCAAGGCACCCAAGAAAAACGTCGGTTTACCCGCTAAACGTTTAATATTAGAAACTAATTCTCGTATCCTTACTTAAGAAACGTTCATTTTAATCATCACCTTTGGCAGGTTCAGGAATAAATATATCAGCCGTATTTCTTGTGCACACGAATGTTCCTGCTATCATCAATATCGTGGGAAATATTCATTTTACGTGCATACGAATGTACCTTTTTCTATTACCTGGTCCGATGCAATTGCATTACTCGCGCCTCCAACAGCGCGATCCGACCAACGAGAAAAATAGGGGAGCGGATCGTGAATCGACATTTAATCGTTCAGGATTGCTGTCGTTAGTGGAGAAAATGTCTCGGTTTGCACGCACGGACGGCTGTAGGAAAATCGGTTGAAAGCGAGGAGAGAGAAAAAGAAAAAGGAATTAGAGGGGGTAGACCACCGGTGTGGCACGTCTCCACCGGATTCGCGGTAATGAAACAACGGCGACCACTGGCTCCACCGTCGGTCGAACGGACGGATTTGGCGAGAATCCAACTAAATGAATCACGAATGAGCCTACGGTGTGTAAGCTGTAACTCACACCCGATCGTCCATTCACCGAGAGGTCCGTCGTTCTGCTTCGGGCACATGCACGACCCTCGCCAGGACCCTCACCCGACCGCCTTCTCTTTTCCACGGAGGACAAAGAAGGGAGGAACCCGCACCAGAAACAGGACGAATTTGCTCTACGAGCCTTTAATTCCTCTTGAAAGCCGAATCTCCGCTCGTTCTACCCTTCCGTCCACCCCTTTCGTCTCCTACGATCCACGACAATATTCCTTTATTCCTTTATTATCCTCGAAAATGAATTTCACCAGTCCTTTATCATCAAAGGAAAAAATGGTCAAACTTCCGAACCGTACGATGTTATTTTTAAGACTTAAATAAATATTACACTACGTGGGATATAGAATTCCTGAATAAACGGGGAGATATGGGGTTATATGATTTTCGGACTTTCGACAGTAAAGTAAAGACGTATTTGTTTTAACCATATACTTTAAAATAACAGTCGAACGGGTACGAAACTAGTGAATTATTCAATGATAATTAGGTACGGAAAAATATTGGATTCCAATGTACGGAATGGTGGTATAAAAATTAAAGAAATCTACGGTAGTGGAGCGATGACATTTGAAAAAGTCTTGCTAATAAATGTGTATCGGAGAAGAAATATAAATCATACGAGATACTCGTTTGTCTACATTATCGCGATTCACGCTGTTCACTTGGATGTAATTGATTGTACTGTACCATGCAAAGAGAAAAGGCTCATAAATAATGCAAGGGGGCTGACGTTTTATCTGCGTTTCATTTTCCGGACTTCAAACACGGTATCATGCCGCGTAATACTTTTTTATTGTTTAGTTCATTACGCGTCGTCTTACCAACGATACAATCGCATCTACACGGTGGGCCAATATCGTAACGGAGTACTCGCGAGTACCTAGCCAGTAACATCGATCCCAAAAAACCTGGCTAAGTACACGGTGAGCGAGCTGAAAGAAAAGTTTATAGTGCAGCATAAATAAAACAGAGTCCGACAGTAAAAGCATTAAGGTGTGTTCTCGAGAAAATCGCTTTACTCACCCACGTTGGAAACGAGCTTATAGAAGGTAGAACGCATGCATTAACACAGAACTACTATTTCCAAGCGGTGACTAAAAACGAACTTAAAAAATTAAACCTCGTTTGCTGGCAAAACCCGAATGTCTTTCGCGCCGTTAGAATATTTGACGTTTTAAACCATCATTGCGTTTAAGAATGCGATGAATAATTTTGGTTTAAGTGCACATTTAAATTTGTACGTGGTTATCAGGGTGATGTATGTGCGTATGAAAATTCAGGACACGGATTAAGAGAAAACGAGCGTATATGATACGAGATCTAAACCGTGGAAAACATTGGCATCGCAGGAAAATATTACTAATGCATCCACTTGGAAAACACGTGTTATTTTTTTTTAAATATAAATATAAATACGCAACGTTTTCGAGATCGAAGAAGATTTGTTTTCCCGATCGCAGGGGTCGTCGTACGACGTTCCTTGGAGGATCGCGAGTGGGTGCGGTTGATTTGCCAGACGCGTTCGCCTCTTTGAATTATTGCCTTTGCATTTCATCGTTCGATGCACTTGGAATAAATTATCGAACCGATGGAGACCGCCGGGACTGCCACGGGCGATCATCGTCGTTTTTACTTCCATCTACAATCAACCTTTGGTCGATGTGTCATCGGGTACTCAAGGAGAACGAAAAGCCATTAAAATAAGAAATGCATTGAAAGTAAGGATATTATGCATGCAAAAGAAACCACCTTATAATCGCGACCAGTAATCAGTGAGAATAACATACGTCCGAACAATGGGTAACATAAATTTGTATGTAAAGAATCGAGCGAAACCTAGTTAAAAATTGGAACTTCATTGTCCCATAAACATTCTGTTTATTTAGATAATATGCCTCGGTGTACGGAGTTTAGGGTTGCAAAGTAGAGGAAAAAGTAAATAGAGGAAAAGTACCGAATGGAAGAGTCATCGAACTTTTAGCGAGTATCGTACCGAGAAACGAACCATCCGTACCGCCGTAATAACCTGAGTGGCTCGTTTACCCGCGGCTCTTGACACCGATGCACTAATGCACCCCTTATGTTTTATGCGAAATAGACAGATGTAATGCTCATCGCCGTTTATGCCCTCCCTCTGTTCACGTATCTCGCACTCCTGTGTATTCAATGAACATTTTTACCAAATAAATATTCCCCGTTAAAAATTACGTGAAATTTTGTGTCCCGAGTATATTCAGGTGAAGCTTGAAATTATTTGATGTATGCATGAAATATCAATGATGATGAAAACTTTATCATCGATAGACGATATGATAACGGTTACATCTCGATCGTTTAATCGACATATTACATCGCAGCATTTTAATGTGTAACTTGAGAAATAGATAGAAAAAGATAAAACGCAAGGCCATAGGAAAAGGTTGCCTTTTGCGTGAGCTTTTCAAGCTTACTCCGCTAAATAAACGACTATTTATCCGACGCGAAAAGGGAGAAAGAGATGATGGAGGAACGATGAACAGGCATTCGAGCAGAGAATCGCGCTAAGTGGCTGAAGTTTTCGTTCAGTCGGCCGTTAATTTGAGAGAGCTGTTCCGTGTGCCATTTCAGGGCAACCGGCGTAAGGCAGATGCACTAATGTACTTTTGTGATTTGCAATCTAGGCGGCAGAGTTTACACGGTATCAACGAACGTCAGGATTCAGTGCACCGAAGTCGTTTTGTTAATTAAAACTTTTCAGACCGACTTGCCGTTCGCTACTATTTCTAAAGAAGTGTCCTGTGCTTTCCACTACGGTTTGATGTCCCGTCGAATTAGAATGATTGTTGAACTCAATGGAGAAGAATTATTTCAGGAATTAATAAGCACCGACGATAATCGTCCTGCGAAATTTCCGTTCGTCGAGAAGTTCAAGAAATTTGTGCTCGTATTTATGAAATTGGGGTAAAATTCGAATAAACTATGAATGGGTACGTCTTAATGAATTTCTCCGGAAAATTTCATTTCGCATTGTTACCAGCAGCATTATTGTACGCGTGTATGTATTCGCGCATATATTCGCGAGGGAAAAATGAAAAATTACTTGTGCGTTTCGCGTTACCTTTCCTATGTGTACTTCCGGTGAAACATTTGCAGAACTTCGCAAAGAAGTCATATTTATTCAGATTTCTTTTTATACACGTTTTTGTATGTATCCCACGTGAAAAACACCTACACTCACGTATCGCGATTACAATAAAGGAAGGTAAAAATTCTAACCAAACGGATGTAGGGAAATCTATTATACACGGGAATTTATATTTCTCGCGCGATGAAAGCGCTGCTTGAAATATACGTAGATTAATACGTAAGGAGAGAGAAAATGCCGGTAAACTGAGATCTAACTTAATAAACGAAATTGCCGGCATGCAATTTTATACCTTAACCCGAACAATATTACGGAAAATGAGAAACGTGTGTTTCGGCGTAAGTGCTTTATGGAGAATCTTATTAAGATCATTTTCGTAACGTACTGCATCTGCAAAGCTCACCTCTAATGACATTGTAACATTTAATTGTGTCTATTTACAAGCGCAAAGCTCGGTTGAATGAAGACATGCACCCACTAAAGTACGAGAATAAAGCACGGAATAACCGGTGAAAAGGTAAGTTCAAGTGTAAGGAATATCTTGGTACAGGTGTAAAGCCAGAGCTGGAAACCGCAGTGTACACATGCACGTATTGTTGCGACATAATAACCTTGACGGTTCCTTCAGCAGGACTGTTATCCGAGAACGTTGCGCGCGGTAGGAGGAACCGCGCAAGTGATTTAGTGTAACGACTCTAAAGGAAGAGGCACTGGAAGCCCGAGAACCAGGAGAAATAGGCGAAGAGCGGAGAAAGATAGTTGAGAAAGTCAGAGAGAGAGAGAGAGAGAGAGAGAGAGAGAGAGAGAGAGAGAGAGAGAGAGAGAGAGAGAGCGAGAAAGGGGGAGTAAAATACAGGGTGCGAGCGAGCTGCAGACATGAAAGAGAAACGTTTGAAACTGGTGAAACAGCGAGGAGTAATTAACAATGCGAACTTAATTCATTAAGTCGAGCTCGGGGAGGTGCAGATCGTGGAACTCCTTGACGTACTTTAGCCACTCTGGTCCTTGGCCCGACCATGGGAATTATACCTATTTTCGCGCGAACTTCTACTCCTTCTCTATTCTCTGCCACTTCCGTACTACCTTCCATTCGTATCTTCTTTCACCTCGTTTTTTTTACTTCTTTCCTTCCTTTCTCTCTTTTTACGCGGAAGAAGTTGAGCGGGAGACAACGGGAGACGTGCGTTCGGGGGAAAGGACAAAAAAAAAGTTTTCCTCAACCACACAACCTGGAAATCCTGCACAGTGGTGAACAATTAGACCCTTTCTAACGGGACGTTTGTGAATTCAGGATTACCCGGCAACAATGACCTCGGGTTCGTGGCTTTGTAAGCGACGATTTGTTGCGAACTACCTCGTTAACGGCTCGACAACGACTACCGGCGACATTTGCTTTCTGTCAAACACAATTTCGTTCTATGAAAGCATAATTTATGCGAAGATATCTTCGTGATAATTGACAGCTCCTTTATACAATACATATCAAAAGTTTGCCGACAATGTACTATTTATATACCAAGGCATCTTAATAAGAAATATTCATCACGGAAGATGAAATTACATGAACCATTTGATATCATCGATTTCTTTGCGATCGGAATAATGACATTCCACTCGTGGATAAAAGAGATAAAGTAGATCAATGTAGTGAGCTTCATAAATGCCACGGTTCGAAAGAGATGTAAATAGAAATCGTTGCCGGCACGTGGGCACTGTAGTGTCAAAGGGGATGAGAATGAAAATAAAGAAAATGGGCCACGAAGTAGTAGGAGACAAATAAGGGGATAAGGTATATGGATAATCTAGGAAATATGAAATCGCTAGAAAATTGTCAGATGGTATGCAATAACGTGGCATTAGCGAGGGGACAGCAGGTGGCCAATAGATTCGCCCGCATAGCTTCCGGCACTCCTTCGAGGAGAACATGCTTCTCACAGTCAGGCGGACCAAGTTTCGTCCACCCGGCACTGGCAAATATTGCGAGAGCAGGAATCGGCAGTCGGCTGTTTATTTTGGCTTGTTACTCTTCCTGCACGTTGCTCTACTCTGTCTGTTGCACTTCCACCATCCGACTACTTTCCTACGGCCGTCGATAGGGTGAAAAGGAAAGACAGGTTTTTCATGTCGAAACGAGGAAAAGGCATACACCGAACAATCTCCTTCCTACTCGTACCATCTCCCTTGCACTCCCTGCTCTTCGACTTCTCCATTTTACCGCTCTTTACCTTCATTCTTTCCGAAATATCGAAGGGATTTCCCCTCGTTGTCTCACAAACGATGCTGTCAATATCGTTGGCTGTACGACACTAACTCTCGCCTCTTCATTCTGCTTTCACCCTTTCCTTCCTACTCCCGAATCATAGTACTTTTTTCGCTCCGCTGGAGATACAGCGTCCCTGTTTTCTTATCATTCCACCATATCGTCATGGGAAAACTATATCGTTAGTTGGAAAAATATTGAGGCATCTCCGAATCATGATACTTTTAGGACTCAATATTTGCCACGCGTTCTTTTATTTCGTATTGTCGTATCATTTCTTACAAGGATAGGGTGCCTTCGATTCTCCAGCTTCTATTCCGTATCGAAAATAAATTTATAAAGAGAATATTCGTCGTGAAATTTATGATAAGAAATACTTTCAATTGTATTCGATCGAATAATCTATGAAATAATCTGTCATCCGATCCCACATTTTATCTATGTTTAAACCAAAATAAAATAACTGTTAAAATAATTGTAATACTTCTAGTGCTTATTACAATGTAATTACCTTGCCGTTTCTGGCGTTCCAAATTCGTAAATACGTGAATAATCGTTTAGCGGAGATCGGTATGAGGACTGAGAAATATGATGCGACATCCCTTGACAGTACCTAACGAAGTTTAAGTGCTTATAACGCGGTTATTATTTGAAACATTGCCCGATAATTGCCGCACGATCCGGCATTTGTGGTAGAATGCGGTAGCGAATTGATCTTCAAAGAGCGCAACATACTGCAAACTAATTACTAATCAGTGCGCTGCCGTACTCATAATATGATCCTTTGAAAATTAACAGTACTATCCATACGAATGGATTGGCTGGGTTGTCAACGCAAATGTTAGCAATTAATTTGCCACAGTGCATTTAAGACCCGCCTTTTCGTATTCATTTAAACGAGGGGCACCATCGATTCGTGGAAAGACTCGTTAATAAAAATCACCATATAAAGAAGCACTTAATAAATGCTCGAAGAAATATTTAATAATCAATCAGTAATAGATCAGGTATCAGGAATATTAAAAGTATCTCAATCCCAGTTTTACAGGATAAATCTTACGCCATTGAAAATGTTCGCCCTATTTTGCTGGGTGGAATAACTTTTAATGAGATTTGCAAAGCTTTATCGTGAATAGTTTCATTTACATGCCATTCCTAGTCAAACATCAGACATAATCCACCTTAAGTTCGGAAGTTAACACTGCTAGTACTTTCTTGTATATTCCTCAATCTTATTATCCGGATATAAAGAAATATTAATAATTCACTTTCAATAGTTACCTCACCGAAACCTCGAATTAAATCCTTAACATACTTATAAAGTTTCGTGAAAACTATTATCTGGAAAAAATATAATTATACGGCGTTAGAGAGCGTGCTTGAAGAGAATTATTACCGCATCGACGTTACTTAGAAAGCAAAGGAGAAAGGTGTTAATTTCCAGCATTGTACCGTCGTCTTCTGGCGATATCTATCTGGATATGTCGGCTCATAAAAGGGAGCCGGCAAGTGTCTCTAATGCACCGTTGTTACTAAATTTAACGGTAGCATCGTAAACGTAAGAGCACGAGGACGGATCTCGCGAGACCTTTGTGAGAGCTCTGAAAATTCCTCGTTGGGTGACATCCCTTCCTGACGATGATGTAACTTCCCCGTCGTATAACGGAAAATAAAGGGAACGTATACACCTCCAAAAATTCCAGGCAAAATGCTCGACAGAAATGCTTTTGAAATATTACGAAAGCCAAGAGTTATCGTAGGAGCGAATGAAATTGCGCACGTGTATATTTTATATATTAGGGGTACCGGAAAGTAATCAATTATTTTTTATATACTGTATTAAACTTCATTTATTTTTTATATAAAGAATTATTTTATTAGATAATCCCCCTCGTTATCTATGATCCTTTACAGTCGATCCACCAATGCCATAATTCCCTTCCCGAACAAAAATCAAATTCCGAACTTTCGTTGGAAAAAGAGTCTCCAATTGACTACTTTCCGGTATCCCTAATACGTTACGATTATTATTTCGGAATTTTTATGTTTTCTGTCTATATATATTATATATCTAAAGATTTTTTGTAGATTAGTCGAATGGAATAAAATGGAGACGGTTTACGTGAATAAATAACTATGTATGGTTTATCAACAAAAATTAAAAACTACGACTGTAGTAAATTCAGCATGATTAACGAACGACATTAACCCTTTCGTTACAGCAGCCCGATCCGCCGAAGTGACGCCACTGAACGGGGCACAAGTTGAAAGTGTGCACATTGCGTCGATAGTCTTCGGTGTTCGCCGGTGACGCCGGATATATCCGTCACCCGTACACAGGTCGTCGCACGGATGCCGGATATATACGGCACGCGTAACGAAAGGGTTAATTAAAATACGGGGCCTCCTCCGAGCGGTGGGTTACACTCGCGAACAAAGTCGAATGAATGTCCCGAAATAACGTTAATAACTAAGGAGTTCGTGAATATTTTTTGATGCAACAAAGTGCATTCGAAAGAGCGGTCTTTTCTCTACAAAATAACGGGCGGACAAAAATATCGCACGATTCGTTCTTCCGCAGTTAAAAACGCGTGAACTACATGTATTATTATTATAAATATAAAAATAAAATAGCATCGATAAAAATATCCTGTTTTTTTATCCAGATAATTTTATCCATAAATAATTCCCACCATTTAACAACCTCAAACAATTTAACGTATGAATCAAATAGCATGACCAGTTGCATGGTCGTCTCTTCTTCCGTTTGGGGTTACAAGTCGGAAACACAAGACGAGAGTGAAATACATTGCGCCCGCATAAATCGGTTTATAACGTTTCTATGAATATGCGAGAACTCGCGGTGAGTTATAATCTCCCTTGTGGATTATATTGTCTTACTTGATGTTGCATTTGCTTCCTGAGCGATCGCCGTAAGATATAATCAGGCTGCGCACTTTATTAAATTAATTCATAAAAAAGTTTTCGAAAAAAGAATCATTTTCTTCGTATAAATACGTTATTAATGGAACCTTCTGGTTTACATCGGCAAAGAACTAAATAGTTTATTCGAAAAGAAAATTTCTTTACGAGTAACCACGGTTTATTAGTTTCGTTTTATCATCGATAATTTGAATATTACGATAGATGAAATTTCATAGGCGCGATGAAACATCCTTTCTCACGTTGGTGAACATAATATGGTCGAGATTTCCTGAATTGCATTAACGGTGCAGGAATTGAAAAAAAAATGAAAAAAGTTCACCAATTAAGAAGTTAATCGTTACTATAGCAGATAACGAAAACCCGGTGGGTGATGCTTTCCGATCGATCGATACTCCTTTTTATCCGCTTTGTTCGTTCAATGGAGTCTCGACCTACTTCGCGATAATTATCAGCCAGTTTAATAAAAACTCCGCAGTCGTCGAATAAAACGGATTTAATTGGCGTGGAGGTACATGAATTTGGCTTAGAGTAATTTCAACCAAAATTCAGGGTCACTCGGAGCGGCATAGCCGCGCATAGTCGCGCACAATAAAATTCCCGAAATGAATTCAATTTAATAAAAAGATAAATGGATTTTCCGAGGTACAGCGCTTGTTTGCTTGTGACCCATATTCTAAAAATTCAAATAAAACCGAACAATGGAAGCAAAGGAAGTAACGTACCATCACTCGTTTCCGTCCTCGCAAACGTAATACGCGAAATTTTCATTGGATCCTGTCGCTTTAAGACTTATATCAACTACGGAAATATTACAAATATATATGTATATCAAATCACTACAAAGCACCGTTAACTACAAAGCAATAATTACAATCAAGTAAAAATGGCTCCCTTAACATAAAAATATATCCCTTTCCTACAACAACCAAGAATGCCTGAAATTTTAATATCGTTAACTTCAAAATTATTATTTCATACATTACGTTAATCGAATTAGTGGACTGTTCGAATAAATTGCCAATTATGTTAGAGCACCGAATAATACCAGAATAGTAATTGATCGGCATGTAAACAAGTGAAAATGCACAATATTCGCTTTGTCCACATAGCAGCAGCAATTTAAGTGGAAATTAATAATAAAATACAGATTACAAGGTGATCGATCATCAACGTCAAATTCGGTCTCTTGATGAACATGGAATAACAATTTGAATATTAATGAGACTGATACACCTTTGATAATTAAGGACGAAGCTCCACCGTTGAAATTTATTCAAACAAGTTTACAGTAACGTGACTGTATAATATGTTCCTATCAGGTGGGACATCGGGTGTACCAATCTTGTAACGCGTTATTAAATTAAACTTTACGGAGGTAAGAGATGATTTTTAGTTCTGATAATGTACAGAACAAAGCGGTTGAAAGTTTAAGAGCAACGTGGGTACAGTCTGACCCAGCAGGCAATCATTCTACTTATCCGATAACCAAGTAGGCGTGGAAAACTATTTGTGGGCACACGTGATTCGACAGTAAAGGGTAAGATCTATGCTCCAGAGGTTACGTGGGGTCAGTGTTACAACCATTTAACACGACTCAACCCCTCCTACAACACCCGTAGATTATCGATAATTCCACGGGATTTCTTGATGAGAGATTTTCTCGTTAATGAGTCACTAAATTTCCAAGAAGTTATCTGATAATGAAAATCTCACTTTCACGATTAATATCAGCAATGATTATCTATGTAATTCCATCGCGTTTTTTTAGTAGTAGAATATTAACACTGCAACCATCTAAGTGGATCAGTCTAAAAATTGAGTACCTGCACATGCTCCGATACGTTCATACATATACGAGAACGCTATTTCTACGGGAGACTATTTTTAATTCGTGTCACAAGCCGCGAGAAATGCGAGCAGACTTTCATAAGGTGTATCGTCGTCTCGATATTACGATCACGTTTCTATCTCTCACCCCTAAGTCTACCAAGAAGTCTTTATGCAAAGAATCGTTACCACTCGTTTCACCTTCCTTTTATTTCGTCTGGCACGCTACTTTGTCACTTTTTATTTTCCCGAGCCATTGGAAACGATATCAAAGAAGAGTGAGCGAGAGGGAGAGGAAGAATTACGAAGACATCGTGAATAGACTGAGACGATGACGATCCCTACGTGGATACGTAAACAGTCAGTTGGAGGAGAAAATAAGTAAAACTCGCGGCTCGAAAGCGACGGGAACTGGTACGAGTCGACTGACAAAACCGAGGGAAAAAAAAGATGGTTGTATCCTCGATAGCAAACGATGCTTGGGGTTAGTAAAGCATAAAAAGCTCCTTCTCTTTCAAGTTCCTTTACCAACGTTTCGCATATTGAAATAGCAATGCGTGGGAATGCTACCGGTTGGAAAAAATTCACGGACTTTCAGAAGAAATAAAGCGATCGTTGTCATTCAGGCGCGAACGCGGAATCGTTGTTCAGTCGTGGATTCAATCGTTGTTCATTTTTTAAACCCTCTGACACGGAGACGATCTTATCATCGGACAAATCGCCTTTTCGAGTGATCGATGAATCTGCTGACTGATACTTTGGCCGAATCATCTTACACCGCGACGTTACGTGCAATTTAATCGTCATTGAAACCTGACCCTCCAATTTTGTTAGGGATGAGGAGTCTAATTAAAAAATTCCAGAAACGAAGTAGTGCCGAGTATGGCAAATATGAAGCTCATTCTTGTTCGAACGACCCATTCCGTAGATTCAGTGTCATGCAGCGAGCTATAATAAAGCTTCGAGGACTCAATTGTCTACCGTAGAATTCCTCGCACACATTCCTGGTACACATATCTTGTTCGCATTCGCTAAATGAACCACTGTTTCGTCGCATGCCAGTTTAGAGCGCATTCCTAACACTTACTGGAAACGTATGTAGGGGAAACGTGAGATATCGTGAAATATGATTTAACCATGTAACAATTCTACTCTCTGGAGAATGAAATTCATGATAGTAGGATTTTTAATGAACAATTAGAAATTCATCGATATAGATCACTTCGCATGCGCTGAGGTCGATGGATAAAGCTTATCAAAGGGATGGTACAAAGGGGATTTGAGTAAAGCGCCTGGCGCAGTCGTAGGGTGACTAGCGAGAGATAATCTAATGGATAGTGGTAGTTGCACGGAAGAAGACACGAGACATCGGTGGTTGTATGGGTACATGAGAGGTAGGATGACAGGACTAAGCTCAATATATTCTCGATAGTGGATGATAGGAGAAGTTGAGGCGAGGCGAGGCAAGGCGAGCCGAGTCGACTCGGGGCACTAGATTCTCTGGCACGAGCTGGCACCCGTGTTCTCAGAGTTGCGTTCAGGAGTTCGAGCAAACAGAGAACCCTATCGTCCGTTCCCTCGAAGAGGCTTACACAGCCGTCTGAATTCATAATCATTGGCTTAGATCTGCCATGGCCTGTGTGCGCCGTCTGCGAGAACCCGTTGCAAAACGGGGTATGGCCCGCACGCGTTTCAGGCGTTTCAGTGGTTTCAGGGGTTTCAGACTGGCGGAGGTTCTCGGCGAAACGAAACTAGGTAGGGCTGTTTAAGTGGCCGACGATAAGATAACGTCCGGAAGCCGGGTAACAGGCAATTAATTCGGGAGTAGCTTGGGCAAACAGGGCCAAGAAATTAAAAGCTATTTGTCACGGCTTGTAAAAGCAAGGAAAACGGTGGTTCGAGGGCCGAGCAGGAGTGCACATGCTTTGAATTAAGATCGGGGAGATACGCGCCGTGTGTATAACCTACGTTAAGTTTCAGCTGCTTACGGTCCGCTCCGTCAACGTGGTATTACGAAAAGAAAAGGGACAGTAACATCGTCACGCGATTTATCTCAGATACCGATCTCATAGCTAAAGTAAATCTTTGCCGAGGATAATTAACGACAGCACCGTCAAAAGTTACGTGTTTGCCAGGAAAAGTGCACCACTGTAAAACCAAATCTCCCATCGATCTAAATCTAATGATAAATAAATAGCTACCGATTAATACAAATTGGCTGCTCTACCTGGCCAAATCGACTGTATCTTTTTTTCACGACATTAAACGATGGGTGAGATTATTCGTGATTCCCCCGTTTTTTCCATCAAACCATGTACAAAGAGTGGCTTCGTGGAAAATTTATAGGAACGTTTACCTACTAATTACGGTGCAGATCGAGCCCGGTCAAACCACCGCGTCTGCACAGAATTTCTCCCACATTTCGCGTGACAGAAGCCGCTTTAATGATTATTAAGTAATTAAGATAACCAGTTGCACTGGGCGGCACGCTTCTTACCTTATCGCTCGAATCACACGTTTCTTATCAATTCGCAGTGGTTATCGCTTGAAATTCTCTTACCTGAAACACAAGAAACGTAGAGCTTTTAGCATGTGCATTAAAAATATTTTCACTTATTTTGCTATTAAATAAAACGGAGGAGCGGTATGCTTCGACTATTAAATATGGGATATAATCGTAATTTTATAAATCCATATAGAATATTGTAGAATTAAATTGTTCGGAATGGTTAATATTAATATTCATTATGGATAAGTAAGGTTACATTGTGCACAAAGTAGATGGGACTAAACATTAATATATTGTTACTAGTTGATACACGGTAACGTCAAACGTAATGCAGTAAATTGATGTCATCGATGTCGCGGTTTTCAATGACATGAGGGGATGATATTCAATTATCGTGAAATGTTAAAGGTAATGGATTGGGTGGCGTACACATACGTATGTACATACGTGTTCAGATCGCATGATTTATAACGGAATATGCTCGATTCATATGATTTCATTTACTAATCAATACATATGGAATTGCCACGTTAAAGACCATTGATAATGCTCTTGGAAGAAACTTCGAATTAGAAGATTTTAGCATAAAGTATTACTTCGTGAATTCTTTTGCGGATCCGAAGATTCGTCAAAATAAAAATATTTCCGGATTATCATAATAAAATCCATTTGAAAAAATGATTTATTTCTACGTTTTGGCATATGTGCATCGCGCGCATAATATTATATATTAATTTTACAGATAATATTCGATCATTTATGATTCACGCATTTCCATATAAATATTCGACGTTCGCCGTCAGCAATAATGCTCACGAAAAACACTGACTGCGCGCAAACAATTAAAATGTTATGAATATTTTGCGAGTGGTTCTCGTGTAAAATGGAAAAAAAAGAGCGAAACCCAGTCGCCGGATAAATCTCGATATTTTCCGTGTCAGGCGTTTGGACGTATTACACAAAACATGATAAAAACAACAGCCCTTAACAGTAGAGGCATCGAGGCCTGTTTTATCTTCTATTAAGTAGTCCAGCAATACCTGGTGAAATTTTAGAGGACCGTGTGAACCGTAGGGCATTCTATGGTGATATCAGCCGGGACAAATCCCTGTCATCATATTGAAAGGTGATATAAAATCGCGGAACGTTTGAATCGAGCTTTGCAGTCTGGCCTTTTAAATTGCCAAACGCCAAAAGCTCCTGCTTTAATTAGAGAACTCTAGTCCGGATGGAGGGGCGGAAAACAAACTCTACCATCTCCGCGCGCATCCCCTTTCCTATCCCTCAGGCTATTTCCCACGAACTAGAATAGTCGGCAACCGGCAATTTTGCAATTCGGTCGACGAACGTGCTCAGCAAAAGTAGTTTCCTTTTACATCGGTTCTCGCTTCAACGTTCATCAAGAGAATTTCTATATTTTATTCGCACTCGATTAAACATTATTATAAAACATAAGAATGTCGACGCAAAAAATGAGCGCGCGTATAACGCACCGCATATGAGTATATATTTTATATGTCATGTATGTAATAGAGACGTACAAAAGAGGTTATCGTGTTTCGAATCCTGAAGAAAAATATGACGGCACGACTTGATCCGCCATAAATGTAAGATACATTTAAATTGATTTATTCGATATAAAAGTCGAAAGATAGTCCCCCGGCAGAGTAAATATCGTTGAATGTCGAAGAACACTTTAAGAAATATATGAACCCAATTGATTGACTGATGCATCATTCAAGGATACATGAGTGGCGATACTCGGCTTGAAATTGGCTGCGTGAGAGGTCTCGATGCGGGGGATAGGCGCGCTCTTCAATTCACGAAAGAAGGATGACAGGTGGGTCGACATGAAGAATTCAACTTGCTCCAGTTTCGCGGGTCCCTGCATAAATAATACGCCGGCGCTTGCGGTTAAAGGAAAACCTACTTTCGTATCGCGATTTACCTGTATACCTTCGAAGGCTCGAGTCACCCTCTTGGATCGACTGCACATTGCACCCAGAGCCTCTCCGCGTATCACCCTATACCTGTTCACTTGTATACAAACGTAAATGCCGCGCGCACGATACATTTCCATCACGATAGAAACTATAAAAGGGGGTATAAGCGCCAGGTGCCTTTATCGGTGCTTGGCTATTCCGAGCACCCTACTATCCTACATAACACTTATTATTGCCTATAAGCCCGAAACTCCTTCGTATATCACTGTCTACGACCACCCTCGTTCTATTCCACATTTGATTCCTTTGATCGTGATTACGCTTTTAAACATGCAAAAAGCCTCTTATGATTCCATAGACTTCGCTAACTTCAGTTTGTGACATACACTACCGGCCATAAGTTTGGGATCACTTGCCTTGTCTTCTTTCTAACGTTTACTTTAAACGTTAACCTATGTCCATTGTATAATTTTACCTTTAATATTAAACTATTTTCTTGCTATTCTTGCCGTGCAGACACCTATTGTATTGGCACCTGGGTATAATAAGATTTTGTGACCTTTAAAATCAGTCGGGTCCGTTTATTGCTATCGGTCGGTTTTTAGTCTCCCCGCAACAAATTACTTTACTACAAGAAGGTTGGCGAACTATGCAGCAAGAAACAGTACACAAACTTGTTGGGGTATGTCAAACATATGTAAAATAGCAATAATGAAAAAGGGCGATACTTCGACAAATCGCGTATGAAGTGAAATGTATAATTAATATAGAATAAAATATAAGAAATTTATACAACTCTTCTATCTTATAATATCAACATACATCCACCTACAGATATACCCAAAGAAAAGTATCCCATTCCATTTTATACACAAGATATTTAATAATTTGCTTAACGATAGCAAGTGATCTCAAACTTATGGCCGGTAGTGTATACCCGCTACTGATGTCTGATTATTCTATACGCGACTACTTACATCGGTGGTATTTAATCTCTGTTATCGGACTAAGAAATAATTCACGTATCACCTGGAACGTTGGATGATACCGAAAGTATTATGAAAATTTGATTTGCCATATTATCGAAAAGGATCGAGAGAAAGCATCAAAATATCCGTTCCATTGAAAGCAACTGTGGATTCAGATGCGGGAAATCCAATAACGGCGGTACGCCCAGTTGCTAGTCGTATCGATCAAAGATTAAGTATTAAATCCGCGATGCGCAATATCAATCAGCCGACATTGTCATCGAAAGCAATATATGTGTCAGAAGAGAAACAGCCCGGTGGTTTACCGTCTAATAAATTCGAGGCAAAGTACAGTTCAGTGGCCCGTCATTATTAACATTAATCCGACGTTCGATATCGCGACACTGTTAATCGTTATTGATTCTACGGGAAAAGCTACGCAAAGAGCCACTGGCAACAAACTCGGAAACATCGACATGAAATAAAATCAAAACTAAAAATCACCGCCTGGAGTAAAACACCGGTTGTACGTTATGCTGGTAATTCAAAGAGATCAAATACTAATATCAGCGTGGTGCGTTTCAGCTCAAACGCACCACACGCATCCTCAATTGCGCAATAATAGTACGATCATAATTCTTTACCGATATAAGCATCCTCCGTTTTTCGATGATTAAGTAAACAATCCGATGGACAAGTTTTGTAATCCGGTTATATACAATGAGAATGCGAACCCAGACTAATTTGGTCGAGATGCATCCTGAGATCATTAATTGGATCTCATCGATTCATGTCACATTTTTTAGATATGACACCTTCGATTTTTCTTGCATTCTTTGCAGTAACTTTGTCAATCATTTCAATGTATTAAATGAATATTTTACTTGTTCGGCTAATAGTTCAATTTTATTCTTTGCTAAATATCAATGGGAAACTCGACGAGTGACAATGCATCGTAGAAAATAAGACTAATACACATCACAGATGGAAAGGAAATGTAAGAAATGTTCAAGAATGATTACAACATTCCTAGTCTTCCGAGCGGAGAAAGAAAAACCACGGGTTCTCTCGAGAAACGAAGGGAAGGAGAACATCAAAAGCGGTTAGAGCGCGAAACAAAAGCATGCTGTCTGAGATCCGCGGGTTTTCGTGGACGGTTTGGAAGTGCAACAACGATAAAAGAGGGGAAAACGCGGGCGGAAAGACGAAAGAAGAAACAATCCCCTCTCTTGCATGCCGAGTGTGTTTAAGGTCTTTTATTTCCAGCGCTACGTCCACGGTTGGAAAACAAAAGGCGTGGGTTGGCAGATCAAAGAGCGGTGAAAACTCCACTCCCGTAGACCTTCTCTTTCTCTCCCACTACCCTCCAACCAACCCTCTCTCTCTTAAACATACCCGTTTCCATCTCACTTTTCAACAGATTCGCTTTTGTCTGTTTTCCCCTGCCGTTCATAAATCCCTTTCTTTCTTCGGCTCTCAACAACTTGTCTCACTCGATCGCCAATATTTAGCCTCGGAAAAACCTTGGGATTCCTTGGAACGCGAAGATATAACTGGTTTGATCTTTCATATGTTACCCATCCTCGTCTATTTGCTTATTTCCCGTATAAATTATAGGGCGATTATCTTTCCAATAATAGGTTATTATATTGAACAATGGAGTTTAAGTACCAGCTGCTTCATTACCGATATATCAAGCGGTAATTAATACTCCCTTATCAAGCGTTGTCGACCCCCGAGTCCAACTATTTTCCGCGCTGTTAACACCCTTTCTTGTTTCCTTACTTACCGCTTGCCCTCCCAGAATGACTCCCTCGTCAACATATTCCAAACTTCCCGAGCTTTAACCCTCGTATTATTTCTATCTTATATTTAATCTTAATCTTATAGTTCCACGTCAAAACTCGTGGCAAACAATAAAACGGAGTCCACGAATTCATTACGAAATATTACGTTCCTCGAATTTCATATATCGCTGGAAAAAAAATAGTTCCATCGACTCTTATTGGGAAGTGACATCATACAACTTTTGATCAATCTTTATCCCCGGAGTTTCTTCCATTACGATAATTAATATACACGTGGAAATCCAGGCAACGTCTCATTTAAGTTGGTTTATACGAGTCGGTGAACAAAAAAAAACCCGGGAATGTTTTCCATTTAGAATGAAAACCAAGTATTTCCTATTCGAGACCTCACAAACGGGGAAACCGGGAAACACGACTGCTTGAAACTCGAGGTATTTCTTTGGTGACGGTTCGCATAATGGTGATACTACCAACGGTAAACCAACGGTAAACCAACGTGCAAATAGTAAGGTTATAATATGGTAGTGAGACATGGGAGACACGGGACTGAAAGTATCTGAGAGCTTACAGGAATAGGAATAGAAGTTTTCTGAAAATACAGGTGAACCGGCAGTGGGACTGGATTCGTATCGATGTTCCATCCCTGCATCAGCGAAACGTTATTCAGGCCACATCGTCGAGCAGCGAAACGTTTTACGAGCGACTCGCTGTTTACCAGTCAACCTCGATATACGAGCTACGCGGCTGGTTTTAATACAAAAATGGTAATAATAATTTTATAACGTATAAGCAACCTATAAAGGTTCATTTTATGAGCAGACCAAGTAATGCGCCCCACGGATGTTCGACGTAGAGTGATTTTTAATAAAACATTAATTTAATGTTTACGATCAGTGAACGTGCATATCGAAACGGTAATAAACGAATTTTAATGCTCGCATGAACAATTGAACGTAAGGTTTACTAGGTATCTTGTTATAAGCATGTATCAATTGCGTGACTCGTGAAGAATTTTCGTGATTTATTAGATTGCGTAAAATCACTTTAGACATTGGAATAGTAAATTGTAGGTAGTCC
Organism: Nysson spinosus; assembly: GCA_910591585.2. Classification (NCBI taxonomy): domain Eukaryota; kingdom Metazoa; phylum Arthropoda; class Insecta; order Hymenoptera; family Crabronidae; genus Nysson; species Nysson spinosus. The sequence continues at coordinate 11,441,009 of OU342830.1, read as the reverse complement.
AATCGGAAAGAAATAATATATAGGAAGGTCTCTTTTGAAAAATGTACGCGCTACTTGCATCAAACATTGTAAATGCTAATTTCATGATAACGGATATCGCGGTACGTACAACTGCAACATACTTTTAACGGCGTTGCGTGAACAGAGTGAGTTTTCGCCAAGAAAACATTAAAACTGATGTAACTTTATTCGTATACTGTTCAACGTACAAACAAGAAGAAACAAACATATAAAAATACACACTCGCAAAATGAAGTAATATGATGCCCTTTTTAATGAACTACGTGTCATGTGAATATAGTACAAATATTTTCTATGCAATTATTAATATTTGCTATACTGAAAATTAATTAATAGTAATTGCTTTTGATGAAGTTTTTACGAAGATTGATATAAAACTTGAAAAATGATACAGCCATGGAAACATATGAATATGGAGTTCCATGTAGAAACACGTTTATAATAATTCTGAAAATAAATGGCTACCAGTTAATTTGTGTAAATAAGAACCGTGCTTTTTTAACGTATGCATCTATGTTACATCCTCATCAAATAGTGAAGTGTAAAATAATTATACACGTTGACATTTACGAATATAAACGCATAAAAGAAAAAAATAGTAAAAGCATAAGAAAACGCATAAAAAATATGTAAATCGTCAAACATAAAATTAACGTATTAATCATTCACGCATGAATATCTCGTATATCGAACTTCATTATCATTCACAAGTCCTAAATATTCGAATTCAAAGCGTAAATTCTAATCGTGTCACTGCAATTATTATTAAACTTATTAAATGTTCATATCCTCAATGTAAACGATTAACATAATGATTACGCTAGCAAATGATATCGATCAATTGTAATGACAAATATAAGCTCGAATAACGTTAAATTTGGATGCTGCATTATTGATAAGTTTTATTAAATCCACAGCAAATTTGTATACGTTATTATTCTAATGCCGACTATTATAATAATTTAACATAATCACGTAACATTCCCAGGCACGTCATAATTATAGAATGAAACCGTATCATATTTGATGATATAATAATATTGCATTATTAGAAGGTTCATTAAAACGATGAATTAACGCTAACAAAATATATACATACATATATACTTACACGGTTTGGTTTCCATAGTTTTGCTTAACATTTGTTTCAAATCTTTTTTTCTTAGGTTTGCGTCGCGTACGGAAACTTATTTGACCTCAATTCTGTCTTACATTAAATTACAGTTTACAAAGTGAATATTACTAGAACCGCAACGACCGTTTGTACAATTTATACCTATACATACACTACCGGTCAAAAGTTTGGGATCACTTACTTTGTCTTCATTCTAACGTTTAAAGTAAACCCTGCAAAATATTCCGTCACCAAGATGCGGCAACATTTTGGTATTCAGGATGCTCAAATCGGGACAAATTATGTTTGCAGGTGCAACCAATAAATAACGAATATGTATGCGGGTGTACGAATCCAAGATAAATGCCTATGTATGTATATGCATTCGTACGTGCACCGGCTCCTATGTACAGAAATACATAAACCGAGCGACTATCACATACCGGGGCTCTTAAACGTTAATTATAGGAAATTAACTTTAATAGAAAAAATCACAGCGCCATGAAATAAAACTCAAGAACAAAAGCAATTAAATAGGCTAAGTACGGTATTCGCGAAGTAAATACGTGATACTGGATTAAATCTTATAATTTGTATTCTGTTATTCATTTTTATCGGATATTTGATTTCAGCACTTTCATCCGCTTTAACGAATTACTTTATTCACGGAACATCTCGAATTAATGGTAATCAATATGTCATATTTTTTCCGCTTATCCATGCCTTTTTGCCCTCTTTTCTGCGTGTCTTTCTTTTGTAGGAGACATCCAATTTTTCTGATCGCGTATGAATACGTCGTATTATTAATTTTTCTTCGTGGAAATAAAACGATATTATTACGCGGGTAACTATAAAAGCATCGAGCGAGTAATTGTACGTTCTGCTAATAAGTGTATGCAATTACGGATTTTACAATTTCACTGTAACATACGTAATAATACAGATATTACTTCCTAAAGAACAATCATGATATTTCTCCCGGTTAATTAAACGAACAATATGCCGGTTATTAAAAATGTAAAACGACCCAAGAAACGTTAATTATGAAACGCACAAGCGAGGATATGAATAGTCAGTTCGATATCAAATGAAAGAGTAGCGGGAATTCCGATATTATTTAATGCAAATAGAAACTATAGGCGTACCGGCGGCAATATTCCCCGATATAATTCCTTTTCGGCCAGCCATGCGTCATTCAAATGCACATCCATTATCGAAATCTTCCAGCTTAAAAGCAGCCTGACATTTTCACTTTGTTCACCTTTCGCGTTTGTTCATATTCACTACTATTACCGCGCACATTTCATTATTACGGTCTACTAATTATTTTATGAACTTCAAATAATTCGTTTGGCCGGGTAGATCGAGCACACCGTACACGCCGTACGAAATCACGCGACTGACGCACAAACGGTGACAAGGAAGGACGGTCTCTGTGCCGGCGGAACGTAAACACAGCTTGGAAGCACGTATTCGAAAGTGCGTGCAAAAACTGAGTGGCACTTCGGAATATAAACTAGTCTGAACTCTGCTTATTCATTTAGACATTCTTCATTTAGAAATTCATAATTTACTATTTCTGCTTCTTACTTTTATTACTTCCATCTCTATTATTTCTATTAATATTTTTCTTCTGTCACCTTCTATTATATCCGATTTCAGCTTCTTACTTGTATTTATTATAGGTTATTATACAATAGTTCTCGGCGAGAACATATGCACATACCTAATACTTTATTTAGTTAAAATCTGAAATTTTGTTAGTTTTATTAATTCCATTTATTTGTAATTTTTTTTAAATACTTATGCGAGTTCTCGAACGTTGAACCGAAAAATATTATTCGTACGATTGACTTTAATGTATAATATTCGTTTCCAGGGTGATTCAACATATTTATGATAAAGTAAACTCCGGTTTAAAATTAACTGCAATTTGCGAGTAAAACTAGTGGTCGGATATAACAAACGTGATATAGCTCGTAGACGTAAAAAATAATACTACCGGATAAAAATAACAGTAAAGTTTTGTTTGATTAGAACGTCGAGTGAATTTTTCGGAGACTCACGAAGAAACGAGACAAGTTAGAGAATACTAAAAGCAGGAAAGCCAAGCATTAACGGAGAAAGAGTTCAGTAATTGTCTCAAGGGAGTACCGTATTAGGCTTCGATGAAGACGACCTGCGAGAGACGTTCTTACAAGAACGAGTTTCCCGGAGATGAAAGCCCTTAATCAATTTTTTTTTCTTCTCGGAAACGTCTTGATTACGGTGAAATATCCTCCGCAGACTCGATATATAAATGTCGAGAATTTCTATTGTGAGAAAAGGTTCCTTGGACGATTATAAAACTTGTTCTTTCTCGGATGAGTTCCTTCGAATGCAAACCACAACTTTCATTCCTCCATGATGGACGGCAGGGATACGTCTTCCAATTAAAATGAGAAAAGAATGCTTTTAATTGTGAGATAGAGATCGATGAATCCTTATCGAATCACATGCTAGAAACACAAGAACGAATCTTTGCTGCGATATCAATAAATAAACACCGAATTTGTCGGAAATGTGAAACCGCATTGGCAAACTAAATTATATCACGCGATAGAAACGATAGGGAATGGTTAGTCGGAAGTTCCGCGTAAAGCCGGGTATAAATGTTTCGCGAATTTCCGTTTTTTACGAGGAACTTGACCGCGGAAAAGGAAACCGAGTTGGAACGTACGAAATGAAAGAAAGTATTACAAAATATCGCGAAGATATATTCCAAGAATAAAATGCTAATTCCACGCGAGATCTACGATGATATATGACTCTGATTTAGATGCTTTCCTATCCTTGAAACTCGACGTCACTGAACGTCGCGTGAACCACGCTATTGAAAAAGAAAAATGGAATGTCTCTTTATGTTCCGAAGCCTCTTACGTTTATTTATGCGCCTCGATGAAAATATTTCATAAACACGTATATCTCTGTGGAGCGGGACTGGCAATGGCGGCCCCTTTAAAGCGATATACACCCGTGAATTCGAATTAGATGAAAACCGGAGAAATTGATTTTTTTTTCTCCCTGTACGGAAATTAGAAACGTAATATCATGTAGAATCAATGGTTTAAAATAAATACGGAGAAAATCGGAGGCATACAGGAAATAGCATACACAGAGAGGGTCCGAAAACTACAAACAGACAGCGACGAAATTGAATACTCGGACACTGGGGGTGAACGGGAACCATTTTTTTATCCTTTTCTCCGCGAGACTATCCCCCGGACCATTTTTCGGTCCCCCGTCCCTCTAAAAAGCCGATTAAATTCGTACGCACGCGATTGCCAAAAGCAAGGCAAACAGTGAGCTGAGATTGAATTAAAATCGAATGGCTGGCAAATCAATGAGTCAACAAATCGATGCATACGAAACGCGATTACGAATATAAAACGAGGAAATGCTTTTCGTGCGCATAAATTCGTCGGTTTTCGTCGCGCGACTCCCGCCGTGCGACTACCGTTTACCGGAATGCCGTTCATTCGAATATTCATTATCCGGCCTGTATTCACTGCAAAAAACCGTACATTATGCATTTTGCGGATTTGTTCGGTAAACTTCCGGCCATCGTTAACGGTCCGCGTACATACATTCCTATACCGGCAAGGATCCCAGCGAAGTGGATGGAAATCCACGTAATCAGTGGATACCGCTAATCCGTAAAAATTATGCAAACAGGACTATTATAATTGTTATTTCTTCCGCGCGCATGTCACTGATCCTGCAAAAACAATTAGCCGAATATATACAGTGATAAGGTCTCCGCGGTGCTTAATACTTCTGGAAAAAGTAATATTGAATAATATTAAAGTTATTAATAATACTAAAATTATCAGTAATGATGGGAAATTACATTGTTGATTAATATGTACTAAATGTTAAATAAAATAAAATATCGTATAAGGATCAAAAATCTTCAAATTATAATTTCATAAAGAAATACTTTTAAGTCAGAGTTAAAACATAAATCTTACGACGGTAAGGACCACTTCGTGTACTAAGTTCTTAAAGGAATAAACGAAAACAATCTAATAATTTTTGAGCAAATAAATCTCGCGTTCAATTTTGATCGAGGCAAACTTTATTACGGAATGTGAGCGTCCCGGGTAATGATCGAAGTGGGAATCCAGGTACGTTGGTAACCCTGTACTAGTTCTCGGAAACCTTCTGCCTAAACCCTATGGTTAACCGAGACCAGGTGACTGAACAGATCCGCAAGATAGGAATCGATTTAACGAGAGCAACGCCGACCAATCCGACTTCAAAGGCCGCTAAAGTCATCTCTTCCACTAAAATTGCAACTGCAACTTATTCTGCAGTGATGTGATTCAACGAAATTATTTCGAGATATTTTAAAATGCATGTAATACTGATGGCAAATGTCACAGATTTGTATGACCTGTACATGTTTTAGGATAAAGTAAATGGATACTTCACATTAAAACATATGTTTTTGTTGAATAAATTATGCTAGGTTTCCATTCTTTGTCAATTCAAGAAACGTGGAATCTTCTTGCGGCCTTGTGAAAAATAAAAAAGGTACTATTGTTTGGATAGGTTTTCATCCCTTGTTCGAGAATAATTTTAACTTGGCATTTATATAAAATTAATATGGCCATCCATATGAAAGGAGGGGAAATAAAACGTTGAATGTAATTTCCTATTTAATCTGCGGTGTGCAAACAGACAACCGATGATTATTTCATGAGGCTTGATAAATACCTTGTTGTGTAAATATACGTTGGTAAATCGGTTAGGCAAATTTGTGTTTAAAAAGACTCGTCCGGCTCTGAATATATATTTACATTTGCCTTTCGTTATTACTTGCCAGAGAACAAACATTTCAAATACCTATTATCGTTCCGTGTGTATTGTATATTATAAAAATATATATCGTTAGTCAACATCGCGATTACGCAAAACCATAAAAAATGCAGCGTTCTCCCGGGGTTTTATCCTTCGCGGTGACGGTCTTATATTACTTACATTTTCAGATAGAATCGTGACCCAGAATTTTCGAGTATCTGGCTGTACCGGTGCTATAAATTCCTGCTATAAATATCCTTAGCGCCCCTAAGTATCCTTCCTTCCTTCCATTCCATTCTTTCCTTCTCCGCACTTCCCACCTCCGGAGAATGCGTCTCTTTTCTTCAAGATGTTAATTGAACGGTTGCTCATAAATAACATGGATCTCACCTTAAACTCCACCGCGGAACCTCACCGGAAGCCACAAAAGAAGAAAGCCCGAAGTCGAGTGAGAATCCGCTCGAGTTCTCGTCCTCTTCATCTCCTTCCGCGTTTTCGTTCTCGACCGCCCTTAGCTTTATCTCCTATTTTTTCCGCAGACACTCGTGTCGCTTCGTAACCCACCCCCGCGTTGGTAGCCCACCGGTACGCGCCGGCAGTCAGCCCCGTCAGAGGAGGTTAATTGGATAAAATATCCCGCGAAGCTTGAGCGCATAACAGCGTGGAGATAACGGAATGTCCCTCATAATTTTCCTGTCCTTTAGTACCGGCACCACTAGCCAAGCCAATTCTCCCACGAGCAAGAAATAGGGGAGAAAGCGACAAAAGAGGGAAGCGCGAGTAGTATTGCCTGTGTTTCTTGAACGTGATATCGCACCTCATCCTTACTTATCATCGCGCTAACGGATCCGGCATAAAGAACTCTCCGGTGTGGATCTTCTATCGCGGAACAGCTTGCAGCTTTTTTCTACCACCAAAGTATTCTACGAAAAAGCTTGTGTTCTCATTTATTTCCCAAGTAAAAACGTTATCCTCTCAAGTGCAATCAAGCCGTAATAAATGTGTTCGACCATTATACACCACTTGGAGCTTCGCTAAAAACAATGAATGTTGGGTACATTAATGATAAGCATTAATCGCGATGTATAAATATAATGTTCTGAGGAAGGATATTTTTGTGAAAATTCAAGTAATACGTTCTTCCTGGAAACTATTATATAATATACATATATATGATCAAACACAGAATTTAATGAAAGAACGAAGAAAAAGACAATGGATTTTTTGATCCGTGCGGAAAGATATTAGGTGACTAAGGGTTGACACGCGCAGTGAATGGGAGCTAAGCGCTTTTCGGGTTGGCTTTGACGGTGACAGGAAATCCTAACGATCATTAGCCCTCCCGCTATTATTACGATGCCATAGCACGATCTAATCTCTGTTTCTCTGTGTATACGTTTTATATAAATCAGGAATCACATATCACGAAGGAACGTAAATCCTGATGTGCCAGAATTCCCACGAAGCCCGACCTTCTTGTCTAACATTGCACTGCTCGGAATTATTCACATATATTATAAATGACACTTGATTATAAAGGGAAAAGCGGTTGAAACAGATAGTCTGTAAAACTAGTACAAGAGTTATCATACTTGTATCAAGTGCACAAGTAAATTATAACATATAGAGACCAAAACAAAAATTCTAAAAAAAAAGATTGTCGAAAATAGAATCGTTATAAAAAGAAATGGGGTCGTACAAATTAATACTCGTTACCAATCGTATTATGTTTTGGTTTAACAATTTGGTTTAACAAATATGGAGTAGAAATACATATCAAACAGTTTGGTTTCCTTAGAGGCACCGTGGGAGAAGATACTGAAGGGACCAAACGCTTGGCACTACTGCCGGAGGGTTGGAACTTTGAGAGCAACGTAGTGGAGCAACGTATAGCAACGCACAACACATATTCATGGTACTAAGTCTGGGTTTCGTAAGAAGCAGGCCCAGGTATTCCGATAACAACCCTTACCGTGGGATAGCATACCATCGGGACTTCGGGGAGGGTGAGTGTTCGGGGTGAAGAGGGATGGACAGCTCGATCTTCGAGTAAAGTCGATCCACGGTAACAGCCCCGATGCTATTATCCCCCAAATGAGGTCAACGGGGTATCAAACACCCACCATTCTCCCTTACTTCATCCTACGAAGCGTACGCGAAACTGTTTGAGCTTATTTTCACTTTAGACGGGGGACGCTGCAGACTCCAAGATTAAAGGTACTTGAGCCTCTTTGAGAAAAAAGTGCACCGATTGGAAACGTGCGAAGGTATAATGATACGTTTACTCGAGCTTCGTCTCACCTCAAAGAGATCTTTGTCGAAACAGCGGATCAGCGCAGAGGACTTTTTTAATTAGCAATTTCTGATGCGTATCAACGATGTATGGAGACAGCCTTGAAACTAAGTTGAATATTTATAGATATTTGCTACAATGTATGTGTATAAAAAATATGACTCTCGAAATACTCTACTCTATCAGCATACACTAAAACGAAATAACGTTGCATCCGCATAGTATAAATGTTCAAAAAAATGATCATTAACTACATTTCATTCAAAGCGAATTTGGCTGTGTCGTTAAAGTTACGGAAAAACTTGTTATGTAAATATAATTCTGACCGAACGATACCTATGCATATGCTAAAATTTCATCTTCTCCGTGGACATCACTTTACTTGGTCCGCATGGCACTTTAAGCGAACAAACGTTACAGCAACATGACGTACGCGTCGTTAATTTTGAACGACATAATCTGGAGTTTAGATTACCTCCCATTTCTGATGAGAAACGCGAAATTTTACGCGGTTTACCATAACCATTGAATGACGGTTTACCGCGACGTGCCTCGACTTTTTAACCCGTTTTTATCCCGGGAAAATCAATAGCCTAGCCTTCCGTGATGTATAATTTTATACAATATTTGATTCGCAATAAACTAGTTTGGACGTTTTACACGAATAAAATCATATAAATCCCCAAATGTTCCGTGGAAAACGAGAGTTCTTGCGAAAGAGATTGCTTAATCGGCTTTTGTTTCACGCTGTCAAACAATGTGGTTTTTAGTGTCGGAGAAGCAACACGAAAGAAAGAGAACAAAGTTTAAATGCATTCCAGATTGATGCGAAAGGTATCGGTTCGTTAACCGTGATTGACCATTTAATCGGCATTATAATTAAGTTGCACGGTGGAAGAAGCGCTTTCGTCTTAAGAGCAGGCCGAGTTTAATCGTGCTTCGTTCGGTCGGAACAGTGTTGGCACGTACTACTGCGGTCGATTTACTGCCAGTCAGATACTACACAACTTCGTTCCCCCGTGACTATGTAAGCTTCTATGAATTATCAAATTATCCCGTATATTATATTTATTTATTGCTCCACTCGTGTGATTTTGAGTCACGTATCTAGCTACCATCACTTTGATATCTTGCACGATGTAATGTAATAAAACCAAATGATATAACAAAAAATTAAACGTGAATGCAAACATCACCATATAGAATAAGATCAAGCATTTTATAGGATTCCAACAATATTTTCTGTAAGTTATACTATAAGAAGCCTTCTATATTCATATTAAGATGATTGTATTGTATAAGTTTGCATAAATATCCATCATATTTTCGTTCGTATTAAATCGCGCTTCGTATGATTACTGAAATACTATTATAATTTCATGATTATATTCGTGACTCGATTAATAAGAGTTCCGGGAAGATATTGGACGTAGCGTGTATACCAAACCGGAAGTAATTGATGAAAGTTTAATGATATTATCGGATAGGAAAATTGTTTGGAAAGTTGATAAATAAGGATGGATCAATTATTGGTATTAGACTCTAATCGATAAATCGGCGAAACTTTGACAAATGATGATTGGCATAGTTGTAATGTCTGTCGTAAAATATTACTGTCAGCGGTATTCGAGTTACTGGCGTCGAGCCTGACAAGATATTATCCCATTTTAACGTGGGGCCGTCGATCGTTCAAAATAATAGTCAGCGGCTTTTGAAGAGTGACTCCTTTGTCACGTATCGTTAAAATTGCAGATCCAGTCAGGCCAAGATTTTCGCACCCACAACAAAATCATCATTCGCAATTTTGCTTCCGTATTCCGCGATTTCCATGGTTACTCTGTTTCACGGAATATTATATTCGCCGATTGAATATTCTAACAACATTCATATTGCATAGGATTCAAACAATCATGCATATCATAGAACTCGCTATAACTGTAATAATCGGGAGTCATAGATAATTGCGAAATAATTAACAAACGGTTGATTAAATAATTTCGCAGACGTATTCGTTTCAACAAAAATGCAATAAACATAATGATATGGCAATGATGCAGTATCAAAGGAAATATTATATACATAATAGTAATTGTTTTCATTTAATGAGAAGCGTATGATCAAAATGAATGTGTCCACAATTTTTATTTCGTTTCTGCCGTATTCGATTCCTTACCGAACAACCATCGCGTACAGATCGAACGCATTAATCGTTCGAATCCTAATCAAGGTACAAAAAGTATGAAATTTACTGTTCAACCGAACCACGAGAATTTATTCGAAAACAAGAACTGTCTTTCTAGGTTTTACGTGATCTTGGTAGATATTACCGAGCAATGAGATACTTATGATCGATATCTTCGACAGTACACATTGGGACGCGGTTTTCCATTCGAACGGCAAAGAGTTCAATACCAATGGACGTCCGAGCATTCAGGGATCGTCACTAATGCTGGACGATATACTGGCTTCGGGCTTAATGATCTACTGCGCTTTGGCTTCTCTACTTAACGAAGATTAACTGTAAAATACGTTGGCCGCTTGACATGTTTCGATCGAATGATAAAGGCTTAGAATCTATGAGAAAGCTAAATATACCTTCCTCCATGAAACCGTCTTCCAATTCTCATTAGAGAATAATTCTATTTAATAACCTATTAAAAAATGTACATCTATCGACTTCCATTTAAAAGATAATTATACGAGTATTAATGATTATACGTGATTAATTAACATTTGGAAGATAAAAATAATGAGATACGTACGGTTTGCATTCGCGTCTGACCATATATCGTTTTATACCACTGACTGATTGTGCGCATCGACCGTATACTACTTCGAAACTGATGATAATCAAAATTCATCGAAGAATTTCTCTCATTTTCATCAAATTCTCGGAGAGCGAATATTTCGATCTGAAAATGTACTTTTTTCGTGGAGATCGGTCTGAAACGTTAAATCATCGACACGTGCTTTTATAAAGCACAGTGAAGAGAATGAAACTTGCACCGATCGACCAGTCGAAAAAAACCATCTACGTATATATTGCCAAGTGTCGTTATATAGCAAGCGAAATGGGTAGGAAGTGAATTATTACAGTGCACCGCAGACGTACGGGATGAAATGGGAGAATGGAAGGATATAGGAATGGGGGAACATGTTCCCCCATGTTGAATAGTTATACAAGAATCACCGATGGTAGCTACGTGTACAATCGACTTTTTGAACCTTTCGCGCGACCGGTTTTTTACTTGTTTCCATGGAAGAATACCGGTCGACGTGTACGCATCGATTGAATTCAATTCGTATATTTCAGTGATAATAATTAAATAAATACAATATCGATGCGCCTAACTGTCGATATGATACAGATTATTCTTTTGCCATAGGAATCAAACAAAACTCCTGTGTCTCCTTTTCAGTGTCATTTGGTACATTGAAATACATGTACAAAAATGAGATATAAATTATTTTAATTCCGGAGATAAAATTAAATCGCCTCAAATCTATATACATACTCTAAAGAATTATAACGCAACTAATAGTAAAAAACTCGTAGAGAAACTGTCAATATTTTCCTCCCATAAACATAGAAATAATCGAAGATTGAGATCAACAGAAATTAAAAAGGTCGAACGATAAGAATGATTGTGCATCCTTAATCAAAATTCTACGAAGAAGGATCTCGTGACATCGTTAACTAATATTTAATTACTGGCACGCTGATGGATCCTAACTGTTAAACAGCTAATCATTATCGAAGAGGAGGATCTCGTCTTGTTTTTACGTAAACAAATATACCTAGAAGGTGTCCGCGAAGAAAGTACGATAAGACGAAAGGTTGCCTGGAGAAGATGGAATCAGGAAGAAGGTAACGGGGATTGAAGCGTGCACGTAGCAGTCGCAAAGTTATTTTCAAGCTTTAATGGCAAGTATGTAAGCCGATTTCGATGCCACTTAATTATCAGAAAATGTAGGATGCCACACGGCAAACCATTGGATTAGGATGAAGGAGAGAGATAGAGAGTGAGCGAAGGAGATAGGGAAATAATGGATAAATGGGGTTGGAACAATAGTGGAGGGTCCCTCGAGTAAAACCATAGCGTGCTATTAACCACCACCCTTAACGTATTATCGCCTCGTCGAATTCGGATGAACTTACACGTATAAGTTTCCGCTCATCGGCCGCCATCGATAAAATGAATATCATGCGATTTCGAATCCCAATTTGACGTTAGAACTTGTTAGTTCAAGCTCGAGGTATTAAAAAATTTAATTGAACGCAAATACGTTGCGATGTATAATTCCCGTCGTATTTTGTACGGATACGGTTTAATTAATATATATCCCAGGGAAACTTTTGAATATTCTTTGAAGAGGTTCAAAGAGATTCCTAATTTCGAAGGATTTTGATCCGGTATGGGTTCCTGAATGCAATCCAATAACAATCAAGAGGAAGTTGTGCAACGTAAGCGAGGTATCGAGTCAAAGGTGGAAGGCAGGCAGTTTCCGTAAAGGGAAATCTCTAGGCAAGGTTTCTAATTAAAGGAGCCGGGTTGTGAAAATTAGCTGGCATTTGTCGGTCGAATAAGGCTGCCCGTTGGACGGTAAGACTGTTGTGTCTGCGCTGCACTAATTAAACGCTATCAATGAGCGTAAGGTCTGATGCCTGCTAACTTTATGGCTTCCTTCGAAGCAAACGTAAACATGTGCTTCCGGATGGTGGCCAATGTATTTACTTAATATAGAATCAAAAAGAAGTGCTACTTCGAATTAAATTTTTCCTCGGTCCTGGCAAGTAAACGTAATTAATTAATTAACTGCAACTGGTTTCACTCCACTTAAATTGAATTTGCTTATCGATACTTAGTACTACGGTTGGTACAAACTTTATATACTCGCGGTTATATATACATTTGGGATCCTCGGAAGTAACTTGGCTGGAATGCTTAAAAATACACCATTATCTTCAGAGTGTTCAAAGTTCATTGATTGTGTTTCCTTTGACCTGCATGCTGCTTTGTGGTTCATGGAACGATCTGAGTACCTATAGATATGTATATACGTATACATAGTATGTAATTGAATAACCGAAACTCACAACATCATACCGCTACTAAGTTTAGAAACTGTTCTAGTAAGCTTATTATACGGAACGGTACTTCAACCGATCGAAGTTATCCGATTACAGGGAACAGACAATATCGTTTCTTATTTAACTTAAATGGGATACCGCAAATAGGCCGGTGATGGACATAAAGTACTTTAGAATTTTAATAATTTAATTGCAACGAGCGCTACTTCGAACAACTCGAGAAGTAGGTTTAGATCAAAGAATTGCATTTGCGTGGATGAAGGGTAGAAAGAAAAGGACATCGACGATGCAGACTTCGTATTCGCTGGCGTCGATAGGAGCCAGGCCGAGCCCGTTTAAATTAACGTCCCGTGTAAACAAAACGGGTCACTTTAAGACGAAGTTTATTTACCTTTAGACGAGCCATTTAAATGTTTCGTAGGTTGCGAAGAAGAGAGCAAGTATAATGTACAGACCTTAAGATGAACGAAGGTTCTTGTTAAAGGAGTAAGCAAGGAGTAAAAGGGAGGAAAGAGAGAAAAGGGAAAGGGAGAGGATTCTTAGGCAAAGAGTAGGGAAAGGGTGTAGGAGGGTTCAACGAAACTCCAAGTCAAACTTCTAAAAGGATATCGCCTCACCAAGTTGATGCTGCACCCTGCTTCGTCGGATTCTCTCCAATCCTATCGTGTCTTCCTTTCTCCTTTATATCGTCACTATCCTTTACAGATCCATGGTAAGACCTCCCCCTCCTCATCCTGCTACTCCTTAGGTCTCGAACAGTTCTGGATACTAGCCTCCCAGCTTCAACGAATACACCGTACCTCCCTTCATCCAAACTCTCTTATTCTCACACTCTGGCCAGCAGCTGAGAAATGCTACGAGCTGTTTGATTTACGAAATTTCTCCAAGTTTTCACAGTTTTATTCAGCCGAATGATCTCAAACGTGCGCACAAAAGTCCGTTGTACTTGGTAACTGCTGACTCTAGGCAAGACCCACTATTTTTAGAACTGCATCTTTTATCAGAACAATTCCACGGCATGAATGAAAACGATTACAAAATTACAAAGTTAAAGTTAACGGAAATATTCGAGGTACATTTTGTGCTGATGAAGATAGAGTCGCGTAAGGTCACGTTTTAGTCAATTTGCTAGTTGATCGAAATAAAAACTTTAGTGATATACTAGTTTATGAATTACTGCAACGCAATCTTCCAGAAAAGTGTACTTGGATGATCATTATATTAAAACTTATTCTATAAGTTTCTCAAAGCACGAACGTGTAGATACACTGTGTCATTTGGGGAAAGTTACGGAGTGATACGAAACGAATTCTCAGGAGAGTCAAGATTGGTTCGTGTAAATATGCCAACAGAGAAGATCGAGGGAGGAGGATCATTTTCGGTAGCATTCAAAGGAGTTCCCTCAGCTACCGACTACACGACGATCGCCATGAAATCCTAACCCTTTGGTCTCTTACGAGGAATATCCCTTTTTGGTCAACCAGAATACTGTCCCTGCCACATACACTATTTCGTGGGAAACGGGCTTTCGTGACCGATCATCTATTAACGCCCGAGATAGGATATCAACCTCTTAGAGTATCCCCTTGTGACGTCCTACCTAGTTCTCTCATCTGGCTTTTGTCGGACTATCGATTTGATGATGTCGATGAAATTTAAGCCTGCTTTAAGCCGGCTTAAGATTACTTGGACTTTATCGGTCGAATTCGGACGAACAAAAAATATTTAGACATAGACTTTGATAAAAGTGTTGTCAGGTAGCGATGTAACTGCGATTGGAATGGAGGAATATGTTTCTACCCTTTGAATTATAATTCGATCCCTATTGTGTGATGAATCTTCTCGATTTCCAGGAAGTACCGTTCGGATTCCTAGTTGGAATTCCCGTGCACACCGGTTATGCGTTTATTATACGCTCTGAGCATTCACTTGCTTTCTCTCGATCCTCTAACGCTATCTACTCTACTCCTGGCAAAAGATCACGCATGCGGCGATCAGCATTGCCGCGAATTGAATCCTTCGCGCTGCGAGGAGAAACGAGACACAGGAGAGATGGTGCAATATCTTCGAGTTTCCTCCGTCCGTGGAATTTAATGTGGTTCATAGCCGAGGAATCATGGGGATCTCGTAAAAGGGCTTCATAAGAAAAACGATAGTCAATTGGGATTCAACGATAATTTACATATAGCTTCCCTACAAATTCATATTCATTCTATCTTTTTTCGAGACCTAACTAGGAAAAATTAACGTCGGAAAATAACGAATATTATTCATATTCTTCTACCATTATTCATTCGAATAATGTGTTATTTCATTACTATAAATTTCGAGAGAAAAATGTTGCAAACGTTGATGCCTGTTGTTTCCTTAAATTGCTGTTATAACGCGAGGACATAATAATAGAAGGAAGGGAACAGGAAATAATTACATCTTCACCGAAAATGAAAAAAATCAGTGACCGGAAATGGCGCGCTGTATGGCGAGTTAAATAAATTGTCAGTGGGCCGGATTACGGTGACTCTCCTTATCTCTTGGCTTTTGTATCCTGGAAAGTTAATTACTTGGGGCCACTGATAAGGATCGCGAACTCGGTTCTTGGCGAGTTTCTCCATCTGACGAAATAGAAGTGTCGAAGGCAGGAAGAGTGCGTAGTGCGAAGTAGATCCCAGTGGCTCTTAAAGTTCTCTCGTTAAAAGACAGGAAAACGATAGAGAAACAAGAAGCAACCTACTTCATGGCGAAGAGTCTGCGCCAGAAAAGAAGAGTCAACGAGAGAAGACGAGGACGGGCAACGAAGAGCCAGCAGAATTCTACGGAGGAGGAAGATGAAGAAAAAAGGGGATGAAGACGTTGAAGGACGTACGAGAGGGAAAAAGGCGAGGTAACCTTCTTACGGCCATTACCGAGGGTTAGGGATTATAATGTCGTTAATTCGACGTTTTCGCGAACCGGCTTCTGCCTGTAAGAAGGCAGGAAGCCCGGCAAAGCCTCTACCCCTAAATCATCTTTAGTACTTGCGACTAAACAAAGTTCTTGCAATCCAATTGACCCATCGTACCTTATCCATCTCATCGGCTTAATGCTTCATCAAAATCTTATAAAAGATTTCCGATCCCTTCTTCCAAGCCCTGAAGAATTTCTCTATCATCTTATAAGTCAATCTCAACTTAGAATATTCTACACGTACCCTGTGCGCCGTGTGGCATTCGATATCCGCGTAAAAATATCTTTATCGATACACTAACAATAGAAAGTAAATTAATCCATTTCTTCTCCAAGATTGGTCAGATTTAGGATGGAAAAAGCCCAGTCACGGGTTACTTGATTAAGTAAATCCTGTTATTGTCCCAACACTTCCGAACTGTCTGTCAGCTGACAAATCTATTTATTTTCCATTTAGCTATTTCCTTTTCCTCCGCTATTTCCATCCTGTTTCTTGTTGTCATCAATGTTATTGTAGCACTGTAACGTACATAAGTAGGTTTGTAATTCCCATAATTGTGTGTACTCTTTTAGAATTACAAGTGCATGTGCACGGTAAACGTCAGACATTTAGGTGCTGTGTTACTCTTCCTAATTCCTCTCCGTTCTTGCCGAAATTAGGTTAAAAATGGTTTTAACGTCCGATAGTGCTATTCGCTCGTATAGAATACAATTTTGTATTAAAGCCTTTTAAACGAAAGCTCGCAAGCAGATACGCGCGGAATAATAGTCGACTGCCTGCCGGGGAAAGATATGTGGCCAATAGCCTGATATTCGGTGTTTTAAATCGAACCAAAGTGAATTATAGTTTGACCTGCATCCTAAAATTAAATCGCACATGTTTGGGATTACTAATAGATACATATGAGCCGCTTATTTTTAAAGTGGCTTAAGTCCATTTTTCAGACAAAAATCAAGTTAACGTTTATAATAGTTACACAAAGTTGCTTTGTAACGTTTTAAAAGTTACAAATATGTAACTCCGATTATCGAAATTATAATAGTGTTTAAATATTATTATTTAGGGTAATTAGGGTGGTATTTAAGTTAATCAATATGAATAATGTATTTTTTCAATTGGAAGCATAAATTGAAAACATAAATGCTGTCACTTAAGTCAGACTTAATTTTAGAATACTCATAAGTGCAGTTTAGCTACCAACTTAATATATAATAATAGGAGAAAAGAAAAATTGTTTACTTGAAATAGACAACGTAATGGATAAAGCAATTTAGAAGAAAAAAACTGAGTTCAAAGTTTAGTGTAGAAAGCAAAGACCACATCATTCGATTTCCTATCCTTTAAGAGTCTCAAGACAATTGACCGTACTGTCGCTCTCCATTGAACTACCGGAAAACTTCCTTCTTACGAACTTCCTACCACGGAACTATTGAAAAACTCGTATTTCAGAAAGTCCTTTAGTCAATTACGGCACTTCTTCGAGTTAATTTGCTGTCGCTAATAATCGCCTTTATCACTAAAGATTCATTCGTTGAATCCAATCTAATTTCACCAGGATTGATTACGAGAAAAATGAAGCTAAAATTCTCTGTATTATATATTTCTATATAACATCTTAATGTTCCTAATTAATAACGGAATAAACGGTAAAATATAATCAAGTTTCATTGCATCTTCTATATTAAATATCAAGTATTATTTTTTTATCAATACCGCTTAAATACACGAATACCATGATACTTCTGATAACACACGTTACGTAGTTCTATCAAGCTTATCCCCGGACCGTTTACCAAAGCAAGTTTTTACGAGGGCGTAAAAAACGTGCACGAAACACCTCGAAGAGCTTTAGTCTCCGAAATGCCGGAATGTGTTTCGGTGATGGGGTTGTTCCTCGGAGAAAAGCTGCGAAGGCGAGTTTAACTCATAGTCGGAGTAGGACGTGATTCTTGAATTTAGTGGGAATGCTTTTAACCGAGGTACGTGACGGACAAATATGTGCCATATGTAAAACGCGGAATTTTACGTTCGAACGCTTGCGGGAATATATAATTCACTCGCGTTTAAAGTCATCCTAACCGTGCATGACTTTCCTGAAATTTCATACATTTTCTAATATGTACAGGGACATATTTCGCATCACTATACACTGTAATTTTCCATGTGCTTAACGTGATTAAGAAATCCATATACCGTGAATTATCGATAATGTAAACATTTTCAGAGTAATTCTAAGGAGACATGCCTGTAAATTCCTGGATGCGAAACATGCCGTGCTTTAGATGATAGTTATGGTTCTTTCTAAAACATGTAGAATGACCAATCGCGTTTGCGAATAGCGAGACACAGTTACATGGACTCGCACGTTTTGGTAACTGGCATATGAAATCATTTTATTCATTATTTATTCATTGATTTAAGCACCGACGCGAGGCTAATGACTTTTCGACAACTACACGTACCACGTGTTTTCAACGCATGCTGCACATCCACGGTTTTAATAAAACCGAATCTGTCAACGTCATAAAAAAAAATTGTGATTTCCCGTTGTTCCTAGTTTCCACCGTTTGTGATATACACGTTTGTACGTTTGATAGGCGTAATAGAAAGAACACCTAAGTTCCACTTCGGTCGGTGTTTTCTGTACCGATATCATTGGAAAATTCGTGGATTTCAATTGCCGCGGTTTAATCGATTCACAGTTTGAAAACCCGTGAGCTACATCGGAAAATTTACATCGCGATCACCGACAATTGCACCGTTGTCCTCGATGCAATTCCGCGGCAAATGGTATTTTTCTGTAAAAACGTTCAAACGATTCACAATAAATTTTCGTTAAGCAACAAAAACACGAATTTTTATAGAGCGGTAACAAAATATTGTAAATCTATCGTCGCGTTCAATTTGTCAAGCCCTCAATTCCTCGTTTCCCTCGTTTCCCCGGTTTCCCCCGAATTAACCATTCCTCTGGTGGACAAGCGGTGCGTTCACTTAACCGTAGTAGGGCAGATGCATACGCGAATTTTTCGTTGCCGATTTAACTCCGCGTGCACGCCCGACCGTGAATTTTATCTTTTCCTCTCTTTCTCCACCCGCGCACCTACAAAGCGATATATACACACGCGTACATCCACTTCCTCTGGCATGCTACCTTTTTCTATACCTACCGTTCTTTTTTTACGAATATTTTGAAAAGGCTTTTATCGCTCGAACCATTCTCGAGAGTGACCGCAACCACAGTTTTGTTCGAGCGAACATTTCGACACGTTCGTCCTTCAACCTCTCCGCCCCCGAGGTATGATATAATCGAAATCTTTGAAAAGTCGCCACACAAATCTGGGTCTGGGACAACTATGCACACCACTTTCCAACGAGCTTTTGTAATTTAACTCGTGGGTTTCCAACGCGTTTTAACTTTGGGTCAAAGGATATTTCTACGTTTTAAAGGGGATAGACATTTAATAATTCAACGCCGGGAGAGATTAAGATATCAGTTATTTGATAACGTGTTTTATGGAATATATAAAAGGACAGTCGAGTGTAAAATGCTCAGCGTTATGGAAAGTTGTATTGTAGTATGCGCGCGGTATGCAAAGTGGTATTTTAATAATGAAAATACAAGAAGCCGTCTCACCGCACAAGATGAGCAAGAACTTATAACTGCTTCGTGCTTTATAGATTGTTACAGAAACTCGCAAAAAAATTCACTGCTTATGGCGAGACCTTCGGTGGTCGGTGTAACACGAGAACTACACAAACCTCTAACATAAATTATATTTGTGTGATAAAAACTTTCGTGGAAATTAAGCTATATTTTGGAGATATTACTCTTATCAAATATACATAAGTCCTCGTAATTCATTGAGAATGGTGTAACAATATAGAAATTCACCGAACATTAATTCAGCGGAAGGTGTGATTCAAATAGTCGGAAGAGTCGTATAACGCGAGCGATATCGTGACTCACATTTCGAGTCTAAAACAAGGCTTCGAATAATTAATTACGGCGCACCCAAGAGATATGCCGCTGAAAAATCGTCCCCCAGCTGGTCTGACGATGCGAACACAGGAGGTTAGAATTTATGTTAGCCTCGACGTTATTTTATCGGCTGGTACGCTCATTCGCGTCAAACGTGCACCGATTCGCAAAACCGTAAACTCTCGATTATCGATTCTTCCAAAACAACTCGTTCTACTTCGCGAAATATAAAAATACGACCGCCCGAAATAGAGCTGTTCTCTTTAAACTCTCTTCGATGCTCATGTCTCGGTAATGACACTAGCGACTGGTTTTTTTTATTCCCGTCCGTTCTACACTGCAACATGTATATATATGCAAGCAATATAATCCTCCCACAAATATGTATATATTAACTTGTCAATGATGGAAGTACCGTTACTACATTATTGGAGCCATCAAGATGATTTATGTCGCGCGATCTCCCCTAAGTGATAAAGTGAAATGAAATACTTGGTCCGAGTCAAATATTAATCGGCCGCCTAAAAAAGTTCACTATATATAAATCGTACCTTTCACCTGCACAAATACCTGCTGGTTCTTATTGATCGCGCGAGACCATTATATTTACGCATCGTATATCTCTCATCTATTATAAGATTAGATCTGACGTGTCAATTAATTCAGTGTTCAGTAGATATCCCGTAAAGAGCAGGTACATTTTCATAATTTGTTTGCTAATAATTTCTCTCCGTCTGGCGTACGTACCACCTATTATAGAGGAGCCCTTCAAGGAGGTATCGAGTGTCGAAGGCAAATTTAAAATTCCTTACTTTGTCACCAGTTAAGAGCGTAGCCCATTATTACTAGTCGTTCACGGAGGGTGGACCACCCTTGTAAACTAAGGATCAGTCGCCGTTCAAAGGGTCTGAGGACTTGGAACGATCTTTATTCGATGACGTAGCAAGCAGACGACCATATTGATCAATTCTTTTCTTCACCCTCTCATCTACGCTTATTTTTATCCAGTGGCACGTTCCTACGAGAGGAAACTAATGGAGATCGACTCGACAGATTAC
Source organism: Nysson spinosus (assembly GCA_910591585.2). Classification (NCBI taxonomy): domain Eukaryota; kingdom Metazoa; phylum Arthropoda; class Insecta; order Hymenoptera; family Crabronidae; genus Nysson; species Nysson spinosus. The sequence continues at coordinate 11,419,666 of OU342830.1, read as the reverse complement.
GGTACGATTTTCGTTTGGGAATAGAAGTTAATGAAGTCGGGGGATATCCACTCTCCGATTCTATTCTTCCTTGAATCTGCCTTATGGATCTTCCTGGACAAAGCGGAGAGAAAAAGAATATAAATAAATAAGCGAGCCTTCGTAAAAAACAAAGGTAGAAGGAGAGAAAGGAAAGGAGAAAGGAAGGAAAGGAGGAGAAGAGGAAGGAAGGAAATAGCTAGGTCTGATAAATAGATAAATAGGTTTTAGGAGACACTGGGATTCGGCCCCTTGGCTCTCGCCCAATCGCTGTGCATTAACGTTCCTGAAATCGAGGGGGTCGTTTCTCACTATTCGTCCCTTTTTTTTCCTTTCCACCTTCTTTCTCCTTCTTCCTCCTCTTTTACTTCCGTTACCCTACCCACAGTCCTTTTTCTTTTACCCACCAGCAAGACCTCCGTATTCGTCGAGATAATTCGACGGTTAATCGAGTGAAACGACCGTGCTCGCAAAATCAAGACCACGCTCGCTGGCCTTTTCTCTTTTCCATTCCCTTTCCATCGAATTTAAACCCAGATAGATACACGCGCCGTAACGATAGACAAGATCTTAATTGTGCCGCCAAAAATGCGTGGCCTTTTAACCCCGGCACCGTAATTTTATCTTAACGATCGTTCGATTCCACGATCAAGGGAAATATTCCAGTTCCTGGTTAAGTTGATAACGCGAACGACAGTAAGGCGCGGCATGCGAATAAAACTTGTAAATAAACGCTTTACACGGAGTCGAGAAGGACGGCGATAACTAACGATAATAGCCAGTCAGTTATACTACAAGTTTACACAAAATTTGTAAATCATATCCACTGCCCTATACCAGTCTTTATTGCTCTGTTTCGTTAAAATTAACGAATTTTATGGAAACGTCGTAGTATTAAAAGCGGGTTTAAATGGAGAAAATAATACTCTCGCGAGTCGTAAACCGAAGAATGAAAGAATGCTAATTGCGAGCGGTTAACATGAAAAGTAGCGGCAATTCAGTTAATACAATAAGAGTTTCGGTGAATTTCTGAAGAAAGAGGGTAATCAGAGGAGAATCTTCTAGCATACTTGGGATAGCAGGTAAGCCTTAAGACGAAGCTCGGTACCCGCTTAAACTTCACGTGGTACCGGAAGTGGAAGTGAAGCTGGAACGAGCGCGTTCCCGAGGAAAAGGAGGAACAATAAGACAATGGCTGGAGAGGAGCGTACAATGGAGGAACTGGCGGCGTTGTTTCACGAACGATATAAGTTCTACGCGTATACCTTGGTCCTGTTTTTGATCGAAAGGAGGCACCAGGGTTCAAAAGCAGTCGGAAGATGGATTTCCGCATGACGTCTAACCCGTCTCGCCGTGCTACCGTTTCACTACCCCCTCGGGTCGATACGCAACCCAGACTCCATTCCATTGCGGTCTGTTTGCGGTAAAATCTTCCTCTTTGACCCTTCCATTCCCACGCTAAGGCTCATGACTATGCCAATTACCGTTTTCCTATGTCAGAGTATCTCCTCGTAGATTGGATTCTAGTTTTCCGCCGCACGTATATTCATGAACATCATTTCCCCCTATCCACTCTAAAGTGACGCGAGCAATTATCGAATGACGAGTGTTCCAGCCAACTCCTCGTACTCGAAAAGCAGACATTTCCCGGGCACGGAAGTATCTGCGTGAAACTAAAGCCAATGAAATCTGAAGCATAAACTTCCACCATTACTCCACATATAAAACATAAAAAACTAATTTCACCGGAGTTCAATATCGAATTCAACGGTGAAAGAACATCATCGAAAATACTCAACGAAAATGTATTATACAAAAGGATATTTCCCGGCGCAATAAATCGACCGATTCTCCGATGGCCATAACAAGCGTAATGATCGTAATAATAATCGTCGGTAGTTTGATAATACTTTCGTATCATTAAACCAATCGATCGTATTTCTCGGCGAGCTATTATCGTAAATCGACGGATCGACTGTACGTGAGAAAAAAAAGTAAAAGCGGGGATGAGGAAAACAGCAGAAGGGAGAGTGTAAAGTGAAAAATTAGCAAAACGGCCGAACCGGCTTTAAATCCGGTAGGGGAGCCGCTGGTATCCCCGGCAATAACTCAACCACCTACCAGCCCCTTTGGGGTGCGACATAATTCATCTCCATTTATAATGCAGCACTGGCTTTTCATTCACTAGCTCGTTCTACAACGTGCATTAGAACCATCGGGTTCGTCGCCGAACGAGCTTACGCCCTTTCTATTCGAAATTAGTCGATAGTTAGACGTTTGGTGTTGCGGTCACTCCGAAGAAATAAAACGACCATATTAATAGCTATCCCTTGATTGCCATCACTCACATGCCACTTACGAATAATCGTGATGGGATCTTCCATATCGCGAAAGCGTGGACGAACCACCATCGAGAATAATGCCGACGAGGAAAACGTATTAAAACCGATCGCAAATAGAGATGAAAATCGCCCTGTTACGAGGTAGAGATCCTCGATATTCGAGAGAACCGAGGAGGATGGAATACCTCGTAAACTTCGCGTCCCGTCATGGAAATATTTCTTTCGATCGTGTGCGATGCCTCCAATGGATTTCCCTTTTCTTCTACCACTCAAAAACAAATAATACTTTTTACTGATTGCAATTCTTAATTCGTACTCGAATCACGCTTTACCGATACCACTTTCGAAGCACTTGAATTATGTGTTATTAATAAATCGTTATCGGAATGTTTCACCTCGGAGTCTTCGATGTAAATAAAATTGACCAAATTTATTGGCAGTGTTTATTTCGATGGACATTTATACTTGCTAGGAATATACGTAAGTATAACCCGATACTTACTTGTTGGATAGGAAAGGCAGAATAATGTAGGGGAGTGAACTATCCTAATTTGCTTTAACTCGGTATACTCGAAATTATGCGAAACATTAAGTAAGCAGTGGGTCCGGTGATAATTTAAACTACCATCCGCGGCACTAAAATGTTATTGTCTAGTTCCAGGCAAACGAAATTCCGTGACAGTAATTCAATTGGTCCTTATCCGTTTTGCTCTACGCCACGAATTCCGGAAAATTTTGGTCAATTACAGAAGATCCAAATAGAAACCCAATCTCTCATCGAAACACTCGCTTCGTAAATTCACAAATTACCTACTTGAACCCGAATTCCGGGATACGATTCCCGTTACTGGTAGCGATTTCATAACGAGCTGGTTATATAATTAGAGTGTAATAATATGAATATTATAATCAAACGAATCATTTATTTCAATATTAATCAGGCATTTCAATGGCGGATCCATTTCAATCATTTCCCATTCAAAATAGTATTTACTCGTTCTAAATCGCATGAATTCTCCTAGCGCAAAAATCTGAACTATATCCGAAATAAAGCCATTGCGCGGACATGCAATCCTGTTTGCGAACGACAAATAATTACCTCATTAAAATCGTTAAATTAGGAAACAACGATTGTGAAAATTACGTTTAATATCGCAAAGTATCTGATCCATTAAGCACTGCGCGAATCCTTTTCCATTTAAATCTAGCTTAGCACGTGGTATGGAATAAATCATTCGATTAATCAAACATTTCTATATCCGCTCGTACATATCAGTGTCCACACATTAGCGAGACCAAATCATTGTCAAGATCAGGTTAGTTAACACTAGAACTACCGACAATATATTTAGACAGATGGAAAAAATAAATTAATCGATTCAATTACGTCCATTGTGTAACGTGAGCCGCAAAAAAAATCTCCGGAAATGAAACCTTATTAATTTGAACGTTTTTATTCAATTCCGCGGACTCGTCATTTTGAAGGCTTCGGTAGTTCTAGTGTTGTTCATCATATACACACACAAACTGCGTCCTTCTTTTTACCACTCGGACAATGGATTAACAACGGTCTTCAAAAATATTAGAAAATCTCCATCGGCCAAATTCCGTCCGATTAAACACACCGGATGAAGGAAGAAGAAGTGGCGGGATACCAAGAGAAAACAGTTCCAGGAACAATGATAAAAAGAGGTCGCAACGGAGCGGTTTACATAAGAACCAGGCCGTGCAAAAGTGATGGAGCAAAAAATGAGGTTATGCCATTGTGCCTGGTCAACAATTCCAAATATAAAAATTCAACAAAAATTCCGAACAAAATATATGTCCCTAAACGTACGCATGTACTTAAATGGTTCATAAAAATGTATTATTGTTTATCGCGGCAGCATTAATTTTACCCATTCTTTGCCATTAAAACTTCTAGTTTAAAAGTACCTATAAGAAGAAAATTAATGTAAAAAAACAAGGGCCGAAGCTAAATATTTACTGTTATCCATGCATTGTATGAAATTTTAAATGTAATCGAAAATAGCGCCCGACAAAGGGTTGATTTTCGCGGGGAACGAACTGTAGACTCGTGTTAAATTTAAACTAGCATGCATATAAATAAGGCTACTTGTATGCATATATGTGTTTGCTACTTTGTAAAAACAGGATACGTTGTTATTCTGGGCAAAGTAGCTCGTGGTTTAGAGCCCCTATCATTGTATCCCGGGGCATTTTTTGACGTTATATATCGCGCAACTTCGTGCAGACCTGCAATTATAGCTCTGTCTTGTATCACTTCCCCCGCTCGATTACCATAATTACAGTCTACCGCTTCCACTCGAATGAATTCCAAGTTCTGCCTTACGTATACTAATTCTTAAAATCGCGCATAAAACACTCGTCGTCAATTAAAGGACATTTAAACCAGAACAAGAATCCATCAAATCGACTCGCAGCAAAAATGCAAACGAACTGACTCGAATCAACTCGAAGTTCTCCGTTACGTGTAAAAATTCTTGAAATCACTCACAAAAGTGTGTTGCAAATGTTCCATCACTTAAAGCACCCCGAGAATACATGAGATCCACTTGTTATGAAGGGTTAAACGAGCGTGGTTTGCGTTCGGAGAAATATCGATGTGAAACTGAAAAGCGCGTTGGAAAATTGAGATGCATTAGTCGAAGGAGTAAATGCGATTATGTAGTCAGACACGCACATATCGTTCTTTCCAGCAATTTTCAATGTTATGCATTTCGCAGGGGCTGAGCCACGAATAACGAGGCCATAAATACAAATGGAAAGGAAATAGGACTCGAGCGGCAGAAAGTTTTCCAACGTTTTTTACCGCCATCCTTTTTTGGTGAACTCTATACACTCGTCCATTCGCTCGGACCCTTTTCTTTGGCTTGGCAATGTGTTCCTTTCGCTGCCGACAGCCACCACCCGATATATCTTGTTTAAAGTTATCGGCTACCTAGTTAACCTGAGTGATTGCTTCCCAGTACGTTCTACCTAACTCTTGCCCATTCTAATACAACTGAACTTTACTCTCTCTCTTTACGGGAGAAATTACGGGGCATAAAATGAGAATAATCGAATGCAAGCTCCTACAACTCTGGAATGAAAAGTACGCATTGTTTTCCAGGATCCTGGAATGAAAGGCAAACACGGACGTTCGATAAATGGATGTTCGATAACAAACACGTAACTATTCATATCTAGTAAGTTACATCTCATATCTATTAAGATAGAGCACAATAAGCAATAAAACAAAAGTAACATAATGGTATCAGAGTATGATTAAACATGTTCTGGGGCAAATTCGAGTTGAAGCAAGTGAATTAGAAATTAAATGCAATTAAGAACCTCTCTAATATGCTAAGTAATAAATTCCAACTCCCGGCTAATTCTCAATTGACGAATAATTTAATATAAAATAATCAAAAGAAGTTAACTCTCGTAATAAATTAATGCGGAAGAAAGAAAGAGAAAAGATTTAACCGACCAACCCCTATTAGTCGCCTTTTACGACAAGCAGGGGATACTGTGGAACAATTCTATCCCCAGCCCACTAGGGCATTTTTAATCAAGTTAAACGCTCCTAGATTACCCAAATCGATGCTAGGGGATGCCTAAATATGTTCTAGAATCATTTAAGGCCGAAAAAAGTGGATTAAAAATTGTTTCCGGTCCAAAAATGGGTCGACCCAAGTCGAAAAAATGTGAAGGGGTATACCTTCAAAAATCGTCAAAAATTAAAAGTCGCCAAAATCAATTCTAAATGACCCAAATCGATGGTATATGATGTATAACATATTCTAGGACGATTTCTGGTCGAAAGAAGTGGTTTAAAAAATTTTTCTGGTCAAAAAGGGGTCGATCCAAAATTGCAAAAATGTAAAGGGGTATACCTTCAAAAATCGCCAAAACTTAAAAGTCGCCAAAATCAATTCTAAATGGCCCAAATCGATGGTATATGATGTATAAACATGTTCTAGGGCCATTTTGGGTCGAAAGAAGCGGTTAAAAAATTTTTATTGGTCAAAAATGGGTCGAATCCAAGTCGAAAAAATGTAAAGGGGTATACCTTCAAAAATTGTCAAAAATTAAAAGTCGCCAAAATCAATTCTAAATGACCCAAATCGATGGTAAATGATGTATAAACATATTCTAGGACGATTTTGGGTCGAAAGAAGTGGTTAAAAAATTTGTATTGGTCAAAAATGGGTCGAACCCAAGTCGAAAAAATGTAAAGGGGTATACCTTCAAAAATTGTCAAAAATTAAAAGTCGCCAAAATCAATTCTAAATGACCCAAATCGATGGTAAATGATGTATAAACATATTCTAGGAAAATTTCTGGTCGAAAGAAGTGGTTTAAAAATTTTTTCGGGTCGAAAAGTGGTCGATCCAAAATCGCAAAAATGTGAAGGGGTATACCTTCAAAAATCGCCAAAAATTAAAAGTCGCCAAAATCAATTCTAAATGGCCCAAATCGATGGTATATGATGTATAAACATATTCTAGGAAAATTTCTGGTCGAAAGAAGTGGTTTAAAAATTTTTTCGGGTCGAAAAGTGGTCGATCCAAAATCGCAAAAATGTGAAGGGGTATACCTTCAAAAATCGCCAAAAATTAAAAGTCGCCAAAATCAATTCTAAATGGCCCAAATCGATGGTATATGATGTATAAACATGTTCTAGGACCATTTTGGGTCGAAAGAAGTGGTTAAAAAATTTGTATTGGTCAAAAATGGGTCGAACCCAAGTCGAAAAAATGTAAAGGGGTATACCTTCAACAATTGTCAAAAATTAAAAGTCTCCAAAATCAATTCTAAATGACCCAAATCGATGGTAAATGATGTATAAACATATTCTAGGACGATTTTGGGTCGAAAGAAGTGGTTAAAAAATTTGTATTGGTCAAAAATGGGTCGAACCCAAGTCGAAAAAATGTAAAGGGGTATACCTTCAAAAATCGTCAAAAATTAAAAGTCGCCAAAATCAATTCTAAATGGCCCAAATCGATGGTATATGATGTATAAACATGTTCTAGGACCATTTTGGGTCGAAAGAAGCGGTTAAAAAATTTTTATTGGTCAAAAATGGGTCGAATTCAAGTCGAAAAAATGTAAAGGGGTATACCTTCAAAAATTGTCAAAAATGAAAAGTCGCCAAAATCACTTCTAAACGACCCAAATCGATGGTATACGATGCCTAATGATGTTCTAGGACCATTTTGGGTCGAAAGAAGCGGTTAAAAAAATTTTTCTTGTCAAAAAGGGGTTGATCCAAAATCGCAAAAATGTAAAGGGGTATACCTTCAAAAATTGTAAAAAAATCAAAGTCGCCAATTTCGGTCCTAGATGGTCCAAATCGATGGTATATGATGCCCAAACATGTTCCACGATGATTTTGGATCGAAACAACTGGATTAATGTCATTTTCAAAAGTTGGCAGAAATGGAAAGGGTTATTATATATTGGAAAAAATAGCCCTGATTAGTTAGAACCTACACTCCGAGGGTTTAATGCCCGTGTTTAATATATTTCAGTCATATGCACTTTATGTGACAAGGATTCTTAAGTGCAATCCGTCCTTAGAAATCGCACGGTCACTCAGTCCTTATACGCTCTTTTACTTAACTTGCACAACTTGCATTATTATTGAATTAATATTTTTCCAAATTCTCATTCAATACGTTCATAGTATCGACTCAGCTGTTTAAAGAATACATATGATTCTTTTTAATAAACAATACCACCCGGTTATGCTAGGTGTGCATTAAATATTTCATTGGTGAAATGAAATAAATATGAAATAAGATTGCAGCGTTTCCAAGCAACTTTTTCTGGTTCGTTGGTACATTATAAATTTTAAGTATGTCCTCTTTTTCTCTTGAAATACTAAGCACTCTACTGGTACATACTTATCCCCACAATGTGGAGAAATAGCACTACCCTGTACCCTTCAGACGGCAAAGGCGTCGGGGGTGACCGGGACACTTGGGAGAATTAAAAAGCTTTTGAAGTTCCGGAAGCACGAATTTTTTATTAATGGAAAACTTTCGTCACTACCTCTACTTCTCCCACAATACCACCCTATATACCTGCATATACAAGGAGCAACTCTTAAGAAAATCCCAAGCTAAAATCTACATCTTATAACACCCTCCGTCGACCGTCGAAATTAGTTTCCTTCGAGTGCCGTTATTAGCACTTGCAAAGTATATAATCGTAACACCTTGCGAACCATTTCATACGCCCCACATGGGAGACATAAAAATGGATATAATACCCTATTATTATGTTAATTAATATTCCAAAATGACCTTAAAGTATAAACAATATATTCGTCGAACACCTATTACGTACATCAATGTCACGAAACCCAAATCCGATAATACTAGCACGGTAGTTTATTCAACGATGAAAGCAAAACGCTAAAAAACAATATTTACCCGTTCAAGTAGTAAGAGGCGTGGAACGTGGCAGAATATGTACTTCGCTCGTGGACGAATTTCAGCAGGTACTTGAGAACATTAGTCGGAAGTAGTTGATCTGTATCTGATGTAACTGGTTGGTACATGAACACGTGCACAGGTACAAAGGGGAAAGTCCTGTACAAATAGTAACGTTTGACGTAGAAGCTCGCGTAGCAGACACGCTGGAATACGGTGTCCTTGTAGAATAATGTAGGGATGTCAGTGTTTACGGGGAACAGTAGCAACGTCCGCGAACGCGAAACGAGCCATTTCGAACTGCTGCGAACTGAAACGAACAGGTGTGCGAGCACGCGCTTCCTGCACATCATGAGGAACTTGGAAGCACATAGTGAGAAACAGTGGAAGGGGAGGAGAGAAGGAGAGACGAAATGTGTCCAGGACCGTTTCGTCCCAATGTGTGCGTCGAACAAATAGGGTGAAAGGAAATTAACGAAGAAGCACCGTGCCCGTATTTCGCAGTCAGCCTCGGCCTTGTCTCTTGTCTCGTGTCTCGTGTCTCTCGTCGTCCAACACTGTTACGAATACGGATTCGTCAGGTTGTACAAACCACCGAGGATTCGTTAAGTACCAACTTCCCTGAGCGGACAATAATCACCTAACAACTTCGTCTCGAGAGATACCAACGATGGGGAGATATAATCTTTCGGAATAATAGAAGATTTACATCATTTACTTCACTCGATGGAGCGTTTCATATTTTTGGTGGTTTTTCGAAAAACAGAACCTTTTTTATGGACTTCACATTCATTAATCAATTATATCGTTTTCGTTATTAATACCATTGTCCCGCTTGAAACCAATTTCTTTAATGCTCTTAATCCGTACTTGTAAAAAGGTGAGAATAACTCCTCAAATAAGTATAATAAAAATTTCTGTTTGATACCCTTGATATATTAATCTCAAGACAGTAAGATCTTGTTAAAGAAATTTATACCGGCGATGAAGCGCGGTCTAAAATTGCTTAACCCAAATGGGCGTGGCGGTGAGTCCTTTTAATAGTCTTGTAATATGCAAGCGTATAATTAAAATCGTAACGAGCCCACTGGGAACAATACGAAGTAACGCAGAGTCCGAGTCACGTAAAAAATCATGATTTATATGCGTGTCAGATTGTTTTAGTGTAGTGGATATTTGTCAGGAAATGCGTGTGAGAAACGAAAGGTCCGCAATCGTCATAGTAAACTAAGCCGAAAGGTGGGGGGCGGATTAATTGAACGGGACAAACTGGGTGTTAAAATGCAGTTTTCCCTGGATGGCCCTCTATATTTCCAGCCGTTTAACTTGCAAACGTTCGTAGTTGATTAAACTCAGCCCGTTGCCAAAATTACATCGCGCTAATTGACGGATGGGTCACACCAATCAGTTCCACAGGCAATTATTGTAAGTTGGTAGACAGAATAACAGATCGTGATCCCCCAACCGCGGTAAACGCTACCAGTTAATGAGCAACTCGCTCAAATAAACTGAAAAGGAAGTAAGATTATCCTCGTTAACGTACTGACCTGCAAATTTCTGACAAAAATTTCCTATGCCGTACACTTCTCGTTAAACCTGCGGTTAAACAAGGCGATATAAACGTAAATATTAGAATCCAACTAGTTAACGGGGCCAAAAGAGTCAGCAATTTTTCGGTATAACGCATTTTGGAATTCTTCAGACTCAACAGCTCCTCGTTAGATAGTCCTCGGTGATTAATCGAAACGATATCAAAGTAAATATTAGGAAGCTGCGGTCAGCTAGTTAATGGGAGCATAAAAATCGCTTGTCAGCTCTTTTTGGGTATAACGTATTTTGAAACTTTTCGATATCCAAATTACATATCTGCGAATCTTTACTATTCGTTGAAACACACGCGTTGTCCCGCGAGTAAGAAATTTCTTTTCGATGAAATAATTAATCGCGAAGAACGACGAAGTTGTAAATTCCGGGGAAAGCTCTTTAAAGGGGAATAATGTACGAACAGAATACCAAGGAAAACAAACTAACACTAGCGATAGCATGGCTCATTTGTTTTCACGGAAAAATGCAAAAGACGAGCGGTGCAAGTGCGAGTTAAGGGAAAGTGGCCGATCGTAAATTACAGACGTTTGTAGAAACTGTTTTCCTCGCGAAAATACGAGCCGACCCTCTAACATCCACCACCACTATATAACGAATACATTCCTACGTTCAACTCTTCGACATTCTACCCTCCTAAAACCAACACATCGAGAATATTTCGGTAATGCAGAGCCATAATAATAATCTCATTTGTGATCATCAATCATACTCGATCCCCCCTTCGTAATCGACTTTTTATACATTTTTCATAAACCTTCGTTACGCGGTAGTTATTCGATTCGCCGAAGATAGATATACCGTTTGAAGGCACAGGTTAAAACACGATTCCCTTAACATATAAATATTATTAAAACTGTATTCATCGTCTTCGTGAAATATACGTTTAATTTCGCGATCGATTTTAAACTAGACTCATTTTCTAATTCCACAGAAATCTAATATTACGGGAATGAGTTAAAAGCATATCTCGAAAAAGTACGCAACGGTTGGATTCTTGGTAGCCGCGTAGCGCGACACCGAACTACGTCCGAGTCGTTTCATTAGATATCATTATAATTACTCGAGGGAGTAATTATTGTTGTCTGGTGCACGCAGGAGAGTGGACCGGACAAATGAAAAAAGGTCGTAATAAAAATTAATGCTCTACCGTGTGGAGGGGCCGAGTCGAGTGCCTGGAATGCCATTTTCGCGGAACACCTCGTATCTAACGAAGCAGATAGCCAGAAAAAACCTCCGAACTTTTGGCAAGCATCCGTGCACAGTACACGTTGTGTCTGGCATATATCAAATCGCATAATATCTTCCAAGTAATATTTGCCAATAACAATAAAATTATGACAAATTATTGATAAACTGTCCGTTGACGTCCATTTAAATTGATAATACATACCGAACACGAAAAGCAACTTTTTATGAAGTAATTTTACATGAAGGTTGATTTTGTACAAGATTTATAAGCTCGTGAAAAATATAGTAGTTAAATGACGTTTATCGGCAGATTAATCTCGTGCAATATTCTAACGGGTCTTTTCGAGGTTAATTGATAATCCTGATTATACGAGATTAATTGTGCCTGACTAACAGAATGTTATACTGCTTGGTAAGAGCATTATCTTAACGTCTACACGCTGAAGCTATATCTACCGAAATAGACTGGCAGTGCAAGCTCGGATAATGCTATTATGGCCAAATGTATCCAATTAAATATTTTAACTTCCCAGGGAGCCTTGGTTACTTTAGCTTTCGGATCCTTAAAAGACTTGTATTATATAATTCTTTTACGCTCACCTACTAACTGTCATTACTTCGATTAAGCATCTTAATAATACTTAAAATATCTCGAATAAAAGTTCTCCAGTGAACGTAATTTATGATATATTAGAAATTCTTGCTGACTTTAAAGTCGAGTGGCACGTTTCTCCGGCAGGGACTCGTTGATGCTTAAGCAATCAGATGTTATCGACTTGGAAGTTGCGAAGTAGCGGAAGGATTTCTCCGAGGACAACTCGTCGGTGAAAAAGACTTCCGACAGGTCGGACACGCACGAAATCTCGCGGGTGCTGAAATCCGCGAATTTATCATCGCAGTACGTCCTACGTAGTAAAAGCGTCGCGGCGCACCCTGACGCGCTGCGTTAGCGCGTCGCGACATTTTCTGACAAACGACAACGCGCCTGTTACTTCCACCTCGGAGAGAGACATTCTCTTTTTTTCTCTTTTCTTTTCTCTCTCCCTCTCTTAGGAGCTGTCAGCCATCGCAGTCCGTCTTCAGGAAAGAGGAAGGTGGCAAGACGAGTACGAGGAAGAAACAGGGGGTGGCAGTGAGTATGCGACGGCAGAAAAAAGTAGAAAGTAGAAACCATCGATCAAATTCACCCCTGTAACATCTCGAGACTTCAACCACCCCCATTGGTCCCGCTATACACGTAGACGGTGACACTGCTTTGTCCTCTACTCCCCTCGCTTCCCCTCCAAGGACGAGTGTCATGGGCTAATGATAACTTATTTTTAAAAATGGTTACCCAACCTCGTTTACTTCTCTCCGTTTCCTACTTCGTTTGGCACAACGGCACCACGTCTACCCAGGATAACTGATGACGACTTAATATAAGTGAAACCCCTGAAAACTAATTTCCCGCGAACCGATACCCCATTTAAGGGACTTACCAGGGTTACCAACGATTTGCAGAAATAAGATTGGGGAATAACGCGGCGAAATTAATGCGGATCATATTGACTAATGATTACTAAACCGTTACATGGGTCCTGATAGACAATGAGACACCAATGAATCTTTGCCATCTGAAACTTTCCTGGCTATAATTGGAACCATATTTTTCTGCGCGATATTCCTTGAACTGATCGTCAGTACAGTTGCCAATGATCTTGATGTAAAAATGTAACATTTTCGAAATAAATTGTGTATATTATTTTGTAATATTCCTCGATGAGTACATTACGTGTAGCGATATCAACGTACCTTATACCGAAAGAACATTAGCGAAGTAGAAAGTGCTCTCGTATGAAATTGCTGAGCGAATCAGTGGAGGGTGCATGGCGAGTAATTCTGGAAATGATGGTATTAATCGAGTTCGGAAGATTCCTCTTGGGGGTCGTACGTACTTAGTATTTTAGTATAATGGCGATCGTTGGAAATGTGCAACTGGAAGGATCGACGAAAGAAGAAGTAAAACGAGACACCTGGTTTCGTTCCGTAAAACACAATCAAGAAATGCAAAGTTTAATAGATTTCTAGGAAATTCAGGTTTCTCGATGATTCGGGAGATGAAAGTTTCACGTTCATAAATAGTAAGGTAAAATTGGTGGAACGCGAATAGTAATTGAAATATCGTGTCACCCGAAGGAAAAGCGGGGTGGAATAAAAAGCAAGAATGCGTGGAGCGTATGGGAGAGGAAGAAGAATGTTAAGGGTAAAAGAAGGAAATGGAATGGATAGAAAGGAAGAAAACCTGGTGGTATCTTGGACGGATATCGGCTGGCGGTGGATATCAAGCTGCCGGTGATTTAGTGAAGAGAGAATAAAAGCAAAATGAAGAGAATTGAAATAGCAGGATTCAGACTCTGGGGATGAGTCGATGTCGAGGTGGCGATTGAACTGAAAGAGAAAGAGTAAAACCCCACGATTAAAGAGACCACGATTTCGGAAAGACCTCTGAACGTGCCGCACTTCTCGTACCTTCTTACTTTCCATTAAGTACTGACTTTGGTGTTCTCTCTCTCTCTCTCTCTCTCTCTCTCTCTCTCCAAGTTCCTACTTTCAGACTACTGATCCAGGAAAACGATTTGTCTCCGAGAAAGAGTTTATAAAGACTGACGAGGGAAAATAGTAAAACGTTTAAGGTAGAATTGCAGGATAGTAGATCGTTTATTCGTTAACTAATCGGATTTCGGACCATTCCATGGAACTTCATAAATTCGTTACAATCTTCTTATCATTGAATCCCAAAGAATTTCATTATTTCCTTCTTCCATCTTTTACCGTGAAGCATATTTCTTCATTAAAAATAGTTTGATAACCGTCACAATTAATAACATTAATTTATCAAAGGTGTATCGTACCTACTGAGTGAGAGGGAGAATTTCTGTTTTCTCAGAGATGCTCGTGAAAACCTGAAAATGGACTTTTCGATCGATTCACTCCTATGTTATAATGAAAGGGGGATCGACTTGCAGTTTTGTATGGTTGATCATGTGTTAACAGATAACGCAGACAATGGAAAGACCAAAGAAAAGATTTGAACGTCCGATCTTCTAATCATCACATTTACAATCATAATGATATCCTTAGTCTTTGTGTTTTTCCCTTTCCAACACGTATCGATCATGAATCTTAGGCATGCTCCGAGATTTTCTCCGCATACAAGGAATCTCTTATCTCAATGATAGGTGGTTGACACTTGCTATCGGGTTAATGCAATTTATGTACATTGCAGCTGTTATCAGTACTTAACGCGATGTCTCGTAACCTGGTGGCAACCCCTACCGAAATCCCGGGAGGAAAACATTTCACAGGGAGTCATATTTGATATATCTTCCATCCAATTTCAGTGGCTGGATCTACCCCCGTACTAAAAATATCCGATATTATATATCGGAAGGATACACGGTTAATATTCTCTATGGGAACGATAAGAGTTCAAAAGGTAAATCATATCCTATGTATTGCGGTATTCGAGTGTGTTTAAGAAAACGATAAAATAAGAATGGGATGTCATTGAAATATAGGATGAACGTGTGTGATAAGATAATTGACTGTTGCCAAGTATTATATCACTCGGAGCACGTATATTAATAGAATGTAAGATTCAAAGAACCATTTGTACGAGGGTTATAAAGAGGGTTGAAGCAAGAAGCATAAGTTAATTTAAATGTAGACGTACAGCGTCACAGGGAGATGTGATAATAGTGGAAGACGTTGACGAAAAGAGACAAGGCTCCCTCTCATTTTACGGTAACCCTACCGTGAAACTTGACATAATTTCAGTTTGCCTACACTTTGGAAGACATTATTAAAACAACATCCCCTCGAATATTGCATTCGAGTCAGTAAGAAGGGGAAGAGACTTTTCGCCGGAGGCGAGTCGTCTTCGTACACGAGCCAGTCATATTTATACGACGTAAAGTGGTTGATATAAAAATCACGATAAAGGCTGCGAAGAATGGAAGTGACGACGTAAGTGTCGGTAATATTTCCAGTACGATATTTGAAATACGTAATGAAATGAATAGCATTCCAATTAATTTTGCAAGCTCCTGGGGTGAAATTTATGACACGATAGTTTAACGAGGGCGGGAAACCACTGACACGATTGTAAGCGACGAAGGTACCCATAGTTCGTAATTCCTCTTTGAGAATGTTATTTGTCGTGGTGTACATGCTCCGGAATTTGAGAACGATTCCACTTGGTTCGCGGTATAAACCCACGAACTCTCATTAAGCTCTGTCCACGTTGGATATTTGGGAGCGCTGCGGATAATGGGATTTACAGCCCGCATCGCGTTCTAATCACGGATGAAGAGTTAACTCCTTTAACAGGCAAGACGATGACAAGGGAAATACCACGAGTGGACCTTCGTCAGGTGAGCACACGTATAGCAAAGAAACCGAGAGAAGAAAGGAAGGATGGGATCGGGAGTGACCGAAATAAACGAAGTCAACGTCTTTCGTGGGAAACCGAGTCACGTTGCACAGAGTTTCGTAAGTAGCATGGCTAGAGAGACCCTAAACCTCTTAAGGTAGGATGGGTTCCGGCCATTACGGTATCCTATCCTTCCATTCTTACTGCCAGAATTCGAATCTTCGATTCTCTTTATGGAGTCGAAACGTTTAACTTTAACCGTGTATGTCAGGGTCGAAAGCTATTAACCGAGTCCCTTGCAAAAAGCTCTCTGGCTCTCATGAGAGCGAAAGAGGACCTCTGAGTTCCTCGCTGGTGGAGTGAAGTGGAAGAAACGGAAAAACCAGAAAAAAGTCCATCAAGCGAGCTTTCTCTTTCGTGGTCCATCGCTCAACCAGTTGTCTCTATACTTAAAGTATATCCTTGGTAAATACAACAAGTTTCCTGGCATGGTTCCCTTCTCTTTTACGTCAACCAGTTCTTCTATACCTAGCTAAATAGGAGAAGCGATAAAACACCGGGTATCTGACGTCTCTCTTGAAGATTATTAACAACGCGTATAAACGCGAAATACCTTCTACGAACGCATTATTAACTATGGGGTTTAAATACCATGGCTTGGTACTTCATAACCGAAACCTTCATGGAACATCGGTATTTCTAAAGGAATCCCAAAATTATGCTAACACGTACATTAAACGAAACATATTTTATCATCAGTTTACCAGCAGTTTAATAAGAAAACTGCGTCGTGGGGCGATAAAGGAAGAAACGAACATTTGCTGATTTCAGTTTAGCTTGGAAGTAGAACGGAAAATGGGACGCCGTTAAATGCAACGTTGACATAGTATTGTTCGGTGATTCATTGAAACGAGGACATTCTCGTACTGAAAAGCATGAGAGGAGGAAATACATCCGAAATAAGTTGATAACGATGTCAGGAAAGCCATCTCATTCGGAACGCCCTTGACATCCGCGGAAAAACGAGGGATCGGTCTAATCAGATTTTCGGCAACGAAAAGAAAAACGAAAATCGGTTAGGCTTTCGGTAATGTTAGGGCCTTAAAAGTCTTTCGATGCAAATTATGCTTCCTCCCTTAGGTTTAACTTGCGTGGCATTTACGGCGGCTTCCAATTCTAATTTCCATCTTTCATCCATCACCAATCATCCGTCATCTTTCATCTTTTTGAAACTATCTTGCGGAGACACTTTCATCGTGCGCGGACAGGATAAAGTCGTCTCCATCATGTCGAGAACTCCGAGGAATACTTTTCAAAGATTGTCGATCATCGAAGAAAATATGAAATGATTTACTCTAGTTTACGTCGCGGTGTAAATGTAATCATTCGAAGGAATGGGATCAAAGACTAAATAGAATTTAATCTGCATATTTTTTGCTGCATTTAATTCATTCAACTGCAAAGTAAAAAAAAGATAAATGACACTTTCTAATCGTAATAGCGTAACTTTCCGAGTTTTCCAAAATGAAGAGGTAAACTTTAAGAGCTCGAAATGTAAACCGACGAAGCGTAACGCGACTGTGGAATCGAATAATAATTGCTTAATCGTCCGTGTCCCAACAAACTTTGCTAATAGCTGAAAGTACGAAATTCTATAAAGTCTACGTCCGGCTATTCGAATGGTCAATGGTTCTCAAACTAACCAGCAACTACGTTGAAAATTCGCCAGCAATATTCGCGATAAAAATCCTTCATCGTTTCTGCCGTGAAAAAAAAATCGGTTTTCACCAGTTCGACGATACCCGAACTCGAGGGAACACTAATTCCAGATGCACTAACGAATCGTGAATTATATGGCTTATTATTACCAAGAAGAATCCCGTGGTTCGTATTTCTCCTTCTATATTTCTCGCTCCGTATTTGAATCAACCAAACCTGCCGAGGATTATGCAGCTCTGATTTGAAGTCGAAATTATTAGTACGCGAATGAAAACCCCTTTCCACCCCGTTCGACTTTCTTGCCGACTTCCTGCGAGTGCAATCGGACCGATGAGGAAAGGAAGGAGGTGTGCACAGCGAAAGGAACAAAAAAGAAACGAGGGACTTGGTGGGGGTGCGGTTCAGGATGGAAAAAGAGAACGGCGGGATGAAACTTCGCCGATAGTAATTCCTGACTCGACTCCGCGCCAAGTTTGCGAGCTTCGGGGGTCCCAATTAACCCCGCATGGCCGCTCGGGGCCTTCCCGAATATCCACTTTCAACAACCAACTGCTACTACTTCCCATCGTCCTTCCACTCGGTGAAATAACGAAAATTTTCTTAAACATTCTCCACGACAGAATGCACCGTCCGTAGAACAAGGGGCATCAAAATGAAAAACAAGGGAAACTGTCAACAAGTTTGTTAAACTTTAAAAAAGATTTCATTTAGTACCAGAAGCGAAGAAAGTAAAAAATCTCATTCGTATCGATTCGATGATAATGAATAAATTTTAAAAGAATATTGGTAACACTCGATGTGAGCCAAGCATTGGGCGTGGAGGGTGAGTTTCTCGGCTGACAACGGCGAGACCACGGCACATCGTAAATAATTAAGGGGAGACATTATCGTGAGGTACTGCAAAGCGAGATCGTCGGCCTGGGTACGAATTTATCATACCCCTTCTTTACATTCAACCAACCCTTAGGTGGGAGTGCATGCCGTGAACCCAGAACCCTCTCTTCTTCGTTCCGTTAGAGTCGGGTCTTCCCATATTTTACGGGCCAGCCGGAATCTTTTGTCTTCATAATATTTATCCCACCGCGGATGCCAAGAGTAATGGAGCGTGGGTCCCTCGAGAAGCGAACGAACAAACGAACGAATGAGATCGGAAGTAAGACCTCTTTCCCCGTCTATCGGGGTTAAAGCTTAAGGCGTATGGACGATGTCGGGGCTAGATACTGCGATAAATTCCACTGTAACGGCAGGATTGTCCGGTCCACGCAAATACAAATACCCTTTGACCAAGCGGACCAATCGGATGGAAAAATAAAAGCACCTTAACGTCGATAAATAGCGATGTCCCCTTTCTTTATCTCCGTGAACATTTAGTACTATCAATGAAAAAGTCAAGATATTCTACCCGCGATGCGTCAAATATTTTCTTCGTATACGTTCCATATGTCGTTCGGAAGTATTAACTGTAATACAAAAAAATAAGTAACTGTATAAAAAGCACGTTGAAAACGCATATCCAAGTGAATCTCGTTTTAAAAATTCCACGTGAAAATGTAATAAATGTGTTCGAAAGTAGAATGGAGAACGAAAAGCATCCAGCTGTCTTTCCAGTAGTCGCGGTGTAAGTAGATCGCGGAGTTTCGGCATTTCCAGGTATGGAAAAATGTAAAAGTGCCATGTCGTTTCCGGCCATTTAGCCTTTCATCGATTGCGCTCGTAGAAGGAAAGAGGGTTTTCGACAAGAGATACCATCCATTTCAAAAATGATTTTAGAGCTCTCTGTCGCTTCTCGTCGCTATTCTCCGACTACGTACGTGATCCCCCTGCGAAAAGAGCCGATACGCTGGTTTTCCTACAATGCTGTTAGCGAAGGTGAAAAGATAGAAACCGAGGGAGAGAGAGAGAGAGAGAGAGAGAGAGAGAGAGAGAGAGAGAGAGAGAGAGAGAGAGCCAGAAGCGAAGGATAAAGAAGAACGAAATATTGGCATTCCTGGGCAACACCCGAGTCGTATTGTACTTCGCGGTATGGAATCGATCGAGAATCTGTAAAGGTATCCCAAGGATATCCCTCGACCAGAAACCCAAGATTTTATGCTGGAGGCAATACGATCGGGTGATAAATCTCGATCAACCGGTTAATCCATTCCGATTCTTACCATTTTAAGTCCCATAAAAAAGGTCGATTCCTTAAACCCCCCGACCACCATTCGCTTAACAGTGCAAATGTCTTATCTTCTATTCTCATCGATGAGTATAATACTTCATCATTTTTGGAGAGACATTACTTTTAAATATAAGCGGAAATATGTAATAAATCAGAGGAATAAATTACAAATGTAATGGACTCTAAGTCATTCCATTCCAATAAAATATTCCAGCAACGAAGCTCAAACCATCCTCTCATCTCACACCACAAACTTTGTTCGAGAAATCAGGGTATTTCGAAAGTCCGGAATCCACAGAATTTCACGAGTGTCCAGATAAAATCTCTAGTTGTCGGCCAAAAATAGGACGCATGGATTCCTTCGTTTCCAGAAGTGGTGCCACGTGTCCAGAACCGTCGAATTACCAATAGGGGAAGAAAACCGATCGTTATGGATCCACGCGCCCAGCAAGAAATGCGCTTTCCTTTTCCGATAGCTCTGAGCCCGAAAATATCGCAGAACAGCTTGATCCGTCCGAGTGTACGATCCTAGTGCCATGAAAAACCTTGCAGGAAGTGGGATGAGGTTTAATCGAGGGTTGAGGTTGAAGTCGGTTAAAAATAGCCACCCCATCGACGCCGGCTTAGCTCTCCGACCGGTCGTGCAAACAAATTGGCATAGGTCGATAGGTAAAACAACCCTCGAAACTCGTGGCTCTCTTTCTCTGGCATCGGGCTACAATGCAGCCACACCAAATCAGCCATGTAAATCCTCCTGGGGACGATGCCGTGGTGCGGTGAAGGAAGACAGGCCTCGATCGAGGGTTCGAACTCTGACCATTGGAAAACGTAACACCAGTAATCACTGTTGGTAAGAAGAGTATCACGGTCGAGTTAATGCGAAAGGAACATGTAATGTTGTATATGTACACGATTTATATACTATATATGTCCATGTCGGAAGAAATCACAATAAATCGTTAACAGTTATCGCAGACACGAATCAATGTAGGATCTCGAGTCGTAAGATATATTTGAGTGTAAAGCAAGTGAAATGTTTTCTTAGTGCACACGTATTATTTGCAATAAAACCCTTAAGCTCAGATCCCAGGTTGGCGAAGTTAAAATAAATTCCGGTTTCAAATAGAAAACTTAAATTTTTATACCTTTCGTACATTGGTACCGTACTTCCGCTGGGGGATAACCACGAGAGGCACATAAAGCAGAGGGTTTAAGGTGATGTAAGGGTAAGGATAAAGGCGATTTAGCCGGCACGTCGAATTACAAACGACCAGTATCGTTTTCTCGATGATACAGTGCTGCATATAGAAGCTATATACACGCTCTTATCACCGAACAAATATTTGCGGTCCTTGTATATTGCTGCCGACGGAACATGCGTGTCCCTCGTCCACTTCACGAGATCCCATTTTCCTGATGTAACAAACACCCTGTCGAGTGTTACGCCGTTTTGTCTATCGCGCATTCATGTGGTCGCGCTACGCATACTTTTCAACTCGAGCATCTCCCTTGTCGTGGGCCAAACTGATTAAGATCTCGATTCTTCTCACAACTGACTAATCATCGACGAATAAAATATTCAGTTTTACATTTCGGAAAACCTCCGTAAAGTACAATCTACTGGATCGTACATTACCGTTAGTGTCTATGATTTTCTAACATAATTTTTAATGTATTTCTTTCCAGACATAATAGAATACATTCTTGATATAAACGCATATTGGACAAAATTGTTGTCTGTTTCATTACTGCGAAGTTAAAGTTCGAAAAGTCATACTATATTTTATTATAGAATTATGTAATAACTGCAATAAATGAATACAAATATTTATTATTAAAAATATTTCCTTCATTCTCAGCATAAATTTACTTATTAGTGTTAAAACTGATGAGCTACTTCTCAGAAAATCGGAAATTTACCATGCTCTCTTTTCTCGATGTTTTTCGTCACCGACATCGCGACACGAAAAATGATTAAATTGATCGATTAACTTACTTTCTCAAATTTTTTAATAAATTTTGAAACACTATCGTTACACCCACTCCACTTGAACCGGTAGAAATAATCGTTCGTAATTCCAGTATTAATATGCAATGCAGATTGTACATCTTGGAGTTTATGGCTTTATACGTGACACGATGTAGCGCTTGGGTTTACCATGAATCGAGTGAGGTGAAATCCGAGTGCAGTCGTTGTTAGCGCATGAATGTGTAGAGTGTACAGGTGGAATCGTAGAGGTAGTTTTGGTACCTGTTCCACAGAGTTGTCTATAGCGAGGTGCAATAGGAAAGGTTGGTTTTTCGCGGCACGTCACGTCCGGATGACAAATCCCTCTTACGGTTCTGCCAACCTGAATTTTTCCATCTCCCTTCTCACGTCTTTTCCGTTCTTTCCCCAAGGACTCTTCTTTCCTCGTCTTTCGGTGCGATCATACCGCGCGTTCCGTTTTTTTTCTTTCTCCTTCGTTTCGTTTTTTCAAGCTTGGTCCACCACCCCGTGTCACCGGGTAACGACCAGTCAGCTGGTTCAATTGGAATGCGATTATGATTAATGGACTCTCTATGTACCCCACTGTCGAGTGGGTGTGCCGTTACTTAGCTCCAAGAAAAACCGAGTAAACAATATTAGAGGGATCCTGTTGGTCGTTTTCTCTCGAACCTTCCCTTCCACTTTTTCTTTTTATGTCCCACCTCCTTAATTACTTTCTTACTCTTCTCTTTGCTACCTCTTTATTTTCACCTTACACGCCAACTTCCCTGTTTCTTGTAGCGTAACCCGTGCGATGAATTAAATACCGTTTTATTAATTACAAATTATGAGTGACGTTGTGAAACACTTAATAAATCATTATTTTAATAAACATATAATTTGGTATAATCTTGCATCATTGATAATGCTTCATAGAAATCAACCCCCTCTCGTAACAAGAAATATACAGTTTTATAATGATAATATTAAAAGAGTTTAGTTTTGGGAAGTTGTCAAAGAACAATTGGTTTATTGAAAAAGTCCCCGATCGTATCACGGTGGAACGGGGAATGAAAAAAACAGGTAAAAAGAAGATGATACGACGAACTAGTACCAGGGGGTTAATATTACTCGAGGGATATTTTCGAAGTATGTAACGATGTTCGAGACAAAACGAAAAGTTTTGGCACCTTAGTCGTTCATTGTAGGTAGTGCCGGAGGAAAAGTTTCCCGACGGGAAGGCCTTATAGGGTACCACCATAATATTTCGACTTCCCGGAGAATTTTTAATTTTCCTGACGTCTAAAGTCGTTAACGGAACTCGTGAACGTTTTATGCAGCCGCCATTCAAATGTCGCCTTCGAATTTCACCGGTAAGGCACTGGTCCCCCTTGACGTAGACATTACGCGAACAATAATTTTGAGGCTGTTAGTCACTTGAAATACTCGGTTAACAGTTATGCGCTCTTATCGTAAAGGTTTACGTTGCGCGTACTTGCCGGTACGTCAGATAAGGAATTTCCCCCTTGGAATGTTTTATGGCTCGCCTTAATTAGACGAAAGAAATTTTCGAAAGATGCTGGAATCTGCTAAATGCGATTCTTCCGAACGATATATTTTCTTCGGTCATTAAGATCGCGTTTCGCACGTAATGAAAAATGATCGCCAAGGGCACCGTTGTTTTTCAGTTTCTCACTCGTTTCTCAAAGTTTCGCAAGGTAGAACGCGAGAGTGCGATGTACGTATTATTCAAAGGTCGAGAAACATCGGAAAGCAGATACGGAGGTTTATAAGAAAAAGGATGAAGAGATGTAATATTTATAAGAAGATTCTCTTAAAAGGGGAACGGCTAAGAAGAATGAAGAAGATAGGGGTGCGGAAGAGTAGGAAAAGTTTCTGGAGAAATTTTTCATGACTGCAGCCGAAACCCTATAAAAGTCTGCGAACGTTTAGTGGCGGAACGGAAAGTAGCGGAGAAAAGGACTTCTCTTTTTCTCGCACGTCTCGACACTCGGTTTTTTTACGATCGTAGTAAACGTATAGGCCGACGGTTGTTAGTATATGAACGGCGAACTACGCACGAGAGGGTGAACGAAGTGAAAGCATTACGAACGCATGCTCGTTCCGTGTCGGGGTAGGGGGTAATTTTCCAAAGAGTAGAAAGACTCGAGAATATTGCGAAAGTTAAGGGAGGGAAAGAGGGCCCTCGTTTCACCGTGGAAGGAGGTAACGCTTCTTTTTCCCTTCCGACAACAGGATGCATACAGAATAGCTTGTATATAACGTTCTAACGTGGGCCTTTGGCCTTCTTTAGCGTCATCACCCTCGTCTCGCCCCGTCCGTCCGACTTCACGTCCGATTTGCCGCACATATACCGTCTTCGTTCCCGACAAAACAACCCCCTGCCACCTCTGCTCCCTTTTTCGCACGTACTCTAACAGGACTGCTAACCTATGCATGGAAAACTACTTCGTGCGAGGCCTTATAACACCTTCTAACAAAATGTCCCAGTGAAACGCCCCATAGCTTGCCCGTACACTTTCAGGGGACAATATGGTGAATGAGCTATCGAGCGCTTACCGACGAATCGCGAGAATGGTGCGTGCCGTTCTATGAACTCATTGTACGCGGCTTTATGTTTTTAATACAATAACACGTACTTAAGTAACACCGTGTATACGTCAAAGGGTTACGAACGAAATTGCAGGGTACAAAGTTTAATAGAACATCGCAGGGCATACAATAAGCACAATGTATATATCGTTACCATAAACCGACATATACTTGAATATTCATTTAAGTGGTCTCTCTCCGCAGTGTATAAAGACGAAAGGATAAATACGCTTAGCATTTAGCGTGTACGTCGAGGTGAGTACAAAGGTAGCAGTGAACCAAGGTGGAGGTTGTTGGAGGATGGTCGCGGTGAACACAAATCGAGAATTTCTCTGAACAGCGCCTTCTGCTTTCTCCAAAGTTTAATCGTTTCCACCCCGGGTCGCCCCCAATCATTCGACCTTGTCTCCCGCGGTCTGGCAAAGCCCACAATTTTGTTCGTCCGTACCTCTCTGGCCTCGAGGTTCCTCCATTCAATCCCTACTGACTTTCCACCCGCCTCCCGTTCCCCCGTAACCCCCACCCTACCGTGCCCACTACCTTATTCCCTGTACCCTGTAACCTCACGCCAGCAGCCTTTCTCTCGCAGAAAGCGGCCGTTCCACCGTCACGACGCCTCGCTCTAATTTAAACCAGTGCATTGTCGCGAACCCTCCATCCTCGCTGTATGCATTCGCCGTACAAGAATAAGGGACGCTTCGTGCGCAAATCACCCTCTCGCTCTTTCTCTCGTGAATCTGTGAAAGAGACGATGGAATGTTCACAACGAAGGAGGACCTAGAGAATTCAGAGAATGACGTGAAAGAAAGCCCAATGGAAGAGGAAGGGATGAAGGGGGACACACTGGCCAAGCCTTTCAACTAACTTGCACGCTGAAACTTTTTAAAGACCGTCGTCCTGGGACACGGCAACCACCCCCCTCTTCTCACTCCATCCTCACCGTCCCTTCTTCCCCCGTGATGTCGCTTACCATCCTGAAAAACTTGACTACAATCGTCAACCTCGAAACCGATGAACGGGGAGAATGAAAAATGTAAACCCGTCGAGAATCCACGAGAGGTGAAAGCTATAGAAAAACAGTGAAACAACATGGATATCTAGCGTCTCGCATTCGCTCGCAAAATCGGTGCAGATTGATAAGACGGAAGATATCGTTTCGAAAATTGAATGCATAGGGGAAGAACGAACACGTAAAACATATTGAACCCATCAAGCAAGAAATCAAGAAGTAGGGGTTCGAATAGGTATTCGGCGGGAGAAAACTCATATTAAGGCTTTTCCCTCGTACTTGATACTTCGAAGATAAATGTTTAGAACGAAATTGAATGATGTTATATCCAAACGGGAAAACAACGTTTGAGGGTATATCAGATGTGTATTATATAAAAAAGGAAGGAATTTAGTCGGTACAGTTTAATGTACCGTGCATGGAGGCAAATGAAATTATTCCGAAAGCGGGTATGACGAAAACAACGGTTGACCCCATTTATTGAATCGTCAACGGAATTGGCGAGGCGAGTACCCCCTGCGATAGTAAATCAAAATCGAATAACCAGTGGGACAGAAAATCGACGCAACATGTAATCCGGAAATGTTCACCCGTGAATTACATCGCGGAAGTTTAAATCGTACATTTTTTCCTAGATTGGACAAGCAGGAATAGTAATTATCGCGCGAAGTGTCAGGATCTGAAATTATTATTCCACGGAAATTTCCATAATAATATCCAGCGGTAAGTTCCAACCGAGGCAAGTGCTATCGAAATATAATCTATCGACTATCATTAATCGTAACGATTAACAGTTGAATCAGTGGCGATCCATTAAATTCGACTTCAACCGATCCAACCGAACTTATTTTCAATCCAGCTTTTCTCTTTTAACCTGCCGATATTTATGGCTTACGCATAACGATACGAAATATCATTTTCAGGGCACGTGTTTCGAGAGCTTCAAATATCGGGCACAGGCTTTTTTTACCGAGGTCGAATTTGAATCGATTTCAATATATCCGGCATTTCGACTCTACAGGAAATTACGCAGGCATTGCGTAGTGACGACCCGCGATATATTATTCCCGTATAAGAGACATTTTTATTGTACCGGAAACGAATCGTGACATATTCATTCCGCGCAATATTTTATTACTCCGTTCTGATACGATTTTATGCACCTATCCATTGTTAACACTGGCGTTTAATACGCTCGAATAAATCTTTTCAAAACAAATTCAGAACAACGAGTTATAGTATTCCAAAGATATTTCACGCGAAATTCCAACATTGTTAATGTCAGGAGCAAATACGAATAAGTATCGATAATTATTTATTCGATTCCCGCGAAGAGACGTATCGCATTGAATTACACGTGGGATTGCTAGTGAAACAGCGGATGTTGGATGCGGGGAACACATGTCTTATTACATGGTTACACGAAGGACTTTACAGGGGATGCCACGGTATCTCAACTCGAATGTCTAGTTCCATTTAGTAAGCAAAGTTTCCGTGTAATGACTTCACTTAACAAGGCGCGCGACAAAAGGGTATTTCTAAATGTTAACTGTTAGTTCAAGTCTACTGCAAACACCTACCGAATTACTTCGTTTAATAACTCGGCGTTTAAACAACATTGTTTGTAGTGTATTTACATCAGTGGTGTACTTGTACCAACATTATCGAAACGCATCGATATATTTGCATTAAACTGATTTCATTTTCCCAATGATTCTATTTAAATCCAATTGAAAACAAGCTATCGCGATAAACAAATTTCACGGTACACTTAATTGTCGAATAATATGAAGTCACTACAGTGATTTAATTGTAATCGCCGTTATGTATACCGTCGACATTAATCAATGTAAATCGACACATCCAGAACGTGTTACGACAACGAGATCGATTTTCATGCAAAATATATCTTGGCTCGGCAGAAAACTTTATAAAATCTGTCCCTTTTCTTCCATTTACACTCACGTTCCTTCCTTGGAATCACTGACACATCTTCGGAATTCTAAAGTAAGCCGCAGCTGATCGCAGAGCGAATTTTCATATACTCGAATAATAACGTGGGCTGAGATTTATGTGAAAAACGAGAAGAAACCTTGCCGCACTTATATCACCTGCTTCCCTGAGACAATTATTTGAAAAATCAAAAGGATTCTGAGTAAGATCGATCACCGGTAATCGTAAGGTAGCCGAGATGTAGTTAACCGGATACCGTGTGTAAGCCATAGACGGGCATGGTTCTCATATCCTGTAGGATTAAGGTCGCGTGTGCGGAAAGTTTCCGCGAGCAGGGAGTATAGTAAGGTACCTCGGTAAGCCGTATTAATAACGACAATAACGCTAATCGTCGCCGTAAACGATAATCGCTTCCCGGAGGCTTAGTGAGAACTATCAAGGCGTAGGCAGAATATTCTTGTAGACGTAACGGGGAAGATCTTCCTCAAAATTTTCCGATATCGCTACACATCTTCCGGATCCAATTACCTAAATACATTCGACTTATTACCTCTTAATTATAGTTTCAACTTGAAGGGGTGAAGTAAAGCGAAGATGCCAAGTAAAATAGACCTTATCAGGTCAGACGTCTACCGAACATGTTACACAAATATTTCAGGTTATACATATATGTGTATATTGCGATGTGTTTAATTCTATATTTAACTTTATACTTTAACCGTGAAACTTGTTTAATCAAAAAGAATGGGCGTATAATAAATCAATGAAAATAATGTTACAAGAGCATTTAATTTAACACTCAAAAAGTAATATCTATTCCAGGTACTATTTAATTCATGACAGACTCCCGAAGAGGGTGTATCCCGAGATACCCTGCGTGGGAAGAGTGCTGATGGTTAAAAGCGACCATCAAATTTATTATTGAAAACTATGCGGGATCACTTCACGCCTGCGAGAGGCACGACATTTCCCATTACACGTAGAGATTTCCATGAAACATCTTCCCCGTAGTATCGGCATATAACTAAGTCGTACACTTTTTCATTCAATTCCCAGTAGTATTATCCTACTAAAGTTCCTCGATAAAAGGTACATCTCAATTATTCTTGGGCCATTATGCGAGGTGGTTCGACAACATTCTTGCTACCCAAAAGAACGCAAACCCTCTGGGGTTATACGCTTACTGCAGTTTGATAGACAATAATTAGAAGGGTAGATAAGTACCTCTGAATTCAAACCGCCCCGAAGCGGAAGGAAAAAACGGCGAAGGGAAAGAAGGGTGGAGAGAAAATCAGGGAACGTGTAACGGAAGGGAAAAGGAAAGACAATTGGTTAGGAACGGAGAGGGGTGGACCAAAGAAATTCTGCTGACTCCATCGTCCAATTTTCAGGTGTGTATGTCTCTGTATATACGTTAGTATGTGCTTTCTTACATACCAGGGTCTCAGTGTGAGTATATGCGACACTGTACCTACCAAGGGCGAATGAGAGAACGAGGGAGGAAAAGAGGATGGCACGTCATTTTCTTTTTCTTTCATCGGGAAGGAAAGGTTTAAATCCCTCGGGATTCGTCCTTATCTCCTGCGAGAGTTAGATTTAATTGAGTGCTTTAACGAAAAAGCGAAAATAACTGGTGCGATCTACGTTTGACATTCGAACATATACCAAGTGATCTATACAACTATTTTACTACCAATTAACGATGAATTATTTTCGATCGATTAGAAAACTGATTTTGTTACATGGATCTCAAGGAAACCAAAGAAACATCGGAATTCATTGTATTCGCAACACTTCGTGGATCGAAGCGAAGTTTGTAATTCCATGATTAAAAGTACAGCAGGATATATTAGGTAGGAGAATATGCCAGTTGGGGTATAAAATGCTTCTAATTTTGCCGGGGATAAAAAGTTCGAATAATAAAACACCGGCTATGGAGGTGGGCTGGTTAAATATATAGGGTATACCATTCGAAATACGAGTTTCCATTTGAAAGTTTTCGGGCGTCTCGATTACACGACTTAGCCAGCATAAAATGTACGTCGAACAATAAATCTACATAAATGGTTGCTACTGTTTCCATTGGCTTGAATGAACCGCCCCATTCTAACAGAAGGGGGAACATAGATTATATACACACATGAATACGCGGTTATCCATTAATGACGACTCGTTTTACCTGGGAACTTTAGCGTACTTTAATAGAAAACAGAGGGAATACTTGCGAACTACTACGACTGATTCGACATTGTTCGCCGTACGAGTGAAAAACATGAGAACCATTCCCTGCATCCTTTTATTAAATTTCAAGAGCTTCCAGATTTTTATGACGTTAATAATAACGCAGCGGATTATCGAGATCTGAACAAACATCCGCGCAATTAATAATAAAACAGCGAGGCAAAATACTCCGCATCAGTCAATTATTTTATGTAATTTTAACAAGTTCGTTCAGAATGATTTAATAACGGAATTTATTAAATTCACTCTGAAGGGGATTAACTGCGTTAAAATATTAATAATACAGTTTGCGGTGGGTCTATATGTATCGCATATGCCCTGGGTTACAGTAAGCATGTTACCTAGGTAATATAGGGTACCATCCGTAACCGCAAGCAATATTCACAGACTAGTGTGTAGTTACGTCTGTCACACAGTTCATCTCATCACGAACGCACGATGGCGATTCAATGAAGGGATCAGTGACTTCATGAATTATATATACATATATATTCATTACATTCAGATCTAACTTTAAACTAATTATGTTCTTCCCAGACATAAATCCAATGTCATATTAATACTTTATTGAGCAAACCGATGTAATATTCATACCCCGAAATGCCAAAATCGACGATGCGCTATATTGGCAAATAAACAATATCGATGTAATAATACTAAAACCAATAATAGCTGTACAGACTTTGATTTAATCCCCCCCCCCCCCCCATCCCGAGATGACAATTCTCTTAAAATATAATTATACTTACTTAGGTATTTATAACAAAATGGTACTATTAGTGGAGAAGCATGAATTTGAGTATTCTTTTCATACAAGTGAAGAAACTTTATAGGTATATGTATAGCTACACGGGTAGTTTCTCTGATTTTATTGAACCACAGGCTTGTACAACAGGCCAATGTAAACTATGAGGTACTAAAGTGGACAAATGCCGATGCATAGCCATTCACACGTAACTTTGTTTCAGGAGGTACACACTATTCCCGCAGGCAAGACTTTGTTCGCTCGATATGTCTGTCTTACTTTGTATACACGGTAAAATTTCTCCAACCGGCCCTTCGTTCGGAGTTTACGATTTCTACACATCGATGCCTTTGTTCCCGGTACCCCTCGCACCATCACCGTGCGTCATATCCGCCCGGAGATAAGGCAGAGAGCTTTCATTCTCTGCGCTTCCATTGCTCCCAACCACCCCAGCATCGGAGTAACTTTCAAATTACGACTTCTCTCCCCTAAACTCGCTCACAGCTTTATACCTCCACTCGATCTTCTTCATCCTCCCCCATTTTTCTTTCTCCTCCCAAGTTTTTCAATAATTATACTTTCACTCCAAGCAAGCTTTCCGCGGTGTGTATTAAATTTCGCGAATTCAATTTTAATTATTAAAATTGGTAGGTGAATTATTAGTATACGTTCGCGTAGGAGATTATGGAGAGTAAGTAAGTAGAAGGGATATTTTGCGAGATTCTCTGCCTGTAATTAATATGTTGATAACAAGTTCTTACAGCAGGTCCGCATACATTTCTACCCTTGTCACGGATATTCTTCGAGGAGACTCGTTCGGTGGTAGATCACGAAAAAATAACACTCGTCCCTCCGTAGGGTTGATAAATGGGGAGATTCTCCTCTCGGTGGTCAACCTACCTCTTAATTAAGACAGGCCCCTAACAATTATGTCGCGGTCCTTTCCAAATACCTCATGAAAATGATTTGTGATACAGAGACCGACTACTAGATAACGAAACAGAGTAATGTTAGGGTCAAAACTTCCAACTATACGTCTTCGAATTAGTCCATTATTAAGGAAAAAGTCGAAGGGCAAAGGAACGATAACGACACGTGCAAGAACGAAGACTCTCTTTTTCCCCGATATGTACAATAGGTTTCCACGATATCTTTACCTATAGTTTAAACTAACAAGAGCAAGAAGCGTACAAGAAAACCGGAGGTTTTTGAAATTGAAATTGGCGGTGTCGAGTTCCATCTCATAGACTGCTAAAATGAAAATGAAGGTAGGAGTGGACGGGAGAAAGAAGCGAGGAGAAAGAACACGAGTTCCGTGGCTTGGCTACGGAAAATCCGGATGAGGATTCCCCCGCTAGCCAACCGAACTAAGCGAGCCAAGACGACGACGACGACTAATATGTAATCCGGTTCCAATATCCTGTCCAACCCCTACAGACTTACGTCTTCGCCTTCTCTCCTTGAAGTTCGATACACTTCCACCCCCTTCCACGTAAAACCAGACCACTCTTTGGAAAAGTTTAGGGTACGAACGAGCAGGAAGATATTTCGATCTCGATACGCTATCTCTATACGTGCACACGTTTTCGATGTACATGCAGAACACGCATAGACATCCCATCTATAATTCAAAGTGATTTTAGTACTAACCTCGGAAATTGGATTCGCGAACTGTATTTGGAAATTGCGTTCTGCAGTTATGTCTACCCGAACATATGGTCACCCGGATAGGATAACGTAAGTACCAACAGTAATGCCATAATATGCGGTATCGAACGTCTACCATTGCATGGACAAACGATTGGACATAAATATTAAAGGAATTTTATACGAATTCGCTCGACAGTACAATGTACGGCAAAACGGTTCTGCGGAAAGGAAATGGAAGTCGTTAAAGAGCAAAAAAAATGAAATGTTTCATCCGTTCAAGAAGTTATAACGTGCCATAATACGCAAATGTAAAAGTGGAAAGGCCAATTATTCCCATTTTCCCTGGTGCATCATACTCCGAGTTCGTATAATTTAAAGTCCCGTGAATACGGATAAGTTCCTTTTATTTTATTTTTGTTACCATACTTCGTATTCTCGACTCGGTTTTCGAACAACCGCCAAGGTACTTTAGTTGATCTTACAAACTTAGTAGTACCCCGGCATACCTCCCTACGTGAGCTCGCGATATAGATGGAACTTTTTGCAACATCGAATTATCACTTGCGATACCTTCGGTGTGCGATAACTTCGAATATCCTGAAACGTCGAATATTTGTGGTATTGCGTAATACGTTCGACTAAATTCCAGAATAACGCGGTGAATCAAATTATTTAAGAAAATGTTCGTCTATGATAAGGAGTTAAGATTGGAATGAAAATGGTCGGAAAATCCAAGCCGCAAATCAGTCGTACACTTTAGTTACCCGGACGAAGAATTAAGTAGAGGCATTCGATAAAACCTAGAAATTAATGCAGTATGAAATTAGCAGCGATCTACGGGGAAAGAAAATTGGTAGGTTTCCCGGAATGCGGGTAGTCGGAGGAAGACAAAGCTTAGAGATGCTTTGCGACCCAGAGCCTTGGATAAATAAGAGCGAGCGGTGGAATTTGGTGATGGAAAGGGAAACGAAGGAGGGACGAATCGAGATACTCGGGTACAGTGAGTCGCACGTTGGCTTCGTAATACCAGCCGGATAAAGTGGATAAGCTGCCGGTCGGTTCGGCAATTTCGAGACCCGGCTGTCCTCCATCTCCGTATTGCACACCCGCCGATCCAACTTGATCTAACCTAATCATTCGGTAGCACGCGATTCACCATCTATCTCTACACACCATATACATGTACCATCCAACACGGCCGATTCGATTGATTCTTCCGAATTATACATTGCCATACCAATCTATCTCAACGATCTTATCCACGGAACATCCATTTCGACCATACAATTTCAGACCTACCAATTGAAATTATCTCCGAAAATTGCAGTATTTTGCTCGTAGTTTCCACGGTCTATGATATCACTAAATCTCATGATAGGGTGGAAATTTAGAAAAGCAAATATTCAAATGACC
Organism: Nysson spinosus; assembly: GCA_910591585.2. Classification (NCBI taxonomy): domain Eukaryota; kingdom Metazoa; phylum Arthropoda; class Insecta; order Hymenoptera; family Crabronidae; genus Nysson; species Nysson spinosus. The sequence continues at coordinate 11,386,183 of OU342830.1, read as the reverse complement.
TCCGCATTGATACATAGTAAAGTTCAGTACACCTCGGTAGTTATGGAAGAAAATTTTTTTGTAAAACTTCCACAAGGGATTTCGCAACTTCCACGAAGATTCTCATCGGCCTGACAAATAGCTAAGTGGGACCTCTCTTGAGTATATAACTTGTAGGACTCCTTCAGACCGCGCTGTCTTTCTTCCGCTTCTTTCCGCGGTTTATACGTCTACCTTCTTTCCTCGCTGCTTTTCCGCTTTATATAGGTTCTCTCGAAAAGTTCGAGTTCATAACTTAGCTTTCCCACCAACCAGGTATCTTTAGGCGCCATTATCTCCGAGCAAAAGGAGATTTATCTAAATTTTCCGACGGATTATAATCAAGGAAATGGAGACGAGCTTTCACTTTTAATAATACATTATTCATAATTATGCCGTGCACGACGACGGAGTGGTTATGATGGCTGGCCGGTAACGCGAAGGTTCTGGAATCGAGATACCGAGAGAAGAGGGAAAGCGGCATGTATATTGAAAACGGGACATTCATTTAAATAAATAGCAAAATCCATCAATAATTGAGATTCGGCCACCGTTTCACTTATTTCATTCAACATTACTCTGGTTTCAACCACAATTTTAATAATATCCTGAAATCATGACTTCATCGTTGATCAAATATAAAGCAAAATGAAAGATCCGTAGATGAATAGGATCCACAATATGTTATAGAATGCAGTTTCTAAATAGCAGTATTTCGTAGGACTTCTTATGACAAATAAATTCTGAATTATTTATAAGACGACACTTAGGCACGCACGATCGCTCAAAGAAGTAAGTATCGTCAAAGCGAAACATCTAAAGTGAACAATTTTCCAGTTTCCTTGTCATAACGCATTTGACTTGACAATGAAATCTTGATTGCTAGAAGCTTCTCGCTTTTATTGCAGGCCACCTGCTGTTCCACCCGATCGTCAGTCTGTGTATGGCGAAAGATGGAGAGAGAGAGAAAATAAGCAGTTACCCAGACAAATGGAATTGCTTCATTGTTGGAGGAGCAACTTTGTCAGTGGAGAATACTTCGCTGAAAGGAAGAGAGAGCTTTTCGCGCGGGCTGCAAATGTACTAAATACATTTAGGTTTCTTAGAAGAACACTTCGGACTTTCTCAGAGTACGAACAACCGAGCGACTTTCGAAGACCAAAATACCAAAGTTCTTCCAGGGAAAAAAAGAGTTTCGCATTGACTTCGTAATAACAAAGTAGAGATCACGATAATGCAATGAAGAGCGTGAAGCCATTCTCGTAATAACCATAAAATCAATTACTAGTAAATCTCTGCGGAAACTCCAAAGATGAAAGCGAACGCCGGTAGAAGAATACCGTGATAACTCGATTAATTATACAACGGAAATGCTTGGGAGTTTCGGAGTTATGTATATTCAGAAATAATGAAGGTAGATAACATAGTACACGAATCACAGTAAATACTCAAGTACTTTGGATATTTTTAGATTATCAGACGAAGTCGAACTGATAATGAGCATCAAATATCTATTGAGAATATCGAAATATTAGAAAGCCAGTGATACTATTGAGCATCGAATCGGAAGTTTTATGGTCACCGGTAGCCATATGCAGATTCCCTAACGGACTTCCGACAGTTTCGTATGAAGGGAAAGTTCTCACACATTCAACATAACTGTTGGAGCAATACGGCGTGAACGCGCTTCACAGCTTAAGAGAAGATTAGCCAACCCTTTCGTAACGATAGGATTTGACCATTGAGGGGAGATTACTGGCGCTAGAAACCATTCGGTGTGGATCCAGCCTTAAGCGTGTTACACAATTAACTCCGAGAATCTCTCTGACCACACGCTCGAGTTACTAAAGACCTAAGTACCTATGATTCAACGTATTACCTCTAATAAGAACCTCAAAGAGAGTTGGACAATTTTCAAGCAACCTCCGTTTATTATAAATAATCCGAGTGATGTTATTATGCACCGTAAAAGGTCCATTGATTCGATGCGGTTCGCTTTACTCGACATTCTCATTAGGAAATAACGTATGTTCGACGGTGAATGGATTTTAATGGAAAACATATTTGCGATTGCGTAAACAAAAGGCATGCGTATTTACCTGGTATGTCATTTTGGAGAAAATCGTTTCATTGAAAGTCGGACTTACGACATTTTGTTTACGAAGTGTTATCCTTAATGATGTACTTATGAACTCTCCATAGCAAGTCTTACCTGAAACAGAAAAATTGATAAATGTTAGTATGATACACACATCGTACATTTCCTGCGAGTTTCTGTTGCAATAATAATCAGAATTCTCCATTAGCTTCAACGGCGAGTGAAAGGAATGGGAAATCGCGTGTCTGAATATCATTATACAACTATTAAGCATCCCACACAAATAATTGCACGAACCAAGAAAAACACTGTGATTTCATAATCAAGGCCAATCTGTTTACGGACAACTCCCGTAACACTTTATATTTCTCAATGTACTTAGGATTATTAAATCCGGGATAATAAAAAGGAATTCAATAAGAGGCGGGGTAGAACGGACTCGCAAAATATAGCGACAGGTTTCTCAAAGGCGAAATGAGATGCTGGAAAGGTAGATCGTAAAATGGCAGGAAGTAGGTAGGAAGGGATATGCAATGGCTGGCACGAGTGCCGTGCGATTAAATTGAAATTAGTTACGGAACTTTTTAATTGCAGATTCGATAACGCCGTCGGTGAGGAGGAGGGACGTGCTCCAAGGTGGCTACAATTTATATGAACCTTGCCTTTTCTTCTCTCGCTTCTTACCGCATACTTTCTTCGGCCCTACCACGCATTTTCTTTATCTCGCTCCATCTCCCCTCCCTACACCCTTCCCTCTCCTTTTCTCTCTCTACTCAGGAAACTCTTGCAGCACCTTCTGTTTTACGAATTCAGTGCCCCGGAAGTATCCTTATTATTAAACAGAGACGTTGCATTAATTTCTTATGGAACTCTCCGTCTCGGCCAGGATCTTGAAAACTGGATACCCAAGCATGATGCAACAACGATAATCTTATATGATTCAACACTCAAGAACATAGCCTCTAAATCTATACGTCATGAATAAAAACTGATGAATGAAAATCAAATACCAAAACTTTATTTATTTTCATTTCTCGCTTAAAAAAACGATTATTCGCCAAATTTATAGAAGGATATTGAGATTAAGGGCACTTATTAACACATTTCTCGTGTGCAGTAAATTAAAAGGTGCACTAAGTTGTGAGCAGGTCAATATGTAATAATTTAGGGTGGGCGAGTAACGTAGCTACGTTCCAATTAGTATTCAGGACATGCAATTAAATTCCCTATTGAATTTATTCTTCCGCAAACTGTAATATAATTTGGAACCACTCCGATCAATCTCCCGCGACAAATGAAATTGTCGAATTGCTTTCGAATTACCGAGTGACATAAATGGACGTCTGGCTCCTAAAAATTTATCGGCTAATATACCTCGAGGAAGCTCCGCATCTTCCTGGGTGAGTCACCTCAAATGTAGATCGGCGACTGTCTCTGAAAGGGTTGTCCCACCCCGGTCTTCTCCAATATCCTATCCTACCAATTCAACCCTTCGGCTTCATCGCGGCTTCACGTAAGAAAGGGAACGACGGAAGAGGACGAAGGAAGAGGAGGAAGAAGAGGAAGTGGAGCTGTCGGAAAAAGAGACGGCGACTCTTCGCATTAAGGAATCGAGCGAATCCTACGGGCGACGCCCATTTCAGGACGAAGACGATGCTTTTTTGAGTAGCAATATGGTGGGAAGCTCGAGCAAACGAAAAAGTAAGAACCACCCTTGTGTCGTTAGGATACCAGTCGTACCAACTATCGGCCACCCTTTGGCAGACGGTCTCCTGGGAACGCTCGAAGATATCTTTATGCCAGCCTTTCGAAACCATAGCGATCCAAAAACGCCACTTCAGAAAAGGCCGGAATAAAATTAAGAAAATTCCACATATTTCCGAGGATCACTAGACGATGCTAAGTATTCAGTATTTCGCTGAATACATATTATAATAAAATACTATATTTTAAGTAAGATGATATGCAGTTATCAATGAAGTGTGTTGGTGTTACTTCAAAAGTAAGATTCCGAGGGTAAACCCAATTTTCAAAGGACCAGGATTATGTTCGTTCTTAACTTAAGGAGCAACTTGTATTGTACACTTTCATGCCAGGACTTTACGGTGATAGGATATCTGACTATTCCTAAAATATCCTGAAAACTTTTCTAATCTTGTAAATTGCATTTGGCATTTCAGAATGTCGGAAGAAGGGCAGGCTATCCAAAGTGACTGTAATTGATTTGCTGCTGCATAATGTAACGAGTAAAGTAGTTACACGAACGGAAAACAGGAATCTTAAGGTACGTCGACTAAGAAAATTGAATCTCGTCGCGCTATAATACTACGACGACGACACCATACCTTTAAACTTTGTATCGTCAACAGTGGATTTAATTCGGATTCTTGCATAGGACGTACGACAGAATAGTCGATCCTCTGCATTTCGCGTATCGCTTTTTATCAAGTTTCTACGAATCTTATCAACGTACCGCTTACATTCCTTTATCCATTCCGATCGAAAATAGTCATAGAAACTAAAAATCTTTTACAACAACTGCATTGAAAGGATGTAAATATATTGTTAAATATTCACGTGCCCACAAGAGTGTGTGGGAATATACGTAAACAATTCATATAAATCGAGCATAATAATATAAAAATTATTACCGACAATAATACAAGGTATCCTGCGTAAACATCATATTGAAACTCCACGTGTCTCCTCGAAGAATATTCAAGTGTAACAAACGTGAAATATATCCTTGAATAATAAAAATAAGATCTCACGTAATACAGTGGAATCGAATGGTATAACCGATAGAAACCATGGGAAAGATCAAAGGAACAAGAAATAAAATACCAGGAGGTCCTCTCGAAACGGGCAGTAAAACCCAACGATCCCAGGCTCCTTTTTTTTGATCGCCGCTGACTAGACTATTCCAAAATTCCTTCTGAAACGGATACTTCAAAACGCAGATACGCACACGCGGACAAAAAAAACGGTCGCCAATAAAATCGCCAAGTATAAAGCACCGTAAAAGTTTTAAGAGGAAGCACGCGTGACGCTCCATGGAAAATTGTTCGCGAGAAATAGGCGAGGATATTCCGAAATACGGGATCCGATTCACGAGTTTCTCTTGAAAATATCCCACGATTCGAAGTATATGCCGAACTTTTATGTTCCGTTATTTCTCATATTTCTACGAATCTAACTACTTAATCCCAGCTTTTTAATGGTAAATTTAAACCATCCCCACAGCTGCTACATTTCTCCGATGAATTAAAATCATTTCCATAGTACACCGAAATTATTACCGAATTATTAATACCGGAAAGTCTTCTGCGTCGAATAGCAAAGGATTGGCGAAGAAACACAGGGTGTGCGATTCGAAGATCGATAACCCGGTAAAAGACTTTACCAAGATAGAAATAAACTTCTACTCGATCAAATGACGAGGAGCACGTGTCAAGTGTTATCGAGTATTTGTTTAGGGTCCGAGTATTTGCGCAAGTTCAAAATGGACTTCCAGAGAGGTACCAAGAGAGAAAAACGAGTCGATTAGAATAAGCTACGAAGTCAATCGTCAAAGTGCTACACATTTGTAAAGTAAATCTAATAAATCAAAGTACACAATCGGATTACATCGCACTAAATAAAATGCAGATATACACTTGATATATTTCAAAATTAATTAACGTAATGGAAAGACCAAAAATATATCCTCTCAGGAGAGACAGCTCGAGCACAATATAATACAATGTAATCAAAACTGACAAATGTCGTTTCAAAGTTAATTTAATCCACGAAAGATGAATAACATAACGTTATTTATAAGCGGAAAATGGAGGAGAAATGCATACGGATATAATTCTTAGCCATATTACCCAAAGAAACGTGGATTTCGCGCAATTGTTGCGAAGTATATCTCAAGCAGGAGAAAGTTTCTGTTCATTAAGGTAAAATTGGAGAAAAGTATATCGGGCCTGAGAGCATAGAGACGGGGAAAACCAAGCGACATTCGGTAAGAGGAGGGCGAGTTCGTTAAAGTGGTCATACACGTGCGGCCAACGCAAAATTGTGGTGAAACCGAGCAAACCGTAAGTAGCCATAAATTTCGCACGCTTAATATACTAGCATTGCACCGCGTTGTGGGTTCTATTGCTTTTCCTTCTGTACCTTTTTCTTGACACTCTCCTTGTCGACCTTATAGGGAACAACAGTAAGTTAGGGTCCGCCCGGAAGGATTACGAGGTGCGAAGAAGGTCACCGGTTTCTATTCCCTCGTAGAACCATATACCGATATTCTCCATGGAGTCTGGCCGACGGTCCATGTTATTTCGGGACCGAATTAAATTACCCTCGCCGACGAGGAAAACCGCATCGACCAAATGGTCACCCTTTCCGATCCGAATCTAACAACAACCACAAACAACACACTGTGACCAATTTTTAAAATTACGTACAAGAATAGCATTTCTATAGGACCGATTCAAAACGAATTTCATTAATTTGGTTACCTGGATGAATTAACTGAATGAATATATCAGCATGCATTTAGAATGAAAATATTATCGTCCGAAGTATTTCGATTTCAATATCTCCTGGTAATTGGAAACAAAAATGAAACATTTTTCAAAAGGGAGATTTGTGTGAACATTAAAATCGTGCCAGCTTCTTGTTGGTAATATTGTTTAAGTAATCTTTTATACGATATATACATGAGTCGAGATTTCATAGCATCTCTTAATAAAAGTGAGTGATAAGTTTTCGGAACAAAGGAAGAAGAGGTGTGTCCCTCTGTAAGGGTATACTGTGGTTTGTACCCCTCGACAGCGGAACAATCTATTAAAGCCCAAAGTGGATGAGGACATTGATAAGCAGTAAGGGCGCAAAAGAAAGAACGTTACGTACCTGAGAACCACGCCCGAGCAGTTAATTCAGATTTAAACGTGGCAACGTGGCGTCGCAGGGGAGGAAAGCAGCTAAGGGGGTAGGTAACCCCCAGAGGGGAATAGCAATTTAATAAACGCATGCTCGTAGCTCGGTATGACGCCGGTCCCACGTGACCTCAAATCCCTCGTTGCACACCTACAGAATTCCAGTAGGAGCTACTTCCTAATCTCGGATTCAAATTCACAAACGACCTGTCTACTTCGCGCCCATTCATACCCTCCGCCAGACCGACACGACTACCTGTCTTACTTTTCGAGTCACTCTGAAATCTTAATGAACCTCCTACTTTTTTTTACATTCCGTGGGACCTTCACCTCGACATTCCTACGCGTAATTACGAAGGGGGTAACGAAGAAAAGTAAACACCCTCGGATTTCATTTCCCCGCAATCTTTCTAAGCCTATTTCAACCCAATTCCATTTAAATAATTGCGGGGTGTATCCGTACGACCCCGAAGGTCACTCGGGTGTTGGAAATTTAATCACTCGCCATTCATCGGCTAGAAAGGGCTTTAAATTTTTAACGAACGACACAGCGAGGCGAGTTCAGTTCTGTTCGTTGAAAGTTTTCAGTCAACTTCAGAATCGAGAAGCCACTGATCTCTGGGGATCACCGGCCGGATTTTAACGAACCGTACATATTAATAACGGAGAGCTCATTTCCAGATCACGAAATGTCGGGTGTCATTCGACTAATAGTTTCATATTGGAAATTTTGTCGATGAAGCACGAAAAAAAGATTGGCGGAAAAGCGGATAATTAAAAGATACAAGTGGGGGTTACTCGGAGGGTATCAAACATGGCGGAAGCACCGTAGACGATAGAAAAAGACTGGCAAGAGTGTAAGGCGAACCACGAACATCACAGGGGACTATGGAAACGACGTCGTTGCCTTTATATTCCGGAAACGAGGACACACTACCGGGTTGAACAGACCGAAGGTTGATTCAGCTAGGTGTTACAAGTCCATTAAACCGATCGACCAACCACACGTGTCCTAACGGACCAATAATCGCCTCAATCACCTTCAGACACCCCAAGGTGCACTTAATAGGTGTCACCACGACGCGAATTTCCACCTCGCGATAATCGATCTGTCGATTACTGCCAAAATGTTCCCGATTAGTATACGTAATAACGCCACGAGCAGACACCGTAATTTGCATAGTCCGGCACGTCGATATCGTCCATAATTCCTATATGTCCCGGTTCCTTTGCAATCACGCGAAAAAGCACTGAAAATACACGCGACGAAGTGGAAGAGTAAGGTATGCGTTAGGTCATTCAAAGGTTTAATTATTCGCTAAAGGTCGGCACATTATTTGGCATGTAATATTCAAGGGAGCGAAAGGCAGCTCAAACAAACAATCTCGAAATGCAAGCTTCATAAATATTAAGTAAAATGACTTTGGGGGCGGGGGGGATGTCCCAGCACAGTGTACCGGAAACAAATGCTTAAGAGTGCATTTCTCTGATGACGAAGCGTACAATAAAGTCTGACGCACGTGTATCACTGCATTTAACAAGAGAGACTATACAGAAAGGAATAGGAAAGCAAGTGGACAAAAGCACAAAAGACATATGGGACATTCAAATAGTACGTCGAGATTCGAAGGTGCGCAATGCGACTGTTGTAATAATCAAAATTAAGAGACTAATGCGTTGCACGTGCAATATAAATAATCCTTTCTCTTTGTACTTTGTGTTCATACAAAGAGAGTATATGTGTGTGTATGCTCCAAAATGGTTCTATTTAAATTCTTACGATGGAATGTACCAATCAAATTCTCATCATCTCGAGCCAATTAAAATGTATACTAGAATCAAAAAATCTCATCAATTTCCTCGATTTCGCTGAAAGAAAAACTAATGTGGATGGTGTGAAAGGAAATTGAAGTTGAATGTATAGGCAATATAAAAATTGCCGAAAGAGAAGTGACCGAGAGCTTAGCAATTTATCTGTCGTTCGTAGTCAATTTCAGGAGCCAATATTTGTCCGCGACTCTCGAGGTTTTACGAGATTTTAAAAGGAAGTCACATAGATCTGAAAGCACGGAACACCACTTTCTGTGGTGCGAGAAGTGCGAGAGATAAGGGGAAGTGTAAGGATCCACTGAATCCGACAAAACGCCTCGGGGAAAAACCTACATGATCATCGCTACTTTTCCTTGCGCGAAAAAACATCGAAGTTGTAGTATGATAACAAGGAGATGTTACCCAATTACGTAATATTAGAACCTCGAAGAGTGGACAAACAGTAGCAGTGTGCAATCGCCTAATTTCATTGAATTTTTATATTAAAGTTGCAACACGGTGTGACAATATTCCAAGTAAATTCGGGATCTTATTACCTGCGAAAAACTATTCGCGGATTTAATAATAGTCGAGGCTAAGATTCTCCCTTGAGAAATTTGAGTATAATTCTCTGGCGGTGTAGAAAAGCTTGAACATCCAATCTTCATCTCGAGAGGTCGAGTTCCTACGGCTTCGCGTATAAAATCATAAGGGCGTTGACTTTACGTGGATAAAAATTCTATTCCCGGTCAATTTGCTCGTGGGATCTTGGAAAACATTTTCCTTGAATATTTTCGTCTACGACTCCTACCTGCCTGCCTCTCACGACATTATTCTTTTCATCGACTTGATAACGCTTTATCAAACGCAACGATGCCTCTGTCAATTTTTATAATAACGAGATTCTGGGTGGAAGACAATTATCGGAGCAAATGGCTATAAGCCCTTCCGTTGATTTTCGAAGGGGAAATTACCGAGACTGTTATATATGTGTTCCGTCTTTCTTCCAGTCCAGACACTTGCATCATCGAAGTTAGAAATTCCACTCCCACCACCGTACTCCGACACTTCGTTATCGATTACGGTAGGATGCTGTAATTTCCTCATTAAAAGGTTCAACTACCGGTTAAAGGTACCGCTAGAATGAATCGCTGAAGAGGCCAGTTTCCAAATACAAGAATCGGCAATTATGCTTATTGCTCCGAGAGATTATAATAGAGTTCGAGTGCCCGGCGAAAAAGGAACAAATAATTGAAATTATAAAATATATGCTTAAGATACATCTTCACCGAGTATAATATCTTCCTAATCAATCTTTATGAATAATAAATGAGAAAGTCATAATTACCACAATTGATATGTGCACAATACACCCTTGTTAGAAGTGACTAATTAATTGGTTCACGGTCATAAACCGCTCGCGTAAAGTCTGAATTAAACGTTTGGCAGACTAAGATTGGCTTTAACTTCTCACATATCTTTCGCAACAACGACTATGAATCTTTCCACTGACACTAATCGGATCTTTCGAGTCTGACCGCATTATCGACTATCTAATATTCACAGTGTGTCATAATTTATTGACTTGACACATTATTACTGTACCGGCTGTTTTATGTCTGGTTACACGTGCTTCCTGAATGTTCGGATGTATTACAATGCAAGAATATAAGCCGATAAACATAAAGTTGGTTTGCTCCCGCGAAGTGTCTAACGACAATGCACCTCAACGTTCTATACCTCCGAACGCCTACTTAAGTTTTATTCCTACACATAACAATAGAACCGAATAGCATTCAATGGCAGTAAATGTTCCGGTATCCTTGATCATAACTTGCGCCGCTAGTAAAGATGCAACGTGAGATTATGCATTAACGAGACCACCTGGTATTCACAATAAACATGGGTTTCTTTAATTTCGCCTTAACCATCCTATTAAGTATCAATCACCCAATGATTGCCAATTACGCAATATCCACGTTGTTAATATTAAGCGTAGACTTAATTCAAGTATAAGCGGTAAAGTATTCAATGGGCTCAATGGTATTCATTGTTGTAAATGAACTGTGCATTGTTATTTGTTAACGTAAACCGTCTCCAATTTGTTTCACTCAATAATCAACATATACCAAAAGGCATACGGTGAGGTTTAAAAAAATACTTAAAAGTAAGAAATTACGACAACTTAGCTTAATAGTAATTTAAAAAAATCAGTGACATTGTACAAGCAAAGCTTATCAAGAAGGTATTACAAGTAGTACGACTCGGCTAATCAAGCTCCCAGTTGACGAACACTTCGTCAACGAAGATTCTACTAGACGTTTCATTTGCACCGGAAGGGAGGTTCGGCAAGACCAAGTAGAACAGACCAGAAGGTAGAAGCGGATAATTCAGGATGTGACGTCACGGTGCCTCATCTTAACAAGAGTTTCTGCGACGCTTTTCCTGGCTAATCAGATTTAGTTGCGCTTCTTCGTAAGGCCTTGCGAGCACGCGGAAGATTATTACTGCCACTGCCATTATCAGATTTATTACTTCAATTAGTACCGGCTACATTATAACGCTGATTCATTTAAACTCCGTTAAATAAAAGAATTTAAACAATTACCTCACTGAAACGAATCTACAAAATGAAATGTAAGGAGAGAAAATCCGATAAAAGTGCGAAGGAACTTTTGTGCTTTTATATTTATGTTTACGCGGCATTCATTCCTGACATACCTTGAATAGTTGAAAATTTATGTTAACCGGGAAGATCTAACTTCGAAGGCAAACAGCGAAAACCAAATAGTGAGAACTAAGAACAGCTTTTAAACTTGCAAATGATGATAGTTTGCGCCCCTAATTGTCGAGTCTAACCATCGAAACAGCTTATCCTGATAATACAACTCGAGAATCTTTGCGCCAATAAAATACCTGGAAAATAGCTTACGCTTTATCCTACATAATTTATTACCAACAATACTTCTGAAACAAAATTAATTGAATGACAGATAAAATGGAAAAAGAAATATCGTATTACTACTTGATATCCGACTTCAAACCATAGACTGAATTATTCCTCGACTAATTATAAGTTTTCGAGGATATCAATAAAATCAGTTATGATTAGTATTCAAACCATTTGTTTTGATATAGTACTGTTATAACTACGCTATTTTCTAGGTAGCTCCATTTTCGGAATAGTTTGTACATAATGCACACCATGCCCGTATCAGCTAATAAGGATTAATTCCAGAAGCGTGGCTGATACATTGGCAAAGTCACTCGCACGAGAAGTCAGCGTAATATCATTTATCATACCGTTAACTCTCTACAGGCAGTTTGAACATAGGAACGCCCGCGTATGCATTACAAGCGCAATACTAACTTTCAATGTAAGTTTCCACGATGCGCCGGATAAATAATCGCGATTCCCCATGTGAGCACGGTGGATAAAGTTTTCGGACTGCAAACTAGCCTGGTTACGCCTATGCTGTTCTACGCACGTGGATACGCCAAGAATTTATCCTGACGAGGGAGATAATGACCACGTAATGCGCGCGAATAATGATGTGAACAATCTGCACTTACTTTAAAGCGAACGCGAGACTTATCTCTCTCCATTGTAATAATACCTCGCTAAGAAAGGAGACATGAATCAAATAAAGTATCGAATTGGCAGGTCGTTGTGATTCGTATAAGTCAATTACGAATAGTTTTGGATAACAATGAGACGGATAATAATATTTCCTTTATATTATACATTCGCGTATGATCGTTTCTCTGGTCTGAGAAGATAAGAACATTTTGTTTGCAAGATTTAGTATCTGTATCTGATGCAGTTCATTACTGAGAGTACTTTAAGAAATTATAAATACGTTAGTTAAAGAAAGGAAGCACTTTTCTGTTCTTGAAAAATGACCAGCCTCACTGTACGTGACAGTCACGTCCCCGAGAGGAACCTACGTCGACTCAGGCACACGCGTCGTAACTGGGATTTGACTTGTAACCCGAGAAACTTTTCAACTTGCCAATTTCGTAAAGTAACCAAGACTCAGGCATTGCGGGGCGAAGACCGACTTCGTATTCCCATCCTATCATCGAATGCATCCGATCCCGTGGAGCACGAGATCTTCCCATCATTGGCTCTTGGCTTTTCCAGTTGTACGGTACTTAAAGGTATGCGTTTCGAACTCGAGTGGTAAAGCTTTGTGTACTAAAGTTTCTTGCGAATACAAATTACTGCAACAATAGCAGACATTGTGCCGTTTAAGCCGTTCAGTCGAAAGTTATGCGTAAAGTTTCTCTAATTGCCGTAAGATAATGCCGGAATCAACAGACTCTACTTAAACGTATATTATACAATACATTATTATAATTAATTGTGCATATATCGTATAAAGTTACGGAACGTCCAACGAATATTTGCAAGAAATACTTTTTGCCGTAACATGATTAGGAAGGGAGACTTGGCTAAATCTTATTAGGAAGCAGACGAATGGGTTAAAAGAAAATAGCGAGAACGAAGAGGGAAAGAAAGAAATACTTTACTTAGCGGTGCACTGAACCACTGGAATGGCACGGGAAACTTTCTAACGGACAGACTCGCTGGAAAAGGTTGATTTCTCAAGGCCAAATGTGACAAGAATGTTGCGAACTAATTAGGAGAGTATCGCGGTAAATGGAAGTGAAACGAGACGAATGTAGGAATCAGACCGAGGAGTGACTTCGAGCGCGGAAATCCATGCGAATTAAAGGGAACTTGGTATTTTGTAATTTGTGATAAGTAACGTGGCTCTAAGATGAACTTGGCGTAAAGAGTGTTGCGTAAACGACACTTTAAAACAACTTCGCGGAACACAGAACTGCACGGTTCTGAACTCACGGCTTAAATTTCTGAACATGTATATCAGAACAGTTTCAACGGCACAGCAGGGACGCCAACTGTTAATGAATTCACTTAGGTCACCGTACGGCCTCGTATCTCTCCAAGCTTGTTTATTTTTAACCTATGCAGCGCTTGAAAGAACGAGAGAGGAAAGGGTGGAAGTTAAAGAGGCCGACACAGGCTTAAACTACCCTTTGTGACACGTTTCCTATTCATCTCCCACTTGTCTCTCCGCCATTCCAGACTTCCAGTTCTACGTGGAACAAGTAATTACTGCAAGAATTTCATTACGAGACAGGATCTTGTGCGGATTGAAATCAAATCAAATGGACTTATGAAAAGTAATTGGAAAGATTGCGATGTGTATCGGACAGGTATCGTTGATCCAAGGTAACGTTTTCAAGTAACACATGCAAGGATGATTTTAATTAACTTGTATCTGAGTTTAAAAAGAATCTTAACCTGGCCCCAGTGACCATAATACAACCGTTGGTTACAACTAACACGGTTTATCTACTCTCGCGTTACGCCCCTTCCTGTATTTCAACGTAAACACTGCGGGTACACCCCGCGATATCTCTCTCACGATATCGTAATTAACAAGCTTAACGCGACGAACCGGTGAACAGCTGATCACCTGAACAGGGAGAAACAACAAATTAATCGTAAAAAATCTCATTCCAAAGAGTATCCAACTGGCGTTTCATCTGATAATTATCATGCGAGCGGAGTGTTAATAAATATGATTCACATCGCTAACCAACTTAATGCATTTAGTATTAAGAACCCTTTGCGTGTACCGATGGTAGATTACACTGTAAGAGGTGCGAAAACGAAAAAGACTATAAATCTCCGAGACGATGTAACAAGGTGTATTTAATATTCGCGCGATAGTGCTTGTTCTTTAAACACATTAAAGTAACGATACTCGTGTATCGTGTTCCGCTGCTAGTAATATTTCGTTGCGTATGATACGGTCCCTTTTGTTTCTCGCGCAATATGACGAACGATTGCACTGCAAATATCTATACACGTTAAATGGTAGCTTTCACGTTGAATATACGAATATTCGAGCACGCCGGTAGAATCGAATCGTGCATTCACGGTCTGTTAAAAGTCGAATAATGTGTTCGAATTAATTACGGATAGATGTAGGTCAGAATACAAAATATAGGATAGGTGTTAAAATTCATGCTTAAAACAACGGTATTGGTGGATTTGCGTATACATTCCTTGTACTTTCTCCGTCCCCTTTTTTCTCTTTCCCTCGTGTTTTTCCTCTCCTTTTTTATTGCCGCTATATCTGCTAGAAACCGAGGAATTACGCGCGGCCCTATCTCCCTGCGTTGTTTGCAGTAAAAAGTTTTAACTCGCAAACCCTCGCAATGCGAACTAACGAGGGAAGATGGAGAGGAGAAAGGAGAAAGGAGAAGAGGAAGGGATCGGGTCGAGGAAAAAAAGAGGGATAAATTCAGAAAATGAGAGAAACAGTGGAAAGTGCACATGAATCCAGAACGAATTTTGTGTCTGTGTACCGCTGTTTCTTCTCCTCTTTTGTCCATCGATATGTCTGTCCTCCTCGACAATCTACGAGAATTTTGTCTCTTTATAATAACGTACTACGAACGGATCCATCAAACTCTTCTGATAGATTTCTTCTCGGTGACGTGGAAATTTTGCGTTTCTTAATATAACTTTTATCGGAATATACCAGAATTCATTTAACAATTATGATCGATTCAAAGTATTGCTGTAAAATCTGTTCGATAACGATTCTCTAATATCAGGAATGAATGAAATAAAAAGAACTAAAAATGCTCTCATTAAAAAGAACTTCTTTCATCCTTTCATTAAAATTCACTCGTAGAATTGAATCAGAATTTAGTTCTACATCTTGAATCTGTAGAAATAAAACGATTAAAAACTTTCGAGATACTAATAAGAATATTGTACGTCAGGGAAAATAAAAAAAGGGAATACTATGCAAATCAGACACGTAAATGCTTTGGACGAGAGCCAATGCGGGGATGAACCGTAAGCTAGTGAAGGATTTCTTTGTTAATAAAGAAGGAAAGAGATTAGTCGCCCTAGGAAAACGGAAAATAACGATATAGAAGTTACACTCTTACTATGAAGTGATTGGACCAAAGCCAAAGAAATTTTCCGACACCGTTCCTTCTGTGTTTTACTGGTAATGTCTTTATTTCGAAATAGTTTTCCGATAACCCTGCTTTACTTGACGGGAAACGAAACATTACAACCGACTTATTGTTTTCTACGATTACACCGTGTTCTTTGCTGTAGCCGCATTCCAATTTGTTAATGAGAAACTTAGATTAACGAGTCAACCGAGTTCCGGCAATTCATTTAGAGAGTCTAATAGAGTGCAGCGAACAATCTTCCACCAAAATCAAATACAGAATCGTACAACTTCCACTGATAGACAAATTAGATTTCCTAAGTTCGAAATGAGATGGTACATGCCACGCTACGAGATTAAATAGACAGTGCATTTACTCGTTTAAAAACAAACGTGAAAGCCAAGCTATTGCTTCCATTTACATTCTGCGAGTTTTATTACAGAATAGAAACAAATTGAAGGATTTCATTCAACAGCAAATCCCACTTAAACCAGGCTACATAATTTACAACAATATTTGTTACCGCATCAAAAATACGATGTGATGTGGAATATTTTGTAGAACAATAACCACGGAAGAATTCTCTCGGGATATTGATCGTTCAAAACCATTCATACGATACATCAAATATTTTCTGTATTATCGCGATTAAAGATGATTAGGTGGCTAATTTCATACGGGATACCCAGTGTACCTGATTAATTTGTTCGCACTACCTCATTATATTAATTATTAATTGACGGAAATCAGACGTGAATTTACGTCGGAAATTTCGAGACGAGTCGTCAGACAATCACAGCCACGACATTCTACGAATGGGACAACACATATATGTATATAGAATTTCAAAATCGAGGACGACAGTGGACGAGAACAGTGTATCGGTGAAGGTAGTCGGAGAGTTGGACAGACTGATAGTCGAGTTCAAAAGCAGTTTGGTGTCGATCCGCTAAACATAGTCAGTACGCTTTAAGGGTAAGCTTTCGCGGCTCTGTCGTGATCTCTTGCGGTATTATGGCTTGGCTGCAACAGTTGCCGTCTAGTATCATCAATTACAGGAAGTATTCCACCGTCCATCAAGCTTGGGAACTCGGAGGCGTCTTGCGTCAGGGTCAGACACGGATCGGGGGGTTTCGCGTGTGTCAGCCGTTATTCCAGCAAGCTGAGAGGCTCTGCTTCGCCGCCTGTCCATCCGATTTTAAGCTTCGACCGTGAATACAGGTCTCCCGGGTATTGCCAAAACATGCTCGGATATGTCAAGTGTTTATAATTAGGATATCACCTATCGAACTTCCTTATCGTATTCTACAAGCGAAGTTTCTTAGAAACAATATACACGATGAGTATTTCCCGTTGGATATCGACGATGTACTTCAGTAGAAAAGGTGAAGTTCCGATATGGTCGGACTTAACGCGGTGGGATATCATTAAGAGTAGTCAATTCCAAAGGACAGGGTTAGATCAAAAAGGAAAGGGGATGGGTCGAAGTTCATAGAGTCTTACAGTGATCCGAGGTCAGTCTCTTGATAACAGCATTGGCTAGTAATGCTAGGGATAGCAAAGACACCGAGGTGGATGAAGTAAGTTGTGAAACGACGAGAGGACACAGGAAAGATGGAGGAAGATAGCGATAGTGGGCCGTGGTAACCAGAAGCTATAGGTGGAAGCTGTCATAGCCGAAAGTTACGCCAATCCTCGGTAAACTCTGTGAGCAGACCCTTAGTCTACCGGGAAGACCCTTGCCAGAGAGTAGGTTCTAGGTACTAAAGAAGGGTGGGAAGCTCAAGTTCCTAACGAGACACGCTGTGCTCAGCCATGAAACGAACTCAACCACCCTCGAAGTATCACCATCCCCGACAGCAACGAGAACGCCGACGACGACGACAACGATGACGACGACGTCTAAAACGTCCTGGTGGGAGCAATGAAATACGAGTATGAACAACCTCGACATCGGTAGTCATTACGAAGCACGTCAACACTGACTAATTGTACTACTCGAACAGCTGGAATTTCGTTTTTCCTGTTCTCTAAGAATAACTTTCGTCCTTTTCGACGGTCTATCATTCTTTGACAGCCTCGAAACTTGCTTCCGTTTCTTCGAGAAGTTCGCTGACAGAACAAAGAGTTCCACTGATCTGACAAAAACAAGAATATGCGGGTAATGAGAAAGAAGGAATATCCAACAAAGTAAGTCGTGTTCGGCTGCGAGCATTATGAAAAGTACCAGTTTCACGACTAAACCAACTCACAGGTTTCACGTAGAGTCCGAGTTTACAAAAAAAAACCGAGAGATATATCGGCTGGAAAATGTAGTGAACCGTTGATAAAGAATAAATCGATAAAAGCACCAATCATTTCCATTAAAAGCTTTCTACCTCGTCAGTACAGTTAGACACTCAAAAGCTTTTAAGTATTACAGGATACTAGAACGATTTTAGAGAAAAGTGAAAATAGAGATTGTTTTTAAGCGTATGTTAATTCTAACGCTGTTACGTTAATCAGTTCAGATAAAATCGATCTTATCAAAGTCAAATTTAGAACGATTTAAAACATGGCTGCACTCTTACGATTATCGTTGAATTTCTCGATAAACAGCAATACGTATAAACAAACAAGAAGTATCTGGAAAGAAAATGAGTCGAAGAACAATTATCTACAGAACGAGAAATTAAATCATATCGTCGTAAAGACACTTCGTAAAGATCCATTAACCTTTAGGCGTTACATCTGCGTACGCGATTAACCAACTTAACGAAGTATGAAAATGTTTTGATTAATCTCCGTCGTTTTAGACTATATTCCATAATACCGGTCAAGTATCAGAGGTTATCAAGCCGGACGGGCAATCTCTTGACCCTATGAACCTCCCAGATCCATCTCCATTGTGCGGGACATGTGTGTTTTAAATTTTCGGCGAGTGACTCCTTTTGATCCTCCGAGCCATTACCTTCGCTTAGGAGACAGCCAGAATCAGGCGAGAATTCTGAATGGGTCCGCTAATTGCCGGCGGCTCGCGTCACAATGCACGGCCCCGATTTCTCAGTTCGAATGCTTTCCCATCTCCCCGTTTCCATCCAACCCACCCAAGTCATTCCAACATACCAACTGTGCTTTCTTGGCACTAAGTTTCTCTACTGCCTTCTGAAAGAGAACTGTGAATTGAGGGGTGGATACCCCGACGAATCCCTGCCACTGGCATCTATCAACGAAACTGCCACTACTCCCACCTCCTCCCCCTAGGGCTTCCCTAAGATTACTACGAATTTGCATTAAACCTCATTCAAACCCATAGAAAATATTTTCTTTATCGGTTTTCTCTTCAAAACGCATTTGCAGCATGGTATGCATTCACCGCTCCTTATATTTATCTAAGATTCGATATGGAATCCGTGCTTTATGAACTCTGAATACAATTCACTATTATCGTTGCATGAAAGAAGTGTATCTGGAACCGTACGCACCGATAGATGCATTCCTTCGAAGTAATACAGAACGGATAATAAAATGCAGTAAAAATATTACTTTGATTCCATTCCGTAATAATCTGAATCAGAAATGTCATGTCCTTTGTTAGGTGAAATTAGAATGTTGAAATATGAGCTGATTGAAATGCAGCATTTAATGAAATCATAAGTTTTCCTGCTCCTTTGGTTTCACTTCCTTTTATTTGCGCAAACCTTTTCATTCTGTTCAAGCATGTTGAAATGTAATTATTAAAATTGTTTTATTATTATACGTGAACAAAACAGCGCATATAAAAGGAAGTATAGCCGAGGAGAAAACTAGACGGATGTAAATTTAAGGGCAATAATATTTTAATGTAAATATACAATGCCCCTTGGTTATAATACCGAGAAAATAAGATGGAATACCAATTTGTCGCATATAACGACACCCCTTCCAGACAAATTTTCGACAAAGAGTCCTTTCGAAGACTTTTGCCACCCTTGCTGAAGTCTCTAACTCTCCTTGAATGCTTTCAAGGAGACTCTCGGTGCCAGTCTACCATGGAATTCGACGACTTCTCGCCATTAAAGCACCACCATTCCATGGTTCATTGTGCTTTCCTACTCACCGCATCCTACCACATTTCCCACTGGCCACCGGCACAAAGTGCCGCACACACGCCAACTATACAACTGTTTCAAACTCGTATGAACTTGTATTAGATATCCATAAGTTTCTACTAAGGGATCGCTCTCGATGTCCAAGAATTCGGAAATAGTTTCGCCCTTTTAATAACGACGACCGCACATGTGCTCCCCGAGAAACTACGGATAGTGCAGGGACAACTTTCCTCCGAGTAATCAACGACAGACGCGAACATAGCTCATCGATCTTTTTCTCGATTCCATCAAACGTCTAACTCCGGGGGAAAAAAAAGAGAATATTTTCAAAGTATCGAGAACACTAACATGATAAAAGCGTATCAAAAGCATAACGGGTGTTTCGGTAGAGTTCGGAAATAACCAAGTAGTTACGTGAAATCTGATAACGTGATTTATAGAATAAACTTCCGCGATAAAGCAATTAGGAAGTTTGAATTTGATCGCGGTCGTAAGTTTTACAAATGGTATAAGTGTGCACTTTATCCGTCATAGATGAAACGAAGTAACGAAGAACGAGAAAAGATATAGAAACGAAAACAGCTCAGTGAATAAGGGTCAGAGCAGGCCAGTAAGTTAATTAGACTCGATTACAGCTACCACGCACGGCAAAAAATATATACATTCCTCCGACGGTAGTTCAAAAGGCCGATGTAATTGGAGCAGATTTTCAGATACACAAATTTGATCAAATATGAGTAGCCCGATATTTCGTTAAATTAAAAAAATATTTCACCAGAAACGCGAAGGTTCATAAACTAAAAATAACTCGATGTTTCCTAATATTCATAAATCTCTCTAGGATTACATCGCGCTTGTTACACATATTAATAGTGCGACTGATAATAAAAAATGTTCGACACTTTTCTATTAATATTTCTGCGCGAACGAATAAATACGGATACAATGTACGTGATATAAAGAATTAAAAAAATATCGTAGTTAAATAAATACTTGTCAAAAGGACTTAGGGAAGATAAGAGTTAGCCCATAACAATTGGACCCGAAGAGAAAACTGTAAGGTAGCAGTAGTGCGAACGGTTTTTCCGCTTTGAACCGAGCTTTCTCTCACCCCGTAGAGGTTTACTGGCCTATCACGTAATGGCGTAACTTTTGCCACGACGATGGTCGGACGGAGGCAAGAGAAAGTGAGAGAAAGTGAGAGAAAACGAGAGAAGAGAGGTGAGGATGCTCTCGGTGGAAGAGGGTCCGGTGAAAGTGGAAAGGGTAAGGTCGACCCGAGGGAGTTTTAACGTACGGTCAGCTCCTCGTAGCCTGCTCGACTCTCGACTCACCCTCCTTTGACTTAGCCACCCCCTATTCGATACTACCACCATCATCATCGGTGCTCTTACGCTCGTTGTCTTTTGGACCGAGTCGATCAAGTTGCTGCGAACTTTTATCTTCGCGGCTTCCACCAGAGAAGTCTCACCCATCTCTGGAACCACCATACTTTCTACGGGGAGGGAAAGGGATGAAAAGGGATATCCAAGATAAATCCCGAAGGAGACACTCGGTAGATACTCGATAGATATTGGCACACGTGTGCCAATACAAAGCTCGTTCGATGGAAGTACGGACAAACTCAAACACTGTACGTACATCGGTACTGCAAATACACAATCGTTCGATAGCTTAACAAAATATACACGTATGTTGATGCCGGCTACGTACCGCGGTAATAATGAATGTGCGTAACGACCGGGAGGTTCCATATCCGCGCTATCATTAATTATATCACTAACCCTAGCACACCAATCGGTGGAGCAATATTTATCTTATTAGCACTGTTCAACAGTCCGAAGAATTTTTCGGAATAACACAATATACAATAACACCGCGCTATCCCAAGCTATCGTCAAAATCAGAGATAAATTACGTAATTCAACCAAACATATTATACAGGTCTAAAATTGTAAGCGTACAAACGTTCAAATATGATAAAATATCTTTAATTCTCATATGTTATTATATCGACTGGTACAGGTAGGCAATGTATATACACGATAAAAGTAGATGTATTATAATAAAGAATGTCATGTAAAGTCTACTTCCATCACGACTGAGTATACTACGTGCTCCTAGAAAGTGTCATCATGTAAAGGGAGCATTGTACGAGCTGACAAGAAGCGCAATGCGAAAAGCAATTGTAAAGATTAAGTGGCAAGTAACCATAAAGTGGTCTGATGAGCGGATTGTATATGGACTCGTAACGACACATGTTTCACGGTTAAGATATTTGTAGTTGCGTCAGATACGTGGATGGCGGATTGAACTATTTCAGATATTTTTCCAGGTGCACTATATGTCGGCATATTAAAATTATTGTAATTGGAATCGGGCTACGCTGTAAATAATAACCGGTATTATGCGATTAAACTTTATGAATAATGCATCTCGGGATACCATTCACTGTTCCCTCTGGTTATAGCGAAATAAACAACTAGGATCGTAATTTCTTGTTTTAAATTCGCCGGGGTCAAGTTGTGATTAAACTCAACGACATCTGACCCATTGAAATGGCTCCGGTGGAATTAGAGTAAATGCGGTCATTAAAATTCATCGAGGGTAGGAGGAACGATCGTAAAGTTCAAATGGTTGTACAGAAGAGTAATGAATAGGGAAAAGTGACGATCTCGTAAGATTAGGACATGCAGATATTATTGATCGAACATCTGTGCATTAAAACATAGACATCTCGATCGTCATCGACACCACGCTTTGATATTCACCCGATTTTAGACTGACCCATTTTTCGACTAGAAAAAATGTTTACTCCACTTCTTTCGACCCAAAATGGTCCTAGAACCGATTGGACCATGTAGGACCGAAATTGGCGACTTTGATTTTTTGCGAATTTTTGAAAGTATACCCCTTTACATTTTTACGATTTTGGGTCGACCCATTTTTCGCCCGAAAAATTTTTTAAACCAGTTCTTTCGACCCAAAACGGTCCTAGAACATCATTAGGCACCATGTACCATCGATTTGGATCATTTAGAAGCGATTTTGGCGACTTTTAATTTGTGACAATTTTTGAAGGTATACCCCTTCACATTTTTGCGATTCTGGGTCGACCCATTTTTTGACCAAACAAATTTTTAAACCGCTTCTTTCGACCCAAATCGGTCCTAGAACATCATTAGGCATCATATACCGTCGATTTGGATCATTTAGAAGCGATTTTGGCGACTTTTAATTTTTGCCAATTTTTGAAGGTATACCCCTTTACATTTTTTCGACTTGGATTCGACCCATTTTTGCCCTATACAAATTTTTTAACCGCTTCTTTCGCTCAAAAATCGTCCTAGAATATGTTTATACATCATTTACCATCGATTTGGGTCATTTAGAAGCGATTTTGGTGACTTTTAATTTTTGCCAATTTTTGAAGGTATACCCCTTCACATTTTTGCGATTTCGGATCGACCCATTTTTGACCAGAAACAATTTTTAATGCACTTCTTTCGACAAAAAATCGTCCTAGAATATGTTTATACATCATATACCATCGATTTGGGCCATATAGAATAGATTTTGGCGACTTTTAATTTTTGACCATTTTTGAAGGTATACCCCTTCACATTTTTGCGATTTTGGGTCGACCCATTTTTCGCCCAGAAAAATTTGTAAACCACTTCTTTCGACCCAAAATCGTCCTAGAATATGTTTATACATCATTTACCATCGATTTGGGTCATCTAGAAGCGATTTTGGCGACTTTTAATTTTTGACAATTTTTGAAGGTATACCCCTTCACATTTTTGCGATTTTGGGTCGACCCATTTTTCGCCCAGAAAAATTTGTAAACCACTTCTTTCGACCCAAAATCGTCCTAGAATATGTTTATACATCATTTACCATCGATTTGGGTCATCTAGAAGCGATTTTGGCGACTTTTAATTTTTGACAATTTTTGAAGGTATACCCCTTTACATTTTTTCGACTTGGATTCGACCCATTTTTGACCTATACAAATTTTTTAACCGTTTCTTTCGCTCAAAAATCGTCCTAGAATATGTTTATACATCATTTACCATCGATTTGGATCATTTAGAAGCGATTTTGGCGACTTTTAATTTTTGACAATTTTTGAAGGTATACCCCTTCACATTTTTGCGAATCTGGGTAGACCCATTTTTTGACCAGAACAAATTTTTAATCCACTTCTTTCGACCCAAAATCGTCCTAGAATATGTTTATACATCATTTACCATCGATTTGGATCATTTAGAAGCGATTTTGGCGACTTTTAATTTTTGACCATTTTTGAAGGTATACCCCTTCACATTTTTGCGATTTTGGGTCGACCCATTTGTCGCCCTGAAAAATTTGTAAACCACTTCTTTCGACCCAAAATCGTCCTAGAATATGTTTATACATCATTTACCATCGATTTGGGTCATCTAGAAGCGATTTTGGCGACTTTTAATTTTTGCCAATTTTTGAAGGTATACCCCTTCACATTTTTGCGAATCTGGGTAGACCCATTTTTTGACCAGAACAAATTTTTAATCCACTTCTTTCGACCCAAAATCGTCCTAGAATATGTTTATACATCATTTACCATCGATTTGGATCATTTAGAAGCGATTTTGGCGACTTTTAATTTTTGACCATTTTTGAAGGTATACCCCTTCACATTTTTGCGATTTCGGATCGACCCATTTTTGACCAGAAACAATTTTTAATGCACTTCTTTCGACAAAAAATCGTCCTAGAATATGTTTATACATCATATACCATCGATTTGGGCCATATAGAATTGATTTTGGCGACTTTTAATTTTTGCCAATTTTTTAAGGTATACCCCTTTCCTCTGTTGTTTCAACCCAAAATCATCCTATAATATGTTTGAGCATCATCTACGATGGATTTCCACCATTTAACAAATAAGCTACGAGCCTTATTGAGCAAATAAGCATTGGCAAGTAAGCTATAAAGTGAAATCGAAAGAACGAAAAATACATTTAAATGGTTAAAGGGTAAAGGACAGTAATGCATAATCAATGAAATAGAGATGGATACAAATATGCACGAAAAAGATAAGTTTAAAGTATCAGTCAGCGTTTCGCCCCTTTCCATATTCCTCTATGGCTCATATGTCAAGTGGTATTCAAGGGGGCAATACAAGATTCCGTATTACAATAGAATTCTACTGCAAACGTGGCACGGCATTTCGTGTTACAATCGACATCGGCCTTGACATACAAATATATTCTTTTCGTCGACAAACGGCCGACTGTATTATTCCGAAACTGTATTGTGTCACGAAATGGAAGGTACATATATCCAAACACGTTTGCCGGCTATCCTCGGATTGCCACGAGTTCTTACCTCTTTACTTATTCAACGACTACGTAAAGTATAATCGCAGAACCGAAAACGTTTGCGAAATTTATTAGCACTTATTTCCTTTGAGAAAAAACACCTTTTACCAGCTAACTCGAAGAGAATAAAAAATTGGTTGCGGTGGAGGCTATCTCGATGTAGATCGGTCGGTTTAAAAATGTAGACCGTCGATCACCAGTTGAATCTACCATCGTTGAAGGAAACTGAAAAGAAACGCGAGGTACGGCGATACTTTATTCGAGGAACGGCCGGTGCATCCTTCGTCCGTGCAAGGTGGTTGCAGTTGCAGTTACCGCGAAAATCCACTTGCACGGTGGTTGCTATAACCGGAGTTAGAAATGGACTTTCTCTTTCCTATCGGCCACGCTCGATCGTGAAGAGGATTTCGCGAGGTACCGAACTACCGAGCACGGAAAAACGGAACGAGGGAAGATACGATACCGGTAGTTCCAACCATTTGAAAAATGCTCGCACTAAAGGCGATACGTGCGGGCAATTTCACAGACTTACCCCGAGGTGTAATCGCCGCGCTAAGGAATTTTCGCTTAAGACGCCCGTTTACGACACGACAATGCTTTCTGGAATTCCTTCCGTATATTCATTCCTTAGCCTTCCGGTTTAGAGAACGTAGACATCTTGCGCAAAAGGTATAACGTTATGCGCCACCACCGACCTCGTTTTACATTTTTCATCCCTGCGTTCGTTTTTGCGATCGTATCGTATCCAGTATAATAACGTGATAGGATAGAAACTTCTATTTACACACTGCAATATTATTGCATAGTGTCACCCAACATTGAATAATATCGTACTCGTTCACCTTAGCAAAGTATAAATACTTGGCAAACAGTAAAAATGCATTGTCCGTAAAAATAAGTGAATTTTTATGAAATGAAATTACTTATCTCAACGTACTTCGCAGCTTGCCTCGAAACTCGTAAACGCCGCGCGAGAAAGTATAAAGGGGAGTCGTTAATTTCCTATCGATCATAAAAATGGAAGTGCATATCCTTATAAAATAGATACCCTTCGTTCCTGGTATAGCATAATTAATCTATATGAGTAACGGTATCAAGCGCCAGTAATAAAATATTCATGTGAATATAAATTTTGCCGAAATTGATATAATTATCAAAAACACTGCCGAGTATAATGAAACGGTAGGTATATATTAGAGTTGATCAGTGAGTGCAGTAGATATTAACGGAGAAGAGAAGCTTAGTACGATATATATACTCGAGGATACCACAGAGCTCGCATTACCGTGGAATCAGGTAGGACAAGAAGAAGAAGAAAGCTTTTCATGGTTATTCGCACGATAGTGGTAGAACCGCATTTCTTTGAAAGTTGCTGCTCTAGGATGCCGTGAAGAGGCCATTAAAATGAAAATAGGTATATGGAGAAGACACCAATCGATTTCTATGGTCTGTTCACCAGACCAGACATTTACGGACGTACACCAATAGCGCAGGAGTATTAATCTACGAGTGTATTTCGTGGTCGGGTGCGAAAGACGAGCGAAATCAGGAGGGAACGTTGAAGGAGTCGGGATTGCAACGGTGCACATTACGTATGCATGTAAACTGTGAAATTGCCCTCTCGACCAGTAATTACGGCCACGGCTTGCAAAATTAAAACTCGACACTTATCGTGCCTGGTCGAAGCGCTTAACTAATGTCTACCATGTTACCCAGCATACGTTCCACAGCGACAATCTCCGCAGTTATTAACTCCATGCTGTTAACCCGTTGCCAGATATTTTTCTATTTACATGCCAGGCCAAAATCGAAAATGTCGAATAATATTTGTCGAGTATAAACAGGAGCAATATAAACCGGCGAGAAGTAACTATACTCCGATACGTATATTCGATTTTGTTGAATTGAACTCCTGAAGGAAAATCGTGAAAAACAACGACATGATTCTCCAATTGTTTCCTTTCGACGGAACAACGAAGTAAAAATAAATCAAGAAGATCTTCACAATAATGTTAGCATTATTCTGTATTAATATTATAGAACTCTACGAAGAAGTGGTTTCTTTTAAACTCAGTTGAATTTTCCTTCGTTAGAGGGAAGTTTTCGTAGTAACTTGAAAACTGTTACTCAAAGAAATGGTATACAAAGAATGCCGAGACTTTAAGGAAAACTGTTGAGTGAAGATTTTCGAAATTTCGCCGTAACTCTTTGATGAAAATCCTGAAGTTTAAGGACGCAGAGTTCTGCCGAGGAAGCGACAAGTAGCAGGGAACTAAAGATAAAAGGGATGTAATAGAACACAATCAGCCACCAAGAATAAAAAGATGAAGAGCCTGTGTTGTATAGACTGTTGAATTATGTCTACGCAGGGGGCGGTCGAGAGGGGTGAAGCTCAGAGACTGGCGGGGTAATAACTCATAGCAGTCCGTACACAATACCATTGTGTTCGTTGTACAGATTCTGCAGTGAACAGGGACTGCATATATATAGATATGCGTCTAGAAGTATAGTGCACCATGTTCCTGTGCAACACTCGGATGTATATCTATCACCTCAGGTGTATCTATACCTAATTCTATGTGCACAAACACTGCAGATGATATTAGAAGTACTAACTTGTTTGGAAATTTCACCCAAGATCTGAAGCTCAACTAGTTAAAAGCAAATTTAAAACAAAGTTTAGCGATTTCTAACGGGTTTGCATTAATGGAACTTAGAATTTTAACTTCCAGATTATACGGATGTTTTAGAACCGAATTAATTTACGACTGATTATTATTATCATATTATTATGACTGATTAGCACTAATTCTATGGATATAATTTCAGGACAGTATTAAATTTGATTAAAGCACTGGATTTTAAGCATCCATTTCAGAATACCTGTTCGTGTTGGTGATAAACAAAATGCTTTGAAAACAAATGCAAACTTGCATGAATTTTACGAAGTGAATTGAACAGCGAATCACGAGACTGTTTAATTCATAAACATCAAGGAACATTTCATTTTATCTCCGTCTAGTTACCTTGTAAATTATACGGAGGTAGGAAACAGATACAACGATGGACGTAGAAATATACAGAGGGAAGAAAAAGGATAAGAAAGTGGGTAAACGAAAAGTGGCAAAGCAGACGGAAATACAAAGACATCAAAGGACGAAAACAGCAAAAATATTCGACGTCTCCCGAGCCGAGTAAGCAATTTTCACTCTCTATCGCAGCGAGTTTAAAGACTGTCTTGTTACTTGGCTCCGCTTACTCAAATCTTACCCAACGAAAAATTTCCTAGGAGATCCATGTTTATTAAATACGATTTTTCACGAGAACTCCCAACAAAACAACCGGATAAATATCATCTAAAATTAGATACACTACGCATACGTGCCTTACGTAATTATTTAAATGCCAGCATACTTAATAAGTCAAATTATACTTTTAAATTCTGCATACCGAAACATCGGCGGTATAACAGAATAATGCTTGACACTCGAACCACAAAGGATAAACTCAATTATAAGTGTATTTATTTATGTATAAATTACGACTGGAGGATGTAAGTGGTGTAAGAAGATGGATTTCATTATGCGAGTAATGAGGACACTTTTATACTAAAGATATATTGATTCTCAAACAATGAGGATATTTCTATTAAAAATTACAGACCAGCCATATTGAGTGCTTTGGTAGTTCCAGTGTTAAGATCGGATAAGAATCTGTCCGTTTAAAAATGATAATTGGCTGGTTCCTGAAACGACCTTTAATAATAATGAAGACGAGGAAAGGTTGGGTCCAAAATACACGAAAGAGGTGGGTCGGGAAGTGAGGGAAATGTGATGAACAGAACAGAACAGGATCTGGTATCACCTCCTTGTTCCAGGCTTTCGTGCATGTAAAAGGAAACTTAATCCTCCGCACCGTAGCTATGATTTGCTTTGAATAATAACTCAAAGGATCCAGGTCCAGTACACATAGGACGATGGACTCACATGCCGCTCGTTGTCCTGCCTATATGCCGCGCTTATGCTTTCATACATATTTCAGTAAACCCAAGAATCATACTTGGTAATTTCGCTTGACTTGTTTCGTTGAAAACGAACCAAGTAGCAGAATGCTACGGTATCATTATTCCCTGTACTGATTGCGAAACAATGTCCACCGTGTATGGCGACTTAATATTCTACGATGAAAATCAGTCTCATGATTTCCAAACAAAATGGCGACTTCTATTCGCGATACATATTAAAAATGTGAATAAAGTCGCGTAGCAAGAACGGTATGTAGAAGAGTATATATTCCATAAAATTTCATTGAGAGACGAGAATTACGATAAAAATTACGACGGGGACCGAGATAAGAAGCAGTGATTAGAAGTAGGTAATTATGGTGCAGATTTCTACGGGGATAATTATAGGTCCCTAGGATCCGATTTTTCGTGTAACCGAAATCAAGAAGACCGTCGAATATTAGGAAGGGAGATCTTAATTGGAAGGAAAAAGCGCAAGAACGAAGAGGAGAGGAAGATAAGCTGGTGGCGTGGATTCGCGTAAAGGGTGGGAAATAAAAAATGAAAAGCTGGGGAATATGAGAGAGGATACGTGAGCTGAGTCGTGCGGGACGTGCTCACAATCGCGCTTAGGAATAGTAATCCGCGCTCCGAATGAGTCCCGCTTTGTCTGACGACGAAAACCAGGCGTGCCTCATTTTCACCCCACGGTTTTCTTCGCCAGGTAAAATGCGCTTTTTATCTGATTCGTGTAATCGTCGATGCGATGCTTCTCACCCCCTCGCCCCGCCTGTAATCAACCCGCTAGACGAAACGAACTGCTCGCAGATTTGCTAATGAGACCAAAATCCTGGCATTTATACCTCAGATATTACCGTACGCTTGCAATTATAAATCGGAATAAGTTATCATCCGGATATAATTTCGGGATCGTAATCTTCCGTGATCATTACACGAATTCAGAAAAATAAGGTACGTAAAAATATGTTCATATTAGAAATAATATTAGACACTCATAATAATAAGAATACAATTTATAAATACATGTAAGTTAATTATTCTTTCGTACCGATAATTTTGACGAATAGAAGCGTGAATTTGATGCACTATTTAAATACGCATTTCCAAGATAATGCCATGCAAAAATCCTATTTTATCGCGGACATGTAAACTACGAAAAGATCCTTTGAGAAAAGTCGTGTCCCAGTTGTATTGAATCAGATCAAAGCAAAGGTAAAGTCATTGGTAAACTATGCATGTATCTTACATATGCATGAGCGCTAAAAAGAAATTCGTGACACCGTATTCGGAAAAATAGTTGGATCAAGTATCGTCGAAAGAATTGAAGAAAGCTTTTCTCTGGCGGCGAGAGGTGTACAAGAAAATGTTCATTCACGATGTTACTCGACTTACGGAAATCCTGTCGCTTTGAATATGAGCCGTATTCTGACTGAAAGTGCTCTAAAACCGTGAGAATTCGTACGTGCGAACAATAACCTAGCAGAAGCATACTTTTGCTTTGCATGTGGATCAACATTAACAAGTTTTTACTGGTAGATACCGAGCGTGGTATTTGATCTACTTTCAAACGAGCCCAGTTGTTTTGTTTCTCACTTGTTATCATCCCTGTGAATACATACAGATACGCATTTACACGTTCTGTGGTTATTACCGGAAACTTTTCGGAAATTTATGCTCGTTAATTCCTACATTTTTCCACGAGCCATCCTATAATATAATTCTCGGATAAACCAAAAATATTCAGGGCAATGTAAATGTACTCTTGAGTAGAGAAATTTTGAAAAGCTGGTAGAACAATCAGCGTTAAAAGTACAACATTGAATATATTGTCGAATTCGAATCACGCAGCTATACGTAATGAAGCTTTTCAACTGTGGTAGTCGCTTTAATGCCCCGCGAAAGTTCGACGGCATACATACATATCTAATGAATAAACCCGTGCATTGCATAAGGTATGTTTCGTATGGCATTAAATCATCGTATTTACAAGAAATATTCTTTATCCTCGCGGTTGAATTTTTGATAGAATACCAATAGCTTAGTGACGTATAAACAATATTTGTCGTATAACGACGCAATATGTTCGCACAAAATCGGACTACCGTTCTATAAGATCTTTATAGCGGTGTAAGATTTAGCAGATTGTTCACGAGTGAATATCGGCGCCAGACTCCATTAAACTTTATCCACAGGGTGATAGGATTTCCGTGGCGGGTACCCTTTCGCGATTATTCGAGGATCTTCGAGCGTTAAAGCATCGAGATACCGAAATGTCCACAGCAATAAAAACAGGAGTATCGTGTGTACATCGAAATATAGGAGAAAAACAGTGGAAAATCTGTGAAAAGTGTGAACACGAGGATTGTCGAAGCGAACGCGATCATTTTGGATGTTTATGTGGTATGGGCGGCTGGGGAGGATGCGGGGGAGGTGGTCGATATCAATATTCATGGAAGCGCAAGAATCCGCTTTAATATTCATACCCTCTAGCAACGTCTGGACGAAAAGTAAAGCGTTTCGCGGTCGGTGGAACGATTAAACGGATGTTTGTCAGCGTTCAAAGGAAGACGGGGAAGGGAAGTCAATCCTTTTTTAGAACCAGCCAGCCTGAACAACGATGGTGTCGTCCATTAAGTGACGGAGAAAGACTTCTCCTTCTCTATCTTCCGCCCTCTTCCCCTTCCTCATTGTCAAAGAGAATGTTACTCAGCCCTTTTTATAAGGTATGAAAAGACGCGTCAATTCGAGTCAGGACCAATTCGTTTCTTTTTATTAAAGCGATACCAAGGTCCTTGTAATCCTTTTGCTTTACACGAGTTACGAACAAAATCTCATTCTTCATAGCCACTCCGTATGGTGCATCGGCATTGTATTCGGTTCGAAAGGATTTTGCCAGTTGTCGAGTTTAATCAATATTTCTCAGGAAAAGAAACCCAGAGGAAAAGTAATAGGAGCAACATTCTGTACGTAGAAATTTATTGAAGTATCGAACGATCGTACGCATGTTTATCTCTATAGACTCGTTAGGTATTTATTTGTAAACGCGTGTTTCATAGAGGTACGAGGGACATGATTCCCCAAAAGTATTATTTTGCTCGAAAATTCGAAAGCAATCGACAATGGATGGCTAGGCAGAAAGGCAAGCGGGGTTTGTTGGTATCGAACAAATGGCAATAAATGGCATGACGCGACGCCGAAGACGGTTCCAATTTATTCCCCGGAGACACATCCGCGACAGTTCCAGTCGACAATGTCAGCCATCCTTTGCCACCCTACGAGCTTCCAGACAAAGTATCGAGAATACATCGAATGCCACTGGAGAAATCACCGCATTACGTACCATTGCTCTACCGGGGCTGATACTTTTATGCGAATATCCGCCGCGGCTAATGAACGATGAAAGCACGCTACATTTCCGCGATGTTTTCCCTAATTACAAAGCGATACGATGTACCGATGCAAATTATGAAATACGTAGCATGCCCGTGACATAATGAAATTATAGAAATCCCGAATAGCTTGGAAATGTATATTAATCGAAATAACACCGATGCCCGTGTAACTTAAATATTCCGTGCACGCGCGATAAAGAAGAAAATTCAAAGTTCATTAGCTATCCACATCCAGCGCGGAACGATGCTTCATTGATAATAATCGTGCTCGAGGACGTAACACGGGATGTCACCTCAAATAAAAAGTGGATATTCCATCGATGGCTCGAGCTGCCGTTAAATGTTATGCAGCACGCGATTCCATGAGTTCTATGGTAGATTTTGTTCGTACATGCTCAACCACCCAATCGAAGGTATACAGGCATCGTACGTTTACATACGTAAACTTGTATAACCAATACGCAATAACTCTACGAAATTCTCATCGGCTCCGCCCCTGTGCGAGCTCTCGTGCGAGTTATCGTTCCATCTTATGCAATTCCAACGGCGAAAATGTAGAGTGAACTGCCGACCAGCGATATTACGAGCTGATAAGGTGATAGGGACTGGCAGGGGGTAACTGCGGACTCGATGTTATAGAATCCCGAAGGAGGAGGAGGAAGATCAATGTCAGAAAACAGAAATGAAAGATGGAGAAGGAAGTTAAAGCCGATTCGGATTATTTGGGTTACGATCGTCGATTCGAGATGGGAAATGAACCGTAGTTTCTGGGAAAATAACTCCGTGTGATTTATGCACCGACGCCGAGCAAATTCGAAATTGCAACGGAAGTCGCGGATACCACCACTTACGGTTGCCGTCAAACATCTACTTGGGAGATATGTGGGGAAACCCGGAAAGCGTCTCATATCCGCTATTCCCGAAATCGTATTAAAGCTTCAAGTATCGACTACAAAATAATGTATCACCTTGCGAAGCAAGTAATTCACGATGTTACCGAATACGTGAATTTGATGGAAATCAGTTATCTCGAATTCCAAAAGAACGATCGAAGCTCTGATAAATAATTGAATCGAATACGCGAATGATAGGAACTTACGGTCCATTAATCAATATCATAAAGAGATATGATAATTATATTGGCAACCGAGACGTGAACATCAACATGATCATCCACATCGTTACGGTCTATCGATTTGATGATTAATGTATAGTGGAATACAGAGGAGTGCATAATTAATCAGAATTTGGAATAACTCCCCCATCGCGGGAGGAGCAACACGATTTAAAATTCGAGGATTATGGAAAGTTTAATCACGACAATAATTAATTTTGCAACCGTCTTACCCGACTATAGTTCGCTAACAAGTTCATCGACCCGCAGTGACACGTTACATCGTATTTTAGATTAGCGTACGTAAGACCGAGGGAGTTAAGAACAAAGAGACATCCGGCTTCAGTAGGAAGATTGAGCGAAACCGTCGAATGAAAAGAAACAATTTCTGGCATAATGACCCACGCGTACTCGAGTGTAAGTACCGCACTCTTCCCTGCACTGAGTATTATCATGATCGCGTTATTACGTCGAGAGAATTTCGGAAGTTTTATGAGAGGGCTTCGTGGAAGAGTTTAGCCGGAAGGGGGCTGAAAGAGGCGCGGCGCGTGTATTACAATGCGGAGATAGAAGATCTCCGGTTATATATCACGTATCGTGACAAGAGCTCGCTCGAGAGACCAAAGAGAGAGAGAGAGAGAGAGTGCCCCGTGCCAAACCAGCCAACCGTGCACGAGCGGGCCCTATATTTTCATCCTATTTCTGCCTATATATATATTGCCAACCGATTCCACCCTCGCCACAGGTAATTACTAAAACGCGATATCTTTCGACCAAGCGTCGATAGTTATGTATTAAACTTGTCATAGGATAAGAGCAATTATCCGTAAGAGAATGGTCTCGCTGTTGACCGATCCTTGTCGTCACATTGCTTTCGTTCTAAATGCGATAAGCGCTATCGATGCATGACTGCTGTGGACAGCGAAACTTTTTGACGAGTTCGTGGAAAATATTGCTGACCCTCCTGGAAACTTTATAATTAGCTATGCATTTTATGTAGATGCTACTCTAGTGATTGTTCGTTGCATAGATACGCACCACTGTGGTCATCTATTTTCCGGTCTACACGATCAGCGTATTTTAACAAACCAATTATGGAATTAACAATCAAGTTATACTGGAAAGATTTCATATATTTTGGTCAACATGGTCTGGTGAATTCACATCGATCTCTCGCGACAAAACAAAGGTTAAATCGTTGAACCTTAATTAATCTCATTCTTTTAATCTCGCATTTAACTACGTTTACATAACCGAATCTAGGAAAAAGTTACATCAGAGAGGGGTGAGCGCTGTTTACAAGTGGATACAAAAAAGCGACGGAGAGAAGCATGAGTACACAACGATAGCTGGTTTCGAAATTTTACAACCTCGAGCGTTAAAACTGCTCCGAAACTAGCGAAAAAGAGGAACAAATGAAAAAAAAATGAGAGGCTGGGAAAGCATACCGTAAAGCAAAGTAAAGTACAAACACAATGCCTGAGTGAGGTGAAAACACAGACACGAGCCAACATTGTAATAAGTGTAACAAACGTCACTCAACCCTCGTAAATATTTACAGACGAATAAATAATAAAGAAAGAAGATGTAAAAGTGGAACGAGTTGAGCATTGAAAATGAAGATTGATCATCCGATAAAATCAGCAAAAATCTCTGTTATCCCGGCCGATCTTTTTCTAGCAGCGGATCACGTTTCAGTGTCATGTCACCGTGACCTGGGTCAATGTAAAGTAACTCACGAAATAGAGAAACGCCAAGAGTCAGACCTATTCTCCTTCCACGGGACACATCACCCACTGGCTGATCTCTCTCGCAACTCTTTTCCTTTCTTTGTCTCGTGAATGTCGACGAGAAAATTAAAAGAGAGACACACTTCAGAAGAGGAAGAAACCGGTAAGCAGAATGGGGTGCAGGGAGAGGAGGAAGAGGAAGAGGCAAAGCAAAGGAGAAGAAGAGAAGCCACGGCGTTGCTCCTCATGCGGATACCCCGTAAATCATGACGAAGTACCGTAAAGGACGAAATGAAAGGCACGCGAGACACAGCGCGCAAGGAGATATATAACGCTCGCGTAAAGCACGCGGGCTTCTACCTTATATTCGAGTCAGTATACGTAAGTACTCCACTGAAGTCTCCTATGTAAATACATTTATGACAGTACAGTCGGATGTACCCTTTGGGTGTATTTTAGAAGTCACGTGCCTCCTGCCTTAGAATACCGCCCATAAAACGCTATCTCTTTAAATTCACATATTTAACTGTGATTAATCTAGTGTTTATCAAACAATTTTTTAATTTTTGCACACTATGCAAATCGATTAAGAACGATATAACTGGCATGTTTTATGAAAGCATGATGCGGCAGACGGATACGTATAATCATAATACGTTAATTAAACCGCAGAAACGGTGAAGTGCCACACAAGTAAATAGAAGGAATCTCGTTATTAACAAGGTGTATCGTGCATTCCATTTTTCTTGCTTATTATAACTACCGGCATCCAAAGCGAAACTCGGGAGATTTCTGCTAGAGAAAGAACAACAGTGGAATGCCAAGCTCGCGTTGATGGATCAACTGCGGACCGTAGATTCTGCCAATTAAAATATTACTCGGCCAGTTTGCGGGTGTGTCTACGAGCATTTACGTGCAGGAATTACCGGACGTATGGATTAATCTTAAAGTAACTTCATTTCAAACAAAGACAGATCTATTCGTAGAAAGTCTAATACGAAATACAACTTCAAAGCAAACGGGGACACGAACATAGGCTCGAGATCAACTTCGAATATTAATATTATTAGTCTGCCTTCTAAAACAATTTACAGCTATCTCAAATTCTTTTCCAAGCTTAAAAAATCATTATCATAATCATTAAATGGAAATGTAATACCTCGGCGGATTGTAATGTGTACTCTGTGCACGCATTGTGTACTTCCCTTATTTTTAAACATTCCGGTGTTACTCGCAAGCAGATGAAAAAAGAAAATAAGTACAGAACGTTTGCGGTTAGTGTTTGATATGGAGTGCAAACTCAAGGAATACAAATCGTTGTTACGAGCACGTAGCGTTATGCAATTAATCGGAAAGAGTAGAGCTAATTATCACGATGAGCTATAAAACGAACGCGCGCTAATTTCCGTCACCTGTTAATTGGTTTCTAGCGACACGTACTTGTTTGAATTTCACTAATCAGCATTGCCTATACTACCACTTTCGACCTGCTTTTAGTTTATTACTCTCGGATCGTTGAGGTCGTCCTATTGAAAAATAGATTTACAATAACGCATCCGAATAATTCATTTTGCAACATCACGGTTGTCCTACACCGAATCATGACCTCTCTTATTATATATTTAACGATAGAAATTCCCTTCGAGTTTACAAAAGATTGAAACGGAAATGAAAATTCACGGAAAATTCACCGGGTAAAATGAATAAGATAATGATAGCGCGGTGGAGACGACGAAAAGGAAGAGATAAGAGACGGAGGAAGAATAAAGAAGGGAGACAAGCAAATAGGGGAAGATGAGAGGAAGTTTCCTGACATTCAGAGTGAAAGGAATTCCGGCCTGCAGGATTTAAGACGCAATTTCCCTGACGACGTCGCGCGTCATTCGTCATGCAGCCTACTTGGAGGAACAATGCCCGACTAAAATTACGCGTTCCAATTACAAATACGCGTAAGAGAACCGCAGACTATTCCTTCCATTTTATCCCATTCAAGGAGCATTATGTCTTGCTAAATACGACGAATCCTCTAGTAACGGGGCCATATCAGAATTTATGTTGATGGAACATCACTTACTACGAGTAACTTGAAGTTTCATAAAAACTGCTCATAACCGAAATGAGTTATAAACCTTCGACTTATTATGGGATAGTTATGAGTTACTTGTAACTTAGTAGACTGTTAGTTGATATACGAACGAAATAATAATATCGGTTACTATGTAGAAATATGTCACTTGGTGAGATGGGTGGAGTGTATATTAATAACTAGTCTTACGTAATATGTAAGGACGTAAAAAAACATCGTGGTAATTTAATCCCACGTATAGATCAAAAGTATTACCCAAGACTTCCAGCTACGTTAAGTATAATGGTAGGTACACACGTCTGGAGAAAACATAGGTGTAAGTAAAACCGTGGGTGCTGGGTGCCGGACGATCCATAATCAAGGACACGCGATATTTCACAGCCGGAATTCTCGAGATCCGACGTAAAGATTGCTGTCGAATAGATAACCGTGAAGAAACGTCACGCGAAGTCAGGGAGAACCCGGTTCTCCTATCACAAGGAAACCCTTACGTCACAAATTTTTCACCGGCTTCCTCAATGAATATTTATTCCTCATAACCGATATACCTTGCCAAAGTAATTATTAAATTCGAGGGAATAATTAACAGAGATGCACGTACGATAAGCGTAGGCGACGAAATAATGCAATAAATAGGTAGAAATCTAACGAGACACACCAGGAAAAGAATAAATCCGGTATTCTTTATCACGAAGTAACTTCTATTCGATTTCTCTTCTGTAACCCATTCTGCAAACTTTATCAGACTGATGGGACCAACTTGACTACAATTTCACCCATAAAGCCGGAAGTTTTCGGCGGAAACTCGCTTAAACGGGAGGCGAGGAAAATCGTAGGTCTGCGAGGTTAAGAGCGAGTCTCGATGAAAATCCTAGGATAATGTATTCTAAAATCCTTCTGCCTCGTTCTCCTTCGTTCTCTTTCGTACTCCTTCCCTCGACCCTCGACATATTCTCTAGTCAGTCTCATACGGGGTCAACCAGTATTCCACTCTTCTCTTTTACTTCTCGTCTTCTCACCCAACCCGTCTTTCCTCCTTCTTCTTCCTCTCCTACCTTCTGGCACGTTCGCCTACGCATGTGTACCGTGCTCTTTTGCATCTCGCGCTCGTGTACGAGTAAAGTGCAGAGTATCGCATTCCACGCATCAAAGGTGGAGGCTGCGTTTCAAGGAAGAGCAAGACACGAAAGAAGCGTCAGCACTCGCACGTGCGACACACGGTGTGCCTTGGACATACTAAGTGCCATGAGAAATGGTATACCATCCCAAAAGGGACTATGCAAAAGAAAATCCGGCGAACATGAAAAAATTCTGGCACTAGGTGCATACAACAGCTGTCCTTCCAAGGAAAAGCCAAGTGATATTTATGTGGAATGAAACACTGATTTCTACTTCTAAAACCATTTCTTTTTATACGTAAAATTGACGTGAACTATAATCCGACACTTCTACTCCTTGATTAGAAGTATCGGATGTAGAGACGATATAAAAAATGCCCTATTTCTAAAAATAGTCAAAATGGGAGATCAGAAATTGCATTCCGTCGAAAGAATATTCCAGCAAATGCTGCAAATTCAAATAGCTCAATAAAGGACACACTCGGGTTTTTGAGGTGCAAGCTTTTCAGACGTGAGAAAATAACGCTGCAGGTGCGTTCGCGCGCATACAATCACACGGCAAAACGTCGAGTTCCTACTTTGAAAGCCCCGAAGCGATGCTGTGCCACACATACATGAATCTATATGAATGCATACGTAGATGTAGAATTCAGAAGAGAATGTTAAATGCAAAGTGCAGCGTACGTAGGCATACGCACGCGCGCACGTCGCGCTTCAGTGAGTAAGCTTGTCTCTCTCGTAGAAGACTCCCCGGAGAAACAAACGATAGCCGGTCACAAAGGGGGGCAAAATAAAGCATACGAAGAGAAAAAGTCCGAAAAAGGGAAGGGAGGACATAGGTAAGCGAGAGAGAGGCGGCATTTAACGCTTCAGGCAGTACGTGCGCGTTTTCTCTACGACCTTTCACCTCCGCGGTTCTTCAGTCTCACCACACTGTGCTCTCACACTTTTGATAATGCTAGGTCTCGGGGCGGTGTAGGGTGACGCGGGAGCTCGCGCGGATCCTGCAAAGTCTCTGATTTCCGTCGTGAAAACTGAACGAAACGAACGCCTACCGGCCGAGAAAGGAAGAAGTCGACCCCTTTCTCTCAACGTTGCATATACAACCCCAAAGACCTGGACTCGACTGGTACATTAATCCGGCTAAAAGCTCACTCCTCGGCACAACGGCTAGCCTTCCTATTTCTTTTGCTCTTTTTACTACAGTTTTCGTTCGTTTTTCGGAGATACGTACAATTCCACGTTACGCGAGATCTCTACGTTTTGTGTACAGTGTGATTAAAGCTCAAAGCCACGGTATTCGATATTAAAAGGAGCGGAGCCTAACAAGTGTTAGAAATCTCCACCTTAGAATTTAATGCGCCGTATACTCGTGGCTAATTGGAGCGAAAACCTCGTTAATGTCCCCGACCTACCTCGCCTCTTCGAGGTCTCTGGTACTCCTGCCTCCAACCAAATGTTTCAGCACTTTAACCGACATGCAGCTAAACGAATCCACTCGCATTTGTCGAAATCAAGGCGGGATCACATACGGATTTAGTTCCGCATTCTAATTTCCAAAGCACGGCTTATATTGATTACCAATGGATTAAAGTTCAAAGGAAATAGTGTTCTCTGAATTTCCATGCTTGCCTAGAGGCTCTTTAACTCCGAGCTAACTTAAATTCTGGAAAGCGAATGCGCACAAAGTTGCTTAAGATAACTACGCGGAGTTAGTAAATAAGGATAGATGTTTGCCTTCATGGAGTATACGTGTGCCCA
Organism: Nysson spinosus; assembly: GCA_910591585.2. Taxonomy (NCBI): domain Eukaryota; kingdom Metazoa; phylum Arthropoda; class Insecta; order Hymenoptera; family Crabronidae; genus Nysson; species Nysson spinosus. The sequence goes on along the minus strand of OU342830.1, from coordinate 11,345,661 downwards.
TTTAATATTATTCTGCCAGGAACGTACGCGCCGTTCGTACCGATAACTCAGAAAGTTTCCTATATAGAAGCTACTCAATTCGAGAACACTCGTAATCAAATACAAAAGTTATAATTAACTGAAGAGATTGTAGCGGCTGGATCATGTTATTGGAAAAAAGAAGAACGTTTTTAATGTACTCACCTTCGAGCTCGACGACCTTGCCGGCCCTCTTCAACGCCTTAACCGCCTCGTCGTGGGTTGCCTCGCGCAAATCTTCCCCGTTTACCGCGAGAATGGCATCGCCTACGTAAAGTTGTTCGGTAGCATCTGCTGCCATCCCCTTGAATATCTTTGAAATGAGGATTGGCATTTTATTCTCTTTGCCACCTTTGATCGAGATACCAAGGCCATTGTTGTCGCTCTTCACAACACGCACGATTCTCTTCTGATTCGCTACCGAATCCGGCACGTCCGGATCGTTCAAACTGTCGACGTTGTTGTTGTTAATATTGCCATTATTCAAGGCATTATTGCCGGCCTCACAGCTCTCGTCGAGAGAGATACTCAAATAATCATCCTCGAGAGAAACGAAGACACGGTACCACTGACCACGCACTTGTGTCTCCAGGACACCAGCTCTTCCAGATGCCGAGGATGAGACGCCTGTGGTAGTCGTCGACGAAGACGACGATGACGTCGCCGCAGAAACGACCGAGCCGATCCCCATTACCCCCATTGCTGAAGTCGGTTGTCCACTTCCGCACAGCTCGACCATTTCGATTTCCTCGAAAGCTGCACGCTGCACATACCATACACTATGTAAAAATTCGTACGGCACCATACTATAATGAATACAATTATATTGTATTACATTCGCTCTACTTTTCACACAAACTTTTAGTTTTCTCATAAACTGCTATCACGTTATTAATTTTGCATTTCGATATCCACGTTTAGCGGAGTAGAGAAAATATAAAATCACCTTACGTACAATAACAAACCAATTTTTCAAGGGAGGACTTGATACTCTGAGATCTCAGACTAGTTAAAATTGCATCACACACAGTATATAGGATGAAATTCGCTATTATCGTTAAATGTCCAAATGATATTACCTCGTGAGCACTCTTATTCGTTTTAAGGGTTGTCAAATACATTCCACGGTTTATGAACGTAAATATTAGGATGTCGTCTCTATAAAAAATTCCTTCCCTACTGTATTTTCGTTGGTACGTTATCACACGTGCGCGGCTCCCTCGAGACTGTAAGGGAAGCCGCATCACGCCATATTTAACCACCATATCACGATATACCAAATTTTTCGTCAGGTTCATGTGAGATAAATAATTTCATGCAGGGGACACATAACCACGGAAATTGGATAATTTATCAGCGACGCGCGGTGAATTGTGCTTTCAAGACAAGCAAAATGGCACTAAAATAAGGGAGAAGTGGCTACAGATTATGGAATTCTATGAAACGGAATCAAATGTATTGCTAAAATACGTAAAAATATTACGTACGAAGACTGAAAACTAACGACAACAAAAACTGTACATAACTATCGCTATCAAAGTATCTTCAAATCAATGTTTCAATATTCTTTCGTATTTTTAATTCGTGATTAGGAAATTTTCAGCAATTGCCAGGCCTCATTGACTATGAAATGCATTGCACACACGTCATGGTTATTAAAACTCGGAAAATATCTTTTCGTAATTAATATAAAACTCCTAATTAATAATTATATGTATCCTGTTATACGATGAAATATTATATTGGCTATGTTACAACCGTCACGAACATATTATGCAAAACAAAAATATTGACTGATTATAAATTTCGGCGCGAGGTATTGTTACTCCAGCGAATTTGTTAAGCAGATTGGATACACCACACCTATTCTATAAAATTACATCTCGATAATAAGCGAGTAATAATACCATATAAATTCAATAAATTCCTCCAAACGAATTATGACTGCTAATGAATTGTTCCAACAATAATTTGTTCTGACAATAAGAATGAAGCTAGAATACCAATAATGCAGACTAACATCGCGTAAAAATTTTGTTAAACGACAATTCAAAAATATCACGTTATTGACACAGAAATTTATATTTTCATAATTACGCATTTATTGATTAATACACAATCTTTTAATTATCTCTAAATTCGAAACTCTCAGGTGATAATGCTGATGGCGTACAGGATATTCTATTATCTGATACTCCGTGTTGTTCCAAGTATTCACCAGGTACTCGATTTATTTCCATATCAATGCGCCTAATTAATGCCACGATAACCAACATAACGGGCTAATGAATGACATACAATCAATTAGCACAAATGTGATAGAAACACGAGAAGAGTCAGTCGCAAACTGCAGTCAAACATTTAAAAAGGAAAACAGAAGCAGTTTAATGGAAAAACAAATGAATTAAAGACAAAGGTACGCGATAACCGAAAAGCAATAATAGCCAGATAGGAAGCGAAGAAGAAAATGAAATGTTCGAGCGGAAATCAGGAGTTTCAGGATATGAAACGAAAGCAAATCGATCGAACATTTGAACTAAATCGATTTGCACGGAAAGCGTATCAAAATACGAAGAGAGGCGGAACATATTCTTCCGTTTTAACTGGTGGCACGGCATACGAGATGCATCGGGGTGCACGGACACGTCTGCACATACGGATGCATGACCGACAAGAAAATTTTGGACGGTAGTCTGGAGGGTAGGGTTCGCGGGCCTCGGTGGCGAGCAATTGGAAAATACATTACACGAAGGCAGGGGTACACCGCGGAAATAAACCGCAACGCCAAAAACAGCGTGCGTTCTCACACGATGAAAATTAAGAGGGAAAACGCGAGTTTCGATAGAAGGGGACCCCCCATCATTTAGAAAGAGCTGACGAGAGTAGAACAAATAAAGGAGAAACAGAGAAGCAGAATTGGATACGAGAAAGTGAGGCAGAGAGTGAGAGAGGGGTAGCCAAGGGGATTCAGGGGCGCGCAATAGGGGTTGCCCGGTGAACCGGTGCGTGAAATTGGGTAAAAATGAATCGACGGCAGGACGCAGTACCCGCCATTATTCCCGAAACTCGTATCGGGATATACGTAGGTAAGCTACATGCGTGACACGTACAGATCGAAGAGACGACAGTAAGAGAAGTATGGCTCTACGTTTTACTCGGCACTCGCCGCTGGTGGAAGTTCCGACGTTGAACGTGCACAAAAAAGGATCTAACGAGATATGGTAATTAACTTGATTTTAAATACAAAAGGTGAGGCACTATCGACGCGACGCTGCAGACGTAGATTCCACTCGATTTTATAATTAAATTAGCTCACTGACGAGTACGTAAAGTTGTCCAATATTGACAGCTCTTTATTTACTATTCACAGTGACCTGCACCGATGTTAATTGCTCACCACAGTATTTCGAATTGTGCTGGCTTGATTTGCCTATCGGTACCCAAAATCTCCGCGTAAAAATTTTCGAACGCAAATACTCGTTGGAAGTTTCTAATCAAATTATTTCTGCGACCTAAAATCTGGCAAAGTAATACTGCAATTCTTGAGTATGATTTACCTTCGTGTGAATTATATCTTACTTTGCGAAAATGTATTTGGCATTATCAATATGATAGCCATCGATTTCATACGATACGCTGGTTACCGACATCACGGTAATATAAGATTCGAATATTTGTCAGTGAGCACTGTAACCGAATCCAATCGACTCGATTGAAACCCAGCCATTTTTGTATTGACCTTGGGTAGAATTATAAGAAAAAATATATAGAGGATACGGAGTAGTGACCGAAGGTTGTGAACTAACACGCGATACTGTCTTTACACAGGCTTAATAACAACAAAATAGATGACATCCTAACACGCCAGTACTTCCTTACAATTTCAGGTACATCGTGAGCTCGAACGTAAACGAGGCCACTTGCCTTAAACTGCAGCATTCATGACTGAGAGTTTCATCCGAAATTCTGTTACAATGCAAGATTTCAGTAGCAGTGTAATGGAACAATAGTCAGAATGCTTTGGTTACAATGAAAGACAGCATACAATTATTCTTCGAGTAAAATAAAAATAATCGCGGGTTCTTCATACTATGCCTGTCATTACTGAATGCTAATGTACATTACAGGTATCATAGATCGGATTACAGTGTCACTATCAACAACAGTATTCGTGTGTAATAAAAACATCGATATCGCGGTCATGCGACACGTAGGTGCACAGTAAGGTTATAATTAAAGAGTCTGTCTCTGGGAATTAGTCCTGCGCGAGTTCTGCTACCGCCCACGTGAAAACACACGACATGGCTTTGCGTACGTTTTACGTACGACTCGCGTATATTCGTAAAAGAGAGAAAATAAACGGTGGAGGGAGAAAGAGAGGAAGAACACCGTGTGAGGTCGGGTCTACGAAACGCATATATACGGCACTGTCGTGCCCCTCGCAAAAACCAATAACCTCGGCAAACGTCGGGTACCGGTTGTTTATGGCCCAAAAGAGAGGCCAGCCGATAGTACGGAAAGAAGGTAAGAGTGAGAAAGCACGAGAGAAAGGTGAGAGTGGGGCACAGGAAAAAGAAGACAGAGTGCCGTTCGAGAAATGAAGGGAAGGAAACATCGCTTAAAGTTCGAGATCGCTTCGCGTACCTCAAGTAAAGTACAATGCTGAAGAACGATTGAGAGTTAACCAAATAATTGTTCTACTCGACTCTCAAATATACAACTTCATTGATAAACGCGCATATTAAACATGAATGACATGGTATGTTATGTAAACGATCCAAATCTAATGATTGCTCGCGATAATTTCTATTAAAAGTATTAGGTAGTTAATACTAATATCCTTTTTTATCTACTCGAAAAGAATATCCATAGAATTCTGCAGATTTAAATGTATCTATGCAGATTACAATAATGCAGAATTGTACAAAATAGTAAAAAGTCTAAACGTATTAAACTTAAAGTTATCATGCAAACCAAATTCGATAATGTTCTTCCAAAATCAGTGATTTAAGGAATCATTACGAATCGTATATTTGAAATTAGTATTATAAAAATGAAAAGAATCTAGCAAATTCCTGGACCTCAAGTTACTTCTTCGAAACAGAAAAAGTAAAGTCTTCATAGTTAGAATTGCCAAATTGGAATATTACTAGATATTACATAAACACACGCCTTTTCGATTTGACTTCCTAACGTATAGCACATTTTCTCAGTACCTGTTGAATGCATTTGCATTCGAAATCTTTAATGTTTTAGCAATTCTCTCATTTCATTATTGATTAGTCGAGCAAATACCGTTAAACAATTGCACACGAACGTTGTATGGACATAAAATATTTGATCGCTACTTTAATTCGTACTTTTCAACTCTGCTTCGTAATTTATTTTATTTCCAATGTATATGTACAAAGAATGTACAAATGATAATTCTCACATTACTTCAAAACATAAAGACAATAGCGCATAGTATGTTTACGACATACATCTGCATCTGAGCAAGAAAACTACCTGTATTAAATAAATTAAGCAAAAACATTCGATTTCAAAGCAATAAAGAAATCATAAGCATTAAGTCGGAACATAAAATACTCAGCGATATTCCCGAACAAGTATCATAAAAATCATAAATTAACAATTAATAATTCGCCTTGACACTCGTAGAAAATAAAACCAATATCGTTGAAATAAAACCAAACTTATATTTTGTCCTATCGAAGTATTATGTAATGATTAGAAACAACAAATGGCTCGAAGTATTGTGAGCTACTTATTTCTTTAGTAATTAATCATACACTCCGCCTTGGCAAAGTTATCTCATGCATACCATACATACGATGCAAGGGTATATAATTATCTATAAACAGAGAAATTCGGTGTAACGACATACCTTAAAACGATGAAAACCAATGCAGGCAGAACCAAGGAAAAACGAACATAGGAAGCGAAGGTGCGGGCGTGCTGCACTCCAACAAAATTATGTATGCTCGGTATAACCGGTCGCTTCTACGATGATTTACCGTTTTACGCGCGTGTATGGGCATATGACTTCCGGTAGGCAGTGGGAGGCACGATGCCTGGCCTGCTTTTCTCTCTTTGGCTAGATCAAAGGACTCTTCTTCTTCCGCTTCTTCTTCCTCGGTGTATCCCTTATATCTTCTACGCAACGTCTGCCACCGTTTCTTCCTTCACTTAAACCACGTTACGCGTCATGAGAGGACGGGTTAATACATTCCACGATGCACGTTAGAGTCAATGACATAACCGCCCGTCGGTTCGCCTTTCAGCAGCCTCGACATGTTTTGCCGTCCTTCCTTCGTCCTCGATTGGTAGTATTTGGTGTCGTGTACACTCCCGTGTTAGCTCACTTCTGTATTTCTGTTCCTCATTCGATCCACTCGCCTCTCACGACGCTCACTTTCGCTGTTGGGAATCGTGTTGTATCGATGTAACTTTTCTTTGGCTATTACTTTTTACACCTCCAGCTACTTGATCCTCCAGTGTTCTGTCTCTATTTCCCTGCTCATTAATCGTCAATACGACGCTGCATGTGTCTGCCAGTGAATGATGCGATAAGAAACGATCTTGCTTTGAACGAACATAAAGTCCAATGCTGTACTTCGCACGACTAAAATGCGCGGGTTAATTGCATCCTCGTTAACTTCATATTTCCGCGGAGTCACTCGTCCACGATGATTATCGTCAGACTTTTATACGAGTGCAATTATGAAGGACTTCGTAAGTGATCGTGAAGAGCGTACGAAAATGTTACGTGAACTCTGGATTATTATCGTATGCAGTTCATCGAATTCCTCGCCAGGTTGGCAAACGTGATGTGCAGCCGGGATCCAATAATCACAAGGGATCGTCTTTAAGTCAAATGTTACAGTGGCATACACTACAGTCAGTTTAGGATTAGTAGCCTACGTAGAATAACGAATTCATAATGAACTTTCCGAAATAAATACAAACACTTTAATACACTATACGCGCAACTATTAGATTAAACTGCAAACTCGTAGGAACGCCGAAACGAGATAAACCGACGACACCACGTTTGACGTATCCGATGTTACATTCAAATTTCGACACTGTCAGATTATAACGTCATCTAGAAATGTGAGAATATTTACGTTAATGTGCACGACACTTTTAAAACCGGTTACATCGCAGACAGAAGAAACATTCGAGCACAAAAAACTATACAAGCACCAACATTCACGACCTCACGAGTCATACTAACTCGACTGGCGGCTTCTCCAAACCGATGGACCTATCGCTGGCGGTGCGAAAACGGCGCAGGGCGCAAGAGGTGCGGGGTGATTCTTCACCAGTGACGGCAGCGCTGGTCGCGGGAGCATTCCGAGACGGTTTACGGTAGTGTTCCCATTTATCGACGTGTTTTATGTAAAGTAATAAAAAACTTATTAAAATAACATGTCTCATTTATGATGAGCGTGTTAAAGTATTACCACATCGTTACTACGTCAAAACATCACGTTGTGTTTGAAGCTGGGTGCGGGGCATAGTGATGTACATACATATTTACATGCGCCCATTGTCTGCCGAATGTGCACCGTATTTGTAATACATCTGACTTATAATACTGCAGTCCCTCATTCTTGATTTACAACGGCGTTATCCAGAAATATTTATCAACTTCGAATAATTAACCAAGAAAAACAGCATTCGTTGTGAATCCATTTTCTGCCTTTCTTAGTTGTATATAAACAACACAGACGTAAAACGAGTGATCTCTTTTTAATACTATCTTGGAACTACGTCGAAAAGTGTGGCAGGATGGTAATGTATTACGGACGTTCTCGATTACGGTGGCACTGCCCTTTGTAACGGATAGGACGTAGCGAAAAAGTTTTATCCGACATTCCAGAAATATCAATAACCGATCCTGCCGCAATTCCTGTTCCTTCCTGGGAATATACAGATGCAGACGCATTTGCTTACGTTTTCTTGAAAACTATACGGTACGTGCCTAAGCATATCTCTTTCAAATCGGGACATATGGGCTTCATAGACATTCAAGGGACTACACTACTCGGAAAAATGGCAAGTGCAGTTTGCAAGATAGATTTCTTGTTTAGAACTTCTTAACATTCCGCACAAATTAAATAGGCATGCAACATTTCCATCGTGCATTATTAATCTAATTTTTATTTGTATTTTCAGTAACTGGCTGTTGTAATTAAATCCAATAAAACTGTTATATGATTTAATAAGTAAAACGGGACACGGACTCAAATAAATAAATAAAAACGTTTTTACCTGACCATTCAACATGGTTGTCATTAAATAAAGTATAATGAGTTGGAAAAGAGGACACGCTTAAACGCAAAGCGGATGCAGATAATCACTAATTTAACAAATAATTTATCGTTACTTCTGTCCACGTTGTTACTTTGATTTTGAATAAAAATGTTTAAACGGATATATAATAAAATTTTAAAAACATACGATCAAAATCCTGTAATACGTGTACGCGTATATTACCGACTATGTTTTGATAGTATTTAGTACGTCAGTAATTCGAACAATCCGGTTGGGACATGAAAAGAAAATATGACGATTTACGAAATTATCAAGTTGGCTGGCACGGTAATTCGATTACACGCATGTCACAATGCTTCACCGTAGGCGTACTTTCGCCGAACAAATTTTAATGTAAGGCATTCTCGTTAATAGTAGCTGTGCAACCTCGTAACGAGGCTGAACAAATTGTCCTACGAGGTACCCCGTTAATAGTTTTGCAGGGAACTTTAGATCCTTCACTTATTCATAAAGCGGCCATAGGTTAAAAGGAAAAGGATATAAGAGCGACAAGGCTGACGGTGCTTTATCTCTTATTACGTGACAAAACGTTATTGTTCCTCCCTGCATCTAATTCTACATCTATAATTCCGTTCGTAAATCTGAACGGTTAAAAAGGGAGCGAATTACCGATGAGCCCGTGCAGAATTTTTCTGGTTGTCACATCATAATTGAATTCAAGATGGTAATCCAAAGGAGGTGCGAAAGAGGAGGCTGGTTGAAGAAGGACTGCAGTATGGTCTACGGCGTTCGAGATTTATTGAAGGCGAACAGTGATGCATTAACGATGGAAGAGCGTAGAAACGAGATAAAGTAACGAAGCGAAAGAGGAAAATCGACGGGATTCCCATAGAGACGAAGCATCGACTAACCCTCCGTTCTTAACCGCTCCCCTTCTTAAGGCTAAGGAGGCCCCTTAAGACGTGTAACGAATCAATTGAGATCAGAAACTCGCGCGGAAGCTCAAATTCGGATAAGTGGGTTATAGGCGTGTACTTCGTCGTTAATACCGTACTGAAAGTATAATCACGAAAGTAACCTTAAGACAAGCCGCTAAATGGTTCGCTGAATGGGCCGCTGATTGGGGAAACAAATGGTTCTACTGATAACGTTCAATGGTACTTTAATAACATCTCATACTATGTTTACCCTTAGTCTCTTATATTAAATTAAAAAAATAGTGCTTTAAACTACAAGTTTATATCGTAATCTAGGATTCTGACCCGGCAATATATTATATATCAAATCGTCACGACTTCGTAGAATCGCTCGATACAGAGTTTTGTGACCCCTCCTACTGCGAAACACATCTCTCCTGGGCAGAGGAATACTCGCTGCGAATAAAAGTCGCGAGCCCCCAAGAAAAATGCATTGGCGTTCGTGCGTTAAATTAAACACGATCTTCGTTCGAGTATTCCCAATACAATGGAAACTAATCTCTAACTACACGGCTGGTCTAGTAAGAATTTGTCATAGCTGTTAACAAACTTTTACACATAAGCCTACGTAAATGTCGATAGCTTAAGATAGGTTAGAACAGATAAAGCTTTGACCGCTTAAGCTATCTTTTTATCGACACATAATTTATGACGTTCAAAAAATTGAACAAATATATAAGTAACACGACGATATGTTTCATAAAACTTATACCCACATGGATATTTTTCAACAGTCGGCGATGTACGAAGCAGCAAGTACAATGGGATAAATTCCATTAACATCTCACGGAACGATACGCAAACTGTTCCTACGATGCTAACGATGAGAGCCATCGGACCGAGTAACTGCGCTATCGATTTACACAAGTCATTTCGTTTCTATTCCCAATTCTTCCCTTAGACGGACCACTATACGCGATACGAATTCTTGTAACACGGGTTGCTGCGCTTTCCCAACGTCCATTACTTCTTCGTGATTTGCCTCGCAGTGATCCTCGTACTCAGTAACACACTGGTTTGTTATTAAACTAAATGCGAACACGGTTAAGTCACAGTGGCGGGCAGTGATGACTTCGTGTACAGTCGACATTCCTGATGGATATACAACAATACATGTTAATAATGAAGGTATTATTTATATAAATAAGAATAATTTAATATCGTAAAATACTAACCAACCGCATCGACACCAATCATCCGCAACATTCTTAATTCCGCGACAGTTTCAAAATTTGGACCTCCCAGGCACGTGTAGACTCCTGTGTGAACGGTATTGTTGATACCCATCTCTTCTGCCATTTTTAGCCCCAAATCCAAAAGCTCTGTGTTATAAGCTTTATTCATTGGTGGAAATCTTGGTCCAAATCTAAAACGACAAATTTTCATCTTTAACGGTGCTAATTAAATCTTACCTTAATTACCAGAATCTGAAGAGATAAGATTTATTCATTATAAAAAAGTGAATAAAATGTAAAAAACATATTCAAGAAGGATATCAAATATTTAGTGCTTTTCATTAACGTAAAAGATTTGTAACGACAACACGAGACAAAGAAATTGATCTTTTTGAATCTGACGAAATGGTTACCGTAAGCTCCGTTAGAAACGAATGAGAAGTGAAGGAGCCAAGAAAGGGTTAAAAAGATGTAAAAGGAATAAGAATAAGGGGAAGACGGGGAACGAACAGTAGGAGAGTTTCCTGAGTAAATACGTCAATCAGCTTCTTTATGCCTTCGAGCAAATAGTTCATCAATCCGATTCAAAGATTTATTCCAATGAAATAAATTAATTCTGTTCTTTCTGGGATTTCGACTATCGCGTAGGACTATCCTTTTCGTGGCTGCCTACGCGCAGGATGAATTTCTAGTTGATCTTTGCAATCCACGAGTGTCGCCGCCGACTTTATTGTTAGAAACAGGGTTGAAGCATTTGTCAACTAGAAACGGATTCAAATTCGTTGTCACTCGTACCGTGAATTTCACTGGTTCGTCTGTTTGTTCGTTTTTTTTATTTTACACTCTCGCTACAGTTTCACTGTGCCATTCTCCGTATCACGCTTTTTTCTTTTCTACGAAATAACACAAAGCGCCGCACTGCGAATAATTTCTAACGCGTTGAGCAAACCAGGATGTCGCAACGACTTTATTATAAGTTAAAGTCACGGGAAAATTAAAACGAAATATGTTACCTGTCGTCATTAGGTCCTTGAAGCGGGTTGTTGCCAGCAAATCCCATCATATTTACGTGATCCTTAACGATCATAATGTCTCCAACTTTATAAGTGGGATTTAAACCACCTGCTGCATTTGTTGCAATAAGATGCGTGACACCTACGAGTTTCATTACCCTAACCGGCATTGCACACTATATAACAAAAAATATGCAACTGTTTTAAAAAAATATATGTTAACGTGCTATTCATTAGAAATTTGCACAAAAATATTACAATATGAAAAATGTCTTGGTAAAATATTTAAGACGCGTCATCGGTATCCTTACCTTCCAAAGTGGGTAGCCCTCGTAATAATGAAATCTGCCTTGCATACACATAACAGGTACACCCTGAAGATAACCAAAGACCATTTGCCCAGTATGACCCTTCACGGTGGACACAGGGAAATGTGGAATTTCTTCATAAGGAAAGCACTGCTTGTCCTCGAGGGAATCCGCGATAGAACCTGGACACAACTCGTTTTTCTCATATGATCCTGTTTGGGAATAGATAAGACAGTGACTGGGAAGATATACCAGAAGCCCCGACAATGACAGTTTAAAGAAGCGGTAGGTAATTGCAGTGTATTGTCTATCCCATGTCTACTCGGCTAAGCCTATTGTTAGTTACAACGTTACGTAATCATTGGGAATTAGAAAACCAACTAACCCATTCCGGACCCACATATTACACCGATCTTCGGCCTTATTTTGATTCGATCTAGAAGGAATTTTGCTGATTCCTGCAAAGCTTCGAACGTGTATCTGAAACCAATGAAGTTTATCGGATGTTAAATCTTGATACAAGAAGTATCTGATCAAGAAGTATTTTATCGAATACTTAATTGGGTTATCGGAGCGCGGATTAAGCAGATTAATATACACTATACTTATTACCTACTTATATAAAACACATTACTGAGTGTGTACTTTGAAAATTGCAAATCGTAGATAATGACTTGGATAAATCATCGGTGACTATATAGGTATCTTATATCTTCCGCCGCAAAATATTATGCATTAATAATATAGAAAGCAGTACGTTCGATTATATAGTCCGTGTACATAATTTCACAGCGAAACTGCTACAAAACGGTGCAGTTACCTGCTAAACTAGTAACTGGCTCAAATAGCGCCGGATTTAAGCTGAACGTAGGCTTTGGGGGAATTACAAATCATACATCGAAATACATACGCACGCATAACGTGTTTATGAGCACCCGTGTACCAGGAACAACTCATCTACCATACAGGGTGTTTTAAAAGTCCGGAAACGGTCAGATATCTCCTGGGGGGAGCATTTTTGTTAACAACATTAAATAGAAAACATTTAGGATTTTAATCGGAGTATCAGATGAGCTCATTGAATTTCGGCCCCGGCCTAAATTGGTCCTATAAGATTGAGGCCCGTGGAGCCCCAAACGAATTCTCGCAATAAGATGTTGCATTTTGAGGTAGGATTTGAATTTTACGTGACCATTTTTTTATCACAAAAAAATAAAATAAGTTTTTGTCTCGAGCCCGGATTTAGCTCTATGTAGGTCGGGGCCCAAAATCAATGAACTCATCTGATAGCTTGATTAAAATCAGGAAACTTTTCCACTTAATGTTTTCAACAAAAATACTTCCTCTAGCAGATATTTGACCGTTTCCAGACTTTTCAAACACCCTGTATGTACATTCACGCGTTTCTATTCTATATTCGCCAACGCGGATCGGTTCTACGCACAGATGCACACGCAGAATTTGAATGCATTCATATGAATAACCGACCATCCTGCATAATCATGCGGACAATGTATATCGCAAAGTATTATATATTCTCTGACCCCTGCAGCGTTTTTCTATCATATTTTATTCACCTTTAAATACACCTGTTAACCCTTGGTTAGTATACGTGTCAAACTACATACCTATAACTGCAGTAGACTATAAATTAGCAAGATGAAGTCCCCGATATATTAAATTTACATTTTAATCGCAGTATGTCACTTGCATAATTCCTTGCTCACACTTAAGAAGTTAATCATTTCATCAAGTTAAGAAATGCTTCGGACATAATTCAATGCAATGCAGTTGAAAAAACAGTAATTACTAATGTAATTATAGGAGGCAGGGTATATACAACGTTAGAAAAATAGGTCGTTCTGTGCAAGTATTATGATATAAGGCAGAAACACAGAATCTTATGCGACTATGCAGTACCAATACGGGCGTCAAAGGTCATAATTAATCACAGTACGTCTTCGATGGAGAAAGGCTTTGATAGAATCGTAACTATATCGCGTATTATTAGGGGAACCATAATCGCGAATATCCTGTCGTAAAATGAAATTACATACTCCTCGATGTGAATAGTGAGTATGAGGTCGACAATTATTATAATGGCCTCAATTCATGTTACTTCAGACTTAGTGCGAAGATTCGATACTTCTGCCAAGTACAATATGATGCAGTAATCTTACACGTAATTATTACAATTACTAAATGTTTATTGTTTCCATAATCATCATTGTATTCAGATCTGACTGCATCTGTTGGCTTTTAAAAATGCACACTCGTGACACAGATTTTTCTCTGATTCTTAAACATATTTTTTATGAATATTTCGGTGAATGCCAACGTTTATTTGCGCACTTTTCATATTTAAATATGCATATGTTTAGTATCCAAAACTTACGTTTTAAATACCGACTGCAATTTAACCGCACTGCTACTTCTCTATGCAAATGCTGCAAGCACCGCTTTCAGAAATATACCGAGAAAAGGGTAGGTTATACTTTCTGTGTAAGCCACGAAATTACATAATTGACGTAACAAACTTTAATACCACTGACACTCGCAACGCTAAATCTAATGTAAGAATAATATTGTTACGACATACTATGAACTTGTTACAGAGGTTTCAACGTTCTCAATTAGCGGTGTTTACATATTTTTAAGAATATTAATTTAATAACTTTAATAAAGCTTTATAATTCTTAATAACTATGTAACCTAGTTGCACATCAAAGCATACTTTGCGAACAAAATAATGCAAGAAAATTTAAATCATAGAAGATTTTGAATACATTTTAGGGACAAGTAATGTTTTACCTATTATGAATATTAAACGATATCTTGCTTATTATTTATTCTAGCAAGGACTTCAGGTATGTTATTTAACATTTTTATTACTTTACAATTTTTCTATATAACGTATAGAAATACCTTAAAAAAATGCATTTTTGAAAATATTTATTTGAGTCAATATTGTTTTCTAAAAATGAAGTTCGAAATTTGATCAGCTCGACGGACACTCCGGAGCCGAAATTTCGGATTTTGAGTATTAAGAAGATTATTATACCTAATCTTGAAATAATTATCCTTAGTTTTGTCTTAATCTCGACGTAATACTAAATAATTCACGTCCGCGAAAATAATTAAATAGACGTAACCATGTACGCGAAACTTACGGCTGTTAAATATTGTATCACACTAAATGGAGTCATCCACGAAATAATTTGGTAATAAAGCATTAACTTTTATAATTAGGTACTAGCTAGAAATAAAGCTCCGGTAATAATATGCGAAAGCAGGGCAAATAGGAGAGTCAGGGAGGTCGGCGAAAACGACTGAAGCAATGTTATTAGAGAAAATTAGTTATGCTTGAAAATTTCATATAATATACTCTCGATGCGCGTAATAGGTATGCGGTAAAGTACCTCCTTTGTTTATTACTCAAAACTATCTAACGTTCATTGGATTGTAGTCCACTCGAACCAAGTCAATATAATGAATTTATAGTTTGCTACGATTCTATTTACACACAGCATGCCAATATTTCGAAAAGCCCGAATATTTAAAAATATAGAAATAGAGATGCAAACTCGAATTTTAATCTCGTTGTTAATGCAGGCATAATTCAGAATTTCTTAATCTTCGTGCGTAAATTAAAATCTGCAAAGACTTATGCCGCTCAGATATTCCCGTATTCTATATCCAGCGATAGTATTCCGACGCTCTGTGTTTACATATCGCAATTTCTTATCGTTATGTGATAAATGTATGATGTCTTAAAGAAGTTAAAGAATACTCTATTATTGCCAGAATAGTGAAAGCAAACTAACGATGGTTATATTTCCTCGTACTCGTTAATATAAGATATAGGGGTGAAACATGAATTAATTAGTATGAAAAATGTTGTTTAAACTCATTAAGAACGAAAATAATTTCAAGAGCAAGATTTTATTAATCTATGATATTTATTTAAATATCCGCAGGTTGACCTTTCATGCTCTCTTACGATCTACCAAACCATTGCAAAAGTGTGATAATAACTCATTACATCATTGCAGAATTACCAATTGATATTTGTGTAAAAATAACTTACGTCAGTATATCGTATTCCGCAAAAGTGATAATCCCTATTAATAAAATTACCAATTGGAAGTAAGAACACGGAAATTAATGATATTTCACAAAAATCAATTCCATTAAGTAAGCGATCAAGGGGAGTCTGGATGAGCATCGGAATTAATTTAATGACGGTACTTTATTGGCGCAAGTGTTACCATCTCACTTAATGCTATTACTTTTCGATGCCGCAATGAGATTTCATTTCGTTCTAAATCACTTATTGGCGCGATAAAGAATTTATAAAACCCACTTGTAGAAAAAATCATAAAATGAAAACCAACTACAGCGTTTCATAAAGTAATCTTTCCACTGCTACTTCATTATATTAAACAAGGTTATGATATGGATATAAATTATACCGAAATCTCTTAAAATAGCAGAGATTGAATCTTTACTTGGTGTATTAATTAATCTTTACTCGGCATGGAACTTCAATGTCCTTACTAAACCAATACGGTAAAATAGATATTGAACTATACCATTTATTCGACCCATTTTAATTACTTGATTCTTAAACTTCGAAAAAAAACGATCGACTTTCCGCGTGCATAACTTCCCAAGTTTTTACAGTAATTTCACAATGAAACACACAGAATCCAACGATCATGATTACGATCGACCATCGTCTGGAAGCACACTTCCAATAAAGATGAAACTAATTATTTGACGAAAACTCCATAAAATAACTTGTGTTAATATGCGACGAAAAGATTGTATTTTCTAAATCAGAAGTACGAGGGGATGTAAAAGAACGATATATATATTCCGATCCCGTATTTTGTCTATATACACATTGCTACTGCCACATTAGGGTACACATGTCCATAGTTTATTCAGACCATTCTTCCACTTATAGTACTCATTAAAAACTTACGTGGTCTGACGTACATGATTGTCGGCGGTTTGAAGGAATTCGTTTTCAGCGGGTCGTTTCAACGGACTCGTATGATCGTGGCCGTTCATTACTTCAGTCCCGTTAAAAGACATTGTTTACGTGCGGTCGATAGAATCACTCGTGAATACGAAATATTAGATTACACACTTTTTTGCGAAGAAGAAAACGAGAGAAGCGAGTCTCGAGAAATATGTAGAAAACAGTGGTCCTTATCACCAGTTTAGGAAACTCTCACAAGTGGCTGGCATGCTTCCAGCTACTGCTGTTTTATACGGAAACTCGAGAACGTAGAAAAAATATGAGTGACAACGAACTGGCCAATCATCTTGTACGTTTATTACAGCTCCCACCAATCCCCGTTGGGATTGATGCGGTCATAAATTTCTAGGGGGGTAGGGGCACGCAATGATAACCCATTACGAAGTAAATGTTCCAATTGCCGTCATTGCTCGTACACTGTTCTTTATTTCGTACTACCACAACTAAGTTTGTTCGAGCCAAATTTTCCCCGCGATGTGAACCAACGCGATCTTCCGAATATTAGCTATCCGCAATGTTGACAAATCTTTTTATCGTCCTACACGCGATTATAGCGTAGATACGTTACCACACTCCAAGAAAGAATATCTTATCTCGCGGGGGCCAACTGGCTGTTACCGTCTCGTTGATTCTCAAACGACATTTATTTTATTAATGACCGATTAACGGCATAGATACCATTCACACCTCCGCACTCTTTTCATGCGCATTCGCGCTCATTTTTTGTAGATTCATAGCGAGTAAACGAGACTGCAGTATACTTTCATTACGCGAGATGATGGCCCACATCTTTCTTGCAACACATGCCTAAGGGATTCTATACAGTATGTAATTAATAATTCAATGTAACGGATAGCCTCTATATATCTAATTCTTAGAATCAATGCGCTAAACGATTCAGAATTCCAACACACTTTCAAAGTTAATCTTAGAACATTAGTCCACGTTTGGCAAATTGAATGGATACTCGAAGCTCGAAAGATTTAATAAAAGCTTAGGTCTATCGGTTCCCTTAGCTATGATTAAGACAAGGAATTCCCAAAATCAGCTTTGATTAAAATTCACCCTTTCCGAGATCCTTCAGAACGGAAATCCCGGCTCTTTGAAGGGTACGCGTAATATACCTCGATGCGGTAGCATTTGATCTCTGATCTATAAACCGGCAAGCAATTTGTGGATCAGAGTGTCGTGTTGTAAAGGAGTAGAATAAACCTTGTTTTCAATGGCGCGTGTCTACCGCCAATAGACGTTTCGAATGGAATTACGCAAAGGCATTCTCGAGAGATGTTGTTAGTGAGTTGCATCCTCAAACATCCTTTACCACATATAGTAGCTCTATTGGGAATGTTCTCGGTTCGAGGATTTTCGTGAATTCAAATTAAAACACCTCATTGGTTCTTGCCGGGAGGCTCGTCTCACGATACCCTTATGATCTATATTACTCGACACACTTGTACCAATACAAAAGCACGTGTTAAGCCGAAACGAGTCAACCATAATTACTAATTATACGACTTTATGTATATATGTGCACGATTCTTTGAGACAGATTTATCACCTTTGTCTCTTAATCCCACGAACGTCTGGAATCGTTGCAATATTTTTTCTGGGATTTCCTGATTACAATTCAAATTGATACAAGTCGCATTGCACTATTTTCTATAATAGTATTCGTTATCTCATTTTTTCGTGTCTTATTATTTACCACCGTGTATTTAAATCTATGTATGAAATCAGCCAGTTTCTATAATTCCGCCTAATGAGTTCGCTGAGACTTTTGGACTGATAATGCTCGGCAAATCGATAGTTAATAATTGGAACATGCAACACGCCTTTAATAGTGTCCATTTACATTCTCTCTGAGTAAACACATTATAAAACCGCGAACACAAGAGATAAGACAGCAGATAAATAATAATGCATGAATTACTCGGCATCAGCTTCGATTTAAATACATTAACTTATTATATAATTTGCAATGTATAACTCACTTTTCCAAGCATCCTCCGCACATGGAGATCACACTCCGTGACTTGGACGGCGGAGACATTTTTTAATAATGATCGCTTGAGTTTAAAATCACCACGTAACTGACAGCACCTTGAGCCGATCGCTGCTTTTCTGAGCATCTAACTTATCGTGATACATAGATAGATACATGGTTGTACATAATCGTGTCACGTTAGTGTGCCTTTCGTCCTTCGATACAGACTTTCAGCCCCCACCAATTGCACTCGGCCAACTTAATAAAAACTGATTATGAGACTTTCTCTACAATGGTTTACCGTCAAACTTCCTGGATTCATTGAGGATAATCATTTCCTGGATTAGACCTTGAGACGTGCATGGAACAGTTACACTGACACAGTTTTGTTAATAGTCTATTTATTAACCATAACCATATTAACCACACAACTTTATTCAATCGTTCCTCTTATACTTGAACAGTAATATTGTTAAAATAAAAAAGAAATCATACCGAATTAAAACAATTCGGATTTTTGTAATGCTCTAAAATTTAGAGTCTATTATTTAGTCTAAATAATATATCCGTTTGAGTGCCAGACGGCGCGATTGCGCTTCTTCCTGTTCCACGTCGGAAAATGCCAGCGGATGTGGCAAGGAACTTCAATCTCAAGTTTTTAAAAGACAATGAAAACACATACTTTTAATAAATATCATTTTTTATACGTTCATTTGAAGTGCGAACCTTCACATTAAAAGGGACGAGAAGGAAATAAACGTACTCGACATCTGTGAGTGAAGACGAAGTGAACGAAGTACAATTACACGAATGACGACGAGCGCGATCGCGCCATTTGGCATTATCCGACCGTATTTTTGCCAAGACCCGTGGCATATATATACAATACACTTCCATACAATAGTGCAAATAAATCATTACTGTTACTTCCTGTTTCGTATACTTCTTGCATGACATCAGTGAAAAGAACAGTCACGTAATGCAGGTGTCCAAGCACCGTTTCGGTAAGCAAGGTATTTTTACTCATCGCACACTTTGTACGAGTTGTATCCATTTCTACGACCCATTACAATGGTCACAGAGATAACGGTCATAGTATGACTTTTTATCTGACAACGCTGAATTGATTGCCCACACGGAGATCGATTCAATGTAATCACACTGAAAAAGTAATTGCGCGACCCCAAGGTCACTTTCCAAGGAAAACCCGAAAATTGTGAAACATTAATTATCAATATTCTTTAACCACGATAATACAAATATCACGATAAGTTAGTGAAAATATGTTTAACATTACGAATTTAAACATTTGAACATCAAGAAAATGTATGCATTATGCGAATGGCTTCGTACAGTCAATATCCCGAAAGAGAAGTTTTTTCGTTGTCGTCTTTTTACAACATTTTCGGGACATTCATACTTTTCACGTAGAAAGAAATATCGTTGTATAATTAGGTGGCCTATTTTATGTGAATTTTACTGTATATTATTAATTTCTCTGGCCGAAATGCAGTTTGCCCAATCAGGCCAATAACACGATTTATCGCTCCTTTATTTTCGAAAACACATGAATGAAAAGAGTATATTTCGTGTTATTTATAAAACATGATATGTAACGTGCAAAGTTGAATACAAAGAGATGTTTAATATTTGAATAACATACTTCTGCCGTTTAGTGTAATAAACTATTCGGAAGGGCGTATACGTGATAACATTATTGTTGTCATTATTACTTCGCTTTACGAAGTTAAGATAATCCTTTTTAATCCTGCCGTATAACGAAGTGTTGAAGTGTAAATCTAGAGGCAACTTGGAAAATATGGTTCCTACAAAATATCAGGGTAAAGTATACCGTACGAGGGTGGGTCGAACAGGCTGTAAATTCAGTTTTCACCAGACTTCCCTTGTGAGTCAGAAGCTACTTTGTGATGCAACGAGTAATGCATAATTTCGTTGATCATCTACAAAGAACGTCGATCTTCCGCGTGTAAACAAATTTTGGGTAGAATATTCTATCGTTTGGTCAGATTCTCAGTGTAGCAGTAGGTTGTCGGTGAAAATTGAATAGAGGACACTGAAACATCGTTGTTATCGCTTGTACCAAGTAAAAGCAAGTAGAAAGTACTAGTCATTATTTTATCATGAAATACTTTGCCACGAATATATTGGCAAATTCATCGATAAAGAGGATAATAATGAATATCGCACTCAGAGATTATTCCATGGTATTTCATAATTTTGCCTGTTAAGCATTCAGAAAGATTTGCTGGACATTTTACTTAAACGTTTAGCGAGAGACAGCGAGATACAGCGAGAGTGTCGATGATTGTGATGAAGAATAAATATCCCGGGTCACGAATAACTATCGAAAGGTCACTCTTCGATCCCCGCTTACCAATAGAAATTGACGAATAACATTTATCTTTAATACTCTCCTTTTAACTTCCCCGCGTTGTACCAGATATAATTGAAAGTACATTACGCCCGTTATCGAAACAGAATTTTTTCCTTGAAGAAAATGATTTTTTTTTCTTTTTGTACTCTTCATATCTTTACGTACTACTTTACTTTTGTAATCTTGATACCTTTAAGTACTCAGTACTTACAGAAGTATCCTATTCCCCCGAGAGACTTGCTTGAACTTATGA
Source organism: Nysson spinosus (assembly GCA_910591585.2). NCBI lineage: Eukaryota > Metazoa > Arthropoda > Insecta > Hymenoptera > Crabronidae > Nysson > Nysson spinosus. The sequence goes on along the minus strand of OU342830.1, from coordinate 11,324,208 downwards.
TCTTTTTATTTGAAATGTAAAATCACTTCTTCGCATTTCTGTATTTCAAATCAAATAAAAAACTGTCAGGACCAGACAAATATAGATTGTCTGTTGCTTCTTTCCTTTTTCTACGTTATCAGGGACCGAACAAACAGATGCTTTGCGCCATTTATAAGAATATTCGAGAAGTCTGTGACTTACGACGGCCGAAAATGTGAACTTGCACAATGAATGATCTCCTGTTGAGGGTATTGTTATCATAAAAACAACTGTGACGAAATATTAACAAAAAAGGCTACCGCTATTTTCAGATACTATGAGATTACGTCAAAAATGTTGGTAATGACGTACATAAAAGAATGATATGACGAGCAGAATTAACAGATTATATATTTCACAGTATTCTCGAGTTTTTATTCATAATTGGTTTCATTTCAAATTATAATCAATAGATGAAAAAAATCTCGCTGATAAACTTTACTAGAATCAAATTGTATAAATTCCATGCAAATATTTCACCCGTATATATAATATATTCCGTGCAAATCTGATCTACATAATTTGCTTAATGTGACACAAACAGTTGCGCAGTTACATCACAACTCTCTACTTATATCTATATAATATTATGCAACGTGCGATCACCTCATTGTAATTCGTACAAAATATATACGTAGTTCTGATAGAATGCGACTGCAAATAATGTTTTAAGCAGATACGCAGAAATAAAGTTTTCAAGAGATCGGCACAACTGTTTTGATTTCTCGTGCTAGCCACAGTAAACACCGTTGGTTTCCCGATACAAGATTTATTGTTGGTTTAATCGCGTCAACGATAAAACGGAATACAAGTCATTACGAAATTGCGTGATCGCGAATCGTCAGTTCCGACCCTCGCGGGTGAACAGGCTCCGCTGGGGTTCCTCGTTATCAGTGACCTCTAATAAGTTATCAGAAGAGAAAAATCAGGAGCTTCCAAATACCAGAAATATGAAACGAAGTATATTATAATCCTCCACGCATTCGCTAGTTGAGGATGATCAGTGCTCGTAATTTATTTATAGTGGTTCCGAATTTAATGTTTCAAAAGCAAAGACTACACATTTTTTCGTGGAAGTATAATATTTGTTATATTAATATATATTAATATTATATTAACATATATATATGTTATTATAATACGCTTTACAAGCGTTATTACAAGCTTTACAAGCGTTTATTTCTTACAGTATTGCAGACAGACTACATTTTTATATGGACATTACATGGTACAAGGGGGGAAATCTTTTGACGAAAGCGAATTGTTTCTGACTTTATTAGTTAAGAAATTATGAAGGTTCAAGTTCGGCTTTTTAAATGGAACTATATATTTTCCTTCCAATCGTTTGATAGTGCTTTTCAAGACGAATTCGTTGACTTTTCTTCTACTTGACCGATTTCAATTAGTTTTTGAGGTATTGAGCTTACAAATTTACCGAATAACAAGGGCCGAATAAAACACCCGCTTGTATCATATAATGTTCATATAAATAATTGTATTTATCTGCAATACTTTAGGAAATAAACGCTTGTCCAGTGTTACAGCGGACACCCTGTATAATAGCCACATATTATCTCTCCGTGAAATATGTTGGAGCTCTCCACTTTCCGTCGTAATCATTCTACTCCTACATTCTAGTGATCTACCTCAATAATATCTACGACTCCCGGTTCACCCTCCATGCTTACTCGGTGTAAGCATTAATTACCCGTATATTCCTAAGACAAATATTAACCTGTGTTTAATCATTACTCCAGATAATGAGGAGCTAATCTTTTATGTATACATTTTTGCACTTGCCTTGATAATATGGCTAATTCATTTCAAGCGAAGATGATGTTTGTGTATTTAAGACACCGTGGAGAAAAAGCGTGCTCCAAGTCGAAATGAAAACTATCACTTTAATTGTGATTACTGAAGTGTAAAAAACAATGTTAAGATAAACATATTTAATCACAATAGTCAATTCAGATTGATGAAAGGGGAAAATGCCGATATTAATGACACTTTTTTTTAAACTTATTGATAAAAATATCGTGTGACGAAAACCCTATTATTAAGATATATATCACTACAGATTCTAAAAAAAAATGGGGTATCGAAATTACGTATCCTGATACAGAAGACTTGAAATCTATTATATATAAAAATGTATCTGGTACAGAAATCTAGTTGATTCAGTTTGTTTCGTGGTAAATAATTGGAATCATCGATGTGATTGCGCAAATGCGACTTGGCACAAGGGTATGGAAACTCACGTTCATCAAACACGGAACTTATTTGTGTCAACTTTACGAAGGGGATCTCTGTGCAATTTCTTTTATGTGAATAATATTTCTGATTGCAATATAAGCTTTGCAATATAAAGAGAATATGAAATATGCGAGAATTTTCAATTCTACAGCTAAAGTAAGATCCTTTTTTCTCGATTGTTATTACATCAAGTAATTTGTAAAAGATGCTTTCATTGGCTATGTCGAAATGGACAAAGCATTACTGTATTCCAAATTAAGACATTTTACAGTAAGAACTGTTTTAAAGTTGTTTACATTAATTAGTAAAATAACTAATTAGTACAAATAATAAAAACGTTAGTAAAATATTAAGATATATAAACAATTTGTGAAACCATATTTGGCTTGTTGTATAATATCGAATTATTAAGTGACGTGCTTAGTTCTTATTGTTTAATAATTGTATACAAAACTGTACTGCACAAATCGGTGTACTTCGTCGACATAAGTATTATACGCTTATTACTTATGAATGTCATTAATTTAAAACACTTATTATTAGTGGAACGAATCGTTTGCCGCCATTCTACCCTAAAATGCTCACTATGTTGTCACGCACTCTCAAGAATGTGTTCGGAACTTTATTGTAAAAAACAGTCGATCTGTGACCGATTCCTGGTAAAACATAATCTGGAAACTGTTAATCATCAAACGAGAAGATCGTAATAATTCTTTTTTTTAAATACATTTCAAACTGTCAATTATTAATATTTTCGTATTTTCTGATATTTGCAATCAACTCTATTAAATATCAAGTAATATGTATGTCAACGGATGTAAGAGATTTTAGGAAAATACTTCCATGTTTTATTTTTGCATTTTTAATACTAAAAATATAAAAGAAACAACTATTTTATGTGTGTGGCGGGTGAGGTCACTAGTTACATGACAATCGGTACCGAGCACTTGAAATCGGTAACTTTTGAATTACAGATTGCATTGCGTGCTTGGTCTACTTATATCACAGACCAGATATCAAACTTAAACAGCCCTTATTTGTTTCAAAAAATTCTCTGGACTTTTATCAATGACGTGACATGAATTAGACTTGCAATATCAATTTGCAAATATGTGTAAACATTAGTAAAATTTAACGAAACACCCTCCACTCGCACATTTTTTGAAAGCGTTTGTAAATTTTCAAAAAAATTGGACCTCCGGCGAGGATTCCAATTACCCTACGTAGTTCGTCCACCACGTAATTTTTGTAGGGTGTGCTGTTGAGGGGTTGCAGTACAGAATTCTTTTACTCGTTTCTGCAGGGGGCAGCTTTTGTTGCGTTGATTTTTACAGCGCCGGTAATTTTTTAGTGGAATCACGTTTACCACCATTTAGTGGTTGATCTATACTTATATCTCGTCGGTGTTACAAGTATTGACATTTTTTTAGAACTGCCAACGGAACCTAAACTGATCAACACATTACGAATACTTTTTTTATCGAATTCGATTTTCTGAATTTTTTTAACAACATTAACACACAAAACTTGTAGACAATTACATACGATTACTGCATGTTATATTTCTCGGATAATGCGGATTCGATGTAAACTTTTTTATAAAAGACAACATTACTACTATTAAAAAGAAAATCCTCCGTGAATATAAACTTGAAAACTGCAAACTCAGTGAATAATATCTAAGAAAGTAGGAATAGCTTTTCATCGCGGGGTGGTTTCATAGATAAAGCGGACTGTGAATGTAACGATTTTATAGTTTTGGAATACCAACAGTAATTGATCGAATTGCAATGAAATCAATTTGTTTATAATTATCATTTTAGATAGAAATATTCAGCTAACAGTGGGGCAAGCGATACAAAATATTTATACCAGAATTGTATTTGTAAAATCTATACAAAAAAAGATGTCAACATTGGAGGACAAGATTTTAGGAGAAAAATTGCATTATTATTGTAGTTCCAGTGAAGATGAAGGAAATGATTCTGCTGACTCAGATAAAGATTCTGACAATGGAAAATATTCAGAAAATCTTATGTCAGATGCAAGATATGTAGAAAGATCATTTTCAGAATGGGATGGAACTTCCAGTAACACAGGACCCAAGGGTGTTATAAAAGTAATATTCTATTTGGAAAAGTGTCAGAAAATAGTTACAGCTAGTTGATTTCATCATAATTAACTGAATCATTTCTAGGATTGGCAACGTTACAAACAGCTTGAAACAGAAAAAAGGGAGGAACAAGAAAAAGAAAAACTTGAATTATTAAAAAAATTAAGTCTCACATGTCGTTCCAGTTTAGATGAAGAAAAGGAAAAACTTGTGGAAACTGATCCAGATCTAGCTGAATTATTAGCAGATGAATTCTTGTTAGAATATCAAAGACAAAGAATGAAAGAAATGTGGCTGAAAGCCGAAAAACTTCGCTTTGGCAAAGTATTTGATTTAGAAACAGCAGATCAATTTTTAGAAGCTATAGATGATGAAGATAAATCAGTTACAGTTATAGTTCATATTCATGAAGATAAAGTTCCTGGATGCGAAGCCATGAACGGATGTTTAATATCACTTGCAGCAGAATATCCTTTTGTAAAATTCTGTAAAATCTCAGGTTTGTTTCCAAAATGTTTACAAAAATCCTGTGTTTTTCATCTCCAATATATTTCTATTACTTATCTTTGAAAATATTACTATTTATTATTTTAGGTTCTGTTGCTGGGCTTAGTAAACACTTTAAAAGGGAAGGAGTACCAGCTTTGTTGGTATACAAACAAGGTCAAGTTATAGGCAACTTTGTACATGTTACTGATTATTTGGGAACAGACTTTTATGCGTCTGATGTAGAATCATACCTAATAGAACATGGAATGCTCACTGACAAAAATTGTGTACCTGCTATAATATCACAAAAAGAAAACGATTCAGACAGTGAATAAAAAGTAATTTTATTTCCTTAAACTTAATATTAAACATACCATTTCATTAAATGCATACATTCAAATTTCATTCTAACAATCATTACTCTTGTACATTGTACTACATATAATAACAATTTAAATTATCTTATGTGAAGTATTAAAGCATATAAAATGTAAATGTCGGAATATTCATACAGTCCCTCTATACTAAAATAAGTTAATATCATTATTTTATATGGAAAGAGAGCAGATATGTTTAAAAATAGTTTGGATAGAAAACTTTTAATAAACTACATTAGTTAATACTATTAATATTGTTAATGTTTAAGATGGTGAAAACACATTTTTTATTTAACCTTCCAGCCGCGGGCGACGTAGAAATCGCGTTCTTCTCATTCTGTAAGTTTCGGCGGGTTATTATCGCATCACATTGAATTTTTAGAGTATCTAAACAGCAGAGAATGTTATTTGACTTCAAATTAATTTTATTTATATTTGAATAGAGGGAGATGTTAATTTACCAACTATGCTTCTACGAAATGTGTATCTTTCAAAGGATATATACATACCTCCCTAATTATTCAAAACCTCTTGAGCAGTTTAAACAGAAAATATATTTCTTTTTTCTCCATTTATTTGGATTTTTTATGTATTGCATTAAAAGTCTCCTTATGATAAAGCTATACAATATATAAAGTGCGGCCGCGATTTTGCACAGAAAAATATGAAAATCGCCCGCGGTTAATGGGTTAATAAACTAAGAAAGTAATGTGAATTATATATTCTGCAGTATATGTGTCTTCTTTTTGATAGCTTTACAAAGCTGTAAATAATTCTTTAAGACTTCATCATACTCAGTATTCTGTAAATTCTCATATGATTTTTTCAACTCCTCTTTTTCTTTAATATCATTCATTAATGTATATAATTTATTATCTATTGCATCACTTAATATTTGAAAAGCATCAACTGTTAATGGAGTTTCCTTAAACATTCTAATAATGCAAGTTAATTTTGTAATCTTGGCTTGTGCTTCAGCAACCTGAGCTTGTAGCAATAAATATTCTGCTTTTCCTAAATAAATCTGAGCCATATCTGTATATTTCAGTTTCCTCCACTCATTAAGCATGTTTTTACACTTTAAGATATCTGTTTCATATTGGGTACAGAGACCATCCATTTTTTCATGCCATTGGAACACTTCTACTCCCTTAGGTTCAAATAGTTTTCTGCGTAAATTACAATCATTTGACCGTATAACTTCTTTTGTATTGCCTCCTAGACTTTCATATCTGTGATAAAAGATAGAATCATGCAGCTGCATATTTTATTGATACTTATAAAAATTTAATAAAATCAAACCTTGTTATAAAATTATGTATTTTTTCACGTAACATTGCTTCAATGCAACACTTTACATCTAATTTTTCTTCACAAGTTAAATCATATTTGGGAAAGTCAGTGATTCCCAATAAAGTTAGCTTTTCTTTAGGATCTTTTGATACTGATTTCAGATGCATATATTTCTTGACTTCAAAAATCATAAGTAATCCATTTAACTTTTCTGCAATTCTTTCTGGGAGCTTGTGATTGCCTTTTAAAGATGCTTCTTTTACACACTCAAGAATTACTTTGTTCTTTGCGTATTCGCCGATGCTGTCTTCACAGCCAGTTAAAGATTTGATAGTTTTATCGAGACAATTGCTTCCTTGATTGAAGTTTCCTGTACCTTTACTTGCATTGGGCAATGTGCTAGATCGATGTTCAAAGAGATTTTGCAAAGAATTTGTTCTGCCAATTATCCGACTACTATTCCAACGAGAAATCCGTGAAGTACTTTGAACATCTAAACATATGAACAATTATAGAATAACGTATGTTATTTTGCAAAAGCATATTCTTGTTCTTTATTGTAACTGATTTATTAGATACCCGAGAGATGCGTTATATCGCTGAAACTATCCATTTTATTATAGTTTTATACTGCCTTAGATTCCCCTACGTTATCAAAGTCGTAACGTTAAATGCTTGTTTAAATAGTTTTCATTACAAAACTTTTAAATTTAAACGGACAAAGAATATCTCAGCAACATAGAGAGTGAGCATTTGAAATTCCCTATTTCAATCATACCACCACAGACGAGATAAACAGATATTTCGATTGAAATTATTAACTATGATTTGGAACTATCTATGATCATAAACATTATTTTTACAGGAAACATTATTTTTTGGTCCTAGAACATCATTAGGCATCATATACCATCGATTTGGACCATCTAGGAGCAAAATTGGCGACTTTCATTTTTTGAAGGTATACCCTTTACATTTTTGCGATTTTGGATCGCCCCATTTTTCGCCCGAAAAAATTTTTAAACCGCTTCTTTCGACCCAAAACGGTCCTAGAACATCATTAGGCATCATATACCATCGATTTGGGTCACTTAGAAGCGATTTTGGCGACTTTTAATTGTTGACAATTTTTGAAGGTATACCCCTTTACATTTTTGCGATTTTGGGTCGCCCCATTTTTCGCCCGAAACAATTTTTAAACCGCTTCTTTCGACCCAAAACGGTCCTAGAACATCATTAGGCATCATATACCATCGATTTGGGTCACTTAGTAGCGATTTTGGCGACTTTTAATTTTTGACAATTTTTGAAGGTATACCCCTTTACATTTTTGCGATTTTGGGACGACCCATTTTTCGCCCGAAACAATTTTTAAACCGCTTCTTTCGACCCAAAACGGTCCTAGAACATCATTAGGCATCATATACCATCGATTTGGGTCACTTAGAAGCGATTTTGGCGACTTTTAATTTTTGACAATTTTTGAAGGTATACCCCTTTACATTTTTGCGATTTTGGGTCGCCCCATTTTTCGCCCGAAAAAATTTTTAAACCGCTTCTTTCGACCCAAAACGGTCCTAGAACATCATTAGGCATCATATACCATCGATTTGGGTCACTTAGTAGCGATTTTGGCGACTTTTAATTTTTGACAATTTTTGAAGGTATACCCCTTTACATTTTTGCGATTTTGGGACGACCCATTTTTCGCCCGAAACAATTTTTAAACCGCTTCTTTCGACCCAAAACGGTCCTAGAACATCATTAGGCATCATATACCATCGATTTGGGTCACTTAGAAGCGATTTTGGCGACTTTTAATTTTTGACAATTTTTGAAGGTATACCCCTTTACATTTTTGCGATTTTGGGACGACCCATTTTTCGCCCGAAACAATTTTTAAACCGCTTCTTTCGACCCAAAACGGTCCTAGAACATCATTAGGCATCATATACCATCGATTTGGGTCACTTAGAAGCGATTTTGGCGACTTTTAATTTTTGACCATTTTTGAAGGTATACCCCTTTACATTTTTGCGATTTTGGGACGACCCATTTTTCGCCCGAAACAATTTTTAAACCGCTTCTTTCGACCCAAAACGGTCCTAGAACATCATTAGGCATCATATACCATCGATTTGGGTCACTTAGAAGCGATTTTGGCGACTTTTAATTTTTGACAATTTTTGAAGGTATACCCCTTTACATTTTTGCGATTTTGGGTCGCCCCATTTTTCGCCCGAAACAATTTTTAAACCGCTTCTTTCGACCCAAAACGGTCCTAGAACATCATTAGGCATCATATACCATCGATTTGGGTCACTTAGTAGCGATTTTGGCGACTTTTAATTTTTGACAATTTTTGAAGGTATACCCCTTTACATTTTTGCGATTTTGGGACGACCCATTTTTCGCCCGAAACAATTTTTAAACCGCTTCTTTCGACCCAAAACGGTCCTAGAACATCATTAGGCATCATATACCATCGATTTGGGTCACTTAGAAGCGATTTTGGCGACTTTTAATTTTTGACAATTTTTGAAGGTATACCCCTTTACATTTTTGCGATTTTGGGACGACCCATTTTTCGCCCGAAACAATTTTTAAACCGCTTCTTTCGACCCAAAACGGTCCTAGAACATCATTAGGCATCATATACCATCGATTTGGGTCACTTAGAAGCGATTTTGGCGACTTTTAATTTTTGACAATTTTTGAAGGTATACCCCTTTACATTTTTGCGATTTTGGGTCGCCCCATTTTTCGCCCGAAACAATTTTTAAACCGCTTCTTTCGACCCAAAACGGTCCTAGAACATCATTAGGCATCATATACCATCGATTTGGGTCACTTAGAAGCGAGTTTGGCGACTTTTAATTTTTGACAATTTTTGAAGGTATACCCCTTTACATTTTTGCGATTTTTATTTCAATTACAACGAAATTTTGTTCTCTTTCTAATTTTCATCTGTCTATAATAGTATTCTTAATCCTAATATTTCAGTTTTACAATTCCTACTTATCTATACTAGTATGTATTGCACAATGGGTCTTGGAACGTAGCCTCCAGAAGTTAAAAAACGCGTATCATTCCTTTACAGAAGTGTTAGCATTGTAAAATATTTCTTGGTCTTATATTATATCAGAAATAATTTCGAGCTAATCGGCTGCGATTTATTTCATATTTGTAAGTGAAATCAACATTTTATTTATAAATTTTAAATAACCAATCCATACCGGATTGTGGGCCAGCAACTCTGGAATAATATAGGGACGATGTATTCCCGCCCAATTCATTCAGGCATCTGTCAGTTGTATCAATTTCATTGTTCCTCAGTCTCGCAATTTTTTTCGGAGTGTGTAGTTCAAAGAGTTTTTACTCAGTTTTGCAGAAGGTAGTTTTTGTTCCATTGAAGTTCAGCGCGTTGGTAATTTTTGATTGGATTCATGAAAGCCCGTTTAGTTAGTTGGTCCTATACCTCGTTTGTAATCATTCAAACCGATTGAAGCACAGAGTTATCCTTCAGATCCTGGGTGAAGTTAACCGAAATACGTTATACACCCCCCATTTTTAATATACCTTACAGTTGTGCGGTTTTCTAATTAACCTTAAAAATGGCGGCCAATATCAATGGTGTGTTTGGTGAAAATTTGCAAAATGCAATACTTAAGAGCAAGGTGCTTATTGTGGGAGCTGGCGGTATCGGATGTGAGATTTTAAAGAATCTCGTATTGACTGGTTTCACCGACATAGAAATCGTAAGCTCAGTTTTTCACACTTTTCTTCCGAACTATACTTCAACCCGCGTATTCCATCATTCAAAGATTTATTAATTAATCTTTATGATTTTTTCTATTATTATTACATACAATTTTCTCATTTATGTATTGTGAGTATATAATTCAAATATTTTGTAAAATTAACTCCGATTCTAAAAACTGAGGATAATGCGAAGTTTACGAGAAGAGATCGAAACCTGTATGTAGAAAGAAGGTATAATTTATGACTTAAATTAATTCTTTATTCTTTCCAGATTGATTTAGATACAATTGATGTTAGTAATCTAAATAGACAGTTTTTATTTCAAAAGAAACATGTCGGTAAATCAAAAGCCGCTATTGCAAAAGAAACGGCATTGACATTTAATCCTGATGCAAAAATTGTTCATTACCATGACAGTATTACATCGTGAGTGTTTCGAACTTATTTGGATACAATTTTTCTCCCCCAGTTGCAACTTTTAATTTTGATTTCTTTGTAGTTCTGACTATGGAGTATCATTTTTTAAAAAATTCACATTGGTTATGAATGCATTGGATAATAGAGCAGCTAGAAATCATGTCAATAGAATGTGCCTAGCAGCAGATGTGCCATTAATTGAGTCTGGCACTGCTGGCTATGAAGGACAAGTGGAGCTTATAAAAAAAGGATTAAGCCAATGCTATGAATGTACCCCAAAAGCTGCTCAAAAAACTTTCCCTGGTTGTACAATTCGTAATACACCTAGTGAACCTATCCATTGTATAGTATGGGCTAAACATTTATTCAAGTATGTCTTTGAAACAGTTTTTTAATTACACATGAACTAAATGATATAATAACATGGCTTAAATTTTAAACAGCCAACTATTTGGGGAAGAAGATCCGGATCAAGATGTATCCCCAGATACAGCAGATCCAGAAGCAGCTGGTAGTGTGAAAATATATTAATAGATAACTATTGCCATTTTCCAAAAATGAAGTTTATAGAGATAACATAAAAATTATAGATACAGCAGGAGAACAGGCTTTAAATTCTGAATCAAACAGCACAGGAAATATTAATAGGATATCAACTAGAATTTGGGCACAATCTTGTGATTATGATCCAGAAAAGTTATTTTCTAAACTGTTTCATGATGATGTTAAATATCTGCTTAGTATGGAAAATTTATGGAAAAAGAGAAGGCCTCCAACACCTTTAAATTGGTCAGAATTACCTGATGGAGGTATGTACAATAGTAATCAGCATGTTTACATGGTAAATCATTGAATCTGAATGAATATATGTCTATTATTGTGTGTAGTACCTGGATGTAGTAAAGAAGTTAGTGAAGCTGGTTTAAAAGATCAACAACGTTGGAGTATTTCTAAATGTGGCATAATATTTGCTGAATCAGTGAAAGCTTTAAGTAAATCATTAAAAGCATCGCAAGAAAAATCTTCAGATAATCACTTTGTCTGGGATAAAGATGATCAACATGCAATGGATTTTGTAGCAGCATGTGCAAACATCAGGGCACATATTTTTGGAATACCACAAAAAACAAGATTTGACATAAAATGTGAGTTATAAATAGAGAGACATAATTATATAGAACTATCTGTCTGTTGTAATATCATTATACTTTCAATTTATATTTTTCATACATATACTACATAATTTCTTACAGCTATGGCAGGAAATATAATACCTGCTATTGCAACTACAAATGCAATTATTGCTGGAATGGTTGTCTTACATGCTTTCCGTATTCTTGAGAATAATCTAAAAGCATGTAGATCAGTATACTTACGTTCGAAAATGAATCATCGTAATCAGTTATTGGTACCCGAGAAAAATGTGAATCCACCAAATCCTAAATGCTATGTGTGTGCGCCAACGCCACAAGCTGTTTTAGCAGTTGATACCTCAAAGATGACAATCAAAGAATTAGATGAGATAGTAATGAAAAACAGACTGAATATGATTGCCCCAGATGTTATGATAGATGGTACAGGTGCTGTGGTAATCAGTAGTGAAGAAGGTGAAACTGAACAAAACAATGACAAACTATTAGAAGAGTTAGGAATTAAAGATGGAACCATACTGAAAGTCGATGACTTTCAACAAAATTATTCATTAACTGTAACGATCGTATATAGAGAGAAACCAAGTGCCAAAAGTGAAAGCCCAGACTTCCTTATTTTGGCTGATGAAAAAGATCTGAAACCTAAAGAAAGTAATGATTTAGAGAAGCCATCGACATCGAACGGCCGGGTAATTAACAGGCCATGCATTCCATATAACAGCCAATTATTCTCCCTTATTTCAGTACAAACAATTCATTTCCTTTCTCTATTATATACTGTTTTCCCTAAATCAACACATAATACATGTGACAAAAATATGTTTAGGTGGAAGATCAAGCTGACGATATTGTGATGGTTGTTGAAAACGAAACTGTTCAGCCATCATATGCAGATGTAGTAAAGAAACGCAAAATTGAAGCACCAGAAGAAGTTTCCTCTAAGAAGCGAAAAGTTGATACCGCTATTGAAGATAATAGTGATATTTCTATTATCGAAAACGAAAAAGAAAAATCAGCGCCTAAGAAACATAAGCTTTCTGATGATGATGATTGTTTAATTGTATACGACGATAATACAGAAACGTCTGCAGTAATACAATGAAGTAATGAGATAAACGAGTACATCTAATTTGGATAACAGAAAATTAGTCGAAGAAACATACTGCATATATGTGCGTTTTATCAACACACAGAAAACGTAAGTTATTCCCGCGCACTTTATTTTTTTAACTTCCACCCGCAAGAGCATTGAGTCAAATCATACAAGTGATTGTTATTTGCGTGAAAGAATTTTGAAGATATAATAATACTTTGTAAGAGTGAATGGACACAACAGTGATATCACTTCATTTCAAATTACTTCTGATCTAAGCTGTTTTTATTTTCTACGGATTTATGAGAATACACAATATACTACTTCTTTCAGTGTATCTGTACATCTTTATATCAAAAGAATAAATAATTTTTCATACGTGAATCGATCATATTCTGTTAGTTGCAGTCATACATTTTAACTATTCTTTTTTTGCACAGAACATATATTTGTTTAAGTCGTAATTATACATTTCAAAATCAAATTTATATCTGTCATACAAGTTTAACATCATATCTTGGGTCAAATTTCCCAAGTATTCACAAGTTCTATCAAAATCAGTATTCCCACCATGTGTTTTCTCTAAGTCAGGCAAATAAACTGTATTTCTATCTAATCCAAGTTTTACAAAAACATAATTAATCTGGCCAAATGTATAATCATCTAACTTTAAAATGTAATTGTAATTTATGTTACATACTGCACAATGTTTGTAATATTGATTCCAATGAACGTCATCTTCCGTATTAGACTGCAAAAGCCATTGAATAAATTCTCTAAACGTAGGTATTATCTTCAACCTACGAAAAAAATGTCTAGGAGATATCATTTTTGGTGCGCATATTACTGTACATTCGATATATCTTATTCGTGTTTATATTTACCTTCTGTCTGGCGTAAATATCTTCTGCATGAAATTACCGGTAGTTGTATTGGAATGGAACAATTCAGGTCTTGTAAGGCGAAATATCTTTTTAGTATAAATCCAAGCTTGAGCTGAATGTTTACTGTTATCCCCTATACGGTCCCTAAAAGTAGTAAACGTTTAAATGGAACTCATAAATCAATCTACCTGAAGTAACAAGTTACCTGTACGATGATACAAGTCTTTGAAACGGGTGTCTGACTATTAGAAGTTTAAAGGTATTTGTGTGATTTACTACAAATTGTAATTCTTCCATAGTTTGTGGTGCTAAAGAATTTACTTCTCTGAAAGTTATTGAATCGAACAATTTCATATCCTTACAATTTGTATTTTAAAAATTATTTTATTTACCTGTAATAATTTTTCGCAATTCGAGGATTACTCATATCGGAAAATAATTTAGTAAAACTAGATGAGGCTACTTTTCGTATCCAGCAGTACAGCGCCTTATGTTTTGGGCTGTATAAGAAATGGCCCCTTATTAAAGGAGTGTTCAGTTTCTTTTTCATACATACGTTTGTAACTTTTTTAAGTAAAGCAACAGTTTCCTATTAACGACAACCATCGTTTATATGGCTCAAACATAGAAAGAAATTATACAGGAAAATAGCAAATATTATTACCTGTAAATTAACAGAATGTCCATTCATTTCATCCTTTTCTAAAATCTTTATTTCCAAGTCAACTGACACTGTATTAATGTGAGATGCTGTTGTAAAGTATTTTGAATTCACTTGACTACTTTTTGTTAATGTGGTGACGTCTAATTCTTGTAAAGGATAGAAACTTTTTCTCACTTTCAATAAGAAAAAGCATACCGTTATATATAAAATAACGAAAGCAATACATTTTACTAACTGTGATTTAGGTGTCATAATTGAAACTTACGCATCTGTCTGACACTTTCTTCCATAAACATCGCGCGCATCCGTTTGGAAACAGTTTGTGGGGGTGACACGAAAGATAAAACTTATCTTTTACTCCCATTATAATCTAATTCCTCTTTTTTAAAGGAAGTCCACAATCGAAAAATGAATATCGCTTTCTATATTAATGAAGTGCACCAAAAATTCTCAACAAAAGAATGTATTTATTGAGAAAAAAACGAATATTACAAATATTTTTATTCTATTCTTTACCATGAAGTAGCAGTAATGAACATATTGTGTAAAATTGTAATTTCAAGTACATATCAACATTCATTGTCTTGATTGAACTTACAAAAATAATGGACTGTTACATGATTCAAAGTTAATATGATGAAATTGACATAACAAAATACTGTTTCGTAAGACGATGGCTTTTAGAAATATTTGTCATATAAATTCTAGTTATGTCACTAATTTAGACAAAACGTTCGAATGCGTGGTTATTTCAAAGTACTGCGAAATTTTAATTTTATCTACGGTAGCGTGTCAATATCAAAACAATATTGTCCTATGGACCATTGAATAGTGTGTCTTCACCAATGGGAAAACACTCTTTTATACTCAGTCCATCTACAATAAATTTTCATCGATGCACAATTGATAATTTTATGTGCATCTACAGCTAACTCTGTTATACGTTTCATAAGAATGAACAGAATAAAATATGCTTAATTTGAAAGTAAAAAATTAATATTACCATTTTGCATATCCTTGATTTCTTATGTTAAATACACACAAAACGGTATTATCGTCAATATCGCATAATGCTTTTCGACTTTACCAATTCGTTTTACGCACGTTATACGATGTTACATCAAATCGTGGACGATAATTGATAAAACATCAATTATTTCACATTTTCACTAATTAACATCATGAATGTGAATACAAATTGATCTGCAAGCATTGATAGCAAACATTTTTTGCCAATAAAATAGTTTTAATGCATGAAAGGAATAGTAATCGCATAATGATAATTGTCACAATACTTTGAAAGCCCTTCTAATATATATGTGTGTATGAATGAGTACTGAAATAGTAGATGAGTTTATCAAACTGTATTAAAAATATCTTTTATCTACGGTCCCTATATCTATGATGGTGATCGCGAGAAGATCGGTGATCGCTATGTCGACCATGTCGACTTGCAGTTCTCCACAAAAATTCATCCACACTCCTTTCGTAACTACGTTTTTCTAAAGCAGATGCAGCAACTGTGTAGTCAGGTGGCAATGGTAAACCATCATAATATCTTGGCGGCGGTGGAGGTGGTGGTAAAGAATCATAAGGATGTGGTGCAGCATAAGGTGGCAATGGGGGTAACTGATGTTGCATTGTTCGCATATAGTCAGCAACGTATGCCTCTGCCGCTGCCGCAACACCTAAGCCACTACTACCATATCCTCTGAAATGCCAGCATATAAAATACAGTTTTAATAATTTAGCAAAATTCTAACATATCCGAGACAATTGTATCATACTTTGAATAAGGTGAATCACCCCGACTGAACCAGCTAGCATATCTATGATGATGATTTCTTGAACCTCTGTGTTCATTACTAGCTATGTGAGATCCTCTCGCTAAGGAGGCCAAACGAGATCGGGATGTGAGAAACAGTCTACGACCTCGGCCCCCCCTTGATCGTACAAATCTAGAATTATTATTAACGGGTCTAGTATCCCGATATGTTCGGGACGATTTCGTGATGTGTTTCGCTGCTTCTTTCGACTTTCTTAAAATTGGGGTCATTTCAATGCCTACAATATGATTATAATTAGTATCATTAGCATAAAATGATTTTGGGTAAACTGTGCACTTACCTTCATCCTCTGGAAATAATCTACATAACTCTTCTGCTACTCTTGGCTCAATTTCTTGCCCATCCCTTCCTATTTTAACTTGCTTACCATCATTCCATGGATTATACAAATGTAATGTTGATGTAAATGGTAATTCCTTTCTGCATATCCAATCTACCTTAAATACACCACCTAAAGCTTTTGCTGACAATCCTGGAGGTAAAACCTAAAATCATTTATCGTTTCTAAACCCCATTTTCAAATATTTATAATAAATGTAAACGAATATTAATATAATTGATATATAAGACTGAATCTATTTTTCTTTTATCAGTACACACCCAAGAAATGGGTGCACCATCTCTTCTGGATTCAGTACTAAGCCTTGCAAAACCGGCAAATTTTCCTGATTCTTTTACAGAAAATACAAGCAAAACATTCCTTGATTCCCTATATGCCTGATTTAAGTTAGCTTCATTTTGTGGTAATGTACTCCATACTCCTTTGGCTTTTGATAAAGTCACATTCTCAGCATTGTTGGACTTGATGATGAAAAATCTGATAAAAAAGACTTTAAGGCATGTTCTTGGTATTTCAATTAATAATCTATTCTAAACATTTATAATGTTACACATGGCCAACATTTTCTTAGCCTAATATACAATAGTCCTACATTAGCAGAGCAATAAAAACCAATCTACTAATATATTTTTTATAATTATTAAATTTGTCTGCTGCCAATATACTTGAAATATTTCTATTTTAAAATATGGCCAACCTTGCATCTCTAAATAAGTAATTCAATTTGGTAGCATAATCATAGCTCTTAGCAATTCCTTTGCTCTCTTTTGATCTAGCACGTTTGGTTTCAGGGCTAGAGGACTTGGAATCTCTTGATCTAGCACGTTTTCCCCTATTTTTTCTGTTACGTTTATTATCTCCGCGTGAAGACTTTGTGGAAACTGAGCTTATACTTGGTTGACTAGAATCAGAATTTGAACTACTGGACGAGACTTCACTACGTGTATCGTAAGTCTCATCAGCGGCTATTTTTAATTCGTCTACTATATCATTTTCCCCACAGCTGAGATTTAAGTTGTCTCCGTCTGTATTATTGTCCATAATTACACTTTTATCGTGACGTTCACTTTCACTATTGCTCAAAGATACCACGTTAATTGTTCTGTCATCCAGGTTTTGTTTCTCTGAATTTTTTGGGCTTTCTTGCATGAAGCCAATGTTGTTCTGGAGCCTTTAAACCTTTTCTGAAACGCAAATATAAAAAAAGGCTTACTAGATGGATATCCAGTATGTGATTGTACTTGTCCAAGGACAATATCATATCTGAACGTGTCTCGTACATCTTACGAAAAGTACGCGGTAGAAAATAATTCGGAAACATTTTTTCTATACAAGAAGGAAAGTTCATAAAATTGCACAGAAGATTCTCGATTTAATGTCACTGCAGTAAAAGATTAGGAAGTCCACCCGTAAAAAACTTGCATTATTTATCAAACGTTTCAGTTAAAATAGTCCTTATGTATATGCATATTTTATATAGTTTCTTAAATATTATCCAATTTAGATCTACTACTACCGCAAGAACTCTGATATTTCTTGCCCTTTCGTAGATATCGGATTAAGTCTAATCACGCTAGTGCTCTGTCTTTCTACAAACAGTGTTTAATCAAAGAAAAGCGTATTCTTTTTTCCAAGCTCGAGAGGTAGTGGTTGTAAGTGTCCTTTTAAAATTGAAAAACGACTGACAGGTGCGAAAACTGGTATAGTTTCTTTTTCTTTTCGGTTTAATCAGAGTAGAACACAACTCTTGATTGCTTTATGAAACACGATTTTTTCTTTAACTCGAGAAAGTTCGTACATTAAAGTTTATTAACAAGTTGGATTATAACGAGTAGGTTTTATCTTGCTACATTCGCTTTAGACTATTAACATGGTACTGCGATGTAGTCTTCAAGGTTCTTTTCAGTATCTCCTATAAAACACATAGCGTACTCTGTTTGACGTTCTTTTTATGCAGTCTTTCAAAGCGCAACGGCTATCGGGCCTAAATAAAGTTCATGGGAAATATCAATTTTTAATAACAGCAATGCCACCACAGAAATCTTATTTTGAATCATCGTTATCCGCATCAATTTAAGCAAGAAAGTTCACGTTTTGCATACATAAGTCCTTGATGGTACAAGCCATCCAGAAGCAGCTCGTACACACTTACGTGCACACTCCGTCTTCACTAACACACTTCGCACCTCACACAAGAATGCTCGATTATTGTCAAATACATTCGACGGAATCTTCGATCCTTTTGCGGCACGAGAGACACGTCTTACACCAGGAAATTATGCTGCTTTTTTTCTTTACGCAAAGCACAGTAAACAATTATCTCTTCGCGGAAGTATAAACTTCAGCGTCCATCGTATGACGTGTTCTTGAACGATCGATAACAACGATCATCACTGAAAACCCCAGGATCTCAAGATTACAACTACCCCAACTCTAGTGCCAATATTTATTTTATTTTTCTCCAACCATTTTTCCGCATATTACTTCGAATTCTGAATACTTTATTTCAATACTAAAATATTCAAATCTCATTTTTAGGAATAATTATTATTGTAAGAGACGTGTACATGTTCTTAAGTTCCTTTTACAAAAATTCAAATTTTCAAATTGAAGGTATCCAAACGAAATACGAACGATCGTTCGAACATTTAAATTGATTAAAATGTACTTATTTATTCGATCCAGAATATGGATAATATTTAAAGTAGTAAAAATATATAGCGTTAATATCATTTCCCAGTAGAAAGTCCCTAAATTCAACATGAGTCGCCATCTTTAAAAGGGATGACGACCATCTTGGACCATTTTTCACGGGTTGTTGACACGGGCAGATCACAGCCGGTTGTGAAAGTGTTTCGCGATGTAAAATAGTATCGTAATTGAGTTGGAAATAAGTAGTGGTCATTTAGAAATCAGCACTAAAAGTGATACCGGTTCGTACGTCTAAGATTCTACCGCGGGCATTACTATCGGTATAAATTAAAAAAATTCGCGGAAACAAGCGTCTGTCACGAATTCAAGTATAGTAATCTTGACAGAGCCGATAAGCACAAATCCCATTCTATTAGCCGGGGAATTAGCGTCAACAAATCCCGATTATTAGTGCGCTTTGGTGTGATAGTAAGACTGAACAGTCGGCAACAAGAGACGAATATTAAAATCCTTCGAAAGTACGCCTTAACGAAGAAAATGGTTTCGGGCACATGGTGACACCTCTGGTTAGTTTATGTTTCTTATAAACAATTTGACATACTTTTCTTTAAAAACCGTTTCGTGATATAGTAGAATTTCTCCTCAACGTACATTTCAAAAATTGAGACCCAGTAGTACGTTAAACGCGGCCCCGCTCAGCATTTCCTATTACCGCGAATTTTTTTGCGAATCTGAATTTCAATGATAAAGGTGCTTATAATGGCGATGCAAGTAGGACGTAGGTTTACCTGTATATTTGCAAATATTTTATGATGTCGTATAGTTTGAAAATATTTTGTGCATGCTGTAAATTTAATAACTATTTTCAATTGAAATTAAATCCGTACTTGCGGTATTTTTTCAGGAAATGTGTAGTATCTATTCCTTAAACGTGTACATAATTCCGCTTATCTACTCACTTTTATTTATATTCTGACGAAAGATAAACACCTGCGACAGTAGATATCGTTAAAATAATGCTCGTAATGCATGTCCTGTAACTTTAAGCTGTTTCTTTTGAAAACATAGGTGAAAACATAACTCTGCTAATTCGATCCGGTTTCTTTGTAAAGAAAAAAATGTTACCGTACACTTTTCGTTTGTAATAACAGGAATATATATTTATTTAATTACCTCTTTCCACTAACATCTCACGAACAAATCTCGATGAGGAATAATCGGTACATAATTCTAACGGTCGATCAGTGTGCAATTTTTACCTTTTTTTTAGATACTTTTCACGCTCATACAATCTTCGATATTTTGTCGACAAAAATGTAAAAGGGAATAATTCCCCATTTGCTTTAGTTAGAATATATTGCTGTATTACAACATTAAAGGAATTATATATGTAAATGTTTTTATATCATGCACTTACATTAGAAATCATATGTTAGCTTATATTACTTTCTACATACAGGTGTTTGCCCAATCATGGTGGGCAGTAGATTAGCCTGTTTCTTTGGCAATATTATTTTAATGACATTATAAAATGATGCTGTTTTTGTTTCCCGATATAAAATATTATTATTTGTTAGTAATAATAATCTATAAAAAATAATAATAGATAAACTTCAATATTTAATATAATCCATATTATATTTTACATTTGTATATCTTGAGATAAGTTATTATGCATTAGGATATTAACTGGTATAACAGTCTTCTCATGCATAAAACTCAAATGAATTTAAGTACCTAAAATAATGTTATTATATAGTTTGACATAATTTGACATATTTAACACATGTGTCATAATAAAATGACTTTAACTTATTAAACAGTTTGCAAAAAGTTTATGGGCTCCTAATAATATGGACATATTTATAATTATAAATAATATTGAAATACCAGCTATTAAAATATTTAGCACTCCATATAGCATTTAAACATTTGAAATAAATAGATATTTTATTTTATTATACTATACATTATATGTTACATTGATTATAAACTACTTAATCATTCATACATAAACATAAATGTTATGAATGGAGTAGTTTCTTTTTTGTTTCTTACCATTTAATTTAGAAATATGAACAAAATTGAATATAGTTGTTAGTTGATGCAGTTCATGTAATGTACAATCTTGTGAAAGTATGCCATAATTGTGTTATCATTTATTTTACGGTAAAGTTGGCCTTATTCTATTATTATAAAGGCTAATATATAATACAGCAGGTATATAAGAGAAGATTGTAACATGTGCATACCTCCACTTTTCATAGCTCAACTACAGAGAAAGGATTCAAGTATTGATTGCAGGAGCATGGTGTGCTATGGCAATGGGAGGAGGGTGAAGCCCAGACAAGACCCCACCTCTATATACCATGTCTTCCATTTAACTCTAACTTAAATCACTCCAAACAATCACAGACATATTCACTAAATATAGACTGCAATAAAATGCTTTCATCCTCTTTATTGATGTTGCATATATGTCATCTGTTGTACATAAACAGTAAAACAGAATCTTTCTCTAATATCTATACTTCAATTAATATTAATATTTTATTGATCTTGATTTTCACTCTATGAATTCATAAATTACAATTTAATAAATTTTACATTAATGCCAGATTAGACTCTATTGTATATATTGAGGGGTATAAATGTGTTGAAGGTCAATAAAATTAATGAAGTGTGAAAATGCTTAATGACTGCACTGTTGAAGAGATTAATGAACAAGGAATATTTGGAGCATAAATTTGAAACATTTATATTTTAATGATTTTGTAGTTTTTATACATAGCTTTTCAGAACTTTCAATGTACTTTCTTATTTCAGATTGTTAAAAAGATGCCTAACATAAGAAACACATGAATGACAATGGGCTGAAAGACTGCAAGTTTTAAAATTGTGGTAATAAACTTCGTTCACCGGATAGATCCTGGTAATAATAAATTATATTGGACATAGAAATTTACTATTATATGTTCCATTTTGTCAGAAGCTGCAATGCTCATAATTTTATACAAATTACTTAATACATTTAATATAAGATATATTGTAGATATGATATTTGGATAAGTGTTGAATTCAATTGTTGATAATACTTTTGTGTGTTTCTTTTATTGAAAGTGCATCAGCCATGGCAACAGTAGAAGAAAAGAAACGAGTGGGTGGTTCAAAAGTTTCAGCCATAGCAAATATCTTTCAATCAAAACCGCAACTGGATAATTTGAGCCATAGAACAAATAATATTCTCTCAGATGGTTTTAAAGAACCAGCTGTGCCTTTGAAAGAATCTCCTACACAAGTCACAGTTGTCCGGACCGAAAGTCATGTCGCACGTTTTAATAACGCGCGTGCACTTTTTGAGAAGCTTGGAGAAGAAAACAAATCAAACAAACCGTAAGGAAACAGATAATGTACCTATTTTAGATAAATTGTGTTTGGAAGTATCAATTGTTTCAATTATATATTCTTTATACTTTAACATCAGCATTTTTAATTTTTAAACTATTTATAAGATAGATTCTTTTGTTCATCCAATCTTATCGTGTTTTATTGAATTACCATTTTTCAGCAATTACGGTATTGTGATAATTTTTTGTTGACAGTGTGGATCGGATTACAAAACCAACTAATCTACATGGCTTAAGATCGCGTTCAAGTTCAGCAAACTCTGGATCAGGCTGCACATCTCCAGCTAGGTCACCTCGACCACGATCTCCATCACCACCAGGAACTCGAGATCACCTAAGTAATTGGAGTGCTAGTGTACCAGCATTAAATGCAGAAAGGCATTTCGAAAATGGTCATAATCACGGATTAGATAATGTGCCTGATAAACACAAATCCCGTGTTGGCTTTGGTAAATTTGATAAGAATTATGGCAAAGAAAATCGTTTGGACGATCGGCCAGAGAAACCCGAAAAACCAGAACGAAGATTAAACTCAAAGGAATTAATCGAAAAACAAAAAAATTGGACGAGTCATTTTTCGAAAACCAGGCCGTGCAGATACAACTCTGATCCAAATAGATCCCTTGTTCAGACATCTTTAAATCAGAACGCTAATAAAGGAAGCTCTGAAAATGTCCCAGTAGGGCATCTACAAACCTCCGGAAATACCGATAATGAAACAAAGAGACAAGTTGAGACTTCAGCATATCCGGCTACAAGATCTGCAAGTTTTTGTACCATAAGGACTCCAGCTGCCATATCCCCACCACCACCTCCACCACCTACCAGAAACTCTTCTGCTTCAAATATCAAAAAGGAAAGACCTGCCAGTATTGCATCTCCATTAGATATACCTGGTAGTCCAGAATATGCAACCATAAATAAATACTTCGATACATCGCCGACTATACCAGAATATGCTGTTGTTCAGAAAACTACAAATGCACAAACAAAACAAGCAGCAAAAAATCCAGAACAACGTGAAGCAACGAAAACTGTTAATTCTGCAGCAGAAAGATTTCAAGATATGACCCTTCCAGAATATGCAGTTGTTCAAAAAAATACAGCAGCAAAGGCTGTTTCGCGAAATTCGGATATATCGAAAAACACTTCTGCCCAAAATCCTAAAAGCTCAACACACACGGAAAGTTTACCTTCCAAAAATACTCTTGCAAGCTCAAGTATTGACATTTACTCACAATCAAAATCATATGGTTCTTCACACGATACAAATTCAGATGTATCTAGTCCAACGCGAAGTGTGTCGACAGAAAATATTTCTAGCATTACATCGGAGAATAAAATGAGGAAGGATACAGATATACTTGATACACCCGAATATTCGAATTATCCTTCAAATGTAATACGTCCTCCGCCAAAAACATCGGAATGGAGAAATGAATGGTTAGCCAAGAACGATGAGCTCTTGAAAAGAGCTGCTGATTTAAAATGTTTCCGGGAATCTTTAGATACTGAGACAAAAACTCAAGTTGTTAGATCTGATCCAAGACCAGATTGGGCGAGGCCAAGTATTAACAATATAACAAAGAAAGATAATCTAAATGAGGAAAGGAAAGTGGAAGTATCCAGATCCCCGGATCCTGAATTAAGGCCACCCTCTGGTGGTACTGACAGTGTTTCTTCCAGTATGAGCTCCCCTAGTTCTCCTTCAAAGGATAGTAAAGAAGAGAAGGCAGATAAAGAGATGTCCGAAAAATTCCAAGCAGATAGATTAAATAAAGGTAAATTTTTCAATATTGCATATTGAGTATAAGACTGTGTGTGAAATTATTTGTTGAACATGCTACTTACTTAAACCAGATTAATGAATGAATATTGTCAAAGTTTTATTTTCCAATATTAACATGAATATGTTTATAGCTTTTCTTTGTGGCAATTAATATTGTGTTTAGTTATATTCAATTGTCACATTTGAGAGATTTAAAGATATTTCGTTTATTTAATACTTTGCTAAAATGTTTAAATTTTGCTATCTGTTCATGGCAATCTGCCAGGATACCAAAAAGTAAAAATATAGGAGGAAACTCTCCTCCTCCACCTTTTTCTCCTTCCCCTGAGTTAGGTTCCTCCTACTGGTTTCAACAGTATTATTTATAGAAATCACTGTGCATTCTGCTCAGCCTGTGTCTGGTTATACTTTACTGCTTTTGCCTCACAAAAATCTTACAAATTTCGATTTTGCTTTCTAATAACTGTTTTATAAAACGTATTCAAAATGACTCAGCATATACTTAAAAAGGTTTTGCAATAATTAAAGTGGATTTATTTAATGTTACTGAAATCGGGCATGTTAGTTCAAAATGTTGTGCGGCAATTTTTCTAAAATCAGAATTGTTAATAAGACTCAGATATATTCATTGGATTAGGCCCTTTGTAAATAGAATTTTCAAATAATAATATTTATTGCTCTCGAAAACTGATGCGTTTTAAATCTCAGCGCAACGTAACGTGCAATTACATTTACAATTTACACGTGTCGCTAATTTTTTCGTCTATGAATATTATAATAAATTTTTAACCTTCGGTTAATTTTTTCTAATAAATATTGTAAGTGATTAAAAACATATATATTGATTATATAAGTGCATAGTAGAGACAGTTTGCAATTACATTCTTATTCAAGAGGATATACATAAACCTTTATTTTTATGCTTATATATGGACAATATACAATATTAATATCATTCTTCACTGCATGAAAGAACAATACACAAATCATGTGTCTCAGATTACTTTGTATTGATTGCCGAGGTATATTACAATATTAATTTATGAAAATACTTATACTTAATTTCTGCAGAAACATTGAATTCCCTCTTATAAGTTAATATAAAATGTATATGTTTACATTTAAGGTCGCAATAGTTATGACTTGGAAACAGAAGAGCAGGAGAAGCCGGCACAGTACACCGAAACTCTCACTGAGAAAGTTATTATCGCAGAAAAAGAATCAAGGTTTAGTGAAACTGATACCACCACAGTTATTCGTCGTTCTCACGTACGTGTTGATCTGCAAGCTGCTGGTTTGGGACAAAGACCACCGTCTGTTATTAGTTCAGATCAAGAATATCCTCCATTAGAACATAAGGATATACCAATACCTTCGCCATATGCAAAGAGAATACAGCAATGTCAAGAAATTACTGTACAAAGTGATGAAGTTAAGACGCAAGCTAAAGCAAATGTAGAGGAAAGTCTTTCGTTAAAAACGGATGCAACGAAAACCTGCCATAACGAGACATCGCAAGATAGTATTCAGGATCATATCCGAGTAAATTCCGTGATTGAGGAATCAAATCAAAATGTAGTCTTAGATAGTAAGTCTAAAACAGTAATTAGTAATGAAAAGCATACCTTTTCGGAAAACGTATGCCAAAAAACAGTATCTAATGCTAAGAATGACCAAATTAGAATCTCGGCACGTGAGAAGTTAGCAAAAAATAAGGAAGAGGTTTCCGGGAAACGTTCCAGTTTTGCGGAAGTTGATAATAAATTAGATCAGACAGACAAAGCTGTTATAAGTGCCAATCAATGCTCAAATATTTTGAATACTCATAGTACTGAAAATATATCAGAAGTCTCTGATAATGAAGGAAATGAACCTACGGAGTCCGTGCACAAAGTAGATACATCCAAATACGCATCAAAGTCTTCTAAAAAAGAGCACACAACTTCAGGAGACGACGCACTAATGTCTCCTAAACCTAGTTCTCAAGTTACTAACGCCCTGGGTAGAAGTATGGAGGAAGTAGAACAACCTCAAACAACGTGGGAGCTAGAAAAACAGAAAGCAGATCAGCTAGCTAAAATACGATTTTCAGAGAATACTGTAACAAGTTCAGTTCAGCAGTTAAATGTCTCCCAAAGTCTTTCATCTATTATTGCATCCCAGAAACAAACAGAGAGAAGGCAGTCCACTGAATGTATTGCATCTGAAAATAGTTTACACGAAGATAGTGATTCCAGTGATACAAAAACTATTACAAACTTGGAATGTGCAGCAATATCAGATGTACAAACTACAAAAGAACAGAGCGAAGCCAAAAGTACAATGGAAACTCCTAGTAAAGCAAATATAAATCAAACAGTTCCTGTAACACCAGATACTATGACCGCTGATGAAGCGGAAAATTTATTAAGTTCCCGGTAAGCCTAGGAATTTAACACTAAGAGAATTTGAAAGTCCTAGTTAACACTTACATATTACAGTATTTGTTTGAATTTCTGCATCATATTGAGATAATATTTTTGTATATGTTTAACAATTCACGGCTTATAATAATATTATATTTATGGCAGTCTACCTATCAACCTGCAACAGCTTAATAATTTCCTGTTTCTTATTTTTAATTCTAATACTTTTTTCTATTTATCTTTGTTTAAATGTGTGACTCATCAAATCAATTCATGGTTCCCTGGGATTTATGCAGTATACTCGAAAAGAAAATAAGGTGAGTCATATTCACTTAACTGAGCAGTTTCATATTTATAAAATGCCAGAAATCCTTATGCATTATGAAAATAACAAATTAGACAAGGATCAGCTTTATTGTCGGATGAAGAAGCTCAGGAAATAGCCAGATTATTATCCCCTGCTACAAATACTGAAGTTGTAGATGAGGAAAATACTATTGATAAGGGTAGGGAAGTGGAGAAAGAAAAGGATAAAGAAGAACAAGACACACCAGATTGGCTTTCCGATGTCCTCTCTGCCCCTGATACCAGTCTTATTAATAGCACCACCCATGATTATAGGTGAATCAGTTTGTTGTCTTCTGTTTTTTCTGTTTCACTAAAATATTTTGCAGCTTTTCTTCTGTTCTTTTAAATTGTTTTCTTAATTATCTATCCCCAAACTAACTGGCTAAACAATGTTATTTTACATCAATTCATCTAAGTTAAGGAATATGTAGATTTAAATTCTTCAAATTTTTAGTTTATCCCATAGATCACGTAGCGACTTAACGATAGATTCGTTGACGGAGAGTCAAGTGGGTTCAGTAACGGGCAGTGAAAGTGGATTACTTGGATCCGTCAGTAGCTTAAACGATACCCATGAGACCAATGATGACACAGAGACGGAACAACAAGATGAATACATTCCAACACCAGGGAAAATTGTAAACTTGCATAAATAATGATTTTTATATATACATATTAACCTTCCTACACTGTTATAAAAATGATACTATACATGTAGGTACTAGTTGAAAATGGTGTGCATTATTTCGAAGATGGTCACTTTTGGATGGAAGTGTCGGGAATTCCAGAATCCGATGATGAAAAAGACGATTATCTTAGAACAATACCTGTTAAGAAAACAACAAAGGTTACATTTGACTCGGGACCAATGCGGGTATATTCGACACATTCAGTTAATGAATATGATCGACGCAATGAAGACATCGATCCTGTCGCAGCAAGTGCAGAGTATGAACTTGAAAAACGAGTTGAAAAGATGGAGGTACATATTTGAGATACTATAAGTTACTACTGTCAATTATTTATTTACATATACGTATAATGCATCCAATTTTTATTAGGTATTTCCGGTAGAACTTATGAAAGGACCAGAAGGTCTTGGTCTGAGTATCATAGGAATGGGTGTAGGCGCCGATAACGGTCTTGAAAAACTTGGAATTTTTGTCAAAACGATCACGGAAAAAGGTGCAGCAGCACGGGAAGGCAGAATTCAAGTTAACGATCAAATCGTTGAAGTAGATGGCAAATCTTTAGTTGGCGTTACTCAAGCTTACGCAGCCAGTGTCCTTCGTAATACCTCCGGCCTTGTGCGATTCGTTATTGGCCGAGAACGCGATCCAAAGAATTCGGAGGTTGCGATGTTAATCCGTCAAAGCCTTCAAGCTGATAAAGAAAGGGAGCAAGCTAACTCTGCTAGGTATTATGGGATTGAATATTACTTATCAATTGAATTACATTAGAATTATTTCCGATTTCCAATGATGGTTTATCCTTGCACGCTAATGTCTATGACGACACTTTATGGCCACTCCAATGATGGCTCGAGGCCTCTTGGAGTACTGAGGGAAATTAACTGATGTAATCGCATGTATGGAAAACACTATGATACATTATAAAACGAAAATATTATTTATAATCGTATAGGAAACTAAACTTTTCTGATGCTTCGCCGGATGGACAACGCGGAAACGAGGACATTTCTGTAGGAAGCATGGGTGGAATACCAGGTTCTCCTGCTATGTCTTCGTGCTCCGATGGAGAACCACCACAAAGTCCTATCGAATCTTATCTATCTCCTTCCAGTAGGAGTAGATCTCCTATTATAAGTTCATCGTTGCCGCCACATAATTCTGGTACTACACAAAGTGACGTTGATAGTTTGCGCCTGCTATTGCAAGAGGTACAAATTTTTATTAATAAGAGGGAAATGTTTTATATAGAAGATATTCGAAGTATGTGATATATATAGTACTTCATAATTTGCACAATTTGATTCTATTTCTTTTAAATATTTTTTTCTCAAATATCCTTCAGGGTTAATGAGAAACATCTGCCATAGCCTCATTACGTCTGTAAAATATTTATTTCGGATTTATATCTTGTGAACTAGTTTGTTACAATATAGATAATATTGCACTAATATTGCTAGTCACATTGTACAGTATGCTATGTTATTTTTCTTTTATTATTCTTGCACTGAAAAAATATTTACGTTCAATATAATATACTTGCAGATGGATATTTTGTAGATTTTTATTTACGAATGAAATAATTAGTATGCATGGTAATACACTTTATGGTGACATTCATGTAGATTACAATTCATGAGATATCACATTGTTTCTACAGAGTGTTGTGTATATAATACATACACACCTTTTTCTGTGTGTAAGCTTTTCAAACCATTTTGAATGAGTATTTACTTATGTACATATAAGCACAATTTCGTAGGTTCATAAGTGTGAATATGTTTTGGGTTTTGCTTATGCACTGTGTTTGTTGTTCGCTGCTTGCAGAGTCAGTATAAACTAGCATTAGCAGATGAAGAAGTGGAAAAACTCAAAGCAAAGGTAATAAACCAAGGACCAGAACTTTTGATATTCATTTATATTGATTACAAAGTTATAAAACTATTGAGGTGCCTATTATTGCAAATATTGTATATGTGGCCATAAATTTCCCGAATTCTCAAAGAACGTTTTATTTAACAGTCTGTTACCTGTATGACATATTCATGAACATCATACACACAACTTCATAGTCACTTGCCACGAATGGGTTATTATGTGTATAATATTTATATTGTAATATTACATATTGCATGTTGTCTCATGTTTGCAATTCACTTCGCTCCGCCGCCTGTGTGAGAGGATTTTTTGTGTCGTTGAATGTCTGCTATATGTTACACATAACTTGATCTTTAGATATAGAGTTAATCAATCAGTTTTCATTTTTTGTAGCTTGTTGATTTAGAAAATAGTGGAGCTGGCAGCGAGGAATATGCGGCCAAACTACGAGAATCAGGATTACGTCTTCACGAATCTGAAAGAGCTTTAGGTTCTGCGAGGCAAGATTTGGGTGCGGCCAGAGAAATGCTTTCACAAGCTGCGGCTCAAAATTCTGCTTTACAACAAAAATATGCTCGTGCAAGAAGAGCGGCACGTGAATTACGGGCAGATATAGCTGCACGAGATGAATTTTATCAACAATTATTGCAAGAAAAAGACACAGAATATAATGCCCTTGTCAAGAGTTTGAAAGATAGGGTATGTTCAAAGCATTTATTATAACATGAGAATTGTAAGGTGAATTGGTATGACCTTAATTGCAGGTTATCACCTTAGAAGTAGAATTAACAGAGACACAAAGGAGATTTGGATTACCTGTACGGTTACCTTACGATGGCACAACTGCTAGAATAGTTACACCACAGTTGTCACGTCGGCAACTACCGCCACCGCCTTCATCAACAAGTTGCCAGCTTTCAGATACAGAGACATCAGATCTGAGTAGCCCCGATGATGGAGATAAGACAGCGACTGTCGAAAGAAAATTACCACTTCCTTTACCGGTGAAGGAAGAATTAGATCGAGCAGTACCGGCACATCGACTTCTTGACAACTCTGCCGGAAAGAGTAAAGCTGAAC
The DNA here is from genome assembly GCA_910591585.2 of Nysson spinosus. NCBI lineage: Eukaryota > Metazoa > Arthropoda > Insecta > Hymenoptera > Crabronidae > Nysson > Nysson spinosus. The sequence continues at coordinate 11,293,256 of OU342830.1, read as the reverse complement.
TTGCAAGTAGAGGCGGGCTCGCGAATCGACAACTTCCAAAAAGATCTGGTGGTCTTAGCAATAGCAGCTCCGTAAGTATATGAAGCCTAGTATCATGACCATTTTTATACATCATTTTCTATTATAATTTATTTCATAGGATTATGGTTTGGATGAGTCTGGTGACAATACTGATGAAGATTCATCTTCTAAACTTCTTTCTCAAGATACAAGTAGCAGATCTCCAAACGATTTGACATCTAAACAATCCAATTTGAGTTCCTATTCCAGCAGTTCATCGATCAGTTCGTTAAAAAGTAAACACTTTGAATCATCGCACCCGTCGACTATCCGTCACAGTACTATCAGTTCACAAGTTCGAGCTATGACTGAACAAAGCTGGCCACAATCTCAAAAGAGTATGCCATGTTTTATATATAACATATTGTTATATCAATATAAAACGTGTCTATATTTTTAAGAACCGTTAATACCTGTGATGTGTTTTATGTTCAGATCTGACAGGACCGCCAGCATCACTAGCGGAACAATTAAAGCAAGTGTTAGCTGAGCGTGAAAGGCGGCTTGGAGGAAATGATATGTCTTCTTCGAGAGAAAGTTCTGGGGACTTTAGTGATTTAAATAATCCACATAATAATGATCCAACATTAGTTACACATCATTTAGTGGAAGAAATTCGACAAGCTGTGAATGAGGCCAACCAAAGGGGTAATCATCACTTACAATTTATAGTGATTATTACTAATTTAAGAAATTTAACATGCAGTACATTTGTATCTTACTTTTTATCATAGTTAAAAAAGTCACTATTCCTTCGTCAAATCTAATTGGTGGCGGTGGTACACCTTGGCATCACCCTGGTAGTTCCCCTTCAAGTTTGTCATCTGGCGGTTCTGTTAGTCCACCTGCAGTTGACCCTAGCCCATCAAAAACGGGTAGTGCAGGTATAAAATGTTTATTGTTTTATGTTAAATGAATTCAATCGTAATATACTAATCAATTACCACCATTAATGATATTAATGTTAATCTAGATTCAAGCGAAGTTTGGTTACCACCGCATGCAAGTGACTTTGGTCTAAGTGATAAAAAATCTCATTTTTGGCAAAATGCTCCAATTACAGATTGGTCTAAAGAACAGGTAAATACACATTTCTGTGCAATGTAATCACGAATTTGTTAACGGAGAAATTGATTGCCACTGAATATAAAAAAATGTTAATAGGTTTGCCAATGGTTATCCGGAATTGGTTTGGAAAGATATGCACCACGATTTTTGGAATCTGGGATTAATGGAGGAAATTTGTTACGTCTTGAATCCCGTGATCTCAAAGCTTTTGGTATTTATGGTGGAGAAAAGTCACACTTAAAACGGAAGCTAAAGGAACTAAGAGCTCAAGCAGATCGCGAACGCAAAGAACGCAAAGAAATTGAACGGATGCGACGAAAAGCAGAAAAAGCTGCGAGGAAAAAGTAGTTTGTGTGTAGATTACTGTACTTATGTTCTATATAAGGCGCCATACATTGACAGAAGAGAAGGACGTTGGTAATTTACAGAAGTCTGGGGAATAAAATTCCAGCCCGGTTTGTAATTGTATTCTTCTATTGTCTTCGTCCACTTTATTTAATAGTACACGTAAACAGTCATAGTTCACAACGATATGTTCATTCGGATTATATACTATCCGAAAATTTTAGCTTCGATTATTTATACTCAATTATAAGATCTTGATCTTTACAATTATGCATTTATTTATAATTACCGTATTATCATCTCACTTCATTACTCTCATAGTATTTGTATTAATTAATAGTATTTATGAATTGATGGTGAATATTTCTTGAAGAGAGAATAAGTATGAATACATTATGTATGGACGCTTGTATGCCTGATGTATGTGTGTAATTTGTATGTATAAAACATGCGCCATTTAGATAAACTGTAATAAACCTTCAACCATCATAATGGTTTTTTTACAATTGTACGTACATATTCTATAGTGATATCGATTTTATGTTGGTAGAAAATATTGTTTCTGTATTTATTTTTATTACTGATCTAAATCTGTTATAACAGATTTTCGTAAAAATAATATAAAAGCTAGTATGGTAAAATTTTAATATAACTATTGCTGGATCATGTGATTATCCTCTACTATCGACATTTAGATGCGGAGATTTGAAATAAAAATATGTGGGATGTTGTGCGACTAATAGAACTTAGCTGGGCTGCACGGAAATTTACTTGTGCTCCTCCCCGCACTTTTCTGTTTCAAAGCTACTGTGTGTAAGAGTAAATGATAAACTATCAACGAATTTGTATTTGTCAATACGATATGTGTCATAAATTCCATCATGGGCGCGACAAAATTACAAAGTAAATTTTGTCGGTATTTGTTCCACCTAAATTTGCTCAGAATAATATTTCATGTCAATACGCGCAACAGTTTTCAATGATGCCGAATCATGTATCATACTAACGAGTGGAAGTTAAAATGTTTTTAAAAGATTTCTATGAAATCTTGTTTTCTTGCATACTATTTACAAACGTTTAATCTAGCACTAGATAACTGCACAATGTCAGTCCAATTAAGCGGACAATTATTTGTGATGAATTTCTTTAGCTTTTTGTACACTTTACTTTACACATTCCACGTGATTTTCAAATTTTATCATTATATATTTTGCAAGAAGAACGTTATAAAACCTTCTATGCTCCGAGCAAATTATCTTTAAATGTACGTGAGTATTATACGGACATAATGTGTATTAAATAATATATGTTAATACAAGACTAGTAAACAAACGAGAATGCGCATCGAGTGTTCACTCAAAAACACGAGACTCGTTTGGATACGAAATAGACGAACGTACCTTATTGTACGTACACTTATTTATAATAGCATTAAAGCTTCTCTTCGACATTTATGTACTTTGTTTCTTCCGATTGTACGGATCTTGTTGCCCGATGTTCTTTAAAGAGAAACACTTTAGTTAACGTGAACCAACGGAATAAACAAATTACTAATTGCCGAATTATATTGTACATACATATATATAATGAATGATAATTAACATTGTAATATGTAAAAGTTATTATGATGTAAGAGCGTGGAAGAGGCATAACTATAGTGTCATAATATCCTTATAGAAACTAATTTTTAATTTTTTAACTTAAGCGTTTATCAAAGGTCCTCCATTTTTTAATAATACTATAGATCTCGAGAACGTTTAATACTTGTTATTTATGTTGTTACACTTACAACGAAATGTGGGAACGCATTAAGAGAATCGACAAGATAAAAAAAATCGTTTTGTCTCAGGGTGAACGTCAATGTGTTTTGAAATATGTTCCATTGAATCCGAGTTTCAAAGTGCAGAACGTCCTACACTTCGTTCGTTTCGAAAAGGAAAGATAGTATTACGATTTTGTAGGAGCAGACATTTGATAAAAACCGACTGATTTACAATAAGTTTTTGTAGTCGATTTTCAACGAATGACTTAGGGTATGTAACTTCATAAAAATTATCATGTATCCAGAAGTATATAAATCTAGCCCAAGAACCAAAACTTACGTATCTCTATGAAGCTGCATAATATCTCTGAATCTTTTCATACGTTTCCATTTATTTTAAATTATTGCTCATAAGTGAAGACTTGTGGTTCCGACAAAGATAAATTATGCAGTTGCATGAACGGCAGCTTTTTAATCGTGTCTATAAAAAGTATTGTCAAGAAATACTCTTAAACATTTTAATTAAAAGTAATTGATACAGTACGCTTGTAGATCATTCGTTTACCTTAGAAGGTGAGTTACATAGTATTTAATTTATTTATTTTTATTTAAACCTATAAGGATTCTATCATTTTGAAGGAACATTATATGTGCATGCATGCATACTTTCAAAATTGTTTGATCGATATTTTCAGTTGCTCCGGTTATCGGAAAGGTAGTCTGCCATCTCCATTTTCCATTCTCCGAAAAGTCAGACTTTAATATTTCTAATAAAAAGTTATAAGCATTGAAGTAAAATATGCCAGCTATATTTATCAAGGATTACACGTGGCGTCAATCTTCTGATTTTATAATTCTTCATATACCCCTCCCAGGCAATCCGAAAAAAGTTGATCTCTTCGTAATGGACAACTACGTGAAGGTAATTTCTATATTTCCTTAGACATATGACAGGTCCTGTGTATAGAAATAAATTTCGTAATTAAAATAATGAGTATCAACTTTAGAATATTCAGATTTTGGTAGCTAAATATTTAGTCGTCCATAGTATGAACTATATTAATATATTTTGAATGCTAGGCTAGCTTCCCACCGTTTATACTAGAACTATTTCTCTGGGCTGCTGTCTTAGAAGAACAAAGTAAATGTACTATCTCAGGCAAAGAAGCAATACTTTTTCTCCAAAAAGCAGATTTTGATATAGAATGGCCTCTGCTTGAAGTAGAGGACATCGGCAGAGAAATTAAAAGAGAATATCGAGATAAAGCATTAGAACGTGCTCAGAAACTAGCTAAAGATCGGGCAGAAGCTAAAAGCGGTACGTGAATTATTGACAACTATTTTCCCATCATCTAAGTAATGAAAAATATAAACCGCGGATTTCAGAACGGCGCCAATATCTGCAAAGAGAAGCGATAAAAGCGCAGATAAATGTCGACACAGCTACTTTGAATAAAATAAACGCGATGAGAGATGCACATCGAAAGGAGGCGATGCAAGAATTTGAAGATTGGAGAACAAGCGCTGAACTACCAATCTTCCAAGACGTTAAAGGACAAGTGCAAAAAAATAGGAAAGCCTATAGGTATATTATAGATTCAGTGTATAGTATAAACAATTTTAATGTTTTATATTCGATAATCGTCGATATTTATATTTTTTAAGTCACCCATTAAAATGGTTTAAAGACGCCGATGGTACGATACGCTCTCGAGAGTTGACCAAAGCAGAAATAATTGGCGATAACTCGAGTACAGTTAGCAGTCCATCCAATGTATTAAAACAACTCGAATGGCGGAAAACAGAAACAGAATTAGATGATGCGAGCGAAAATAAAACTCAGGTCTGCGATGCTGAAATCGTTGAACCACAACCGGAAGATGGAAAGTACACAACTGATACAATTAAATCCGAAACGACCGCATCGGAGGATGTAAAACAATTATCTGACACAGATGACTCCAGTTGCTCAGAAAATTCTGAATCGGAGTTTGAAGAAAAATCTGACGATAAATTTATACCGAAATCGTTGGTCAAAGAAGTGAATGCTAAAGCTTTAAAAAAGTTCTACAAACAAAAAAAGAAAGAGAGACCGGGAAAAGAATTGATCGATAGAATATTGAAAGGCAAGTTCGTCAAAAGAAATAGCATCTTCGAACAGCCCTCGAAATCTGTTCCTCTACCAAGAAAAAGTAGTACGATTAACGTCACATTTTCCGAACGTGCGTTTCCAACTCCGGCCAGGGAGAGTTCGCACCTTCAAGAACAAGAAGTACGTCACTGTTCGGTTGACGCAAAATACTAAATTCAAATACAAAATTTAGGAGATTAAATCCTTAAATCATTTTCAGTGGTTAGCAAAACAAGTAGAAGCGCGCCGTAAAACTGGTTTTATCGCGGAAGATCTCCGACCGGAAGAACGAGATCCACAGTGGTTGAAAGATAAGGGAGAGTATGTTTGAAGTGCAGACAAAGTTAACAAGTTCAAGACAATTTATTGATTATATAATGATCGTTCTTTTCCAGTGATTTTTTCCAAGCCGGAAATTACCTGGCTGCTATCAGTGCTTATACACATGGAATAAAAATCAGTGATAAAATGGCATCCCTCTACGTAAATAGATCGGCGGCACACTACGCGCTAGAAAACTATTATAGATGCGTAGAGGATTGCACTACGGTAAAGTTTTAGTTTTATTCGTAATTTTAATTGAATACCCAATTTCATTTTAACTCTGTGGGTTTGGCAGGCTAGCCTGTAATACAAAGTATTATGACTATATAGACCATTTATAATGTAATTGTTGCAGATGATTCTTGCAAATTAGGAATAGTCTTACTTTAAATTTGTTATTGTCTTTTTGCAGGCATTGGAACTAATGGAACCGAAATGCGAAGGTAATCGTGCGTCGAGGGCCAGGTGTCACGCTCGACGAGGTGCAGCTCTTTGCAAATTATCCGCGCCTCAACATGGCATTCCAGAACTGGAAGCCGCACTTAAATTGGCAGCGAATAACGAAAGTATAAAACGTGATTTGGTAGCTGCGAGGCAATACTTTGACGTCAAGGAGTAAACGGTAAATTGGCGAAACGGTAGCGGATCAGGAACAAGGTAGCATTATGTGTTTTACCCTAATGTCATATTTTTGCACGATGATATTACGTGCACCTAACATTACTTGTAAAGGAAATATGTAAACACTTAGTTAATAACATTAGTTGTTTATTAATCGTCACGTATAAAAACTTAACTAATACATTTCGTATATTATGATATCCAAATATCACAGACTTATTAAAGGGTGGGTATTTGATCGAGGAACTTGACTCGCGATAATACTACACATTTTTCCGCTACGAGTTATATCTCTGACGAATGAGCACCAAAATATATAATACTGTACAAAAACTATGTACTTAATATTCATCTATTTCATTGTCCTATTGTAAATACTAATAAAAGATATATTGTTAAGCCTCGTAGGTATAAAGTGTGGGATGCCGCCTACTTCTTCTTTGGATCCCGTAATCTACTTTCTCCGTGGTTAATCGAACTTTATTAGTTTTTCATCGACGCAACCACATTTAGTGTGCTCCAAGGCATGTATTATTTCGTGATGTCTATCACGCTGCCGATCAATTGTGTGTTTTACCATGAACACGAGACTAACGTTCCTAGTTTCGATGGGAGCACAAATTTGTTTTGGGTCAGGACAACATCCGGATCCTCCGCATCGTGCCAGAACCGTAGAGGGAGGATAAAAAACTTCATCCGGACTAGGACCAACGGTTAATAGTTCCGCTACCGGTATGGCTCTGGGCTGCGGCAAAGAGCACCGAAATTGATGTACCAATTGCACGTGGTTGAGAAATCCGCCATCTCTACAGAATCGAAGTTAATTAATTGTCATTCGTCACATTACTCGTTTATTACATTTATCAAAGACACCAGACGCGTATTCTACACTTGATAACTGGACATATATTTCACAGCTTACCTATGATGTCTGCCGATCATCGCGAATGCGAGTTGAATGCAAATCAATAACAGGAGAATTTTCTTCATTTTTGATGATGACTTAAAATTATTTCGTATTTCACTGTTCAACGGATAACTGACTTATTTATAAGGGTAGCCTGTTTTACGATGGCTAACTTATATTTCGCACCCTATTAATCCTTTCGAATGAAAATCACTCCGAATAGATCGCGATCGCTTGCGAATGTTGGGAACCGACCTCTGCGTCTTCTCCCTTCTGCGATCTGAATTCTTTCTCCCTCTATATATATGTAACTTTCATCCTCGGTCTGGTATCCGCTACATCCCCCTCTCTTGCAGATTTCACTTCTGCTCTCTCAGTTGATCTACCTTTCACCGTATCACTTTGTCTTATTCTACGAGTGCTCGTGCCATCTCCCTCTTGTTTCTCAGTAAACTCGAGGAGGGGTCGAAGCGAAGCGTTCTGAGAACATTGCGAAGATAACTATAATTGCAACTAGTGGGTCCTGCCTCTCACTCGAACGGGGTTCGCGTTACGTCGCGTGACTCCTCATTCTTTCCTCGCCAATTATCCTTCTCTTCTTCGCTTTTCTCCTTTCTTTCTTTACCCCTTACACGCGCATTTCGATGCGCATCCAGTGCGATCATTATTTTGTCGTCATTCTTGTTTTCGCTCACAAATGAGTGGCAAACCTTCTTCATCTACCTCGTCCAAATTTCCTTCATTTTCTACCGTCTCTTTTCTGATTAGTTATATGGTCCTTATTCGTTGCAAAAAACCGAGACGTTCTCACGGAACACTGCCAGTTCTTGAAAGTGCATTACACTTTAATTTTGATTAATCAATCAAATGAAATGTATGAGAGAAGCCCAAATTTTATATTAATTATAGACTCCCTATACGTCCCTAATTCTATACATAATCATGCTACAAAAATAAAGAAAATTCTCAGGATGAAGAAACGGAATTAAATAATAAAATATAATAGCATAAGGAATTAGAGCTTTGCCCTGATTCTTGCATCGTTATATGCTACAGGTTGCAATGAGTCACGGGTGTGCACCGTAGCCGTCTCCGGCGTGTCTGGTTGCGGCGAACGTGCACATCCATGATGCTCTTTTTATTTTTATAAAAGGTCGTGATTTCCACGTGGTTGTCGTATGTGTCACGATTCAAACGGGAATAGCGAACCTGCTCAATGAGTTTCCTACTTACATGGGAGGTGAGAGCGGTCGCAGATTGCTTAAATAGGCGGACAGATTGCACAGTATCTGTTAACGTCGGTTCATGGAACTGACTCATCGACACAAACGAATGTGCGTCCACACGTAATAGAATACGAAATTGTGAAGTTATGCTAATGACTTATAGCACATGGGATTTCGTACGTAGGAGTATTCAATATCGTCCAGCAACCTTGAAATTCTCTCTTTGACGTCAGAAATTCCTAATATTTCTGAAACACACATTCGGTCAAGTTTGGTTGTTCGGTTCATGATAATGCATATGGTACACCATTTTTGGGCATATTCCATCAGTTCGTTGATAAGAAAGTACGGATATCTGTGTCAGCCCAATGCTGAAATGGCATTTAATTAACTTAGCAAGAAAAAAGGAAATATGTCCCTATTTCCGTAGCAAGCATGCAAATAATGCGTGCGTATTATGTTCTATTAATAGCAGAAGGACTTGTAACTGATTCATATAAATAGACGCCAGAATGGTCGTACTACTTCGTAGGAATGAAACCGGAATCGGGGAAGGGTATGGGCAATTAGTTCGTCGCGGGGGATATCCCCATTACGTCAAATGTGCCGCCAGGTACGCAAGGCGTTTACGTGTCACGCACTTTTGCATCATTAATCATTTCTGTTATAACTGTATTCGAAATGTCCGTGTGAGGTATCAGGGATTCCTCACTTAATGTTTAGTTTTACCTGCAGTCAACGTCATAGGACATATTGTACAATATGCAGATATTAATAAATTTGTGCGATAGAAAGGAACGATTGCTACAAGCGTTTAGACTCTTCTTACTTAAACGATATATTTCAAGTACATTTTAAACGATTCCTTCAAATACAATCTTCCTCTAAACTTCTACCAATCATTTTATCATACAATGAACACTTTTGATATTATCTTATTCGTCTTTCACCGCAGGAACCAGTTTTTCTATACGTTTGCGCGAACTTAGGAATAAACCGGTATTTTATCCACCATTATCAAGAATATCAGTAAAATCATACAGGCAATTAATAATCTTCTCATAGAGGAAAAGTATCCCGATTATATGTTTATTAATTCTAATCGCTAGGAACATGTGTTTCCACGAACGAGTGTTATATAAATTCATGATTGCAAATAGTAAGCGTAAACGACGATCATCAAACTGGTTCGCTAATAGTGGATATTCCAATCATGCAGTTTTACCTGTATAATTATTAAATTCATAAATTGTTGTTTTTAATCCAAACTAAATATTACTATATAGTAATCACATATCCGCTCCTTCCTTTATCACTGTATTAACATATTTCGGCAATTCTACAACAAGAATTTGCATTTTAGTCACAAACATCAAATTTTATTTTCTTTTACAAGAACGAAAATAAAGTTTTTTAGAGTTTTCGAAGAAATTCCCACAGTAACTGATTGTTTACGTATTTTTATGTTCTTCGCGTCGCCAGTAATTTCGTCGAGGCAAGTGCGGTGGAAAGAAGCATAGTTTGAAGAAGTCATTGAGGGAAAATGATTTGAAGTTCTTCACAGCTTTGACCGCAAAAGGATTATTTTAACTCGGGTATTCGCGACCAATCTTGAACACTTAAGAAAGTTAATGATCCTCAAAGGGTCCGAATAATATCCTGAGAGAGTCTTCGAAGGATTAAGTAAACAAAGCATATAATTTCATGCTACGTAAAATTTCAAAAATTTGTTGTGTCGAGTTGAGAATTCTTATAGTCTGCGAAAAATTAAAATTGTTATTACTACGAAAATTTGTGGATCGACATCTCTGTCCAGAGAGTATTAACTTGAACATTCTTAGAAGTTGAATTAAAAAGTGGTACTTTAAACAATAGGATGATAATTATTAAGGAAAACACTTCTTGGTACCTTGGGACTATTTATGGGAGGGATGTATTCAAAGGGACGGCAAATTCCTTGTAAATTCGTGGTCCAATGAGTCACAGTAGAATGAGTCAATCATTGAAGCATCATTTTGTGGAAATCGACAGGTAGGCCAAGGAGGAATAAACTTGAAATTTCCATGTGTTTCGTGACTCTAATTTTTCACGGACTATAAACTGAATGAACATTCAATGAAATTATGTCTTCCTTATATATCCAATAATGTTCCCGCCGCATTATGTTATTGGAATCTCATTGAATGATAAACAACTCCGAATCCGGCACTAGTTAGCTAAGTGCTGATAAATCGGTAATGTACGAGTAGTACGCGAGTACGTTTGTATCGTGTATCAATGTGAGAAAAGTCGAAGTTCGACTTTGATATAGGCACATTTACGACCGCTTATCATTCAGTTAGTTGATCTAGCCGACAAAAGTTCAGACGTCATTACTTTGAAATAATTCTCAAGACTTCCTGTATTATGTTCCTTTACAAAGTCGAATTTCTATGGTGTGTCACGAGTAATAAAGAATGCGTCAGGAAACTCCCACGATTCTGGAGCACATTGTACATAAAGTTGCAAGATCGTGGAAGTGACACGTAAAAAAACCGCAGAGGCACGGCAATCCCCTTGGTCCAGGATATAGCAAGTAGCCTATGGATTGCGCCATTGATCAGTACCGGTAAAAGCAAAGGACATTCGTACTAGAGGGAAACGCGACCATCCACCATTGATATGCGTGAAACGTGTGTGGAAGATCTTCCACGTATAAATACTCCTCTGCCAGCAGGAAAGTCTCAGTCGGCCGTCTCTTGGTCCAAGTACGTATCGGTGGTCCGAGTAATTTGCCTAGATCAGAATTTGCATAAACGCGTTATCCAAATACCGCCCGAAAGATTTTTCAAAGATACGCGCACGTGGCTTTGAAGAAAAACAAGTTTCTGTGAGAAAGTATAGGATTTGTGACAGTGAATACGACTTAGTACAACGTACACCTAATCAGCCGGTCACCGGTAGTTCGCAAGCAGATTCGAAGACACGAGGCATGAGAAATAGATCGTTAAACTTTTCTCTACCGAGATTAATAATTCTTATCTTGGCGACCTTGGATAATACGGTCCTCTCAGCGACCATGAACAACGGTAGTCATCATCGCATGTCTAAAAAAATTCACCTCCCCAAAGCGGTTGACACTTCGAGGAAGTTTCCCTGCCGGGAACCCCAATCTCGAGCATACAACTTGAGGGACTTGATGCAAGGATTATACGAGAAGCCTGGTGACACTGCCAATCAACCTGTTTATATTGTTTTGAAACGATGCGATAGCCACTCGGGGTGCTGCACGAACCCAGACATGAGTTGTACACCGGTAAAATCTGCAACCTATTATGAAGAAGTGGAAATCGAGATTTGGAGTATCGTCACCAACGAGACCAGACGACAGTGGATCAAAGTGGAGCAACATGGCATGTGTACTTGTGAAATTACTACGATCAATGATCGCTTTCAATTAGAAAGCAAACATCCCAGTGTCTTTCTTATTTGACGAAGGTAGTTCGATAATTATATATTTTGAGTTTCGAAGAATGAAGCTACTTGAACGGTAGAACGTTAGATACTGCCAGAGACACTTTGCAATTATTTTTAACTACGGTCACTGACGCGAAGACTCGAAGTGAAACGCTTCCTGAGATTAAAATGAGTTTACAATGTGATAAACGCTTACTGTGCACATCGGTATTAACACGTGGAATACTTTAAGAAATAATAAGAGACAGCCGAGATATTAAAATCAACGGAACTGGTTATTGTTTTTATACTCTATCCGTTGTCGAACTTGAAAGTATTAAACAAGAAGTGCTGGCCTACCGGCTCGGAACATTCAAAGATACCCCTCGTGGGCGTTCAGAATGCGGCGCGCAAATGAAAATTGGGCCAATGCCCAGCAACGTGACGATTATTTTTTGGTACTATAATACCGAAGAATTAGTAGACACCTGTTCCACGAAACTTTGCTTATTAAAGGAATTACGTCAAACTTTTAAGCTATTAAAATCAGGATCGAGGAGCGACAACAATGTTATTTTCACGCTATTTAAACTCCTAGAAACTAAAACCGGCTCCGTTATAGTTGAAATTCAATAGTTCGTGGCATGTTGAAGTTATATTTCATGACAATTTCATGAAAGAATGAAATTTCATACTGTAAATTAATTGTCATAGAGATTAGATTTAATTATAAATGTTATATTTTCTAAGTCCCACGTTCTATTGGAGGAATTACAATCATTTTATATGCTAGGTGGTTGCTATCATGTTACATATTATCTTATTATTGTATTTGTTTTACGATTCATTTCAGCGAGTTCAATACTGGTAACGACGATACTTGCTTTTGGGCCATCCTAGAAAGTTTTTAATTGTCTGCAGTTTTCAAATTAGGTGTTACTTGCAACTAGTCATCGTTATTGTTCTTATAATGTAGTACTTGTATCACAATGAATTGCGTAGCTGTAAACAAATCATAGGGGCCAAGTAATAATGTGTATTTGAAATTTTGAAAACCAATCTCTTACCAATATAGATGTATAACTATTTTAGCCGAATGTTTCGATAGCGTATAAGATGCAGTATTGTGATATTTATATATTGCATAGCAATTCAATGATCGATATTAACCGAAAAAAATCTTGTTGAAATAATTAAAAACACTTATTATTATATCGGTTCAATACAAATACCAAAAATTGTCTAATCAGAAATGATGTTTGCTTATTGACAATTTTCTTGAATGAATGTGAGATACTAAAGTATTGGAAAAGTATTAATAACCATAGGTTTAACTTGAAGAATGCTATGAATGCTAATTACCAAGATAAGAGACTGAACCCCATATCAAATATAAATATTTTTCTTACGTCTGAGCTTTCTGATATAAGTATTCTATATTTATTATAATAATATGTTTTGTAACGAACATCATATATAAATTATATGTATTTATTTTTTAGTATTTATTATCGACATATGGAAAATGTAATGCGAATATTGCGTTAATAATGCATAATTGTATGACTGATGAAAATACAGTTCAACTTATCTGCCTAAATGTATAAAATATTAGTAAACGTTGTCAATGCATTTTGAAAGATAAGTTACTGTTTACAAATCATGATAAAAGGGCTCTGATTAAAATGTGTAGGAAATATACTGCCTAATGTACGAAAAAAACATAGTTGTACAAAGGTTTTACACCTAAGGATATTCACGATGATGATTGTATAATTTGGTGATGAACACAAATGAAATTGCTTCTACGGAAATAAACAGAAAAAGTCCATCCTACATATTTTTGGATACATATCCTACATTAGGAAAGAAAGTCTGGAAGGAATGTCATTTCGGTGTTGTAACATTAAAGATACGGCAAAACTGTTGAAATACCGTGTCGGTGGATCATAATAAAACCAATTGAACTACTGCCAGTTAGATATCGTAAAGTACACAAATCAGACACAAAAGAAATCACATATTGCCATCTGCAGAGTCGAACTAAAATTTTGTTTGGACTTAATAACAAATGGTATCAATTAAATCCGTAAAGTCTATCTGTACAACGAGTCAATGTTTGCCATAAAATCAAAATATTCTTGCTCGCATTCTTGATATATTAATGGCAAGCATGTTTTTACAAGACATGTGCGCGTATAGGGCAGTAATTCATACTTCAAACCTCATTTACAAAATACCTAAAATTTAAAATCTCGCATATGGGTGTTTAGGACGCATCCGCCTTCCTCTGGCTCCACGTCCCCTACCAGGTTCATTATTCGCGCCTCTTGCGGGGTGTCCACCACGTAACATAGATTGCCCTTAAATAAAAGTTGATTGTTTTATAAAGTTGAATAATTGCTATATATAATATATCAAGCAATTAGTAACAAGCTAACTCATAAGACAATATTTAAAAATTAACTTACCCCTCCCAGACTGACTTTCCCAAACTATAGGTGTTGGTCGTGCATTACGCGCAGCCCTAAATGGTGGTCGTGACGTACGCCGTGCTGTTGCCCCTCTGGAACCATTAGTAGCTGCTGCTGCAGCTGCAGCCGCTGCCATTGCTCTTTGACGGGTATTACTAGACGGTGATGCTTCAGCTTCACGACTCTCCTCCTCCACGTCGTCTTCTACTATGTCACTTCCAGGTTCTTCAGTACCTTCGCCAGTATCAACCGCATCATCGTCCCCGGAAACTAATGGACCCGCTTCATCCGTTCGTTTTTCATTCTCTGAACTCGTGCCTAAGTATATGCAAGGAAAAGATTTTATTTCGTTTTTTAATTACATGTATTTGGCAGATGAACATAAATTTTCTGACATACAGATGTTACTCGATTCATTAGAAATCGCGATGTATACTTCGATCTATGGACGAGTACATGTGGTAATATGCAATTTATTAACAACTACCTTCGGTTGGTGTCGTGCTGATAGATTCTGTGATAATTTCTGTTTGACTATGTTGCTGATCGTCGACACCGACTACATGAATATTAGGTATTGCAGGTTCTTCACTCGTATCGCCAACAGTGGTACCTGTTACTGACGCTGGTGTTATAGAAACGGGAGTTTCTTGTTCTTCCGATGGCCCACTGCTTGTCGAAGGTGGTAAGTCTGCCGCTGGTGATACTTGTAATGGTGTAGTAGGTACACTGCGTCCAGTACCACCATCCTCTAACTGGACAAGGTCCATTCTTGCATCGTCCATACTTTCTTGTACCACTTGTGATACGCTAGAACCTGATGAACCAAATATCGTTCGAGTTGCAGATCCGGATGGTGTTGTCAGGGAAGGAGTTGAGGATGCTGTCGTCGGAGCAGATGGATCTCCAAACGTGAAACGTCCTTGTGGTACTTGAGGAGAACTTACTGCTTCTCCAAAACCATCACCCCTTCGTGGAACAAATAGTGTAGGAGTGCTTGGTACTATACTGTCGTCGCCTCCGTCTTCGTATCCCTGTTGAGGTAAAAGAAGGTGTTGCTGCTGTTGTTGTCTGGGCATCGGCGCAACACCGCGCGATGATCGTGTTGCAAACGATGTCGCTGGTTCACCAGTTGGACCGGCACTACTAATTGCCTCTGACTGTTGTTGTTGTTGTTGTTGATTGGTAGCTATTGTTGGTTGTACTTGTCTAGGCACTTCTACACTTGTAGAATCTTCTCCCATTATTATCTCAACTTCGTTGTTATCTCTTCCAACTTCAACTTCAACTTCATAAGGCATTTCCTCTTCTTCCTCCATTTCTTCGTATTGGTCATTATCAAATTCTTCTTCTTCTTGCGCTTGATGATTTCCTCCACCCTCTCCTTCGTCGCAATCTACAACAACTACGCATCCTTCTTCTACCTCTTCATCTTGGTCACGTTGGCTCGACGTCGGTACCTGTGAATTTATTATATTAGCATGAAATTTATACATAATGAGTACATAAAACCTATAATGTTTAATTAATAGACTCTGATATCTCCCCACCTGATATTCAACTTCTGACGCACTTGCGCTAGCAGCAGCCGATATTTCCTGCTGCCTGCTACGTTTGGTTTTGGGACTAAGCACCTGCTCTTGTCTGCTATGATCTACACTTTCTACAATTCCAGATCCAGAAGCCGTTGAATCTAATGCTCGAGGTCGTTTATGTCCAGTGGAAGCCTGTGAAGTGCTAACTGACTGAGTAGAACTGCTGGCCACTGTTTGTTGTTGATCACTTGCAGCTGGTTGCTGCTGTTGTTGTTGCTGTTCAACTCTCGGACTAACTAGAGCAACTGTTTGTTGTTGTTGTTGTTGCTGCTGCTGCTGCTGTTGGCATTGTTGTTGCTGTACATTAAGAGTTTCTGCACTTTCTGGATCTTCTCTTTGCGTTGATTCTGCTGATTCACTTAATTGTGGTTGTACTACAAGTTGACGTAATGTACTTGGTGCTGTCTGGGATGAACTACTAGTACTTGCTGGCTGAAAGTCAGTAAGACTGCTGGTAGGAGAACTTGTTTCAGTAGTGTGTACGACTTGTTGCTGTGGTTGTTGTTGTTGATGAGGCACAACCATAACTGGTGCACTGGCTGTTGTTGGTAAAACGGCAGCAGTCCTAGACTGTGCAACTACACTCATTGGCCGTATACTTGCTAATGGTGTGTCTGCGCGTGCAGACATCGGTTTTATGTTAGCTGTTGGTGGCTCTGTGGTTGCACTAACTCCACTAACTCCAGATAACTGTCTTTGCAATTGCGACACTCTTTGTGAGAGTGCTTCTTTTTCAGCTTGGGATTCTGCTTTTTCATGTTCAAGACGTGAAATTCTTCCTTCCATTTGCGATTTCAGAGCCACGAGTCGAGCATCATGTTCAGATATATCTGAATCGCTTGCACCGGATTCGACCTTTGCCTTTAAGTCAAGTAATTCTTTTTCACAAACTTTTTTCGATTCTGTTAATTGCATAATTTTGGTCCTAGCCCCTTTTAGTACCTGTTTTGCTCGTTCTTCTTTCTCTACACTCGCCTTATTCATTGTGTCAATTTCTTTTTTGAGAGTTTCGGCTTCACTTTGCACGGCTGCCATTTGTCGAGATAATTCATCAATCTTTGTTGTTAACTCCATATTGGCCTGACGTAACTCTTGACGACCTTCTTCTCTTAACTCATCTTCGCGTTCTTGGCTTACTTGCGGCACATCTTCGGTTCCTAAATTGCCAGATGACATTCGGGACTCCTCAGTTCTGTTCTTTTCCTCCTCTACCGTTTTGGCTAATTCTTCGAATTGCGTCTTGTATTTCTTTGCTATCTTTCTTATCTGTATTTCTTTATTCTTTATATCGTTCAAAACAAGCTCCTTATCCCCAAGTTCTTTTCTAAGAGTTGCCAGATCTTTAGCCTTAGAAGTAGAGTCGGCAAGAGCCTCGTTCAAGTCCTGACCTAATTTACGAGCTTCTTCGGAAACTTTCTGGACTTGTTCACCTTGAGCTTGTACCTGTTTCTGCAACTGCACTAATTGTTCTTCCAGTTTAGACTTTTCTGCCTTTAATTGATTATATTCCTCCATCTGTTTCGCATGCGATTCGCGTTCAGATGTCAGCAACTTACTAAGATTTTCGCGTTCAGTTTGTAATCTACGCCAGTCTTCAGGGCTTGCCTTAGTTGCTCTTTCAACTAATGCATTAGCTCTTTGTCTCCATCTGGTTGCTTCACCTTTAAGACTACAATTCTCTTGCGCTAATACCTCATTCTTGGCCGCTAAATCTCTTGATGTATCCCGTAGAGGAACTACTTCTTCAGAAAGTGCTGATACTTTAGCTGTAAGCTCGGTAACTTTAGCACTCAAAGTATCTCTCTCTTCTCTTAATATTCGATTAGAATCCGTAATGGCATTTAATGTTTCCACTTTTCGTAGCAATTCTGCATGCTTAGATGTTGTTACTACATCAATTTCTGACTTTTCTCTTTCGGAACTGAGTGAAGCTTCAGTCTCTTTCAATCGTTTTTCTAGTATCTCACCTTGGGATTTTAAACGTAAGTTTTCTGCCCTTAGAACGTCGAATTTCGCTACAACTAGATCTTTTTCACGTCGTAAATATTTCATAACTCGTAGTAATTGCTCGGCAGATTTAGAATCGTCTTCAGTGAAACTGCGATTCATTGATTCGGCGCTAGTATCGAAAGTTTCCTGATCACTTATTTTCGAATGTAAACTCTGCATGATAGCCGTTCGGTCACTTAACTCTTGTATTTGATTATGTAATATTGAATTTTGCGCATCTAAATCCTCTATCCGCTTTTGCGTCTCCTGAACTTCCTCTATCAACTTTTTCTCTCTTTCTTGGCAAGCAGATCTTTCAAGTTGTAAAGCCTCTACAGCTGAATTTTTTTCTTGTGTTAGTGTTGCAATCTTTTGGTCCACAACTTGTACTTCTTCTTTTAACTTGGACAAAACCTGCAGATCGGCCGAGTGTAATACCATTTCCCTAGCATATTTTTCTTCAGCTTCTTTCGCTGCAAGTGAGGCACTTTGTATATCACTTTTTAAAAGCTCTAGTTCGCCTTTAACTTCATCCAGTTCTTCAAGTTTCCTTTCTGCTTCAGCCAGTTTTTCTCTCAGTTCCGAATCAGTCTCTTGACGACCATTTGATACTTTCGTTAGTTCTTGTTCTAAATCCTGAATTTTCTTCTGAAGAACCGTTATCTCAGAACGAGTTTCCTTTAGAGCTGTTTCTAATTCCTCTTTACACTTATTATGCTGTGCAGTCAATTCTCTATACTGTGCCTCTGCACTTTCGGCTATGTCACAGTATTGTTGACCTTGTTGTCGTGCGGCTTTTAATTGTTCTGTTAAGGACTTAACTTCTGCTTGGGATGCAGCAAGTTGCATTTCTAGTTCTTTTAATCTCTTTATGAGGTTTTCATCGCCAGTAATAGGTTTGGATATGGAATGGGTAACAGCTTCTCTAAGTTTTGTATTAAGCTCCTCAATGCGTTGTACGTTTTGAGCATCAGATTCACGAGCATGATCCAACTCTGTACGAATTTGTTCTGCCAAGTTACGTTCTTCAGCTAAACGTTCATTAGCCGTGGCTAATTGCCTTTCTAGGTGACTTGATAACTCTCTGAACCGATCTTGTTCTTCTTGCAATCGTCGTCTCAAAGCAGCACATTCTCTGGTTGCATCATCCAAACGCTGTTCAGCTCGAAACTGGCCTTCAGCTTGAGCTCGTTCCAAACTAGCTTTAATAGATTCAACGTCTGCTTTTAGTAATGCTTGAGTTTGTCGTTCTCTTTGAAAAACTTCACGTTCCTTTAGAAGTCGGCTCTCAGAATCCCGTAAAAGTTGTCTCTCTTGCCTTGAATTTTCTAATTGAACTTCAGCGCGAGATAAACGTGTTTGAGCCGATAGAGTTTCATCCTTCAAGATCATTATACTCTTCTCATGTTTTCCTATCGAATCACACAATTATATATTAATAAGCAATATTTGTACTAACTTAATAATCATTTTGGAGATTACATTGAATGCTTCTTATATAATGAATTGAATGGTACGTTTATTGTCATGAATATTAACAGAGTAATACATATATACTTTACCGATTGTTACGTTGTAATTGCAACATTTTTCCTCCAAAACTTTTATTTGTGATTTATAAGAAGCGACATTTCCTTGCAATAGATTAAACCTATCATTAGCTGAATCTAACTGGGCTTTCAACCTGCAACATCGTTCTGAACTTGCTTCTGCTTCTTTCCGAAGTCTTTCGACTTCTTCTCCTAACATTCGTTCATGAGCTGCTTTCTCTTTTCTATATGTTTCATATTCATCTTTCACATGTTTCAACTTTGTCTCACTCTCTGTAATCTTTTTTTCCAATTCCTTTTCTTTGTCAATATTTGCTTTTGAAACCTTCGGTGACTTTCGATCCGATTCTCCCTTTACTTCACTGGTATCTTTTTCATCTTCATTTTCAGATATAATCGACTCCTTGTTGTCAGAAGTATTAGCCTGTTTTAAAGATTGATGATACATATTCTTATACATGTCCCGTTGTCTTAAAAGGCCGTCCAACATTTTTGCCTGTCTGTCTTGAGCTGCTTGCATGTCTGCCAATTGTTCTAAATACCTGTTCACATTTATTATAAAGTATGAGTTGATAAAGATAGAAAAATAGTTTGTTCTATTTAATAAAAAGAAAACATTGAAGAACACATAATACTGACCTATCTAATTTTTCCTTCATCTCACCAGAATTAATTTCATCTGTTGCTCGTTCTATTTCTTCTTGCCGCGATGATAATGTACGAACTATTGATAATAGTTTCTGATTATTTTCTTGTAACTCTTCAATGTCTTTGAATGTAACAAGCTTTTTACTAATAATTTCAGAAGAAGCAAGATCATCTGTGTCCATCGTATTTGAGAGTCTACTTGTATTAAGACCTGCTTCACTTCTACTCTCTTGAACCTCTTTCAGAAGGAAGCATACCTGATACAAATTGATAACAATAATAACGGCAATACATTAAAGCAAATATAACTTTATTTCATTCAACTTTATTATACATACCTGTCTAGCTAAGTCTGACAATTCCGTTTTTAATCTTTGATTTTCTTTTGTATGATGTTTAGCAACACGACTTGCTTCATCTGCAGTTTCTTGTAGCCTATGATTCTCTATTAATAATTCATCCAATCTCGACGATAGAGTTGCTACATTAGAAACAGCAGTTTCATAGTCTTCACGCTGTTGCTGTAAGACTGGTGCCTTTTCTTCTAATTCCCGTAAAATAACATCCATTTGTGATTTCAATCGCTCGTTTTCTTCACGTTCCAAGGTTAATTCGTTTGTTGCTTCTACTAATTGCGTATATATTTGTGTCAGACTTAATCCTTTTCTCAGTACTCTGCTAGCTATAGCTGCTGTTGGTGCAAGTTGTTCTACAGCTTGATCCAGTCTTTCTGTAATATCAATTCATAGAAATTAGTTCATGTAGATAAACAACTACATTGTTGGAAAATATTCATCAAGATGAAATGTTACCTTGCTTAATGCTTTTAAGTAAATCATTGGCATGATCCAACTCCTTGGTAAGCTCATTAATTTTCTGTTCTTTCTGTTCTAAGTCTTCTTTATGTTGAAGTTCCAGTTGATTATGTTTAGTTTCTAATGCCCCAAATTGATCAGTGGCATGTTCTAATAGTTCTTGAAGTTCTTTAACTGCACCACTATATTCTTCTGCCTTGGCATTAGCCTCATCAGCCATTCCCTTATAAAGATCTGCTAGTCTAGTTTGAGCACCAATTTCTTCACGGTAGGAAGCATGCATAGAAATTTCGTGAGTGCGCTGTTCTTCTAGTTTCTGAGCTAACTCATCACTGCGCCTTTGAAGAGAAGATAAAGACTCTCTAAGATGTGCTGCTGCATCATTTGCTATTCGTAATTCTTCATCACGTTGTGC
Source organism: Nysson spinosus (assembly GCA_910591585.2). NCBI lineage: Eukaryota > Metazoa > Arthropoda > Insecta > Hymenoptera > Crabronidae > Nysson > Nysson spinosus. The sequence goes on along the minus strand of OU342830.1, from coordinate 11,271,891 downwards.
TAATTGTGTGTCTGTTAAAAGAGCACGTGCAGATGCTTCTGCTCTTGTGGCTTGTAATTCTGACATTCGTTTTGCTAACTCTTCTTCAAGGCCTGCCATTTGTTGCGAAAGAAGTACTCTTTCTTGTTCTAATCGTTTTTCTCTGAAAATCATTTAATAATAAATATTCATACTTAATTAAATTTTTTCTCTTCTTACTAAGAACTCACTTGAAGTCTAAAGTCATATCACGGCTCCGAATTTCTTCAGTTTCTGCGAGTGTTTGGCACTTTGTAGCAACGGCGGTTTGTAATTGAGTACCAAGAGATTGTAATTCAGTACGCATTCTATCAACTTCTGTATCACGTCGTTCAACCTGCAATTGCAATGCATCCCTCTCATCCACAACTGAATCTCTTTGTCTACGTATTTCTGCATTTTCTTTTTCCAATCTAAAAGTAATTATGTGTACATAAATTTAGCTGAACCTTAAATTAGCAGTAATGGTCTTTATGGATATGCATATTACCTTTTAACTGACTCTTGTAATTTGTGTATATCACTTTTAGCTTCATCTAAACTACTTTGTAGTTCATTATTATACTTTTCTGCTAATTGTAGTTTTTCTTTATATTCTTCCAAGTTTGACTTGTGTTGTCCTAAATCTTTTTGTAATGATTCCAAAGTTTGTTCTGGAAAACAATATTTTAATTACAATATGTAATAAATTTGAACAGTATCATGTAATTAATTATATTCAATTACAGTACAATTTATATTTATATAAAGGAGGGAAAAATATGTATATACATGTTTTTATATGTGAGAACCACACATCTTTCGAAATATACGAAAAAAGAAACTTCAGCACTCTATTTTTATTTACAAACATTACGTTGATTGTAATTAATTTAATACGATTACCTTAAAGAGTAATATCATATAAAATTATGTTAAAAGTAATAACTCTACTGGTCAACTTAAAAGCAAATATTTTTATATCAAAACGTACTATATTATGTAAATAAAACGTATGATCGTTAGAATGACAAAAAGTGTAAACTTGTCGAACTCACCGTAATTTATCTTGTTAGTTTCAAAAACGGCTTTCGCCGTAATATAGTTTTCGAATTTTTCATTGAAATATACGTTAATCTTCTTGACCAGTACTTCAGGAATTTGTGTCAATTCTTGTTCATTCAAAACTTCTCGCAGTACATTATGATCGGTCTCCTCGGTCTTCTCCATGCTTCCAGTAAAATATACGTTGCGGGTTGCGCACAAATTATTCTCAATAGTAATTGTATGTACCCCGAGAAATTATCTTTCTAAGACACATTTGATACCACATCCAACGTCTATTCCTCTCTTCTTTTATATCAGGATGGGTTACTTCTTGACTACCGCGAACTAACGCGGTTCACTCACGTTCTGTCGAATTCAACGCGATCCGAAGATTTTACCTTAAGAAACAACTGTGTATATACCAAGCGCGCTAATATTCTTGGTCTTTACCGGCTATTCTATGATTGGCAAATATTGCCATAAAACGCATACACTGCTGAGCTTCGTATCCTATTCTGCGCCTTGAATTGGAACCGTAATTTCCTAGAACTTAATTCAGTCCTTGTACTTCTCTGAAAAAAATGTTCTTCTTGTTACAACTTTAAGCAACGTAATAAGAATTTGAATATAAATCGAGAAGTACCCTTTTTCTGGAAAAGTATTTGAGGGAAAATAATTATGGAACAATAATTATGATGCCACACGGCTTCTAGGATTTCTTTGATTTAGCGGTAAACCTGGAATAAAACATAAATTCGAAACGATGTTCACATCTTACTTGGATTTCAAGCATAATAACAATACGTACATAATTACAAAAAAGCATGTGCATTGAAATTAGTTTAAAATAGATTTTAAACTATGTTTATCAGATATTAACCACTTTCTGAAAAATGTTTTCTTCAATATTAAACACTACGTCGAGATTTAAGCAACTGACATGTTTTGTGGACAAATTTTATTTTGGAAAGAGTCACCGATGCTTATCCACACGAAATATTTGTTATTTTAACAATGCTACAAATAACCAGGTAAAACATTATTAAGTACACTTTATTTTGAAGTGCTACCAATATATGTATAATAACGATTGTTACAATGCTGTCCAGGTTAAAGACAGTCGTGCAGTTTCATGTTCTATTACAAGAGACTTCTGTTCTCAACACGTAAAAAAGAAAGAAAATATTTTTGGTGAACTTTCGTATAATTCATATGAAGCAGTAGAAATGGACGAAGATGAAAGGGCAGAAGAAGAATTCGTTGAGAATGAATTTAGTATACCAAAATGGCAAAAATTGAGTCCTGGACAATATGCTAAATTGATTAAATCTCATTTCACAAATGGGGATGTATGGGAAGCTCTAAAAGTGCTCGATCATATAAAAAAAAATCGGGACAAGCCTACTGTGTATATATTTAATCTTCTAATATATGGTTTTGCTATACAAGGACATCTTGATCAATGTTTTAAACTATATAATGACATGAAGAAGAGAGGCTTGATTCCTACTGCACCAACTTATACCAGTTTGATTAATGCTTGTGCACTCTCAAAATCTAGCCCAAAAGCATTAGAAAAGTTACATAATTTGAGAGCATACTTATACAAGATACAATTTCCATTGAATACACCTCATTACAATGCTATGATAAAGGCTTATAGTTTTCATGGCAAAACACTTGAAGCATTTCAACTAGTAGATGAAATGATTGATAAAGGTGTTTATGTAGCCCATTCCACCTATGCATTTTTATTACATGCAGCAATTTCAGACAAAGAGGCTGGTTTAAGACATGCATTAAATGTATGGCATATAATGCAAGCAAGAAAAATAAACCCAAGTATACATCATTATAATCTTCTTTTGAGAGCTATCAGAGATACCAAACTTGGCAATATAAAGAAAGATGATACATTTGTATCAGGATCTACAGATGCCCAAATTCATCTTAGTACAGATAATAACACAGACTTATTAACAACTCCACCAGTATTAAATCCAATGATGTTGTCTGAGGCAAAAAAGCAATTGAAAAATATTCAGAAAGATAATGCATTAGCTGTTCAGATTGAAAATTCAGAAGCAAAGTTACTGGTACTTGAAAACTTGGATGATTTACTTGAAGTCAATCCTTTAATATTATTTGGTGGATTTCAAACGATTTTAAACAGAATGGAGAAAGATGGTGTGAATCCCACACCTGTAACATTAACTGTGCTAATGGATTCATTACCAAAAACTCTTTATGCTGAAGATGCTCTAATTAAATATGCTAAAAAGAAAAATATCATTCTGGATATTGATTTCTTCAATATGCTTATCAAAAGGAGAAGCATGCGTTTTGAATATGAGGGAGCTAAGGTAAATATCACATTCTTACAATCCAAAAACTTTAAGCTATCTATGAAACTATAATCATCACAAAGTATTATGGTATATTAATAAAATATTGAACCTAGGAAGTTTTAAATGAAATGCAAAAAAGAAGTCTTAGGCCTGACATCATAACATTTGGAGTACTAGCTCTTGGATGTTCAAAATACAAAGATGGAAAGGAAATACTTCAGGCAATGGAATCTGTGGGATTTGTACCTAATGCAGTCATTTTGGGAACACTTCTTAAAAATGCTTGTATGAAAATCGACTTTCCATATATATCATATTTACTGAATTGTGTACTTGCACACCAAGTTAAGCCAAGTAAAAAAATGCTAGAGAACTTGGAAACTTTTGAAAAATTAATGGTTCAGATTCTTAGATCCAAGGTATTTAAAACTATTTAAGAAATTTATTGTAATTCTTATTCCTGCTGCTATAAACAGATTCACTTTCGAATTTTGCATTCTTTTAGAAAAAGCTCGATCGTGCGTATCTTAGACGAATCAAAGATGGCTACAAAGCATTTAAAGAGGAATACTCCGCTTGGTTAAAAAAAGTCGAATAATATTTTGTTAGTGTAGTAATGAAACACAATTGAACAATATGAACAGAAAGTTTATTGATCTTCAATTAGGTGTAAGAAGGTAATATCATGGTCTTGTACATTCTGTAAATAAAACTACATATGTTTTGTGGTACCTTTTTCATATTATATGATCAGAGTTTATATCAACTTTGATATAACATTTTTTAATTATAAAGCAAAACATATTTGTATATCGAACGTTAATATCCTATTTATATATTTACATGCTTATATTCTTATACACACCAATGTGTATAAGAATTATCATATTATAGATATATACTATTAACATGATGTATAAAAATAATTGAAGACTGCCAAGATTTATGCTAGAAGAAATAGATACATTTATGAAAATAACACCACCGTTTGTAAAACTGTATAATTTTATTAAGATTATATATAGTTTACAAGAAAATATGTAAAGGCTATTACCAACATTAACGGAGATATGGAGGCCGAGTTTCTTGCACCCACGGCCGATTTCTTGTTCCTGTATTTATTGCGCGGGGAGGACACGTTCCACGAATACTAAGTTTGTTATAACCTGTAGGTCCTGTTGGTTGCGCACCACATGTTTCTAATGCTACAAAGTCATCAACGTGAAGGGATGGCGGTCGTGAGGTGTTTGGTGGTCTTGATCGGAAGGGATCAGCACCTCTTCCTACACCCCCGACTACAGGACCACCTCTTAAAGAATTAGCAAATTGTGCTCTCCCTCGCATAGGTGTTACTGTAAAGTAAAGATCAGATTATTAAGATAATCACATTCAGAAATAATATTATAATTGACTTAAACATATCTCACCAAAAGGTTGCTTTATTTTCGTTATAGGTGAAATAGTTTGTTTTTGAATATTTCTGTTCTCTTGATCATCACTTTGAGTTTTTAATTGCAGTGGTTGGGTAGCATCATCAGGTGGTGCTTTAGAGCACAGATTTTGTGTTTCTGATAATAAATTAAAATCGGCAGGAAGTAATTCTGCCGCGAGTGCGAGTAAATCTACTGTATTCTCAGTTTGCACTTGGCTAGGAGTCATAAATGCAAATTTCCTTGGTCGTTTTGGAATGAGATTAGGCGTGCCTAAACATCTTTGAGAAAATTGATTGAGCAATGCCTCTGGCGTGGGAAGTAATGGTTCCAGCATCTCTGGAATAGGTTCTTTTTCTTCTTTATCTTCAGCAGATCTTAATGTTTCAACTAAATCTTGTGCACCTTTAATTTTATCTAAGGGATGGTCATTTTTATCCCACGATATTAAGGAGGCCAGTTGCTGCACTCGTAAAGACAATGATCTCCCTTGTGATTCGGAAGAGATTAAATTTTCTAAGAATAAAATAGCTAGATCCACGACACATTTTGATTCTGATTCTTCTAATACAGAGACATGTTCCAACAATGATCGCAATGCATCTGGATTATTTTCTAAACAGCTTTTAACATGATATAAACCATAATTATGGGTTATAAGCGATAAAAGTATACGGAGAGTGTTTTCGACTATGTCAGTATTAAATTTTGTACTGCTTGCCAGTATATCAATCAGTACAGCAAGAATGGACAGAAGCGGTTCTTTACTGGGTACAGAATGCGTCAATCGTTTTTCAAATGGTTCACTGAGATCTTCTTGCATAAGACTTAACGTGCAATCGCATAATGTTTCAAAGATGTCCAAGATCTCGTACTGTGTCCTAACATCATTAGTATTTTTGAGTGCAATGCACATCATTTCGATAACGGGTGGATATTTTTGATCGGATTTCACTTGTGCTCTAGATGCTGGACTAGTTAATGTCAATAACGTAGCTTTCATAGGAGCATGCCTCGTGAGCTCACTGAGCAATGCTAATATCAAAACGTTATTTTCGAATGGAGTTGCAGCAATTATGCCATCTAATAAACATCTGCCAACAAGTAGGGCTGTAGGTGCGGCTAAGTCAGTCAGTTGCTTGCATACTTTTGAAAGAAGATCTAATAAGTCCATATTCCAACTATTACACAGTAACCGTAATGTTTCGGTAAGATTATTGGCTTGAGCTTGAAGATGTGCGGACCATAACTTTCTCAGACCTATAATTCGTGCTGTATCCTCCGTGATAGTTTCTTTCGAAGTTAATACAGGAGGTAGCAATCTCGTTAGAAGCTTCAATCCTGGCACAAAATTACATGGGCTAAGGGAAACCATTTTTAGTACTTCTCCAATCATTTGTGTCCATAATGACTTGGCTACATTTCCAGAACCATCTGAATCTACTGCCTGTGTAAATACTAAAAGAGTTCCTACAATTTCTTCCGATAACGTTTTGACAATCTGAATGGGAGGAATAGCTTCAACTAATGAATAAACGCCGAGCAATGGTACAACTGCAGTTAAATCTTTGAAGTCTGTTGCCATACATTTGACAAGTCGTTCCAATAACGCTCTCGTTAATTTTACACATGGAAGAAGTAAAGCGACTAATGCCAACCCCCTACGACCAGTTAACGCAGCGCGGTGCAAGAATGGTTGTTCATAAAATTCAGAAATATTTGACATCACAGCAATAAGAGCTGTTAAACCATCAGCAGCGAACAGTTGGGTCAACGCGTTTCTATACTTTAACTCGATGTAAGGCTCCATTGGATCAACATCGTTATTTGAAGGGAATACAAGATAGTATAATATGCGGCACGCAGTAGTTAACTGGCCTGGGAGAGAAGCAGATTTATCCGCATGTTTCCTAATACATGCGATAAGTGAAGACACGTCTGCATAATTCCAGTGCGAGGATTGAGCAGCTGTAATCATGTATGAGGTAACATCTTTTAACACTGCCTGATTTCGAGATTTTTCTAAAATAATTGCTGCACGGTTTTGGAATATTTCTATTCGATCCGAATAACGAATTGTCGTTGATATAATTTCTGCGGAAAATTCACACAGATTAGTGTCAGACAGATAAGGAATTAAAATATCAATAAAATCTCCCATAGGAACAACTGTTATTATAGCCTGCAAGCCTTCAGAAAATATCAAGAAAGAATGAAGTCTTTTTAAAGCCATCCACTCGGAAGGGTAATTTTTTAAACATATCAAAAATTGTACAACTTGAAGACGCCAGCCTAAAACGGAACCTGCACCTGGTAGTTCATATTTTAGAGACTTTAAAATTAGCTTTGTAACTTCTGTTTCTTGTAGTAAATATAATAAACCCTCTGGTGTACCGGAGATACGCAAAAGAAAATTTCGGATTGCTTTAATTAAATTTGTATCAGACTCAGGAGACGTTAAAGCAACAAGTAGATGGTGTAAAAGTTTGTGATGTTTGAAGTATGCTATAAGATGACATCGGGGATTCCTATTTTGTTCGCGTTCAAATTCCATTTGTGCTCCCGCTGGGAGTTGACGTTTTGGCTGAGCCATTAATGTCGGTGCACATACATATGTATTTGTTAATTCTGTAACAGCCATTTCATTAAGATGTTTTATTTCCCCAAGGAATTCGTAAGTATGAACTTTTCGTAATAGAGAACTTAAAGCATATTTCAACCTTGCTAACTTAGCCGTGTCTAACATCATTAAAGCATTTTTATATAAGTTATATTTTGACTTTAAGAATTCCTGAACGATTATTGGACTTATTAATGCCGCATCTAACGCACGAAGAGCAGATAATTTAACAGGAAGAGCGACATTTTCACGCATACATAATGCTAGTAACTTAAAAGGCGCATCAACTTTCAATAAAATATCAGCACCCTCCGGCAACCGACATAAAGCTTCTGCTAAACGAACGCCTACTTTGACATGACGAACTTTATAGGCAGGTTGAGGTTGAGCACGAGCAAGCTCCATGTCCAAACCCGCATTAACAATACTGGTTAAGTCAATAACATCTGTACTACTAAGTTGTGAAGGGACAAGCATGGCACATAAAGATTCACAATTGTGGACAAATGTCTCTTTTTCTTGTCCTGAAGCATTGTTAAAATGTTGGACTGACTTTGATAAAGATTGAAGAATGTCATGTAGTTTCTCCAACATTTCCTTACTAATAGCACTTTCTTCTGTGATAGTAATTGGATTTTCTAGCTCCAGTAAGTCAGGTGGAGTTAAACCATAAACATCATCCACCTGAACACCTTCACACTCATATTCTACAGGTGGTATATCATCTGCCATAATATCTTCATCAGATAATATGGGTTCAAATGGTTCACCTGTTTCTGGTTCTCCGCCATCTTGTTCTGCTTCTTCCTCTTCTGCTGATATAGATTCCGGGCTTAAAGATATTAAAGATTCTGAAGGTGGTGAAGATGGACGTTTTACTGGCTTCTGAACATTTAAGGTGTCATCCTCCCAATGTCCTGTTTCTGTTTTTCCAGTATCTGATGCTGTATTTCTCGATGATTCTACTGTTTGAATGGGTTGTATAGGAGGTGGTGTTGCTGCTACACATGCTTCCTATTAATTTCAAGTAAAAGTTAGAATTTTTTTTTAGATTTTTATATTTAATTTTGGGCAAATTTGGATTTGCATATATCTATTGTCATTTATGCTTACACTTGAATTTGTTTGAGGCTGGTTTTCATAAAACCATTCAGGATGTTGTTTTGCAATTTGAGTAGTACTTTCTGTAACTTCCTCCAATCCGGTTACACAGGCTGCAGAACCAGCAGCTGAACTAATAACTTCTTGCGGATTATTCAAAGATTTAGTTAATGTGCCATATACAGCTAATGTTATAGTTGTATACCAGCCTCTTAATACTAAACCATCTGTTGGTATTTGCTTCCTCTCACATTCCAATTGAATATGAATATTCTGCTTATATTCTAATTCTCCCAAAGATTCAAATGTGGAGGCTCCTGGCTTACTTAAGTCATTCACAAAAAATTCAATCTCAAATTGAGATGGATTTGTAGCTCTGAAATGAAGAAATATCAAAAAGTTACTTTACTTACAAAAAAATTGTAGATTCGGAACACATTTTAACTATATGCAAAGTTGGTTTAGCAAACAATATTATTAATCGCACGAAATAAAAATGAAAGAATTAAGTATCTACCCAAGACGAACGCCTCCAGGAAAATCTGCTTGTACACGAGCACCCAGAGGAATAATCCTAACTTCACTAATATAAACAGGCTTAGGAAATTGTACCAAATCTAAGTTAAGCTCCTAAAGACAAAAAATCCAAATTAGAGAAATACATATATATCGCATATGTATGAACATATAATACATTTTATTCGTAGTGAGCGCATGTTGTTTACTACATGACTAGAATAACCTTAAATAATAAATTTACCTCTGAAATATCGTGGGAGAACGTATCAAAGAACAATAATTCTATATTATCCATATCTGTATCACTATAAAAAATTCCTTCATAGTAGCATATTTTCCACAATTTCGTTAGATGTAACTATCAAATTATGGAATAGATGTTCCTACTTCATATTTACTGTTTACACAGTGGACCATTCATTCTATACGAAATTATTATATGTAAATACACATGTATCTAATATATTCTCTATTCCAAATCATTTAATCCATTAATATAATACTATATTTTACGATGTGTTTAAAAGGAAATATGTACAACTATTTAAGCATTTCGGCGTCCTAACATTACGTACACAAACACACCGCCCGGCCGCGCATGCCATTGTAACTTCAAATATAAAGTTCGAAATTACTTGGAATGCATATGGTTAACTTTTTTTCATATTTCTAATATAGCTTTACTGTAGCATTCAATAATTTCTTAGGTTTTTAAAGCACTGAAATTTCAAATTCCTTTGCTTAAATTCACGGTTTTAAAATCATAGACAAATTTATACTATTTGAGGTGCATCATCAGGAACAAGTTTAAATGGAAAAGGGTACGAAAGAAACATTAGCTATATGAACCCGACAGTTCTCGTATTAAGTACAACATAAATTATAATAATTAGAAAATGACAATAAAGAAAATGGTTCTATTAGTAATGAAAGTTTCTTTCTAATTATACAACAATGCCCCCATTTTGTTTTAACCAAAGATGTATGGAGGTCAGATGTTTTATGCCGCCTGTTTTTCCATTCCTTTACTCGCATTTCAGTAATAAGAAAAACAACTAGGAAATACAATTTTTAGTTAAATAATATTATGTATTAAAAAATAATGATGTGGGTAGTTCAAGCTGATTCAAGTACTAATAGGACACTTTCATGGAATTCAGGCAACGACATCTGGTTCCGCCTGACGTTTGCCTTCGGATTTACTCGTTCTACTTCGTTATAAGAGAAATTGTAATGAGATGAGTAATACCCGTGCAATCTTCCCTGCAAGAGACCTTTTTTTTCCCTGTAAAATTTGGTTTTGTGATATAACGTAGTCTACCAGTATTTTACATATTCAATCGATTAAGATTGGTGCTTTTTATATGTATTTTATAAGTAGTACTTATCGAATAGCTGTGATAACGACATAACTACAACTGATCTGCGTCACTGGCTACGTTCCCGATCATTTGTTCATTTGTTTTGAATTGTGATATGGCCGAGATGCAACAGACGTTACAATAAATCAGTAAGTTTTAGGAACCTTCTTCTTATAATATACATTTTCCAAGAGCAATACTTGGTAAACATGTTATATTTTATTATAAAAAGGACGATAACATATCTCCTTCTTTTGCAATAAACTCATTTATTAGATGAATTTTTATCAGTGTGTCCGATTAAATTCTTTTACTAATACGTACAAAGCTTACTTAAGGGTGTGTACATCTGTAATACTTTATATATATATATATATATATAGTTTTGAAGTATGCAAAGAGCTTAAATATTCTTTATCCATAGAGATATAAAATTGGCAGCGTCAAACATTAAAAAAATCTAAGTAAAGATTAGACAATGGTAGTAAACCCCAAGTGTTCCAAAATAAGTACCTTGCAAGTTTATGTTTATTAACTATTAATACTTATTCATAGCCAGACACTACATATATGTTCTAAATGAAACTGAATATTAAAAAGACAAATACACCTTTATAAAAATAAATGCAGATAGGGAAAAAGTTTTATTTAACAATTAAAAATGGTTTACTTATTTCTAGTAATGGTAGCTGCTGGAGCCACAGTTTTAATGGCAGCCAGTGAGGAAAGCCCTTCAAATGGAACAGGAAATAATTCTACACAATGTGAGAATCAAGTGGTTCACACAAATTATAAGGAAGTACGTAGAGGCCAGCAAAATGTGGAATCTTCATCTAAAAAAGATGTAACACCTTGTGCTTCAAACAGTAGTAAGTGTTAATATATCTTTATCTACATGCCATTAGCAATAAGTATGTACTTGTTTGTAAGCAGATTGTTTTACTGTTACAATGTTTTCAATATACTTATAACAGAGAATAAAAGCCGTACTCAAATGTTGGAAAAGAATGGTCGTTTAATTTCAAGACCACAAAATAAAGATAGTTGTAAAAATCTTATGTTGCACAAAACAACCCCAATTCGTGAAACTAAAACTTCCAGATTACGTGCTGCTTCTATCATATCTCCTAACAGTGAGTCATTGAACGATATTTTAAAGGTTCACCTTAACAAATTCCTTGGAACCCTGATACAATTTTATTAACAATACATGTATTTATATATTTTTGTAAATATAGATGTATATATGTATTTATTATTATAATATGTTAGGGTATTTTTATATTCAGAATTTCTTCTGAATTCCTACTTTTCTTCTATATAGGTGGCACTGCATTGTCCAAGAGATTAGGTATGTCAGAAGCTTTGGCTCCTATGGGGCTTCAGCCCAGCACTAGTTTATCAGTTAAGGAGGTAACTTATGAGTGTACCTACATAATATGTGTCTATGCTACTTTGATAAATGAACATATTAATAAAGATACCAAATTTAAATTTATATAGGAAAATGTAGTATCAGATTGTGGTAGTAACATAAATCCACTTAGAGATAAGAGTTACAAACGAAAGTCATACTTAAATAGATCACACAATGCAGAGGCAACATCTGCAAATCGTTTATCTCAGTGTAAGTAAGTCAATTTAAATTACTTGTGAAAATCACAACTTTTTTAATATTTCGGAATTCATTGCAATTTTGTTTATAGCCGAATATAACGACAGGCGAGCCAAAAGACAATCAACTAAACCAGGACACATATCTGAAACAATATCCACTACAGAGTCTAGTACTCGGCGTCAAGCTACTACAAATTTGCATAAGAAGCATCTTGAGCAAAAAACGGCTCAGCAGAGAGTTAGTACTCAATATGTTACAAATCACTCTAAAACCTGTACATCGACTTCTATTAGTCCTCTTGCAAGTGTAAAATATTCCAACATACAACGAAATAGGTATATAATTTTCTTTATCTGCACTCATAGCATGCTTCTGTTATTTGAATGAGATTAATTAGATATATAGCTTTAATATTATGCACATCTTTTTTTTCTGTTTCTTAATTTTTTTATCTCTACATATCTCACTTTATGTGACAATCTGTAAGACCAAAGTAATAAAATTTCTTTAGAATTCATGTCGAACATTAATGGTACTAATGTATGATTATGTTACAGTGGTGGCCACAGTGATTCAGAAGTTTCTCGGAGGGTTGATGCATTAACAGCTTTAACAAAAGCGACAATGGAACGTGTAGAAAGGTTGGCATCTCATTCGAACTTACCGCGATCCGAAAATCATAATATTAATATATCGCCTATTGGAAATTCCCATAACAATTCCAATAATGCCGCAAGTACCACCCACACATTGCAATCATCCCCAAGGAAGTATTCTATTTTAAAAAAATCCAGCGAGGAACATCCTCAGGATGGATGTTCCAATTATCAACCTACACCAGTGTCGATTCTCAAGCACAAGGTACCTGATAGTGAAACAGGTCAAAGCCCTAATTCTATGCATGCAACTTTGCCTGTCACTTTTTCGCCGTCTGTGGTGGAACCTGTACATAAGAGGCACGGAATTTTGAAGAAACGTAGCAGTTTGGATGAAAGTGAAATTCTTCACCGACGTAGTTGTTCACCCGATGTTTCAATCACCGATAACAATTACCCTGAATTTAGGCCAATTTTAAAAAATCAGAGGCGATCATCATTAGATGAAATTATTAAAAGAGACCAGAGTCCAGATTCACAACCGACCTCGATATTGAAACGTAAATCGTCCAAAGAGGATGAAAAAGAAGATCGTCTAATTGGCTCATCAGAGCCTCAGAGTATACTTAAAAGGAAATCTGCAAATAATATACGAACAAATAATATTAATCATCATGTAACTATCACAAGTGATACGAGCAGCATTTCTAATACGGAAATTATAGACACATCCGAGGTCAAACCCATATTAAAAAAAAAGCATAGTAGAGAAGAATTCTCTGGTAACGAATATTCGTCCATTGAACCTCGGCCAATATTGAAAAAAAAGTCGAGTACGGAATCCGATGACCATGATGATAAACCTAAAAAAACTATCCTGAAATGCACACGAAAAAATTCTCAGGATGATTGTAATTACGAAGGGGAACTAACGTCTCCAAAAAAGTTATCTGTTTTGAAGAATCGGGCGCAGCAAAGTAGGGCAGGTGGGTTATTTGAAAATGACCCTGTACGACCTATATTGAAGCAATCAGTTTGTCGAGAAAATGAATCACGAGTTCGTATAAATCTTTGTGATGAGAATATTGATGCATGTGTGCAATCAGCAGATTTATTTTTACGGAAAAGGGCACAATCTTTAGGCCATGTACAACCATCTTGTAGTTCTAGTGAATTTTGTGGTGTACTTAACAAACGAAGGTCTCTTGAATTAACATGTATGAATGATTTACTGCAAGAAAAATTACAATCAAGACTAACTAGTGCTAGTACCTATTTAAAACCTGATTATTCAGAAAGTGGTGAAAGTTCAAGCACTACTTCGATATATGATGAAGCCGACAGGTATGAAATGTAAGTATATAAATATCTTTTCTTATAATTATAATATATGAAAATATCTATAAATTATGTTCGCGATAAAAGTACGAATTCGAACAAAATTTAGTTTAGTACAAATAAATATAAAGCTATTATCATAGAAATACAATAATTGATTTTAAATAACAATTTAATTTTAAATTGCAAAGGAAGTCCAAGGTAGAGGATTGCGTTTAGGAATTTACTTTTTATTTCATAATCGGAGGCTAACTGCTAAATTATCTGTTAAGATTTGATTATCTTGTGTCTGTTTATATTGTTTTGAAATCCTTATACATTATATACTTGGGCGAGTAAAAGTAGTGATCACGTGACAACGTACATAACGAATAAGGACGTCAAAGCATATAAACATGAGCAGGACAGCAAGGACAGGAGTGCCATATGAGCTAATAAGTGAACTGTCAAGTAGAAATAGTTGCCATCATGTACAGGAATAACAAATTAGGATCTGTTCGGTATTGTAAATTATTTACAATTATTTACAATTAGAAATAGTATAAATTTCTGCAACTTTGTAATTATAAGAAGATATAAGGGCTATTGAAATCTCATAACATGATGAGATATAAAAACTATTTATTAGAGCTTGAGCTATAATTTTATAATTAATAATATTAATACTATTCGGTATAATATTGTTAACACAACACATAAAATATCTTAGATTTGATTATACGTTTAGTTCCGGTAGTGATATATAAGTTTGGCAAGGCTTTGAATCAGTGCCAAGTTTAATTATAGATCACCTAGCAATTCTGAAAGCTACCAGAAATCAGAGAATCGGAACATGCACACAACCTGTACATCTTCCTAAAAGTCAGGTCCAATCCAAGGTAGTTTCGTAATGTTTATGTTTTTTTGTTTGTTCACCATATATGAAAGAACCAACATTCTTCGTCGTATATGCATTTGTGAAACTGTGCCAATTTGTTTCATCTGTGGTTGGTGATTAGATTAGATTTAGATTAGACTTTTTCTCGACACAATCAGAGATCTGAAATCACAAATTTTCACGTTGTTTTACGTTTCAGATTAATCTGGAAAATAGCTCAAGATTCTAATACCTAATATAAAAAAATTGATTTTAGGCATACGCTGAACATCATGCATTAAAATTTCTATTTGTTTATTTATTGTTTTATTAATGAAAATGTTTAATTCCAGTGAGACGAAAGAAAGGTTCGCAGATAAGGGCTATAAGGATAAGAAGACTATCACAGCGCCTGAAACAGAAAAAGAGGATCAAATTGAACCATATACACTTTCCCTAAATAATAATATTGGTAAACTTGCAACACAATCTTCTAAGATGACTGATAACAAAGACTCTACTATCGACACTGTTTCATCTTTGGAAAAGGACAATGAGGAAATGGATCTCCAAAATAGCAATGGTTTACATCATAGTAAAAGTGTTTCAAAAATGACATTGCGTTTCAAAGCTTTGCAGGAAAAAGCAAATTCTAACGAAAAAGATCATGTGTCTCAACGAACAGTGGGTAAAGCCTCGCGCGGAATACAACGTTATCGGGATCGTAAATTACAAGGAAACGATAGATTTAACACGCAGCCAGTGACCTTTCAAGAGGTACAGGATGCAGTCTTACAGAATCAACGAAATGCTGCATCTGATGAATGTAAAAATGGTCAAACAACTGAAGAAAATGTAGCGACCGACGATGAGTTCGACCCATCTAAATTAAGTTTGGCTGATCGTGTTCGGTTATTTAATCAAAAAATTGATACTGAAAAAACTTCAGTATCAAGTAAGATATCACAAGAAAAGCATGCGAGAAGAAGACCAGCTACTCGTTATAAAACTCAACCGATTACGTCAGAGGAAGTCGAAGTAGCATCTCGAATATCTCCACTAAATTCTGCCCATCATTTGGAAATGGATAGGGGTAAGTGGATTCATATGTACTTAATGTGTTATATGAAATCTAAATTATTATGTATTGAATCGACTCAGATAATATATGCAGAACATACAGAACAGAGATAAGGACGGTTTATTAATGTTGCAGCTGGTTCTGAAGAATGTCAAGATCGAGTCGATTCCTCTACTTCATCAGGTGATTTACCTAAGAGCATTTTGAAACCTGTAACCTCATATGTACATAATAGTCGCTTAAAAAGTCCCGAGCTTGAGGGTATAAAATTGATCAAATCTGTACTTAAGAAAGAATCGGAAGAGTTGGAACAACAGGCTTCTGAAAACTGCAACACTTTTCCACGATCAATTTTGAAAACTAATCTAAATGCAAAATCAGGAGAAAGTAATTTATACCACACCACACGGGAGTTAAAAGATGAAAATAACATTGCCAAAAATAAGAATTCAAATATTGATATAAAACTTCATAAACAAATGGGAAGTGCAATGGAAAATGACCATGCTACAGATTTCCATTCTCACTGTGCCCTGGATTTTGGCAAGCATAACATCTCAGAAGGTATGAAAAAGGAAACCAAATTAACACAGACAGTGCCTTTTAACAAAAACATCACTCAAGACGAATCAAGTTGCACAAGAACTAAATTCACATTAGATGATACGGATAACGCGCAAACCGATGTTCCACTTCGCCTATCTGACGACGAAACATCATCTTCGGGTGGTCGTGAAGTTCACAGTTTCATAAAGCGGGAAGTCACAAATAATCGTCGTCATGCTATATTCTCAAAACAAATCAAGTGAGTTTAATGTATATTATTGATATAAGCATCAAAGTTTATTTTTATATCACCAAAAATGTGCTATTTTCAGATACTCTGCATTATCCAAAAGCGCTAGTCATCATGCACTTAGCAATGAAACCCATGACACTGAGTCATTTGGTGTTAAACAGCATGGTATTGCTCTACCAGGATTGTGTCGTAGTGCAACACAGGCAATGCCAACAATGGAAGTTAATGAAGGTCCCAGCATGAGTATTGCAGATCGTTTAGCCGCGCTTCAACGTAGTGGTAACACTAATTGGAAGCGACGTCTAGCTGCTGATACGACTAATCTTTCGGTGAATATCATCTGTGACATCTAAAAGCTTATCTGCACTCCAGATATCTATGAATGTATAAATTGCGTGCACAGAGAACAGATTTGTAAAAGTAAAATTTGGAAGATGGAACTTGTTACTAGAATATATTTTTATATCAGGTGATATTTTTGCTAGAACTTGTTCTATTATAAAATATTTATTAACAAGGCATGTTACGATTAACATTTTCATAAAAGTAACTTAATAAACACAGGACACTGTTACTATTAACAGCATGTTCCAAACCTCGATGATGATTGTATATTCTTGTATGTATTTTTGCACATTTGCACTTTTTCAAAGAAAACTGGATATATATTCAGTAATGTATAGTAGAACAATCAAGGATTTTAAACTGTTTTGAGATAATAATATAGAATGTGCTGCAATATGACTAAATATTAGGCAATGTTAAGATAAAAGTATGTCGCTAATACATATTCAGTGTAAACGAATTGAATGTATATATTTTTCTAGGACATGCCAAACATTCAGTCACCAACCAAGGAAGAATTGAAAATCAAGCAAGGAGTTCTTGCTGATTGTCTTGGAAAGTTAGAATCGGCTACAGAAGGTTGGAAAAAAAGGATCGCCGCGTCTGATGTAACAAAATTTACCGTTGCTGGTAAAATGAAAGTTGAACAGCAGGAGACGTTAGAATCTGGTCCATCCCCGCTCATTGAAATTACTGGAAGTTTCGCAGATAGAAAAAAAAGAATGCCGCGACCAGAACGATTTAGAGCCAGGAAAGGTAGCATTGATAAAGAGATTTAGTCTTTTTAATAATAATTTTTTAGATGAAGTTACTAAATTTGGAAATCTTCAGAAAAACATTTCGAAGCAGTATCCACTTCAAGCAATAAATGGCTGTATATATTTTCAGGATCTGCTAAAGATGCTACCTCGACACCTACTAGTCCAAATAAAGATATATCAATCACCTTACGAAGAAGTTATTCTGAACCAGCTAGTGATGATAGCGGTTAGTTCGTATTATAAATTTCTTACAAATATAATTTTATCCTACTTAGATTGTTATAAATATTTCTCTCGTTTTTATACAGTACTTAATATTATAGGTGAAGAGAATAAAATAGAACACAGTTTATCACCCACTGTATCAGTACCTAAGACTGATGATGAAACATTTACCGCCTTCTTCACTGGAATATCAGCAGAGAAATGTGAGGCGGAAACAATTGAATTACACGAGAGTGATTTTGACGTAATTACATCGCAATCTGAATTGTAAATATTACTTTCTCCTTTTTTCTAACAAAAGGATAACATTACAATAGATGTAAATCTAAATAAAGTGCTAATACTTTTGTAGATTAGTCCAAAAACGTAATATACGAATACAACGACGTCGAGTTGCTTCTAAGAATCCTATTAAAGCTCTTGCTGCACGTACAGATTTAAAGTCGGAATACACTGAAATACGAACTGGTGTAGCTGAGAAAGTAATGAGAGAATTAAATATTGAAAAACGTAAGTATAATTACATATTAATGCATATTATTTTAAAGTAATTAAAATACTGTTACATGATCGTAATACTTATTATTCAACCTACAAATGATTATATTTTACCATGGCAGTTGCGAAAAATTCACCACTCGCAATAGAAGCTCTAGCAGGTTTGGCGTCCACAGAAGACTTTAGTACTGTGACGTTAAGGAATGCTGCAGAAACTAGTGTATCTACGAATAAATTACAACCATATAAAGAGTTAATGCTGCTTTTAATCAAAGGCAGACGTCATGTACAAGTCAGATTAGTTGAACCTGTAGCAGAAAGCATAAACAGTGGTGATAATTTTGTCTTCGTTACAAAAACAGAGGTAATTTAAAGATACATCTCTTATAGTATTACACTTGAAATACTATAATTTCAAATGTACATTAGAATTATTTTATACGATCGAATTTGTTAATGCATATAGGTTTACAATTACGTTGGAAAATATAGCAATGTAATTGAAAAAGCTCGGGCGGCGGAAATTGCATTGAGTATTCAACAAAATAAAGATCTTGGATGCCAAGCAACGCAAGTTATTACGATACACGAGGATAAAATAAGTTGCACAAAAAGTCAATTGCAAAAGTTTTGGAACTATCTGGGTATCGAAAGTGATAATGTCAATGGTAAATTATTCTTTCATGTTTGATAATATTTCATAAGACGAATTTATAAATTTCCTTTGTTCATCACTTTTAATTTCTTAGCTGCGCTTATCGAGGGTGGACACCCTGATGAGGATGAACTTTATGAATCAGCGATAATCGATACAAATATGATTTACGAACTGAAAAACGAAGAACTAGTTTCCCTCGAAAAATATTGGGGTGCTATACCAAAAATTGAAATGCTGGATCCGAATAAGGTATTTGTGACACAACAGTTTTATATACAATTTTTGATTTTGTATATATATTGCCCGTATCTGTGTTTATATTTCGAAAAGAAATCTACACTCAAATATTCTCTTGTTTGTTTTCGTGAAAACAGGTACTTGTGTTCGATTTTGGTACAGAAATGTATATATGGAGTGGAAAGGGCGCTTCTAGTGAGAAAAAAAGAATTGCAACACATCTTGCTACGGAAATGTGGAACGAAGGATACGATTACAGAGATTGTGCTGTTTGTCCAATTAGTGCAGCATGCATGATTGGCCGACGTACTAAATCCAAAACAGACATAAAATTTGCTAAGGTCAGACCTAAATGGTGTTTACTTGCCAAATTAACCCAGCACGTGGAAACAGTTCTTTTTAGAGAAAAATTCCTTGATTGGCCAAATATGTCTGGAATAATAAGAGTTCGCGGTACCAATAACAAAGAACAAGTTGATGGAACAATAACTATTGAACCATGCAATATTGACAGTATGTTAGACAAAAATACAACGCCCGTTGATTTAATTCTAGAAGGAAGTCATTTGGGCAGAGGCACAGGTTCCTACGATGATGAGGTATCACCTTATATTTGAAATATATGATTAGCTGAAATGTTGGAAGTTAAAAAAATGTTAATAATAAGTTCATAAGAATGGATTTATAGACACCATTTTATCTTTTTAGTTAATGAAACAATCCGTTGTCACTACAGCAAGTGTAACGATGTGGCACATCGACGAATTTTCGCATACACTTTTGGATCAGTCGTCAATTGGACAATTTTATACTGGCGATAGCTATATTATTCGATGGATGTACTCGATAACTATTACCGGTAATTTAATATTCACCTGATTATAAATACATAATGTTCTTACAGATTTGAGAGTAATAGTAGAATGTTAAAGGTTTTACCATATTGTTTTTAGGTCGCGAATTGAGTGGATTGCCCTCGAAATACTGTGCGAAAGGTCGTGATCGATCTGTATATTTCATTTGGCAAGGAAAGAATGCATCTTTAAACGAACAAGGAGCTGCGGCGTTGCTAACTGTTGAATTAGACAATGACCAAGCACCACAGGTAATTGTAAATATGTGCTAAATTTCACAAAGGAACATTTTACTAAGTATCATTTTATATATTTCTGTTATAGATTCGTGTTGTTCAGGGACACGAGCCTGCTGCATTTCTCAATTTATTTTCTGGAGGAATGATTGTGCACAGTGGCAAAAAAACTGACACAGTACATGAAAAACGATGGAGATTGTACATGTGTCGTGGTACTTTGGAGTCAGAAGTATCATTGACTGAAATTCCTTGTAGTACTCGTCAATTAAGAAGCAGGGGTTCCTTAATATTACTTGACATTGAATGCGAAAAAATATATGTCTGGCATGGTTCTAATTCAGTGCAGCACATAAGAAAGGTATCCCTCAAATTTTCTTTATCAGACATTTGTAAACATCTATCTATAGCTTCAAATGATAGATATGATAGAATTATTAGATATGTATAGTGATCGTTATATTCTTCTTAAAGTACAATTTATACATCACATTTCCCTAATTTTTTTATTTATTTAATGAAAATACGATAATTTATAGAACGCATTTAGTGCAGCCATGAAATTTAAACATAAGCGACCACAAGAAGCTGGTTTGTCACCAAATGGCAGTGTAAAAATGGTTGAAGTCGATGAAGGAGATGAGTCCCAAGAATTTTTTGCTGGTAATTGCGAGAATAGAACAAAATCTTGCATGTATTGTACTATCTATATTTTTTTTTAAAAACATCTTTGCTTTTCAGCATTGGGGGGAATGAATAGGAAGTTGTATGTATCTTTGGAGAAAGCGCAGATTCAAGACCATACGCCCCGATTATTTCACCTATCAAGTATTTCTAAAGAATTTAAACCTGTAGAAATATTATGCCCACACCGTGCAGAACTATCTACACCATTTCCTTTTCTACAGGAAGAATTGTACCAAGTTAGTCAGCCAGGTACGTCGTAATGAAAAGAATCTTTGTCTCGTTATGAACTTGAGTTTTACATAGATCTTTTCCTCGTTTCATTTTCATCAGCCTTATTTTTGCTGGACAACAAAACCGAATTATGGATATGGCAAGGTTGGTGGCCTGATACTGGAGCAGAGGATCAATCTGGCAGTAAAGCTGTAAGGTGGCAAGCGGAAAGAAGAGCTGCAATGGCGATGGCTATGGATTATTGGCAGCGCAAGCATCCGGAAACAACGAAGTTTCCAATATATCTAGTCTGGGCTGGCCTTGAGCCATTGCAATTTATAAATTTATTTCCAATGTGGACATATCGGGATGACATAGCCGAATTAAATATAGAGGTATATTCGGACATAATTATACTTTTATGAAATTTATCGATGTCGATCTACTTTGTAATATTATGTTGTTTTAAAATATTATTAGGATGGTCGAAATCCTGGAGAAGTTTTAAACGTGGAAAGCGAGCTGGCTCGACTGACACAAAGCACATATCCTCCAGCACAATTATTGCAACGACCATTGCCCGAAGGAGTTGACCCTACACGTTTAGAATTGTATTTATCTCATCAGCACTTTCAAGTTAGTCTTTGAATTAATTATTAATTTTCATTTTCTGCGCAATAACCGCCAATTCATCCATACAGTACTGTTACATTAGTGTTCTTGCATTTTAACAGGAACTGTTAGGAATAACTAAAGAAGAATTTCAAGAACTTCCCGTTTGGAAACAAGTGAATCTGAAGAAAGAGATAGGACTTTTCTGATGAAACGCCCAGTCAACCGACTCTACGAGAAACAGCTGCCCTTGTAAAGCGTTTAATAAAGTTTTTGTTAATTGTTTCATGATGTTTATAACTTCGACTTTTTTAACTTCTAAGTGTACGATTCATCTTTAAGATATGCCTAAAGTTGCCTATCGACCGAAGAATAACTAATAGTATAATGCAATTAAAGATGTTTACTACTGTCTTAAATATAATATATATATATATATATATATGAATATATATATATATACATACATACATATAAATAGCTAATTATATATTTTTAATACATATAAAAACATGAACTAGCTCACGAATACTTGCTTTATATTTGTATGGGCTTTATATCCATTGATAATACAGAATGTTTTAGAATGGCTTATTCTTACATGTGTAACATTTGTACAAGACAACTGTATTCTTCACAACATACTCTGTGTTTTTGAACAGTATTTAATGAAATTTCTCAACGTCTTTCCAGTTCTTGTTTTGAATTCCCCAAAATTCCTCAAATATGCATAGACTCCGGATTAGAAATTTAGTTTCACTTTAAATATGAGAAAGTAGACACCACGCAATTGTAAATTATATTTTTCTTCAATATTTGTTGATTTAAAAAATTATCTTTCAGTCACTTTCATAGCTTGTCTAACGTTAAGTCGATTATTCACATTGTAAAATAATTTAGTTATTCCATTTTGAGAATGAAGTAAATACATGTACATATATGATAGATTTTAAAATATACACATATATTATAGACATAGTATAGATGGTGTTACAAATATTCAAATGTGTCACGTTTTTAAACAGACCACAATGATATATAACGATTAATAATATATAATCTGGGAGTGATTGGAAAGCAATTTAGTGGGGTTTCCAATTTTAGAAAACTAATCGGTCAATTACAAAATATTAGCTTACAATCCTCGAACCATAAATTACGAATGGTTTAGTACATAAATACTTATTCTTTTATAAATTGACCAAGGCACAGTAGTATATTAAGTGTAAGAGAATCGTAGATAAATATGAACCATCTAGTTTGAAATTTCACTTCTACTGAAATTCATTATTTTATATGTATATATATATATACACACATATATATATATATATATGCAAAGAAGTAAAGCCCATAATGATGTTTATAATGGTTGTTTCTTTATTTTATTTTAACAATGATAACATACTATGATGTATCTATATTTATAATAAACTCATATACTCAATTTTTCTAATATTAAAATAGTTCATCTGATTGAATAGATTGATATTCATATTTCTTAAAATAATCGTGCGTTGATGTAAAATTTCACACCAGATTCTCGATTTTATTTCTTATTTTATACATCCTCCGAAATTTGCTGAGTTACGTTATTATTACTCGTACCCGACTTATAACACTATTTGTAGTGCTTGCATATGTCATTAGTACTTCCACTGATATCGTTGGTTATCTGTAGCATATAATTTCATATTTGTTAAACTTTCCTTACGTTTTAAAAACTGTAGATTATTTGCAATTATTAAAAGAACATAACTAACTAAATTATATTTCTCAACCTAGTCTAATATTATGCTACGATAATAAAGCTACAGTACTTGATCAAATATTTGGTAATATTAACAGTCTAAGATTATATTTCCTATGTTATAATGCTTTCTACGACCAAATCACATTGTTTCAATGATGCAGTATGCTTTACGTGAAATTACTATTATCGTATATTTTTCAATTAACCGTCACCAAAAATATATAATCGATTAACAAGATAATAATTAAATAGAAATATAAATTTCATTAAAGCATAAGAAGCAAATGTGAATCATGTTTTAGCCAAGAAATAATATATTGTCTAATAACTCGATACAGAAATTATATATAAATTTCTATTTACAACTTATGTATATAACCACATGCAGTATGTCGATTGCACAACATATAATATTGTTGACTACTTGAATCTATTCTCTCCGTGCTTGTACGAATCAGTTATGGTGCATATTTGAATGCAGCATTGTGCCCGAGTTTTGGTACATTAATATTGTTTGCAGATAAAGCGCAAATGACAAATGATTGTACTACGATAGCCATTACAGTTATAACCATTACCATTATAAAGCTTAATCAACTTTTCCTTCAATGTAAGCCTTGATGGCAGCCTGACACTCGGCGGAACACCAATGCTGAATCAGCAAATACGTCTCCGATTCTAACGCCGCATCTAACTTTTTCCGCAAACTATGTCGAAGCAGAGCTTTCGTGGCATCCATAGACTGAAAAGGAAACAATAAAAAAGCTTGATTAATCAGAAAATATCTTTGTATTTTGGTTTTCTCGATATAGGAAATGCGCCACCTCTGAGGGGGTAACATGCTACAAACATACTATTGTACACAATGATTTGAGTATTTTCATCTGGAAGAGTAAAGAGAATATGAAAAAGATTGTTTTACTTTGTTTAAGTTACAGATGGTTGCATTCTGTTAAGAAGAGTATGAGGACGTTTATAACTACCCGAAAAGTGTTTAATACTAAATAAAGAAAAGTAGTAATTGCAACAGAACTTTTAAATAAGGATCTTTCTATGTGAAATAAATTATACCTGTGACGATTGTTCACTCATTGCTTTTAAAGTGGGTAGCAATTCAACTTGGAATCGGTCTGGCCATAGTACCCGTGTAACAAGACCAGCCCTTAGTGCCTCGCTAGCAGTTAACGTTCTTCCACCTAATAGTAATTCACTTGTCTGGAAAAACACACATCTTGTAATTGTATTATCCAGTATGCGTTGTTGTAACATTATTTAGATATTTCTAAGTTCTTTATTAGCTAAAGGAACATTTCTAAGATACGTACGATTGCACTTCCCAATATATGGGACAAGGTGTAAACGGCAGCACCTTCTGCGATTTGACCCAGCTTGCCATAAGGTGTACTAAACGTAGCTTTGTCACTAGCTATTACAAGATCAAATAAAGGTAACATCGTTACTCCGAGGCCAACTGCGGCACCTTGAACTCCCGCAACGATCGGTTTATTGAAGGAAGCCAAACACTTAATAAAGTCCCTAAATGGAAAAAGCACGATAATCCGTTACTTACAATTAATTTCGCGCGTTTTATAATGTCATTATACTTGTACGGACGTACTTGACAGCATCTGCCATTTCCTGAACTCGAAGTCGCCGTTCTTCTTTGTTTGCATGCAATATCATTGAAAGCTCAAGGCCTTCACAGAAACTAGTGCCGGTTGATGTTAGTAACACAACTCTGCATTCGTCATCTTTTTTCAAAATAGATAAAACTTCACGAAACTCTTGCATCGCCTGAGGATAAGGAAAGAGTAATAGCAAATTTGTTTAAAATATATGACCAGCAATATATGTCTCCGTATTTCGTACTTGAAGTGTGAGAGCATTCCTTATTTTTGTTGAAGATGAGGGTGTAAATATTAGTTGCACAAGATTACCATGACGCCGGACTGTTATTTCTTTATTGCTGAACTGGCTTTGAGTTTCGGATTTTGTCTTATTATTATCAAGATCTACTATTTTGGCAGTAGTAGTAGTATTTCCTGAAAGCATATATATATACTTTGACTTATTTATACTACAATTCACTTTGTAATTGTCGGCTAATTATTTCCTTATATTTTTTTAATTGTTTATGCTTACCTTTGTTCTTACGGGTGGCTGAAGTATTTCCGGAACGATTGCCGGCATTGACTACCGACAGGGCGTTAGCAGCTTCTGCAAGACAGGCTGAAAGTTCATCTTCTTCTTTGGAAGATTCTTCAGTATTATGTGAGTCGCTTGCTTTAGCGAACGTTACTTTGTTCTTGGGAGATTTTTTACTTTTTGATGTTACCTTACCTGTGGTTGTGCCATTAGATCGTGTAATAACTTTAGTCGAATTACTATCATCCGTAATAGGGGTGTCTATTTGTTTTGAACTTTTATCAGCTTTTTTTGTGTCTGTTTTTTTATTAGGTCGTGCAGAAGGTTGTACTTTATCTTCTATAATGTCAGGAATGGTAATTTCGGTGTCAGGTTTCTTTTTTTTACTCTTCTTCACGTTTACTCGTTCATCTTGTGAATGCCTTCTTTTTGTAGATCTAAGTGCATGAGAACCAGCTTCTCCTTCCTTAGCTTCAAATTTCTCTGGCCCATCAATACTGACTCTTGGACTTCCCGATGCACTAGAAAATGAACTAGACGAGTGTCTTCTAATTATAACAGATGCATCGGCTGCATTCCTGATTTTTGCAGGGAATATGAAATCTTCTGGTGCCGCACTTGAAGGCTTAGCGGACGTAATTTGATCTGGATGTTTCTTATCCACATTTGCAATGCCTAGATGCACAGATGCTCTTTTCGAT
Source organism: Nysson spinosus (assembly GCA_910591585.2). Taxonomy (NCBI): domain Eukaryota; kingdom Metazoa; phylum Arthropoda; class Insecta; order Hymenoptera; family Crabronidae; genus Nysson; species Nysson spinosus. Next base: position 11,245,258 of record OU342830.1, on the reverse strand, counting down.
CTTGGAGAAACCTTAGCCACACCTGATGTTGATGTACGTAATCTAAGGACAGCATTACGAACTAGTTTTTTTCTAATTTTAAGCTCACGCTGCACTTTTTGCAAATCCATCACTTTTGCCTGTGATTTCGTAATAGGGACAAGTCGTTTCTTATCGGGTTGTTCCACATCATATAATAAATTTACAACACCTTCGTCTTGAAGTAATCTATCTATTTCATTAATAATTTTCTTTTTAGGCTTTGCATCTCCAGAAATATTTTCAGACGTTCGTTTCTGTGACTTCGAAAGAATTTTTGGCCCTGGCTTTTTAGTCGGTGAAGCAACTTTGGGCTTCAACTTAACAGCTAGTTTATTAGGTTTTATACTTTGCCTCATCATTTGCTTTACCAATATTTTTCCCTTAGCAATACGTTGTGAGCCTTTCTTTGCAAGGCTTTGCTTTGGACGTTTAACAGATACATTTTCTGGTTTCTCAGATGTTGTGTCCTTCTTAGTTTCAAATTGCTTCTTTGAAATTTCCTTTTCTATTACAACATCTCCCTCGTTATTTTCGGTATCTGTTGAAACGATACTTTCTTTTGATACAGTAATTTCTATTGGGCTGCTTTCAACTTCATTTTCCTGCGTTTGCTTCTTACCTAAAGGAACTTTCCCTTTATACATTTTCTGCCGTTTTGTTGTATTTTGCTCGTGTTCTCGAGCCTTTTCGGTAGGCTTCCGTTTTCTACCAGACCTTGACTCATCTAACCGTAACTCTTGTCCCTGTTGTTGTCTTTCCCTTTCTTGATCATTTTCTTGATCAGTAAGTATTTTTAATGATTCATTTTTATCAGATACTTCATCTTCCGCCATTGCCTCTTCTTTTGAATCCGTTAAATCGACACTAACTTCTTCTTTTTCTCCTTCCGCGTTTTTCTGTTCAGCTCCTTTCGACACTTTACTTGATCCTGATTTGTAAGCTTTCTTTTTCTTGCTCACATTTTTTTTGGCCGCAGACACGGGTAATTCTAAAAGCTGCTTCAATGCCAATTCTCGTTCTACCAGAGGATCAAGTTTAGGTGGTGTGTTGTTGTCGGAGTTATCAATGTCTGGTGGACCTTTGCCTTCCTCAGTTAAAGTTGGAGGTTTGAGATTCGACCAATCAGGATCGACATCACCTTCTAAAATTGCTAACAATTCTTTGTTATCTGAACCACTTTCTTTCTGAACTTCAGTATTTTTATTCTTGTTTGTTTTTTTCTCAGTACTCGGGGACGATTGAACAGAATGAGGTAATGGGATGAGCGCTGGCATAGGACACACAGGACCTCCTGCTAATTTACTAGACAATCGTTGAGTTAGTTTTTTAACAAAAAATATATCAGGACCACGTGGCAGTTCCACAACTTTCTGCTTTTCACGAAGTCGTTTTTTTACTGCTTCTGCAACTTTTGCTTTTGATGCAATTTGGCTAGTTAAATTACGATTACGACTAACTGGTACCACATGTGGTTGTGATGTTTGTTTTAGTGTCACTGAATCCTTTACTATTGTCTTAGGAGAATTTCCAGAATTCTGTGTCACAGGCGACTTAGGTTGACCTTTATTTAACAATGTAATAGCATTTTTATTGCTGTGCTTTTTGACATTTTTATTAATTACTTTTTCTTTAGACACTTCTAATTCTTCCTCATCCTTATTAATTTCTACAGATTTAGTAATGTCAGAAGGAGTATCAGCAATAGATTCCTTGTTTACTGTTGTGATTTCTTCTTCTACTAGAATGACTGTTTCTTCAACAACAGTTTGATCAGTCTTTGAATCATCAAGTAAGCTTTTTAGTTCAATCTCTACTGTATCTGGGACTTTGGTCATTGTATGACAATCCTCTTCCACATTTTCGACTCCCCAGTCATCAAAAATATCTTGAATAACACTCCTTTTATTATCCATGCTTACTTTATTTACTTCTGTAGAAGGCAAAATACATTGTTTTGTTTTCTCTATATTAGTAGGAGTAACAATAAATTTCTTATGAACAGTTTCCATGTTCTGTCCCTCTTGACTAATACATTCTTCAGTCTTGATTTCACTATCCTTTTCTGACTGTTCTTGTTTTGCAGGGTCTTTATCATTATCTTCGTTATTACTAAACTTTTCCTGAACCATATTTTCTTTAATATTACTGTCATTATCCTGTATTATAATCCTGTTAGCATCTTCTACATTTGTAAAATTTTTCGAACTTGATTCGAAATTAATACCTTTTTCATGTTCCTTGCTAGTAGAAAGAGTTTCTGGTCCTTCTGCATCTATAACTTCAGTTGAAATTACTTCAATTATTGTACCATCACTTTCTTGACTATAATCTATCAAGTCAAACTCATCATTTGTAATTTCAGATTTTTTGTCCTCTTTTCCTTGTAATGAAAGAAAATTTTCCTGTGCAGAATCTACAGCAACATTCCCCTCATGTACCATAACTACAAAATCTCCTTGTGTAGTTTCATTTGACTCGTTTACAGTTTCAACAGTTAATACCACAATTTCCGAATTCCCATCAACCAATTTTGACAAGTTAGCATCTGTGATATCTGAAGGATGTTCTTTACTCAAAAAGTCTTGGCCAATTGATTTCAGTAGAGCTTGATGTTTAACATTAGCACCACCAGTCACATCTATGTCTGTTGTAACAGAGCTATCATGGTTTATTAGATTCTTTGTATCTTCTTCTGAATCCTTCTCTGCAGTTCCTGTTGTATTATCTCCTGCATCTTTCACAAGTTTCCCTAAGTCACTATCTTTCATTTCACCTACATCTGTACCTATGCCCTTCTGCACATTCTCATCTGTATTTTGGTCAATGTCTTTCTGTGTATTTGTTTCAGTTTTCATGTTTGTAACAGACAGATTAATTTCATTTAGACTCTCAGTAGTCACAGTTAAAGGTGTGTCTGGCTGTGCAGTATCAATTGTAAATACCTTATCTTCTTTTATGTCTACTTCCTCCTGCATAAACCCACACAAGTCCTCAGTACTTTGATTAACAGCTACTATATTTTTAACATTGTCTTCCACTTTTCCCTCAATAATTACATCATGTTCTTCTAATATCAGCTCACTGTGTGTTACTTGATCTTTAGTGTCACTTGTATTATAGTCATTGGTAGACAATGCACTTTCAATCACAGGAGCATCAGAACTATCATTACTGTTGTGATTTTCAGAAATGTTTGTTTCCACATTAGTATCCACTGTACTTATTTGTGGTTCCAATGTTGGAGGTAAATCTAAGATTTCCTGTTCCTCTACCTTCACAGTTTCTGTTGCTATGTCTAATGATTCCATGGTAAAACATTAAGATTGTTAATATCACTTAATAAGCCATGGGTTGTCCTGCTGGTGAGAGACAAGCAAACATGAACATTGGATTATTTAATTGAATATGTAACCACTAAATAAATGCTATATACTTAATATAGATTTAGATTACTTAAACATGAAAATACTTTTATCTGAGATTTTCGCTGTATATTGCAAGCGGAATGGTTAATCTTACAAACTGTTATAACCTAAAGCGAGGATTCCATGTCGCGATACTAAAGTAATTAAAAGTTAATTAAAAGATGAAATCGCATTTTACGATTGCGTGTGTATTACAAATATACTTTTCAATATGACTTTTATATTTGTCTACCTCAGAGTATTTCGACGAGAAAACTTATCGTCCACTTTCCTCTACGTCGTAGTACATAACACGATGTGCACTAATTCGAAAGTAATTCGATTGACAAGCTTTCAATATACAAATAATATGGACAAAATATACCAGGATAACTATTACGCTTTTCTAACAATATTATTTAATATCATTTTTATTAAACATGAAAACGTTTTTAATGGCAGAATGAAAAACTCACCAGGTAACGATGCTATCTCCATAGTTCGGACATTCCACTGACAATTACATACTCTACAGATTCCTATGAAATTCTCGTATTGCAGGAAAATGAATTTTATCAGGAGTATTATGTGGTCTATGTATTGCTGTACTTTGCATAGGAAAAACAATTATTTTCTTCGTTCCAAACACAATGTTTACAAGAACGAAATCGGAGGTTTGCACTACTGGTCAGCGTTGCCAGATTGAGCGTGCACAATAGTGCCACAATATTAACTGCAAACTGAATTTATTTTAGAGCTAGTATCCCTAATAATAATGTCCACCTTCTCGTTATCAGCGACTTCCCTAGATAAAAATTGGTTTTTAATCACACATATAGTAAATGAAAGTTTTATTATTAGGGTTCATTTTAGGGAGAAACAACTTTTTCCGTCATTAGAGCTACGATATGATAATACGTGCAGAGTGTATACTTTTGAACAGTTAAGTTGCAATATACTTTGAACAACTTTCAATGAAGTTACTTTACCGCATTTCTAAATGATTTTACAAATTTTAATATAACATTGTGTTGAAGCATTATTCTGAGAATGAAATTACATTTCATGGATAAAAATGAAACATCTACGTCAAAAAGGGGAGATTATTTAGGAAATTTAATGTCAAATTACAATATGAAGTTGGAAAGACTGTTGATGTTAATCTTGTACTGCATTCGATTCAAACTGTTTTATTGAAATTGAGTCTTGTGCTGTACTTAAGTCATGCGAATAGCCATACTATAATTTCATAAGGGATTAAGTGATATGGAGAAGGGCTTTCGTGAATCCTACCATTTTCGCCACTTTGTAGTTCGTTCGTGTTTTACGGGGGCTTCCCGCGTCTCCTTCGTAGCCCCCGCGAATCATTTGCTATATGCGACTGTATATAAATATATAACATAACACATATTTAATAATAATAAGTTACGTTGTAACTATAAGTACAGGGACAATTAGAAAAACCTACTAGGTAGCTAAATAATATGGCAACGACATTTATTTAGTATAACGGCAATTACAATAAATGATAATCCGAATTTTATTTACTATTTATTTTCATATAGGTACAAACGTATTCTTTAATGCGAAATGTATAAATCTCGTTACTGTTATTCGCGATGGAAGACGCTAAAGAACTCAGGAAATTAATGATTTCTCAAACAATTAAGAAATTATCAACAGACTGCCATAATAAATTATTTCATGGTATTTTGGTCCCACATTGGGGAGAGCTAATCAAACTGATGGAATGCATCTTCTTTTATCCACTGTTAGTATATCAATTTAAGCATACAGTATTTTCATAAACAAATTTCCCTTAAACATAATACAGGAGAGAGTACACAAGGGATCAATTTGTTAACCCTTACGTTTATGACTTTGTTTAATAACCTAAATTGTTTATAAAAAATAACGTACATACAATTAAATGCATAAGAATGTCAAAAAGCATAACACCCGTTGCACACTTCCAGCTTTATACACAAAGTTACAGCAATATTGAAATAAAAAAATGTTGGGGGAACGTAGGAAACGTTATTTTTAAATTTTACAATCAAATTCTAAATATTACTAACCCTACTCATTTCCGTATTTCAAAATCGCTGTTTGTACAATAAAAATGGTACACCTGTTTTAACAAATTTTCATGAAGTAAAAAAAGAATAAATTGTAGATCCAATTTTAATGGAAGATTCAATGTATAAACATTTAATTACATGCATTTGGATCTGTCATGATTCTCAGGAATTAATATTCAAATGATAATGTATAGATGAATGTCATCTAAAATGGAAAATAACGTATACATATTGGTACTGTCTTCTGATATAATATAAAGCATATATATATATATATATTCAAGAATATATATGAACCTTACTTTCTTGCAAAGAATGTGGTTTGTCATTGACAGTAATTACAGCTCATCCTTTTCATCAAGATCTATATCACTGAGATCAATGTCTTCTTCTTGTGGAAGTTCAGCATCCTTGCCATCCCAAGGTATTGTTTCAAGAATCTCTGGTAATTGAGCACCTTTTAAGGGTGCAGTACCACCACGACCATAACTTAAGTCTCGTAAAAATTCATTTATACCATCATAAGAGAAACTTCCCTTCAACAAGGAGTATTTCATTTTCTTTACATTGACAACAGCCAGAGCTGGATAACCAAAACCACCAATTTCCAAAGCTTCTTCAACATGTGGCTGAGCACCAGCTTCTGCCCAAACCCATCTATAAGAAAAGCAACACACATTACACAAAAAGATAATAAACATTTATTAACTTAAATGTTGAGAAAGATTTATACATACCCCCACATTTTCTGCTTATATTTTTCTCCAAGCTTGCTCAAAGTTTTTAGGTACTGATTCCTACATTCTGATTGACAATCTAAGATATGGGGTAGAACAGACACAACACAAAGTGGTTTGTCTTCGCAGACTTCGCTTAGACTCTTTTCATTCACAATTTGAATGATTTCTGGTGCTGGAACATTTTCAGCTAGTTTATCCATTGCCCAGGTTACAATGTCATTAGTTGATCGTCCACCATCATAGTCTTGTACAGATGTTTTGCCAGGTGCAAAGTACTTAATAGAGGGGTATCCCTTAATCTCATATTGACTAGCCTACAATAATAAAGTTTTATGACATTCTTAAAACAAAAAATAATAATGCAAATCAAATTTATATCTAATCACACAAAGACTTACTTTCTCCTTATTGACAGTAGCATCAAGTGCTCCTAATTTAACTTTTCCTTTCAACTCGGTAGCTGCTGCAGCCCAAACAGGTGCTAGATTCTTACAATGACCACACCATGGAGCATAAAATTCAACTAGCCACATATCATCTGAGTTCAGTACTAATTTGTCAAAGTTATCATCAGTAAGTTCAATCACATCTTTTGAATCTTTTGACTGTAACAAGATATAAATAACATATACATTTTATGATGTGTTGAGGATTAGCTTGCAATAGTTATTTAATTGTTTTAATAACAACATTATTCAATTAATACATGTGCTACAAACATAACAATATATTATTGACCTTTGAATCTCCACCACTTTTCTTCCCACTTAGGGCCCTACGTGCTTTCTGGTTAACTGCATTAAGAACAGCATCAACAATTCCAGCTGCTGTTCTTGCACCATTGTAATCTTCTGGTTTGCTCTCAAGCCCAAAGATTTTAATGGTTGGGAAACCTTGAATACCATATCTCCCACCAAGAGATTTATGTTCATCTGCATTTACAGCACCAACTTTTGCTATTCCCTAATGAGATAGAATAATAATGATTATATTTAAACACAATCGCATTTAACATTATTTCTATGATGTTATTTTATTAAACCTTATACTTTATATTATATGATATATACAAGAACTATACATGTACATACATCAATGAAAATGGTAATTTATGAATGGATATGGTGCTTCAGAATAATATGCTAAATAAAATATTGTACAGTAAAATTACCTTCAAAGCAGTAGCAGCTTTTTTGTATTCTGGTGTCAACTGCTGACAATGCCCACACCATGGTGCATAAAATTCAACAATCCAAATATTGTCACTGTTTAATACCAAACTGTCAAAATTGGATGGCTTGAGATCAATGACATCACTATTGGAGGAGTACAAACAATGAGCTCCCGCGATTAATATAAGAAGACCTAAGTAAATAAATAAGTAAATAAAATTCATATTTTCGATATAATCTATCAAATCCCCAGTGAGTAAAACATTTCGTTATTAAATAAACGATGATTTATAAAATCCTACATCTGCCGGTTTAGAATTCTATATGCAAATGCAATCAGAAAATCATGAAATACATATTCATTGTACTCACCTAGTACAGATTGCATTTTGCTAAACTAGCCAGTTATAATAAAAATATTCTTAGAACCCATTCACCGAAAAGTCAGCTAAGTACGAGATCAAAACGTAGAGAACAACTCCTTATAAAGTTCAACCGTCCTCCCGTGGGTTGCCCGAGACACTGCCAGATATATAACTTTCGTGGACCGTTCTGATTGGTCCTCTGCAATCAACAAGCACACGTTTTAAAGGAAATAGCTTAGCTGGATTTAGTTGATTGACTCTGATCGACATGAGAATGTAATATTAAAATAAACTTTTTGATTACAGAGAAAAATTGATCATGGTGACATACACACGAGTCCAGATCGATTTAAACGGTACTTAAATACCTAACATTGAGAAATGATTCAAATTCGAGTAAACGGAAGTTACACAATCGACAGCTACATTTTCGGCTCACGAAATTTCGATTGATTTTTCTAGCGGCTTTGTTCAAATTTGAGTGCGCTGGAGTGATGATTGATTTTAAATACTTCTATTTTAGTTAAGTATTATATAATACCAAAACACCAAGAAAAAGCAATGTAAACATATATCTAATTCATTCCTTGTATATTTTAAATAGTTTCCTTGTTTGGTAAAAAACAACAAACTGAAAACGTAGGAGGATCAGATTCCCGATAAGACGTACGAATTTCACCGATTATTTTGTTGATATTACAATTAGTTAGCGCACATTTTCCTGAGCAAATAAAATAATTTAATAACTAAAATGATTACTCAATTTAATATTCTATAAGATAATTAATATTATACTTGGCGCAATTGATTTAATTAGAGGCATAAAACTTTAGATGATATATCAGCAGTGACATTTTTGACTTCATATATAATATACTAACATTCACTAATATATAATTATAAGGATTTAATACCAACGAAGATGCGATTTTCTAAATAAATTTAAAAGAACGAATGGGATATGTGTTTTACTAATTTTATCAATTATTGCATATTGGCGCCTCAATTCAGTATGGCGTAATTCCTGACACTCTTATCCAGTTAAAAAGTCTTCAATAATGTCGGAAAGAACGTGTAAGAAAGTTACCCATTGTATTTTTGATATGGATGGGTTATTGCTCGGTAAGCATTTTAATTCTCTTTTTCTTCCGCGGAATTACTGTCATAAATCACATGCACAATGAGAGTATTCGTTTTGAATAAGAAAGTCGAATTAGGTGTTCAAATAAGAACAGAAGAAATCAAATTTCACAGAATTACTTGTCGCATGCAAAACGAAGTGTTGTAAATAAGGACTTACTAAATATGTCTACATATAGTAATGTCATTTTATCTACACACATGTAGTAATGATTAAAGCCTCAATGGCAATAATTAACAAATATGAGGGATATAAATTAAAATATTCCATACATCTCTATGACTGGACTCTGCTATCAATGAAAGGGTTAAAGATGCACTCATCATGTGCATAGTGAGTTCATGTGCTCTTTATTCTTAATTTTTTAGGAAGCTGTGTTATATATTTGTACATACATATTTGCAGATAGAATGCAGCAGCCTTATGATTTTAGTTCCAACTTTAAAGCTGCCATTAACATAGTTTCTATTATGACTTTTATTATAAAATGATTGTAAGAAGTCAAACAGAAATTTTGTTTGATACATCATTTATATCCACATCTGACTTCTGCCCTTTTCTTCATGTTAATCTCGATAGACACAGAGACCCTTTATTCCCAAGCATTTAATCGTATTGTAAATCGATATGGAAAGAATTTTACATGGGATCACAAAGCACAGACCATGGGTTTTAAAACTGGTGCTGTGTCACGAGCAATCATTGACATGCTGGAGTTACCTCTTGCTCCAGAAGAGTTTGAAAGTGAAATTGTTGAAATATATAAAGAATTATTTCCAACTGCAAATCTTATGCCAGGTAATATTTAATATTTAATTCAGTATAAGGTATGTAGTTTATAAGGGCATTAATAGTATTATAATATCAACAAACAGGTACAGAAAAATTATTGAAACATCTCTATGATAACAATGTACCAATTGCATTGGCAACTAGTTCGAATAAAGAAAACTTTGAGTTAAAAACTAGAAGATGGACTGACCTTTTTAATTTATTTCACCATAAAGTACTTGGTGGTTCTGACATTGATGTTCTTTGTGGAAAACCAGAACCAGATATATTCTTAGTAGCTGCAAAACGTTTCCCTGATACTCCAGATCCTTCAATGGTTAGTTGTAAAATCTGTTATTACAAGAATCATAAAACTAACATGAAACTTTTAGTGCCTGGTTTTTGAAGATGCTCCAAATGGAGTTAAAGCTGCCCAAAATGCAGGTATGCAAGTTGTTATGGTACCTGATCCATTACTACCAAAGAGTTTTATTCACAACCCAACAATTATATTGAATAGTCTTGAAGAATTTCAACCTGAAATGTTTGGTTTACCACCATATGCCACATAACGTTTGTGGAATTAATTATTGCAGAATTTCGAAAATGATGTAATTAATCAAAAAAGTATAAAAATGTAAAATAAAATATTTTAAAATCTAGTGCTTACAAAATCTTTATTTTGTGCAGTGTTTAATGTTTTTGAGAAGGTCATAATATAAAAGCAATAAATCAATAATTGTAAAAATACTCAACTTCACTTCATTAAGACAAAAATATAAATAACAGTAACTGTAACTTTTCTAAAACCATTTAATATATGAGAAAAATATGGGAGCACAATAAATGAGCATTAAACAATTTATGGCTTTTGTAATGGTTTCATAAAAAATTGTAAATAACAAACAATGTAAATTACTTATGATAATATAAAATATAATAATATAAAAGCAATAAATCAATAATTGTAAAAATACTCAACTTCACTTCATTAAGACAAAAATATAAATAACAGTAACTGTAACTTTTCTAAAACCATTTAATATATGAGAAAAATATGGGAGCACAATAAATGAGCATTAAACAATTTATGGCTTTTGTAATGGTTTCATAAAAAATTGTAAATAACAAACAATGTAAATTACTTATGATTATGTATCTTTTTGCAGCCTGTGAAAAGATTTATAATACAGTATGGAAAGTCATATACAAATATGTTTAATTACTATCTGTATATGCATACAAACAAATGTAATAACGGAAATTTGCAAAATTATTATAAGACTTGTTTACATAGTTTTTGAAGTCATGCAATCTGAAAAAAGGCAGATAATTTGAATTTATTCCAGATGAGTTTATTTTTATTGAGATTAATTTGATTATAACTAACTTACTGGCAGTTCGTCACCAGAATCATCTGATATGTCCAAACCTTCTGCATTTCCATATGCTACATAATCCTTCGCATTAAATCCGTTAAATATTGTGCTTAAATCTACGATCGAATATGCGTTCCGCCTTAAACTTTTTTCAACCACTTCTTTCAATGTGTCATATGCAGCCCTCAGCCCTGCCGGGCACTTGGGTAATAGTTCTGTAAGTTAAACAAATTTCATTGACGCAACCTTATTTAATTCTCTTTATAATCGAGGCAAGTTATATAAAGTCTTGCTTACGTCGATAGCTCGGCTGATGTACATCAAATATATGCAGATAGAAACATATTTGATTATAGAGTTTAGTTTCTGAATACTGTAAAGAAAGATATATGAAACTTTGATGTTAAAATTTATTTACTAAATAAATTCATAATTTACTTTATTTTAAAATAAGTAGATCATTTGATTTACGTACAATTCTGTGCATATTTCCATCACATTTGGGGCATAAGGGGTACTTCCCGAGAAACCCTGATGATACTGATTGTGTTTTTTCTGAACAAAGCGGATTTTCACATTCCAACCAACCCTGGTAATATTCAGAAATTTCTGCCCTTAAAGCAACTTGAAGTTCATTTTGTATGGCGTTAACATATGTCCAAGGAGGTGTGTTACAATCTGAATTTGAACATACACTGAGTGCTAATTGGCTTCCAGTGGGCTACAAATTAATATGTCGTTAGATATAGAAAACCCAGAAAATATAAATATACATGCACGGCATGTATAAATGTATAATATAAAAACCCATTTACAGTTTCAATCAACACGCTTTTAACTACAATTTCGGACTTGCACTTCTCGTCCCTACATTTAAATTTCAATGGAAGACAATATTTATATCTATCTTCATTGACTAATAGCGGTACGTTAAAGTCCTCTTCTTCGTGTATAGTTCTCTTTGATTTATATATGTTTTCCAAACCTATTTCATTGGATAGATGTTTACTACACTGTGCATAAATTTGCAGTATTCAGAAATATAAGATGAAAAGAAAGTTGACTTACCCATATTTTCTGCTAATATGACATCATCAATTCCCTCGATTGGTTCACAGATCCGTAATACAATAGGAAATATTTGACTTACTAAATAATAATTTACATCTATTTTGAGCGAATCGCTCTTTTTATATTCATCGATGTGATATGCACGCTCGGTTGCAGACTTATCTGTTCCATCCTGATATACGTATAAATTTAATTTGCTTTATATAACATTATAAGGTATGAATTGAAGTGACACATTCGCGAAAACTGTAAAATAAAGACCTCGCATATGATGTATGGTACTGTATCCCCAGTTTTCCACATTCTACCGCCTTCTTTATTCAATCGTAATGCTACTTGTACGTGAGCTTGTTTAGTATCTGGATATTCATGAGGATTTTTTGATAATTGTTTCGTAATAACAAGTGACGATAATGACACCTGGTTTTCACGAATATTTTTCGCGACAGTTTGTAAAATGCTAAGCACTTGTTCTATTCTATCCTCGGATGATTGAGAAGACAGAAGTTGATCTAAAATTTTTCTGAAAATTATAATATTAATAATTAGAAAATGAAAAGTGGCCACAATAATCAAATCATGTTTAAAGTATTTCTATTTAATGAGCTTTCTAACTTTCCAACTTCGCAGGCGAGTTGACACCAATCTCTTCTGACAATATCTAAACCTTTGTGTTCTTGTACCATTTCTATTTGCCCGTTTGGTAATTTTGTCATTGTAACTGCAGCATATTTTTTCTTTTGTAAGAGTAATAAATAACGGAAAACACCATCGATATCCAATTCGACACGTTTGTACAACTTGTTTACTTCTTGTTTGATCTACCATAATTTAATATTATTAGAATCGATCATTTATAGAGAAAATATTACAAAAAGTACACCTTTTTTCCAACGGCAAAAACTTCTTCATAATCCAAAACGTTAGTGTTTATCATTATTGAGTCTGTGTCACCATATATTACTTCGTAATTTAACTTCTCAACTAAACTTTTGGTATTTTGTAAAATCTCTCGGCCCTTTGCTATGTAACAAAAGCACATTAAACAATCTTAATATTAAAGCTTCTATAATTTCCTTACTTTTCTAATACCTGTAATCAAGGCCGCAAGTCCCTTAGCATAAAATCTGCAATGAGTTGCTCCCAAGCAGCCATACATTGAGTTAGCCGTAAGTTTTAAAGCCGTCTGCCTAATATTATACTGCATTTTTAACTCAGGAGGCAAATTCGGATTCTTCATTAGTTTTTTTACCTCTACTCTGCTTTCGACTAATTTACGAATTTCTGTCGGTACTACTCCCGGTTCTAAGCCCGACTCAGGGATCAGTAAATCCTGAAAACATGACAAATGAGTGTAACATATAGCTGTTAAATAAATAAAATTTGAAATCGGATTATAGTATTAAATAAAATTACCTTACTGTCAGCATAAGCTGCGCCAGTGACAGTAGTAAAACATAAGTTGTATTCTTGAATTATACTAGGATATAGAGAATTGAAATCCATTAATAAAATAAGTTTGTCATAAAATCCCTTTTTTGGTTCAAGGACTAAACCACCAGCATAAGCTGCCTTCTTCCTACGGGAATTTTCTGAAAATACGACTTTATTATTTACCGCTTAATAAATGGATGTATCAAAACATCTTACCATTTTCATCTTTTCCTTTCTTTGTAATTCTCTTATCCGGTGTTATATAATTCTTCAGATGAAACGCATGTAATAGTAAATACTCATTTCTCTCTGCACGTCCTGCCGTTAATGTTCTTGATAAAATATTACCTGTACAACATATCAATATGATTATTGTTAATCGATCTAGAATGATAGATTATTAAGATATTAATATTTTGTTCTATGTAATATGAATAAATATTTCTCACCAGCTATACAAGTAATTTGTAGTGCAAGTGGAATTACATTAAGTTCTAGGACGATACATAAGATGTACGAAGCTTCTGCTAATGTTCTTTGTATTAAATTTTCTAACTTATTAAGGGCACTATAAAACGACGCGGATTCTCCGGGTTTTATTTCCTTACATTCATTTTCCTTCTTCTTAAGCACCTATAAGATTTATAATTTAGTATTTCATATTACTGAATATATGGTCACACGAGACTTACTGCAACACAAAGTGATTGTAGGTCGTAACTTCGAACTTTTAGATTTAATTCTTTTGCTGAAATTTGAATGTCGCACATAGGACGGCCAACTAATGCTTGGCCTAAATTGATCTTTCCCTGTAATAAAACGACTCTGTTAGCCACACACAAATTAAAGACTTCCAACACAAAGTATTAAAAAACGATCTATTATTTTGATACATACTTTAAAGATAGGTGCTACGGAACGTTTCAGTCTTCCAATTCTACTCCAATTCGGAACTTTCAGGGTGAACATTCTATGCATTAGAATGTCGAATTGAAAACCACAATCGTAGCCTATGAGTAAGTCAGGATCTGCCTTTTCTATTATTTTAAGTAGTTCTTCAAGCAAATCTTTCTCATCCTCGCATCTCACTACTTTAGTAAATTTAATTTTTGAAAGACTTTCTCGTGCTTGCCTGGGCCATGGTGTACCTCGAGGGTTCGTAATTACTGTACAAGACATTGAAAAGTATAAGTTTTAAACTACAAGTGCGCGGTATAAATTCATTAGTAAACAGTATATAACATACAACAATAATGCTGTTGATATGGTGGTCTTGGTGCTTCTTTATCTATGTGATATTTATGATGAAGAAGTATAGCAATCATTATAACTTCATTTTGCTGTGTTTTGGTATTTACAGAAGTTCGTATATTCATAGTGGCTGTTACTATAGGAGGCAATGATATATTCTGTGTTTCTGTTGAAACTGATATATTCTCCATTTTCATACAATTCACCTATTGAATTAAAATGCAAGAGTGATTACTGACACTATAAAAGATTTATATTATTTCTTACCTTTAATGTGCACCAACTTGTTTGCATCCCTGTAGGTAATGGGCATTTAACATCCAGCCAACATGGTCCTTTAATATTTCTTTCTATGAGAAATAGTTCTAAAGCATTTATTGTAGTGCCAAATACACGTTCTATAGACTTCCCAGAATAATCAGAAGGCATTATTGGGTAGTTTGCTGCATATTTTACTTCCAAATAATCTGATGTTCTTGGAGTACCTTCTTGTTCAAAAGCATAAAGCTTTGAAACTGTTTGACAACGGAATTCTTTTATACCCTTTCTAGTTGCGAAATCATTGAATTCTTTATAAACATCTTCCATTGCATTTATCTAGAATTTATATGAACATGTATAAAATGCAATTTCCTTTGTATTATATATGTACACATACATTTACACTAGGTAAAAGGAATATCCTTCTAGGAATGTTTTTGACTGTAAGACAGCATGACTTGTAAGCTTTCAGGGATGGAATAAAAGCTTTACCAAACAGGTACACAACTCCAGGTTGTTTGAAAGCATCTTCATATGCATCCCACCAATAAAACCGAAATACATCTTCACCATTTGAATTGGGTGTAAGAGGTATGGATATCTCTGTTTCATCAACAGTAGTCTGTGCATTTGATTGTACAATAAATTCAGTATCCCAAGCATTATTACAACTTTCAAACTCTGACATATCAACTTCTTCATCTTTATTTGCTGCTACTGGACTAGCAGGTATAGCCTTTAGTGGTTTATTACATATTGTTTCAGTAGACACTTCAGCAATTGTTTTATCTTCAACATCAAAGTCCATCTTAGAGAACTATAATGCATTACAAAATTATAAGGACTTCCCCTTATATTACATTTTACATTCCAATAAGTATTTGTGGATATATACATATACATAAAATTAGTGAACAAGAACTTACATCCTCTGCATACTGACTAACATCTTCAATTGCATCTTCTATTATTTGGCTAGTACTATCATTTTTAACATCACTGCATCTTTTATTTGTATCAACATCTTTGCTCTGATTGGGCTTGTCAGCAAATTCCTCATCCAAGATTTCTTGACTCATATTTTTATCTTGTATAGTCTCCTTTATAACTGATTCCTTTGAGCTATCAAATATTTTCATAGCACTGAGATCATCATCACATTGTGATGACTGAATTTGTTGAGAACTGTTCCTAATATATGCATATATAATACATATATAATTGTTAGACATTTTGTAATTATAGCAACAAAGTGAAAAAATCTAGAAAAAAGATCATTCTATGAACTTACATGCTATTTGAATAAGATGTATTAAATTTATTCCTAACACGCCTTGGTTCTGCTTTTTTTACAGGTTCATTCTTCTTTAATTCAGACATTAGATCTCCTAAAATATCATCATCCTGTAGAGCAACATCAGCTTTCTTTTTGGATGACATGCTCATAAACATGTTTTGGATATTTGACTTCTTTTTAATTTCTTCTTTCTTTTTTTTCTTTGGTCCTGTCATTTTTTGTTTTCTTGCTTGTTGTATGCTCTCAGCATCCAAATCATCATCAAAAATTTCTCTTCCATCTTCCACATACCCACTTTCTCCTAATGTGATAAAATAAACAATTTGTGTTTCATTATTTTAATGTATTCATAAAAGTTACAGATGATATTACATCAGTGCATAATAGATCTTAAAATTGTTTATCTATATTACCATCATCAATAATCCAATCATTGCTCTGTCTATCTAATACAGTTTTACTGTATTCTTTTTCGGTAACCTCCTCATAAACATTTTCTAGTTCTTCTACTTCATACTTATATTTGCGACCTTTTAGCTGCTTTAATTTTTCTAACGCTGAGAAGCGACCAGTTTTATCAATCTTCTGGCGCTTATTTCTACTTGGTGAGGGACCTAAAATATTGTAGTAATTATATATCAACATCTATTAGAATTTGTAAAATGGCACAGCAAATTGTATACTTAGCAAAAATATATCCATCAGATTAAAACAAAAATCCTTATCTAATTATTGTAAAGTATATCAGCAATGCTGATGTCAGTCAAATTTAAGACCACAAAAACAAAAGTTCTTTGTTTTCTTCTGATGACATTGTATGATATATAATGTTGGATCAGGTAGAAAAGAAATGAATATTATATTTACGTTTACATACCTTCTAAATCACTCATCGTTTTCTAAAATGGTTGGATTCTATTAGGCTGTCAGATTTATAAAAGTGGTGCAGATTTATAAAACAAAGCTCCTGAAATAGTAGGCGCTGACCGTTTTACCAAGTTTTAGCGGGAGATTTTTCGATATTCTGCCGATCTAAAATTCGATGGATCTCGATTATACCGGTATACAATGACACCAGAAATATATCGCAGTTGTATGTATGTTGCTAACTTCACTCGATAGGTTTGTGTTTAACGATCAAAGAAGTCTACAAAGGTAATCTTTTAATATAAAAGAAATTATGATAAAGATGTTCGAATTCAGTCAGAAGTACTATATATGACGTCGATGCAACGCGTTTCATATGTAACCCTCATTGTGTTCGAAGGTTAACATCTGTAATACCCATTAATATATTGTACAGGCTATTCTTTCATTGCATTTTTACAATTGAACTTGTCAAATACGTTTGATGCCCAAAAAATTGATTAGATATTTACGGCTGATTTAATCTCTGACAATTTATGCATTGAGATTTATAAGAAGTTTTATGCGTCCGTACAAACTATAAAGAGTAGTTGGTTATATTTGTTAAATGACAAAGTTCTTTGTCTAAAACAAAGTGTTTTTTTGAAGTACTCATTAACACCACTTACCGGTGTTAACATATTATATAAAATAGATTGTGTTATCTCCATTCATTTTAGCCAACAATTGCATAATGTAAGTCAGTTTTGTGTAATGATATAAATTACTTGAAAATGATAAACATTTATGAAATTTTGCAACGTTGATATTATGTATTATTTATGTCTAAAAACAAGACTGAAATTATTACAGTATATTTATGATGTCATTGGATAATTATTAAAAATTTTATATTACTTACATCATTTTAGTTATAATGTCAAAGGCACATAGTCCTACTCATTTTAATGGGGAAGCAGACAATTTTTATGATTCAAATTTTACATTGGACATTAATAAACGGATGCGTGTCCCAAAAAGTATACGTGTAAATGGTGATTATGCTGATGAAGATGTAGCTGGTACAAATGGTTCAAGTTGGAATCAAATGGTTGCAGGAGAGAAATTTGAAATGCATGTCCCAGAGAGAATTTTAGTTGTTGGTAAGTTGAAAAATTCACCCATGATATTGATATTAAAAATGATCTTTATACAAATTTAGTAATCAACAATGTTTTTGGTAATGCAGGTCAAGAACAACATATTGGTACAAAAGCACCAATAAGAGAAATCACATTAGAAAATGCTGTAATGCCACCTGAACCTGGCATTATAAGAGTTCAGGTAGTTAATCATGTTCTTCCTTTGGTTAAATTAAATTGTTAAATCTCTCACTTAGTGTATAACTTTAAAGCATCATAGTTTAATAACTCTTAATAACAGCACATGTAAAATTTATATATACCTTTACCTTTTTAACAGACTCCTCCAAGAATGTTGACTTTGGATAACCACTATTTTCCAACAGCTGATGAAGAGGAACCTAATTCATACATGACAGAGGTAAAGGATACAGCACCTTCTAGGTCTCATGGACAATATTCTACAGAAACACAAATAGTCAGGCATGTTAGGTATGTTTATTATAAACTCTTAAACATGAATATTTACTTCCAAGGAATGTATATATAATTATATATTTATTCAAATATATGAATTTGTTTTTTAGGGAACAGCAGCCTGCATACAATGCACTTGACACATCACTTGCACCTAGCGAAGAAATTCAACATTTACGCCGGCAAGTCGGAAAATTAAATCGCCGCGTAATGGCTATTGAGTTGGATATCTTGCAGCGTCAACAAAGAGACAAGATTTTTTATGCTCTAACCTTGACTTACATGATTCTTAAGGCTTTTTCCTGGTTGACAAGAAATTGAGTTTTTATCGAGAAAGAATTGAACAAATTGCAGCTTGTGCAAAAATAGGTGCTGTAAGCTGAAAACGTAAGAGGGCCATACTTGCTCCATGAAAGTTATAACCAAAGACTACGTCCTCAATGCATCAAATTTTATGATGTCCAAGTTAAGAGCATCGTACATATTCAAATTACAGAAAAATGTAAAATTCATGATAGCATAGTATCAGTATCCAAATCGAGCTGAGCTATTTGACTTTCAATTTACGATATGCAGCAGAATTTTCCTCCCCGTTTTTTATGTATTAAACAATATCATGCATGAATTAATTCTAAAATTACAGATTTTTGTTTTCCATATTAAACAATAAAATATAGAAGTAAACTTATATCATGCAAGTGAATATATGCGATGCTCATTATTTAAAGTGACTTCGTTTTTGAATATTTGTATAAAGCATTTATAAGACGAAATGGATTGAACAGACAGTTAAGTTAATCAATTGGATGGGCAAGTAAGCCATAGATTGATATAATTGTTAGTAGCATTAGTGAAGATTTAGAAGAATTCTTCAGTTGCATTCAAATGAGAGTACATTTGTAAGAGTAATGAAATTATGAGTTTAGCAGTGGTCTGAGATCTTATTGATATATTAACTATCCATAATTGGTCTAAAGCTCTCATTCTTTTAATTCGAAACAAGTAAGTATGACCATCCTATTATAGTAATATGTTGACTAAACTGTTGATATTGTGTGTTATGAAATATATAGAGGAACAGTCATTAGGTATGACACATGTTTTCTTGGCCATGGTATGGTATGTAATGTTGTACATTTATATAATATGTATTGTGATTCCCAAAAATAAATAAATAATAAAAATTGAACTTTAGAAGAAGAAATCCATGAAAAATATTCGTTTTCAAAATTCACATATTATAATTGATATTGTAGTTACTAATTATAGTAACTGGGTGATAGACTTTCTAATTATATATATATAAATATATATAAATAACATTATACTCTTAACTGTAATGGCGAAACTGATCATCATAGATAATAATGCATATTAAAGAACATAGAACATTATGTCCCCACCATCGTCTTCATAAATATATGCATTTCTTAGTAAAGATTCACTGACAGTACCATTTGCCTCGTTCATATTAAGTTGTGAAACTTCATTTAACGACGTATCGGTATCTTTCGCCGAAACTTGTTCTCCTTCATCGGCAGATCCTATGTGTGCTATAACTGGCTCTGTAAATATATATAACTTTCATACATTTGCACGGGGTTTTAGAACTGCCCGTTAAAGCTATCAAATAATATTTGCAAACCATTATCTGTGACATCACTCTCGATAACTATTTGTTTGTCTGATTTCTCTTCCTGTTGAATATCTTCTGTGACTGTGATGTCTCTTTCTTCGGAAATAACATCTGAAAATTCTTAAGAAATTGCAATAATCTAAAGTTATCGATAGTTTATTATATTTATATCCACTAATTATCATCATACCTTGATTAACTGTGTCCTGTTCATGTTGGCGGGGGTCTTCATTTATATAAGATTCATTATGTATGCTAAGCTCATGCTGTTTATTTGTTGTTTGGTCAATTGAAAGTTGTGGTAATTGTTCTTTAAATTGGTTTATAAAACCAAATTTATCCCAATGTATACGTGAGCTTTCATGCAAGCGCTCAAAGTGCCTCCTCATACTATGTCTATATCGTGCTGTTATATGACAAAACGGACATCGGTATATTATACCACTATGACTAGTTTGCTTGTGTCGTTTTAACTGATGCTCCTGCATACATTAAATTGTTAAAGTAGTAAATATATCATGAATGCCAACACTATATTACATAGAAAACATTATGTAGTTCGTGGGATATTAATGAGTTATTAGTCTTGCAGCCTTACACTATGATATGACTTCTTGCACAAGATGCAGGTATATGCAGCAGGTTTAAGATGATTCACAATATGTTTATCAAAGGTTTGTTTACTGGTGAATGTTACTGAACAATGATGACAAGTATATATCGTTGTATCTTCATGCATATGCTTATAATGCTTAAGATAATTACACTTTTGAAAAAAGCTCTGAAAAAATGATCTTGTAAGATGGTAACATTCAATACTATTTAACATCTAATTATGGTAGATAAAACATTTAGCATTCTTACTTTATCACATTTTTCACATTGATACTTTTTATTCCCGTGAAGAAGCATATGTATATCCAATGCCTTTTTGCTCTTTAATCTCTTTCCACATACATTACATGGAACTTGAGCATTTTGATGAATAGTTCTATGTTCTTTTAAAACTGCCATTCGATGAAAACGACTGTGACATATGTCACATTCAAACATCTTCTCTCCTGAAAATGTTCTGTTAAAAGGTTCGTAAAAAATTTGCATGATAAACATATAGAAGTCGTACCATGGGTATGCAAATGTTGTCTCAGGCTGTAAGGATTTTTAAAGACACCCCCACATTTTTCACAAATGGATGATTTAATATCCTGTTTTCGTTTCCTATTCTTTTTGGCAGCAAATGTTGGATTATTATGTGACCTTATATGACGACTTAAATGGGCTTTGTTTACAAATCTTCTTTTACATGTTTCACATATATAGTGGGGTGCAGTGCATTTATGCAATGTTCGTTCTGCTATTGAATCAAATATGGAATGGCACCATTTACAATTAATAGTTTCTGTGGAAAAATAATACGTGAAACAAAAAAGAATTTATGTACCATTAATATAATGTTTTCAATAAAGAAGTACCATTATGCTTGTCCATATGGCGTTTTAAATATTTCTTTTCTGTAAAGAGTTTTTGGCAGTATGAACATTCATAATTATACTCAACATTTTTAGAGATACAAGCATGTGAGAGTAAGTTCTCTTTTCTAGCAAAAACCTGTTGAAAATGTGGCAAGTATCATTTAATTTCATATTTTAATAAACATGCTCATTTTTAGCTTCACAGTATGCAATATACATGTACATACAACTAAACAGGATGGACAAATAAACTCCCCTGTATGTTTCCTTAAATGACGGTAGAGATAGTCAACTTTATCAAATTTTTTATCACATATATCGCAATCCAAATTATTAAGTTTTTCATGTACATTTTCTAATAGTTCCGGTAGCGACCCATCAACATTAAATTTTAGTGAATTGCTTTCTTGATCTGGTATAGTTGTCTCTGACATTACGTTTATCCCCAGGTTTATATTTAAACATCGATCGTTTTGAAGAAAATCGCTAACAGTTAACAAGGTCGTGTCCAAAAAGGAAAGACCAGATTTAAATTCTTTTTCATTTTGTTGTGAAAACAAATGAACAGCGCTATCTGTTTTTTTATCAGATATGACTTCTTTAGTAATATCTTTCTTTGTATCCAGCATTTCACATTCAGAGTCAGATACTCTTAATAAAAGAGCAGCCTGCAGAAAATCAAACCTTGATCATACATTCCTTTGTACAACTAATTCTGTTAAAGAAAATAATGTACCTGTGAAGAATTGCATAAATTTTCTTTTAATAATGTTTTCCCTATATCTTCTTCAGTTACTTGGGCATGCTTTGCATTTTTATGTCGTTTAAGAGCCTGTAAAAAGAAGGGTAACTGTTAATACACAATAGATTAATATCTGACATTGATGTTGTATCAAAGTACACTCACTGAAGCATTATTGCATTTTTTACTACATATGTTACAAAATGTGCCTAATAATGGTTTGTAATGTTCCATTAAATGCTTTGCATATGAAACAACAGATTTAGTAGTTGTTAAACAAAACTTGCAATTCCAAACTTCCATATTATTTGCAGCCCCTAAGTGCTGTGCTGGTAACTTATTAGCTAGTTCCTCAGCTATTTCTTTACCTAATACAATGCCAGTGTATTGAATAATAATATACATTTATTTTAATACACAACTTTTGTTAAATGGATTATAAAGAAACAAACTTACTTAGCATAACTGTTTGGTCTGCTTTACTCTGCTTTATTTGTTGAACTTTATTTACTGATAATCTTTTGGTTTCAAAAAATACATTAGTATTACCTGTATTGAAGTTGTTATCATGCAAGGGCATTTTCATCTTAATTGCATAATATGGTGCATACCATACTCTTATTTCTTCACCGGCTGCTATTGTTCGCAAAGCTGTATAATATATATCTTGTTTTACCTATAAATAAAGTATATTATTAAAGGAAACAAGTGAATATATGTTATTCATACAATACTAATTTGTTATAAACATTAAATTTGTATGATATAAATTATTACTTGGTGACAAATGAGATTTTGCTCTTTGATGTCTGATGCAGGTGAGATAAAACACATCCAATTAGACGAATTTTCATTAGAAAAATCCAAGTAGTAAGTCTCTGATAATACATTTCCAAATACTTTAATGGGGAAGTTTGATAAAGGATTCATAGTCCACATATTTTTAGCATACAAAGGACCAAATGTTGTTCCTTGTTCCAGGCTTATTTTAGTAATTACTGTAGTTGATCCATCTGCCATATTAACAATTTCTAAATTTTCAGGAAGTGTTTGCCTTGCACGTGATATAAGTGGTGCATCTGGGACCTATTTAAATTAAGCACTTCATTAGATTGTCACAAATAATATTGAGTCTAATTGATAATTATAAATTTTTAATTTCCAATTTTAAGCATTACCATATACAATTAATCAAGTAATTGTAGGCATACAATATTATCTTAGCCCAAAGGAAAGATAAATATGTTCTGCAGTATATACTTACATAGTGAATATTTTGTATCAGTGAACAGTTGTTTGTATCATGATTTTGGCCACAAATACTGCAAGCTAAAATCAACGATGCTGTTTATTTATGTTCGTCATCGATGAAGTTATAATAAAATTGTTTATAGTTCATACATATTTGTATGGTAAAAGATTATTACACATGTATATAGCAATCAATAAGCTCGTGTCAGAATTATTGTTATCATTAATAGTAAACTTTAATATAAAACATCTGATTATCCAACCTAATACGTGTTGTGATAAGTCATTATCATTTTGTTCGCAAATTGGCACGAAAGCAGTTTTCATTATTTCTGGATTATGTTTCGTACGATCGTTCTTTTCAAAATGAAATCTTCAGATTTCTTAAACAATTTCATTCATACTTTTGATCGCCTTGTTGGCCTGCACTTTTGATGTTTGCAAAATAAGTTCATGACTGCAATAATAATAATCAGTGTCGAGATATTCTAGATAGACAAATTGGGAAACGTAAATTTTAAACCAATGGACATTGACCAATCATTGCTACGATACAAAGGGTACGACCTAAATTTAATAATTCAGGATATTGAATTTGGCGCTTGTAGTTTCAAAAATTTGCAAACTGACGAACTTACTGACATTCTCAAGTAATTCTACAATAAATAATAAAATATTTTGGCGACAGTAGTTTCAAAATATTCGTTTCATATGACCAAGTACAATTTACAATGCTTATCATGTGTATTAGCTGAAACTTCAATAAATTTATTTAAATAATGTTGCGAAAAAGATATCCTAATTGAGAGTTTAGAGTACGACTCCTGGACAACCAGACGTATTATTCTTCTTTCAAAATGATAAAATGATATTAGATATAATTTTAATTATATATTTGTCAAACATATATTCTAATTGAGAACTAATTCATTCAGCAAGACTGCGCTCAATATACATTCTCTAGATCTTAGCAAATAGGATTAGGAACAAACTAGGAAGTTATTTTAACATGTATAAAAGACAATGTTTAAGCATATTAAAGAAATGAATATATTCTATAAGGTAAGAACAAATAAGTCAAGCCTTATACAAAGCACTTTGTAATTACATAGAAGATAACAGTGGTTCCTTCTTTTTATGCTGTGCACTTTATAGGGAAGTTCCGAGTGAAGGAGTTAGACAATCTGTTAATACATACAAGAGGTCAGTGCACGTCACGTAGTTATTATTCAGAGTTGAGAGGATTTTGTGTAATTTTATCAATCTCGGAGTGAAAGAGGAAAATTCCTGAGACACTCTCGCGACAGGACATTGCGAGAAAGTGCGCGGAGGTCTCGGGCCGAAGAGATACGAAAGTAAAGAGACTTACTGTGAAGGAATAGTGACCGCGTACTCGAGAGTGGTATAACGCTGCTGTATGTAATCGTGGTATTGCATTTGAGAAACTTTATTTTATTAAGATACAGGCGTCTGTTATTGACGTCTGTAAAGGACAGACTGAGTGTGTGACAGGTTATGTCAACTGGATTGGCAGGTGCTGTCTCAAATCAGGTCAGTGTGTTGACTTGCTACCACACCGCTATTCTGCAGTACCTTTCACTGAAGACAGCCATTCTAAATTTTGTATATTTTTCCATGCAACGGAATGCAGCGGATGAAAGGACAAACCAATAGCCAAGGTGAGTACCCCGTCTTTCGGTTATGTCTCTTTCCTTCTTTGATTCCAATCATATTAGGACATTAAAAGTATCAGTTGTCATAGACCTTTAAATCCTCCCGAAATGTATTACTTCCGATCTTGCTCTTGCTGCAATTAATAGGTGAATGCCCCGGTATTATAATATGTCAATAACTGGAAGCCTATTAATAATCTACACAAATTCAGATTGTTGTATTTTTAACCTTATTAATCTGTTTGAATTTTTTTATACTCTGGTAGGTTCTGCCAATTCTCTTCTATGATCTACTGATCTTTTGTGTTCATCAGTTTTAATCTTATTGCTGTGTGTGGATGGAGTTACTTGTATTTTTTTATGAATACAGGATTGATCCATCTCTTGAATAATTTAGAGCAATTATTACTGTCAGCCTTTTATTTCTCTGCTTACAGTGTAGTTATTACAGTAACATACTATTCAGAAATATCAGTGCATATTATAAATGTCTATTTTTATTTATCTGAGAAATACCTGAAGAATAAAATATTTTTGGTGTAGAACAATTTTTAAAGTTAGAGTAATAAAACTCTATGTATATCACTTATATCTCTAATATAAGACTTTACTCTTTTTTCACTTACATAAAGTCATTATCAAGATAGCTATACAATAGCTATATAATAATTAAGCATTTTAGTTTTTATTTACACTTTATCTTTTTCTTTAAAAGGATGTCCCTTAATGATTATAATTCTTAATATTACTAATGATGATTTGTTGGCAAACAAACAGAGGCCTAAATGTTTTTATTTGTTAAACATGTTATTGAATTTTTTAAACATTATAGTTTAAGCACTGCACTACATTAATTGTATTATGAAATTGTGTATATAAATATATATCCAAGGAGGTATTTGAATGTTATGTGGCCTTATCATATATTTGAGTTTCAACTATAGCAGCTTTAAAGTTAGTTTATCACATTATGTATATTTCTTACACTAAATGATTCTTACCATGTGTATAAAATAATATTATTTTGTGTGTGTTATAATGTATTCATGCCATATGTATTTGCCAATATATGTTATATCTCTTAATTTATTTGATGGAGAAGCAGGTAACATATTGTGAAAGTAAAATTTGTTACACTACTAAGAGAAAATTATATCTTCAATAGTGAGCAATGGTCCTAAAGAACACCAGCAGCAACCGCAGACAGAACATGCTGGTGGAGAAGATACAGGGTTTGATTCTTGGAGAGGAGGCAATAACACACAACATCATTCAAGTTATCCTATTAGTACTGGTGACCCGTATAGTCCTTACTATGCAGGCACTTCATTTCCTTATCAAACATTTGGTGCTGGAGATGGTACCTGGTCAAATGGAACAGATCCAGTTGCATTTCTCTCTGGATATGGAGGACAAATAGGTCATGATGCCTATGGCATGGATGGAATGTTCTCTGCTAGTGCTGGAGGTGGTTTTAGTACATTTGGTCAGCCTGCTTTTAACTACTTCCATGGTAATGGTGATTTTAGTGCTTGGGGTACACCAAGAAAAACACGTTATGAAGACTATTATCAAGCTCCACGTGGAAATGAAAATTACCCAACCCCTAATAATACAGAAATTAAAACTATCGAACAGAGTGTACAAGGATTATCATTAGGAAGTGGAGAAGTTCCACGACAAGACCAACAGACTTCCTCTAATCAACAATTAAAGCCAGAAGTAAAAGAACCCAGAAAAATAACATGGGCCAGTGTAGCAAGTCAACCAGCCAAGCCTGTCCCTCCACTTTCATCTTCTCAAGGAATGAAGAAGAAAGCTGGTATGCCACCACCACCCATTGTACCAGGAAAGCACAATATGGACATTGGAACATGGGGTGAAGGAAAATCTTCAGCACCACCCCCTACTGCTCCACCACCACCACAGGTACAGCCTCCTGTGCCGCCCCCACCACCAGTTCAGAGACAAAGACCACCTCCTCCTCCACCATGCTGGAACAGACAGCCTACAACATCTCCACCACCTACACAGGCTCAGATTCATATGCCTCCCCAACCTCAACATCAACACCCACATCATCAACAGCAGCAACAACCACAACAGCAGCAGCCACAGCCACATCAACAACACCAACAGCATCAGCAGCATCAACAGCATCAGCAGCATCAACAACACCAGCAGCATCAACATCAACAACAGCACCAGCAACATCAACAACAGTTGCAACAGCAACAGCAGCAGCAGCAGCTATCACAAACTCAATCCCATCCAGTGTTGGATGAATTAAAAGTGAAAAATGATTACAATCCTGTAGAATTTGATCAAACCGCGCCTGGAGCTAGGTTTTTTGTAATCAAATCTTATTCAGAGGATGATATCCATAGATCTATTAAATATGAAATATGGTGTAGCACAGAACATGGTAATAAAAGATTGGACCAGGCATATAGAGAGGCCTCTCGCGATGGCGCACCTTTGTATTTGTTCTTTTCGGTTAATGGATCTGGTCATTTTTGTGGTATGGCCCAAATGGTGTCACCTGTTGATTATCAGAGCAACAGTTCGGTTTGGTCTCAAGATAAATGGAAGGGTCAATTTCATGTACGTTGGATATACGTGAAGGACGTTCCTAATGGACAACTTCGTCATATTAGATTAGAAAACAATGAAAATAAACCAGTAACAAACTCGAGGGATGCTCAGGAAGTACCACATGCAAAAGGTGTGACAATGTTACGTATACTGCATACTTATCGGCATTCAACTAGTATCTTTGATGATTTTGGACATTATGAACGCAAGCAAGCAGAAGAGGATCAACGTAAGACACCATCTAGTGCTATACAACATCATCATTATGTTAACAAGAATCGGGGACATGCTTCAGATTTGCAAAGAGATCATCAGCATCCTCATCCATCTCATCTGCACCAACATCAACGCAAAGTGAGTAAAGTCACGCATCATTTCTATTTAGTGTAATTACTTTTTATGCAATTAAATACCAACAGTTTAATTGTTTCACTCATTATAGGAGCGGGATGGTGGACGTAGCAGAGGCAGGGGTGGTTCCCGCCAGTAGCGGTGGATAGAAAAGGAACATAATACTATTGATAACAGTAATCGACGTAAAAGAAGCACGCTACGGCTAATTATGGTCTTACTATTTACCTTCGCTTTCCTGGATTCACAAAGGGCTTCTAATTCCTGTGACAGAACTCTCATCATTGAGACTATCTCCTTCTGTTAAATAATCGACCTCTATGATAATTAGCGCTGCGACAGCATCACAAATTTATCTAACCATAAATACTATGAAGAAGAACCATAATTCAATTTCAAGGGATATTGGGTAAACTTGCTGATGGTTGTAAGCATATAGTGTGGTGTTGCGTGCTATTCATCGAAAGGTGTTTCTTAAACGTACAAATTAAAAATGAGAGAAAAAAATGAAATATGGAACAGAAGAAAAACTGTAATATGTGGACTAACCCTTGTAAAATGCTTAAACTTTTGTTGATAATGAAAAAATCTATGCGAGAACAATATTATAAGCAAGTGTCAACTAAATCAATTACCATTTTAAAGTTTGATGGACATGTAACCTGGTGCCTATGGCTGAAAGGGCTCACCTTTCTTTGTTAAAGAGGTGCAAGGGCTTATTACAAGATTTTAAGTTAATTTGTAACCATCATGCTTAATCATTGGATAATAATAGAAATTATTGTCAATCGATTATTTTATGCGTATTCTGTATCTATTGCGAAGTATATATATACACATATATATATAACGGAAAAAATATATATATGTATATATTATCTATTATTATATTATACATGGACTGCAAAAATGATCTAAAATATTATATAATGAAAAAGAAATAATATTACAGTTACTCCATTGTAACGTAAATGGTGGTGATAATTATTATTGTACTATTTGATGAGAATTTCATGAGATATGATTCTTATTGTTAAAGACATCTGTTATTTTCTCTTTTTTCTGCTGTGTAATATATCCTTCATTGTAGTTACATTGCTGGTAGGTTAATGGCTGATTCAACCAAAACAGGGATTACTAAGCATTTTCATCATTTTTCAAGAAAATGTGTATAATTTTTTGCCCGTTTCTTAAAACACCTGTTTTGATAGTATTATCAAATTTTAAATGTTTCCACTGATTAAAATCTAGATAATTGAAGAATCATGTAAAGGGAATGCTTAAGCAACATTCTGTATGTTCCCTAAATTAAACATACAAAATAATGGATTTTATCTTAGATTCCAATACTTTTGTGCTAGTTGCACATATGCATAATAGCATGCAAATTAATTTTTAGAAGGTTATAAAGCATCTCAGTATAATGTGGTGTATAATGTGACGTTTTATTTCACACGTTTACAGAATGATAAAATCATGATCCTTTATAATGAAGTAGATGAATTTTAGCAAATTTATAAAAATTATGAATTATGATTTATGAAACATATAATTTATAATTTATACTCAGCCGAGAGAATTATAAAAAAGTTAATGCATTGAATGCTATATTATCAATATTTTGTTCGGGGAATCCTAGATCATAATTATTTCCATTTACAGAATCTGAAAATTACGTGCAAAGGAAAGCCTAATCATTTTCATTTGTCTTTCTAGCTTATCGAATTGATATGTCAGCATTAAAAATGTATTATCGATGGTTTTCAGTTATAATCATTTTTTATGCTAATTATAAGATGGATTCGATCATCCATGAATTCAGTGTACAGCTTATATTATTTAAACAGACATCAATATTACCTTTACCCGTTTTTCAAATAGATATTGCACTTGAATTGATCGATCTATTGAAATGTCAGAAATAATGTTATACATTGTTTACTTTATACCTAATATATTGTTGTCTAACTAGAAGTATTTTTATTTCTAAATCTTTTGGGTCCCCACAGACTTATATGAATATCATTGAGTTATTCAAGAAACTTTCAGTACTGTGATGTTTGTTTTATTGCTGACACATCATATGCTATAAGAATATGTCTGTATATTATTAATGCTATATAATATACAGATATGTAATCGATATACCCACAACATACCACACTGTTCAGAATACTTGTGCTACCTTTATAGCACAGTGATGATAGAACCTTTGTATACTTATGTTAACAAAATATAGGTAAACATAGGTAAAATGATTGCTGAACCATTTTTATCAAACTTTAATATAGTAAATATGATAACATATGTACGTTGAATCACATGGTTTCCTTTATTTTCAACACTGGTCTCGTTACGAAAAGTGATATTATTTTATACATATGTGTAGGAAATATACTCCTCACACAAAAATTTATTGTACAGAAGTGTCTGATCTCCTTTTTTCTTAATTGTAGTGAATATATAGAATAATTTCGATAACTAGGTATTTAGAATCAAAAAGATGCATACGTGTTTCGTGAAAATGCACGATGGACACAAGCATATTATTTGAATTGATCGGCCCATCTCAATTCTTTCTTTAATGAGTTTGGCGTAAATCTTTCGAAATGTTCAGATTCCTTAATGGAATCTTGTGTGTTTAACAAATTTGAACACTGTTTTTGAGGTAAAAGTGCGGAAAGGCAAAGATCACCATGATTGTCTTCATAATTACGTCGAGAATCATCATCCAGTGTTTTTAAACAATTATTCATATTCGAGTTATCATTAACAATTGTTTCAGTTGATACTTCCAGATTACGTTTCAAAATTTCCGCATCTTCTATGTTTCTTGCTTGAATTTGTACTTCCTCTAACAACAAATTATTTTTAGAAAGATGATTGCGGATATTGTCGCGTACTTCCTGCGGAAATTTCTCGGGATTCGCCTCCATATAACGATAAACATAAAGGTCAGCGCCAACAATGAAGAAATAATGATTAAAAATATTGATTCTTGCTCCAATGACAAAATCTGGGGGTGTATAATATTCTGGATTATTCCTGTCAGTTTTCGGCTTCGGCACTAACGTCGCTTTTAAAAAGCATCCTCCGCATCGACCGGAATTAGGCTTTTCGAGTTCATTAATTACTATCGTACCATCCCACAAATTATATTCTAAAGTAAAATCGCGATCTTCATCCTCTGGGTGTACTGCATCCATTTTCATGGAATATCGCAGTTTCTTTGACACATTTAGAAGCTGTCGAATAACATCTTTTTTAGGTGGCTTAGGCATAAAAGACAAACAACTGGTATACGTGTCTTCCGGAGAACCAAATTTGATATGTGGTGGTTGTTCTCTTTTCGGTAACTCTTTAACTTGTTTCACCGGAAGTGGGATCCTTTCCGGTTGATTCATTCCCAACATATCGGAATAATATTTTCGCGTAAACGAATCACAATCGTGTAAGAAGAAACGCCGGCTGAATATGAAGATTGTGTCTCCTATCTGGGATAAGATGGAAATTCGAAACTAATAAAATGAGTGTTATAATTATAAAACACATCATTTAACTATAACTGAAAGGAAAATAGTTTCAGTAGTGGTCTTTTAATCGATCTAAACTCACCCGAAAATCCTTCGGCGTGTAATATTCTACAATCTCTTGGTCGCCGTATTCCATATAAATTCCAGGATGGGAAGACGGTAAATTCTTCCAATTTTTTGGTACTTTCATTCTTTTAAGAAGCATTACTACCGGATCCTTTCCACTGTTTGGTTTTTGAATCTCGCGAATAGCTATGGTGTCATCCGTTAAGAAATACATTATTTGATAAACATCCTCATTCCAAGTTGCCGTGAACGCTAATACCATTTTATCGTATTCTAAAAATCGTCGTCTAATATCATCTGGAACCGGCGTAAACCTCGTGGGAGCCTTATTTACAGATGCGCGGAACTCTGTATAAGGATCTATCGGAGGGTCCTCTTTATCTCCAACGTCTATACCCTGACTGCTTAAAAATTCTCTTGTGAAAAGATCAGCATCAGTGATATGATAAACTACTCCGAAAATACCTGTAAGTGATGTCGACTAATAATTAGGAGAAAACTCGCGGATTAATGTACGCGTTTTTATTTCGAACTTCCTACTATTCCTACTGAATCGATGAACTAAACGTTATTCATAATTTTCCTTTTAAACGTACAAATGTCAATTCCCACATTAAAATCTTTCCAATGGAAAGAATCGCCATTTATGTTTTTTACAATCTTCCCTCGTTTAACAAGTTTTCCTTGTTGGAAACCAGCATTATTTGTTGTGGGTTCGATTACAGACAACGTATCATCCTCCAAGAAGTATATAATGTTGACGTAACGTATACGGAAATGTTCTGAGGGAGAATTAAATACTCCTTGACGAAAAAATGCCTTAAAGGAAAGGCATTTCTGTGCAAATAGTGCATAATGTGGAATATATTGTCGATATCCATATTCTCGTACACGACCGTACGTTAAGGATGGATCATATCTGTTATATCGAATACATTTATATTTGTAATGACATGAATTAGTAAGGGTGAAACATAATAAAGATATGTAAAGAAAAACGAATTTAATCACGGCGGTAATACGTTAATCACGGAC
This sequence comes from Nysson spinosus, assembly GCA_910591585.2. Lineage (NCBI taxonomy): Eukaryota > Metazoa > Arthropoda > Insecta > Hymenoptera > Crabronidae > Nysson > Nysson spinosus. The sequence continues at coordinate 11,212,051 of OU342830.1, read as the reverse complement.
TTGCATAAGAGCATTGGCAATCAAAAAAACTTCATTTGCTTTGTGCTAAGTCTAAACAAATTTACACGAAAATGTTCCATCGGGTTTGGAGCAAAAATGTCATTATTCACACGATCGCGCGCTTTGTATACACACGCATTATATATATACCATTTGGTATAAATGCGCTTGCGCAGAAATACAAACTATCCTGGGATAAGTCGTTTAACAACACATATTTCTACAAAGCACTTTGTATTGCTTACAGTATTCTTTAGAAAAGCAGAGATACGATAATCTTCCTACCTCTCCGTCGTTCATTTGATCCCGAATGATTAAAAAACCACGAATATATCAGACTTCTTAAATGAAATTCGCTTATCAGAATCAGAATTTTTGAATTTCCAATGCTCCTTTTAAATATACACGGAGACTGCTTTGAGAGATCTGAGTTAGATGATATAAATTGGGTGAACTAATTAAACACTTACTGTACAGTATCCACATCTTTTAAATATGCAGCAGACGCAACATCGTTTGGTCTTCCTCCGATGCCAATATTACTATCACGCGTCACACGAAAACCATTTAAAAAATCAAACTTATGTACCAATTTGTAATCTTCAATCTTCAAATAGATGATGTATTTGTATTAAATAACTTAATTAATTATATAAGAAATTTCTGTTCATCAAGTTCAAATATATAAGACGAATTAACTTACGGTTGGGTCGCGAAATGTGTACCCGGGTATATGAGGCAAACCCTGCATTGTAAAACTAGTAATAACCAAACGTTTCGAGTGTTTGATACTCACAGAACATTTCTTCAAAGTATCATTGACCTTCACTGAAATAGTTTGTTAGATTCGGTTTCTATAACAACAGAGGAATCTATTGATTTAATAGCTTGTTTCAAATTGCATGATATTTTGCAATTAAAATTGGAAATTATAGAACTGCAAGAACTTTCATTGAGATAAATATGTTACTTTATATGTGTATTCTTCAGAGGTACTAAAGTATTGATCAAACTTATGTGTTATCATTTATTTCTGCATAAATTATTGACAACAGTAGCATTGGATGGTTTCTGCTAAAACGTCTTAGTGGCCTTGACAGTGAAATTACAAACTCATTATTTCCTTGAAAATGGCCATACAACCCGCGGACAAGCAACCAGCCACTGGTACAGTAATTAACCATGCAAACGCAATGTTACGAAATAGCTTCCAAGACACTCCCTCACCACCACGCGATGCCCATCCTACACAAACAACTGATCCAACTTTGCAATGAGTTGTTGACACAGGTAAACCAGCCTTACTTGCCAGCAAAACCGTCACTGCTGCTCCTACCTGGATATAATATTGTTACCTTATCATCTAAATTAAATTACGTTCATTTATTAGATGTTCATAAATATACCTCTATGGTAAATCCAGTTGTGGGTGTAATACGTGCTAAATCTTCTCCGAGAGTCTTTATGACTCTACGTCCCCAAATCCAGAGTCCAGTTGAAATTCCTAGGCCACCATAAAGTAATATCAGCATTGGTGTATCAGCTTCTTGTTTGGCTGAGCCCTCTGCATACACGGCCCAAAGCGCAATTAGCGGTCCAATTGCGTTACTGACATCATTACCACCATGCGCAAAACTCCCAAATGCTGCAGTTAGTACTTGCAAAAACGCGAAGAGTTGAGATACTTCAGGCTGTTCTTCTTCTTGTATTTCAGGGTCAACTTGGCCGACTTCCGCGTCCGCTCCAGCTACCATCAGCAGCGGACTGGCGCTACTGTTACCACGTAACTTTGGTGTTCCATCTTTTGTATTACCATTAGTACTGCTACTACATGGAGTTTCTGATATAACAGACAGCGCGGTCGTTTCCTTTTTATCACAGGTACCAAATTTTGTTGATCTTTCATTGCTACTGATTGAAAGTAATATCCTTTTCCTCTGCCATGGTACAACAAATAAATAAACGAATATGGCTGAAAACAACCCTAGAGCCAATGAAGCAAGTAAGCTGCCCCACCATGGCATTCTATCCAGCATTAGAACTAAAATACAAGTATAATGATATTGACTACCAACACAAAACAATATTATCATGAAATTATAAAAGTCTAAATCGTTCCTTACGTTTAGGACCGTCGTGCGCAACTGACATAACATTAATAGCAATTGTGAGACCATATGCTACAGGGAGAATATGAAGACCTTTCTCTAAAGGTTTACTAGATTGGAGTATAGATTTTCTTAGAACCCAAAAGATAGCAGCTGATACAAATCCACTAAGCAAAGGACTTGCAAACCATGATGCTGCTATATTTGCAAGAGCTATCCATTTCACCTATAGAAGAATGTTTATCATTTGTACATCAAGTTTGTCCATTATTGGTCTTTTTCAGATTAAGTAGTTGTAAATGAATGAATCATACTGACCCCTGCAGTACCTCTACAGACAAGTGAAAACCCAACAGTAGCACCAACAATGGAATGAGTTCCAGAAATAGGTAATCTTAATGCTGTTGCTAATATCAACCAGATGCCAGATCCAGCTAAACTAGATAGTGCTCCTACCATTAGTTCCTTTTCATGGCCTTCATATAAAGAAACATCTAAAATACCTTTCCGCATTGTATCTGATACCTGACAAAGAAGATACATTAATACTTATTTTGATGATATAGTAGATAATACAGACTGTGTAATGTTTGAAGTACCTTATATCCAATCAGTACAGCTCCAGCAATTTCAAAAATAGTTGCCAGGATGCAAGCTTGGACGATTGTAAGTACTCCAGCACCAACACTTGTTCCAAAGCTATTTGCAACATCATTGGCTCCGATTCCAAATGCTAGAACAAAGGCTACCACAAAACCAACTATGACTATCCACACAAGGCTTTCATCATAAGCTACAGTCATTTTTATTTCTTTAATTATTATTTCGTTTGAGCTTTTGGTAGGTTCACTCTTGTGTTCTTATACATTTGTCACAGTAGGCATAAATAACTGTTCATTACACCTATTTCCATCATGGTACTTAAATCCCAAGTTACATAGTCATTTAACAAGAGGACTTGTTATCAGGAAGAACTTTCCAATTCAGTACATTATACATGTACATGTAAATATTTATTCATCAGAATATAGTTCTATGTACACTAAAGTTATTGTGTATATTCCTATATTTATTAATATATATAGAATTTATATTTCTTTATATTTCTGTTTGACTTCTAATACGATCAATTCTGTAATTTTGTACATATTGCAGAGGTAGTGTTTTGGCTCAGCACCTGATATCTTTAACATCATATTTTTTATCGTACATTAGTGCACAATTATCAACTAAAAAATAGTTATTGTGTTGATATTCTTTTATTTATCTTGATCTTTATAGAAGGAAAATAATAATGCTCAATTTTAAGCTGACAATTTATCAGCGTTTTCCTTGCTTGGAAACACGCTGATCGTTGAATTTCCCGCATCTGTAATTAATAAAAGTTACATCGTTAACTATCATCGTAAATTCGCCTTTGATAATCCGGTGATTTGTCTCTGGCGTAAAATTCTTGAAAGCGATGCAATTACATTGTTTATAATTTACCTTCGTATATACATGACAAGCGTCAAAGAATCAACGGTAAGTAGGAAGGATACATCAACATCCACGAAGGAAATTTGATTATTAGATCGACACGTTTTACCAATTTTCTTACGCCCGAGATTCTGAAGGGGTGGCGTACCCTTTCACATTTCACATCGTTCTACTTCGTATCTTGTCTAAATATCACATTCCTAATGAATCTCACTTTAAAAAAGATTTACGCTTTTCTCTTTTTATGCCTACCATAAAAAACGATAATTAACTATTCAACAACAAGCGTTGATATAAAAGGTCGAAGAAAGATACGAATAGTACAAACTACAGAACTACCCTCCCGAATTATTACAAGGAAGAAAAGTGGTGAATATATTCCGCAAGGCTTTCAAGCTTATCAGAAAAAAATTATTATTATTAATACAGAGTATAATTTCCTCTTACCACTTTCTGCATCATTCTTAGTACGACCCGCAAATATTCCCAATTATCACCTTTTTTATTACGATCCTTTCCCACACAAGCATTGAGCAGAATTGATTTATTAAAACTACTAGGACAAACAATAGAAAAAAGAGATATAAATGGGAGTGTTCTTTTACACTCACGAGTTTGAAACCACTTTGCGTAAATCTTCGACTACGAAGGGATGCCGTTCAGATCAGCGTGGGGGTGAGATATTGATCCGCCATTTGCCCGCGAAACGTATTATATGTATACAAGAATCATTTACTGCAGTAAGAACTTGACGTATTTCTCTCTTAAATCAATAAACGATTAATTGTTCTAATTTACGAGTTTATACCTACGCGAATTACATCATATTGTCATTGCGCTTAATCGTATTATATTACGTACCGTGATGGATCTTCGTGGGGGAAGGATGAATAAGTCATTACATAAAGAATACTAAATGGGCTACAAATTGATGAACATAATTATGAATAATCTGCTGTTCCTTCGCATAACGTGCGTCAAAAACTATATGAAAAGCAGTTTTACTCATCCTATATGTTAAGCACATTTTTCGGTAAAACCCGCAATCTAAAAAAAAAACTGCTCCTATTACAAGTTTACCTGAGCATTGCACAATTCCTAACAATATTTTTACCACTTTCTTTTATGAAATATATAGGATAATCATACAAGTATATATTTGATGGGCTTCATTTTATTCCAAAGTAGAAAAGTACATTAACAACAGGATAGCATATTTAAAAAAAATAGGCAATATGTGCCAAAGGGTGAACATGAAAGAAAATTTATATCAAACTTTCCTGTGTATTATGAAGCAAGTGTTAAATTTTGCTAGGAATGAGGATAAGGATTTGATCATTTATCTTTTGCTCTACATACATCTTGTAAAATAAATGTTAGGAATATGTTTGTGCATTACACTTGGATGTAAATCCTGATTATTTAATGCATACTAATTTTCATTAGTTTATTTAACAATCATAATTTACATATTTAAGCTACAGAATTTGGAGCAAAGAAACAAGTATACTATAATACCCACTATATTATACAGTATTCTAATTTACTTTGCATCATAATCTTCTTCTTCCATAGATTCCTTCATAACTTCATCCAAATATGGGTCAAGATATAATTGGTCCTACAAATAATTATTTATAGAAAAATAACAGTTTCTACTTCTTGTGATAGTAACAAGAACCTAAATTTTATAGATATAATATCGCATTAGTTGATCTTGAAACAGTATCCTATAATACTAATGTCTATCATTTTTACATAACGTATTATTACCTCTTCAAACTTGACCCATTGTTCTTTCGGTAAAATTTGTCTCCGCGCACCCAAATATGCTGCTCTTACAATACGGAACATACGTTCATCTTGTAAATCTTGAGGAAGACGCCTCAGTGCTTCTTTTACAATTGGGGTTTCATAAATACAATCGTGCCGTTGCAAACCTAATATAAATAAACATGTAATACATTTACATAAAGGTTCCTTTATGATCCTTAATGTACAAAATCTAGTCAAAACAGATATCCAGTAGAAACTAGATATTTTTGTATAAACAAAGATATAAAAGAGTGATAAATGGAGGAATGATGTGTAGTTTAAGAGTTGAATAGCTGATTGTTTAATATGACAATTTCGCTCACCCAACTGATTGAACCCGGCAGTGTTGTACATCCATCGTCGTAGAGCAATTGCTAAAAAACGTATAAATATTATTAGTTATGTAAGAATATACGTCTATGCATCCCGGTTAACAAATTATATTCGTAGACATTATAGGCCAATTTACTTACGAACTCTGGTTGCCATTGTTGGACCTGTTTGTTTTCAGGAGAAACTAACAATGCAAAATCGAGTTTAGTATTAATGGAGAAATTCTTAAAAACTAATCATTTATCGCAATGCGCACATCTCATACCTTCAGGCTCCTAGTGTCACGACTGCCAGTTTGCAGTTACCCCTACTGCGTTTTCATTGGTCCAGTTGATGATGCCTTGTCCTACTAAAGTCAATTTACTATTCAATTGTACTGCGTAACATTCGATATATTTATGTTTTACAATCTTTGTATGTTTGCTTTTGCAACTTTTGCATATGGGTTTTTAATCGTATAAGTCAAATCATACGTAGGAGAGTGTAAATTATACTCATTTATAATATAATGTGTTTCAGCCACGTTAGAACATAACGCAAAAGCATATACTCAAATTGAAGATATTAGTAAAGAAAATAATGCATTTCGTTTGTAACATCGTTTAGTTATTTTAGTATTTACATTAAAAATGTGCACAGTTCAAATAGCATGTCGTAATATAAATTTTCTTATGAATGGTGTTCGTAAATGTCCCTAAAGGAATGCATGAAAATTGCGAATTATTGCATGTATTTTTTATCTCTGTTAAACATTCTCTGCACTAAAAACTGATGTTTTTAAGTGATACTAAATCCAATATAATAAATATGATCTATTTTCATGATTAGCGGTAAAAATATCAGTTAGAAATATGAAACCACAGACGAGATATAAGTAGACCAAGCACTAAATAAACTTTCGTGAATTCACTAAAAAATTATCGACGCGGTAAAAATCAGCGCAACAAAAAGTGCTTATTTCGTCTGTGATCTAATGGAATAAAAGATGCTGGCTGCAGAAATGAGGAAAACAAATTTGTGAACTACGAGAACTTAACTGTGTACTCCGAAAAAAATGACGTCGCAGTCGAACTATAGTTTAGGGAAAGATTAAAAAAGGATAGTCGAGGGTTATCCGACACGACCTAACTTTCCTAATTATTTGCTAAACGAGGTGTTTAATTATAGAAGAATTCTATTTTCTAATTCTCTACTTACAATTATTACTGAATTCTAAGTCTTACCACGTGTAGGTTGTCGCTTACAGAAACCCTGATGGATGGTTGGGTTGCAGCCCCCTAATCCGCGTGATATAAAGATCTATATATATATATATATGTGTTAAATGTCGAGTAATACGTATGCTAGCAGATGTAAGAGTTTTTGAAAAAATAATTCCATGTTTTATTTTGGTATTTTCAGGACTAAAAATATAAAAAAACACAGCTATTTTATGTGTTTGGTGGGTAACGTCACCAATGACAGATAATCGTTACCGGGCTCTAGGACTCGGTAACTCTGGAATTACAGATTGCATTGCGTGCTTGGTGTACTTATATCGCGTCTGTGGTGAAACATCAAGAAATTCCCCAGTATACTAGAGAATAGTAGCGTTAATATTCCTGAAGGGGGATTACTTTCCCGGCGCCTCATACTACCCTCTGTCGCTAGGTATATAAGCGGCGGGCAGAACTACTTTCAACGCCTCTTCCTCATTAAGAGTAGAGTTGTGTTCACGTGTGGTTGTGTCTCCTTTTTCCACAAAATAGGTCACACAACCCACCTCCATTCGTGAAATAACTCTTCTATAAAAAACCCAAAAAAATATAAAAACTCGAAAAAACACAAACAAAAAAATCGTAAAACCGTAGCTGAAAACCGCGAAACCTAAGTAAAGTGTGGAAAAAAATAGTAATCATCGCGTTACGAAGAGCGACGTGGTCGGAAGAGCGCAAGCCATATTGAAGAGAACGGTAGAAACCAATAACCGAGAGACTTTTCAATCCTTCGAGCAATTGTACAACGTGGGAATACTACAAAAATGAATCCCGGAGCTCCAAATTATCCCATGGCCTCACTTTATGTGGGAGACTTGCATATCGATATAACTGAGGCGATGCTTTTCGAGAAGTTTTCATCGGCTGGGCCTGTACTCTCGATACGCGTCTGTCGTGATGTGATTACCCGACACTCGCTCGGTTATGCTTATGTGAATTTTCAGCAACCTGCGGATGGTGAGTATATAATTTTTCGTGAAAATCTGCAGTCTATCGTATATGCAGAAGTCCTATCATGGCTTATTGCTAACGGCTATGTGTGTCTGACACGTGCTGTGCATTCTACGATGCCACCATATTGCTTTAAGCTTAAGAAAGATGGATAGTGGATGACTGTCGGTTGAGTCATGCTTTAGATAATATTACCTTTCGTTACTTTGTCTTGCATTCTGGAGAAATATGATTCATTATATAGATACAAAATGGATAGAACACTTAAGTTTTGAGATCATTAACGATCCCCAACGGATTTTACTACCACGTGTTGTGCATGTCGCACATACGTTTTTCATTATTTTATATGTATATATGAGAATATATAGAATAAATTTCCCGGAGAATAAATATTTCATTCGAAATTTGCAATGTCATTAAGTCACAGAGAGAGCAATTTGTTTTTCAACCAGAAATATGCTGTAATCATGATCTCAAGATTATTGATTAGGTAGAAAATTATATTTATATGGAACACGGTTTCGCGATAATGTTAAAAATAATTATGATCGTAGTATTCACCTTCTACTTTAAGAACTAATTGGATTATGCATAAATCAGATTATCTGCATTGTAGAAAACTGTTCAATATGGTATATAAGATTGGACTATATGTCGTGATTTTTCTGTAAAATAAAATACTAGTACAAAGTAATATACTTTACAATAGTTAACTCCAATTCCGATGCCAATTTTTATTAGAAAATGACTGTGATATAACTTACGTAATGATTAGAATATATGATGAAAAATAAATGTCCATGATGTATTTCAGCCGAACGTGCATTGGACACTATGAACTTTGATATGATAAAAGGGCGGCCTATTCGTATCATGTGGTCCCAACGTGACCCTTCTCTTCGAAAATCTGGTGTTGGGAATGTATTCATTAAAAATTTAGATAAAAATATAGACAATAAAGCCATGTATGATACATTCTCTGCTTTTGGTAACATACTTAGTTGCAAAGTTGCCCAGGATGAAACTGGTGCATCAAAAGGATACGGTTTTGTCCATTTTGAAACAGAGGAAGCTGCTAATAAATCTATCGATAAAGTAAATGGCATGCTGTTAAATGGAAAGAAGGTAAGATTTCATCTGTTACAAGTTCTTTCATTATTCACCAAGTGGAAGATGGTGTTATCAATATTATATTGCGATGCAGGTGTACGTTGGAAAATTCATACCCCGCAAGGAACGCGAAAAGGAATTGGGAGAGAAAGCAAAGCTTTTTACTAATGTTTATGTAAAGAACTTTGGAGAAGATATGACGGATGATAAACTTAAGGAAATGTTCGAAAAATATGGGACCATCACCAGTCATAAAGTAATGAGTAAAGATGATGGAAAATCTCGAGGGTTTGGTTTCGTCGCTTTTGAAGATCCGGACGCTGCTGAACAGGCTGTACTTGAATTAAATGGAAAGGAGGTTGCTGAAGGCAAATGCATGTATGTTGGACGTGCGCAAAAGAAAGCAGAACGTCAACAGGAACTCAAGAGAAAGTTCGAACAATTGAAAATTGATCGCCATAACCGTTATCAAGGTGTAAACCTTTATGTGAAGAACTTAGATGACACTATAGATGATGAGCGATTGCGCAAGGAATTTACACCATTTGGTACCATTACTTCCGCGAAAGTCATGATGGAGGATGGTCGCAGTAAAGGTTTTGGATTCGTTTGTTTCTCAGCGCCTGAGGAAGCTACCAAAGCTGTAACTGAGATGAACGGTCGTATAATGGGCACTAAACCATTATATGTCGCGTTGGCTCAACGTAAAGAAGATCGCAAGGCTCACCTTGCCTCTCAGTATATGCAACGTCTAGCCAGCATGAGAATGCAACAAATGGGGCAAATTTTCCAGCCTGGTGCAACAGGCAGTTATTACGTACCTACGATTCCGCAACCGCAAAGATTCTATGGACCCGCGCATATGACACAAGTTCGTGCTACACCGCGTTGGGCAGCTCAACCAAATCAAGTACGACCCAACGCACAAACTGGAAGCTCAGGGTTCGCCACAATGCAACCTCCGTTTAGAGCCGCGCCACGTGCTCCTACTGCACAAACCGGCACTATGAGGAACACTTTATCCGCTAGACCCATTACAGGTAATTTAGACCTCACTATTTCTGCCTAAATGTAATGTACATATTATTTGTAATATCTGTATAATTTTAATCTTATTATTTTAATATCTGTATAATATTGAAGTAAAATGTGTTTTTTATGAAGGTCAACAAGCAGTGGGTGGAGCAAATATGCAAGGTCGCTCCATGGCTGGTCCGGCAGTTGGAGTTTCAGCTCAAAACCGTCCGTCAAATTATAAATACACTTCTAATATGCGAAATCCACCACAAGCAATGGCTATCCCTGCTCCTACGTCTGTTCAGCAAGCCGTTCATATTCAAGGTCAAGAACCATTGACTGCCTCAATGCTGGCAGCTGCTCCACCACAGGAACAGAAACAAATGTTGGGAGAACGTCTCTTCCCGTTGATTCAATGTATGTATCCGCAACTTACTGGAAAGATAACAGGAATGTTGTTAGAAATCGACAACTCTGAGCTCCTGCACATGCTGGAGCACAATGAATCGCTGAAAGCCAAGGTTGAGGAGGCCGTGGCCGTGCTCCAGGCCCATCAGGCCAAACAGGCTGTGGCTCCCAAGAAAGAATAATCATTATAAATCAGACTATCATTTTATTCTTCCTTAATTGTTCGTAATAATAATAGCGTTCATTTTTTCTTTCTCATTCTGCAATTAATCCTTGGTTATAATAAATTTCTCATAAGGCTTCACGACGGCTTAAGCGATTATAAAGTGCAAGAATGACAGGAACAATTGTTACTTGAAAGCTAATAACAGATCATGAAAGGGTTTTTCTTGAAGTTTTATGATAATAAATTTTCCTTTAAAAGTACGCCAATTGTTCTTATTTAAACCTTATCGCCATCCTTGAATTCCAAGTTTAACCTTGAGATAGTTGTTAGTCGCCCTACACGAACTAAATATTTATTCTACTTTAACATTTGGTGCTAGTATCCTGTTAAGTTTTTTAGCTTAAAAAGCCGTAGATTTTGAGATGCTCATCTCATATAAGATATACTTTATATTTATTCAGCGGCCCAATGACACGTAGTGATAAGATTAGATAAGAGGTTACAAAGCTACTGTACAATTTAAAAATCAGCATCATAAGTATATACTTCCTTAACCACTTTTCCGTTATTCCGTACTTTAGACACATTGGTTTTCAGTGTAGCTGATAGGTCTATATACCAATTAATATAATTGATAAATTTATAATGCATATAATAATTACAGATAATCTAATTTACAAATATTAAACGAGGCAACTAAACTTTTTGTATGTGCACAGTTTCAGGCATAATATGAATTTTTTCGTAACATTACTAATTTTAAATTACTTACTAAATTAATTGTATAAAAAAACTCTGTATTATATTGTTGTCTGTTAATAACTATGTACCATTTGTTAAAACATTGTACCCATATCAGTAATTGAATATAAATAAAATATAGCACTATATTATGCTTTATGTTGCATTCGCGACTTATAGGCAATTACTTTATTTTTTATTAAGAGGACATCTAATTATTCATAAATGTATGATGTTTTCTATATGGAGAAAATAATAAAACATCGATTGCCTTTGAAACGAAATGTATTTAAAAATATCACAAAACATTACAAACATTGTTAAATTGAAGGTGCAAAATTACAGAAAAATTTTTGTTCCGCAAAAGGACCTTAATGAGTAATGAAATTCATCATGTACCGAATGAAGACTGTTGTATTAAAAACGTAATTTTAATATTATGTGCATAATTCAACAGACTGCGAATATTATTAGGGCATTCGATACTATTTTTTAAATTCATACCGACTTGAACAAATGCTATATAAGCTACAACATTAATGATTAAGAGGTAATAAATACGCAATTATTGTAAACCTTCAGTCGCATTTGCATTTTTAGTTCTGGGGACTCGATTATAAATTATACCTCATGTTGAAAGCGTAGAGAAAATTTGGCGGGTAACGGCACTTGAAATGTGGCAGCAGATGGTTAATTACCATTTTTCTCCACTTCCTTATTTTTACCACCTTACCATTTGTGTCCAATTTCTTCAAAAATCTAAACTGACCATCTTTTGTGGCTATTGCGCTATTTGCTGTTCCATTTTCACACATACTTAAATATTTTTTCGACAGTTATTCGCGAATCTCTGTCTCCATTATTATGAGCACTTTATCGCTTGTGCGTTCTTTGAAACGAGATCCTTCGCACAGGTATCATATATCGTACGTTTTATTTTCTTCGTATCTTTATGTTATTTCATAGCTGCAGATAGGTACGCAGACAATTATTAAATTACTTGCATAACATTATAAATATTGTAACGCGGATGAGACAATTAACGGTCGGAAAATGAGTACAAAATGACAACTAAGAGATATTATAAATGGTATGATTTCCAAGTAGTAATATCGTTGAGTGTTAACTCATTGATATTAAAAATTACTCTCTTCAGATTCTCTAGATAACTTTGATAAAACAAAGATATTGTAGAGGTGCGAAACGACGCAAACGATTAGAGTCTACTTAACAATTCTGTGCAAACTCTGTTATTAATGTTTTATTTCAAACCTCAGCATATGCGTTATCGGGATTTTAACAGCTGGAGAGTTTATTCTGGAATAAAGACCAGTGTTAAATACAAGTGATTATAAATACTGTATAAATATTTGAATGATAAGTAAATAATTTCGGGCATCCAATGAAGTTGTACCTTTTGTTTCGCGTTCTGAAAGTCGAGGTAACAATTTAAAAGCGGGTGAAAAAGACAATGAAGATCATTATTACTTGTTTCTAGCTTAGGTATGTATTGTTCCCAATTTTACCAAATGCAACTATGCTGATATGAGTTTAGGGGTACAATAAAAAGCGGACAATGAGGAAAGGAGACTTTCTCCGATTTCAGGTCAATGGGTACGAAAAACAGACTACGTCTGTTCACCATCGTACCATTGTATTTTTCTAATACGATAATCCTCACAAGTTTGTCACGGGACACGTTCCTGCACTGCTATAAATCTTGTAAAAAGTGCCTCATCTGGTTTGCAAGTGATTGACAAAAGTTAGCCTCTTGACTAGTTTCTTCTGGCATGCAGTTTATTGACATAAATTATGATGAAACATGAACGCACAATGTACTGTATGTAACTAGTTAATATCAAAGTTGTTAAACAACATTAACACAAAATTTACTTCTCAGTATTTGACGAGTAGCTGCACATTCTTTGTTTGCAATGTTGTTGTTCTTATAATGGATAAACTAAATTCTTGTTGCATTCTTTCTATATTTTCCTATGAAATAAGATGATTATCATATGTAACTAACCGGTCCGTGGTATTTCTAATTATACTGCAATATCAATAGATTTATCGAGCTTAAATAATCTATCAAAAAACATGTACATTATGTTTATAACAAATTCCACTTTTCTGTGTAGGAGTAGAACGTCATAACTTCCGTGAAAAATCGAGAAATTCGCAAATAGATAATTTGGAAGACCTTTTCCACCCCTACGGAGTTTTTTAAACCACGCCGCGTTTTAGTCCCGTGACTCGTGGTTGGTTTTGCGAGGGTAAAACGTATCCGTTTGAGCTGATTCGAGGCACAGGATTGGCCGAGCAGGACACTCCACTTAATCGTGGAAAGCGATAGGTCGGTCGTGTGTTTTATGGAAGTGGTGATGGAGATTGGGAACACGTCTCTTCGTCAACGGTAAACAGGAGAATGCGAGGGAATGTCAGAATTAATTGAGCTTTCGTTGAACGATTGTTAAAGGTGTACAAAGACTTGGAGGTGTGCGGAAGAAGTTTTTAACCCTCTTCTTGGATATTTCGTTAAGGACGTCCATATATGATCGACGATTAATCTTGAGTAAAGGTACGAACATATATATATATACATACATACATATATAGCGATGGCCTTAATTTTTTCTACGAGATATTTCATTGCAATTAAAATTGTTCAATTTAGCTGTCTCGGAATTGGAGAAATTATTACGAAATGGGGTTTCAGGCGGTCTTCATTATTTGTCGATCCTTAGAATCATTCCAGTCGTACATATGGTTCGTACATACAGCGGTCGCGGATATCTCTTTTTTCGTGTACTAGTTGTGTACTAGTTATATGTCACTCCTCGAAACTCTAATTGGTTTTATGCAATTCTAAAGAGTACCTTATGCGACGTTACTTAACTAATAACGCGTATATTTTGTTTGTATATACATGCTAGTTTAGTAGATCCACCGTAACACTTTTTTGCCGGTACTCGTTCTGTTAAATTATTTAAACCATTTCTGAAGACATACGCTCTAAAGTAATGATACATTGCATTATTCCGTACATCTTCAGTATTGCTGCATTTATGTTGCCTTACATGTCGTATTCTTGAATATTTCATGGTGTTAGGTATATTATAAATTTAACACACATTTAATTATGCATGCCATTTCGTTTCGAATATTCATAGGAATTTCTGCGGTATTTAATTCACTATCGTTTTACCACTTCCCTGTCTCAACATAAACGATTTATAAATTGAGGAGGTTTTCCATTTGATTTGCTCTCTTTTTTTTAATAGATAAAGCAAGTCCGTCGTAATAATCTTGAGAAAGTAATACAACATTTTTTGACTTTTTTAAACGTTATAAAATATCACAAATCCTTATGTTTGTGAAATAATTAGAAAGATGATTAATGGTAATCTTTAGCACGTGCAAACAAAAACTAGAACTAGGATCATTAAATGTCCCGATCATCAAAATAGTAATAGAAAAGTTTACTTTCTCAATGAATCTAATCTCAATGAAACAACCTGGTTCATACATTTTTGCACAAACATTCTTTTATATTTGAGTATAATATTTTCGTAATTGTGATTGCGACGCCATATACCGGTATGAAACATTAACTTTATAATTACGCGTTGGAAATATTTGTTTATTGGTAATCACGAATTTTTGTTGTGCTTTAAATTACTGCGTTCTAAATGTAAATAAAACAAGTAAGAATAAATAGATGTTATTTATAATAGGCACAGAATAGATGTTTTAAAACGCAATTTTTAGTCTTCATCGGACGCAAATTTTATTCGTCACAAATAATTTGATTTTTGAATGCACTTAAAGTAGAAAACATAAAGTAGTAAAGTAAAGAAAATATAAAGCAGCACGTGCTTTTTTTCCGTCACTGATAAAAAAATAATTTTTTGGGCATTCTAAAAAAGGTAAATTTTGAAAAATCTCGAAAAGTAAGTGACTTTATATTTTGATGGATTATCAATTTGTTAATTTTTCTCAAAATGTGTCTTCTGCTAATTTATTTTGTATAGCATAAATGATTTTCATCGCAGATTTTTTTTGCAATAACACTGAAAAATGTTTTCCTATTTTTTTTTATTACAGATAAATTTTATATTTAGTATTTTGGTCTATGCTCTATTAAATACAAAGAAGCAATAATGGAGAGAGAATCAGTAATAAAATATCTACGTGCATGCCTCCTGTCTTCAAAAGGTGGTGTTAAAATAGATGATCTAAACAGTAAGTATGAAACATGATTAAATTTTCTTGATTTTTAATATTTGTATTACTTTGTGGTAATATAAGTAATTAGCTTTAATATGGATTTAGAAATAAGCTAGATTTTCACGCATGACATTTGTTTGTATGAAATAATGAATTAATAGTTAGTTGCTTTGATATATTTTTAGGAGATTATAGGATGCTTACTGATGAAAGTATACCATTTAATAAGCTTGGATTTTCATCCTTAATTGCCTTTTTGCGAACTGTCCCTGACATCAGGACTACTGATGTTGGTGGGAACTGGTATATAGAGGCACAACCTACTAATAAAACAGCACATCTTGCAAAACTAGTTTCCCAACAAAAAACAACATCCTCAAAGTCTAAGAAGAAATTGGTAATTGCTAAATAAATACATTATTGTCAACATTATTTTAGTTGAACACTATGACAAACTCAAGCAAAAAGTACTTATCTGAAAGTGCCAAATACTATCTAACTTTGACAATGTTTTTTAGGGAAATGCTCGATATTCAGCACCATTTCGTCAACCTGCTAAGAAAAAGAATTCCTTCAAAGGCGGATTTGATGGTTATTATTCACAAACTGCTAGCCGAAATCAATATACAATGAAAGAAAATACAGACCCTAAACGTGGAAGGTAAATACAACCAAAATCAATAAATTATTTTATTATCTATCTGGAGATATATTTTTATAAACATGTACAAATTATTTAGGCAAAATACATTAGTTCCTTTAATGGAACTTTCAACAAAGTTTACCATAAGTAATGGCGAAAAACCTAGATACATACAATCTAGTATTGGTATAGCTCCAAGTTCTCCAAGCAAAGTAAGAATCAAATAAATGGTTTATATGTGTAATTCATATGAAGGACGAAATCATTGAATTTATATAATGTTTTCAGAGACTGAAAAATAAACAAAATCATTCTGCCTTACCACCAATGAACCACCAAAGCATTAACAAACCTAAATATGACTCAAATTTGAAGGATAATGGAAGGGTTGCAATGCCTGTGATAAGTCCTACACCAAAGACTGTTAATAACAACACAAATGTTTACAAAACAAAAACTCAAACGAATTTAACAGGACGAATGAAAGTTCAGTCCAATGTACCACCACTGAATATACCTAACAGTATTCCAATATCTACATCTCAATGTAAGGTTTTGTCACCCCTTTCACCTGCACAATTGTTGGCAGGTAGTAACATGAATCAATTCAAAGCTCAATCTCCGATTTCACCGGTAATCATTTATATTCGTAACCCTGTATCTTATAGAGATGACTGAAATTATTTCGACATACTAGGCATAATACGATGTGATTATTTTTAGGTACCATCGGACGTGCCCAAGAAAAATGTGCCAAAACCTCCTACACAATCTGATTCTCGGACGGAACTACGAAATCGGGCCAGTGCCCTTAATTTACCAGAACCTGTATATGTAATTAAGAAAATCAAGAATGCTAAAGAACTGGCTGTATATGCTTGCGTCAAGGTGTGCTCAATTAGGATATAAATATAATTTTACCTTATAAACCTACTACATTAATTGATAATGTGATATAAAACATGTCTATATACAATTCTTCAACACCAGTTCGGGCAACATAAATACGCAAGTTACCCGCAAGAAGCTCGGTCGGAAGAAGAAGCAGAAAAAATTGCGGCCGATATTGCTTTGCTTGATCTTACTGAAAAGTATGGCTCACCATCAAGCATTTTGACAACTACTAATAAAGATGTGATAAAAGAACGAGTTATGGCGATAGTTGATAACCACCCGAATGGCGTATTTATGCACCAAGTACCAACATATTATAAACAACAATATGATGAAGCTTTACCCACAAATTGGCAAAGAGCCATTGAAGAATATCCGGCTATTGTTTTAGAGAAAGGAGTTGATAATTCAGTCATCCTACGTCGATATGTTTTTAATGACAAGGTAAAAATTATGAAGCGCTTTTCAATTACTCTATGAATTATAGTAAGGAATATAATTGTGAATTAATAAATTTCTCTTATTAGGTGCGTGAAGTAATCCCACAGAAAACAGATAGAATACAGCTGAGTCCGATTGGACCTCCTGCGCCCGGTCAATTAAAATTGCCAGATAACGATATTTTAATTGTGTCCGTGACATATGTGACGAGCACCGTCGAGATTTGGGTTAGACTTATAGACGATTCATATAATGTAAGTTTGGGTTTAAATGCTTTTATTTTATCGCTGACATAATTCATTGCTTTCCATTAATGGTACTAAATTTTGATTTAGGAACAATTCGATAAAATGATGGTTGAAATGGCGCATTATTATAGTAAAGTGCAGCACACTATTACACCAGCTGCAATTGAAGCAGGGAATTATTACGCTATTTTTGAAGATGAGACCTGGCACAGGGTTCGATGTGTAAATTATGATTCTACTACCGAACTAACTACTGTTATGTTCATAGACCACGGAGATGAAGATAATGTACATTACAGTAAATTGCATATATTGGACAAAAAATTCTGCACTCTACCAGCTCAAGTATAACAACAGTTCCATAGGAAAACCATTTTCAAGTATTAATGTGTGCTCTACTAAATATCTGCTTTATTTTGTAGGCATTCAGAGTCATACTCTTTGGTCTTGAAGATTTTAGCGATTGCAATAACGCCGTGAGTCTAATTGAGAAACATTTAATGGATCGCGGATTTTACGTTGAAGTAGTTAGTCGCGATGTTGATCCTAATGGACCGATCGCGACTGTTGTGTTCTTCGATACACAAGGCCCGGATGACATCGATCTGAATGTAATTTTGTCTAAACAAATATTTGAACAAATAGTAATTGCACCAAAGTTAGATGTGGTATGTTCACAATATCTTTCATGCTTAGTGGAGGGCGAGCAATATATTTTGTTCAAATTTGGATTTTTTATATGTACTGAGTAATATACTTTATAGGAGGGACAAGTATCAGAAGTATTTATTTCACATATTGAACAAAACGGCGATACTTATGTTCAAGTCCAATCTGAAAGTATGAAACACTTAGTGAGCTTATTAAATCGATTAATAAGTACTGGTTTAAATGAGGACGATTTACAACGAAGCATTGTAAGAACTATTGACCCGAGAGAGATATATTTTGTCTCCGTGAAAGGTAATTGGTTTCGCGGAAAGGTTGTGGAAAACAGATTGAATTATCTGTTGAGGGTGTTTTTGATTGATTTTGGAAAGACTGTTACAACAGCTATCAGCAATTTGTTGTCATTGGAAAGACTATGTCCAATTTTGGCAAGATATCCTGCACAGGTATATTTTTAATGTCTTCTTTTAGAGAATGCTTTAATATTACCCGACAAAGTTAGGTCTAAAATGATATACTTGTTTATCTACTACAGGTACTCAAAGTACACCTCCATAATATCGACAAATCAATGTTTAATGAAAAGATGGCAGCGAAGCTTTCTGAACTTGCACCTAAAGGTGAATCCCTTCTTGTGAAGGTTGTAACATCCAAGGACAGTGTACCTATTGTTGAACTATTTAAACGAATCCAACCTAGCAACATGCTTGTTTCTATTAACAATACTTTAGCTCTTGAAGACGAACTCACAAGGTATGTAATCAAATTTTAAAACTATAAACACTACTGTTTTAATCCCTTGCCGTACGATTTAATTTGAGACCGCGCGTGCCATAATCAGGGACAAACAATCTTCGGGGAATACGCTCGATTCCCTTTGCCGAGGAAAATTATATCACTGTCTTCACTGTTATCTGAGACGATGTTAGAAGCTTAATCGTAGCACAGAATAAAAATATGTGCGTCTAACTGCTGTAAGTACATCGGTACAACTAAACCACGAGTCCGACTTGTGTTTATGTTTGGCCCGTAATTCGCACCACGAGTCTGATTCGATATTATACGGCAATGGTTTAAAATGCATAACTCAATTTTATTACTGATGATATGTTACTAGCGAATTGAAATTAATTATCATATAATTATCACAATATTGTTAGGTCTCAAGGAGATGGAAACAATAATGTAAAACCAAGGAAACGTGTAGAACGTATGAATTCAAGAACTACTGTGATAGAGGATGATGATGTGGTGAAAAATTTAAAACCACCAAAAATTTCGGGTGTTGGGGAATACTTTGATGTACATGTAACAATGGCTGCAAATCCCTTGAATTTTGTTGTTCAGCCTTTTGACGATAAGCGTTCTTTAGAAGTATATACATTTTAATTATTCTATTCTTTGTCAAATTTAAGATGAAATATAATATATATATTCCCAAATTAGGTAATGATGATCGATCTACAGGAAGTATGTCGTTCATATAAAGGCCCTCCACCATCACCAGAATCGGTAAGAGAAGGCAAACTTTACGCGGCTGAGCACATAGACGGTCATTGGTACAGGTCAGTAGATTCTAATTGTATTAAAATCTTATCAACATTTCATTGCATAAGTTTATACAAACTATTTATGTATAACTAAACTTTGATATTAATGATTCTAACTTCCCTATTTCCTAATTTCAGAGTCTGTATTTCCAGTATAATTAAGGAAAATATGGTCACCGTCTATTTTTGCGATTTTGGGGATCTGTCGGTTCTCTCGTTGGACAAATTGCAGCCTTTGAAAAGTCATTTCCTGGAATTGCCATATCAAGCTATTAAAGCTAAGCTCAACGGTAAGAAATAATTGGGTATTGTCAACTGTACACAATAATAACCATTTTCTGATTAATAGGAATACAACCTGTTAACGTGGACTGGTCTGTTGAGGACAGTTTAAGATTTCAAGAATTAGTGGTTGAGAAAAACTTCGTGTCCATTATCGTACAATTTGGAAATGATAATCATTCTCCGGGAGACACCGTACTCGGTCTGAGACTAATAGACGTCGACACTCCCGAAGATATTTATATCGATCAACTTCTCGTAGATGAGGGTCGTGCTATATTTGTCGATTCTTAAGCCTTCCATTTAATTAAATTGATTGATTCAAGTATACCATATTCATTAATTTACGATACGCCATGAAAATCATATTTTTCATCTTGCATATATAGTATGCGTATTTCTGCACGATCTTGTGGCCAAAAATTGGAGATTTTTGTAGAGTGAGCAAAAATTACGAATTAGACTGTAAACTCTAACGAAGTACATGTGCAAACGAATCTCGCCTACCTTTGCATCTATGAAATCTTTGTACAGAAGTAACTTATGAATCGTTCATGCTTCGATACAGAGTTTGTATATAAAGCTATACCCCTTTTTATAATTGTACTTTGAGTATTGTCAAATTACAATAACTATTTGGAAACTAAATCGTATGGAATAGTGGGAAAAGAAATTTAAAGATGTACATACATATATACCGCTATGCATATCCTGTATGACATCCTTTCATTTTGTTTTCTTACCTATTGGGGTCTATAAACAATATACTCTACATTTGCTATGTCTTCTTTAAGAGCAATAATTTATTACTGATAAACGTATATTTGTATTCCATTAGAGTAATAACTTGTTCTCTTTCGAAAGTGTACTTTATTACGCACATGTGTTCTGTTAGTTTATTTCACCCGTTTTTCGTATAATGAATTATTTAATTTTTTGCTATTGGTTTTGTTGTTAAATAACTTTTAGCGGGTACTTTAAGACAGAACGTGCTTGAAGGCAGTATACTGGCTGGGGTGCGTGGAGGATATGATTTTGTAATATTAGCATTCCATTCCTTAAACTATAATCATAGCGCTTATGTTTAAATATTCATTGACCTAACTATATTATCTATTCTCTTTAGTTTGGTCGTTTTTCATATATGTGATAAATGATAATATTCTCTGAGTTCATTTTTCTCATGTCGTTATTTTTGCACATCGTCGCTTTCTCCGATCGACAAGTTTAGTTTTGTTACAATATTTATGATTGCAAGTTAACCGAAACTTATTATTTATATTTTTTCCAGGATTTAAGCGACAATGTTTAAAGGATTCTATATCTCTCAGAAAAGATGCGTTTTTCAGTTTTTAAGGACATCTGTTTTTATTTTGTTCAGTATTTATACTAGTTTATGTGCGTATATGATGATCCACAAAATGGTAATACAATTCTATGTATCTGCGAATCGCTATACTTTATGAGAAAAACATTTATTTTATTAAATTAGTAAGACAGTATAATATTAATGTTACGTTTGTGTAAAATATTATTTTTGATAACTCGATGAAAAGGTGCCAATAAATGCGAATGTTTATATAAATACGCTAAGCCATTGTCTTTTATTATATCCTGCTTATACCTTTTTTTATATTTTTATTCACATCCGTTCACATTTCGTTTATTCATCTGCACATTGCGACATAGGTTGTTATGAACTACTCTTTACTAATTATCATCTTCATAATCTTTAGTATATACGAACTCATGAACTGATCATTTCGTTAATATTATATCATTTAAATAATCAATCATTTGAAGTATCGCGTAAAATATACTGTTTACCACTCTTCCTACGATATGAAAAATTAGTTCGGTTTTTATTGATCAGTACGAGATGAATAATGCGCACTTGCAATTCTAACGCGAATAGCACATATTGAAAGCGCACGCGTTGCATCAATAATCCTTGATTATTTTGTCGACAACCTGTAATTTACAAAAATTCCCTTGTAACTATGTACGATGTATATTTTATTCGCTTTTTCATTTCTAATATGAATTCATAACTGATACTCGAGGAAACCCCTACTCGTTTATTTTTTTATAATTTGCTGAAATCTGTGCAGTTATTTTATATTAATTGATATAATAGTTGTCTAATTAAGAAATAGTATTTTTATGACGTTTTCTAGGAGTCAATATTTTAAACGGAATCCGGCTGCGTCGGAATAATCTTCGATCCTAACTACTGCTAGCTTATAGTTTCGTGTTAAAACATTCATCGTTAAATTATCCTTGTTGCATGAATTGAACTCCATAATGATATTAATCAGAGAAATTTAAGAAATACAAATTAAAAACTCCAATATCTACGCGGCCAAATTCGAAGATTTTATATTAATTATACTTCGATAATTTCATTATTATGTATTACAAATACGTATCAATGATTGTTTTACATCCTTAACGTGGTAATTCGTGCGCCATTTGTACCTGTGCTTCTGTTCCAAGGGGGACGGGGCACCGAGCGAACATCACCTGAAATAAAACATCTATAATTGTCAGTAAAAATATTAATAAAAATCATACACCCAGAAGACAACTGCTTTCCCGTTTCTTCTTCCCATAATAGTACTTCAATAATAATCACGCCACTTAAATAACCAATTTTAACTGTAAATCAAAACAAGAAAGAAGAAGTAGCCAGTTTTGCAACATATTAAATGAATTCGAAAGCTTTCTCCTGTTATCAAGATAATTACTTGAGAAACATAATACAGGTAACGGTGTATGTAATCCGAGTTTCGCATAACGCGATCTTTATATCGTGACCTTCCTCTGGTACCTAACTCCCGGTTATTACGAGGATTACCTGCACTTCGTATATACATATATTATTATATATTATATATATATATATATATAATTATGTAATTATTGAGAAAAAATATTTGTATTAAAAGTGGCCTGTAATCTAGTCTTAGCACGATTTCCTGTTTCTACGATCACCCCTTCTTTCTAGTGCATCCGAGAGGGGATGACAGGGGGTGCCTGACGTCAAGAGAGCCATCGCGCGGTGACAATCACGTTATAACCGGCCGTTTGAAGATCACCAGCTACCGGACTTGGTGACCGGTCTCGTTAGAAGAGTCGCACGCGACTTTTTCTTCGCGGATGCTTTCGCGCGAGTTTCAACGTTCGTAGCCCACGAAAAGTCGCCCAGATGATGGAGGATTCGGCATCCGAGAGCAGTTCTTCTGCCTGGCCAAATATTAGGCTCAAGTCGACAGGTAACTTAGAGACAGATCGAAATAAACCGATCGCCCTACAATACCAGTCGATTATTCGCTCTTCTTACGATTATTTATAGTACAGGTTTTTTTGGTATTCGTACCGAGCCTACCCCCCTCGACTCCATATTTTTTCACAAACATCGCATGATTTTAAGTTTAGCATACTACGCAACGATATTTTCTCGGGTTTTCACTCTTTTCCTCGCGTTAAACAATCTTGTCGGAGAAATTACTAAACATTTTTTGGGAGACCATTATCCAACTGGAATACAAGTTCTTGGTTATAAATTTAATTATGGGGAAGTATAAGTATTACTTGTTCTATTTCTGTTTACTGTAATGCACGTTGTTGTCCATTATTTATAATCGATTTTTACGACTACTAATAACTGCGAGACGTTAAATTGTTTATTTATACGCAATGAGCTCGCGTCTTATAGCGGACAATTTAAAATTGGAAACAATTGATCAGTTAAATACGCACGTTACGGATACCATGGAATATCAGTAGTTCACCATACGCTGCGATCTTTTTCCAATGAACGTTCGCCATATCGGCTTCCACGGGACAGCTGATGGTTTCTTGCAAAAAGATCGTGCCGAAGTAGAAATATTAGTACGTAGAAGTAGAAAAATGGGCCTGGTTTAATTCTTCTGTTTATATCAACATCTACAAAACAATGATTCTAAAAATTTCGATGATGCACAGCAGAGAAGCCAATCGGTATTCCTCTATTTTCTTGCTCTATTTTCTTGCTCCACTTTAATGCAATACGAAATGTCCTCTTCCTAGTGTTGTTAATTATCAAACAATATTTAAATACAAAATAAAGCGCACTAATTTCCGAAATCTTTTCCTATGCCAGGAAATAGTTAACACTAGAACTACCAAAGGGGTCAAAATGACTTGTCCTCCATTTTCAGTTGAGTCATTCGAATGTATCACGGCACATTCTTTGAGATTACATATATTTTTATTTCATATATATAACGCAAATAATCGAATCCATTAATTAACTTAAATTCTCCAACCATAATTTATATGCAAATAAATATGTAAGCATAACTGAATATATGTTCCGGAGTTCTAGTGTTAAAGAGGGGAAAGAAACAATGTGCGTATGAATTAAACTGGGCCACTTTAAAAATGATTTTTCATAGACTTCAATCTGGATAGATAGGAGAAAGGGTTTGATAAGAAATCGGCAATTGCAAGATACTGTGTTCATAATATCGCGAAATTCGAATAAGCATATGCCTAAACGGAGTGGCGAGTAAATCCGTTGAATACAAGTAATCCGCGTACTTTGTTCCTTCGACTTTGTCAATCACGGGGTCGAAGAAAACTTGGTCTTCTTCGTAATAAGTTTTGGGTTTAAGGTGTATGAAAATGCCGGATACTAAGGCAATTGCACAACTGAAAATTACAACGTGAGCGGTAGATCGTTTCGCGGATCATCCGGGGGATAATGATTACAGAACAGACCTGGACCATGATGCTGGACAGTGATGTCACGGGCATGAATGAGTAAGTATCATCACCTGGCTGACATTCCCACTTATTTTCACATTGAAACTCCACAAGAAAACCAAGATTTTCAATTCTCTCTTTGTTTCAATGCGACACGTCATTAACACAATAACACTGTTCGGTAAGTTCTACATCTCATCTACACGACTTTTTGTTCCGTGTTGCACAAATTACTATACTTACAATTAATCACAGACACAGATCAAACATTTCGATCATCTTACATATTATATAAATACCTTTCTACACCACGATAAACATTATCGATTTCAAAAAAATAAATAAATGTTTATGTACAATAAATTTACTAGATTACCGAAAAATAATGTCGTTTTTCACAAATCCAAGCTTTATTAATTAAATAATGCTTTCCAGACATTCGTTTATAAAAAATGTACCATATTTAGTTTGAGACATTATTTCTCGATATCTTTGAAATAATCTTTTTACGAACATAACTGATGTAGAAAAGAATATTTGATTCCAAAGATATTGTATGATATATATATATTAATGACACTCGTTTGATAAAATGATAA
This sequence comes from Nysson spinosus, assembly GCA_910591585.2. NCBI lineage: Eukaryota > Metazoa > Arthropoda > Insecta > Hymenoptera > Crabronidae > Nysson > Nysson spinosus. The sequence goes on along the minus strand of OU342830.1, from coordinate 11,186,362 downwards.
AACAATTGTAAATTGTAAAGGTTGAGAGGTCACGTTCAACAATTATATGTCTATTATGTAATACATGTTATTCTTAGAAGAAATGTTATCAATTATAGTTAATAAAATGAGATTTTTTAATGATAATAGGTTGAGTATTTCCCCGAGGAAACAATTATGGATCAAGGCAGTGAAGAAGCTGACATCCGAGAGGCTGGGGAGGGAAGGGTTAGCGGCATGGGAGGACCGGAAGTCCAACAACGATCCGGAAGTCGAGGATACCAAAGAAACGACCGATTCAGAAGACGATCTCGAGATACAAGCCGATCCTGACGTAGTTCTTACCGAAGAACCTGTTACCAGTGACGAGGCCCAAACTCAACGAGGTATACGTAATAAATTCAACTTCGTTTATCAAACCGTGTATTTTTCTTTAATTCTCTTGCATTTGATATTTCATCGGATTCAAATATGTGCTTTTAATATGTCGTTTAATAGTCCGTCGCATTAGATAGCTATACGATATTCAGCCTTCGGATAAAAATGACGACGATAAATTTAACTGGATATTTTCAGATGTTTTCAAGAAAGGAGTTCTCTACAAGGGAATATTTTGCCCATCCCTTTCGAACAGTTTTCATAGCAAGCAACTAGAGATATCATACCTCCATTACTCGAATCGCCAACGACAAAAGTCATTGATAATGCTCAACATTGTCGATCTCAGTTTAAAGGTAAACATTACGAATTCAATGTTACAAGGAATAAGTTTTTAAGCGAAACTGTAATCGGTGTCTAATGAAATTGTTTTCAGGTCATTCTTTTGGGAATATGGCTTTGGCAAAGAGACAAAAATAGCAGCGGTCTCATAGAGTCCTTATCCTCCGCATTCTGTTGTATGGCAGCGAATTTGGTGATCTGTATTCTAGGCTGGTGGCGTTGTTTTTCCAATAATTATTTACACTGGGCTTCCATATTCACGTGGTTATTGATAAACTCTCAAGGTGACAAACAACAAACTTTACCTAAATGCAATTTATATCATTTCGAATCTATACTCGATCAGTTCTACTAAATTATTAAAGGGTTGCGATAGTAATCGACGATATATCGTTCTACACATCCTTTAGGCGATTAATAAAGATCCTATCTTCGTTCAGCGAATAGCGTTTTGCTCCAGTGGCTCGTGCGTTGGCGGTCCAGCGAATCGGTCGAATGTTCGTCGAACCGTAAAGGGAATGTGTGGTAGACAAACTTATAGCCACTATGAGTTCCTATCGATTGGCGAATAATGTGTATCCCATATAAATGAAACTATAAAGCTACGGACGGAAGAAATATTCCTCGACGTTCCACGCTTTATAGTTAGTTTACACGAATCTTTGTACACGATTTCAGGTTTTATAGCAGCCGGTTTGGACTTCTCGAGCCAACAACGCTTGATGTGGTATATCTTGTTTGTTGTCTATGCACCCTATGCTATGCTACCTCTACCTTTAAGGTGGTGCGTCCTCGCTGGTTATGGGACAGCGCTAACTCACATGGTGATGGCTGGGATAACTTTATTACGGGATCCTACACACGTAAGAGTTCTTCATTCGGCCATTCTTCTCTTTTTTTTCCTTTTTTTTCATTTTTTAGCAATAGCTTGTGTACCATCACTATTGCCTATCTTAACACATTCGCATCGGGGCATTTTCAGTCGAATATTACGCGCGTAACGCGGCAAATTCGCGGAATTTTGCTAAATAAAATTATGTCGATTAAAAATGCTATAAAAGCCAATATATAATTTGCGATTATTCAAAACGTACTCAACCGTTTTGAGACCGAAATGTAACGTATCTAAAGACTCACATTTGAGTTACCCTGGTTCTGGTAAAGAATGCTGAAGATTCACATGTGCGTCATCCAGTGCGAATGTGTTAATAATGATCTTATTAGATAATTATGGATACGTACTTGATACACTCTCGTGTCGTGTACTTAATTAATTATAACAACTGTATATTTTTAGCTGCATGACATCACGTGCATTGTTCGAATGTTAACGACCAACGTGCTTCTTTATCTTGCTATGAACCTTGCCGGCATGTATACGAAGTATTTAACGGACCGAGGACAAAGGCAAGCTTTTTTGGAGACACACCGGTCCATGGAAACTAGGCAACGAACGCAGAATGAAAATAATCGGCAAGAGAAATTGCTACTATCTGGTGAGGGATGATATATTAATGGAATTTCAAATTCTATCGTTTGTTCATTTGATTAGAAACATTCTTAGAGATAGATTTTATAATCATAAGTGTAGTAGTATCTGAAGGTTCATCGCATGGAATAATTAGAGTAAAGCAATTATTAAATCTGTTAATCGTATGATTATCAGCCTTTGATGCTTCGTTATGGAGCCTTGTAATTACATGCCGGGTGTATAACGATGTATCAAGCATACGTGTATTTATTGGCCGGTGTGGGTAAGATATAAAGGCGCATAGGGTTGTGCTGCAAATACGGGGACCCGTCCGCGCGTATAACGCGTTCAGCCAAGTGTCAAAAAGGGTCACTAGACACTTTCACCCGATTGCGTTAGATATGTTTTACCGATAGCCTAACAGCATCTTGCCTTTACATTCCATCGATCTTTCGACAACAATTTATTTAGGAGAAATAAATATCGCGCGCCAATGTAACAGAAACCTTGTCATATAAAACGGGCTGATTTCATCACCTACATTCCTATTCACTAAAAATAAAAGACTGTGCATTATTATTATGATTTAGAGAATTATAAAATGTATGATCCTCCGAAATGGAATTTATGTTCAGAATAATTTGAAATTTAAAGACATGAAGCATTCGGTCGTAAAATATGGTAATTAACGAAAAGCAAACTTTCGGAAAATCGATTGTGAAGTTTTAAGTTCAATACTCAATACCTATTTTTTGTTAATATAAGATATGACTCAGATACCATGCTTTACGACCGAATGCCTCATATATGGATTTCAAAGGATAATTAATTATAATGATTTCATTTTGTCACAGTTTTACCTGATTTCGTGGCGAAAGAAATGATTTGTGATATAGCACGCGAAACTGCTCGAGGAGGAACGATATCATTTACACCGAATCAATTTCACAGGATATACATTCATCGCTATGAGAATGTTAGCATACTCTTCGCCGACATAAAAGGCTTTACTGGTACGTAAATATTCCTGTATTAGATGGTAAAGAATACCCCGTTTTTTTCTCAGTAATCTATCTTTAATGAGAAAGTATGATTTCTTTGTAATAAAGCTTTAGCCAGTCAGTGTAGCGCTCAGGAACTTGTTAAAGTGTTAAACGATTTATTCGCCCGTTTTGATAAACTCTCCGCGGAGAATCATTGTCTGCGTATAAAGTTACTTGGCGATTGTTACTACTGCATCTCCGGGCTACCGACTGCCAGAAGCGATCATGCTCATTGTTGCGTCGAAATGGGCTTACACATGATTAAAGCTATAAGGGACGTACGATACACGACAAAGGTATTTCAGTTACCTGCAGTAAAAAGTGGTTTATAAATCGCTAAGTAAACTAATTAAAAAGTCTCGCGTCTGTATAGGTGGATTTGAATATGAGAATCGGTATCCACAGTGGATCGGTGCTCTGCGGTGTCTTAGGACTTCGCAAGTGGCAATTCGACGTGTGGTCTTACGACGTAACATTAGCTAATCATCTCGAAAGTGGAGGCATTCCTGGGTAAAAGTTCGAATTTAGTAGCTCATCTTACCGAAGAGAAGAATTTATGTAGAAATAATTTATATAACCACGAGTTATAATATACGGCTTGATATATGTAGAATGACATTAATGTTTTACAGGAGGGTGCACATCTCGGAAGACACCTTGAATTGCTTAAACGATGTGTACGAAGTAGAACCGGGGAATGGCACTGAAAGAGATAATTACTTGAAGGATCGGAATGTGGTAACGTATTTAATTAAGCAGGTGGAACCCTTAAGATCTCGACGGAGGTATTCGTCGCGTCCTAAAATATGGTCGGAAGATGATAGTGGAAATAAGAGTAAGAAGAGCTTCAAATTGAATAATCCGTTAGCCGCGAATAGTAGTGCGCCGAATTCCACGACTGATGACGATATCGGCGTAGATTGGACGCCAGAGATTCCGTTCGAAAATGTTAGCATAACAATCATTATTATAATACCAGAAACCAATTACAGTACTCATTCGGCAATTTAATTTGTAGTTAAATACTGCAACGTCGGTCAGTAATTTGGAGTCAGAGTACTTGGAAGAAGAAAATGGATCGACGAAGAATCATAACGCCGTATCACCGACGGCCGGCGAGAAACTGATCAAAAGTGCCGGAATCGAAACCGCGAGCAATAAACGTATGAGATCAGCTAATATAAATGCCTGGACACTGCGGTACAATGACGAGAGTTTAGAATCAAAGGTACATCCGATTGTATATCATACTTATTCATTTCCAATTATATTGAAATAATAATTACTGACTTTGTTCACAGTTTGGCCAATTACGCGAGGACATGTTTAAGTCCAACATGATATGTTGTTTCGTTGTGTGGATATTCATCGCAATCTGCCAAGCTATTATTCTACCCGAGTAAGTATAAGGAATTGTTTAGTATATCTAATATTTGTATGTAATATACTCAGTTTTAAAAACGTGCGTTGGCTTGTTTTCAGTTGCACGATTCTGCTACTCTCGCTACTTCTGACGACATTGATTTTAATAGCATCGTCCATCCTTGTCATGGCCGAAGAATTCAAAAGTTTGCCAACATATTTGCAACACGCATCCTCGATGTTGGTTCATAATAAGCAGCACCGGACCATCTTTATATGTATCGTGATAAGCTTAATGGCTATTACCTCGATCGTGGGTGTCTTAGCATGTCCAATGTCTATCCGCCGATATCCGGAAGCGTTGGTCCTCGAACGACAGCAACTACTGACTTCAACCTTGAAACCTGAGCCTTTGGTAGGAACGACAGTCGGTCTAGACGGATTTATATTATCCTTCCTACAAGCAGCTCTTCGTGACGAGCCACCTGAAGGAGGGAAAAGTACTTCTTCCGAAGAGAACCAAACATCGTCGCATGGCTCTAGCAACATTGAAGTCAAGCTAACTGGCGTGGTAAATGAAAGAACGAGCCTCGCGCAGGGTCGTAGAAAAAAGTTCTTCAGATTCTATCGATACAAGCAATATTACAGGCCAGAAATTGGAAGACACTATAGAAAATTCGCACGTAATCGTAAGAACGAAGATGTTGTTCTAAGGAAAATTTTATCTATCTCCGAACAACCGGAACCCCGAATGGCACCGTTGCATATGGATTATGATGATTCGTTGGTTTTGGAAACATGTGTGCGACCAGAGTATATCGTATTCACGTGGATCCTGTGTCTGATTGCACTTGCTTCTGCTCTGAAACTATACTACCTCGTGAAGACAGCGTTAGCTACCATTATAGTATCAGTTTATGCTGTCTTGATACTTGTGGTGTGCAAACATTTCTTTTCTTTACCGGACGAGGAAGAGAACTCGTAAGTGCCGTTGCTTCCTGAGATACAGGATAAGTGGTGGTCAAATACCAAGGTACATAGTGTTGAATAATATATTTGCATTTTCAGGACATCGATACCCCTTTCTGCACAAATGTTGACATTCATGTTAGTATTTTTAGTGATGGTAACGTACCATGGTAGACTAGTAGAAGTGACATCCAGACTTGACTTCCTTTGGAAGCAACAGGCGGAAAGAGAGTTAGGTGATTTGCTTGAATCACGACACAATAACATGCAACTTCTGAAAAATATTCTACCGGATCACGTGGCTCATCATTTTTTAACGCAGGATCGAGCACCGGAGGTATTGAAATATTCTTAAAATACACGCGAATTTAATGCTCCACAATTTATTTCATCAACTTCCGTAGGAATTATATTCTCAATCACGAGACAAAGTCGGCGTGATGTTCGCCAGTGTACCCAATTTCACCGAATTCTATTCGGAAGATGTGAACAAAGGGATGGAATGCATACGTTTACTAAATGAAATCATCGGTAATATCATGAAATTTCTCCTACTCATTATTTCAGCACCTCGTAATCGTACTCAATTAATCTTTTTAGCCGATTTCGATGAGTTACTCGATGAAAATCGGTTCCACTGTATCGAGAAGATAAAGACGGTCGGCGCAACGTACATGGCTGCTTCCGGTCTCAATCCCTGCCAAAACGTAATTCTGTTTTAACTAATTTTTTTTAACAAATTACATTAGTGCCAATCTTTTAAACATTTCTGAATTTTCACGTAGGATAAGAATAACGATGACATGGATCACTTATGTAGATTAGTAGACTACGCAGTAGCAATGAGACTTCGCTTAGAAGACGTAAACATTCATTCGTTCAACAATTTTGATCTAAGGGTGGGTATTAGTTGCGGCCCACTCGTTGGTGGTGTCATCGGGGCCCGAAAACCGGTTTTCGATATTTGGGGAAACACGGTCAACGAAGCTTCTCGTATGGACTCCACCGGAGTCATGGGAAAGATTCAAGTACCCCAGGATATCGCGAGGGTAACTAAAGCATTCGGATAATTGATCAGTGAAATATAAGTAGGGTAATAATTAACGATCAATTTAACAGTTTTTGGAATTGAGAGGATATCAGACACAGAAAAGAGGTTTTATAGAGGTCAAAGGGAAAGGGACAATGGAAACTTATTTTGTACTTGGGAAGGGTACCATGCAACAAGAGGGTACCGCGAAGCACAGAAGTACCTGTCGAAGTCTCGCAGCCGTCGTGTATGGTGTCGTTCAAGCACGCCGCAAACAAATGCGCGCACTTAGAAGGACGTAAATATTCCACTCAGGTCAGTTTTCTTTTCCAATTTGTTGGTGCCAAGTCGCGTAATTGTTATACCTTTATCCAATCGCTGGCCGTAATACGAATTACACCCTTGAATTACGACACGCCCCTGGATATGTTATCTTCGAATAACTATAAATATTGGGTTGTTTCACAAGTTCTTGTGATTTTGTCGAATGTGAAAAATTCTCTTTCTTCTTGCATATATTTATTTTATTGTCTTTTAAAAACTTGAGATGGAAGTTCCTTGCCACATCCGCTGGCATTTTTCAATGTGGAATCGGGGAAGCGCGATTGCGCCGTCTGGCACTCAACGGTGAACAATTACATAAAAATGTATAAAACAAAAACTATGGAAAGACGTGTAATACATTGCTGACAGGCAATTGTTATGAAACATGTATATTTAATAGGAAATGAAAACCGCACGAACTTGTGGACCAACCTAATACTTCGGCATCTCTCAGCGATTCTTGCGTTTTACTTATCAATTAACTGTAATTACGATTGTACTCATGTAAATATTAATTCTTCGAAAATTCGTTATAAATGAATGTAAATTCGGTTAACTTAGAATTTATGACTTTTACGTTTAAATGAGTAAATGCATATGTCACAAGGGCTTAGTTTCACCGCATAATACCATCATAGTGGTAGCAGTATATAAAATAGTATTAATTAACTGAGACTACGGTCTTTCTTCTACTGTGCAATAAACATTAAAATAAGCCATTTTTAATTCCTTATTGTATCTCTGACCACAACTTTCATCTGGTTCCTTTACAAACAAAAAAACCATCTCATTTCCTCTTCCGGTTCTAAAGTATTCAGGTATAGATATCGAGCATCGAAGACGTGATTTTTTTGGGAAAAGACAATTTAATAATAATTGTTGGGCAGCGGCGTTCTTGTCGGTAATCAGAATGTACAGCACAGTCGAGCTCTGTGTAACTGTATATTACATCACTATGGTAAACACAATATCTTTAATTAACCATAATAATAATTCATGATAATAATAATCGTAATGATAATAATAAGGCTAGCTACAGCATGATCTATCTCGCGTTCGAGAGATCATCCGGTTAAACTGTACACTTTTATAACGTACTTCAGATAATAATCTAATTACATTAATCATTAGGTAATCATTATAATCTGAACCTAATTAGAAGAATGTCACGACACGTAGGGGGGGGGGGGGGGGTTAGGGGGAGGGGGACCGCATGGACCTTCGCCATTCGAGAAAGAAATGAACGCTTTGAGTTCTGTGATCTCAAAGAAGATTCAAATATCCTATTCATATTCTGCCGAACGAAACTTATAAGCGACGATAGCACGAGTTCCTCGAAAGGCGATGGTACAACTCTCTCTTTCTCTCTTTCTTTAAAAAGTTCTTCTTCTTTAAGATACAAAGGCACTGTACACGTAAAGATACAATAGAAGAGCGCTAAGGGCGGTCCGGATGTTAGTTTAAACAGTAAAACGTGCCTGTTTAAAAATATCGATACGATCTTTTCTTTTCTATCGTTAAGATGCTACACGCTTAAAATAGGGAGCGGTTTCCTTCGATTCTAGCCTGCATTGGTCAACGCTGTTTCTCGCATTTAATATCTCTTACGTTTAAGGAAAATATAGATGACTATTATTGGATGTGCAGAGCTCACGGTAACTATTCAGGAGGAAAATAATTGGTCAATGCGATCAGAAGTTAAGAAAACGCTCCGGTTAAAGGTGGGATCTGTTTATCACAATTTGGCAGTGTACGTTCTCACGTTAAAATACAGTTATCTTTTTTTGTTTAAGTTTTTATGCTACGTGTTCTTCTTCCTTTATCTCATTTACATTTACTTCCTCTTCCTCTTTTTTTTTCACTATGGCTCGCTATGCTTCATCCGCTGTTTACAGGCGAGTTCGAAAATATGACATCTTTCTTTTTCGTTCATTATATTCAGTTGCTTCGGAAAAAATAAACTTTTTTCTGTTTGCCCGTTAACTTCGGTTACTCGGTAAACGTAGAACTTAAAGAACTCTCGTACACGTTAGTTGCGAAAAATATGTATTTTTATGCTATTTCTTTTCTTTTCAACTATGCAATCTCATGTGTACGCTTTTACAACGGTATTGCTGAATATCATATTTCTATCAGACGCAAAATTTAATGATAACAATCCATTCTCCTTGAAGTATTAATTTTATATTTTTCATATAATAATTCGACCACTGAACTATGTAAAAACAATTTGTATCTAGTTCTTATATTATCGTTATCAAAATATGAGATTTTCAACGATCTGTGCACATTCAGGGTCGAAGATTGCATAATTATTACGAGATGCTGAATGTTTTACGATTAGTCCTTTGCTATTCATTCTCTCGTCGAAAAAAAATCAAATATTTACAGATAATTACAAATTCTTTAAACGATTAATCCAACATGGATCTAACTCTGCAGGTATTTCGATTGCTTTCAGCGTTCCTCGCTCGACGGTGATCATTTTTTTAAATAAAAATGACTGTGATACGTTGTTTAAATGAAAGTTTCATAGTGATAAGACGCGTCATTGAAATACTCTGACAGGGAATCGCAAATAATTTCTGCAAATATTGAAATCGAATGCAAACTCGCTAAACAACGAGATCAATTTTGATAGACGGGCGAGGAGCACTCGAAAGTTTATATTAAATGATTTCTCATTCTAACTATACAATTCAATTTTTTAAGATCGTTCTTTATAATATCTCAAAGATTGAATCACGATTACGCGGAAATGTAACATGTAATTTCTTCAACTAGTCGGAGATCTTAGTTTACGCTCGAATTTCTTGATATTACTGAGCTTTATACAATTCAATCTCTTACCATCGTATGTACTTCGAATTTCCTTGTATTACACATTTTTCCAATCGTTTTCAAGTCGATTTACCATTAACATTTTTGTTCACTTTATCCTGCACACATTTTAACGGAATATACTTGAGAGTGTTTAAAGATTATTCTACAGTAGTAAACACTTAAGTTCCAATTGAATATTGATTAATTATAATTTATAACTCATTGCATTCCCGCGAATGTGATTTTTCGTTATCCGCTTTTCATTCCCAGGCATCCAGATATGAACGAATCATTCTTAATCTCTGTAAAATCAATTACACCTTTACATCCGAATTGCCGGGAAACGAAAAAGTCTGTAATTTAAGGAGATCGAAATTACCTAGGGGGATAAACTAATTGCAACCAGATGCGCCTGCGCTGTGAACCTTTCCCAATCGAATGTTCCTTTTAAAATCAAAATTCTATGATTTGAATATCTAATAAAGAACGGAAAAAACGTAATCATTTAAGCTTAATATTGTTCTGTTATACGGCAGTTGTTGTAGTACATATTTTTAATAATCTGGATCATGCGCAATGCCACAATTTCTTGTTAAAGCAAGTTTAAAAATAAAAGATTAGTTCATATTTATACTAACAAAATGAATTATCTTCGATAGTAAAAGATCGAATGATGTAAAAGTTTAAAACGAGTGCCCGTTTTTATCTTACAAATAATTTCAATCCAAGACAAAAAAACAAATAAATTCAAAATTTTGTGGTTACTTATTGTCGTAGTTATTTGTTTGATACAATAACGAAAAAATAATCATACGCTCCACATTGCGACTGATCGAAAATATAAAAAAATAAGATGAGTGAACAGTGGGTCACAGCAATACAGACTTAGTGGGGCAAGAGGACTGCTTTCAGTCCAATGGTATTTTAACTATCGAAAGCTTTTGAGCTTTACGTCTCGATTTACACGATTTTACCTAATCTTACCCTTTATATTAAACATATTTATATATGTGTATATATAATTTATTAACCGTTAGTCGAAGTTGTCAAATCAGTTCGAAATATTGGCAGAAATTCATCACATCCGGCTGCCAATATCGTGCATTGAGATCATTGCGTGTATGGATTCGAATATTCTTGAACATTTGTTTCTAAATCGTATGAATTTGTTCAGAAACCATTGTTATATATGTTCATTGTTGTATATTATGTAGAAATATATATGTGTGTGTATGTGTATATATACATATATATATTTATATATATACATATATATTGCAATTTAACGGCGAATGGTCGCGCGTACAAAAGGAGGAATGCCGCTGTTGTTCGTCATAACTATTCGGTAGAACTAGCGTTTCTAGTTTTTTCAAAAATACATTGCTTTCCGACGATCGTACAATCGGTTTCAACTATCTACCTTTACTTTAATATTGTTCTCGCCCCTTCCCCTCTGTCGTGTTTGCGAAAATACATCTGTTCGGCGGAAGGAGAATCGCGTTAATAATATACAGAGATTTGCGGTAGGTAAGTTCTTTTTTTTCTGGCACGTACGTCTGGCGTTCAGTAGACGCCATTATTTGAATTGACGAAACTGTGTTTGAAGGTACGTTGCTTGTCTTAAAATACGGATACACGATATTAGACGTTCTACGCCAACGATTCCCGACATTTCTATTTCGCGAATACCAAACAACGCGATGGCCCTATTTTCGTTTTCAGATAATCTCAGAAAATCTGCCCGATTTTTTTCAAAAATAAGGATGCACCGAATTTCTTGAAAGATTAAAGAAAAGCTACGTCTCTCCTACCGTCCTAATTCAAATAAAATGTGTATAAATCTTTCTCCCTCCTCGGAGTGTAATAATCCGTGGTTAACTTTGTACATTGATTGAAATAAATTCAGTAAACAAAATTTGACTGATAGAATTGATTAACATAATTTCGTCGATGGCGAAACAATGATTCTGTTGGTCCAGCCTCTACAAGAAGGGGGTCAGTGTTAATTTGCAACGATTTAAGAACACCATGTAAATAGAGATCTACAAAAAGTCGAGTGAAACAAAAGGTGGGAAATGTTGATGTATTGTTTCACTTGCAGCATAATTCCGTTTTTTGCCGTGAACGCGGAAGTCGCTATACTCTTACTGAATACTATACAAATTATATGCTTTACTGTACAAATAGATTATAGCCGCGAAGACATAATAATTGATTTATTTCAAGCAATGGTATTTATCGAGGAATGTCACTGTACTGTGCGTCCTTTTTCACTGCAAAGGTCGTGTTTACGTAAATTGAGAAACAGAATTTTCAATGCTCTCAATCTATGAACGATGTAAACCCGAATAAAGTGAAAAAGTAAGACGAGTTTCAACGAAAGGACTTACTATAATTAACAGTAACAGGACATTCGAACGATATAAATACTATTCTTGCAACATTCATAAAAATCAATAATCCTTTCGATTCCATTGTATACAAAAATGTACAAATATGATTGAGCAGCTTCACAATACTTACAGTCGTATGTACTCTAATCCATAACAATAATTAACGACAGGTAATCGTCCATTATTCGAACTAAGTGTAATCCTCCAAACGTATTCGTAATTGGCAGTGAAAAACATGACCGTGATTTATGCTCTAATCGCGACACAATTCGATTTCGAAACACATGGTCTAAGGAAATAATCGAGAGAATTGTTTATTCCGCGAACGTTGATCCAACGAATTTTATGTTGTCAAAGTGATTTGGCAAACTAATAAAAAAAACGTTGATTGCATGCGACAAGCGTGCCCGGTATACGTTTTATACCGAAGCTGTTTCACGGCGATGCCACGAAAGGATTACATATAGCAAGTAATGTACAAGTGAAACGCAGTCTTCTCTCGTTTGTTTTCTTTCACCTTCGACTCTATACCCGAGAGCTAGAACATTTTTCTATATGTATCTTGCACAAGGTCGAGATCGTCCCGAAAATTTCAAGTATTAAACTAATCTTTTGTACAAATCGGACTAACTAATTGTTAGGACACGAATAATCGCCGAATTCTTTTCACCGAATGTTGTGCGTACCTTTAAATTAGCGTGAGAACTAATTTCACAGTGTTACAAACACGAACGCCTAAAATCCCATAGATCTTTATAGTAGCTCTCAGGTACTAGGTTAGTGTTTATCATAGGGTTTTTAACACAGAATTTGCACTTTCAAAGTCACTGCAAGGTGCCTAAGAAGTCCAAATATCTGTGTTGCATGTAGCCTCAGGAGGATTGGCTAGACTGAGCGGATGAGGGTGTGGTTAAGGACGTATGTAAGGAAAATCCGTCGTAAACGTCCATTAAATCGCGCATTCTATACTCTTCTAGACAAACAAACCCTTCTAATGATGGAGATTGTTTTCGTGCACAATCCATGCAATGCACTACGTGTCGCTTCTCCTGCTCCCGTATGAATAAAATGTTGAAAACTTCAATCTGTAACAAACAATATAACATTTACCACACTGTTCGTTTGACTAACCCATTTTCTTATAAAGCACAAAATGATTACACTTTGAAAATAAGAAAATGTATTAACAACGTACCTCACACTGTCCGCAATAGTGCGAGGCTTCATTTTTCCCACGTCCATGAAACCGTACTTCAACACCTTTACTTTTCACAAACTCTAATATTAAACAACACTGTCTCATTGTCCTTAAGAGGCAATTTTTAATTAACTCGAACAATCTAGGATCGGATACTTTAATGTTCCGTGCTAAGTTCCATGAGAGATGGACCATCGGCACTATCGACTTGAACGATTGCAATTTATTCCACTCGTAACGTTCAATCGCGAGCTGATACTGACGCGCTGTGAGCGGGCCGACGTTCCATGCGATATTGTTACACCAACCTACAGCTTGAACCCAGTGTACGCAACCTGAAATAAACATTACCGCTCACTGAGTATTTACAACGCTTATAACAGAGGGCACATATTCGGCACAGTACTCGTTTATGCGTAATTTCGATGTCATAATAAGATGACAAGGATAGCTATAGGTACATGTACGTAGTAGCGTGAAGAAAGTAACTGACATTAATGGTTTCCTATAAGGTAAATGAACTGGACGCACCTGCGTTAACCCAAACAAGGTCGCCTGGTCTTTGCAGAAACCTATAGACAGGAATATTTTCCTCGTATAGATCTTCTAAAGATGGCCACCAACTACCGTGAAGATAATTGATATTATTCCGTTCACACAGAGCACATATCACACCCCAATACGCATCAGGCACGGCAAACCATTCACAGTCTCCTGGTCCGATATTAATGTTAATGGAACAAAAGTTATTGTTTTCTTGGTGACCAGGTGTTCTACTACCAGGTACCTACACGGACAGATAAAATACATGAATTACAATTTTATAGGTGGTCAAAAATCAATATGTATTGAATAATAAAAATCATATCTTTCCTATAATAAATGACAGAAAACTTGTTATATATTTACCTTCATGTATAATTGAACGGTGTTCATTCCCAAAATAACATGTCCAACATGACTGAGCATATTCCCAGCTGATACAACTCTGGAGAATGCCGGTAGTTTCATCAATTCTTGCAACTGTGGTTTCCACTTTCTCTCGTCCGATAAATCTACATTGGTCCCAAACCGTAACATCTTCGAACCTGGTCGTCCTGCCAATCCAAAGGCATTCTTCTTCCTTCTAACAGCACCTGTGCTGTCTTTTGAATCTGAGTCGGATAGATTAGAAGTATGTATGCCTTGGGATTTTTCCCGCTCCTCCTTCAGACTCTCTTGAAAACTAGAGGCCTGATATTGGGCATACTTTGCAATTGTGGTATGACTTCTATGACTGATACAGCCCCAAACTTTTCTACCCATTACAGGATCCCAGTTCTCGTCACTCGTTTGCTGCATTTGTGTTCTCACTTCGATACCATGATCGGGATTCGCCTCGACCAGCGTTTTCGTCGAGAAAAGTCCTAAGTCTAATTTTAGAGCAGCCGCCAAGCCGCGAATCACTGCGATCGGATGCTTTAGACAAAATTCTTGAAGCTGGGGGCTAAACGCATCTTTTTTATTCTCTAAGTAAACACTAGGCGTAGGTGGTAGGAGTTGTTCCTTGGTTAATCTCTGACTCGGTGGATCTGGTGGTGCAGGTGGTGGCGAACGATCGCTCAATATCGAACAATTCGGTACCCCTTTCAGTCCTTGACCCTTGCACGCTTCGATTATGGTTTTTGAATCCATGTCTATGCTTAGTTCTTGCTCGGGTTGTGTCTCGCACAAACTTTCTAGCTTAAGGACAGTTTCTCCTCGAGTTATAGATTCTATTTTATTTGTACTAGACGTGGCTTCGCACTTCACTGTCTCAACAGTTGGGGTGTGTGCTTTCGCATTGTTCTTCTCGTACGCCTCCAATTTCGACGTAGAAGAGGGCTGGGTATCATCCACCTTCTCAAGTTTCACTTCTTTGATCTTCTCCGCACTTTCTTCCAAGTTCGAGGGTGAAAATGGACCAGAACTCAAAGTTCCATTATTCATGATATTCGGCGTTTCTTCTTTGACGTCTAAGTCTTCGGAGCCAAAGTGTTTTAATAAGTCCTCGGCCAAAGACGTCGCAATATCTTTTTGTGATAATAGAGCCTGTAATTCTTGATCCGTTACCCCTAGATCTTTGTTCCCCGCAGAACCTTCGGGATAATTACTCGTCGTCGATGAGATTTGAGTGTAACCCTGAGCAGCGTATTGATTAGGCTGATATTGATTAAACTGACCAGTTGTCAGTTGTCTCGGAGGATAATTCGGATCAGAAGCAGACTTGTAAGGCATTCCTGGTGTTTGACTATTCCCAGTTGCTGCAGTGTTATAACCAACGTTCGAATCGGAGAAACCTGTTTGCAATGCAACTGTTCCACCTTGTTGCAATGGCTGTTGCGGGATTCCATAATTTTTAATGACACCCGGTTGTCCTAGTTGTGCTTGAGTATATCCAGTAGGATAACCCGGTTGACCCGGCCTTATACCCCTTTGAGCAGCTTGTTGTTGTTGAAGTCTTATTTGCTGTTGATGTTGCTGCATAGATCTGTATTGATGTTGCAACTGTGCGAGAAGTCCTTGCTGTTGCGGAGTTAAGCTTCCATGGTTTTGCTGAAGGAATTGCAACATTTGCAACTGTTGAGGAGAAAGATAAAATGGCGGTGGCCTTTGCTGAGAACCGGGAGATATCGGCTCCTCCCCTGGCTGTAAACATAGTATAATTTTACTATTTCTATGTAATCAAAATAAAACTATAAAAAGAACGGAAGTTTTCCTGCCTCATTTATTTACCTTAAATCTCTTTGTATTGAGATTTTGGCCTTGTCCTTGCGGATATGGAGGGGGTGGTCCAGAAGGCGTGGAGCCATACTTATATGCTGGACCAGTGGGTGGTTGTTGTTGTTGTTGCTGCCTGCTAGACATTTCTGCACTAATAGGCAAGTTCCAAGCTTCTTCTATAGACGGCAATTGCCGTCTCCTTTAATAAAAAGGGAACAACAGTGGCGTTAATAATACACTCACAAAAAATCCCCATTATTCCACTGCATCCACATTTTATTGTTCCATAAGAATTTTCTTGTCAACGTTGTTCTTCAGCGCAATAAAAAAAATACTCCGTACCTAGT
Source organism: Nysson spinosus (assembly GCA_910591585.2). NCBI lineage: Eukaryota > Metazoa > Arthropoda > Insecta > Hymenoptera > Crabronidae > Nysson > Nysson spinosus. The sequence continues at coordinate 11,169,961 of OU342830.1, read as the reverse complement.
TCTTTTCTTGTTATCTTGGCTTAAGAATGATTAATTCACGAGCGCAAACAAAAATGTTTTATCTTCGATACATTTCCACGCAGGTCACTCAAGTTTTCAGATAAAAGAAGCCGAATATGCGACAGCACGAAATGTTCGCTCTTAATTATTCTTCGAAATTAGTCTCTCGGATAATGTAGTACAAATATCACGGTAAGCAAATATTTATGACTATACTATATACTTCACAAAGCGTGTCATACTTTTAAACGTTAACAGGTAAAAGTATTATCTCGTACGTCGACATTAATAAAAAAAACAGTTGGCAAGTCGACACATTTAGACGTTGCAATAATTAAAGTCGAAGTTCAAATATTCTCACTTTCAAGAGATATCTTTTTACTCAATCTATTAAACGATATACTCCGTCTCATAACTTATAAACTCGCAATGAAATAGTTCTAGATTTAACACGTTGAGCATCACGTTGTAATCCGTGTTGTACAATACATGAGTTACTTTGCATCGATATTGTAACGTTAAAAGTATTGCAAATTTTACAAATATTAGCGATATATTTGACTCGAGTTTTAGTAATATTGGCATTGGTGGTCACCGATGGTCAACGTATTAATTTTGAAATAAAACCATACTCACTTGGTGGCGACGGAAGGCATTGGTGCTTGGCTTAAGTGACTCTGCAGGAAGTTGATGCGCTGCTGAAGAGATGGGTTCATCGGAGTATTGCCACCGGACTTAGCACCACCCAAGCCAGCTAACGAGCCCGTGCAATTCGGCGTATTATTGTTACCCCTAGGAAAGAAAAACGCCGATTTTTATCGTGTCCCATTACATTTTTGCAACGCCAGGTAAGCTTTTGAGTTTGTCAAATGTAGACCTGGTGAAGAGACTTACGTATTCGTCTCGACACACCAGTATCTGGTGATAGGTTGAGACTTAACTATGGAATATAAACATATACAACTAGTATGATGAATGCAGATATATAATGAATTTTACGGCACTTAGGATGATTGACTGACAACCGTAGATATAAATATAAACAATTATATTAAAAAATAATCATAAATCATAATATGACGATGATAAAATTTGTGCAGAGCAGAAACAATGTCACGAGGATGTGATATGATAGCATTTCCTTTCCAAATTACCTTAAAACTACCAGCAGGTACTCACACTTCATTTGTACTTACGCTTCATTCTTAATTTATTCTTTCTTACTTTACCTTGCAAGTATATAATAATATACCAGGACAATATTTACAAGAACAAGAAAATTCATACAGTGGTACCTCGTACTTCGGAGTTCAAACCCTTAAGAAAGCAAGAAAGGGTCTAGCCGGTTAAGGTAGTCAAAAGTGCCCCTAAACCAAATTGGACTTGCGATGGGTCATTCGATAGCTAATGAAAAAAAAACAATCTGTGCCAAATTTCAACTTTGTATCTCGACTGGGGGGGTAGTAAAGGGCAAAAAACGAAAAATCACGTTTTTGTTCAATTTCTTCGAACTGAGTGCATGAAAAATTTTGAAAAAAAATTAGTGGCACGTCAGTTAGCGATACACATATTATAGAATTTTTTCAGATTTTTATGTTGCAAATCCAAGCTGTGAAAAATAAAAAACCCCCAAAAATGCCGAAAAATGCCGAAAAATGCCGATTTGGTATTGAAGGAGTTGCAGAACTATAATTATATAATTTGGGTAAGTGGGTATATGTGATAGTATTGCTCTCAATTTTTTTTAGATTTTTTGATTAGGTGCGCCGTAGTTAAAAAAATTAAAAACCGGTTTTTTCGGCGTTTTTTGCGTGTCAGATTGACTTATAGGTCGAACTTTCGTATTATTCTCTATTAAATAAGTGTTTGTGCAGTAATCAATGTTTTTGCATCCGGCAAAGCAATATAGGAATTAAGGAAACTAAATAAATAGAGAAAATTGGAATTACTGTGCTATTAGAGCCTAGAGCGTAGCGAGTATTTTCAAGTGGTTCGGTGGTCCCGTGGCAAAGCGTCACGCTGTTGAAACGCTGCGGACTTTTTTTGTAGGTTCGCATCCCACTTAGGTTAATTTTTTTTTGCACTTCATTTTCTGAACTTTTAACTATATAACAACCGAACTATATCAATATCTGTTTACAAGTAGTTTAAGCATATTTTTGAAATATTCTAATCTGTACTATACGTAAATATGACTTTGGAGCGCATGTTTATCTTTAAATATAAGACATTTAAAAAATATGCTTAAACTATGTTTAAACTAGTTTGGTTGTTATATAGTTAAAAGTTCAGAAAATGAAATGCAAAAAAAAATTAACCTAAGTGGGATGCGAACCTACAAAAAAAGTCCGCAGCGTTTCAACAGCGTGACGCTTTACCACGGGACCACCGAACCACTTGAAAATACTCGCTACGCTCTAGGCTCTAATACCGCAGTAATTCCAATTTTCTCTATTTATTTAGTTTCCTTAATTCCTATATTGCTTTGCCGGATGCAAAAACATTGATTACTGCACAAACACTTATTTAATAGAGAATAATACGAAAGTTCGACCTATAAGTCAATCTGACACGCAAAAAACGCCGAAAAAACCGGTTTTTAATTTTTTTAACTACGGCGCACCTAATCAAAAAATCTAAAAAAAATTGAGAGCAATACTATCACATATACCCACTTACCCAAATTATATAATTATAGTTCTGCAACTCCTTCAATACCAAATCGGCATTTTTCGGCATTTTTGGGGGTTTTTTATTTTTCACAGCTTGGATTTGCAACATAAAAATCTGAAAAAATTCTATAATATGTGTATCGCTAACTGACGTGCCACTAATTTTTTTTCAAAATTTTTCATGCACTCAGTTCGAAGAAATTGAACAAAAACGTGATTTTTCGTTTTTTGCCCTTTACTACCCCCCCAGTCGAGATACAAAGTTGAAATTTGGCACAGATTGTTTTTTTTTCATTAGCTATCGAATGACCCATCGCAAGTCCAATTTGGTTTAGGGGCACTTTTGGCCCCCCTTAACCGGCTAGACCCTTTGATTCGTAGTTCCAACGTCGTTTCTAAGTTCGAACAATAGTCCAAGAGCAATATTTTCGCCTTTGTGATTTTTATACTAAAAAATTATTCTTCACTTCTATTTTGATATTGTAATAATTAAAATTAATAAAATGGACATTCAATGACTTTGTTGAATTTTTTTTTATGTTATTAAACGAATTCTGGAACGAATTCAAGACGAACTACGAGGTACTACTTGTATTTGTATTCACAGATAAAAACAAGGATGCGGTGAAAAACCATTTTAGGATCTGAAATATGTAGTCACTTGGACTACGATGGAAATGAAAGTGTCAGGAATATCAAAAGATATTGTTCTTAAAACAATTTGTCAGGAATACCAAAGAAATTGTTCGGGGGAAAACGAAAGTTTAACAGATGTGATAAACATTCGGAGACGAGGTAGAGAACTTTGGAATGAACTTTACCTGGATGCGTTGACGTAACAAGCTAGAGCGTCTTTGGGTTGGCTAACACTTTCGTATAGAATGCCCAAATTTGTCCACGCAGCCGAATGTGATTTATCTAATTGCACGGCACATATGTAGGCTTGCAGCGCGTCCATAGGCTGATTCTGCTGCTGATAGAGTACGCCTATGCTGCACCACGTGTCGGCATTGCCTTCTGATTTCTCAACAGAATTTCTGTAATCACACATTGCAAACGCATTTCATTTATGCCAATCATCTTAATCAATCATTAATCAACTCGCAATTATTCTTACGTAAAACGTGCGTATATGATATCATTTTATTTATATTATAATTATTACTATTATGTTTCTGTTTATTATAAATATCTGAGTATGTGTGATGCACTAATATACCTAATAATTATATACGTATAATATCATCGTTTTCTTATTGAATTATACCGACTGCCTCAAATTACAACTAATCAAGGAAAAGACAAGTAATTAATCGAAAGGTTCTGGTTACCTATAAGCAATAAACGCATCATGAACTTTCCCGGAAGCAGCAAGGCAACGACCCAGAAGGTAAAGGCTCTGACCACTTTTCGGCTCCGCTTCAATAGATTTCTGGAGGCAATGAATCGCTATCGCTTGCTTCTGTTGTCTTGTTATACCTAACACTGTACAATCAACAACATGGTACATCCATCCTGAAATCATAAACGAAGAAACGACTGTTTCAGCCGTGCACCCGGGGACTGTTACATTTCTCATAAAGATCACTGATAAACGAGTACACGCATCAAGAACTTTATCTCATATTAAATAAGCATCAAACAAATCTGTGATAAAATCAGGGTAGCACTGTTTCTTTGAATAAAGTTGTTCTTCCAATTTGGTTCTCAGGAGAAGCAAATAAATCAAAACTATGTCCTGTGTGATTTAGTTTCATTATAATATTGTGATAATATAATGTATAACCAAATAAACACTGAATTAAAAGTACCACTGGTTATCGTGACACGATTGACTCGATCACAATAACTTCCATTAAAATGTGGAACCTCAATTCATTGTGGTTTAATTATTTCATTAAACAATCACATCGCGTCAAGTCATTATAAGATAGATACTCTTCGTAATTATATTTCAATTACGATTATTAGATTTGGAATATCACAGAACAAAGCCGTATCTTCTTTCGCGAACTCGTTTGAATACAACACAGGAATTATTCGAATATAGCATATCCTTAAATTCGCCCAATGAATATCTTATTAACGAACCACATTAATAATATTCGAGATAAAATTCTTCCCGCGTGTACTCGATTCGCGCGACAACGTTAGTCGGCACTTAAAAGAAACAGATGAAAAATAACGTTAGAAACAAGGGATGAAGATGGTGTCGTACGTGGATGAAAGCGAACTCCGGGCCCCGCGAATCGGAACGAACGGAAGACGTGTTGGTCCAACACTAGACGAATACCGAACTGAATAGATTTTCGCAGGTAAAGCCTAGGGTAGCCACTTTTTCCCCACTCTCCCTTTTCCCTTCTTGTCTCGAATTACAGCCCTCTATAAACATAGGCGTAGAACCGGCTACCTATGTACCCTCTTGCCTAGGAAATAGCTTGAGTCGTAGGGGTAGTTGACGTTTCAACGTCTATTGGAATTTTCATGATATCCAAAAACTATCAATGCGTTGGTATAAGTATTTTTATCTCATATTTTCTAATGATATTTGTTCTATTGATATTGTTTCATCAAATAAAATTAATAAAATTATTTATTAAATTCGGGGCACCTTACATTATATAGAATTAATTTTGATTTGCGCATAAAGAGTCAGATAATAATATACCGTGTAATTAAGAACTAGAGATTAATTTGATTTGAAAAGAGACAAGATTTGATGGTAAATGATAGTAAATGAAATGTCCATAATTAGGTATGATATTTATTTCCGCCGTGAAGCTAATTGTCACTTCTCGGTGCGGATAAATAACGTCTAAAATCAGTTTATGTCAAAAATATTATTAACCGGTGATCTTACTCAAAACTAAAATTCTTGTATTCTATCGCGTGACATTATTTCCGGATTAATTATAAAAATTGCGTTTAATAATCAAAACTATCGTTAGTGTTCTTGAGTTTGACGTTCAATACAACCACTTATTTCTATTAAGAAGAAAAATAGATTTTGATTCAAGATACGTAAAAAACAACGAACATTACGAAGTGAGTTATTACATAACTAAGTTTAACGTGCGAAACATAATCCAGCCATGTTAGTACTAATAATTATTTATTAGGTATCAGCTGATATTCCGCAAAACGAAAGACTCGCCGTGGGAAAACTCGAGTGCGGCAACGCGTTGTTACGCAATGGTGGAATGAGATGGTGGATGCATGGTAATTCTAAATGGAATTAAGTGCTCAACACGTGCACCATCAAGTGTCCATATATATCACAGAAACAACATTAATATTCACGCCCCAATAAACCACGAAAATATTCCCTGGTTATTGTAAAACTGATAAGACCAAAGAAATAATTATATTAACGTAATTCAATCAACCTTTAATGGAATGATTTCGTTCCAGTATCCGACATTTTTTATCAAAGTGATTCAAACATTACAATTCGTTTAATCCTGTTCCACTGGGTACTTTTAATATCGGAAATCTAGTTAGTCGATAAAAAATGTGTAGAACACTCCATGAAAAAGTAATTTCGTTCAGCTCGTGTGGAGTTTGACAAAAGCGTGGCTCAAAGAGACATTTTGTCTGCACTTGATTCAGAAATCCCGCGACCCGGCTAGTTCCGAACACCTGGCCCTTCTATAACTTACTGTCAACCCATCCGAGGAAAACTTTATAGAAGGAGGCTCAATCTACCATTCCACTATACTTTTTAGTATTCTAACGGTACCTATATAACGCTGGGTGTCCATAATATATGACGGTAACGGTAAACTATAAAATAATTTATAACATCCTTGGCATCGTTTATCAAGAATAGACGACTTCCTCGTATTTCGGCCGAGTTATCTGAGATATTCGATTAATTACATCGATGTGATTGGAGTTCCACTATTTCCTTGGTTTGAAATTCGCAGTAATCGGTGTTTCTCGAAATGGGTCTTATCGAAGGGTTCCTCGGAAAAGAGGAATCAGGAGGTAGGAGTGCAAGGTTGCAATAAGGAACGACAACTAAGTTATGAAAAAAGAAAAATCCTTCGAACCGGTCGCGATGCCGACACGCGAGAAGCCGTAAACAGGTTGTAAAGGAGTCCTGTACCGTTTGGGCCCCGTAAGAGGTACCTATAGGTAATGCAAAGCCGTCCTCCAACTGCAATGTTCACCATCGTAAAATCCACCCCATCCCCCTCTCCCTCCCTAGAAACGGGGCTTCGGAATCGACCTCCAAACATTTCCTTCGAACCGCTCCGTTATAAACCCACCAAATTTTAAGTCACGTATCCTCAACGGCATGCTTTGCCATTTAATTCTAAACCATCCACATTGTGTTTCATCGACAATTAAGTATTATTCTAAAAGCAGTAGTCACATAAGGATTACATTTATACCAATTTTAAGTAACATTCCTTCCACATATTCTTCTTTAAAGGGATTCGTTGTTGCAGTTGATAAACGTTGATCAACACGGAACAGTGTAAACGAAGGAGCCGCGATGTAATTAACAACTGAAAAAAGCTAAGTTTAAAGGCTTGGTAGTTACACCGAGTCCAATTTGCAGGTTTAATGAATCTAAATGCGAGCATATAATTACACCGGGTGTAATTAACCTTTTTGCTACTTCGGCTCCTACATACACCGTGGGAATTACTTCCTTCGATAAAGAAGAATTTATTTTTCTGATGGTGTCGTAACTTCTGTTCTCCGTTATTAAAATAAGCGAACGGTGAAAGTAATGCGCGGGATGTCCGTGAATAAGCAACGTGCTCCGTGACATTATTTTTGTGTGTAGCTTCATGGTTTTACCAGAATTCCTATTCATTCGGTCTCCTTCTGTGTTTCCCTGTTGCCCCTCGAACGACCACAGTTACCAAGGGATTTCTATGTTGCAACTGGGTCACAGACCGCGTGTGTCTTTAACCTTTATAATCTTTCGGTCCTACCTGCTGCGGTACGTCCCCCTATCTCATTAACAACCATTCCAAAATGTTTTACCTTCAAACTTTACTTAGTATTCTATATAATAATTTTTCTTTGGAGAATATCACTTTTCAATAATTAATGTGCGATGTTTACATAATTTAATGTTGGAAAGTAATGCGCACGTTTTTAATTCACGTTTGATTTTGAAATCATACTCATCGTGCGCAAAAAATAAATAATGTTACGCGAGGTAAATTAGGATGCCATAAATATTATATATTTATATATCACATTTTTAATATTTGATTCGATATACTTTGTAAGAAAATGAAATATTCTTAATACAACGCATAGCTATTGTTTTATATTAAATAATAATCAAGACAAATCAGAACATAAGTTCGCGTAAACAGAGCTTTATCTGAAAAGAGTACGAATAAAATACACAATTAGCCATGAGATTGATCTGCTAAAAATCATGTAATTTACAAGGTGACCTCATTTTTTTGAAGACTGATAAAGTGACCCGTTAATTACATCGCGACCGGCGAATCTTCTTAGTATTCCCCTAATAAACACCGAGATAAAAACCCGACTCTTTACCGGTTCAATATTTCCCCGAATCTGTTTCGCGCTGAGTTAATAACTCGCTGAAAGATACGCGCGACACAATGCCGTGTTTTTGTAGGATCCCGGTGTGACATGCACACGTGGAAACTGCAGTGGTGCATTACGTACGATGGTAGACCTGCATATCCCGTACTCATAGCACAGTATCACGTATAGAGAGAGAGGGAGAGAGAGAGAGAGAGAGAAAAGGTAAAAGAGAAAGAAAGACGACCGACACGATGTCGGTCGACATATCCGCACAGCAGAGTACAAGCGGCAGTTAAAAGTATCGGTGTGTGCCATCTGCCAGGCACGAGATTCCAAAATGGCAATGGTACCGAGAGAGAAAGAGAGAGAGAAGGGAATTGGTAAAGTTACGATCGGAAGAGAACGAGACAAAGAATCGGCACCCAGCCAGAGTGAGAGAGAAGGTGAGATGCAGGGTGAAAGATATTGTATACATTGGGTTAGAGAGGGATGGCTAGAGAAGGATAAGGGAGAGCAAGGGGTACATAGATAAAGAGAGTAATACAGGGGATGGTTCCCACAATCTCACCTCTCTACACTTCCTTCACCCCCTCACCACTCACTCACTCTCTCCCTCTATCTCCGTTGTTCGTTCGAATACACTCTCATCCCTCTTTCTCTTTCGCCTCCCTTTCACTGCTTCTCATCCCCGGCCCACCCCAACCCGGAATAAATCAATACACGTGTCTGCTACTTGGTGTACACTCGCCCCGAACCTTAAGCCGAATTCTAGGAGTCGAAAGCCCACCGATCGAACGGATTCCAGAAAAAAACAATCCGTGAGAACGCCATCTTTCGAACGGGGTGGCGATTTTAATTAATAATGATACGTGTCAGTGATACGAGTCAATAATACTCTGCTGGGCTTTATCGCTGCAACGTTGTCATACGAGATGAAAGATGTATGTTAGTATTGTTATTAAGTATACACGATGCGTTCTTCATTTATTATTGAACGTAATCATTCAGTTTACAGAATTATTTATGCCTGAGAATGAGAAATATAACGTTCGACTTACCTAATTGGCGGCAAATGTCGGCCTTCAAATGCGAGGGTAACGTTTTTTCTTTAAGCAGCGCCTCGTAATGCTCCTTTGCCAGCCGATACTTCCCTTGAACTTCGTACAGGTGCGCGATGTGAAACTTTACTGAAACAAGGACGAAGCAATTTGTTTTCTATTAGTGTATGGCTTCGTAGATTCAAGACAGCGATATATTATTCGATTCGTCTTGCACTGATTTGTAACGGTGCAGTAATAATTGATGAATATTAATTGCGCGCAAACATTATTTGAAACATTATCGTTATGTCGATCACTCAACAGTATCAGAAACATTATTTATATCGACACGAAAATGTGTGTAAAAGTCAGAAATATTTATGAAAACCAAAATAAATATTCAACGGAAGATGAGAATACAATGTATTTATATAGTAACTACATAAACCCCGATCAATTTCAAATCTCTAATTCAGCGTTCTCCAAACCTTTGTTGTGAGAGAACACATTCAAATCCGCACTAGACTTACGGAATGCTTGTATTACATTTACTATTGTTTATTATCTTTAGGATTTTACAATGAATAGATAAAAAATTGTCTGGTTATGTTCACTGAAATGTACAATATAAGTCACCTAAACAAAGGTATATTCATTGTTATTAACGATTATTGTATAATACGCGCTCGAGCCACTACTCTCAGAACCGTTCTCCCGCTGACAAGTGAACTGATCTCAAAGCGAGCAGCTTGCACTTTAAGTCCGGCGATATTTTCAAGTGTGATTTCCGGTAGGATGTAGGGACGATGATTCGTAAGTCGGTTTCTCGGTAAACAGAAGTGGCTCGGGTATCCAGCCGGGAATCACGGGTTACGACATAATGTCCGAGCAACCAGATGATTCATATACTCTCGATGATTCAATTAAATACCGTAACGTACACGTGCGCACGTGAATTCCAGTTCACCCAGCTCATTTTTGCAATAATATTTTCGATATATTTGTTCTGGTATGTTAATTTTAAATGCCACCGGTGCTAAGTTGTACCTGAAAAATGGGTCGACCCAAAATCGCAAAAATGTGAAGAGGTATACCTTCAAAAATTGCCAAAAATTGAAAGTCGCCAAAATCAATTCTAAATGACCCAAATCGATGGTAAATGATGTATAAACATATTCTAGGACGATTTTGGGTCGAAAGAAGTGGTTTAAAAATTTTTCTGGGCGAAAAATGGGTCGATCCAAAATCGCAAAAATGTGAAGGGGTATACCTTCAAAAATTGTCAAAAATTGAAAGTCGCCAAAATCAATTCTAAATGACCCAAATCGATGGTAAATGATGTATAAACATATTCTAAGACGATTTTGGGTCGAAAGAAGTGGTTTAAAAATTTTTCTGGGCGAAAAATGGGTCGATCCAAAATCGCAAAAATGTGAAGGGGTATACCTTCAAAAATTGTCAAAAATTGAAAGTCGCCAAAATCAATTCTAAATGACCCAAATCGATGGTAAATGATGTATAAACATATTCTAGGACGATTTTGGGTCGAAAGAAGTGGTTTAAAAATTTTTCTGGGCGAAAAATGGGTCGATCCAAAATCGCAAAAATGTGAAGGGGTATACCTTCAAAAATTGTCAAAAATTGAAAGTCGCCAAAATCAATTCTAAATGACCCAAATCGATGGTAAATGATGTATAAACATATTCTAGGACGATTTTGGGTCGAAAGAAGTGGTTTAAAAATTTTTCTGGGCGAAAAATGGGTCGATCCAAAATCGCAAAAATGTGAAGGGGTATACCTTCAAAAATTGCCAAAAATTGAAAGTCGCCAAAATCAATTCTAAATGACCTAAATCGATGGTAAATGATGTATAAACATATTCTAGGACGATTTTGGGTCGAAAGAAGTGGTTTAAAAATTTTTCTGGGCGAAAAATGGGTCGATCCAAAATCGCAAAAATGTGAAGGGGTATACCTTCAAAAATTGTCAAAAAATCAAAGTCGCCAATTTCACTTCTAAATGGCCTAAATCGATGGTATATGATGTATAATGATTTTCTAGGACCATTTTCGCTCGAAACAAGTGGAACAAACAGGGGTGTGCATCGAGTCGGTTTCAGCGTGGATGAATGCGTGAATCATCCCCATCTCCCAGTAATCTTGACGAATTTAGATAGAACTAGTTGCAAGTTGGAATCATAAAGCGTAGTGTTAGATTTCCTTGCATTCTGATACAGTAAACTTATTTCATCCCCGATTATACAAAGTTGTCGGTCTTCTTTTGTACTTTCTACCACGTGGCATTATCGAGGATTTCGCGGTGAGATATCACTTGGTTTAAAATGAATTTCGATAGTCAATTACCGCATCCATGAAACATTGGAACAACCTGATCAAAAGTAGTAAATTCATTATTTGCATGAGATGGGGTTTGAATGAGGTCATTGTTCTATTTCCGGGTCATTAAACCGCAGTGCTATAAACACTCGAATTGTTTGGTTTAAATCAGATCGACCTTGACACTCCCACGTTACTCGTTTCCCGAAGCCCGATATACTGGTAGTACACGTTTAAATGGATCGTGCTACGAGATAGTCATTGGCCCGAAACAGTGATATCGATATCGGTTTAGAAAATGTGGGTCAAGATCGGCACACTTATAAAGGTAGATAGTGAACTACACTCTGGGCTTCTTTATAAATAGCATACTCCAATGTGTTCCTCAGAAAAGATTTTGTACATATAAGCTCTTCATTATCGCGTATTAACCTCATTACATAAAAACTTATTAGAATACTATATAGAATTATTAAAATATCGCAGTCACTAGTGTCCGTCGATGCCAATATTACTAAAACTCGAATCAAATATATCGCTAATGTTTAATGCTTTATTTTTAATATTACAATAATACAACGGTGACTTAAAATGACTTTTATTTTTTAAAAGTAATATTTGCTTTAGAGACGCGTATCGTCAGGTATCGTATAACACAGAATTCGGACCGGTACCCAACGTGTTAACGGAGTGCGCCCTGTGAATCAGTTGGGGTATATTTTAAGAAAGCAACATTTAATTACTTGAAATCTTACTGCATCGCAACATGGCTAATAAAAGTATTACATTAAGTAATATTATCTAATACTTTCGTAGAACAATTATTCTGCTGGCAGTGCATGTTACTAGAGAGATAGCGCGTAATAGAAGTTTTATCCGACGGAAAGCAGGTCAAGTTTGAGGAAGAAAGTGAGAAAGGGTTCTAAGGAACTGTGGGTCGAGCATGGGCGTTACGTGGTATACAACGTAATAGCTACTTTCCACGGAACGGAAATATTGATTTAATCTCGAGCCGTTAAATAATATAGTGACGTTATGCACGCAAGAAACGCGGGGTGTCGGGAATATAATCGTCCACGTGAAAACACCGCATATTTATCATTTAGAAAAAAGTAGTCGACACTGTTATTTATTTTGTCACCCGTTACCTGTCAGAGTTTATATGAATGCGATAATGATACAGTTTATTTTAAACAATGGCCTCGAGTCTATCTAAATATATCCAGGTGAAAAATAATTACATAATATAAAGATTAATTATCAAGATTCTTTGAACTGTTAATTTAAGACACCAAGAATTTGTGCATTTCTGAGGATATTAAACATGCTTTATATGAGATCTTTAATGGCGTTTTAAATATAATAAGATACGAAAGAATGATATAAAATGTATTAATATATATATATATAATTGTATAAGAATGTGAACTAATTGTGAAGAACTTAAATGGTTTCGATTTACGCGTAAAGGCGAAACTATTCTAGTAATAGTATTTTAACGATCATTCAAAATATGCTTCACGATGCTACAACTTTAAGCTCCTTCTTTGTATTTCTGCATGGTTGAATTTAACGAGTTTCCCACGAGCTCGAAATACCGCAAAGAAACTCAAAATTACGTGCTCCGTCCATGAAGCACCGTCGTAATTGTGCCGAACTCACAACAACAATGTGTTTTTCTGCCGGGAAGTAAGAATAGCAAAACCGAAAGGAAACTCGGCCGAAAGAGCCGGAGAAAAGAGCCGGATGATGTGCCAGATGGTTTTCAATGACACTCGTGTGTTATTTTTTTATTAGGATCATCTTTCGGTGATGCGAAACACCTTCGAAAACAGGAGACGAACACTTATCTCCGAATTCCGCTTTGGCTGCAACATTATGACGCCTTTATGTAGGTCAAATTATTTTCAACGCAAAATTTATAACCGGCTTATTAACGCTAGAACAACGGAAGACGTTAAAATCGGAAGGCTCCGTGGAATTTAATAAAAACATTCAAAATTATGGGGTTCCATTTTCTGAGATCTTTTGCGGCCCACGTTGCATAATACAATCGATGAATTTATTTTTTTCATAAATCCCAATTTTAAGGACGTACGAGCGTGAATATATAAATATAGCTGGATATATTATCCGCAGTTTAAATGTTAACATTTTATAAGTATTTTCAATTCTGATGATTTTGAAATTTATTTATTAAACCGGATAAAAATTATTATTAGGGGGAACAATGTATTTACTCGTAGATACACGTTTAATAAAATTGGTTTGCTATACAAATGACTTACGCAAGCATTATGCAAACTGTACATAACAGGAAACTAAAGCATTATGGAAAACTAGAAATACGATTATAATTTTAAATTCAAACATTTAAGATCAATGTGTCATGGAACACCGTTTTATTTATTTGTAGTATCAAATGGAGGCAAGAATGAAATAAGAATTTAATTTAATGAGAATAATGATCCGCGTAATACGAAAATAAGTTCGTGGAAATTGATAGAAATGTTTGAAATTCGAGCGTTTCTTATAGAAAGAAGCGCGCCACTCTGAACCAGAGAGATCCAAGGTAGGCAAGCTGATAGCACTTGATTTTTAAATTCCAGCAAAGCTCGTCCGCTTTAATGAGGCATTCGTGGAAAGCGAGAGTTCAAAGTAAAAATTCCCCGAGTTTAACGTTATACTGGAAATACATATTTCACCGAAATGCTCTCGCCGTTCGTTATAATGTACTGAACTAAAACCGACTCCCACCGCGATGCCTTAATTAAAGAACTTCCTAACCTTTCACAAAAATAACCCGCCCTCAATAATGGCTTCTTTGACAAAGATTCTTTTCAAAGTCCGAATTCGTTTAACCATCTCTAAATCATAGAATATACTTTCAAACGAATATTAACCGTACAAAAAGATAATGTCATGAAAACTATTCTGATTTTAATAGACCTACGTTCATTTATGTACCGTTTCAAATATATAATTCACGAAAGCCTTTTTCGCAATAATTTCTAGTCTTTCAGAATTGGAATGATCTTGAGAACAATAATTATTATTATTTATAATTTCCCGTTAATCTGAATGTTTACTAACTATTATGTTACTGGATGTTGCTAATACTCATTCTTTCATAGCAAGAATAAATATTAATAATCAATAATATCGACGGTAATAATATGAAGTAAATAAAATAAGTGTATTAAAGGGAGCGACATGCGGTATCGCAATAATAATTCAGTGTAAAGAGGATGGTACGTTACGGTTGGCAGCTGTTCGTACTATTTTAAAATGAATCGTTAGGTGGGCGATGTAGGACGAAAAGCAAGACTCACTTTCAAGCTTGGAGAAGGAAGCAGGTGTAGTGGCATCGATCAGGGCGAGTGTCAGGTGCTTCAACGCGGCGTCAAAGTCAGCGTGGACCTTCAGCATCAAGCCGAGCCGTAGGTGAACCTCGCAGGCTCGTGGAAATCCCGGTTCCACCCATAGCACCTGCTGGAACGCTTTCACGGCCCTGAAACACAAAATACACCACGTTTGTTAGAGAAAATATCGATACTATCGATAACTCCTTTCGTAAACTCAGATATTTATACATATATTAAATATTAAAAGATAGTGTGTCCATTTATTCTTGATTTATTTATTAGATAATGTTCATCCATTAAATTTATGGATAAATATCATAATGTCAATACTTGATATGAATTATGTACATTTATAAAAATTTCCAAGCATCGCAACATAGTGATGCCCAAATATAAGGGAGTTATTATAATTTTTAATTGAATATGTTAAATGTCTAGAATATGTTTCGGTACATTAAGTATAAGTGTAGGAAGTGGGGGAAGAGTTTGAATAACAGAAGTTCCCAGCCGGAACTCGAACCTGGTACCGAATTTATTATAACACAACATGGTTTCTATTGTACGACTAAAATAAATATGTATTATCGATAAGATAAAAGTGTCAATACATCGTCTCCATAAGATCCCGTTCGTGATAATAAAGAACTGAGACGATTCGAACAATACGTGCTAAATATTCATGGGTAAATGCTGGACGCATTTCTTTGGGTTCGACGAACGACTATTAGTCCTCGAATACTAACGATTCGATTGTCCGTCTTCCTGGCGCGATGCCGATAAATGACTTCTCTCGATCGATTCAATTTTCGCACCACCAAGGATAACACTTCCTCCATTTTCAATAATAATATAATCACTGTCGTTATTTAATATCAATTTCACACAATAATTCATTCACCCTCTACAACCAAACCTTATCGTGTCTAAATGAAGCCCGTATAACGTGAAACTAGCTGCACGCTAATCGAACGAAACGGTGCAACGTGAACATAGCAACAAGTCATTTAAACGCAATGAAAAAGCAGACCACTGTTGCATCCAATTTTATAATTATTATTATATCGAAAAAATGGAACGAGGCAAAAAATACAGATGAATATGTGACTTCAAAGTTACATGACGTTATAGAGGATTAATAATCATTGTAGCATATTTCGATAATTATTCTGCCAAGATTAATCGTTAGGAATTATTGACAATAAACTCATCAAAATTAACAAGTATATTAGGCATTATTCTTATAAAGGATTACAAAATTGTTTTCATAATGATTCCCGATAAAAAGATGTATGGCAAAATGTCCTAGGACAGGAAAGAAGTCAGTGCTCCACGACGCGTGCTTTTTATGCGAAAAATACGTGCATATAATTGCAGTGCGTGTACCGGGTCGCAATAGGTGTACGCATTGTGGAAATGGACAGGAAGTGGTCGGTGTCCCGTGTTGTCACGCGAGTGGTTATAGAAGGGGACCACAAAAACCATAGGGAGCAAAGGTGGACGTAACAATAACAATTGTGCAGTTGCAAATGACGTGTTGGCCCGGTGCATATGCTCGTTCGACCGTGACATCACCGACCTGATCGACTCGATAGACGACTGGCCCGACTGGACTCGGGACTCGATAATCAACAGGGGTACCAATAGCAGATTCGACGGAAAAAATAATTTTAATATAAAAAATGAATGGCGTAACTAAATGGCTGATGAGTTTAATACCTTTTCGTTTATTATTTGTTGTGTCCATATTATTTCGATAATCGTATAATTTCAATTATAATTATACGATTACTGAAATAATATGGACGCAACAAATAATTATAATCGCATAGTTCTCAAATCTCTGTCACAATTAAAATTACACGGTTATTGAAATACGTAACGAATATATTTATTTTAACCTTATAATTCTAATAAATTTGTTGTTATACGATATTGTCATTTACCGATTAAACTTGCATCATAACGTCATAATGAACATTTTTTGTATCATATATCTCTGATATTTCGCTATCTCGATGATGCAGGAGATAATTTCCCAACACGAAGGTATACGATTTAAATAACAAAGTTCCATTGGCAGCTCAGAGACCATGACTTTATTTCGGTTTTCGGAATTTCTGGACGTGAGCCAATGTCAAATAAACGTATGTGCATTGACCAATAGGTGGGCCATTTGAACTTCACTCGTCAGTTTCGTACTTGTTCGACATGAGTCACACACCTGCACGGAAAAAGTACGCGTGAGTCCGGCACACTTTTGAACAGGTTGTGCCCCACTTTCTGTGACTCCTGTTAAACCAATAGGGTAACAGGTTGCGGAAATTCAATCAAACGCACGGGATTGTTTAAAATACTAATTCCACCTCGAATTCACACGATCCACCGACATTGCGCTTATTCACGACACCCAAAAAGCAATTCCTGGATTAAATTATTACGGTTTAACATATTAATCGCTATTATATTATTCTATCTGAAACTGCGAATTTAAGCAATTAATTTTCGAGAATAAATAAACAAATAATTGTAAGGTTGGAGCAAATTTGCGATGTCCTGTCGGAAAATTCTTTTCTTTCTTTTCGGTAATAATACACTACATTTTTCCGATCACATTAAATTTCCAATTAAATCAGGGATGTAATGCACCAAAAAATGCCAACAATGTAACGAAGAAGTCTTTTCACAATGGCCGACATAAAGATAGAAATTAGACTCATTAGGTACTCGCGATATTCCTCTCTCGCGGAGAACTTTACATTGCAAATCCCAGGAGTTCGAGTACCTGAAACTGGTTCCACCGATATCAGCAGGGTTGCCAGTTAAAAAAAAACGAGCAACTGCAGATATCTCTTCGGCAAGGATAAACTCAGTATTTATCGTAAATTCCTCTAATTCGATAGCGAAGCACCTGGCACTCGACACTCGATTATTTATCCACGATTCTAGACACTGTTAATACGGGATGCAATAAAACCAGGCGCTTAATATCTGGATCATTTAACTGCGTTTCCTGTTGGAAGTCGTGACAACATAAATTAGGGCGGGACGATTTGCAACGCGGAAACGAATTACGTAATTGGTTCGGCCCCGAGAGACGAACACTCGTGCTCGCAGACCTTCCACGTGTCAAAAGACATTTCGAATCTACACGTAAATTAAAAACTCTGTTGTAATATAAAGTAAAACCCCGTTTTGCAACGAGATATGCAAAGGCGATGTAAACCAACGAGAGCCTCGAATAAATATTAAGGTCGTACGCTATTTAATTTCATAATTCGTCATCATACTTTTCATTAAGCGTCAGATTTTAAGAAACATGTAAAATTATCTTTTACGCTGAGTATATGATTTAAACGGTATATTAACGGACAATGATGTCGGGTTGTACCATTGTTCGGTAATAGAAGAGCGGAAGTAACGAGCGTCTTAATTCCGCATTGAATTAAACGGGAGAGTAATTAGAGCAGGAGATCGCGGTGGAGTAGAATGAGGTAGGTAGAATGGAAATGATAAAAAGTAAAGGCTCGTCGTTGGGAGAGCGTAAGAGGCGGTAGTAAATTCATTCATAAGAAGGCCATTCATTGGTTCATTCACTCGCGTTTCCTTTCGGGGTTCGTTATCTTCGGGAATGAGTCACTCTCCGTGCATTGCAGCCTCGCGCCTTCCAGCCACCAGTCTTCGAGAAAGAGAAATGTCAGTGACTCGTTCTCCTGCCTCTTGTGAAATGTTTCTAAACCCGAACGGTGATACGTGTATATGAAAGTATTCTTAGAATCTACACGTTTATACGCCTGCGCAAAAATACCACCCATGCGTCGTGTTCCGTTTACAAGAATTATGGCAACACAATTTCTTCAGCTACATCATTTGCATCGATGTCTGACTGCATTTCTATCAATTAACGAATAATTCAATCAATTTGAGCGATAGTAAATGAGCTACATAAATAGCCAAGAAAATAGAAAACATATCGAGTTAGAATTTATGAGTCAATTTCTTGAAACTTATCACCCTAATTAACTCAGAGATATTAAATTATTACTGAATCTTTTTAGTGATCAAGTTAATTCGTTTTAAGAATAGTTCATAATCAGACAGATTGAAATGACTCATGTGAATTTGTAATTTCAGCGAAACGTACGGTGCTGTTATATTTTGAAAGGAAAGCAGAATTCGCTTGCGGGTAGCGCTGAATGTGTCAGTGACCTATCTCAAGGTGTGACGAAAGAGAAATGAAATTCGATACCGATTCCGACGACTGATGTCACTTGTTTGTTGCCACTGCCACTGACCTGAGTATTTATAGTCTGAAACATCGATTGAACATACCGCTGCTTCTAGTTTAAGCATCGCACGTTTCTTTGATATTTATCACCTCCAGTCGGCGTGAAAAAAACAAACACGATGAATTTTACTTCTTCACCTTCAAAGTTCAATATTAAGTATTTTATAATTTTACATAAAGTGGATATCTATGCATTTTATTTAGAGTCGTACTTAATTACTAGTATATGCATATAAACAGTTCCATATCCATTGATGAAAGATGACAAATTAAATACACTTTCCATGGAAAATTATTTATAACTAAAACCGAAATCAATGGTTAAATTCCTGATATTATTTTGTTCATTGAAATAAAGCCGTAGGTAAAGGCCCAAATTATGTTATAAGCAAACAAATTCGTTTACGGCATATTAAATGTGTTATTAAAACATCACGCTGTTGCGGTTCGATATAAAAATTCCTAAATTCTTTGATTTCCACTACGACTTCAAAATGTCAGGTTCACATACCGTGTAAACGAGGCGAGCAAATGTTCAATCGTGAACGGCGGAGGGTTAAGCAGCAAGCGTAATCTTAAGCAGTGAAATGGAATCTAAATGAAGTCGTTAAAACCGTGACGTGGTTTCTGGTATCGTTCAGGACGATCAGAAAGGTAAGGTCCTTTCTGATTATCGTGCGGCAGCATTTCGGATTTCCTGTCGGTTCCTGGCGGCGAATTGCGCGTTTTAACTCGGCACGAAAACGGCTCGCGCACCGGCGACGTCGGCACGTGTGTAAATACGTCTGCACGCCTCCAGCATTTTCTACGTTGCGATACACGAGCCTGGAAGGGTGCATTTTAATGCACCCTTGCCGCTTTCGCACCTCATAAATTAATTATCGCTAGAATAGCCCATTAACAGCCGTTTTGTTGCCGGTTACGGTTCACCACCTTGCGATCTCGTGAGAAATTTTATTTTCAACGTTACCCACCCCTTAATCTCAACAATCGCTCTTCGTCTGATCACTGTAACGCATTGAGTTCAATTAACAGCAATGAATAATAATTTTCAACTTAACATCCATTAAATTGTTGCTACTATTGTAAGATGTGGATAGATAAGAAAGAAAGTAAGGAAACGGACTGAAAAGGAGGGGTAGCTCCGAAAGCAGACTCCAGTAATATGTTCCTCCAGTGATAAGAATCGTATCATTGTAACGATATTGCGGAAGAGAGTGAACCAGAAAAGGGGTAATTTACGTAGAACGGGAAAGCAGCATTTGCTTATCTAATCAGTAACAGTATATCCATCGAAGGCTCTACGTAGAGAATCACTTGATTCCAAGTTAACCAACTTCGGACTCTTATCTGCCGCAATAAATATATCCTTCAACATGTTTCGAGGATAGAATATACGAAATATTGAAATGCACCTAAAGTAGCGGAATATCGAGGTTTTATATCAACGTCAGTTGGTTTCAGCTGGTAGGACGCCTTGTAATGCTCGGCCGAGGAATGTTATCGTGGTTTGTAAGCACCGAAGAATTTCATAACGAGAAAACCTCATTCGGAAAAAAACAAACCGGCCTTTTTTAATAACTTCCTCGTTACAGTTTTCGTTATCTCAATCATCAACGACGCACGCACGGCGAATTAACCCACCGCTCTCGAATTCGTCCAACCACGCCAGCGGAATTATGCTCTCCGTCCTTCCACTTCCATCTTGGAAATGATTGCAATCATTTTTTTACGTGACGTTGCTTTTCCTGGATATATATTAATCATATTTTTGTGCAATATTTAGCGTGTATATTGATTCGATTATATGCGATTACAATGAAATTATATCATGAGTAATTCATATTACTTAATATCAGTAATAATGGATACTTATTGATATTATATATGGAAATATAAACGGAATTAATAAATTCATTCATGCTTATTAATATCAACACTTATCACACGGTTTCAAGATGAAATGAACGCCCTATCATTATTGAAGAAACGGTAAGGTAATGTCGAAGAAAACCTTTTAAAAAACAATTAAACGTCTACCCACGTGGTAAAACAATGGCTCGTAATGAACGCAGATTTGAAAGGGCACCGGGCAATTAAAATAATGAACACGACAATAACCCATACCACGATGCTTTTACTCACTTCCTGCATGTCGTAAGAACCTTCTACTCTTCTTGTATATATTTATCGTTACAAGATTATCCTTAAATCCACTTGGTCTCGTAAGGAACTTATTACACTCAAGGAAACTTATTACATTATTCTGGTGGAATGATATACGAACATTGCTGTTCCCCAGTCAACGTTTGCATTGAAAATGTTCTTACGTAATAGCAGTGCCACTTTAAGGACAGCTGGATGTCCTTACGCCGTGCAAAGTACATTTGACGCCCACTCGACAATTCTAAAATCCTAACTGATAAACTTTACAGCGAAACACACTTTCAATTATCCTGATAAGCCTGCATTCGTATGATGATTTTCCTTGTGCCTATAACACGCCTGCGTATTTCGACTGAAATATTATCTTGTTACAAAATGGCGGTATTTACCGATACCATGTATCAAGCCCACTCATTTCGGTATTTATTATACAAAATACTTTCCCGACGAGAATTATGAAATAAAGAAACCTTTAGGAGCAACAATATGGCCTACGTAAATGAGTGAATAAACGTGCAGTTCAAATTCCCGATTCCCCGGTTAACGTAAGTACAGTGAATATGAAGTATCATTATGAATTTCATGAATATGTGGCTTTCGATATATGTATCGATACGTGGCATCGATGATTCCTCGATATGCACCTTATTTGCTTGTTACATCCGTTACATGGCATTAGACGAGGATTGCCGTTATTCGCGATGCAATGACTCCCACTTAAGGATGAATCATTCGATAGACAGCCGTAATAAGAAACTACCAATCAACCGGAGATTATCATCGTACGATTATTGTGAAAGTACTGAGACGTGCTGAAATATATGTATTCTTAGTCTCTTTCCTAACTAGGACACCGATTCGTACACCCCCGTGTTTACGCGTCCATATTCTTGCCAGTGTCTTGTATCGCGTAAGTTTGTTATGCAATGCAACTCGCTGCTGTGACTCTTAACGATATCTGCTTGTACACGCGGAATTGCACGCCTACGCGTTGCTGCGTTACAGGCGAACCAACAATGTGGCAGCATAATGAAAAGGGAAATATTTATCTGCTCTTTAAAGTGGTGTTCAAATAATTAATATTCTCTTAAACAGTGCATAATTTACGAATAACTATCATGGCGATACCGTGCGGTATGATTGTGCTCGTTGAACAATTTTGCAAAATCCACACTCTGATCTACTTGCTTGTTCCGAAGGGCGAAATTGAAAGTATTAATTACGGGAGGAACAATGTCACGAAACCATGAGTATGGCGATAGTTTTGATGGAATAACAATAATGAAACCTCGCTCGAGTTTACGATTCGGTTCTCACGAGTTGATGGTAATTGGGTTATCGTGGCATTACTGACGCAATGCTGATAATAAAATTAGAACTCGCGTGCGAGAATTTGCTTCCGTAAATCGAAGTGTGTCCTTGCGATACGCAAACTTTGTGCATTATAGACTTCACTTTTGAATAACATTTTGCAAACAGACTTAACGGAATTGAATTCCATTGCAAATGCTATTTGGACAATAAATGTGCAACAATACTTATGATAATTATTATAATTAACCCATTCAGCCGAAATAACGAGCTGCACTCGTAGCGCTTGACTCGGAGGAACCTAAATAATTTATTAAGTCTAATAAGCATCATCACCTTTAATATAAAAAATAGTATTTACTTCATCTCGTGCTATTTTCCGCCTGGAATTTATTTAAGTTACAATAAATATTGTTCTTGGCCAATGGGTTAAATATTATCTTCCCGGGTATTACATTTGTGGCATTGTTATCAAATATTGTTTAATACCCATTGATTCACGAAAATGCTGAGCCACCATTGGATTACCATTGGGGTTTTAATTTTGTTAATTTACCAGGCAATCCATACAGGAATCGTATGAAAAGGGGATTTTCAATTGGAGGAAGAGGTGGAATGAATGTACCGTGACACGGTGCATTCTAAAAGAGATAATAAAAGCTCATCGTTCAAAGAACTCACGAGGCAGAATGAACCCACGCGGATTTGTTTCGCTGACTCGGTTCATCTGTTATGGAACTGTATTTATCTCGCTGAAAGGGTTAGCCAGAGAAATAGAGAATGAAATTTAATACATAAATTCATTTCGTTTCCTGTTAAACGTCGACAATGTTAATCGCCGTAACTGCTACGTATCGCGAATGTTAATTTTACGATTTGGAAATAATGCGTTAAATAAATGGTCGAAATTAATTACGTTTAGGTATGAATTAGAAATCGTTAGGTGTGAATTAACACAAAAAGAATCCGCAAGGTTTAATGGTGTATTTCGTTAAAAAATGTATCGCACTCAATTAATTATATATTTTCAAAACCCACACATTTTTTCACAAAATATGGCATTTAAAAAGTAACTTCTAAGTTTACTTGATAAGAGTGTCAAATATTTCAAAATTGTTTCTTTAACGATTAAAACGTGAATTTTAAAGTAACAGAATTAAATTAATACAAAAACGTATTAGGAACAGGACTAAATGTAGATATTAATAATTATTCATTCCCATAATTATAATAATACCTAGATCCAGTATAATTAACGTATAATTAATTATACTAATTATTAATTATACAAGAAACAAGTTCCAAAATTTCATAAAATGGCACGAACAAGACGAATAATCGCACGTGAGCAATATTAGAAGCTATTATAATTTATGTTCATTATTTACGAGCATTACTGACCAAGAAATATCGAGACACCCTAAAAAGGCGGATGAAGCGGGTTTATCGTTCATTAGGGATTCTTTGCACCCTTCTTACATTAACATGCGAGTCCTCCACATCCTGCGAGGAGATCAGACAATGGCGGTGTCATAGCGAGTGCCGGGGCACAGGAAGACTGTCAGAACGACAGACGACTAACAATTTCCTAGTGACCCACATCGTGTTCTGCTCGCCCCACGTTGCACTCCCACGCACTCGTTACGCGCGGTATCAACGGTGCATCTGCATTTCTATGCACCTCGGCTACAGATGGCACAGCCATGCAACCCGAGTCCGCGCCTTTACGTTTCAAGATTGCCCCTTCAAAAGATGCCGCGACATAAAAACCATAACATCTGCCTTGGCCTCTAGGAATCATGTAATAAACATGCTGTTAACATTTCTTTCGCGTACGACGGTGATAAAAGTCTCCAACCTTTGCAACGTAATTCTGCGGGATTTAAATGGAGCATTGAAATGCTTGGATTAATATAATTTGGCATTTGCAATGGTAATTTTAACCTGCTAACCGGGGATGACGAGTTAACTCGTCATTCGTATCTGCATTCAAATTTATCTCGACAATTACAAATTACATTAGAATTGTGACTCTCGTTATTCTTTGATTTCCATGACTATAAATTTCCGAATGGTTTATAATAGCTTGTAAACAATATAAAGACCTCTGATTACTTTGAATGACGTTAGTTTTACGAAGTTGCATAAATCTGGACATAAATATAATTTCTATTGGACAAATTTAGAAGTATTTCTCAGATTAACACTGCAACTACCAAAGCAAGCAACATGGCAGGTCTACGGCATTTAACATTTGAACTACCAAACATATACTCAGTTATGCTTACAAATTTCTTCATAGAAAGTAAAATAATAATATATAAAATCTGAAACAATGCACTGGGATATACTCGAAGAAACTAACAATGGCAGACAAGTCATTTCGACTCCTTTGGTAGTTCTAGTGTTAATAACGCTATTCAAATTTAAATCGATTAATATACTTCTGCCATCCATCTTTATTTTGAAGGCCGTATACGTATATTTATAAAAATAGCTGAATATATTGTCGGTAGTTCTATACTATATTTCTACTAATAATATTTATAATTAGAATTACGATCTTTCATAATCATACAATCAAGTTCTATTATCGTCGAACATCGAGTACGAGAAGAAACAACTTGATTAACTGGCAGCAAACAAAAAAAGAAGTATCATGTCGATAATGAAGCTCGAGCGATGCAGATAAACACAAATTATCATTGTCCTCTCATTTATCAGTTATTGTGATATTACACTGTATTGTTGATCGTAATTGGATTTAGCCGATAAGATCGAGGATATCGGAGACTTAATTTTCAGTACAGAAGAGATGTGTACTCGGATGACATTGCAAATGCACGGGCAAGCATATGCGTTCCTATAGGTGCATCTGCACCTGCATCGTCGATCCAGCTGCAAGACGCGAACATCGATGTCTTCCCGTCTCTTTCCGAGGGTTTCGTGGTGCAAACGTCGGTTGCGACATTCGACCTTCGCAATGCGATCGTCACTTTTATACGTTTGTCCGTTTTATGCCGATCGAAGCCCCGATAATCGCCAGGGAATTTTATTCCGAGACAATTTATGGATGTCTGATAAACGAGCAGATGTATCTACTTTAACTGTTAATTTTTTCGAATTATTCCATTAAATGTATCGCTATTTCTCACTGATAGAATCCGACGATATAAAATATTATTAAAGCGGAACGTTTATAATAAAATTATAGTACGCGTATAAAAAATAATATAATACATTGTTGTATTATTTTTACTATCGGATACCCGGTGATATGCGTTAGTTTGTTGCATAAAATTGCCAGTCAACAATGTATCAACGCGTTGAGCTGCACGCCGAAATCTGTGTTAATGTATATCCCGCGATCCATAACGTGTACATAACCTCTAAAAATAAAACTGTTTACGCGCTCTACGATACATTGGTTAGTGTACGTCCTTATCGTAACGTTAAAAATATTGAAAATTTTATGGATATTGACCATGTATCAGGTTCGAGTTTTAGTAATATTGGCATCAAAGATCACCGGTGACCCCCGCGGTATTCAACGTGTTAATAAATGAAAAACGAAGGTTAAATCAGTGGTGCATGTTCTGAGGGGGAAACGGAGTCGTGCAGTTCTATTAGACTCAATGGATCGGAACGAAAGAATCGTGACGAATCCATGGAGCTGTGCGTGAGCTATTGAACAATCTCGTTTGTAACGGTACCAATTATAAGGGTCGTGTAAGATGGTTAAAAATAGCGCACTTAACAATACTCCATTCTGCCCTGGGAAACCTTTGCCACCTAGATTCATAAAAACTCACCGTTGCACAATTACTAATTTCTTGCGGCACTAATACACGCAACCTTCACACAACGCGGCACTTGTACAACGCGGTTCACAAATTCTGGCGATCCTCGGATAAATCGACACTTGTACAATGTGACTTCAATATAACGCGTCTATATAATCCGAGTCAGGCATAACTGGAATTTAACTCCCGCCTTATAGGAGGGCTACTTGTACTTCCTCCGTCGCGATAGAAATGTACAATTATTTTATATTTCCTAATTCTTCATTCGATATATACAGAATATTCCAGGTAAAATAGAGTACCTAATTATAACTAATATTATAAGAATTATAACTTTTAATAACGATATCTATTTCCGAGTAAAAAATATGAGTAATCTGGCAAATTCTGAAAACAGACGATAAGGGACGAATTCTCTTGCGGAATATTTACCGTTCGAAGACATTTATGTAATGCATAAAATATTTACTGTATGGTCGCGATTCAAGGGGATAATTACGTGGCCTGTTTCAGACGAGACACCCGGTATAATACAATATTTTAATACATAATATTTTAGTGAGTATTACGAGGCGCAATTAAATCTGACGAAGTACCAGTTTTCAGTGATAAATCTTTTCGTACGTTGTTTCGTAGGTAAACGAATAAACCGAGTATTTGGAAAGAGAATATTTTGAAAGTTATTCTACGTGGAAGGTATCGGAAATTCTAATCCTGGTGGAGGTCTAAGACCAGCAGACTAGATCGTAAATTACAAGAGACAAGAGACGGGGACAGCCACGGCCGCGGGTCCGACGTGATTTCGCAACTCTGTAATGCTGCATTGTTGTACAGTTGGAAATTACCGGTCTTTTGCCATGCGATGCAACGTGTGCAACGGTACTCCTACTACTATAATGCTTTCCGCACTCTTTCCTCGCGCCGGGTCCCGCAAATGCATACCGGGTGTGTCACGATTTCATACATCTTCGCTTTTCCATAAAATATCGTAAAGATACGTTTCAAAATAATGGAACAGCACTCTACACGAATTATATCTGAATGTAACTCTCGTTGCAATTACTTATACGATATTTCTGTAATTATAATCGTGATGATATATTTGGTGCATTCACTCGAGAATCTCAGTTCTGAAAAATGTGGCGGAGATCAGGATAAAGCATCGCGGAGCCTGGGAAAGTGGAGGCTATTGATAGTCGCTCTCTGGTTAGATAAGCGAAATCTCTATACGTACCCTACTTTGCATCGAGATTTATCTCTTTCGATAAAACGGGAGAAAAACTTATTTGATATCTAGAAAATTACAGTATTCTCCGTGATATCTTCATCTTTTATTACCTTTCTCTATGAGTCCGTTTCGAGTATATTCAGATCGAAAAGAATACTTTTTTATTCGAGTTAAAAGTTTACCAAACTTGGCATAGACTAAAAAGGAAGCTTAAAAATGGTCACAATTTTCATCCCGTTATTTCTGGCACTAATTCATTCAATTCATGTCCGACGAGTAGAAATCGTGTTAGAACTTAGTTCTTAATCTTAATGTTCAAACTTTTCAAATGCCTCTCCCATCACAATATAAAAATAGATGATAGATATAAAAATATTTCTTGGAGAAAAATGGAAATATTCTTCAAATTAACATCGGATTTATCAAAGCAGTCCAAATGGCGGATTAATGTTAACAGATTCCAGCAAAGCGAGGAATCTTTACGAGCCATAAAAATATAATCCAAGTAAATATAATGCAAGTACCTAAGCACTTTATGGCGAAGGGTTAATTTACGAATACAAATATCTTTGAAGTATCGTTTCTTTGAAGACACGGCAACGCATCGTGCACTCACGTTAGTCAAAGAAACGCGTGTAGTTGGAGTGGATGCACTGGCACATTGAGCACGTGCTCACAAACGAATGCGACAGATGCATCTCCGTAGCACGCGCCACGCAGGTGCACCTCAAACTGCAGTTGAACTAAATCTTGCAGGACAAGGTGTATGTCGGGACTTCGCTTCTGTTCTTATCCCCCATTTACTTTTTAGCAGACTTTTTTTCAAACTGGTTAAGTAATCCGGCATCCGCATTATCTTAATTGCGTACTCCGTTTAACATGAATAATAGATTGTCCAAACTAAATCGAGTTCTTTTTAACACGGATTCCGTGGGCTTGTTTAATGCCACGCGATATCCGTCGATGGACCTATCAAATAAATTCCATTTATTTTTTTTCTTATTTTTCTTTTAAAATTTGCCGAATGTTAGCGATATATTTGTAAATTGTTCAATATTTTCAACGTTACGATAACGACGTAAAGTAACCAACGCTTCGTAGGGTACTTAAACCGTTTGGTTTTTAAATGTTATATACATGTTACAAATGCGTATCACGAGGTATCGTATAACACGGATTTCAGTCCAATAGTCACTGTATTAATGATTACATACCAGAGCAGACATGAAATACGAGCGACCCTGAATGCAAGTGGCGAATTGCGATCTCAGCATTCTCACCACACAATTAGACGAAAGAAGACTTATACACGGTATTAAAGGTGTCTCTTTCACCTGTCGGTGCATCTCGATGCATCGCCATGCATCGCCATGCATCGCCCGAACCATACCCTAGGCTATTAATAATCTGTATCTATAAAACAACTTATCGCGATCTTCCCAAGTTAGAATTGATAAATGTAAATTACATTGTAACACTATCGCCTTTGCATCTCATCATTATCAAAATTCAGTATTATGATTATAGATACCAATGATTGTCGGAAATAAAACTAATAAATTGCATTCATAAAAATCTACTTAATGTACCCTCATTGGTTACTTCGGAGGTACATAAAGGTGCAAACGACCACCTGTTTACTGAGATGGAGTTACACTGTAATTAAAGATAAAAATAAAACATGTGCGACATTACACCGATGGTAAGAGACGCCATTATATAGTTTGACACGGTTTCATGGTTTTCATACTTAGTTTGCCTCCTTGAAGCAATGTTAATCCCAACATCATTAACATTATCTTGGTACCCGCAGGTCTTATCCTGACATCATATAAACGTAAGGAAACAATACAATATGAAACCATAATTTTAATTAGTTGGTAACACCGCCTGTTACTATTTAATAACTGCAAGATGTAATTAACTCAATTTAATTGAATTTAATCAACTCAAGTTTCTCCGTGTTGTATCAACAGTCAACATTTCCTGTTAACGAGTAAATGTAAAAATAACCATAATAAACCTCCATTTTAAGTGGCTGCAATAGAAATATGTCGCGAATGTCCTTCCACTTGCATTCAGTTCTTTCATGGAGTACGCCAATCCGGGAATCAAGGATAATCGAGTATAATCATTTTCAAGTTAATTAACGACGTTCGAATGGTTTTCAGGGCCCGGCGATATTATCACGGGACGGTTAGCGTTGAAACAGTTTAGCGGTGAAGGAATCTATTGGGTTGGATCTCGATAATGCATACGGCGCAGGCAGACACACGTGCATACTGCATACCGTGCAAAGGTTCCATCTTGCAAATGCAACGCACACACGCGTGAAACCACGTGCGTAATACGTGCCGTGCCCCGCATGATTTTTAATGGGTAAAGTGCCGTGCAGTCGCGTGCCACGAGGCTGGTCACTGCGGCTAAACTCCACGATGATATGCACCTGTCCAACGTCTTACTTATGCTCTCCGATACCTTCGCCATCTTGGATAATTATGCAACTTCGCACTTTGTATTACCGAAGCAAGAATTCGATCAGCAGTAATAAGAAATACACTTCTTGCTGAGATCTTTGTGGAAGTAAAAACCAAATTATCATATGGAAACATTTCTGGTGTTTATAACTCATCAATGCTAGAACTACCCCACATTATATTCAGTAATATCTGTACATTTATGAATATGTCCTTAAAAATAAGAATGGATGTTAAGATAAATTAATGATGTGACTCGAACCGAAAAGATCTCAGCAAATAAAACGTTTTTATTGGGTACGTGAGACGCGTCATTTTGATTGCATTGAATCAAGTGTTAATAATCTTGAATCTTGAATTGTAAAACACGTAATAATTCTTCATGAATGAATTTATCTGATTCTACATGAGATAACAAAACGTTCCTTTCATCGTAAATCTTAGATATTCTCAAGATACACCAAATCGATTTATAGTTAGAATACTTTTCAAAATGGAGATCTTTGTATCGAACTCAGAATTTGAGGGTCAGAACAGGTGAAATTTGAGGGATTCCAAGGTTCCAAAACATTTAGTTTTCCATGTGAGTTTCTCGATATTTAAGGTATTCGGATGAGTACGTAGTTCTTTAGGTTCGAGTAACCGGGTCGAAATGAATTCGGTTCGGTTCTGTGATGTGCTCGGCGAGGTACTCGGCGAAGTACCTGGTTGGTTTCCGAAGGAGC
The DNA here is from genome assembly GCA_910591585.2 of Nysson spinosus. Classification (NCBI taxonomy): domain Eukaryota; kingdom Metazoa; phylum Arthropoda; class Insecta; order Hymenoptera; family Crabronidae; genus Nysson; species Nysson spinosus. The sequence goes on along the minus strand of OU342830.1, from coordinate 11,139,027 downwards.
AGGAAGGAAGAGGATGAAAGAGTAGCGGAGCATACGTGAGACAGGATGTGGGCAGCTGTTTACCAGCTGGAGGATGATACCGTGGTGTTCGCTTACGAAACACGTTCCGAACCTTCGATTCCTGTCTGCCGAGGAACCTTCACGGTTCAACTTTCTTCTCGGCGACCTCTGACAAATAAAGGATTTCTTCCATCCCCTTCTGCGAACGTAACTTAAGCTCTAAGCATATTACTAATATAAAATCTAACCTCTTAGCCACGGTTAGACTTTCCGCGACGCTGTATCTTTATACGACAATGTCGACGCGAACTGCGCGCGAAAAATAATGCGAATAGCACTGCGATTTGTGTCTGGTGGTGCTTTCCACAATGAAATTACATTAGAATAGAGTCAGAGATGAATAAATTATAATTTCATTATACATTTTCATGTAAAGAGTTTGAAAGCCACTATAGTGGCGTACAGTAACTAAGAGGTTAAAATCTGTATATTAGTGATAACCGATTCCCTATAACTCCTACTATTTTTGTCGAATTCAGATGAAATTTTATTAAGTTGTCCTTCACTTTTATTAATCTATAGTTTGTTTCGTATATTAATATCTACACTTATTATTGATCACAATAAACTTCGAGAAAATCTAGGAATATATTACCAAATTAATTTCATATTGCAATTTAGTTTTCAAAAGAGAGGAAAAGTTTAAGTTGTACTGATTGAATAACCAGGAAATAATCAATCGAAGTTACTTTCGCTTCCGAAGGCTGAGAAATTAATGGAGTATCGGAATATTAAATATTATCTCTTTTTACGTCAGAGTCTTCGTTCGGCGCAAAGAAAACAAGGAAGACGAGGCAACGAAAACAAAAAGATTTCCGCGCGACAGCGTTTATATTATCTTCTCTGAACTCCTTTTAATTATCACTTTGTAAGCAGTGCGCAATTATTAATATCTATTATTCATTCCAGCATTCAGTTATATTATGAAATGTATTATGTATTATTTACATCACATGTTTTATGTTATTCTTATATTATCGTGTTATATGATATTATTACAAAGATTGCAAAAGTTCCAAGATGTATAGAATCGCTAAAGTATATTTGACTTTTATGTTTTTCCATGCAATATCTCGCGTATTACGTTCCGAATAAATATTTACGATGCAAAGAAATCGAACAATTGCTAAATGTGTCTGCTCCCTTTCCAAGGGACGAAAGGAAGACAATAACAATACCACGTTTCCTTTTCACGTATTCTTACCACTTATTTCCGCAAGACGTTTTACAATATCGAGGTAAGTACGTGAATAGTTTCGCGAAAAAACGATGGGATCAAAGTAAAAATGGGGAGTAACGTTGAATCGAATTCTTCTGCAAACGAGAATTCTCCGGTAAAGTGAGCAGCATCAAAGGCAAGCAGAAATTGCGTGTTGCCGAGACAAAAGGAATGTCGAATACCGGGATGGAAAAAAAGAGAGAATCGAAGAAAACACCGAAGAATACCGACGAATTCGATTTCGATACCGGCATCTAGCATTATGGTTCTCCACAGGAATAACTTTATTATATTGTATTTATTAATCACGATTATCTATAATATCCATACATTCACTACCGGCCATAAGTTTGGGATCACTTACTATCGTTAAGTAAATTATTAAATATCTTGTCTATAAAATGGAATGGGATACTTTTCTTTAGGTATATCTGTAGATTGATATATGTTGATATTGTTAATCTAGGGGATTAATTGATCAATAAAAAATTGTAGTAATTTCGAATTCTGCTATTATTATTACTTTATCATTTCTCAATGGAATTCTTTATTGTTACTATTTTATAATGCAGAGGATTAACCGATCGATAAAAATTAGATTGGAATTCTAAAATGGTCAAAATGAAATCTTTCAACTATTTCCAGCTTATAAATTCGTATTCCTGGCAAAACATAAAGGTCGAAGAATCGCAGGATCGAATAAAGAGGCACGTAGACCGAAAGGACGGATCTTGTCTCCTCTTTTCATCGTTTCCTGATTATAGATCCCGAGCAGCTTCAGGTAAATCCGTGGATTTTTTTCACGGCGGGGGAGGAGGCGCGGTATAAAAGAAGAGACGATCGTCTCACGTGAACCCATTTTAAGGCGATCTAAAATCGGTTAGATGGGTTCCGATCGGGAGAACCTAATGGAACGCGAGCAGAAAGGCCTTACAGGAAGAAAACGAAAGGTAGAGGAGAAGGGTCGTGCACGGCGTAGGCGACGGTGGAAGCCAACAAAAACTTAACTAGAGCTCCACTTTGTAAAAGGAACCTTTCTAAAATCCTATGGTAAATGGAAGTGCAGCTGGTTTTACTCTGAAACCCATCGAGAAGGACTACCATTGTGACCGAGTAGGCCGATGGAAAATACGTGTCTACCCTGGGCCGAGGGTGGACCAACTGTTTGCTGTCCGGAAAAGACACTTTTCTAGAACCATTCCATTTTATGCTCTATCTTGAGTTTATTCTCAAAATCTATATGTACTGCTTCCATATTCAAAATAAATGAATTCACCGTTCGTTACAAATTAATATCCACTTATGCGTAATATTAAGTACTCAGTGCTTGATATATTCTCCACACTATTTTTCTTTGTATTTTTATAACAATAATATCCCCATTATTATATCGAAATAAACAAGTTATTAAGTGAAGTTATAACTGAGATGTGCCACGAAATTAAGTAAATTCAATTAAACAAAGAACTGAAATAAAGAGCAAGTGTCAATCGAAACGTAAGTCGCCATTTTGAATAAGAAGTGCATTCCTCTTATTTCTGGACAACACGCGTATTCATCTTGACAATAAAGCATATTTCCGAGCGACAATAAGAATACATATCCCCATTAAAATTCAGCAGTATGCACACTTATTATTAACCCATACATCAAAGATTTAATAGCACGTCATTGCCAACAAACATAAATATACACGTGATTTATCGATCTACCATATGCCACGCAACTGATCATTACCCTTCGTAAAGTAATAATAAGTGTGCTATTAATCGATATTCAAACAAAATCAATTTAGATGAATATCTAAAAACCGCTTCACAGAAGAAATTCCGAAGTAAACTATACTTTTTTGAAGAAGCTGGAAAAGTGCAGTGTCCTGATCCCTTAAAAGCTGGTCAGTGGAACGCGACTGGAACGCATACGCGTTCAGAATTTCTTCCAAAGAAGAAAAAGCAAGGTGGATCCGTGGGGGAGGGGGATTGGGACAAAGGAAAGGGGCAGGGAGGGGGCATAAAAAAAGAGCAAATTAGAGAAGTCTAATAGCTCGCGTATGGGTATACGGGTGAGGCCTTACAGTCGGCCGATCTTGGGAGGCTCGATAAAAAATTAGGGGGCCACCTACGTCCCCTCTTTGTTGTACGTGGGCGCGCGTTTTATGTTGAAAGATGCACACGCACGTGCCCCCCGACCCCTGCGAGTCCTCCTTCGACCATCCAGCCTCGGAATATTTTATTTCCTCGAGAGCCAGAAAAAGGTAAAAGAGGTGAAAGAACGAGCCGTAGGAGCGGCCTGGAGTGGATTCGTCCGAATTAAATTGGGACTTTACCCCTGCGGTCCCCGATTCCTCTCCCGTCGGATCTACGACGCCCTGAGACAAAAGAATGGCAGATCTCTACTAATGCCCCTTTCTTGCATCCTCCGACTCACGGGACCAGATATTGAATTCTCTCCCCAGCGAATTTAAGCAGTCGCACGGAAACCATTGTCACAAGCGAACCCTATAATCTCTATTATGTTTCGAAGACAAAATTTGTGTCGATTTGAATACGTTTTGTGTGACGAGTATAGAGTCCGAAACAATGTCGTAACAATGTTTATACTTGAACGTCATTATTTGGCTATATTGTTATACAATGAAATTAAAGTAAGCACTATATCATTTTATGCATCGTATGAAATTATATCCACGACACCTAATCAAAATATAGTTAAACTAATCGATATATTTATCACTTATTCTGGATGCACATTTGAAAATAAAATGACTCGCCCGAAAGAATGCATCCATTGACGATCAACACGTATGAATATATATTTGTTGGAATACTCGGAAAAATAATTTTCTCCCCGCTAATAATAAGAAGGTAGATGAAAATAGTTCATGATTCTGTTAGTACGAAATTATTTGTATCCCTTCACTTTTATCTGCACGGCGATCGACGGTGCAACTCTTACCGCGGGTTAACGAGGTCATCGCTAAATCGAGGATCAAAGAAGAGCTCCAAGATGCATTGCACGCCGCACCACGACCCAATCTCTGATGAGCTTTCGTGTATCTTTCACTTCACTGCTGCCTCTCTTATTGCCCTTTTGCGTTTGCGGTAATAGATTTGTTATTTTAAAAACCAAACTCCCTATATGTACTCTTGAATTCTCAGACGAAAGCATTCGTGACTCACGTGTCACGTGAAATTTCGATCTCTTATTGGTTATATATACTATGTATTATTATATGTATATGTATATCTCCAATCTACTTGACAATATTACTACGCGTGACACGTCAAATTTATGAAAGTCCATTTTGTCACTTAATATTACAAGAACGTCACGACAGATATTCGAACCCTCGACTATGATCTACCTGAGTACAACAAAGAGACATAACTCGGATGATAAAAAAATCAATCTATGGGGACAATGCCAATACCTATAAACGATAATCGTATTTCTTCCTGTCACTCACCGGATACGGTTCCTATGGACGAATATATACACCGACAGAATAGATCGACGAACGGAGAAAGAAAAAGCAAGGTAAAAGAAATGAGAGGGAAGAATAGTAGAGTTGAAAAGGGGTGTGAGAGAGAAAGAGGGAGACAGAGAGTTATGCCGGAGAATCAGGAATAATAGAGGAAAACGAAAGTAAGAGACGGAAAATCGAGGATAGAGGGAGAAATGGTGGCGGTGTTATTACAACTAGTGATGGAATCGATCAGTCCCCTTACTGGAAGAAGTGCTTGACATAATTTGCAAGTTCCGAGGAATCAGTATCTAGGAGATTTAAATTTGCAAATGAATATCTAAAATGATACGTAATATTCTAATCGGGTTATTATTTTATTATCATTCGGGTAATACTTTCGTATTGATTATACGTAATATGTTTTTCAGGTATGCATTACCATATAATTAAATAAACCGCGTGAATAAATGATATTTATTAACGTTGAAAATAAGCAATGGAGTATTCACTAATTATTGTATTAATTAAGTACTACACTTCCGAGTGATTAAAAACCAAATAACTTCACGGATCATATCCGAATTATGAAACATCTCTTTAGTAGATTTTAATATTTCATACTATTATCTTCCTCGGATGTATAAAATATGTGAAATACACAGCAAACCTATTTTAATATTTACGCACAGAATTCCGCATTAAATAAAACATCAAACGCGGAAACAGCGTATCCAGAAACTCACTATATTCAACTACCAGAAAATCTCTTACCACGTGCACTACGCACAATACATGCATTTGCATATTTTCCCTAAACGGCTGAAGAAACATCGCATACCACGCGTATATCTACTGCACATTTCAATAAATTCTATTCGCATAAACATCCGCATACTATTTATAATACGTTCCCGGGGAAAACGAGCCAGGAATCCATTGCAAAGTATCGAATACCGGTTGTGTACGGAAGCAAATACATTTTACGGAAAGCAAATACCATGGCATCCCTCGAGATATCGATAGCACGTTGAAGGGTGTTGGTCCTAATACCAGTTACAATATCCTGGGACACGCATGCCTGTTTGTTGCGGGGGCTTAAGTCGTGGTGAAGCGCGAACATAACCTAACCTAGGCTAACTTGCTCCGGGGGGGATAAGAGGATGGGTGACGAAGGTGATTGCTCGAGGTTGGGTAACGGGGATGGGTGACGAGCCGAAGGAGAGGTGCCACGGTTGGAGTACGAACTCGAGGGTACGGGAAAGAGGACCGCGGGCGGGGGTTCATCGATTTTGGTACGTCGCGTGGACGAAAACCGGTGGATATAATCATGGATATAACCATGGATATATCCAAAGACAATGGCCCCGGCCTTAGGATTTGCCTTGCAAAATCTCACCGCTAGGAAACACTTATCGGACCGAATGATGTCCGGTGAACCTAAACCGTGACCTCTGCACCCGTGCATTGCCTTTCGAGGTTCTTTGGTACGTCGCTCATTCTCGTTGTGATTATCACTCCTAAAGTTTATGTTTTGTAATTATGTTGTCTGTGATGATTCCAGTTGATTCCTTTGGATATTAATGGATAAAGATTTATTATCATGGAATTGATGTGTTCAATTTGGTTATGGGAACTATGAAAACGGCACACCTGTTACATGAAACAGTAAAATGTACAGTGGAATTACAGTTTCCATAAAAAATGGCCCCATCGTTCCCTCGTAAAATCTTCCCCCTCGAAAGGTTTATGAATCGGAACGGTAGATCGGGATATTCGGAATTCTACGTAATTCTAGAAGTCCTAAATCAGATATACGAGTTAAAGATTAATGATCGGAAAATGGAGGAAGAAGTAAGTTTGTCGGGGAGAAGAGAGGTAAGATAAACGGGTCAATACTAGGAATGCACCATCCGCTTTAAGGAATGGAGCATTAAGGGATGCGAACGAGCTGTGCCGAGCGAGGGCTGCATAGGCCGAGAGTTGAACGAAACTGAGGGAGGATGTTCGCTCGATCGTGGCCACAGATATGGAAAAAAAAACTGCTGCATCTTTTGCTCGATGGAATATCGACCTTTAGGAAAAAGAGTATATCCAAGGAAAAAAGGTTTATGCGAAACAATCGTGAATTACTGGAAACCTGAACGAGCCCGATTCATTATTTCCAACCCAGATATCCGGACATTTCCCTTATGGATAGCAAGTGCCTCGGGAAACAATTTATTATTATTGGCCAATAACGATTCCGACATAAATGTTCAATGGCGTGTAGACAAATATTCGAACTAATCGAACGTAATCAAATTGAACAGAAATATTATTTTCTTGGTTCATTTATCCGGACTTTGTTGACATAAAAAAATGTTAAAAAAGTATAAAATTCAACTTAAGTTATCCTTATTAAAAAGACGTCGATATGATAAAAGAGGAAAAGCAATATCACAATAGAAATTCAATGGCAATCAATTATTTCTTATTAATTTTTCATTAATGAATAATAATCATTAATATTGAAACACTTACATATCTAAGACACATTAATTATTGCGTGTAGAGAACAACCCGATGATTACCAATTAAAATATTGGTTTGAACGTGGCAATAATAAATCTGAAATTACTTTGTTACATGTTTCCATTATATTTTTCTATATTCTTAAAAAATATACAGAAACGAATTTTCATAAGATACTGAAGAAAGAACCGAAAATTACCAGCGTCATATTGATTTTCCTCTTGACATATATCACGAGGACCGGTTAAATGCAGGCGGCGTAATTTCCAGGGAAAAATGTATTCCGCGTAAACCTGGCGTTATGCAGGCCACGACGGAGTACCGGATTGCAATTTAGCACATGCGAACCGTACGGGGAACGAAAAATATTCTAGCGCGTAGAGAGAACGTGCTGGTGCGGTTACGATGCCATCTGATACCATGTGCAATGAGCTTCTACATGTATTGTCTTCCTACCATATGTGGCCTGCCATGTGTACGTGACAATGAAGCCCCACCTTTGTGGTCGCCACGCAAATTTTATGATCGTTCTACGCGTCACTTCATCGAAAATTATTCAAATCATTTTTTCGATGCATCGCTGAACAGAAGGGAATACATTCTACCCTTTCCTACACTTTGGGGAATTTTAAGTTCGAGGCCACCTGAACATCGTATTCCTATATGAATATGTGTGATACGTATTTCTTAGGTTATGCAAGATTTGTAGATAAAGTATTGACAGTGGCTTCGAAAATTATTTTTACAAGAAACATTGATCCTATAGAATCAATTGGGTCCAGCTAATTGTAAGTCCCAAACATAATGTTGGCAGCTTAAGTATCAGTTAAAACTTGAACCAACGAACACGGAAACAGGAAGATCTCAATATAAGGAATCAAAATCGACAAGTCGCGGAAACGAAACGCCAAGCTTCCTCCAGTATTACACGTAAAATAAAGAAAAAACTCGCGATGAGCGGATGTGCAAACATACGGTGGGTTGTAAGAAGTCATTCTAGGAAGTTGGTAAGAAACGTGGCGAGACGGTACCGTCGTGGTATCATTGTCTATGCATCTCGTGGCCGGCATGTACCGTTGCATTCGAGAGCCGAAGTTCGTGGACAGAGGGAAGGAAAGTGTGGAGAAGTCAAGAGAGAGCAATTGCGATGCGAGGGAAGTAAAGAGTGAAAGAGAGTGCTCTGAATGGAATAGCGAATTGACTTTGGAGGGAAACCACGTCGCTCTTCACCCTTCCCACCTTTTCCTCGCTATACTGAATCTTGATTGTGTAACTGTCAGAGAGTTTCCTTCTTGCGAAAGGTTGGACGTATCGACTGTGTATATCGTGCCACGGAGGAACGTATAATACTAGAACCAGCGAGGCATTGCACGCTACCACCATTGACCCTGCAACGTATTTTGCGTCGCGCAAACAAAGATGTCCAGATTACGTGGCTCATATTTTTATCTGATTTCAAGTCGGTGCATACCGCTCGTGACTTTAATTGCACTGAAAATAGTATCGGTTTTTGGATAAGTGTCAAATGCTTTGATATAATAGAAATTAAACATATGATTGCTAAACGGCATTCGGAAAAATCCGTGCAAAAAGCGCGGAGCTTTTTTAAATACAAAATTCTGTTTCTTTACTTCGTCTTTACTCAGAGAGATCGAGTACATTTACTTCCTTCTCGCCCCTTTTTAATGTCAATGATTGCACTTCAAACGTTATGCAGGCATTGTTTTGTCGCACAGAAAATGATATTTATTAAACGCATAGTTTTTTATTGCCTTCTTAAAAACATGAGATGTTAATTCCTTGCCACATCCGCTGGCATTTTTCGACGTGAAACTGGAGAAACGCGATCGCGACACTCAAACAATGAAATTATAAAACCACTTTAGAAATAAATTATAAAATCACTTTAGAAACAACAAATTACTTAAATTATTAAGTTTGTTAAGTTTAGAAGACTCGTTCGATTGTTGGGAAAAAATTCAAACAGATTTCATAAACGTAATAAAAAGCAGACTTCGTCTAATTGTATTATATAAAATTCTGATTAAAAATGGTGTTCTTTTGTCTGCTATAAAAATATGTAGAGCGCGATGATTCTACTGAATTGTTTTAAGTTAATAACCATGGCAACGCTGTTAATGTAAAATAGAAATTAATTTTGTAAACAACCAGATATTTGTAGTTACTTACAAACCAGGTGTATGTAGTTGTGTTTCCAGGTGCTGGGCACTTACCTGAAACAGAAACAAAATGTTTGGTTAGTAAACAAATTTAAATTCATTTATTCCGAATAATATTCAACTATAACTGCTACAAGTATAATTATAATAAATCGTTATAAGTTTATCGTTTTAAACATTTTATTATATCTGTAAATATAATTTGAGTTAATCTTCTGTGCAAGTATATGCAGTAATATATTTCAAGATGCATTATGATATTTTAATATATTTTATCGTATTATCATAATATATAATATTAAATTTATTTTCATATAACAATGGAGGACATATTTCTATATGATTAACACACTCTTTACAAAAACCGTTGAAACACCGAACATTCGATGAGAAATACAAAAGAGTTTCTTTGCTTCCTGGACAAATTGAATGATATTCAGCGTCAACTGTAATTGAATAACCAGGTACACACGGCTATAGAAAAGGGAACAAATTCCAGTGAAACGTGGGGCCGAGGGATACGTGTATCGGTGGAAAAAGAGTTGATAACAATTCCGATCGAAATCAAAGCCACGGGAATTCACGCAAAAATCACCGAACGTGGGACGACCGGTCAATAAAGGTACACCGTTTCAAGAGTATTGCACCGGTGGGTATATCAAACATAAAGTTAGCTTAAATAATGTCCCTACCATCGATGTCTGGGGAATACCAAATGATCAACTTTTATTCACTTTTCCAAAGATAACCTTTCACCTTCAAGCGAATATGAACGCTAGAACTACCAAGGGGGTTAAAATGACTTGTCTGCCATTTTTAGTTAAATTATTCGAATATACCACAGCGAGTTGTTTGAGATTTTATATACATAACGCGAATAAATGTAGCCATTAATTAACTTAAATCCCCCAGCCATAATTTATATATAAATAAATGTGTAAGCGAGTATATGTTCGCTAGTTCTAGTGTTAATTTATACTATTTCTGCGCAATAAAGACTTCCGAAATCAGTAGGAAGTTTTGTTGGCCTTCCAGCAATTTATTATTATTAATTCCGGTAATTTTTATAAAAACATATTTTCACTAGCTGCACGTTGGGGAAAGACCACTGAAGCGAACGGGATGCATTTTGATTAAATACATATTATATTGCAGAAAATAGGGCACTTTAAATTTCATTCTGAAAATCCGCAATTCCATGTGGAACGACCTAATAGTAACGAACCACTCAAATTTCTCTGAATAAGTAAAACGGTACATAAAAACTCGCTCGTTTAAAACAACATTTTCTATATTGTTACGCATCCTATATAATCATGGAAGGCGTAGAATTTCCAGCTTGTAACTTCTACTTTTAATTATTCAGCATTAAATACCTGAAACGTATTAAATATTAACGCGCCAGAAAATATGAATAGCGTAAGCATACAAATATTTAGATTTACTGTGGTAGTATTTATAAATATTTCAATTTAAAAATGCTACATTTGACGTAGGCAGAAGTGTGTTTATTCAACGTGCACATTTTTATCCAGGTTAGTAACGACTTTGAGTAATAATAAAAATATGTGGCGCCGAGGAATAAGGGAAATAAGTATATAATTTTTATTGCAATTTCTGGTAAGTGTACTTATCTCGACTTGAAATAATAGAGTTTATTACGGTAAATTGAATACTTGGACAAGGTATACACGAGACAGATGGTATGGAAGTAAAACGCAATTATCATTCTAGGTACCGTCGGCAAATACGTCACTGATAAGTACCATTAGTCTCGATAATATTTGCTTCCCTTCGAAAGCCATCGTTAAAAGCCGTCCAAGGGTTCCCTGAAAGGATCTCATTCGTTTGAATTTCTTTTTGTTTCAACGTACCGGCACACAATCGACGAATTAACTGGAGGTCACGGAAAGTAATATCGACAAAGGTATATTACTTAAGTATTCACTTGTATTCGAGTGAATGCAGAGAGCGTTTCCATGTCCACGGTGAATTGAAATGTCAATAAGAGTATTCCCAGCGGCAGTGGTTTATTACTTTGCATTTTCAGCAACAACCAAATCTATTGTACCCTGTGCGATCTTAAATAAAGTCGAAATTAAAATCAAGTCAACCATGCCTTTCACCCATTATTCACATAATGCTAAGGTTTGAAAATCGATTAAATAAATAATACGACTGTTTCGTAGTAATCGTTTAATGTCGCCGAATTCTCAGGGAGGATAACATACGGATGTTCCATGCACGTGTGCGCAGCCAATAGAGACGAAGAAGGGCTATGGGGCTACGGGGACGTAGAGGAAGGGACTCGTTAATCGGTTGGGGTTCGATCGACTCTACTCGGCATCTGCCAAGTTCGAATATCCACCAACCCTTCCGCACCTCTTTTTCAGACTGTCAGCTTTCGAAGGAAGGGTTGCTTTCCAAGAGGTCTGAGTACACAGAGAAAATGTGTGCGTAAAAATCCCCTATTTCTTCGCCCTTCTCCGACGCACACACACGCGACTGCCTTCATCTGGCTCCGCTATTTTACGATCGAACGTGCACCAATACGTGTACAGGATAATCTTCCAACTCTAATTTTCTAGGATTATACTTACACGTATATGCATAATTTAAGATTGAATTTTCGTAATCCTTTCATACTTCAATGATTCTGATGAGTAAGGAATTAATGCGTTTTGCATTTTGATGAGAGTTAATAAAGTGAGTTGAATCATGTCCAGGGTAGAAGATATGATATAACAGAGCGAGTTACGCACGCACTGCTGCCTTTGTAAGATCATAAAATTAGCGCTAATTACTTGTTCCGGTGGCAGTTAAAAAAGATCTCTAGTGGTGCAAAAATCCTGGTAAAGAGAGCCGCTCGTAGGAGAAGAGGAAGGAGATCCTTCATTCACTTTCGAGGGTACTTTTACTATAGAAACATTGCCGTCCATGAGCACAGTGATATGGACTGATACATACACTTGCTCTTCCAAGTACAAAAGGAAATCTCCGTGAATATAAAGCGCGCACCGAAAACCCTACCATTGCACGGGCGTATATACGCACGGATCTATTGTTCCCTCGGACTATGAGCTTCAAACACAGACAGGACAATCGAGGACTATAGATTTTTTCCTTGCTCCGCCATATAGGGAATGATTAAAGCCTACGAAAATAAAGTACTCAGACTTATCGCGACGTACTGTATCAGATATTAAAATATTATTTGATATCACTATATAGTGACCTAAATTATTCATCCTTATTCAGAAATTTCAGTACGTAGGTCCGAAAACTCTATAAAAAATTCTATCCTAATAGTTCGATATTTTAAATCGACCTAATAATTCAGTATCCGAAATTCACCGAATGTGGGAATCTTCAAAGCTTCGCGAAATGAAATAAAAAATGTCGAACACAGGGACAAAAATGTTAACCCCTCGCATAGATACACTGTTTTCTCAGCTGCGCCGTAACGCAACGTTTCTAGCCACGCATATACATCGAATAATATTGTAACATAACAGAAGCATGTGTCACGTATCGCAGAGTCAATCGATCGCGGTTACTCGCATGCATACGTGCCTATAAAATCAGCCGGAAGGAGAGAAAAAAATGATTTCCGCGAAAATTATCGCCGACTAGACACACACATTGCTCGACGCGATGTGGCTGAAACTCGAAGGGGTAGGGAAACTTAGGGGTGTTCTCGGAACCCCCATAGAAGTCCTGCGATGCTCGTCGACCCTCGTTATTCAATCGAAGCGGAGCATTACTCATTTATTGTCCCACCCTTATTCCATGTATACTTTTTCAATGGCATACGTGCATTTGGTCTCCTGGTTGCGACACTTGCAACTTTTTAGTGTGTCGTAAGTGCGCATAGTATGCAAGCATGGTACACATGTAAAATTTTGAATTAATCATTCGAATGTACACAATCTTCAATGCCTTTGTTGCTCGTCATATACAAACTTAATGGACGAAATTATAATGAATTTCTTATAACGAAATAAGAAATGTTCAATTAAAACCATCTTATTAGTGCCGTACAATAAAACAGGAAGAACCTAATCTATTTTATTTCATTTATGCGGGAAAGAAAGAAGTACGATATTATTCTATTGTGCCGCGAAGTAACAAACAAAGTGTACATACGTATGTAGAACACTGGAAGAAATCAAAATAATTTCGTTCATTAAGCTGTCAATTGTTTCTTGCCAATAAAATGGTTCGGTGAAAGGTGGACGGAAATGAACATAGTAAAATGTAACAATACGACTTCCTGCGGTACGCGTGCACCGTCGGAAATGCGTTTAACTGCTGGCTGCGTGTTGTCCGCGAGTCCGCAACACTGATGAACATTTGTCGAGTGAAATATACCAGAAGTTTATCCTTAATAAACGTTTACATAAAACAGCACATTCCAAAACTTATTTACAAATGATTACTTCGTCTTAGTAAATAATGATATTACTTTATGATGTACCATATGCTTCCAAATAATATTATAAATAAAACAGATTTTAAGCGCGCATTAATTGTGACGAATATCTATTCGAATCAAAGTTTAGTGAAATAAATAAAAAGTATAAGAATGTGGTTCCCTAAAATCGAACGAAGTATATTTTCTTCAAACTCATATTAGACCATTTAATAACCAGAAACCGAAGTATCGGAAATACTCTGAGCCGATATTTCAGTTTGTTCAAAATATGATAAAAATATTAACATTTCTGAGCTGAAAACTTCCGACATTCCTCGGTAAAAAAAACTGCGACCTTTCTCAACCGCAAAATTGTAACAGTTTTGAACTAACAAATAATCCAGACTTCATTTTTCGAGAAAATATGCTCCACCTGGATGATCCATAGGAAAATCGTATGGTAATAATTTTAATACTAAAAGGGTTAATATGAAGTAATATAAGCAACATGGCGATAGTTCGTTATCCAAGGCAAGCAGCATCATTCCAGGGGTGTCAATCACGCGTCAGAATTCGAAGGGTATTACATAGTCGATATTATTATCGGGGATTAATCGCAAACATTAATGCGTCGGCGTTACAACCGAGAATAAACGAGAAACGTTAATACCACCGGCTATTATACAACTGCTGGCCGTTATTAATAATCCTGAGCAAAACGAGTTTAATGTCACGTGTATCCCGTTAGCACGTGTGTGTCGTTTTCACTCGTCCACGTTAGCTATGTTCCCAAGTCTCTTATTCTAGTGTTAATAAACGGTAATTATTATTTCCATACGTCCGTTTATATATAGACTTGACCGTGTAATATTTTTTGCTCCGACCTTGTTGCAATATTTAGTGCATGCCTGTTAGCTTTAAATTTCCTCGGTGTCGACGGGGATTTAAAATAGCATCCACTCTCAAGTATTACATTTTCTTAAACGCTCTACCTGCTTGTAATTGGAATATCACTTGAATTGGAATAAGTGATTAGCAATACTAAAAAAACATAACTGATTTCGTCCAAGTATTTATGAATTACGCTTGCAGGAGTAATACAAGGTAGTCGATGAGGTGAATTACGATGCAGGTAGCAATCTCCTGATTCAGATTGCCAATTGACGTATAACTACTTTAATCACCGTGTAGCACACTCGCGATTGGATTCGGTTCACGTATTTCAATGATGATATTATGTTCTACGAAATACGAAAAACAGCGTAACACGGCGGATCAAAAATCGAGAAGAATTTTATCATTTTCGAATTCATGCCCTCCGTATATTTAATATGCGCTTATCTCGAAGGTTAGAAATTAAATTGAAATTATGCCCCTTGTACTTCTTAAATTCTGTACGTATAAATTTCAGTAACTCATGTATACGTTGGCTCGATTCTAAATATCAAACTGGATCTCTTTCGTCTTATATAAAAAGAATGGTGGATCAGGTTGATATCGAAATATTATATACTTCACGTATTCCATGTTTTTACGCATTTTTATTGCAGAATATCTTCGTTTTAATCAACAGCAAAAGAGTTAATATTGCGCTTCAACCAATAATGTGTCTTATCTCATAGAGCCGGAGATAGAATGAACGTTATTGGATCGAAACCTTATCACCGATGGCATATCTTTTTCTCGTGTCATCCATGCAATAACTATCGCCGATATAAGAAACTATAGATAGAAGTATCTATATATATATATATATATATATATATATATATATATATATATATATATATATATATATATATAGATAGATAGAAGTATCTATATATATATATATATCTAGTCTATATATATCCCACATTCTTCGCGAACAATTAACGTATTTCGAACTTCCTTATACGTCATGAATAATGGATTACGCGGCGGACAATAAAGAAATTCAGAATTGTCGCGCACATAGTGAAGACGGTATACGTAGGTTATGTATAACTCGATGAGCGTACGTACAAGTATGTACTGTGTACGCATAATACATAGAATTGAGAAAGAGTAAAGAAGGCACGAAAAAATGGAAGAAAAAAGGAGGAGCGGAGGGGTACAAAGCGGAGAAGAGCAATGGCACACACGGTTAGGTAGTCGTTCACGAACGGCATACACGAAGGTGACGTAAGCGCTGATTACGCTCCGCTGCAACAAGCGCACGCTCCGAGGCTACAACTCGCGCTGCATGTATAACGTTTGCAGAATGCGGTAATGCGTCTCTACCTCTCTCTCTCTCTCTCCCTCTCTCTTTCTCTCTCTTGGTACTCCACGATGGCTTCGTGTGCGAGTTCACGAATACATCGTTCGGCGAACGCGTGTGCATGAAGGACGAGGCCTTCAAGTATGTACGGGCTTCACATACACGTACGCTTTGCCCGTTGGGGGAGATCATCAGCTGACAACAGGAGCCAACAGAAGTAGGAAGACAATTCGAGGTTTCGCAGAAATCATGCTGACAAGGCGAACGAGGGGGGAACGGGCGGAGGAAATTCAGAGTGCACCTGTTACCGGAATTTGGAAATTGATGTTATGTGTGATGATGAAAGTAGTTGATTAATTACTACGCGGAAACGAGCATCTGCTAACTAGTTATTTTTATGTGTAAGGTAATATCTGATGAGAATTGATATTCGATTAATAAACAAATATAAATTAAGGTAGATAATTGGTAAATTATTCCACGCTAAGTACTCACACTACAATGGTCTAATTGTGAAAGAAAGAAATTTATAATCGCGATGTACATTTAGGGGTGGAAAACTAGTTCTATGTAATGTAATAATCAACAACAATTATAATAGAGAGTCCAATAAATTCTACTCATTACATTTGCGAAATCATCAAATTAATAATGTATGTACTATATACATTTTGCCAGTGGTAGACAATTATTTTCATTCTGTCCTTTCATATTACCCATCATTTATGAAATTTCCGCTAAAGCAGGAAGCTGTCGGGCATCGGGCATGCGTTATCAATGGATTGAACTAAATCGAAATGTCGGGCAAACAAGATAACCAATATTTACTTTTGAGTTCTCTTTCAAGTTCCGTTCCGTCCGAAGGGAAAGTTCAATGGTTTACCAAGATACACGTTACTCTAGTTTTTTTTTCCGGCTGGTTGGTTCTTTTATTCGGCCTCCGGCTCATGGCATTTCCCACGATCATGAACAACTCCGATTTACGTCGACAGCGAGCACAGGTTTCCTGTGGCTCGTTCGACTTCCTGTAATAGCGTGAGCATCTTCCTCGGTATGAAAGCAATCCGGCACAATGTAAAATGGTCAGTATCAGCTGTCACCTTGACCTGACACAATCATTATCACTGTTCTTACTTCCGGATAATGATTTGAACGAAGCAGAAGTTTATGTTACACCTCAAAAGATGGCTGTTTTTAATTAAATATTACCTAATACTGATGAATATAAAAACAATATTGCGATTTGAAGAAGTACTATCCGGTAAAATAAAATATTATCCGGTTTTTTTAAAAGGTACGAGGTACACTTTTCTTATAGTTTATAATAATAAAAAATGTTGACGCCTCTGCTATCGCACGAGTGATAATTTATATTAAAACGACAGAATAACGTACGCTATAAATTCGACGATAAGGGAACTTGAAACGGACAAATTCTCCCCCTAATATCTTCGTACACGATAAATGGCCCCTATCACTTAAACGTTGTGTTACAATAACAAGATATATCCGTGGATGTAAAAAGTGTGTACTTTCAATGAATTTATAACAGTTCCTGTGGAACGTGTTATTATTCCAGCATTAATTTGACAGCATCGGACCACCCACTTAATGTGCTACCGCCTTCTTTCGAAATAATACTCTCGTTATATGTCGGACTATATAAAACTGCAACCCTGTATGCGTTTATCGCGTGTTGTAGTTGACAATGATATTTGCCGCCCGCTGAGGGGTTAAATTCCAACAGTTTAACCTAACACGAAAGACGCTCGGTTAACTCGGCCTTGACACAAGTCTATCCTTGTACAGAAAAATCCACACGCACATGCATAGGCAATGGAACAATGAAAAGACTACAGAGATTTATAAATATTAACAAGATTATCTTAAATGCAAATGTCACATCCAATTATAAAATCATAAATGCCCGTGGCAACGTTAATAAAGTGCACTTAATGGCGGGTCTCAAAGTTTACGAGGTTTAAAAGGATTAACATTTCTAATGTGTGCGATGGCAAAACTGTAGTTGGAACGGCTATAATAAGAAGGCCGATTATCGATTTTTTCTGAACGAACAGATTTAGCATTAAAGTAAAACCGCAATCACATAATTTCTAATACATATATGCTGGCATGCCAACATGAAAGGAGCGTAATTACTACAGTCACGATTGCTAGAAGAAGAGCGAGAGAAAGGGAGGGAGGACGAAGGTATTTACAAGCCTGGATTACAGGCTGAATAGTAATGTAACTTAATCATGCGATAATGCAAACCGTAACAATGCCATGCAAATTATGGCGTACGGTAAAAATACCGTGGTACATGAAATCTGTTAGCGATGTTATAAAATGCGAATGATACCGGCACACGGTGAAGGTCTTATGGTCAAGACGAGTATTTACAGTCAACTTATGTAACGTGTCCGGACAGTAGAACATCCTCTTATGAAAATGCACGTATTCCCCGTCATATTGCATTACATAATACGAGCCATTATCACTAATGATATTTAACAAATTCGAATTACACTTCGAATAAGAAATCAGGTAACAGAAAGATTCTAAGTGTCCGTTTAAGTACCTATTCTACTATGGACTTAGAAAATAAATATCTTATGAAAAAAATTCGAATAGTACAAGGATAATCGGTGTCGAGGAGGTCCTTAGCCTCAGAAGACGATCTCGCCGGACACTCATAGATGCCTAGATGCTATGTTGGGGGGGGGGGCAAATAAAAAGAGAGGAAAGAAGTGAAAGAGAAGGAAGCGAGCATAGAACTGTGTTCCACCATGTCGGTGGCTAAGCCGGCAAGGTAAGGCAAGGTAAGGCAAGGCAAGGCAAGGCAACTGCGACCGCCTAAGCGAAGTTAGGTTTCAGTCCACCAACACAAAGGGAAGGGACACGCCAGTAGTGGTAAGAGGGCGGAGGGGAACGGTTAAGGGCGCCATTCGAGGGAGGGCTGTTGAACTTTCAGGGTCACTCCCGTGGGCCCGCGCTAGTTGGAGAAAGAAAGACTAAAACGATGAAAGGGGAAGAGTAGAAGATAGAGATAGCACAGTGGAAAGAGGTGAGAGGACATAACAGTAGTAGAAGAGGAAGCGAATGGTAAATGAGAAGGTAAAAAGAGAGAGGAAGAGCGAGTCGTCCTAATACACGAAACTCAGTTTTAAAGCATCTAACGACGAGCCCTCTTCGGCACAATTCGGGGGACCGACACGGAGCGACCAATTCGTCTCTTCGGCCGTGTATATTCGTTTGGGTAGGACAGATAGAGGAGCCGTAACCGGGGCCCGATGTAGTGCACAAAAGCATACGGAACCAGTTTTCGGTGCCGAGAAAGGACCGTTCCTTCAGGGCTCACCAGCTCTGACATGCAACGCACACGAGCACACGGTCACTGGCTACGTCTCAAACCTGGCGTTCACCACGATCCCGAAGAGAAGCAGGATAGTGAACTCTCAGGGTCGCCTCGTAGCTTCATCGACTCGCGAGGGATCGCTGCACGAAATATTGCTTTCGTTTCGGCCCAGCCTGATTCACGGTTCGTGTCAAAAAACACTCGGTTGGGCTTCGAAACGAGAACTGTGATACAAAAGGAACTGAAATCATCGTTGGGTTTACATACGTTAACAAGTATGCATATCCATCTCCGGATGCCATTGTCATTGATATGAGAAACTACAATAGTAATTGATGTTACCGATACGTATTCACGATAACAACCGATATCGTAATTAACGTTATCGTGATTATCATGGATACGAACCGTGGCGAAGTATCGATCATCATGAGTGATAGCGAAATTTTCAGGGTTGCGAGAAAGTGCAGCGATGAGATTCACTTTCGGCTGCCCTACTTTTGAACACGACTAAGATTTTTATGAAACGAGAACTACATCTTCCAACATCATTTTCTTTTACTAAATATTTGAGAGTTGCAATAGACATTGGACCCGTCTAATTTAATGCAAAATATTCTAGTAAAATTATCCTACATCTACTTAGATCTATTCTACACCTATTGTCACTGTCTATCTTTTTATAATACCGATTAAATAGCCTTCCCTCGGCTGTAATTAAACTACCTATTATCCTAATTATGACAAAAAAATATCCCGACGTCTAATCTTAGCGGGGAAGTTTCACAAGTAAAAAAGAAGGTGCACGGGACATGGAAGACGTTTCCAAGCTGACAAGAGGCGTGCGCAGCCTTGATCAAGCAGGATGGCGAGAGCCAGGAAACTAACTGTAGTTGGTGACTAACTTCAAGCAGGATTCCACGAACATGCCGGAAATTCTGAACTCGCAAGACTACGTGTGTACACACAAAGATAAACTTCAATAAAGATAAAACACAACATAGACAATCATCATAAATGTATCCTTTGTATTCAAATTCAATTTCCCTGCCATATAATTACACACAAATGACTCTAATTATACGTTGAAAGTATACATGATTTCAAACATAACCATGGAATTGGAAACATGTTTTGTTAGACGGTAAAAAGTATGGAGGTTTTATAGCGAATGTGAAATTCAGGTAAGCCCTTCCCTACGATAAGAAAATGAAATAAAAACGGGCGGAAGACAGTGTGGAAGGTACATAAGAGGAACCTAGGTTCAACGACCTGGTCTCTAGTACCTGTATCATAAGGCTGACTCCTCTCCGACGGAACACATACTTGTGCCTAACTGTGCGTACGAACATGGATTCCACGTACTTGTTCAAGCTTATATCAGTTTCCTCTACGCACCGTAAAACTAGTTTCACGTGCAAATTACTCCCTCGACATAGCACCAGGTAAAATGATCAAATTACTTTTATTCCACGATCGCCTAACCTTGTCGCTAAACAAAACGAATCTAGGATACAATTAATACGACGATAAAAATGAATACGCATAATTAGTTGTACCACCTGAATTCAATTTATTCTATGCTATATGTAATTCGTATGTACGCATGCATATTGAAATTTCAACAATTCGTGTGCATTAATCTAAAAGGCGATTCCTGTGCTCCGGTTAACTTCGATTACCACGCGTATCGTGAACCGCCGCGAACCATGATAATTGCACGATGTAAGCCAACGCCGGAGTAATAATGATTAATAACTGTTATTATACGCACTAACAAGCCGATAGGGAATTTTGATACTAATCAGTGGCTGAAATATTGCGAGTACTCTTACTGTACAATTACGCGATACATTATATAATTGTGGCGGTGTGTCAATTTTTCTTAGCCTACCTCTTTAAGATTACTGTAGAAGAATGGACACCCTTAACACGTTGAGTGCCGGACCGAAATCCGTGTTATACGGTACCTCGAAATATGCATTTCTAACAAGTATATGACGTCCAAAAAGAAAACTGTTTAAATGAACTGTGTCACATTAATTACTTTATATCGTTAAAAATACTGAAAATCTTGCTACTATTAGCGATATATTTGATTCGAGTTTTAGTGATATACGTGTTAACGGTAGTTCTGGTGTTAACGTGTTAACATGAATGGAAGAAATAAATTATTCGATTTATTTATGTCCATTGTGCAACGTGAACCGTGATAAATCTCAGAAAATGAAACGTTATGAATTAGAAGATTTTTATGAAATTCCGAGTTCCAAGAATGAGGACGAAGTTTCCAAATGCTCGTTTCTGGTATGCATGCATAAGTGACTCATTGATCCACGGATCTTTCATCGAACCCTGCCCGGGAAGTGAGGGGCACTGATCTTCAACTCGTTCAACAACACTGTGGCATTGCCTGAATGCCATGGTCACTGACCGTGAGATCAAGAATTTAAATTCTACTCTGTCTCGCCTACTCCTTCTTCTGTATCTTATTGTCCGGAATTTCATGGATTTACCAACGAGATAAAAATACACTGTTACCCCAATCTTTTATAGTTTCGACAGAAACAGCGTGTAGCGAATAATTCAAAGATCAAGTGGCAACAATGAAAGGCACAAATGAAGAACCCCGAATGTACGCATACGTCGTACACGACTTAACATTGCAAGTAACACTACATTATCTTACATCAAATGAAATGCACTAATCTGAAACATTCTATTTTCAGCACATATACGCGTATATGATAACCAGCCAGATAACAAAAAGCGTCGAAAGCATTTATCGCTCGTTTTCAATATACGATACTTTTTCAGCGGAGGAGAAACGTATGAAAATTTGATACGTTAATATTACCATGTTTCAGGGGAGGTTTAAAAGTATCGTTTAATCTTTTTAAAATAACCGAGTCCCACGTGGTGGAGACTCCATTTCCTGACTCACGTTACTTCTCTTAAAGCGTTTTCCTCCATCAGAGTATTATAGGAAGTTCGCCCTCGCATTCGTTACATTTCTGACGCGTTGTGGTGCATAGAAGTGCATGTACATTGCGGGCAGTCGCTCTGCTTTGAAACTCGACACCTCTTTCCCCAAACAGACGACGGGGACGGCTGGTACGTGGGCAACGTAAACTCGGGAGGAACGTACGCAGGCAACTGTACGAGATATACACGGAGATAAGTGTATCAACGCTACGGATGCGGAATAAAAATATCCCAGAGAAAACGTGTCTTGTCTTGCCGAATTCAATTTAAAACGATGCTCCTTCATCGCGGTGTTTGGAAGCAAAATAATTACATCTCGCATATAACATTCACGAAATTGTCACGAAGCTAATTCCACTAAAAGTTTCTGCAATTTTCCAATTAGACTTAGAATTTCTTGTAGCAAGATTTTTAGTGATAAATCGTGTTAAAATCGAATTGGATCTTGTGTGGGTTTCAATGTGGCAGGAAATATGTTACGACATTAGTAGTATGGAATGTAGATGTAATGAGTTCGTGTGTGACCCCGATTAAAAAAATGTCTGAAACAATTCTAGTGGGAAAGCAATAATCGTAAACGTGTGTTGCTGCGAGTCGTAAAGGCCGGTAATTTGAGCGCGATGGAAGAATGTCGTCTCGTTATACCTTAAAGTTCATCACATTCCATTCCCCTCCGATGTTACGAGTTCGATTAGATTGTACGGCATATCGGTCTCGGACTTTTACACGACGGAGATAATGTGACGAAAGAGGAAGAACGAAGGAGAAAAAGGAAGAGAAATTCGCTATAAAAGATGTCGTAAAAATAAGAGGACTGGTAAAGGGGTGGACGATCACAGGCTACTCCTGTAACCAAATAATTATACCTCGTAATTCGTACGGGCTGCTTGGTCCTCGTGCGACTTCCGCCATGCCTACACGCATTAAGGCGCAAAGAAGATATAAGCATGTGTGTGACCTAGTTTTTGGACGGGAAACACGAAGCAGCGCACTGTGTATAATACTGTATGGTATTCTTCAACCTTTCACGCATTATCACCATCGAGCAAGGTATTTATGCGACTTGTTGCATTGACCTACTCAAGCTATACCGATTAACACTCCGTTATTGTTTGAACGTACACCAACTTCCCATAATGTCCGCCTCAGCATTATTTTCATTCTATTCGAATTGGTAATTTGTAATTTTCTATTGTATTCTGTGATTTTACTTTCAATAGAGATCAATTGCAGGTCAAGGTCATGAAAGTTATAAAAGTCGTATCCGTCTATTTTTCGTCGAGGATTTAAAATGTAAATATGCGTAGTTTTGAATGATTTTCGTGTCGTAGGTAAAGTTTGCTTCTAGTTTTATTTTGAATCTACTTATTCTGCTATTGTAGAGAAGATAGTTATTCGGGCCAAGGTAAAATGAAAGTCGCCACAGTAATTGTTAATCACTACAATCTATGAATCATGAGACTCATCCAGGTATCCAAGTATTGATGAGTATGTACACGTTAAAAAGGGATAAGTATATTTCACGGAAGTGTAGATCTTTAATCGATTTTGTTTTAATTCGATGTTCTATTTACCTACAAAAAAATATTTGGTGCAATTAAGAGGAAAATAAATCTGTGCAAAAATGTATTCTCGTAGCGCACGGCGCTTGCTCGTTTAAGGGTCAAAGGACGTGTCGAGGGCGTATACGAAACCGTCCTCGAAGCATCGATCGAGCTACTCGCCAAAAATTTCACGCCCGCGGCCCTAACCCAACCGAAAAACGGGGACAAAACGCTACTTCCGTATGAGTTTGAGAGTCCAAGTAACGAAAGGAGAGCCGAAACGTGTCATTGATAACACTACGATAAAAACCTTACGAAATATCATTGCACTCATTGACTTATGTTTTCGAAGGTCGTAAAAAACATGCGTCTCTTATCGATGTATACAAATAGGTGCGCCAGTCACGACAGGAACGGCAAATGCACGGACGTAGTCTGACAGTCAACGATTTACTCACCATTTAAATCGCCCAAGATCTGTGGAATTTAAACCTCAATCCGCGCCATGAAGAGACGCCGTAGAGCCACGCACACTTCCTCCAACAGAGTTCGATAAAATAGGTAGAGGAGATTGTCCGAGCGATGATGTCACTGGCAATGCACAAATCCTTTGTAAAGCTGAACTTCCGTGTTTCGAGGAATCCGGCGGTAGATTCCGGTTACGACGACACGCGTGAGAAATTACGATATTTAATGTATACCGAGGGGAAGAGGCAGAAACACGCGATGAGCATAACCCTCCGGACGCGATGGACAGTGATGTGTTGATATATTAAAAACCCGTTTAAATGTATAACACTGATCAACACGAAGAAGAAACGCGCTGTGCGCCCCACTGCTTTGAGCGGAGCAGCAGTGGCAATAGGTAGAACGATAGCCTGGCAAAGGTTAACCTCACTTCTTCGTCGGTGTAAAATGAACACTTATGGTTTACCCCACGACACGCTTATCCCGACGATACTCGGCTAACGGTGTCACGATTTTAAGCACGGTTTCTTCGCACTGGATGTGTCACGGCCGCGATTATTAGATTTCTATGCGTGTATATATACTTTGATCTTTGAATTTATATGTATTACTACTAATGGCAGTGGTAATGAAAGAGAGAAGAAGAGAGCAGCGAGTGCTATGCACGGAAAGTGCAAGGAAGCACCTCCCCCATTGAAAGCTCTCACGCGACTGACGCGAGTGGCGCGAAGGGCGCCTCTTGGATTAGGTGAGAGGGGTGCGGGGCGAACCGCGCGGCAACATAGTGGGGAGACGGAGGAGAGCACGAACGATAGGGGATACGCGCATGCGTAGTGGGCCTGTTTTAGAGTAACATCGTGACACTCGCCGACAAGCCACCGCCCGATGCACTCACCCCGTCATGTCGTACTAAAAAATACCAAGCGTTTACGGCATTTCGATCTTTCTGCATATCTAATGTATATAACTGGATACCGGAGTCACGAGCCTCGTTAACAAATCTGATATTCTAATGAATGCACCGATGTTCACGATATTAAATACATCCATTCCTACTATAGCATATCATACTTTTTTGAATTTTTTGAATATATGGTAATATATTATATAGTTAAATATAAGGAACCACTTCGAAGCTTGCGTTTCGAAATTTTTTGTCACAAACACAATAGAAAAATCTAACGTATAATTTTAGATCTGTATATTATAGAACTTAAATAAAAAGAAATGAATGAAAAACTTCGCATTATTATTTTGATAATAACCTGAAACGATACGAAATATGTGTTCCTCTACCCATAAATCCCACCATGCCCAGATAATATTTAGGTTGATCGACAATTTCGTAGTTGAAGGCTTTCGAAGGTCTAATCTGAGAAAACGATAGCCAATGATTGTTTTCTATGAAGACGCATAGCTCCGGGCGTTTCGAAGAGGATAGATCCTTTTATTTAATTTTTCAACATCACGAAAATGGTAACCTTTCCAGGTCTGCAGAATCCAAGTCAATTGGTATCTCGAGATATCCGAATATTCTAAATCTATAGAGCCTTGAAACAGTCTTGAAACAATATCACACGTCCTATATCTTACACACCTCACGTGATTATCCGAAGGCAAAGGAATCAAATCCGTCACGCAAAGGTTAACCTTTGAAGTACAGTGCAGAGCATTACTACACACGTGCAAGGGCTAACATACAATCCTATTCCACTTCTTCACTTTTATTTGATTTCTTTGTTCATTCCATTCCATGCTGACAATATACGTTCGTTCAACAAAAGAAATAAGTATTACCAGTTGGGACTGGAGTGAGTTAAAAGACAAGCCACGGTGACTCGAGTTGTCGACGTCGCGAAATTGCACATCGGTTTTGTGGCTATGCAACCACAAACCTTCCCATAAGATACGCAGGCATATGGGGTTTTACCAGCGAATCTCTTAGCAGGAGCGTTACTAAGAATTCAAGGCTATTATTACGAACATAATTGTCTGATTATACGTCTGTGACCTAGCAGTGTGTTATAGCGCAGGGTTATAGTGCTAGCACAGCGGCACGTGCACATCAAATTCTTGCAACTATTGCAAATTCACTGCCGCTGACTCCTCCGACTTTCTTTTTCTACCAATTCCCATGTGCTATCTTTGACACGAGTAGAAATATTCAGGTAGTATGGTAATTGCTTATTCTTCCAGCCGGCTGCACGCGACAAGTGCAGGTAGTTAATGATGAATATAAGATAACGCGTACCTCGTCGTTATTATTTTGTCTTTCTAACGGTCAGTGATTTTTATACATCGATAATAATCTGTCTCAAAGATCATTTACCATCCGTACTGATTAACCGGAAACGAATGTAACACCATGTATATATCGGCAAGGAAAAAGCCCGACGTTTCAACTCCGTGTAAATATAAATGTAGATAGAAGCCGGCCTGCGTTAGTTTAAATTTGAAGAGGGTTACGAGAAAAAAGGAGAATGTATCCACCAAAAATCGTTCATCTTTGTTCAAACAGCGCACGGAACTCCGAGCTTCCCTTAGCGTTCGTTACCAAAATACACACGACGGTACTTTCCGGTTTCGTTTCTCTTGTTTTACGTTGACTCGTCCCGGGTAAAGAAACTTCACCAGTGACTCTCATTTTTTTCAATCAAAAATTACGACTTCACGGCGAAAGTCGTAAAAACTTCAATCCAAACTACACAAACGCAGTATGTTTCCCGTATATTATATATATATTTTTTATCATATAATAAGAACAACTTATTAAATGCTTGATATAAAAAATATTACGAAATATATATAACGGTAATGCAATAAGTCGAGTTTAATTATTGCAGCAACGTGATAAAGTTTCGCCATTGACTATAAACAGGACTATGCAATAACACCTGATCGAACGAAATTCTAAAGTTATTGCCACTTTATGTCTGTAGTAAGTGTAACGGATAACAGAGCGAAGGTTAGTTACATAAAAACAGGTATGGTGACAGTAGTTACTTCATTCGAGAGCAACGCTGACCATGACGCAATGTAACGTTATGTAAAAAACGAGAAGTTACACCAGCCCCTATCTTCTATATGAAACTTTGGTGTTCCACTACGATGTCCATAATTCCAGTTATAATAATATTATCATCCGCGTCTAAATAATTATCTAGTTATTCACATCTCGCGCTGAAGTAATTGCATTTTAAATCGGGGTGAAAAATGGGTGCGGTTGTCGGAAAGAAAAAGAGGGAAATTCCTGACAAGAGGTCCGTTACGAAAATACACGGAGGGTTGCCGTACAATCCTCGTTTTCTCCTTTTACTTCCTCTGCCTTTTTCACCGCGAGCCAAGCGACTCTGCATCCAGATTTAAACGGCTTCAACAGTATCTTTTAACGGGAAGACATCAATTTATCAGACTGGTAGATCAGTGACTACTAATTTCTCCAAGAAATACGCGCCGCGAACGACAAGTCTGGACACACAAATCGGTGAACATAAATAAATGCACTATGCAGTGATTCCAAGTTATACGAGATTCGAAAGTCTCTCGATATCTGCTCTTATCTGGCCTAATTCGCTCTTCCATTGAGGGGTTGTTACTTTCAACGAATCGATCAATCACCCGCTATGTATCGTTAGTTGAACAGCGGAACGTATTAAAAATAATAAAAATTAATTTTATCACAGTAGCACACGCATAGGCATGTTCAGTGATATAAATTAATGAACCACGATATCGAATACTGGAATTAATTCTGGATATAAGGCGAATGAGTTTGTGGAAAAATTAATATTTTACGGAAAAAGACTTGTGTTAATTGCTTGTTCGAAGCGAAATAAGCAATCTTTTAGAACCGTTTTTATGAAGAATGGTCAGTTTCTTATCCTAACTAAGTAGAAAATATATTCATACCTGGTTGGCCTTATCAGATAGTAAGCCACGTGGTCGTAACACGCAGCTCATTTCACCACGTGTTCGTGAGGGTCTTACGTTCTTCGTGCAATAGTACATGTGCCAACATACTTTCACGACATCCATTACAAATGGATACATATAAATTGCGCAGCATGGTTTCATAATTCAACTAAGAAATGTAGCAGATCTTGCTCAGGGATAGTCAGTCTTAGTCGGATATTAGTTACTTGTGTAGCCAATGAATTTTAACAAGGTACGCCGTATACTTAACCGCGAAATATCTTGCGATAATGTTGCACTTCGTTAATTATACGTAAAGATATGCTTTGAACGATGCTAGACCTGCACCAGATTTACAAATGATTTTATATCTAGTGCGCTTATATTTAGTTGATAGAAATCGTATTTGTTCAACGTTGTTAGAGATCATGATTTTTTAGAAAAGAAATGGTCGTTGATGTAGCAAACATGGCTACCTCTAAGGCTTTTGACTTCGAAACTCAAACGGGAACACAAATGATTTCTTCGGTGCAAATCGAACAACATTCACACAGGAGTCAGTGACTTCCAGATGTAACGGCGCGAAGACTAATTTTAACTTCGTTGGTAGGTAAATGGATAAAAACAGAGTAATCGAGATGCTTTGAGACGGAAATCTTCCGAAACGAGAGTGACAGAAGCGGAAACTAACTCAGAAGAACAATTAATTAGTGTAATGTAAGGCCAGAAGTTTGGTCACTTAATATTACGATGCCTACGGGAGTTCGTGAACTTTAAAATATCAAAAGCAAAAAGTCTGTTGCTTTAGGGTACTTTAAAATTGCGTTTAATGCAAGGGGGCATTTATTTTCAGCAACATGTGCAAACTAGCATCGCCAAGCAATGCGTTTTTTAAAAGGGCTTTCCAGAAAAGTCGGTAAACGATAAAGATTGACAATAATTCCAAATGCATAATACAACAAAGTGGTGAAATTGGCAGGGCATTATGAATGCTTTATCTTCCGCTATAAACCTGGAGATGCAGGGATTACGACGACCGCGGAAATAGCTACCGAATCTGTGGGGCTATCGGATCGAACTCTGGCTAGTTTGGTACAGCAGGTCGCAGCCTCTTTGCGATTCAAGAAGAGCGAATAGAACCGAATCGAACCGAGTACAACCGAGGGGAATTAACGTGTGGAACGCAGAAGGAGGAAGGTTCCCTCGA
Source organism: Nysson spinosus (assembly GCA_910591585.2). Classification (NCBI taxonomy): domain Eukaryota; kingdom Metazoa; phylum Arthropoda; class Insecta; order Hymenoptera; family Crabronidae; genus Nysson; species Nysson spinosus. The sequence goes on along the minus strand of OU342830.1, from coordinate 11,109,464 downwards.
GGCCGAATACGTATGAAACGGCGAAGAACGAAGGAACTCTGCTTGTGAACTCGCGGGGCCCGCGGCTCGTATCTTTCCTCGACGGTATATTGAACTCGGTCCGCGGGGTCATTCAACTCCTCGGCGTGTCGTGCCGTCCCTTGTGACGTCACGTGACTCGCCGTCTCTGCCGTTGCCGAAGAGCAGAGGCAGACGATGACGTGGCGAGTATCCATTGGCCAAAGGTTCGCCCCGCTACCCAGTGACGTCACAACTCGGAGGCACGGACCCGTCCAGGGCGCTGCCACCGCAAGTCACGACGTCATGAGCACCAGTGTCGATAAACTCGCCACGCTCATCCTTGTATACATAAACACAACTGCGAGTCTCTGTATTCTCTCTCTACACATGACTTCCGAGCTTCGGGCTTTTTTTTAAATAGAACTCGACACCGATGCAGTTGCAAGGTGCGCGACAAATATGCAACGTACTCCTTCTCTTCTGAAAAGAGAACACGATCTGCTTTGGAAAGGTGACCTCCTGTTATGGAATGAAGTTTTAGATAACACAATGCTATCCTGTCGTGAAACTTTAGACGCTGTATTAGATGTTATTATAGCAATAACGTATCATTATGTTCGCTAATTATGTCTACTAATGCAAGAATGTATACGATATCGTTAAAGGCAGAATACGGAAGTGTACGAGAGTAAAAATGCCCTCGTAATCTTAACAGGTTTCTATTTAAACAGTGTCACACCAAAGAAAGCCTGAATCTGCTCTTAACCGATCAAACCTGTTCTCAGTACTTTGTTGCAACTTCTAACCAGTAAATGAAACGCAGTTGAATAAAACATGCAGTTCGTACGCCTTTCCCTTTAACACCTCTCACTCTTAGCCTCGACCTTCGTATCGTAGATACTAACTGGGATGAGTTAATTCCGTTGCAGTTCTGGGTACAGTGCCAAGAACCACAACGATGTCCCTTTCCTAAAATTGTTACTCTCCTATCGTTATCTACAGACCGTTCGTGTAATCATACATACGTATTATCTCATTGTCGTGACCCTCCAAGGATCACGAAGGAGAACTGATTTCACGCCGATCATGAATGCGGCACCTGCTGCGGAAGATGTGCGCACCAGGTCACGCAACCGGTTATAAATAATGTCTGCGAATTATCCTTAACGAAGGTGGCCATCAAATCACGAGGAACACGCGAGTAAAAGAAATAACAAGAGTTTGCCAATCTGACGAGAGGGCATGGAGAAAAACGTGGATGTTGAGACGTTGTAGAAAACAGTACACGTAAGAAAGAACGAGAGGAATCCATAGACCACGTTGCTGATGGGTTTCATCAAGAAAGCCGTGACAAAATGAAAAAAGGTTAGATTTGGTAGACTGGTTAACTGTCCGGTTGGATGGCAGAGAGGATGGCTGGTTGGTTGGTGGTCGGTTGGCTGGCTCGCTTGCTTACTGGCTGCCAGAGTTTGTTGACTCTCGGTTTCAGCACGCCGCCTGACCATGACCTCGCCGAACGATCCGCGAAGTAATACCGAGACGATTCTCTACCGCCCGCTGTCGACGTCGTTGTCCTCCTTCTTCCCCAGGTTTCTACGGTAATACTTGCATACTGCACCTATCTACTTTGCCACGCAGAAGTCACCAGAACTTCCACGATCCGCTTAAACTGCAAGAGCACCGACATTTTCCTAGACACGGATATCACTGTCAAAAGTGACCTAGGAGATACTGCAATGGTCATCATTATCTGACCAATACAATACTCGGATCTTTATACGTGTTGTTAGATGCACAATTCATTACTTAAGTATGTATAGTCAGATTAAAATCAAAGAGCAACATTGGTGTACCATACATCTCCACACATTTCTCCCTTCACTAAAATAACAAAATCAAATCTATGTATAAAAGATATTTACCCTGAGAAGAATGAACCTAAAGCACAACGTGGCGAACAGATATTCGAAAAATGCATACCGCAATATGAGTGTTTGTAAACAACTGCTCATAAATGATGAAGGAGAGGGTTCATACACGGTGTTCCTGCCCTCGTTAATAATTAAACGTGGAGAGTAAACTCTCGAGGCATACGTATCGTGGTAAAGTTTGTAGACATAGAGACCAATCGTCAGCGTGCTTGCGTGGAAAAAATATTAATCCGAGGAAGTGTATCTGGGCCAGAGAATATCGATCGGGTGATCTGGGTCAGAGCTTGCATGCACCTTGCTGCACGTCCGTTGTAGGTTGCAACGCGAGTGCAGCTACGTCGTTTCAGCAGCCTCGTACACGTGTACGACTCCATCGAAAGTCTCACGTGTACTGTTTGCTTGAGAAGTTATAGTCCCTACGATAAGGGTGAATAAATGCGAACCGTTCGCTGCTAAAGGACTACTTCCTCCACTTAATTCCCTGGATCAAGATAGGTAGGTGACGGGGAAAAAATATTCAAATTAATTGACAATGTGTTGTACCTCTTCCTTAACCCGGCTATGCTTCAAATGGGGTACGTGATGGCACCTTGTGCGAAATACGTTCCCTATAATTTTGATTAACTCGATAACTATCTAATAAATATATGCTCGTTTCATATTCAAGGCGAACAATGATAATGTTATGTCTCTGACCATCAGTTTTAAGCAATGAAATATCAGAAATATAGATGTCGCTTTAAAAAGTGGTTTAATGTTGTTCTTATTCCGGAGACTTCAATGCCAGCATAAGACAGTAAGCTAGCAACACACAAATGTTGAAAGTTTTAAATCGGAGAAAAAGAACATTATTGAGATGAATTACATTAAAAACAAAGACAATGGATTACATATACCTCGAATATAATTAAATATAATTTCTTAATAGAAGAATAATTTTTTAATAATAGTATGGAGGATATTGAAGTTCATCATGATTACAATTTCATACTGATAACTACTTTGTATTCAAGAGAAAAATGTATGACCCTGGATAAATGCCGTCGCTTAGTTAGATAGTCAATATTCTTTCAAGTTCCAGGCCAGCAAATGCAATATCGAGGGGTATTTGTGCCTCGCTAATTAAACTTGATGCGCTAAGGTTTCTTAGAAACAAATGCACCGTGGGCCCCTGAAATACTTAAACGTAGAGCACTCGCGAGAGAAGAATTCGTACGATGGAAAGGTAGAGTAGAGTGCGAGTTTTCATGGCTGAACACGTGCGTAGAAGGAGAGGCCATAAAATCGATCGTCTGCAACGCATCTCTATGCGTTGCACGTGACTAAACGGCACTCTGCCATGGCGGACGGATGTCCCGTCCATTCGTTCCTAAGAACGCATTAAAACAGAATTTCGAATCCTACTGTGTTCAAACTGAACGTGGATGAATAATAATTTTTCGATTGCATCATAAAAAACAACTCTCTGTAGTTTAATATATAGAGAATATAATATGTCGGATTATATCTATACAGAAACTCTATCTCATGGAGATAACGGTAAACGAAGTAGAAAACGGGACAAGCTCAGCGCGCAATAATAACGAAAACGGAAACGGAATGTTTAGTACGAGAATAGAAGATACATGGAAACGAGACTTTATACTAGATCAGCATATCACTTACCAGCATATTATAGTGGCTATTTCCTCGATGTTAAACACAAAACTATTTTTTCCCCTAGCATTCGATGTAGTTTTACCTATAAATAGAGTAGCAGATACGAGTGGTAAAATAACCTCAAGGATATTGCAATACGAATACAGAGTCAGATACTGCATAATGCAGCGTGAACTATAAATATAGCTCGCGTATACGGGAGATTGTGCTGTTCAAATTGCGCGTCATGTGAATCACCCTTGGGCGAATTCGACTCTATTCAATGCTAGGGGATGAAAAACCTTGCGAAAAAAGATTCGCTGACCGCGGGAAGGGGTGACTATTATGGGCACCCTTGCATTAAAGTATCGCCGGGCATACTGCGCCGTAAATAAGATACGAATCTACCTACAGACTGATTAATGCAAACTCGTACTTTAAATTGTTATTTCTTAAGCTCTGACGGATGAAAACAAGTTCAATATTCAAAATTCAATATACCACCATGATTAATTTTATCGTAATTGTCGAAGGTTTATTAGACACTTAAACGATTTTATATACCGTACGTTCGAATCGATCGATGTTGGATATATTATATTTACTTGAGTCACGAGAATTCTAGGACTAATGGAAAACCTGATTTTATGATGCAGACGAAACAATACGAGAGATTATACTGCTAGCAATGGCGTGCACCAAATAATTTCCTCTTTGTAATTTCTGTTATCGACGAATCGTGCCTGAATTCTATAATAATCGCGATCGGGGAACAATGCAAGGATATATTACAGCAGCTCGATCTATGGCCGTAATAATTAAACGATAAAGTCGAGTACATTTAATTTCCTGCAATGGATATCGATATAACGAATAACATTCTTGAAGAAGAATGAAGGAGCTGGGTCTGAAGTAAAAGATCGATTAGTCTCATTACGAAGCGTTCGAACATTATTAAAATATTCGTCGAAGAAGAGACACATTTTCACAGTGATTTTTAAATTTTATGTTGGGTTGAAACGGCAAAATGTGAGACTACTAGGCACGCGGTATCGAGCGACCCGTTCCAGTTTCTTTCGTCACCGGTAGGACCCTGCAGTTCTATTTACTACTGCATTTCCACGGAAAGCGGAAAAAGAGAACCGGAGAAAATCCGCTGCTGTGGATCTGGGAGGCATGCCATAGAACCTCGTGACACGAAAGAACGGCAACTTAATAGAAGAACCAATACTATCTTGCATTCGCGTTATAATTTATGGCAGTAAGGTAATAGCATTGCGCTGAAAAAGTTACCTATTAACACTAGAACTACCGAACATATACTCTGTTATGATTACACATTTATTTATATACAAATTATGGCTGGAGAATTTAAAGTAATTAATGGATTCAATTATTTGCATTATGTATGTCAAATAAAAATATATCAAATCACAAACAGTAGCGCTTAACTAAAAATGGTAGACGAGTCATTTTGATCTCTTTGGTAGTTTTAATGTTAATATAAAGTAACTTGCGAGAAGTATATTTGTTCTACAAATCAATATAGTTTGGATCGTATAATGGACACAAATAGGGAAAATAATGAAAACATATATAATGGAAGCGTAGCTACGTAAATAATGCAGAGTACAGTTAAACGGAAGTAACAGTCCTAACCTGTGATATATCGTCTTCCAAATGAACTAACTCGAGAACAATTCTACTGTTGTTAATGAAATAGGTGTATAAGTGAGATCAAGTAATCCTGAGCATTCAAGGGTCCCCTGTCAAATAATTCCTATTACGTATTTCCTATTAATCACAGCTAAACGGTTGCTTTGAAATCCAATACGTCTCAGGAAACCACCTCTTACGTTCGCAAAAGCGAAGATTTTCCATTCAATTTCACTCGGTGAATAAGTCTGCGGTTTGTCGACCAAGGAAAGAGGAAAGACATCCTGTCGTTCTATGTCTCTGGAATACAATCGTCGTCATTTCTACGGAAGAGCATGGTGAAATGACACAATTGATACGCGGGACAATCGATGTTGAGTGCTTATCTAACGTTTCAACAATAAGAGTCTAGAGTTCGATAGACGCCGACACACGTCTCCAAAGACAGCAGCTGAATTCTATGGGTGCACAATGCGTATTATTTGTTAAATACGTAATCAGATGAGGGACAATCACCTGCTTCTTAATATACCCAATGAAACCATTGTTAGAAAGCTTTTCATGTTTTAAAGTTATTAAGTGAAACTTAGAAGTTCCTCGATAACGGTAAACTATTAATATGACATTAATATCACAACGTATTATAATAATATGAAAGGAACAGTAATTCATGAATTAGAACTAAAAATAATGACCACCTAATTTCTCGCATGGCTGAACGCTTGAAAATCCTGCGGGATCACGTTAAGGAGGGATGAACGGGAAATCGATATTCCCGTTCCTAAAATCTACAAAGGCACGGCAGGAAACATCAAGTCGTCGACTCCAACATCTGTCGCTGGTTACATCAAATTACGAACCGCGATAAATGTAATCACCGAGAGGAATATACGCCAGGTTTCACATCGTCTAGTACTTCTGTTGAATTCTAAACATGGATACGTACCAGGATTCCCGCTGGGTTATTTAAATACTGCCGAGATAATCGAGTTCCGAAGAAATTCAATTTACGTCGGAAGTAATTGTAATCTCAATTTAATCGAGAATACCAGAGTTGTAAGTCAGACGAGATAAGATGAGGATAGTCTTCGATTCGTTTGTGCATAAAGTCTTTATCAGGGATATTATATGGAAATTAGATTTCTAATTGGATCTTTTATATATTCTGGTCTCGTGAAATTGGCATTACAACGTGACAGTCGAACTTTTGACCTGGTCACAGACGCCAATTTGATGGCGGAACGTCAAGTGATATTGGAGCCGTGATTCTCTGAGTTATTTTAATATTTGATGAAAGATAAATGAATACGAGTGGATTATTACATTTCCACTGAGCTCTATGTCATAATATTCGAGTCTCGTGGTTTATAATCAAATTCATGCATATGCACATACGCAATGATGGATGTTGATTAGGGTTAAATCGCGTTTCCTGGCCAGCTTTATTGAGGCGGCCGATAAGCGTGATGCACAAGAACAATCGTGTTATTTTTAACATTAAATATAGTAATTACACAAAATACCGATACTTTTTCTTTTGCATAAAGTTTCGTATAAAGTAATTACTACGTATAAGTGCGTAAAACTTCCCAAGTAAAATTTATAAATTAAACTCTATATGTACAGACATCCTAATAGAAAAATGAAGAGTTTTAGCCAGAAAATTCAACTTTCAAATCCAGGAATGAGTTTAACTAATTTTCATGAACTGCACTAAAAAGACGTTCGGCTTTAGTTTTCGACATAAAAAAAAGCTACGTATTTATGGCATTATTTACCCCCACGCCTATTCTTAGTCGCCATGACAGGGATATAACCCGGCACGTAAGCGCGTTTTGTTGCCTAGCTTGACCAAGAGGAATACCCGACACCTACTGACCAATTTATTTACTAACCCACGAGTTAAAAAAGGTTCCGGAAGGAAACTTCTTTACCGGAAGTGCCTAATAAACTGTTTTATCGACCTACATACGCGAAGTTACGTTACCAACAGAATTTTTGCGCGAAATTAAAAAATAAATAGAGGATGCAGGATGAGAACGATGAACCCTATGTATACATCTTCCGAGAGGCCGACGCCCCCTTTTCAAGGCAAACGGCTCTCATCAGAGATTACAGCATTTTTTGCAGGACCATTTTTGTCCATGCCATTTGGCCCTTTCTTTTCTAACTTATTGGGTTATCATACAACAGCATTATCACATTCAAGTTACAGGGCATGCAAACAAATAATATGCACTCATAGTAAGTTACTCACCATTGGAAGGCATTGAAGTGGAAATAAACAAGTCCTTGGCCATACAGAAACGAAGCATCTTTCCAGTAGTCCCCTTTCAGAGAGTAGAATTTTTGATAGGCTGACATAGCTGTAAAATACATATATATGTGCAAAATATTATATTATTGTTATTAATTACCTTGGTAAATGTATGTCATAGTTGAAAATATCAAAATCACTTCCTAATATAATTCTAGAGGAACTACATAATAATGTAATAAATTACCTTTACTATAATCTTCTAGAAGTAGATGAAAATGTCCCAGTTTACAATAAGTTTTAGGATCTATGCTAATTCCTTTGTCCTCTTCATCATCTTTTAATTCGTCAGGATTCATTTTTGTACTATCTGCTTTTCTGCGCTGCTTCTCTGCTTGCGCTTGCACCAACATTCTCTCAAGATATTTTATTGCACGAACCACTAAGGCTTTCTTCTTGGCTTGTTCGGGTGCATTTAATTTTAGAAACCCGAACTGCCGACTGCACAACATGGAACAAATCAAAATGATCACTTTCAAATATCTGACCTAAATTATGGAGCCTGGAGGTGAATAAAGATTATAGAAAATGCAGTAACACTGAGTTTATGAATTGTTTAGTAACTCTAGACAAATCTATATGGTGATATAAATCTGACACAAAAATGAATATAAAAGTTTGATATAAAAATGAATAATATTGAGTGATTTTTTTAAATCATCTGCACGGAATACTCGTTATCATTACGAACAAAACTAATTAAAATTGGGATCGAGGAAAACATTATATGTCAACTGAATGTGGAACACTGTGATATACGAAAACGATGTCAGTAGGTTGCACGCACGTCGAAATAAACTGATCGAATTGCCCGCCCATTCTGTCAAACACTTGTTAGGTTATAATTCATCGATAACATTAAGTAAACATAATGGACCGTCGTAAAAAACGAGACACACAGAGAAATTTTCTTGTCGCAGGCTTTATTTAATTGGTAATCACCTGTCTAACTCCGATAATATTTGTAATTCTTGAGGAGTCAAGTTGATATCGTCAGTCTCCTGGGCCATTTTCACGTTCGGTAAATATACACATTAGAAAAAGAAAAGCGGCATGTTTATGCGCGGAACGTGCCGCTTCGCACGAAAAACCGAGAGTTTTTTACAATTCGAACCCTCGACACTTCGTCACCTCATCGGGACGATCACTTTTTCAAAGCGGCGGTCAGGTTAAACCAGGATGGCGAATCACGCGACGGAAGACCACGGATTACCCCGACATCGAAGTCCGGGCATCCAGTACTTTACTTTCATCAACGGCATTTATGTGGCGCCTGAATTCGATGCGAAATTTTCATTTCAATTTATTTCCATTCTCAAGCATTAATATAAATTTTCGCCTTTTTTATAGATACTACAATGATCATCGAACATATAAACCTGACGCTAATTTAGAAATAGAATTCAAAACAGAGTCTTAAGGACTTCTAATGTCTTCAAAACTTCAGTATATAATTGACTTCATAAATGTTATTGCTCGTACAGAAAAGATAGGAATATATATTTCCAAATGAATGTAACAATAATTCTTCTTATCAACTTAAAATTGTGAATAACATATCTATTCCAAACTTTCAATAATTCGCTGTTCGATGTTAATCGATGCTTCCGTATATTTAATATTCGTACTCGTTCGTTGTAATTAGTCCGACAACTGTTACCTTTCTCACATTATTAAAATGTACTTCGTAGAACTGCGCGTGTAGTACGAATATAAATGTTCATGATTCTTTAAATATCACAGAGCAGAATAATAATTAGTCGGCATATAATCACGATCGGTTCTGCAACTATTTTGTTCCTGCAACGTTCCCAACTATACTTATACGTTCTTTAAACCGAAAGGGATCGTTGCGGGAGTACCGGAGATCCGTAGCTGTCAGATCGGTGCGCGTGAAAAGATTCGTTAGATTTTAATAAAAGGTATCGTGACTTAACGATTAGGTGAGCTTTATACGTGTTAATATTAACGAAATATGCTATAATATATCATTTCTGGACACGCCTAACTTTATCATGCCCAAATTGAACAAGAATATCGTCACGGCGAGAGCATCAAAATTATTTAAACGGTAGAGATTCTTTTGTTTTAGCTCATTATATAGAATTCTTCAAAAGCATTATTTTCACTTCGTGATCTTAATATTCTTCATGCGTAGAGAAAGTGACCATTTGAAAAAAATGGAAGCTACCTTTAATAGAATAAGCATTGAAGAAATTCTTGGCAATGCCATCATCGATATATTTTCGTCTTGACGAGATCGCCGTCGTAGTATGACTTGGTGACTGATTGATATGCTAATGTTTGATGATCAAATGTTGAATAAATATGATTATCGATTATATACAAGAATTTAATAATTATGTCCTGAATGGATTAGAAATAAAGATTCTAATCATAACAAAATTTCATTCTTCTATAAATAGGGAATCTTTAAAACAATTTTATATCCTTATAAGTTTATAGATTGTCTAGACATGTATAATCAAACTCATATTAATCTCACAGTTTCCTTTATTGAAATATTGAACATTATAAGTCATATTGATTTTAGTGCAAAAATGAGTCTTCCTGTTGCCAAAAAAAGTAAAGATGATGCAAATAGGGAGGAGTATAATATAGATGTTACAAAAGAAGCAAAAACCTATTTGGAGAAAATTTTGGGGGATGTTAGTAAGACATCTGCCACAAAACAAATTATTATTGGTACCACATCAGGATGGTAAGCATTGCAAATGAAAATGGAGATGTATATTAAATTTGAAAGTGATATATCCATCTACATTAATTATTTAAAACTTCATATGTAAATTGTTGAGAGTTTTAAATATTGCTGAATATAAGTATATATTATACAGGGTAACCGGTGTTTTAACTATGAAAGTTGGAAAAGTTGCAGCATTTGCTATTGGTGGTGGCATTATCATGTTGCAAATAGCTGCACATCAAGGTTACATAAAAATTAATTGGGATAAGATTCAAAAGAAAGCTGAGAAAATTACAGATAAAGTAGAAGAGAAAGTCACTGGTGATGGACCCAAGTTTATGGATAAGGTAAAATTATGTACTGTGCTTCCAAAATTGAAGATGTTGAAAAAAAAACTGAATATTGATTGTTTGGGTCTGTATATATGTACATATATATTTATATATTTATGGACGTATTACTTTCATTAATTACAGGTAGGAAGATGGTGTCAGAGCAACTCATACATGGCAACAAGTTTCATTGGTGGCTTTATAATTGGCCTTGCTTCATGAATTAACAGAGCTCTAACTTTGAAATTTTTGTGAACACGTGAATGGCTGTTTTGCATTGTTTACTTTTGATATTAGTATTATATTTTAGGTATAATTTAAAAAACAGAGAATTTTCATTATTTAACATAACAGTAATAACAGAATAAAAGCTATAGAAAATAATGTTGACTTAAGATTTTTAGCTTCTCATATTGTGAATGTTGTGAACATTCACAGTAGCATATTTTATACACAAGTCATTGAAATCACAATTTTATCAAAAAATATTGCATATGCATATATTAAAAATTTATAATTGATTATTTTTTAGTTCCTAGCTATGTGTGCAAATTAATTCCTATGTTTCACTTGTTTGTAAAATATACAGAAACACAGTTGAACTGAGTGTATGTAAACACATTAAAAATATTTATTATGATTATTATAATCTTACTCAATAAATCTACTGATCCAAATTTAATTTGATTTTATTCTCATGTATTTTACACAAAATTCGTATGAAGCTATTTTAGGTCGCTAGAGCCGATCATTGTAATACATCTATCTAGCTTCTTATATAATATACTTTCGGAAGCATGTTCTTTGTAATTTAATCAATAAATCGCAATTGAGTTTACTTATCTCTAAGATAGTTTAAATATAAATGACTTATGCATGTAAGTAACAGAACTTACTGTTTCAGGTCGAGAGATTTGTTGACAAAAAGTTAGACAAAGCCGAGCAATTATTGAAAAATGGAGAATCTCGTACCCGACGCTGGTATCACTCAGTAACCGGTGACACGGCATTTAAGCCTAAAGAAATACACTTCTTCTTAGCGTCCTTTGCCGCGGGTCTGGCATTTGGTTTTGCTACCGCTAACTAGGTTACAGCATGCTGCACTCTGAATGCAAGTAAAGTTGATGTAAAAGAAAAATCAAATTTGATGATAACAGAACTGGATGCTGATGAGTATAACGAAATCATGGGTCACGTAAAGAACAAAATCGATGAATTAAAGAAATGGGTGATGAAGTACACACAGCAGCACGTATGAAACAAATGAAAGTGTAATCATCATTTCCTGTGCCTAAGCTTTTAATAGTAATTACCTTTTTCTTTTGTCGCGGCTGAACGCACGCACAGTTTGGATCATGTTTTGTATATTTTAATATTATGTAATGATATAACAATCATGTTTTTGTTTACATTCGCTTTAATAACATCTGAAAATACTAAACACCTCACAGTCATTCAGAATGCAGCAGAGGAATAGTGAAGTCATTTTAGTGATTTTATCATTAGACATTAGGTACGGCGATAATAGCTTATTGTGAAAACTGAAAATTATAAAAAATTGTAAACATACTGCACAGTAAATAATACGTGTTTATATTATCTTCCTATGTGTTATAGAATCGTAAATATATTAGTATTATTATTAACTGTAGAATAAGGTACCATTGATTGATTATTGTTTAAATTACTAGTCAAACGAAATTTTCTAATTTTTTTTACAACAAAACAATTAGACGTTGTTTGATAATTTGCTTTATTTCCTTAATATTTTTCAGTCTTATAATGGTATCACCGCATTTCGTTTCTACTTAATGTGATACAGTATCGATAATCGTAAAATATTAATTTATTCTACGATACTACCGAATGTTCTACGTACGTAGAAAACATCTGTAAGAAGTTCATATACAGCTGAATATTTATTAGGTGTTTGCAAAAGTGTTAGTCCTTCCGAGCTTCCGAATTTTTCCGATCTCATGCAGTCGTCTTGAAACTGTTATTAAATGATCATAAATTTTAGGCGTTTTCGAAAGTTCAATACCCACTTTTCAAAAACACGAAACTACGGGAAAATATTTCAATTTAAAATAATTATGTTAGGGGTCTGAAAAGAAGACTAAAACTTCTGCATACACCTAATACATGAAGTACTAAAATAATTTGTCTCGTAATACTGCCACGTAATATGCGTAGCATACACGTAAATGGTATGTGTTACTCAATGTATGTATATGTCAGCATAAAAAATAGTTAGGATAATATATATCGACTAATAACCAAGAAACAATGAATTTCGGGATACAGACCATCTGTGTATGAGATGAAGAATAGTCAATAAGGGTTGAAGTTTGTAGAAAAATAAATTATAATAATGTTACAGTCACTATATAAAAATGTTATGATTTAATTCTATTAAACTCACTATGTTAAAACCTTTTAAGACACTGCATTATAATAGTTCTTAGTCGCAGTCTGATCTTTTGATCACCATTACAAAATATATGTGTTGAGTTGTCCCCTATTTGAATTAAAGTATCTTCATCTTGCTGCAAATATATGTGATGAACGAACATGAATATGTGAAATCATACAACAAAAAGGGATAAGTGTTCTTATGATAAATTGATTTAAAAAATATTTATTTACCAAGTGAATACTTGTAGAAGTTGGACTATGTTGCAGTTTCGCTCCTTGAATACCTTCTTGACTAAGTTTCTGCAATAATTCCTGTGGATCTATGCTACCATATTCATGTTTCCTTTCTTTAAGCACTTCCTCCTTTATTGGAGCAGGGGAGCCTGAGGCTACTTTGCGTTTGCCACTAGGTCTCTCCTCTATACTCTGAAAGAATTATTTTTTATTCAAATACATAATATGGTGAAGAGATGAATACCTTATAATTTCAGTTGCAAACGCTATTTACTTTTATTGTATAGACATTGTCTTTCACTTCTAATTCTCCAGTAAGAGAAGCAAGACTTAAACCAGGTCTTATTTCATTTGGAACAATATTCCCAGCCAACTCTGGTTCAATGAATACTCGTCCTTTCTTCCTCTTTAAAGGTAATTTTATTACTTCCCCTCGTTTAAACATAATTAGTGGCTTCTCCTTGAAGAACATAAAATCTGATTTGTTTATTTCATTAACCATATATTTCATAAAAAATAGATTACATACCCCTGCTGGTTCTATGACAAGGTCTGTTCTGTGAGGTGCAGTAATTGGTGGTTGTGTGTAACATTCAGGAATAACTAAGTGTTCTGGTTTTAAGTCCCTTATTAACTTGTTTGCTTGAGTGAAATTAAGAGATGTGTCAATAGGACAGTGTACTGCTTTCATAGCTAATGGTTGAAATGGTGCCAAAGCATCCAAATATGGAAAATCAGGTTCTGCAAGAAATCTTTTTTTCAAATGTTTGTACTTATTACATTTTGTAATAACCAATGAAAAATGTATAACCTGTGAAAATAATTGTATGTTGTGGATTGTTGGCCCACAATTGTACAAAATGAACTGCATCCCCAAACCTGAGACTGGGGTGACCACAAAAAACTACACAAGGCTGTCTATAATCTGTACTAAATCCCTCTGCATATGTAGATGTAAAATGTTTCAGTCTAGCATTTTTGACAAGAAATGCATGTGGAAATGGTTCTTCAGGTAAATAAACCTTATTCTGTTTGTTTGTTGAGAGCCTAGAAAAACAGGAGTATTTATTGTATAAAAGAAAATGGGATTCATTATTTAAATTTGTTTCTTACCATTCTGCTAAAATATTGGAATATGCTAATGAACTTTCTGCAACTGGAGATATGAAGAATAAAGGAACTTGAGTAAATCCTGATTTATCCAAATGAGTACTAAGACATTCAAAGAGATCATATACTACTCCAGATGGATAACAGGGTATTAAAACACATCCACCAGCTCTCAGAGTCATTGCTGCAAAAATTAATAATAAGACATACATTCAAGTTCTTACTGTAAATAAGAATTTCTAAACCTACCAACAGTCATGCAAAGTTCCCCAAGCATGGTATCTGGATTAGCTGTAGGTGTTTGAGTTAAACCAGTTAATATGAGCATGTTTGCATGCTTCAAAGTAGCCTGCTCCATAGGTCGGGGATGAGTTGTCAATGTAGAGGATCCACTCACAAATGCCACTTTCTCATGGTCACAAGATATTAACCAATTACTACTACCCAAGCAATAGCCAGAACTTATAGGAGTAACTGTTAGTGCACCATATATGTCCTGCAAGGATCCAAAATACAACTACATCAAGGGAGTAATTTTATCATAATAACTTACCAATTTCTGATCATATCCAACTGTTTGGATATATGACAAGGCATTATTTACTGCTGCCATAGAATATATATGTTTCCAAGATTTTGGTTTGAGTGCATCTGCCAATGGAGGTGGTAACACATGCAACATTTCCTTCCAATGTTTAGCCAATGTGGCTCTAGGTGTTTGCTCAATAAATTCAACTAATTCTTCCATAAAAAATCGTCCAATTTGCAATGTTGGCTCAGTGGCATAAATGATTCCTTTGAAACCAGTATCTTCTGTTATGAATGGTAGAGCCAACATGCATGTATAATTTGATATTAGAATAGCATCTATTTCTGAAAAGTCTATTATCTTTTCCAATGGTGGAGAAAATTCAGGTGTTGAGTCAACAAATACTCTTCCATAGCATTCTTTCAGTTCCTGAAAAATTTGTTATAGATAATTCACTTATTTTTTATGAGTGAAATGATATAGTGTCCCTATGTAATTAAATGTGCAAACCCCTTCTATCTGCCAGTCTTGATGATTGTCCCTTGGAAGCCAATTAGGTAATGAATTAAATTTGGCACTTGGAACCATGGGCATAGGCATAAAATGCAAAATGGATTGCATATTTAAACCACAGTCTAACATAAGGGTGATTCCCTTGAAACTTAAAATCAAACATGGTTTTGTGGGTTCACTCGACAAGCAATACTGTAAATACATTAAGTATTCGTTATAATATATACAAATAAATATATTACAATATATATAAATTATATCTTTGACATTTTACAATATCTTACACATTATGAAATACTCATGTAAAAATTTATTTATGTCAAATATAGCGATAACCTCGTAAAATAAATCTACGGTAGTTAAAAATTAATACTTCATATTTATTATTGTTTTTAAATATTTCATTTTTAATTTGCGGTATGCGCTAAGGTTACTCTTTTGCACATTAATTGATGCATGGAGTATACGTCAATTTTTCGGCATTGAAAAATACCAAAATATGATTAAACTAAATTAATGTAAATGTTGGGATTACCAATTTCATTTTTATTGTTTTATTTTCATTGATTCTCCATCAGCATGCAACTTTAGGAGCGGCAATATTTTGGTCCCGCATGCAAGTTTCGGCTGTGTAACCTTTTATGTCATCTTCGTCGATTCAAATTATGTTCGATGTGTTGCATATGTTCAACAAGATAAGCATCTCTTACATTATTAAAAATTAATCTAAATATTATTCTGTTAAAATTTGATCAAACTTGCTTTATTTACGAAAATATGTGCGAAGTTAAGATATTATTCGACGGATACTCCAGGAATCTGGACGATGGTACAATGAAAGCAAATTGTTCTTGTACTTTAATAAAGGGTTCGAAACTGATTATTATTGATACTATGACTGCCTGGGATCGTGAAAGAATAATTAACGGTATAAAGAAATAATCATGAAATAAAAGAGTAACAAGTCGAAAATATATTTTGCATAATCCCTTAATGTTAATCCAATTCTAGCACTCACCCTTGAAAATGTTAGTCCTGAAGATGTTGACTATGTGGTTTGTACACATAGTCATGCAGACCATATTGGTAATAATAATCTGTTTTTAAACGCGCAACACATTGTAGGAACATCTATTCACACTAAAGATATATTTCACAGTACACCCATACAACCAGGTACGCATCCTTAAAGCTGTTGCATCAAAACTGCATTTGTTTAAAGATGTTCGTGACACATTAACATTATAATTACTTGTATCATTGTAAATGCAGTAGGGTATAGTCTTTGCCAGGATGTTAGAGTTATACCTACCCCTGGACATACCTCAGAGGATGTAACAGTATTAGTTGATAGCATAGTCAATGGACAACCCAAGAAATTTGCTATTACAGGTTCTCCTTGTTTATTAGATTTATAATAATACCTGTTATAATTAGACAAAATATTATTTCCATATATCTTATAGGCGATTTATTTGAAAAAGAGGAAGATATAATGAATCCAACAATTTGGAAGGAATTAGGAACTCCTGAATTACAGAACATTCAATCTAACATGAGATCACATATAATAAGTGTTGCTGACTTTATAATACCTGGTCATGGTCCAATGTTTTGTGTTACTGAAAACATGAGAGAGACTGTACTGAGTCAAATAATGTCTAAAAAATAATGTCTGAAAGTAACAATGGAGAGATGTAAATGTCACTTGTTTTTACAAATACTTTATTAAACACTGCAAAGTGTAGTACATGGTATCACAATGTTATTATCATTTTATATGTGTATACATTGCAATTGTAACCATTATACATAATGTCAAATTCACAAATATATAGCAAAGAGCACTTTTACTTACTAGGTGCTAGAATCCTGCTCTTTTATACTGGCTTATTTGCCAATTTCATGATTTATTACATATCATTAAAATAATTTATTAAGTAGACATACATGATTAATCGCAAAAAGTTTAACACATAAACATTGTACATATAATTTCACTTAAATATCCTGCTTTGTAAAGATTCATTTCTAGAATTTAAACTATATGTGCAAACATCCTTGTTAAGTCTTCACAGCCAACATCTAAATCAAGAATTCATGTACCTTTGTCCATCACTCATACATTTATAATATACTTCATTTAGTGACCTAAATTTTGTTGATGATGGATGATGTCAATATATATTTTATTGTATAAAATATATAAATGCTTGAACTACTGATATACGGGAAAGTTATTAACTGTGTGGTTTCACAAAAATTGAAATCGCGCGTGAATACAGAAATTTAAGAAAATGCATAATAGATAATTTATCTTTTAAAAACAATTATATCTTCATAACGAAAAGAAACATTACCAATAGTTTATTAAGCCATTTACTCATCAGTAATATTTGTTATGCTGTTCTTATGTTCTGATTTTTTTAAGCCACTTATGTAAAACTCATTAAACTTTTGCTTATCATAACATTCATGGCAGACTTGAGATTCATAAACTGTATATCCTTTGGCACAAATTACTACCATACATTGAAATGGTTTTCAAGAAATTTACTTTTGTAATTCAGGATAATATCTGTATCAATTTTAGATACTCCTTAGATTTTTAAATATATATAATGACAAATTATAATATAATAGGTACATACTGCAGGTCATTATATGTTAGGTGCCCTGCACCTCAGATTTAATTATGACCGTTTGTAACAGCAAAATCAATTTGCTGCAGAATAAATCTTTAATTAAGTTCTAAGTCCAAATGACTGCATCTTGTATTTCATTGTCAACCCTTATCAAATTAATGCAAGATACCTCCAAATACAATAACATCATATTATATAATTTTCATTAGATCAGAAAAGAAAACAGGCTTTAAAAGATAATCAAACTCAGTGTAGGAGAATTGTATACAGAAGCTTAACTTATTGTGACAAAATGAATATATGGATTGTCAATCAATTTCATCATATCTTAGCAATACTTCTAAATTATTATATTCGGATGCATAAAGCATATTAATTAGACATTGGTTGACACTCCATGTTAGCAACTGATATAACTGTATTTGAGCTAAATTTCTTATGTAGTAATTATTCGAAGCCAGGACCTCCACTGAATCATAAGATCTGGATTGTGTAATTACTATCAACGACATATATTATTAACAAAAATCCATAATTTAATAAATTTTTCATTAAATCTTGTACAACCAATAAATGTAATACATATCTACCTCTGGCAACTGATTTTCATCATAAATAACTGATAGATACAAGAATAGAGTTACTTATTTCAAATTAATGAATGCATATGTGTTTTCATGATTTATATGATGATGGAAGCATGTACATGAAATGCTCTAACAAATCCAGTTACATACATCATTATAATGAGTAAGTTACTACTGGAATTAATTACACAAGCAGCTACTAGGAATGGGCTCAGATTATGATAGATAACATCATCTGACATGGAATCATTGCGATACATCAGTATGAATACATTTATCAGTTGCACATATAGTAATATACATAGAGCGGGGTAAATTTATTTACCAATATTATTTAATTAATTAGTCTTTACAAATGTCTGCCGACCAAACCTGGCAGGGCGACGCGTGTGTGCAGTGGTAGTGGTCCCGGACTAACTTCTCCCATCACAGTTCCCAGCTGCCCCACAAAGTATTAAATATATCAAGAATTCATTTCGAGTTTCTTACAAGATCATTTGACGATACAGCAATTACAATTAATAGGATATCAACCTCTCGTACATTAAATCCAACAGTTCAAATCACTCTTCACAAAATGAAACATAATGATATAACCAGAGTGTATGGAACTAAATGTATCTCTGTAATAAAACTATCTCCCAGAAAAGTAACGTGTCTTCCAACAGTTGCTCTACTATTAAACGGAAAAGGATATAAAATGTATCGCTAAGAAACACTCATTAAAATACTTTCAGTTTCATTATTGTTTAGTTTTCTTCGGTGGATTATTATGAGCTCAAAACATGTTAAGAGAGCTCTGTTGCAAGCTAAAGTTTAATGCTATATCGTGTAAGAATATATTCTTTCCTAAAACAATATGTCTATTTTAAATCGTTGCAATGTAGATTTAGGATAAATCTTAATTTCCCTTTTCCGCTGTTAACTCTCTGTACAGTGATACTTACATCCGATTTTCAGTCACCAATGTACTTTCTTGTCTGGAATACTGAACGATATTTCCCGAAGAAAATAAATGCCAAAACATATGAACAACATTTATAAAATTAAATTACAACAATAACACATGTCGACATAAATATTTCATATGAACATACGTACATTATCATTTTCTCACCAATTAATATTGAAGGTACTAATTGCAGCGTACCGGGAACATACACACGTACATCTGTCTTACTTTTTCAACAAACTGACACTAATCCGGTAACAAAATGATATGTTGGGAAATTAAATATGCCGAACTTGTGTCAGTGTAAGATAATGAGTTAGTGTTTTCACGATATAAATATTAATAGTGTACCGAAAACAAGCAGGGCATCCTTTAATACTTAATTGTAATTGCAGACAGACCCCCGGAAAATGTATACAACTTATTTAGGACGATACTATATTAAAATCACGCTGAGAAATGTGTTCTATTTGGAGAACTCCTTACATGCGTCTGTGAAGAAACCAAATTAAAATATTCAATTCAAACAAATAAATATTAAACAATAAATATATTAGCACAAAACCATAATTGAAGCATTAAAAAAATAATAGAGCAACTTGTACAAAGGAAATGAAGATGCATATATGACAACAGATAAAATACATCACAACATACCAATACAGAAAATGTTTTCGATTAGCAATAGAAATCATTTGCCAATTCAACAGAAATAATTATTATACTTTGAAGAAATCCTATTAGACTCTATATATACGCGACTGTATTATACATTGTTTACAACACGTTATACAAGGTCTAGCTATGTACAGCAAACTAATTACTAAAATATAATTAGGTACAATGAATTCTTTTGACAAGGAAGAAATCACGAGGGAGAATAGATCAACTGTAATTATCTGAGAAATTAATTCGTTATTAATAGACCGGGTAGAGTGCAAACGACATATCTCGAAAAGCATTCTCGGCGTGAAAATTGCTGATTGGAAGAAGAATCTGCTTTTCAGGCTACATGCAAGTACAGAAAGTGAGCAAGTATTTAAACGATGTCTTTAGCATAGGTAATATCCTTAGTTCGAAAACAAAGTCAAAGGATATTGTTTACATCATGAACCTGTTAATGTCATTATCGTATCGACGTCGCTAAGCGTTAAGAGTTAGAGCATTAACGAACACTGAAAATTATGTTTAATGTTCAATAACAATGTTTTGCGCTCACGAAATTTGGCAACTCGAAGTTGATTGTCGTTAAAAAATATAATTCTAAAAAGAGGAAGGCAACATTCAAAACCTGCCGGACATTTTAGCACGTTAATTCTATCTATGACATTAATACTTTCTCAGCATCACAACAAGATATTCTTCTGAGTCTACTATAGAAGACCCTCCTATCTTAGGTACTACGAATCGGTCAACTTCCACAGCTAAAGTACATCACACTATTATTCTAACAATTCACGATCACGTTGCTCGTAAATAAACATTTTTTTTGCGTCAACGTTCTTGATTTTACTGCTAACATTTCTAGAAGCACAATAACATTTAAGTGTCGTTGTATATTCATTCTTTCTTTGCTATGTTAGGATGACTACTTTGAAGCGGAATGGAACATTTCATTTAGACGAATCATTGTTCATTCGTTAAACATTAAACAATATGACCACCATAGAAATCAATAGAAAAATTGAGATTCAGCAATTTCTATTTGAAACGACATTGAGAACGTCACAGGCGTCACAACTTACGTGTGTGCAAGGAAATGTTAGCTAGCAATAGGCATTGTGCTTCGTTAAAAATTACTGTTATAAAAACGTCGATAAAAAATAGTAAAGATTCTAAAAGACGCATAAAACGGATTGAAAAAACGTTTCTATAAAGAAAATAGTTCTTTCCGACTACTCCTTTTATAAGAGGAATTCGATGTAAAATACTTAAAAATAATCTTCTTATTGAAATAATATTATTTTTAATGGCTTCGGTCTTGCTATAATGTTCGTAATGGAATAAATCCTTCCATTCCGATGATTCTTAGGTCTTCATCATTATCCTCATAATCCTCATCATCATCATCATTATCATCTCCATCACCATCATCATCATCACCATAATCATCATCACTATCATCACCATGATGATAATTTCTTTTTTTCTAAAAAAACCGGTAAGAGCGCGATCAAAGTTGAATTATAACAATGCTTCAGAAATTGCTGTTAATGCATTGGATAAAAGCACAAGTTGTTTCAATGTAAATAAATCGGATCAACGAAATGCTACCTGAATGTTTTCTTGTAATATTGTTCAAACCTAATGGACATTAAACATAATTTTCGAATTGGGGAGAAACGATACGCGCAAAGCGGACGATTTAATATTTGATTATCTATGCTGACTGGATGAGGAAATATCAGGCTGCATTATATATAATTAATCAATTCATAATTCATTATGTTTCTCAGTACTTTAGGTGTTTATTATTACAGGCAACTAATGACTAGAATAGCTGCATACATTTTCTGCATTCGTGAGACATATTATATCATTCATGCCTGTACAATGACCTATCAACTTCGTTATATTTTGTGACTCATTAATTTGTGTTAATTTATAAATTATGTTGAGGCGGTTAATGTCCAAGTAAACCCAATTGTTTGAGCAATGATATACGTACACGTTTGAATGAATAACATTGCAGTTAATTACTTCTTACATTAATTGTTTGACATGTATAAAATTCAACACTATCGGTTGTAATACAATTTACGTTCGTGTATCACTGCATCTTTATAAATCAGAAAACTAAAGTACCCATGCATGCTGAACTCATTTTATATGAAAGAATCTAATGCGAAAGACTTTTGATTAAGTAGCAAAGAATTACTTACTAAGCAAGTATACATCGAGTTTAGATATTTACATGAAGCATTAAATTATTAGCACTTCTGGATAGCTTAACGGCACTTTCATATAAAATGGAAAGACTGTGTTCTGTAAAGTGTTCTTACCATGTTCACATGTGTTTGACATAACAATAAAGAGAATTTTGAATATGTGTGTAAAATATAAATACAAGAAACTTAAGTACAAATAATAAACTCATTCATACCAAGGTATAGAATATACTCACACATGAGATATCATTTTATACAAAATCTAAACAGTTTGAATTCAGATCCGTTAATTCTACCTTCTGTGTAAGTTAAGGATTACATAAGGTTCGGCTGAGTTAGTAATGTCTGTGCTGTTAGGTTGATAGCACGGATTAACAGTGTAATTGAGATTAGGTTGATGAAAACTCACCGGCTGAACACTAGTCCTGCGTCGCTCCATTTCCCGATCTTCGAGGCAAAAATCAGAGTCCGAATCTGCTTTTCGGGGAGCATCATCCTGAGACAGAACATCACTAGTATGAGATATCCTGAACATTTTGAGTACTAGTTTGATATCCTGAAGTATCTCTCACCTGCGTCATCTGTTGTGTTGTTGTTAGAATTCTGGCAAGAGGACCGCAACAAACTGGCAATGTTTCCAGTAATGTAGGCCTGGAGTGTGTTAAAAGTGGTTTCATGTACCGTGTATCAAAATCGCCCCAGATTCTGGCAAGCAACGCCTTTTCATTAGGTTTCGCGCCAGTTCCTGGCAATGATCCATCCTGCATAGAATTATACTGTGAAATGTGAACGACATTTCAATTATCCATCCTGTATGATCATGATTCCTTTTCTTCCAATTTCACATATAATACAACAGTACTATTTTCTGATAAGCGTTATTGAAAATCATATGACGTATATATTAATTAAAATAATAATTAACGATTTCAGTTGCTTGAAAAATAATGTTTAAATCTAATTCAAGCAATCTGGAAAATAGAATGCACACACATTGGTACAAGTTCCAATAACAGAAGACACAATAATGTTAAAGCAGTAAAATAATTTCTTGATAAAAAAATTACTATCATTGTTATTAGATATTAGAAGTCATGCTTTTTGTGTTTCGGATTATATTAATTGTCCATGTTAATTATGTTTGTGTACATATTGTTAATAATGTGAATTTAAATATATCAGGATATATATTTTTGTATACACTACTAATCATCAACATACAGAATGGATAACAAAACAATACCGAAATAAATTTAAGCACATGCAATCAGCAAATTGTGTCTATAGATAATGAACAAAATAATAGCCTTGATTATTGGGTTGGGCATTATAGCGCTATTATTAATTTTTTGTACTGCAGTGGCTTATACCTGAGGGTATAATGAGAGTATATGCTTTTAATATATTAGAATAACTGCAATGTGCATACACAGTTATGCATATATGGTTTATGACCGGCGTTTTTAATATATCCACTGTGAAATTGAATTTTAAGAATGTGTTCCAGAAGATTTGTGCATTTTTGGAGCAAATAAACCACAATCTAAATTTTTACCTTTGTTAATTATTGACATAATTTCTAATTTTAATCATCCTGATTACATGCGGCAATTATTGTATGTGTTAATAAATTATGCACTCTCTCGATCGCGTGCTATGTTGAGGAAGGTAACAGTACCACTTTATATAAGCACATATTAGTCAATATCGTTTCATAGTTAGTAGTCATTGCAAACATTTTAATAAGATCATTCTTATTGTTATCATAGCATTAAAATAATTTCATTCCCTTTTTTGTATACCGGCGTATTATTGACAGAAAGCAACTCGCGTTATACTAGTGTAATGCAGAAATTCGCATATTATCAAATAAATCCGTATCAGATATTAAACTGTGTTGCAGAAATGAGCTTTTAAACGTATATCATATGCATAATGTATTATGACCACATAAATAACATATTTTTACTCAGGAATACTATGAAAACATACCGGCGGACTTCTCTCCCTACGCATGTCCAGATCGCCAAAGCCACCTTCGCCACCAGACTATTAACATTAGCAAGTTAAGTTTGGATATATTGTATATTAATTATTAAGCGGACTTATTTATCATTAATAAAGCATTCTTATTAAGAGTTCTTATTAAGAAACATGCTGAATCCCCTAATAAGTTAAATTCTAATACAAGCCACTTATTACTTTTAGTACGTTTGTGCTACTTAATTGAGTATTGTTAACGGTGATAACTACAAAATTGTCAAATTTACAAATCATAATTGATTTAATATATATTTGACATTATATACCATAGTGGTGTCCAGTGAAATATATACTTAATTAAAAGCAATGCAGTGATAAAAACGTGAAGAACCAACTAATTTAAAGCTCTCATGCACAGGTGCTTTTAAAACTAATTTCTATTTTAATTATCACTGTTACGACAGTAATAAAGGAATATATAGAAATAATGTTCTTAGACAAAGCGTGAGTTTCCTGCAGGATCTTACATAGTCCTGTACAAAAGACGCATAAATAATATATAAAGAAAACGCGGTTCTATGATATTTACGGAGATGCTTTCTGGTCTCAGAGAATTGATAATTTACATATAAAATATTCAGATAAATCTTATTAAAATTTTGCACCCATCAATTCAATAGCATATTGTACTGACTATATCAGTTTAATTAAAAGTAGTATATGTGTGGGGACCTTCACCTTAGTTTTTTGTACAAGAAAACTATATAGATTAATAAAGGCTTATTGTATGTACACAATTATAAATGTATTGAGTGTAATGAATAATATCATATGCTTGCTGATGCCAAAGAAAAACAAGCAATGACATATCTAAACATAAAAAAAACTGCAAAAAACTACACTCTATAAAGTCTATGAACAGCAAGAAATTATATGTCACTCCTCTAAATAAACATTCACAAATAAAAGTTTCAATGTGTATTTTTTTGATTGTGACTATATTGTATTACTGTTGCTAAGAACTGATAATTATTTATAAGTAAATGCATTAATATTCTCTAACCAAGGCTAAATACTGAAAATACGGCTACAGAAAAAATGTCAATTATAAATAACAGAATTATTCTAAAAACACAACACTTACACTGCGCATTCCATTGTGTGACAATCCCTCTATTTCCTCGTCTACACCCACGCTAAAAGAAGGAAATAATGTTAGGCGAAATTCATTACTGAAATACTCTTTTCTGATGTTTTTTAATGGACTTACGGTATATTAAACCAACTCAAAAATTGAGTTGTTGCTCCACCTTGGAGAATGACTGTTAAAATTACGATTAAACTTGTCGTAGTTAACATGGCTTGTCGAGCATCCGACACTGTATTTCTGATAGCTAACGCAAAGCTCATAGCACCGCGTAAACCCGCAAAGAATAACATGTGCTGATAGTTCGATGAGATCTTTGGTTTACGAGCCAAATTTAATATAAAAGATAATGGATATACGTTAGCTGCTCGGCCCAACAACGCACATAGCTATTAATATGTAGTTAAGGATTTTTCCTGTTAATGAAACTGTGGATGATAAATTAAATAAACTGTGTTGAGTTAAGGATACGAAACCCGCAACGATGAAGCCGGGGTCGAAGTGGTGCTTTGGGAAAGTAAACATGGAGACACCAATATAACTGAATATAAAATTTTCTGCTAAGAAATTGAGCAGCTCGAATAGCTGCTTTGTTCTTTGTCGAGATTCTACACTCAAATTATTATAAGTATAATGCGCTTGACATATACCGCAAAATAAAACGGCAACAACACCTGAATATCAAAAATAATGTTAATCATAATATTAAAATTACCAATATGTACATACTGTGCAACACCTTTTCAAATATAACTTACCCGTTAAATCGGACGCTTCAGCAATTAAAAATGTGCTGTAAGACATTAAAACAAACAATGCTGATTCTAAGAGTGGAAAATCTCGGACCCTGGTGAACTTTGTTAACAAAGCGGTAATACACCCCATAGTAGCACCAATAAACAAAGACAAACTAAATATTCCAACGAAATCACCGAATGCTTGAAAGAAAGCTACCGTTTCGAAACCACCCGAACCTGATTGATATCGTTCTGCATAATTCTGTATAGAGCTGTAAAAAATTCATTACGATAGTTAAATTACCCTCATTTTTATATGCATTCTTCCTTGGGAATATGTAAGTCAGTTAAAACTAATTAACGTCGAACATTCTTATATACATACCCGCTAAGTACAATAGCTACTGCATCATTTAACACACTCTCTCCAAATACCAACGCGTATAAGTTTACATCGACGTGTAAATCATTAAAAATAGAAATTATTGTCAATGGATCTGTAGGAGATATTAATGCACCAAAATATAAAGTATCCAAAAATGTGAATGAAGCAGAAAGATGTGGTATTAATTGTACAAACGCGTACATTAAAGCTCTGTAAAAAAAAAAACGAAGTATGATATCAATATGAACGAATTAATGAAACCAGATTAATAAGAAAATATTTCATTTAGGGCAGAAAGAGAATTTTTCATTGTATCTGTGGCTTAAGAGAAAAACAGCAGATAAACTCAATCAAAGTGACCTATGGACATTACGATTATCATAAGAAGCACCCTGTTATAAATGCTCTAAAAAATTCAGATTTCTTATCAAGGACAGACTGTGCCTACTTATGATTCATATTTAGTAATTACAAATAAAAGATGTACCCAATAACAAACGCTGATATAGATGTCCCAATCAAAGCATACATAAGAATTGCTCCCAGATTTCTAAAGAAATATTTCTGAAATAAAAAATTCAGAGTTACATCGTTCTATAGATTTTTTATCATACAATATGCTATTGGGCAATATTATGTTACTTACACGTTTTAAACTGTAACCCGCATGGAAAATAATTGGTGGAAGAATTATGTTAAAAAATATTTCAGGATCAAAAGTAGCCTGTAATAATGCAATTGTTTTTTTAGCAACATATTTACTATGCCTAGTTAAATAGTCTAAATATTACAACTGTGTTGATGCTACTGCAAATGACCCGATATGTAATATGTATTATTAGAAAATTGATTGTGCCTACTCAAATCTATTACCTTCAGGTCAATCTCATTATCTTGCTTATAAATTTCTCCTCGAAATGAGTAAGAGAATGTTTTGTTTTTAATAATACCACCTCCTTTATCTTCTGGAAAACGTAACCATAACGTGTCTGGAGGAACTGATTCATTATATTTACTACTGTTGTCTGGTACAACAGGCATATGGAGAATCGTATTGCCTGTTGTAAAGCCATATCGTATTATTGCCCCTATAATCAACCCTGAAATACAAATACTTCTGTATATCAGTAATGGCTGAATGTATGTATTTTATTTTTTTGCAATTAGGTAAATCTTCCCTACATAAATTATTAATAATACCATAAATAATCTCATCCATGAAGTACCATATTGAAAATCAATGAAAATATTTAATTATAGATGTTAGAGTTATGTGTATACGTAACATGATTTTATAAGTTGTTTGCAATACTCATTATATAATTTCTTGCAAGGAATGTACACCCCATATAGGTCATTATACAACTGATAAAATCCTTGAATAACTTACTAGTGCACTATAATTATAATTCTTCATAACTCATAAAAATTCTACTAAATCCATACATTATAATTATCTCAAGTGCTAGTGAGATAATGTGTTTAATATTCCAAGGAAATTAACATGGAAAGATAATTCATACTTATTACAATTAGCAGAAACATTGTGAATAACCAAATATAAATCAGTATGATTCATATAGTGCTAAATCATTAACTTTTGGGAAACCATATTTCTAGATGACATCATCAGGTCTTTGTTTAAATGATATTGCACATAACTATTAGAACTACATACTTCATTACATTATACATTAGCTGATTATTAATTATTCTCTTATTTTTCGTTAATTCTTAGGTAATACATATTCCGTCGAAAATATAGAAATAAAAATTCAAACGCATTAAAATCTATTTATAATTAAATTGTATACGAAAATCCTTAGTTACCAGGCAGTTCTGTAGCTTAGATATATATACATGAATACATATCAAAATACAGGAAAGAAATAACTTCTTAGCAGAATATTTTATTAGTTCCTATACTTCTTAATATCCGAAAGAAGCGAACTATCGACAAGAAAAATATTGCATGAAATTTTGTAAACCGGTTTTTTAGAAATATAACACTTGAAAAATAAAATAAACCTTAGAATATGGTACCATTAATGTCAATTATATATATCGTTCTGCTCAACATCAACCCGTATCAATTATTGTCATATCTTTCCTCAGAAAATATTCGAAAAAGCAAGCAAATAGCATGATATTTTCTAATAAAAGTAACATCGGCTCCTAAATTATTTGACACGTATGTGTACCCAAATAAACTGAAAATTTAATTAATATGCGGAGAAGAATGTCTTTGTTAAATAACAATCAAACGCAAGGATAAAAAGTTGCAATGCGCGTTAATGTTCCTGGTAATTTGATAATCAAACTCGTGCTAGCAGACGACTCACCGTAAATGACAGCTAAACCAGTTTCATGGAGGAACCTAAGGCGACGATGCTTGAATGTCCATATCGTTAATACAGTTAATATCAGTAAGAATGTGTACAATAGTAAATTCAAACTGTCGAGTCTGTGCAACAACTGTGCCTTCGCGTCCAATTCAATGTCTGTCGTCGCTGCATTACACGATTCCCAGCAAATGCACAAAATAGCAAGCACAAAAATCCGAACACCACATCTCATTGCCATCTTTGCTTTTCTACCGCTGTCTGCCCCCAAACTGTCAGCTGCTGCCAGCTTAACAGTTTGATACAAGCGCCGCTGCACCGCAGCGCGATATGTTACGAATTCTTTATAGAGAAATAATTATCTAGCCGGCCTCCGATGAATTGTAACCGCTGATAACATCAACGATTAATATCTATGAATCAAATAATATGGAGTTATAAGCTTACTCACATGACTTGAGTAGTTTTCATAATACTGAATGTTTCATTCCTACATTTTATGTCCTTCAGACTCCTCGATGTTTTAATATATTGCCTACAATTTTATACCCCAGAATCTTCATAAATTTTGAATTTAATTCTAAATAGATTATGCTCTGAACTGTGAAAAATCAATATTTATTGTGTAAACTGAAATAATATTGTTAGTTGGTTCGACCCCTTGCAATTTCTTTAAAGCAATGGAGTTAAAAAGTCTTCAATTGTACAAATTTAAATTATGTTATAGAATCCCCTTTTATGGAAATCAGTTCAAAGAAATATTTTTTATCTTACAAGAAGATTACAAAGATTACAATTTGTAATGAATCTTATGACACAAATGAGATGCAGGAGGACCAAACACTAAAAGAGACGAAACGCTTTCATGATTTAAGTCAAAAATTACCGACGTGCTGAGAATCAACGTAACAAAAGTAGTAAGTAAAAGGACTGTAAACTACGCGCCATTGGCAGTGCACTCTACAAAAATATGAGGAACTCTACCTTCAGAAAAAGCGAAAACTTAAAAGTCGCCAAAATCAATTCTAAATGGCCCAAATCGTTGGTATATGATGTATAAACATATTCTCGGACGATTTCTGGTCGAAAGAAGTGGTTTAAAAATTTTTCTGGGCGAAAAATGGGTCGACCCAAAATCGCAAAAATGTGAAGGGGTATACCTTCAAAAATCGCAAAAAATTAAAAGTGGCCAAAATCAATTCTAAATGGCCGAAATCGATGGTATATGATGTATAAACATATTCTAGGACGATTTCTGGTTGAAAGAAGTGGATTAAAAATTTGTTTCGGTCGAAAAACGGGTCAATCCAAAATCGCAAAAATGTAAAGGGGTATACCTTCAAAAATCGTCAAAAATTAAAAGTCGCCAAAATCAATTCTAAATGGCCAAAATCGATGGTATATGATGTATAAACATATTCTAGGACGATTTCTGGTCGAAAGAAGTGGATTAAAAATTTGTTTCGGTCAAAAAACGGGTCATTCCAAAATCGCAAAAATATAAAGGGGTATACCTTCAAAAATCGTAAAAAATTAAAAGTCGCCAAAATCAATTCTAAATGGCCTAAATCGATGGTATATGATGTATAAACATATTCTAGGACGATTTCTGGTTGAAAGAAGTGGATTAAAAATTTGTTTCGGTCAAAAAACGGGTCATTCCAAAATCGCAAAAATGTAAAGGGGTATACCTTCAAAAATCGTAAAAAATTAAAAGTCGCCAAAATCAATTCTAAATGGCCTAAATCGATGGTATATGATGTATAAACATATTCTAGGACGATTTTGGGTCGAAAGAAGTGGTTTAAAAATTTTTATTGGTCAAAAATGGGGCGAAACCAAGTCGAAAAAATGTAAAGGGGTATACCTTCAAAAATTGTCAAAAATTAAAAGTCGCCAAAATCAATTCTAAATGGCCTAAATCGATGGTATATGATGTATAAACATATT
This sequence comes from Nysson spinosus, assembly GCA_910591585.2. NCBI lineage: Eukaryota > Metazoa > Arthropoda > Insecta > Hymenoptera > Crabronidae > Nysson > Nysson spinosus. The sequence goes on along the minus strand of OU342830.1, from coordinate 11,078,466 downwards.
CTAGGACGATTTTGGGTCGAAAGAAGTGGTTTAAAAATTTTTATTGGTCAAAAATGGGGCGAAACCAAGTCGAAAAAATGTAAAGGGGTATACCTTCAAAAATTGTCAAAAATTAAAAGTCGCCAAAATCAATTCTAAATGGCCTAAATCGATGGTATATGATGTATAAACATATTCTAGGACGATTTTGGGTCGAAAGAAGTGGTTTAAAAATTTTTATTGGTCAAAAATGGGGCGAAACCAAGTCGAAAAAATGTAAAGGGGTATACCTTCAAAAATTGTCAAAAATTAAAAGTCGCCAAAATCAATTCTAAATGACCCAAATCGATGGTAAACGATGTATAAACATATTCTAGGACGATTTTGGGTCGAAAGAAGTGGTTTAAAAATTTTTCTGGACGAAAAATGGGTCGATCCAAAATCGCAAAAATGTAAAGGGGTATACCTTCAAAAATCGTCAAAAATTAAAAGTCGCCAAAATCAATTCTAAATGGCCTAAATCGATGGTATATGATGTATAAACATATTCTAGGACGATTTCTGGTTGAAAGAAGTGGATTAAAAATTTGTTTCGGTCAAAAAACGGGTCATTCCAAAATCGCAAAAATGTAAAGGGGTATACCTTCAAAAATCGTAAAAAATTAAAAGTCGCCAAAATCAATTCTAAATGGCCTAAATCGATGGTATATGATGTATAAACATATTCTAGGACGATTTTGGGTCGAAAGAAGTGGTTTAAAAATTTTTATTGGTCAAAAATGGGGCGAAACCAAGTCGAAAAAATGTAAAGGGGTATACCTTCAAAAATTGTCAAAAATTAAAAGTCGCCAAAATCAATTCTAAATGGCCTAAATCGATGGTATATGATGTATAAACATATTCTAGGACGATTTTGGGTCGAAAGAAGTGGTTTAAAAATTTTTATTGGTCAAAAATGGGGCGAAACCAAGTCGAAAAAATGTAAAGGGGTATACCTTCAAAAATTGTCAAAAATTAAAAGTCGCCAAAATCAATTCTAAATGGCCTAAATCGATGGTATATGATGTATAAACATATTCTAGGACGATTTTGGGTCGAAAGAAGTGGTTTAAAAATTTTTATTGGTCAAAAATGGGGCGAAACCAAGTCGAAAAAATGTAAAGGGGTATACCTTCAAAAATTGTCAAAAATTAAAAGTCGCCAAAATCAATTCTAAATGACCCAAATCGATGGTAAACGATGTATAAACATATTCTAGGACGATTTTGGGTCGAAAGAAGTGGTTTAAAAATTTTTCTGGACGAAAAATGGGTCGATCCAAAATCGCAAAAATGTAAAGGGGTATACCTTCAAAAATCGTCAAAAATTAAAAGTCGCCAAAATCAATTCTAAATGGCCTAAATCGATGGTATATGATGTATAAACATATTCTATTACGATTTTTGGTCGAAAGAAGTGGATTAAAAATTTGTTTCGGTCAAAAAACGGGTCATTCCAAAATCGCAAAAATGTAAAGGGGTATACCTTCAAAAATCGTAAAAAATTAAAAGTCGCCAAAATCAATTCTAAATGGCCTAAATCGATGGTATATGATGTATAAACATATTCTAGGACGATTTTGGGTCGAAAGAAGTGGTTTAAAAATTTTTATTGGTCAAAAATGGGGCGAAACCAAGTCGAAAAAATGTAAAGGGGTATACCTTCAAAAATTGTCAAAAATTAAAAGTCGCCAAAATCAATTCTAAATGGCCTAAATCGATGGTATATGATGTATAAACATATTCTAGGACGATTTTGGGTCGAAAGAAGTGGTTTAAAAATTTTTATTGGTCAAAAATGGGGCGAAACCAAGTCGAAAAAATGTAAAGGGGTATACCTTCAAAAATTGTCAAAAATTAAAAGTCGCCAAAATCAATTCTAAATGACCCAAATCGATGGTAAACGATGTATAAACATATTCTAGGACGATTTTGGGTCGAAAGAAGTGGTTTAAAAATTTTTCTGGACGAAAAATGGGTCGATCCAAAATCGCAAAAATGTAAAGGGGTATACCTTCAAAAATCGTCAAAAATTAAAAGTCGCCAAAATCAATTCTAAATGGCCTAAATCGATGGTATATGATGTATAAACATATTCTATTACGATTTTTGGTCGAAAGAAGTGGATTAAAAATTTGTTTCGGTCAAAAAACGGGTCAATCCAAAATCGCAAAAATGTAAAGGGGTATACCTTCAAAAATCGCCAAAAATTAAAAGTCGCCAAAATCAATTCTAAATGGCCGAAATCGATGGTATATGATGTATAAACATATTCTAAGACGATTTTGGGACGAAAGAAGCGGTTTAAACATTCTTTTCGGTTAAAACGTCGACCCAATACCGAAAAGTTGAGAATGGGGGGGGGGGGGGGGCACTCTCAACTGGACAATTTTTCAGAAATGAAAATGTTGAAATACATTTATTTTGTTTGATAAAGCAATAGGTATATTATCAAGGTATGTTACTGGTATAAGAACTAACTTTTAGTATTTTAAGTATGGGGGAATAACTATGTTGGTTAATGTAAATTATAAAAATATTTGATCTGAATAGTACTTACATTAGGGCCTGCTGTATAAGGGCTCAAACAGCTGGAATCTCCAACGGGTTTGAAGTTAACAGTCGGAAAGGGGATATTAGAGTCCATTATTCGGGAAGATTTAACTCGCTACCGAATAAATTCTCTCTGGCAAAAGAAAGATACTCTATCCACGAAATTTTGTTATGCACAAACTGATGAATCCTGTAACAAAAGGGAAGGCATTGATTGTAAGATACCGCCTACCAAAATACGCATTTAATAAAAGGTTAAACTTGAATATATTTTGAATTTAGAATTGAAAGAAAAATGAAACATATTGATTTTGAAACTTACCGATCCCCTCGGTGCAGCCATGCCCGATGGAGATCCTCTCCGCAGGAATCGACTTTTGAATCTAATTATCGCATCGAACAAATTGCATAAGATTTCTATATCTCTAAATACTAATATCGCGACAGAACTCTTATTCCCGACGAACAACACTGACTTTAATTTCCGCCAACTTTTTCCGGAAGAAAGTGACTCTAAAAACGCATTTCGCATGATCATAAAATTGTTGAAAAGAAGACGTATTGAAGTTTACAAAAACAAACATTTAAGCTAAGCGTATGTTTGGTTCTACTAATCTCAAGCAAAATTTAATCTTTTCATGATCATCGAAAATATATTATAATACCATACTACGTGTAATACAAAAAGTATAGCACACATTATAATATTAAATATATTTGCTGGTCAAATTTGGCGGTAAAAAATGGGTGGGTACTTCGAAAAAGACAGTAGAGAGAAGTGAGAAGTATTCAAATCAATTATCGGACTTTTAATGCAGAAAGAAGTTAAAGTTTTGAACTCGGAAATTTAATTCGGACAAGGTAGTGAGAGAGACAGAAGGTGCCGCTAGCTTAACTACGCCGCGGACAAAATTTAACTTTGAAAGGTTAAGAAGCAGTACGAACCGAAACGCCTCGATGAACTGCGTATTTGGCTGACAACCCTCTTCCAGACGGAATTTCGGAAATTAATTCTGCGAAATTGAATTCTAATTGATAATAGAATGACGGAAATATTAGAAAATTCGAAATGGAAGATCGCGGTACCATGAAGCTTGTGTTGTACGTCGCGGAGAAAGAGATACTATGACGAAATACTCGAAAATTCACTAATTAATTATTTAAAAAGTTACAAAACCGAACCTAGGAAACTCTACGGCACTTCTGCAAACACACTTAAAAACGAAAAAATTAAATTTCGAAGGAATAAAAACAGAAAAATCGGAGCACATTGACAGCATGTCTGCACTACTCGAGGAACGACCGGCGAGAGACCCTGGAACACCCCGCGCCATAGATTGCGCGCAGCGCGCATGCTTGAGAGTAATCTGTCATTCATACACACCTTTAATAATTAACTTTAACGAGTTATTAACAAATAATACATAGTTCGTGAATAAATATGTCCTACATTTTACCCCTATTCATTTATTTTATTACGTATAAACTTAGAATAAGCTTCTTTAACGCTAAAATTGTTCATACAATGAACTTAAAATGTTTATTATCATTTTAAGTATTGAGTTCGAAAGAATTAATATAGCGTTAATTAAACGACTTCAACTAATTATTTTATATTTGTAATTTTAGTTAATCTAATGAGGTACGCGCCAAGTGAAACATTGTGCCAATTGTGTGATATATTGTTAATTGCTAATTACCAATTAACATTCACTTCAAACGCTTAAACTAGCTATTATTTACATAATTTATTTGGCTTTTTGAGTCCCCCTGTTTTTATTCTTTTAATTAATATTTATAATTACTATGGCGTTAATTAATAACTACAGAATAATAAAAATATATAACGCCCCTAAGAGCCCACGTTCCTTCGCCCCTGGTGTCGCTTTGAAATAACTGGGCCAGGAATTCTCTTCGTACGTCAGTGAGGTTATCATATGAACGATCCTTTATCAAAACAAACCGAAAACAGGTGCACGCTTAAGGTATGTCGACATCAAAACATTGATATTTCTTGGAACTGATGTACTTCTTATAATGTTTAATGTACAGTATAACGTGGCTTATCGATCGTATTCTGAAAGAATGCAAAATATATTCGTAGTTTATAAAATATTGTTAGAAAATCCTATGTTTTCCCATTTTCCGAATTAAATACGCAATGATTTCCAATTATCATATTTCTTTTGAAGATTTTGACTTATTTTCGATAAGATTCCGTAGAAGTACGTAATAAATATGCACTTATTTACAAGTTGGAAAACAATTGAATGTTGTAAACGATTCGAATAAGTTTATGAATATTCATAATTCTAGAGTTTTTCTAGGAATTCTTATGAGTGCTTCAGACAACATGTAGAATGACATTATAAATGACTCTAAATGTTATAAACTTATTTAATTACCTATGTCCATGTAAATTCCATGATATATCAAAGAAATTGTAGCATTTTTTGTCGGAGATTGTTAGATTGCGATATTCTATTGTTTATTCCTAATTTGAGCATCATTAAACAGTTTATTTCGACTAGGTGGTAATTAATGAAGCATCAGACTGCAAGATTGCGTATACATTGATGAAATTTATACAAATTTAATTATTTGAAGTGTTAATTAACATTCTAAATTGATTGTATGAACAATTTTGGCTTTAAACATGCTTGTTCTTAGTTCATGGGCAATAATTTCAATGAATAGGGATAGAATGTAAGGCATATTCATTAATGAGCTATATATAATGGGTAATAACTCGTTAAAATTAATTATTTAAGAAATATTCACATGTATGACGTCATTCTGCATGGTTTTATATGTGTGAGTAGGTAAGATATCACACACCTACGAAGGGCTTAAGTAGTGTTAGTAGCGTCGCTGTGCTCGGTACGCCGGCTCCCCACTCCCGAGCATGTGCTGAGCTTAGGCGCGGGGTGTGGTAAAGTCTCTCGCCGGTCGTGCCTCGAGTAGTGCGGACGTGTTCTCAGCGTGCTCCCATTTTTCGGGTTTTATTTCTCAAAATTTTTAGTTTTTCGTTTCGAAACGTGTTTCCACAAGTGCCACGAAGCATCCTCGGCTCGGTTTTATAGTTTTTTTGATAATTTATTAGTAAATTTTCGAGTTGTTTGTCGTAGCGTCACTTTCTTCGCGACGTACTTTGCAAGCTTCGTGGTCCGGGATCTTTCATTCCAAATTTTCTAGTACTTTCGTCGTTTCAGTATCAACTAGAGTTCGATTTTTGTAAATTTTGCGAAATTAACTTCCAAATTTTCGTGTGGAAGAGCGTAGACGGCCAACTACGCAGTTCAACCAGGCGGTTTGGTTTGTATTGCTTCGTAACCTTTCAAAGTCAAATCTTGTTCGCGGCACAGTAACGCAGTGTTAAAAGTTTCCAATGTCCTTTCTCTGTCTAACTTTGATCCGTGATTAATATCATTTTTATTTCCGATAATTAATTTTAATAATTCATACTTCTATATACCAGCAGTGTACTAGTACTTGAATATTTGTCTGTGAAATAATCGTCGAATTTTTCACCGACATTAAACGGCTTGTCTTTGTTCATCGAAATTTCACTCTCCTCAGGTGTCATCGTATTTCATTTGGAGTTCGTTCACTCCTTTTTTTCGTTGTTCGATATTCGTTCATCCGTTGTATAAACATATAAAGGGCTGATAATTCCACTCGAAGTGTGTGACTAATATGCAATTGTATTCTTTACTGCAATTTTTGCATACACATAAACCTGATTTCCGTACGTCTTCTCAAGAAACTTTAATCTTGCCAATTAGAGTTGCTTGAAAAATGAGGATGCCGGTTTATTTCCTTATTTAAAACTTTGACTATTGTACTCGATTTTGGCTACGACGATAGTCATCCACCATGAATTTTGTATTACATGTATTGTGGTATTCTATTGTATTTTCAACGTTTATTAAGGATTTCAATTTTTATTGACATTCATAGAACCGAACAAACGCTTGGCTTGAATATTTCTTGTGTTTAATATTTCTTCTTTCCAGCAATTTTTCGATCGCGCGCAATGCGATCTTAGAGTCACTTGCTTCCGAAAAAAGTGGAAATTAGAGTCAGTGTTGTTCGCCGGAAATAAGTGTACGGTCGCGATATTAGTATTTAGAGTTATAAAAATCTTTTGCAATTTGCTCGTCCGCGATAATTAGAGTCAAAAGGCGATTCCTGCGGAGAGGATCTCCATCGGGCATGGCTGCAGCGAAGGGACCGGTAAGTTTCGAAATCCATATTTTATTTCCCTTTTTCCATTCTAATTTTCCAGTAACAAAATATTTTTAAATTCAGTCTTTCATTACATTGGGTATTTGTATGAACTTTGTCTTATGATGGATTTGTTCTTTCTTGTTACAGGATTCATCAGTGTGTGCATAAAATATCGCGAGATAGGGAGTGCATCTTTTTTTCGCCGGAGAAAATTGAGTCGGCCGCGACTTATACCTTGCTGAATAATGGACTCTAAAATCCGTTTCGCGAGTGTTAACTTCAAGTCCGGTTCCAGGTTCCAGCTATTTGAATTCCGTATTTTGTGATCGCGTGCAATGCGGTCTTAGATAAAATTCGCGGAAATTAGAATCAGTGTTGTTCGCCGGAAATAAGTATACGGTCGCGATGTTAGTATTCAGAGTTATAAAAATCTTTTACAATTTGCTCGTCCGCGATAATTAGAGTCAAAAGGCGATTCCTGCGGAGAGGTCCTCCATCGGGCATGGCTGCAGCGAAGGGATCGGTAAGTTTCAAAATCCATTTTTATTTCTCTTTTTCAATCTTTCATTATATTGAGTATTTTTATGAACGTTGTCTTATCATGAATTTCTTCTCTCTTGTTACAGGATAAAATATCGGGAGTGCATCTTTTTTCGCCGGAGAAAATAAAGTCGGCCGCGACTAAAAACTTGCTACATAATGGACTCTAAAATCCGTTTCGGGAGTGTTAAATTCACGCTCGTAAGTTCCAGCTGCTCCAGCATCATCTTCAACATCATCTTCAACATCAATCTACTACATCAACCTACTACAGGCAGTTTCAAGACATCGCCGAGTGAGTCACAATGGTTTCAATATTTTGTATACTATCTGACCCGATTTTCAATTTTCAAAGTTTTAAATTTAGAGTCTTGTCCCCCCGGTATCCTATGCCGTAGGACGATTGGTCCGAATCGGTATGGGGTGCTGGTTATAATTCTTTCTGAATATTTACGAGCATAGCGACCGCGAGTAGATTCTACTTGTGGAATCTGCTCGTGGGTAGCACCAATATTGAATGTTTTATATTTATTAGCTGAAGGTAGGCCTTCTTGTCTTTGTAGCTTCGCGCGTTCAATTATAATATGCATGAGCGGATTATTTCCGTCGATTGTAGTCTCATACCGTGGAATCGCGAATCGCGGATACGCGAGTCGCATGAATTAATTGCGACTTTATTTCACTTTATTCGATTAAAATTGGATCAGGCATCCGATTTGATATTTTATATTAGTTCTTATTCATTTTATTATACATCAACCTGTGTATTCAGTATGTGCATTCTGTCCGTTCGATTTTCGTTCGTACGCTTCACGTAAAAAAATGATTTGTTGATATGAGCAAGAAGGCAGTTCGCGACGGGTAGATTCCGGAGTCGAACGACGAATGTAATGTCTTCGATGAAGGGGTCGCTCGAGGTTACTTAGAGATTTCAATTTCCATATGTACTTTTCAGTACGTATTTTCATATATATATATATTAATTTAAATGAAATTTTGCTGGTTATTAAATGAAATATTGTCATACCCCTTTGACACGCGTCACTGAAATAAAGAATACACCTTTCCCTACCCTCGTATAAATAAATTCTTCTGCCCTCCCTTTATGCAAATGATTTAAAGTAAAGTCAATTTAGTCCGTTCAGATACTTATTCTTTCACTCTGTTAAGTGGATTTTTTAGTCAGGATTTTCAGCAAACCTCAAACTCCTGTGTACTGTGTTCATTTATTTAGTTTTAAGGCATGCCCATTTTATTTAGCTCGTAATTATCCGTGGATCCCAGGCGTGATACGGATGAGTGCGGGCGGTGGGCATGGGTTAATTTTAATATTCCCTAATGATGTGTGGCGGCTGGCGGAGGATTTCGTGGTCCGTGCACGACGCATTTCCACACGTGTGTATGATCGGTTGTTTTCGTGGGATTGCGTCGGTTTTTAACTTTTAAGTAAAGCCATGAACTTCCTTGCGAGGTTGGCGAGCCCCCAGGGGTCCGTCTACTTCACTTGGACGTGAATCTCTTTACTTTTGCTATCCATAATGTCGTAATAGATTTTAAAATATAGTCATCTGCTATATTTTATACTTTGACGACTATGAATATTCATAGTCTTTAGACGCGAGTAGTTCCTTTTATTCAAGTTAAATTAACTTGAGATAGAGTCGACTATCTTCCAGTTACTTCGTATAGTATCCCTCTCGACACAGCATTACCACGGGGCGCCGTCTTTCGGCATAAGTCGTCTCTTATGTGGTGACCCCTCCGAAAATACCTATTCCTAAAAAATAGCCTATACGAAGTAATTCTTGGAACGCGAGTTTATATTTGCATATATGCTCAGAGCATAAAAATTCGCAATGGACGCAGCCTCTGTCAGTCGATTTCAGGAAAAAGGGTACGTACATTTGCGTGGTATGAGTTGGTATCGAGTTCGGGTGTCGGAGGGGTCCCGGGACCTTCTCCCTAGTGTAGGCTTTGCACCCAGTGCTCATGAATGAGAACCGTGGAGTGGGTTGATGCTGATTGTGTTGGTGTGCCTGATTTGCTTTTTGCCATTTTAAATATAGCTTGAGGGAGGCAGGTAGCATATCTTCTCTAACTTTGTGTGCTTGAGTATGACTTAATTTTAAGTAGGTAGGGCCAGGGCTGAGGACTCACCTTCGGTTAGCAATAGGCGTTGTTTTGTAAAGGTGTGATCCCTCACCTGGGAACTGTTAATAAATTAGTATATCATCACCGATATGCTAAAGTGTTAATGTATTCATAAGTATTAATCCTAGAACGCACGTAGTTTAACAGGCTGCAGTGGTTCTTAAACACCGGTTTCTGAATTCGCTGAGTCCTTAAATCACGGACTAGTAAGGTTGTTCTTTCAGCACGTGGATTGTATTCTGCTTGGACATTCGATTAAATGTGTACAGGTACGAGCATCCATTTCGTTAATATGAAATGGCTGGGCGTGCTCTGTGCTAGGATACCAGTAAACTTTTTAATACATCTAACTTCATATCTAATTTCTGTCGAAGTAAAGTCAATCTCAATATTATCCTTTTAAATTGAATTAAATTCAAGTATTTTTCGGAGAATGGCACCGAAAATATTCTATTCGTGGGTACTCGCGAATGTTTCACCGCAGGATATTCCGGAGAACGTTCAATCTTTGAATGTTAAAGGGTATTCGACGGATGAATGTTCGCGGATATTCAAGAATAATTCAAGTTATGTAAATGTAGCAAATGTAGTTTATGAGCTGGTTTATTGCACCGGAACACTCGTCGTTTCTGTGGAACCACCAGTTCTTTGTACGAAAAGGGAATGTCCGAGCAAATCCTTTTCACGCAACGCGGGATGAAGAGCCAAGTGCGAAGAGCCCAAGTGGCGAAGACCTATTTCATGACGATTCATCTTCGGATGGATCGTCATTCTTATGCTATTAAGTCGCTATGCTCGCTAATTATATTTTATTGTGCCCACCCTGCCCCCATACCCCCATACCCCCTTGTGAACCTGGGACGCAAACATCCGCGTCGCGAATCTTTAAGAAATTTGATTAAAGTTATATTTATTCCAATAATAGTTTTTACTCTTTCAAGCAAACTTTTATTATAAATAACTTGAGATAGAGTCAATTATCTTCCAGTTGCTTCGTATAGTATCCCTCTCTACACAGCATTACCACGGGGCGCTGTCTTGCGACATAAGTCGTCTCTTATGTGGTGACCCATAATGTCCGAAAAGACACCCTTCCTAAAAAATCCAAACTATACGAAGTAATTATTGGAACACCATAAATATTATTAAATACGGGTGAATTTTTATATTTCTAGATTACATAAATATTATTAGAATCCGGTCAGTTTTTATATTTCTAGGTAACATAAATATTATTGAAATCGAGTCAATTTTTATATTTATATATTCTATGATTTGAAATCTTTTTCGAAGAAGTATATTATTTGAAATTAACTTTAGTATATTATGAGTAATTTTTATTGAATTAGTAGTGTTCGAACTCCGTTGCCCCGCGTCCCCAGGGTTCACACACGAAAGCTGAAATTACGGCTTTCAGTATATCTGGAATGGTCATATTTGGAATATGACAATAAGGCCTAAAATTGGTTGAATGATAGTTGGAACCAATTCATCATAGAAAGGCCTGTTCAAGAATATAATAATACGAACTCCTTCAAGACTCATTATTATAACAATTAATAATATTACTTAAATCAAGCATTAAATGCAAAATAATAGATTTCAGGTTCCATGTATATATGGAGCCTACTCAAATATCATTTCTGGCACATATTGTCTGGACAATGCAATTTTTAAGATCCCAAGGTGGAAGACAATATTTGTCTGCCAGCTCTTTAACGTAAATTGCAACTATGTATATAGAAATAGAAATATATAGTTGAAATTTATGCTGAAAAGTATGGAGGATGAATTTTGTTGGAATTCTTGCGCGATTAAAAATTGTTATCCAGCAAATATATATAAATGAAGAATTGTATCACAATATACATTTTGCCCAATCTAATATGCACTTGGCAACGTATCCGAATAAATACTTTCGATGAAGCGTCTTGAAGGAGTTCAATGCCCAAAAAGAGGCACGAGAAGGAAGGGACCCCCATGAGAATTTTGAACTCTCCGGCGAGTTGAGCCTTGTTTGCACAAAATTCTTTGGGGGGACGTAGGAGAACTGGTTCATTGCACGAGTATAAACTCCGAGGGCGGTTTGTCGTAGATTTCCGAGGTCTTGAACTGGATCGATTTAAACAATTGAGAGGGTTGTACGGAGTCCACTGTGGTAACTCTATCCGGATAGAGTTCGGACCGTCATTGCGAAAATTCTCGATGATTTGTTTGATCGAAACAGTTCGAGGTGCCGAGGGGGTTGGAGCGATTGTAAAAGCTAACTGACGAGTCACTCGAACCGGTTCACTTAGCTCTTCAGAACAATCATTTTGTATAAAAGCAAGACAAGTAACAAGTAAACAAGACAGATTTTCTATCTGTAAAATTGAATAATAATGATATGATGATTATATATAGATGAGAGAGAAGGTGTAATTAATTCCATATACATACATATATTTACTGATATTATTAATGAAATTAATTTTGATAATGGAAATGAAGTGAAATGTAAAGAAGCGTAAAAGGAGGTTCTGGAGAGTTAAGCTAGCTCAATGAATAATGATATAATCGTCAAAATGACGATATGTAAAAAGCCAAGCGTTTGTAAATGGTTGATTTTCATGCATATGATTGTTCAAACATCTTATTATTGATGGTTTATCAGCAAATTTTCTGTCTTTTGCACTTTTCGTGCTTTCATCAAGTATTTACGAATTTTCAAGCAGTAATGAAACACACTTGTTTACTCATTTTTATTGATATTAAATGAGTTTGATAGGAATAAAATTTTGGACCTGGTGATATTATCGTCAAAGTCAAAATCGAGTAAAAAAGGCATTTTGATTTTCAGTAGATTTCTGTACCTTTCAACAAAAGTAATTTTATTCTGTCCATGTGTATTCATTTACGAAACATAATATTTATACGCACGTTTTCCAAAATAACGTGCTTTCCAATCATTCTTGCTTTGCTTTGATTTCCTTTCTTGGGAAGGTATACGGAAATTTTGTCTTGTAGAGTCATGGATGATGTTAATTTTCAATTGCATGTAAAAGACATGCACGAGAGTGCAATTTTTTAACCCTTTGTCGCGGCGCCGCGGTCTCTTTCTTGAAACTTTTGAGGAGTCGAGCTTCCGCCTTTTCTGTCACAAAATCGTGACAGCATTTATTTGACATAACTGAAGCCGGTGATATTTCGAGAATCCCATTTTATTTATTATACTTCCATTTCGAAATCGGTCCGGGATAAAAATCGTAGTTTATGCCATGTCCATTTTGCCCGGTCCGCAGTCAGCCGTGGATCTCGGATGTGAATCGGATGGATGCGGACAGTGGGCATGGTTTAATTTTGGTATTTTAACTAATCATAATCTACGACTGGCAGGGGATTTTGAGATCCGTGCACGACGTACTTCCACATGTGTGCGAGTGCGGTCATTTCTGTGGAATTGCGTCGATTTTTGTAGTTTTGGTAAAGCGGTCAATTTTCTTGCGAGGTTGGCGGCCCGAGGGCTTTGTCTACCCCGCTTGCAAGTGAATCTCTTTACTTTAGCCGTCCGATTTAGTCTACTAAACCGTAATCTACTTTTGACTATGTGTGTTTTTTCGACTATGAATATACGTAGTCTTCGATCTCAAGTACCTTCCTTTTAATCAAGTTATGTCTGCTTGATGTAGAGTCGATTTTCTTCCAGTTACTTCGTACAGAGAGCTCCTGTATGAAGTAAATGGATTCGCGTTCGAGGAATGTACCGCTAAAAGGTACCTGTAGTATACTTTGAATTTTTTCGTATGTTTAAACCATATTCGCAATGGATCACAGTCGTTTGCCAGTCGATTTCAGGATAATTGGTCTCGCGATAGCTTATCCTCGGGCAGATCGAGTCAAGTACCTTTTTATAACTCGTGCAAAGCGCTTTATTGGCGTCTTACATGGATATAAAAAAGGAATTTTGTTCAGTTCAGCATATACTTTTTTATGCTGAATATAAATTAGAGTTAAAATTTTGTTGAAATGATTGGGAGGTAGAATCCTACCTCCCGCCCTCCGCACAGGGCGGGTCTCGAAGCAGCAACCTCCACGTGGTGAGACCTGGGCAATCGGAATTATTTGTCGTGTAATAATGACAAGAGAATTATTTTAAGGCATTGTTTGATTGTATCAAATTTATGTAGAATTATAATACCTAAAGCTGGTAGTATTTCGTATTCCGGAAGAAGTTACAGTAGAAGTACCAACGTTATAATTTAGTTGTCGGTCTTATTACACCGTAAATAATTTCGAGCTAATCAGCTGCGGGTTAATTCACATTTATAAGTGGAATCAACATTTTATTTATAAATGTAAAATAACCCATTCGTGAAATTTAATATTAATCCACCATCTACCATCATTTGGACATTTTTTCGACTTGGGTTCGACCCATTTTTGACCAATAAAAATTTTTTAACCGCTTCTTTCGACCAGAAATCGTCCTAGAATATGTTTATACGTCACCCACCATCGATTTTGGTCGGTTAGAAGTGATTTTGGCGACTTTTCATTTTTGACAATTTTTGAAGGTATACCCCTTTACATTTTTACGATTTTGGATCGACCCCTTTTTGACCAGAAACAATTTTTAAACCACTTCTTTCGACCAGAAATCGTCCTAGAATATGTTTATACATCATATACCATCGATTTGGGCCATTTAGAATTGATTTTGGCGACTTTTAATTTTTGACAATTTTTGAAGGTATACCCCTTTACATTTTTACGATTTTGGATCGACCCCTTTTTGACCAGAAACAATTTTTAAACCACTTCTTTCAACCAGAAATCGTCCTAGAATATGTTTATACATCATATACCATCGATTTCGACCATTTAGAATTGATTTTGGCGACTTTTAATTTTTGACGATTTTTGAAGGTATACCCCTTTACATTTTTGCGATTTTGGATTGACCCGTTTTTTGACCGAAACAAACTTTGAATCCACTTCTTTCGACCAGAAATCGTCCTAGAATATGTTTATACATCATATACCATCGATTTGGGCCATTTAGAATTGATTTTGGCGACTTTTAATTTTTGGCTATTTTTGAAGGTATACCCCTTTACATTTTTGCGATTTTGGATCGACCCCTTTTTGACCAGAAAAATTGTTTAAACCACTTCTTTCGACCAGAAATCGTCCTAGAATATGTTTATACATCATATACCATCGATTTAGGCCATGTCGAAGCGAAATTGGGGACTTTGATTTTTTGCAATGATTTTTTGTTTTATTTTTGCATTTATAGTACTAAAAACGTAAGAACACAAGTATTTGATATGTTTAGTGAGTAACGTCACCAGTGACATGAAAATGCTTATCACATTGTGTATTGGATGCATTTGTATCTCGTCTATGGTTCACTGCATTCCAAGGTAACATTTATGAGAAACGCTCTTCTAGTCAAATCAGCATTCGTATCTTAAATCTCTCCTATACTTTCTGCAAGAGTCTGTAACAAAGTAATACCAAATACCGATAAAATCAATGGCGATTATCTTTCCCGATACAGCGTGTAACATATATCTGAAAACAGTCAATTTTAATAAATAAATTGCGAATAATACTGTTTATGCGATACTTACACTTGGAGAGTCATTAACAGAAGTTAACATATTTTTAGTGACAAGTATACATTGTTTACATTCCGTCGTAACTTGTGCGATTAAATCATTTCTTCTTATTATTCTCACTTCTCCAAGAGAATAAGAACATGAACTTGACACGTATAATTCCCCCTCGGAATGTGAAGTATCCGATGATGTTTCGCTCTAAAATTTATTAAAGTAATTAATAAGTAAATAGATTATGAATTTCTTCAAATTATAAAATTGTCCAAAAAAATTACGGTACAAAATAAATGGTATAAAAGCAAACTCTTACTTTACTCGTTTTAGTTTCTGATACATCATCGGTTGATCTGTAAGACATAGAAAATATAGAATTAAACGCACGGAAGAAATAGAATAATGCATATTATTAATATACAATCTTTCTTATCCTCTTACCCAGATTTTTTATTTACATGTGATACTTTGCTGACACCCAATTTCGAGTATAACACATCTCTACATACGTCTTTAGTCGACATTGCAGGTGTTCCGACACTTAAATCTATTTCGACTGAAGAAACATTTTCGCAACGGGAAAGTTTTGAATGGAGATTTTTCTGCTTGTCATCATATGCTTTATTAACCGGTTGATCATTAGATTGATCCTTGGATTGGTTGACAATTTCTATCTTTTCTACTTGCGAAGTACACTCGTTGTTCGTTTTGGAGTTCCTTTGAATCACCGATATATTTTTGTTACATACTTCAGGAGTTTTTAATGACGTCGCATGGTTCTTCTTGGAAGAAATTGATGACTCAAGAGGAGTACAATCTTTCAAGGAATCATCAGTGTCGGTTTTCACAGTGCTATGTATTTCAAGTTCGGGTTTTCCAATAGTTTCTGTTTCATTGTCAACTTGCTGCAACTTTTTTGATCTTTCAGAGACGGCAGAAATTTCGTCATCCTTCCCAGTCTCACGGGGAGAATTTTCTTTAACAATATTAATTTCTTTATCTACAATATTTGTCGATATTTCATTACAAGTTTTCGTATCTTTGATCATCGTGCAATCATTTTGATTTAAAATTACATTTTCTGTGTAAACCATAATTTTTAATTCGCGAGTTCTATCAGAATCACCTTCTTTGGTAGTTCTACTTTTTGTTATATCGTTTTCATTTTTCTCAATGTTTCCGATAGTGGATGGAAATTCTTTATTTTTGGAATTTGTGTTTTCTACAGTTTCTTTGGAATGGTTTTCTCCGCTTATTATTTTGGAGATATCATCTAAAGATTCCACCTCGGAAACAGTTCGATTTATCTTACTACGAATACTGCAATCCTCATTTTTAGAATACGGCGCGCATTGTTTATCAGAATGAATAGGAGCTCCATTATTTATAATACTTGCATGATCACTCCGCGACAAAACACTCGTTTCACTACATTCACAATATTTTTTTGGAGTTTCTCCTATAACGATATTTTCATTACTCCGGGAAGATTCTGCTGCCGAGAATAAGAGATCATTTTTTGCACAACTCGCTTCGCTGTAACTCGGTAACTCTAAAACTAAATCTTTCCCAGCATTTGATCCCGACTTTTTATCCGTAAATCTCGTGATCATTCTTTTTAAAACGTCGTGTTTGGCATTTATACTTTCTAAATTATGCATAATGTTCTGACAATTCTCAAAGCAATTTTGTATCATTATAGGATCAATTTCTGTTCCTTTGGAATTGCTTGTTATTTTATTTCCAATATCCCACTTTTTATCTTCCATAAGATACCCAATGCAATATTTTATAATGTCGGACGAATCTCCCTTACTTAATAAAACCTGTCTCAAAGAGTCAGATTGCGGTGTTTTATGTAATTGAATGGAATTTGTACTGTGTTGCTGGGCATCTTTAATTTCACCACGTGCTATATCTTTTCTGGAATGACTACTTTCATTCAAAATTTCATTTTCAACACTTGGATTCGTTGCATCAATACTTGAAATTGTAACATCTGATCGATCACTTGCCGATTGCGAAAGATCTATTTCTCTCTTAGTCTGTTCTTCTCTCAGTCTTTTTGAAGAGTGTCCAATTCTGCTTGCATCCTTAAATAAAACATCAGTTTTGTCATTAAAACTTTTACGTATACTTTGTTTCTGACCTTTGTTTGATTTGTGATCAAAGATCCTTCGATTTTTATATGGTTCAACTTCTCGCGATCCATCTGTAAACTCTGTCTTATGAACAGGTTTTTTGAAGTTGTACGTCCGTTTTACTTCTCTTTCATTATTACTTAACGCTGTATCAATGGCGGTCCTCGCGTGTCCCGACTTCCTAAGTTTCCTTAATGCATCCTCCCTCGATTGAAGCAATTGATTCGTTGCAATTAATTGATCTTTGATATGCGAATTATTACTTCTTATTCCATCGACTTTACTTAAATGTCGCGACGGATATTCATCTATTGAATTTCCTTGAGACTTGTTGTGAACGGATAATGAATCATTAGATACACTACTCTGCAATGTCGTTTTATCGTCTACTATACGATACTTGGTAAATTTAAGTAGTGATAAAAACGTGTCGATTGACTTCGATTCTCGGGCGATGCCACCAATAATTTTATCATATGCGATCAAAACATTATCTAGTTTGTCTATGGATGGGTGATATAAATTAATATCCTCAAAGCTTTCTAACTCTCCTGAACTTGCAGAAGTGTCAATATCTTTGAACTCGAACTGACTACTATTTGTTGGAATTATTCTTCTTTTGTTATCGTTGAATTTGAGAATATTTTCAAACCGATTATTAATGAAATTATAACGCGCTTCCAACTGTCGTCTTCTGTCCTCATACTCTCTTGAAGAATTATATTCTTGATTCGTTTCTTTCTCCTGTTCTTTTAATTCAACAGCTGGCGGCGTAACTACTTCATCTACTAGTTGATTATTTTTAGCTTCATTAGAAGTATTTCCTTGCAATTGAAAACATTCATTTTGTTTATCTGTCTGCTTCGAGTGGCATTGTTCGATTTCATGAGATTCTTTGATATTATGAACCACAGGTTCAAAAACTGTTGGGTCGATAGTTATTTTCTCAGGAGAGGATATTCGTTGCAGCTCTACGACTTTGTTTTTGTTAATCTCTTTTTTTAAATCCGGAACCTTATCTATTGTTATCTTCTCACCGATTTCAGGAAGAATAACGTCGTTTAAAGTCGGTGCTTCAGAAATATCCTTATTTTCATGAAATATATTTCCGTTTTGATTTGTATCCTCCGGTGTATTTTCCGGATGTTGAACGGCAACTGAATTGGCAGTGCTTTTCTGTAAACTGTTGGTTGATAATTTCGGTAAACCTGCTGCGTGTTTTAGTCTTGCCTCTTTCGAATTAGAATTCTCCCTAATTTCATCTGGCATTTCCTTCCCTCTTGAACGCGTCGTTGTATTTACAATATTAATGTCGTTTTCTTTCGACTCTATTATTTTTATAAATTTCTCTTTACGCACGGGAATAGTAACTTTCTTATAAGGATCATACTGAAACTCATAAGTACCTACGTTCGAATTATCTTTAACGAAACTTGGATCGGGTGATATATGAATATTATCCAAATTTTGCGCTTTGAGTTCTCTTTGGATTGTCAGAACGGGTCCCGTTTGAATACAATACTTGTCCGACATTTTAAGACCGCTTCCTACAAAATGTTTACGACGAGGTGTACTTATATCTTTAATATTTCCAGTTCTTTGAGTGTTCAAAGGAAGATCATCCGTAACTTTCATACTCGAATGTGAATTTTTGCCTTCCACTGGTTCCATTGAAACCCGTTTCTGATCTTCAAATGTTTTTGCTTGTTGCGTTTTCTTGGGGCAATTTCCAGTACCTGTATATTTTGGTGCCGACAAATCAACGGTCTTCCTGATATTGGGACGAAAATTCTCATCTTCAGAATATCTCTTGAGATTCTCATGAACTGGACAATAATCAATTATGTGTACGTCGGTCTCTTCAAATTTGTTGACGACGCGTTCTCGAATGTATAACAGTTCTTCTCTCTCGTCATCCAGCGGAAGGTCTTCCGAGTACCTGCAACGATTTACTATTAAGTATTTATCCTAAGTAGAAATACAGCTGATTAAATGTTTGCGTGTATTTGTTACAATATCTTACAAATTCCTGTTTCTTCGATAACGGTGACGATTATGGTTCGCATTTATTTCTGCGATTTGCAGTTGCGCATCCTTCATGATTCTGTCTGCATGGTCAAGGGCATTAGATGTTTCCGGGCTGAGAATTGGACTCGAAGAACATGTTTCTTTACATCCTCCATAGCCGTGCTAAAAAAAATACTGACGCTAAGATAATACCTTGGTAAGAATAAATAAGTGCTAACCACAATACTCATCGTCGAACGCAGCAATGAAAATGATACAATTATAAATATTTTATAAGAAAATCAAAAAGATGTACCTGTTCGTCCATCGCCATCTTCGTAACATAATTAGAATCTTTCGTTTCTCGCTCGTTTATATTCGACGCAAGAGTTAACACCGAAGACCGTTTCCTATTTTTTCTTGCATGATTTTGATTCCCACGGTGACTTGGAGTATCGTGATGTCCGCAATAACAATTATTAACAGACTTCGCCTTCATTTTCTGATGCGAAACCGTGGAAGGACAATCGGCAGGATCTTCGTAAGAATCCCAGTAGTTCGAACGATTCGATGCTTTCCTGTAACAAAAAGTTAGTAAGATTCGTTAAAAAGCTGTATGGGTAATTAACTCGGATACATCGTCGGTTCTTCGCGAATTCGAAAGCTAAACTGCACCTGCATTAACTACGTCGTCGAACGTTCTGCGTTTCGAAGTACATCGTCCGACACCTACGCATATCTACAACATAGTTATCGATCTTTAAAGAGAACCGCGCCTTCCTGCAACTCTTTATCCTTCCCACCATCGATTATTTCATTTTATTTACCTAAACATATTACATATAGTACACTGGAACGTAGATGAAAGTACTTTACAAGTAGCTTACAATTAATACTCTTCTACTCGGCGTCCTTATTCAACAATATCGTTAATATTTGGAAAATTCTCAAGATTTGTAATGGTACGATAACGATGTACATTAACTAACGTATCATAGAGCACTTAACATTAGAACTACCAAGGGGGTCAAAATGACTTGTTTGCCATTTTTAGTTAAATTATTCGAATATACCACGGCGAATTGCTTCGGAGTTTGTATACATAACGCGTATAATTGAATACATTAATTAACTTAAATCTTCCAGTCATAATTTATATATAAATAAATGTGTAAGCATAACTGATTGTCAGTACATGTTCGGTAGTTCTAGTGTTGAACAGTTTTGTTTTTAAATGTTATATAAATGTTAGAAATCGTATCGCGGGGTATTGTATAACACGAGTTTCGACTCGGTAGACAAAGGTACTTAAAGGTGTCGTTGACTGTTCTCGTTGCATCTCGAAGACTTCTCACTTTAATGTTCCTGATGGTTCTGATCAATAATGCTACGTCAAAGATACGTAATGCACGGCGTGCTTAAAGAGGATACATCCTTTCGCAACCGTATTTACGTTTATTTACGTTTGCGCACAATTTCCGGACTTCCGGTAAAGGGGTGCTCAAAGCGGTAGAAACATTTTTTTTTACCGAGATTGTAAACGCCGATCGCAATGATTATAATTTAATTTTCGAGGCGAATATTAAGACAATTAATATTGGGGTAATTATTTGCTGAGGTTTTAAATAAAAGCAACTTGAAGTGGTTTAACGGTAACTTTTTGTTGGCCTTTCTTACGATATACCAAAATGTTAGGTCGACCATTTGTTTTCACGGTGAACTCAGTGCAAAAATAAAAATCATTTATAAACAACTTTTATTCCATATTTAAGTGTAGCCTTTAGTAAAACCCTTACCATTTTATACCAGAAGATGACTCACATTTCATTTCGATGAGTATTTCAATTCGAATCCGAAAATAGTAAAAAAGATAATTTTTAATTTAACTGAGATCAAATTTAACAATAATTTTCTAGAAACCAGTACGAATGTTTTGAAATGTTTTAATCAGCATCGATGTTTAAAAATCAGTACGAATGGTCACTCAAAGTGCACAGTGCAGCACGTTACGTTTTTATATTATTGTAATATTCTGTCGTAGTTTATGCGGGGAATTGAAATTAAATAAGTCTAGGTATATATCAGGAGAAATTTGTACCTTGCGAGATATTGAATAAAAATAATTTCATAAACACTGATGTAGACTTTTCGTTAATGTAACGCCTTGATTAGGTTTCTGACATTTCAAAACTGACCATTCCTGCAATAACGTTTGTTAGGTGGTAGCACCTCGCGAATGTTGACCCTTAAAGGTGAAAGTGTGTTTCCATGCGGTGCATGTTTGCCGCGCCTGGCCGATATCCGTGTTATACGATACTTCGGGATGCGCGTCCACAACCTGTATATAACTTCCAAAAGTAAAACTGTTTAAGCGCTCTATGATAAATTTGTTACTTCACATCGTTATCGTAACGGTAAAAATATTAAAAATTTTACAAACATTAGCGATATATTTGATTCGAGTTTTTCGAGTTTGAGTAAAATGGCATCGGCCACCGGTAGTTCCAACGGCACTGAACGTGTTAATATTGAATTTCCTAGAGATTAAGAGGATTTCCGGGAAGATGTGCATCAGCTTTAATCGCGAATTCATCGCGCAAGCATTGAAGCGCAATCGGTGTTCCAAGCCGTCTGGAAAAGGCAGATCAATATACTGGTTTTGCCGCTTTTGCTGCTTCCCTTTCCTCACCTCTTTCACTCTTGCTCTCTCACTCCGTGGTCCGGCTACTAAAGCTGAACATTGGCATTGATTTTCGAAGTTCAGGAAGCTCCACGAAGCTCAATCGTTCCTGGAGCCAGAGCTTACGTAATATCTTGGCACAGGTTAAACAGAGTTTCGAAAGCTCGACCGATGCACCGCGGTATATGACACAACGATATACCGTGGTAACAAACAAATACGGCCAATTGAATAAATTGATATATTTGCTGGAAACGTGTCGCTCATCATAATCGAGACACAATAAGAAATGTCGTTTATCTCGGGGCAAACGATGAAAATAATATTAGGAGAAGAATCGGCGAGATAATGATGTAGGCAGAATTGTTACACATCAACACATATATTTTGCTTTTGCTTGTTGCATACATACGATAAACAGTACAATGTTACGCGTTCCTCGAGGTATGGTATACTAGAAAATTTCATTATCCTCTACTACAATTGCTATTCGACATATTGTTTCGTATTGTTGTTCTCGTGTATTCGTATAGCTATACAAGAATTATAGAAAATAAACGGAACGATGCAAATGTAAACTGACTGTTAATAAAGATCCTTTAGTTCTGGAAAACTGTTGCGCGCACTGAGTGCTTGATCAAAGGAAACATGATACATTCATCTTGGTCGTCGCCGATGAATCTGCGTAATTAGAATGATAAAGAAGAGTACATGTCGCATTGTTAGTCGCATGAAGATCAAAACCAAAGTCGGAAAGTGTAATTATAATGCAATTACTGTTTGCATTCGAATACACTCGTTCAACTGATCTCTGACGAACTCGAAGGACTCGTCGCCTACGTCGGTTCGATCAAAGCTTACGATATTTACACGTCGCAAGAATTAAACGTGTTCGTATCCTCACCAACCGTTTTTCTATCGACAAAAAACATCGTCCAAAAATACCGTCGAAAATTGAGCAAGCGACAA
This sequence comes from Nysson spinosus, assembly GCA_910591585.2. NCBI lineage: Eukaryota > Metazoa > Arthropoda > Insecta > Hymenoptera > Crabronidae > Nysson > Nysson spinosus. The sequence goes on along the minus strand of OU342830.1, from coordinate 11,055,581 downwards.
ACGACAAATCGCGGGTTTTCTGGATTACGTGATAAACAACAAATGCAATGAGCAACGATTCAAGCACACGGACAATGGATCCGACGACGACCAAGTGCCGCTGAGTGAATGCTCTCGATCACATAGAAAATTTACATATTAATATGACAAAAACTGCATCGGTTTCGGATACGATTTTACAGCCATGCGTGTTAAAAAACGGGTTGTATGTACTTGAAAAAAGTTTCGTATTGTTATTCAGTGTCCCTTGCAGGATAGCGTACCTTAAAAAGCAACTGCCATATTGTAAAATGGCAACAAAGGCAGGACTACCTGCTCAAGACTAAAAAATATTACGTACAGCCTCTGTATGTATTGCTATTAATCAATTGTGCCGCTTTCACTGGCTATCTCGTTACTTCCTGAACATATAGGGTACAGGAGCCGTTCGTGCTATTCAAATCGACTCGGTATTATTACTTCGATCACATTTTACGAAAGCACTGCAATGAAAGAGCATCACTCATGAAAAAAGGCATACACGAGCTACGTCCTCGACCGATCGATTAACGAGAAGAAGCGTAACTCGAATCCTACGACGGTGTACCTTCTTTTCAAAAGACTATCGCGATGACTGCTCCCCTTGACTGTACCGATCCGTTTTATACAAATATATACAAAAATGTTGCTAACATCCAGAATTCTCAGCACGCGAGTGTAGACCAGAGAAATTCTGTGATGCAGCGGAGAACGTATGTCTGCTTTTTTTCATTCCTTTACGTTTTAGACATAGCGAGTGTGTGGTTCCTATTTGACGGGCGTACCTTGTTCATCGGCAAAATGAAAAACCAAAAGGCCCTCACTTAAAGTCTAGCGATAAACTAAAGGCGAAAGTGGACGTTACACAATCGGACCGTCGGTCCGTTATGAATGACTGAGTTAGAACAATCCTTGCCCTTTGCGATTTTTTCCAAATCGAACGTACTTCGTATCAAATCGATAAGTTGCGACTTCGCAAAAAAAAAAGAAAGACATAATTGCGCATACGCGCTCGATCGTTCTAGAAACGGCAACGTACGGCTTTCATTAAATCGAAAAGAAAATAATTTAATAGAACGAACGTAAACGTAAACGAATGTAAATTCTTTTGTACACTTAAGAATGATTACTCCTTTAGTTATAACTTTTATTAATAATGTGGTATGTACACATATACACAATGTACAGAAAACCCGTACGCTGGGTCTAAATATGTCGGCCATATTTATAATACAACGAGCGAAGTAATAGAAAGAGTATACAAATAAGATTAGAAAAGAACGACCGTCGCTTGTCGGACGGTTAGTACCGAAGCCATGCTCTCAACTTCAGTTAATCCGCGAGCACGCGATAAGGGCGTGTTAAAAATAAGGTACAATATAACCGCGCAGGTTTCACGGTATTACGTGTGTAAATTCAATGTGTATAAGTGTGTCCTGTGTGTAAATGTTCGTGTGTCTCTGAACAAATTGTATGCCTTGTGTATCTGTCTCTATTGGTCTGCCTGTCTATACGTTGCATTTGCTCGACGCGAAAACGTCCGCGGTACAAGAGACAATAAAAGAAAGGCGATCGAGCCTAAGTACAAACCCAAACTGGATACATCTTTCCATGTTTCTGTTTTATTTTTGTATCCAGCAAAAAACAATGTGCAGCCTCACGCGCTAACCTTTCTATGATGTCCGTATATACATGTGTGCAAAATCACCAGCGCCAGCGTGCAATTGCCAAAGACTTCTTCTCAAAACCAGTCAAACAATTTGTTGAACTAACGGTCAATCAAAACAACGTTGCCGCGGAAAACAGTAGAGAATGGCCGAACAAACCAAATCGTCCACTTTCTTTGACAACGTGAACAACTTCGATAATCCAATATGCACCGACAACGTCTTTGGCTCGAATCATTTGTTGGCTCACGTTGCCAACATTTATCACCATTACCAAAAGTGTTTGGTGAACCTTCACGGTTCCACCAAAACACCCTCTTAACGAGGGTTGGAAAATTTGAGCCCTGAAAAACTTGAAGAGAATCTTTAAGTTTCCCTGTCCTTTTTAGCTTTTAGTCCAGAACCCGTGTTATCTTCTCCCAAGATAGTCGCTATCTCGCCCTGCATAAATGCCCATGGTACTTGGCTATTTGCCAATGGACACTTATCGCCACTTGGACAGTAAACCTATAACAATTTTTATGACCATTGATTTATTTACATGCATGGAAGCGAATAATATAAAGGATAAAATTTAACAAATTTCCTGCTTACCTCCGAGCCAGCGCCTTGTCTTTTTATGCTGTCACGACTGCATGGGAAGCAAAATTTGTGAAGAGGCACGCTAGGACATTGAACAAAGTGTGTATCTTCAAGACGTTCGTGACACAAAGTGCATTTCAAAATCGGCGCGGACACTTGCTCAGTGCCAGCGACCTGTGCAACTGCTCCTTCGGAAGATGTTGTCACCGTTGTAGACGAAACATGCCTTGAGCCACTAGATCTCCTACCCGAAGGTCCTTAAAAATGACGCTCAATTAAGGATGTTGCACAATGTATTTGGCGTAGCAAGAAATTAATTAGAAATCACCTTACCTGAACTATTCGGGCTGTGTTGAGAGCCTCTGGAGGCACTGCGTTGCTGGGCATTTGCGGCTGTAGTTGGCGGGCTTCTACTGGTAGGACTCGGATTACTCGGTGGTTGTGGCACTGGTTCTGGCGAAGTCAGATTGTCAGCGACAGACATAAGAGCAGCCATAGGTGATGGACCATTTGTAGAACCCTGCATCATCAAGTAACATTTGCGTCAGGAAATATCGCAGAATGTAAAGATATACTGGGCAGTCAGGTTTCTACTGCATCCCAGGAAACCTTTCATTTGGCTCGCGCAGTTTCCACTCTACCTTTCCTTCCCACCGTTGATTTAGGCCCAAATTCTGTGACATCACAGTGGGACTAATCATAATAGTGTGTTCGGAAAAGGGAATGGTAGTGCGAAGCTGCGCAAAACGAATGAAAACTCGTCCGAGCTGTGGTCCAACTAAAAGTGACTCCTCAGTAAGTAAAAAGTATTACTACAAGATTGATTAGATATATTTACCTGATGATGACTGGATTGTGTGTTATCGTTGGTGGTTTCCTGTGTCGGTGGTGGCGGTGGTGGAGGACTCGTCCTTGGACGAAGTGGCGAGCCACCACCACCATTTGCTGCCACATTTGCTGGTGCCAATGGTATTGATGGTCCAACATATGCCCCTATAATTTAAAATGTATTTCAAATAATCATGTCCGTTCTCTTGTCTAGAAAATTCTAATGCAATAATAAGTTTTCATGTGTGACGCGTGATTGATTGCCAATTATCGAAATCCCGAGAACTCTATCTCGTTTCTATTAATTCGTATTTGCCACTTATAAATATCATTCTGTTGTATGCTCGTAAGAAAAACAATCCGACTGGAACCACTGGAATAGATATCATTTGCCCTCTTACACCCACAATGACGCCAAATGAAATGATTATAGTTTTACCATCCACGTGCTGCATTACGTCAATGAATAAATTTCACTTCATGTACTAATGAAAGACCTCCGACCGACTTCGGAATGTGGTTCTAATGACATTTTTTATTAACTTTTCAAGCTCAAATTAGGCATTCACGTTAAACAGACATTTCGTGGAAATTACTTTACAAAGGATAGAAAGTTAGTGCCTGACAAAGATGATCATAAATCATTCAACACGAAATGTCAAGTATTTGTTGCAACTTGCAAGAATGTCAAAAAATATCCACTCCCATGATGTTTACAAAATGTTAGTTGTACAGTTGCGGTCAGTAACAAGTGATTGGCACGCGACTCGCGTGCGTATACAACTTCGTGCTATAAATTCCTAAGTATTACATTCTATCATAATTGATCTTAAAATATCTCGATTAATTTGCGCAATTCGTTTATATACCAATATAAATAAGTCTCTTGAAAAAAAAAAAAGTCGCTGTTATAAAACTGGGAAATGCCATCTACGTATTGAAAAGGATATGCTCCCAATATGGTTTTAATTGGCACAAGTGTGCTGCGTTATGTATATAACCGACATTTATCAGAAGAGATAAAAGTGATAAAACTGATAAATGTATAAATTATGCTCTGCAGTTTTGATCATGTACGTGACAGTTGGCCCGTTTGCCGCGAGAAAATATCTTCGGTATTATATATGCTGCATAATATTTATACTAATTATTTATTAGTGATAATGTACCGAAAATAAATGGAAGCGAAAGATACAAGATATTTGCAATACTGATTGACAGCAGTCTCAAAAATGATGCTCTTTCCTCTTGGAAAATGGCTGCTCGATATAGTATAAATATAACGCGCTCTGTTTCGGATCGAAGTCTAACAAACGCGAAACGAACGGCAGTACCGCGCTTCAGCCGCAAAATTAACTTGGAGGATTATCTTGCTCTAACTTAATTTCTTGGGTTTATTATGGTTCAAACTTAAATCTGAAAATGATTAAGGATATAAAAACTGAAATAAATCTCGGTTGCCATATTGTACCATAAGATAGTCGATCGTATTTCTGAGGAGCTATTATCAAAGTACACCTTCATGGAAGTATGACGGTTCGATAGAAAATATCCAAGAAACTATACTAAAAACTATGGTTTTGTCACGTTCCAGAAGGAACGCGATATCTCGTGTTCAGTTATCCTGCAACAACGCAGCATCCGCACGCATCTCTCCCGCCATAGAAATCGCAACGAGTCGCAGAGGCCTCGAGCAGTGTACGGACTGCCATTAACGAGGCATATGACCAGTACTTTTCCGCGATGACTCCGACGGAGTAAGAAAACCGGCATGTCTGTATCCGAGATCATGCGAGTCCGGTTGCTAGAGTATCGAAGAAAGAAAGAGTTAAAATTGTCGTTGAAGGGAGGGAGAGAAAGAGAGAGAAAGAGAGCGCATGCGCGATTTTGTAGCTGACACATCGCATCACGCACGTAGGCGACCAGCTTAGTCACACACCGTATTCTCCGTGTCGCTACTAACCGATCGACTATAGTGGCCTTGTTTCGAAAGTACGACCCCTCCAGATCGTCGTCAGCAACACGCGTTCACAACTGCCGTCTCTATACGCGGTGTCCCAAACGTTTATCGTTACATCATGGTCTTATTTAGCTAAATAATTCAAACATTCACTGCTACAACGCGACTGCTATCGATACACACCCATCACACTAACGTAACTATTTCGATCATAGCTCGTTCATTGTAATCTGGTACGGTTATGATGTTTCGATAGTATGTATGTAAACAAGTTCCCCGCCTACATTATGTTAATTACAAACATACCGACGATCGTTATAAATTCAGGGAGTCTGGAAAATATTCAAACGGTGCGTTCATAACCTGCTGCGGAAACTAATGCGATAAAGTTTTGTCGTACGTTGTGGATGCAACGTATCATATGTGAAACTCGTTCAGTGACGTAGGACGCAAGCAGAATATCTGCTGCGTACCTATCCGCACGCGATCGATCGAGCATAGCCCAGAACTCGCGAAGCGTGGCGATCATTGCGAAACACGACAAGCTCGTTCCTTGTTACTACGGTTGACGACCATGTTTCTTTCTCCCCTACCACCCTACATTTCACCTACATATGGAATGTATGCAATACATTGTTTATATTCAAAAGCGCATTACGTTACGCTTGTGAGATACTTCCGATTAATTTCAAAATTCAGCTTAATAAGTAGATTTACAAAATCAAACCTTTATGAATGAAATAATTACCACGAGTTTCAAAGTTTGATTTTAAAGAACATAGCAGTGTCAGTGTTGACTTAAAATGGCGATCGTGGAAATTCAACGATGTACGACGATGTATGACTGACAGCGGTACTTTCAGTAAACCGAAATTGCTTCTAGGAAAACATTTGATTACGTAGTCTTCGTGCTGGCAGATCGAATTATTCATGCATCATTATGAAACGTGGAAGTATTCTACATAAAGGGGAAACAACCCTGGTGACGAAAACTTTCTTGATAACAGAGACTAAAATTGATACGTTAGAGTAATAAATTGGAAACATATAATATTCCAAATAATCCGTTCAATTCTGTTGGAATCAAGTGGGTAGAAAATTTCTCCGGATTTCAAATCCTCCCTCTTTCTCTCTCACGATCCATGTTTATTTCCAGATCCAAATCTTTGCCAGCGGTAATCTATTTTTATCAAAACGAGCGTACGTAAATGTGGATTCTATCTTTTGAACGGAAACGGTAACCTGAAAGATAAAAAAAATACTAAACGGAAAGGGATAAAGCGTACGGCAGGAAGGAATATTATCTATGACGTGATTTAAACGTAATTCGGAGTGGAAATTCACAATCACGAGGAAGGAATTCAGATATATTTACGGGTGTTAACGGTGCGATAGTTATAATGCTGGGTGATTATAAGTAAAATGATTTACGCGTTCTAAAAGGGCAATAATATACCTCTTTTAGAATACCTGGCTGTCAGCAATTTAAATACCCTTCCAAACGGACAAACCGAGCGGTTTTTAAAAACGGGAGGTTGATGGGAAGGCAATTATTAATAACGGTTTAGCAGAATGACCATTCCAGGACATAATAAGCATAAATAGCTTCACAAATACATTTTGGAAATATATATAATGTTCTCGTTTCAATGCCAGGTGGAATACTACGTACTCTATTAGTGTCTTGTCAACGTTAATTTAGCAAGAAGATAACTTCAACCTCGACAATACATCTACAACATCACATATTTTTGTTAAAATGATAGTTGCAAAATCACAAGGTAAAATGTTCGGCCAATGTTTGCTTGCCCAGTCACAGTTTTAACAAGTTTTGTGAATGGCGTGCATTGTTACGTACAAAAGGCGGCATAATAAAAGGAAGGAACGGATGTTGAACGGTCAGTGCAATCGAGACATTCAATAACTGTAAAGACACGCGTTAAGGTCGAATTAGAAAGTGGCCAGTGTCGAAATAACGGTCGATGACCAAGGTCACCCTGACTGTAACAGGTATGTGCCGACAACGACGCGAACCGGGCAACTCAGCCGCCGCTGACTGCTTCGTCAATGAGCCAGCGTACAACGAAAAGCAGCGCAAGAAAAGGAGGCCACACTACAGTTATCTCAGCGATGCAGCAAAATATCAAGATATACAGAGTTGGACCGGTTTCCGAACGTCTTGCAGTGTTACAGCGATTACAACCGGAAAATATATGAAATAAATTCAGCTTTTGAACTGGCTCTGCTCGGAAATATAAATTCGCCGAGTTGTCAGAAGTAGGAGTTAAAAGATTTCAGGATAGAACTTGATCGATTTAACAAGATCGTGGCAATGCATTTATCCAATACAGCCGGTCTTGGTTAAATTGACTCCATCGATTATGGTCATTATAACATGCGTGGTCAAGAATGGCTGCTGAACGTTTTCAAGCTCGATGAGATTCGTACTGAGCGACAACGAACTCATTCATTGAATCTAAATATACCCTATGACGTCACTCGATTGGACGTCACAGCACGGCAACTCAATGTATCTTTTGGTCGTCCGATCACGTGCTCAACGTACGTCTCTTTATACGCGTTTGAACGACTGTCGTCCCTCCAGAATGGAGAGGCCAAGTAAAGAGGTACAGGCAGGATATAAGTATGTGTAGTGAGAGGAGTGAGCGGGAAAACAGAAAGGAGACAAGAAAACTTCCTTTTACCATGATGAATTTTCTAGTCCGAAGCCTAAGTATCCGCTTCAACGTAAGCACGCGGTTCTCCCTTCATGCCAGATGGCCACGCGCACGCAAAATGCTTTTCTATTTTTAGAACATCACCGATAAGAATGTGAGAACGTCATTCGTGAAAAAATGAACCTTATTTGTGCACTGTACAACAGGCGATAATATTCAAGGTACCAGCTAGGAAATTAGCAATATTAGCGCCAGTGCCAAAGTAAAGTATACCTGCAGCATTCAACGGTGTTTGTATGTTCATTAAAATATCAATATTTTTATATCATGTAGTTATACAAAACAGAACTTCATCCGAGTATTGCTTTAAGATAAGTTTTAAGTGATGCATGGAATCATTTGTAAAATTGGAGATGAGTACTCGGGAATCCATGTAAACGCAACGGTGAAAAATGAGAATACAGTTATTGCCAGATCCGAAGACCCGCGTAAAACGAGATGTCCACATATACGATCAGTATAACTCACCATTGGCCTTGAACGTAGTGGCGGTCTCAAAACTGGGTGCTCGTACAGGAAGTTTCTCCTTGTTTCTGTCCTGTACATAGCTAACAGCGAGACTTACAGCTGGTAAGGAATCACCCCTGGTCAATGGCGGCCTAACCGGATGCTGTTCTTCGAGAGAAAGCCTCTTCTCTGCGTGCTCGTCTTCATCGATGGCGGAAATACCCCGCTTGAGCTGTGCAATGCCTCTGTTGTGGCTGAGGTTCACGTGATGCGCCACCGCGGCAAGGTGGGCGTTTGGGATTCTTACATTATTACTCCTCATTCCATTTGCCATTTCGTGAGTTTCTTCGTGCTGCCGGGAAATTTGTTGCCTTGGCGTTCCTGAATTAAATTCCGTAATGGAATTTCTGTGATGAAGTTGGGAATAACCAGCGATATTGTGATGCCTCGAATGGCTTTGACCGGTATTCTGCATTGGCAATACATCCAAATTCGTACCACCATTGTGTTCTGTATGCCCGGTCGTTCTGTATGCTTTCGATGTTGATGATCTTGCTTCTTGAAAACCATGTGCCTTTTTCATTTGTTTCGCCGACTCCAATACCAGATCTATTCTATCAGCACCTTCGTAATTGACACAACCACGGCAAACGGGTTCAGAATAGTCCATGATCATGGCCCACGGCATCCTGGGGAGATCGCACAAATAGCACTGCGTTCTCTTTCCCATCATTTTGCTTAGTTTCTTCGTCCGTGAATATGGGCGAGACACAACTCTCAAATATCACTCACATTCACTTTTTACACCTCTATTCTTCCGTATTCCGCTCTGTTTCTCTTCTCTATCTCCCACCCACAGAAACCACACAATGTCGTTTTTACAGCATATTCAACGGAAGAGACTTAGGAAGTCTCAGCACGAACACTACGCGTACGAGAAATCAAACTTCACTCTCGAGAAATTCACTTGGTACTCCAGCAATTTCCGCGCACCTTCTATGTAGCTACATGGATCGATGCTGTAACTGACCAAATAATATATACTCTTTGAAATATTACCGAACGATCGCGTATTCGGCTAGGTTTAACAGCCACCCGATGTATGCGACGCGCCGAAGAGGCGGAACGGGGATGGAAAAAAAAGAAGAGCACGTTATTCGGACGCCAGATATTTTTGCTGGGATCTGCCTTCTCACAGTAACCGATTATACAACAAAAACTTCTCGCAAAACGTCTGCAGTGTCGTGCGCCGATGCACACTCGGGAAATATACGCGCCAGGAACTGTACTCTTAACTTGAATATCAGATACGAAATAATGTATGCGTGCAACAACGACGTGCACTCGCTCGGCTGACTGCCGTACGAGGAGACGAACGGAGACGAACGCTCGAGAATGCGGCGGTAAAGCGGAGCTACGAGTATCGCTCCCCTCTCTTTCGACGATCGTACCTTTCCCTCACCTCACCGTCCGTAGAGGAAGTCAACGAGTCGGCAACGACGACGACGGCTACGACGGCTACAATGCTACGACACAACACTACGACGCGCTCCGCCAATCGGGCGTTGTGGCGTCATGGTGCATGACGTCATAATCGCAAATTCGCGCATGCGCAGACATCCCTGCCCTAAGGGGACACGTAGTCAGCGACCGGGAATCGCGCGAACGGAGCGAGAAGAGAAATCGAATCGAAACGAGACGCCGATAGCAAGCTGGCGCAGTCGCTGGATACCTACTCTTCTCAACGAGAGATCTACTTTATACTCGGGAACATTTTAGCAAATTCTCTTCGACTTTAGGTATACATTAATCTAAACAAAATATTCGATTAGGTCATTCTCGGAAGCGTGACGAGACAGTGGATTTAATTAGTGGCTATTCGTGTTGGATTCTGCTTTTTTTTTTGCCTTTAAACCTTACTCAATTTTACTCGTTTTTAAAGAAAATATTTTGTTCGCAGGCATTCGATGTTATCAAAATTATGTTGTGGATACTTCTTGTTTTAACCGAGTTTTGCGATTTTAGTTGTCGGGATAATATTGTCCGTAACTGGGAAAGTAATTTGTTACCGTAGCTAAAATGTTCATCCGAGAATTGTATGCAAGTTTCACCTATGCAACTTTGATTTTGGGATATAATAGTTTCGAGGTCCCATATGCAGCTGGTGATTATAACCCATGAAATCCCGTTTCCTTTTGTGTTTCGATTGCTTTTCTGCCTTGGCAGCTGAGCCCTAAGATTGCGTGGAAAATCTTGAAACGTTTTTCATTCTCAAGTTTATTAAACATTCGGTAAAACGAGATTAATTGCCAACGCATTATCAACTTCAAAAATGCACCGTTAACAAGTTGGTACGCTGCATTTACTTCGCCCTACCTCTTTCTACTAATCTCTGTAATATAAACACTAGCCATTAACACCATTGCAGGGGTTCAGTCATCATACAAATGGCACACTACTTTATCGCATTTTTCTTTGCGATAAGAGAGTTAATGATAACGGCGACGTAAGCTCGACGTACAGTCTAGGTAGGTGCTTATTGGTTACGTTATTATTATTGCAATAATCAGGTAAATCTAGAGGTAATACTCGACGTTCCGATTTTTGTTTTCTTCGATTATATAACACCCGAAATTAATTACGAGTTATTCGTATATCCTACAACAATATTTGATGATGATTTATCCTGGTCAATAATACAGATACTTGCTAAATTTATAAGACAGTATATAATCGAAATTAAAATGTATTAGAGGGAAGATATTTATTGAGTATTTCCAAGTCATTATACAATTATCTGGAACATACGTTACATGATATGTCACACGCACATCGCGACATGTAAATGACGCAAATCACTATTCGTGCAATCTCAAAACCATCAATAAATTCTGATGCATGTAAAAATGCATCGCGAGAGATTCTGTTCCGTTTTGCAAGCTTGGATTCGCAAGAGTGACATCATTCTGACATCATAATATGGCTACAAGCACGTAACACGAACCCCTTGGCACACTAGCAATGAAACAAAAAATTTCAGCACGTACGTTATGCGATATGCTCGTGGAAAAACAAAGAACTGATTAATTTCAATACGGAATGAAAGATTTTACCACTATGTAAGAGGTAGCCTTAACCCCCCCAATTAATTTTGGGTAAGTCATTGATTCATAAAATGTCGCTTTTCAAAACGTAACGGATCATATCCATTTATATTTATCGATGGTCCCTTGAAAATTGCATCTGAAATATACAATGCTGTCATATCATTCCCGTTATCGCAAGGTTTAATCAGGCTTTATCTTTAAAAGACTACATCGATAACAAGACTGAAGGCTAAACTGATCATGTATCCCGCTCCACCTGACAACGTGTATACGCTGACGGCTAATCGAACAGTCCTTACGCGGATTGGTAAATTTGGTTTGACCTCTGGATAACTTGGCCACGTGCAAACCACTGTATATACATCACTGCGGTAAAATTTGCGGGTTGATTGTGTTGAAATCTCCAGCAATAGATAATGTTCATTATCTCGTGGAAAATTTGCTACTCTGAATAAGAGGCGTCGAAAATGTTCGCGACTTTAATATGCGTATGTTTTTAATGCGGTTTGGAAGTTATGAGGTGAAGCAAAAACCAGGAACAAATAAGTGATTCAAGAAATCGAGAAAGTTTTAACAGCGTAACGCGCTTATCCATTTATTTTCCTTCTTTTTATGGTTGTTCTGCTAGGAATTAAGAGAGGAGAGAATAATTTCCGACACAAATCAAGATTTTCTCGTTCGAATTTTTTAAATCTTTTTATGCATAAGCAAAAAAAACAACTGAATCTGTGTAAGTTACCTGTTTCTTGCTGCTGGTATCTCAACAAATTATTCTCAATTTTACAAAGGAAGCTATATCTTTTATTGTACGGTTTTTTATGCGAATTTCTGTGGAACGTGTCTACCGCATAAAAAGAGACTACTGTATGTCGGAGAAGATTCGGGTAGTATATTGAAGTTTCTTCGTTAAAGAAATGGATTGCATTCCAGCGTTGCAATTAGTTTCTTAAAACGCGTAATTAGCTTATGACGTACAGAAATGTTGCTAAGTAATATCTAACACGTATTTCCGTATTAGTAACCCACTAACGGATATGCATTGCCTAAAAGGAACTGATAGAATGGTCTTATCTACGCGAGTCGCGTTGCGAAATTATTTCCGTTTTACTGAGAGTCGCATAAAAACACGGTTAAAATCATTGCACTTGTCGTGTTTAATCTTAGTGTTTATGTTTGACAAGAAAAAGATCTATTCTACGATTTCATTAGATGATAAAGTAATGAAAGGTCAGGATTTTAATGTCCAACTCTACAAAGTTACAAAAAAATGTCATCATTTGTATGCACGCGATTCCTCTATCATCGCATAACAACGTCACACAACGTAGACGTATCAGAGTCGGGATTTTTCCGCGTGATCACCGGGGATCAGAAATGCTTTGTCGATGCACGTTCGTTATCATCCCGATTGAAAACGATTGAAAACATTTATGTGTTGCGCGTCATTGGATATTTATCGATTTTACTCTCGATAAGAATCTACCGCGAACGGAAGATTTTTTTCTGATAAATTTGGTCACGTGAAGGCAAAGCTATGCTCACAATCTACCAAGATATGGGATATTACGATAAACGCACAGTAAATATCCGGACACACCTGATTGATGTCGCAAGACTGTCATTTTTAAAGAGTTTTATATATAGTACATAACGTAAGTCAGTAAGTTCTACATGGAATATTTTGTTCCATCTTACAGAATGGAAGTAGATAACTGTAATTCTCGTTGCCTGGGGAATATCACTATTTATCGGTCGATTGTGACGTAACAAATTTCTGATGGGTTTTGCCACTGCAACATAGTGCATCACAGAAATATTGAATTTTAAATACTTTGCTAAACCATGCACGCGCCACAAAAAATGAATATCGATTGTAGTTCGTTTAAAAGCAATTTTGCAAGGTTTGCAATTTTACAGATTAATTAAGAAAATAAACGTTTGAGCAGGATGAGTTCGTTTTGACGTAGATTTTCAAGAATTGGATGCTATACCCGAAAAAAGGCAAGGAATGGGAGGACGTAATGCAGGAACCGTAGTTTCCGGGCGAAGTGAAACGAGGCGGGCAGATGTGATCTCCGATTACTCCATCGAGTAACAAAGGGAGCGTTGTACTTTTCCGAGCGTGAGTCTGGCTTTGCCGGCAAGCAGCTTTACGTGCTATAGGGAGTCGTGTATCCCGTGACGTCATCCGTAAGTCTGGCAACATCGAGGATGTCAGAATCTTGCGACGTTGCCACCATCTTCCATGCGCCGGAAATTCAGAATATCGTAGGTCTCTTAGATCCCGGTGATATTTGTTTATATCTGTTTGCCAAACTATTTGTGAAGGTAATTTCCGAGATATTAATATCGTATGACGCTCAGGTTTTTCAATGTTAGTAAAGTAGTACGTATACCGATGATATTTTAATGATTTTGTTAATGAAAATAAGTTTTTACTTGTATAGTAGAGCAGAGGTATGTTTAGTTGAAGCAGATAATACCATTCTGTCACGTCACAGCACAAGCTAGCCAGAGAAAATCAATCCAACGATTCACTACTAACCTTTTGGGAGAAAAGTGACGCGCTAGCTACTAACAAAATCAAAAACATGCCTCTCTTCAAGGGTCTGCTGCGATATTGACCCGAGGTTGCGTTAGGTTATTTCTGTCGGGGGTTCATGTACCTTTTCAAGCAAACCACTCAAATTTCGACGAATTCATTGGGAACTTTTCGTATTGATATGTGTCATATGCATTCAAAGGCACTGTAGCATTTTGAGTATTGGCCTTCGTCGGTGTCCTTGGCCTCGAATTGGTAATCCGACCGATTAAATGTCGTATCCGAAGAATGCCGTGCGTGGCTGCGACCGCTTTAACTTTATATTTGCTTGTATTGCGAAGCCATTCGCTGAAAGAAGTCTTCTCTCGATACAACGTGACACAGTCTTCGAAATAAGGCCAAATCTCTCGTGACACGCGATCATCCAGACTCAATTATTTTTCGTATTCCCTACTCGGTTCTTTTTTTTATCCACATATTACCTCCAGTACAAATGTCGTATACGGGGTGCAGAAAATTGAAAAGAAGAACTGCGATTGTAAAAACGGACGTGCTAAATGCAATCTTTATGTTGGTATTACGTCGAGGTAGTGATACTACCTTAAACCATAGACAATTCGTTTGATAAGTAAAAGTTTCGAACGCTGTAAATATCTGCCAATTTGCGAACCTTTTCGTCCGTTCGCAATGTCTACTATACGCGAACGTAATCAAAGAAAAGTTACCAAGCACTGCATTTTATTTTCGCTTGCGGTGGAACAATTAGTACTACTGACAATAGAGAAGTAATTTTTACATCTCGAGTTTTCGCGTTTTGGTAACTGGCAAAAAGACTTCTACATTGAGAAACGGTTTCGAGCGAGACCAGTTCTGACATCGGTCATCACTCAAAATGGACCAAGCCAGGAGGCTGTGTACACAATATTCGGCCTAATTCAGTACCCTACTGATAACTGTGACGTCACGATAGCTCGTCTAGTTGTTACTAGTCACGGACGATACGTGACACCGCACCGAACCGTAGAGATGAGCGGGGCGATAATGGTGGTATTCTACGTTACGTTATGCGCTACGTTACGTTGCTCCTCGTGACACAACACGCGCCCGGTTTACTCTCGCACGAACAGTTATTACCCATTCGATCCATTCGTTGGAAACGTGACGCTACGCAACGTCGTGTATACTTCTTCTCTCTTACTCTTCCTCTATGTACCGGTTTCTGCTGTTTTCTCTCTTTCTCTTTCTCGCTACCCTCCTTTCCCCTTCCTCCGCTACGCAGCATCTCCACATCGAAGTTCGTTCGATCGACAAATCGCTAAACATATTGAGAATGATTTTATACGGAGAGTTCGCCGGAGTCGGGAAAATGAAAGTACAAAAGTGGTGGCTTTAAATCGATTCGTCGACCAAAAAACCGGAACGGCCGTATCAGCCTCCTTGTTCTTCCGTCACCGTCAGCCCGGGAGATTGCGCGATGATGTCACACATTCGGCCGAGTTTACTCGTGTTTGTAAACAGCAGAGAAAAGGAGAGAAATAGCGCAAGAAAGATGAATAGAGAAAGAACGAAAAGGGAAGGAGGGATAGGCGGAGGAGGGTCGAGAAGGGAGAGTCTAGTGTCAGGCACCTCGTCCCTCCAACCAACTCCGACTGCGCAGCATCACACCTGCTTCTCGGATGACTTGGACAAGCATCGCCGTGCTAGCCGTGCTGTGCCGGCTCATCTCGTTTTCTCGTACACGAGAATGACGTCACGTTGCAAGTTGGTTCCTTAGTGCGAGAGAAAAAGAGATACCGGGACGACGAGGATGAAAGATGAGAGTTACCGTGCGCATAGAGTATAGAGAAAACGGGCGGGAGATCGCACGTATCGAATGTGTGAATACGTGTAAAAGTCGGCAGTAGCATCGCACGGACTGTACCTGCAGCGTAGGATGTTTGTATGCAAAAATGTATGCAGTGACACCGCTCGTGTGTGGCCTTTCGCTCGACCATTCGTTGCTTCTCCCTCTTCTTTCTCCCACATCCCTTCTCTCGCTCTAGAACGCATCTGGTTCCGCGCCGCGTGCAAACTCCTTCCCAACCCTCGAACCTCTTTGGCTTCCTTTCCTTCCTAAGCCGTCCGGGCCGTTATTTCTTTTCTCCCCATGCAATTCCATTGTACTACCAAATCGCCTGGCTCACCCCCATTTTTTCTTCTTCAGTTTTCTTTTGTAGTATCCCTCTTCCTTCATTTTGCAGAACGTGCCATGTGCAAACAGCCAAAACGACGCACGCGGGTACGGGCTGGTCAATCAGTTAGCTAACTTGATAGTTGCTTGACTAATAACCCACATCTCTTTGTTCCTCTTATCTTTCCTTTTAACTAGGACATTGAAACTTGTTTCATATTCGGTAGTGCTGTAATGTTTTAGTAACATCCAACATTTCGTTGGAATTTTACTTCGACGTATTACTAGTGCATGCCATTTGCAGGCAGAGCATATTTAATTTTACGGTACATCTCTTTTACCAGAGGCTCGTTGAATTTTTTTCAAAGACAACGACGTAGCTCTTCGAAACGACGTCCCAGTTGCATATTGCACCGGACGGTTAATAGCGTGATAGCGTGACATCCATTGCACACGCACGCACACGCACACGCACACGCACACTGAGGTGGGGCAAACTACAAAATGAACCGAAATAAAACTCTCCCGACACGATGTCGCGCGTCTCGCGTTTGTAATCGCGTGTGCCGGTCGGTATTGCACGCGATTTCAAGACCGTACACTAAATGCATATGGACACGAAATTGTCTTACTATACGCCACTTTATCTTTCCCTTTATTCCTGCACTTCTTCATTCTTCGTCTTCTCAAATCTTGCGATACCACTTTGTTAATGTGAAAGTTAATGAATCTCGTGAAAATCAGATGCAGCAGGGACAAGTTTTGTAGCAATGAGAAACTCTTGTTTCCTTACACAGCATAGGCTCCACAGTGGATACGTAATACAAATATTCATACACTAGAATTAATACACTGTGCTTCCTAACGAATACTTTTTAAGGAGCATTTTTGTCCGACTACGAGCTTGGATACCACACGTAAACATATTCTTTTGTTAAAAACTCGTGCGAAAGTGTTGCACAATGACACCATCATTCCCTCTAACGCTCTGAAGTGAAACAGCACCAGCTAACGTCAGCGGCTTTCTGAATTCTCGAGTCTCGAAATGCGAACTTCCCCGTGTCGTATATACACAGTTCATAAGTAAAAAAATGCACATTTTTCCATATATATTTCAACGACCAATAATGCCGGATGAATGTGTCATTCAGTTTCCATTGTTGGGAGTGGTGAAAGTGGCTAGAATACAGATGAACAGGCAAAATTTGAAGTCAGGAAGTCGTCCCTTTCAGACAGATCCTAATCGGACGGTTCGCCAACGCGAAAATAGGGTAGGGTAAGGTTCCTTCGATTTGTGCCCGTTTCTTTGTTTCGAGGCACGGTTCGCCACTATAAGCCACTCGAAGAAACACCTGACGTCGTCAGGCGATCCGCCAGGCGGATGCCTGACGAGGCAGACGGCCTGCGTTTGTAAGTACATACCTGTGGCAGGTGAATCAAGTCAGGTGCCCGAACAGATGGGTAACTTTACTTGGGAAAGCGTTATAAAAGCGTTCTATCAGAAATGTGGGTTACTAACTATAACTATCGCTTCTGCCATGATCACCACGCACCTTTTAATTCGCGCATAAATGTTGCCTGAATTCAGTTGATAATTCTGTTGATAATTTCTTATTATACACTTGAAAATATCTTCGTAAAACATCGGTACGTGAAATAAACAACACTCATGATAAACATTTACTTTTCTTGCATAGAAAAGTGACTTATATTTTCTTCGTATGTAAATATATTACACGAAGAGTAAAAGCGTCCAGTATCAGTGTATTTGCTTTAAAACAGAGTGCAGAAGTTAAAGAGTAGTAAACGTTATCTTAGAAGCATGTTAGGCTTCTATTGATAAACGAAGAGTAGATAAACGATACTTTGGGCGCATCCACATGTATCCGTTTCCCTTGGCACGTGAGTTAAAAATAGAAACTAACAAAAACTTGATATGGAAAATATGGAATACGACGAGAAATAACTATATTCTTTAATATGAACGGAAGGATGGAACGTCCTTCAAGACATTCTCGTTGGACGGACGTATTCACATAAAGAGCATAGGTGTTTTTTTCATGGACACGTGGCATGAACTGTGCGTACACATATGCGACTTTGAATATATGCAGTTGCGTGTACGAGGTAGCATGTGCAGTCACGTGTAAGAATGGAATAGCGAAAACGTGATAGCATTATGCATTCTTTCGACGTCGTCATTTCTTGCTTGAGACTCCTCGTACTCTTCGGGATGCCGGTCCAGCGTTGTATGATAATTACGTTTAAAAATGTCCGACTGAGCCACACTAATTTGCATTATGTTATTTCGCTTTAATCGTATTCCACTTTCCCTTCATTTCGATGAAACAAATTAGAAAGACTTCGTTATACGTGTTACCTTTTAATATTGCTATAATATACATTTCTTTTAATGTATATATTGGGTTGCATAAGCTCCGTTGAATTTTAATTGATACGTTGTAAGAATCGAAATATTCATTAATAAGAAGCAGCCCGAACGAAAGGCTAATTTTTTGCATTATTTCATTGTTATAGAGGTAAATTAATTTATACATAAATTCTGACTGAAGGATTTATGTATAAATTAATGGATTCAATTATTTGCATTATGTATATGAAATCAAATTATTCACATTTCTTTCCAAAACTCTTTTCTATTATTTATTGCTATAACTTTTTGTTATCCATCTATTGGAAAAATCGATTTTTACAGGAAAATGTTCGGTAATGAATTTCACCTTTATAACAAAGATTTGAATTAGAAAATAGAAATACCGTAGAAACCGTGTTGCAATTCGAAGAACATTGTTCGTCAATGTTACTCGCGAAGGTGACATATTTGATTTTACATGAAGTGCGAATTTTATATATTATGCCATGTGGCTGTTTTAATTCCCAGCGATGCGCGGCTTGAAGATAATTTCGCGTATCTAGGAGCTCCTTTATTTACTTGTACAAAGATTTCGTCAGAAGCATTTGATAACGATTTGGAAGGACAGCTGCCAACACGTTCGATTACATGAATGTAAAAAATTGCCGCCGACAAGATCTTATCATTTCAAATCACAGCTGTTCCCCTTCCCCGTATACCAACTGTTTTTTTTCTGGCATTATAGGCACGTCGCTTAAGCGACGGTGCTTCTAAAAAGGCAGTCGCGTAATACGTGCAAATAATTTCAACGGTTCTTTAGCATGCTCTTTCTCTCCGATCACGTACACCGCAATCATTCTCGCAAAGTAATCAATAGCATTATATTAATTATTGTAACTCATCTCTATAGTCTTAACTCATGAAATATCTGCGAGTCTACCATGCTTTGTTATCTTTTCTGCATAATTGCATCTTGTGATCCTCATTATTCAATTATTGTTGCATCGCAAACAGAGTTTAGGATAGAAAAGGGATCTTATTGGGAGGAATTGCTGTGGATATGAGGAGAAGGTAAAAGAGGTTATGTAAGGTTTAAACAATACATTAAACCCCGACATTTCTGACTGCACTTGAATACACCGTGCACGATACCCGAAAATCGTGCGATGCAGAAAACAGACGATACTCTGCCACGTATCGTGTCTGCTGATGTGAGTCGCCGTAAAAAAGAAAAGAACGGTGATATTGCCATTGCAGAAGTTTTACGCGGGATGATAAGCAGCAGGATGATTGTGAGTGTAAGCGGAAAAGTTAGTTGGAAATGTAACGATATGTTATTATACGCACTACCGTAATACTCGGGGACATCGGTAAACTAACAGTTTATCGGGGGGTGACACAGGCCAATGAATACTTCGTGCGCGAAATTGCAACATTTGCTCCCAGCGATAAATATTGATGGCACCTCGAGATTCGAACTATCATCTATCCAAGCTTCTATCAGAAAATATATATTGCGACAGTTCACTAACACCGAAATAACACGAAAGGACTATAAAACACCGAATTAGTAATATAAATATAATTTCAGTTGTTATATATAGTACTATGACGTCCCATCAGCGAGTCTCATTCAAGTTTTGGAATGAATGATAGATATCACTGGTTGGTCTTAACCGATACCTTTAAATGTAACGGTAATATGCACAAAATCGAGGAGCATATCAGATAAGAGGATTTAATAAATCAGGTGAATCGGTGCAAAGCACTTGCATTAAGATTTTTAAACCTTCTTATCGGTACTTATCTATACGAGTCCGAAGTTTACTAAAAAGACACATCGTGCATCGAGTTTCCCGAAATCTTACAAGTTTACAAATTAATAAATGGTAAATGAAATTTTGCAAAATTGAACATATACTACGCCAGCCACTCAAGAACCATTCACAATTTTGAAGTAAAACTCAGATCAAATATATCGCTAATACTTGTAAAGTTGTCAATATATTATTAATGTTACGATAACGATATAAAGTAATGAAGACATCATAGAGCATTTAAACAGTTTTTATTTTGAGATGTTGCAATGCCATACATGTACGTGTTGCGAATGCGTATCGCAAGGTATCGTATAACACGGATTTCAGTTTGGACGGTCAAAGTGTTAAACGCAAAAGATAGCGTACAGCAGCAGTAGCCAGAGGATTTGCCTACGAACGCGACACACACACACACATCGTTTTAGTGTACACATATGTGATACTGGTATCGATCTGACTTACTAGAAGACGGAGGAGGTATAGATGGTAGTATATACATATGTACCTCCCCTGTGGTTAGGAAGTCACGTTGCCCTCGCGTGTCAATACCGATAACATCCTCCCCGTCGCAAACCGCTGGCCGTGCGACGTTATGTCGTAGTCGGTGAGATAAGACGCTTATCGCGTATTGCGATACATAAACGCGTAAGAGTTGCTGCGCGAATAAAGAAACCCGGAGACAATACTGGCTTCTTGACTACCTTAGAGCGTAAGCGGATGACGTAGGCTTGTTTTTATTGCATTGTCTAGACAACGGTTAACCAATATGTGTAACGCCGTGAATGTGAAAAATTATCTTAATGAATTCTCCCTACTCGGTCGAACGTCTTGCATCGAGAAATATACGTACGACTTGGTATCAAAAGGTGTAAGAATGTATGAATTCTGATATATGTACATTCGTAGTTGCTAGTTCTGCTAATGTAAGAAAATCGTGGAGATATTAATGAGACAGATATATTTAGTAGAATTATGATATATGAGACGTTATTTTTGAAAGTGGTATGAGTTCAGTTTTTATGAAAACTTAATTAATAACTTTCCACGATATACTGATATCCTCTTTTATCAGGTACGATACATACTAACATAAAAAATAACGGCTCATATCCGACGACTAACGATGACTAACTTCGTTTAATGAAGCGTATTTCGTAACACTTTTGAATTTTCTTGATAATCGTCGCAGCTTGGAATTTTGTGCCTCGAGTATACACGTAGACGTACACGTCTGTTTACTTGTGATACAGTAAATGTTAAATTGCAACGCTTCCTGAATCTTTCAAGAGTAAGAAACGTCACGTATGTCGCGACGGGTTCCGTAATTGTGGAATATTTTGCAATTCGTGGATTGGAAGGCGCCTTTCTCGAAAGAGGTATGGTGGCCATGCTGGTCACGTAGACCCGTAGTTCCGAGGGTGCTCTAAGCACGGTATAGAATACTAGAATACTAGCAGCGAGTATGTGCGATGAATACCTGCAACGCGAGTAACAGCTCGCTCACTTACTCGCGAGCGAATAAGATCAACATTATGCCCCTCACGCTTCAACGCGCCACCGTACGTACTTGTATGTATGTACCTATCTACCTAAATGTACTTATGTACACTACGTGTCTCACATCATTTCTATATTTTTTTTAATCGAATGTTCCTAAAAGAATCGTGCGCCAATATAATAATAATATTTCTACTTCGTGAATGATGCATACTCTACAATCCTTAATTAGCAATCTTGTATGAAATATGAAAACCAATTTAAAAACGAAGTAAGATTACTTGAATTCGATTATTATCTTTTCCCATGGGCATACAATTATTGCGAAAGAATTTGATCTTCGCTACGTTGTACGGACCATTACCTCGCCCACGTCGTAAACGATCTTCTAAAGTCGCGTGATCGAGCAAAACCGGTTTGAATCAAACAGTGCCGTAACTACCTTGCTGTGAATTTCATGACTGCTGAGTGTGCAATGCATTTCCACATAACACTTAAATATAGCTCTGTGAGAAAACTATTTTAATGATATCAAAGATGCATTTCATGTACTTACTGAGAACGTATATTAAAAGCAATCATGTGGCATTACCTGTAATTTTATATAATACATGTTTCGCGCGATGTTTTTCTTTGATGTTTACCAGGAGAATAAGGGTGAAACATGTCTCGAAATTTTATACTTGTCACGACCTCCTCCGAAACCCTGAACTAACGCTACGTATGCGCCAACCTCCGGCGCCCCGCTTCGCAGACATTTTACGGAAACAGTACAGCTATCCGCTTGGTGTAACTCCTGAATATCGAGAATGCACAGCTCCGTACTACGTGGGCCGCATTCAGAAACTTCTGCACCACGCAAACGGAATTTTGAATTGCTACATTTCTACGGCAATTCGTTTTAATTGCGAACGCCAATTTTGTCCGGCTCGTTAACTATAAATTTAGCACTTCCAATCAATAACGCACGGTTGGAGATCAGTGCTGGATATCATGTAAAACTGCTGATGCTTTATTGTAGAAATTTAATCATTCGAAACGGAACTTGGATAGTCGACACGGCACGTGGAAAAGTAATTAAGGAAGACGAAGGGTAGGCCGGACTTGAAATCCTTGCACTTGAAATCCTTGCGAATTAATCAACTACAGTCACAGATAAGACTGCGGGAAAACGAAACTCTAAGCAATATTCTCTCAGTACGCGCCTTTTTTATGGAATAATATGAACGAATGGTGACATATTTGGCAAACTTTTCTCTGTAGCCAAGCATAAGGATAACGTGCAAAAAATTTGCCTCCTGTGAGGTTTGAACTCACGACCCCTGGTTTACGAGACCAGTGCTCTGCCACTGAGCTAAAGAGGCTGATGCTTTTTCTGACTTCCTTTAAAATGATCAGAACTAGGTATTAATATTTGCAAAATTTCGCAAAACTTACAACTTATTATTCCGGAGTTATCTCTAAGTGTATCGATTTAACGATTTCAGAACTGTAGTTACAAATACTCGCATATTACGATATTGCATTGACTTGAATTCTGACTGAGATTTAGCTAGAATTATCCAAGTATATCCTTGTTATATCGATTATGTGTAAATTATTATTTTACAAGAATATTTAAAAAATGTATTTTATTGGGAAGCACTTGCATTCGGTGCTATTATGATTGAACCTGAATGAAGAAATGCTTGATTTCTACAGAAATGTTTCGTTAAAAATGAATGCAAACATAAACCTTTGTTGTGTATATAAGTGCAGCTTACATTGAGATTATTATATTAATAAATGAACTGTACATTTTGGCATGGCATTGTCACAATTCTAAGGGCAATTCTGAAACAACTGCGCAGGTTATACGTTGGGAATATATACATACATATGTGTATTAAAAGCGAGCATCATTGCTTATAAGATTGCGGTCTTCCTGGACAAAAATAACCTGCACATTGCGCCTTGCGATAATAGAATCGACGCAATTACGTACGCCTTGATTATATTTCTCTTTTAAAGACCCAATAACCCGGAGTGTCTTCATATCGGATAATCACTAATTTAATATCGCACGTTACAGCTGATATTAACTTTATAGATATCGCGTAAGAATTAACAAATCTGTTTAGATACCGTTTAAAAATAGCTGATAATTCCATTGTACGTATCTTCGAAATATTGTCCATTTTCATAATCGTAGAAAAGTAAATTCACTAAATGATATAATTTATAAGCAAATATGAGAATTGGAGAAGTCTTTAATCAAAGTTAAGAGCATCTCGCTAGATACTATGCCTTTCAAACAAAACACGGTAGCAAATCCAAGAGGATTCGGAATTATGTATATAAGAATGATTACGATCCTTTGAATTAGTCGAAGGACATCTGTATGTTTTATGAATGTGTGGACGGAGAGGAGTGTCATACGTTCTTTCAAAAATAGTTCGACCCAGAAAGTCCATGCGTAACGTAAGACAGATGTCAATTGTCACTTCCCGTTTTGCGCGTTGATCACAATGAGCCACGCTTACGGGGGCCCTTCCTGAAAGGACACATGCAAACTTTCTTTTTCTAGGCAAGTCCCAAAAAGGACAGATGTTGGAACCGTCTTAAAGATTTCGGAGGGTGACCCTTTTCAGGTCTACCGTGCTCTTTGAGACGCTACAATAAAAGACCCAACGGAATTACCAGTGAGTCTATTGTGCGATTAAGCAGATGTTATCCAATGAATGCGCAATGTATAATATGAACCTTGAACAAAGAATATGATTTTTCTACGGAGAGTAGAGATTTTGCATTTTTCTAATACGCACATACTATCGGAAGGGACTGTTACGTTCTGCCTGGAAAATGACTTTGTAACGCTACTAAAAAGGTCCCACTTTTTCACGAATTTCAAGGAATTTCAGAATGGACATTTAATTCCACTTATGTCATGCTGTTGGATTTGATTTCCAAGTAAATGTAACAATTCTAATATCGTGAACATAAAGTGGAATATAAGATAAGTCGTGTAATATGTAATAGGAACATGTTAATTCCTACCGAGAGATGCAATTATAATGACGAATCTCTTTTTATTCAATATCTCAGGAACTGTTGACGTAAACAAACATCCAATATTAGTAGATTTTCTTCCTCAAAGTATTGCAACGGAGAACGATCATTTAAGTCCTACGAATTGTTTTAGTCAAGTCTGCATGGTGAATCACGAGTTTCAAAGTCGTATATCTGTTTCCCGTCGATCTTGGCGTCAGCACTGAAGTCATGTAGGAGCAGGGAATATTTAATTCTGCGAACTACACCATTGCTAGAATCGTTCATAACGAATAATTTTAATTGCCGCTTTCGTATTTTCAAATATTCGTTCTCAGAAATATAAGTCCTTTACTGGGATATATTTAAAGAGTAGTATTTTCCTTACTTTAATGTGAAATCTAAAATTAAACAAACACGTAGTACTTGCTTTTTAAGCACGTTTTGTACGGAATTTCGCTGGAAGTTCAAATATAAGTAAGATATGATAGCCCTGCGCATATGTTTCGAGAAGTTTCCCGTTGGATGAAAGTGGACTTGCGCCCTATCGTTTCTCGGGAGCAAGTTCTGGGCGACCGACGATGGGACGAGCAACCTCCGCTTCGTACCCTTGAACCTAGCAGACACTCGCAACGTTGCCGCCTTGTGCAGCTATGCTATGTCGTTTCGTTCGGTTACTCCCGGTTTTCTTCGGCAGTGCTTTCTTCGCAAGAATTCCGTATCCGCCGTCTCCATCGTTGGCGACTGGCGCGACGCTGAACGTGCTGACGTCACGTGTCAACGTTACGCGTCGCGTTACGCAAAAAACGTGGCTGCCAAACTCTTCGATGTATTCACGTTTCTTTGCGGCCAATGCAAGAATTATTATTCAATATTGAATGTTGCCGGATTAGATAACTCGTACTAATTATTTCAATGGCTTTAAATTGCGCTTTAAATTGTTTACGATACGGTATTGGAAGATCATTACTTAACAAATATTTTCCCTTCGGATTTAGGTATTCATTTTTCCCGTGCATTGCTAATACTACTGAAAATCTAAAATGCACTTTGTCCGTAATTTTCACTTTTCCCCATCATAATCTAAAATAACGTATCAACGTTGCGAAGAGAAGTATAGGTTGACGTCGTTTCTTCAAATATTTATGTTGATTTTGGCGAGAGTACTGGCAGATTTTTATAAACTGATAATAAATAACACATTGATCTTTAATAAGCAGTACAGGTGATAATAAAGTAAATACGTTCTTTTATTTTGGAATAGTATGACATATATGCAAAATATTTATAGTTCTATGACGTAGGATAAACTTTTTTGCTTGGAAGTGCATTGACCTTGCGTTTACAACCGTTCTGAATCTGTGCTGTATTCGACTATGCTTTCTCTTCTAGAATTCCACGTCTGGCGGCGACGATACTCGCAGCAGACACTGAACGCATAAGTTGACGTCACGCACCATGTTGCGCGTAATGTTACGCAAAAACGAGGTTGACGAATCAAAAATGCATTCGTCTATTATTGTTAAGGTCGTACCCGGAATCGACCTCACATTCAAGTAAAGGTGCAAGCGTGAATATTTCATACTTATCAATAATGATAGTTTTAAATTTCGCGGAAATATTGAGAATAATTTTTGCTAAATTAATTGCCTAGAATATTTCGAAACTACGGGCTAATGTGAATAGTTATTTAATACTTTAGTAAAATTCGCGAAAAATCATTTTACTGTATTTCTTACTCTCACTCGTTCTTTCTTTCCGCGCTGTCTCCCGTTCGCACGCTCGTGTGCCATTTATGAAACAAACCGGTTTACACTTTTTGCGAACCTCGGCTTCGCGAAGAATGTTGATTTTTGCGATATATACCGCTGGGAACCTAACCTACATCATTATCCGGATGAGCTGGCCGCGCTAGAAGTCTCGTTTTCTTGTAGACCTTGAAACGTCGTAAGATTCTATTTTTCATTTCCATTACTAAGGTGAAGGGAATGATTTGGTATGTTTGTGAGTACTTCGAAGAAATGTGCTTTGCACACGCGACTTCTGAGGTAAAACATAATCGAACAGAAATGCGAGCGTATCGAAATAAACTCAATGTTACGAAGGAAAGATCAAAAATTTAGTCACGACAAAAGAGCGACACCACGGTCGAGGACGAATTCGGCAATGTCTCAGCGTTTAAGATTCAAGGCACGGCCCACCGCCGAAAATATTTTTACTACGGAACGCGTATGGCATGTACCGGCGTTCATTAGTGTAAGTGGCTATTGTTCTCACTAACCTACAGCACTGTCCTCATTATCATTCGTCATTCGTGACAGCACTATCAAAGAGTCAGTTCCCCGAATAACTTGTCATCCGCCAGTGTTAATCGTTCATAAGAGATTTCAGAAACTGTCAGATCAATATTAAAGTCGAATTAATTAAATGCTTATCAATGGCGCTAATAAAACTTGTTTTTCTAAGGGGATTCCTGTTAAACCTCTACAGTTATTTGCGGCAAGAAATCGAATAATTTATCACAGATTTATCCGGCTGATACGCGATTTGTTTAAGGCGAACGATTCCTTGATTATACATTCATGAGTTTCGGAAATATAAGAGGAGAATATGCGTTCGATTTGCATCGAACATTATGCATCCTCCATTTTGTACATACGTAGTATCAGCAAGCTGAACGGGTATTACTATACGCGACTAGAAACCGGTTGGACGAAACTTTCGAAAATTCCGGAATGACGTAGAGTTTCTCGCGTGTACATATCTACCGTGAAGATACACGCTCGTGTTTCTCCCATCGTTCTTCATTTACAGTTACTTACGTAAGAGACTCGGGCCTCTTTCTTTACTCTTCGACACATGGCAATCGACACGATCACGTCAGGTTCGTGCATTCAGAAATGCACGCGCCTAACCGTCATTATAACCTTTACCTTATTTTAAGAATAGAAAACTTCACAAAGAATATATATCTCACTTACCTCGATAAAAATACTACGGATATTTAATACCACACAGTATCGCAACACTCGTTTACACTTTAACCCACATTGCACACGTAACGCCGGAATAAAATAAAAACATTGTATGCACACGCGTTAACAGTACGTACATATAATAAGGATGATTGAAAAGATGTCCTTAGTTCGATGAAGATTATTTTCAAAGTCGCTTCGAAAGTCTTGGATTTATAATTATATTCCGTGGAATGAATCGCCAATTATAAAATGATTTAAAATAGATACCGGTAGTTTCACGTGCTGCGAATGTAATAAAAGTAAAATGTACTCACGTGTCGGCTGGTAAATAAATGCATGTCTTCTCCGAGTAGTTGTTTTCCAAATGATCATCGAGACTTTGGTTCCTCTTCGTCGTCGCAGCGGAACTAACTGAGTGTGACAGAAATAAATGTATGAATAAGACGCGAGATAAGTATGTGCGTAAAATACTGATATATTTAAACTACTGTTTTGTTTACCGTAACTATAAGTATATTGTTCTCCACTGTCAGTAGCAGAAAGCTTATCTTTCACTTTAGTCATTAACACTTCTTTTGCACGCCACTCGTTTATTTCATCGCGTAGAATGGCGATGGGGTCGGCATAGCTTATATCACTACAGGAATCATTATCAATGGATTCTGTACGATTATAATTACATTCAGCTTCTTTGGTTTTGATCGTTCCTTTTCGAGGATGCATGGCCTTCGATGACTTCGGTTTTTTCGTTATGGGAACTTTGTCGAGTTTCTCCTTCTTTGTATAAAGCCGATGATTTTTTACAGCCACCTTATTAAGTGGTTTAAAACGAGGCTTGGTTGAAGACATTTTACTACCAAAAGTGGAATTAAAATATTAAAATATTTTAATTACTGATCGCTGCGTTTCTCCGAATCTGTTTCTGTAACAACGAGATAATATATTTCTTTGAGACAGTAGTACAAAGAGCTTGAAATAAAAAAATAGTTTAAAGATAACAGAATAAGTCGTAACTGTTGACGGTGATTAAATGATTTGAAATTTGAAATATTGCGCCATCTGTTAGTGTAAGCGGTTTGATTCCGTAAAAAGTCACGCCACCGACATGAGAATTTAAACGATACGAAATAATGATGAAGAAAATAAAAGATTTCACAATTATTATAACTATTTTACCAGTTGCCGTATGCAATGTGTGCACTACAATTTATTACTTACAATTTTATTTAATCATTTTCGATGCATATAGAATTGCTGTTATGCCAGTAAGTAAGTACAATAACAACAGTGTTAACAAACCATTAGGACTGATGACTAATAAGAAAGCGAAAAATTTTGTAGGTAACATTTCCAACTTTAAATAAGTCCGTTCATGGTTAAATAAGATGAACTTCAATACTAAACAATATTGATGGCGGGTAATGATGTTCCGATCTTTATACGGATAATTTCCAAAAATTTGACAGATGTTTATGTACTGCAATGCATGTATCCTCGATTGTCACCTGTCCTTTATATTCAAAGATATACTAACAAAAGAGGATTGCGCGGCGGTTCTCGAAAAAACATTGATGCAATGTTTAAATTATTGAGTTATTAATTCTTGCAATACTATTAACAGTCATTGTACAAACATTACAAGAAAAAATTTGTTTTCCTTTGACACCCATATGAAAACGATGAATCTTCAGAAGCGATAATTACGTATAAAACATATTCTTCGTACATATCTGCATTCAATATATAGGTACGAAAAATATTCCAGTACAAGAAACAATGAATTGAACTATGAATTGAACAACCTATTGATATGCAATTAAACTGTGAATAAATACCTTTTACGTTCACTTTGAAATTGAAAATGCACCGACGTACTCCAATAAAGGTTTGGCTGACGTTGACCGTTGAATCCGATGCGATCAACCGACGATATGAAACATCTGCTTCTTTCTACAATGTTGTCCTTCGTGTAACTTCGCCAGCAGCGTATATTTCCGAACAATAAGTTACATTTATACTTGGGCTTTTAATTAATTTATTGCCATTACACATTTATAGGCCGACGTTTATTTAAAATTTATACTAAAAAGACACGTTTATAAAAGGTGTCTCGGAACAGATGATCAGTGATAGAAATCGATGATAGTTACATATGTACACTTCATATAACACGTTAATTCACATATTATTTTTTATATTACAATTTAACTCCATACGTTTTTATTTATGGATGAAATTTATTATTATTACTAATTAGCTTGGTATTTATACGTGGTTTGGTTCGTCGTCAATTTATTCTTGAAATATAAAGCTTAGAACATGTTCTAAAAGAACGACAAAACAGTATTTGGTTGCCCCCCAAATTTGGTGATTGCGTGGTTGTATTAACTGCTTAGAAATTTGAATAATTATAAGGATATTAAAGATTTTGAAATTCGTGCTATGTTTTTTGATATGTGCTAATATTTTTATAAAATTCATGTGACGATATATACATATACGAACACTACTTATCACATACTATTGGTGTGCGCACGTGCTAATAATCGGTAGGCGATTTCTAACCTTAAAACTCTTCGCGGTGGTGCTCTTCGAAGGCTGTGAGGGACGTTGTTAATTCGTGTGCGAATTTAACAAAAAACTTTGAAAATATATATTTATATCTAATATTTATTGCAATGGCAATGCAAGTTCCTGCAGATGTGGATGCTGAACAGATTAAGTCTGTACGTATTTG
Source organism: Nysson spinosus (assembly GCA_910591585.2). Lineage (NCBI taxonomy): Eukaryota > Metazoa > Arthropoda > Insecta > Hymenoptera > Crabronidae > Nysson > Nysson spinosus. The sequence goes on along the minus strand of OU342830.1, from coordinate 11,025,089 downwards.
CAGTGTTTTCACGAGTTCATTTTCGAAAGCTTTCCGGGTGCAATTAAAATAGAACACTAAGTTCTACATATCTCGAAGCTTGAAGAATTGATTTCACCCGACAAAGAAAGAATTCCATGATAAATTATTTAAAATCGCCTTTGATTTCTGTACTTCTCAGTTTCGAGACTTCCTGACGTCGTATAACAAATTATCAGAAATTTGCTTTATTGACTGTGTAACCGATTTTACTACGAGGGATATCAAGGCGAAGGAGGAGAAGTGTGCCCTGAATTGTATGGAAAAGTACCTTAAGATGAACCAAAGGGTTTCCCAACGTTTCCAAGAATTTCAATTGATAGCCAATGAAAATGCTATGGCAGCAGCTAAAAAGTTGGGGCAAGCTAGTTAACATTAATACAAACAATATGCCAATTCCTTTACTTAAATATGCTGTATCCATATCTGAATAGATATCCCATTTGAGGTTGTAATACAATTAAAAACTTCTATAACTCTTAATTGCTGCTAAAAATTAATTGTATGTACAATTATTTTTACAACAAAATTATAAAGTTCTTTATTTTTCGGCCGGTACAAAGTAAGATAAATAATTTGCCATTGCCTAATTTTATGTTGTTCACACCAATTTAAAAGTCCATAAGTAAATTATGTTTGTGCAAATTAAAATAACTTGTGTTCATTATTGTATAACAATCTAAATAAAGATTAATATATAATTTCCAAAAATGATATGCAAGATGGAACTAAAATACTGCCAAAACTATTAACCTAAATTGTAATCCTAAATGTATATTTTATTTTAAATAATTAACATAAATTGAGTGTAAATATACAAATATTTATACACTGATATTATGCAAAATTCTCAGGCTTTTACCCATTAATGGTTCTGTGGTTGAACCATGTAAATATTTATGTAGATTATGTACACTTTTTTTCTACATCCATCATTACAGTTTTTGTATTATCAATTTTTTCTATTGAAATACATCTTTATATAAAAGTAGGATGTTAATATACACACAAATAATTTACTTTTCAAATAAAATAACCAAGTTGGTTCTCATAAAGTTTAGCTTGACTTGGAATGACCAAATTCATGGAATTTTGATTTTCCATGAATTTCAATATCCATACTACTTGAGTCCCAATCAAAATGCGCGAATTTTGTTAATGTTTGTACTGATGCTAAATTCTGTGTGTGACTTATTATTTGTGTACCAAAACTTGTGGTAGAAATTTGATGTTCTTGATCATGAATCATTGATTCTGGGTTTGGAGAGTTTGGAGGTGTTTTCCTCAATCTCTTATAATCTGAAAATCTGTTCAATGATACTTGATCCACACAAATTGCTTGAGTTGTGTGTCGAGTTTTATATAAAACTGGGCAGCCTAGGTCACCTTTTAAACTTAAACTATATAAATTCGCAAGCCGCCGAAGTTTCTCACGCTCCGGTTGTCGCATTGGATGTAATTTAAGTTCACTTTGTGTGGGATCCTGTAAAAATCTTGATACTTTCTCATTAGCTGAAGTAATTATCGAGTATCCAGGTTTATTGTCTACATGCCGACGGCCCGCACGAATTTCTCTGCCGCTAAGATTTTCATGAATTCTTTGTATTCTTTGTCTATAATTTTTTCTCGTTTCAACGGTCGAATGATCGAAACTTCCGTGCAAAATCATTTGGAAAGTCGGATCGCCCGCAACTTTGTCTTCATTTGTGCTTTCACTATCATCCCACCAAGTTGATTCTCCAATCCAATCTGATTGCTCATCATCTCCTAAAAATCAAATGTGTTTGTAAATGTAGAATGGTGCTCATGATTTTGAGGGAATATTGTTGTACCTTCTCTGTCTTCATCATTTGTGATAAGTCCAGTTTCAGAATCACTGGAGGAAATACTTGAACTAGATATACGTGAACAATCAATCGCATCTTCACCCTGCATCTTAATGCGATTTTTTGATTTTGTATTTCTATTAGGTTTCAATGATCTCATCTCACAATCAGTAGAACGTTCTCTACAAGATCTTTTACGTTTTCCACACCTACCAAAAGTAAATTCTGCAATGTATTGGTTTTCAGACATAAGATTGCCCACTTTGTTTGCAGTAAAATATGTGCAAAACAATTACCATATGGTGCCATATTTGTTCTTACAATCACCTAGAAGAACTCTTTTTTTCCCGCTGAATGCGTTTGGTATTATTGTAACAGTTTGAGAAGTTGATGGATTACATTCTGCATCAATTGCCATTCTCTTAAATTTTCTTTTACGTCTTGTGTTTGCTCTGGGTACAAAGTTCTCATTAACAGAGTCACTTTCAATATTGCTAACATTATTGAAATTAGAGAAACGTGCAAATCTCTTTGTGTGATTCATATCATCACTGTCTGATTGATATTTGCCAGGTGTGTTACTGTTTGGAATTCGAATGTCACACACTGAAGATGAACTATCATCTGAGTGTTTACTTATGGTCAATGATGCTGAAAAACAACATGTAATTACATAAACATCTTGATTAAAATTATATATATTATTCCTCACTTTTAAAAAATTACTTTTAAAGATACATTAAATGTGACTTCTTTGAGCTATGAAAATTGGTTTCTACAAAGGACAATCTTGATAATAATCTCCTCTCTGCCTTGTAGAGGTGAACTGTAACTGATGTTGTATATATACATGATTAGAATTTTTTCCAACTAGTTTATACTTCTTTATGCGTCAAGATTTAATGTAATTCTTTGATAAATTATATTTTATGTTGTTCTATTCTTGCTTGCTTACACTTACGAATATTGCCAGTAGAACGAGCTCTTCTTCTGATACCCCATCTTCTTCTAACATTAGCACTGTTACTGGTTTCTTCAAGGGCCAGGGTAAAATCATGAACAAGTGCCTCCATTTTTACTCTTAAATCTGCTGGTACAGCCTTTAAAACACGCTCCATTTGAAGGATACGTTTTTCCCTGTAATATATTATATGCAATTAGCATTCATATGTTATCTATATTTTCTATCTATACCATTAAACATGAAATAATAATAATAATAATAATAATTTCCTTAACAGTTATTTGATCTATCAACTTGAGTTTCTATAGTGTCTCTAATGTGTAGTTTCTAATTATTCCTAATAGAGAAGAGTTTTAGTATTATATTATACAGCAAAAAAAAATTCATTTCGAATGGCAATGTTGATTAACCGATTTATTTTATATTTTGATAATAATATTAGTTTGCCAAATTATAGATTCGAGTGTGTAATATGAAAAGAGCTTATTTTTTTTTAATTGACTTTGCGTCGTATGCCACGCATCTGCTTCAGGAATTCTAAACAGCGGTTTGAATTTTTAACTTGCAATTGTTTGCAAAAGAAATACATGTCTTATGATATCAAATTTTCGGGTAATTATTAGAGAACATCAATCAACACGAAACAGAGCGGAAAGAAATTGCGAGTATATCGCGTTTCAAATCCGTGACAAGATAGAGCCATATACCGATTACTTTATGCTCACCTCGTACATATATTCCTGTAAGTAATATGTGTATCTTAAACGGACAACATTTTTAATTCATTTCACTAATATTTAACACTTTAAAAAGTAGAACCAGGCAAGTATCAGGAGTCCGTCAATTCTAAACTATTTTCACTCTGCACGACAGACTCTCTCTATCTTCTATTCTGCATGGTTGTGAGAATTTGCGGTTTGGAATGTGTGGTATATATATGTCTGACCATGCTCAACAGAAATAATTATATATCTCACGAGTTGATGAACATAGCCATATTTACTTCCAAAATTGTATATACGCGTTGACAGTGATAACTTTCGTTATTCGGTTTACAACAGGAAAATGTAATATGAAAATATTCCATATTTAAACTGTGAAGATCGTCACCTACAAACTGTGAATTTATGCTGAACTATTTGCGATGTACTTATATAGAATGAAGCTGAGGCGACTAACTTTACTTTGCCAATATAAATTTAGTGATTTTGAAATTCTGAGATGTAGCACGTATTATTAAAATTGTCAAGTAATTATTGTTTTTCTGAAATTTGTAACAATGCTACATAGAACTGAAATGTTCGACAATCGCTTGTTGCGTATCCGTCTTAAGCATAATTTTGTAGCCATTTCCGGTTGTGTTTTACAGACGCTCCGTGTTTGCCCGAAGCTTGTTGCTGTTTTTTGCTCGAAGTTAATCCAGCTGCTGTTACAAGTGTACAGGTAAACGTTACCGTAACACGCTTTTTATCTTTGATTTGAAAACCACATAAGGAATGCCATCGTAATGAAAGATAGCTCGAAAAGGTATCGAAAGAAATCCTGGCGGTTGTGTAAATAGCGCGTAGTGGTGTATGCGCGTAACGTTATGCGCATTCGTGGACAGATGAGCGCGGGATCGTGGTATCCAGACGCGAGGGGACTGTAACAGGGGTACTCTATGTAAGATCATTTAATGGAGCTTAAGTGAAGTGACGATTACACACAAAACTGACGTTCTACATCCGTCAATTTTCGAAGTAACAAGGACAAGTGTTTTGGTCCCAAAGGGGCCTTATGATGGATGGTGTCAATGTAAATGGCGGGAACGCCGTTGTGGCGCGCGAGAACCCTAACCTCGAAACTATTGGTATGCCGGAGGTACAAGAGAGTGAGGATAAAGCTGTGGCGACCATCAAAATGGATGGTCAGGAGGTAAATGGTGATATTAAAAGTCTACCGAAAAAAGGTACGTCGCCGAATGTTAGAAAAAAGCTCCGCACTTTGAAAGCTAATTCAACAAGCACCATCGAAAGCGATTCAACGTTAAGTGCAAAGGGACGCAAGCGGAAGCTATCTGAGCTGTATGACGAGAGTTCTAACGACTCTACAGAATTTACTGGCTTTGAGAAGCAAGAAGATGAGGAAATGGAACCAGGCAGTCATGTTCTACAGAAACTTATTGGTATTGGAGTTTGTTACAGTATCTTTAATCATTTAATAATTATAAATTCATTTCAATTATGCACACTCTTGGCTGTATTAACTTTCCCACTTGATTGGTAGCTGTGCAAGTATTTACAGCTCTTGTAACTAAAGCCTGTTATCTCAAAATGCAAATGATGTAGATAGGACTGTATATAGATGGTTTGAGTATATAAGCATGCATTTTAATAACACAAAATACAGATTTATTTTGTAATTCAATATGGTAGAGTCATTAGATTTGTTCAGATATTAATATATTCATGATACAAATGATTAATTAGGACATGTGTACAATTTTAGTAAATGTTCTGCAAACATGGATATATTTCTCAAATTTGATTTTTTTTAAAGTCTCATAAAAAGGATTATCTAACATGTAAGAATTAATTATTTAAGAATAAAAACTCAACATAATATTTATGAAATTCATTATAGCTGAAGCTGAATTGGCAGAAGCCCAGCTGGCTAAGCGATATAGATATTCTACATACAGAAGGAGTTGGGACAGCAGGGATATAAAAGATGACGATCTAGATTCAGATGATAATAGAATGCTCATTTATGATACTTTAGACTTAGAGAAGATAAAACAAGAGAAAGAATCTGATACTGATTCTACTGGTTTACCAACCGTGGAATCTGAAGCAGAATTACAAAAAGTTGAGGCAGTATCAATGAAATCAGCCAATTCTTCATCTGCTACTAGTAGTCCTGCAACATCGCAGAAATTAAGAAGTAGTCGTATATCCCGTGGTGTTAGTCCACCGCCAACTCCAGTAAAAACAAAATCAGCTGTTGATATGTCAAATCCAGCATACAAGGAACCATTCAAATATGGTTGGAAACGTGAATTAGTATTTAGAGCAAGTACTGATCATACTCTTAAAAGAATGGCAGACATATACTATTATACACCAAAGGGAAAGAAAGTTCGAAGTTTTAGAGAAGTTGCAGAGTTTCGTAAGTTTATTTCAGTGGAATTTCTGTTGATGTCACTGTATTAAATGTGTCCACAGTAATAGTTTTATATTTCCAGTCAATACAAAGGAGTTGACCATTGACAATTTCACTTTCTTCAAAGAACCAATTGGTATGAATGATCCAGAGAAAGAAGTTATTCGTGACGCAAAGCGAATGCGAGTACGTAATATCCCAGCAGTAATATAAAAAGAAACACTAGATTCGGTAAATGATGGAAGTTTAGTACCAAGAAATGTATAATAATTGCAGGGGTCCACTGCTGCAGTAGCTACACCAACAAGAAAAAGTGTACATTATAAGAAGGCGACACCTGTAAAAAAACCTGTAGAAGAACCACCACCACCCCCACCAGTGGCTACTCCAGCTCCTGCACCAGTGCCTACAAAATCAGTTTCTAAGTCATCCAAAGCGGTGACACCAGCATTCAAAGTTAAAGTGCCTGCAAAGAAAACTCCGCAAATAAGTATGTTTTTAATTAGCATGCACTTTGCAAAAGAAGAGAATCATAAATTTAATTGCATTTCCTCAAAATATTGTTTTTTATTTAAGCCAAGTTAAAAGCATAAAATCCAGTATTTTAAACATAGTCAAAATTAGTATTTAAATAACGAATGTTTAAACATATTATTTTCATAAGCTTTTATAAATTCTGCGACAGAGATGAAAACAGCAGAGGAGAGTGATATGCTTCCACCACAACGTACTACGAGCACTAGACGAAGTCAGCAGATTGTGGAGAAACCCCCGCCGCCGCCGCCACCACAAAAGACAAAAAGACTGTTATCGTAAGTGTTTATTTTGTTCAGTATTACACTCATTATTTACTAAAATGCGATGTTACGGTATATGTAAGTATTATAACTGCTTACAAATTTGATATCCTGTTGATGAAAACAGTTACATGAAATTAGTTCTTTGACTCATTTCCAAAGGCTTCATCAGGGCTTTGCAAAGATGTGGGCGGAAAAAGTGCTTAGTTTTAAAAATATAATGCACATACCACCTCGTGTGCCATATAGAGTCATATGCAAAGTAATATATAAATTTTCTACACAAACAATTAAACTATTTTTACAATCATTATGTTTATGACATATAACTATGAGATAAAATCCTAAATAGAGGCACAGGCTTTTGAAAACAATATTGTACAAGTACATGATTGATCCACTTGCTGACTTGTTTGATGAATATATCAAAAATCATTATCTAGTATCAAGCATCAACAATTTGATTTCTGTAGGCATAAAGTAAACAATAATTTTATAACGTATATTTGCATGTGGCATAGAAAAAAGATAATCGTATATGCTGCACGAGCTTTGATTCTGAAATAGTTGGTATTTTGTCCTTCTACAATTTTCATAACATCCCACTTTATTTCCTTATAATCCTTAAATCCTTTATACAATTTTGTGTTTTGTTCCCTAATCCCTTTCCCCAATCAACGCACATCTTACAGGCCAAAAGTACAAGAACCATGCAGCATAAGATGTTCGACGAGTATGGGATTAATACCGAGCTTACAATGTCGTGTGTGTCTTTGTTTATATCATCCTGAATGTGTGGATGGAGTGGAATTCGCAGGCAGTGATGAGTATGTTTGTAAGGTAGGTTTATAATTAAATTTCCGGAGTTTTTTTTGTTTAGTGAAGTCATATCAAGTTTTTATTACTTACGAATAAAGTCTGCCAGTTCTGTCTGAGATTTTTCAAGGAGATTTTGATGAGACGTAGTATAGAGAGAACTAATTCTATTGCAATGAAAGATGCATAAATCTATGGAAATTGCGTCTAATTTTAAACCCCATTCTTTAAAAGCGCTTAGGCCGTGGCACCTAAAAATTGTGTGCAATTGAGTTAATTCTTCCGACGCTGCGTCTCATCAAAATCTTGTTGAAAAATCTTGCAAGAAACTGATAAATTCACCTCGTTCGTAATAATATACAAGGAAGGGGGGCAATATATAGAAAATTACCTGAAATTCTAAGTTCGCAAAGATCGGATAATGCAATATACTTCAATGTTCCCCTTTGTTATAGAATTGTCGGCAGGAAACTGTAGATAAACAACAAACAGTAACGCCGTCTTTGACACCTCCTCCATTAATTCCAATTAGCATGTTAGGCGCTCAAAGTGCAAAAGCAAAACATCAAGTAGACTTAACTCCACCGAAACTTCAAAGAATTCCGAAATCCGATAATGCAGATGTTCAATCTCGAACTACTAATAAGTCGTTAAAAGCAGTTTCTACAACATCACAATCACCTTCCAATCACGATAAGAAAGAAGGGAATTGGTTCAGTCAAACAGAAACAGAATTTTTACAAAGTCACGATGGAACTCTGCCAAAACCAGCTCAAAACATCGCTGTAATGGGAGGGAAAAGATATATTGTTGTACCAAAAAATAACGCCATGGCTGTTCAACCAGCAATAACCGTGAAACCAGATAAGATTGGTGACAAACCTCCCATACTACACGATGGTTCATTTATTGATATATCAAACACAACTGAGAACTCTATGGCTGCAAAATCCCGTGTTCCTATATCGACAATGCCTTTATCTAAGGATATGGCTGATAAATTAGCTGACAAGGATATTTCAAAAGATGTGCTACCTGTACAACCACTTACAGCAAACCCTTCAGTTGTGGATATAAATGAAACATGCCAAAATAATGGTAGGGAAAATATATTGCTCTCAAATGAGTCAGAGACTGCATCTTCGAATATAAAAGATGTTGTATTAGATACTAAAGAATCGACAATATTCCGTAAATCGCCCGAGAGAAAATCTGCAGGAAGTAGCCTGAACACGATGGATTCCACTAATACACAGACGAAAATTGACACACAACTTCTGACAAGTCATTTGGGTACTATTAAAATAAGTAGCAAGTAAGTGTTTGATGTTCAAACACGGTGATCTTCTTCTTTTACATCCTCTTTTGCTAGCATTTTTTCCATATGATTTAAGGCAACTCTCTTTTGAGGTTTTGGCAGTTGCTTTGTACATATTGTATTTACAAGATCAATATGTGCTATTTTTATGACGATTGATTTAAGTGAGATCTTTCATAAAGCATACGTTTCTTTCCGTCCTAATATCTTTAGGCATAACATCAAGTGTATGACAATAATAACGCTACTGATACAATGAAAAAAAAAAATAATTTTTCACTATTTACTATTTCCTTGTACGGAGTTTATTTTAATATTATTGTAAATGCAATATATACTGGTGTTTGTTATATTTGGAAATATAAAAATTCACATGAAAAATGAATTCGATTTTGACTTGTTATCGAAGCACACTGCCTTAGCTTCTTAGAATTGCGGCCAAATTTTTGACAAACGTGAAACATGAAGAGAGAAATGACATCGTTGGTTCTTGCAGGTATTTCGTAATTGTAGTATAAAGGTAAAATCACTTAACTTTATCGTAATACTAATAAAATTCGGACATTTCTGTATATACACGAATTTGAAAACAAGCATTTAATGCTGCATAATTTACATTCATGCTACAATTACAGATACAGCTACTGATAAGTGCTTCAGTGGAAAAATCTAATTCATTTTTACTTTTTATATTTACAGATATAATGACATGTGCGAGCTGAAACACAAAAGACTCTTAGTGCGTTTTCCCATAAATATCCAAATTTCCCTTATCCTCTTACAAACCATGTCCATTTTTATGTTAATTCTTTTCTTTATATTATACGTCTTTATTCGTATCTTTATATTTCTTTTCAACAAGTTAGCATTCTTCTAGAGGTTTTAAATACAGCATTATTACATATTACTGTATAGATAATACTCTTCAGGTCACTGTTATATACGTGTCTTCTAAAAGCCTTATTACAAATTGAACAATGCCTAATGTTATTATCGACGTCAAAGAAAACTACCATAATTATTATATAAAATTTGTCGTTTAATAAATGTGATTATTATCCTAAAACATTTTTAACATATCATAATAAATATACGTGCATATGTACAAAATATTGTGATAAATAGAGACAATAGTTTTGATAAGTAGGCAATCGTATCCACATAATTGTTCTAATTATTCTTTTGTTTTGATTCTTTTAGGCGAAAACAGAATCAGCAGTCAAGCGAACAACACCAATATTTTATGGACTCTGTTTGTGCTGGTTATCACGCTCTTTTACGTATTTTCCAATATCTCAAAGTTCAAGAACTCCTCCGAGCTGCTAGAGTCTGCAAAATGTGGAGAGATCTGGCAGCACATCCATCATTGTGGAAAACAGTACGTATGAAGAACAGCCAAGTAACAGATTGGGATGGTCTGGCAGAAACGCTACAGAGACGGGGAACTCAACACCTAGATCTAAGAAAAATGCTTGTGGCTGGTGAATCGGACGGCATTTGGAGGAAATTCTTAACTGTAATTCCACGAGTGACGAGTCTTGTTAAATTGGAATTATGTAGATGTCCAGTAATGGTTGTTGAAGAGGTCATCAAAAGTTGTCCACAACTAGAAGTACTGAGTGCAATGTCAATAAAATGCGATTCGTTAAATCTTGAATCGGTCGGAAATCTTAAACGCTGTCAAGAACTAAGACTCAAAGCGATAAGTGGAATGTCTTTACAAGAAGACCTAACACCTCTGCAAGAATTAACGCAATTGACACAGCTGGTATGTATTACTCTTCCTCTTGTGATGAACTCTTAATTGAGTAGAATAATAACATTCTATTCCTTATTATGCTTTATAGAGTTTGACATCAGTAAAAGAACTCGGCAAGAAAAGAATTGACGTTATACAGGCGTTGGTTAACTTAGAAACATTGGAGTTAGGAGAGTGTTCTGATTTCCCTAATAAGTTTGGTACGACTGTTTTGATAAAGTTGCAAAGATTGGAACGCCTTAGACTTGAAAAGGGTCAGGGGTCGTGTTGTACATTTGATATTTTGGAGGGCGTGTCTAAGTTACAAAGTTTAATACAAATAGAGTTGGTCAATTTCGACGTAAAGAATGGTTTCGATAAATGCCTGGCAAATTGTAAAAATATTAAAAGGCTGCTTATTATACCAACTTACATATCTCAGTCGGCAACATCCAATAACATGGTGCTTGGAGGTGTTACTCAATTATCAAATAACTTGACACACTTCGTATGGGGTGTTACACTCGAATTACTTAGGGTTACAGAACTATTTGTTGATCAGTGTAATTTGATGAGTAAACAAGTAACTGGAGATTCTATACCAGTTCTGAAACCAGTCCCGTGTTTACGATTAATTGAAGACGTTGAAGATGAAAATGACAATCAAAAAGGTATGATGCAGAATAAAAGCTTTAATAAGGCAGCAATGAAAGAGACTTCGACGGTTTATATTTCATTTCAGGTGATGACAAGCAACAACCAAACTTAACAAGTCCACAGGTGGATATATTACCATTGCCACAATTGCAAAAACTTCTTCTAACAGCGCTACCTAAAACGCGAGTTAAAATTTTGAAGATTCCTTTCCATGCTACATGGCGACAAAGCATTTCAGATACTACTACACAATAAATGGGAGTATGGTGGGCTGCATGAAATCATACGATCGGAAAGAAATTTTCCTGACACTGAAGAGTTAGAAGTTTTGTAAATTTGGCTCTATAGTGTCTGCACAACTTTCTTCAATAATTGTGACATGGATGAAAAGTAACTTATATATTTATGTACCATGTGTTTTATAGCCTTTATCAATTCCCCTTGTACACCGTATTGGTACACTCTACAGCAACCGGAAAGACTGTGTTCCGATTAATGTTCTTGTGATACAAATACGGGACCACACGTGCAACGCGCAATTATTTTAGCTGTGAAGCTGAACACAATAAAAGGCAGGTATCCTTGTCTAAAATGTACAAACAAAAATTCAACCGCTAGCTATTGATAGTTTTGCACGAAGGTCAACAAACTTCACACAGATAAAGTTGCTGTAATGTGCACTGTATGGAGAAAAGAATTATTGAAAAACAACAACATGTACGAATGTATACAAAAGTCCTGGATGGTGATTAAGAACTTAATCTTTACAAAAATGTCGCACATCTTTGTCTAAAGGGGATTTTTGAAAAAGATGGAGCTAATGATTTTTAGTTTTTTTGTTAATATGTAGGGCCTTCATGACGCCTTACGTCCAGTATAGAGCAAAAAGAAATTAGATTTTTAATTTCGTGACATACGTGGGTCGATTTCAATTGAAATAGCGGTAAAAATCATGTGGTCTGTAAGGCTCTATTTAGAGGTTAGGCTGTATAAATAACGATATACATACATACATACATATATATATATATATCACACTATGTATATATATATATATGATCTAACTGTATCTTTAGCGTTTAAGGTACGAGTTTTCCGCTGCAAAGAAATTACACATAAATTTATGGGTAATCTTGTAGAACATGTAATATATCTATAATTTTACCATATATTGCATAATCAAATATATCGTTATAAGGCTTCATTCATTGGATATGTACTTTGTACAAATAACACGGATGTAATAAGTTTCCAAGCAATATCTAAATTCATTCTCTTATTACATATTTATATTATCTCTTCCATTTGTTCTTTGTGCACCTAATTTTTCATATTAACTTCTGTATTATGCTAATACAAAAACTTGTGAGTATTGTATAATAAATTTTAAATACATGAGGATGGCATAGATTATTTTATATAATATTATGAGGCTCCTTTAACAGATAATAAATATGTAAAGATATAGAATTTTAAGTTGTACGACACGAATTGTTATGACCATCATGTTGTATTTAAATATATTTTGTATTTTTCCACAGAAGCCTCTACTTTTTACTATTTTGTAGAAATATTTTACATCGAATTGATTTGCTTTGCAGCGCGAAAATTCCGACGATAGTTGTTTTATTAATTTTACTTGAACACAAATTTCATAATTTATGAACATTAAGGGGGTTCTATGGATTATGCACTTCTGGTTCACAAGCTAGGTATATAACGAAAAATATTTTTTATGTTAAGTACAAACTGTGAATATATTTGAGGTACAATGAGGTACATATATTTCATTTTCTTGGCTTATAGCCTGGATAGAAATGTTAACAAATAATTTTATATAAAAATAATAAATGTTGAACTAGTGGATGATATGAAATTATTTTTCAATTCTCCACCAGTTTAGTTATAATCTTTTATATAAATATTGAATTATTATCGATCAGAAACAATATTTTTTCTTAGACAACTCTAAGCCTTAGTTGTTGTTAAGAAAAATTTAGTCTTCGGCCTTATAGGTCGAACTGAAAGTTACTTAGATCAAATTAAACACTATGTGAAAATTGTATTTTTTTTTTATTATATATCATTACCGTTCAAATGTTTAGGCTTTCTAAAAACCCCTTTAGTGTACAACCATGAAGGCGATATAAATTCTATTTCGAAAAATTTATAGGTGAATTTTATACGAAACAAATTACACTTGTTTTTTGTTAATAACATACGTATTATATTATATTAAATGTTAACAGTTTACAGTATATTGCTGTAATTTGTTAATGCCCATGAAACGGACAAGTTTAAAGAAGCATGCCATGTAGGAATATAAAAGAATTATTATATATACACGTCGAAAACAAACGATAAGCAATATGTTTTTTCAAAATGAAATTTTTATAAATGGATAAAGGACTGATACTCCGCTGTACCAATTCAAATTTATGAACGGGGTTTGGGTGCTCGTAATATTATATCGGTTTTTGCAAATAACGTCCGCATCCATTCTAGGAATCATCATAATGATTTTTTTTCTAATCTAATTATGGTGGGATGATTGTAAACTGGTATCAAGAAGTGTTTAGCCTAATTGCGGAAGTAGGTGACCCCGAGAGAAATAGAAAATCAATAAAGTGCAGTGTTGTCCGCCGTAGTGTAGACGGACCCACAGGGGTCTAGCGCGGTCTCGAGGTTATGTGTAGCTCAAATTTTTCGAAGATTCAGTGTTCGACGTTCTATTTTCGTTTCGGTGAGAAGTGTTTATTCTTGTTAGCCGTAGGCGCGAGTTGCGCGTTATAATGCATTTGAATACGAGAGGTGTTCACGAAAGCACTGGGAGATAGTACAAAAATGGGCAGAAAAAAATCTCATACATCTTCAAAAAGTAAACAATACGGACAACATCAGAAGCGGTTATCCTTAGCGAAACGAAACGAGATCAATGCCCTGTGTGAGAAGCTGTTTCATCGTAAGTACATTACGCTAATTGCGATTCGTTATTTGACACGTTATCCAAATCATTCTTTCAACTCTGTATAATGACTCCGTGAAGGAATGTCGGGAACTCTGAATTAGAGTTATTTTCTTTGACCCATACTCATCATTGAAAAAATGGGAAAAATCTTATTCAATAATTACAAGCCCTTTTATACGTAACGGATCATACGGATTTGTAATATACCATATCCAATTTCATCGTAATCCTGTAACCTCCGGCATCATGATTTCGTGCTATTCAATTCAATATAAAATCAATTGGAATAAAATGAACAGTGAATTACAATTAATGTATCTCGTTCCTCGCACGAACATGCAGTAAGCAGTAATTCGGCGTTCGGGACGCAATTATGGGACAACTATGTGGAGATTTCGACGGTTTTGGAGAAGGTTAAACGATTGGAGGAAATGAAGACGACAGAGTCGTCAAAGCGATCCCAGTGGATTGGACAATTTACGAATTGGCTCGAAGAGAATGGCGCGAACATAGGCGGCGCGAGCTTGGCCGAATTTCCGGGATATGATTTGGGTCTGAAAGCAGAAAGGGATTATCTCGAGAATGAACTAATTTTGAGGATACCAAGGAATTTGATATTTAGTACTTACACAGCCGCACCCGAATTGACCGTTCTCCAAAGTGATCCACTGATACAGCAAATGCCCCAAGTGGCACTCGCGATTGCACTTCTTATCGAGAGACACAAAGAAAATTCGAAATGGAAACCCTATTTGGATATCCTTCCTACAAGTTACACCACTGTTCTTTACATGAGTGCTGTGGATATGATCGAACTCAAAGGCAGTCCTACCTTAGGTAATTTCAAGCTTCGATCAAATGTTAACCGTTTCAATTCTACATTTAGACATTTTTTTAAGTCTCAATAAATTATTCTAACTAGACGTAGATGACGCGTGAAAACATTAAAGCGATGCTCAGAATTGAAATTTATCAAACTTATTAGCTTATAATTTATTGCGGAAAAAAATAATGGCGGATATTTTTTCCTGTTACACACATATTCTTTAATTGGATATCATTATTACATACTGATGTATGAGTTATATCTATGATAAAATTTATGATGAACTTTGAAGGTATTTCTTTGAAGTTCGTTAGAAGTGTTTAGAGAGATCGCTGAAAATATTGTTGCAAGATATATAATTGTATACAGAAGCTAGAAAAAAATGTTAATAATATATTTTTCATGCGGGAAGTTTCGGTTTAGTGGAAACATAAATTTTTTCCCTGTTCGCAGAGGCTGCCTTGAAACAGTGTAGAAATATCGCAAGGCAGTATTCTTATTTCAACCGGCTATTTCAAAATAACGATAACGCCGTGTCCGCTATACTCAGGGATGTCTTCACTTACGAAAGATACTGGTGAGTAAAAAATAATACGCACATTTTAAGTATAATTATTTCATCGAAAGTAGACTTTCATTTTACATACAAAACAGATTTTCTTTATTGCGTTAAAAATACATAAATAAATATACTCTATACTAAATGTGTATTCACATTAGAAATTAATCTTGCGGTATTCGAAAATCAGAATTTTTCTTATGCAATGTAGGATCATGTAGGCGCAAGCAATACGTTATAAGTGCAAGAGTTTGCATTAATTTTAATATGTGCACTTATTTATTCCGTAAAAATGCCTCTGTATCTTTACAATTCTATATACAATGATCTTCGTCTATGGAACCAGTCCACAGATTCGATCTTTCATCGAAAGCGATATAGTCGATGATTCAACGATCGCTCTAAAATAGAATATTTGGCGGCTTTCACCGTGCATTATCGCGAAACGCAAGGTATTCAAGCAACTTTCAGTCAGTTCAGGTTTCATTTAATTAGAAGTGAATAAATACGCTGGTCTTTTAGGCATCCTTGGAATCGTTACACTGGGCGAAATGCCGTACCATCATTATTTCATATAATCCGGAATAGTCTCCCAGCTATCGTTAGCATCTAACGAATCATTGTCGATATCGCTTTTTGATTCAAATTCGCCTCTATTGTCGTGAAGTTCGTTTCTACCTGGCCTTTTCGTCGTAGACATCGCAACTACATTCACCATCACCGTACTCAAACTGCTCGAATTTGACAATTTTCTAGCTGCGTTTATTGGACCTTGAAACACTGCTTTCGAAAATGCGTTTCTATATCTGTACCTTTGTTTTTGGCGAATTCTGCAAGCAATTAATATTGCTAAGAAAACGACGAGTGTTACCCCAAGTATTACACCGCTCGCGATTATGCTGGGCTTCACTTTTGAAAGAGTCCTTTTCTCGTCGTAGCTGCTGTCTTCTTCGACAATGTTATTTATAGTTGTTTTATGTTCTCTGCTGGATGGCATATATGAATCCTCTTTTTCAACTTGTTCAACATATCCAGATTCGATGGTATTCGTGGCATCGTTTGTGTCTTTCACTTCTACACTATTATTCTCAGTTATACTGCTGACATCGTTGTTTTGTGTAATTAATTTCCTTTCAATCAAGTTGTCGTAATCCGTTATATCCGCGGTTAGATTCCGCTTGATATTTTTCGCGAATGGCAAAGAAGCAAATGTCGTTAATAAGTCCACAATCTCTTCCATGCGTTTCGGAATCTGTTCTTCAGTTTCACGTTGGAAACTTTCATTTCTCTCGTAAATATTTACCGCGTTGGTGTCTTCGTGTTTATCGACGTCGGTAGCCATTTCTGTATTCCTCGTATCAAGATCATTTAAATTCATAGAATTTGACGTAAGGACGTTATTAGTTTTGTTTTGCAACCACGTGTTCTGAATATATAAATTACTTTCCGGCCCTTTTGTATTTGTTTTCTCATTAATATCTATCTCAACATTTCGGTTATTAAATTCATGTTGATGTTTCATGGAATCTGAAGAACCTATTGTTTTATTCTCAGTATTTTCGTCCATGGAAGTCTGTGCAATTGGCGTCGACACTTTTAATCGCGCAATTTCAGCTAGGTGAACCTTACTGGAGCCTCTTTGTCGCAAAGCAATTAATTCATCGATGCTCATGTTCCTTGATTTCAGAAGACGTTCCAGTCTTTTACCTGCTGAACTGGATGCAAATAATTCAAAGATTTCAGCTCGCGCTTCCGGTTCTATTTCTGATATTATGTCTTCATACGGCCTATCTTTCACGATTGCACCTTGATGATTTTCGGGAGATTTATCTCGTGTGTTTGTTTCTAGGTCCTCCGTTACTGTGGATTGATCATTTTTGGTTCCGTTATGATGTGACTTGATATTCGCCCTGTCGTCACTGTTGTTAAGGAAGCTCAATGTAGAAATATCATCTAAATCGTATGGCATCACTGGGCCATCGTCCTGGTATTCATGTTCTAAGAATGCGCTGTAGTCATCCGCAGGTTTTTCAATAGATTCATAGTTATTTTCTGACGACTTATCAATCTTGATATCAGTCAAATCAATTTCAATAGGTTCGTTCGCTTTAGGACTTACTAACATTTTTGTGCGTTCTGTCGAGCTTAATAATTGTTCGATACTCAATGTCGATCCAGTATCTTTTTGTTTATCCATTCCCTTTCCATCAGAAGGCTTTATGGTCACTGCTTTCTCCATCATTAACCAAATTGGTATAACTGCATTCTTTTCTTTTCTATAGTCCGGAAAATCAGAGAATTCCATAATTTCATCCTCCTCTATTTTTTCCATTTTCAGATCCCGATTCTTTTCTATCGTTACACTGCTATCGTCGTTCTGCACAAATTCCATAGAATTTGTGGCAACGTCTACCGGTGTCGATAGTGATGTTGATGATGTCGTTGATGTTGTAAGCATTGTCGGTATACCTGCTGGAGTTGTTGATTTTATCAGTAAAGGATTAAGAGTAACAATGATTGACTTGATGTTCTTCGTTTTTCCAGTCGTGGAGGATGTTTGAATCTGATTTATACCGTTTGATGAAATCCTTCCATTATCAACGGAATTCTCGACCAAAGCTGATACGGTGCTACCTGTAGTTGACAATACTTTACTCTCAGACAAATCTGATCTCACTGGTTGACTTTCTTTTTGACTATCTTCCAATTTTACGGCTTCCAAAGTGGATTGCCAAGGCGTTGTTTCTGTGGTGGAAATCTTTTTAATCGAATTTGACATTATTCTCGATACTTCTTCCATGTACTCGTCGGACTCATCAGTGTCCTCAGACTTTAATGCACTAATCACATCTGCTTTGCCTTTTAAAAGATCGTTAAGCGTTAAATTTCTTCGTTGAAGAATTTCTGAAAGACTCAGACCTTCTTCCTGTTGCATTTTTAGTAACGATTTCAGCTGTACGGCATGTTGTGATGTACCGGTACGAGGGGCATTATCTTTCTTTTCTAGAACAGTAGAAGTATTTGTGGGCAATTGATTTGCTGAATTGTCGCGCGTGTTTTCGCGTGACTGTGTCCTTTGTGCAGCTTGCATATTTTGATTACGCAGTAAAGCCTCATTTGCAGCTAAGACGAATTCATAATTCTGTGGCGGTCTCCGCTTTCTGGGACGAGGTCTAAGGTATTCTTCATCGTCCAATTCGTGCTCATAATTATTATTAGGTCGACTTTGAAGCACTTCACGATATGTCGGTGGTGTGACATCTTTAACAGAATCATCTTTCTCTTTTTCAAAAATTGTTGCTACCGATGCCATTAGAGCAATCGAAGGCCGACTGTTCCTGTAAAAATCTTGGTCGCCTTCATAGCGACGTTCGTTCTCTATCAGATCATAATCTCTGTAGTGATCAGAATAAAAAGTTCTTCCGTCAGATTTTCCACGGTAATAAGAACCTCGATCTTTTTGTCGGGGATAATTTGATCTTTCACGATTCTGGTAGCCTTCTTGTTCGCTGGTCTCTAATTCTTCTTTCGGGTACTGGGAGAAGTGTGAAAACGGAAGTAGTGGCACGTTGTCACCATCCCTCCACTTCGGTTCGAGAGCTTCGCCGGTGCTTCGCCATTTGCCAACAAGTTCGGTGGTACGTTCATCCTCATTGAGATTGGCTCGTGGTAGATAATGATCATTCGTTATTCGTCCACGCATATCGTTCTAGAAAACATTTAAATTGCAACATGTGAATATACCTATCTTGCGTGTTATTTTTCTACAGATAATCCTCAGTACTCATCATGATAACATATTTCCAAGTAAAGTTGAAGTTGTAAGGAATACTAATATATTTGATTACCGGTATATCCTGATATTTGAATGGCCTCGAGCGACATTGCTAACTGCAGCTAAACGAGGCATGCAAACGTAAATAGCAGTAAAGTTCAACAACCATAAAAAAAGAAAGTGTGACGATCGCTGAGCATAATTCACGTAATTTTAGAATGTCGATGATGCTATTTCATATTTATCAGAAGCTATGGAATTAGACGTGATTTTTGTATACTACATCTTACATTTTTTCGCGTACTACTTCAATAGTTTTGATAGAGTAAGAATGGTTGCAAAGGATGTTTTATTGTTTTGTATTTACTTTCGCAAACCAGACATTCCAAGCGTGCGAAATAATAGTAAAAAGCTGCACAGTGCGACGTGATGTTTATCATTGTGTGAAATAATATATAGTATTTATGGCGGAATAGAATTTTCTAGTTAAGGGAAGATGGATTTAGTATCTTTACGTAAAATATTGTTATCTCGTCCATCACGGGTAATACACGTTCATAAGATCTAAGGTTTTCATCTTTCCCGAAAATGTTGCAACCACATAAACCTATTCCAGGAGAATTACCATTATTACCACTTCCCACTTTCAACAGCGCTCCTCTCAGATTTCTCTCCGTTCGTTAGCAAGTATAAAAATCCAGCTTTCGCCTGCTCGTATTATAATCTTCAAGTGACGTAGAATTGCTAATTTAATATAATAGAAGTATGTGTAACATATGTTTTTTCAGGGTTTATAATATTTACTTTTTTCACGCATCACAAAATTCCCTCTCCTTTTCTCGGATATACTAGACAAACTAGTTACTCGGATTGCGTCTGAGTTCACCCTCACCTCGATTCGCGGTGCAAAATATACGACAAAACGCACGGAAACTCTCGAACTTTCCGCGCACTGTGCCAGCTTTCTCTTTCTCTTTCGTGGTGGTTTATGTGCAACTGTGCAGCTAGTTCTCTCCTTCCACCGACCTCGCTGCGTATTTTGACATTCACTGTCGCTGACCGCGCGAACGGAAGATGAAGACATAATTCAATTTACGGTTTTACATGCAAGCGTCCCACGACACGAGATGTCGGCTCATAATCCAGTGAAACGCATACAATCAGGAATTAATTATGTTGGATACTAACTGCGATGAAAATGATTTAAGTTTCTCGAGATGGAAATGATTTTAATGACATCATTCATTTCGAAGAATTTGAATCTCGAAACAGTGCAACACATAGATTTACGTCTCGCTAAACTTGCTAAAATATTACGAACTTATTATTATTGTTATTATTATACCTAGAGTTTGTTTATCGGTATGACGAATGTTCAGACCTGTTACGGAAATGTCGCGGATATTTCACAATGTACCTGTTTATGCAAAAAAACCGACCGGTTAAAATAGTGGAATAGGGTACGTTAACCCTTTCACCCGAAACCTAAACTCGTTGAGAACGTTATATTTTGTATATACAGAAACGCATACTAAGTAAGCTACATTTTTCGGTAGATTATGATATTAATTCGAGATGAACTTCTGAGAAAGGTGAAGATGCAGTTAAGAGAAAGATTTCTCTCAACGTAATTTTCCAATTTCGCTGCAACTACCAATTTTAGAATTATCATTGATTAATAACTTTCTAGCATGGCATTAAGTCTCTGCAAAACATTATTTATTCACGTGCGCGTGTTTTTCACTGGAGGTTTTTCAAGTGTATCTTACATCTCTCAGCCGATAGTTATGATCTTCGTCTCGTGTAACGAGCTCGGCATCCAACCGAATAGGTTCAGCTCCAGTGAATCTATCTCGAGGGAAATCGATCGTGAAGAGTATCAGCAAGTGCAGATAAAATGTTTTCCACATCGTTGCAGAATAATCGAGACGCTGGAAATTCCTCATCGTCGAAACACCAGGATTCTCGATGTTCCTCCACGTTGAGAGGAACACTGGCCTTGCCCTCGACTTTGTTATCACAGAATAGGTGTACGTAAAATGCTGCGGCAGACAGGATAACGAAAATCGCGTTCTTCCTGTTGCACAGGCCGAAAACTTCCTCAAGGTTCATGCAGAACCGCACTTTGCACTCTTCGGTCTTAATTATAATATTCGGCTTGAAATACAGTCGACGTAGAATCGACTGGGCACGGTACGTTCAACTTATAGCAGCATCAAAATGTGTTCCGCATTAAAACTTAACACTCAAAACTTCATTTACCGTTCAACATCCGACGCATTATTGAACTACTCTTACTTTTTTTCTTCTTCTACACGGTATACTTAATGATCAACACTTTCTTTTATTCGTTTACCGTTTAATCGAATTCCCCTTTGGAGGTTTAATGAAAAACGCATCTATTAAACGGCTTTCACAAATTTAACACACGCAGAGAGATCAATCTAACGAACACGACTTGTCACTTTCAACGCAGCACACTCTTCTACGCTCGGCGATACGTTCTTGCGGACTGATGACTGTTTTCTCCGTACGCGATCCTAAGTAAGACGGTGAAACTCGAGAGGAGTCTTCTACTAAACATTCGCTCGACTGGGGGACGCTCTTTTACTCGCCGAGAACTCGAGATATATATCACGTGGATGAAATTCATCTCGCGATCGTGCGGCTAATGCTCCACGGACTGAGATGTCTTGATTGATCGGATGCTCCGATGGAAATCAACTCAAGATCTAGATTGCATTGACACGATGCTCGAAAACAAAGTACGCCAATTACAACCTTTCGTAACAAGGTTCCCTTCCACTTCATACGGATCTTCATTTAGTACATTGTTTCTTAAAATTAGAACAAACTCCAAGTATGGACCTAATGCCCTCATTAATCATTAAATGTTACGATTCCAAAACACGATCCCACCTAAGGTGAACATTTCAAAGTTACAACAGTACAAATATTTCATTGCTCTCGTAGATTTCATTTTTTCAGTTTTCTAATCGAAAATTTGCGATAAAGTAAAAGTATGTAATCACATGAAAATGTATGTTTTAATTTTGTCTTCAATGGAGATGTGGTATTTGAAATACGCGAGTTTCTTCGATACAATTATTTTCATGCAGATAATTATAGGAACGTTTCTGCGTTTCTACATGGAAATAATTGTACATTATGGTTTCGAAGCTGGTTCGTTCGTTCGTTCGTGATGATCACAGCCGAGTTATCCTGTAGAAAGTGTTCATGACGATCTCACGATCTTCGATTCATTGCACGACCTTCCCACGTGCACTGGAGTGTACATCCATCCCTACGGCACAGAAGTTGACGTTGCAGTCCTCTACTGATACTTATCTGCACCCCACGATGTTTCGAAACAATCACGGATTTTTTTTTATTATCTTACACCTATTCTTTTTTTGCTAGTATCCTCCGTTTTCCCGTACTCATTAAAATCCCGATATCGAGTATCTAGCAGCATATTAATCAGGATACATTTAATTTCCTGACACATATGGAGGGATATATTTCATGCCATTTTGATAATTATTACTGTCTGTTTTATTATCGGTGTACTAAAAATGATTAATTTAAATGAGCAGTGAAACGTCATGTTTTATGTAACAGATGACATTATGTTTCCTCGTGGTAGATGTGGCATATTGTTTGAATTCGATGATATCAATTCTAATGAATGAATACATTAAATACATGCAAATCACGCGCTGTTTCTTCAGCCGTAATAGTGCGGATTCATGTAACGCGATTACATTTAAGTATTAAATTATATCACTCCATTGGCTTCTGCTGATAATTACATGATAGCAATACTGAATTTTCTAACATATATTTTCTGTTAACAGATTACGATATTAACACTAGAACTACCGAACTTAAACTCGCTTATTCTTGTACATTTATTTATATGCAAATCATGGCTGGTGTCAAACAGTGAGCCGTTGTATATTTGAATAACGGTATGAACAATGGCGAGCCGATATATATACGATAATGATATACGGAGTCGGAAGTAGGAAAAATTATTATTATAGTACGAAGGTCAGGAATATTAAGTTTGAGGATCCATTGCAATTACAGAGTATTTTACGTTAACACTAGAACTCCGGAAGCCGTTAAAATGACGGACCCGTGGAATTTAATAAATACGTTCAAATGTATAAGATTACGTATTCCGATCGTTAGACTTTTTTACGTCTCACGTTGTATGATGGACATAATTAAATTGATTAATTTATTTTTTCCATCCATCCTTATTTTGAAGGTCGTATACGTGAATATATAAATATAGCTGAATATCTTGTCCGTAGTTTTAGTGTTAAAGAATAGATCGAATTTTTCACGCGGGATATTGAAATATTAACATCTCTTGAATCTCTTAGCCATGCCTTTCTCTCTCTACCGTGCATTGTGGATCAAGGAGGTTGAAGAGAAGTACTCGAGACGCACTGCTTTGCAAATGAGAGAGGACGCACACTTTCACACGAGACCAAACTTTCATGCGCCCTATCTGTCTCTAGTAATCTGGAAGAGAAGATCTGCCGAACGTTCCGTTTTGCGCATTTCTTTCCATCGAATATTATTTTCCCATTAGCTCCATGTGAACGCGTTTACACGCTCCCTGCTTTTCAAGCGAATTCCTCGATTGAATTACTCTTCTTCGACTGGGAACATCTGCCTTTCGATACTTACTGCACTTATTGTTTGCCGCGGATACGGCCAGTAAATAATATCACGTTCTACTTGTACAATTTCTTACGGGAGGATATATATTATTAGATTAATAAGTCTCTTTACATTTTCTCAGGAAAAGGCTTCTTAAAGCGGATCATTTGTATAATACTCTACTTATATGAAGAATAATTATTATCCAATTTTAATGGTCCCAGATGGTTTTCAAAACATCGCAGATTTCTTACTCTTACCATTAGTCGTGTGAATAAGAAACTTTATGTTGGTTAAGAAAGACATGCCAAAATATTTTTCGAAATTAATACACCGTCATATGTTCCCGTATGCAGAGATAGATTTCCTTGTTCACGTAACAGGAAGTAATCTGCTAGCCACGCGACGACTAGAACGATCTCCACAGTGTGATCAGAGCTTTCATTTATCCCCGACAAGAGTCCACTTTTACTCTGTTCTGTCCATCAAGATGAAACCCCGGAGGACAGTTGAAATATAAGTACTGACCACGCAAACAGATTACAGAAGATAGGAAAAAATTGCAATTACATTCGGACGTAGCATACGCAAATATGTCGTGAGAGAAGAGAGTTCCAAGTAGTTGTAGGTTTAAAGATATTTGTATATAAGCATCTCTTTATAACGAAGAATTTATGAAGAGTCTTCATTGCTAGTGTAATTTTATTTTCCACTTATACATTTTTATATAGCTGATTCAAAAATAATTGTATCGATACACATTTCTTAATAACATGTTATATTATTCGCCATTATGTACGGTGGTTAATTTTACGCAGATTTGCCCGAGGCAAAATCGCGAGCCATGTGCGTTTCCCCGGAGAGAGAAAGTCCAGGTAACAGCATCGGCGGTAATGAATCTTCTTTTACTTCCATTTCCGGAATTCTGGGTCAAGTTCTTTTCCTGTCCGAAAACCAGGAACACCTGCTGAAACTCTAATAATTCTCTGGCTTCCTCTCTCGCAGGCGAAAGTCTCTCCCACATCATTTATAATTATTTGCATACACTTCCTGTAATTATTAAAAACACATGTATATTTTTGGCAAACCATTTCGACCGGATATTATGCCATTATTCCTCGTGGCTTTTCCGGCTTCGGATTTTGTCCGTGTTGTTATGTTATATCTCCATATTGCACGCAATCAACAAGTTTCTTCTTTAATATAAATTGTTACGTTTACCGATTTTCGGTTGCAAACAAACTCGGATGTAATTTGTGAAGTAGAAGAAGTTAATTGTAAGAGGATACTCTTAATATTAACAATAGAACTACCGAATATATACTCAGTTATGTTTACATATTGATTTATATATAAATTATGGCTGAAGGATTGAAGTTAATTAACGAATTCAATTATTTGTGATATGTTTATACAGTAAAAGTGTATAAAATCTCAAAGAGTGCGCAGCGGTGTATTCGTATAGTTTAACTAAAAATAGCAAACAAGTCATTTTGATCACTTTGGTAGTTCTACTGTTAATGAAAACTTGTGTGGAATAATTTTTCAATTGCCTATGTGTTGTAATTGCAATATCAAAATGTATTTCATGAGATTAAATTGATATTTCAGCTGGGCAGTTTCAACGCTGATGACTAGGCAGAACCTTATTCCGAGCGAGGACGGTTCACGTATGATCCTCGCTTTGATCCCAATGTGGGACATATGCAATCACGAGAATGGAAGAGTGAGTTCTTTGATTTGTACACTGGCATTATATACGATGATGATAATGATTTCTACATTCGCTTGCTTTCATTTCAGTTAACTACAGATTTCAATGGGACTACGAACTGTTGCGAGTGTTATGCACTTCGAGATTTCAAGAAAGGGGAGCAGATATTTATAAGTTACGGCTCTAGAACTAATTCCGACTTCTTCGTGCACACAGGATTTGTTTATATGGATAACCAACAAGTAAACAATTTTTCTAAGTATAACGAATTACTTTTAACACGCCGACTGCAATTGTACTTCTACATTTCAAATAAATGTCGTTTGTTAAAAAGCAGAAATGAGCCGTTTATCTTGAAAAATGGACTCAGACCAGTTTTAAAATAAACGGCTCAAATATCCTTGTCAAAAGCACTAAATAAGCAGTTTATAGAAAGTTTCATTACTTAGGTTTCATTACGTCACTATATTTGCCAAAAACAGACAGCGGGTTAAGAGATATTTGTAAAAATCGTGTAATACGTTTCTAACGTACTTTGATTTATTTCCTTAGGATGGCTTTAAATTACGACTCGGTATCAGTAAAGCCGACTCCCTGCAAAAAGAACGAATAGAGCTATTAAATAAATTAGATCTACCATCCGTAGGAGAATTTCTCCTGAAACCAGGCACGGAGCCTATATCTGATTTATTGCTAGCATTTTTACGAGTGTTCAGTATGCGCAAACCTGAGCTTTCACATTGGCTTCGATCAGATCGTGTTGATGATTTAAAGCACGTGGACTGTGCTTTGGAGACAGTCGTTGAAGAAAATGTCAGAAAATTTCTATTGACCAGACTGAAGCTCTTAATTGCTAATTATCCAACGACGTTGAAGGTGAAAGTATATTTGAATAGTATTAGGTCATCCCATAGATAAGTGTCGTTTCTTATTTACCATGTATGAACGTTCATATCAAGTGTCGCTGATATAATTATAGGAACTTGTTTTTCCGTGCCATAAAGAGCATTCTTTCGACAATATTTTTTGTTGGAAGCAAAATTCGCGCTGTGAGTCGGAGACCAAAAACGACATTACTTATGAGATGACCTAATATCAACAATGCAAAGAAATACTGGCGAAAAAAACAATAATATAATTCTCATGCGTCTTTGAATATTTGTTTTACAGGAAGATCTGCAGCTGCTCGAAACTTCGTTACCACAAATCAAGAAATTAGCTGTACAGTTACGAATTACTGAAAAACGAATTCTTCACGAGGCACTCGAGTATGTTGAACAATGGATTAAAGCTTAAAAGTGTATTTACAAACGGACTTTCGTGTATTAACAGAAATGAATTTTTACTCCGACAATCGGAGGCATGTCATAGGACAGTGTTTATTTTTATGAACCAGGCGCTCATCGACATAAATCCAAAAGGAGAATACTTTATGAATCTAAACAAAATAAAGAGTTGATATGCGTGCTAATTAAAAAATGATGTGAAAAACAGAAAAATAATGCTGTTAAATGTATCGAAGTGGATAATCATTGGACGGCAAATACGTGTATATTTGTACGTGTATTAAGAAGTATACAGTATATAATGTAATATATAGCGCGCTCGAAAAGCTTTGAATTCTTGTTTTCGAGAGATGAGAACTTTTAAAATCTATCCACTATTAACATATACCTCCTGATTATATAATATCCGTTCCAAAGATTATGGAATATTACTAATTTGAATATTCCAATTTTAATGAAAATTGCATGGCATACAAAGGGTTTTTAAAGGATACCAATTACTTTAATACTTTACCAACATTTTTAAATAGAAAAACATCGAAATTGTTACTAATGGAAACGAACAATATAAAACAATTAATAATAGTCGCGTTTATACTGCTGTTAATGTACTTAATAACATTTATAATTGACTTAGCGCACTATAATTAGCATAAATTATAAACTCACATAAAATATAATTAGCATATGATAAGGAAAATTGAAAGCCTATGCTAATAAAAGTATGATAAAGTAACGAATATAAATATGACAAATTTATAACATGCTTATATACCAAAGTATCAAAAAGTTCGATAAAAAAAGGATTAGGAAAGTAATTTTTCCATTCTCCAAGAAAAATGATCAATAATTCATTCGGATAAATTATAACTCATAATTATAGTAAGTTTTAGGCTTATAAGTGTAAATATTGCATCAATATTATTATAAAATATTATGTAAATGTTTAAAGTAAGATTCCAAGTACTTCAGTGTGGTAGATATATTTTGCCTTGAAGTTTTTGAGAGAGGGTCTTGCCAAATTTTTTTCACTTTTTCATAGAAATCCCACTTTAACTGAAGTATTAATTAAAAAACAATTAAGTATCATTAGCAACCATATTTGCGGTCCTACTCTTTGAGAATAGATCTATTGTTGGTGACACAATCCGAGGAAAAAAGCTAATAAATGAATTCGCTAAATACCATTGCAACCGTGCAAATTTCATTAAAAGTCAATAATATCGATGTTGTCTCGCAAGTTCTAATCTCAGATTACAAGAATCGCCGAAGATGATATTTTTATTTGAAAAGAAACTGTTATACTTCGTGGATATTTATTTTTCAAAGCAAATGGTTAAGAGATGTAAAAGATCTTCAACTAAACTGGTTACTGCACTATATAGGCTTATAAAAATAAGATTTACATACGATGTACGCCATTAACATTACTGATATATTTACTAAACTTCAACGAAACGTGTATAAAAAAAAAAAGTCAAGCAGCGAGCTCCGAAAGTTTCTAAGTTCGTAAGGCTGTGCAACATCAAAGAAGAGCATCAAGGCATTAGTCTTATAAAACAGCTAACTGTACAAGTTGACATCAATATCTCTTGGTATCTAAATGTATAAAGTAAAAGAATGAAACGCAAACAATGATAGTAACAATGGAAAATAATATAAATGATGGTACATCAGGACAGTCAGCTTTTTGCATAACCTTCTTATCAGTAAAGCAAACATGACAAGCATAAATGTAATGATCATATTAACATAATATCATATTTCTCTCGAATATAAAACAAAAAGTTATAATTATTTGAGTACCTCTCTATAAACTTTCGATAGTAAACAAAAAGAAAATGCCAAATGTAAACTAATATCTTTCTCATTTCAGGTAAAATTTTGCCCTGTGACTGAAATAATATGCAATGCATTTTTTTATTTACATTTATTTATAAACTAATTTATTTACTGGAATTTTGTAGTATCTGTTTTAGACTACAGAACGATTGACTTTTATGTCTGTTGTTTTTAATGATAAATCGAATTTACTGTACGAAGTTCATAAATTATTTCATACAGTTGCATCATCACTTTCGTTACTAAAATTGTCAGATTCAGTTTTTAGACCATGTAGTAGCAGTTCTGTGATAGATTCTTGATTTTCTGTTTTGATACCTTCCTTTCTGATGTTTGAGACATCATGATCTTCTTGGAGATGCAAAAGAAGGCTAGATACAGCATAAAATAATTGATCACAGAGATTGCACTGGAATGTCTTTCCATCCCCTGATTGTAGACAATGCAAGTAGTCTTTCATATTACGGTAAGGCTGCCTGTGTAAGGCCAAATGTTTCTCATAATCCATTGCAAGAATAAATTCATAGGAACAAATTGGACACTTGAGATTGTGTTTTGTACACATTGTATGTGCTTTTAAGCTAGGTAAACTATCATAAACTTTACCACAAACTGGACACTTCATACATATATGATTATTTAAAGTCTCTACATTATCATACAGACCACCGCATTCTTTGCACTGATAAGTTCTTTCACTTTTGCACGAATGTCTGAACCAATGCTTTTCCAAACGTGGTAATACATCAAACATCAGATTACAAACTGTACAAATAAATCTGCCTTCATGATCTCTCTTCATTGTAAAGTTTAAAGAACGTATGTCTGAATGCATTTTAAGATTATTTTTCCTCATTAGATTTGCGTTGCAAAACTCGCATTGGTCCTTATGTTTTGATAAGTGCACACATAGCACTATAGACTCAGTACTTGTATAGTTACAAAAGGAACATACAAATGTGTCCTCATCTTTATACATATGAGAGTATAAATGATCTTCGAAGGAATTGGATGTAAAAAATATAGCACCGCATGCTGGGCAGTTTAAGTAAGGTCTTCCCAAGTTTGTATAATATAATGGTGAAGTTCGAAGATTTTTAAACCAGTTAATATTATCTTCAAAATCATCAATATTTCTCTGGGTCATAAAGGATTCCTCATAATCTATTTCTTCCATGGCAGACATGTACTTTCTATCTTGGGTGGGAATAAGAAACTGTTCCTCTCCTTTTATTTCAGTCATTGAATCTTCTTTTGGTATGCAATTTCTTAATAATAACATTTTATTTTGCTGCTTCAAACAGGACCTGATTTTCGAATTTTCATCTGTTACATTTTTAAACCTCTTATTTGTTCTTGTCTTCAAAGCCAAATTATTTTTCTCAGATTCATTAAATTGACTTAAAATAGCAAACTCCTTGCTATCAATTTCAGTGGCAACAAATGACAAAGAGGATGCACTTTTCAAATCATCCCAGTCAGTAAGTATATTCCCAGATTCAATCTCTGATTGATTATGGCTATGTAACATCTCTTCCTCCTCGTTCAGTGGTGAATTAGCACTGCTCCTCGACGCAAGTAATGCGTTTCTTAGTAGCCATTCATTGTCGATCGCCGAGTCCTTTTCATAAATTTCTCGTGCTTTCGTATCTTCCTTGCATGTGTTTCTATCTTTTATGAGTTTGTTTGGAATGTTTTTATATTGAGCGTCTTTTAAATTTAGCATGGTATTCTAGTTCGAATATTATGACCCTTTTCAATTAGCGCTGAAACATGGGCAAACAGAATCATTATTGTTGTGCGCCTTGATCCGACGTTCGGAGGATAACCCTTTCGTCGTTTATTCGACGAATCTTACAATTAGAACTTATCATCCTCGATGGTAAACATTTCAATTTAGTCAAGGAATAAAATGTACGTTGTAACGAGACGCAAATGATACACTTACGGGCTGGCATCGAATTTCCTTGCATTTTCCTGTACCTTTTGTAGCATTTAACATTGATTTGTTTCCGTGCAAACACCTTTAACACCTTTCAAAATGGAGAAACGCTAAAGGAGAGACTAAAGTGGAAAATCCGCTATTTTATTTTCCCTAATTTTTCATTAAATTTCTTTCTTGCTTTTCATTCAATAATGTTGATCAGCTGATTTCTGACTTGACAAAATTAACACAATAATATGCATGCGCACCGATTCAGCGACAAGCTACTGACAATGCAGACAGTGTCTCTCAATCTTGCCTTCCGAATTTTCTTTTATTTCAGAATCGATTAACATTAATCTAGAATTTTCCAATTTTTGCATTTGCATAGAATAATTTTATACACGAAATTAGTGTATTTTCATCCCCAGAAATGTGCACGCACATTTTCAATACATTCGAGTCCAATACAAATGTTTCAAGTATCGTAAACGACTTTTTATAAAATAAAACATTTACATCACTTTTCAGATTGATTCGTGCAATTAATATTTATCCCTTAAAGTCTAATAAAATAAAAACCGACTTATAACATAAACGTTTTATTCAAAAAGCCAACAACAAACATAAAATGGCGTCAGATAACATGTTCGCGTTATTGCGATACAGGAAATATACATATTAATGAAAGATATTTATAAATCGATATAATCCATTTATTATTAACAAATCGATTTAAATAACGAAACAATTGAGTTAAGAGCTTAGCATTTTACTTTATACAATTCTAATGTAATTAACATTATATCTTCAGGTTGTTATATTTCAAAGCTTAACACGTTGAGCGTCGCATCGGAATCCGTGTTATACGGTACCACGCGATACGCGTTCCTATCCTGTATTTAACGTCTAAAAATAAAACTGTTTAAGCGTTCTACGATTATCTTTATATTGTTATACGATATAACATACTTTATATCGATATCGTAACATTAAAAATGTCAACAATTTTAGTAATATTGACGTTTATATATAAGTTTATGTCTGAGTTTTAATAATATTGACATCGACGATCACTCCTGCGGCATTCAACGTGTTAACGACGTCAATTAAATTGTGTAACGTTATGTAAATTGAACCAATGGGAAACATAATAATTTCTCATGGCAGCCATTAAACGCTTCAATTTTTACTTCGCTTCTCTTTGTGGCCGTGATGCCTGTGATCAAAGTGATCGTGAGGGTAAGGATAAGGTGCGTATCCGTAGCCATAGCCGTGACTTATTCCATGGCCGAAACCATGTCCATGGGCGAAACCATGTCCATGGCCGAAACCATGTCCATGGCCGAAACCATGTCCATGACCGAAACTATGTCCATGACCGAATGCGTGACCAAGCCCATGCCCGAAACCATGGCCAAATCCATGATCGAAATGCGGTTGGAGCGAGTGAGCGTGCAATGGCGAATAAAAGTGACCGGGGGCGTAACCTCGACCATAGTAACCTCCAGAAAATCCACCAGCTCCGTAGAGAGGGAAAGGCGGTGGTATCGCTACCGGAAATGGTACCGGAACTGGCACGGGGACCGCTTGTTTCACTGGTACCGGATATGGATGCTGTATCGGAACCGCTACGGGATGTTTTATTGGTATCGGCACTGGGTGTTCCACCGGAATTGGAATCGCCTAAGGACAAAGAATTCATTTTCTTTTAGACGGTATACCTCGGGACTTTTTATATGTTGGGAAATATATCGATGATGGGAAATGCATTTTATAATAACTAGGATTATTGAGGAATTTTGTATGACATTTGAAATGTAGGGTAGAAATGTTTGGAATTGAATCGAATACCTGTGGCACCGGCACCGGAAACGGAACTGCTCTGTGGATAATTCTCTCGATTGGCACCGGAATCACCTTTTCCACGGGCACATGATATGGTTTCTCTATTATTACTGGTTCTGGTACAGGAACTGGCTTTTCTAAGACAACGTGTTTCGTTATGTACACTGGGACAGTCTTCACGATGTCGTGTCTTCCGAGTTCGAAAGGTATCGAAGGTCCTCTGCCGTAAGAGAAGCCGCCGTTCCACCTAACACGGTAAAATGTATTTAACGTATAGAAATATATTAACATATTCTATACAGTAGACTTCCGTATAGCACGATTTCTTATAACACGAATTCATATAGCTCGTAACCTGTTAACCGCGTAATACGGCAGTCTACTGTATTCGAAGCTATATAAATTAAATATAAATAGTTAAGATAATGAAAATATTAATAAGTATATCAAAATGAATATTTTCATTTATTTCTATGGAGATCAGTGAGTTATAGCAATTTTAATGTCTGGTGAAGTTAAAGTGGTCCGAAATATTGTACTCAAATTATTACCCTCCACGTGGAAAATCAAAAGCTGGTAATTTAAGTCCTTTCCATGGACTGTGATCACCTGACCACGGATGTCCATTGCCGTATCCATATGGATTTTGTATACCAACCCATCCACCACCCCCCAGGATACCCCGTTTCCTTTGCTTCGTATCGTCGGTTTCCTCCGCGAAAACGGAAGTGCACAGTAGCACCAGTATTAACTAAAATTCCAAGATAAAGATGAAACTGAAAATGAAAGTGGACTCGGTAGAAGGTTCATTTAAGTCTTACCAGATTCACGGGCATTGCTCACTTGTCGTAGAAGAACTGTTCGCGAAATCGTGAAAACGGTAGCTTTATATATTTGCTTTCCAGTCTGGTAAATCGAAGGGTCCAGATCGAGGTTCAGGTCAGGTTCCTGTCTTTGAGCAAATCGGGAACCCGGCCTTGTCGATTGGTATGTTTCGAACTTCCGGGGAGGAAAGTCGCCGAGAGACATAGTGAATCTGGTTTATGCTTTACCAGGAACTTCGACGTAATGCACTTATCGTTTTAGCCGAGAATAATGTGAACTTACACGTGCGACACCGATGTATCCAAAATTGCCGATCAATCTATATTTACATTTATAATCAACATAATCATTATTGCAGCCTAATCTTACTAATGGAATTTCTTACCGGACATTAAAAGCTCAAAAGCGGACTTCGGTATCACCTTTTAACACTAGAACTACCGAACTGTGTATAATCAGTTAAACTGACACATTTATTTATAAATAAATT
Organism: Nysson spinosus; assembly: GCA_910591585.2. Classification (NCBI taxonomy): domain Eukaryota; kingdom Metazoa; phylum Arthropoda; class Insecta; order Hymenoptera; family Crabronidae; genus Nysson; species Nysson spinosus. The sequence continues at coordinate 10,991,080 of OU342830.1, read as the reverse complement.
ATGGCTGAAGGATGCAAATGCATTGCTGGAATTAATCATGCGCGTTATGTACATAAAATAAAGGTATATTGTTGTACATAAATATTTAATAACAGTTAACATAAAATTCATTTTATTTTACAAATAATAAGATGGAGTTTCTAAAGTTTCCAAAGACACAGTATATTTTTTGGAGGAAGTTTTTTATTAGTATTCTTCGGGAACGTATCTATCGTGTAAAAGCAGAATGGGGTTTACATGTTATGTTCGGAAATAAATTGAAATTTATTATAAACCATTACGAAGTGCGTGACATAAAACACTAGAAAATGGACGTCTGTTTAGCGGGCAGGCAATCATTTCATTGTCCCTCTAGGGATATTTTATAAATACCTAAATAGTGTTCCTGACAAAGGATCGAACACACGTGGAATAATGCATAAATGTCACCTGCGGTAGAAGATACGTGGCTCATGCTAAAGCTTACAACTTATTTGTGTAGTTCATTCTTTCTTGTCTTGTGTTACGTGTTTCTTATTTATATGCAGTTCCTGGCATTGATTATTGTGAATGTAACCATTCATTAGAACGATCTACGTCCTTATTCATTCTTCTTCTTCTTCTTTATTTATATTTCTTTATTAACACTAGAACTAGCAAGGGGGTCGAAATGACTTGTCTGTCATTTTGAGTTAAATTATTCGAATATACCACGACGAACTGTTTGAGATTTGATATACTGTTATTTTATATACATAACGCGAATATTTGAATCCATTAATTAACTTTAATCTTGCAGTTATAATTTATATATGAATTAATGTGTAAGCATAACTGAATATACATTCGGTAGTTTTACTGTTAAACAAAATCTATCTCAAAGGTGAACGATGATAAAAAACCACACCTTCATTAGTGAGATTAAAGTTAATTAAGCGAAGCAGTCATTAATTGTTGCAGTATATTCGCAACCCACTGTCTCAAACAGATATTCATAAATATTTAAGGAAATCACCGATATTCAAAGGCAGACACTGATATGAACATAATATAATATTTATTAATAATATAATTAGTACACTCCAATCATTATTAGACTTCATTCACATTTTGCAAGGATATTGTTGATCTTCTTGTTCGTTTTCTTGGAGCATGATGTGTTTTAAGTAGAAAAATGTAGATTGGCGATTAAGCCGTTATGGGATCCTAAGTTCGATTGCCGCTAAATAGCGTGTTATAATAGGCAGGTACGTGTGCCACTTACCTACTTCCGTTTTAATTATTCCCGGAGCGACTTAGCAATCACGTACGGTGAAAAGGAAGCATTTCGGAATTCCTTAAGCAATCAAAGAATCGGATTGTGATAGTGCTTTTAACGTCACAATTATTATATTAGATATAAGTATATCATATAAAATATCGAACACATTATATAATATAATCAAAGGCGGACTTTGAAACGTATCATTTTTTAAAAGTAAAGAAGAAGTAGAATAAATGAACATATAGGATATTCTAAAGTCGTCTTTAATCTAATAGAATATATTTATATTTTATAGGAAATTTTATATAAATTATATCATATAATTAAATTGTATATAAAATATAAATCATTACGATGTGCGAGGCACTATAAAATTGACATCTAAAGTAATAAATGGATAATTATATAGAAATTATACCATTTAATTTATCGGATATTTTTATGCTACGATTATATTTTATATTGCATTTTATACGATATATTTTGTACGACATATATATAACTATAAAATAGTATCCTTCGAAATAGTACATTTACCTTAATCATCATAGTCATCCTGAATATCATAAAAAGATCGTTACATTTGAGAGTTCTATAACGGACAAAATAATAAACATGACGGATAATTAATTTCTAGCATATTCAGATTTTCGAAGATAGAATAATGTGATTACATTTGTGTACGTTGAGGTAGATATATTTGGCGATAAATATGTAAATCGTTTTGGAAAATTGCTGGATTGTTCACTCGTTAGCCAATGAGATCGATGAAACGAGGTAGTTTCTTGCTGCTGCGACGTTAAATAGCAACGGGACGGCTTCCGCGTTCGCCGCATCCGCGAGTCTCAGACTTTCCTAACTTTCATTTTCTAATGTACGAGCTACTTCTAATGCCGGTCACTACCTGCCATTCATTATTCATCGAAGTGTTAACCAGTGAACGCATAACACGCGCTTTATCGAACGTGCGTACGGGTGTCGGTGACGAAACACTCAATAAGAAGAATTACCGATTACCATACGTACATCATTGAACTTCCTCGACGCTTTTCTTTTACTTGCACATTTTGTCTCAGAAAACTGAATTAACTTTTATTACACAATTTGTGTCTCAGAATAGTCACTTGAATTTTATTACACAATTTGTGTCTCAGAAAAGTCACTTGAATTTTATTACACAATTTTTGTCTCAGAAAAGTCATTTGAATTTTATCACACAATTTGTGTCTCAGAAAAGTCACTTGAATTTTATTACACATTTCTTGTGTCCGAGAAAAATTAATAATTAACTCTTTGATTTATCTGAGACGTATTTAATGTAATTAATAATATATTAATATTAACACATTTTGCGTGTTTGACATAAACATACAGCTTTTCGTAGATGGTAGACGCGGCGCAAGATGTGTTAATAATAATATGATATTAAAAGTATTGCATGCAATAATTATTGTAGAACAAATAGAATTTTCAAACATAGACTACGAGGTTGTCATATAATGTGTTACTGACAAATGCATACTGCATTAGCATCCTTATTAATTTTTAATTATAATATAATGTCAAAAGTATTGACTGCAATAGTTATTGTAAAATAGATACTACTTTCAAACATAGAGTACGAGGCTGTCATATACCGTGTCACTGACATATGCATACTGCATTAGCATCCTTATTAATTTGAATGTTCACGTAGGGAATTTTCACTTTGAAGAAGGTGACTATCTTTCGATCTCGTGGACGAAAATGACATTCTAACGCATGACGTCGAGACACGTTCCATCGTTCTATGCACTCGAGTTCTTCCTCGAGAGGAGGTGGGTTCCTTCGGCATATGAAAGAAAAGCGGCCGCGACCGTTATTTGGCTGACACCCAGGATTGGAAGCAGCGAAAGTCTATCCGACATAGAATCGCTTCGAGAGAGAGACAACGTCCGATACTTTGTGTTAAGGTGATGTGTCGCACGTTGATGTCCTATAAATACTTATGGGGGTCACAGATAGCGAGCAAACGCAGTTTTTCTTCGGCCTCGTCGCCGGCAGCTAAAGATTAGGGTGTCTTCCTTCGAGCAACAATGAAGTTCATTGTGGTAGAAATTTATTGATCATTTTCTTTCATAGTTCGATTTATGTACTACTTTGTCTCAAATTATATTGCTCTGTGATACTTGTGTGGTTTATAAATTAGTGATTAATATTTCTTTAATTCTGTTCATCAATATCTTATTCCCAGTGATGTGATTGCTCGTAAGAAAATTCGAGATTTAGACTCTTCGGTTTTGAAAGGGGTTGTTTGTAATTGTATAATAATTTCCGTGATAAATGTATAATCATATATGGTGAAACTTGCCCATTTTAAAATCAAGTTGACAATTAGATGAAACATATGCAAATGTCGATTATTATACAAGAAAGTTATTGACATAGTGAAATATATTATAATTTCTCATAAAGTAGATGCGTTTTCGTGTATTTTTAGGTGATATCTTTATTCCTGGCAAGTGTCACCGCGATTACAGTGGAAAGTCGTAAAAAGAATGATCTGACTGCGACAAAGAAACATGATAAGAGAGGATTGTTGAATTTGGGATACGGTTTGCAACATCAGCCGGAGCACTTTTACGGTGCACAGGAACCGGCACCGATTTACGAAGTTCCGGGTCCAGATGCACCGCATCCTGTACCAGGACATTTCGAAGCTGTCGCACCGCCGGTACCACCTCCACCTGTATTCGAACATCATATTCGTTAGTATTTCTTTTTCAATTGTGACACTTAGTGCAGGTATGCATAGAAAAAATATACAGATATAATAAGTAATATTCATAACATAGAAACATAGAAAAATACTTTTAACCTTAAATCATTAACCGCGAACATCATATATCATTTTAATCGTATTTTATGATAAACATAATAAGCATGTTTTAATCCATAAACATATCATGTTCAATAAATTGCAAACGAGTGTATAAATATAGTATATGGTTTTAGTATACAAAATCATTTTTTATTATTAGGTCTTCTCAAGTGAAATGAGACATTTTCCCGAATGCTCGGTTTAATCATTTCCTGTTCTTTATAGTTAATAACATGTTGAACATTTTTTATTCTGTTTTCATTGCCGTGGTTCTAGCCACCTTTTGTATATTTCACAATTTATCAGATCCTTTTTTTATAAAGTAATAATGGTGAATATAAAAGGTGAATTTAACTGGAAATTCCAAGGTTTTCAGAAAAAAGTTCCTGACAAGCTGCAAGTCATATATTTTAAATTTTTTGTCCTGATTATTATTAATGATGATTCGAGAACACGATATATATATATTTGTTGTATTCATTTATAAAATATTTTTGATTAAATTAAGTACAGTGAAATTTGCCGACAGCCGCAGTTCCGGTAGCAGTACCACATCCGATTCCACAGCCAGTGCCAGTTCCGGTTCCAGTGACGAAACATGTTCCATTTCTTGTACCGGTTCCAGTGGATCGCGCGGTTCCGGTGCCGGTCGCGGTTCCGGTACCTAAGCCATATCCTGTTCACGTAGAAAAAGTTGTGCATGTTGATCGTCCAATCCCGATACCGATCGAGAAGTTGGTACATGTACCAGTAGATAGACCAGTAGCAGTCCCAGTTCCGGTACCGAAACCGTATCCTGTAGCTTACGAGAAGATCGTTCACGTGAACAGACCATATCCGGTACACGTTGCTGTTCCGTACCATGTTCCGAAACCATATCCTGTTCCGGTTGCCGTGCATGCGCACTACAAATCTCATGGTTGGTTCAAGTGAGACTTACTCGGCTCGCATTTACTTTATCGACACTTTCCACTTCAATTATTATTGCAAATAATGATCACCAATATGATCTAATATTATTTAACCCGCTGACTGCAATCGTACTTCTGCATTTCAAATCAATTTTTGTATTAAAAAATCAAGCAGATTAGAAAGCATAACTATCATTATGACAATGTATTATTCCTTTATTGCTAATTGGTAGAGACGAATTAATACGGGTCACTTATTCCTAAGAATTGGGAAATATAAAAGTGTAATATGATAAAATAAGATAAGTTTTAGTTTCATTAAAATATAGTCAAGTTTGTCTCCACGTTAATATTGTTTTAACTGGAAAGTGCCGTGGCAGGTTTTCTCCTCGTATTTCTCTGTAACTTGATTTTATACTAGTCTTTTTTACGTACCGAAATTATTGTTATTTGATATTACAGCAGTGTGAATGTAAATCTTCGTTCGCGGAAGAATTGGTTTAAATTGGTCTCTCTTGCGAATTTGACGATGTAAATTGTTCGAGAGTAATTATTATTTATGAGTGTTTGTATTATATTCATTTAACGGATTTAATAAAATTGTCGTTAATGCCGATTTTTATATTATAATGAATATCTATTTTATGTCGTGATTTGGATGTTAATCCACAATAAACTAATATTACTTAATATATCGCGCAACATATTAGAAACAGTAACTATCGTTACATCGCGTTCTCTTTAATGAAATTTACTCAATGCGAGGTAATAGAATTCAAAAATAAGTATTTCCAAAGAATTTCTGGTGCTAACATTTTTAGTAATTTACATTTGTCTACGTAGTCATTTTCCTACGTATCATCTAGGAGTCTTTCGATAAAAATGCACAGAGCGTTTTCTTCCTGCCGGGAAGTATTTCATAGAAGACACCACATAAAGATATTTATATAAAGCATCGATAATGGTGTAAACCTATTGTAGCTTTTCTTTTATACATTCACTGTTTGAAAGGAAAGATGTTGTGGAGTTTTCTTGTCCATCGAGTAGGGTTAATACTGAACATCTAGAGCCAGCTCATATTTAATTGATCCTTCAGCACCTTCGCGTTCGATAGGCGGTACACTTGACACCAAAGACCGACGTGGTGCAACGTCTAAATCTATAACATTTTAAAACCAACAAAGACGTTCTGCTTGATCGACATACCAGAAAAAACACTCTGCATTATTTAATATCTTCCACCGAATATAACATCTTCCTCGAAGAAGAAAATTCCAAACATTTCGTTATCAACGCCTTACAAGAATAAAATGAATAACTTAAAGTTGTTCTTAACGGGGAATAGATTAAATTCATTCTGATTAATGAAGACAGTAACTACATCAATATTGAAATATATTAGGTTATCCAAAAATGTGCTGATTTTTAAGGAGAATACAAAACCAATATTTTTATATGTCGATGTATATTTATTCAATTTTATATGCACCGTTTCGTCCGACAACCTTTCTACATTTTTTACGCAGCTTGAAGATTCTAGAACTTCTTGGATTTTTTGTTGAAGAGCTACTAAAATCGGCATGAACTCTCTGGGCAATCCAATATTAACACTAGAACCACGGAAGCCGCCAAGATGACGGATCCGCGGTATTCAATAAAAACATACAAATTACATCCTTATCGTAACATAAAAATATTACAAATTTTACAAATATGAGCGATATATTTGATTCGAGTTTTAATAATATTCCTTTTGTCAGTCCTCGGTAACCCCCATCTCATTCAACGCGCTAAGACTAGAACTACCGTCGATATACGCAGTTATACATCTATAGCTATGTGTACGTCTTTAAAAAAAACGTGCTGCAGCGAATCGTGAATGTGCAGATCCAAGATCATCCAGTTAGAGTTGAGATCATCCGCGAATAGGGTCTACTTGGGAAAGCGACGCCGCCGCCGCCACCGTCGTTGACGTCGACGCCATCGTGTTAGATAGAAACAACGCGGACGTGTTCAAGCAGTCCTTTCTCGCGAGCACTCGTAGACCGACGACCTAGAACAAGGGAGAAGGTCTCATCGAATTGCAATAATATCCTTATCGGCGATCGGCATCACTGACACCGGTTCGAGTTTTTCTAAAGGTGTGCAAAACTATGTATTAAAAAGTTGGAGGAAACTCGGAATTAATCGGATCAAGTGAAAGACATTAAGCAAGGAATAAAAATGTTGGTTTCATTCGAATTTCTATATAATCGGAAATGATTCGTCGAAGAAGACGAATTGAGGAATAATCGGTATAAAAAGAATGTACTGGAAGAGATATCCATTCGGTTTCGCTCGTCGTGCGTTTTCACGGATCCTCGATCTTTCCCTGTATTCCACGGTTCTGGCATTCTTCTCGTTTCTCACCACTTGCCGAACTATTCGCAAAAAACTTCGCACCCTGAATGGAAGCAAGGTTTCGAGAATTTAATAAAAATCCGATTTCTGCTTTTTATCAGGTTTCTTGTATGAATTTCACCCGGTGAACACTTTGAAATTTATATCTCGTCTGTTACCGTGGAACAACTATAAAATTTCACTTATGACAGTTTCCTTCACGCTGTTTCTTACACGCAACTTTCTCCCCTTTTTACTCAACTTTTTTCATTAATTTCCATTTATTTTTTGGAGTCGTTATACAATCTATTAAAGGGATCAGTGCGAATCTCGCCAGAAGTAAAAGTGTAGTGTTTTAGAAAGCGTATTTGAGTTAATATTTGCAATTTCCATAGTGCACTAAAATGGAGCTTATAAAGAAATTAGGACTCAGTGGTGGAATCATGTTTGCGTTTGGCCTTATCTTTGGCTGGGTGGCTTTCCCTCCAATTCTGAGATCGCAAATTAAAGCTGTAAGTAGCACTTCAAATAAAATATAATAAAACATCACAATAATAAGAAAATATAAACTCTGCAAAATTCCATTCGACATGCACGACTTTTCCGAAAATGATTAACTTCTATCTGATATTTAATGCGTATCATATAAAACAGACATCCATGACTTTTTTATTAATTCAGTAGTAAAACATGTCATTAAACATGACATTAATGATTATTAATTATATTAGATATTAATTATAAGGTGCATCGTAGTAAAAAAAAAGAGTGCTTGATTTCCTTCGAAAAAAATGTGCTTTATAATGTTCGAAGTAATTGCGTCAGTAATTCTCTTTGTTGCCTTTACTGCATTCGGGTCTTGATTTAATTATGTGAAAAAAACAGATTTCAATCGGATCTTTGTCATAATAAAAAATCTCTTAGGCAACTGTATTTAATGTTGCTGTCGTCGTACGCAACGAGTAGTTGCCATCATTTTTTTCTCGTGTCTTATTGCATGCATTATCACGATGGGACACGAACTTTCATACAATTTGTTACACAATCACGGTAAAGTACTTTCCTAAGCTGTACTCGTGTTCTGAGTACACGTTGTTGATTGTCATTCAGTATCTATTCGTGACAGAATGATTTTGTCGTTCATATAAATGTAGGTCTCTGATCAACGGGACGTGAAACATCTAACGTGCGATTAAAATCATTCTGCGTATCCTCGGCGTGATGGTAGAACATGAAAAACTAGAATCGACGAGGACATCGATACTATAATCAAGAATATTAGCGTTTTTCTATTGTTACGCTTAGTAGCCATTTTACAAAATAACATTTGCTTATTTATTTTTGTACTTAACCCTTGTAACACGTTGAAAGCCATGGCGGTGACAAATGACTGCCATTGCCAATATTTCTAAAACAAAAAACAAATATATCGCTAATATTCGTAAAATTGTAAATATTTTTAACGTTACGCTAATAATTTTATTAAATTCGAATCAAATATATTGCTAATATTCGTAAAATTGTCAATATTTTTAACCTTACGATGACAATATTATTAAAAATTGAATCACATATATTATTTAATATTGGAGGTAGTTAGATAATTAGGTTGCTTATTTCATACGGGATACATTGTATAATATATTTTGATATATGTATATATAATAAACGAGTCGTTAACCAACAATCTACATATATAGAAACTAAAGAGTTTCTATATTTAGGTATCGATTACATATTCTATATACAATAATAATATAATAAAATGAATATTTTTCGCGATTCGAAATCATTCTCATTGAAACATTTAAACAATAATGTTCTCAGCAAGTGGCGTTGAAGAAGGGTTCCGAGATGCGTGACTTATGGTCGAACTTCCCGTGTCCCTTGGACTTTAAAGTTTATTTATTTAACGTTACAAATGCTGCCGAGATTAAAGAAGGCCAAAAACCGATACTTCAAGAAATAGGCCCATTCTTTTACGAGTAAATATCCGTGTTCATAACACGTTGAATGCCGCGGGGGTGACCGGTGACTTTCGATGCCAATATTACTAAAACACGAATCAAATATGTTGCCAATATTCCCAAAATCTGCAATACTTTTAGCATTACGATAACGATGCAAAGTAACCACTGATTCGTAGAACACTTAAACAGTTTTATTTTTACATATTATACACACGTTACGGACACGTATCGCGAGGTATCGTATAGCACGGATTTCGGCATTCAACGTGTTAAACATTCCCCGGTGTATTTGAAACGAACAATTTTCGTAAAACATATACAATTTCAGTGAATTTAAAGAGAAAGTCAATCTTGTCGATCGAGAGGAAGATGACAGTCTTGAGTACAATGTAAAAGCTACTTGGTACTTCAACCCTTCAAGAAGTAATGGTTTGACTGGCGAAGAAGAAGTCGTTGTTCCTCATCTTCTGATTCTTAGTATGGCTATGGCTACCCTGGCAGAGAAGCCAACCGCCATGGGAATCGTCAGTGAGTAGAACTTAGATCGGTAGTTGCAGCTGTTGTTCTTCCTCGGGTATCGAATATTCTTTGGTTTCGATCAGGCGTAGAGGTCAGCGAGAACTATGACAGGTGAGGTGAGAATTCTAAGGTGGTTTAAGTGGACGAAGCCAGTAAGAATTACTTCGCTTATAGCTCGCTGTAGTCTCGCCTTGGATTAAATAATCAATCAGTTACCATATTTATGTCACAAACACCCGTTACTCTTCGATCGGTTCCTTAAGAGTATTTTATTGTGCATAATGTTATCACACAGGATACCAGAGTACTGTAATATACTCCGTTTGAAAATATTGTAAAACGATTTTTTTAACCGTTCCAATGCCACGTGTCTTTGCAAAAATACGAGCGAAAAATGCCAGGGGTTTACTGTAATTCATTTCTAGGCAAAGCTGTGGATAGCATTTTCAAGAAGCCCGACTCCGTGTTCGTGCGAGCCAAAGCAAAGGAAGTATTGTTCGAAGGACTACCAGTCGACTGCAGGGTAAAGGATTTTGCAGGATCCGCTGTATGCGCGATTTTGAAGGAGCAGGCGAAAGATCTGGTCGAAGTCGAAGAGAACCTTTATAAATTCTCATTGTTCGGTGGCGTAAGTATACAATTACTTCATTTAGTATTAGTATTATTAAGTTTCCCTCGATCTTGGAATCCACGTACACTTTCGCGAAGCGTATCATAATTCATGTGTTTAATATAATAATAGTACCGCAGGTCTATCGAAAAAAGTCAATTTACTCACGATGTACTTATTAACACGTACGATAATTTCTGTTTAATTATAACTCCTATCAAATTACATATTATTACAATATTACCTGATACATAAGTTGTTATGCGACATTAATGACTTGCAACTATCAAAGTCACGGGATTTCGCTTCAGTCTTCTCCATTGCCAATTACTTATCTCGTTGTCAGCCCAGTGGCAGTGAATTCGAATTGTGATAGTTAAAAATCATACTCATAATTCGAACTAATCATGATAACATGCGAATGAATCTGTATCAGCCGAAAGATTTCTTCGTAGAATTTTATACGATAATGAAATCAAAAGCGTAATTATTATTTGCTTAGAAAAATGGTACTATCATGCCGGAACGTATTCGTGTTCTACGGGGAATAAAGAATTACAAGGACTTAGGACGCGTAATCGAGTTCGATGGTAAACCGTCGCTGTCCATTTGGTCGGAAGATCGTTGCAACGAATTCAATGGTACCGATTCTACTATATTTCCGCCATTGTTTACCCAGGATGATGATATCGTATCTTTCTCACCGGAGATTTGCCGAAGTCTCAGTGCCCACTTTCATCACCCGAGCAAAGTGAAAGGTAAACTGAATAGAATTCGTGACTTAGGGTATACAAATAAAAGTAAATACTCTTGTTTTACGAATCTATCTAGTATAATTTACATGAGAAATAATCTAATGCATTTTAAATGACAAGTAGTTCATTGTAACTTATATAACAAATAATTTAATATGTATAATAATCTTGTATTCATGTAATGTAAATAATTATTCTTTGATACTGTAGGTATTAATACTCTTCATTACACGGCCGACTTTGGTGACCAAAGTACAAATCCTCTCGAAAAATGTTTCTGCCCAACACCCGACACGTGCTTGAGCAAGAATTTGCACGACTTAACTAAATGTCTTGGTGCACCAATCATCGGTTCCCTTCCGCATCTCCTTGATTCCGACGAGAAGTATTTGCAAATGGTGGACGGACTGCATCCAAATCCGGTGAATATTGATATTTCGAAAGAATAGATGTCCATTAATGATATCTAATAGTAGTTAATTATTATTAATGCAAATTGATGGAATATATTCATTATCGCTTGTCAATCAAATAATATTTCTATGTTTGTAGGAGGAACACGATATCTCAATGGATTTCGAGCCCATGACGGCGACTCCATTGAGCGCTCATAAAAGACTGCAATTCAATATGTTCGTACAACCAATTGAAAAATTTAAATTGATGAAAAACTTCCCAGAAGTCCTATTACCTTTGTTTTGGGTCGAGGAAGGTATTCTGTTAGACGATCAATTCGTGAAAAAATTGAAAATGGTGTTCGGCGGGATCGCAGTAGTCACGTTAGTATTTTCGTTTATATATCATGCTCATTTCCTGCAATCACACCTAACCCTCGATTTACACGGTAGATTGGTTCCCCGAAAATGTGTCGTGTAAATCGAAATCGTGCAATTCAAAGGGCATCGAAATCGAGGGCTAAGTGTACACGTTTCATGAAAATATTTTCTTTTGCATCCATTTTTTAATATCTTTGCTTATAGATATATGAAATGGTTGATGGTACTTGGAGGCATAGGATTAGGAGGAGCAGCGGCAGGTCTTCATTTCAAAAGAAGGGACAAAACGAACCTTGAAATCACCAAAGTAACACCGCAGACGGCGAGTGCAAAAAGCAGTGCCCAAGAAAAGAAATGGCCGCCGCAGATGAATGTCAGCACAATACAAAGTGCCGCCGTCCCTCCCAATCTCGATTGAGATCCTATTCTTTCTTTCGTTTTTATTTATCCTAATAAAAATCGATCATCTTCAGAAATCTTATTATCTCTGTTAATCTATGGAGAATAGAATGGAGTCAGGAGTTAAGATGGCGACAGACTCGTGGTATAATCAAAGATTATCATGAGGTGGTGCGACTCCTGTAATTGAACTACAAAATTCAAGGGTGAGATAGATTCCAATAGATTCTATGTATAATATATATGTTATACAATATGCATTAATATAAATAAGTATTTGTTCGGATATGTGGATAGAATATTTAGACATTTAGGAAAAGATTTGTTTGTCTCGCAGATATATATTCCACGCTACATGTAAATATAGACGCAACGGTATAAATATATTCATCGTATAGTTTCTAGAAAAAAGTGTGTAACGAACGGTATCTACATGCTTTGATAAAAATAAATATTATTCGATCGAGAAAACAGGATTGCTGTACAAAACTAAATAACTCTTTCGGTAAACACTGGTAAACAGTTGCAAGTTTCATAAACTATAATTATGAAAGTGTGCGGCGTATATAGTACTTATAAATAGTTTATTATATCTTCGATCGAATTAGCGCCGATAAAACTATTAGGGGTACCGGAAAGTTTTCCGTTCGATAGTGGAACATTTTTCACATCGAAAGGCCTGCCATTGGAGAATCGTCGGTCATGGATCGTAGATAACTATGAGGATTATCTAATAGAATAATGCTTAATACGACAAAATAAATGTAGTATGACAAAGTATGCGAAAAATAATTGCTTACTTTCGGCTACCCCTAATATTTAGTTTTTTACGATACCTATATATACATGTATGTAATAATATGTACACGTATACTCACTGTTCCTTAGGTGCTACAACATAAGCGCTTTTGTCCGCGTAACGTTTGCGAATATCAGTCTTATCGCTAGTTTAAATTTACATTCGTTCCGTCCACAATAATTGAAAACATAGCTACGGTAATTCGGCGACCACGACACAATGTTAATTTGGAAATTTAAACTTTAAAGTACAATTGAATTAGAAACATAGGTAGTTAAGTAATGTTTTTCAATAAGAGTTCAGCATTATCACTCTTCTTATTGTCAACGAATAAATAATTTTACATCCTGTAGATTTTGTCTTCTGCCTTGATTCTTATGATAGTTTCGAGAATGTAGTTTCTGCGTAAGTACATTAAATGTATCTCCACCAAGATTTTCATTGCATGGACAAGAATCATTTTTTACAAAGCAACACATTTTTATACGCACTTCTATATTCCGAGCTCATCACAACATAAATCACAGGATTTATGCAAGTCGTTAAGTAAATCAGAATATAACCAGCAATATTTAATCCTCTCCAATCAATTGAGTCTCGGAAGATTTTTGTGATAGTAATCGGTAGATAACACACGAGAAATGATAAAAAAATGACGAGTATCATTTTCACTAGTTTCTTATCTTTGGTAGACATTTTTGGAACCTCACTATTTTTTCTCTTCCTGACACTTCGAAATCTCGATTCCCTTCGAATCGCTTTCACTGCTTTCTTCACTGGTCTGTCGTTATCTGATCGCAAACTTGCAAATGAATCTATTCTTTTCAATCGATTATTTTCCACAGAAGTAATTTTTTGCAACCACAATGCTGATTCGACAATAAACGAAGTTCTACTCGTAATTCTTTCACGTTTTAGGGGAGTATTTGCCGTAGATTTTTCGATTGTTCCTCTTCTTTTACTTCGAGTATTGTCCAAGAAAATTCGACTTCCTTTGCCGTCCGAATCTTCGTGTTGATCTACGAATAGAATGTCATCCATTCTGTCTTCCCAATTTATATTTGCTTTATCTTTATCTTTGAGTATTTCGTGACCCTCCATTGCCTGACATATGCTTGGTTCATCCACTGAAATTTTCTCGATTTCATTAACTTCTGTTTCATCCTGATGTTCTTCGTTTGTTCGGCTTTCTTCACATATCGAACGATTTTCCAACGACGAATTTTCCATTACTAATCTAAGAGAAGATTGATCATTTTCATCTGCATTTAATATGGGATTAATCGTTTCTTTCGGGAGAGGAGACACGTAGGAAACATTCGCGAGCAGACTCGATCCGAATATCGATAATTCTTCTTCCTGATTTCGGGGAGAAGCGGAACGTTGCTGTAAAAAAGCATTTCATTAATCGTCAATGAAATCTGCCGCGTAGTAATTAACACGTTAGCTGCCGGGCCGGAATCAGTGTTATACGATACCTAACGATACGTACTTCTAACATGTATATAACATCTTATTATTTTTAAATGTTAATATAATATCGAAATAATAATAATATGTAATATTTAAATATTATATCATCTAAAACAAAACTGTTTAAATGCTTATGATACATTAGTAATTTCACATCGTTAAGGTGACACTAAAAAATATTAAAAAATATTAAAAATAATACAAATATTAACGATATATTTGATTCGAGTTTTAGTAATACAGATAATCTTCGTACAACGTCGTTTCGATATAATGCGGTTCACAAATTGTGACGATCCTCGTATAACGCGGCACTCAAACAATGCGACTTCGATATAACGCGTGTATGTAATCCGAGTTTCGCATAATGTGTTTCTTATAACGCTACATTTTTCTGGAACCGAACTCGCCCACGGCAGTCAACGTGTTAATGATATACATTTCTGATAATCAAGTAATACTTACTTCTTGACTGACTTTATTAGCACTGGTATTCGAAGGTTTAATTTGTACTCTACTTTTGGACGCCGTTTTGCGAACGATAAAGAAAATCCTCGCGTAACAAATAACGATTGCTATACAGGGTATCAGAAAAGCAACGATAAACAGGAACTGTTTCGGACTTCGTCCGCTGACATCCGGAAGAATCGAACAGGAACCGATTTCCGGGTCCAATCCGAAACGACCCCATTTTCCGAACCAAGTTACGATCAGTATGCCAAAGGCTGTTATCCATGTGGCCAAGATCATTGGTAACATATATTTCCGATTATAAAGTCTAAAAACAAGATGTTTATTATATTTGTAAAGTAATACTAAAAATACTTTTTCCGTGAACATTGAATTGAATTAATAAAATGTTCAGTTTTAAAAACAGATCGAAATCTAAAGATGTTTATTATACTTGTCAAATAATACTAGAAGTAAATTATTCGTAAATATTTCATTTAATTAATGAAAGGTTCATTTTTAGGTAAATATTATTGTGAACGATATACTTAAGCTACATACGTGGGATATAATCTAGGATGACCTATGATGACATAGCGATTAACGGTGATCGCCAATATCGTGAAAAGGCTGACAGCCACTAAGCCGTACCTTAAAAAAGGAAATAATCGGCATAAAAGTGGTCCGTGACGCCAGGAACTGTTCCAAAAGGTTGAAGCAGCGAGGGGTAAATTGAAGCAGCAGAACATCAAATCCGAGACCGACAGATTCATTATGAACATCGCAGTGGCATTCTTCAGCTGAAATTCATACGATTTAAGTATTTTTGGATTACATATATTACACGAGATACTTCACTTATTCTTAACCCTTGACTTTGTAATATTATTCGCAACCTTAATTCTGATAAATAGTGACTATTGCTATTCAATACATTTTTACTATTTAATTATTATTGAAATATTGGTTGTGGTGCAAAACTCAATATTGATTAAATTACAATTAATCTCCTCGTAATTCGGAAATTTCGATGCGATATATAAAAATGCATGTACGTCGCAATTTTAAATATATTGCGCGGATTTATTTTATTACTAAATTATTACTAATTTTATGGAATAACGCGGCGGTTATCAGATTAAATAAGATCGAGGATTACACTAACAGTGTGTGAAGGAATGTGAATTGATTCTATTGCAATTTTCTTTGTATTGTTTAAGGTGACCCGTGACGTGACGTGATGCAGAAATCATGGAAACAATAAAAGAATCAACGGAACTGATACATTCAGGATGTCATATGGTGATATAGCGATAAATAATTCCGGATTTGCAAGAGAAATTTCGAGTCGATGATTGGAATATAGAATTACGTTACTTTCCGGTTTAATTCCAGTTCATTGATTACATCAACTACTGGAATTGACGTATATACATATCTACGTGACCAGGAGAACATTTACGAAAAACACAGAGTTACGTGTGCGCAATGTGCGCATATATCTACGTACACGTTCGTTTCCAAAGTTAACTCATTGTTGATCAATGAGGATCGAAAAAGATTCTTTTGTAGCAAATTGTGCTTCGGTTGGTTAATTTTCTAACATATTCGATACGTTTAAAAGTATATAATACAGGTTTTGCACTCGAAATTCAAATTTTTGCAATAGTAATTACATCTCATTCATTTTTAGCTACTCATAAGTAATCAAACTTTCTTTAAACTGCTTTTTTAGGGTTTTTGACAAAGATATTTGAGCCGCTTATTTTGAAAGTATATCAAACTATTTAATTCACGTTATACTTAAATATCTTGAATTACGCTTCGATTAAATATTGAATTTGGTGATCAAAGATGATCGATCTAATTAGTCTAATAATTTGAACGTTGAATATCACACGTTAAAAATGGCCAGGTCCATTTTTTTTCTCAACGTTTTCTTTTCAACGTTTTGATCGCAGACTCACGTCATGCCTTCGGAAAGTGGATATGTGATGATACGAGGTAAACCACTTACCAACACCATAACTCCTCTAACAATAAGATTTTTTAACAACAAGCATTCCGTGTCAGAGACTTTGTAACCGGTCGGATTGCAAGTAAGAAATGCGCTACTTAAATATGCACCACGCATTGCAGAAGAATTATTACATAATTGTAAGCAATAGTATAACCAGTAGAAAATTCAATAATTATTCACGAATAAAAAGATCAACAGGTTGACTGCCATGGGATTGATTAGTTCACCCCTGAAGATGCAATTATCACTAAAACTCGAATAAAATATATCGCTAATATTTATAAAATGTTCGATATTTTTAATATAACGATAACGATATAAAATAACTAACGTATCATAAAACACTGCAGTTTGTCTTTACATCTTATCAGGTCGTGTAATATAAAATGTCGTATTATTCAAAGAGAAAAAATAAGTAGTATTTCAACTTAAATAAACATTTTATTAATCAAAATATACATCATTTGCTTGCATGCATTTTTTCAAACGTGTTTCCAACAAAAAATGCTCTTTTAAAAAAAGTCGCGGTTTTTGGAGGAAACAAGATCTGTAAAGGTTTGATAAGAAATCAGACATGTCATATAAATACATGTTACAAACGTGTATCGCGAGGTATCGTATAACACGGATCTCAGTCCGGCAGTCCACGTGTTAAAACTAAAAATTAATGAAATACAGGAATACTGACCTTTTTAGTGCGCGAGAGAGCAGCGATGGTAAAAAGATTTCCCGGGATGCCAACCAGCATAAAAAGTATGCAGCAAGTGGCGGCAAACTGTAGAAGCCATCGAGGATAACCGACGAATAGATTGACGGATCCAGGATTTTGAACGACTGCCTCGATCGCCGTTTCACTGGCATTATAGTTAGTCCTGTTGCTCGCCATCCAATACTCCAACATCTGCGAGCAACGTTCTTGTCAGGTGACGTTTCGCGTAGAAGCATAAAGCGGAGACGTATTTGCCCGATATAAGCGAGAGAAGGGTAAAACTTATGACGAATCCGTCGCCGGCTTCCTTAGAATTGATAACGTCGTGTGACTACACTCACCAGAAAAGTATTCGATTAACACGTTGACTGCCGGATGGAGATCCGTATTATATAATACAATACCTCGCGATACGCATTTATAACATGTCAATACCATGTAAAAACACAACTGTTTAAGTAAGTGCTCTACGATACGTTCGTTACTTTGCATTGTTTTTGTAACATTAAAAATATCGAAGATATTACAAATATCAGCGATATATTTCATTCGAGTTTTAATGATATTTACATCGTCGGTCACCAATGACGCTCACGGCAGCCAATGTATTAAAGTTGCGAACATTTTATAAGTTCATTGTACCCAGGTTATATCGGTAACGTAAATATTAATATTTAATGGTGCATTGATCATCAACCATTATTACTTCCGCAATGATAGACCCCGGTGATTTTATGCCTCTATTTTGTAGAAATCCTGAAAATACGCGGGAATCTTCTTCTTTTTCACGACGGCCCACCGAAAAGGAAGAGAGATCTATTTTCGCCACGCGAGACGATAAACTCTTTCGACCGAGAGTAAACCTACCGAATGTGTCTATCCTTCGACGAAAGTACGTTCTTTGGAAATTAGGATATATTCCCGGCAATGCATGCTTCGAGTGCAATCTTATTAATGATTACTTCAATAGCATCTTTATTAATGTGACAAAGCAGACAAGCCTTACGATTTAATAGGAAATACAATCATTATATATGTACGTATATGTCGACAGAGTACACAGCCTTATCTTTAATCTAAAGTGCAATGATTAAACGGTGAACCCCATTGCGTTCGACTCTATCTATGGAATCATAAATTAGCTACCATTGTACACCTTGCCTTCATTCAAAGATAATTGTCAAGGAAGCTAATCTCATAGATTATTAATATTATAATATAAGGCATCATCAAGCTTGTCTTTATTTCTTTCGAAATCTATCTAATAAATAAATATATAAGAATAAATATATTAATATCTGCATTACGGTAAACAAATTCATTACGTCGTAAACTATGCAAGATATAAGCTCCAATAATTTATTACGATTAGTTCAAAACTAAATAATAACGTGAAGATAAATGTTTCGAATGTGTGTTCAGACATAAATTACCTTCGTAGGATGCAGAAGCATAAACTGATGATTTTAAACGCATTAAATCTAATCCATTAAGAAACTATTAAGATGGTAGTTAAACCAGACACTCTTTCCGCTGTTTCAGTTTCCGATGTAAATCATACTTTATATTTGATCTTCCTTGTTTTACGATCATTTTCACCATCATTTCAGTTTATGTCAGCTGTACATGCTGTTCGGGTTTATAAGATTCTATTAACTTCATCATCTCACTTATCATTATATTCGATCTTGTTTGTATTATTGAATCTTATTATTACGGGGTATTACGAAGATCAACGTTCTATTCACATTTTCGAAAAGATGGTAAAAATGTAAGTTAACGTGCTAATAAATTTTACGTAAGGTAAAGGTCTCAGAAAAGTCTCGGCGAAACTTATCTCGCGCAACTCGCGAAAGAACTGACCGCCTTGCCATCTGGACCACTGAAATCTTGCACGTAGATGAACTTTCCGAAGCTAAACACAGCGCAGGCGTGAAAGTGTATTTTCGTTATTAACAAAATCGTATAATATTTATATTACGTATCTGATGTAGAATTTATTAATTGACGACGTAAGACGATGTTATATTAAACAGGCAGTTAATGTCTTCATCGTTAATTTCTTACCGTCCTCGGCTCTTTTAACGACTCACTGAGATTACACGAAATTGTTGCAATACGAGGAAACCATGCACACAAAAGAAATACGACGATTCTTAAAAATCTTAAAAAGAGTCATTCGAGATATGTGTCATCGATAGGATTGATTAATTGACTGATTAATGTAACACTTTCTTATATCGTCAATTAATTATATTATATTATATCAATTTTATTGTATTGGCAATTAATTGACTGCTCAACGTTACATCTTCTTATATCGCCAATAATAAATTCTCGAATGACTATTTTTAAGATTTTCAAGATACGTTGTATATTAATTCGTTGTGCATGGCTTCCTCGTGCTGCAACAATTCCGTGTAATCTCAGTGATTCGTTAAAAGAGCCGAGGGCGGTAAGAAATTAACGGTGAAATCAGTGAACCAGCTTTCGTCGCGGTATTTAACGTGCCACTGCGCGGGGGCGGTGGTATCTATTAGAGTTCATAAGGAAACTTTACTAGAATGATTATTCTAGTAAGAATGTCTATAACTTGCACCAGAAACTTTCTCTAGTTTTGCATCTTGTCGCGATAATCAATTATTGCAGTTTTCATTGTACGCCTGAAATATGTCGATGAAATCAGGTGATTTATTTGGAAGGAACTCTTGCTTCTTTATCGATCTCCTTTAGTACATTAACATATAAAGGACATATTACTCGGTGTAATATAATATTGTATCTTGCCTTTTATATGTTAATACTTTCAAACTCATTGCTAACGTACTAAGATTTCATTCCTGATAAGTTAACCAGTTTTAGTAATATATTACATTTTACTGTAGTACATCTCGGCATAATACAAATGTTACATAACACGTTATAAGAAAATTATTATTAATTATATATATGAACGATGGATATATCGGACTCGAAAATAATACATCTCCGAAATAAATTCTCAATTACTAAATAATATAAAGTAATATAATAATTAATATACGCGGCTATATGTACATTGATTTATATATAAATTATGGTTGGAGGATGCGAGTTAATTAACGGATTTCATTAGGTGTGTTATGTACACAGAATATAGATACATCAAATATCATGGAATACGTGGTTGTATATTTGAAATAATTCTATTCAAAATTGTGTTTCTAGTGTTAAGTGTTAGAGTGACACTTTAGTAAGCTTGTTATTTGTCAGCGCATAAAGTCAGCGATTATTGTCTGGGATGAAAGTCCTGTACACAATGGAAGTATGTCATAATTACATGCTAGACATGATTTATAAAAGCGCACATCGACCCATCGTCAGTGATTATTGTTGATGCGCACCTACGCCCGATGTAACCCGCGGCAGTCGTCTACCGTCCACTGGAAACACGACGGTCCCTACATCCTTTTTAAAAATAATTACATTTCGTTACCCGGCTATAGTGCACTCCACAAGGGGGAGAAACCAGCTGGGTACGGGCGTCCACGACGGAAGAATACACACCGCGCCCCTAATAAATCGGAAGTACCACCGTTTCTCTTTTTTTTCTTCGCTCGTCTCCTTCACAGAAGCGTAAACGGGAAGCGCTATTTGTATGCTCGGTTGATTATTAAATAATATATTTAATTAGACGGTGAGGGTGCCGTGGAAACAATGGAGATGTACAGTGATTTTATCAGTGGAAAATTTCGAATATTTTTGACAAGGAATTATAGACGATTTGATATGCAATTATTTATTACATTCACATTTTAGTGTACTAGATTAGTCATAAACAAATATGTATGATTTGTTTACTTCATTTTACCTCGTAGTTAGTGGATGAATATATACTTGTTTATAGAGGTATAGTATTCTATATTAAATTTCAATTTATTCGAATTATTTGATGATCACCAGTGAAATGATAATTATAGGTTTCGCATAGGTGGATGCGGGTTTCATAGAATTTCTAATTCCAAGAGATGATCATGTCAAATCTACGATCGTCACGGTGCTGACACTCACTGATTATTTGTTAGGTCAGTTCGTAGTGTCCCAGATTAAGCGGGAGTTCCACCCTATCTCTAATAAAACACAAGTATTGGATGACTTCATTTCGAAGGGTCATACATCCAGCCCCTAGTTCCACATAAACTCGAATCTAGATCGTGATACCATTAGCGTAAATGTTATATCCTGAATTGCGATCAAACCTTAAATAAATCCCCGACTTTTAAAGAATATCAAATATCTCCATTAAAATGACAGAATATTTCCAAGCCAGGTTAACGTTTTATTTCAATCCCGAAAAAGATTAATGCTTCATTGTAGCTGTTGATTAGCGCCCGGATGCGGGTTGCCTGAAAATATCACAATCAGTCGCAGGATATTTTTCCCAGCTATTATTTGTTCCTAAAAACCAACAGCATTTTTCCTTGTCGCTAGATTTGTGCATATTTGAAACACTTCCATATTTTATACCATAAGAATTATAACAATTAATAATAATCAAGAAGTCAATCACAACTGTCTTAACATAAAACACACGAGATTTCCTTACAGTGTTTCGCAGTTATTAATCATATTAGAAAGGGTTTATCGCTATTAGTATCGCGAGTTGTTGCTAATATTTCAATTACAAATACGTTTCTATGCACGTTTGTAAGTACAAGTTAGTTGTGAATATAATGCGATATAATTCGAACTTTAATTATAGTGAGATTTCAATGATATTTTGCGACACTAATTTCTTCCAGATATAATGCGATGTAATGCATACCTTAATTACAAAGGGATCTCAATAAAATCTGTCAAAATTCATGTTATTAGCCGTGCGGGCGCATGCGCGGCATCGACGCGGCTTTCGCTTCGCGCGTATCTACGAGCGCGCCGCGCGAACGTAACCAGTCTATCCGCGGTATTGTTGACGCGTGCACGTCGAACGTTTCATCGGTATTAAAACATCGGTGGGCAATACTTTTCCAGTGTTTTTATAAAGCACATTCCACTATCAACTACTCGTGAACAATAGACTTAATCAAGCATCGAGAATACCTTCCTATCGCACACAAATAACACTGCTCAAATTCTTATTTCGAGTGTAATGTTAGGTTACTGTAAAAGTGTTACTCGAAGTAGTAAATATTCACCGTTTCAGTTACTTTCAAAGTGTTAACATCGCGTTGAAATTCAGTAGTAATATCCGCGCATTGCTCTTTGTGTTCTAAACCATAGAACTTTCGAGTAAAATAGAAGCTACACCTTGAAAACGTCATCAGTGAGTCAAGAGGAAGCATCGAGGGGATTCTGCTTCTTTGAATACTAATCCTGGATACCACAATGGGCTACTGCTAAGAAAGCAATACACGAAGAATTACTGAGTGGTAAATGACAATCTTAATCTACACACTGCACCACGCTCGTTTTTTCCTTTTCGTGACATATGTGTTCGCTCGAGGACCAATGCTAAGAAAGCAGCAAAAAATGCGTGCACGATGGTCTTCGCTCGAGGACGGACATCTCGGGACGAAAAAAAAGCTGTTACAATACACGTGAGAGGAGAAGCGTGACGTCTATGCGCTTCTTCTCTTTCCTTCCAACTTTCTTTTTCATCATATTTCTTCTCGGTTGTTTTCTTGGACACAGACGTTGACATCCACACCACGTGGTGTTTCTGTGGGCGGGATTCCTATGTGCTGCGACACGATCCGCTTTCAGCAATCGCGAACTACGTTCATGTGTGTACGTACATTCGCACTCGATGTTTACTACTTCATTTCCACGGCTGACATTTATGAAAGCGTAGTAACTGAACTATCCAGGTGGAACACGTATATTGTAGAAATGTCAGTGGAACAAAGTAAAAAAAGTCCACTGAAACGTAGAAGCATACTTCCCGATAGATAAGGAAAAATTGTTGCCGAACTACTTTAGAAATAATATTTCTCAGAAGACGAAAGTTTCATTGATTTTATTTGTATCCTAGTTGGATTCTAGATAGGTAAGGCCGCGTATGTTATCAAAACAACTTTTTGTTTGCGAGTGGCACCTTTGATGTTGACATTACGTGACTGAATTGAGAGAATATAAATACAGTCCCGGTAACTTGGAATATTCTCGTTACTCTGCTGGAATAATAATATTAAAGTATTAATGACACTTTTTCGGCACAATGTACATATTCTGATTAGCGTAAAATTCAATTCTTAGTCATTTTTTGGATATATTTTCGAAGCATCCAAGACGACAACCATGTGCTAGTTGATTAATTGGCGAAATCAGGAGAAATATTCCACGTAATGTTAAAGATGCAAAATTTCTGCGACATCAATAATCGACTGAAACTAACAAACAATATTTAAACTCTTCGTTCCGTACGAACCAGTTTGTATAACTTTTTAACATTTCCATATTAATTGCCAAATGTGTCATAGCCATGACCTCCCCAATAAATTGTCGAACCACAATTTCGATGATGCATTTTTCCTGGAAGAATATTCGTATGAATCACTATCGAGAAATAATATATGTACTGTTAGAGTCCGGAATATGAAATTTTTCCGCTAATAATCATTTCCAAGTAAGAAATGACTTTAATCCTCAACAGATGTACGACATCGTGTCAATTATTTTTATATTGAAATAATATTTCAGGATGAATAAGTGTACTATTTATTTTCTAGTTATTCACGATAATGACACATAATTTTCATTTGCATGATCTCTTAAGTTGTGCGTGGCACTAATTTGGTGAAGAGGGTTTCAGAAATTCGTGACAGTCACCCTAGTATACCGCGAGTAATAGGCAATTAACGACAATAAGGTATTCTTGGAAATTACCGTAAACTTCAATTGCATAAGCATCTGCTCCATTTTCGCACCCATACCTTATTATTTCATGTATTAACTCTTTACACTTCGACACCACCATCGAGCACTCATTTTTCCAGTTTACTATTCGCTACCCGACTCTAAGATTTTATGCACTCTCAATCTCGTTAATAATTGGCAGCATTTCTTTGGTAGTAAACTAGTAATAGCGTTTATTTAGTTTATTTTAATAATTATAAACAACGTAACGACTGGTAACACTAATTCTGTGGACATTTATTAAAGCTACCAGTAATGACAACGTTATAAGGAAACAGATTAGTTCTCTCATATATCATGATTCGTTTCCTTACATTCTTTTGATGATAGCTTTGAAGGATTAATCTAATTATAATAGGAGATACGATAGAATCAAATATCAGTAGCAGTGAATCAAATCTATAATTAAATACAATTATTATTCGACACATGAAAACCGTCGAAAATAGCAATTGGTAGACGCACATAAATAAGCATTTGCCTCTTTAAGTCTACACCTGCGCTGACATGTATCCGAAGTGAATCTTAAGTGAAGTCGAAGTGCATCGTAGCCCGAAGCGAGACGAGCAGTCGATTTGCATGAGCGTGGTACGCGTGACGATTGACTCGCGGTTACGCTTAGGTACTTTCACCGTGACTCAACTTGACTCATTCATTGCCATTCGCCGTGTGATTAACTCGGAAATGATTCGGTGACGTCAGGTCGGTCTAGCGGATTCCGTAGAAGACGAGGTGACGTCTGATTCTTTGTGGTTTTCTCGCGTGTCAGCGTGTTCGAAATCCCCACGTATCACGATAATCACTGAAAAATAACCTGGATTCGATTAATCGAAACTTGGAATTCTTGGAAACACTGGTACACCTTGCGCAAGTAAATCGAACCTCTTGGAGACCTTTCGCTTGAAGACATTTATTTGTATCAAAATGTAAATGTAAATTAGTTTATAGTTGATGACTGAATACTGAGTCGAAATAATTCACTAGCACAAAGAATAAAAATGACTGGAAGAAGTCATTATTATTTACTTTGAATGAAGTCGGTCTATACTCATTAAACAGTATTAATTGTAGCTTTAAGACGCGGCATATGTTGTCATATTAACTATTAAACACTAATAATAAATATGATAACAGTTGCCACATTTTAAAACTTATATCTGCTATAAAAATTATCAGATCTTGTAATATTTCGTGGCGGACGTTTAAATTATCATCATTTTGCCACCCCTACGTATTACATGTCGTTCAATGTTTACTGTTTGAGCAGTCATTGAAATTATAAATATTAATATAATAAACGAAAAACACGAGACTGGATATTCCTAGCATCGATATCCCCCTTATAGCCCAATTTGTTCGTATCTAAAAGGAAATTGTATAACGAACATATCTAGTTAAATGTAGTTCTAACGAAGGTATATTACCTGAAAATAATAACGAACTTATTACCTACAATTAGACGTATAAACCACAAATTTGCAGCTTACCAGCACCGTTAATTAAATTATTGTCTAATTAAATCATTAATTTCGTTATCAAAGGAGCCTGATTAGATTCACCTTTCGCGGTGTAGGTGTCATCGATGTAATGATGGCTCGGTATTCAGTACTGTCCTACAGACAAGTAGTTGTAAGTGATCCAGTTACTCAATTAAACTTTTTCTCAACTCATTCAATGACATTACAGTAGAATGTACTCACATTTTCCATTTAACTTATCCTCAGATAATTACACGGTTTTACGTTCAACACAGTAGAATACCATCCATTGGGTTAGCCAAAAGTTAATGCAGTTTGCAGCGATTTTAATGAACGCGGTTTTACGAAATTGCCCGAAAGATAAGCAAATATTATAAGTCAAAACGAATATATTATAGAATAAAGGAAATTAAGAAAATAAAAGTCGCTTTCTAATTCCATGCAAAAAGGCGCACGAACTTCTGGACCAACCTAATATTGTAATATTTATTACACGAAGGGACGATGTAGTTGTGAAAGTAATAAAATACCAAATTAAAGGGCGAGTGTGAATGACGCCATACATGACATGTAGTTTCGTACAGCAATTTATATCATTAATAAGAATAATGTTCCTAATTATAAGAATTAGAAGAAAATCTATGTCAAGCTTTTTATATCGCCTTATGCGATACGACTTTCGAGTATCGACATGTAATCGATTTGTATGAACTCAGTTCGAAGAGATAACTCAACAAGAGATGTAGTGTCAGGAAGAAGAGATAATGTAACGAAGAAGACAGCACTCACTGGTTCCCATGTCTCCCATAACTTTCGTGGAGTTTTTTCTTCCGAGGGGACGCGTAGTACCGGGTGTCCGTTAATTTCTCTTAATTAAGCTCAATCGAGGTTAATGCACCGTAGTTTAACCCCAGTTTACCAAATCCAGTACACCCTGCAGCGAATGCATAGTCGTGTTACTTCATCGATAGATTCCTCTACGATTTCTTCTTGCGGCGATGTATCTTTCAGTTCTTTAGAGTTCCGTGAGATACATGTGCGTGATAGAGTTGTTCGACTGATACGAAAGTTTTTTTTTTATTTCAGTTTATGACACCGGTTATTGAGCTTATTAATTATAAAAGAAGCTTATACTGTAGTATCGTTGTTATAGAAGCAAAATTTAGTAACTACTTTTTTTTAAACTCCTTCTTTGTAATTATTGCAATACCTTTTTATTATAAATACGAAAACCACTGTAACTCGATTGCTTGGAAATATTAATTAATGAATGTTAGCTCTATAACAACGGTATACACAATTAATATTATAATTGGAACAACGATATTGTAATGATTAACATTATAATGATTCAATATTATTAAACGATACTAGGAATGTCCAGGCTCGTGTTTTCTTCGTGTTTTATATTAATATTTATAATTTCAATGATTGTTGAAAAGTAGTGAATTTATGAAGACAGGATTAAAACTGACGCCGTCCTGCGATCATCCCATAGGCTTCTCGGCATATCCTCCAGACGACCTACTTCCGCCATAAAAATTATACGTTTCTGATGACCCCATAAATAATAATGAATTCTTCCAGTCATTTTTAAAGATTAATGTGTCTCTGAGTCATTGTCCACGCCGGTGAATTATTTCGACTCAGAATTCATTTGGAATTTGAGCATATTGTTTCAAATTTCATGAAGAACTTGAACAGAAAGTTAAAACCGAAATTAACAGTTTATTAAAATCGTAATTAGTATTTAAAACTATTTTAAGATCGAACTTTGATTTGAAGCGATCGTTTCGATAAAAACTTGAATTTTTTTATACGAGATATATCAGGCGTAAATGTTTAGACCTTATCATTTTTTTGTCATCGTTCACCTTTGATATAGACTCTGTTTAACACAAGAATTTATTTATATATAAATTTTGGCTTGAGGATTTAAGTTAAAATAAAATATAAGTATATAAAATCTCAATCAATGCGCCGTGGTATATTCGAAGAATTTAGCTAAAAATGGCGGACAAGTAATTTTGACACCTTTGGTAGTTCTTTGGTAGTGTTACAATTCGTGAGATATTTTAATTTATGGTATTAAATTATAAGTTTAATCTTTCAATAATATTTCTATAGCACTTGAATGAAACTAGTTACATGACAATGATTTATAACAAAAGGTGTAGTCCGAGTGAGGAGGTTCGATTAGTCGCGTTTCAGGAAGCTGTTTGAAAACAAGAGCGTGACATCCGCTTTGCGTCAGTTCGCGGTGGAATTTTAGATCGTGGTTTCCCTTTCGTGGGAATTTTATATCACTGTGTACAGAGTCACTATCATAACTTAACAGAGCTAAAACTCGCTTGTAATTTTTTCATATCTTGTTCCAACCTCCGTGAAGGTGATTAAGAAACGTTGGAAGATATTATTTCGTCTACTCTCCGTTACTTTATTTTACCTACTTTAAAAAGGTGTTACTTGATGTTAAGAAAGACATTTACATGTTTGTTCGAAATATAAAATCTTGAAGCCGTTCGAAAATATAATTAATTAATATCCATGTTATCACTTCAAAGACGATCACTGATAATTAATCTGATCTAATAGTAATAATAATATTACTTAACGAGGTTTCGTTCCTGAATCATATCTTCAGATAACAAGTACGTAATTTAGAAGTAAAATTACCTCTAAGTAGAAAGTGAAATTACTTTAAAATTAGTAAGAGATAAAATTATTCCTAAGTTAGTAAGAAGTAAAATTAGTCCTAAGCTAGTATGAGGTAAACTTACTTCTAATCGTACGTTATTTAGAAGTAACTTAAATCAGTAAAGACTAAAATTACTCCTAAGTTAGTAAGAAGTAATCTTGCTTGTGAGTTATTTTGAAGTAACGTCTTAAATGTAATTCAGACCAATAAGGGTTAATCCGTTTTTGAATACCGAAAGATCACAAAAGAGAACGTTGCCGAACGTGTTCTAATCTTCTTCTTCCGTTCGTTCATGAATTTCAGGCCTTCGGGGTTGCTCGAGGTCGGATGAAATCGGATCAAAGCCTCCTCGGGAGCTCCGATATGGACAACCTGGCCACGTGGTTGCCTCGTGTCACCGAAAATGCGACACACAGTATTATGGTCGACGGGGAAATGTCGAGGTGAAATATATGCTTTTTTAATTAACGCTAATTAAATACTAGAACTCATTTCCTGCTCACAATCCGATCAGACTGCGTAGACCTTAGCTCGTATCATCACTTTAGATACATGTATTATATCTTGTCACAAATGTAGCTTCAAATTCATTTTTCCTACCATAATTATTTTATTCTTATAACATCGTCACTTTAAATATTTTATTTTATTTTAAAGATTATTTTACTTTAAAGATATTAGAAATATGTCTTTTGATTTATATAATAATTATCGTTTAGAGTCTAAAGAACTTTAGACGACTAAATTTTTATATGCCGCTTATTTTTCTCATTCTCGATTAATTCATATAAGAGTTTATACATATGTGTTGTAATTGTAATAAATGTGTGCACAGATTTCCAAAACCTTTGCGAATGTTTGCGGCCGTGGTAGCCATTCTTATTATGATTGTTGGCCTCACCGGCAATTTGTTGACAATCATTGCTCTTTGCAAATATCCCAAAGTTCGCAATGTTGCGGCAGCTTTTATTATAAGGTACCAATCATTACTATTATTAATATAAGTTACGATTATTTTTCTCTAATTTTTTATCATAGTTTTGCGTATCGATGGCAATAACGATTGGCTTAATTTTTAATAATATTTTTAATATATTATAAACGTGAAACATATAGAGATACGTCGCAAGGGTTAAAACACTAATTAATTATTACAGTCTTTGCGTGGCAGATTTTGTATTTTGCCTGTTGGTGTTGCCGTTTGATTCGATCAGATTTATCGATGCAAGTTGGACGAATGCACGATTTTTGTGTGTCCTCGTGCCTTTCCTAAGATACGGAAATGTTGGCGTCAGCCTTCTTTCCGTTGCTGTTATCACTATTAACAGGTATGCGTCACGCCTCTGCAAGAGTATTGTTTCACAAACGAATTCCGCCGCCATTTCTTCTGTAATCCTACGCTTCCTATCGAGATGTCTTGCGATTCTCTTCTACATCCTCGATTAATCCCACATTACAAAAACCAATGAATCATTGGATCTTCCGCAATTTATCCAAACTTATTAAAATGTAAATCAGTTTAACCGACTCCTCCTTTAAAATAATTCTTCATAAAATATTATCATAAAAACTATTTAAGTTCAACGTATTTATTTATCCTTCTTTTAGGTATATTATGATAGCCCATCATGGTTTATACAATAAAGTGTACAAAAAATATTGGATCGCCATTATGATTATTTTCTGTTGGGTTTTTTCTTATGGGATGCAAGTACCCACGCTATTAGAAGTATGGGGTAAGATGTAGTATATTTATATTCCACGAAGGAATCACACACTTTTCTCTTCGTTTTATGCGCGCGCATAGATTATGAAATCATAATACGTGCTTAATATCAAAGTTACGTGATGTAGTGACATCGTTGTTATAGAAGTAAAATTCAGTAACTAACATTTTCACGTAGCCATGAGTTACAGCAATAAATACAAAAGAAAAGTGTTCTTGAAAAACCTATGTAATCAATTTTACCTCTGTAGTAACGATATAATAATTTGCGGATGCGTTTTATTGCGCAGGTGCAATAAATTTAGCGTTTCCTTCTTTCTTAGGTAGATTCGCTTACGACGTTAATCTGGAGACCTGCTCGATCATCAGAGATTCCAGAGGACATTCCTCGAAAACATTTCTCTTTATTATGGGATTCGTGATACCATGTGTGGTAATCGTATGCTGTTACACGAAAATATTCTGGGTTGTACACAGGTAGTTGAATGTTATACTGCATGTTTCTATTAATAACTATATCGACGTGCGAGATATACGTAAAAAATTAAGACATACGTAGTAAATATGAGAAATATGCGATTTTTTAGTCTATCTATTAATTTTTACATGTGATTACATGTGGTTAAATTTTATTAAAAATGAAAAGCCAATATATCGGCTCAAGGTATTTCTCGGAAAACCCACAAAGTCGATATATCGGCTCTAAGGTATTAGAAGGGTTGAAGTGGTAATATTAATTATAGAATCAAACAATAATAATTATTTTTCAATATAACAACCCGTCGTTACAATAGATTTTGTAGAACGGCTAATTAACTTTTCTATGCCACTGAAAAAGTAATAAGAATTTTTGTTCGCAAAATTGGATCTTACTGCGTATCTTACTTTGATTCACGCGCCTTTAAGTTTGTTAAATTGCGCGCGAGCCAAGTTACTTAATAGATATTCTATGCTCGTTGAAGCGTGACGTAATAAATCGTCGATAGATTGATTGCGTCGGTGTAACTTTATCTGTCGTTTGCAAAACCGACCATTATTCTCTTACATTTCTGTCCTACTCAACTTCTAGGTCTGAGTCGAGAATGCGGAAACACGCGACCCCGACGATAAAGTCACCGCATACACCCGGAAGAGACACTAGAGAGATCAAGCAGAGACGAAGCGAGTGGCGGATCACGAAGATGGTCCTTGCCATTTTTCTTAGCTTCGTCGCATGCTATCTTCCAATCACTATCGTTAAAGTCACCGACGGCGAAGTTAGATATCCAGGTAAAGACTAGCTTCGGAAGTAGATCACTCGTGACATCGATCATGGATAGTTACCCCGTGATAACAAATTTCTTTCACGCGTATAATAATGAATTACAGCATGATTATCTACATTAATCTGCCTCTAAATTAAATACTGGAATTGTTAATCATATTACTACCATGATAATAATTATCGTGAAATATTTCCAAGTATTATCAATATTTAATATTTATTTATTTGCAAAGAATTTCTCTTGCTTATTTCTTTCGGATAACATCACGTGATAATAATAATCTTCTCTTGTAACTTGATTTAATACAAGACTGCTTGCAATTTGTTTTCGGTAGAATTCCACGTACTGGGCTACCTCCTTCTGTATTTCGCTTCGTGCGTGAACCCGATAATCTACGTGATCATGAACAAGCAGTACAGACAGGCGTACGCCGGAGTGATTGGTTGTTCGCGGATAAGGGCGAGCCTGACTCCTTACGGGAGCAGTGCACCTGGTCACCACCACCACCAACAGGACTACGGCCAAGGTAACTTCGAGCACCGTCGCGTGGTAACGCTCACCAAGCTCTGACCGAACGCGAGCTAAGCGACCAGAGTTCGCTCACTTCGTAAGTCGAGGGCACAAATTCGCTGCTTTCTAAGATCGCAATTTCGTCCTGTCGCACCCAACCCTCACCACTCCTCCCTCTCTTTATCTCTGTCTTTACATTTCTTTGGAAACAACTCTTTGCAAAATAACGTCCATAAAACACCGCGCAGAATAACGTCCTTAACACGTTGAACGCCATGGGGTCAGCGGTGACCGTCGATGTCAATATTACTAAAACTCGAATCAAATACATGCATCGCTAATATTCGTAATATTATCAATATTTTTAATGTTACGATAACGATGTTATTAAATTCGAATCAAATACGTCGCTAATATTCGTAAAATTGTCAATATTTTTAACGTTACGATGACGATGTTACTAAAACTCGCTTCAAATATATCGCTAATGTTAGTAGAATTTTCAATGTTTTATAATTTAATTTTCGATGACGTTACAGCCGGGTATTGCGAGGTATCGTATAACACGGATTTCGGCGAAGCGTTCAACGTGTTAAACTACCTCTTTCTGTGTCTTTAAAACGTCGCACGTACAGATACCCATCTAACAGCCTTGAGATGGAACTTAAACTTTATTAATCAGTGTAACATAAGTTTCTTATTGATTTATTTGGTTTGTCTGTTTTGTTTTGTTTAGTAACACTATCGCTATTCGAAATTAATTGATTCTTCTGGCGGTGTAGGGTTTTATTGTTTAATTAGCTATTTGATTTGTGGTGAAAGGTGTCCTTTTTAACTTTATTAACTTTAAATTATTTGGTGTGTCTAGTGAGTTGCACGTGGGTGACTTCTTATGGTTATTAATATACGGAAGTGTCATCTGTGCAGATGATAATACTAACATTCATATCTTTATATTCAGCTAAATGCGTTCCACGGGAATCGTGAATATTTTGGAATTCCGAATAAACGCATCTTTGTGCGAGCCCGTTTCCAGAGATAAAAAATGGGTGGAACTTATATGAATGATCTTAGTTGACTCACCGTGTGATCAGCCATGGAAAGTACTGATAACGCAATAAAATACGATAAAGCAAACTTCCTGCCATATCAAAAGAAACGAATAAAATCGGATCTTCATAGAAATAAAACTAAAAATGATATACTACGTATAAATAATGATTAATAAGTCATACTAATATTATATAATTGCTTCAGCGTGATTAACCGCACGAGTCTGCCTTCTCAACATTTCTCATTAAAGACTGTTCGCTTGTTGCTATGCCGATGATGACTTTTTGAAAATAAGCGCGCGTTCGAAAACAAAAAAACAATGTCTATTCATAACGTGATTCGCGAACTGTTTCGTCTTCTTTCAGACTACTCGAAGGATTTTAGCAAGACAGTGGTGTCCACGGTATCCATTGCCATGAATCCCGTGAGAAATTCTCAATTCGGAGAAGAAACCTAAGACTGGAACTGCTGAGAAAGGAAGTAGGAGGAAAATAAAGACATAGTTTATTCTCAGAATATGTATATTCTGTTGAACGGTATAAAAAATTATCTGAAGATTCTTCACGAGTGAATCTTCACAATATTTATTCATAGTGTTCAGACAGTCAATGACAGAATAGAATTTGATGGAAATGAGGCAGCAGTGCTGTTATCCAGTCTACGTGATGGAGCTTAGGACCTATGTATATCAACAACTGGCTAGTATTATACGATAAAACGTTATGTAAGTTATTTTGTTGACTGACGAACGGTAACTGTGACAAAGACACGAAGATCCAAAAATTCTTACGCGTACGTCGGTCACGAGACACCCGAGGATTCGGATCAATTTTATCGTTAGAAGCTGGTGTCAAATTTCTACCAAAGCTTGCACGATACTACGCTTGTAAATACGATAGAATTTGTAAAGCATTATACAAATAGGATGTATAAATCTTTAAAGTTATAACAATAATAAACTCCTAGAACGATCTTTTTCTATAAAATCGAAACTCCGTTGACTTTCTCTACGAATAAGGCTTTCGTTAAAGATGAACAAGGAAGTACAAATTAAATACAATATTTTTAATAGTGAAGGTGAAAATCACCTGAATATAATCTTTGCTCTAAATCTAGTCTTCATAAAAAATCGCTGTTTTTAAGTATAAAATAACGATACATCTAAATGCCATTGTCTAATATTAATTTAGAGAATAATTAGTATAATCTCCAAGATGGAGATACTATAATTTCAAATTATAGTATTCGACGTGCTAAAAGATAAGACCGAGTATTCCATGAAAAGGTATCTCCCGCAATTAATTTCGCCGAGTAAGCTTATGTACAAAGAAAAAGCTTCATTCGAAGATGCCTTTTTCCAATGAAGTTGAAGTCCTTGAGAGTATCCTGATATTAATCAGGATTTACAACAACCGCTCTTTTCTCGGACTATAGGAGAGTCACGCAATCTAACCGAATCGCGTATACCACCTTCGATCTTTGATTTCAAAACATTTTCAACTAAATAACGCATGGCCACGTCTGTAACGATACAAGGATAATAAAGACATACGTTAAGTACAACGAAAGATACGAGTGTATATGAACGTTATTATTAAATCTGTACTTGTAAGTGGATTATATTGTACTCACCGACATTCGTGTTCTCTTTAGCGGAAGTGATGTACCAGGCACCGATGTCGTTCTCCTTGCAGAACTTAGCGATTTGATCGGTTGGAACAACCGCGCAAGGGATATCGCATTTGTTCGCCAAAAGAACTACTGGTATCTTCGAGCCATCCGGTAATGTTACCTTTTCGCGAAGGTCGGTCAACCATTTCTTTATGGATTGGAAGGACGCTATTCGTGATATATCAAATACCAAAGCTGCCGCGACCCTAAACATATTTTATCCGAATTTTCACTATTATAATAGATTTAATTATACATATTTAATAGACGCCATTCGCGATATAGCAAGTACCAAAGCTACCGCGACCTTAAACAAATTTTACATTAATTATTTGCTACAATTATCTGCCACAGCACTAAGTTAGTTTTTTTGAACTATTCACTCTCACCAAATATTTAATTCTACAATGTCTAATTGGCTAGAATGTGGATTATGGAGAACCGAGAATTATCAAAGGATTTAGTATTTTCTTGTAGCATTGAAATATTCTTACGCATATTTATAGTATACCCTCGTCATGTAGCCAAATCTTTCGTGACCAGCAATGTCCCTGAAAATCCAAATTGTATTAAAAATTGTAGTATTCCACTGTTAATTGACTTACAAATTAATCTACATAAATTCGTATTTATAGGTGTGCACAAGCTTCATATATTTGCCAAGAAAATAATGCTTTAACTGTGGGACAGAAATAATGAATACCTAACTTATTAATGTAAAGTTTTAAAAGCTAATTTCATTGTTGAAAATTGATAATTTTTGCAACGATTTTCAATTCAATTAAAATCATACAAATAATCATAGATTGTGCAAACCTTATTTAAAGAATAGTGCGAATCAAATACATATCGGTAGTACCATAGTTGCAAATTTATTTTAGTGTGAGGATCCCAATCGAGAGTTTTTATCGCAAAATCAGCCCCTATGGTAATCTTGTAATTCGACGTGAACTTTCCTGGAAAATACGGTCGATCTTTTGTAATGGCGATACTAATTCAAATATCAGCACATACTCAACCAAGGAATTATCGTTTACCCAGAATTCAGGTGAAGATGATTTTCTACGTAAAAGACACTCTAAATCTTAAAGTATTCTAATATAAATATAAATTTTTGTATTACTTTCTTAAAATAATTTTGACAATCAACATATATCTTCATATACAGTTTTTAATCGTTATTCATAATAAATTTATTTTCAATCGCTATATTAACTTTTACATTTTTAGAACGATATATGATATAAATATACAAACTGCACAAATTAATCTTTAAGTACAACAGAAAAGTATAACAAATGAATTAATAAATATCACTGTAATCTTTTTATAGAAATAATAGATATAACAGAGATATATAAGATACATAATAGAAAAAATAATAGAATAATAGAGATGCGAGACTTAGTCATTTACGTTATTAAAAGTATAGCAAAGAGGTCAAGAAAAAGTAGTTCGAATGCAGGAATATGAAGTAATGATTTGTGTCAATCAGTGATTGCAGGTGTAGTTCACGGTATGCGATGATGTACGCGAGTCTGTGAGAACGATAAGACGGCTTGTACATTTATATTAAATACATATCTCCGTGTTAATCTCGCGGGAAATGCTCCTCTTATTAAGGTGACTCTCGAAAGCCGCTTATACACCCGCGCAAACATTATCGCCAAAGGCCTGTCGTCAATGAAGAACATTTCGTGCCAGCAGCAAACACTTTCCATATTAATTTCACATGAATTACACAACGCGAAACATTTTTGTTACCTTCCGTGTATCTTCTAACCAGTGCGGTTTTCCCTGAAAAAGAACCAACGGTGAAGTTTCACTTCTGTCAGTTCCGAATTGTTTTTAAAGATTCATCATCCCGAATAAATTAATGCTTCACTACTCGTGATCAACGTGATTAAATTCTAGAAAACATTGTAAAGATTTAGATAGCTATAACTACATTAATTAATCACTACGAAATATTCGTTCTTCTCGAAAAGTTATTTTTATATTTGGTTACATTTAAGATGTTTAATATATATGTTTAAGATGTAAATAATTCAAGATCGAACATTGAATGATATCGATAACACGTGATTATGGAAATTAGCGTGATATCTAAGGCATTTTTAAAGCCAACTATCCGTGAGAAAGAGATATTAATTCCTACGTGTAACGTCGAATGAAGAGAGTTCGAGTTTTATGTTTTTCGATTTCGTGGAACCGAAATGCTTGAAACGTACCGACACCGTAATCACCGATAACAAGAAACTTGAAAAGAAGTTCCTTCTGGCCGAAGTTCGAAAGCAACACGTCCGAGTCTCTTCTCGGTTTCCGGCCACTCATGTTGCTCTTCGTGATTTCTTTTTGAGAAGGTACGATTGAAATTAATAAAGAGGTTAAGAATAAGTCTTGAATCCTCACGCACGCCTTCTTTCAGCTTAGGTAGTAACACTGATAAACAGAGGAAGACAAGAGACTCGACCTCAGGGGTCGTCTTCCTCCGTCTCTTCCCCCTCGTAGTAGTTCTCTATCATCTTCGTCGCTTGTCGTTTCTACTATCGCCTCTATCCTCTGATATTCCTTGTAAACAGTGGACTACGCATAAACTTTCCTTCTTCGTATCAATTCAGAAAGTTAACATTCCAGTTTTATTTGCAAATTAACCGCTCGTGAATATACTCTGCGGAAGTGCGTAACTCAGTCGGAGGGTTTCCGGAAACAGATAGGATAACGAGATTTAGCTTTGTTCGACCCACGCTTTACTAAATCAACATTAATTTACTGTTAAGATTTGTCTATGACTATTAATGAACTGCGGGGTTTACTTCAAATTTGTATTTGCTGCTGGTTGGATCTTGTTGGATTTCTGGAATAACTTTGGGTAAATCATTAAGCTTTCAGACCGTACTTTTATTTTTAAGAATACATGATATAATTCGTTCTCCATAAGAGAGGTAGAAAATGTTTGGATTATGAAATATGATATTGTTTACAGTGAAGAAAGCCACTGTAAAATGTTAGAAGCTCACGAGTTTTACATTTATCTCTTAAATATATATTGCATCTGTTAAGTGCGGATATTTAGTAGGACAGCCATGTTCTGGGATTAACAATAGTAAGAGTATCCAGTTCATCTTGAGTGAAGCCTTTTACCAACATTTTTGGTAATACATTGCTTAGTATGTGAGCGAATCCGTGGCCACCGAAGTTCACCTAAAAAAGTGAAATACACAAGCCACATTAAAATGGTCTTACAATGTGTTTAGGGAACATCTACTATTGATTTAGATCATTTAGGACTAAAATTAATGACTTTTAATTTTTGACAATTTTTGAAGGTATACCCCTTCACATTTTTGCGATTTTGGGTCGACCCATTTTTCGCCCGGAAAAATTTGTAATCCACTTCTTTCGACCCAAAATCGTCCTAGAATATGTTTATACATCATATACCATCGATTTGGACCATTTAGGAGCGAAATTGGCGACTTTGATTTTTTTAGAATTTTTGAAGGTATACCCCTTTACATTTTTTCTACTTGGGTTCGACCCATTTTTGACCTATACAAATTTTTTAGCCGCTTCTTTCGACCCAAAATCGTCCTAGAATATGTTTATACATCATATAGCATCGATTTGGGCCATTTAGGAGAGAAATTGGCGACTTTGATTTTTTGACAATTTTTGAAGGTATACCCCTTCACATTTTTGCGATTTTGGGTCGACCCATTTTTCGCCCGGAAAAATTTTTAATCCACTTCTTTCGACCCAAAATCGTCCTAGAATATGTTTATACATCATATAGCATCGATTTGGACCATTTAGGAGCGAAATTGGCGACTTTGATTTTTTGAGAATTTTTGAAGGTATACCCCTTCACATTTTTGCGATTTTGGGTCGACCCATTTTTTGACCGGAACAAATTTTTAATCCACTTCTTTCGACCCAAAATCGTCCTAGAATATGTTTATACATCATATAGCATCGATTTGGACCATTTAGGAGCGAAATTGGCGACTTTGATTTTTTGAGAATTTTTGAAGGTATACCCCTTCACATTTTTGCGATTTTGGGTCGACCCATTTTTTGACCGGAACAAATTTTTAATCCACTTCTTTCGACCCAAAATCGTCCTAGAATATGTTTATACATCATATAGCATCGATTTGGACCATTTAGGAGCGAAATTGGCGACTTTGATTTTTTGAGAATTTTTGAAGGTATACCCCTTCACATTTTTGCGATTTTGGGTCGACCCATTTTTCGCCCGGAAAAAATGTTAATCCACTTCTTTCGACCCAAAATCGTCCTAGAATATGTTTATACATCATATACCATCGATTTGGGCCATTTAGGAGAGAAATTGGCGACTTTGATTTTTTGACAATTTTTGAAGGTATACCCCTTTACATTTTTACGATTTTGGATCGACCCCTTTTTGACCAGAAACAATTTTTAAACCATTTCTTTCGACCAGAAATCGTCCTAGAATATGTTTATACATCATATAGCATCGATTTGGACCATTTAGGAGCGAAATTGGCGACTTTGATTTTTTGAGAATTTTTGAAGGTATACCCCTTCACATTTTTGCGATTTTGGGTCGACCCATTTTTCGCCCGGAAAAAATGTTAATCCACTTCTTTCGACCCAAAATCGTCCTAGAATATGTTTATACATCATATACCATCGATTTGGGCCATTTAGGAGAGAAATTGGCGACTTTGATTTTTTGACAATTTTTGAAGGTATACCCCTTCACATTTTTGCGATTTTGGGTCGACCCATTTTTCGCCCGGAAAAATTTTTAATCCACTTCTTTGGACCCAAAATCGTCCTAGAATATGTTTATACATCATATAGCATCGATTTGGACCATTTAGGAGCGAAATTGGCGACTTTGATTTTTTGAGAATTTTTGAAGGTATACCCCTTCACATTTTTGCGATTTTGGGTCGACCCATTTTTTGACCGGAACAAATTTTTAATCCACTTCTTTCGACCCAAAATGGTCCTAGTACATGCTTAGGTATCATATACCATTGATTTGGACCATTTAGGACCGAAATTAACGAGTTTGAAATTTAAATCGTGCAACGGACAGACTACGCATTGGATTAAAATACCCACCAATCTATGCTTGGTATGAATATCGTGACTCAAGAGTATACGGTTCAATTTCCCGTCATCTCGAAGGAGTTTAATTCGCTGGATTCTTTGCGCGTCCGATGGCATATCAGTTGGCGGATGCAACTGGTAAAACGAGCATTCAATTCCGAATAAATCAAATTGGCAGTAGCACTTCGTATCGTCAGCAAATTCCAAGAGCCTTTGCTCGTCTGTCAAAGTACCTGTTCAGCATAAATGTACGGTTTAATTCCAACTTATTATTCCTTTCATTTTGTAGATCACACTTAAATATTGTTTGATCTGTTGAACATAACAAGACCCGGGCCAGTCATCATAACAATAAAGATATGAAGCGTAACAACACAGATTACATACGCATGAAATTGACTTAAAGTCGCCGGCTTTAGATACACCTTATCGTAACGATGTATTTTTGCAATCACGTAAAAGCTCTGCGTTCGTTAATTGTGTTATTAATTTCTCAACTTTGACTGTATTGTCATATTCCTAAATAAGCACACTAGAATGCATTAACGATATGCAAAGATAACGATTATCGAACGGGTAAAAATGAATTAAAAGCAGGGCAATGAATTCGGTGAAAAATATGAGATGCTGGGAAGGTGAAATACAAATATAAGTGCAAGCAGTAAGTATAATAATGCGGAACAACTATAATAAAAAGAGTATTGTAAAACGGAAGGAACCGTAGTTCGAACAGTACTGTAATTCGAAAAGCACTGTAATTCGAAAAGTATAAAAATTCGAAAAAACCTACGATCAAGATGAGAGAGTATAGCTTTTCGGGAATCTCCACCAGCTTCTTGATAGATCCTCATTATTTCAAATGGCGCGGCGGGATCTCTTCCTGGATGAAAACTAACCGGACATTTTAACTGTGCTTGAGCTTCTCCGGTAGCTTGAATCGCTCGCTTCTCGAAGTCTATTTAAGACGAATAAAATAACCATCGTTAACACTAGAACTACGAAACCCGTCAAATTGACGTGATCGCGAGACCCAATAAAAACGTTCAAATTTATAAGATTCCATTTCCTGAGATTTTCTACGCACTCTCGATTGGCCAAGTACTTCCAACTTCTCCGATAAACCCAGCCCGAACATCAGGGCATTCATCGCAGCCGACAGTCATCTCTTTCACTATCAAACTGTACATTTGCTCCTTCGACAGATTGAGATCACTTGGACTTTGAGTTGCAGCAACATAATGACCTTCGATTTAATAACAAACAAATATTTCGTATGAAAAAATGATTTTCACTTTACTGCCAATTTCGGTACTAATTTAAAGTAAGGTCTACATTTTAAGATAATATTTTCGACATCAATTTTTGAGCAACAAATAACGATAGATGTACATGTTAGTTTTGAATAATCGAGTATTTTATACCAGTTCCTGCAATGATGTTGATTCCGGTCTCTCTGCTAATCTTTTGCATTAAAGGAATATCCCGCTTCAAGCCGTGGTTACTATTCTCTACGATAGTGCCACCACCAAATTCGCGAAAAAGCTTTACATCGTCGAAAACAGCTTTTGCTGTATCTGTATCGTTAAACGTTACATTGTAAACACTGCTATACCTATTAACGGGATTATAATTACATTAATTTTGATTGAACTAGTTCCAATATTTTAATAATATTATCGAATCTAAAGTTCTAGTATCATACTATAATTAACTGATAAACTTCAAAGAGACTTGTAAAGATTTTAACTCTCCATAGCTGCATCTAACTTTGAAGTCACATACTCGTCTATCTGTATCCTTCGTTTCATTTTATTTTGTTCGTTTTAATAATAGTTATAAAAGTACGCGCATCGATTGTCAGTTTTTTCGGTGCGTTTAAGTAATAATTTCGTTACTATTTTCATGTAATGTACCTTCTATATAATTATAGAATCAGACAAAAGTTCGGCTACGAAAGGCAATCGAAGAATATATCGAATGAGAACGCGCACACATACGACCTTATGTTACTAACCAATTCTGACGCGAAGAAACCTCGGCGTTTAATAAAACTTGCGTGGCGAATGTACATAAAAATACTAAAATCGTCTCTCAATTAATAGTTGAAAATATTGTAGTTAATAAATTTTACCTCTAATATATACAAGAACGATCAAATTCACCGTGCAAGTTTTAATAAACCCCGAGAGTTCCACGCGGTAGAATCGGGTTAGTAACATAAGGTCGTATGTCCGCTGTCTACGAGTTCCGATTGAATATATTCTTCGGCTTCCTTTCGT
The DNA here is from genome assembly GCA_910591585.2 of Nysson spinosus. NCBI lineage: Eukaryota > Metazoa > Arthropoda > Insecta > Hymenoptera > Crabronidae > Nysson > Nysson spinosus. Next base: position 10,948,524 of record OU342830.1, on the reverse strand, counting down.
AGAAAAACTTTTGCCTGATTCTTTAATTATCTTTTATTATGCTTCTGTATTTCAATTCTTATGTATTTATATTTCGTATCTTTATAATCGTCTTTGAAGCTTATCAGTTAATTGTCACAGCAGACACTATATTCCGAACATTATTGCAGCTAACATTATCCAAGCTTTTTTTATTTGTTAAATAACAAATTAATGAATCAATAAAGGTTTCATTTTACTCACGGATATTGTTTAAGGATGCCCACATTTTGAAGGTCGATTTTGCCATCAAGAAAACGTTTTAATCTTGTCGGAGGTTGAACGTAGAAGTCAGTGAAACATAATGCTAAATGTTCGTGAGTGAGTGTCCTACCGAGTTCACCGGCGCTATTCTTTCCGAGTACTAAAAATATATTATAATCGCGGTAAGTTTGCAAAAAAGAATGGATTCAATACGTACTTACCGGTTTCTACAAGTCCACTCGATTTCTCCATGTCTAATGTGCAAAGTGTATGACTTTGTTCTTGATAACTTTTGAAAGTGGACTTTTCACTATTAACTTCCAATTCTCGGAGTATAAACTTTTATGCAGAGCTGAATTTTGTTCCCGAAAATAGCGAACTTTTGCTTGAAACTTGTTCGCCTAGAATTTCAGTCAACGAACGATTGTAAAACGTGCACAATCTTGATCGGCCAACAACGTTCTGACAGTTACGACTGATGTGTACTAAACTGTTATGTAACCAACGCAAAGAGTATGATAATAACTCTGTAACCGAGATATATTCGTAATATTATCATTCGCTGGAAGCTCAAACATTTGCTTTAAAATATTTGAAGCAGGCTGATATAAGTAACGGAAAACTGTTAATAAACCTTCCAGTGTTTTTAAACAGCGTGATCGAATTAGTATTCATCTCATTTTTAACAAATATCTGAAACAAAAGGTAGAAAGATACGCTCAGTTGAAATAAGAAAACATATAATGTTTTGTACAAAGAACAGGCTTTTATTTGATTTATACATCTCCTTGTAACGAATAACACGGTAACGCTCGTTGAGTTCGCATAAATTTGATTTTCTTTTATTCCTACTACGAAATGGTGGACGAAGCAAAGAATTGGAAGGATAATGTCTTCTGGTCATTTATAGAAGGTCAACTTGTTTCTCTAATGATGTCTATAATGGTTTCGACGATACATAATGCGTAGCACGTTATGAATTATGATACATGTCGTTTATCGAATCCGTAGTACCACGGTGTTCATTCCCTAACATTAAAAAGCGTATTAAACGTTCAAACTGCGCTTAAACGTTCTTCCGAAAATCGCTTACCTGCTAAATATTGAATAGACAAGGAATTATATTGAACGGTTTGTTTCCAATAGATTTAATGGAGAAACGATTTAAGAAAGAAAGAGGTACTCAATAAATAAATAAACTAATTTAAAGAAGTCTCAACAGTGTGAAGTGAAGTCACGTAGTTCTTCCCAATTGAATGTTTTGTACTAGAAATAAAGCTTCTGAGATTATCCTGAGATCAGTGAATATTAAATGATCAAGGAATTCGAATAAATCATGCAAATAAAATTGCTGGGTTAGGATGTGTTGAAAAAATATTTAAGATGGATGTGATTCTATTTTACATATATATGTATGTGTTTTGTGTATATATGCATATCTATACATCTTTCAGTCGACAATTCATCGATCTTTTTTAAACTGTCTCTTTTTCGCACGATTGTATACAATATAAAACGCTACGATGCATGCGAACAATGTGCCGTGAAACTTCGGTATGCATCGCTTAAGTTTCGGAGCACTCACGTTTGCATATAAACTATCGATACATTGTTGTTTGGAATTCCGTATAAACATAAACAACCGAAACATCACCAGGAGTGTTACGGTGTTTATGTAGATTTTTATAGTATTAAATCATTTGATATACGTACGGTATCTTAAAAGTCTGCAACATAAATGTAATGAATAATCGGGGATCTATTTGTCTGAATAATAAACATTAATCAAATCCGATTCGCAATCTTTATTGAAATATGATAAACGAAAATATAATGTTGGGATGCATGCAGAAAAAGAAAAATATACACTTGATTACCTTTGACTCGTCTTTGGTTTTATCGTACATTTGTTTATTCAGGCGTGTAAATATTAAATGATTGTAGACACATCGGAATGTTTTAATTACCAATCTCAATGATTACTGCGGATCGGACTTTCTAATCCGTATGGTTCACCTCGTTTAGAGCTATATCCTCGGTCTATTAGTTAATGTATGTATATTTATATATTTATATATATATATATATATGTATATATCGAAGACTTTTAAGTCACACGACGTATAAGAGATTTGCGAGTACGGAGAGATTTGACTCGCCCGCGGTCATCGAATCATCTACTCGTTTACAGTCGTGTGTCAAGAAACCTTTCGCGGAAATATAATTTCTTTAGACGATTGATCCACTGATGACTCTATTTCATGACGAGAATTGCACGATCGTCCAATGACCACCAACGTGACCAAAAATATCTTCACAATCACTAAATCAACAACGATAATCATGTGGATAATAGTAATGATAGCACTAATGGTAATATTATTGGTAATATAGTAATAATAATAATTTACATTTACACAAGACTTTTCCTTAGTTACTTACTTACTCACTTACTTAATTGATCAATTAATTAATTATATTGCCTAACTACTCACGGCATGCTTACGTTTACATTCAGCCATTCTTCAACGCGATACAGTCTGTATTCAACCGTAAATCCTTAACGAAACTGATTAAACGCTCGAACAAATATAAAAGACGAATAATCGTAAAAAATATACAGAGAAACGCGTAATGTACAAGTCGATGAAATAGATTAATGCAGAATTTTCGTTCGCTCTGAGGACGCCGATAGCGGGATACTTTCAGTCACTACGAGAAAATAAATTTTCACGATTCCCGAGAACTACGAAAGCAAGCTCACTCATTTTACTACATAGACTTTATCGATGGGAATTAGAAAAAAAGTGTGAAATGTTAAATGTTTAACAAAAAAAAATGACATTCAAATGAAATCGACGAATGCGCGTAAATGTGTAGATGAATTCATACGAGCCAGGTTAGGTTAGATCCTATCGATACAAGGATAATGCGCAATGACTCGTAATAATGGTTCATTCGGTAACAGTCTTGCACACTGTGACATATCTTCATAAACTATCGTCGCTATCGTCGGCATGCGTTTCCAGGGAAAGATTTACCCGGAGAGATTCACTCTCAACATTTCCTTCCCTATTAGCCTCGACTTCCTGTTCCATCGAAGTATTTTGCGCCTGTTGTTCGTCTGAAAAATCATTCAATATGATATTCTTAGTAAATAATTGAGTCGCAGTTTAAGGATTTAAGTGTAACATATCGTAATGTTGTCACACCTGACTGTGTCGCTGGAGACTCCTCATCTCCTTGACCTGGGCTTAAAATAGCTTCTTTAATTTGACTGTTAACACCCTTTGGATCTAAATCTGTTGCCCAACTGAAGTACATTAACGCAAGATGAGTATTGCCCAATTTCTTATGTACCTGCATTAAACAAAAAAATATTTGCATTAATATCCACATGGACTGCAATAGAATATCAATGGCAATTATAAAGTTTAACTTGTGGTTTAAATACAATTTTTACCTTTCCTATCGAATAATAGACTAGAGACTCTTTGGGTACGATATTTTTTAATTCTTCAAACTCCCTAAGTGCTTCCACGTGCCGACCAATTGAAAAGTTGATACTTGCGCGATGAAACTTGCACAAAGTATTATCAGGATCATTAGAAATTGCGGTATTTAATGTTTTTAAGGCTTGATCAGTTTTCTTTAGTGCATGTTGTACGACACCAATGTGGCACATAATTGCAGAATTTTGTGGATTTATTTGTAAAGCTCGCTTAAAATGCAATTCCGCCAAGCTATATTGTTCTTGTTTGGAAAATATTGTTCCCAATCCAAACCTGCAATACGAGAAAGTTATTACAAAATTCTACGCATTGCGTTTCTTTTAAATTACCTACCATGCATTGTAATGTCTTGGGTCAAGTCTGATGGCATTGCGAAATGCAGTAATGGCTTTATCCAATTCCTCAGTCATCACATATTCATGACCAAGAAGAGTGTAGGCATATGGAAAATTCGGATCTACCTATAAATTTGTAAAACAAACGTTATTTTTCATTAGGCAGAATAGAAAAATAATACTGTTGTATATTTTATTGGAGTAGCATTTCATATTAAACATACCTGGATAGCTCTTTGAAAGAATTTTATTGCAGTTTCATGTTCTGTTTGTGCCGAGAATAAGTTTCCAGTAGCACACCAAGCAGCGGGTGAATTTCTATCTTCGGAAACAAGTTCTTGAGCAAGGGTAGAGAGCTGCACTTCAGCATGTAAATGCCATAAAACAGTACTATATATTTCCATAAGTTCAGTCCTCTGAGGCTCTAATTGCCTAACTTCGGCAAAGTAACTGAAGATTTAAAAACACAAAAATATAAAGAAGTTCTTATTAATAAATCAGTAAAAGATATTTGAATGTATTTACCTGGCAGCTTTTTTATAATCTATCATCTCGAAATGTGCACGCGCTAACATAGAGAGAACCCACCCTGTATTGTAATGTTGTGCAGGGAGGACACTCAATATTTCAACAGCTTGTGTACAGTTAAATTGACTTAAATGTTGATATGCCATCCCTAATTCCCGCAATAAAGACATCAAACCCTCTAAAAATAAGCAGAAAAAGAAGTTTATTTTTTGGAAATCATCACTTTTTTCAATAATATTCTTTGTATATGTGGCGTACCGGCACAGAGCTTTTGAAGTGTGACAGCACAGTAGCTAGCATTACTTTGATTATTCAATGCGTTTACACTAGCCACGGCCTTTTCCGACGTTATAGTTTCACTTTTTTCTTTTTCATTACGATTTCTCTCATTAAGCTCATTAAAATTAGTTTTATTTAAATTAGTTTTAGAAAGCCTGGCTTTTGTTTTACGAGATGGTGATTTCGGTGTTGCAAATTTATTTCTATTAGGAGACTTATTATTTTCCTAAAATAATGCAACAAGATATGATTACTTCTGTCAACATACTCGATTTATGAAAAATGCTAAAAATAATGATCTTTGTATAGGCAGAGTGTACCTTAACAGAGTAACTATGACTAAAAAGTCTTGACGAACGCCTAACATTAGTACCCTGCAATGTTGGCGGCGCAGGTGTTGGAGTGGTAGGCGTCACGGTCACAATATTAGCGGTGTTGCTCGTATTACCCGATTGTGAGAAAACAGGCTTGCCTTGCTGCAAAGGTGTTTCTTTTCTTGACATTAATTGCTGAAATAGGAATATAATAAATTGTAAGTTATGTAGTGTGGAGTAATACTAGGAATTAATTAGCTTGCTTACCCCTACATGTGCTCTTAAACTACTGACTCGTTTTGCCAAACTTTTCTGGTCATTAGCTTCTGTAAGAGTCGTATGCGAAGGTAAAACTGTAGGTTCAGGGGTATTGCTTTCCAATGGCAGAATTCCAAAACTAGGTGTAAGAGGGGTCAAAGAACTACTAAGCATGCTACGATACCGAGGAAGTTTAGCTCTTGGTGATATCGAAGAGCAGTTACTATAATGTGTAGACAGACTCTGTGGACTGTCATCTATAGTAGAATATAACCGCACACCAGGTGCTATGCCATTCATTATTGTTGATGCCGTTGTCATTTGCACAGGTGTACTGTAATATCAAAATATTACAGTCAAAATGATGTTAATAAGAGTTAGTGATTATTTATATCTATAGTATATCAGTACATACATGTTAGGGCCATTTGTGGTAGGTGTACCATTTGTGTTATTACCAGGTACTATGAGATCAGGCTCAGTAGTATAATTAGGAATAGGTACAGTACCATGGCACATAGCAAAATTATCAAGTTTTTCTAATTGAAAGACTTTTGCTGGATCAACTACCTCCCCAACATTACACAATTCTTCAAAAGAATGCCATAAAAATGGATTCAGCTTTAATGCCAATTTATGGGCATCATTTCCTTTTGATGTGCGCATCATTTTGTAATAAATCTTAGCTATGATCTGAAGAGAGAAACATGCCTGTTCTCCAAACTGACTTGTAATTTCCTCCAAATTTTTCAATTGCTTATAATATCCACCAATTATGGCTGCTTCTGCTTCAGCATATCTGAGAATGTATGATAATATTATCCATAAGTTTTATGGATCTACATATGAAATTATAAATATTAACAAGCTTACTTTTCCAAATCATAACAGCATTTGGCCAAAAGAAATCTGCACTGTGCAGAATTCGGTGCCTTTTTGGAAAGCAAAGCATAAGCCTGCCTGACACGTCCTGATCGATAATAACATGTTGCCAAAAGAAATAATGTTTCTTCTGTGTCAACTATAAGTTGTTGCAACAACAATTAATTAGTCATACATACTATTTCATAGGTACTTATAGATATTAATCTCATGCTGCATAATTATTTTTGTCAAAGTTTCACACAAACCTTCTGCACATAATCTTTCTGCTAAGAATATAGCATCTGGATAAGCATAGTGATTTAAACAATGCCATATGGCCGCCTGTAAACATAAATTTTATACCGCGTTGCTAAAGTGTGATAACATATAAATTATAATTCTTCATGATGGCACATTTTCAAAACTAAAATTTGTATATGATAATTATGCGCCTATTAGTATGATAAGAAAATGTTTAAAAACGTAGACAAATTTCATTCTGAAATAGGAAATTCATAGCATAGAAGAACTGTTAACATTTGTGCTTATTTATAGTCGTACCCCCTCCCATTTACTTCCATCTCGTAAAAGCAAACAACCCCGAAGAATTACACCCCTCGGAAAGAGTAGATTTTAAGAAATAATCTTTAGAAGCGAAAGACTGCGGATGCAGATAGAGATATGTAGAATGTTAGGCAACATCATGCAATGTAGTAACAATAAATTAGTAGTTAAAAGAGAAATATAAGTGGAAACGGATTCGATTTCCAAGACGTCAATATCAGTAAATGTGGATGCGCCCCGACCGAAAATCGCACGTCACTGGCACTATCTTCTTGAATTTCGTTTATTTTACCTGCACTGGCTCCTGCACAATCATCGTTTACACCGCGGGCTTGGTCATAAAAGAATAGTCGCGATCGATTCAAGAAAATTTAACGAAGAAAATCCAAAGTCGAATGACTGCTGTATATAAAAATTTCTTAGGAGTCCATCTTTGCTCCGATTCTTTTGAAGTGACCAACTGACTTCAGCATAGAGGCTTGCCAATATACTGGGAACGCCATTTTCACCCAAACGAGTTTGCAATGTTTTCAGGGTATAGGTATATTTCAAAATTAAAGAAATATTTGGTTTATCAAAAATCGAGATGTCTATAAAATATTTAAATATTTCTAACTAAAAGTGGTACGATCCTCCCTTGATATAATTACACCGGCAAAAGAGTAAAACATCTTCGACACTAAAAGGTACATCGATTACTTTGCCGAATTGAAACCCTATTTTAAATGCCGTTTTCATTGTCACCCTAAAGTAAATAGGAAATAGCAAAATATCTATATCTATATCTCTTGTTATATGGTATTATTATTAATACGGTTTTGCTCGGATTAAGTCTGCAGGATCTTTGTGTTACTGCGCAATGCAGCTCATCATTGCAGAGTTGCCGGGCTTTAGACCCCAACAAGAACTTCCTGCCACTGGTGACGTTACCCACCAACAACATAAAATAGCTGTTTCATTTTATATTTTTAGTCCTAAAATACAAAAATTAAACATGAAATAATCTTTTCCAAAACTCTTACATCTGTTAGTACATGTAAATCTAATTTATATCACTTCATTCTTAAAGGTCCAGAACATTTTTGGCAGTAAATAAAGTCTGTCTACTTTTTATATTTACGCCACAACTTCAAACAAATTTCATGTTTTATTTTTGTATTTTCAGGACTAAAAATATGAAAAAACAGCTATTTTATATGTTTGATGGGTAAAGTCACCCGTGACACAAAAATCGTTACCGGGCTCTAGGCCTCGGTATTTCTGGGATTACAAATTGCATTGCGTGCTTGCACTGCTTATATCTCGTCGGCGACACAGAATCTATCGTGACTCATGTCACCGACGAGATATTACTCCACTAATTTAGATCGACCCTTCCTTGCAGGTATTATTATTGTAATGGAATATAGAAATTAATTATTTAAGAAATATTCACATGAATACGATAGCTCAAACGGATGAGGGGATTTAGCATGTAGGGGGCTCGCATGCTTCGCGCATGGCTCTGGGCATGCGCGGTGTGCTGCCGCGGGTGCGAAACGTGCGCGCGTCGTTTCTCGCCGGTCGTTCCTCGAGTAGTGCGAAAGTGTGACAGTGCGCTACAATTTTTCGGTTTTTATTTCTTCAAAATTTCCCTTTTTTGTTTCGAAACGTGCTTCCACGAGCGCCACGAAGCTTCCTTGATTCGGTTTTGTACTGTTCTTAATAATTAATTTACCAATTTTCGAGTTTTTCGGCGTAGCGTCAGTTTTTTACAACATACTTCGCACGCTTCGTGGCGCCGAGATCTTTTCAATTTTATAATATTTTGCCATTCTAATATCAATTGGAGTGCCATTTTCGTAGATTTCGGGAAATTATTTTCGTAATTTTCACCTAGAAGAGCGTTGTCACCTCACGGTTCAACCAGGCAGTTTGGTTCGTATTGCTTTTTGATCTTTCAAAGTCATATCTTTTTCGCAGCGTAGTTATGCTAGCGACACTTGCTCCCTGTCTCTTTCAAAATTAAATTTCCGAGTTCAAAACTGTAACCTCTTTTCGCGATTTTCCGCGTTAAAAACTCATAACTAATTCGAATTATTCCCCCTTCTCTACACTACCAGGGCACTAGTACTTGAACATTTGCCTTCCGCGAAATACCCGCCAATGTTTTACCGCCATTTTATATCGCATATATCGAATCGTTTCGATTCTTGACGTTCGAAAGGAATTGTGGGTTTTCGTTGACCCGAGATCTTGTGAAAAATTGCTGTCTTAGAATTTTGTGTTCTGCGTTGCTCGGCTTTTTCGTTGCTTTGTTAGAAATTTAACGTTCATTAGTGGATCCAGAGCCACAAACTGGTTTTTCAGTACATGTTGATTGGTTTTGCTGCACTTTGTTTCACTGAGATTTCACTCTCTTCAGGTATCACGGTATTTTATTTTCGAGTTTGTTAACTCCTTTTCTGAATTGTAAAACTTTGGTACTCGATTTTGGCCAGCATAAATTGAGAATATATTTAATCTTATAATATGTGCAATACTTTTTCTATTGCAAGATCTTACAAGAGATCTTTCTTGTTAGAGTTAGAGCTTCGAAAAAAAAGTTCGCGGAAAGTAGAATCAGTGTTGTTCGCCGGAAACAAGTATACGGTCGCGATATTAGTATTTAGAATTATAAAAATCTTTTGTAATTTGCACGCCGCGAAAATTAGAATCAAAAGGCGATTTCTGCGGAGAGGATCTCCATCGGGCATGGCTGCAGCGAAGGGACCGGTAAGTTTCAAAATCCACATTTTATTACTCTTTATCAATTCTAACTGAATTTCCAATAACAAATTGACTTACGATGGACATCTCCTCTTTTGTTACAGGATTGATCAGTGTGTGCATAAAAAATATCGCGAGATAGGGAGTGCATCTTTTTTCGCCGGAGAGAATTTATACGGTCGCGACTTAAACCTTGTTTCATAATGGACTCTAAAATCCGCTTCGCGAGTGTTAACTTCAAGCCCGTAGGAGGTTCCAGCTGTTTGAACTCTGCTATGACAGGCCCTAATGTAAGTACTATTCGAAAAAATGATTCATATAATTTACATTAACCAACATAATTATTTCCCCATACTTTAAACATTAAAAGTTATTTATTACACTAGTAACTTACTTCGACAATCTACCTGCTTGATCAAAGAAAATTAATTTATTCCAACATTTCCCTTTTTGTAATAATTGTTTCTCTTGCATGATTATAAACATATTTCTGTTTCTGTGTAACAGATTTATTCCATGGAATATCGATGTGGATGACGCCGATGATCTACCAAATCACCGCATTTATCATCACCAACGTCTTCATCTTCAAATACTTCAGATAGTTTCAAGACATCGACGGTGAGTCACAAAAATCTACAATATTTTTTCTTCTCCCCTGACTGGAAGTTCAATTTTAAAATAATAAGGTATACGGTATAGTTTTACAATAATTTATCTTCACTTATTACTGGTGTTATAACTTGATAAATCTGACAATGTATCACACTCGCCCTTGTATATTTCTATACAGCATTTACGATAGATTTATCAAGAGTTTATTAATAATATCGAAGTTAACCAGAAATCAACGTGGTATGATTGGCAATTAAATGATAAGTGTTATTGAAGTATTCATAAACTTCTTTATAATTATCATCGATTATTGAATGGCAACGGTAACAAATCTTTAATCAGCGTTAGCTGATAAAATAAATTTCACCGCGCCAATAAGTTCCGCGTTAACCGCGGAACGGCGCTAGGGCACTTCGCATTTCCAATATGGCCGTCACGCTGTCCTCAGAAGCGATTCAGCAGGAATCGATCACGGTCCGGTGCTGGAGAACACGTCACAGTGTTCCTTTCGTTAGTTCCCCTCAAAAAAGGAAGTGAGTGTGTTATTAAGAGTCTTCATTCCCTCAACAAGTGATAGATTGTGCGTGAAAGTACGAGAATTCCGAGGAATCAGTGTAAATCCATCTGACAAAATGAGCAACGTACCAACAGGTGAGATCATTGACTCCATAGCACCCCGTATCTACGTGGTTCTTGTTTTCCTATCGTAACAACACACATTCATCCTTCGTCGTATCGTATTTCAAGAATCTGTACGATATATTTTATATCTCCGATGTTTGAAGGTAGCACGTAAAATGGTAGCGATAAATTGCGTCGCCAACTGGGTGTAATTGTAGAAATAAGTTTCTAACCTATGCACATTTTTTGCATACTATCCCTGACGTTTCAAAGTGTACCTGCCAAATCATTCTTCTCGTGTTTTTTCCGGTTAATATTTCTAAGTTATTTATTTCTTCCTATCGATTTTGTTACTTGGCATGATGCGGAAGTACTTCTACTTAGGTTACGTAAAACAGTGACCAAATTGAGGTGCTATTTGATTATATTCTTGAAGCAAGTCTCTGATTTATGCTAGTCTTCCGGTTTCATCCGATTTTATGCTCTTCGATATTTTAAATTACATCTTCGAAACTGTTCATTTTATGCCATATATTATCCCATATTTAAATGGGATTAATAATATGCGATCGTTTTAATTAACTGCTACCTGTTACTGCGATGAATATAAATAACATAATAGCATAATATACATATATTGGCAGGAGTACCGGTACTGGAATATTATATTTATTAAAAATATTCAAGTACATGACTTAAACTGAGAATTTTCATCCTCGGAAACATTTCGATTTTTGAGTGGGCCGGTTGCCACGGGGCATTAAAGTAATCCTATTTAAAATACCTTGATTTTATATTTCCCATTTCACCTGGGAGTTGGGCGCCTTGTTTGGTTAGCTGTTTTGTTTGACTCATCACTCATTGTTGGAATAAGACTTAATCGATCACGATTTTATGATATACGAGATATTTCTTATCACATAACGATCTCGTTTATCTACACGTCAATATTTCTTTTATTAGCACCTTCTCTTACGCACCGCGAAATCAAGGTATTCAATGAACATGAAATTTGTAGTTTGTTGTGAATGAAGTTGATAATATATGTATGTTGAAATTTAATATAAATAGTATATATATATGTATAGATGAGCCGATAATCATAAAAAGTGCCTAAATCACTTTTCCGGGAAGTATGATTAAATTCTAATAAAATAGCTACTACCTTTTTAAGACGAATCAATTAATTATCAGTATATAAATAAATGAGATTATATTGTTACAATTAGATCCGGTCATATTTTCTAAATAGATGCGATCTTATCTAGAGCAATTTATTGTCAATGCTTTTCAATAACCTTACAATTCAGACACTTAATTTAAAAGTGAAATAGATAAAAAGTGGCCTAGGACGCTTTGAGAATCACCGGTACATATATTAAAGTGATATTTTGTATGGAAATTGTGAAAAAGTGTACCAAAGAAAGAACGCAGCTGTGTTGTTCGTGCCTCCAAGTAGTGGATGGTAATTGCATTAACGTGATTAGGAGTTACTCAGTCTTCGTTTAAGAGAATCTAGTTCCAATGAAACGTGGAAGGAAAAGATATCGAACCGTGCAACACCTATTTTTTTTACTAAAATTTGGTCATTTTAATTCGAATATACTTTTATTACACCTTACAACGAATAGTTACAACATCAGGTTAAATATTCACATATTTATTTTTTTATATAATTTAATAATAATAACACAATAGACATTTTTACTTAATAATTTCGATAACATCCACGTACAGTATTATCGATTTTCCTCGTTTTCAAAGAAACGAAATTGATTAAATTTCTGATATCGTACGATAAAGCTCCGATTAGCACACCTGTAAAGAATCCTTGTAGCTTTAGGAAAGCTCTAATTTAATTAAATTATCAGCCTGCCAGACTTTTGATAACAGAGAGGCATGTTCCGATGCATACAAAAAGATCATCGGATTTCGTGACTGTAATACTATCCGGAATTATTATTGATGACCTACTAGTTCGTGATAAGAATTCAAGTTCGATGTATTATGGTCATTTTGATAACGCTTCAACCTGACACTGAACTCGCGGAATCGTCAGAGTTCATCGTTAAATCTTTATCTTAACACACCGAGTATGATGTCTACTGAATATCATATTATGTGAGTGATGAAGTACAATATTTTTTATAAATTGCAAATATACAATACATTATTATGATATATTTAATTACGATTTACATACAAAGACCAGTATATTTTATACAGAATTTTTAGATATAGGGTGTGTCGTCAGTTATCGTTTATTAGTACAATTTAGCGGAACCCTGTACGCGTAAAATACGAAAAAGAAAATAATATGCAGACGAAAACAAAATTCAGTAAAATATAAATACAAACAGAGTAATGAAAATACAGTGAAAGAGAAATGGAGAGGACTTAGCGGTTTATGTAGAGTAGTTAAAAAACTTTGAATTACATAAAATGAAATTATTCTGGATCGGACGAGACAGTTTTACGAACCGATGCGGTAAAAGAGAATATAGTGAATAATGTGATATTCAGTAGACATGTTACACATGTATATATGCATTATTCACTTTTTTAAAAGAAGCTGTATTATATATTTTAATTATTAATTCAATTTTAATGTTTATCACGCAAGAAGAGACTAAGTAAAAAGTTCAGTTAAATTACTACATAAACATACAATCCAGATATAGATATTGATGATAGCAAGGTCAGGGAGATATTTATGATACCAAATTTTTTATTCGTCCGTTTATGGATATACGAAGTAGTGCCAATCAATTAACATGGTTTTATGTGGTCTGCCGTAATTAAACGGCTACCAAAGAAGTTCATCGTAGAATCAGGCGAATTTGTCGATTTCGGCGTGCCTATTTTTGCAACCTACGTCAAACTGTTACAAGGCTCGGTTGCGTATGCGGATTTTATTCTCTTTGTCGAACTTTCCTTATTTATGCATATCGCTCTTTCGTTCCCACGAATTTGGCACCGTTATTTAGAAAACAAACATTTTTTGTTATCACTAATGCGTCCGCATCTAACCTACGAGTTAGAAACGAAGTATAAATGGATAGATATATTGCAAAGTAAATAGTAAATTTTCTATGAGTCAGCTTTAAGTTGATAATGTCGAAGATACCGCGTATGTAGCATTTTACTAAAAATAAGTTAATATTGCACGGTTTATACCTTGACCTTATGCATTAGAAAAATATTAGTCAGTTTACGTGACCCACATTTAATCAACGAGATAACTTTGTAAAACTGTGGAACATTTAGATTATACTTGAAGAATTATTATTTTAGACCTTTATTTATCTTTGTGTTATTCAATTGTTATTAGATGAGCAAATGTTTAGAATCATGAATTATTACTCGTGTTTCAATAGTTTACTGAAATTAAGATGACTGAATTCTAGATTACGCGAATATTAAGTTTATCAAAATTAGAATGTTGCGAAGATTAACATTCCGCCAAATTCAGGATTCCGCTAGAAATATGTTCAATAAAATTAAGATTCCGTTAAATTTTGTGTTCCGCTAAATGTTGGATTCGGACAAATTTTGGCTTCCGCTAAATTAGTAATATTAAATATATTGTGTCGTGCCAGTTTGAGGATATTAATTTAGTAATGTTGAAAGCATTCGACATATAAACGGGTCAGTTCTAATCACACTGATAGTTTATTTTTATAGCATAGATATTTCATATCCTGTGCTGGACCACAGTAGTACAGAGAAGAAAAGTGAAAGTTGACATTTACCAGTTCTTAATCTGCATGCCGGTGTAATTCGTTTGTGTAGATCAGAGCTAGAGGATCAATACAAATGTTATTGGAAATATTGAAAAAAGTACGTGAATTCTAAATAATTTGAACTATTTTTAAATCCAAACAACATTCGAATGTAAGAGCGTGTCGAATGTTTCTTTAAGCGTGTGATTTTAAACAGATCGGACGTGCCGGATCGTTCCGATAAAAAATATTACGTTATCCTACAATTTCTAACTGACATTTAAATTTCTGTATTAATTAATATTTCAAGCTTTCGTTTTAATATATTTCCTCTAAAGCACGAGTTTAAAAAGCTGAAAATCCATCGCGCAGAGTTTATATAAAACTTTGTTTTCCACGAGTTGTTTCACGAGTGCACCGATACTTCTAATTTCAATATTGGACGTCGGCTGTTTTCATTCGTTGCGCAATAATATGCAAAAAAGTCCAATAACCGAAGGGAACATTTTTAACGTGGACAAAATTGCGAATAAAAATTGTTCCTCTCTGTATTTTAAACGTTGAACGCGTGTTCATCGAGTTTATGACGAGTTCAAATGTATTGAAATTCAAATGATCGCTTTTTGATATTCTCCCTAGGTTCTTCGAAATTTGCATGAAAATTAACAAAGGGATTTTATACGGAAGTTTTATATCTCCGATGAAACTTTCGTCCTCTATAAAAAGGAAATCAGTGGAAATTTATTTCGCACCTTTCGCAAGGAATAAAAATGTAATGGCAAGAAATCGGAGTTTGAAATTCAAAGGATAAAAATGGAACAAAGCTGTAGCTTCGTTCCTCTCTATATTCCGTAGTTAATTAAATCGAAGACAAAGCACGCTGGAGTATTCCAGCAGCAAGTGTACTAGACAGATTCAGTTTCCTGTATTCTTCGTGTATGCAATTACCACAAAACCAACAATGGACATTTTTCATAACATCGTTTACCGTCCGACATTTATCTTTTGTGTTCAATCACAGCATACGTACGTTGTCAGAATTACAGTCATTCAATCTTCCTGTCCTTTGCGTTCAACTGTTTTGCTGATAATTCTCTATTTTTGTGGTAATCATTTTTTACCAGTTGTTTTGAATATTAAGGAATATCGTGATAATCCTATTGCCAAGCGAAACCCTGCACTCTTAATAATGTAGACTTATTTATGGTAATTAATTTCGCAGTGATTACTCCCATAGTAGTATCTGTTTTTATTCAGTAATTTAGTCATCGATGTGGAATGAATACAAAATTATTTGTATTATATTATTTTCAAATAATCAGTTGTAATGATGACTAATATTAAATGATGACAATGAATCGAAATTCGAGGTGCGGTTAGATTAAATTATATATAGATATTCCAATTAAGGAATATATAATTATTTGCACAAAGTATTGCAAAAATATATCTTTTCTGTACATAACTGCGAGGTGCAAATTACTAAGTATATGGTTTAAAAAGAAACATTAGTTTTGAGGTAGAGTGTTATGGCGCATGAATAATCATACGATTGAACTGGAAAATCCTTGATGAAGGCAACGCATAAAAAATGCGCACACTTGAATTAGAACATTGAAAATGACTTTTTACTCTAGGAACTACGTGAATATTGTATTCCCGTGGATATAGGTGCCGATGAACCTTCAGAATTTACCTTGACTCTTGACAAAGCGAAACTTCACGTGCTTTTGATACGCCACCGGTAGTTCTAACGCTTACGAGCTCTTTGCACACGAGTTTTATCGATCTTCCTCTACGTGCAAAATAGTCTGCTCTCCTTGTATAATCGCGACGTCGTGTTTTTAGTATTCTAAAGAACACGAAACTTTAGATACTCGATGAAGACTCGGCGTGCTTTAAAAGAATTCCAGGCCAAGCAGTCCACTGAAAAAACATAGCTGTCCAAGAGCTAACAATCTACATTTCCAACAGTAAAACTTTGAATGAACGTGACTTTACATTATCGCGATTCCGCGAGTTTTCATATCGCTGAAAGGGTATCACCGATAAGGTGTCATGTGGAAACGAGAATTCTCAAATTATTTGCAGTAAAAGCGAAATATGATTATGGATTGATATTCGAATTTTTAATGTTAGACCGCACCGGTTTCTAATGATCGGTCATTTCATCCGGCGATTATTGCAACAGCTAGTTGTTAACCTTGGCGGTCCTCTTACCTAGAGAGCTCTATTCAGAACGTATATATCAGCCACGCATTGGTAATATTAATAATATTTATTTATATATCATAATCTGCTTCTCAAATTATGAGTACTTTTATAAACAACAGTCTTAAAACCACCGATGTATCACTGAATTTGTTTGGAAGTCATTACAATTGTTTTATATTATATTTCAAAAATGAGTGATGGGACATTGATTCAATTTATGTGGAGTGCGTCAAACTCGTAATTATTTTTTTATTAATTTAATGACGAACCCGAAGCAAAGAAATGTTTAAGCTACACGGAGATCAATGAACTTTAAAGGATTCCGTTCTATCACGTTCTCCTGGTGAGTTCTATGGGACCACCTACCTTTTTTCATGATCCTTTTTTGTGATACATCGATCTTCCATTCCTTGTACATGAAGAGTGCGATGAACTATTCAAACGGACGTAGTGGTATCGGGAACACGGATTTCTGGTACCATGCAGTATAATGCACTATCATGGAGCAAGCTCGTTAATTGATTGATGAATGGTATCACTCTGATTTTATGTAGGAAGACTCGCGATGTTATGATTCCTAAATACGTCGTTTGTTACGTGCCTTTGCGTGACAAAGGTAAATGTCGTCTTGACAGAGGATGGAATCGTGTGTTTTTAAAATATAGTGGAATATTGTAAAGGTTGTTGGTCTTGATTTTGTCATAATTCTATTAATGGAAAATGAATAATAGATTACAGTAAAATCGGTAGTTAAATCCTTAGTGCGGGCGCAGTGATAAACATAATATTGAAAGAAATATGAAATATTTATTTGTTTCTGTTCTGGAGTTTAAAAGAGCTTGCACCATTTTGTAGTCTTAAGAGTGTATCAGTGTATGTTTTTAAGTTTTCCTAAAAAGTCCTTCAAGTTGATATTCCTAGCCAGAACAATCTACTTTGAGGAAGTTTAAAATTTCGATCGAATTCTTTAAATTAAGTTCATCTTATATTTTAAAATATAAAGTCAGAGAGACAATAAAGTATAACGTAGTTGAAACTACACAATGGTTTAAAGTAATTCGAAATTGTATGTTTGGAAGTCGAACTTGAGGCAAAGCGGATACGAAGTATTTTATTTCATAAGTTAGTAGTTATAGACTCAAAGAACAAGTACAAAAGAAGGGAAGAGTGGGGGCCGTAAGGCCCCTTCCCCGTTCACCTTGTTCACTAGCAAGGTGGAATAAACCCGATGTGATTTCTTTCCTTATGGATACGTGGCGGCACGACGCTGGCGTCGCCGTTGGTTATGCTTGGAAACCGTCTCTTTACGATCTTTTCGTGTCTTGGAAAACGAACCGCGATCGTGCCAGCTGTTAACTGTCGTCTGCAGTTGCCGATCGAAGCACGTGGTCGCTTCGATCGATTGTCTTGATCGATATTTATAAATCGTTTATAATCAAATCTTGGTTTATAATCCTTAATCGGTGCCGTTGGTTCTACGAACAAGTTCTCAGTGATTGTGAAAAATGCGGTTATTAAGTATTGTTGACAAATAAGCAATGTGAATATACTTATATTTAAATATTTATTAGTATCGTTGTTGAAAGAAAATGTTTGGTAAAGGGATTTTTTGATGGTGTAAAATTGTGCTAATGGCACCAGCGCGAAACGGAACTTTGTGCCTCGTGATCTCGGGAAACTAGTTTTTCTAGGAAAACTCGTTTACACTTAGCAGTGTGACACAACGGAAAATAAAATAAACGAGAGAATGGAAGTTAAAGGAGGACTATGATGACTCATACACGATCTACTAGTTTTTCGAAGTTCTTTTTATCGCGTAAAGAAGGTTAAGAAAAAGGGTTGGAGCAATTAAGGACAACGATGCCTGCGGAGTTTTTTCGGCCGATTAGAAGAATTCAATTAAAAAACCTCAAAAGAAGTCTATTTTACGAGTCCGTAGCAGATTACAAAGGCATCAAGATTTTTAATTATAAACCCATCGATCGTTTCTTTACCGTCTTTATCATTAAAGATATTTTCTTTTGAAAGAGAATCTTATTCGTGACTATTATATCATGAAATCCGGCATGTCGAACGTAAATCAAGAAAGATCTTCGGAAAAGGATAAATCTGAGAATAATTCTACGATGTCCAAGGAACATCAAAGACCAAAAATATGTCAGGAACACGGTACAAATGATTGTCCGAACGAAAACGAGCATGAATTCGAATCTTTAGAGTATGAAGAGGATGCTTATTACTTGAATTTAACTGCGACGCCGAGTTTCGATGATATCGATGAACTTTGCGATGATCAAGATGCGATCGTTGTCCATTGTTGGCGTGGCTCGAACGGTGAGATCGACGAGATCATCGTAGACGATGCGAACTTCTCCGTGGAGACGGAATTCCTGGCGCCGGAAACCGAGGAGGGTAGCCGGGGCCGGAAGAAGAAGAAATCCGTCAGAGTGATATTTCAGGACTTCTCGAAGCCTTATCTCGCGAAGATCAGCAATAGTCAGAATTACAAGAAGTTCCTCGAGCTGGTAAAAGGTGCAGGATGTAAGAATTCATGGAATAAATATAGAAATAGATCTGATTTTATTTGGGTCAGCGGATCTAAGGGATTTCTGTTAACGAGGAACTTGATAGAAATTTGATTAATGTTATTTGATATCTATGTGCATATTTCTCTGATTTTAGTGTTATACTATATGCTGTTTAATTATAAATTGCATATTGAATTAAACCTTCGATGACTAAAATATCAGATCTGAGCGAAAAGTTGCGGAGCAGAGAATGAATTAAGACACAATTAATTATGATAAAAACATTTTAGTATAATAATTTTAACGTAACAGGAAAATGGGAATTATTATAGTTACCGAACGATTATTACTAACATTTATATTCGATCAAGTTCAATGGGGATTTAGAGATAAAGTTCAACGTGGATCTGTTTGAACAACTGATTTCTATTTCTTGGATAACGCCAACCAAATCCCCATCTAGGATCGGAGTAATTATATTTAAATTCCCCGATAAAAATGATTAATAACCAGTTCGATAATTAGCATCGTATATCATTTATCGTAAAGGCCAAATGGGATGTAATATTATATTGGACAAAAATATGAATTTTTTATAATGTTCTTTCACGAATGCAGCACGAAATTGTATCTTCAAAAGGCAGAGATATTAATTAAGTCCTCGTTTGTGCGGCAATATTAAATTCTCCGGATTAATTGGAACGTTTCGAATTATTATTAAACACGGCATATAACGGTGTTGAAATTCCGATGGACGAAACAGAGTCACGTTTTTAATCGGCAACGCGGGATCGCGCACGTGACCAAAACTTATTGAGAGAAAATAATTGTTCAATCTCACGGCTTTAATTGATTTTATGTTTTCTCAGAATGTTATACTTTAATTTCGTTGCACGTTCCATTTCGCATATTTGACATTCACTTAAATCTGATAACATTCATTGTTTTATTTTAACAAATATTACAGAATGCATAACTGTGTTGAATTCAACTATGCTTTAATATGATGCACATATTATAAACAATATAAATTATTGAAGAAAGTAAATTGTAGTAAGCACTTTTGTAAAGAAGTAGGTCAATATTGCAAAATATGAATGATACAGCAGTTATAGCATTCTGCAGTCCGTGCATGCAGTGACTCATAATGCAAAAACACGCAGCTGAATTATTTTTTGAAGAGGAGAAATTGTATTATTCTACATTCCTGGAATAATCGGAACTTTTTCTTCATAATCCATTATTCTGCGTTTCTTTTTACCGCAGCATAAAACTTTGAATTATAGAACAGCTGGAGTGGCGATTGTGGTTCTACGACTGTTTATCGAGTTTGTAAGATGGCCGAGAAAATTGTCGTAAACGGTTCGCGATCGATCATTTCATTCGCGTTAAGATTTCAACAAGTTTGCAATCCACTCGGTGTTACATGTTGGTGAAGGCTTGTTTTATCGAGATTTTCTATCATTGTTTTTGGTCGAAATGTTCTTGTAACCTGGTTTCGCTTCAACGAATTTGTGAAAGTCCCGACTGTCTCTTGCAAATTAACGATATCCAGGATGTATGTTCAGCCAAGAACAATCGAGGTTATGAGAATGAAACATATTATATCATTGATGATTTTCGTAAACACGAAACAGCAGCATTTTGACACTCCATCGTACTTCCTTGTTTTTGCTTTTCAATGAATATTCAAACACAATTAAATAATGTGATACACCGGGAAAAACCTTTTCTCTTCATAAATGTTATTATTGCCACTGCGAGAGTACAGCAGTCGATATGAAATTACAAATTATGATAAAACAAGTCGTACTCAATGGATGACTATCAACCGAAGCATCGCTGATTTGTAAATTATGGTTTATCGTTTCATCATCGTACATACTCCCAGCAATAAATTCTGTGTTTCGATAAGAACTGACGCGAATGAAACACGATGAAAAGTTGAGAGTTAACAAGCGTTGTTTTCCATCTTGAATCAACTCGGGGTACAGAAAGAGAGAGCACCGGTATCGATTCCTGTCATCTCTGTGGCCTGTTATAACTGAATGTAATACGATCGATAAAATGACAATGATCTATCTTTACCCGTTAGATCGAAACGGACTATCGCTTACGTAATCTTCTCTTGGTATTTCTTCTTTATGCTCGCGAGTAATTTCATCATATTCCACGATTCTATATATTGCAATAAAATGTCATCGGTAACCATTGAACATCTTAGATCATCGGATTCTGTCAAATCAAACCACCTGTTTTTTTTTTTTACTTAGTGTAACGCAATTTTGTTCAAATTACGCGAGTGGATATATCGTGTGCGTAGAATGAATTGATTGGTACAGTTGATTGGGAATAAATAGGGTTTGTTGCAACTTGAATTTCCGACTGTATTTCACAATTCGAATTAATTCTACAGAGAAGATATTTTGTGATACATTAAAAGCTTATTACCTTAATACTTTCAGTTGTTCAGAATGACGATTATATAAACATAAATATTGACTTATAAATATATGAGGATTCTAATATATTTGCCTTGAATATATCTCTTTAACACTAGAACTACGGGTCCTCCGAATTGAATGAAAACGTTGATATTAAGTAGTTGAGTTGTCCAATTATAATAGATCGCCAGTAATGGAAGTGTTGCAAATGGAAGAAGACTGATATACAATAAAAGAGAATTTAATACATTATATTAAATTATGTTTTATCACGGTCGCTCTTCTACTATTTACAGAAGAATAGTAGAATATAATTTTATTAAACTTCATCGTCCTGGCAAATCAACGCCTCTCCTCGTCAAAGTAATCTTACAAACAAATAAACAACGTGTCTCCTTTTTATATCTCTCCCCAATAAAGACTCAGGAAGGAGAAACTGGATACCGGAGCTATCTGGATGTCCACATTAACACACGTACATTTATTGTGGAAGATTCACGTATTTTCTAACGCGCTTTTTTTTATATCTGCTGCTTCAGGAGAAGACGCCTCTCTTCATTCGGCCGGCTTTCTCTCACCATCCTCGGATAACATGGCGAACGAGCTGCAAGGACTCTCCTTGGAGGAGCAGGATCGTCAGAAGGCCGAGTGGAACGCCGAGCTCGTTAAAGTACGAGAGTAAAATATTTTGTCGTATTGTGGTTGAAAAAATATTGTAAGGATCCTTTGTGACTCACCTGTTTTACGTTGATCACATTTTAAGTCGCATATTTTATACGATTCGTAGAATCTTGGGGAGTGTTGTGATTCTTTACATTCAAGGACATTCTTGGTGCCTAAAATGTATTTATTGAACTTGATTTCTAGAGTTCGGATTGGCGGCAATTCTTAATCATTAATAATACTCTAAGTTTTAAAAACTATTTATTTCTAGATATTAAATCTACTACTGCGATAAAAAAGTTGATCCTTCACATTTATTTCTCGCGGAATGTGATTTTTTTGTTGTTCCAACTACAAATTGTTACCACTATTGGACTAGATAATGAAAAGTTTAATTTTGTCATTAAATTAAACTTTAAGTTTAACCTTGTCGTCCGAAGTGCATTTTAGTGATCTTGTGATGACAATATTTTTGTGCATTAAAGAATCTGGAATGATTATGATCACAACTCTTTTAAGATCGTGCAATTAAATAGGAATTATTACGAAAACTTTTAATCCCGAATTCGGTGAAGTGACTGCCATTCGTACGATTTACAATTCCCACGTGACCAACCTTGAGTACCGTCGTCTCGTAGGTCGAAGAGGAGATACAGACGCTGAGGCACGTGCTGGCGAATAAGATCAGAGTGTCTCAGGAACTGAAGAGGAAGCTCGGTATCAGTGTATGGAAGGAAATCACCGGTGACGTGAATCAGGGCTTGAAGAATGTCAAAGAGAGCCAAGTGTACGTATCCCCAGCCACTAAATCACGCACCATTTCTCTCTTCTTCATCTTCGTACTGCACGTACAAACTCTCGGCTGGGTTTCGCAAAGTGCCTTCACGCATGTGGTTTCGAGCAGCATGGGCGATTATTATGTACAACAGAGTTTCAGTGTTTTTAGCGTGGAATCACCTTGTTGGCGAATCGTGATTGGTTATAAAAACTGAATCTGGTAAAAGATATATTTCTCACAATAATGTTGTAATTGAAAGTAAACACTGCAGAAGCGCTGTGTGTTGACTAAATCTACATAAGCATCACCGTAGAATACGAAACGTAGATCGTTACAAAATATTGCCTCATAATTAATTAGATTGTATATAAAATTCTAGTCCTTTAAAATTCAAGAAACTTTTTATTGTCAATTAATTATACTATGTAAACATACAGTAGAAGCTTTCAAATCGAACTATAATCGGCATATTATTCTAATTTATTCGCGTTAGAAGATTCTTCGTAGTTCCATAATTTACATTCGTTTTTGTGTAGATCCACGAGTTCCGCTTAAATTAGACTTTTTTCGCCACTGTAAATGTTTGCCCTACGATTGTTTGTTTGAATGTTGCTCCGTTGTTGATATAATAATAGAATATTTGCGACATGCTGCTACCGAATCCTGAAACTCCAGGTACAGTCATGCCTTACCACACCTAACGAAAAGATAGGGCTGGAGCTAGACAAGCTTGCTGCCGCAGAAAAATCGAGGTTGCTATAATGTTCTGTTTATTGAGAACCGAAAATTATTCATAAAACTGTATGTTATTTCTGTAAGGTATGTGTATATACTTCACCTTCGCATGAAGTATAAATATTCCATTTATTTGGTTCATTCGAAGGATATGGTTTACTCACTTTATTTGCCAAAGAAGCTGACACTGATTATATTAATTTATATTAATTTTGGACTGGTCGCATAAAAAGACGTGTATAATTTCTTTTTATTAACGATTGATTCTGTCTAACATTAATAGCCTGATTTATTGATTATGATATGCATGATTATAAGTTTTTGTACATTGATTGATTTATATAAGCGATGGGCAAGGTGACGGCTACCGATCTCCCGCATTTGATTTCGATCTTTTTTCTTTCTCGTATCTTCCCCTTTCGAACTTGTAGAACACTTTTCTTTGACTTTTGGTTGGGTTCTCATTCAGTTATCAGAACGTCGGGGAGAAACTCGGTCAGTTCACCAAGGCGGTCTCGGAGACTTCGTTGTAAGTACGCAAATGATCATTTTGTTCTCGTGGGGATCCAAAATTTCTTTCTTGTACATCAAATGCCTGAAATTGGTGTTCAATGGGTCATAAAATCAAAGTTATAGTAATGGCTCAAAAAGATGGCTGCGAATAATGTTTATAAAGACGTATAGGCCTCTTAAATAATTTTGTTCTTTTACAATTATTAATACTAACTGTATCTACTTTTTATTATTTATGTACTGTGATGCGTTTCGGCCTCAATTTGGGACTTCATCAGACGCAATATAATATATTATGCACAAATATTATATCAGTTATAATATAATATATTATGAAGGCCAAAACTAAAGTCAAAACTAATCATTCTTTGTGAAATATTATTTGAATCGTGATTAATAGGAATTTTGGATCAAGTACACTCGTGGCACGTTTTAACTGTCATGCATTTCTTAATTTCACGCATGTACCGATAGACCTAATAGAATATTAATATTAGGTAGTGAAGAATGAAGTAATTAAATAGAAGCCGTTCCCAAATAAACTATTCTTTATACTGTGAAACTAATATATCGACCTCGAATCGCGACAATGCATCTTACACTGTTGCTTGCGTAAAATAATAACGGAAACACGAGCTTTACATAACGCTGTTCAATCAACACGCGGAATGTTGTGACTAATCAGAAACGTGAGAATGATAGTGTGGGTGTATGCGACGAGGAGTATCATTGACGAGTTGCTATCATTATCATCCAAGCAACCATCACTGACCACGGACCATTTGAACTTCGAATACGAAGAGGAAGTTCAGTGTAAAATTCTTGTGTTTTTATTCGTCTAACAGATTCCAAAAAACGGAATCAGTCTTCAAGACTACAGCTGAAAAGACCACCAATATACTTGGGGGTTTCGGTAGTGGGTTATCGATGAAGATTGGCCAAATGCGGAATTCCGACAGCTTCCGTTCCCTGGAGGAACGTGTGGGATATGCCTACGAAAATATGAAGGTAGTCGTGTGAATTATGTTTAATTAAAAATTCAAATTAGGTTTGTAATCTTCAGTTTTAATTTCTTGCAAAATTGTGTATAGATCTATAGAGGTTTCTGTGATGAATTTTATAACTTCATATCTAATTTCTTGCTATTACAAAGAATTATTATTGATTTACTTTACTTGCATGGAATTACAATAGATTCAAAACAGTTCAAAATGGAATTAGTATATGTCTATAGTCATATTTCATTGTATGGTATTTAAGAAAATTGTTTAGAATATGAATCGGAGTAATTTTGAACATAATAACATTTTTGTTTTCAGACAAAAGTTGTGCCTTCGAGGTCCAGTTCCATGCAGAGCTTTGACGATGCTCTTCGAGAGTCTGAAGCCGCGCGTCGTGCATCCGCGGCGCCATCAGCGACTAGCCCAACCATTCCCGAAGACAAACTTCTTTCTTAGAGATGGGTATCAAATACCCATCAATTTCTGCCTCTTCTATGCGTAACATGCTGATACGGTGATTCGCGGGCCATGTGTTTCACTCAACGTTATCACTATTAATATCTACTGCATTGCTATAATCAGGGTCAAATCTCTGTACCATCGAAACGGCTATTAAAATCGGGAATCAAGAAACAATCCACACTTTTAAGACGACATCGACTTTGAGTGTTTAGGACGAATTTTCGATACGAAATATTCATATTCTGAATAATCTGTCCTATTAGATGTATAATTTTTATGTTACTGTCAGCTTTCAGTATAATGAACATTCAATGATAATTCGTCGGAGATCATTTTGTTAAAAACAGGGGACTCCAGAGAATCTATCGTTTACTTCCTTCCATAATTTTCTCTACGTCGTGTGAGCTTAGAGTATAAAATCCATAAACGTCCTATAAAATTCTTCGCTGTTTTGATTATTCGATTTTGATATCATCGAGTACGATCATATTTACGTCCAACTTTTTGAAATGGCATTTTTTCTTTATGTTTTGTTAGATTCTTTAGAAACGCAGGATTTCTATGTCTATCATCGAACGATGTTTCTTCATACTCGGATGAAGTTTTGCTAACAATATTTGAATTTCTTTTAGTTTTGCCATTCGTGCATGCGTTTACTTGAGAATATTCTCGAAGAAAATCTTCTTTCTTCTCGGTGTCATGTTACCCAGGAAGATGGCGATTTATTTGGTATTTTATTGAAACTTACTTGCACCATAGCAATTTTTGTAACGCATAATAATATATCGTTGATACGTAATTTGCGATTTTGCGTTATATCCTATGTTTGCACCACGAGATATCACGGAGATAGGCACACGCTTTAATAGATACTTGTTGCTGACGTTATCTCTTTTTCAATATTCCTTGATGGTGTTCTTCACCGAGGACACAATAATATTCCTTTGCATAATCCTTCGTCATTCAGTGTATCGACACTAATAAAGATCTTCTCGATTACCTTCGCCCAGAACCGTCCTTCGATAATACTACTTTATACGAATACTGACCTTTTGCCGCTTAAAGTTCATCTCATTTATAATTTATAAACAAGACAATGTGCTCGTTTCATTGTACTGCGGTACGTTTTTATTATTGGGCGGTGTTTAAAACGAGCGTATGTCGGGAACCCGGGGAATGTTTCGTTACTATCAGTACTTATTTCTTTTATCATACATTAATAAATCATTAATTATTTTTATTTTGAGTATCCACTTAATTATAGTAATATTTATCTCGTAACATTAATTACCATATTAATAATAAAGATTAATTATCGTAATATTATATTAATATTTATATGGACGACAGATAACAGTAATACACATCACGTGTGTATCAAAAAGAAAAGGATACAATAATATTAAAAATGAACGTGGATCAATTGATTCATGGTCCAAAAATAATATTAAAACAGTTTATGTGAATATGTTTCAGAATATTTTCCTTAATCTGGACTAAGGCAGTATAATAAAACATTTATAAATTCAATGAATGCCTTAATTCTCTTACAAATTTGTTAACTATGAGTATCGTAAAACGCGTATTGGTTTCGAATATTAATAATTGGTTTCCTCGTGCTTTCGATTATAGTCCATGTATAATAATTAAACGAAATTAAATAGTTAAAAATCGCGTCCCACGATTGAACAACTATTATAGTTGATAATAAAATAGAAATTTAAATACCGAACTCCCCGCGTTCCGTAATGAACCGAGCCTTACGGATGACTATATTTTAAGCGCAATGCTATTCTAACGTCGAATTACCAAGAAAGTAAAAAGAAATATTTTCTACTCGTAGCTCTGTAACAAAATTACTTGGCGCTGTGCCCGGCAATATGTTTATCTTCGCATACTACACGAATACGTACACTAATCTACGAATTAACTGTACTTTTAAAAAAAGGCATGGTTTAATTGCCGTGATTATCTTACTATAAAATACGTTCAGTTTATGCTCGCGTCATCGATGACTTGCTATATAATCTTCTTGTTCATATTGGTAAATAAATTATTTTACGAAACGCCAATCACGGAAAACGGTTTTCTTTCCCACGGCACTAGCGTGACGTAAACTTACTACTTGCGAGAAAGATTTATGTGCGTTCATCTCTTACATTAGTACTAACATTTATCTCTATTCGTAGGTAGAAAGCAAGGTATTCTACCGACGTGAATTCCACTGTATTTTGTCAACAAACCTGGTAAGACATAGTAGTACAGTATGGTTATTATAATTTCTTTATCCATAAATGGATCGTTCTACTTCCTCCTTGTATTTATATAGAAAAGCATATAAACCTTTATTATTATCTAAGTACAAAAATATTAGGTACATTCTTCTCTCGTTACGTTTAAATTACAGATTCTTATATAGGATAAGGCCTGTTTTTATTGTACAAGAATGTTTATATTAATTGCCATTAACTCTTCACTTCACGAGAAATTAACATTTATATAACTTATGTATTCATTCATTTTTCAGAGATCTAGATTGCAATCGATATTCCGAGCGGTTTCCTTTTTCCTATTTCAGTGACCCTCATTCGAAAGGTAATGATCTTTGAAAGACCAGGGTTATATAAGTCGATCTATAGATCCATATCTCTATCTTATAGCCATTGTTTTCGTCGTGCCTGAGATTCCAATTAATTATATTAAACTCCATAATATCCTATCAACGTTCAGATTGGCGCAATTCTTATTAATATTAACTTATTAACAAATCGATTATTTTGATCAATGTAGAAATCGAAATTAACCTGATCGAATAATATAATGTGAGTTGGGAATAACACAGTAGTTCAATACCTTTTGACGTGGGATTTTTGTACTAAAAATTAATAGTTTTGTTTGATTAGTGGGATCAATAACATTTTAGGTAATATGTTACTCTATGTAGGCTTATTATTATGTAGAATATGATTTGCTTATTCTATTATGATAAATCACATATTTCTGTTAGAACTGGGAAATCGTGATACATTTGATCACACGTGAGTTGGAAAGTGTACGAAAATGTGGAGCGTGGTATTTAAAAAAGAATTAGACAACTACTTTATTTTCCATTTTCTGCACGTGGTACAAAACATAAGATTCTTCGTGCTCGCATAGGTGTACGCCTAAATACAAAACAATGAGAAACGGAATCCACTATAAAGTAGACTTTTCCAGCTGCATGGCAAGAAAGAGTGAAAGAAGAGAACAGAAATTGATAAAAGGAGGTCGTGATAAAAAAAAGACAAAGTGGAGACACCGAAGAATGAGAATGAAAGATTAAAAGAGAGCTGTGTTAACATTACATGCATACATATGTATATATGTATGTGTATACATATATATATTCGGACATATATTTGTGTATCTGTATTCGCATAGAAACATGTATATATATATATTACGACTTCGTTAACAACATAAAATGTAATTATTCACATAACACAATAATCCGTGGATCTATAATATCATTATAACGATCTGGTTTTGTACTGGATAGGCCAACACGTAAGTTTCTACATGTATGTTTATATTTGGATATTTATAACCGAGACTTCTGAAACTTTTATTTATATTTCCATTAACATCATAGCAATGAATGTCCATTTTCATCTTGTGATTTTTGAAGGATCTTAAACTTAACAATTCACTGTGTATTCGGCTTCGTGTAGGCCTCTTGAGTATTATTTATTTATTTATCATCTCGTTGGAAGGAATCTCTTATCAAATAAAATTTGTTACCATGGTAACCTTGGGATTGGGTTTGTCGAGCTTTTTTTATGAAAAAGATTCAACAATACCGTGGATTTCGTTAATCGTTCGGGATTCAATGATTAACGGCGCATGTACTAAGGGGAAGTAGCGTGAGAGACAAAGAATATCTATGTAACATGTATATAATATATATAAACAAAGAGAGTAACATTAAATTAAGAACGCCGTGTAAAAGTAAGGGGATTATCGTATAATCCGACGGTACCTTGAGTATTATTTAACGTGAATCATTTTGTGCTACGACTTTCTGAACCTACAACAATACATAAAATACAAATAAATTACAAATTAGTCTGGCATCGAACACCAAAAATAATATTCGATCTTCCATATTTGATTTGCAATTAAATCGCATAATACTTCCACATTAACCACAATCAAGTGCATCATATATCTGGCTGAAATTCCATAACATACTCGAGTCCAAAAGAATCGAGTGTTTTAATCCAACGGAATAAAAGTATATGATATTAAACACACATTATTTTTATTACACAGAGTAATAATAGTTTTTCGATTTTTATCGACAAATATAATATACAATTTTGTTGGATCCACAGTGATGTAAAAAGTACGGATATAAATCGATTCGATTCGATCGGAATCGTCAGTTTTTAGTACGATTTGTTTTCCAGCGAGCTCGACGGGTTCTGAATGAATTTTTTCGTGAAATACAATCATCGATTAGATCGCGACATTATCCTCATTTATGCCATTCAATCTTCGTAACCTTTGCACGTGAACGTTGCACTTTTCCGTGCAATCTTCCATCTACGGAGAGCATTGTTGTATCTCATAGGTGATGTTTACCGAGAGACGCGGGGGTGTCCGCCACACCTCCGTTCTACCTTCAGAAGGTTAACGCGCTTTGCCGGCCTTAGGCGATTATAATGTGGCACAGTTGCCAGTGAAACGGCTAAATCTCAATCTGCATACGTAATTCGAATCCAGCATGACCTGGGAAATATTATTATTAAATGCACACCCATGGAAATCTGTCTCATCAAGTCAGTTGTGAACTACATTCGACTTTTTTATAAAGTCGTTCTAGAGGCATACTATTATCACGTGTATTGAAATGGCAATTGCCCAAAATATCTTAACATTTCAATATCTCATTGCGCTAAATTGCTAAGCGCACTGCACGTTAGTTTATATATCTCAAATTGCCAGAAAGTTTATAACAAATCTGTGATTATCACGGAAGTAGAATTTGTCGAGAATACATAATATTTACCAGTACGCAGGATTACTTTGCACCGTGTTATAAAAATTTTAATAAATTGTCACCAATTTCAGCATTGAATTATTTAATCGATCACTAAATCAATATTGAGGTTAATTATTCCTGATGTGACTGAAGAATAGCGCAGGGATATCTTCCATCTCCGAAGAAATTTGTTTGCTTATAAAATTAGTTTTGAATGCTTCCGTTCTGTACGGCATCAGTGGTATCATAAATGATAAATTCGTAAGTCAAAATTGGCGTCGTTCAATTTTCGTGACAGCCCTAGTGTTATTAACATGAGCCATTCTATTAATGACACAGTAATTCGTAATGATTGTAGGAGACGAGAGGTTGCTTAAATGATGCGGATTTCATCAGGCGTAGTAAAGAGTTTGGTGCGCGAAATCGGCGGACCGATTATGAAGCTAATTCCTGGTATAAAGGCTAACGGCGATTAGAAGCCGGGCGGGTCGCAATCTGATTTTAAATTGGTGAAAGCCTCGCCGGCGGTGACTTTAAACACCGGTTCTATCCCTTATAAGGTCAGTCTCATCATATCTGCTCGAAGAAGTGTATCGTACGAGATACACTTCTTTCAACGTGAATTCTGTCCAAAGTGATTTAGAACATTTTTTAGGATACCACTGTACTCCCGTAATAACAAGCACATACCAATTATCCTCCCCTTACATCGTTTTATAGGTCGTTTCATAAATAACCTACCGACTTAAACAAATTTTTTCTATCAAGAATATCGAGAAATATGGAGCAAGAAGTTTTGCGTTTCTCATATTTCATATAAACAGCGTTGAAAATTTAGTTGTTTAAGTAACGAATCTTTTTTAAGAAATTGTGAGAGCAGTTATTTATTGCTTTAATTAATGTATCAACTATGTTCGTAATTTATTATTTTCCAAATATTTCGAAGGTTTCCTTTAGTGTTCCGAATATGAGTTTGTTGAAGGTTGCTATTTTTTAAATAGAATGTGAACAAGTAGGTATTCATTTATTTAGTAGATATTTTATTATAGAATGTACTTCAATTATATTTAAATTTCCGTGAGGTAATCGAAGCTGCTTTCTTTTTTTTCAATGTAAAATTAGAAACCAATTACTTATGGAACGACCCATTGTGACCGAGATCAATTTTTCCATTATAAATCCGGGGATAATTCTCGATGGATAGTTTGACATAAATTAAATTAAATGACAGGATCGTTACTTAATTACATAATGACACAAGCAGACTTTCCGAATTCCAGTTGACTCGAATTTCGTAATGAGCTACGAATAACAATTAAGCCGACTCCGCTTTCTGGACATTAAAACTGACTACACATTAGGGAGTCACGAATCGCAAGGTTCATTCAGTTTAATTAATGCATCGCTGAGATATCGGGACAAGATATTGTTGGTGCGATAAGCCATTAAAAATAAGCTACTACATAACGATTACAATAATTCAATGCTGGATGATCGTTAATTATGTGCTAGGTTAATTACAATATCCAACACGCGGATCTCGATGATTTTCTCGGAATTTTATCTTCCCAGTTCGAACATATTTATTCTCTGACGAATTCCTTGTTCCGTTTACAAGCAATGTTCAGTAAGTCGTAGCACTGTTTTCTCGTATTTATCAAATACTTTACATCGGTTGCTCCGAATGAGTATCCACCTAGCAACGGCATTTTATGTCGCGAAGGAATATTTTCCAGTATTTTAAATATATAATAAATTTGTGTAAAATGGACGGTATGCTTTAAGTCATTCAGAAACGAGGATTGATTTGCTTCCGCATTTTTCAAGAAATTAACCCAAGTATTATTAAAATTCTTATTAAATTTGATATTATAAATTTTCATTGTAGAATACGCCGAAAAATGAATAACTCTGATTTATATTAAAATTCCTTTAATTATCGGTATTAAATAGTAATGCAAAACTACGGTAGTACGTCGACCGTCATTCAATGTTTATACTCGAGTAGGAAAAGCAAAATAATAATAATCATCAATAATCAACAAATAATCGACAAAAGTCCAAAGGTATGTTACTTTTACTCGACGGAGCGTGTTGTTATTTCGATAGGACGCCGATCGGCAAGATTTATTGTGAAATCGGTAATGATCTTAATCAGAGGAACACTAATGGTCCATCTCGCAAATTGCAGCTTGATAAGACGCTATCAACAAAGTTATCTCGCGGGGATACGATAAATGTCGGACGGCAGGTAACACAGGCAATCAGCTGGCAAAAGTTTCTTACGTGCCAGCTAATTTATCATGTCTGGCAAGAAGCAACGTCTAACGTCGGTTCTTCACGCTGCGATAAATTCGATCGTCCAGCGTTTCTTCCATCGAAACGAGCCACCAAACGAATCTAACGGATCGATGAAGTACCACGGAATCGTTATTACAGGTTTAGTTCCGAATTAGTAACGCGCCATTAATATCGCCTTGGCAAATTACCGCGTTACTTCACAATGTTATTATCAGCCGAGGCTCTCGTGAGCCCGATAAATGTCGGGCGCAACTAACCCGGGAAATGTTTCTAACGAGACTTTCCAACGTGCGAAGAAATTCATTAACCACCACGAGAATTATCGTCTTACTTTATTCCGCCATAGTTTCATTACGGAATTCCACAATAATTACTGGAATCTCTTTGATTCGTGGGAATCGATCGGACTGATTTTTCCGTCGGTATGCAAATGTCGTCAAGGTATATTATTAATAATCGTTAATATTATTCATGGCTAATAAAATGTGAAAGTTAGTGCACCGACTCGAATTTTTGTATAATTATGCGCGATCTTGCACTATCTTGACGTAATTAAATTATTCCTGATTAAACTTATCAATGATACTCTCGAGTGTGAATGCGATAAATGTACCGGGTGATTAATGAAGCCCGATGGTTTGCCCGATAATTTATCAGCAATTAGAAATGTCGGTTTCATTAGAATGCCGTGGAAAGTCTCATGAGATATATTTTAAAAATTATCAATGACTGCGGAGCATAATGATAATACTGATCGTTATAAAAGTACTTATCTTTATGGCGGTACCACTATAAATATTTATTTAATTACCGAGTATAACGAATCAAATTCTTTATCTTTCATTGCCATAATTTATTACTAATAAAAATATTCATTTTTACACATTTTTCCCTTCTTCGTACAAAGTTCTTCATACATCTAAAATGCATATAAAATTCGCGGAATTAAATATATTTAAAGTCTCCAAGCGGAGTAATAATAAATAATAATGAATGGAGTGATCGCTTTTATGACAATGGATATGAAACTGAGAAAGTTCGAAGACGCAAAATGAAAATTTGTTTCAAAATGAGAGAAACAGTGGTGTTGTCTGAGCACATGTAGAAATTGCATAGAAGCGTGGGTGAGTTGTCATTATGATTCATTTTCATTCATTTCGAGGTGAGAAACGATAAACGTCGTAGTCAAATAGCCCAGGCAATAATCAAGGAAGGCACTCCAAGGAGAATTTATCGCTTCCAGCAGGATGTATCGTTTTTCTGCGAGTTAGAAGCGCTGCCAAACTATGTGCGTAATGCATATGCACGTAATGCAATGTAGCGGCACGATGCAACGTGTAATTACCTCGACGGTGTTGCTCGTAACAACCTTAGGTTTCTTTCTGAAACTCTGACCTCCGCGATGAAACTCGCTTCCCCGTTCGGGCTTCGACTTTCATGCGCTGCCGCCACTTCGACATAGACGCGGTGACATATTGCCTTATGTTACTCAGCCGACCGTTCTATCATCTCGCTAACAACTTCATCTCTAATTCTACGGAAACGAAAGACTTTCCATTGAAAAATTCCGTGTGTTACTTTCGTACATTTTAATTCATTCTTATTCATCCAAATTATTTTCTTCGTCTGAATGTTATTTATTTTGTCGATTGCTCTCAACGACTTAATTTGAACAGTAGTTATTGGTGAACATAAGTCATTCCTCGTTTCTGACATTGATTTTATTTAATAGTAATAATAGGCGAAGTAATAAAAAATTTGAATTGAAATAGGAAGTCATAGGTCGTTGGTGAGAGTTTCGAATCGAATCGACATTATGTATCGTCGTAATCGTTCATCGATGATCGAGAGAACCGCGTTAATCGAGACTCTTTACTTATCTAATTTCGATGCATGGCGCGCGTAGAAATCCCCGGCAAAATTCGGGTATCAATGACATGAATATTTCGTTGGTCTCGGGTTCGCGACTTGGCAAGCGGGCAGTGATGAGTGTCACGAGGTGATACCCATGATAACGATTATTACAAAATAACGGCAGTTTTCCATGCGCAGAACTAATAATCTACTAATACTCACATCGGTCAGACTTATCCCTAACTAAGGCACCGGCAATAAAAATAAGTGAATGAGCGAAAGAACAAAATTTACCACAACGGAGCGACCATGCACGAAGGAAGTAATTAAAATTAATTAAATATGCGATCCGAGATTATTAGAATTAGGAAGAAAGCATAACGCGGTTCTCACGCTCGTGAATCCCAGAAAATATATATAGCACTCGATGGAGTCCTTACGAATCATTTTCCAATCTACTCGGGCTGCTCTTAAGCAATTTTTAGTCACTTTAAATGTTTACCCATTTCGCTTACAATTATCAATTATTAAAGTGACTTCATCCATTGTTATAAATCTAGTATCTCATCTTACTTATCTCTACGTATTTATATAATATTCTAGTTAATGAATTTTATAAAAAAAATCATCCAAATATTCGATGGCGAAGTTCACCAAGTCTATAAACATTTACAAGAAAGTAGGTTTCACCTTGCATAGTGTACAATTCGTTATTAATCGCATAGATTCTTCCTGAAATCGACCCAGGTTTCCATCCTCTTACGCATCATAGACGCCGAAATATGAAAGTACCAGGTTTAAGCATCGCATGTGCGTGGGTTTTACGCACTCCGCTCTAATCGCACGTTGAGTATGTATCTAAATCACAGCTCATGCTACTAATTACTTAAAAACACGTATTCCTCTCGATACTCTGTACTTACTGATCTAGGTTACTTTCTAATCTACGTCTCTGTGTATACATATATAAAAAAAAGGAAAGGGAATCTTCTTTCCATAGAATTAATCTTTCAACGTTAATATCC
Organism: Nysson spinosus; assembly: GCA_910591585.2. Lineage (NCBI taxonomy): Eukaryota > Metazoa > Arthropoda > Insecta > Hymenoptera > Crabronidae > Nysson > Nysson spinosus. The sequence goes on along the minus strand of OU342830.1, from coordinate 10,912,401 downwards.
GGTAGTGGTATTTAAATATATCGAGTTAGTTGTCATAATCGTAATAATTGTACGTCGTCGGTGTGCCGAGAAAGAAAGTCACGTCGACGACGCACGTCGTTCGTTCGTTTCTTTTTGCTGTTTTAACAACATTCATGAAATCGAATCGCTAATATTTATCATTATCATCTTCATCATCATCATCATTATCATCATCGTAGGAACAACAATTTCACGGAGTCGCGTTTTTCTTCCTTTTTTGTTTGTTTAAGTAACATCGTGCAACGCTCGTCGATGAGATATTAAGTTACGAAAGAGGAAGTGCAGCTGGATTTTTATTGGGGACACCGGAATCACTTCGATGATACTCGCGAACTTATCGACGATATAAAATATAATAATTATATAATTAGGTAATTTTTTCTTCTGTTTCGTATAGTTGCTTAACACATTCCGTGCCATGTGGGGCGTATACGACCCCCGCTGCACTTTCCGTTCAGGCCATTTGCAATTCTCATTGAAAAACAAATGATTCTTAAAAAATGAATTGTAGCATCGAATATAAACAACTTCACATCACGTATATAGCGTTTACTGGAGTGTGGGGCGTATACGCCCCACGCGGCGAGGGAGTCATTTTTTTTGACTCTCTTCTGTCAACTCTGTCAAACAGAAGACATTTATCGTCGTTCAGTCATTTATTCGCACGCCGTTGACGCAACAATTACTGTTTGAAAATAATGTTAAGAAGTTTGGCTCGAAATTGGCAAAAAATTGTACCAAAAAAATTGTAACATTTTGTGATGGTTGTCCAGACAAGTCTCATTTATGTCTCCCATGTTTCAACAAAGTCCACCGCAATATGCCTTTATAATTGTAAATAAATTTGTAAGTAATAATATTAAACATGTTTGAAGTAAAATGTATTATTTTTTATGCATTTGGACTTTATTACAATGATCAAGTAGGAGCTTGTAACTCGTCTGTTGAAGTAAACGTTAGACCTTATGATTTTTAAAACAATTCAAATTAAATTTATTGCTTTGTTGTCGCATATTAAAATTTAAACCTTTTTCCTGCTAATTATAGCCTTGCAGTATAGAAAAAATGTAAAGCATACATCTTAAACGACTTTTTTTAAATCTTTAAAGTGTGGGTCATATACGCCCCACGCGGCCTGAATGGAAAATCTTCGAAAATTGCCGTGGCACGGAACGTGTTAATAGTCGTTTTTGATCGTGAACAAATTCACGGTCCCCCGAGTCGTATCGCGTTTTTGATTGTCGCGATAATTTATGCGTTTGTGAATTTCGAGAGTTTGAATTTCCTTACGTAAATAAACGTGAAACGAGGGAAGTGGATGGAGAAGAATGTGTCGGAAAGAACATTAGTAATCTTATATGTTATCGCTCTTCGAAGAGACATATTTTAGTAATAAACTACAACAATTCCTCCACGGAGTATGACCTTCGATATAATTTGTGGTAACTCGATGATCAAAGGATTTCCGATCGAAACTTGGTGAACATTGTTACCCTTATACTACGATGGTACTAATATTCTTTCTAAAAAGTGTACTAACCGAAGACGATCGAAAACATGCTTGAAAGTAGCACGCTGCAAATTAATTCTACGAGAACGTGTTTGGTTTCACGTCTCAAAATCGTTACAAATCGTCATGGTTCGCTCTGGTAGGTAAAGCCAAGTTCGAGCATTCTTCATGCGTGTCGCACGTAATAGTCGATCGACTATATTTATGAACAAGTATCCGAATAATTGGAAGAAACAATGGGAGTAAAGAGGAGTAAGAAGAACGAGGAAGAAAGAATAGAAAGAATGTGTAGAAAGTTTTTCGTTCGAGCGCCACCCAGGTGCGCGATCCCTGATCAACTTTTCGCACGGTATTATCGTGGAAAGATGAAAGAAAAACGAGGAGTTTGCAACAACCGTTACGTCAGATCAGGCGCGGTAACTAGACGCGAAACAAGGAATTGATAGGTGACATTCTTCTGGCGAAACTAACTAGGCGGGTTACAAGTGTTCCCCGTGGGATCAACCGGCACCTGATGAGGCTGACTCCTATTTGTAACATTCGAGGTTGTCGTGGCGGCGGTTTCCGCGGACGGACTCGGATTTCCGCTGTTTCCATTATTGCTGTTGCCACTACCGGTAGCTTGTTGCTGAACACTGGTCTTCTGAGTAACGTGAGTTTGATAATGCTTCGCCAAGTGGGCTTTTTGCCGGAAACTCTTGCCACAAAGGGAGCAGGCGAAAGGTTTCTCACCGGTATGCGTCCTAATATGAACGTTAACGCTGTATTTGTCCTTGAAGCCCTTACTGCAGATGCTGCAATAATGCAACGAGCGTTCCTTGCGTTGAACACTACCTGGTGAACCACCGGAAGCACCTTGTTGCTGACCGCCAGAGTTACCGCCAGTTTCATTTGCGCTACTTCCATTACTGGCAGCATTATTGTTGCTACTATTCCTGTTTGCTCGTCTACAATACTTTTTCGGTGCTTTCGTTGTCACGCTTACTCTGGAAGGTGCTATTTGCAATTGGTTTGCTGGCTGCTGAGGCTCTACTTCGGTACGTGCAGCTGCCTGTTGCTGAAGTACATCTTGCTGTGCTGCTGTGACGACCGTCACTGTGCTAACTTGACCAAGATCAGCGGGTAAAGTTATAGTACCGAGGCTACCACTGGTTGGATCCAGAGTGTACATCACTGTGGTTGTTGCTGAAACGTTGCAAACTGGTTCCAAGCTACAGTAAGATTCGACTACTTCATTGGCGATACTTTTGAGCTTCTCGTAGTCACCGGGACGATATGTTGTTTGCTCGAGTTGCGAAAGTAAGAGATCCTCATCGGTGCAAGCGTGCATAGATTCATCCTGTTGTTGTTGCTGCTGCTGTTGTTGTTGCTGTTGTTGCTGCTGCTGCTGATCGGTAACTATTTGAAGACCGGTGTTACTTGCTACAGGCATTGATATAGTAGAACCTTGAGAAGAGGATGACGAGGATGAGACTACTTGAGCTGGTCCTGTGTAGAGTTTACCTTGAAGAGCACTTCTAAGAAGACTCTCGGCTGAATCACCGGCACCGACCGCGACCGCAGCTGCCGCGGCTGCAGCCGCTTCTTGGAGATTCTGATCTGACAGTTTCCAGTCATTGTTGTTGTCACCGCCGGTACAATTGCCCCCGCTGGACGATCCTCGACCGCACAGTTCCTTACTTTCGACGAAACCACTGTCGTCGGTAGTGTACTGAGACGACGGAACGGAATAACGATCAGGATGAAACCTATCGCTGACAGTCCGCGACACTTCCGCTACTGTTGTAGTTTGATCGTGATCTTGCTCGGAGGGAGCTGGCTCCATACTTAATATAGCATCTAAGTCAAGATTTGGACGTAGGGACCAAGAATCACTGGAAGTAGGAGCCGGACTTTTACAACAGTCTAAAGCGTCCATTGAATTTGCCTCGTTGTTCAAAACAGTGAGAGTGTAGATAGCTCCATCGGTATTTTGTCTGTCATTGCCGGTGCATCCTCGGCCAACACCTTGATGATGATCATTGGGTGCACCCGGATGAACGTTTACCGTATCATTCGCGTGTGCTTGAGCATTGGCATGAGCCGACCAACAATATTTGTTAAGGTCTTCCAAGAGAATGTTGCATGTTTGTTCTTTGCTGTCGTCCGTACCCCAATAATCGCAATCAGATTGGTCCATAGGTGTTTGTTCACTGGTTGGTTGAACATTGCAGGCATTGTGTTGAGTTCTTATGTGATGATGGTGATGATGATGGCTGAGAGAGCCAGTGATAGTGGAGACAGGTGGTAAAGCAGTTAAGGTATTATTATTAGTTTCCTTGATGAAGGGCGAACCGTGAAGGTCACGACTTGTCTCGTGTTCTTCGTGACTCTGCTGAAGGTATCCGATACTTCTGCAGGTCGTACGATGGAGAAAGCTTTCCTCGTCGGAGACACCGTCTGCGGAAGTACAGTGCGGGGGTGGTGAGACAACAAAGTCGAAGAAGTCTGTCTTCGGTAAATCCTCCCCGCCCCCGCCCGGGGCGAATGCCTCCGTCAGATCCATGGAATCTCTTTCGTACTTCGTCCTCGTGGTTGCTTCTTTTCCACGATCTTCCTACCGCAGCAGGGTGGCCTTGTTCGGCTCGGCTACTTCTCGCTAGAACCACGCCGATGTCGTCCCGTCGACGTTCCTCTCGCGGGGAAATATTTCAGCAATCTTGCTCCGCGTATCTCCTCACCCACCGCATCCTTGAATTCGGAGAATAACCTAAACAAAAGAAATCAAACATTTAATATCATTGACATTTGTTATTCCTTTATAATCTACATATTTCTAAACATAATTTACACCGCGCAATGCATCGGATATTTATGATCGTATAGTGCCAACTCGTATGACCATGCAACAGAAGGAATAAAAGGAATGTAGTAGATTCCATGGTACAATAGAGGAGGGCAATGGAATATAGCAGAACGGCACGGCCCAGATTTTCCAAGCATTTTCTTAGGCGACGGGGATTAGTGGAATAGGATCGGTAGGACGCGGGCATTAGGCCGAAGAGCTAGGTCTCCCTCGTACATGCTCTAGGCGTGGGAACGCACCTCAGCCGTGTATAAATTTACTATTGCTGGCCAGTAGAACCAGCCAGCCGGTACACCGATCAGACACCAACAGCTCCAACAGACAGAGAGATAGAAAGATACCAGAGTAAATTCGTGAAAGATAGAAGCAAACAGAAGTTGAAGGAAGAAAGAAATAAAATCGTGCATATATATATACACGTACTTATACCGATGCACGAAGTGGTATTAGAAGAAGAAAGAGATAGACATCTGGAGAGATTAAATGGAGAGGAAAATCAACGAGCGAACGAGGAAGAAGGAGAGAAGTAGCAAAATACTCACGCGCGTAACTTTTCTATACACATCCGCAAACTTGGTATGAAGCATAAGCAATGGTTGCGCAACTTCTTTTCTGCGAGGTATACTACTAACAACGCACTGTACCAAATTAATGCGGCAATAGTTTAGACGCGAGCCACGCTTCGTGTGCACGAAGCACGGTTAAATGCCAACCGCGGTATAAAACAATCGATCGGGGTACCGTGTTGTGTGGAGATCTGTTGGAGCACCGGCACCCGGATGTCCGAGTACGAGAATAGAGTATCGAGAGATGTTACGAAATTAAGTCCTAGAATTACTTTGCCGAGTAGATCATCTCGATCGTACTATTCGATACGCCGTATAGAATATTCTATACGTGGGATGTATGATACAGTTCAATACGGTTTTATTTGAACGTTGAATCATGAACAAGACAGAGGAATAAAGTTTATTCGTCATTGATGAATAGATTTCTGGTCGTCTGGACGATGCGGATCAACCAGCTCGAAATGTTCTCATAATTATAGAATTCAATACGGGCAATTTTAATTTCATTTTCATAATTCCTTAATATTTTTCAATTAATAGAAGATGGACAAATATTGCTTGTATAAATGGGTTTATATAACAACCATGACTGATTGTTCGAATAATTCATAGACAAATAATAATTCCTAATTATTTTTGCAAGGATAAATTCAACATATTATGTATGAGTTTAAGTCAATTTAGTTGGAATTGAGTGAAGTTCGTCTTCGTAGAGCTCCTTGAATAGATCGTATAAAATGAATTCCATTAATGTCTACAAGCGAGTCATGATCTGTGCTCTCGCATCGAAGTTAAATGCCAAGTCTTATAACAATTGATCAAGCAGCTGGTACAGATCGGTACCCGGACATCCGAGGGAATAGTTTCTACGTTTATTTCTCTCTTTCTAGCGTGACACGGTATTCTGTTATCCTAGGAACTAGTTCCTTATTGAAACCTGGACGTCAGCGTACAGGAAGAGAGCCTTAGGAAAAGATATTAGGTATTATGCGATTCCGTAACAAGGAATATAGAACAAGGAGTAGGGTATCGATAATCCAGAGGAACGACCTTCTGGATAATTTACTGGACTTCCCCTGGACCCCGAAGTATCGATTAAGTCGACAGAGTCTGACATTTATGGCCGTAAAGTCGGTCAGCATTGTCCGGGTTTTAGTGTTCGGACAAGACATTGATGCTGCCGCAGGGACATCGAAGGTAGTATTTACGATCGGATTGAGTTTCGCCTCGCAGTAATTCGGGGTGGTTCAGTTGACTGATAAATCGCCAACGAAACTGTGGAACAATTAGATCGACTCTTACAGGAGGTATTTATTCCTAAGAAAGAAAGATTCGTAAGATCGATCGGCATTGTCGACACTAGGACACGAATAGTATTTCAGATCGATTCACGATTGTCCCTGGAGCGATGAAGGGGCACAATGAAGTCCCTCCTCTCGCGAGTCTCTTTTCTCTTTTGTCTGGTTTGCGCAACTCGATCTAGTTTCGATACCTCCGATAGAAAACTATGAACTATCGGGAGTCGAAGAAGTTTGAGCAACGAGCAACCGATCGCCTGGAGGTAAAGTACGAGGCACGGTCGAATCATGAAGTTCGACGATCTCGTAACCATTCCACGAACACAAAAAAAAACGGTACTTCAAGGGATACGATCGATCGATCGGTCGATCTGTGGTATGATCGGGATGCCAGGAACCGGAGATTGATCGGGATGGGCTAATGAGGCAAAATAAACGCGACGATTTCGCCGTTTCTCCGAATATCGTATCGTTTTTTCGAAGCCCAAGCAATCGACACCTGCGAATACTTTCTTCCTGCATTTACGATTGCAACCGAATGCACTTCCTCTTCCTTAATTTTCAACTCGCATCCTTTTTTCGTGAGAACCACCGCTGGTTAATAGAGTGGAAAAGGAGTAATAAGCGATGTAATAAGATACTGGCCGATTATCCTCGACAATTATACGGAGAAATTTTAAATAAAGCAATTAGAGACAAATTGATTCCGGAGTTGATTAAACGCGTATTACTTCCCCGACGGAAGTAATTCTTAAAAGGTATTCTATGTATTCCTTATTACAAGCCTTTCTTAGCTTTCGTGCTTCGTCTCTTTTCGTATGTTTGACTTTCATAATTATCAAGCAATTTACACAATTATGTCGTATCGTTTGCTTTCGTATTATACTCTTGATTAACTTTCTCATATACTTAACTTTATTGGCGTGTTCAACTCTATTACATCTTACGATTAATCAAAATAACTGAGGAAAATGCACATTCTTTTTCACGCGCAAGGAGATACTCACAGTGAGATGCAGGAACTCACATTGAAATCAAAAGAAACACATGAAAATATAAGCCTTCGAGATACTCATCTCTTCATACAAGAAAGAATACATCGTGCACGGAAGATCGAATGATATACACATCAGGCAGAAAGTGTCGAAAAAGGGTGGATCGGATGGGTAAAAGTAACGGGGTCAGAAGCGTGAAAAGTTGTTTAAGAGTGTCAGTGGTAACTGGTTCCTCTGGATTCGCGTATCAAACCAGGACGTGCATCATCGCGAGATCGGTAATTATTCCGACAGTATTTTCGACAGGTAGGACATGCGAGTCACGGAGAAGAGATAATTCGGTGGCAATTCGAGTTAACCGTGGTACTTCGTGCTGGTTTTTAAACGTCAGCGCTGTTCTCCACTTCATATTCGACACTGTTTAAACAGGCAAATTAGGGTGGTTTATCACGATCCGAATTTCACGATCGACCTATTCGCGCACCGGTATTTAAGATAATTGCCCTGGCGAGAGTATTCCGGAGTGAGGTAAAGTCGCGCGGGTTTTTTGCAACGCTCGACAAAGCATAGCCGTGACAAACGCGCCGGTATAAAAGCATACTTGGGACAAAACGTTTTAAGGATGTAGAGCGTTCTGCGTTCCGATCATTCTCGGAGACGATCTTTCTAACGGTCGTCTAGAAAGCTCCGACTCCCGGTGAGTGGTTGGTTAAACTCGCAAAAATAGCCATCGCGTCTCAACGTTGCAACTCTCGATCCGATACTCAACGCATCTCGGGCCCATTAACTACAATGTTGCACTCGATCTACTACAGTTTCTAAGTGCCCTAAAAAACTTGTTTTTTTTTCAATCCGCTGGAATTCTTGTCGTTCTAGTTCTTACGGGAATATCAGGATCAATTGATTCTACGCTAATGGAGATTTTTATATGGTGTATTTAACGTGGTATCCACCAAGTGACTCATTACTAAGCTATCTGGTGTATTACGCATTTAATTTTTACCTCGAAAGTTACGGTTTCACATACTTTAATTAGTTCTACATAAGTTTGAATTATTTCAATCAGCTCTACGGTGAAATGAATTCGAATGGAAACAGGAGATGAGAAATATTACGATGGTCATTAAATAGGCAATTGTCATTTAGTAACCCATTGAAATTAAGAATAGTAATTTTAATGAGCAGCGATTAAGTTATTATAATTTTCTATTTTCCCCTGTGGGCCGGGGACAGAATACGCCCAAAGTATCCCCTGCTTGTCGTAAGAGGCGACTAAAAGGGGTTAGGGCTAGAATTAATAACCGATCTCTCAAGGAATCCACCCTTAAGACATCGTGTTGCGAACATTTTATGATTGCCATAATATAATATCTTATATAAGCCAAGCAAATTGATCAGCTTAACTCAGAACTATATAAATAGAATAACTGCAGTCAACATCATTCACATCACTCTGTAGTTCCTCCATTTATTTAATCATCTCTTTTTATATCCGACACTAAAAAACACATTATTTACATGATACTTTTTTATATATTTGCAACATGTATAAAATGTCGAATGTATTGCCGTCAGAGATGAAGAAGTAGATAACAATGTCAGAAAATCACGATACTCGAACAGGGCATTGAAGAACATATTAATTTATTGCTAATGAAGAAGTATTTCATACACCTCCTTGATGATGGAAAGTGCTTCCGGTGTAAAAAGTGTAATATTCTTTGACTGTTCTTCCGAGTGATTATGCATATTACGTGGACGGTAGCCTCAAAGTGATGTCCGTTGGTCGGAGTTGATCCGCACGTAATTAAGATCGATCGAGTATACGGTTAAATCGATGAAAAAGGAGGAAAAAGTTGGCAGATGTGAACGAACAGGGTTAATCTTTCGAACGTATCTCTCGAGCGGGTTTCGAGTCAGGCAAAAGGCGAACACATGGGAATCCCAGGTACAAGGCGGTTCCTTTTTCTTTCTGGTACCCTTCCTCTCATTGGGTCTCATTGGAGGGAGCCTATGCCTGGACCAGGAATTGGTAAAATTTTACGAGCGCCTTTATATACCGTAATAACATGTCTGCGCCCAGGGTTTATCGCTTCATTTGCCCCGATATAATTTCCCAACGTCACGTACCGAAACTTCGCGACCTTTCCACTTCTTCTCTCTTTCTCTCTTCTTCTGTCTTCTTCGAAAACTCCTTCGAACATTGGCCCTCACGATTCGTACTTCCATCCACCGTACAGTAATCTTCGTTCTCGGCAGCGTATTTCGTGTAAGCTTTCTTTCAATTTCCTGTTCGTACTCGCGGATTAAAGTGATACAGAGAGCACCAAGGGTAATCAGTCGTTTCACTCAACCCAATTGCATCCTCGACTTTCGACCGGCATCTGCCTCCTGTTAATATAAATTTCCTTTCTTCGAATCGGTTATAACGATACCGGAACGCTGGCGATATCAACGTTCTTTTTTTATCTTAATATGGGATTAATATTATATTTAATGGAGAGGGATAATAATGTGGCAATGCGTTGAGTGGTGATAAAAATAATGTGAATGTCTGTGAAGAGTGTTCGGTATTAAGGATGTTAATGTCGAAAGTTATCTCTTTGGTATCGTGATAAGTTCTTAGAATTTGTGTCATCAGATTGTTTTTTTAGATATTCCAAAAATTTGACGATTATGTTCTTGGATTTCAATTGCAAATTACATTCTTCGATATTCCAAGAAATCCAGTTTCTTGGAAATATAAATCGATCCTCCGGAGTGTTTAGTATTTAATGAAAATCGAGAATATATTTCTGCTCCTCGCGTAACCACATATTTTACCATTGATTACTCGAATATTATAACAACGTTGCCTTTTAAAAAATAGATTTAAATAGTAAAATAAAAACATCCAGTATCAATAAACAAAAAGGAGTTCCTTTTAGTAACTTCGTTTCTAACAACCGTGTCTTTCTAATAAAAACATGCCCAGCTAATAAGAACAATTTCCATACAATTTAACACCTTAAAATGACAAAAGTTCCACAAATCTTTCACGAGAAGTAATCAAGCAGCCATAACTTTCTTCGGCAAATAAGAATCGTCCGCTTTCAGAATTCAAGGAAACAGCTACATTCTTTGTCACAACACGTACATCTCAAATGATTCGAGTATCGTATAATTCATCTCACGTCGCTCCATTAATAATGCAGGATTAATATAATTTAATGTTTAATTTACCCCTCATTAATTAACATTGTCACTTGGAGTGATAATCGTGCGATCTTAAGTCACCTTGCTTAGAAGTGGCAGTAAAATAATCTCAAATATCCTAACATAGTTAGAAAGTATCAGTTCTTTCGTTTCCTGCGGCGGAAAGACGTCGAGGATCTCGCGTCGTTTCTAAGTTATCTCGGCGGTTCTCCTTTACGGTCGTTCAAGGTGCCGCCTTCGCGAAAAAAAGTTTCACGTATTCTAGCTAATCCTTGCGGATCTGACTTTGAAATCGCGACGCGTGTCAATGTCAATTTTGTCCACTGCCTTGTCGCTGCCGGTGACGTAAAGGCCAAGATATTACAAAAGAGAATTATGTCGGGTATCGTAAACTAACGTTATCTTATTACACGATGAATATTTAAAAATAATATAATAAATAGTTCCATATAACGTAATAGTAACAATAAAGCAGTTTTATAAGAGATATATAAAAATAGTGAAATAACAATATCTATGGCCAAGGAACAAAAAGAGAATTGTTCTAGTAATATGCTTTCTATATTATTGCAATTGCTATAATGATATTATGATTATTATAGTGATTGTAATTTAGGATTATTAGAAAGATATTACTAAAACGGTGAGAATATAATAATTACGATATTGTGATTGTCATAATATATGTTTTGTTGTCGACGTTAAGTATATTAATTCACTGGTAATTATAACTTGTCTGCGTTGAAAAATGACTAATAAGTGCAAACGATCTGTTGTTGTTGCAACCGGAAACAGTAAATCATTATCGTTATGTAAAATCAATCAAAATTATTAATTACTTTCCATTATGAAATGGATAGCGTATCAAACTTTTCGTTATGTAATGTGAGAATTGATATGCGATTTTAGACACGGTATGGTATCCCTTTTTTATTCGTTCGGAAATCACAAAGTTGAGAGTTATTAGGTTGCTAACAAGGTTTCTACATAATTAGAAATGATTGTTAGTAGAAAGCTTGCGGAGTTATATAAATGTGTATATTAATTCTGATTCTGACTCATTTGTTTATCTAACGTCAGTTACGAAATTAGTTTTAGTTATAATGATATAATAATATTAAAATATATAAGATTGATAAAAAGGTCAAGGCAGTATACCTTTAGAAATCGACAAAAATTCAAACTCGCCAAAATTGTTCCTAGATGGTCCAAATCAATGGTATATGATGTATAAACATGTTTTATGATGATTTTGGGTCAAAAGAAGTGATTTAAAAATTTTTTCGGGTTAAAAATGGGTCGACCCAAAATTGCAAAAATGTGAAGGGGTATACCTTCAAAAATTGTCAAAAAATCAAAGTCGCCAATTTCGCTCCTAAATGGCCCAAATCGATGGTATATGATGTATAAACATATTCTAGTATGATTTTCTGTCGAAAGAAGTGGTTTAAAAATTTTTCCGGGCCAAAAATGGGTCGACCCAAAATCGCAAAAATGTGAAGGGGTATACCTTCAAAAATTGTCAAAAAATCAAAGTCGCCAATTTCGCTCCTAAATGGCCCAAATCGATGGTATATGATGTATAAACATATTCTAGTATGATTTTGGGTCGAAAGAAGTGGTTTAAAAATTTTTCCGGGCCAAAAATGGGTCGACCCAAAATCGCAAAAATGTGAAGGGGTATACCTTCAAAAATTGTCAAAAAATCAAAGTCGCCAATTTCGCTTCTAAATGGCCTAAATCGATGGTGTATGATGTATAAACATGTTCTATGATGATTTTGGGTCGAAAGAAGTGGTTTAAAAATTTTTATTGGTCAAAAATGGGTCGAACTCAAGTTGAAAAAATGTAAAGGGGTATACCTTCAAAAATTGTCAAAAAATCAAAGTCGTCAATTTCGCTTCTAAATGGCCTAAATCGATGGTGTATGATGTATAAACATGTTCTATGATGATTTTGGGTCGAAAGAAGTGATTTAAAAATTTTTTCGGGTTAAAAAGGGGTCGATCCAAAATCGCAAAAATGTGAAGGGGTATACCTTCAAAAATTATCAAAAAATCAAAGTCGCCAATTTCGCTCCTAAATGGCCCAAATCGATGGTATATCATACCTAAACATGTCCTAGAATCATTTTGGGTTAAAAGAAGTGGATAAAGATAGTTTTCTGGCCAATAATCAAAAGTGAAAAGTTTGTAATGCAAAATATTTAAACATGTCCTATTACTTCTTATTCCATAGTTAAAAGTTTCCAAATAATTGAATCCCAAAGTATTGATACATCAAGAAGAGCAACAATCAACCTTGGTTTACTTTGCTAAAATTTGTGCAACCATCACCAAGGCTCCTTTTTGTACGTACTCATTGTTTCTGCGAGAAACGCGTGACCAAAGACCAATATAAAAATGTTGTTTTTAATGCGGGGAAATAAAATTTGATTGATCAGGATCACCTTGGCCGACATGGTCCAATACGCATGTACTGGAGAATTCCACTTGCTCGTTGGTCTCGTTGATTCCGAATTACTGTCCCGCACCCCAATCTTCGACTCTTTTACCTCACAGATATAATTTCAGTTCGTGGCTCGTAATTACTAATTGCACGATTCTTTCGCCCGCAGCTCAGTCGACTTTTTCCATTGCACTCCTGCGAACCACCGCGTTCTTGTATCCACGGTGCAAGATAGATTGTATTCTTTTCTAGTTTTTACCGGAGATTTTTCCTGGTTACGAAGATAGGTATCGTTGCGGTGAACTGGTCTTCTAATGCCTGACATTCTCGTTATCTTTATGTCTTCATTGGTCCTTCTCTTTACAACTAGCTTTCTTTCTCTATATTCTTGAAACTGCTAAAGGGAGACTTACATTTCTAATATTACTTATAACATCTTTCTACGATGTAATATTTTTCCATTGTTTTTTTGTCGAAATACTTAATTAAATATTTCAATGGGGTGGTTGATCAGGTGGATTCGATAAGTAGGAATTAAAAGTTGGATGTCGGTGACATATTATGTAGTTTTATAATTCTGTATTATGTACTTAAGTACATTACCCCCAATAAAAAATAGGATCGCTGAAGAATTTGGATAAATCGTAAAAATACATATCTTTTTATTTTCTGTGTACATCATTAAGAATATAAGTAATTAAATTCATTTTAAATACGTCGTGCAGATTTTACATATTCGGAATAAATAATATAATCAAATAAATACGATGACCTGTTCATCGTGAAATTGTAGATTACATCATAGAAACACTATGGAATGAAGAACAAATTAATACGAGAACAGCTGTCTGCGTGACACACGATTCCAGACTCATTAACTGTTATACAAATAAGCGAAGGCACATTTCGTGTTTCCTTCGAAGATAAGTAGAGTCTATTTAACGAGGGTAAGAAACTGGAAATTGTTCGTGCAGAAAGGCACGTTAACCTTGTCGCTAGGCACACTCTTCGGCGGAGGACCACGGGGATAGCTTTCTCTGTCGCTGCACATGTGTAATTAAAGGAATGATTGTCGTCTCAATTAAAAAATTATGAAACCTGCCGTCATTAAGCCGCAGACCCCTTAACCTACTTGCCGGTTAACAATTAGACTCTCGGCCGGGGGAGCAAGTCAGTCGAGAGAACGAGAGAGAGAGACAGCTCTGAAGTTAACTGCATCACGGCAAAATATCAATCTGTACCCGCGAGCGAAATCTCGCTCCGCCTTGTTTCTTTCTGAAAAATTCCACCCACCTGCAACCTGAAGGAACCTAGAAAGGAACAAGTTGAACCTTAACGAGAGGTCAACTTTGACTTTCTTCCTCTTTTAATTAAGTTTTTAAACCCCTGGAAGATGATTGACTCGGTGATCATCGATATGAATACAATGGATTAGAAAACGATTGATTTTGATGGCGTTCAAAAAATAGCAACACGAAAGCCTCTGAATGTTAATAAATCGAGAATTGTTTCTATAATATTATTCGATAATAATTATATATTTAATTCTCGTACTTTTGATATCCAATGTTACAGTTGATTGGAAGTGATATTCTTGCTCTGGTTGTAAGAGTTATTTGATAAATGGAAATCAATGATTTACTTGTTATATTAATGAGGATAATGACCCGAATAGTAAGGTTCTTAAAAAAATTGATCGGCAACATGTATTTTGGATTACGTGCAATTAATATCTCTGCTCAAGAGAGATAAAAGGAGCGGCCGCGCTTACGCGAAAGTATCATTAAGAGACAAATCTGAGGAGGGTAATTGATCGAGAAACTGTTGTTTTCGCGTTAAGATCGAGGCTATTGAATTTAAAGCGAGCAATTCAGGTGATTGAAGGTGCTCGTAAACCGATCGATTAAATTGAGAGCCAGTTATAAGGAAAACATACGATACGGTATAAGATGGATAAAAAACACGTATCTGATATGACAATCTTGCTCGTTATGACCTGGTAATAATACGCTTTTCGATTTTACGATATCGATCCTTTACGCCCACACTTTCCACTGATTTATTTCGCGCTAACCGATGACGCACAGTTAAATTCTACAATTTGATCTACTTTTGCAGTTGGAATTTTTATTCAATTCAGGGTTTAACTGCGCCGGCCATTTAAGCGCCATTTACGTGGAACGTAATTGATGGTCTTTTAATAGTAGAAATGTATCTTATATACGACAATTTGATAGCGTGCTTCTTGTAAATCAGGAATTTTACAGTTTGAATCAGCCATATGTTTTATGCAAATTGATGGTGTGTTATGGAGTCCAAGTACGCACTGTGACTCCAAATGCAACAATTATGGAAATGGCGGACTATGTTATTAAATAGACATTGAAATTTCTTTTATTTCTTCCTTGATTCTCGTATTACAGTACGAGATAACTTTTGGATAAATTTATCAATTTATACCCAGAGAATATTTGCTATCAAAATTTTCTGCACTACTCGTTAATTTTTCTTGTAAAAATATAAGTAAACGTAACGAGTCTCCTCTGGCAAAATATTTAAACATTAATCCCGATTATTTTTATTAAGTAAGTCGAACGAATTCGTACAAGTTCTGAATATATGATTATCACAAATTTTTGCATTTTCATAAATCCCAAATTAATAATACGCACAAATGTTTCCAAAATTTCGAATGAATAATTCGGTGAATATTAAATTAGTTCGTACAAATTTGTGCGAATTCTGAATAAATTCGAGATAAATTCATCGCGATCATAAATAAGAGCGTAACGAGTTAAAGTCACTGACGAGGGGGAAACGGATGCTCGGCCCAATTTTGATGGCATGTGCGCGTAAGCGCATTGAAACACTTTATAATCGCCACGCTACACTTACCAAATCATCAACATTGTCTTTTCGCGTCTGTTAATCCCAGATACAAAAAACCTGCTTCTGTTAAGCAGCAAGCGAGATGCGACCGTGACGAATATATTAGCTATTCTTATGCAGATTGCAGTTAAATAAATCCTTTCCTTTTTACCATTTTTGGAACATCTCTCTTCAAGATTTCTCACTCGTCTGTGCATTAAATCATTATTCTTCATATTTGGATAGAGCCACTCCATTTAGCCAGTTGCCTTAGAAAATCAGACATAAATTAATTTTACCAATTTTAGATTCTGATATCTGATTCTAATTTACAATTATGGTGCATCATGGCGAAAGTGAAATATATTTCATTTTTATTTCATTACTAAAAATTCAATGTTAAATATATTCGCGTATTCGCATTGTACTCAGGAATCGAAAGGTGTCACGGTTCTGTTTCGATATATCGGTAACCGACACCTAAGCGTCGTCGAATCCGCGAGCTCGTTATCCAGCGCGTTGCATTATGCATTCTCAGTTGGACTGGAAAGGAAGATATCACGAAATTGATCGAAAATAGAGGAGAAATTTCGCAAGGATAGTCCGATGTTTCTCATCGGAATCCCGTTAGGGAACGGCGGTCGGATTGGGAACGATTTCGTGAAAGACACGGTGAAGGAGGTGCAGCTATTCCCCGGAGCGTCGTGGTACGCATTAGATGCAATGTTTCAATCTGCAGCCATTTCATACTATCATCGTATTATCGTTATTTCATTGGAGTTTTTACAGCAGCTCGCGCGAGAATCGAACGTCACGAATGAAAGCCGTGAAACACGAGAAGTGGAATTCTCTTGAAAAAAGTTTATCTGAATCGATATATACCACCTATCAACGGGTCTTTATATTCTGCTTTGCATTTTATCCCGTTAAAACACGCCTCTCGTTGCGAATACGCCCTTTTCCCGGCGCATTTTAAATGCACTGTTTTACATTGGAAACGGAAGACTGAGAATAAAGCATTGCGAGATTGTATCCGGTAACGAATGACTTTCGACGAAGAATTAAAAAGTATGAAAAATCGCGACAGCGACTGAATTCTTGAGTTCAAGAAAACGCTATCCAGCTCGTGAATAGTTAATTATAATAAATTCAGCATTTAAATTATTCTAACATTAGTAACATAACCATGCTTTTCATCCGTATATCTTTAGATATTGGACAAAATATTACAATTATGAAGTTACGGATAATAGGATATTATATACCGAAGTTATTACAACATATATGGAAGTACTAAATAATCAAGGATATGGATTCACTGAAACGATTATTATAAAAGAATTATTATCTATAATGATCCATAATTTTTTTCATAGCTTAAAGTTTCGGTAGCATTTCGATTAGATTCTGGTTTTTTATTTTTTGGACAATCACGAGATTATACAAATTATTATATATATTACCTAATACCAATGACTAATGTAAATGGTCGACGTAACAAGATTATTATGAATATATCAATTTCCTACGATCGAAGGATAACTCGTGAGGACTGAGGACCACCTAAGTGAACGGCAGCAATGCTCGAGGAATCGTGAGCGTTGCGGTGACGCAGGATCATTTATCTGCGGGACACGGTTTGTCGAGCGCGGCTAAGGGATGCTCGATAAACCACGTTATTTATTGCTTGCACAAAGCGCAACTTAATATAGTTTTTCCTTCCATCGTATAAATGCGTTTCGCGCATTCGCGAAGACAAGCTTCGTGGAAAGTTGCATTCAAATGGATTTATTATAACCGTAGCTTTTCTTTGCATACACTTTCCTGTGTTTCGCCGTGTACACTCTTTTAATTCATCCATTGCATTTGGTTGATGCATACGGAATTACGTGTTTCTTGGGTTCCGTGCAACGCGTGCGTCCATTGTCCGTGACCATGAAAATGTATCTGGATGATAATAAAATACGAAGTTTTATAGTAAAACGGTATCAGCATGGTTTAATTGTGCATTCGTATTGTTGTAATTTTTAAGATATTTTGTGGTGAATAGTTAACATTATATTTTCTTTTTCAATTATTGACGTTCAAAAGCACTAGGATCTCATGTAATTATATTAATTTATCGCACCTTAGAAATCGGTGCGCACCACACGCGATACCTTCACATATTTTGTAATTCCCAGGATTCTCTAAAGTATCGGCGCGCATTCGTTAAACGCTCTTTATTATAATTAACATCTACATTACCGTACTTCACGTGGGCTTCAAAACACACCCCACAACTGGTTGCGTAATTATTCTTGTCGATCGAGAAGTACAAGTAGAGAGATCTATTCTCGAGTGTACGATCAACACGAGACGAGAAGATTAATGCTTTACGAGCATACTCGTGTCGTAAGGACGGGTATTAAATCAAAGAGTCCAGTTCTGTCCATAGTTAAGCCAGGTACCCAGATACCCAGATACCCCTTCGCATTTAACTACACTCCACTAATTTCTTGATGAATTACCTTACGTTCGTTACGTTTACGCCTCTGAGAGTCTTCCATTAATGCTTCCATGAAGCGCGAAAATTCTTCATTGCCTCCACTCGTCTTCGTTTAATGAGATAACTCACCTAACCACGATAACATAGAACCGATAAAAAATCTAAGAAAAACCACGTTGAATTTCTTGAGATCATTGAGTCGAGAGTCGAACCAGTATTATCGATTTTACGTATCTGATTAATAATTAATTAACAACTTTTCACTTGACTACCACTACATACTTGATTATAGTGTGTACACATATAATAGGTATTCTAATAATTTCCATAAAACTTGTTTCCCTACGGGGAGAAAAAAATCTAGTTAATATAAGCTCGCCTCGGGAATTCGCATATTTTATAACGGAAAATATAGGCGCGCTAGAAAAATCGACACGGTGAAAAGTTTGTTGCACAATTCTTCGCGGCGCGACTGAGTCGACGCGAAACACGCCGATGGATTCGTGGGTGTGTGGAGTCATTCGATCTAACTAGGAATAGAGTATTCACGTAGGTATTTATGCGAGGATATTTAAGCGTGCTCGTGAAACCTGTATTTATTGCATGCTAACCGAACAGCTACGAGAGCACCAGTAAATCTGGCACGGTATCGCGTGAAGCAACTTGGCAAGTACACGAGCATCGGTATATATGTGTAATATCGGTACCATCGGCTTTACCTCCAAGTACTTCGTACCGACTATTCCTTGCAGCTGCACCAGTAGTTTCATTTGCAACAGATACCGCGAAAGCTACTGAATAACTTTTAGCCGGTATGCTATGACAGACATAAGTCTCATTGCCAGAATGGAAAAGTATGATGATCATCCAGATGAAGTTCTCTATTTGCAGAAGAAACTTCGGCGTTAAACTGTCGGAATAAACAATGGAAAAGTAGAAAATAATCAGCCGCACGTTTTTGTATTTATGACCGAAGAACTGTGAGATGCTTTGTCAGATTGAATATGTTTAAGATGAACTACCGGGGAAGATAAGACATTCGCACGTGAATTCAACTCCGTGAATTTTTCTGGAATATTTTCGTAGAAAGGTTTGCATTCTAGTGGAGTTTATTTGATTTCTAAATGAAGTCTCTTGAAGCAAGATATTTTATCGATTACGATTCCAAGCATTACAATAAACGATCCATGCGAATCAGAATAAAGTAATCGATATATAACTTTCCTATAAACGACAGAAGTTTTCTGTAATCCAGTAATATACTGATTAAAAAGAAAGTTAAATTCCAGTGGAATTCTTTGTCTCAACTTTGATCTCTCTCTCTTAAGAGCACTTAACACATTAGTATCTAATCAAATTTACGGTATCAATTATCGCGAGCAGCTATTCAAAAAGGAGCAGGACGTTACAATATAGAATCGTTTTTCGATTGGTGGAATTCGAGGATACTTTTTTCCTGCCGTTATTATGATAATACCGAGCATGGTATGCGCATTAAATAATTAATTAAGTAAAATAGGTAAGTTTGAAGAATGTTACCGAACAAGAAAAGTCGACGGTCGATTCATTGCTAATTGGATCGGCGCTCCCGCGAGTGGTGGGCTATGCGCAGCTAGCTGGTGCATGGTGATACGCGCTAATGCACCGATTCGCGCAACACCGCTGACTTCTTACCTGCATACCACGCTATTTCCTTCGTGCGTAGCTACTCGCATCGTGTAAACCGATAAAAGAATAAATCGATCTCAAAGTAATCATTATTCGGCTGTCTATCGGGCTCGTTAATCAACGAGTAACTAAATCGACGAGAAATGAGAATCGATTAGCCTTCGCGAATACCTTCTTTAATGTTACCCTAATATATTACTTTGTACCGCTAAGTGTAATGGTAATTATGTAATTAAATGATAAGTCGTTTTTTGACCAACGTTTTTATTTATTGTGAAGCACTGGGTTTTCTGTTGGTTGTAAATTGGATTAATTTGAAGTAGCTATTTTAGTTCGAGCTTTTGTGATACTTGACCATGAATGACCACAGTGATATATTATTAATATTAGAATTATTTATAATTATTAGTTCTATAATTACATATATTTGCATTAGGAACTGTTGTTCTTCGGAAGGAAACAAATATTAATGTCATCGCGGAATAAGTATTCAGAAATCATAGAATAAAATAAATATCTAACGATAAGACATATAATATACACGATAAATTAAAACATGATTCTCTCTCAACATTTCGAACTTTGCATCGGAATCTTTTTCCGTAATTGATTAGCTATATATTCTCTAATATAATATAATATGTTATTTCGAATTCAGCAATTACCATTATTTCAACTGATTCCCATTTATCTAAAGACATTCGAAAATTGTATTACCTTTCTCACAGCAATCAATCTCTCACTCGTAACAAGAATAAACCAGAAAACCCAGTGTTATCAGAGAAAATTCATGAGGGTCGTTAAACGAAGTACTCGAACGCATAAAAATATAGCGGCTCGCTTTCTCTGATTTCGGCAACGTCCACCTGTGCGAGATTTCTTGAGCGCCGGCCTCGTTAATCGGGAGATACAAACGAGGAAATAAAATTCGTTCGTAACGAGGGCTAATTGCGATCCCCCGATCCTTCTGAATCGAGCACGTGAATAAGGAAGGGAAAATATATCCTCGGTGAGTAATATACTCGTGCAACAGGAGAGGCGCAATTATTATTAATAAAGCGTGCAACCCGTACAGAAGTGAATTACACGTGTAATGTCACTACGACGACACTTAAGAGAGGCGCGTCCAGATTCCAAGACGGGTGGCGATTAAACAGGAATTTCAGAGTGTTGCTGGCCTAGAAAACCAACTGTGCTCGGACCGCACGTTATATGGGGGGGTCTAATTGCTAATTAGTAATTAGTAGGTAAGCACCGCCGGTCTTTCGAGTTCTGCCTTCTGCAACGAGCAACCTAAATCGTGTCTCGAGACACTTGAAAATTCAGGAACTACTCCGCTTGAACTCGCTTGCTTTAGCTTCTGGTGTCAAATTATATGAGAACTTTTATACACCGTTAATACTGCCTTGCAAGTAATATATCCTACTTATGTTATGAACTTGACAATTTTGTTTTGCATATTGATATAAGTTAGACTGAAAACCTAGTGGAACCACTGTTTATATTAGAACTTATGAATAACAGCAGTTGCTAAAAACAGTACACTAACTAAATTATCTTCAAGCTTAATTAAATCTGCTAATTGTAATTAAAGCGCTTCCATCACTTAGAACATGAAATCATTCACAAACTTTGGTAGGAACATAATATCAACATTGTAAACCACACAATAATATAGCAGTCGAAAATGAAAAAAATAAAAAGGATAATATAAGGGGAACGAAGAGAACGCAGGACGTAGAAAAATATGCACATGAACCGAATATTTTCCACCCTGGACATCTCATGTATCCTTGAAGGAAGACAGGGGACATGGTCACGTGCATCAACATCGAATAAAAAAAGAGAGATAACGAAAAACGCTGTACAACATGGAGGGTGAGACAACGCGTTCTTTCACGTAGCTTACGATGAACGACGCACGCCAGAAGATTTCGTATGCCGTAGAGGGAACAGGGTCTCCTGTGTTCTTCAGGATCCGGCAAAGAGAAGCGGATGTTGGGACAACTTTAAATGCATCCTGCGTACCACTTCTACTCTCTTCTTTCGTTTGATTTGTATCTCTCTTCTTATTGTCATATCGTGGTACCAGTCTCGCGACTCTCCGGGACCACTTTTTCGTTGCGCGTTATTGTTGTTTTTTGTACTCGTTAGTCGGCTAAATGTACCACCGTGCTTCGAGGATAACACAATAATCCAATAATGTTAATTAACTGTGAGAGATTAATGGAGTGTCGGGACAATTTTTGATGTACTTTGGTTGTGGATTATTATTATTGTCATCTTAATGTGATAATTGACAGTACAATGGGATATGAAAAATATCAAAGATATCAAAATCTTCCTAAAATAAATACTTAGACTTGCGACATAGAAATGAGAATTAGTTGGCAGCTGTTTTAATTAGTTCATATTCTCTTAAAAGTACTCTATAATTAAACTAAGATTCAAATATCTCAAGCATAAAATAACTTCTGCTGATTTTTCAGATCGACTGATCACCGATATTATAAAAATGCTGGTATTTTAATTCCAGCTGTCCAACATTTGCATTTCATGAACAAATATCCACCATTATTACGGAGCTTATCTTTGTTCGTTGTTGATTCATTTCGCACCTCGACTTTCCGAGTTTCACGGAGCGAAATGCGACTTTACAGAATCCGATCTATTTGCTCCAGATCACCTGTCTCCCCGGTGAAATTCCGGTTTTGTTCGGTGCTCCTTATCTACCGCGTTCCAAGGATTTCGTAAGAGACCGAGCAAATCGGAGGTCACCGAAAAATCAGGCAGAATAATTTCATAGGTAATGGAGACCTATAGGGAGGGTAGGGGTAGGGAAAGAGATGCAGAATCTGAGCAAGAGTGGAGGGAAAGGGAACTGTTGGGGTGAACGCCTCCGACATGCATTAAAGTCGTATTAAGGCCGTCTCGGTCTAAGCCCGACTACTTATTCTTGATGGAAACGAGTTGTTCTACGAGTGGACTTTACGCGTTTGCTATATACATATACTTATACAGGGTGGTCCATCTAAAATCAAGCATATTATTATTTATAACCCCGTATAAAGAACCAGCAACGTGAATCAACAGATTACCGGATACTGATACAGGACTCGTCATTTGGTATCCTTTTTACATTAATGTTTGATTCCCTCTTTATATTGAAATTTGTATGTAAAGACTCACGCTAGAACTACTTTATACAGGCATTTTTACTGGGAGGGTATAAAAACTGTTTATTTATGGAGTTATGCAAGCAAGGAATTTAGTTATACTAATATTGACGGTGTAGCTGCACATTAATGAAACATGGACTATCCGTGCGTTTAGATATCAAATACTACTTAATTATTCAAATAGTTATCGATATGGTGATAATATTAGATATCAGAACATTATTCCTCAGAATGAGGTGGTATGGAAATATTTTTCAATTCATTGGTAGAATATTCAATTAACAGTTGAAGCAAGGTTTAGTGTCGATTGTGAATTGCAAATGTTATAAATACTTTGTTTAAGTTTCAACAATATTTATATATCCACTTATTTCCAATTCATATAGTCGAATCATAATTATGCCATTAGTTAAAGTATGTGCAGTTCGCCGGATGAATTTAAAATATTCACTGTTAATCGTAAGCATATTTGAGTACCAACAATGAGAATAATTAGCATGGCAGTACACCGTGCCCGGATATAAGAGTATGTAATATAGATAATACGCAAGTACGATGATATAAAATCTTAAATGGCCGAAGCAAATCGGTGGAACAAGTGTCACGGGTACATTACATTAATGGATAGACACGGCCTTGAGTAGTCGTTCCTTTTTTCCCGCCGTTACCGTTCTTCCTTTTACCCGCGAAGAATATTGGATACGCTTATTTGTAATCTGCACGACATTCGCACCGCGCGAGATAAGAGTCTCTCGAGGGATGTAGATAAGCGAGTTGGAATCGCAGGCATAAAAGTCCGCGTGCGAAATCATTTTACTCGGTACACCTAATGAACTTATGTGAAATATACGTATCGCTGGTGCTTTATAATTTATATACTCCGAGAATTGATAGCTGCTATCGAAAACTGTTATGTTGCTCTGTGCGGTGTAGGGAACTGCAGCAGAAACAGTGGGTGGTTGACGAATATGGCGATTATTGGAATATTACAGGATTTAATATACGTGTATGTATTCATGTCTTGTGGATGTTCAGTTTTCTATAAGAAGATATTGCTGAGAATTATGAGGACATATATGAAAGATATTCATAACTACATATATAATAGTAGAAATAAATAAATAAAAATTCGGATTAACCATTTCATTCTGGAAAGTTTCTTTCCGGGACATAATAATAGAAATATAATAATATTATAATAATAATAATAATATAATGGTAATAATAACAATACAATAATTTAAATTGAAATAATTTAATTGATTAATTTTCGTGACACCAGCCATATTATTCGTCTCAAATTTCTTTTATTTAATATCAGATATCATTCTAAAACGCCATTTATTATTACTTAATAACAGTTTCAAGGCGACTACATACCTGAAATAGAAGAAATGCAGACCTAACACCTTTGCATACACATAATATATTCCGTGGTTCTAGTGTTAAGGAAATTATTCTGAAAATCATTTAAGATGTGTATTGTACGCGGTTCATGAAACCGAGCATGGAATGTAAAGTAGATATACGTAGTGGTGAGCAGTGAGAAAGACATTTGAGAAAATGAAGATACCGTTACGAAGCGGCATAATTGTAGTCACGGCTAATGTGAGGACATGTAAGAACCGTGATATGCAAGCGTAAGCTAGTTGTATTACGCTCGACGTAATTGTCGCGAATCCTACAACTGGGAAATCGTGTACGTGTATACATACTTTTGTGTGACTCTTCATTCACCATTAAGTACATACAGTGAGTGTAAAGATTATTCGTACAGCAGCGAATTTTAACCAAAACCTCGTAGAACTTTATTTATCTAAAACATTTTATCAAATAAATCATATGATCTTCGCAATGAATTTCGAAAAAAACAATATTATTTATCCATATTTTTTATGGAAATATTCACAATTTGTTTCATGCGGAAACAAAGTTCTGCGAGGCTTTTTGTTAAAATTCGCCGTCAACTATTTGCTAAAATATGGATTTTGGGAATACAGTGATAAAATAATTTTACGTCATTTTTATGTTATTATTAACTTCAATTTTAATTTATGTATATTTCTATAATACTTTGATCATTATCGTGTACTAATGAATTTCGATTTTATAAACGACTAAAGTATAATTTTTAAATAAAAACTTAATATTCGGTGATGGCACAACATCAAGGTTGTACGAAGTGAATATTATAAGTTTGTAGAATATATCTAAAACAGAATGATGAACTTGGAATAATATAATAGAAACGTGGGTAATTACTCCGTCAAAAATTTCAAATATTAATTGCTCCTCGGTAAAACTTACACACATTGCACTTTCTGTGACATTAACTCTAACGTTTATACGTAGACTTTTTTCTCTATAAATACCCTGAAGTTCAAGGAATTTTTCTCTCGTATTACTAGATTTCATACCGCGATGCGTATCCATCATTATCATCGTTCTCTTCTCGTACATCCTGGATGCAGTCCTTAATTTATGGAAGAATTTCTTCTTTAAAGGAAGACCTTACGCAGTGCAGACAACATACCGCAAGAATCTCAAGAGTATCTTAAACCGATTGAGAAACAGTTGCGATAGTCTACATAACTATATTATATATCGCGGGATAATGTTAACTTTTTGCACGTGTCGTTTATGTAATTATCGAAGTTCCTCTGTGACGAAATAGAAACTCTAGATTACACGAAAGACTTGGTGTAATATCGAGATATAAAATTCGTATTCCAATGCGAAACTTTAATTCGCGGTAGACGTACATATGCAGATAACCCTCGTAAAACGCGGGAGTTAGGTTCCAGAGGAAGGTCGCATTATAAAAATCAAATGTCAAATTGTTTAAGTACCGTGTTATACGAGGTTTACCTGTATATGTTGCAAGTATTATAATACAAGGAGCGCAATGGGCAATTTGCGGTCTGGTGAAAATTTCGTCGAACGTGTTTCCAGCCTGATAATATTTCTTGCGACCCGTTTCGGCATGAAATACTTTCCATGCTGCCATGAACACTAAATAGATAGCCGAGAAAAATACGAGTGCCAGCATGCGAGTGCTCCTACGATGTTGGACGCCTAGTGGAAAAGAATAAGGAGTACTCAAAGAATAAGGAGTACAGAAAAATTAAAATAATGAGCAATCGCACACTCGGATAATACACTGTAAATTGGTTATGCTTCTTACAGAAAATTGATATAATACTAAGATTATTTCATTGTGCCAGGCACATGCGACAGCTAGTGAAAATATGATTAATGACGTCTGTTTTAGTTAATTATGTCAGTTCATATCGGTTTTGTTTTCATTTTCAATTTTTCCTGCATAAATTGACTTCTTCGGGAGTACTTTGTTAAAGAAATCATTTTTACAGCACTACTTATATTAACATAGATTCCTATAGCATTCAAGAACAATGAACAAGCATAAAATAAATCTAAAAGAAGCACAGCACACGGTTTATGTTCCTTAAAAATCGGCAAGAACTTTCCGGACAACCCAATACTTTTTTATTGTTTGAGCTCACTCTAACATAATGTGTGCGGACACAAGTGTGGCATTTCATTCATTGATTCGTTCTATTTTCGTATGTATAATTGTTCTACTGTTAATATTAGACGGATGAAGTCCGAGGATTAATGAAACAAGGAAAAGATCTGAAGTTCTTTCGGATGAATCTTATCGTACGATATTTCCAGTTAATCGACTATTACCAGTAGCATTAATTGGAGCCATTACCCTCCGGTTTTCTCGGCTATGCATGAATTACGTGATATCAAGCCACGAAGTGGTTTCCCGATTCGACATTTGACACGTCCCGATACGAAATATGAAAATTCGTCGCCGGGAAAATAAACCGGTCACGGATTTAACTCGTACTCGGTGGTGCATGCATATTGCATAACAGTCCGGAAAATTTATAAATGGTAGGCAGACCCGGGACACATAGAAACGTGTAGATTTCAGGCGATGTTACGCAACGGTATACCGTGGTACATAATATTCAGATATAAGTACCGGTTTTCATATGCGGCAAAGTTCCTCCAAAGTTCGTGTTAAACCGTTATTTGTTTTTCGATCATAGCAGACCGACTACCGGACTGGACCAACGTGAAAAAAACCAGCCCCCCCACCCTTTCCCCCGATTAACGAACACGTAATTATACCTCCAATTAAGATGATTGTTGTATCATCAGTCATGTTAAGATATCGTTTAAGATTCCTGATTCTCGATTTTTATAACCGCGTTTATCGTCGGTTTTATATCTTAATATGTCTGCGACTTATACGATCTACTTATTTTAACGACGGTTTGTTGCTAATTATTATTCCTGATTTCGTGGAACAGGTTAAATGATTTCGTGCGATTGAATGTAAAAAATCATTTTGGTATTTTATTAAAGTTCAATTAATTGATTGATTTAAACATAATTAAACGTAATTAGCAGTTTCATATATTACGCGATATGTGCTCTCGTAGAAATCAGATATTAAAAGATTAGTCTATCATTAAAGGAAACTTATCGAAAGAAATATTACAGATTCGTTCGCTCGAAATATTAATAATACTCGAAATTGTGGATCAGTTCATTTTTTAATTTCTCTCATATTAACACTTTTATACTTGACTATTAACAGAGAAGTATATAAAAACAGGTATTACGATGAAAGGATTCTGGAAATGATAGTTTTTATTCGATTATTAAGTTTCGGAACAAGTAAGCTAAGTAACCAACGTCTTCGCGAGACCAGGATATAAAATGATACAAAAAATTTGCGAGATGCTTCATCCGGGTTAAAAGGACATTTAACGTGACGTTTAATTAAGATAAATATTCTTAATTCCCGGGAATGTCACGGAGTAATACTCTTCACCGGCATATGAAAAAGAGAGAGAAAACGTGATGTAACAATTTTATTCAATGTACTTTAATTGGAATTTAGAATTGAGTTGCGTCTAGGTATGGAGTACTTGTCCTCGATTTCCTTCGTACCAGGAATTCAAGCTTGCATAATGAAGAATCGATGACAGTCGCGAATTTAATGGCGTCTACCTGCTCTCCGCCATAATTCCGTAATGTTAATCGAGCTTCTTTCTCACGGTATGAATTAACGCTGCGCTAGAAAAGGCTGGATTTAATTAATGTTCGCAATTGTGCCGAGCATCTTTTTCCTCGTTAACCGTGAAACTGATGTTTTCAATCAACACGAGATGTAATGTTGATATAATACGTGGAAAAGTACAATGTTTCTGTCGGAACTAACTGATACTTATTCGTTACACTAAATTGGTTAAATGAGGAACAAATTTGATGAGCTCGAATTTTTAATCTTTTCTTTCTTGACGATTTTTTTGACGAATCAAATATTTCCCTAGACTCAATATCAATTTTTTAAATCAGTTGAATCGGTCCAAAATGGATTTAACACATATCTTGACACTTGCAGTACTCAAAAGTGAATTTGAACGAGAGATCTAAATGTCGAAGATTTATTTATTGGGTGGTTTCATAATTTTTTTCCACTTGGCAGTCTATAATTTTCAATCTATAACTAACAAAAATTATATAAATCGAAAAATTTAAGATCGATCTCAGAGAGCAAGACACTGTCTTTAAAATGAGTTATAAAACGTTGTGAAAATTCTTATTTTCTCGGACAAACTTCTATTAGATAGAAAACGGTACGGAATCATGCGCCGACCCATTATTTTTGCGCAACGTCTCCTCGCTGATTCAGTTTATTCCAAGACATAAAGCCTTCGTAGAGAGATGTATTTCAGGTGCAAGTTGAGAACCCGGCATTAGCAAAGTTACGAAGCTTGGATAGCAGTATCGATAGGCTAATAATTGCGAGTAAAGGTATCGATGATGATGTAAGAGTTCCGTGTTCTCGCGGCGCGTACATGGGAAGTTGGAAACTTAAAAGACATGCAAGTACCTCGCACGCATGTGTACTTCTACGTTGGTAAGCGTTCACACGAACGATATACGTTGAAACTTGATGTCGATCTACAGCATCGATACAAGCAGATCCGATAGATCCCATAAATCTACAATGCCTACTTGAGAGCCTGACGTCCTTGCGACTCTGGCCACTCCGCTAATATCCTCGATTTCCAGGGGGCTCGATGTAACACCCACTGCGAGCTCCGATTTACATTTACTCTACATACTGAAACTGTGTTCTTGCCGATCGACCGATCTTTAATGAGAATCCTTACTGTACATTGTAGCAAAAAAAGCTCGAAGAAAAATCACATGGAAATGAACGACATTAGCACTCGTCGATTTCCTTATTTCCATTAAAATAAGATAGCAGTGTTATTCGAGTTAAATTGTGGAGGTAAATAGAACCGTTCTACCACTTCGATATTTAATATTATTCTAATACGTTTAACTGATTTGAATATCTTTACATAATATTTACGCATGACGCGTTAAATAAATTTATATTCTGTAGAATATATAATTATAGTTGAAACGATTTACTCTTTAGCCGTGCTATTAAAAAATGTCAAGATAATGCGTTTGCCTATTTCCCGTAATAAGTGTGAGATTAAATAATCTCCGTGACATTAAGGTCGTCGAAGCTCTCAAGGAAGCGTTAGCGAAGTGTAATTTAAATAATAATTCGGGATTAAAATTTATGCCGCACCGGAGGCACTCTTCCTCGTCTAGCTTAATTTAGGACAAGGATGATCAGATAAAGCGGTGACAAGAGAATAGAAGCGTAAATGCAGGTTGTCCAAATTGTCTTTCGATGGACGTCGCGTACGTAAGCGTAGCTCGAGGTGACCATATTAGCGGTAAGAATGTTGGCGGGGCATTATTTTTCGATAGAATAAAAACCCGAAAGACACAGTAAAGGACAGCGCGCCGGTACCGCTATGTGATTACTCAATCGCAGGCATTGGCTGTTACTGAAACCGTAGCTGCAAAACTTGTTTCAAGGACAGGGTCGCGAGAATAATGCTGACGAACGAAACGAATTAAACCCAAAGAAAAGAATATCCTCGTCACGGCTGCCAATTCCTTCTTTTTCTCTATTCATCGGCCTCGAAGGATATTTCCGCGATGAATTGTTCAAATGCGTTTCCCTTTTACGACGACCCGCATTTCTTTCACCGGCGCATCTCCTTCTTCCTCCTCCATCTTCTTCCTCGGCATACATAAATCTCCGTTAATAATTCCTGATAACGTATGGCTGTATTGTTGAAAGGATAAAGAGAGAAGTGATCTTGGATCGTGAATGATGTGCAACCATATGGGTCCTTACCATTCTCGAGTATTCATAAATTCATGAACATCCGGTGAGACTCAACGTCGGTTTTAGTTATGCTTAAATAATGTCACAAAAATGTAACTCATATTCAAATATTTATATACCATTAAAATAGGGTAAGCAAATATTTGAATGTCGATATTGAAATATTTAAGAAATATTATTTTTTCGACACACTTTGTATGTAGAGTAAATTAATATAAATTTGCCATTTTTTGAGAGATATCAATTTTTGTTTTCTTTCGAAATTAAATGTAATTTATTCATTTGGTGATCATTTTCAATAGAATATAGTTGAATTAGGAAGAATAACAAAAACAATCCTCGGTGTAATTCAGGTGCAACTGTATTCATGAAGATTCCTAGTTCCTACAGGCGATTGATTTACGAGCATTCCCTATATTAAACGCCATATTTTAATTACCTTATAATAGGTACACTGTCCTTGGCGTGTAATGACAGGTTGCGATTGGTAGTTATTGGATAGAAGAACATGCCTCTCAATTATCCGCGGAATATAGAATCGATTGATTCATGCTTCTTAGCTCTCATGATATTTCCTTGTTTTTTCCTTGAAATACGCATACTTTGTTCTAAACTTATTATGAATTTAATGGAAAACTTGCCTTTCTATTGAATAATTACGAGCGGGAAAACAATATTTATCTTGTGCGATAAATAAAGAATAAAACAGGTGTCATAAAATTCAAGAAGCTTAAAAGCGATTACATATTAAATATTAAGTATCTCAGTCAAATTTAAAGTTGTATTCATCAACGATTTGAAGTGTCGATTGTAAATTCATATTAATCAAAATAATACTATAATGTTCCTAGATTTTAGATACGATATATTTTACATAGCAGTTTCTTTTAATAATATATCTTATTTAATATACTATGTTTTACTCCCCTGTGGGCCGGGAACAGAATTGGCCCACAGTATCCCCTGCTTGTCGTAAGAGGCGACTAAAAGGGGTTCGGGGGTGGGTTGGCTATTAAAGGTTGTACATTATTTTAATTGTAACTTTTTTATCATTTTACATGATTCAATCAAATTTAATTATAATAAAACAACTGGGTGTACAACTACATGAAACTTAGACAACATGTTTAAACAATAGTATTGCTCTTAATAATCTGACTCCGTACTCGACAATTAAAATTACGAACAAGTACAATCAATCCTCACGTTAATAAATAAAACATTAACGCGATATCGCGCGGAATAATTATTATCAAAGAACTCGCTAAAAGCTTCGTTTTCTTTCTTTCGTAGCCGCGGACTGACGTACGCGACCAGTGCATTAACCGTTAATTAAATTTTACGAGTATCTTACTTTTTACGAGGAACCACGTGCACCGAGATAAAACGCCATTTATGAACTATAACTAAAAACTGATACACGCCACGAAAAAAATAAGGATACCAGGTGAACCTTTCGTGAAAGTTTTTCGTGTGTCTTCTCGATGGAAGGGGACCACTATAATCTTATGAATATTCCGGGACCCTTAATTCGAACAATGACCACGCGAGTAAAGAAAAAAAAGGAAGAGTAACGAAGGCAAGGAGAAAAGGAAACAATAATGTACAGTTAACCCGGATTCAAGTCACACACGAGAGATCCGCTCTCCCTGAGACGGCGTCTCGGATGATTGCGAAGACTTAAAATTACCCTTAATCTCTCATTATAACAGTATTTTGGAGCTCCTAACGATAAGTGGATACCGCAGTGTTCTCCGATGAATCATTCGTAATTTCTCGCGATCAATGCGAGATCGTAGTTTACATTACATTTCCTTCTAACGACTGACTGTGAGATCAATAAAGAGAAAGAAAGAAATGTCTGCCGTGACGAAAATATGCTTTTCTTTGCGTTTAATTCGTTATTCACAATAATTGCTGTATTAGATTGCAATTATAGATGCAATATCGAAACATCAAAACTTAGAATCTTCCATAAACAAATATCGTTGTACAATTAGGTCGTCCATTTTACCTGGGATAATCTGCCTAAATATTCATAATTTAAATTCCCATTTAAAAATGAAAAAAGAAGTTAAATCAGTCTATATTACATATAATAACTAAATTATTGCAATATTTGTATTGCAGTAGCTAATAGCTTATAATTGAAGTACAATTAAATCCGAGGGTGATACAGTTAAATGTGCAACGCAAAGTGTGAATAAAAAAATGAAGGGAACCTACAAAAAGAGGTGTGTACAAAGAAGGTTTAATTAAAAAATGAGGCTGTATCGGTGCACGGGTTAAATAATGGTTTATCGGGACGGGCAATATTGGTCATTAAGTAAAAGCCACGTGATAGTCGTTGATATGTACGCGACGGAGATTCGTTTGGGTTTAACACGGTATTTAATTAAGAAGGCGGACGTCGGCTCCATTAAAAATCATTTTACTCGTGGTACGCAACGGTATATATTATTTATTATCGGTGGCGATATGCCCCGGCGACGTGGAGAGCGAGGAACGACATATCCAGGAACCGGAGGAGCAATATGTACCGGGGTGTACATATCGAAAAAAAAAGAAACAGAGGATGCAACCAACGATGACCCGGGTTGACTCATCCCGTAAACTCGATTTATCGTCTTGCCCGGGGTATTCGTCGTTTCACCGTCGGCCATGAATATTTATTACGGCGTGCAAAACAATTTGTTGATTTTTTCTTTTCGATCGTTCTCGATGTACTTTTTGCCGACTTCTTTTATTTAACACTAGTACTACCAAAACGGTCAAAATGACTAGTCTGCAAATTTTAATTGAATGTTCAAATCTACAACGACGCATTGTAGATTTCTATCACTTATTATTTCAATTTATGAGGGGATTTTAGGATTAGGATTATTAATACTATTCATTTATTTTTAAGGATATGAAATATTTTCGTTGGACGCCATTATATTTTATAATATTTATATTTTCTGATGTTTCTAATATTTTTCGTATATTTTTTGTAGTACATATTTTAATTTCGGAATTTATTACTAATTTCCAAACAATGATATTATAATCTCGGATGTTAAATGGAGACGTGTTTTAGATCACAAATAGACGGTTCAAAATTGAGAAAGTTTTATTTCAATATTCTGTAATTTATTTAAACGGGGTTTATGTTCGGACGGGATTCAAGTGCAAAAGTAAACCGAATCCTGGCCTGGAAAGACCGGCACATTCCCTTTCCTCGTTCCTTATATCGGCAACCATAAATCCCGTTTCTCTTCGAGCTACCTCCGAGGCATTATCCCTTCGACAAGTAATTCGTCCATTAACTCCGTTTCATGCGTTTGTCTCTTTAACTTTCGATATTAGCGACACCGTTCAACGTTATAGCGTGAATTAACCACGCTTTATTGGATCCTCCTTTCCCGAGGCGGAAGTCTTCGAATACTAAATTACTTTCGTGGAAGTCATTCTGTTTTATTCATTCTCTGTTAATACAGGGTGTCGGACGTTTTTCTGTACAAACGTCGCGAACATATTCCACCCAGAAAAATAAGAAAAAAATGTTAAATAAAAATCGACCGACAAGACTTTATTACAAAATTATAACATAAATTGTAAGACTGCATAAATATCGCGCAGGTATTTATTATTATTTTGGAGATAATAGTATACTTTTGTGCATTTGAGGTAAAGGTAGTTCAAAGTTTAATAATTATATGATAACAATTTTTGTCCATCCTTCAGTTATGATATAATAATTTTTAAAATAAGGGCATTTAAATGCTACATGTTTTAATTATGGTCACGAAAACATGAAATGTGTTTTTTAAAAATAGTGGTGTCGTGGATGTCGCCGCGAACTAAGCATCGTCATTCGAATCTACCAAAGCAGCATTTAACTTTTAGAGCACGTAATGTTCGTCTAAAGGACATGGTGTTTTCATTTCTGGGTGGAGTAAATAAAAGGTTTATTTAAAATGCGAAAAAAACGGATGTCTGGAAGCGGTCTAAATCTATAAATGGCTGATAAAATACTATAGAATCAAATCTCCCAAATAAGATCAATTTCAATTATTTTCGATATTATAACAACAATATATTTAAATACAGCAACTTGATTAACGTTCATCATGCCTGAACGAATAAATGATTGTATATTATTTGTTGCATAAATACTCGACTTATAAGAATATTATTCTACATTACATTACATATTCCTGGTTTTCTCTGACACAAAAAACTGGCAATCTTCCAGGCGAAAAACAAACACAATTATTCGAAGACATTATCCAGAAATCTCGTTTGCAGCCATTGCATTAGTTATGTTAACGGTGCGCTCGTAAATAGCCGATAAACGCCTGTCGTGATGCCTCACACCAAAAACAATTATCGAAGATCCACCATGGATCATTAAGTGCGTAAATGCCGCTCACTGAAGGGACAGTGGTTTATTATCGAAAGACACGACGAAATCTGCAATTAAGTGCTGTTAATCAGAAATAACTCCGAAGTGGACGTGCTTCGAATATAAAATCCAATCTTCGCTAATTTCGAATAAATACAGAAAAGTAACTGTTCTATTATAACCATATTTATAATTCATACGCTATCAAAATAACGTATCGTTCGTTATCACTCCTTATTGTTAATAATATAGAATATTACATTAACCGAATGTACTTAGTTAATAGTCAAATATAGTTACTAAATAATATATTATTCAAAATTATTACCAACTGTTATCTCTATATTGCTGTTCATTATATTGTTGACTATTGTTAACTATAATTAGCAATGTTACGAGCTAACAGTATAGAATATTGTTAGTAATATATACCATTCTGTGTTATTAACGAAATAATATTCATGATATAATAATAATATCCAGGGGGTCAATTAAACAAATTGCGTAATCTCATTGTATCTTTATCTTTATACGAAAAGGGACATCTGTAAGGGTACTTAAAAACTTCAGTTTTCGTTTTGGATGGTTTTTCAATGATTTTTTATTAGTATTCCGGTCGCGAGAAAGGATTATCGGCGGAATACGTGGATTTTGAAACGTTCCTTTTAGGTCGATCGACGAATCGTGAGTCTCGTTAAACCTGGTCCTTTTGCCGTAACCGCTCTTCCTCGTTATCCATCGAGAGAAACCTCATCGTTATCAAACGGAATATAGGCATATAACGTGTATTACGGGGAAATGTGATTGATTTACACAACTGTCGGATACATCGTGGTATAATTATGGTCACTTTAAAGCCGCTTATTATAAACAATTTGACGTTCCTTTTTATCCGGCAGCTGTTGATTTACCGCGTTTCGATGCCAACGAGATTTACGAATCGAGGATAACGCTACCTTCGATCTGCTTCTTCGGTGATATCTCGAAATACGATTTCATCGTGATATTCCCTGATATTTATCGGTAATAAATCAATCGATGCCATCGATAAATCAATCACGGTTATTCCTATGATATGTTCATTTTGCGGAGTAATGAAGCTTCCTTATATCCACCGACCTACAAAGATACGTACAATCGCAAAATTAGATCGGAAATTGATGAGTTTTAATCGACAGGCGAATATTACGGTAATATTGATAAATGAATTCCGTAATGAATTACTTTATACTTTTCAATCATGTTAATCTTTCACTTTTATTTCGTGGTACTGAGAATTATTTATAGTATATTTTTCAATATTACTGACCTCCTTGAGACATAAAATACAACGTGAATAGAAATTTTATGATTTCCAGTGGAGTTGATTTACAATTTTTATTGTATCCTTGAATATCTTTGATTTAATTTCCAAACACATAATCTTTTACGATTTATTTCTACTAATTTATAATTTCGTTTTAAGGGGAACTGACTATAAAATCTTTTCATGAAATTAATAATAACTTCCCTTCTTTGACTAAATATGATCTATTAAATAATGCAATCCATGCTTACTTATAAAAATACGTAGATTATTATTCACTTACTACATTCTTTCAATTAAGAACCATATTATTGATTCCTGTAAATTATAATTGAAACTTTTCGAAGACACCATACATAATAGTCTACGATATCCTATTATGAAAAACAAATTTCATCGAAAGCCAAGAGTTCCTTGATAATCGAAGTGAAATCGTCGAACGTGTTCGACGGAGAATAAGACATAGTGTTACTTGGATTGGAAGGATAATAAGCGATCATACGAAATGAATACATACGTTTAACCGTGATAGGTTAGTTAAAAGGGGCACCTTATTTAAATGTATGTCTCCCGTAATTCGCTACGGCACGTACCGTGATTTTATAACGATGCACTTTCATTCGGTCGCGGTAACGAGGAAGATTGACGCACGGTAAAACGACCGTGGCTAATGAGTTACGGGCCCGTCAAGATGGGCCGAAAGAAGGCCTTATAAATCTGGGACTCCCGGAGATTCGATCGCGCCAAACCCCCGCGTATTCCGTAAACTCACCCTCTACGTAATACGTATTCCCATATACTTAGCAAGGAGCTTAATCCTGCGAATAATCCTCTGGAGATGTATGCGCACGCAACAAGATGTATATCGTGTACCCCTTGTCTCGCATGATATTTTATCCGAGAAATCCTGACTCGAAATGCTTTTTTAATCCATTTCTATCGAGTTCGTTGAACGAATATGATAAACCTACTCGCGTTAATATAATACGTGTATCGCGATTTTATGCGTGACTTTGAATAGTATGATGTTTTATATTATATTAGATGAGGAGGTTTACTTTGATGTCGATTTAAACTTTGCTCATTAAATGGGGCTTTTCGTCCGATTAGCATATCGTTAGACACTTCATGAATAATTCAGTATAATAATATGGTGCAACGAGCGAAATTACATCCGCGATGTTTCTTGAAATAGATAAATTACAAAATTCCACATGAGTCAGTATTGGAAGTAAAATCTTGGCCATTATCGAAGTTCCAAATCTGTAGACACCTGTGAAAGAGATCCTTATAAATCCAAATGCCTTGTAGCTTTCATCAGCTTAAATAGAACTAGAAATTCAACGTAACGCTAATAAAATATATACCGGTAACCAGTAAACATTATAACACGAAAACGTCCACGTATGTGATTTACATGCGAGAACAAAAATGTCCTTATAAATCAACTATTTTGTAACTTCATCACCTCGAGCTTAGCCGATGCACGTAACGCGGTAACCAACGCCATTAAAAGTGCAGGAATCCCGAGGTACAAAATTTGCATTCAATCGTAAGACGGCTCTCCGCGAAGTCCGACATTTCGAAAGTTCCATCGACATAAGTTGAATCGGAATGCCATGTAACTTTGATGGAACACGAAACCCCATAAAAAGTAGCACCTTAGAGTATCAAACGGCGTACTCGAAGTTGATCGAACCGATCATCCATCCACCAACCATATCACTGATAGACGAAGCATCGGCGGCGTTTAATTAAGAGAATAATGTCAGGCGTAATGGTGCCCTTAATGTAGAGGTATATCTCGAGGCAAGGAACTAGGAAGATTTACGGGATTATTATAATACGTATAGAGAGGTTTGGTGTTGAGGAGTTTGGACCCCGAGGAGTTTCTAGGCCAACGAGCCGGCCTACGCTGAGAGGTGCGATCTCGTTTTTCGATTAAAATTCGATATAGCCTGGTAACTGTAACTCGGTTCGCTGCTCACGACGAAGAAACGCCGATATATATCAGCGACGTAGACGGCAAAACCCGGGAGAAACCGTAAGAAGCGCCTTTAACCGACGAATATGGCGTGTCCATCAATGTCCTCACCACCGATCCGGACGGGTTGCATTGATATTTTTAGCGCGCCACTGAAATGCTTCCTGTACTCCTAACGAAATACTTTTGTTGAGTGCCGTTTACGGTAATTTATACGGAATAAAGATGAGCGGGTTAATGGGAATTGACGCGAAGCGACGCAATCGGGATTCCTTTTCGTCGTTGGCGATCTTTTGCTTCGTTTGCTTCATGGAAATGAGTTTAACGCGCTTCTGAAAAGGGTTGAAAGCTTAATACAGGTTTTGCGAGCTAAATCAATCACTTTGCAGATCATCTTCACCTTTTTGCAAATCAAACTTTCCAACAAATTTGTTTTTTAAGCTATTTTATTAAAAATAAAATCTAATGTAAAAGATGAATTTGATCTGCATATTAAGATAAAATGATATTTTGGATATATTTAAAAGTTAGAGAAAGTGTCTAATATGATAAAAGAGGTGAAGAATCATGTATTATATTATAATTCGCGTATCGCGGGGCATATATAAATTAATTAAATATCAGTCAGTAAATTAAAGATTCCACTAGATATTCTAAATCCGCGGTCAAATAAATTACATACCTCGTTCGGATAGAAGCACTTAATAATATTTGGCAAAGAATTTTCATATTACTTATAATTTCGTCAAAATAACTGTCATAATTCGCCAGCAATTCAATATATTATATTCAATTTACATAAAGCGATGTTCATTAATCTTCGAGTCAGATCCAAGATAATGGCGTATCCCAGGTTTCGAATACGTACTGTTCCCTGAATCTAATAATTCAATATAAGAATTCTGCCGATGAATATCGGAGGCTGTTTTCTATCAGAATACAAAGAAGTTTCGGCGAAGACAGCTTAATTCCAGTTTATGCATTCTGATTGACAAAAAAGAGGAGCGGAGCGTGGAGACCGCACAAAAGAAAACATTCTCTAAACCAATGGCCGAATGTTCCGTGGAAATTTCCAGTTTGTTCAGTGGTGCGGGACCGTAACAGGATTCAGGTGCGACTTTAAAATTCGCAGGAGGCCAGCAACCTGGCCTCAGCGCGCTAATTGAATGAGATCACTGCCGAATTAGTAATGATGTAAACTTTTAGTTAAACCACTTGCAAACGTTTCATCAAGCTTAATAAATATAATGAAATGGGTTAATTTATTTTTGCCACGCTTCCTCATTTTTAAGAATATTTAGATGAGTATGAAAATATAGTTGAATATATTGTTGGTAGTTCTAGTGTTAAAGACAAACAGGAACTACATATTGTAATATATAAACAAATAGATTATAAAATATAGCAGTTAATTTATTATAATGTATAGGTGAATTGTTTCAAGGATCTGAT
This sequence comes from Nysson spinosus, assembly GCA_910591585.2. Lineage (NCBI taxonomy): Eukaryota > Metazoa > Arthropoda > Insecta > Hymenoptera > Crabronidae > Nysson > Nysson spinosus. The sequence continues at coordinate 10,872,921 of OU342830.1, read as the reverse complement.
AGGATTGCGAAGGACTTGGTGTCCACGAAAGGATCGGTTATAAGAGATAAAAAATATATGCTGCTCTCCTTTCGCGATTCGCATTAACGAGCATGGAATTCCATGTTACTGTCGGATGTCTTCGTAGAAATCGAGATGAAGCCTGGCCCGGAAATTAATTTCGGCGGTTCGGCTGGGTGTATCTATACGCCGGAAACTGGGTCGCGTAACGGTGAAATTCGCGCCGGCACGAAAATCCACTTTATATCGTGGCCCTAGCTGCCGGAACTTCCGATTATACTTGAAAATTCTGAATGCAATCGCCATAATCGCTTTCAAGGAACAAGCCTTTTCCACGTAGAATCATTGCAATTTTTTATCCAATACCATTTAAAGTGACTCATATCTCAAAAACTTTTAAATCGATTAATTTATTTTTACGAACGTATGTCAATATAATAAAACATTATTATCCGATCAGATCTCAATAAATTAATTAAAATCCTATCAGTCTCGTATTGGAAAGTATTATCGAAACAGGACGAACTTGGTATAATAAACAACTGAATTTTATTCAAACAAAATTTAATGAACACTTGGCGCTAACGAAAAGGTGTACTTAACAAACATCAATTTTATTTGAACAAATAGTTAATGTGCACTTAGGAATCGCCGTCGGGAGTCTGCGCACTCGGCAAACTTGAGAAACATTAGCGGGTACTTATCGAAGTCGAGCGACAAAGAGTCGGCGATAAAAAGCAATAAAAAGCTGAAGTGGATCTAATATGCATACGTGGAACTCAATATCTATGCATTATCGATAGGATCTCGCGATATCGCAGATCTATTCTCACATGCCGAGGTGTGCGGAATAAGCGAGCTGCGCTCGTTAAAATCAAACGGGATCCGAGAAGAGAAAGTAAAGCGCAAGAAATTTGGAGAGTAATCGAGTCAAGTGAGATAATGGTTAATCACAATTATTAACTTAATCAATGGGCCATGGTTAAGCCGCCGACGAAAGTTACCGCGCACCGTACTTACTTCCAGTGTGCGCGATAATAATGTAATTCAGGATAAATTATCGCGCTATCATCATTTTTTCCGCCAGCTATTTAAATAACGTATATAAACAAAACACGAGAAAACATGAACGGGAAAATTGAGCGTGACGATCGGATTATATGTGTGGCATTAACGTACTGCGGAGTTCTGCAAAGAAGACAGGTGATTTTTACTAAAATATTAGGGGTACCGGAAAGTATTATAATCAATTTGGGAGTGGAGATTTTTTTACATCGGAAGTTGGGAATTTGATTTTTCTCAAAAAGGGTATAATTGCATTGTAGGATCTAATAGCATAATACTTAATACGAAAAATGTATATAATTTGTAATATATTATAATTTCTAAAATTATATAATCTACATATTTCTTTATAATATTAATTAACTTTGATTGTCATGAATGACACGATGCTTAAACGTTGAATGCCGTGCCAAAATCCGTGTTATACTGTTTAAAACGGTTTAAGCGCTCTACGATATATTGGTTACTTTACATTTGAAAATTGTACGAATATTAACGACATATTTGATTCGAGTTTTAGTAATATTGGTATCGACGGTCATCGATAACCACCATGGCGTTCTACGGGTTAATGTGTTAAGGGTAAAATAAGAAATGTAGAAGTGCATGTTTCCGTAGCTGTGTAAGGCAACGATCGCTCTCCTTCAGTAAATTGTTCCCACAGTAATGTATTTTTCTTAGTTGAGAATGGTACGCCGCCGGTACCAATCGATCGCACGACCACTGACGAAACTGGACAGTTATTTCGACACCTCGTATTTACCAACCCCTGGACAATCGGTATCGCTCGAGGAAATTGTTATTGTTACGATACCTGGATTCAGAATCCACGTACTGGCACGTATTATCATTCGATTTCTTTTAATCTACCATCGTGACGGTGCATTACAGGAAATTTATGGTCAGACACTTGTAAACGAGAGAAGAATGAACGATCTACTTTGACTTTCCATTCCTCGTGTAAATTGATGGATTATCGTCGATAATGAAACTGGTTAGTTTAATTTCATTCCTTTGCATGGTTCATACTATGACGTCTTTTATTGCAATGCTGTATACAATAGGACTATTATTTATTATATTAATATCACTTTTTATTCTAGTAATTTTATATTGCTCACTATTAATAATTATTAGAATATTTGTAAAATTAGTTTCAGCGAATTCACCAAAATATTATCCTCCATGGATCCACTAAGTTTTGATTTCGACAACGAAATCCATTTTTGTGCTTTCTCTATCAAAATACCTACAATTTGTTTTAATCGCCAATAGGTTATAAATAATATTAATGTAATACTAGTATAATATATATTTATCCACATCATCCAAGAAGGATAATATTTAATACTTTGGTGAATTCGCTAAAACTAGTTGTACAAAAAATGTAATTATTATTATTAGGATATAGTCGGCGCCACAATAAACCGATAATTATCCCCATTGATTCCGGTATCAATTTTAATATAAAAAATATTCTATGTAATCAGCTGGCACTATATATTTATGATATCACTGTCATTCATAATGTCACAGTTGCAATTCGAGAAAATCGACGGCACAAAATACATTCAACGGTGCATGTAAAAAAACGTCGCGTTACTAATTGTATTTTCCAAGATTAAAAGGGGGAGTAACGGATAAGGTCTTTTTCAACATCGACAAGTCCAATTAAGTCACTCGTGAAACCGAATCGTGTTATTGGGTGGAACGTGAGAGTGAGTGGGAAGCGTCGAAAGGGAAAAAAGAGGATCGACTTTATTGCGATAGAATGCGGCCTCGGTGTCAGGTACATACCAGTTAGTTATGCTTTTAGCCCATTTACGGTATCCGGCTAATAAGCACAAAAAATATTTTCTAACATTTATGTCATTATTACCGCTGTCGCTGCTATTACCATTTTACGAAACGCCAGCGCAACCTAATTTGGACAAACGAAAACGATAATGGACTATACATATAAGAAAATCATAGAATTTTCTACTTCAGTGGAATATTGTAAAAATGAAATGTCTTTTAAAGATTTCTTTGTATTATAGAAAGGTTATTGGAAATTTGATTTATTTATGATGAATTTCATAGAGGCTATTGAATTAAATCAAAAGTGATCCACAAAGAATATTGCTTTCACATGAAATCTAAATCATAATATGAACAGCATTGGAACACCATTTTACCTTTTTGGAAAAGAACTTCGTAAATATGTTACAAAACGGCACACAGATTAGTAACAATAAAAATACTCATCGAAAGAGCACGATAAACAATTCTCGATTTCAGTGGTGTCAACGAAAAAATGATGGACCAAGTCTTATTCCGAGTTTTTAACACTAGAACTACCAAACCAATCAAGCTGACGGGTCCTCGGAATTCATTATAACAAAAATGTTCAACTTGATAATGTTTCATTTTCTGAGACTTGCGGTTCACATTACGTAATGGACATAAATAAATCGATTAATTTATTTCTTCCCTCCATCCTTTTCTTAAGAACGTATACATAGATATACAAATATAGGTGAATATATCGCCCATAGTTCTAGTATTAACAGCGCACTCAAAGGTAAAACAATTAATCGAGAAACGGGCAATCTTGAGGGTAGATCGTGAGAGCGAGTGGGAGATAAAGAAAGGGAAAGAGAGGGCCGAGTTTTATTGCAATTGAATGCGGCCTCGGTGTCAGGTACATACCAACCAGGTATGCATTTAGCCTATTTATCGTGGCCAACCGGCAGAAACGAAACGAATACACACCAACGTGTAGACAACGTCATCGTAGTTAAACTCCACCGTGGTTCGAACCACGAAATTGCGCAACGTGGTGTGCTGTATTGGTTAAAAGCGCAAGAAAGAAGGAGAGAAAGAGTTAAACAGAGACATTCGAAGTATCTGTACGCCTACATCGCCCGAAGCTGTCATGGGGCTCTCATAGGAGGTAAGGGCCAGGTAAGAGCCAGGTAAGAGCCAGGTAAGAGAACCGTGGCCGGGATCGTGGTTGCTCCGACCGCGTGCTCCATCGTCGTCGAGGGCTTGGCACACAGCCACAGTGCTACCGTGTCGTTTGCAGCTAATTTTACGTGCAACAATATGAAATTCACGGTGAATATCACGAATTTACGGCGAATGTGTAGCAAAATAACATCTGTTTCATTGATTTGATTCTACGATCCTATTTCTTCAACTGATAACCAGATACGGCTAGTCTTCAGAATACATTTAAGGATAAGAAGCGATAAGACCGGGAAGTAAATCGGAGTCGAACACGTAATAAAGAAGAACACTTTAATATCATTGGTGGATATTAATCGTGGAAAGTAATCGTGGAAAGTAATTAATTCTACTATGTAAATTCGCTACTCTAATGATTAAAGGGATTGCATAATACTGTCGAACCTTTTAATATTAATCATTGGCATTCTTCCTTAATCGAGGAATAAGATTTCGTGCTCGTTGAAGATAGGATCGTAGGAATTAAGGCGAACGGTGTGGAGCACGGAATATAAACAACCCCCTCCGAGGTTTCTTGGTTGCAATAGAGTACGTAACTTCTGGCCCATTTCTCCAGGTTTCTCTACGTTATGTACTCGCGGCTTTGTACTTACACGAATCGTTATGTTACGCGTGTATAGGTAAGCCTGGTTTGCAAAGGATAGTCGTTTCTGTGGCTGCCGCTGACCGTTCCACGAAACTAGCGCGCCGATTTAATCATTATCGGCAATCTAGCCGAGCTGGCAAAAAGAAAAATCTGGGTCAGACGCGTTCGCGAGTACAGGGGCCCGAACCCCGGCCTCCCCCGCCCCCTCCTCCTCCTCCTCCTCTTTCTGTTACCCTCGATAGAACACAATGGAAGACTAAACGCGGGAAAATCTTCATCGTTATCTATCGTCAGGGAATTACTCCATTTTTTTTATTACGCTCTTATTCCTCGTCTTGCTTCACACGTGAACTTGTACATTCTGTTGCAACGAATATAGGACAGCAAGTACTAATTAAGGTATATTCATCGTGATACAAAGTAATGAAGACATAAACAATTGCGAGAGTGTTAATGAGGATGTAAATTCACAAATTTATTGGGGAAGTGAAATGATAATTGTCAATCGAATAGAAGTATAATTACTATAATGATCATTATAAAGATAAAGTATAATCAAGTTTTTGATTATTAATGCCACACGTCGTTGATTACATAATAATATTTTTGAAAGTACAATCAATGTCATCAATATTAATGGATTGTTAAAAAAAGGAAAATGATCATGCTCCTGTTTGCGAATTTAATATAAGAAGCGCGTAAAACAGAATTGATAAATGATATGTCAATGATACACCTTTCTAAACAATTCGCTTGTAAACAAGGGATAAAGGAATTCACATCTCAACACTGACAACTCATTAAAGAATAAAGAAACGGAGATACTTTTAACTACTAGTTTCATTAGTTAATTGACTCGTTATTAATTACGTAACCAGATTACTTTAAGTACTCTGGCATACGCATATTACGGTTTAATATTATCATCCTCCAGGATCTTTCAAGTTCCACTTACCACAACACGAAGATCATTATTCGTAATCTTTTTACAGCAGCCGAGGTATATTATCAGTGTTCTTTTCTCACTTTCATTCCGACTCGTGAACGAAGTAACGGCTAATTAAGACAGGATTATGCGATATCTAATATTATAATAGAGTCATGACATTTGCAAACCGCGCGACGTAGAAACACGATCGAGATGAGTGTGTAATAAAATTCGATATATCGGAGGTAAATAAAAATTCCTTTTACGAAATCCGATTAAAAAATGTGTTATTAATATTTTAATAACCGTTTACCTCCGGGAGCAAGTATAATTAGCCTACTTCTTAGTGCCCATACGTTCGATGAGTAAGTCACGCGGTTTTTGCTACTGAATTTTTCGTCGAACTTAACTCGCCATAAGTGATTACGTGTAAAAAATTAACATTTTAAATTAACTAGCAAGATAGATAGTACCCCCCCTTCGGTCTTCATCTCCGATGTTGCAGAAGATTGTAAATATCCGTGAGTGTTTAATGAATATTCATCAACTTTGACATATCAACATATTCTACGCGAGATGGAAACAATGAAGAAACAATTTTTACGACGTTGGTAACGACAAGTTCTTAGGATACGGTTGTATTGTTAAGAGGTGATTATTCTTGTCGAGCTTGAAATCACCGGGGTTTATGGTACTCCGCTACTGGTTTATGTCGCTCGAGTAATTGTACCTGAATTTTCGCAATCTACGTCTAGGAAAATATTGAGAGCTCAATGAGAATTGAGAATTTTCGATGAATTGTACGATATGATTCGTAGGAGAATATTAAAGTCAACAATAAGGGCCAATGTTTCCATTCTGATATGCGCAGTGAATATAATAGTTTAATAAACAATTATAAATGGGGGAAGCCCTGTACTATCAGAGTCCAGAAATAATTCATTGGTTTGATTTATCGATGTGTAAGAAATGTCTGTTATAATTAGTATTATAAAATGACTGTTATAGATAATATTTTTAGTAAAGATATGTCTTATTTCATTATTATAATCACTATGCGTTGAACTCTCCGTCATAGCTTTACCACGCGTTGAACTTCCGTCATAGGTTTACAACGCGTTGAACTCTCCGTCATAGGTTCACCACGCGTTGAACTCTCCATCATAGGTTCACCACGCGTTGAACTCTCCGTCATAGGTTTACCACGCGTTAAAGTCTCCCTCAAAGGTTTACCATGCGTTGAAGTCTCCGGCGTGCGCGGGACACGCATTAAAGTCACCGACAGCAGTCGCGTGATTTCATTGAAGAATTATGTACCTAAGATCATAATTTGCTCGTAGAATATTTATGAGCATGTGACTAAGAGAAAACTTTTAACGACCCAAAGTTTCAGTATTTCCATGAAAATAAATAAACGCTCACGATGTGATTATCTTCGTCTACGAGTCCAGTCATTATAAGTGAACATTGGATTAGTAATTCTCCAGCTGTACATACTTAAAACATATTCCTTGTACGATATAATGTACATAAAAGTTAGTCGATTGTTAACTAGTTTAATAGACAATAACAATTTTATAAAAGTATTACTTCTAACGGTATATTAGACTAGTTATTTTCGTCAACATATTTTGGTAAATATGCTGATGTTTGACTTCAGACAGTATCTCATAATACTTGTTATGATAATGGGAGCGGGTTTCACCTTCCGAAAGAAAACGGAACAAGATTCTAATGGAGTGAAAATGATACGCGGTAAAAATGGATTTATCTTCGGCGGGTTCGAACACGTGTGGCCGAACATCCATATCTATATCGTATATCAAGATAACGTTATTAAAGAGCAATGAATCGTGTCTCGTGCCATTTAAAGTTGAAGCAGGAAACTCGAGGGTGTGTAGAGGTGTTACGTTGAATAAACGACTTATGCAATTAAACACGTTTTAAGACAATTTCATACTGGTACTAGTAGAACAAAGTACTTTTTTGGTACAGAAAATTGTTCACACTTCACAAATCATCAAAAAATCAAAGTCGCCAGGTTCGCTTCTAAATGGCCTAAATCAATGGTATATGATGTATAAACACGTTCTAGGATGATTTTGGGTCGAAAGAAGTGGTTTAAAAATGTTTTCGGGTCGAAAAGGGGTCGATCCAAAATCGCAAAAATGTGAAGGGTATACCTTCAAAAATTGTCAAAAAATCAAAGTCCCCAATTTCACTTCTAAATGACCTAAATCGATGGTATATGATGTATAAACATGTTCTAGGATGATTTTGGGTCGAAAGAAGTGGTTTAAAAATTTTTTCGGGTCGAAAAGGGGTCGATCCAAAATCGCAAAAATGTGAAGGGGTATACCTTCAAAAATTGTCAAAAATTAAAAGTCGCCAAAATCAATTCTAAATGGCCCAAATCGATGGTAAATGATGTATAAACATATTCTAGTATGATTTTGGGTCGAAAGAAGTGGTTTAAAAATTGTTTCTGGTCAAAAAGGGGTCGATCCAAAATCGCAAAAATGTAAAGGGGTATACCTTCAAAAATTGTCAAAAAATCAAAGTCCCCAATTTCACTTCTAAATGACCTAAATCGATGGTATATGATGTATAAACATGTTCTAGGATGATTTTGGGTCGAAAGAAGTGGTTTAAAAATTTTTTCGGGTCAAAAATGGGTCGATCCAAAATCGCAAAAATGTGAAGGGGTATACCTTCAAAAATTCTCAAAAATTGAAAGTCGCCAAAATCGTTTCTAAATGACTTAAATCGATGGTATATGATGTATAAACATATTCTAGGACGATTTCTGGTCGAAAGAAGCGGTTAAAAAATTGTTATTGGTCAAAAATGGGTCGAACCCAAGTCGAAAAAATGTAAAGGGGTATACCTTCAAAAATTCTCAAAAATTGAAAGTCGCCAAAATCAATTCTAAACGACCCAAATCGATGGTAAATGATGTATAAACATGTTCTATGATGATTTTGGGTCGAAAGAAGTGGTTTAAAAATTTTTATTGGTCAAAAATGGGTCGAACTCAAGTTGAAAAAATGTAAAGGGGTATACCTTCAAAAATTGTCAAAAACTGAAAGTCACCAAAATCAATTCTAAATGGCCCAAATCGATGGTATATGATGTATAAACATATTCTAGTATGATTTTGGGTCGAAAGAAGTGGTTTAAAAATTGTTTCTGGTCAAAAAGGGGTCGATCCAAAATCGCAAAAATGTGAAGGGGTATTGTGTACCTTAAAAAATGGGCTGTTTTATACCTAAAAGGGTAAATTAGATGCTGGGTGATACTTAATGGGAGTGGTGTATGACTTACAACTCAGCTCTCGTAAATGGGGGAGGGCTGTCAACCGATAAATTGATTGTGCTGGTTTAATAATCAAATTTGACACTTATATCTATTCATATTACTAGAGCAGCAGGTTGGATATCATATTATTATCAGACTAGAACCATTATAACCTTCAACGTTTTTATTACGGTATTAACATATTAATCAGAACACTTTATACTTTTAATCTTTTACTTATCTTCTCCAAATAATTCCTACGATTCCTGGTACATTTATCTCATGTAAATTAAATTCCATGAAGCTTTCGTATATCAGGTATCTTTAAAACTACACCTTTTAAGAATTAAATTAAATGCATTTCGAGTTTGTTATTCGTTTTTTAAGTTAATTTTATTAGTAACGTGTATCAATATTTCATAATCATGTGCAGGGAAGTTTCATTTTGACGAGTAACTTCTGGTTCGGATTCTGCAGTGGCAGTCCAGAATAGGAATTGAACCGAGGCACGAACGAGAAAGTTGCAACCGCGAGTGGCACGCTGACTATTCCGGCTTACGAGACTTCTTCTTCAATTTATGATTTCAGCGTACCGCTCCTAGGATTCTGCGAAACGATACTTTCCCTTATACGTATCGAATACTGGTGACACAATGTGACTTCCATGTCTTGCTTTCTAGCTCCGAACTTAAGTCAAACATATTTATTATCTAATTAATCCCTAATGGTCTTAATCATTTCTATGAATTTCGACGCCATTTAACTTCCTTATATTTTATTATTTCACGGATAACAAATAGCTTAATCGCTATCTAATAGTTACCGTGAGCATTTAAGTCAAACATGTTTACCATCTAATTAATCCCAAATGGTCTTAATCATTTCTATGAATTTCGACGCCATTTAACTTCCTTACACTTTATTATTTCACGGATAACCAATAAATTAATATGTATCTAATAGTTACTGTGGGTACCTCGAGATTAGTAGGTTCAACTGATCGAATTATCAAGAAAATATAAAGTGGTATCAGCATAGTTAGTTAATGGCGGCCAGTCGTGTTTCGATTCCGCTTCATTGGACAGGCATTAACGTTTTTTACCATCGCTGTCGAAATGTGAGTTCAAAGGGCGCCGCTAAAACGAAACGTGTTTCTTCGACCAGGAAACTCGTGGTGTGCTGAGCAACAATAATAAACATATTGTTTTTATTACGATACTAGAATCATTACTGAAGGACATTACAATTTTTTAACGACGATGTTGGTGCTGCCGAAACAATTCTACTTTCACCGAGACAATCAGTGTTCAAATTGCAACCATTATTTTTTTATTACGATTTCAAAAGTAGTTGCGATTACCTTTGATTGTTCAATCTAATACTTTTATCGTTGAAAGTGCAGTATACTCTGCAGTTGACTATTGAAAGGGTTACACTAAGCTGTGAAACATCGTAACGATGATGTAAATATTCCGCGAGTTGCAGCGGATACAAAAAATATTAAAAAATCCCAAATTTGGAAATCGTTTTTATCCAATAATTAAATTAAATTGAATCCATAACATACGTTGCTTAAAATCGTAACTACTTTTCTAAAAACATAGACAAATAAATAAATGAAGACACATTAAAGGTCTGCTGCAATAAATTTTATATTAAAAATATTAGAGATCAAAATATCAGAAATAAAAATGTTACAATAGATCGAGTACTGTAATTCGTGAGACTCCCGTAAATTCACTGATCTATAAAGTCACGTGAATTTCATTATCCCTTAAATGTGTCGATACTAATTAAGCCGTTAGTTGCACTTCCCAGTGCAGTTCATGGTGTTCGAAGCTAATAAGCTTGATGTACCAATGCATATGGTACGAAGTCATTAAGGTGCATTTACAATCGCGTACTATATCCTTTTGCCGCGGTCGTTCAATGCAAGATTTTACACCAACAAAGTGGAGTCTAGCTGCTATCAAACCGTAGAGTATTATCGTCGCGAATCTGCACGGGTTGCACGCTTCGAATATATTGCAATGTAGAAACTTTATGGCATCCATAGGAATGCAGCTCCAATCGTGCGAATAAATGTACACTTCTCTAAGGACGATTATAAATTACTGTAAATATTTTCGCCCGCCGTTGTAAACGTGCCTTTATCCCACTTCTTGAGCACGTACTTTTCAACAGTTTAAAGTACTGAGTTATCCGGCATATTCAATTTTATTGCCATTACTATTACACAGTGTTTACATTCAGCATTGGCTGTCTTCTCACTCGATGCAATCAAATAAAAATTGTTGGAAGAAAATTGAAGTGGAAGACACTGAACGTCACATAACTTCATTATAGTTATAACAGAATAACAGTATTATTGTTAACGAAACCCAACGATTCTATTACTTTTGAATTATCTTCCAGGTTCAGCAGTTCCCTCAAATATAATATAATAAAATATATGATATAATACAATCCCAAGCACATAACTCAATTTAAACTATTCGTCGCGCGCATAAAAATGAATGCATACAATATACGCAAACAAGCCAGAAGAGATAACGGAACACGATACAATAACTTCGACAAAAAAGTTCTCCGCGAGCCAGGAAACAGAGAGTTTTATACTCGGCATCGTAAACCCGATAGAAGTTAGAAGAGGATTGGCTCGTACTAGTATTTTGACATTTGAAATTCCAAGATTTATTTCCACGCGTAGAAACACGGTGCCATTATATATATTTTGCTAATGCACCGGATGTGCATCGTACGCAAACGAAGGAGCAGAAGAACGTTTAAAGTCAACCCATTACATCTAATATCTCTCCTCATCCCTCGGTATAGTAATGGCTCTCCGTTGAAATTACCCTTTCGATAAATACACGCCAGGAGACGTCATTATAACCGGCGCAATATGATAATTACTGTGAAATCATTTCTCTACGAGGTACGAAAGTCGTCGCAGGAAAAACAGGGGAGGAGATCGTATAAGGACTCGCGGATTACGAAACGAAATACTTCTCGTTTTATGAATTCCTGACTTTTATGCGGACATTTATCTTCGTCTATGGATGACCGACAATTTTTTGCACTTTGCTCTGCTATTTTCAAAGGTGAGTTTTATTAACGTACTTATTAGTAAAAGATCCTTGAATTAATTCAGTATTACTAGTAAATATTTACTATGGTTATGGACTTAAATAATATGTTATATTATGTATTACAATATTGCTATAAGATATATCTAGAGGTCTTTCTTTATATATCTATCTATCTTTGGATATATTATGTTTAATATAAATATCTTATTACTTTAGTGTCTGATGTTATAATAACATAATATATAAGATATTATTTGAGTCTACAACCATAGTGAATATTCATCAGTCCCATTAAACTACAATTATTCCTCTAATAATTCTCAAATTTCAACACGAACAAAAATAATATAATATCTCAGAATGATTTTCAGCGACGAAGAGTCAAAGCCATATTTATGTTGTAATTATAAATATATCACACGGACTTATTTTATTACTGAACCAAAAGAGATTTTGGAAGAACCCCCCAGTACTTCCTAACTTAGTAGATACAAAAATATGCTTATATTTTATATCCCTAGATTAAGATACACATATAATATTGGATTGAGTCATAAATAAATTCCGTTCACCCAGCACATTCTTTTATTTAAAACCGCCAGAATTTTATGCAAAACGGCAAGAAGTAATAATGACGATGAATATATTAGAATAAAGTCCATGGTAGAACAGTTTATTGACGAATAAACTTTATTTTCAAGAACGGAACTTATTTATAATTCAACCCAGTATAAGGAAGGTATCGTTACGCCGTATAAAGTCTTGCCGATCAAAGTCGTTAATGCGGAGGTGCAATAGTGCAACGTCCGGTTTATGCACTGGTAAGGAGCCTACGGCGTTGCAGTAGGTGAGTACCGGACCAGGTCAGACCAGATCAGCCTGTACTATTATAGGAATGGAGGATGAAGCGGAGACTGGATATACTGACCTAGTGTTCAGAACTGCATCGAGATACCTGAACTAACCTATGTCCGGTCTCCACAACTCGATGCATCTTTCTGCAACGAGATAACGCGCTGAATCTGACCGCGATAAATTCGCGAGATTACTTGCAATCGGTATTCGTAAATGTTAACCAATTAAGTTCAAATATAGTGCCTCGCGTGTGCAACGCGTTCGAGCTGTATCTGCGAAATATTTTTATGGTGGAAATATATCGTAAACATTTATATATAAACAATTTATATTGTATTATATGTAATATAAATATCTTAATATAGAGATACGTGATATATAATATATTAAGATATGAAGATATATTATATGTATTAGGTGTCCAAGAAAGTTCGTGCGGTTTTCGTTGTCCAAAAACAAGACGAAATTTGATACCGAATGAAACAGTAATATAAATTTCTTCTATATTTTATATCTTAATTACAATAGTTTTTTATATACTAAATCTTTATATTATATTATAGAATTGATTATACTTCCGTTTAACTTGCATTTAATCGGAATCTGATCGACATTACAATATTATTATAACAAGTTTTAAGTTGTGTTATTAACTTCAATGTAATTCGCGAAGATTAGTGGCGAGTTTAACTCTTTCATGCATGTAGTACATTTTTCGTGGAAGAATTTATAGGTAAAACATACACTTCCTTACACTTGAGCGAGCATTCCAACCTTTAGCAACAAAGTAGAAGTAAGCTAATCAACTTTCTCGAGTTTCAAGCAAGTTTTCTCTTGGATCCATCTTCGTAGAACATTTCTTATTGTGTTGGACCGTATGAAGTGCTCGGTACATACACCATATACAAGCACACTCAGTTATGCTTACAGATTTATTTATATAAAAATTATGGCTGAAGGATTAGTTAATTAATGGATCCAATTATTTGCCTTATACACATAAAATAAAAGTATATAAAATCCCAAACAATGCACCGTGGTATATCCGAATAATTTAACTAAAAATGGCAGACAAGTCATTTTGACCCCTTTAGTAGTTCTAGTGTTAAAGGTCCATCAATGAATCGATAGTTTCCATTATTCGGAATTTTTATTAATTATCTTCCCACGTGACCGCGACGCCTATGCCACAGTGGAAGGAACAACCAGTGCGGTTCTGCAGAAATTTCTCTCTGACGGTTGCAAACCTGCCCTCGGCTAAGCTATGCCGGCTTTGAGATTGCTCCTTGCAATCTCTGCTCTCTTGGTGCATAGCCAACACGACTTTACTATATATAGGGTGGCGCGATTCGGTGCGAACGAGCGAGCAAATAGCAAGACGCTTGCAAAACTGTTGCTCCAATTATGCGCGCGTTAAAAAGAATGAGAAACGGAAAAGACTCGAGCGAAGGTGGACTCGGTGATCGTTAATTAGGCCAATTCTAACCGGAGATTTAAAAGAAGCTGATCTTTAACGGTGGCATTTAATGTTTTATAAACGTCGTTGACGGAAGATTCGGATTCACAACTGAGCTTTCTAGTCGACATTTATGACACTGTAAATCAAAAATATCCATGCGATCTAATGACTTCGACGCTGCCGAAGCGTGGAAAAGCGTATTATTGTCGGCTATAAAATCGAGTCCGAGATGAAATCCATTTTTTACGCGACAAATGTGCGAGAGATTTTTTTCACGAGGAGTGTAATAACTGTAAAGTGACTTGAAATCGATGATCTACATTCCGTTGGTGAGATCGATTATGATAAATATAGAACAATATTTTAAACATTTTAAATATAACATAAATATAAAAAATATAAATAATGTGTAGAATATGAGATGAAAATGATACAAAACTTCGCTTTTAAGGTAGCTAACCAAACAGTTAGCAAGAAGGCAAACATAAGAACATGGCCATCGCACAAAGCCCCATAATAGTCGACATATGGATTCCGCAAGATAAAACCACTCTCTTCTCACGTTAAATATTCGGATACAAAAAAGAGCGGAGATTCTGAAAGCTTTGAAAAGTGGTTGAAACGAGGATAGCCTCGACCTATGCGTCAGCGCGAACGCGAGCGGTTGGAAAAGAAGGAGTCGTGGAATGAAAAGGATTCGGCGGGCGGAACAAAGCGAGATTCTTCGTGTGACATCTTGTAGCGCATTATTTGTTCTAAATATGGTGTAGAGAGGGACGTTGATTTAAGAGATCCTAGTGGATAGCGAGTACGTCGACTCCCGGGGACAAAGGGTTCCGTGCACTATCGGCTGTTTCGAGGTTGCGCAACCCGGCAGAACAACCCACGCGCGAAACCTCCGAGGATAGCGCGGCAAAGTGCACGCCGCAGACTATAAACGGTGTCGTGACTAACGTACTATTAACATATCTATAATTATTGTCATTACGGGTTGCACAAGTTTCAGATCGGTTTTCCAATGTGAATGAACGGCTTATGTGTGAATTGCTCGTTTAATGTAGGGTACTCGAATTATTATTAGTATTTTTAATTATATATTAGGTTGACCGGAAAGTTCGTGCGGTTTTGGATTCGTTTTCTTATGAGGATATAGACGGATTTTTATGAACACAGAATTACGAACATCTCCGATAGATAAAAAATATTAAAAATTTAAATGCATTATATGTCCAAAAACGCATTAATTTTTTACCAAAATATATAGGGGACTAAAGTACATTGACACATACAACACATTGTTACTTTCATTTTCCGCCATTTGAGATATGAATTACCATTTTAATAAGCAATTTGAAATTCGAATAATTATTATTGAGTATTTCAAAAGTTTCTCATTGTGGGGGGAGAAAGAATTGGTTTTATCTGGAGATTGTGATTCAATTCAAGAGTGAATGAGTTTTTATAAGAAATTAAAAATATCTAATATTTATATGCAGCAAATACCCCTATGGGTGGGGGGTTAGAATTCACCCATGGTATCCCTGCCTGTCGTAAGAGCCGACTAATAGGGTTCATCATAAAAAATTTCCACATTTCTGTGGAAATAATATTCCTCTTGCATATACTCAATGCACCACATTTGCAGTCCATAACGTACTTCACATTCAACTTCCATCGGCAATAATACTAATAATCCTTTCCACATTTATTTTTACCACAACATAATACAGCATTAAAAGCACATAAAACGTTCTTCATGTGTACTCTATAAATTTCTAGCATCCATGTATCCGGCTCCATTACATAAGTCCCGCATTAGGGATTATGTGACAATTTACGAGTCTCGTAATATATGGGACATTCTGCCATAAAAGCATAAAGAAGAAAGATCATTTTGAAATTTCCTTCGAAGAAATTCGTGCCCGTTATTATTTTCTATCGGTTTCTTGGTAAGATCCTCAATCGATCCTTGGGTGATCGTTATTCGAAGGGATCCTATAAACAACCACGATGACGTTTAATGCATCGGTTATTTATTGCTACGTAAAAGATATAAATCTACGTAGGGCCGATTTACATCGGTAAGTGTCTTGGGTAGGAATCTTAGTGCTCCAAAATGCAATATTGATCACCTTATCCTCCATGCCGTATAAGGCACGATGACGGTCTTTTAGAGATTCATTATCTATCGAGTGAGGTTCTGCATAAGCTTCGCCGTACCGAAGTTGCATAACATAACGGATGAACCCACGCGTGAGTCCGAGATATTCAGGAAGGATAATATTGTTAGACGTCGTGGACGAACGGGACCAACAATATCCTACGACGCTCATTTGCGGCTCAAATCTCATTGTTAGGGCTTCTTCATTCTGATTAATTCTCTTATTATGTTGATAAGAGTACCGTTCGTCTCTTAAACCTCTATAGCCCAATTCTGTTCGTGTCTGAAAGGAAATCGTAAAATACAAAGCTTGTTAAGCACTATTCTAACAATGACACATGACGTGGAAATAGTTACGAAATTATTATAATACTCAAACGCACCAAAAAAGGGAAGAATCTTTGCGCGTACTTTTAGATATTTTCGTATTCGTAAGATGTTCATATTCAAATATCTACGAAAAAATATTTCGCAGTCGTAACTCTGGAGCTAGATCTTTAAAAAAAGATAGTTTTCCATTATTTTCTATAACCTTATTCCATCGATCTGCAAGCTTTTTAACTGTAATTCTTTCCTTTCAAGGAAGATATACATAAACTGTGTCATCTAGAAACGGTGAGAACTTATGTACATACCTATAAAAATTATTGGAGCATTGAAATTATTTAACTATCTCGAAGCAATATTTAAAGGTAGCTACGGATGACCCAATTATTCTCGATCTTTGCATACATAAATTGTACTCGACAAATTAAACACCACGCCGAGCATCATAAATAACAAACCACGTGAATATTAATAGTACGATTAAAATATGGCGTGTCCAGAAGAAACACGAGGAACGTGGAAAATTGGAGCAAACCTTAGCCTGGAGGAAAGGAAGTCGACAAGAGTCCGAGTAGGATGACTTGCATCACAACGGGCTATCACTTAGATAAGATGTACGAGTACCAGTTGCACCCGGAGGGAACACCATATACTTGAAGTCGAGAGATGCAGTAAGAACCATGCGTTTCTAGTCGAAATTGCATACTAAAATCGTGATCGCCGTACAAGGAGAACAGTGCCATGATAACAGAGTTACCGGCGTATTATCGCATTATAGGCTATACATTATCATATTACACGTTTATGGGAAAAGAATGATAATTAATAAGGAAAACGAGCGACGATAAATTTGAATTGGATGAAGGTAGGGATTGGGTAGAAGGAATAAGGAGGTAGGAAAAAGGGGCGCGAGAAAGCACGCGTTGTTAGACTGTAATGACCGTCATTCGACTTGGCGCATTCATCCTTTTTTTCTTCCCTTAGGGACTATTACGGAATCCTGCTGGACGAATATAGTGTTATATTAATGGGAAAACCTCGCTTTCTATGATAAAGTAGTCTGTTTGAGTAAACAGGTGGCTATTTAGTTCGTTGTTATTATAAAATAATATTCAATTTGCTAAGAGTTTAATACAATATAATATAGTTTCCGTATTCTTTCTTCGCATTTTAATACCGTTAGATACGTGTTCGTGTAATAATTAATATTAATCTGAATACAAATTTATTTTCCCCATTATGTTTGAATAAGTGACGAAATTGTAATCACGAGAAAATAACAAAAATTTCTGGACGGCTCTTATACTGAAATAAATACGGAACTATTTCTTTTACGAATATTATAAAAGATCACGATTATGATATATTGAATATAATATTTAATAATATTATAATGTGATCAAAGGATCGTGATTTTCAAGGACTCCTCGTAAAGACAAGCTGTAGGTGTTCGTTTATTTTGTTGTACGCCGAGCATATAATTGGGGGGAGGAAGAGGCGGCTGCGTAACCCGCGGGGCCGAGAAATAGAAAACGACAGGAAGTGCGGCGATACCGGCCAAAACAAAGGGAAACCACCAAACGAGACGAAGATATGGATCTCCAAGCGTGGGATCGACGCATTCTACATCGTATATTCCAGCATTAAACTCTTCGACGTGGTTAAAACCAGGAAATATCTAGGACGTCTTCCTGAACACGGTTACGATACTCTGAGGTTGTCGCAGTCGCAGAATTTTCGGACAGAACACCGAACAATTCACGACAAAAAGAATCCAATCTCAATTCTTGAACTCAGGAAATATCCTGAAGAAAATTTCGTATTCAGAACCACGTAAATCCGACGGAATATTATTCCACGTATCGGGCCATGAGTTATAAAATTTACATAATAAATTCCTAAGCGTTTTTGCTGGAATTGGTGGTCCATTAAAATCGAATTACGGAATCCGGTAAATGACTGGACTTGTAAATATTTTGTGTCGTTACATCCACCTTGGTGTCAAGGTATGCCTGTGCTATTTTTATTCGAGCAACATAATCCTCATTTTTTCTTTAACTCTGAAAAGATCGCGGATATTTCGTTGCTAAATTTTTTAATGATAATTATATTCGTATTTCTAGTTCGGTGTTTTGCTAATGCTATATTTATTGGTTCTTTGTTAATAGAAGCTTAATATTTTATATATCAACCAATTAAATTACATCATCGATTTAATTATACCACCATATTAAAGAAATAATTAGAACTGCAAATGTTTATTTTGCAGGTAGTCCTTCTGCTGAAGAATCGATGTATAAAGCTATTGTATGATAACTCGGTGGCTTGAATGCGCGGTAAGAGCGCTGTTGTATTAAAGGTTGACTTAACCACGCATTAAAGTCAACGAAGCGACCCACTGCTTTCATTCACGTATTCTCTTCCGGAGCAGCAGTACAACGACGTGTGTGAACATAAAATTCGCATTACATCCTTAATAGTACTATCAAGTAGTACATTTTAAAAGGCACATTTTTTATATATATACTTTGCATTAATATTTATATAACATATACGTATATCCGTGTATACATATATTCTATTAGCCTACTTAGATCGGCAATATTCTATCACGATTACTCAATTTAGAAAAATTAATATCATTCCTAAATCACGTTAATTATATAAGTTGTAATTATCCAGAATCTAAATCTAGGTTATTTAATTCGTTAAAATTCAACTGATAGCTTGCAACAAAATTTCCATCGATAAAGGTTACAACGGTATTTAAATGTTTACTTTATTACTGAAAATATGATACCGTCATAGTTTCTTCGACGAGAAAATATAGTTTGCTATTTGATAAACATATTTTCTACATCAACCTGCGACATGGTGCTCATTAAAAACATTTATTAATGCACGGAAATATTGGTCCCATTACGGAAAGATAATCAGGATAAAGATATTTCGTAAAAGATTCTCGACAAGTTAAAATATTAGCCAGCATAGAAATTCAGAGATAAATCAAATCTCTGTGAAGATTATCTTATTAACTTTAATTACGTGTGCTAATAAGATCGCGCATCTGGTTTTAAGCCGGGTTATATAAACCTCTGAAAATCCTATGCATGCAAGATATTATTGATTACGTGAAAGATCAGTTAATTCACCAGTTAATTTCTCTGCATAGCCATAACGTAATTCCGCAATAATTAGTAGATACGTTATCCACCATACGGCGTAATTGATTTCAGTGTTAATTGGAGTACTTCGTACCTCGTTAGATGCTGTATTACTTCAATGATTTCGATTGCTTGAAGTTCGACCGCGAAGTAAACTGAAGACCAGCTGATTATACATAGCGGTTAAAACGTTTGCCTTCCATTTTCTTAATTTTTAGTAAATCGTTTATCGAACGAGGTTTACTATACTTTCGCGCAATCGACTCGCTTTTATATGCATTTCAGTATGCACACCATTGAAATAAGTTACTATTGGAGCACGTATGCACGGCGATCGGTGTACTATTATTTTTGGTTTGTTTGTAATAACATACATGTACGATTGCCGTTAACATTCTAGTAGAAAGCGGTGACTCACGCTGGTCAATGTATTTTAAGAACGAGACTAGAAATTGATGAAAGTCACTGGATCCATTATGTGACGTTATCGAACATAATATTTTTCTTTCGTATCTTAATCCAGATGAAAATCTTCCCACGATGAATGCTTGAAAGCTCCACCCGTTTATTGTTAATATTAATAAAGGTGCATCGCGAATCAAGTGACTATGAATAGCGTTCATTATCCAGTCACGAAGTCGGGAAATCAATGGATATGTCGAAGTATTATTAACAGCATCGTATAGTAATAACAAAAGAATTTTAATTATAGACTGTTTACAGAGGTGTTTTATCAAATATGTCACTCGCATTATCCAAATGTCAATAATTCCTATCTCGCAAGTACATTGTCTTTTCCTTCAATTGTTTTAAAATGATGTAATCATAACTGAAATATTATTAGAAATTACTTATGATATACATTAGTGTATGAATATGTAGATGCTAAAGTCTGGAGTAAACTTATATTTCTCATAAAGTAATTCTTAAATAATAATACGCAAGTAATTAACTAATATCGACTATCTGTGGGAAGCAATTTTCTTGATGTTTTAGTTGGTCAGTAGAAATAAACTAAAAACGAATTAATAAATCCGTGACGCATAAAATCGTGTGGTGCGAAATCAAGTTTGAATAAATAACCCGAAAATCAGGGAAGACCGATCGATCAATCGAAACTTCCTGAATTCGATATTAATTCTTGTTCCGTAGATTTAATCCTCGGTACACGTGGGCTTCGCGATTCTTGAATCTTCAAGGAGAGGAATTTGGCAAACTTGTCTAGACGTCGTTTACGGCGATGACCTCACGCGTCCTTCCTCGGCCTCTTCCTTCAGGCATCAGGAGCAAAAAGGAGTTATTAATAATCTGTCTGTTTTTTCGAAACGCACGTGCAAATTAATGATCGTATCGGACGCGCAAGTAAAACGCGTGTAGGATGTTCGGAAGGGAACTTAAACGCGTGTAATATCTGGACGTATCTAGTACGGCTTGATTTAGATCGAGTGTTTACCTGAATGCTCGTGTACCTCCGTGTACCATGGTGTTTGAGAAATTCTAATTAAAGCCAACGTGCTGAGATCTTCTTAGATGTATCTCCTTATCTTGCAATCTTGTATGTACAAGAAATTAGTTGGCGCGCATTGAGAAACGCGATTTCATTTGCATTGGAAAACCTAATCGCCTGGGGTTCATTGACCGCCATTTTTTAATATGCGTGGTTTAATGTAATGTATATTTTCCAGAATATTCAAATATATTTATTTTCAATTATTTTTTATTATGCATACATTCAAGAATGTTCTAATATATTTAATCATCTTGAACGATCTATTATAATTTATCATTATTAATAGAATATATTAACAAGAGAGATAAAATTATATGCAATCATAAATTCATGCAAAATTCATTCCACTTAA
Organism: Nysson spinosus; assembly: GCA_910591585.2. Taxonomy (NCBI): domain Eukaryota; kingdom Metazoa; phylum Arthropoda; class Insecta; order Hymenoptera; family Crabronidae; genus Nysson; species Nysson spinosus. The sequence continues at coordinate 10,851,116 of OU342830.1, read as the reverse complement.
ATTCATAAACCAAAAAAAATCTTATTTTATATATTCAAAAAAATTTTAATAATAACCAATTAACATGCTAACTGGCAAACAAAAATGTTATTCCCCTCTATACATAGATTCGTAGTTATTAAAAATTTACCTACTACTGTGCATTCTCCAGCGGCCATCGAATTCCGCGTAAAAATGAATAACCCCTTAACATCGGAAATAATTCAGGTAGTCAAATCAAGGTAGATCAAATTTCAATCTTTATCCCCGAATTCCCTCCGCCATATTTCTCCGCACCCTTGGTGGTCCTTAAAATTCACCACTTTATTCATCTCACCATAAACGACGCGTATAATAATTCCCTCTAAGAATGCATGAAAAAATGCGGAATATTTTCCGATATATTTGTAGAAATACGATGGTCTTCGCGAAACTAACACGGATTACCTTAAAATACAAAATCGCCGGAGTTTAGTCAAATCTCCTGTTTGCCGACATTTACGAGGTAGACACGTGATGAATAATATCCGAGCAAAGTTCCTCTCGTAAAAGAAACTCGTATGGGGGTTTTACGAGTTTCTCGTTGGTCGCATCTACCTGTGCTGATTCGTCTAATATTTTCCGCGTAGCCGGTGTCTACGTGTTGGTAATCAGACAGGTTCTACGACGCCGGGATACTCTGACATTTGCCAGGTTGATAGCCGAGTGGTTCACCTATAGGCGAGGTGTACCTACCGCGTTATATTTACAGGAACGTGTCTGCGATTGGCGAAGGCATGCAGACATGTTTAAATGCATTAGTGCAACGAGACTCTGTATGTTGAACCAATCGTATTTATTTATTCATTCATTTATTTTGAAATTCTTTTCATCTGAATAATCGTAACTGGTTAAGTGGTATTTTTTTATGAGATTACGAATATTGAATTTTATATTGATCGGAGATTATTACATTATTCGATCTAACTAATCTAATCATTTATAATATTTATTTTACAAATAGAAAACTCGAAATAAAGCTGGCTTTTCATTTCTTAAATTCACGATGAATAAATATTGTTGTAACTAGAAGTAAGATAGTAAAATAGAATGTAGTTATATTGGGTTGAATTAATTTGTTTATCGTTCTTAGAAGTCTTCGTGTTTATTTTATTGACGCTTGGATAAAGTGATATTTTTTGGAGTATTTCAGTATAATTAATCGTGTTCGTTTTTTAAGAATGTTATTCCGCGGATTTTGCAGAACTGTTTGGTTGGAATATAATATGTGAGGAAACTGCATGTTTAGCTTGTTTCAAAATCGCTAACCTACTTCGGCCAGCTAAGTAAGTGACATTTAATAGCAAAACCATCGATATTAATCCTGTCGGTCATAAAGTATTATGTGGCTCAACTATGGAACACCCAATTACATCTCTTTACACGTTCTGAAACCGCCTTTATACTTCCCAGTAGTGTCGTTGGGTGACATTTAATTACGAAAGTGCTGGAGGTATTATTGTATTTAAACCATGTACCTACGATGAATATGTCATTTTCATTCGTCACGACTTCCACTCGTTACTTTTTTCTACGATGTTCCCATTATTTCTTCTAAACAGCAGTTTATAAATTGCTCTATTAACAAACTCGTTATGTCTCCACTTTTATTACAACTAAATTTAGAAGTTCTTCTTCGTCGTGCAAAAATAGTGATATTAAGATTTCCCTGAAACAGGATCCAGTATTTTTAACCAAGAAAGATGTTAACAATATCCCGAAAAGCACGATTCTCCGTTCATATTATCTACAAGTCTATTTCGGAGCGTTGTTTAAAGTGTTATATGAACCCTTTTGTGGTTTATGCAGATAGATAAAGAAACGATCGAGTGAGTTTCGTCTGGCTAATAATAAAAGAGAATAAAAAGAACAAGCACGTCTGATGGAGGGACGGTTGATACGCTCTCGTAGTCCACGGTGTCAGACTGGAGACGAAAACGATAAAAATTCCTTTCACGGTTTCCCGGGCAACGAAACTAAAATAACAGCTTCATCCAAATTCCAGGAGTGCCGTGACAACCTCCACAAAACTGATCCTAACCCCAAACCACGGCTATCCTACGGTAATAAAATCCACGGAGAACGACATAAAAGCCGTTTTTAGAATTCAAATCTGCGTCTCTAAGCAGTTTATTATACACCTTTTCTGGGGATAAAACTTTGGTTTTAGAAAATGAATTATTTTCCACCGTCACCGGTGCCCAGAGAAATACATGGCGGCTGCATAAATCATCACTTTATCTGCCTCTATACTTAACACTCGAATAACACGGCGATCTGAACAATTTCCAGGACATCCAACTCGCGATTTATGGAATATCGATGGATATATGAGAGCGTATATATTGTACGTCTTTAGATGACACAATTTATGTACCTTCTTTGAAAGGAATCAAATGCAGTTCAAAAAGTTCAAATGTAGTTAAAATCTCTTTGTTTACAATTAAGATATCTAGAAATTTTGAACTTTGCATATGAGATACTTGCATCATATTCATGGTGTTTTATTGTAAATATTTAAGCGTTAAGCACTGAGCAATTTTGTGTAAAGATCGGAACCAAGGTAGGAGTTTCTCCTGGCTCAAATTACGGGTCATAAGATAAATGACTATAGAAGTCCGACGTAAAAGAAAAACTCAGAAAACACGGCATGGGAATGCAACGATATTCGTTCTAACTAAAACCTAGTACCAGCAACAGTTACTCGACCTCGAGCGAAAGTGTGTCTCACACCGAATCGACCTTTAATTGCATTTCGATATGTATTAGGGATACCGGAAAGTAATCCATTATTTCCCACATACTTAATGAAATTCCATGCATTTTTTTAAACTAAACATTATTCTATTAGAAAATTCCAATCGTTATCTATGATCGTTGACCGACGATTTTTCAATGCCATAATTCCTTTTTTAGAAAAATCAAATTCCTACATTTGGATGTGAAAGAATGTTCCATTCCCGAATTGATTACTTTCCGATATTCCTAATATTACGGAACACCTCAAAGAGTCAGTAACAAGAAGGGAACGACATTAGAAAGACCTCGTTATCATTCCACCATTCAGGGAAAATAAGAATTTAACCCAATTCCAATGGCAACCTTCGAGTAGAAATGATACAAGAATTCGACGATTTACTTGGAAACATTGAAATCGATCGGCGCAAGAATACAGCCGAGTATTATTACTTTCTCTTGTCCAGCAAAGTTTACAAGCTTAACGATGCCAATTCGGCTGAATGAAAAATATTGAAAGAGCATCTTACGCCAAGTACACCTTCGAGCGACGATAAATCGAGTTTACACAGGGCGCGAGTAACGCGAGCGTTGTTTGTATTGTAAACCGTGCCTATTAACCATCACGGTCCACCGTGTTTGCCAAATTATTTACATAGGCATAATTAATTATGTATACGCGGTGAGGCGCGTACACGTAAGCCGGCTACCGAATCGCACAATGAATCGCATTATTATATAAATTGCACCGGTACCGATTCGTTCGGGCAATATATCTTCGGGAAAGTGTTCTGGCCTCTCCTTGTAATTCCTGTTTTCTTTACGGGCCGTGTGCACGAGACTCTGAAATTGCCTGGATGAAATCGATTCTGGTGAAACGGAAAGTAGATTGATATATTCGATTTTCTTTCTCTCCTCCTCTCTCATTCTATCTCCTCATCCCTCTCTCCACACTCTTTCTAAGCCGACAATTCCTCCGGTGTTTCCTCGCATTTCCCTCGTTCCTACACTTGTTTATACTCACTTTTTATCCGTCGAAGATTTCACGTCACTTCGTGGTAATCGATTTAGAAATTCATGAAACTACAGGAATCCGCCGAGTAGACCTCCTCCCGGATGAAAATTACTGAACCGTTTTTGTATTATCTTGAATATTGATTTGTGTTACATATAAATATATTTATATTGTGTATTTATGTACGATTGCTTTGATAAGAATGTCGGTATATCAGAGTTCATAGTGCAGTATATGAACAATTATATTTTATATCTATTCAAAGTAGATGCAGAAGGATCCATATTTTGTATATTATATTTATTATGATTAATGAAAAATTGCCTGTTCTTTCCACTTCATTTCAACGGTGTTCAATGCGATATAAGAATATCATTATCGCGCAATATTTATCACGAAGCCATTCCGCGTGAAATATTAAGTTGTAAAAGATTCTGTGGAATTATTTTTAAAAAGAGCTTAAGGAGGATTAGTTTGAGAAGGTGTGGTGCGGCCAACGTGCGTTTGCATATTTTTCGAGGACGAAATTGAATATATCGTCGGATACGATATTTCAGGACAGAGAATAGCCGATTAGCGCGAAATTGCCGAGAGAAAAGGTTTTATTCGCATTTACTGCGTCATTGGGCCCCTTCCTTAATCCCTCCGGAGCCGGTATATTATATGAGAGGGGACAGAGATTGCCGAATTCGTGCCCCACCCCCCTCCCCAATTTCACCAAAAGCGCCACCGGATTACTCGATCCTCCAGCTACTCTTTCTTGGAAGGATATCCGGTAGACTTCGTACAGAAAGGTTGTAGATTTCGGTGTTATATTAACGAAAAATAGGTATTGATTGTTTAACTCAAAACTTTAGAATCATTTCCCGAAAGTTTACTTTTCGTTAGTTACCATGTTTTACGACAGAATGCTTCATATTTTTCTTGAGTTACTTGAGTTACATTCTTTCAGTTATAAACTGAACATATAAAATTTGCATATTTTTGTCTGCTTTTATTATATCTTTGATTATGCATTTTCAATGCCACGAATAACATTCCCTTCTTCAATTCTCAGATTTATTTGACCATCTATGCTTTGATTTTGCGAATAATTATTTTTCTTCAACCTACAAATTAGAGTTATAATAACTTCATATACTCTCGGGTCACAGTATCATCGCTTATCTCACTATAATATTTCATCGCTCTTATCGCATACATCACATTCAACACCATTTTCACAAATTGCAGAGTGCATTTATCAAACAAGCATTCGTAAAATATCCTAAATCAGTAATTTCCCTTCTGCAGCCACTGGACCAGCAAACTAAGTAAAGCCAATTGTAACGACACATAAAGAAACTTATTGTCATACTCGGCCGAAAGGAATTCGATCGAGTTAAATTAATTACTCATTAATATTGTAAATGGGCCGAGGAATATTATACATTATAAAGGATCGGTAGCGATATGATCGAGTTTAATTCGAAGCGCGTGTCCCAGACGAGAAAGGCCAGCTCACGATCGACACGTTCGCCATTACAGTGATTTTATAGCTAATTAATACTACGCCGCGGTCGCGGCTCATGGAGACCAGGAATTTTTCACCAATTATTTGTTTCGCCGGTAGTCGCCATGTGCACGCAATTCTATCCCTCCCCCGTTCGTCCCCTTCCCCATCGACCATCTTGGAAAACATTGTGTTCGATTCACCAGTGGAACTCTGATAAAGTTGCTTTCTCGGATTAATATTAAAAAGCGATCAACATTGTGCACCGCCTTTATGATTTCTTTCTGCAAGTTCCAGATAGAAGAAACTGTTTAATTAACGTACGAACAATTAATGTTTAAACATCGAACGGTTTCATAGGATTTAATGCGCTCTTCTTTGAAAGCAGACCGATAACACTGTCGAGCATACGATCGCTTATCTAAATCATCGCACACTCAATTTTTTCATGGCGTACTCTCTCGAAAAGGATACTTCCGAGGGATAATCGTGATGCACTTTCTCCTGGGATTTTATGTACGACTCGTTGCCGATCGACATTTATTGCGTGTATCTCGACGATACAAAATTGTTTGACTTCGATATTTGTGTGATTCCGCTAATTTGTGATCATGTGAGTAATGTATACATTTAATGGCGGATAATAATATGGAGTCCCGTAGATATAGAATAGAAAGCACGTATACATACACCCGCGACATAATTCTATATTAAAGCAATATTTCGATTTGTTCCTTTTTGATAATTATCACATTTCCACTAGGATTTTGACATCATATTATTTAGACGTATTTATGTATATTTAACACCTGAATATCTAATCATATATAACCAGCTATATTTATGGTAATAATAAATTAATCGATTCAATTATGTCCATTAATCAACATATGTCGCAAAAGAGTTATTATATATCCTTGGAAGTAGTACATTATAAATTTCAACATTTTTATGAAATTCTGCAGACCCTTCTTTTTACGAATTTGATAGATTTAATGTTAAGAAGACATTGTTTTTTATTTTCATAGAGGAATGAAATATCATCGAGATACTGAACAATATATATTTCATTCACACTTGTAAAGGGATAGCGAAATTGTTATCTGTATAATTAACATAAAACATTTATTGTTCAAGTTTTATTATTATCTCCAGACGACGGGACGAATTTCTATTGGTATTAATTATTTGTCAATGGTGAAAGTATTTCGGAACAGAAAATGTAAGTTTAATGTAAATCGAAGGCAGAATCCCGCGTACGTATTCTGATTTGCATAACGTATTGTTCCTTTTAAGCCACCCGCCGACTCGCGGCAGACATACGCAAGGAAATGCATCGTGAGCCGGGAACAAAAGTAGCTGCGCTAAATAATCCGACGTGTATCCGTAAACGGAGATATTGTTACCGCAATATTGTAAATTTCACCGTTATTTATCTGCTTGTCTGATCGAACGATCGAACGTCGGCTTTATTTTGCGCTCGTTCCAAGTGTCCTTTTCTACTTGCACTAAAAACGAGACGTTCTATAAAACGGTATTCTATTAAACATATTTCATTTCATACTCGAATATCCTTTAATAAGTATTCATAATAAACAGCAGAATTACTATCATTTTCAAAACATTTTCCGGTACAATTTTCTTTTAATTTTCATAAATAATACCGAAAATGTGAGACAAAGATAAATATATATTTTTATTGATTTCTGAAGATATTATTAAGTGGGCCGATAAGTTCGTGCGGTTTTATCGTGTGAATAAAAAAACGATTTTGATTAGATTTGATATATTTACGAAATCTTTTTTATTCAATAATGTATTGTTCGTTTCGATTTAGAACTGGAAAATAGTGATGCCAACCGCACGTACTTTATGATAAAAACAATATTTAATATAATAAAATACTTTTGCAAATTAATAATTGAATATTTTAATGAGTTTTTAAGACTTTTGACTCGGCATATTTTTATATAAATTTAAATCTACAGTTACAAAAGAAATAATATTATTTTTCCAACAAACTCTGTTTGATCCATGAATCCTTAGACATCCCTTTGTGGGTTAAGATATATGGAAGGGAATCTTATATCAAGGCACCATATAATGAAGTGGTAAAGGCGAATCAAGAAGTCAATTACGGAATATTTATTCTTTATCGGTCGAGGTGCAATTTCGAACTAATTCAGGTTGTTTCTTTTTACAGAAGATTCCCAGCGAAATAACTCGGTCGGAGCTTTAATGAGAGTAATCGATATGTCTGTCAGTGTCCAACGTGCCTTGGGTACTCTACTCGCATCCAGAATTATGTAATGCCAATGTGAAATTAGATCTCCGCCTCTTTAAGTCCACGCAACCGCACACCTTTCTTAATTGGGACCTATGTAAGTCCCACTTAATTGTTTTCTATTTTCTTTTTATTTGTTCACCATCGAACAGATTTATTATAATGTCACTGTGCATTATATTATAAACATTGATTTGAATCGTATGAATTTAAGACATGCTGAAAGACTCAGATACTATTTATTAATATTATATACAATTGGAAATATTATTAAATATTAACTTTTTTAAGAATAATCTATTGTTTTAGTTTTCGGTATCGTGCCCGCAGAATTTAGTAATTCACGGATTTATCAGAAATTTTCCGATGTAACTGAAACCAATTTTACCATATTTCTACCCGCATGAAGTATGTCGAAATATTTCTAAACACGCCGTTTGGAAATTGATATGATTTCGTCAGTGTTCCATCCGAGATAGACTGAATTATTCCGTGTCATGCATTTATTCGAGGCGATCATTTCGTAACTATATTCAATCACGGCCGATTAAAGCCTTCGAAAAAGATGATCGATATGTTCTCTGAATGCATGGAAGAAGGCTGCGTCATCTCAAAGATTTCCTTCTCGATGACGTTCCCTTCGTCGAAGATGCAAGTGCGCTTGTTAGATCATTTGAGAGTACCGGTGATTTTAATCGTAATTTCTCGATTCATCGGTTGTTTCGTGCCGCGGAATATGCTTGACATATATATGTCACACTTTACGCAATTATACTCTTAATAGGTTCTTAATATTTTTTACCGAAACAGGTATGTGCTGATCACCGTTTCGAATTGCATTGAATTGTAATACTTGACATGTTAATTACAATTTTCTTCGATATAATACCAAACATTATATATTCGTTATACACTTTCATAATACCTAATTAGAGTGTAATAAGAGTAATGAAATTAATATTGCATATTCTTTGAAGCAATATACTTTTAGGTGATCTATGATCGGTTCTTAGAAGTAATATTCAAATAATTACAATTGCTGAGAAAATGATTCATAAATGAATCAAATGTTTATTTTCAGGAATCATGTGAATTTGGGACAATGCATGAACGATGCTAATATTGAACATATTGCATAATGAAATACAACTATAAAGAGGTTAACACCCATCATTTTCCTCCTACTTTAAGCTATATACTTAAGGCCAATTTCATCACATAATTCTAGAAATAACGATGAAAGCCTGTGACGAAGAGGGTACGAGTTTTTGCGGGATATTTGTCCGAGGAAAATTGTCGCAGGTCTCACGAATAAACGCAACTTTCGCAAGCGAGAGATAAATATATATACAGTAGCGCACGACATCGATCGTTGCACCGCGTGTATCCACACATCCTACCTGATGCTCACACGTGCGTACCTGATTCACACACACTCCGAGTACGTAAACCCACACACGAGCGTAGTCAGGACAGCCTCCACGAACGTACACTCAGATATAAAAGGCACACACACGAGCACAGGGGATCGTAGATACAAGTGGTACACACAGATCTACAAGCATACGTATTATACCGGGACGAACGAGTGACTAACCTCTTGGAATAGAAGATGGACGTCCACAGATAGCTGGTAGAAATAATCCTTCACAGACCAACAGCTGACTTCGTTCTTCCTTAGAACGGGTCCTTTGATGGTAACCCGGTAACGAACCAATTAATTGCGTTACGAAAGAAACTATCTCTGGTGTCGATCGGTCACTAAATGTTCCTCGTGAATCCTGGTATCTACGGCATGCTGGACGCGTCCGTTGTTTGGTCACAGATATAAACACAGGTGTGTCACAGAGGCAAAGGAAATGCACTGTGTCTGTGTGTTTGTGTACAAAGGGAATATCACGAAGAGTATGTTGGTATATACACAAACGCGTGGTACACCTCTCAGCAGGAGCAGCACCGTGCAGGAGTCGTGAGCCTTTGGAGTTTCGTCGACATGTCCGGGTTAAGAGAGGTTGAATTTAAAAAGATCGTAAAGATAATCCAGAAGATGTCCAAGCATAGCAGGAAGAGATCCTTCGTGGAGAAACGTTTGTGCTGGTATATAGTAAAAGTACACGACATCCACGCGCACACGCGCCCGGGAACACGGTACCAGATGTTAACGAGCTGACGTCTCCGAACGCCACCATAGACGCTCTTTACACGCGAAAAACACTCTCACTCGCGGCTACCACGGACACGTATGTTCCGCTAGTTTTAATTAGAATTCGCACCTCGGTAATTTTATAATACTTCGCGAATCGAATCCGACTTCAACAACTTTATGTAGACACTGTTCGTTGAGATTAATCACTGAATATTACGTTGAAGTATTGTTAAGTATCGAAGTCGATGATGAACTTCTTTGTCGAAGATTCGAGCGTTGTTTCTTCGTTGGGTTGCCAATAAAATCACAGTTTTGCTGGAGAAACGATCGTGGACACAGCTGTTTGGTTGAGGTCGTTGTTTCAAGATCGATGGTACCACAGGTGCGGTACCATCCTGGAGTAGAATCCAGGAAGAGTAGACCTAACTGCGATCCAACTCGATCCAACGTGGATCCAGCTGTTCGTGGATGCCGATGTTGTCCGGGACAGTGTCACGCGGCCGTAAACCGTATTGCTCGCCGGCGACCGTACGACTGTACGCGTGGTGGAGGTGGAGGAAGGAGGAGACGGAGATAGCGGTAGGATAGTGGCGATCCAGGTGGAAGTAGGGGAAAGAGAAGAACCTTCTTCGTGTTCCTCTTCGTGAGACTACTTGGTGCACCTTCAGGCTTTGGTCTCCTCGAATTTGCCGCTCTCACGACTCTTTTAACCGAAGATATCAAGAAATTTGTTTCTGTTTTTTTCTCCCCTGGCGAAGCAGGATGTCGCAATAAACAGGAAGTCCAAAGAACGCCAGACTACCTGGTACAACTTAACTACTGAAATTTTTTTATCGGGACGATGAAGTGTGTGGGTTTAACTACTCGACAGACGAATGAAGAGAAAATAAAGAAATGAATCTTGTATGGAATTGGTCGAATTAATATGGTAACGGCATACGTTAAGGTCTCGTCGGTTTATCTTTCTTATGGTACCAAGAGTGACGTTAACATTTGTAACGCCATTAACCGAGTTATAGAATATTCATATTTCAATGAGGAACTGTTGAAATGCGAAAATCTTGTGGACACGGGTAAAGCCTCTTTTTATCTGGCTTTACTGATGCATTATCAACACGATTTCCCGCCGGTTTTACTAACGATGTCAACGGTGCTTTCAAGGAAATCACAGCTGGTACCAGATCAAAAACACGTTCCCTCGTTTCACCAAGTTCCTCGGAATGTACGATGGATCTCATCACGATCTACGATACCCGAAAGATATACATTCTTATATCTCTCGATGTTGAACAAGTAGAATAACGTAGAATGAACGAACGTGGAAGAAAGTACTTCGTGTATAACGACGAAAGTTGGAAGGATTGACAGAAATAAATACAGAGGAAGATGAAAATATGGAGAACAAAATGGACAGGAAGCAGGCACGAAAGAACTTAGGCTGCAACGGCAGCTCGACACGGCGCACCACGACGACGGACGTCGGCAAGGTAAGGCAAGGCACTGCTGCCGCAATGTCTTACGGTGGTCGCGGTGCGCTCTATGGCGTGCATCATGGTGGACTTACAGCGGTATACCTCGCTGGCTTCGGCACGCCGACCAAAGGGGGGAAGGGAGTCGTTTCTACCACGAGGAAGAGAGTAATCATCGACTAGATAAACGAGGAAAGAGATACCGAGTACAACGAGCCAAGAGAATATATACTAGGTAGGTAGGTAGGTATGTATTTCGCCTCGGGCGACTCCAGGTATAGCGGTACTTCGACCCCTCCCCGCGCCCTCTCTGCTCCCCACTACTTCTTAACACCGCACCTCCACTATCTACCAAGTCCTCCTCCTGATTCCACCACATATAAATCCGATACCACCACTTCGTACACTATTCCTCCACCTCTACGATTTTGCTGGTTCTCCTACCACGATTCCTCTTTCTTCCCTCGATACCTCGACAACTATACCCCCCTTCTTCTCTTTCTTCTCCTTCTTGATGCCACACACCAGTACACGTGATACGTGTGTACACGGTTGAAGGTGCACGTGTCGTCCAGGTACGGACAAGACACGAGCGTCCAAGTCGAGTTCTGGAGTGGTTTACTCACGGTGGTGTGACCGGTTATGAAATGTATTGGTGAGCGTTTTAAGAGTGTATTGGTGGGATTTAACTGCGGTGCAGTAAGGCGTACGGTCTGCGGTCTGCCACTGGATACGGCACTGTGCATGGCCTGCAGGATCTCTCAAGGACGTAGTCCGTAAGGTTTTCGGGCCTGAGTCGACCTACTGCTGCGCTACGGCCAGCCGTACTCCGCTCTCGCCATCCTATCCACTCCTTCGAGTCTCCACTGTCCTATCCACTCGCTGAAGTCTTCGCGGCGAGTGTGGAGACTTCAACGAGTGGATAGGACGGGTCTCTGCCCTCCGATCGAGAGACCCGTTCACGATACGCTGCACGCATATGCCACGAGGAAACATGCGTGGGGTACAATTTTGTCGTAGGATATCAGGTATATTAATTTCAGATTTTCTACGTAACCGTTGTTACGGTTTCAACTTTTTAATGCCACTTTTTAGACGCACGAAATAGCTCGTTACACATGGACATCGTAGATCACGAGATTGTATGTGAAATGAATTTTTTTCCTGACTTATTAATGTATAGTTTTGTTCTTACGAGTAATCGATTAACCGTTTTTTTCCATCGATAGTGCACGATTAAAATCATGTCGTACTTAGTCCGTCGGCGGGGTTTTTATGTAATGCCTATAGGAACACGATAAAGATCGTAACCGTTAAATACGGGAGCTAACCGAAAAATTTGCATATCGCCGTAAAACCGGATACATGCTCGAAGAGCTCCATATCGTGCGATCCGTTAAAACGCGAGATCATCCTCACGCATTGTGGATAATAAGACCGATAAGAGTACGCCGACGAGTAATTAGAGGATCGTGACTGTAAAAGACATTCCACGGTAAAAGAAGAGGAATATCCTATCGGGCAATAACCAGCCGGTTTTACTGCTAATAAAAACGTCCGACTGATCATGACTAATAACCATAGTCGGGAAAAATCATGGTAGATGAAGACGGAGAGGCTTACGTAGATAAATAGAGTGGGAGAGACTAACAGTGAGAGATCGAGATTGAATCGAGCAAAAGAACCCCGCGGAAGAGAATTCACAAAAAGGAGAGAAACAACGTTCTGATCGATGATGTCAGACGACTGCACCGGGAAGGATTCGCGTTATCGACGTCTGCACGTGCGCCGGTATTCTGCAATTAACTCTCCGTCTCCCTTTTTCCCTTGCGATGGTTCTCCCTCGATCTCGAAGGGATCACCGATCCTCCTCGAAGCACGTGCACGCCCGGCATATGCACGCGTGAGCGCGAACAGGAGCACGAAAAAAGGAAGGATCCCGTGTAAAAGCAATCGCCGTCGGAACGGTTTCGCGATAAATGATAACCGCTTTAAATACCAGTTTAGCGCGTGTACGATGCCGGCCGAGACCGAACCCGTGGAATCCCTTCCTCCACCCCCCTTTACCACTCTAACCACTCCTTTCAGCAATATATCCCATTTATTGATTATTATTTGTTAGTTGAACCTGACACGTCTACTGAATTCTTGTCTCACTTCGGATGCCGTGCATGAAGTTGAAGTACATTAATGAAATTGCCTTCTTAATACAAAGATTAAATTGACGTTTACACTGTTTATGAGATCCTAAGTTATCGTATATCTCATAAATTATGTTCGAAATATATTCAAGAAAAATAGCTTGTTTATAGACTACAGTATGAGAGGATAGAACACTCACTAATTCATTACTGTGCGCAAACCATAAAAAAGTAAAATTGAAATGAACAAAAAATTGAATTCCTCCCATAAAAGAATATTACTTAGTAGACTGATATTTTAATTAATTCGTGTTTAAATTCTACTAAAAGCATACCGTTATTACGTTTTTCTTATTAACCACGTGACTAATTTCCATGGTTTACTGCCTGAAGAGAACTCGAGTGACAGTCAATTAATAACAGAAGCTCAAAGTAAGAGCACCTCGTGAAATCTTCGAATCTCTACATGTGTAAAGAACAGAAACATGCGCTGGATAATAGTACTAAAGTGGAGAACATGCTCAAGAAAGAATGTAAATAGAGAAACTCTCGATTAGAGAAAAATGGCGGTTCTTGATATAGATTTATTACGATGAAAGGTATAGATTGTGTTGATGGGAAAGTAAAATAAAAGCCACATATTTGTACTGTCAAGATGTATCTTATATGTGATCATGTATCAAACCAACACATTCTTCGTTCTGCCGATCATCCGTTCGTCGGGGATTACTTTTTCTCTGAAATGCCTGTTAAAATAACGCATCGTATTCCATGCATCAAGGAGAGGCTAAAAGGAACTACATTAACTGAAAATTTCTCTATTTGCATTCTATTAAGTGGACATTGCGGAACATGTGTATGCAGATTCGATTAAGACGTATTCCTTTCTATCGATAAACGTCATCGGTTCTCGGCTGAGAGAACAGTTAACACTTTATCAGTGCGAGATAAAACCACGCTCATTGTGGTTCGTCGGATATTACGGTTGGCTTTAATCGCCGTGAAAATTCATCGCGATAGCAAGACATTATTGGTGAATAATAAAAGAACCACGGCTTTAAATACTTCGTTTAATGGCTGTCCGTAGTACACCTCTCACATGGTACCATTTATCTGCTTCGCTTGGTCTTTCTTTCCTAGATTAATATTCGTCATAAATTACTATTTGTATTGTAACGCATCGGCTGTTAATTTCACACGATAAAATAAAAGAGATTCTAGGTTGTTGGGTCGAGTAGCTCGAGAGACGTTCTTCCGAGGTGTGCCGTTAAAGGCTATTGTACGACATAAGTATATCACATTTTATCCGGACCAGTTACCTTGATAAAAACGATCTCGGATCTTACAGTTTTAATCGCATGAAAAAGAGTCTCCGTTAACGTGGATCTCGAGATAAAGCAATCCTAGCCAACACCGATAATTATATTTGCATTTTCGTTCTTTCTTCCATAATACTTATACATACTACATAGATGAAAGCCAGTACTCGAAGTATCGCTCGGTAGTATCGATAAGTATTTAAACCGTTCGAGATACAAGGAAATACTTGAACTTTGATATTTTCTTGCTCTTAGTACACGGATTTTTCACGATGCGCGGAGTTCTTGAGATTTTTCATCTCAAAGTATCAGTAATAATCAACCTCGTTTTATTTCGTAGAAATGAATTAATAGCCACTGATTATTCAAGAAAAGAACAGAAAGCCTGAGAGGAATGCAATACATTGAATAAAGATATAATATCCGATACAATATAACATGTGAACGGAATAGCTTAATAACAAAGTAACCGACGTTAGCTCGTAAAACTATGTTCCCAGTAATATTACAGAAATAGCCGAGTGGTTCCAGTAGATCAACTTTAGAAGATGTTTAGATATCGGTTGGGGTTAAAGAAGTCAAAGCAAAGATCTATTAATTCCATCCATTAAGTACGTGTACCACCGTAAATCTTGAATAATTAACGGTGTAAGCTGTACCGGATGATCTATAGGATTGATACAGTTGAGTGAGAAGCCGATATTCCGTTGTCCAGGATTTTTCCCTAGGTATAGATAATATTTGCAACCCGAGTGACTTGCACTTGCGGATGTTTTTTTCAGCCCTTTCCCCATCGCTGGGTTTCCTTTCGCGTTTGGTTTACAGGCTGGGTAGAGTACGTAGAACAGGATGTGGATATTCTTAATAACGTTAACGGTTCATTCGGGATCCCTTTATGGTCATTAGTCCAGTTGCTCGCACTAATACCCCCTTCGTACCACACTTTAACTGTGGCTCGTTAGTGAAACTATGAGTATTCGGTTGCATCCCGCGGTCACCGCTAATTACATCCATAAAACAGCGAGTGTAATCTCGAGCTGACACCCCGCACGACTTAGTCACATTTTTCGGACGCTCGATTAACATTCTTGTTTCATATATATGATTCTTTTTCACGCTGAAACCCCGTGCAGAAATTCCCCCTTGCCCAGCTCTTATCTTTTGGTCCAAGCATAGAGAGAAGTATAGTAAAGTAATCTGTTTTATGTTGGAATATAGAGATCCTTAAGTTGATTGTGAATTCGCCGAGGAATGTAAACCCCCGCGGTAACCGCAAACGAGTCTTAAAATCGTGGCCGTTTCCGGTGCACGACGACGACGACGCCGAGTCAAGTGCGACGAGTTAATTTGTTAGGACTTGCGGTCTTGGAACGAGTTATAGGTACATTTTCCTGCTGGAGTTTTTCTAATGAGTTTATATAATTTTTCTAATATCGTCATAATTCGTTAATGGACAAAAACCAGACGGGGATTAGAGTCAATTATCGATTGAAGCTAGAGTGAATCATAAACAAAATGAATGAGGGTTTATAATGAAAACGAACTTCTCTGGTAATATAGTTAATACACTTTTATTAAAATCTCTGATACTTTAAACAATACATTATCTACGCATAAAAGAGTTTATGATATAATACATCTTTTACTATATCAGTATAGCATCAATATGTTATATTATATCACTATACAGGGTATCTTATATAAAATAGGCCACCTAATTATAAAATTGAAAACTCTGTAAAAATGCATTAAATACTTTCTTTATTTACATCTAACCGCGTTATATGAAAATCGTGTTGCACGAGAGTCATCTGTCTTTTGAACGGATATAAGTCACGAAACATGTAGCTGAGACCAGTTCCCAAACTAGCAGTGATTCCTGTGTAATTCATTCAACGTTCCACTGTGTGATCACGTCGAGTCAAGTGTAACAGGTGACTCCGCTTGTGTCATTTGGAAAATATTCCTCCGTAAACGCATCAATCTTCGATCTGAACTTCATTGTCATTCCGTGACAGAGCCATTATTTAAATTAATTTTTTTGTATTACTCTATAAAACGTGAAAGAAGAAATACTGCTGGCTCGCGGATAGAGTGTTAACTTTCACCAGGTCAATCTGGGTTCAAGTCCTGACCGTGAATTTTTTGCATGTCGTGATATTTCTATCTTAATCCTCTCGGCTCGGGACTTACTTTGAACTAGATACTTTAGAATCTCTTTAAGCTGAAATATAAATTAGAATATAACGTCGATAAATTGTCTTGTTTAGTGCGGTTTTTGAAATTCTGAGTAACATTTTTGTACGCCAATCTGAAGGGTATACGATGCGGATTATAGTGATTATTATTTAATTATAAGTGTGCGATTTAATACAAGAATTTCGAATGCTAGTAGCAATGGTTCTATGGCGATGTTAACTAAATAACTATAATTGTCTGTACCGAAGTACACGACATGACATAACATCCTATAGGTTTTCTGTATGATATATTTTTATTTCATACAATATTTGTTTTTTTATATGATAATTAGTATTTAGATATCTTGTTGAAATATTTCATGTCCGGGGAGCAAATAATACATAATATTATTTTAACCTTTTATTTTAAGCTATCAGTAACCTAATTATTAATTAATACTTCCAACACTTTCATTACAATTCCTCCACCATACTTTTAATCTTCAAAAATCACTTTAAATCTGATATTTGAATTATCTAATAACACCAATTTTCCGTAAGCTAATATTATACGAAAAACACTTTTCTACCACCTTTCATTCAAAATCTTTAACGACATTGATTTGTGTACAAAAATCCAAACATCTCCAAAAAAAGCGGATAATGCATGAACGGAAATATTTGTAGGGAATATAGGTCACCAAGTATATAACTAAAAGACCAGTTCCCAAAATCATCGGGGGTTCCGGTGTATGAGCACGGTGAGCCAGGTGCAACAGGTGAGTCGTGCTCTGTGGAACCCGGCGGGCACGGTTCCACCAATCACCAGGCGAGACCTACATACGCGTTTCCACCTCTTCGTCCTGCCAGGAACATCCGAGGTACACCTTCTTCGACTTAACTCTCAATACCGTTAACAAACCACGGTGGCTTCGACTTAGCCGAACTCTTTTCGAGTCGACGATAGTCGCTTTATCCCTCTGCTGGTACCTCTGATATTCTAAGGATTGTCTCTCTATCCTTTTCTTACTTATGTCAGTATCAATCAGTCTGTCTCAGTCCATCTTCCACCATCTTGTTCCATGGCTTTCTCGCTCCAACTGTTTCTCTACGATTCGTTAGAAATCATTCTTTCCTTCTCCGTTCTCCTCTATCGCTCTTATTAATCTTCCTCTTCTACTTTGTACCAACGTCACTTCTCTCTCGTACTGTTTTACCCTTCCTCAATGGTGTCATTCTTTCCGAACCCTCTCCTTCTTCCAGTTTCACAGTGTGGATTTATCTTATTCTTTCTTGACTCTCTCCCTTTCTTTCTCTCTTAGGATTATTATCTTATCCTGTCTTTCTTCCTCTGGTACCCCGGGTTCTTACGGTTTAGAGACGTGTTTCTTGTTTTCGCTTGATCTTGTTATTTCCCAGCTGTAATCCATCTCTGATACGTCTTCTGTTATCTTCCTCTCTTGGTCTCTTTACTTTTTTCATCCTGTCTTCGATTCTTTTCCCCGTGGATCGTCTCCCTCGACGGGATTTTTTGTCTCCCCTTCTTTGTGCCATGGCGATGCTATTTCTCCATGCTTCGCTGACTAGCACCGGTGCTCTTGCGGACGGAACGTGCAGGTATATATTCTCTCCTCCCCGTGATTGTGTATGCGTTTGTATACATAATTTCTGTGTACGTAATCTGTACATGCAGAAAAGACCTTCGGCACATAGACAGTCACCGGGTCGGGCGTTAAAGCCAGTTTCCACTGACCGCAACGAAACACTCTTTTGTCTGCACTTCCCGATGGTGGATGATATCGGCCGTAGTCGAAATTGATTCTGGTTTTCTTCCCGTCGGTATTAATACCAAAGGATCGTTTTGATTGATCGGTACTATGAATAAGAATCCATAATCATAATAATCATCGCTTTATATTTGTTACCTCTTCTTTTTAATTTTATCTTCACCTTCGTTATGCTTGTAACTTTACCAAAGGGTGCCACCCGTTAAATAAATAAATAAACTATTATTCCATAGAAATGATCATTCCGGAATTATGAACTTTGTATATTAATTCAATATATTTTGTACGCAATACTTTAATCACACGAATGACAGTCTTACGTAAAAATGTAAAATCTATACTATATAGAATTAACACTAAACTAAATGAATACTATCCAAAATTAATACCGAGTAAAAATGCAGGTATTAAAATCTGCTATGTAATATATTAATAGGTATTATCTGAAAACACTGGGCTTTAATAACGAATTGTTTTAATTGCAAAAATATGTTCGTTCCATTAGTGAAGATCATTAATTAAGCTCTAATCGGATAGAGAAAACTGAATTAAACTTAATCATTGACTAATATGGTTCAATATGGAACACTTCATTAAAAAGAGACTTTGTTTTTAATTCCGCGACCATTTGCTACTCGATAATAAGTCCACGATTAGGAACAAATAGGCATCCGGAAAAAAAGTGCGTGTAAGTAAGCTCTCGTAGTAATAGGTTTATTATCGCCGGTTCTAGGATTAAGCAAGAAAACATTCTTGTTTCCCTTTTGCTTAGAGCTGCAAATAAAGCCGAGTCGAGTAAGTTGCGTGGGCTGTTGGCGCAGTTGCGCGTGTGCGTGCTCGATGATTCAGGATACACGAGTGTATACAACCTGCACGATTTCTTGCGCCGGTTCGATCGACGTGCAACCAGCTACGGCAATGTCTGCTGGTAATTCGTTTCTTCATTCGACATTACCTGGAATATAGCTCGGTGATCCCGTGAAAACCGATCGACACGGTGTTAACGTGCTGCTTGTAGCCTTATTTTTCTCCGATCCCTGAATAGACAGATTGCGCCTAATTAGAACGATTGCAAATGGACGCTCCTGCTCTGCTTTCTTTACGATTAATCTTTATATTAATACCGTACGATCGATAGTGGGTATGTCTGATTAACGTATCACTTGGCAGGTGTATTTATTACGTATCCATTTATGAATATTATGTGGTGCTTAATATTCGAATATTCGACTGTTTTATTTTCTTATTAATAAGATAGTGTTAAAAGAAAACTCATGTTTGAGCAGAAATTTAAATTATACTTAAATGACTATAAATAATATATTACTGTATGTATAACAGCTGGAAGACTTTTTTACTGAGAATTAACTACTGAATTTGATACGGAAGATATTTAGGAATAATTGAACAGTACCAAAATTATTCGTATGTTTCATTACAAATTGACCAAATTCTATTACAGTTCAGGAATCAACTATGAAGGCTGATATATGTCTTTAATTGACGTCATAGTAGAATGTTCCCAAAGTTCAAAAGAATAGATTGAATCTTATTAATATTCATATTACATCGAAGTGGTGAATTCCACTGAGACTTGGAAATATAAGTGTAACAAACAAGAAAGAACAAACGTTTCGTATCCGCGTCCGACCAAAGAAACTCGGTAACGGTGAGCGTCGAAAAGGGAGTCGGTTTTATCGTGGTACCGATATCCGCGTCTCTAATTTAGTTCGTTCCTGTTGAAGAGGATGGTTCGGGTTCTCCTATCAATTACGCAGTAGGTCGCCGGGCAGGTAACATTCATTACGAAGGAAAGGGTTTCGCAAACGCGCGTGTCGCTCGATTTATGGAGCTCGCTCGCGTATTGAACCACTGCAAGACGGAATTATCGCGACGGACCATCTCGCATGTCGCCGGATCAGAAGGTAAGAAACGATGATTCCACGCTTTAGAACACCGGTCTGCACTTATACGCGCACGCTTATAGGTACAAGCTTTACGATAGTGCCCTAGGTTTCCGTCTGATCCAAATACAAGTGCACGTGATGGATGCAACGGTTCCACTTTCAGGAGCAATCGGCTGCGAATCACGCCACGGAAACAACCGATCACTTGTCGCCTCTCTACTAGTCGCGTTCTTTACTCTAATGTAACGGTGATTATGAATAACCCGCTAACAATTTTTGGCTACTATAGTGACCAATCATTTTCAGCTACTCATACGTAATTAAACTTTCTATAAACTGCCTATTCAGTATTTTTGACAAGGATATTTGAGCCGTTTATTTTGAAATTGACCGAGTTCATTTGTCAAGATAAACGACTCATTTATGCTTTGTAATAAAACTATTGATTTAAAATGCACAAGTTGCAGTCGATTTCGACATTTATTGATCGTGTAATAATTAAAGAATTTTTGTACAAATTTTAATTGTATAAGATCAAATTGCGTCGTGTGTACTACTGTATACGCGTTATGCGCTTGCTCCCAAAGTGCATTGACGGGTGCTAATCACAGACTAAGAGTACAGGGCCGTAGCAAACTCGGTATCACGGGTTGCTTCATCCACTGACAATCGCCGGTACGGTTTCCGTAAAAAAAATCATGTAATAAACGGTTGGTATACTTCCACTTACAATGTACTGTTTCTCGGTCATGCCACGTGTGCACTTTCTTGCAACAATTTCAAAAAGAACGAAACTATGTGCTGACTTAATTGCACTCATCCGTTGCATTTGCATTTCTACTACTTTCCTAAATCGAAGCGAATGAGAATGTTTGTTTCATTATGGCTTTTGATTCAATAAAGCAGTAGTGGAATTTCCGGAAATCCAGTAAATCAATAATGCAACCTTTTGTGGTAATTACTGTAGTCGGAGAAAGTTATAATAAATAAATAGAATTTATATGTGGATATAAATGTGACCGATATATAATGCAATTGAATATTATAACATTATAATATATAATTAATTTTTGTGTTTCATACTTTATTGGCTGAAATCGGAGTACAGAGTTGCAAAAGATCACAATAGACGAACTTTACTTGCATCAATAAATATAATATAATTTAATATAAATATAAACGGCATTCATATCCATAAATTATAAACTCGCAAATTAGTTTCAATCAATTAATACATATTTCGCGTGTATCGGAATGGTTGCAAGATATTATTCAATGTTAATCAGACAATATCGATAACCAACACCGCGCTAATGTTTAAACAGCAGACCTTGAGTAATAAATTTATTTTGTTTATCTTGGCGAGTCGGAACCCAAAGAATAATGATTCCGTGCACCACTAACGAGTTAAAGAAGAATTACAGCTACTAATATCACCATTACGGGAAGCTTTTAATTAGCCTCCTAGATGGTAGCTTATCAAAGATATCGCTAATTAACTTTCACTTTTCCGAACTCATCGATTATCTCCGCTGAGTGGAGTATACGGAATCGAAAAGAAATTTCCTCGAAGCGGCTAGTTAATTGCATTTTGAAGCCAAATTTTTGTTGGCGGAGGGAAAGAGGTCACGGAAGACGAATGGTGGTATATCGAAAGGGTATTAAAACCAATGAAGAGTATAGCAGAACCAGTAATCGCAAAACATTATAAATATTGCAATAATTACAAATCTTTTCTCTAAAATGCCTTTGAAAGGTGAATTAAAAAGCTTTCATTTTATTTACAATTAATGCCAACCCATTACGTCATTACATAATGTATCAGTATATTTATTCTATGAAACGGCCTTTATTTCTATAAATATAATAATTATTATAAGATTGTGTTATCATAATTATTGTATTATTAGTATTAAATTATATTTATATTATTATAATTATATGAGTAAGGTCCTCTTCGTAGATAATAATGATAAATTATACAACAAAATGAAGTTGCTTAAACTATCCTTTTAAAAGCGCTTTCTAAAAAATCTGAAACAATATAATGCAGTTCATGTAATTATCTCGTTCAGTTGTGATAACATAGAAAATACTGATGCATTATATAAAATAATGATAACTTCAAGTAACCAACACCCTGAAAGGGAAATGTTTGCTGTTTAATGTTTTTTACAAAGTTCAGCTACCTTTTTTTGCACAGAAACGAGAATTATCATATAATTAGATGATGTATTTTCCCTGTATACAAATACCATTATCTATAATTTAAAAAATGCATCACACAATCTACTTTGCTTACACAAAACATAAACTGCTCGATACTTGGATATTCAACACCTTCTTCGTGCACCAGTCTTATTATCTCATTAATTCCAAATCACCATATCAAATTGTTAAATCGGTTTAAAAAAACCACGGTCTCGGTCTCCGCCGAAGAAAATTACTCAATTAAAATCCATCTGACTAATAAGCATCATTAAATCAATGCGCCGATATCTTGGCCAGATATTAACAGTTAAAATCTTATGAAAACTACAGAACGATTCCGAAAGACAGATAAACGACTGTAATTCCCATGCGAATGCAAAGGAACTGACAAAAAAGCATGGATGATTTTCTTCGGGGTTAATACGATCGTAATACTAGGATCGTTTCTAGCATACTTGGTAAATACTGGTTTACACAGTGATATAAATAATATTATTTTAAATACTTTGTACCTGAGTCCCATAATATGTTTTTCCTAATGGCAGATTTCTCTCCCGGCCACTTTTCTGTAGTACTAATTCTTCCGTAAGTTCGTCGGCGTACTTTCTAAACGGCGGCCAACGATAAGCCGTTCGTTTCCGATTTTTTGGCAGGAATGCTTGTTAATGTTTTACGATATATTACATTGGTGCCGTGTAAACGACGCCGCTTGATTACTGACACCAGATTAACCTCCATGGACATAAACCACTGGACACTCCACCGTCGTACGAACGATCTTTAACAAGACAGTGATTGCGCTTCTGTTTTCAGTCTGTAATCCTCCTCATTATGTAATGCTAATAGCCACTTTAATAACTGCGTCTATTAATCATTTGCATTCACAGACTCGCGACGTCTTAGTTATCAAATTTTAACGTCTTAGCTACGGCTGAACTTTCCGTGGCACTGTGTTTTTGTACGGCAATGTTCGACCTGGACTGTGTGCAAAAAATAATGCAAATAGCACTGGGATTTGTGTTTGGTGATGCTTTCCACTATGAAATTAAATTGGAATAGAGTTAGAGATGAATAAATTATAATTTCTTTATACATTTCCATGTAAAAAGTTTGAAAGTAAAACGTACAGACTTTATGATTATTTCATTCAACTTGTCTTTAGTTAAGAAATAATTTTAGTTCTGTTTCTAGATTTGCTACAACGTTATCGAATGAATTATTTTAATCGTTTAATTAAACCGTAATAGAAATACAGTTCTAGGAGCCCAAAAATGAACATCAAGATTTATTCTTATATTTTACTCCTCGCGTTTTTGTACACGTATGAAACTTTTATTTCATAGTTCATAATTCCTACATCGATTTATTATTGGCCGATCTATTCATCAAATGGTAACAGTTTAATTAGCCGCACGTCTGTTTCCACTATACCTGTTTAACTTCGTCCACAGTAATCTATCATCAACGATGATTTTTTTTTATTGAATTTCTCATCTCTCAGCAGTATTATCAAACATATTTATTTCTGTTGAACGTACGTGAAACATTGTTGCTATTCGATAGACTTGGCATGTTTCATCGGTCAGATCACAATCTACAAACTTATCTATCGATGCACCAGCTTGATCGGTCCGTCCATCCACTCTATCGTGAGATCGGTTATTTATTCAATTGTAAATTTATTTGCGCGTATAATGATCTATCCACAGCTGCTCGCAAGTTTGCGTTGAAAATTTCATTGGCTTCGTAAATCTTATTTCACCGAACTTTCATCGACTGATTGATACAGGTATACTTCTTGATTTCGAATAAATCCCATTTTCTTATCTATGCATCTGATTGGCGATACACTGTCTTAACTTATTGAAATCAAAATCTATTTCCTATGGATAACTAATATCTTCGTAATACAATTTGCAGGGTCAGCCGGAAATCGATGTTCAATGGGAACCAGGAAATTCTAAGTATTCAAATGTAGTCAGTAGTTTCGTTGCTCCAAAATTATTTGCTTATTTAATTAGTACAAATTTAATTGGTTGTTTAGTTAGTACAAAATAGTACTAAAAAATGGTAGTATTAATATTACGGAGGATAATACTAGAACAACTGCAGAAAACATTTTTAAATAATACTATTATTAAAACTACTGAAAATAGTACTAGATATAATAATCGGAAGATTGCCCCGAATAGTATTAAAAAATAGTAGTAATAAAATATAATAGGTAAATTACGGAATGCGAGATACATTAAAAAGAAACTAGAAATATCCAAGATATTCCAATACATCCAATAGAATCTAAGACTCCATTGCTCTATCCAAAAATGAATTTGCCATTCCTAAACTACACAATTACTTCTAGCAATTATTTCTAATAATTACTTCCAATAATTACTGGAAATATATGCCTGATGCCAAAATACAGAACGGAACACGGTAAATTGTAGATTAGCAGGTGCATTGAATTAATCGACTTCCGTCTGATGCGCGCTACGGAAATCCACGGGGGAGGAGAGTGTACTCGATGCGGAGATTCGCGAAATGCAGAACGGCAGTAGCGTGTCGCAATGCAATTGTGCGCCGCGACGACACGCGGAGTTGATGCTGCAACTTACTATGTAACCGACTAGCTATCTCTCGAAACAGACAGATCGGTGCTTTCATCAAGGTTCTTTACGTTGCAAAAACACGAAGTTGCGTCAACTCGATAGCCACTCCGTTTGTCTGTTGAAGACACTTCGGTGGTTTGAATGAGATTGCCCTCTTCCCGAGTTTCTTCCACACATAAATAATGCTTTCTCGCAAAAGATACGGAAGAGAACGGTTGAAGTTGTCATCGAAGTTGTCGCGGTTTCTATCGATTAGTAATTTCGAATGTTCGTAAAACTTTAATGTATTATGCACGGAAGTGAGTTTGTCATTTGCATGGCGCATGACAATATTTATTATTACTGGTCACTGTTGAACTTTTTTAATTGAGTTAACGATATTATGGTACCTTATTAGTCGGTACTCTCATTATACATATCGAATACTCAATTAATTGTGAATTTATTTGTTAATTAATTTCTCTTTTACTTAGTTACATCTGGAATCGTTGCAGTTTTGACTTTGAATTAAAGCACCATTTTACGAGTTCGAATAACACGAAGACATTATCTTGGAATATTATAATTCCCTAGATTAATCAGAAGTAGAGATGGTGATCATTAGTCGATTAATTACAAAGTCACATTAAATACACATTGCACCAGTTAATCGACGCAGACATAAATTGATGTGACAAGAATCTCACAATATTAAGTAGGTGAAGATGATAATCCGTAAATACCAACGTTACAAATTCTTCCGTGCAGTAAATCAGAATTTTTATCTACTTCCAGACGAATAATAAACAACATTTAAACAATCATAAACATCATAAGAACACGTATACACAATAACAAGTCGTCCAAAATGTAGTGAACAACCAAATTGATTAGACACTGTCTATATAACACACATAAACAATACTCTCATCTGTCAAGTTACATATAATGTTTATTACTCAATTCAAAATAGTGGCAAAAATTGCGCATGTTTATTCTACGTAAGTAATCCGATAATTTATTACAAGTATTCTCGCAGAATATTAATCACATTTTTCGCATTCACTTCATTCAGCTTAATGTCCTCTCAAGAATATCGCCGCGACTATATATCACGTATCCGCTGGTCTTCATTTAATATCTATATTTCATGTAGTTGTCAAATTGCCATGTTACAAAAGATAAAGTCACAGAAAGACAATGTAGCCCGGGGTTATGTGCACGCAGTGAATGTGGTGCAACAACACGAGGCTCATGATATATCAGCCATTGAAATCTCTTCTTCCAGCCGATTTATCGAGTAGATCGCGCTACGCAACTATTGAAGTCACCGGGTTAGGAAACGTCTCGCCAATACTGTCTTCACTGTCTGATTTAAATGAAGAGACCACTGTTTCTCATCCTCGTCTTTTCTTCTGCCACGTTGGCCAATTAAAAATCAGGGCATAAAGAACACTATAAAAGTTAACACTAGAACTACCGAAAATATGTTTGCTTATACTTTTACATTTATTTATATAGAAATTATGGCTGGAGAAATTAAGTTCATTCATGGATTCAATTATTTGTATTATATATATACATATATCAAATAAGGCACCGTGATATATTCGAATAATTTAACTAAGAATGGCAGACAAGTAATTTTCACTCCTTTGGTAGTTCTAGTGTTAAAGTATACGATCTTTATCGCGGTGCATTATATATTGCGCTGTAAAGTAAAAAGCGCACTGAAAAAGAGGAGTGAGTTTGTTATAAGTAATTAACACGAGTATCGGTGTATTTTGTGTAAAGTACTTGTAGCGACGTCGTCATCGAGAGGCTCTCATTTATAGTTGCCGGGTGTAAAAGTATTCGACCAACGGCGATAACGAGTCAACTTTTTTCTAGATCTTATAATACACGCGGATAAATTAGAATGCGACATGTGTTTTGAGAAAAAAATCGTTAATTAAAACTGCGTTTTACTTATATAAGCTTGGATCGTACCCAGGTGAATTAAATTTATTTACTACGATAATACGTTGTGCTGTAACTAATGTAGTGGTACACGCTGATAGGCTTCATGGAAATTAGAAATACATTGGAATACGATAAATAACTCGATTGTCAGATTTTATCAGGTTTCAGGTTTAGTTTATTTTCCGACAATAATAATGGAGTAAATGGGACTGCAAAATGTCATGTACATTAATTGATCGTTCTAATTATAATAACTGTATAATCATACAATATCATGCCAATATATGCACATTTTCTAATTCTACTACTATAACAAACTAATTCCTAACAATAACAAAAATAACTCGATTTTGAACGAAAATATAATATCCATTCTGGAGGATATTCTACAATACTAACAAAGAACCCTAGGTAGTTGCCCACCTCCAATTTTTTCATTTTCACATATAAGTTAGTACTAAAAAACTAAGCGACATATACTTTTTTATATCTGCGGAATTTTGGTTTAAAGTGTTCCCACCCCCGCTCAAAGATTTGACGTACTTTGTTCAGTACTACAACATATGTGAAAACGAAAAAAATCAGAGACAGAAACCGACCTAGGGTGTCTCGACAGTATAAATTATCGGAAAGTGGATCGATTATAATATATTCCGTGGCAACTAACGAGATATGACATATTTCCAGGTACCCACATCAGGCCGATGTCACTGATCCATTCTGCGGCGCGAAGGACGCTGTTAAATAAATTAACCCATAATTAAGGTAAGTCCCATGAAAGGATATTCGTTCGCTTGGACGTTCGTCTACCCCGCGGTAAAGAGACGTCAAAATCCGGCGTGGTTGATACGTGTTGAATCGAGTTGATACTTGGCTTCATGAATATTCAGCTGTGCGGAGGATCTCCTCGAAAGCCAGAATATCGCGGGTATAAAATCGGCGGAGGAAGAGGACGGGTATCGGCTTATATACACCGAGTAAATATATTCATCCGTATAAGGTGCCTCCGCATAGATAACGATATCTCTGAATGCAACGCCAGGCCAGATACGTCCAAGCTAATATATTTATCCTGGCTCGTATTTAATGCTGGCTGCCGTCTCGGCTATGTTTACATCGACGAGCAAACTCGACGAATTTAGGATCTGGGAGAATAGGAAAATTTGTAGAAAGAAAGGACTCGTGATGTAAGAGACACACGAAATTTCGCGAAATAGTTTTTATTCAAAAAAATATTCTCCATTATTTTCTATAATCTTATTCCATCCATCTACAAGCTTTTTAACTAGATTTGCACTGTTTGAACTGCATTTGTTTCCTTTCAAAGAAGGTACATAAACTGTGTCATCTAAAAACAGGAAGAACTTATGAATATATCTAATATTATATCGTATTATATCTGCTCGAAATGCAGAACTTACAGAAATTAAAAAAATACCCAATTTACCCAAAAATCTCAGCTTTACTTAATTTCTTGTATCTCTAATCGATTTATAAATTTACTGTTATTAAATATCAGATTATCATATAGAGTAGACATTACATATTTTTGTAATAATATTAATATTACAATCAATTTATGCGTATAAATTATATCTCTCATAAAGTCTCCGTGTGACTTCTTCCCAGAACTCCATAGTAAGAACTAAATTGGAACCAAAAATTTGTTAAAAAGTGCAAATTCCGGCACGGTTTGCGTTATACTAGGTTACTTGGAAGTCGAAAAAATGGGCGATTATCGTCCTTTGCTGGGTTTACAAGGAAACTTCGTGTAAGCAGTGGGTGGGTGTGCCAACAAGCAAGACAAATCCGCGGAAAATGCCGTGGGAGAAAGAAGGAATGCTTGCTAAGGGTAATGCGAGTTAATTATGATGTATTGCAATCGTGAGGGTAGTGGAAGTATTGAACTAAATATTAATCATTGGTATTTTAAAAATGAATTTTTTATTTGGTAATTGTATGCTCGAGTTATCTGGTGTATAATAACATTTCCAATGTATTATTATAGTAGAGAATAGGGAAACAAATTATTGCTACATTGGTTGCATTCTCCTGTGCATATCAAATGTGTATACTACATATTTTAGAGTAATATAATAATATAATTTATATTCTTCGTTATCCAACGAAGTAATGTTCTTCTCCTAAGTTCGAGTAGTAAATTAATTATCTTATTAATTTTAACTATGCTTTGGTTTCACATAAATATCACATATTTTCATAGTATGAACTAATCTCGTGAAGAAAATGTGTATTCATTATTTCTGTTATTTTATGTACTTACAGTAGTTTAATAATATAATTTGATTTAAGTTTACTCATGAAATTGAAATTCTCTCTAACGAGTCAAAACCGTGCATTTATTATTATTGTATCAATCTTTTTTATTCTTTTTTTTAAGTAATGCAGAATAGAAGTCTTATTACGTTAATAATATAAAGTGTTCTACATATATATATTAATTACATTAATATGTTTCACGTGAATATAATAATGAATATAATTCAGTAGTTATACAAGGAGCAAATATTCTTCCTAGGAAATTAGAATAATAAATCAATTCCGTGGTAAGACTCGGCGCATATGAAATTTCCCCCGGAAGCGGAAAAACGATCCACCGTCCGATAGTCGAACCATATATCTGCGAAGGCAATCCATTAAGCGGATTAATTGCGAGGCGTAATGCAAATTAATGCAGGTTCTTGGAGGATTTCAAAATCACGTGTACTCTTACACGGATAATCCGTGCGTTATACCTTGGGCCAACTATAATTAATTGTCCCGAGTGGTAACCCAGAATCACGCTTTCTTGTCGGCACCATAGACGTTCCGAAAATGACTGTTAAACGTTGGAAATACCATTCCGCGAATTAAATCGGATTTCTTTCAGTCATAAATAACCGTACAGCGCATTAACTTAATTCATAAAAAAACTTACTCTCCGGTATACGTTATCACCGACTGAAACTAAGTGCGCCCGATTACGGCCATTTTTACGAATCCCACGAATAACTGCGTGGATCGTTAGTAACATACCACGCGCCGATTTCTAGACAATCAATATCGAATACTTCCCCGGAATTGTTAGCGATATACACGTACGACCCAAATCCACGACTTCGAACAAGAGAAAATGTTAGAAAGAGAAGAAGAAAGTGAGTGAGAGATACTCGTGCCAGTTGGAATAATACACGATCTCCAATACTCGATATTCAGAAACTATCTTCATTCCCGATTCTGACTCTCGAAACTTATCCGATCGATTCCCAGCTTCTTTGTATTCAAATGCTGGCCGGTGATTAGAAGTTAAAAGACACTTAAGCTATCTAGGAGACTTCATAAAAATACTCGGAGATATACTTACTCTCTGGTTACAGCCGACCACCCTGTTAAGAGCGTAGGCGCGCGAAACCTCGCATAATAACCTCGACAATCACCGTTGATCGTTCAACGATATCAAGCACCAGTCTCTTTCTCTTGATTTCTTCTACTCTTCCATTAGTGGAAGCAGGAGAGATGAAACGGAAGGCTGGCATAAAAAATCGCCGATCCTCGTGCCGGCTTTTAAAGTGACCGACCCTAACAGCCGCGAATAAATGTATTATCATGGTCGAGTATGTGCTACGATGCCATAAGGCTCACAAAGGAATATCAGGATATAAATACTCGTGGTACGCAGAAGAGAGGAGCGAGGTACGGAGCATACGGTTTTAATGTTCCAACATTAAGAATACCAGTAAGTATCATCAGGTATGCACTCCGTGGATTTAACTCGTTATAATTATTTGAACGTGTACTTTTTGCTCCGCTTGGTGGTTACGGTCTTAAAGGTCGCGACAGAAATGCGCCGGCACGGCCACCTGCAAAGGCACCCGTGCGAAAGACATTTTCTCTCGAGCGATGAAATCTTATCTGCTTCAAAGTTAAGGAAAGAAACTGTGCGGAAGGTCGGCCATGCATCGAGGGCTTTGATATCTGTAGGTATAAATATGTATTCCAGAATATTAGATGTATCCGCATTGGTGGACCGTCCTGATCGATACCTTGCAATTTCGATCCGCATTGGTGTTTCCACCTTGGAAATATCACTGGCCGTGCCAACCGCAATTCCAGGAATACAAGCATCGGGATATAACGGAACGTGGATGGAAACGAAATATCCTCGTCAACGGGAGACCCTTGCTACTTGAATCGAGATATCGGGACCGATCTAGTACGTATTCCATGAAACACGCGGATATTTGTTTCCCAATACGTTTAATCGTACATTCAACCTCTACTGGAATATTTGTAAAATTCATTTGTCGGACATTAAGCGGCGCGTTTCATCAATGGCTTTTATCTTTAAAGAAATCACGTCGATGTAAATAATTTATTCTTAAAATTCTTGAATAGAAACTTGTGACGGAAAATTCGCTTTTTCGGACGATTTACCTCAAATGTTAAGTGGACGTAAATAAAGTGTAGCGGAAGAGGATGTGCGGATTTAAGATGGCGATGGGCTAAGATGAGGATAAAGATGAGAGAAGAATTAATATTGAATACTAATTGATACGAATCAGAGACAACTATTGCTTAGATAGTAATCGAACAATCGAATATAATCTTATCATAATTATAAAAAATAATATAAACATTAAATTACCATCCGGTAATAATAATAATTATGATCTATTATCTTCATGAACCAATGGATGCAGATTCAGATTACTATTTTTAAATTATTTATTCACTTATTTAATAAAATGTAGGAATTCATCGTGCTTTCATGTTCCAGGAAAAAAAATAAATAATAACCATTTATTACACAATAAGAATTATTACATATTTCATTTTCGTAAATTACAATAATATTATAACGAAATAAATTCATTACTGTTGATGACCTTTTGCCACTATTCTGGCAGTTTAGAAAAAAGCAGTAGAATATGTCGATTTGAATGTCTGTACTGATTATGTGAATCCAATCAGTAAGAATTCATTTTTACACCTAACACTATCTGTTTATTAATATCATCTCAAGGAATACAAGTCACGGTGATCATTCCTAAATTGTAGGGGCTTAAAAATACAAATAAAAATAATATTCTTTCGTGTGGAAGAAAGCGGAGTTAATCGGAGAAGTCGAAGTTGCCTGTTCCAGTGTGAGTTAAGGGACAGTGCATAGAAGAGTGCAGAAATGTGCAGATACAGTGGAAGCAAAAGCCGACGACGAGGATCTCGGTAGGCGCGCAAGCATGGAACTTTCTAATGCCTGCATTAATATTTTTGTGCCTGGGAGCTAAAGTCGTTGCGTCAAAAGGTCGGCTCGCACTGTTTCTTCTATGTATATCCTACGTGTATATAGATTCGTGTGGATGTAAGCCGTGAAACCGGAGGATATACATATATCGAATTTAATAGTGGAGACGATGATATTATTCCGGTGAATAATACCGTACCAGTTATGCCGGAATGACCTCGTCTTTCAAGTACGTCTGTCGTCATCCTCAATTATTTTATTCTACTTGTAAGCCAGCCAAAGGGAACATTTAACAATAAGATGAGCTGCGTATACTTTGGTACCGTTCTAACGCGTCTTTGATGGCACACACTTCTTTGTCCACCAACGACTCCCTTTTGTGTTTGTTAATGCTTTTAACATTTTGGTGGTCCTTTAAGTAGAAACTACGGTAAGTTTTGAAAACGCGCTTCTCCTAATGAAATAGAACTAGTTTTATAAAAATATCTTGCGTCGCGTGATGAAATAATAGTTTTCGCGACGAGTGTAAGTTAATCAGGATTCGAATGGAATTCAAATTGAGTAGGATTCAGTTATCATTAAATATAAAATCAAATAATATATTAATTTCAAGACATAGATCAACTAAAAATACTTACAGCCAACGAACAAGTAAAGTTGACATTACATATAAATGAAGTTAAAAATAAAGATATGTTTACGTTCCGCTAAGATATTCGATCATTCTTGGCAATACGCTCCAATCGAGGAATTACGAATGCAGATTCCATTTTCAAGTAATTCCAGTATGTAAATGCTAATCGTTCTTTATCCGCAGTGATTTTTAATGCGTTGACTGCATTCGTTCGACATCAAAATCCAAGTAACGACAATACCTTCTAATATATGCCGTCATTCGTGAGTTCATTAAACGCTCTCGCGGTATTCCAACGCGTGGTGAATTCATTCCGCGTTTCATATTTCCATTTCATTCTGAACTTGTCTCGGTTCAATTAAATTCCTGCCAGGATGGGGGAGAAAAATCGGATTGGCACTCGATGACTCGAGAAATCTCATCCTGGTTCTTACCGATCTATGCCGGTGTAAAAGTACGATCGGCAATAATCTCGTGGCAGTAACCGTTGAATTAGCAACAAAACGAGCGTGCGAGAAAATTACACGCTTCTTGCCGAAGACTTGGCACCGACGGAAGGTCACTGAGTACCCGGGTACTCCGCTCGAAAGCGATCGTTTCATTTCAGATATATATCTATCGGTCCACGTAATTGTCCTTGATAACGGTACCCGATGCACATATAACGGGCTATCCTGATATATTATTGCTTTGTTCTACGCCACAGGAGGAACACTTTGATACCGATAAATCGCTTACCGTCAGCCCGCCACCAATTATAAGCGTTCCACACCTTTATCTGGTTTCATTTTCTCCTTAATATCGCGATAAACGTCCGATTCTATCTACTTAGCGAAAATCGGTATCACGATTTAACGTTTCATTATCTCGTTACGTACCAATGGAAGATCTAGTGTAAGTAGCGCTGAAGATAAGTGCCCGATAAGCAATGAACGCCTTATATTAATGGCCGTACTATATTGTATTAATTAATACATACTTATTACATTGTGACTTAAATAATATTTTAGTTAGCGGAGAGTTTGTGGTTATCCTAACGTGTTGTAGATATTGGTATGCAAAATATGCCTTATTAATAATATTATTATTGATAGAAATAATAGATGGATTAATATGTTTGGGATTTTTGTAATATAAGTGGTTTTTACCGGGTACTTTTCTAGAGTAGGATAGTAATATCTTTCAGTGATTTTCGAAGCAACAGTATTGCTTGACCGAACGGACGGATGGACGGATGGACAGACCAACAGGAAATACGCTTCGATGGATCTTACCTGCGCATCTCGTAGTATTGTTCGGTTCGAATAAATATAAGCAGGATTCAATTTACTCCGGTAATTTTAATTCGCGATTCAATTTTCCGCGCGGTGGATACTTTTAACGTTAAGTAAAGTCAGTGGAATCTTATTGAAATGAAATCTATTTTTATCATCGACGGAAACGTTATAATCTTTATACAAGTCTTATTCTACCCAGCTATTAATTATGAGCACATATATAACCTTATTTAATTAATTTTCTAACTTTATTTTGCACTCAATTTACTTTGATTTTTAATTAAACTATATAAGTATATTATATTCTGCACATAGCACATTTTGTTAGAAGCTCAAAATTTAATTGTTCCTTGCGCAGATGTTTCTGCTGTCTTCACATTAAATAATTATAATAATGCAACTTTCTCGATCGAGTTGACACCGTGAAAGTAAATTTATGCAGGTACTATAAAATACATCTACTTCTGTAGATTATAAAAAATCATAGAGGAGAATATCGTGAGTGAAATAAAGGAGACTTCGAATATCAGATTGCTTCGGTGTATGTCGCTTAATACGCTAAAAAGACTTGACCCGGAGCCAGAGGTTTGAAATAAGATTCGCGGAACCCACATCGGTGCATTTGCATTCGACACGATCAAAAGAATAATGCATTTATTTATCACATATTCCACGGTGTCCGGGATTTCACGTTTACCCATTTGTTCTGCAGTTTAATGTTCTGCCCTCGGACATACGTTTGCGCTTGGAAAGGGAACCACAATTCTTATGATGAAACCTACATTTGCAACTTTATGATGTGTGATTTTCCGCCGTTATTTCTATATAATTAATATAAAATATATCATTATGTGATGTATTATATATATTTTATTTATTCCGGCAGCAGATATATCTGTGGCTTCGTCGAGGACCATTAATTGTAATTCAACCTATTAATAATTAAGAATATGGTTTTAATGGGACAAATTATCTCTTCTATTAATAGTCGATTGGGTTCGATTTGCAATTTAAGATTGCTCGCTAACCAGTCTTAATCGATTTCTTTCCGGTATATAATATTTTAATACAAACGCAAGGAAAGTTATAGGAGATTTAACTAAATATAATATCGGAAAGTGATCTAAACCAGGTTATTTACGTACGAGAAAAAATGTTCGCGAGATAAAGTGTTCGATAGAAGACAGGATTTGGTTTTGCACTAAGAAAAGAACCTGGAAGCGTTCTTACCTGTTTTTACACTCGGACATGTCTGTTTGTTCATATTTGCATATAAATACGCAATATGTTCCTATATTAATCGCGTTGTTGCATTACAGAGTCGGCGCTCGGAGACCTTGGATGTACTCATATTTAACACTCTAAGATTAGCAAATTACTGATATTCGATTATTTATAAACCGGCAAATATTCCAGCTGTCGGATTCCACTTTGAATCGTAGAAGCAGGAAGATTCGAGAAAAAAAATGTACAGGTTTTCCATGAGCTTTATAGAAAATTATTATTCCTTTGTACACCTTTCCTGTAAAGTTCAGTTACGATAGAATTGTTACTATATGCTTGAATATTTATTATTATTTTAGTATTATATATTTGCAGGGTTGAAATAATGATTTCAATATCCTCTACTCCCCCGAAAATGATAAAATGTCGAAGTCGTCAAAGTCGGTCTTAGATGGTCCAAATCGATGGTATATGATGCCAAAATATATTCTGGGACCACTTTGGGTCGAAAGAAGTGGTTTAAAAATTTTGTTGAGTCGAAACGTGGTCGATCCAAAATCGCAAAAATGTGAAGGGGTATACCTTCAAAAATTGTCAAAAAATGAAAGTCGCCAGTTTCGCTTCTAAATGGCCTAAATCGATGGTATATGATGTATAAACATGTTCTAGGATGATTTTGGGTCGAAAGAAGTAGTTTAAAAATTTTTTCGGGTCGAAAAGTTGTCGATCCAAAATCGCAAAAATGTGAAGGGGTATACCTTCAAAAATTGTCAAAAAATGAAAGTCGCCAGTTTCGCTTCTAAATGGCCTAAATCGATGGTATATGATGTATAAACATGTTCTAGGATGATTTTGGGTCGAAAGAAGTAGTTTAAAAATTTTTTCGGGTCGAAAAGTTGTCGATCCAAAATCGCAAAAATGTGAAGGGGTATACCTTCAAAAATTGTCAAAAAATGAAAGTCGCCAGTTTCGCTTCTAAATGGCCTAAATCGATGGTATATGATATATAAACATGTTCTAGGATGATTTTGGGTCGAAAGAAGTGGTTTAAAAATTTTTTCGGGTCGAAAAGTGGTCGATCCAAAATCGCAAAAATGTGAAGGGGTATACCTTCAAAAATTGTCAAAAAATGAAAGTCGCCAGTTTCGCTTCTAAATGGCCTAAATCGATGGTATATGATATATAAACATGTTCTAGGATGATTTTGGGTCGAAAGAAGTGGTTTAAAAATTTTTTCGGGTCGAAAAGTGGTCGATCCAAAATCGCAAAAATGTGAAGGGGTATACCTTCAAAAATTGTCAAAAAATGAAAGTCGCCAGTTTCGCTTCTAAATGGCCTAAATAGATGGTATATGATATATAAACATGTTCTAGGATGATTTTGGGTCGAAAGAAGTGGTTTAAAAAATTTTTCGGGTCGAAAAGTGGTCGATCCAAAATCGCAAAAATGTGAAGGGGTATACCTTCAAAAATTGTAAAAAAATGAAAGTCGCCAGTTTCGCTTCTAAATGGCCTAAATCGATGGTATATGATATATAAACATGTTCTAGGATGATTTTGGGTCGAAAGAAGTGGTTTAAAAATTTTTTCGGGTCGAAAAGTGGTCGATCCAAAATCGCAAAAATTTGAAGGGGTATACCTTCAAAAATTTTCAAAAAATGAAAGTCGCCAGTTTCGCTTTTAAATGGCCTAAATAGATGGTATATGATATATAAACATGTTCTAGGATGATTTTGTGTCGAAAGAAGTGGTTTAAAAAATTTTTCGGGTCGAAAAGTGGTCGATCCAAAATCGAAAAAATGTAAAGGGTATACCTTCAAAAATTGTCAAAAATTGAAAGTCGCCAATTTCGCTCCTAAATGGCCCAAATCGATGGTATATGATGTATAAACATATTCTAGGACGATTTCTGGTCGAAAGAAGCGGTTAAAAAATTTTGTCGGTCAAAAAACGGGTCAATCTATATTATTATTGGGTCAATATTATTTCCATGAATATTATATTATAAACGTAGATTTTCATTTCGTAGCGATCCATTTGAAAATTGTTTTGATGTTATCCCTGCGGCGTGCTATTATTAAGAGTCGCGGCAGTTTAATCCTCCCGAAGCTGATGTCACAGTCGTCAGTAGTGATATTGCCCTCGTACTGATAAGACGTATCGATAGTTTTTCCTAGTTAGATCTCGTGTTAAGTGCGCAATTACTGTCATTATTGGCTCCTGGAAAGAAGGAAGTGCCGTCGCAAGTCCCAGGATCGTAAGTCCCACGTTTATTTCGATCTCGCATTGGTTATAAGAGGTTATGCGTTATACATCAGTTTCTTAACCTATGTTTCGCGTTACATTTTTAATGCGTCGCTAAATGATAGCTGCTACTTTGTGCCAAAGCTAGAAACTGGTGAAATGATTTTAGACGTATGCGAGAATAGTTTATTATATTATTATTTCTAATATTACTTCGAAATTGATTATTATTTATATCATTGCGTTTGGGTCGCAGTACCATTGCAAGCACATATTTTGCATCATGCGACATAAACTGAGTTTTTCAAGAGTTTCATCGGTTCAAAACTCAGTTTTCTTAGTTTTTCAAGAGTTTCATCGATGAAAAACTGAGTTTTCCTAGTTTTTCAAGAGTTCTTCGCCGAAAAACTGAGTTTTGATGAGATGTTTTCGCAAAAATGTGAAGGGGTATACCTTCAAAAATTGTCAAAAAATCAAAGTCCCCAATTTCACTTCTAAATGACTTAAATCGATGGTATATGATGTATAAACATGTTCTAGGATGATTTTGGGTCGAAAGAAGTAGTTTAACCATTTTTTCGGGTCAAAAAGGGGTCGATCCAAATTCGCAAAAATGTAAACGGGTATATTTTCTTTCACTTACCAAAATAGCCCTGTCTTGCCCAATTAATTCATTTATACTTATTTATTATATACTAATTATATATTAAATATGAATTAACATACGTTATTGTATAGTAATCACGTCTTCCTTTTCTACGATTCTTACACTTGAAACTTGTTTTTTTCTTCCACAGCGAATTAATGAGAGCTCGACTCTCTTTTGATACACTTTAATCTAACGAGGTCTTCTGTGCTGAATATAATTGTTTGAGATTATATGAGAGTCAGTTACTTACAATTATAACAGAAAATGTAGCAAATTAGCTGGTTTACGCTAGTTGCCTTGAATGATTTTATTATTAGGGATTATGTATTTTACATTTTAATAGCACGGTGTGTTCGTTCCAGTAATTTTTATGGTGAAACTTATAAAGCGAAGCGTTAGTTACACAGTAAGATAATTAAGACACTTTTGGCATTCGAAGGTGTTTGTTAAGTAATTTCTGTTCGTGAGCGTAAAAATGATGTCATAATCAGAATACCTAATCAGTTAAATTCTTTACTTAAAATAAAAACCTAAAATAATCACTTCGTAGCCAAGTAACAATTATTAACCCCCTCTTAATCTAACGGGAACAATAAAAATAATTTAAATTTGCAATACTGTCATTTACCTACAACAATGGATACTTAATATATCTGAAATTCAAATGCATTTGAAAGTATTATTCTATTTAACAATATTATATTATATTACTATTTTGACCTAACAATATTGTATTACATCATTATTCTTCTTAACACTATTATATTATATTATTGTTATTCTTAACAATACTATGTTATATTATTCGATTTAACTTTTTTCGTTTATAAGAACCATATTTATTAGATTTATCGTATTCATTAAATATGATTTTTATTGATCGATAATATTATACGAGTGCTCTCAGTTTTACGATTATGAAGTTTGTTTAATCGTAGTTTGTAATGAAGGCCACGAACTTAGTTGCCAACCTAATATATTACGATATTATTCTACGTAGCATTTATTATTAGTTGCAATTTACAACAACGTTACAGTGAAATTCAGAAATTTCAAACGATGTGATAGAAGTGATATCGATTTTATTATGGTAGCTCTTGCCATGATAACAACACGTTAATCCCGGCAAGTGTAAGCAAACCAGTAATTAGAGTATTGGAAGGTCTCGAATGTACACAGAGGATCGAAAGATCTCGAACGTACACAGAAAAACTGTACACAGAGGCTCAAATGTACATAAGCCAGGAACCCCGTGGAGACTCATAGCAGCCTAGAAAGTTTGAAGAAACTCGATCGCGACTTTTACGTGATCGCTATCGGGCCGACCTAATAATAACAATTTTGTCAAAACCAATAACCGTGGTAATCAGCAGCGCTCTGCCTGGTCGAGTTTCTAAAATCCATCGAGAAGATCGGACGATTTTTCTGCTGGCCAGGTAATCACACGAAGTTAAACTTAACCTAACAGTTTATTTATCAGGTGTCTTGAAAGCGTAGCATTTTGTTAACTGACTCTCCTACGATTACTGTATTTTGCTCTTCTATATTTTATGTTACGCTGACATATTTCATTAACATTAGTATTCTATAGTTTATATTATTTTAATCTTGTGTAATAACTTCCGTGATCGTATAGGTTTTGATTTCTCTGAAGTGTCATGTTTTAGAAAGTTATTTTTGAAATAAAATATTTGAATAATGAGTTCAATACTTTTAAGCTAATTGAAGTACATAAAAGGTTTTCCGAATTTCGGCTCAGAATTTATATCTTCAAATGATAGAATAACAAATTGCAATACACGATGGTAGTCGACTATTAAACTTCTCTTTATAAATTATACGAATGTTATGAGCTATCATGTACATGATAATTGCAAGAAATAATGGAATAATATTCGTTAATTATGGAGAATACACAGCGAAATGCACTAAATACCTCATTAACCATATCATACAGATACGTATGATATTTCAAAAATAAAATATCTGCTTGTTTACGACCAATCATATTTTTTACGATCGCGGATGCACGCGGATAAGCGCGATTTTCATAGAATCGCGCAAATGAATTTAATGGGATTCATATTTCTAATCTCGTTACTTGAATATTTTTCATTCGCTAAGAAAACTTGTCCTCTAATTATAATCGAAATAAATCCTTCTTTAAGAATATTACTAGGTTAATATTTCCGTAAGTAAAAATATGTTATTCCTCAAAATATGTATTACTAGGTTAATCCGCCCATAAAAGAATATTCTGCTTTTTCAAATATACATACATATATCATCAGGTTAATATTCCCATGAGAAGAAAATATTTTATTTATATGTTAAATCGCATTTATTTATATTTAGTTTCTTTTGAATAATGATTTTATTCATAGACTTGCATTTGATATGATAAAATCAATGGAGTATCCTAAAGTATGTAAAAAATGATTAATTGCTTTCCGGTACTCCTAATATATCTGAATATATAACTGAAATAGGTTTAGTGTTAAGCGAAGAGAGAGCTGTGTTACATCGATACAAAAAATGGACAAATCACGTGGTGGACGCGAACAATGTAAAGGTAATGCTGAGGATTTCGTGCCCTTATTCCGACATCGGTGAAATCCGAAGACTCGTTCGCAAAGATAGCGAAAACCTTAAACGGTTCGCGAATCCGGTCGAGTAGTTGACTGCCGGGGTCTAATTACGATGAAAGTGATGATGAAGTGGACACCCGTGCGGCGGAATTACGATCGCCGGGTCATAAACGGCGATGGATCGTATCCACGATCGTCTTCCGGTGAGAAAGGGGAATGAATACGCGAATCAGCTGCAACCGAGATCGAAACACGCGAACCTGCTTAGAGTCAGAAACCAGTCTTACATGTTCACCTGCGACTCTAAATGTAATCTACGTTTTATTATTTATGACAATTTTTTGTTAGTCACTACTCGGGAGTGCAAGGTTTTTCAAGTCGGAAGGAGTGTACCGTTTATATGGAGCTTTTTATCGTATTGTATTTTTTTCCGAATCGAGATGTTTTCTAAGATAATTCAAATGGCTCGAATGACAGCGTTTCTGGCTGGGTTTTGTTTTAGCAGAGATTTTCTTAGATTATTAATACAGGTTTAATCGGTTTGTTTCTGAAATATACTTAGGAAATATACTTATTCTATATATAGTAATATATATCGTAATTAGTATTTTAACTCTAATTGCTAAATATTCCAAAAGCGGAATTCAGTTTTAAAACTCCCCTGTGGGTGGGGGAATCAGAATCCACCCATGGTATCCCTGCCTGTCGTAGAAGGCGACTAAAAGGGTTGAAGGAAGATTTGCAAATTAAACCATTGACCATTAAATACCTAATAACAAATTTGTACATCTTCCTTCGTAAAAATCGACACTGTCTTGAGATTTATTATAGACAGTGAACTTAAGAAAATATAATGCTTTCCTAAATTTTTCCTTTCAAAATTAATTCATACCTTTTGGAATATTAATTCATGCTTTCACGAAATTATTTTATCCTTTTTCGAATGAAACATTAGAACTCATTCACAAAGGCATGGTTACAATATTCTTGTAAAAACAAACGTCTACTATTAATTATTAACACTAGAACTACCAAAGAAGTCAAAATGACTTGTCTGCCATTTTTAGTTAATTTACACAGATATACGACAGCGCATTGTTTTAAGTTTTATAGACTTTCATTGTTCATAAATAAAGCAAATAATTATATCCGTTAATTAACATACTATAATTTATATATAAATAAATGCGTAAGCATAACTGAATATATGTTCGCGGTAGTTCTAGTATTAAACTAATTACCAGATTGAAAACAAATGAATAAAATGACAAAAATGGAAGCCAACCAAGTGTTCATAAAATCAAAGAGGTAGAAGCAATGAATTATTATCTTGTGAAACGGATGACTTTACGAGTGTGAATATATTACACTGGAATTTCTAAGTACAGCGGAATACAAAATAGCTGAAAGAGGAAGAGGCTGTCACGATGTAATGGCTGAAGGGAATATCGTTTAAAAGATTTTTTTCGTTGGACACTCCCATGCTTCGTGACTACGTTTTCCTTCCATTAGCAATGCTTTTCTTTTCTGACACTAATATACTTGTCCCGAGGGTTCGCCATCATTCAAGAAGCTCGGTGTTGCCATGAAACGAAATATTATTCGCCATTGAAAGAGAGAGTCAGGATTAAGTCAATGATGAATATGATCCGTGATTTACGGTGAATGAAATAAAGAGATTAAAAAATGGTATTTTAAATTGACTACTGCGCCGTTATAATCTTTATTCGATTTACTAGATTTTAATTTATTATGCAAAGAAGGGATATTCAAACATATAATGTATAAATTGATTGAAATTTGATTTGCATTTCTGATGGA
The DNA here is from genome assembly GCA_910591585.2 of Nysson spinosus. Taxonomy (NCBI): domain Eukaryota; kingdom Metazoa; phylum Arthropoda; class Insecta; order Hymenoptera; family Crabronidae; genus Nysson; species Nysson spinosus. The sequence continues at coordinate 10,808,183 of OU342830.1, read as the reverse complement.
AGAAGTGTGTAGATTTAAGATAAGGATGAAAACAGGAATAAATTAAACTGAATTAAACTAAATAATGCACAATTTATTTCTCGTGTATAAAAATATGTTTACGAGACAAAAACACTGACGAACAGAATAGTGGCGTCTTGTAATCGACCGAAATATTTTCTCCGCAATTAATACTTGTCAAGGGTACAGAAATGCCACACGCGTGCTTAAAATACCACAATTATCGTAAATGGAGCATATTAAAAATGTGAATAGCGCGAAGAAAAATGTATCAAGCATCTTTGGCGAGCCGAGTTCATCCAAGAGAAACGAAATTCTTCGCAGTTACACTTCCCAGCGAAATTTCGTTTCGACAAAGGATCCAGTGATTATCCATTTCGCCAAGCTAAGCGCGAGGTCCTCGAAAAACCCGTAGCTCAAAGGACCTAAGAGTCAGTCGATTAATCATTGGCCGTCAGTGCATCATCACGCGACATTACACCACTCACGAATAAGTGACAGTACAGGCGGCTTTCTCCGTCGATTGAATTCCACCTCGTGTTTCCAACGGAGCCTTGTAGGAAGGAAGCCTCCAGATAAACAAGAGGAAGCCAGAACCACGTGAAATAAAGGAAGAAACAGGATGAAAAAGCAGGAAAAAGAAACGTTACGAAGAAAGCATAATTGATGCACAGCATTTTTATCTGGACCTAGTAGAATCATCCTTTTACCAGCATCCCACTCGTGAAACATGTTCGGCTAGCGGTTCGGCGACCGCACCTACTTAGGTGGCCTACCGAAAGCAGGAAAAAATGAGGAAGAAGATCAAGTGGACGAAGAAGAGGAAGGGAAGGCAGTGGTGGAAGAAGATGAAGCAAAAAGTCCACGGTGACTGGGTTTGCCCTGGGTGTCCGGTACATCCTGAGGCAGCTAAGTGTGACCAACACCACGAACACTATCGATTCTATCCAGTATTTTCGATTGTTCGGGATAGTTCATGCCTGATATCACGGGACAGGCGCGCACAATGAGGCTCCGTTGTGCTATCGTTACCTCTCCTACCGTACCTTGTTATTCTTATTATATCTATTATTGTTATTATTCTTATTGTGCTCGGTTTCTTATTAGCGATCGAAATCGGAACCGCGAATGGTGAGTCATGGTGTCGACATTGGCGCCGGATTTTCCTTACGAAGTATTAATATCGTATGAATTAAGGAGGATTTTAAATGAATCATTAATGGTGATCGTATGTCGATTTATATACTGGAATGGAAATTGGAAGAGGATTATTATTTGTTTTTAAGCAATGACTTCCACTTTCACGTTTAATTTCTTACGTTTTCATGATAAAAATGCTTGATTTAATACCGAGATTATGAAGTGGGGATGGATATTAATGGTGATATAAATACATTTAATTACTTTCTGTGGAACGCTATCTTATCAGTGGGTGTATGAGTATATTTTATTCCGTATGAGGTAGTTCAACGACCTTCGTGTACGCCAGTCAATGTACTAATTAAAAATGTGCTAAATCGTGAATCGGTAGTTGATAATATTAGAGAATATTTTTAAATATTTAATCTATTCGAAGCTTTTTAAAATCGCATGAAAAACGACGCCAATGGATGATACTGCGCGTATTTGTATATCGGAGGTATCGTGAACTGTACTTATGGAAAGAGTTGGATTAGAGAATCTACTTATTCTTAAGGACGGTCGGATTCTCAGGCGTGGCTGAGCAAACACAAAAGGGGGGCCCCCGTGATGCAGAATAAATGGATACAGAGACAAACTTTCTTCCGGTTCAACGGAGAAACATAAGAAGCGTTCCTGCCGTTTCGAGATAAACTAGAACGATCTAGGTTTATGCATCGCTGGATACTTAAACGTTATTCCTTCGATGATACCCACCTGTAGAATCATTGTCGTTTATTGGATCGCTGCCATTTCACCTTGATTATGTTGTAACGACCGCCAATCACATTTACCTACCATTCACCCGATTCCAATGACATCCCATAAAGACGATGGGAATTCAGGTAATTGATCATTACCAGATCTTATCGCATGGTGAAACGTAAAACTATCTTTTAGAAAGGTTTCCTCCTTATCATTCTAATTAAGAATAATTGGTAAATCCACATTAATTCCATACGAGGTCAGAATGTCTTTTATTTATACTAATTTTACTAACAATAGAGATACCGATGTACAATTTTATTATAATTCCAAATAATAGAGTTTTACGAAGATGGGATTTAAAGAATGTAAATAGACTATAAAATTGTGAATGCCTTCACGAATCGTTTCTTAGCGCGGGCAAAACGTTTCATTCGTATCTCGTATATGTATCTTCAGTTCTTTATAGGTAACGATCCTAACAGGTTGCCAACGGATCGTTACTCGGATAGCTTCCGATTTACAAGGCCGGTGAATTAGTAAAACTGGCTCGAACGCGAACGATACTTCAGCCACGGGACGAGTATTTATGGGGCAAAAGAAACTCTCGGGACGAGGACGATCTTCGATTCCTTGGTATCCGTTAAACTCATATCATTACCGCATCTCGTAATTACAACGGCGGAGGTACTTGTCTCTAACGAATACGGGAACTTCGATTACGACAAGCTGAGAAAGAAGGTGCAGGTGAAAACATATTCCCCATTGGTCTATGAGCTTTTATATTGCCTATAAATTCTTAATGGCGCGAAGCATCGAGACACGGACTTCTCAAGAAGTTCAATGAGATCCTGAGATATACCTTACGAAATAACATGTAAAATTGATCCTACATTTTATCGCCTCTAAATTGGGTGCTCGAAGCTATCTCCAACGTATCGTTAAGAAAATCTTTCTATTTAGATTAAAACGTGGATGATTTTAAGGACGATCAAATTGATGATAACTAACGCAATTTTATGGCTCGCGTAAGGTTTTACATTATAGATATCTTCGAAAGAATTGTTTAAGATCACCGAGGCAGCAGATATTTAATATCGATGAATATCCTTTAATATTTATGCTACTGAAATAGTGGAAGAAATCAGTAGACTCGAATTTCTAAACTTTAACCTCGATAGAAACATTCTACATATTTATAATATTTAAAATATTTACTTCCACTTTCGAACTCACAAATAGATTGATATTCGATTCTTATTGATATTGAATATTAATTTCATTATACTTACACCAAACAATATCCACTTTCAAAACCAACAAGAGCAATTATTCTGTAATATTAGAATCGAAAGCATCGCAAAAAGCGTTCCAAAGAAACAAACACCGAATATACACTTCGACCAAGTTTCGTTGGGATGAAACTGTGTTTTCTAATTCGAAACCGTAACAAAAACCAGTCATAATTAATGAGATCGGCCAGCAGCATAATAAATACCATCACCATAGGATGAAATGCATCTCTCACCAGGCTTTATCACGATCATCGTAGTATCACAAAACCACACCTCTCGTGTACCAAAATCGGAGACTTTCACGCGGGGAGTATTACACCTGTCGCACGGAGCTTATCAGATAAGTCACGTAAAAAGTGCCGGCAACGTGACACGCACGTGTAGCGTTGTAGGTAGAATAGGTAGATAGAAAAGAACGTTAGGTATCGTGATTAAAACAAAGGTAGAGAGATGCAGGTGAGCAGAAAGCATCGTGCTGGTTTGCTTGTTAATCCTAGGACGAATGCATTAGTTATTGGTCACGGTTCGCCGAAGAAGAAGCGCCCGCAGGAGAGGGCTCTTTCCTCTCTCTCCACATATACGATTCCATTTTTGTCTGGCTGAATACCTTTTTGCATCCTTTTCCTTGGTTCCTTCACCGCCTCTCTCTCTACAGCTTGTCCTCGTTCATCTTCTTCGCTCCTTCTTACGCTTGCTTCGTTCCCGAGACCTACTTAAGGAAGATCGACCCGCGAGAGAGCCGCTCCCCACCCTCTCCTTGTCATTATAGTTAACTTGCCAGAAGAGATTCATGCGAGAAGGCACCCAATGCCCACGGGGCGTATACCTGCTACCATATCCTGCTTTATACCTTACACCTGATATATTCTGTCCTACTAAACCTGATGAGGGTTCACTTTGGACTTTGCAGGTTATTTAACCCTTTACACTCAAAAGGCCAATCTCAGTAGCAATCGCAGTTCATTGCGGTAATTCGAGTGGTGACTGAGAGAGGACATTCAAATTGACGTCAAATATAATTAGAGAAAAGCTTGACACATGTTAAGAGTTTGACTATTCATCACTGACATTTATTCGTATCGAAGTTTGAGAATGATGAGCGGGATAATTGTTATTTAGTTCTCAATCTTCGAGATAAGTGTAGATTCCAATGACGAGTTAATTCGTCATCCCCGGTTAACGGGTTCATATCGATTGTAAGAGCTCTCGTATTTTTGGTTCTAGATCTTGGGATGTAGTTGTAAAGTGAAGATGCTTTTGATGAGCTGTTATTCGATCGCGATGACTGATGTTCTATATATCGCGCTATTCAATGCAACGTGTTTTATTCTTTGTATTAATAATATTGAAGAGCGAGATTGGGCGGATTTATTGATGAAAGTGCGAATTCATTGGTATAGTAATATTACTGGATTCGAAGTGGATCTGTTTCAACAGGTCAAGTGATCTGGAGAAATATTATCTCGAAATACATGTTCATTTATTCCATTCGTATCAATGCGAAGTGGACTTAATATATGCTTATCTACTTGCCAATACATAATTTGATTAATTTCTACCGAAAATATCAAGTTCAATAAATTGCCTGTTCTTACGCCAAGACCGATATACATATCTCATAGTAAGTCAGTCAGTAAGTAATGAAAAATGAATCTCTTAAAAGTATTACACAAGTATTTAAGTAACGCAATTTCTCTCGATGCGTTACTTTAGTTTCCATGTGCATTAATAAACACGATGTTACCGAAAGTCCTGTGCGTAAATTGAAGTCATCAAGAAGAACATAAAGTAATCAATTTATCGTGGACTACAGGTTATCTTTGGTATAATCAAATTATCGATCCACGGTTATTAATATACTCCTTTAAACGTTAACATCGGAACTATTAATACCGCGAAACTTTTGCGAGGATCCGTGAAGGCGTGTGCTAACAATAAATCATTTACTTTTCAATGATCTGATCGGTTAAAGCAATCTGTCAATTTAACGAGGCGGCCAATGAATCCGCATGGGTTTGCGAGCTTAACGCGAGGAGAAAATTCCGGTTGACGTTGAAATAAACCACCGTCGGCTTGATTTAATGGTAATAGGCGCGGTCTAACGTGTCGATGGTAATAGAAATGCAACCAAATCGTTTTACCATGGCATCCAATGGAAGCAGATGCTCGCGATACGAGGAGCCAAAGAAATCTTTCCGTATGTAATTTCCGCGACCCCTCTACGTTGCCGCGAGGTCAAATCGATAAATCACTGTCAGGTTTCAGCGATTCGTCAATTGATAACGGAACGATGCGAACAAGGAAGTCTTTCTTCTGTTTTAGTCGACTAGACATTTTCGAGGCTCACCCTTCTTACTTCTAAACACGAGAAACGAAACTCGCAGTTGACCCTTCCAAGTAATCGTCCTCGTACCCGTAAGGTAATAAATTGACATTGAAGTTTCTTACCGTCCAAATTGTTCCATCTTGATTTTCGATAAGATCAAAAGTCACGCGAAGAAATTTATGTTTCTTGACTTTGACTCTTGGCTGTAAAATTGACATTGCTTGCGGAGAGATGGTGGTCCCATTGACAATTCTTGAAATATACGTATCATCGTTAGAAATAATACGGAAAATGTATATGCTAATTATTTCTAGTTTAACTAGCAGCTTGAAATATTATGGAGATCATTAAATCTTTGGTATATTACTACTTATATAATTTTTAAGTAATTTCTGATTACTGTGAATATTGATATTATAAATGGAACTATTACTTATACATTTATTTATATATAAAATATGGCTGAAGGATTAAGTTAATTAACGGAATTAATTAAAATAAAGATACATAAAATAGGCAAACAACGCGCCGTTGTTGTTCGAATATTTTTTAAAAATTGCTGAACAGTTATGTCGACTGCTTTGATAATTCTATTGTTAAATAAACTTTGCTTTAACACTAGAAATACGGAAATATATTCAGCTATATTTATACATTCACGTATACGTCCTTATAAAGAAGGATGAGTGGAAAAAACAAATTGATCAATTTAATTACATCCATTATGCAGTTTGACCAGCAAAAACTCTGAGAAAATGGAACCTTATAAATTGGAACGTTTTTATTAAATTCCGGATACCCGTTATTTTGATGACTTCCGTAGTTTTAGCGTTAAAACCGTCTCATACGAAGAATACATTTTTGCAAATATATTGGATTGTACGGAAAGTCAAAGTTGGCATACCAATAATCATTTAAAACATGTTACTTTAGATTATGCGCATTACGCGAGCAAAATTCCCGTACAGCACGATTTCCTATAACGCGAATTCATATAGCTCGTAACGTATTAACCGCGTTATACGGGAGTTTACTGTAAATCGTCGGAAAATAAAATTGCACAATGTCGGAGGGAAGAAATGTGGGATACGGGAAGTTGAGACGTTAACCAGGTCTCCGAGTCCACGCCTCGCGGAGGAACCGCCCACGCGGTCTGACCGTCGGAATATATCATCCTAATGTCACAACAGGCGAAACCTGACGCATGACCATAAATAAGAAGCAGTCAATAGGAAGAAAGTTCTTAGTCCATCGTAGTATTCGCGTTCCCCTCGTTTCTTGCGCGATCGGTCATCGCGCCCGAAATTCACGCTAATAAAAAGAATGGAAGAAAGAACGTTCGATGCCCCCGCCTCGCAAACTGGATCGAGTTCGTTTCACGTCTACGAATTCAGCCGCCTCCATTTTTTTTAATCACGGTCCCGTTTCCTTCCTCCTTTTTTTCGGGACCCACTCGCGTGCCCCGATCTGCCATGCCTTGCGGACCCACTCCAGTCTGTTATCCTCTGTATCGTTGAAATTTAATTATACGTTATGTGCCAAATGTTTTTCTTACCGATCTTGCGCCGCAATGTAGGTGGAAGTTGATGTCAGTTTTGGGGTTGAGGACCTGTGCCGTTCGTGTTCTATTATTTGGTGCTCTTTTTTCATCTTTCGAGTAGCGTCGAGTGCCGATAAATATTTGTTGCTTTTAAATAGAGAGAAAGACGTTTTTGAAGATTTTTATTAAGATTTTTATTGGAAATTCCTATTAATCGAATAATTAAGCACTTTACATTACTATCTTCATTCTAGTATAATATAATACAAGTTTTATATTCATCAAATATATAATATAATATAAATATTGAAACATAATTTCAAATTGGGAATTCGTAACTTATATTAATAAGTTATCCATTTATTTATTATATTCTCGAAAAGAACTTTTTCACTTTGCTTCTAAGCGCAAGCTGCACAATTTCCATGAAATAAACAATTCCCTAAAAAGTCGATTGGTATTCCAAATACAATAAAAAACGTTATTCTTTAAATAAAATAATATTTGTATAATTAACTACATACGAGCCGTTTAAAAGCCAACTGGACTAACTCCATTGAACTAAAAATAATGGAAACTGATAATTATGAAAAGTTAAACACGAATCAAGTGCTTCGACACTAAAATTGGAAACATTGCAAAAAGTGGAGTTTATCAATTTGGCATTTGAGCGGCTCATATATTCGTCAAAAATATTAATATGTATTTATTAAACACGTGGCAATGGCATAGAGAAATTAATGACGATATACAACCAAGTCGTACCTAGCACGCAATGAAACCTCGCGTCATACTCCAGTATAAATAACTCTCCTAATATCATTACGCCAGCAATGCGCCACGTAATTGTGCGAGGTCAATAATCAAAATAAAAAATCCCGCAATGATTAAACGCGATTAAATCTCGCTCGGATCCTTCATAAATTCAATATTATACATTACACGTAGTCCACAGTGACGTACACTAAAGAGGCTTCATGAAGCATCCGATGACGCAACGCCAGGAAGAATATCCAAAGATCAATTCTCAATTCTAAGGTCCAGTGACATCGACAGGAAGCTGAATGTCGTTATAATGACAAGACAAAGAGTTCCAGGTAAACGTACCTGAGAAGGTGAATGAATTAAAGGGGATATTACAGTTACGCGAGCATAGGAAGACAAGCACGCAAGAAAGCCGAAGTCGGCAATAAAGTTTAATTGCGGGTGCCGAAATTGCAGTAGCCGAGGACCCGTTAGTACAAAAGAATCGAACAAAACCGTGGTTTCCGTGCTTCCTATGAGATAGGATCGATCCGTAACACGTTGAATGCCATGGCGGTGACTGCCGATGACAATATTACTAAAACTCGAATCAAATATATATTTTAGTAATATTGGCATTGGTGGTCATCGATGTTCCCGCCGGCATTCAACGTGTTAACCATGGAATCATAAATTTATCCTTCGACGGATTTATAAATTGCCCTCGCGTGAACAGTTATATATCGAATTTCGATAGAACGGAGCATCAAATTACCGAGTTATATAAAATTTTCAATCGAACTTCGTTATGGAGAATGAGTAATGTAATGTATAGTTGATTCGCTTGAAAAGAAGATGAGTAGTTTGTTTAGTAAATTGGGTGATTATTAGACCCAGTGTGCCGATGTTTGACTATAATTTGTTTCATTAATATCTACTTCTTGACTCGTGAAAGCCTTGACCTAATTATATTCGATTTGTATTTAATCCACTGCCAATTGGCGAATAAAATTTCACTTGAGAAACTGTTAGCTACATGGAATGTTACTGTTAGTATTTGGAATGTTCGCTGGACTGTTAGAATGAAGTTCATGAATGTTTCTCATAATTGGGGGAATAATATATTTGTCCTGAATATGTGCCACTTTGAATCTCTACTATACTAAGACTAATAAATTGTAAGAAACATAAATAATAATAAATTATCGAATACTAGAAAAGCAACGTCGATATTCGTGATAAAAACGATTCTCTATGTTTCAATATATTAATAGTTCAATTTATAATAAATTATATATAACGACTCAATATATAATAGAAATAGATTCGTGTCCATTTTGAGGTTGAGGATTTATGGTTTTGGTTTATTTCTAGTAATAATAGTAGTAGTATATTTTTATTATCAATTACATTAAATATAATGTAATACAATTGTGTTTATTATTTTCTTTTATTATACCAATAAATATGGTACGAAGAAATCATTATTTTCTAAGGTTTTAAATAGAGGGATATGTTTTCTTACAGATTATTATTCCAAATTTTATTAGTTCAAATATGTTTTTCCGTGCCGTGGTAGAAACAGAAGGCATTTAGATATTGGAGACAGAATTAGTTGAGAAGTGTCATAAAGTAGCGATTAGAAAAGACATGTTAACGGTCGATAGAAGTATTAGAGATTAAATAAAACGGTTGGTCATTTCATATATGGCCAGCACACAGAGGAGAATCCAGCAACTGTAAAATACACCTAATCCTGAAGGCCGTCCACCTTGCGCTTATACCGGGTGTCCCGTGTAACCGGTCTCGTTCCGGTCTCGATGATCGTTATCGAATTAATGTTAATATCCTTGCGTAATCCAGGAGAACTAAATATGAATGTTGCTTTTAATCAGCCTCGCCGCCATGATATTCCTCTTTTATTTTTACGATAATGGAGTAACAGGTGATACGAAGGTTGCATAAATTTACACATTTTTCAGTTATTTGTTTCAGCTAATTCATGTGTAGATTATGGTGACGTAAGGATGTAGTTAACATGGTAACTAACAAAAAAGAAACTTTCCGGAAATCGATTGTAAAGTTTTGATTTAAATCAGCTATCACTTAATGCCATTCGTTTTCTGTGAAAAAGTGAACATTCTTCACAGATACCTTCCAAAATCTATGAAACAAGCTGTAAGGAATACGTTGATGTCAATCATTTTACGACTGAATGTCTTAATTTCATCATTACCGGAGATTTGTTTTTATGAAATATCTAAAATAATTTTTTGACTTTACACTTAAATCTTTCGCTCTGGTTCTATATAATTCTATTTAATATTAACCGAATGAAGGTTACATTTAATTTAGTTTTTAAGAAATTATTCTAATAGACGATATAAATAATACTGATGACACACCATAATTAATTGTACACATGAAACAAACAGCAACTTGTTGCATATGGCTTCTAAAATGACAAGATTTTTATTTCATAATCCTTATTCAACACTGTTTTGATTTAAGTTTAAACAAAACTTTGGTTCGATAAATTAAAGACAAGCAAAGTGCGTCCACTATTATCGACTTTCTATTAAACCAAAATTAACTCGATGCCTTATAAGTCGGAGTCCGACAGCAAGTATTAGCCTGCGAAAAAAATGCAGAGATACGTCAGAGCCAAAAGTGTGTGCCACGAAAGGAGGGACTAACAACCAGCAATAAATCGTCCTTTTACAATGGCACGCGCTAATCTTTGTTTTATTCCTGTCAGCTGAGAGGAACGATGCTCGTTGTCGTATTAGCGGTGACAGCCGTGCCTCTATGTTAATACCATTAACAATGCAGGGGGGAGGGGTGGGAGAATCTCGGTACTACTTGACTAATTGTAAAAAATACCATGGTTTCCATGTATCCTCTCATAGGGTGCGACTACGTGTATCGAGGTATGTGTCACACACACGCGCGATACACGTAGAAAGTGTGTCAAAGGTGTACGTTTCAATTCTCTCTGGCGCGACTTTTTCGTGGTGAACGTTCCATGGTCGTGGAACAGGTGATTAATAGCGATCCTTGTTTCGCAGTAACGAGCATTAAACGCGACGTAATGCGTACCGCGAGCGCATAATCGATTTTCAAACCAGATACCGATCGAATACCCCCTCGATCGCTAACGAAACCTTGAATATTCATGTACGAGTTAAATGTCCGCCGATTTACGCTGCTGTTAAAACACTTGTCAGTGAGTCGGTCGTCAGCCAATGGAATTCGGGAGATCCACATCTAACCGTGAGAATGGTGATGTGCAACGCTCGTCACCTTCTCGCGATACCGAATTTCATTAATCACCTTACGTAACTATCTATGTTATTCCATTAATTACTCCGTATTTCGTAGGACCTGATCGAGCATAAAGTTTTACATACTCATTTACGGGATATGCATTCGATAATGTTATACCACTTGTTTTTAAAATACTCCAGCATATACGGACACTTCGATGATAAGGGTAGAATTTTTTAATAGTGTTGTTATTTATTCTTCTTATACCGCGATAATTACTTGTTATCTGGTAGATAACGACGAAACTTTGCGTTTAACCTAGGCGCATGCAACGATTGAGATTCCCTGACATTTGACAAATTGACAAGAACACAAACGCATAATCCTTATCTCTACGCCTATTCATAATGTTTGACAAGTGTCGCGAGATAACGGAGACCGCTTGTAGAGATCACTGTTTGCAGTTTGTAATTACGCCAATGCATTACGTTCTCGGGTTATCGAGCTTTATAATTAATGCGTAAAGATAGGCGAACAGTTAAAGCCGGATTAAATTAGTTGGCAGTATACGAAACGGAAGGTTACGGTAGGTGACAATAAAAATTAGGAAAACCACCCGTCGATTCATAATCGTTTCGCTTCTCGGGCTCGACTCAAAGTCGATGACACAATGAAGCGATTTAATTATTGCCTCGAAACGGAGAATGATTAAGCGAAATTTCACCGTCATGTACTATTAAGATAGTAAATCACGCGATGCACGCGAAGTACACGAAATTCGCATTAACCTTCATAACCGGTAATAAATCTGCGGATCCATCAAGTGCACCTCCTTGGAGGACACTCATAGATACGTAACGATCGACCAAATTCCATTTATATTGCTTATCAATACAAGATGCTTTTATGCCGATTATCTGCTTTTTTTATGTGCCCTACGGATGATATTTTCTTGGAAGTCGCTTGGAGTAATCTAAATGCTAATTAAACCACGACTGTTGACCTTTACTAGTGGTCAAGAATCGACCATGGATGAGCGAAGGAGGGAAATGTTATTGAAATGATTAATAAAAGACATGACGATGTAGCGATAACAAAATTTTATTTAAAATAGGCAAATCTTTACATGTGGGAATATTCATTACCTCTTATAAATAGCATAAGAAATTATACTTTTGTAATTTAAATTTTTATTTTAAAACTAGAACTACCAAAACGATCAAAGTGACTGATCGATTTTTAATAGACTTTATCGAAAATACAACGACGCATTGTTCAAGATTTTACATACCTTTATTTTACATGTATATAATTACGATTAACTTCTTTCCCCCAGTCATAATAGTAGTTCTAGTGATATAATTATTGTGATCTAATTGTAAGATTTTCAAATTTTTTTATCGAGAAAAAAAAGATGTGCTTAAAAAAGAAACGTGGGACAAAGAATCTTGATATATACGTATAGTTTGATGGAATTACGAATATGAGATCACGAACCATCCTATTATTGGATATCGCTATTGGAAATTGCTGGCATCGAAGTAGGTCGATCGCACTCACCTGGAAAAACGGTATTCATTAAAGTTATAAGGGATTTGATTCAGATCAAACGTTGATTCGCGAAGCCCTTACTTAGGATCGTTACAAAGCCAATTGAAGACAATTACACGTACCTCGAAGTATCTGAGGCGGTGCAACGAACAATCTAACTTGTAATCCGATCTACTCCCCATTAGACACGCACGGGAGGTGGTCCATGTGTGGGATTTCGTACATTATACTCACTTGAAATTTATCGAAGCTTGGTATGTTAACGACTTGCAACACAATCAAGACAAATTGGCTGGTTAGCACATAACGTAGTCCGATGTACATATATACATGTGGACTGTGACACAAACACTCATGTTAAGACGCTGGTCTTTGTTGAACACAGCCAATGGATACACCGGGATACCTTGTTCTGGGTTTAATGTTACTTTCATGGAATTTCTAACCATTTCCACACATGAATTTTACTAAACCAAGCGAAATTATGTTGATACAGATATATAATATAATTTGTTTATTTCTTCATTCCCACAAATAGTCTGTTTATAATACATCTATTGGTTCTTGTATCTACGATCGTCACCATCAGATTTTCACTTATCAATTGCGCAGTTTTTTCATAAATAAAATACATCGGTTACACGGAATTCATGGGCCAGTTAATACTGAACGTAACTTACAGTATTTTCTTTTGATCCGAGTTAACGAGCGCGTGTAAAAGATATCGAAATTGAAATCAATTGATCGAAACCGAATAATAGCATACTATCAGATCTAACGCATTATGAAAATATAACGATCGCCGAATGAAAAATTGTTCTATTAATAACATGACTAAATGGTCGCCGGTTCTGACGCATGAAAATACTACGTTACCATTATTAAGTACAACGTGTTTTATCGAGAAATATATAGATATGACTTATTTACATACGCTACTATGTAGCACTAATAACTCAACATACTAAATTCCATGGAGACTAAGTACGAGCTATTTAAAGCTGTAAGTCATACGATAAGCTTGAGTTGGGTGCTGCAAAACTGCAGTTACCGGATGAAAGAACAAAAAAAAATGGGTGGTCGGTGGGCAACGCATGATTAACTTTTCGCGCGGCATCTGGGACTATTCTCGATCTCAAAGTAAATGCAATTATCCACCTACTTATTCTAGGTGTCGAGAAACCGGCGTTCGAGAGCATAAATATCGGCGGGTGAATAAAAAAAAAAGAAAACTCGGGGTCTGAGGTAACCAATACAAGACATGGGCCTGTGCTTTCCATCGACCAATGGTGAGCGAGACTCGTGTACTTTATGCACGCCTCACGAGAACGCAGAAGGACACGCCGAAAGGGTACGGTATCCGTGACTGCGTTATTAACGATATTCCGTGGCGTGGAAGTTGATAAAATATTATGCTAATCTCTGGTAACACGCGGGACCTACTTTAGAGTCCCTGAGTGCTGCACCGTAGCTGACGTCGGGCCCAGCCCGAGCCGCTAAATGATCGCGTTACTCGCGCCAACACCTTTTGAACTACCTCCTGAGATCATTCCTGATAACTCCTTGATTATACTCCTTTGGGAACGAAGTAATCTGATTTCGTATTATTCTACCCGTTCTGAGACTTAGAATCTCGAGATTCGGAATCCAGCTTCGCTCGGCTTCGAATTATTCTAACTCTAGATTCCATGGAAATGTTTGATGTTGAAGTACCTTTGTTAGATTCGTGTATCATTTATCACAACATCTGATTACGGGTTCAGATATGTACTGATATATGTTCAACCATTTTTTATTTCCGATTAGCGAGAGTTAGAATGATCGACCGGTATCCCCACCCGGTGAAAATACGTGTTTCTCGTATTACAAAGTATAAATGGAATTATCATAAAATAAAGAAATAATACACTTGTTGTACACCATTAATACAGGAATTGCTCTGATAATAATCAATGTCGCAATAATAGTTAGAGATGCAAATTACCACGAGTGTATCTGGCATAGCGTAATGAACGTTACAACACAGTTTTATCTCGCTATCATGTAAATTACATTACTCATAAACTTACTAAATTACAAAGAGGTGAAAGATCGCGTGATTACGGTCCATTTGATAAAGATTGATAATTCCAATCTAGCGATGCATCCCGCACACTTTCGAACTGTAATTGTCAAACCTTGGTTGAAGATAGGTTCCGAACGTCTCGGACACGTGACCAATCAAAAGCAGTAATCCTCGCACGCGAGACTTAACATTAACGAGGCGTAACTTGCATAAAACATCTTTGCACGATCACGAATGACGATTCTCTCTGACGCCATCGAGGAAAATGGTTGCATTAATGCAACACTCTTCCGAAAGTCCAATTATTGGAATTCTATAATTAGCTATTTATACTGAATTTCAACCTCGACACATAATGATTTCAATAATTAATATTATTTCTGTTGGATTTATTTGATTATTTCTTAATCATACAATAATTAATTTAATCTATTTTTGTCGAATCCGATTAAAATCTTGTTTAGTTGCTCCTCATGTTCCGACGGAAAGTACATATGTGTTACTTAATTAACAGAAATATTGCTTAAAACAAAGATTTTAGCATAAACAAATAAAAGTATAAAACCCTGTTTTCCTCGTGCTAGACGGGGGAATATATAATATAATAAAATCCATGTCATACAATAATTTATTCGCAAGAAATTATCAGATAAACACACATTGTAGATAATTAAACTGGTATTAATGTGAATACATCGAGTTAATGACAAGATTTCCTGCATTCAATATAAACATAAATGGGGTTCAATCATACTTAAACATATCTTGGGTGAAATTAGGGCAATCAAGCAGCGAGTAGCCAGAAGGTGTGTAATAACTATTTGTAGCGCGATAGCACGGCGAACATTGTTGCAAAAGACACGGGTCGCAAGAGTGTCCGTAGCTGCACCCACAGCGAACGTAGCCATAGATAAGAGCCGCGAGTGCATTCAATGCAATTACGATGTACCCGTCGATTGGATTTTTTGCCTGCGTTCATCCGTGAGAGTTCATGCGAACCTGAGACATAACCATTCATCATTGAAATACACCTGGCGATTGCGCCACTAACATTTTCGAGCCTCACGGGTACACCGTGCACCTTCTACCGCTTTAACAGGGAATAATCTAATACGTCAACTTTGTGCTCCACGTCTTCTTGAATTATAATTTCCGCGAGGAAACGTAGGTGGTTATCTTCCCCGTGCAATTTTCCATGCAGGAAGAATAATCTGTTTACGGTGATCATCGTGTGCGAATAAATCGTGGGTGACTGTGTGTCACCAAATTTACATGACGCACAACGTGCAAATTGTGGAGTCTCGTGTGTCAAATTGGTGATGATGTATGGTGTCAGTGGGTGGAAATTGATGGTGGTACGCGATGAGGAAACTAGGTATTTATTTTACGTGATTTGTATGAATTTTCGGAATTTATGTGTAGAAAAACCATTTAGGGTTCAAACATGTGAATTCAACACTTTTATTCGATCAAGAAACAGGTCGACCCAAAGTCGCCAAAATCAATTCTAAACAGCCCAAATCGATGGTATATGATGTATAAACATATTCTAGGACGATTTCTGGTCGAAAGAAGTGGTTTAAAAATTTGTTTCCAGTCAAAAAACGGGTGAATCCAAAATCGCAAAAATGTAAAGGGGTATACCTTCAAAAATTGCCAAAAATTAAAAGTCGCCAAAATCACTTCTAAACGACCCAAATCGATGGTAAATGATGTATAAACATATTCTAGGACGATTTCTCGTCGAAAGAAGCGGTTAAAAAATTTTTATTGGTCAAAAATGGGTCGAACCCAATTCGAAAAAATGTAAAGGGGTATACCTTCAAAAATTGCCAAAAATTAAAAGTCGCCAAAATCGTTTCTAAATGACTTAAATCGATGGTATATGATGTATAAACATATTCTAGGACGATTTCTGGTCGAAAGAAGTGGTTTAAAAATGTTTTCTTGTCAAAAAAGGGTCGATCCAAAATCGCAAAAATGTAAAGGGGTAAACCTTCAAAAATTGCCAAAAATTAAAAGTCGCCAAAATCGTTTCTAAATGACTTAAATCGATGGTATATGATGTATAAACATATTCTAGGACGATTTCTGGTCGAAAGAAGTGGTTTAAAAATGTTTTCTTGTCAAAAAGGGGTCGACCCAAAATCGCAAAAATGTAAAGGGGTATACCTTCAAAAATTGTCAAAAATTAAAAGTCGCCAAAATCACTTCTAAACGACCCAAATCGATGGTATATGATGTATAAACATATTCTAGGACAATTTCTGGTCGAAAGAAGCGGTTAAAAAATTTTTATTGGTCAAAAATGGGTCGAACCCACGTCGAAAAAATGTAAAGGGGTATACCTTCAAAAATTGCCAAAAATTAAAAGTCGCCAAAATCGTTTCTAAATGACTTAAATCGATGGTATATCATGTATAAACATATTCTAGGACGATTTCTGGTCGAAAGAAGTGGTTTAAAAATGTTTTCTTGTCAAAAAAGGGTCGATCCAAAATCGCAAAAATGTAAAGGGGTATCTTCAAAAATTGTCAAAAATTGAAAGTCGCCAATTTCGCTCCTAAATGGCCCAAATCGATGGTATATGATGTATAATCATATTCTAGGACGATTTCTGGTCGAAAGAAGCGGTTAAAAAATTTTGTCGGTCAAAAAACGGGTCAATCTATATTATTATTGGGTCAATATTATTTCCATGAATATTATATTATAAACGTAGATTTGCATTTCGTAGCGATCCATTTGAAAATTGTTTTGATATTACCCCTGCGGCGTGCTATTATTAAGAGTCGCGGCAGTTTAATCCTCCCGAAGCTGATGTCACAGTCGTCAGTAGTGATATTGCCCTCGTACTGATAAGACGTATCGATAGTTTTTCCTAGTTAGATCTCGTGTTAAGTGCGCAATTACTGTCATTATTGGCTCCTGGAAAGAAGGAAGTGCCGTCGCAAGTCCCAGGATCGTAAGTCCCACGTTTATTTCGATCTCGCATTGGTTATAAGAGGTTATGCGTTATACATCAGTTTCTTAACCTACGTTTCGCGTTACATTTTTAATGCGTCGCTAAATGATAGCTGCTACTTTGTGCCAAAGCTAGAAACTGGTGAAATGATTTTAAACGTATGCGAGAATAGTTTATTATATTATTATTTCTAATATTACATCGAAATTGATTATTATTTATATCATTGCGTTTGGGTCGCGGTACCATTGCAAGCAAATATTTTGCATCATGCGACATAAACTGAGTTTTTCTTAGTTTTTCAAGAGTTTCATTGGTTCAAAACTCAGTTTTCTTAGTTTTTCAAGAGTTTCATCGGTTCAAAACTCAGTTTTCTTAGTTTTTCAAGAGTTTCATTGGTTCAAAACTCAGTTTTCTTAGTTTTTCAAGAGTTTCATCGGTTCAAAACTCAGTTTTCTTAGTTTTTCAAGAGTTTCGTCGATGAAAAACTGAGTTTTCATGAGATGTTTTCGCAAAAATGTGAAGGGGGTATACCTTCAAAAATTGACAAAAAATCAAAGTCGCCAATTTCGCTTCTAAATGGCCTAAATCGATGGTATATGATGTATAAACATATTCTAGGACGATTTTGGGTCCAAAAAAGTTCTTTTGAACACCTTCGAAGAAACTTCAGCGCTAAAAGCATAAAAAAAATTAGAGCTTTAAAGGAACATCTCATCTAATGAAATTGAAATTGTATTATAGAATTATGAATACACATCATTGTATATCATCCGAACCAAGTTTCACCGTAACATTTCGAAAACGATAGAAAAGAATTTCGCGTGCGCGGATTCGTTTGTGTTACCTTGATCTTTTCAGCGAGTATTTCGATGAAGAAAGTTTCTCTTTCCTGGTGGCAGAATTTCGGCAATGTAACTTGCTCCAGGAAATCCAACCCGCCGGCGGCGATCATCGAGAAAGGGGAATCCCAAGAAATGCTGCGGTAATCTGACATGCTTTCTTCCGCCATTTATATCTGTTCTTATTCCTTCATCACGGTTTCAAGGTGATCGCGAGACCAAAATAAATTGGTTCCTGGTTACCTTAAATAAAAGTTTCAGTTCTAACCGTATTCAAGGAAAACCGGGAAGAAACCCTGATTTGTAATTTTCCTCAAACGTGAAGACATCGGTAAAATCTACGTATGCTTATTAAAGTATCTGTCAATTGTTTTCAAAGTATTTTAAGTTATCCATATATGTGACTTATTAACGAGTATATAATATCAGTATATTCATTATTGAATACACAATCCGATTAATCTTCATTTCATATCTATCTTTAATATCCTATCAAGTTACCGATATTCAATTATTCTTCATCGTACTCTTCTTGAAGAATAATTCTTATGCATTCAATAATTAATATACTAATATTATATACATATTAATAAGTCACGAAACTCTTGCATAATTATTGTATTGATCTCGCTTCCGGTTTGATCGTGTTATATAACCCGCTAGAATTCGATGATATCGCGATACCGATGTCATAATTTATTTGATACAATTGGTGATTTCAAGTTGAGAAATACCACTTATACCTCGACGGAGATTTACTCGGAAAATATATTATCCTTTCCGTGGAGGCATTCGGGCATTTACTTTACGAATGTAGATCACCGTCCACCGATATGGACTTAGTAGCCGAACCACAAACGAAACGGCGGGAAGCTGATAAGTTCGAATGAGCAGAAAATACGGTGTATCTACAATTTATCCGTGAATCCAATTACTACGGACAGCTTTTAAAGCGAAAATGCGTGTACTTCGATTCATACGCGCACGTGTATATATACATAATCAATCCGCTCTTCCATCTCATGGCGATCTCTCGTGGTTTTACATAAAATGCAGGATTTTACGAGGCGCCCATAAGAGAGAAAGTCGGATTACTCTTTGAAGTCATTTAGAGATCACGAGGACTCGCTAAGAGACGCCATAAACTGCACGTCCCGAGTCTTCCTGTGGGCAATTTATCTTTTAAAGAACGACACTGAATTCCTTTTATTATCATTAAGAACCAGGTCGACGTTTGAACGGCTTTTTTTATTTTTCACGCGGAAGCCGGCCGATTTTGAAGTATGGCGTACTTCTTGCTACCACCTGCTCGGTTCTTGCGCTTCAACGAACGATGAGGGTGAAGATAACATTTTTTGCTCGATGATTTTGATGTCTTCCGGATTTCAGAAAATTAAAATTCACATGTCAGTTATGTAAGTTATGCATAACCAGTATTGTTAGATATTCATTATGTAGATATAATATTTGTTTATTACTCCGACCAGTTTGTGTACCAAATGAATTAATATCAGATGAACACTTTAAAGTATATCATCAAACAATGAATTCTACGATTATCCACTTAAATCGGTTCAAATATCTGCAATTCTCTCATCGAGATAAATATAATATTATTATAAATATAATAGTTAAAAAACAGTGAAAATCAGTGAATTCTATAAATTGTCTTATTGAATTTATGACCTTGATTTTATACAAGAACAGTGTACTTCAAGCGGAATTAATAACATTAGCATAAAAGAATGAATATATTCGTGGTTTTTAATTCGCTCGCATTAAGTGCTCGCATTAATACGTTCGCGTGAGATATTTTTGCAAACTAACATAGATAACAGACTGGTTCCAGTTAAGTGGCCGGACATGTTGCGAAGAACGAGATGGAGCGAAGAGCTTTCTCTTTAAGGAAGAATTTTTTTGCACGTCAGTAATCTTTCACTCGTCTCCGTTGGAAGTTTTCTTGAAAGAATTGAGATGGTTGGCGTATCGATATTTCAGATAATCGGCGCGTTGATTTCACCGTCGCCGATCTACGCTCGAACCTGCGGATGATTAATTGGAAAGCACGGTATACGGTCAGAGTTATCCCGTAGCCGGAAAAAGCGTATTTCGATTAATCAATTCGTTGCGTCACGTTTACTTTAACGGCGCGTTTGACATGCGCGGTATCAACAGTTCAGAAGTAGTTCCTATCTCGATGCCGTTTCGTTTCTACGCCGATACGAATATTTATGGAACCCCCTTAAATCAATGTGCCCCATTCGTTCCCAATCGTAAAACCGAGCATTCGTGTCTTTGAAATACGATGGGTCTTCCAACGTCGTCTACCGATCTTACGATCGCCACGCGGATAACTTTGGTTTCACTGTGCAACTATTAATTTCCTTCGCTCCTGCGGAGGATGCAGTACATCTTCGATTACTTCTGATTTGGCTTTAAATTATCAACTGCCAGCGTGTGAACAGAAAGGTTACCTTTTCCTTTCCATTTATACTTAATTCATATTTAATTGTTATTTGATATCTTGCAGAATCTAGCAATTGTATTCAAAGTATTTTAAATGATCCATCCATATACAGTCGAGTGCAAATGTTCCCGACTAGATGGTTTCAATTGTTCTTCCAAAAGGAAAGCCTTAGAAAAAATCAACGCTATTTATTCTTCACACGTCTTTATTTAGAGGATAAGTAGACTAAAATCTAGCCGGGAACTTTTGCATGTCACTGTATATATTTTTTGTGATCATTGTGTATCTCAGAAGTCTAAGGAAATATTTGGAAAATACTTGGAGTTGACTACCGACGAAACTACACGTGAAAATAGTAAGAAAATTATTACTTACTATTGTCGCGCGTTGTTTTATTATTAATATTGCAACGAAAAAATGAAACGAAACAAGAGATATGGATCGTTATGTGTGTGACTTTAAAGCTACATGGCATTATGGAGGGTTAACTTGTCTGTCATTTTTAGTTAAATTATTCGATGAATTGCTTGAGATTCGATATACTTGTATTTGATATACACAACGTAAACAATTGAATCCATTCATTAAATGAAATCCTTCAGCCATAATTTATATATAAATAAATCTATAAACATAACTGAGTATATATTCGGTAGTTCTACTGTTAATATCCGAACTACAGATGTATATATTCAATTTTTAAATTGATATCTGTGTCAATTTCTTGATACTCCACGTAAGAGGATCATATTTAGCAATACATTAATCTTAGTATACAGGCGAAAAATAAATAAGATCATTTTCAAGGTTACGGTTCTAACCCCCCTCGGAAGAAGTCCCCGTTAGATCGTGTTTTAGTTATTGAAACGAAGTTGAACGTATGATGAATCGAGCCAATTACAGTCATAGAAACGGTTATGAATGACATTTGAAAAATGAGAGTACGGTAAAGCTGGGACGTACGAGGAAGTTCCTTAAGTAATTCTTGAATGCGAACCGTTCGATACGGAAATGGAACGGCTACCGAAGAGACCAGGACCTTCTTAATACTAGAAGTCGTTAGACTGGTCCTATGATTCGAGAAAATAAATTATCTCTCGGTAGCTAACGGTGTGACAGAATCAAAGGAAAAGAGAGGAGAAAGAACTGTCGAACAACAAAGAACCATTAGTGCCAAGTACGACATTGTCGATCCGTTGGTAATGTACGACCGATCATGCCCTTTTTGACAGTGCGTGATAACTCGCTTGTAAAGAGATAACAGTGATACGAATAAATTGTTTTTGTACCTTCTAATTAACGACACGTGTCGTGAAACGGTACTTTATATATTCGTGTAAAATATGTCGTGGAAAATATTGTTTATGTAGTACGTTGGTTTTCAATCTTTAATTTTAAATATTAGGGGAACTCTAATATGACTTACTTTTCTAAATGTATGGTGTGTTTATTAACTTATGTGAGAGGGGAATTTGGTGGGTTCTCAAGTCAACGAATAACATATTAAATATGTTTTATTCATTCTCTATTATACATCGTATCAGTACAATTTTCCAAAAATGATGCTTTACTACATCGATAAAATATCCTTTTGTTCGAAATCGGAAGAACTCAGCCGCTATAAGTAGATAATTTCCGTAGTCCAAAGTCTGGCTGGCGATAAAACTAGAAGATTAAAAGGCACCCTGACACTACAAGATACATTGTTAGGAGTATGACTAGTGGTATAAAGGATAAAGTGCTACTCACGAAACACGGATGAAAAGTAGGCCGGTGGAAGAGGATCTTGAACCTTTCATATTGTTCCTGAAATCAAATTTACGGCTGTACGATCGCCGCTTTCAAATAGCCGGTGCCCAACTGCGCGAATAGCATCAAATTAACGACACGATTTCTAAACACTTCTCCCTGACCGACCGAATGCAAAGGAACACATATAATCCAGCCACATTAATAAGGTACGCGCATGTGCAAGGAAGCGAGTCCGAAAAATGTTGATTTTCTGACATTTATCAGGGTCCACCGTACCGTGGCTTGAATATGTGAAATTTATTTTAATACCACATATAAAACCAGTATTCTCATCCTCCTCTACGAATACCAACTCTTATGTGTTTTTTCATCGGAGTGAAAAAAAAATGGAAATTCTAATCTTCCTTGTACCTGATAATGCGCGTATATCTTACATCGATTCCAGCAACGTTCTTAAATCCTCCACTTGTATACTGCGCATCGATAGAATGCGAAAGATCAACGCCGGAGTTTGCGTATTTATGCCGTCGAATAAATTATAACTCGGTCTAACATAGTCGTTTGCTATCCCGTAAAAATGATAAGGGTTATCGGTGGTGGTATACCGGTCTACACGTGAGAGAGTATGATTTAAATTAAACGTCACTTCCATTCTTTTTATCTTCCGTGGTGCACGGGGTAGGGACTTAGAGTAATAGGTTACGGGTGTACGCTTCGACTTGTGCTGGAAATTGACAGTGTAACTTCTATATAAGGTGTTCATGATTATTGAACATTTTATTGAGTTATGATGTTCAAGGAATTTTAGCGAAGTTTTATATTAATATTATACAGAAGGCTATTATTTAACAAGATTAAATTCGTGGGTATTGGATGAGAGTGTAATTCGAACGGATGTCTGACCAAAAACTACTTAAACCACTGGCATTACTTTACTTCTTATTACTTCTTGCTCGAAATATAAATTATCAAGAAACTTTAGTATCAATCATTTTAAATATGGTTTAAAGAGAACTATTTTATTTCGGACTTTGTATTGTTATTACATTAAAATTAATAATGTTAAGGATTTACGCCATATAGAGGTACAGACGCGTATCACGAGTAATCCTATAACACGGATTTCGGTACGGCGTTCAACGTCTTAAAAATCTCACAATTAAAATATCCACTGGCAGTAGTTATATAACGAAATTATAATAATTCAACCTTCACAGTATTAATGAATATTTAGAACGAAATTAATATTCTGATAATGATTCCGAATATATCGGACACCCAGTATAGATCTAGAATCATGTACACGTGTATTTGCAGAAGGTAATCTAGGATCGCACTTAATTATCGAAACGATAAAGATTATTATGCAGCGAGGAATCGGAGAAGGACGGAGATAATATAAACGAGTAACCCAGTGCGGGCCACCGACCTGGCACTAAAACTAGTCGATATGCTCGTGCGCCCATATTCACCTGTATGCTCACCTACACGTATACCCGTTCTCTGGTTCTTCCTGCATATTAAAAACCATAAATATACACCAGAAGCTTCCAGTAACCCGTTCCAAGCAGTGCGAGCCATGCGCTGCTTTAAGTTTTCACGTAAATCCATTTGGCCGGTCTGCGCGTATGCTAACAGGATGAATTAAATCGGCCGATATGCTTGCCAGTTTACGGGACTCGAATGTTTTCCTTGACTTTCTTGCCAACTGGGAAGATGATTTATTGAAAATACACGAACCCGCACAGAAAACAACGTAATTCTACGCTGCAACCTATTATTCTATAGATAATTATCACGATAATACGAACGGAATAACTAATGGCCGGTAACTAATTACATGGTGCGATGTACGACTGATTACTTGCTGATAATGAAGCTTTTTTAGTGATACTGCTAGCGAAAAAGAAATTCAGCGAATGTTCTAAGCGATATTTATTAAATGACTCTAATTGTTTGTGGTAATAATAATTGTTTGTGACAATGACAATTATTTGATTTTCTTCAATCATTTTAGTATTTATTAAGTATTTTAGATATAAGTTTTGTTACATATTATTTTGGCTGTACAGGTATATTGTATATAATAATGTTATTAATTTTTTGTCACAGTTCGTACGTGATTAATAAGCAAACATTTTAATGCCTTTGGCATCCTAAGTTAATATGAATATCGAACGATTTCAGATAAGATTTTTTTCAAACGTTAGAAAATGAGGTTTCATTGCTTCATATGTCTATAATTATTGTTTTAATATCGGATTTCTCCTAGTATTTGTCTCCTCTACTAGCAAGATAATTTGTAGAAAATACTTGGATGCTACTACAGAATACCAATTAATAATACCTTCCAACTTATATCGAGAATAATTATTGCGATGTACTTCCCATAATAATTAATGGCTAATAACAAATTACGAGTATCGATAATAAGATCGATTACTATGATTCTGGACATTTTCCCAGCAACTGCTGACCTCGTAGAATTTCACTAGCAAGGAAACCTAGATAGGTATCCGCCACCGATTTTTTTCGTTTTCATATACATGTATGTGTATATGTACTACACATATCATGTATGTGTAGTACTCAAAAAACTAAGCGACACGTATTTTTTTATTCCTGCAGAATTTCGGTTTAAACAATTTTTTTATGTAGAAAAGAAATATTCAACGTGGGTGTAACTTACGATTAAAAACAAACCCATCCGAAAGATTAGAATTCCATGCCAGGTTATTTATGATAAAGAATATTTTATATAAACTGCAATTCAAAAGCATTCTAAATTTCTATAAGAAATTCTAATTATTCTTGGTACACGTCAAATCTTTAAGCGGGGGTTTTACCCTTTTAAACTGAAATTCCGGAGATATACAAAAATTCGTATCGCTTAATTTTTTGAGTATTACAACATATATGAAAACGAAAAAAATCGGAGACGGACACCTACCTAGAATTCCTTGTAAGTCGATCGTACTTTCGGTAGAACATCCTTGTAATTTATGCTAATTAGCTCCGTGTATTAACATAATTTATTGCTGCCCCACGTATCCTCGCGACACATTATCTCCTCGTTGATTGGCACAGCTATAAGATGCCCGGTATTTCGAAGTAAATAGTAAATTAACGATTTTCGATATTGAAATTAATTCATCCTTGTGGAGCAAAGACATTTGCGTGATTAAAAACAAACGCGTGTGCGAGTGTAATTTCACGGTTGCGCGGTTTAGGTAAATTGTTGCTCGTGTGCGAATTTCATTCTGCAATTTTATGCAAGCTTTATGAAACACGCATTTTAAACTAACTTTGTAAAAATTGTCAAATTACAAATGTATTAATTTTAAATATTATTGCGATGAATATTATCGGACATTAATGCCTAAGTTTGGTAATAATTAATAGTCAACTGGAGAGCATATTAATGCAATCTATCAACATATAAATTGAGTGGCTGTGTGTATATAACATGAAAACGCCGATAACTTTGTCGATAGTTTCACTTTTATGAAACAAGTATTTAGTTCGAAGTTTATAAAAATTCTAGGATTTCAAGTTTATTAAGTTTATATATTATTGTGATTAATATTAGCAAGCGTTAGGGCACAAGATTGCTGATAATAATTAGTAGTTAAATGGAATTGCAAATTAATGTTAATGCAAATTATGAAGATATAGGATCACATACATAATCAACGTAATAATAAGTAGATTATTATGTATGACTTTAATGTGGAAACGTCGATGAACTTCACTGAAGGTTTCACTTTCCAGTCGTTTTCAGAAGTTCTAGCGAAGAGCAATGTCTGAGTAATTCATGCACGCACAGTTCCAGAGGATGGCTGGCTTAATGACACTTTTTTCTTGAGTAGCCGGTATTATTCTTATGTCTACATTTATTATTTCTGCGAGATACGGAAACCTTGAACTCCTATTAAAGAAGACTTGTACTGTACTTTAAAACTGTAACATAAGATTCTTTTTCTTGCAGGACTTTCTACTAGAAATAATAGAGTTATAGAAAATATATTATACTATTAAAGAAAACGTACCGAAGTATAACTTCAACCGTTTTTTGCCGTCTTTTGCCGTTTATTGTGCTGCAATATTTTGCAACAAAAAAAATGGTATTGATAAGAAAATAATACTTTAAATTCACTTCTCAAGAATATGGATAAAATAGCTTCAATTTCATCAGAACAATATTTTACTTTCAATCGAACCACCCACAACTTCCGTCGATCTAAATTCATTTCATGTCCTCGTTAACTCGTCGATCATTTCGTCCAATAACGATCTTATTCTTACAATCATTATACAACGTTCCAATCATTTAATAATAACATCTATGCAAAGTCACATATCTTATTCCGACACCACCGAGTCAACCAAACAATATTTGTAATCAGTGTCTCCGAAAGTAATTCCAATTACATAATCGCCATCGCCGATCTACCTTCGATCACATTTCTACGCGACTTCTTTCGACGTTCTCGTTAACTTCACGATTCTTTCTTCGAGTAATGATCTTATTCTTCCAGGCATCGAGCGGTTGCTCGGTTGTTTCCTTTTTTTTTATTTCACCGCTCGAGAATTCGTGATTGACCGTGTTCCATTTACGCCTAATTGGTGCGTCGTCTCGAATTTCGCTTGCGCTTTAATTGCACCGAGGAAAGTACACGTGTTCGAGAGTTTTGTAGACACAGGTAGACTGCATCTGCAGGAAGCCTCTAAGCTAATAAATGACGGTGGAAACGTCTTTCTCCTTTAAAGGCACGTGCACCGTGCACATAATCTATGGTGTCTACCGACATCTGATCATTGGGTTATGGGACCCGACATGGACCAGGGTCAGTTAACATTTCTATATGCATCCTGCAATTATGAAGAGTTGTAATTAATTTTAAGGAAACTTTGTTCGTATACGACACATTAGAAAATCTCGAATACTTGGTGATATTTATTTCCTGAAACAATATATAATGTTTCTGAAGTATTATTAGGTTGCTATAGAAGTACAATTCATTAAGTAACATTTTTATGTAAAAATCACCTTCGTTCTTTTTTTTAATTTAACGAAGTTTGACTTGTATTCTTGTTCTATCGAATTATAATTGGATTCATATTCCACTGATGGAAATAATTAATTAATTGAAATTCATCAGTTGCTTGTATGAGAGGAATTGAATGATTAAAAGGTTCGTATGAAACAAATTTATTAAGACAACATAAATGATTCTATTGTAATATTAAATTTCCATTAATTAATGAGTGACGTTACTTCTCCGTAATTTTACGGAACGTTTAATTATTTAAGATATGAATGAAAATTCTTTTATTATTATAGACTTACCAGTAGAATATTTTTCATATACAAAGTACAAAACAGCACTAATTATTATATTATAATCCTAAAGGAAACTAATGAAGTAGAGGTAGCAGAAGTTAAGTAGAAGACTAATTGGCGACGTCGAAACTAAATGGCGCTTAATTGACGTACCGAAAAGAGTTATAACACGATATCTTTAAATACGTCGGATCGAATGTAAACAGTTAAATATCGTGGCTTTCACTTAACATTAAAAATAAATATTGTCCGATGGCAACCATTCTAAACTGACCCTTCTACAATCTACAAATGAAAACATCCACAACCATCGGCAACAGACTTCGCCAAGAATCTCAGAAAAATGTGCGCGCACATCAAAAGGAGCCGACTTTCCTGTATCAAATTCTTATAATTAACGTTAGACGTTATACCCACGTTGTTATTAAAATAGTACTTAAGATTGTAATTTTCCATTTTAATAAGACCCCGGTAGCAGCCGGAGATTAACATATCGATACGATCTCAGATGTCTACGATAAAGTACGAAGAGTCATAATTGTGTAATTAATATAAATTACGAGGGAAGAAGAGGCAGAGTTAGAGTGGAGATGTCACATCAGTTGGACATACTCTGGATTCGTGTAAACGACCAATGAGGAAAAAAGAAACCGACTCTCGGACTAGGTAACAAAAAATCGGTAATACTGCATTCGATCCGAGGCGACAGCGTGTTGAGGATGATTCGTAGTTGATTAGATCGGTCTCTGCGCAACTAGTCATTAATGCGCCTTCCGAAGAGAGGAGTCAAATACAGTCAATCTCGCGTTGCTTTAATAGACCTGGCAAAACTAATGGATGACGGGGAATAAGAAAGTTCGAATTCAGAGTATGCGTGTACTTTGAACGACCGAGCAAAAACGCGCTGCTTATCGCCGCTCCTACATCGTGCATTCCCTTTTTGCGCGAGAATAATTACAACGAACCGCCGGTACTTTAATGGCTGAAAAATTCTTGCTTTCTTGGATTGGGATTTAAAAACTCACTGATTTCATGAATTTCGAGATGCATTGGGTTTGTGGGGTCAAGGAAGAGTGATTAGAAGTGAACTATCTTGATTGTATTATGATACAATATTAGATTGTTGTTATAGAGGTAGAATTGATTAACTAACATTTTCATGCAAGCAAGATACAAAGGTTTTCAATATTCACGAAATAAAATATTTGAATATATTATAGCAAATCATTTATACATACTGTCTAGTAAAGTTATGTTGGTTACATTATTATATTTGAAGAATATAATGGCGAATATGTAAGTAATGAATTCTATTTCTATAAGAAGGATATACTATAATACATTTATGATATTGGAACAAATTTAATGTTTTCTTACATTTTTTATCATTATCGTGATTTTTATAATATTTATTCTTTTTATGTTGGTTTCGAAGTTGCGAAGAAGGATTCTCGTCTTTGCATTGATTAATGGAGGAAAAAGTTTATTATACTGGTATGTGCAAAATATATTTTTATTGGATATCAATTCTAATGTAATTTACTAGATTTTTAAATGCCGTGCAGCATTCCGCGGAAGTTATAATCATTATGAATAAAATAAGTAGTTCAAACTCAGCATGTATATATTATATATAGCATAGGAATTCTGCATGAAATTATTACGAAATAAATGAATACTAATTAACTAATAAGCGTAACATAAAATTAAATATATCTTGATTCTACAAAATTACTTATTAATCCTGTTTTCTCGGAGTATCAATTATTAATCTTGTAGTACTAGTAGTACTACAAAACAAAATCGTACTCCAACATTATACTCGAAATACAGTCGTTAATTAAATCCTGTCAACAAAAACCTTCATTACGATATAATTATCCGATAAAAACCAAAAATGCTTGAAACTTAACTATTTCACAAGTGAATTGCATCTTCAGCATCAAACAGTAACAATATAAATTATAATCATTGCTAAGCATTTAACCTATCATTATCTTATTTTCGTGTCGTTCTAAAGCCGCAAAAAAGTTCCACGTATTTGTACGCAGACAAAAAAGGGAAATGCCACAAAGTTCCATATCAAAGGAGGAAGTTGCAATTCCAGTAGCAAATGAGTGCAATGTGTGGAGAAATAGTGTCAGTGGTTTTTGCGAACAGCGACGTAAATAAATTGAAGTACCAGGTTCGGTTCTTGCGATTATCCGCGCGATGCAAAACTGACGTTTAACATAAAAAAGAGGTGTCAATTACTAGAGAAATGCAAGAAATAAATCTAACGCAAGGTGCATCCGTTAATCCCTTTTAATCTGTAAGCCGGGCTTCCTCTCGCCATGCAATTTAATAACCGGCGTTGTCCCCATTAACTAATTAATAATATCACCTAACGTTTATTTACCTGTTTACGTTATGCAATATTATTAATGTAATATCATTGATATATAATTTAATAATATATATAATTATAATATTTTGATTTAGTATTACTTAATAATAGTAAGAGTACTGACGGAGAATATAATAGTAAAAATTGATAATAGATAGTAATAATTTGTTAATTCTTTAATTACTTCATTATTAATATTAATAATGAAGTATTACTATCTATTATTAATTTTGATTTACCGAAATATTATTATTATGAAATAGAATTATTTTCTGCAATCATTCTTTATTATTATCAATAAAGTATTGACGAAATTAGTAATGACGAAATAATGTTGGGTAGTCGATAGTTTTATTTGTATTATTATTGGAACGAGGCCATTTTATAGTTTACTAAAGATTTATTACGCCACTGTGACTTGCTTTCTTAATTTGGCCAGTTTTTATTTAAAAAAGTTTTGATGAACGACAGGTTATCGTTACGCCTTGATATTAATTTACACCATAATGTAGTGAATACTTAATGTGCATACTCACAACACTTTTTATTTATATCCTCGATATTAAAGTGAAAAGATCCTGTCCTTGTTCTTAATATTGCTGGCGAAATATTAGGTGTATCACGTGACCGAACTTTAATAATAATAATTATTGGAAGTACAGACTTTGAAGACCGAATTGTTTTTCAGTGTGTTGCGAAAACTTGCTTGAATGGTTTGTTGCAATAATAAAACAAGGATTACTCAATTTTATGTAATTTACTAGAAGCTGCTTTAAGGACATGCAAAAGCATACAAACATTATTTTCAATATCCTTTCGTTGATAATAAATATTATATATTTTACATTATTTACAACATATACTCGATTATATTTACACATTTATCTATACATAAATTATTACTGGAGGATATAAATTAATCAATGGATTCAATTATGCGCATTATGTACATAAAATCTCAAACAACGAGCCGTTGTGTATCCAAATAATTTTATTAAAAATCACGGAACAGTCATTTTGACTGCATTGATAATTCTAATGTTAAGAAAGCGTTAGATTTGTAACCCGACACTAAGAGACACGTTAAAATAGTTTATTACATTATCAGGTTTAATTACGCTTATTACATTGTCACTGGAGTATCCGTGGCACCTTAGAAAATTCCAGAGTGTATAAATCATTTTCGTAAGATATTACGAAGATAGATTTATCAAGATTGTGCTTAGATCGACTTTGAGGTAACGTGGATCGTGATAAAGGCAACGGGCAGAACAAACATTATTCCTGAACGTGATAATTCAAGTAGAATGGTTGCAAATTAATCTCGGACGTAATTTATGATCTCATCATGAGTGTCCCTTGTTATCGACACATTATGAATTCAGATCGCGTCAAAGAACCGGCAGTGTTATTGATTGCCCGGAGGATTTTTTTTTTCTTCTTTTGCCCCCACACTACCCGGGTTCGATGGTAGAACACGTTACATAATTACAAATTACCAGTTAGTTGTTAACAGTCCCCCTGGTACTGTTACCTCAAACAAATTGCCGTGTCGCCGTCCACCCAAGTCATGCTACGTGTATGACAATTTTTTCACGCCTTAAGTGTGGAAAATAATGTAACGCGCTTTTTACCTTCCGGAAAAAATATGACTAATTTGATACTGGAATATGGAAGATATATACTGTGCGTAATATTTTAATTCCATAAGTTAAGTAATTTGATATATCTCTCGAATTATATTTGGAAAAATATTTATTGAACGCGTGCGGAATTTGATTAGGGTTCTCGTCCCTGTATTAATTAGAATTATGTAATATTGAATGTGTTAGGGTATATGCAATGAAAAAATACAAATTCCTATTTAATTCCTAGATAACAAACATATTCCGAAAATAAAATACATAAATCTTTGAAATTCAGGTTAAGGACTCGATTTCATATGTCATAAGACATTTCGATATCATAAGATCAAGTAACTCGCGTGGTGCAGAAAATAAGGCATGACTCACGCAGAAAAGTTTCTTAGATCGCATGGGTAATAAAATAATTAAAAGTTAAGCGATGATCAACCAGAACGGTAATGATACCTTGATAATTCGCAAGAACATTGATCCCGATTAAGATTTTTTGCCGTATATGCAGCGTGCGATCTTTGATGTAAGTGTAACACAGATCCGTGTAACTACAGATTTATTCAAAAGTTTTTTATGTCTTCAATTCCTTCTTCTATTTGTTAACACGAATACTGTACTTATGTTAATTATTCACTATGGAATATCACCGGAACTTATCTGTCGCATAATTCTTATTTTATTCTGTATATAAACAATTCTCGTATAAGTTCAAACTAATATAAATTTTATTATTTCAAGTGATATAGGTGCGCGTACAAAGGTGAATATTGTGTTATTCAAACACTTGCTGTATATTTAAAAAATGACGATATTGTATTCTTCTTTGCAAAATTTTCACAGGCCTCCAAAAAAGGAGTCGATTATCAGGCCACGTGTTGCTTTTGATTGATGGATTATATTTTATCAGATCTCTTTTATGATCCTTTTCTTAACGAGTCGTGGAGGTCGGAGTTTGGCCTAACATGTTACTTCATCCACTTATTCTTAATATGTTCTTCATTTTTTAGCATCCAAACAGCTGTGCGACATAATTTGTCAATATACATAGTACATAAATATATATTATATTGTTGTTATAGAGATCAAATTCATTAATTAACATTTTCATGAAAAAATCACGACTCTCCAATAGATGGATGACAAAAATGTTACAGCGACAAATAAAAAAAAGAGTTCATGAAAGGACTATAGTCAATGAATTTTACCACTATAACAACGATATCACAAATTTCTCAGAAAAACAAACAAAAATTTCTGAAAAAGAGCCCTCAGCGTTGAAGTTAAGGGTGTTTTGGCTGACAAGGGGTGGAACAGAACTGAATACGGCTTTTTTAAACGTGTGATAGCTCAAACTGTAGGTCTCAGCCTCGTTTTTCCAAAAATCACTCTTAAATGAAAACCAAATCACGTCATCTTGTAGATCGTTATCAGGGTAACAAAAAGGTCTTGCTAGACTGAACTGATCCACAAGTTTTGCAGACCACTGTATATAGAGTACGAACTAGCCATTCGGACGATTACATTAGCTCGGGCGATGGCTATCGTTCTGTACGCACGATTAAATTGATTTATGGGTAAACGTTAACGGCGGCGTTTATTTGTAGTTCATAGCAGTGCCTTTAGTCCAGGCGTCTAGAGTGGGTGAGCCCGCCATAGGAATTCGATGTTATCTACTGACAGATACGAGATCGACTCTTGCATGACGTGCTTTTTTTTCATTACAATCGTTCGTTCTTTCTTTCGTTCTTTTCCTGCGACGCCAAGCGAACGATTGCACGATCACGGACGGGTGTCCAGGGAGACGGAGCCAGACTCCTAGTGACCATTACTGACCAACGGGAAGTGAGATAGATAAATATAAATGGAAGGGAGATGGAATATCTGACGTATAAATGATACGAATATAAAGTTAAGTGAGAAAGAAGTAGTGTAAGCAAGTAGGAAGGTAACACGAAGTATGGACACTTATTCATGTGATTTGCATTATATAAAGGGCGCGAACGTCACAGACCATTATCCACCGACGCCGAGTCTGCGTTGAAGTTGTTCCTCCGACGATGTCTGACTGGCTCTTAGAGATTATGGTGGCAATAACAATAATACATTGTAACAAATGAGAACGAAAGGATTTGAATATCGATGGGCGTGTACAGCACGTATCGAAGGGCGGGGT
This sequence comes from Nysson spinosus, assembly GCA_910591585.2. Lineage (NCBI taxonomy): Eukaryota > Metazoa > Arthropoda > Insecta > Hymenoptera > Crabronidae > Nysson > Nysson spinosus. Next base: position 10,773,945 of record OU342830.1, on the reverse strand, counting down.
ATGTCCATTCGAATCGGTGGACAGTTGGTGACTTAATTGAGTAAAACACGGGGGAAAAATACGAAATCTCTTGCCGGTGTAATACTTAAATTAACAGGCTGTCAAAGTACCGAAGGGTGTGGAATGCAGACAGTTTAATTGCAACTTCTTTCGTAAGTTTCTTGTTAAACGATGCGATGCTTGCGCAAGATATGTAGCTGATCTAGAAAGGGAGAAAAATCGTATCAATTTATTGTGTTGTAAGCGTATAATGATATCGGTTGGAAATTAAAAAGATTTTGATATATCGTTGTATGAATAACGTATATATCTTTGTTCTATAAACTATATTAAAAACCAGGACGGTGTCTGTATATCAAAGTAGCTATTCGTTTATTATTATTTCAAATAGATTCTATTTTATAATTGCTACAATTTTTATTCGATTCCGATTCTCAAAGTTCAAACTCAAGTTATAATACAATTTTATTACTTCGGCCAAAAAATTATTATGATCGAAGCATCGAGTTAAGAGTGAAATAATTAACATATTCACGTTAGAATAATAAAGATTTGCATAAATAAATTATAGCCAGATACAGTTAGAGCGACGAAGAATTTTATTGCCGCCATTTGTAAAAACGAAATTCCATTGGTAACTACATATATGTTACCTGTTACGAGATACACTAACCATACCCACACTAGCACGTGGAATACGAATGTAAATACTAATGTAATTAGAAGAGTGTCGACAAACACCCGAGCATTACACCTTGATGAGGAATTTACGACAGGCGAACCCTAGAACTAGTTAGTCCGTCTGACTGGACATAGATTATAAGAGCAATAACAATAATAATAAGAAACGGAGACTGAAATCAGAGCGAAACGCTTACGAATGATGGGCGTGTGCGGCGACTAGCATAAAGTACCAAATGGATTTCAGTCCAAGGCATAAGCCGACCGTCTTAATTAAGAAATAACAGTCAGATTTTTTCCAGCGGGCCACGTCTCGACGCCCCCTAATTTCACCTTGGTTTTCGGCGGATCTCCCCAACACGCGTGTTACATCGATTACCGATTCGTCGCTTGACAAGTTGGCAAGAGTGGCAGTGAATTAAGAAGATCTGATGGAAATCTGGGAGATTACTTGGAGGGAGGGAAAAAAATGGCGATATTTTCAAGTTAACGGTACGGAATTCTCCGTCTAAGTAATCGTAATTAAGGATAATTAACTTCGAACCGGATTACCGATACGTGACTGGTTTAAAGATGCCCAGGTTTTATGGTACGTTTTATCTCGGATTGGTTTTCCACGGGAATTATAATAAATTAACTCGTGCGTGTGTTATTATATTATCACGAGTGACGTTATCAATGACGATAAGTAACGCTCTCTCAGGTAGGATGTCGAAGGAATAAATCAATCGGATATCAAAGTTAGCCGATCTCGCGTGTCAGAAAAGAAAAGAATTCGAGACTCTACGAAATTAGCCAATGCGAGAGATTCCTCGGGGAGATGAACACCGTGGTCTATATGTTCAGGTTTTAAAACCACCATTGGAACGTATATTTCTTTTAATGAAGTCGGTGCGAATATAAAAAGCATTTGGATACATTATCATAATCTAATATCATTAAAAAGAACACTGGTTGTCTAATTAAAAGGTAATTAAGCTTGATCCCAAATCCTACATGCTTATACCAATATCGGCAAAAAAACTTGAATTCTTCCTTGCAATTTGACTTTCTAAAAGAATTGTTACTGTGGTTTAAAACCAGTGCTTTTTTTGTGGTGGAACTTTTGAGGGTTTCTTCAATGTTTTAAAAGTAATTTTTGTAATAATTTTCATTCGTCGCAAATGTATCTAAAATACAAAATACTGAAAATAAATTATATTTAATTGATTTATGTTACTCTGTGACATAGCTATAGCTGCTTTAAATTTCATTTAAATTGAGATTCGAATATCATTTTCTTTAATAAAAACTTAACAGAATCTGAGTTCAGGCAATTTCACAAACTTCACTAAGAATTAGATTCTTTAAAGCACTACTCGCCAATGAAAGTTCAAGCAATGGATAATAATCTGTGAAATAATTGTTGATCGAATTTTCATCGTTAAATTACAAGATCGTAACAAACACGATTGATCTGTCGATGTAAAAACAGGCGGAGCAACAAATATGTGCCAAAGAACTGTTACGACGTGGTCCAGAGATCAGCCATGCGCGTCAAAAATGCTTTTGTCGCAGTGCCCAGAGCAATAAGAGTTCGGGTTTTTTATTTGACGATGTAACTTCCACGAATCGCCCGCAGATCGTAACAATTATTAGCAACAAAAAGCTCAATGACTCGGGGATTTCGAAATTGAATTATGAAGTGGTTACAATGAACCAATCGGTACCCTTATAAATTGCAATTAACTCTTTGCAAATCACTGTCAACCTTCGGTTTTAAAAATCATGAAGATCTACGTCCAATGAATAGTTTACATACTATGAATCCTCTATAAGCATTGTCAACTATTATTTAAAATATTACGATTCTATAAACTATCTATTTTTATGAAAAAATTGTGAATAATAAAAGAAGTAATAATGCAACGTAAATAATTAATTCATGATAAAAATGAAGTTGTTAATTTGTGTTATTAATTAAATTACTTTATCCGAAAAATATAATTACAGGAAACATGGTATAATAAGCAACATACGATGATTAATCGAGGCAGAAATATATAAAAAAATCTTAGCCAAAGTTGCAGTAATTCATGCCACTTATAATAACCCGTTAAGTAACACCTCCCCTTTTATGTTTGTCACCTTGAACTACTTTCTACGGCTCATTTACCAAACGATCTTTTAATTTCCAGTAAATACAAGATCCGCAAACAAATCCGCGAATTACGTGCACCTAGTTTCCCACGAAATTAAATATCTTGTCCGAGAGTAAGAGCCGCATCAGCTGGCAATGTACATGTATGCTGCAGATAAATTCTTCCATCTTCCAGGAGGTTGGAAGATGCGGATATTATCTATTTTGCAGATGAGTTATAACTCGCTGTTTGTCTTCTCGGTGAGGCACAAGTAGATAAGAAAGAAGGTTGATTTCCACGGGTACCTTGGAACTGGGTTATTTACTCGCAGTTCCGTTTTAAGATAATCGCCGCTCCAACTTTATGCCATCATCACTGAATGTCCATTTAGAACACAGTACTTAACTTGTATAGTTTCCCATAAAATTCAACGAGAACTCTCTCCCTATACCTACCATGGTATATCTTTATCTTTGCTCTTGACTTTGAGCCGTTCACGGGGTATCGATGGCATTAAAAGATTTCTGTCAAAGTACTTCCTGATCGACAACAAAATGTCGGAACAAAAACAGTCTTTGAAGAATATTCAATGTATTACTACACACCATTATTAAGTATTTCATGAATTACTATACTAATATACGCATATTTGATTATGATTGGCAGAGAATTAATTTTCAATGAATATGCACGTAATCGTCTGCGGAGATATTTTAATCGCTTCTTTGTAAAGTATTGTGGAGGATTACCGTTACGGGAGCTAATTATGGTTTACGTAGTAAAATTGTATCCGTGGATTAAATGGAAATTAAATTCAATACACTTCGTTCCATTAAGTGGAATGTGTAATTTCGGCTCGGCGTAATGCCAAGTAAAATAATTGCCGTCTTTAGGAATATTTATTTGGAAGACAATATTCCGAGTAACGGGGGTTTAAATGAATCAAAGAGATTAGCGCGACTTCCCAATACGAACAAAAGAACTCGGACTCTGTGATATATAATTAGTTGCTCGAATTCTTTCGCGTCTGACACTGGCCGGGAATTTCTCGTCTGAAGTGAATTAACGTTCGTCCTTTTTTGTATTCGTTTCATTTCGAACAACACTTTTTATGCAAAATTATACATTCCACCATTTGCGACCTTGGAGTGAAATCTATTACTTGTGTTCAGTATATATTGTCATAGCGTAACGAAGTAGTTGATTTGTAAGGAATGAAGTTTCCTTAAAAACTGCTAAAAGAAACTTTGCATCAAACAAATTCCAGAGATTAAAATTAAATTCACAGACTTTTCTGGAATCCTAGGAAAATGATTTCTGTCATTAAAATCAGATAGATTTAGATTCCCATTGATATATTTATCGGTGATTAGATTCAAACACAACTATATCTATAGTGATAACTCTTCTTTGTCAGTTAACAAGAGAAATCTATGTGGACGTACTTAAATGATCCCAAAAAAATATAACGACTTTCTCTGTATTTATTGAACGAACGAATTGTAAAATGAACTCGAGAAAATCCAGGTATCTGATAAAGTCTTTCTAATATCGGTATTGGATCAAGGTTTTCTCGTAGACGTGCTGACTCGCCTTACGAGTGGCACTATAAAGCAACGTACTCGCGAGAGGAAGCCAGATAAGCTAAATGTAATAGTAGATCGGCCATATCTATACCAATAGGTGTATAATTATGAAACATTAAAAATTTACAACCAGCATGTATAGCGCCGCCGTAAATGTAATTACCGGCGGACCCCAGTGTACGGAGTAATGCTCCTGTTCAAATATGCAATGCCTTCAAGTACTACAATAAATAGTCAGTAGAGCTTGTCGCGACGTATTATCGTCTCTGCCCGTAATGCAAATTAGCCCGGCCTTAACAAAAACCCAAGCTTATCTCGAACATCGAAGCCAACCGATCGACTAATATTCGCAGGTATTTATCGGGAACAGGTGAGAATTTAAGATCCGATCAGATTTATGAAATCACCGATTGACAACGGGGAGGAAATATTTCATTGGGGAGGAATAAATCGATCATATCTATCGACACTGTACCCATAGGTTTCTATTCTAACGATTCCAGGTAGCCAATAAAGTTACTCGCTGAAAGGACATGCATTAAAGAAACCCATGGAACATGCCTTGGGCAGGAATAGCTTTTAATGTAAAGTAAGCCAGAATAATTATTGTGTCTTGGTTGTAGTAGGATATAAATGTAGTTGATGTATGGATAATTATTATTTATTTATTATGTTGTCTTTATTGCGTGATGCACATCATCTTTCTTCTGATTCATTTCTGTAATCATTCAATAAGCATATTGGAAGAATTTATAAATGTAATTATTATTGATATTATTATACAAGAAATAATTATTATTTCATCGTATTTTTATAATACGATAATATACATTGTATTAAAATATTCTTCGTCAATGGGCTAATGAAGTTAGCGAAATAATTCGGCCATAATGACCGACATTACAGTCATGCATTCCTATTCTAAGAATCGCGCACGAATAATAAATTCGCCATTAATAATTGGCCAAAGATCGTTACACTGACATATCTTCCAAGTCAATACAATTTTAATTTAACTGAAATGGACGTTAAAAGTACTCATTATCATTCGTAAATAATGAATGCAGAATTCTTCCAAGGTTTGGCATCCTGTGGCCGGTATCATTATCTTTATGTTTGTTCCACTTTTATGTTCCGGGTGGAAATGAAACTACGAATACCTTCGAGACAATACTGACCAGAATTATCGCTTAAGTATTCATGGATTCCAAGATATTTTATTATAGAAGTTTCTTGTTGGTCCATCTAAATGATTTCAATGAACATTCCACTCGGCGAATCGTTGTTTCTCGTTCGCTTATACGTGATTCCAAAGACACGCCTCTGATGTAGGTTTACAGAATGTAGAGCATCGTACGAAAAAGTGCGAGGGTCTCCTTCGAAAGTTTATATTTCATTTTTATTCACCTGCTAACGGTGCCTGCACTGACTCCGATTTTCTCCGGGAGATATCATTTACATATTTTATTTTCGCGGGTATTTCTTCCACGATCTCATTTAATGGACCTTTATCAATTCATATAATTATATGTTTATACATAATATCCTATTCCACTTCTAGGCATAGTTTCCATGTAGTTCGCCCATAGAAACATTAGATGTAAATATCCCTGGAATTCAAGTAGCATCGGGAATTTCTGTTGCTGTATTGAATGTGAATTTAGTGAAATCATATTTTTCTATTAATGTGGATTATTTAAGTATTCATATTAAATTCGTTATTCAATGCACACCATAATCTCACATTTAAATACTTTATACGTCCTCCATAATAATAAATTCAAGTAAGTTATTATGAAAAACAAAAGAAGTTATCAAGTCTGTAATAAATCTACCGCTAAATTCTATCCCATAATTTATACCATAAAACCTTTGGCAGTACGAAAAAGGGTTAAATGGGCGGCCAAGCAATCTCTCAGAAAAGTGACGAACATATTTCTCCTGGTGAAAGAGTATTAAAGGATCTCAGACAAACGATGCATATAATCGAAAAGAAAAAGCTCGAGGTTCTCGTTTGAGCCGGGGACGATGAAAGAAAGTGAGGAACGAGCATATAATATCCGGCAGGAGGTGCAAAAAAGGGTGCCGCGGACAGGTTTTCGGTGCCGTTGACTGGCTCCCCTGGACAATGAAGAACGACATGGAAGGGAGCCCCCCGAAATCTCTTCTTCGAGGTAAAACGAAAGAAAGTCCGAATGGCCGAAGGAATTTTCACGACATCGTATTACATCGTTGCTGGCGGTAACACGTTGAACGCCACGCCGAAATCCGTGTTGCACGATACCTCGTGATACGTGCCCATAAGGTCCACATAACGTCCAAAAATAAAATTGTTGTACGCTCTACGATACATTGGTTACTTTACATCGTTATCGTAACGTTAAAAATATTGAAAATTTTGCGAATATTAGCGATTATTTGATTCGATTTTTAGTAATATTGGTATCGCTTGTTACCGTTGACTACCATGGTGTTCAATGTGTTAATGAAAGTCGTAAAGTTTTGGTCGCGCGAACCGCATCCATTATTGGGGCCCAAAGTGGGGCCCCGTTGCCGCGGAGGAATATTGAAATCGACAGGAGCCGAGATGCGCCGTAATGGACTTTTAAACGTAAACTTAAATTGCAGGGTACCCAGAAGACCGACCGTCAATGATTTGTTGCACCGACCGTGCATTCCGGGTCCCCTTATTGCGGACTTTTATTTAACGATGACAGCTGATGTCTGTATTGCCCTAATATTTTGATAAATCTCTTTTATCGAGGAATACCGCGTGCGCTTGTTAAATGCGATGCTTAATACTGAATGCATTATGGTGGACTTTTAATTAATGAGATCAGGTGGTTCTTTATGAAGTGGATCTCTTCAAGTTATTTTGCGTCTTCATTGAAATTAATTAAATGTCGAGTGGAATCAAATGAATTCCATGGAATTTGATTAATGAATATGCTGAAATGTGTTTAATATTCTTTTCGTAGAACTTGTAGGATTATTTCTGTGGTATAATTTATTCTGTGGTATGATATTGTTGATATCATACAATGATACGTATAGTATTTCAAACGGAGACTTAAGTACAAAAGAAAGAAGATCATTCTGATTCAATATGTTATAAAAATCAAGCTAATACTTGAACATTTATCGCTTGAATAATAATTAGTCTAACTAACATAGTCCTATTTAAACAGACTCACATTTTATAAAACTGTATAATAATAATATATACATCAAGTTGACCTACAATAATTAATAATCAAAATACATGAATTAATATCAATCTAATTCGCAAGAATATTAAATCCCACTCTATCATCGAAATAGCAAAAAAGGATATCTTAACGTATAACTGAAAATAGCTTCAACTTATCTTGTTCATTATTAACCTTCAACCTCTCGTACTCCTTTATTATCTCTCGCAGCTGGATTAATTACACATTTCAATTGCACATGAAATCCCGAAATATGTATATACTCCTGGAGAGATCGGTATCTCAGCTCGTATTCGAGCATAAACCGACATCGGAATCGGTCGTAAAAGACCGATAAACCGAAATAACAGCGAAGTGGCATCAACGTCGACTTCATTTACGAATACTGAATGTCATTGGTTTCGTGCGAATATCTTTCGCGAATAGAGAGCCGGAGTTATACGTCAACGAGGAAGATAGTGCATAATAAAGTGGCTTCTAAAGGTGGAATGTCTACTCAGCGAGAGCTGTCTCTATTCGTCATAGAATCCGCCCACGGGATAGAAATAAGCCGTGAAAAAAGAAATGTGTACGTATTGTACTGCCATTGAAGTAGCACGTAAGAAGTCTCGAATTGTAATTGATGAGTTTTACATGACCAATGAAAGGACGCCCACCTACGTGGGTTGCTTCCATTTACGGGTTTTCTCCAACCCCTCTATCAATGAGCTAAATACTTACCGAGGATACTTCGGTATTCAATTACTAAAACGCACTTAATTACTGGGAATGAGTCAGCCGTAATTAAGTACAGCTAACTTATTCATCAATTTCTCCAGTATTTATGCGATGTCTACGTGATGTTTGCTTCTTGTTCTTGGTAGAAGGCTGTAGTTTATTATGGCAAGTAAAATTATTACCAGTCTATGTTATTTTTAAATGTTTCGTTTTCTTCATTTTTTAAATATTGCAATTGGTTAATAATTCGTTTGAGAAACAAATATCCGACTTACTGCGATATGTTTCCGTATAATATAATATTTAGTTTTAAAGGGAATTAATATCGTAGTAAGTGTATATTTGTTTTCGAAACAAATTGCTGACAAATTGGAAGATTTAAGAAACTAGCACAGCGAAACATTTTAAAAAATCAGTGTATAAAATTCAGTATGATATTCAGTGTGATTATAGTACAATATCAACTAATTATAATGCTATGGAGATAATAAGTCATTCAAATTATATTGAATTATCCTTTGGATCATGAAGAATCATTTTCCAAAGAACATACGAAAGAAAACAAAGAACAGTTACTTTTCATTACTATATTTATGTACATACTATGTCCACCAATCACAGCATTTATTAGAAGCACAAATCCCGATAAAAATAAAGTCTTGTCACGAGATAATGAGTTATAGCCAAAGAGACACAATCGGTTATTTCTGTCATTAATAAAATCTGCGCATGTCCGCGATACTAATCATCGTCGAGGTATTATGAAGCCAGGCGGAAGTAGAACTTTTTCCGTTTGCTAGCCGCCATGTAAATACTCATTGCGTGCTGGCATAATTAAGGAGCAACGTAGACGGGAGACACCGAAACTAGGCCTTGTCAAGGAAGTGGTTTATGTATTGCACGTGCGTTCTTCTGCAAAGTGCGTATATCCACTTAATATAGAGAACCATTGCAAATAGGTGTACGACACTCCAGTATACTAGAATTTCGAGTCAGGAAACCCATACAAACGAACGATCCGCCATGGGAAACTGGCCCGTGAAACGTTCAAGGATGTGGATATTTAAAGTGCTTCCCATAGCCGGTAATTAAATTCTTTGATTCTTTCTCAAGCACCTTGTTCGATATTCCTGTGCATTTATTAGTAACTCATTTAAACCATTGTCGTGTAATATCGAGTCAGACTCGTGGTACGAATTAGGGGCCAAATATGAATAACATGAGCGAGACTTACAGTACGGATTACGGATCAAACATACACACAATTCGTACTCGAGGTTCGTACTCTACGGAATTGTTCGACGAAGAGCGTCGTCCATGTTACATTTATTTCTTTTCAGTCTGTGCTACGAATAACTGTATAATATTGTCTCTGATAATAGTGAAGACAGTGTTACAAATTTCTCCGACAAAGCAAATCAAAGTTATGACCCGAAGTCTGTTTCTTCCAGTGCGAATTTATCTATATTGAAGAACAAACTTTATTTTAAAAAACGGAACTTATTTATGACTCAACAAAATAATTAAAAAAATAAAATAGAGGGTATCCTTTCGATGAGAATTTATTCGAAACTGATTAGGTGCTATTAATGGAAATTGAATTTTACCGTTAGCGACAAAGCACGTGTTTGGAGTGGTCGGTGCACGAGCGCAGTGCACTTGCCGCGAAAAAGGAGGAAGGAAAGTGAAAGTATCCGGAGGGGGGGAAAACCTTAACAATGTTTCCACGTTTACGAAGATTGTCAAGGTTGGGGCACGATCGGCGAGGCTCCGTTAGAATTTTATCTCCCCGATCACTCGAGCGGATGCTTTTTCAATCATTCCGTAATCTCGATGTGGAATCGCGCGAATTTATTCACGGGGCTCGAGCAGAAAATCCAGTGTTTACCGGGGGATAAGTTATTGCCGATCTTACGGTGAAGAAATACAAGTATCATATATGTTCATTAAGGTGAGTATAATATGCGCCATAAAAAACACGATGCGCGCGATGCTCCCCATAATAATTATGTATCGCGCGATCTCAAATTTGAGTGATTTAACTCGTGATATATTCGAACGCTTTTTTTTCACCTGATAGGTACCGAGATTTATAAACTGAAGTTAAGCGGACGATAAAATTTGTTGCACTTAACGAGGCCCGATTCGAAGTGAAAGAAGACCGCAATGTCTTACAGTGTAGAACTCTTATTAAATTGAATGAAATTAAACATAATTAGTACTTAAAGCTTGGTATTTAAAAGAACGCCATTTATAAGAATCCGTAAATCATGATTGATTCAGTTTCACATTAAGAACGATGCCGTACGGATCGTGAAGTGAACCGTTGTACTCTAAGTTTTTGCATAATGCAATTAATCAAAGAAATATAAATCGTAATTATCAATACGAATATCAATTCTTTCTATTTCGTGGTATTTACAAGATAAAGCTCGATTGTATCGTATTATTCTCCAGTAAAATAGTACAGCGATACATTGCTATAGGATTGCTTCATAATAATAATTAATAATTTCTATGCATTTGAATGAATGTTTGTATTCCATCGTTACCCTTTCTCGCCATAATAGCATGTTAATTTAGTATGAGTCAAAATGCATTCATCTAAGACGATCAATAAATATAAACCTGATTCATTTTACATATAATCATTAGATATTATCATACAGAAATAATTATTTCTCTCAGCGAAGTATAATGTATGCTTTGATTAATACATCAATAATTACTTAAACAACACTATTCATCATTACATACATATATAAATTTCCGATTTACACCCCAGAATATACAAGGTATCCAACATAAAAGACGTCACCTAGTTATATAACAATATTCGATTCCGCGTAAGAAATATAAGTGATCAAGGAAATTCTGTAAGAAACAACAACAGACAAAATTTTCCTTCAGGATATTGGCCTTCGAAGTCATTCATATAATGCCCAAAATATTGTCTGCATTATCGCATCATAGAATTTCATATATGAATCTTAGAACCAATCAGGTGAAAAAAATGTTCGAATATATCAAGATTTAAGTCATAAATATTTGCATAATATTGATATGTTACTCCACTGATTACAGACAATAAAAAATAAGGTCAATGCAGGGTGCGGGTCGATTCATAATGCAACTGCAGGGATCGTTCCTTCGAGGAAGTACCAGGTATCTCTCACGGATCTCGAGTTTGCTCATCTTTCGCCGGGATCGAGGCCTGCGTCAAGGACTCGTAGCGAGATCCGAGCAGGACTTGTTGATCTCTAGTATTTCCAGCAGCTGCAACTACCAGTTGCAAGTGCATGCACATAGATGCAGATAGTGTGCTCGTTGGTTTGTATCCGTGCGTGACGCAACGAGATGCCAACGGTTGCAGATCCTCGGAGAATCGAGTTTTGCGGATGCTACCGGCTAACGGTCGTCCCTGGATGCACACAGCTACACATTCCACACAAACAGGCCCATTTGTTGGGACCTAGTGGTCTCCACTGACGTCATCCTCAGTGAATGGGACCAAGCCTCGAAGGATTGTTAGTTGGTCCCGCAACCGATGGAGGCGCAAGTCTCTGATGACCTTACATCGCGATTTCTTCGAAAAGGTTGAATCGACAATCGGTAACCATATCGGAGAGGTAATGTTTTTATAAAGAGTAATTTGTTTATAATTATTTTGCGATGATTGTACGTGATGCAAATTTGAAGGTGAAACCTTATATTTCGTCACTGCCAAAAATTTATGAGATTATTAGGAGGGTTTAGGGAGATAATGCTTTATGAATATCTTGCAAATACATATATTGATGGAATGGTTAAAAGTACTCGTAAAATACTGTTTTTAAAAATTATATTGTAGCTATGTAAACATCGCTTAAGAGAAATACTAAAAAGCTTCGGAAGTACGTGATAAAAATAGATGATAAAACTCATTCTTATTCTTAATATGTCTCTTATTTTATTAGTAATTCATTAGTAATTATCAATCAAATGTTTTGCACATATAAATTTTATTTTCTTACAAGAATAGTATACAATAAATACATCAGATCTCGGTACAACTATTGCGTTTATCTAAGCATATTGACAATTATAGTTCAATGAAAACCGTAGCCTAGTATCAAATAAAATCGCGTACAAAACGTACATTTTGACTTTCAATTATACAATTGCAGCATTCATTCCTAAGTACATACATCGGTACAATATATTACATCGAACCTGCTTATGAATCCCATGTCTAAGAAAACGGCGAGGTAAAAATTGTCATGTTAAGAAAAATTTAAATATTTATCCTCGGAGCATCCAAATCGAGGATTGTTATATACAGAAATAAATTAACGAGTTCAGTAAACTGCGATTTCAAACGATCTTTTTAAAACCAACAATTCTCCTCTTCGCATATTGAAATGCACCATTTTACAAGATTTTCTTTGCTCTGATAACATTCATTAACAAATCGATCTCATCAATATAATTATCATTAATTTTATTAATAATCGCAGTCTACTGTACTCGTCTTTTAACATAGAAGCTTAAAATTTCCAAAATGACACACGCACACGTACGAATGCACGAGAACGCAAACGTGTATTCCACTCACACCTGCACACCCAATCGTTCATTACAATATCAATACATGAAAATGATTAACGAGGAACAACGAGAAAGTCAGATGAGCTCGTTGCGTGATTTAAACCGGGGAATTCTGCGTGGTTCCAGGTGTGCGGAAGATGCCACTGAAGAGAATGGTGCGCGTAGGTTTGTCGTAAATGAAGAAAACGAAGGGATGATTAGCATTGAAAATGGCGGGCTCCAACGGTCTGCTGGAGCGGAAGCTGAAGATCGCTGTGGCTGCTGCAGCAGTCGTGCCTTCCTCGGTGACTTCGATTCTTGCACGATGTACAGCATCGTCAAGATGAAGTGTCTTTTCATCGTCAGCTACGAATCCACGAAGATCGGCGTTGCCTTCCAGCAATTCACGTGCACCGAGTGCATCAAGAAGTTGACCAACCGGGAGCTCCTTCTCCATCTCGAATTTCGGTAAGGAAACTTCGACGTCTCTTCCAGGCATGCCGTCGTCCAAAATCTCACGAAGCTCCGCGGATCCTCTTTCAGTCGCCATACGTTCGACAAGCTGACGAACTCCGTCATGACTGCTGTTTGGCATGGCGTCACCAGCTGATCGTGCCGTGGCGAACGGTGGCAGTAAGACGAACATGGAAACTTCTCCACCCTTGTATGGGAGCTCCAAAACATGGGCACCGAGTTCTTCGGAGATCACTGGAAATTAAAAGTATTTAATATTATCTGATTTTCTATTATCAGGAATTTAATATTTTATATAATTGCACATTAAAGAGCATCAAAATGCTAAGACACCATTATGGTATTAAACACGTTCACGCCGGGAGTACCACGGGTGGTACAAAGGAGATTGTCTCATCAGGCGGTGTGTACCAGCGGTGGTTCAAATGGAGCTAATCAAATAGCTCATCTCAATATACAATATCGATCTTGCTGCTAGTAAAGAGTCTTTAAATTCCAATTCCAAAACGAATAAAAAGTGAAATCATTTTGAAACCACTATTCAGTTATTCATATCGATTTTTATCACGTTAGAAGCGTTTTTCCAATTTTTAACACAGTCCCGGCAGAAGGAGAAAAATATAATTAATTGAACCGCCCGGTACAGCGAAATGTGAATTACAGAGCTGGCGTTAACGTGTTAATGAAGCATCTTTGTATACCGATATAGTACGAGTTACTTTATTTGAATTAAATAATTTCGAGGAAAAGAAAGGATTGATTATCATGTGATTAACTTACTGTGATTAAAGTTTCTCTTCTGACGCATGAAAGTGGCAACCGAATTCTGAGAGCCGGAAGAGTAGAATAAGTCCTTCTTGGAATTAGCAGGGTCGAATTTACTCTGCCAGAGACCCTTGAAGTAAACTGCATTTGCTAAGACCAAGTCACTGTCGCCGGTAATGGCGTCAGGAGGAAGTAAGTCACGAATATGACCTTTAGTTACGTTGCTAACCCAATCGTTGATGTTATTACGGATGGCAAGCGGATTAGTGCGGAAATCAGTCTTTATTAGTTGATCGCCAAAGAAGTCGAACATACATTCGCGCAGTTTCTTCGCGTCGCTTATCCACAATCGATTAGCGGATCTGTATTCGTAATCGCTGCTTCCCTGAAAAAGAGATTTCATACGTGTTACTTACATATATCATCACATAAAGTAGAACATATTGTTACATATAGACAATTATATTCATCGAAGAATAACTTTATAACATTCCGCATATTATCGTGACACTTTAGTTATTATAATTCTACATTGAATTATCCGAAATACCTTTATCTTGATTCTTTTTCGGTGCCTTATTTCAAATCATTACCCGTATATGGTAATACTAGTTGAAACCTAGATAATGATACGATCTTCAAAGACAAGTAACTCTAGCAAATCAGCAAGTCAAATACCGCGGAATGTGATCGTTTTCGGTTATCCTTTTCGTGTGTCCTTGGTGAAATCTTAAACCACAAGCACCGACGCGTTTCAAAGGACTATTTTACACAGTCAAATATTTTGACATTATCCCAGTCTGATGTCACGATTATGTGGCTCGCCTTGGAATACTTGGCACGAATTATGCAACAGTACGACGCAAAGTATTCTCACCTGGGTGTCACGGTGTTGCTTGATGGAATTCTCGAAGGCATAGAATCGTTGCACGTCGACCTTGGACAAATCATCCGGGATATGCAAGGCTTTTTTCAAGGACTCCTCGGTGGTACCACGGGCACCGAAGTACGCCAAGGTTAGAGCTTGATGAAGACTGTGAGGACTAAAGAATACGTTCTCACGTGACTCGATCAGGGCAGTTTTTTTCAGACTGTCCACTGCGAATCCAAATCGGGCATCGGTCAAAGTTTTCTTCGAGGACGGATGCATCGTCATCGGATTGTCGTTTCCGGTCAGACATTGCGCCGAGATGCCGCCGATTAACAGCAGAAAAGGTAACACCGACATCGCCTGGAATTAAAAACAAAAATCTTTTAGAATTTTGGCTAATGCACGGCAATAAAGATCGTCCTTATTTGCATTATAATATACGCTAGAATCTAACTTTTTTTAGTGCTGTTACTTTGGAATAATAGTTTTTAACATGGTAATAAGTATACGAAGCTCGTACATTTTTATACATCTTTTATTTGATTATTTTAGTTCTGGGAATATAGTAAATTTTCTGTGATAATAACTTCTTGAGGATCAAGCTTTTTATATAATGGTATAGAAACCATTACTAATAATTTATTCGATTATTAATCAGATATGAAGTACTGTTTATGAAATTAACGATAGCTATTTTTAAAGTAGTAGAGATATTGCATTACTCGGTGTTATTTACAGTGAATCACATTTGCGTTATCATTAATATAATAATTGATATCTGAAGCAATTAAAATAGCTCAAAAAGATAATATTTTATGAATACATTAAAACTGTCTTATATCAATATAAATTAATATTTCTGATCATGCTTTATAAATTTGCCAAATACTTGAGAGAGTCATATATACATAAAAATCACTTTCATATACTCTCTTCACATATTAATGACATTTTTAATCAGTATGTAATACTTGTATGAATATTTGGAAGAAAACCGTGAATTTGCATCAGAACTATCATCTGCGCGTAGAGTATCATGCACGTGTATCGGTAAAAAAAATTTACAGTACGATGCGTGCGTAACTTGCGCAAACATAAATTGCACCTTTCGAAAGTATTCACGAACGTCTCGAGTAATTTCCTGCGGCATTGCAAAAGCTCATTGCGGTCAAACGATATTTCAATTTTCCTCACCGGCCTATTATTATCGGGACGACCGGTACGCAAATGTTGAGGCACGTGTGCGATCCTCGCAAAACAATTTTGCAAATATGCAACCTTCTCAATATCCGCTTGGAAGCGCAACGATTCCAGATGAGATTAAATTATACGCTTCTTGTTCAACATTTAAATTATTAAAACTTATATGTTGAATGAAATTGAATATTATATCTGGAAGTTTATTACAGTGTTTTAAAGAACTATGAATTTGCAATACTATGAATCAAGCAATCTTGGATATATAAGTATCAACGGAGGGTATATTATTCTAATTTAACAATCGTCAGGAATAATAATAATTGTACTATCTAATTACTGTGACCACAGTTTATTGTATCATTTAATTAAGAATTCCTAAGTATTACTCATCAAATGGAACATAAATTGAACTTCCAGAGCTGCGCCGTGAAAATTGCAAGATGACGTACACCTGCATTGTAGTGTCACAATATTTCACGGTAAATCGTCGAAGTTATGTGTACAAGGAAAAGAAGTGATTGTTATTAATAGCGTATATAATATGTTCCACGTGCATCATGCAGCGAGACACGTAGGCATATTCCAAAGAAAGGACTTTCTCGTCGAAAGGAGAAAGCGATGAACCACAGACTGGAGGATACAGAAAGGAACTCGAGGAAAATAAGGAGAGCACCCTCGTTTCTATTACTGTGTTTCGCAATGTGCAACGTTTGGCTACCCACTCCGCTCTGACCTCTAAATATAATTTATGCGAGTTTCTAGAGCACTCTTTGTACGAGGTCATCGACGGATCAATCTGTATCTACATCACCCCGTTTCTCCGACACTTTTTTACATCGAATTTCTATGCGGGAACCTTATTCCACGAATCGGTATACATATGGAAACATCGAAATTTTTCATAATCTCAAAGAATATTCAATGATTATTAATATCTGTTATCGTACCGTTTTTATAGATAATTTATATTCAACTTGGAAATTACAATCTTCAATCTTTTCAGAGATTGTCAGTGAATTCTTTCCTTGTTTAGTATTTATTGAAATTGATTTAAATATTGATTTCTATGAGGTTCTTTCGATACACTAATGAAGCGACGCTTTAAAAATCATAACAGTATAATATAAATTTTCTAGCCTTTCAGCAATAAAATACATCTCAGAAGAATGAAGAGCGTTAGAGTATCCAAGCTGTAATCGTGAAATTAGTGAAAAGTTTTACGATCCGGAACGTGAGACAACTGGATGGCGAGACAAGTGAAAGCAACGAGCAAACCGTGACATCATAGTCCGGCTTTCTTGTCTGAAATTAACGTATGACAAGGCATCGTTTTGTATGACGAAAGCAAATCCCGGTGTGTTTCTTTCTACGGTAGGTGAAAACACCTCGTCGTTCTTCCTGTTAATCTAACTCCATAACGAATGGTATAAGTGGAATTCCTGGATCCCGATGTTTCGAACGTTGCGATACACTTTACGTAACTTTACTCAGCCCCCTTTATTTACACTGTTTTTTTATTTCCTCGTTGTCACCTTTGTTTCGAGCACGGGCTTCTTTTTTATATCCACGTTCTATTATCTTTAATTACGAACCTCGCCCATTGTTTCATGAAACTTCCCGTTCGTAATAAATCAGTGGTTCTATCTTCTCGGTTATAACATTTAATATTATCGTGGTAGTTTTAATTAGTCATTGCCAGAAATAAATTTACTATTTTTATATATCAATAGTATAATACACTGATATTATTATTATATGTTATTAGTATTATTATACTAATTAATATTTGTGTATTATACTAATAAGATTATATCTACCTCATAATTAATATAATATTAATGTTAGTTATCTTTAGACTTTTTATTATTTTAGCTGCGATCTAATAATAAGAGGGTGTATTTTAATCTTGCTGTTTTAATGCGACGTTACCCAAGTTTTTCGAATGAAGCTAGAATTCATCAATGCCAAAAAACACGAGTAACGAATCCCAAATAAATTCTTCACAGTGGTACGTGTTCTTATTAAAAATCAGCAAGCGTTCCGTGGACGTAATCGAGCACGACCATTCTACGAAAAGATGAATGCGTAGAACGAACGTTTAAAGTGAAGCAAATAGTATCCGATGACCATTAATATCTATTTACAGAGAAATTAAATAGTTATTGTTATCTAATTATGCTTGAACATCCTGTGCTTTAAACGAGTTTCCCACAATGAGAGAACGATTTATGAATGGCCGGCGGCCTTCCCTGCCGACATTATAACGCAACCAATGGAAATTCCGTGCTTCATCGCATTATCGCGCTTCAAAGCATTGCAATAATACCGACACAAAAGTTGATCATTAAAGCAGTCCTTCATGCCTCACGCGAATAATTTGATAATAAGTCCTGACAAATTCACGCTTGGAAAATATTCCGATGAAAATATATATATCTCCTGTTATTTTACTAAATTCTTGGTAATCAGAAGTCAGAGAAGCGAAAGAATGTTGAGCATAAAATAAGATATAGCGAACAACAAGACACAACATGTAAGGGGCCAGACCCATGCCATGTGATAAGTTATCGCGCTTGAACTTCCTACAGGCGAAGAACAAGAGGGTCACCAATGAAAATCGTACTGTAGACACCTTCAAATTGAACATTTTAATACCATGTTTTTCAGTTTTTTAAAACTCGGTTTCCCTTTTACGTGAAGCAATTAAATTTCACTTTCACTTAACATCCGACTGATCAATCATCGAATATTTTGTGGTGAAGATTAATCAAGGAAAGTAAAAGTCACCAATTAGACTGGAAAGTACTGTCTACTTTTAAAAAATAGGTAGAAAGATTTTTCCGAGGACTTTTACATTTTCATCACTTATATGAATTCCATAACTATCTACTACAGTTGTGCATCTCGAAAACAACTTTTTAATCACCATCAGATAAAAACGTGATACAAACATTGCAGACTCAGTAAATACAATTTAATGCCATGTTACGTGACAAATAACAATATTTCCTGCGTTTCTTATGGACTCACAAAATAGGAAAATTGAGGATTCAAATATCAAGAAACCCCAGTGAACCATAAAAAGATATTCAACGCGAGTAATTAATAATGTAATCAATGAAATACTCACCGGCACGAGTTTCATTTTGCAGACTCCGATAGGATTCAATTAGAACTTGGGACTAACGAGTTCTCGGTTTAGTCGGGAAATTGCAGTGTTATTCGATCTCGATGACGGAAAAACGTCCGATTGGAGCTCGTAACAAAACCGTACTGAATGCACGATGGAAAAGCAGACTCGTGATGCTCGCGGGCCGAGTAACTGGCTCTTTGGCTCTTTTTCCCCACCACGAAACTTTAACTCGTCACGGTGTCACCATTTATACCGAATAACGTATCCTTTCGAACGGTTCACTTCAGTCCACGAGTCGATAGGTCATTACTTCTTCGCCGCTGGGAATGCCAGGTTTTATTAGCTTTATTGTCAGGAAATCCCTGATCGGATTGGTGGGGGACGAAGACGTCAATTAGAAAACGTCAGTGGTCTCAATGATTATTTGCATGATCTACGCTGCTCGCGCGTAATTGATTTTCTTTAATCCGTTATCACCACGAATATGTTCGTCTTTTGCTTAGATTGCTCGCAAAAGATCGAAAAGTCTCACTGTTATGTGACAAAGCCTTATTCTCTTTTTATTTGTTTGCTTAGTTTGATTTTGTTTCTTTGGTGCTTTTTGTTAGCAGTAAATGTCACTAGATTTTTTAATAGAATTTTTGGTGTACTTTTATGAAGGTCTTCCTTAATTTTTATTTTATGAATCACTACGGTTTATATTAATTTATGGCGACGGGAGAATTCCTTATTTTATATTCTTCTAATTAACACTCAATCAGAGTAATAACTTCATAGCTTCGTTTGGTTCCATACAGAGGTTTGTTATTGCTTATCACTGGTTTCATGGCCGATAAACAAGGTGTTATTATTCTCAGTCAATGAACTTTGGAGTGCAATTACTCAGTGGAATTTCCACCCCCGGAACGAACTCTCTGATTGCATATGGGCAGTGTGCGTATGAAATTACCGTGGATATTATATCATAATCACCCTATTATTATTTTACATCGTATCGTTATAGTAGTAATTAAGTTTATCATGGTCCTGTTACTCGGAACGTTTATGGGTAAATTTAAATTACCCCTCTATGGTTCTTTATCATCTGCGACTTTAGAAAGGAAAATATGGACATCAACAGAACTCTCGATGGGAAAGAGCACTTATTTACATTACTTTCTACCAATGAACTTTAGGAGATAATTACTACTCATTGCACGTTGCAGTTGCATGCAACGTCATACTGCACCGGTGCATCATTTTTGACGTCACACCTTAGACGTTAATCAGTACTTACAATCCTTTTAACTGTTTGTTATCATTTCATAAAATTATATAAAACATGAATTATTTTAAAAATTAGAAAATTATTTTAATCTAACTCTTTATTTAACTCTTAAATAATATTTGTTCTCGGTAATTAAATTATTTTCATATCTTAAGAAAATTCAATATTTTAATGAATCTGAATTTCCTATCTTAATAAGCCATAATCAGGCGCATCCTAATTTCCCAATTTCAAATACCCAATTAATATCAAGATTTAATTGCGACGATAAAAATCGGGTGCTTAATTAAACCTTGAAAAACCAAGATAATTATTTGTGGATCAAGATAATCCGAGATTCATTCTTGATTCCAATGGTGTTCGAAATCTGCTCGCATTCGCATGCAATGCTAGATTATGATACGTTTGATCTTGATTTTCCATTCGGATCTTCCTAGATTTTTTTTTCGATCGGAAACAAAGCGCGTTCGCTTTTACAATGTTGGCATGGAGCCAGAGAAAGCGAGTCGAAAACGATGCTAATAAAATCCGTTGCACAGGCGAGCCAGCATGTGCGAATTCTTAAGTCACTGGGTCAATATGATTGGCGGGTTAACTGATGAAACGAACAATTATTATGTCGTTTCCCGAATGCCGCGAGACTTCATTAAAGACCATCATTTTTTGCATAAGTTATCAACGTATTCGGGATTTCCTGATATTTTATTACATATTATGTTATATATATATAATTATACAAAGATCTTCTTGAGAACAAAACTATTATTATATTGTATTCAATTGTTACATATACGTTATATGTTATTATATACTGTTATTCCAAATTTAAGTATTCAAAACTTGTTTAAGTCTTCAAAGTTATAATCTTTACGAATCCTGAAGGCATTAAAATACTAGTGTTTTGCGGTGATAAAGGAAGACTATTATTTTGTTATTAAGGCTCACCAACATAATAACATGTTTCCTTTAATCGCTCGAACGAAAAATGATTTATTTTTCCTCGACTCGGACGATCGCGTATACCAAACGTATCAGGTGATTTTTCCCGGTTTATAATTGCAAGTCAGGGATATTCGATGATTCATTGTAGCGATGTTGTCAATAATTTATTAATGAGAAAACCACGAGATTATTGTTCTTTTTTTAGTCCTTTAGCATAATCCCTGTTATAGAAATTATTCAGGTGTGATTCATTCAGGATAATAAAAGTATCCTCATTAAAATTCAATCGTATTATAGATAGGCTTACGAAAAAGAAGTCAAAGTCGAATCGCGGGAGGATATCCGTATTGTCATTGAAGTAGGATTACCTGCGCGATTGTTCCGGTTTATTTAATTTCGTGGGTTAACAATGACCTAACTGGGAATTCCAGGATCAACCTTGTAAAAGCATACCTCCGTAGCCAATTAAGTGTAATCGAGTGAGACAATGCTAGACTTAGAACATCAATAGATCCATTGTGAGTTTAAAAGTAAATTCAAGGTCCCAACTTAATTCGCTAGCTCTTACAAGTCATAGAAGTAACTAACTATAAGAGATATTAATTTGATTTGGAATATAACTTCAGATTTAATAAATGTAACCCTGTAATCCTGAGGGGAACCAGTAAATAATAATAATGAATAATGAATAACTTGAGATTTAATTTTTTATTTAATTTGAGATTTAACTTGAGATTTAATTTTTTATTTAATTTGGGATTTAACTTGAGATTTAATTTTTTATTTAATTTGAGATTTAACTTGCGATTTAATTTTTTATTTAATTTGGGATTTAACTTGAGATTTAATTTTAGATTTAATTTTAAATTTAATTTGAGATTTAAATCAAGGTATTTTTTATTACCATAAATACGATTAGATAGTTATATACTATAGTTATGAAACGCAATTCAATTTCTATGCGGATTTGCAACACCCCACAAATATAATTCGAGGATCAAAATAAACTAATGTTTATTCCGGTTGCAATCAATACGGATAGAGTATAATGATAACACGATCCAAGAGAAGGGCTTTCGAAAAGTATTCGTCGAATTACGATGATAAATGTGACTGCATTTGACACCGTGTCATTGCTGAGCTTAATCTCTTTCTCAGGGCGCAACCTGAGTGCCGATAAAGTGTGCTGCGTTCTTTGTAGATAGACGAGGAGTGTCGGTTGACTCGCGTTTCCGGTTTTAAAACCGTATCGGATAACTATTCCACGAATAAAGTTTTGTATGCTGAAATACGACAATCGGATTCCTGCGTTAGAAGTCAACAATAGTTCGGTTTCTTTATTATATTACATCACGATCTATTAATGGCGGAACTTTTCTTTTGACTTTGGAACTTCCTTACACTAATTAATTAAGTCATAACTTAATAGTCTCTTATTGTGATTTCTTTTCACTTACATTTTATTCGAATTTATATTATATTTTATCTCGTTCGTAATATGCAACTAAATTAATTCGCAGTTTTTTATTTCCTTTTCTACTCGAGAATAATACATGTGCATTTTAATTATTCGCTAGATTTGCATTTTAGAAATATTTTTTTACCACGTATTTCATTCGGACAATAAAACCACACATTTGAAGTATAATACTTGAAATTATGAACTCTTCGTTGAAAAAATTCAAGACTTAACGCTAAAGCCGTGAACTTTCACTTTAAATCGGCACTTCTGCGAACTCAAATTTAAAACTCTTTCAGGTTTTAAATGGCCTTAAGCGGATTCATAAGTTTTTGCGAATTTTAAATCGAGTAAGGTGATTTATTTCGCACTCTCGTTTTGGGAAATTGTTGATGGAGGAATTGTTAATTGTTGATGTTCTATTATATCTACTTTCAGAAAGTTCATACAAAAACGCGAATAAATTATTAGCTTCACCCAATGAAGAGAATTTTCAATAAAAGTGCAGATTTTAATTAAACGTATTATTCCAATAAAATTTGCATCATAAATGAAAATTTTTTTCTATGACATATTTCTATTCTTAATTGAAAGTGAAACAAATAGATCTATACGCACTTAAATCTTGACTTAATTATTAAATTACAGTCAATATTGTATTAAAATTACTATCTATATATACGTAACATAGTATTCGTATTTCATTTACATAAAATAATTTCATAACTAGATGACAATACTTAGTAAAAATAATATAGTTAATCATCCACTAAGTTCAAAATCGCAATTCTACGATACTCAAATACTTCCTACCTCAAATATCTTTATGAACATCTTCTTCACTAATTACAACACTCCACTAATTAATCGAACCGCGCTACCAACAGCTCAAATCCAAGCCAATCCCGTGCACATATGGATTCCAAGTTATGCAAAACCTCGGAAAGTGTTACCACGATAAAACTACGGATCAAAGCGCGGGTGGGTTTTTATATCCTCGTCGAGGAACCCTCCTCGTGGATCAAGTTTCATCTTCGTAGATATTTCGCGTCGCAATCATTCTTCGGCTTCGTATTTTCCCACGCGTGCATTGGTATTCGTGGATGAACGTGTAGTGTGTATATTTCTTAATTCTTCGTGCATGGGACGAGGGAAAATCCCAGAAGGATCAACGATTATCTTGAGCCTCCCGTTTACACGGACTATCGCGCCGCAGCTATTTACATCTTTCTTTATTACGATTCAAAGATTAATCTCATCGCGGGATGATATTTTATTGCTAGTTCACTAAAACTTGATATTATAAAAAAGCCGAATTCTGTTGTTTCAGATTTACCAGAATATAATTCATCATTTCGTTAATTTACTATTTTGATATTAATGACTCTTTATTTCGAATATAAATCATGGAATAATTTGCAAGGATAATATTAATTGTATTATGTTTTATGTAAAACAAATTATTTCTTTCGTAAATATTAATATTTCAAATTTATTGATACGTGGTTTGATTACTGTATGTATCAAGGTTTCATTATGATTCAAATTTGATATTTTAAGTATAAGACGTCAGGTATTTTTCGAGTATTATTGATGAATATGCTATTTTAAGAATTGTAAAGATATTCGTGATTTATGAAGAATAGTGATGTAATAGTACTATAACTTCCTCCTATAATTAGTAGAACTGAAATCCATAATATTTTAATTACGATCCCTTGGGTACTTATTAAATATTATTAATAAATATCCTATTACAAGAATTTCAACAAAATTATAGATTTACAAAGTACAGTTATATAACAGCACTACAGCCTATTCCTATAATTAGTAGAACAGAATTTCCTCTTAAAACTATTATTAACGATGGCACGAGTCTTCCGATTCTCGCACCTCTGGAAAAAGTCCGGCAAGAGAGCTGGAATGTGTACTTACCGCGCATTGAAATTAGGTAAAATTCAATGAAGCACAGGATTCGTCATCCTTTTCGGGAAATTTCGAAGTTTAAGTAAAACCTTAAGTACAGAAACACGTGCGGATTTTTCAGAGAAAGAGGCCCGGGGTAAATAAAAGTAATCTTGGTAAGAATCGATGTACAATTGTCTCGGTTCTTCGAATTCATTCGTCTCATGTATCACAATCGTCATTTATGACTATCGATAAATTAAATGGCAACGTATCGTTTTCTTATCGACATCTTTTTCTTATCATTGCTTTCATGGCCATCTTTTCTGATATTGATCGCAAAAGAAAGGAACGTGCTGTCGATTTAAATTATTAGCATGTTGCTACTGGATATATGCATGTAGTCGATGAATTATTATATATGATACATTTATGTGTTTGTATAAATTATAATATTGGGTTGGCCTCAAACTTCGTGCGGTTTGTGTCAGTTTTTTTGCGGCGAAATTGAGGGTTTTTATGAATGCGAGATTATAAAGCTTGTCGAGAGATATGAAACGATTGAAAATTGAAAAGCGGGCAATATATTGTTAAATGTAGAAAATTGACCAAATATACAAAATTGAATAAAAGTCGTTTTCTATTTACGCGTTAAAACCGTACGAACTTTTTGGCCAACCCAATATAATTACAGTTTGTCGTAAAGTGTTATGTAATTCTTGATGTCCAGAATTGAATCAATTACGTGGGTTCTTCATTTAAATCGATCTTTATTTAGCTCGATGAAACATGCTTACATAATCGGGAATGATATTACATCTACATCTTCTTTCGACTAACATTCCAACTTTACTAAATAATTTGGAATATTTAAAATATAAAAATATTAACAACTGAATATCTACAAATGCTGCAGTTGTAGAATTTTCGTAGCTATTTTATATAATATAATTACAATATTAAATGCTTAAAAATACCAACTTCAAGGCGCGATGATTAATGTTTAATATCGATAAATAATATCGAGATTTAATTTGATTCACCTCGAACTTTAGTTTATTGGTTCAACATTAAATAAGATAGGTGTTACTTGCCTTTAATTTTCTGATTATCGGTAAATATTGCAACAACCAATACAAAAAACGCCGCCATTATTTCAACGATGGAAATTACAATCCTTGATTTTGTCGACGCGATAACCTTGACATTAATTTCAAGTTCCTTAAACTAATTTCTCAACAGTCTTCGTAGAGTTTCGCGGAATAAAATATTCGCCAAAAAATACAGTAGTTCAATGTTCAAGTTCCCAATCAAGATCATATATACACTTATTTACTTAATAATATATAACCCTAATATGGTGGACTCAAAAAGAATCCACAAAAAAGTAATTCATAAATCGAAAGTAAATATTAATAATTCCCGTAGAATTAATTGTATAATTTTATTTTAAAATGTCTTGTACTAATGTATTTAAAAAAATTAATCGTTGTATACTATCCTATTCAATTTAACATATTATTTTAATTATATATTTAATGATTCAATTAAATAAATTGATATAATTAAATAATAATTTAACAATTATCGTGTTTCTTTAATCAAAGTATATCACTCCGCGTGAGGTATTTTAATATTCTCTACTGGCTATAATTCAATACTCGAATAGAATAACTTAACGAAGGTAAGGGAAGTCCAAATGATAAAAGGGTCCGATCGGGGATTCCCCGAGCGCGGCGAAGAAAATAAAGACGCGCATAGACTGTTGAACGATATCACAGCAAAAGTATGGAAACCTGTACCAGTAGTAGTTGTACCAAGAAGTTGGGTTTTGCGTTATTGCTTACGATTCACGAAGATTTATGGACAAATTGAGAGAGCAAGTAATTCGTGCCAATATGATGGAACTGATTGGGATTGTGTGTTTATCGAATTGGTATGGAAATATTGTGATAAACTGATTGATGTTTGATATAATATTATTTTCAATAAACGTGTATTAAACAAACAAGTATTTGGAAATATTAGAAGTAAAAGCATGCAATAAGAACACTATGATATTAAATTGTATAATATTGTATACCATATAAAGATATTTTTTATAATGGTTAATTATAATTAATTATAAAATATAACTAGTAATTTACTTAATTGGAACAACAAAATTTGTGATAGACAATTAATATTTTTTGCAATTAAAAGAATGAATATTAATTAGTAGGGAGGAGGGCACGATGATTTTAACATGGCGAAAATCGTGTCCTTGTTCCGCGATATTTTTAACGAAGAATTGAGGGGAAAGTTGCTTCATGGTGCAACGACCTGCGATGTATTTTGGGAAAAATATAAAGAAACTCAAGAAACACGATTGTGTCGATTAAATATCAATGTAAAAGAACAAGGAAAATTTGAAGACTAGATTGATTTACAACCAACACATTATTCTTCTGATATTTAATATATCCTTCCTAGTTGAAATCATTCAAGAAAAGGAAACGAAGAATAAGAAAAAAATTCAAACCCACGCATGTGGCTCGAGAAAAGAAACGAAAAGCTCACCAGAAATTAAGGAGACAAACTTCTGAAGAAGAAGGTTGTACAATTTTTTATGACAAGTTTTTACATAATAATATTAATATACGAACATACTAATTTATTACACAATAAGTAGATTGACTTTTAATACTTAAATAATATTTTTATTCATAACGAAAAATTGTAGCAAAAATCTCTTTAACTTTCGAATAACTTACTATCGTAATAATTTATTCTATCTTAATTATAAAAAATATAAGAGGAGAAAATAGAAGCCGATAAATTGCAAGCCGAAACAACAACGAGATCAAGTTACTCTAATTCGGAGGAAAAAGACATTGAAAAAATTCGATGGGAATTAAATCGCCTCAAAGAAATCGGCGCGTGTTTATCACGGCAAGCAATGAGGGCTTGCGAACCTATTGTAATCGGAAGCATTCAAAAATTAACAGAATGACTGTCCAAGTTTAAGACACATAATTTTAATTGAGATGCATTCTCCAATCTTATGAAATTCTTTTATCGTATCATCTGAATTGATTACTCGTGGCATTTCTGATTATATCAGTTCAACTACCTATCCACTTCAGATTATAATTATCATGCTATATTTAAAGTAATTCATCGGCCACGTTGAACAGTAAATTGTTTTTTCAAATCGATACAGAAATCGATCGCGGTGCAAATATGGTAATAAACGATATTCCGAATTCAACTGAATTTTTACAAGATTTTCGTTGTCATTTCATTAATTAATGAATTATATCTTAATTCACGCAGTGATACTATTGTATGTATATTTGTCTTCGCTAATTGTGGTCTATTGATAATTATTATTTGATTTACAATCAAGTTGTTCTATTTTATTTCCATTTTAAATTGATTAAAAACTAAACATCGACGATACGGTTAACCTTTAAATATCGATAGACTAATTCTGAAATAATTTATTATTATTATTAGTATGGCAGCATTTCCGAAAATTGTTTCGAGTGGTTCCTTATCCAAGATAGCGAATAGAAATAGCGTAAAAAATACTGACAATAAAAATGGTTTAGCAGCTAAAACCATAGCGAACTTGGAAGCATACACCGTATTAATACCATCAAATTTGGTGAATATATTTTTTGTAGTTAAACAAACAACTACGAACTATATATTATTATCATAAAAAATGTATTACTTGTAAACCGATTTTAGTCTTCAAACGTTAAAGTATATGAAATAAGAATTTGTACGTATACAATATTCTTAGGTGATTGAAATCTGCTTGAAAGACACTTTATTACTTCGTACATTACATTCGTTTACGAATGATTGTGAAGATTATCAGTGCATGTTTTCGAAAATAATCGAAGATGAAACCATGGACTCAGTTGTTCACGTATTACGAAACGATACAATGGATAGAGATACGAATAAAGAACTGAAACAATCAGTGCACGACTGCTTGACCTGGTGGGAGTTGTTTAAACATTACGATAAAAAGGCAAACCCACGCCAAAAATTAGGAAAATGCTTATATCATACGTTTTCATCGGTAAGAACTTACGTTCGCCGACTTGCAATGAATAACATTAATTAATATTATATTATGAGTAGATTAAAACTACTCATATTCAATCTGAGTAATCAGAAGATTATTATAATTCGTAGCCTATAACGGTAGGGTATAATAAAGAAAAAATTATTATAATATAATAGATAACTTAAGCCGCATCAGTTAAAATAGCTTTGCTGTGCAGATCTTTGTTGCTTCAAATAATGGACGCGTAAAAGTTGCTGATTTCTAGAATAACGTAAATAATCAGCTACCACAGCTGCGAAAGTAAAATGAAACTCAGGAAATCGTTCTAATATTAAATTTCAGTGTGATTATAAGCGATAAAAAGATAAGTCAAATTTGCTGTAAAAATTATTTTTATTAGAAATGCAGAGAGCCGGTTTCGGATAAAATCAAGCAAGTTTTCGTTCCAACGGAGGAAGTGAAATAAATTGTACAATTTTATTTATAAGAAGGATACAAGGATATATCAGGTACACGAATGAAAGGAATACGAAGTGGTATAAGAGTAATATTAAAAACAATTTGTTCAATATAACAATTTTAATTTAATAAATCTTACATCGTTAACATTTTAATATAAATTTGAATTGATAACAATACAAAGAAATCAATTCTTTGTCAAACAAAATGTTTGTGAAACTTAAAAGAATATGCACACTTTTGAAACACGACGTTGGCACATAACAAACATTCGTTTCTTACTGTAGAACGCTATTTACAAACTTCCGTCGCGTATCAAGTATATAATGAACTTAATACTGTAATCTACGTGTTCTTGGAACACGTATTTTGTTAGATACACGCGTGCAGGTGTGCTGGTGTTACGAAAGTGGACTAAATCGCTTTTCCGAAAAGAATAATCGTGAGTTTTGTGTGTTAAATAAATATGATTTTCTCATCTAGAATCAATTTATTGTTAATATTATGCATCATCGTTGCCAATGGATCAATATAAGTATATCTATTAACCGAAATAGCAAATGTGACTTAGGCCACTTTCATCAATCACCGGCACATATATGCTTCTTACCCTTATCGATGATTGCGAGTAACTTAAAAAATGATTGACTGGTTTTGCACGAATCACGCAGTGATCCGTCTGGATACATACTCAACTTGTACTGCGGAACCGTATCTTTGCATAAAACGAATGTCGGTGACTTATTACAACTCTACAAAAATATAGTCTTCCTTTAAAAAATATATGTTCTCTATCTACTTAATTAGTGATAGGAAAGGCACATGGTCATCATATTGGGAAGCATTATCATTTGCTCTTTTCTAATCGATGTACACATTAATCAGGATTTGGTTTTTTTGATGACTTTTCATTCTCTTCGTCCTGCGTCGTACTTGCGTTTTTTTCCCATACATTAAATTCCTCCCCAGTATTCAAATGCCGTATTATATGAAATATGCCGACAAACATATATGCAGTTGCTATGACGACAAAGTAACCGCCATAAATATAGAACTAGAAAAATCATTGTTATGAAACAAATACAATTTTGGAACCCATATTATTGAAGAATTAAGTTCGGCTACCGATATGAACATCAAATTACCTGAGTTCTAATATCTAAAGTAAAGCTTCCATTTAATACTACAAGCGTCAATATACTTTGCAACGTCAGTGCAAAGAATATGTTTATACCGAATATTAGACCATAACTGTCCTCTGATACATGTTTAGCTACTTCAAAGCTATAATTTACAGAATTACATTTTATTTAGCGATTATGTAGTCAACTAATTATATTAGTTTTATATTAGGAAATAATTGTTCGTAACGTTGTTGTTATAATATTGTTAGTATCATATAATTAAATACAGGATCTACTTCAACTTTACCTTGACACTGTAACCATTGTATGATAAATTATTCCGAATACTATATATGCAGCATACAAGAGAAAGATATTGTAACTAAAAGAGCACATTAGCAATAAGGAACCTTCCAGGAGTGAGAATAATGATACTGTTACATCTCCTATCAACGACCAATTCAATGGTAGTTTTCCAATGCAAAACACTGTTACAGAGCCTAATAATAAAAAGCTGAATGTTAGTCTTTACTGAAAGGATACTAGAATAAACTTTTAGTGTACCCTATTAGTCTCAGGAATCGTTTTTGCAAACCTTCCAACACAAAAATGTGTCATTCAAAGTAGATGACATTAACAGACTTAGAGGAAAGCAAACCTAAACATTTATTACCAAGCCATTCTGTTGTCATTACACAAGATAACAGAGGTTTATCTATCCCAGATGTAATCTTAGGAAAACTTATGCAAACCCAGAACCATCACGATCTATTCCTCTATTTAAGTTATCATTTCATGACATGGTATTAATGTGTTCCTATATTGTTTTTAAATATAGCTTAGAATACATATGTTTTATATTTCCACTTACTTATAATGGCATACAGGAAATCTACAACACCATTATATATCTTGTCTCCAGGCTCTACTGCTGTTTGCCATAATAATTGAGTGTAGCTAGTAACTTGCAGATACCCACAAGAAGAAAGAGCCCACCAACAGGACCATTTTATAACATGACTATTAGAATAGGCTTGTAAAAAATCTTTCCATAATAGAACATAGGCTCTTTTGATCTTCAATGTTAATGATAGATTTTTCTCTGTGGAAGTAGAGTATATGGTTTGTTCTGTGTCAGGAACTCCCCTTTCTAGAGACTCATCACAAAATGATACTGTTCCATTACTTGTTGTATGAACAAAATTCTTGTCAACCATATTTTTTGGGTGGAAATATATAGACTGCCCAACTGATGGTAGAAGACATGCCCATATTGTGGCAAGTACAAAAGCTGAAATTTGGAATTTAATTTTGCAGCAATTTAAAAGTTCCAAAATATGATAGTATTTATTTAAATGCTAAATCAAGAAATATGTATTCAAGTTTTGCTATCGAAATTATATAAATCTCTTGAATAGGATATGAAAGACAAATAATATTTTACTTGCCCCAAGGATTAGATTAGAATATTTTAGAATATTATTACTTCTAATGGAAACATTTTTACTAGATAATAATGCAAAAAGTAAAGAGATAAGTAATGTCTGAGAAGCTTTCGTTTCATTTTATCGAATACAAATTGCCATAGGCAATTATAGATTTCATTTTATATGACAGTAGGATTGTACTTTATCAGATAAGAAACTGTCAGAGCAATTATAGCCAAATAAATTGTGCAACACCATTGATCCATATATAATCTTATTTTGCGATTAATGGCAGAATAGCAACTTAAGACATATCTACTCTATCAAATAGTTTTATTAAATAACAGTAGATACCTGACAAGGTCAAATAATTTAACTGATGATAATCTAACAAGTCAAACGAGGTTGTTAGCTGTGCAACAACACCAGCCATACAACGACCAAAAAGAGAAGCTGCTTTTGTGTAACCAGTCACCTCCTGATAATGTTTCTTGTCAACTTTAGCATATATGTATGTGTAATAAGCCACTTCTGCAGAAAGGAATAAGCCGTAAAAAAACTGCACAAATTGTAGCGTCAGAATAGTTTGTCCAAGTATAATTAGAGTGTAAGTAATTACTCCAGAAAGACCACACAAGATAATAATAGGCTTATAGCGCAAGAAATCAGTTATCAAAAATACAATGACTAAAGTCGCAAAATTGGCATATGTGCCAATTGGATAAATTTTTTGATTCACCTGAAAAACGATATATTTACATACCCTTTCTTTAAAGTAAAACACGTTATTATTAATTTCATTCTACTAATGAGGTCCATAAAATAGAGATGCAAACAAACATTTCGTTTATCTTCGGCAAAAGTACTTTCACTTAAAATTCATATTTAATTTGAAATTAACTTTGAAATTGTAATAAAAATTGTTCCCAGAATTTACATTACATATTCTACATGATAAACGTGTTCTATAAATAGAAATATTACTAACTTCGGTCTCAGTCAAATTCTTCCATGGTCCAGTTAAATAATCGGTGATAAAAGACTCGGAAGGCCGAAAATCTTTGAAACAACCGAATACGCACAAAACACACGAGATCTTCACCCAATTCATGTTGATTATTTTCTTTCTTTTCGGTCCCTACTTTAAGATTTTCAACGGGGAAATATTCTCTGTATAGAATTTAAATAAATCCTCCCATTTATCTAAAAGTATATACGACCACTTGAATGTACGGATTTATTAAACAATAACATTATACATTGTCATGTTTAAATCGTAAATCAATAGAGTATTATATTTCGAGGATCATTATTTTAAACCAGCATCAGATTATTATTTTTTATGTTATAATTTCATACATATCTGGAAGAGGAAAATTGTTCTCATACATTTTTGATCGAGGAAAAATTGAATTCTTCTGGAATTACGAAGATGACACGCGATATTACGAACTTACCACGGCAGATAAGAAGTATATTTAAATTTCGAACACAATTTGAAGTTAAAAAATTAAACAATTTTGCAATCATACTCTAACACACATCACTCTCCACATCACTGCCACAACTGAACTGAACGCATTCGAGTCAGTGGACTGCACATGCAAAGTTCAAATTAAAGCATTGGAGAACAATGATGGCGCAACGATCTTATCACGTGTTAAAAAAGTCAATCTTCGGTAATTAGTAACATATTATCTGTATGCGCGGCAAACATTATCTTTCACACTAACTAGACATTAAAGAAACTATAAAACAAATATTAGAACTTCTTATCAGATGTTTGCGATTTCAATTCTTTGAAATATTGACACTTCGATACATAATCTTTTACATGTCTATGAGACATTTTTTTAACTATTGAATTTACGATGCAGAACTCGTAAAAAAACTCGATGTATAAGGAAACCTTTTTACTATAAGCAATATTGACTGCGGCTTGGATATTTAAATAAATTCGCACCTTCAGATAATGCAAACTTGTGACGAAATAGAGTAATTAAATGTTTGCGTTGATCCGGCAGTCAGCACATCCACAAGAAAAGAAAGGGGATTTTGCGAATTTATTAAAAATTATGTATCGGTAATAAAACTGCAATGAGTTTCGGACAGTATTTGAAAATTCTTAAAACCACAAATAATAAGCTATTTGCGGAATCAATATTTTCAGTACATAATAAGAAAGCTGCAATTCGAAACAAAACTCCAATTTATTCAAATGCAGTGTACCGCCATTTTTCTTGTATGCTTAAAAAAGCTCAATATTGTCCCAGAAAATAATTATCAACAATAATAAATATAATATTTCAATTCAATACTGTAACATTAATAAGTTATTTAAAACTGTACGGTGCATCCACACATGCACTTTAAATGCAACTTATTAACCTAACAACTTACCGATACGAAACCGAAAGAATATACTCAGCAACCCCTATTTGATAATTGACAAAAACTCGCCCAAAGATATATTGCAATAAGCCAAAATATTTGAAAGAAATGTATCGCGCAAATGTAAGTTTAAGAATCACATGTTTCAAGCTTTCGCGTCATCAATTAGTTTTCAAAAGAAATCGTTTTATTTATAGTGCGATTACGTTTAGATTTATTACGGTAACGATCTATTATAAATAACTTGCTGCTTATATCTATTACTTACAGTTAGGAATCCGTCGTTTTTGCTACTTATAATTAAGTTTAAATTAACAAATGTATTGTGTAATATTTCTAGCAAAATGGGCAACCTCAGAGAGTGAATGCTGAACCATTTAATCAAAATAGGGTGAATGGAAGACAACAAGCACCCTTAAATGTTCCAATGTCGGTGCTGGAACAATTTCGAGAATCATGGCTTACAGCTATTATTGGTTTTATTATGTTTGCTACTGGGATGTGTCTTTTAGTTTGGAATGAGGTTTGTAGATCATGTGTGTAGAATTTGGATTTAATTCTAAGCTACAAAATTCCAAATATATATTTTCATGTAATAGCACATCTTCTACAAAATTTATAATGATGTAATAGTTGTACAGAGTGGTATTTCCTCTTTTAAAGGGAAAGGCAGTGAAAGTAGCACATTCTTTAGATGAAGCTTTCCGTAATGTAGCAGTTCTTCCTAATGCACTAAAATTATTACCGGAATATGAAGGGAGGTTAATACATATCTCAGGAGCATTAAGGGTATCAGAACCTTTAACTGAACCTGATTATGGGGTGATTGTATCATGTGTTAAATTAAAACGTAGAGTGCAAATGTATCAATGGGTTGAAATTGAAGAGGAAAGGAGGTACAATATATATTTTATAGTAGATGTAGGATGAAGTTGTAGGATTATATAATACATTATTATTAACCATGTATTTTTATATATTAGTTTTGGTGGAGTTGTAGAAGAAGATAAACATTATTATTATACAACAGAGTGGAAAGATAAACTTGTGGACTCTGATCATTTTTATATTAGTCCTGGTCATGAGAATCCTAAAGAGATACCTGTAAAGCGTCAGATACAAATTGCAGATGAAGTTAAAATTGGTGCTTTCACGCTTGGAACAGAATTAAAGGAAAAATTTACTGATTTTGTTGAAGTTACGAGCGATGAAAGACCCGAACGAAGAGATATTAAAATGCATTCTGGACTGTATTATCACAGTTCCAATTTGTGGGATCCGCAAGTATATTATTCAGGATTTTTAATAGTTCAACGAATAATTTTCTGTTATAAGCAATTATATATCTTTAAATTAACAGGTTGGGGACATAAGAATACAATTCTCATATGCAGGAAAAGCAGGAGACACTTATTCTGTGGTTGGAATGTTAAAAGATGGAACAATAATTCCATTTCTCACATCACATGGTGAAGAAATTCTGCTTCAAAGGAAACATAAAATGACAGCAGATCAAATGTTTCATTCAGAGCATGTACACAATTATTGGCGTACATGGAGTATAAGGTGACAAATAATTTCTATATGATGCATCTTTTAATTTTATCAGAATGTCAATAACAAGTTTCATTTTCAGGGGAGTTGGTTGGTTAGTCCTATTTTTAGCAGCAACTTGTTTAGCAAATATACTCAGAACTGTAATTTTAAATTCAACCTTCCTGTGTGGAATTATCGCGATTGAGTCTGTTACAATGTCCGTTTCTATGTCCATTAGTTTATTGGTAATTGGTTTTGCATGGGTTTGGTATAGGCCTGTTATTGGCCTTTGTTTAGCACTTGCATCTATTTTACCGTTTATGTATTCAACATTCTGGTCCGGATCTCAGCCGCAACAACGTGATAGTTACAGAAGGCTATAAATGGCTTAAAAAAGTAGTTATTCGTGTGTACATATTAAACTATTGATTGTACTTTTATATATTTATTTACACTTAATCCGTTGTGTACTTAAATGATACAATTTTGTCCATTTTCTACAAGTGCAAACTCTAAGAACAAATGGAGGAAGGAAATATCTCTATATATTTGACGCTAAATCTGCATCGATAATCAGTCTTAAATAAATAAATAATTGTTGTATGCTGAGGGCTCGTTAGTCTCATTTAAATTCGCGTCAAATATTAATATATACACTTTAGGTATAATAATCTAAATCGATTTCCCAACAATTAGTATTAATTAATAAACACCCGAACAAATTACAACAATACCACCATTTTCTCCGATCTGAAGATTACTGTATCTAATGGTGCATAGAATACGATGATGAAATTTGTTTAAAAAATCTAGTCAATAAAATATTAAATTCTAATAATCATTTTAAATTACATTAATCTCCAATTAAACATGTAGATACTATTAGGATCATGAAAATATCATCAGTTTCCATATTAGTGTATTATACTTATATTCATTAGTGTATTATGTGTATATTAATTTAATACCACAAATACAAAGGTCATTCAAGAATAACAAATAAATCATTCTTAAAAACATAGATATAAATATATGTGTTAGCTTTAATTGAGTGAAGTAAAATTGGATTCTCCATATTATCTTATTGGATTATTAAATAAGATTGATCTTTTGTATTTAATTTAAATACCAGTGATTACTTCATCAGATTTTTTACAAATATAAATCCCTAGAGTCACCGGTGAACGCTTTTCTTCGACCTTACGAAATTATATAGGAGAATTTTCCGGCACTCATAGTATTTTTTAGCAAAGGAGTAAAGCAAGATGGCCGCGAAAACTTTGTAGACGGAAACGTTTATTTTGATAACACGAGAAAAATTGCATGCTCCAATTATTGTCTTGGTATCGGTGCAAAACGAATTGATACCGAATCATTCTCGATTTCCGAGAAATTTAAATAAATGTAGATGACAATGACCGAAGAAACACAGCAATCCGAAACACCCGCACAAAATGAGGCACAAGCCAGTTCTCCAGATGTCGGAAAACTTAAAGATAATAAAAAAGAAAAGTGCCGTCCTATGACAAAGGTATTATAGATTCAAATATCGTAAATATACTCTAATATTTCCCGAATGTTCTTCAAACATTTCCGACTTACAAATTAATATTTTGTACTTCATTAATGATACATCCCTACTTACTATTTTACTTAATTCACAACAAAACTTTAAGTACCAAAATTTGTATTGATTGATATCAGAAGGATATGTCTTATTTTTTAATGAAAAAATTTATAATAATTCACGTCAACAGATGTGTACTCTCACCAAATATTTAACCATAGCTTCACACATACTGTTATCCTTTAATTTCATAATAAAATGAAAAAATCAAGACAAATTTTTTATTAAACAGTATAATATATAAAAAAATGTCGTGTTATGAAAATAAACTTTTTTTTATGTACAAACTATATTATGTTATATACTCATTTGTTCCATAATTTCCTGAATACCTATTTCTTATCCAATCCACATAATTCATTTATGGGAACCTTACTTATTTAACTTATGTAACTAAGTCCACATATATTTTGTAGGTAGTGATAAGAAGACTACCTCCTTCCATGACTCAAGATCAGTTCTTGGAGCAGGTCTCCCCATTGCCAGAATATGATTATCTTTACTTTGTAAAAGCTGATATGTCCTTAGGGCAATTTGCTTTTTCACGTGCATATATTAATTTCCTTGAACAGCATGATATCTTCACATTCAGAGAAAAG
This sequence comes from Nysson spinosus, assembly GCA_910591585.2. Classification (NCBI taxonomy): domain Eukaryota; kingdom Metazoa; phylum Arthropoda; class Insecta; order Hymenoptera; family Crabronidae; genus Nysson; species Nysson spinosus. The sequence goes on along the minus strand of OU342830.1, from coordinate 10,735,824 downwards.
TTTGATAATTATGTATTTGTGGATGCTAAGGGCACAGAATATCCTGCAGTAGTAGAATTTGCACCTTTTCAAAGACTACCAAAAAAAAGAGTAGGGAAAAAGAAGGATTTAAAATGTGGTACTATAGAGTCTGATCCTTATTACATTAGCTTTTTGGAAAGTCTGAAAAATCAAGAAACTGATCCCAGTGTAGCACAACCAAAAACTGAGTATTCATATCAACCATCAGATAGTAAGTTTTACATGGAAATTAGATTAGTTTACCATGATTTTATACAATGTAGATTTTTTTAGCAACTGGTATTTGTAATTATATCATTGTATTATTTTGCAGATACTCCCAAAAAAGTCACAACAACACCATTGTTAGAGTTTTTGAAACAGAGAAAGCAGGAAAAACAACGTCTCAGGGATGAGAAGAGGGAAGAAAGGAGAAGAAGAGATCTGGAAAGGAGAAGGACAAAGGAGGACCCAGTCATATCTAAGGTAAATGCTGCATAATTTCAATATACTACAAGTTTCAAATTCCTAGTATTCACATTCACAAATACAGTACAGAATACTAGCATATAGAAAAAAAGCATTACTTTGACTGCTGAAACTGGATACATTTTATGGAATACAAAACATAAATGTAACAATAACATTCAGACCATAATTCTATGATAATGATAATCAAGACAAATAATCATATTTTCATCATAAATTATTTTTATTTGAATATTACCACATCCTGGTATATGTTACAGAATATAATATATTATTAAGAAAAATGTTAAGTTGTATTCTCTGCTGTGTTTGCTGATACTAATATTCCCCTTCACAGCACACTTATAATTATGAAGATAACCAGCCCAAGAATTCCTTTCTTCCCTCCTCTCCAAAGATCAAGTCCGAAAATATATTTTCTGAACGTTTTATTGAAAACACGAAATCGCTGAATGAATGTACGAAAGAGATCGCGCATTCCGAGTCGTTCAAAAATAATGAGAGCACAGAGTTATATATAAATTGTGCTAAGAGTATAAGAACAATTAAAGAACGGCCTCCGTGTAATGACAAACGGCCAAAATTATTATACTTTTATGAAAAGACTCCAAAATGGAAAGATATTGCTTGGAGAAAGAACATTTATGACTATCATTGGAATAATGCAAAAAACAGTTACATCTATAAGAAAGTAAAATATTCGCCATCGCAATGGGCCACTGATAAACACTGCTTTCCTGCATTATCGAAATCGCAATATACCAATTTGGGTACAGTGTTTGATCATCAAAAACTGTATCCTTTTAAGATTATCTGTGATCCGGGAGTACCGTCATATCGGAAAAACTCATGAAGTTGGAAACTGCGGATGATTAGCAGGGAAATTCATGTTATATTCTGCCTGTTGCCGTGTAAAAAGGCGACCAAGAGCAAGAAAGAATTATTGTCTTCGTTTAAAACTTATTATTTCCATAACTTGCTACTGAATTTATGTACTATTCGTGGTTAATATTATATGGGAATTTTGTATATACTTATTGTATAGAATCGACTTACACTTGTCTAGCTTGCATGTACCAAATTTTATAACAGAGAAATTGTTTTTAGAAAGATCCGAAATTGTGTATTATTCTATGCTAATTACATTATTAGCCGTGAAAAAAGTTTTGAAATATTTTACGGTGTAAATTTCAATGCGATAAAGATATGATTTTGAAGGATACTCGATACTTCATATATCACATGCTTCAATTTGAAACGACTAATTCTGTCGCAGGTATTAAAGAATCCCGACCTCGAAAAAGACGCGAATAAGGACAATAAGGAAAATAAGGAAGAAAAGGAAAAGGTTTCTCCAAAAGATTTAAAAAATAGAAACAAACGGGAGGAAAAGTTGCGCGAAAAAGTATCGCGTGATTCTAAGACTCTGACAAAGGGGTACAGGGATAGAGTAGATGACAGAAATAAAGAGAAAGAATTAAAGAATCAAAGACGTCACGAGGATAAAAAGTCTTACAGTAGACGTGAGGAAAGAGACAATCTTAAAGAAGATCGACGAAACGAAGACAGGAAGGAAGACCGAAAGCAAGATTTTAAGGAAGAAAAGGAAATCAAAGAGAAGAAACTAGAAGAGAAACGTGGCAAAAGCTACGAGAAGATGAGACAAGAAAAGAAACGTTTGGCAGAAACGAAGAAACAGAATGCAGAATTGAACGCTGATCCTGAAAGTGTTCCAAAAGTGAAAAAGGAGGTAGATAGAGATGCAAGAAAAGAAGCATTTGCAGATGAAAGTGAAAGTATCTCGAAAGAAGAAAATGAATCTACAAATGACAAAGATGATACCGGGACAAGCAAGGATAAAGAAAACAAAAACTTTGAAATTCACAACGGAAAAGGAACAGAAGACAAGGTACGCGATAGCGAAGTCATACAGGAACATAAAAAAATGGGTAAGAATTATATTACATACATAAATATAAAACGCGTAAATCTGTACTAAAAATTTGAACAACCTAGCATTAAACATTAATTTATTGATATAGTTTCATTATCATAGCATGTGTATAAATCTTTGTAGAAAGTTTAGCAGCAAAATCCAGTGAAAGCAATAAAGAATCCGAGAAAACAAAATCTAATGAACACATACATAAAGACGCGAACGAAAACAAAGAGTCGGACGAGAAAAAGGATTCGAAGCTCGTTAAACGACGCAGTTCATTGGAAAGTGGCGGTGAAGGAGGCACGGGAGACGGAAATTGCTTAAGGCGTCATAAATCTTTGGATGGTGGGGATCAAAGTAATCTTCAAAAGATTGAAATTGAAGATAAGGAGAAAGATAAAAAAGATCCACGATTGGAACGAAGGATTAGAAATAAGGTATTTCTTTTACTTCAGTAAAAAATATTTTATTAGCATAAAATTTAAAAAGCTTACATTATAGTATTTCTTATTACATACTATATTTACAGGATCGACCTGCCATGGAGATCTACCGACCTGGTATGGGCAAATTTAGTAAACAAAGATTAGAACGAGAGAAATCTAACAATGACGAACGAGCATCCCTCTCACAAAGTCCGACACCGAATCCTAATACTTCAAACACTAGTAAGCCGGGAAAGCCTGGAACAGAAGTACGTTCTATGACATTTAAACGTAGTGTTAGCCGTGATCCTGTCTAACGAATAAAATAATTCACTCTTCACAGACACTAGTTACACGTACAGACTATTCCTAAAAAGTCAGGCCAAAGTGCCCTTTTAATTCTTATCAGTATATGTCTCTTAGGATGAAACTATTACAAGATGGCATGAAGATTTATGAGTTGTGTCATTCGGGCAACTTTTCAATGCATACACATTGATTATACTTAACTGTAAGACTTTTTATCTGTTTCATCTCCGGGGTTAATAAAACATTAATTAATAGTTTGTCCCGATTTTTAGGAATACTTTGTGTATATAAAATCTGCATTCGCATAACGGATTTTTACGCTAGTCCCCCATTGCTATATGCCGCATTATACAGTACATACATTGTACACTAATGCATAATAAATTACAGTGTCCTTATTGCGACTGAAAGCTCAAAATCTATATATGTATTCACATTTTTTCAACTACGACTAGCAATCTCCTGTCAGAACCAGATTATCTATGTGAGAATACACAATGCTTAACTAGTCAAGTTACAAATTAGAGAATATGTGTTACTACCTCATCCATTCAATCATAAAAGGAAAGTTTATTTCAACTAAGAACACCAGAATAAAAGCAGTAGTAATGGTTTAATTAAGTTCCTAATGGATCTGGTAGATTTTGCTCCGTTTCGTAACAAAGATATGTTTCAGAAGTCCTGCATTAAAGCGTATACTAATCTGATAACGATTACAAGAAGCAGAAATCTCATTTTTAATGCTCATAAAATATAGATTTATAGTTTCATACGTTCCATTCTGCTAATGAGTATTATCCGAGAATTAATCGTATATGTATCATAATACTTTTATAATATTAAAGAGTTCTTTTTATAAAGCAAATTACCGTTATCCTGTAACAGGACTTTTTCAAGTAAATATAAAAAGATACTTCAAATAAAATATTTTTTTTATAATGTTTCAAAATTCTGTGATAAGTAAATCAGCTAGAATACTTAAAAGCGTAACAATTTTCTACAATAATTCGAACAAAATTATAGGAATAAATTAGAATAAAAATCGATTTTACGCGGTCACTGCTGCTAAAAGATCCATGAGTGCAATTATAAAATATATTTTTATATTTTACTAGGTTTTTATTAAAACAGTTGAGGTATAAATATATATATAAATACTCTATATTTATTACACATCCTGACCCTGAGCGATGAATACGATATAATTATACTAAAATACTTACAGATTTTAGCGCCTAGTTCTTGATTGAGACAAACGCGTTGAAGTTCTCTGCGGCGTTTGCGACGGTGCCCCAGTTTGTCTAATTCTCTTTGCTGAAGGGGACGGAGTAGCAGTACTCGAAACCTTCAGGTGCTTCTGTGTTGTAATCTTCCTTGCGCCTAACAAGTATAATAACAGTGAATATTTACATCCATTAATAGAAATTATCAAGTATATAAAGATCTTTACAACATAAAAAGGGCGTTAAAAAATAGTAATAAATACTTTGTCTTGCAGGAGTTTTTGCTGGAGCTTCGTCCTCTGAATCTGAACTAGAATTATTTTCGATCCTACTCTCAGAAGATTTCCTCTTTTTTCTATCTTTTGCTGAAATGTAATTTGCTGAAAAGTTTCATCGTAATTAGTGTATTCGATAATTATATTGAACTGTAACGTATTTAATATGCCGTACTACTTTTAACAGGCGTTGATTCAACATCATTCTCGGAGTCTTCATCTTCATCTTCACTACTGGCTCTACATTTTGTCCTTTTTGAAGATTTCCTTGCTTTTGGTACAGGTGGTGGAGGCATCGCCTTGCTATCAGGATCCTGGTTATAAGACGTGTTTTTAAGAAGTTCATTTATTTTCTCCTCCAATTCTAAGCACGCAGCTTTTGCGTTTGGTTTTTTCTTCGTTTGTTCTATGACATTTTGAAGCGCTTTCAATACTTGCGCATTATGGATTTTCTCCTTTAGTAAAGGTAAACTTTCTATGAGACGATGTATACCTGAAGAATGTAAGTTTTATCGATAAGAATATCTTTCATTTAACTATGTGCTCTAACAATCAACAAAAAATTTTCGTTACTTACTTTTACCACTAAATTGTAGAAGTGAAAGACAGTATGCAAAATCACGCCATTGCCTTTCGGTAGTAGCCAACTGGAACCTGGCACATATCTTATCAATTATTGCATCAACTTGCTTTTCTTTTTGAAGTAGCCCCAAAATATGCCTGAAATTATATATAAATATTAAAAGTTTATTTTTTATATATGATACTCACAGATCCTGAAGAACATACTTAAGTATTTCCTGGAACTCGGTTTCCTTCAAATGCAAATCAGGGGCAGTTAGACAAGATAATATAGCGGGCATAACGTTATACAGCGTATTTCCTTTCTGCGATAACTCTTTAAAGAATTGCTTTGCATCTTGGCGTATTTGAGGATCTTCATCAACTATGCAAATTGCTAGTTCTGAAATATGTTCCCGCACACGTACCATTTCTCTTAGTATAAGATTCGATAATACTCGAACACCAGTACTTCGTACGTTTATATCTTCATCACGAAGTCTGCAATGGTAATATTAGTTATAAGCTAATGTTTGATATCAGCAATTTATTTTTTACCAGAATAAGATAGCATTAGTTACCTTCCATAAACATGTTTCATCCATGGTTCTATTTGATTTGGAAATCTAGTTGTAAGATCACTAATTCCAATAAGTACATTAGCTCGGATACCAGGATGTGGTGATCGTTCCAATATCGTTACCAAGAGTTGCAACGATTCTTCACAAAAAGTAGCACTCACTGTCATGAATTTACTCAGAGCAAGAGTACCTGCAGCTTGCAAATGTTCATTGCGATATTTGTCAGGATGTCGACATACATCCAAAATTAAAGGACTGAAAAAGGTGTATATAATTTAATGCAATATACTACGATTGCTAGTTATCCCAAAACGCACAAAACCCTCGAAGTATTAAACGTACACAAATTTTGATAACAACCCGTCGCCAGTAACTACTTGACCTTCAAGTGTAGCATTTATAAATTCCGCATCAGCATCGTCCGCTGCTCCCTCAACAGCTTCTTCTCCATTATCTTCCATAATTGAACTTGCCTAAATAAGGTAAACTTCAAAATTATTAATCGGGCCATATTAAAAGTTGTACTATGTACAATGTACCTCTCTATTCCGAAGAATTACTCCAGCGCTACTTGGTGTAGACACTATTGGAGAAGTATTCGACGTTCGTTTAAATGTATCTTTTGCATTCGAATTGGAATCTTTTTTTAATTTTCGTATCATATCTCTACGTTTTAATTCTTTGTATACTGATGTATCCAAGTGCACCATTTGTCTGATAGCAATATGCCCAATTAAAAATAAGAATTTCGATAATAGGAAGAACGGAATAGTTGGTTGTTGACTTGAATCACTAGCACTGAATTGTCCTTTATTGTAAACGTTCACTAGTAATTGCTTCATTAATTGATCTGGTTGATTTGCTAGCTAAAATTATAAAATATTTAGTATGAATATCAAACCGCCTTCTGTACAACATTAGAATTTGTTATAATTCTTACATGATAAACAGCATTAATTGCATCTGTCGCGAATGAAATATATCCGTCTTCTTCGGAATTAGTGAAATTGCTCGTTAACAAATCCAAAATTTCTTTAAACATATCATGATCGTTTGCATATCTATGTAATAAAGTTGTTGTTAATTAGGAAGTCATTGCAGCAGTATATGCAATATGTCTAACGAAAGAGTATTTTTGACATACCTAAGTGGTGCTTTTTCGATATCATCACCGTCATGTTTTATTTTCTGCAAAGCTCTACAAGTATCTCTAGCCAATAAAAGGTCAGTCTTCTCCCTTACACCTAGGCCCACTTTTATTAATACTTCCAAATTATCCGCTAGAATTCCGCTTTGAGCCTCTGATAACATTGTGATCAACATTAAAGCCGACCTACTATCCAACGCTGTCGTATCAGGCAATTTCAATGAAAACTTTTCCCACAAGACCTGATATGAATAAAATTGGAAAAATTAATTCTGTGGAACAGTACCATATTTTCGTAAATATTTATCACTAAAAGCAAGATTATGTTCACAGTTTTATCGAATGAATATATACAAGATATGTATACCCAGCCAGAAAGAATATTTTATCTAATTACCTGTATAACTTCGTTGTTTAACTCTTCGTTTTTGTACCACGATATAATAAGCTGTGCTAATGCTGGACTTTGACCAGGCTGCAATGCTTTTAATAATTTAATTAGAGAATTAGCACATACTACAGCCTTTTGCCGATCGGAGCCTTGGTTATCACTGTTCTTTAGATATATTTCTTTGTATACCATAGCCACATTACTTTTTACGGATGGATCACGATGGAACGCTTGAAACAAAGCATCGCGTACCCCTGAGTCGGCATCTGCTATGCCAAACTGATAAGCAGTTCCTAATAATGTGCATGCTTCCACAGCATCAGTGGCTGTAGTAGAGAAGAGTAAAGTTTTAGCTATTTGTATAGCCGTTTCCAACTCAGTTGCAAACTGCAGACAATTCTAGAAAAAGATTCATTTCATTAGTGCCTTACAAAGATTAGTATATACCATATTGTATCACATATTTATATACATACTTTCAAATAATTTACAACACGTTTTCGTGACACGATTTCCTTCTCTTTATTTATGTCTGTAGTATCTGGATTGTCGGTATTACTTTTTTCATTCTTCGAATTAACATTCTCTGAATCCATGAATATTTTTAATAACATAAAGAATAAGCACTCTTCTTGTGCATCAGGAGAAAGTTTTGTCATGTCGGGAACGTCTTTTAGTTTCGAACAAATGTTTAGTAAATACGTCACAGCTGCTAATATCTTCCTATTTAACATTAAATGTCTGACATGTTCAAATGCTTTATCAGAATCAACATTTTCTTCATCTTCTTCTGGTCCTTCCTTTTCGCTTTTATCTTTCTTCTCATCTCCACTTTCGTCAGACTGATCATCACTATCATCATTATCATCATCATTAGAATCGCCATCCTCTTTTTCTTCCCCATCTGTAAGTGGTTAATACATATTTTTTCGTAAGTTATTTGTCAGACTAATATTAAACAGTATTGTATACATACCTCTTTGCTTCTTATGCTTTTTTTCATTATTAATAACATGGTTTAAAGCTTTCCTAATATCTGGAAGTAAACTGTTCCAAAGTTCTAGTCTCTGGTTATCACCTCGCGCACTTTTACTAGCTATTTCGGTTTGCATGTCTATTAGCTTTTGCTCTTCATCTTTTAAAGACTTCGAAATTTCTTCTGCATTTAGCTATAATTACATCCCAGTTCGTGAAAGATTTTGTTAAAAGGAATTCAATATGTACTTAGTAGCGAGTCATTCGTGAAGTTATATCAACATACCTTTGCTGCAAAAGGATTACTTTGAAGCAAAGCACGCAGTAGTTGCAACGCTTGTTTTCGTACATTCGCGCTTTTATCTTCTAAACGTAACGTAGTTGCGGCTAAGAGCTTTCCTTGTCTGGCTAACGGAATAGCGCCTTCGCAACATAATTTCTGCCACACATTTAATACTTTCGATCTAACATATGCATTAGAATCCAGCATATGATCTTGTATGTTATCAAGGCATTCATCGCGTCGGTCCTTTTGCTCTTTTGTAAGATCTTCCCCAGTCAATGCTTGTTGTACAACTGCTCCTAATATGCCAATGGTACAATTTCTCATTGTGTAATGCTGCAAACAATATCAATGCAGTATAACATTCAAGTACTAAGATTATTTTAACAGAGTAATGTTTCTGAAGTTAGGTATTAAATATACTTCGTTAGCCAGATGATCCATTATCTCATCTAATATCGGAATTATTAATTCTGATTTAGAAACGGCGATTGTTTCAAGAAATATTGAGATGTTGCGACAGTCTGTCTCGGACAGTTCCGTTTGACCAATCTCGTTCATTACTTCTCTTATTAAACCATTGCAACCACCTTCAGTTACCATATGCACTACTCCAGTTGCAATATGCCCTGCTAGTACATCGTGAAACTTCACCAACTATAATTTTCATTGTTTAATAAGTTATAGTAAGATTTAATTTGATAAAAATCAAATACATTCCATGTCCCTTAGTGTCCCTTATTGACTTACCTGAATAATTCTAATAACACAAGATATTCCCTGATTATATCTTTTAATAGATGTTCCGAAAATCTGAAAGATAACATTTCTTTTAATCCTGCATTATCGTTTTGTAGTATATTTAAGCTAGTTTACCTCAAATATTGTTTGCCTTATTTGTTTCTCCCTTGCACTTGTACTATGTTCCAAAATCTTGTAACAGACTTTAGTCAGAGAACTGTGGACAAAGATCACATTATTAAGTTAAATTATCTGAAATAATTAGATAATTATTAGAACCAATTTACGTGATAAATGAATCTTCAACAATCGGTGGTTGCCATAATCTCTGCAATGGCAATTGTAGCCATCTGTAAACATATTCTAATGATTTTTGTTTAATGAAATCCCATTCTTCTTCTGAATCTGATCTTGCACTTTTCTTACGCTGTAATGAATATTCGATATATAACATTTAAAATAAGTCCTTTGAAATTAGAGTGTGAATTAATCTTATGTATATATAGCTACAAACCTTTCCAGTTGACTTTTCAGATTCTTTAATAAATTCCTCATCGATAAAGCACATAAATAAAGAGAATAAATATGCCAACATTTTGTTTATGCACAAGTAAGTCATTCTTTCTTCATCTTCCAACTCATTTCCTCGATCAAAAATGTCTTCCATATCGCGAACCAATACTTCAATAGCTTATGAAATACAATACATATATGATAAATGAACTGTACTATGTTAAATGCTTATCAGCATTAATATTATTACATGATGAAAATTATATGAAATCTAGCAATAATTAACACATTTTTTCCAGGATTTCTTACCTTTGTGAATTCTATTAAAAGCTCTCAGAACTATTGGTAATTCAATTTTAGTTCCATGAATCATTACAACAAAAAACGTATCGAAATGATCTAAAATAAATTTCGCACCGTTTGTTTGTAATGCTGTTCGAGATGCTGCAAAGGAATTGTGAAATATATATTACATGAAATTCCATAGGAATTGGATTACAATTTAAAATAAGTAATAATTTTTAATTACCTTCAAGAGCTTGTGGAACCATCCGGATTGGAATAATCTTGTCCACAAAATATTGGTCCTTCCGGCTTTGCAGAAGATCATCTTTGTCAATTGGAATTACGAATTCGCGGACCATTTTTATACATTAATATTGGAACTTAAGGAATTGATGATTAATGACGATGTCCATATACATCAACGTGCTTGAGTATTCTACGAATATATTTTTCTTAATATTATCAAACCACTTCTTCATTCATCGTTGAAGAAGGGAACATCGTAAACAATATTAATAACTGTAAAAATACACTTGTAAAGCAACTTTACGATTAATTCCAGTAATTCTAATATGAAGTGAGTATAAATTTGATATTTTATGTTAAAAAGTTTATTCACTTAACACATTTATTACACATTGGTTTCTTATATTTATATTATTCTTCGTAGTACTACGCAACCCTCAAACAAACCTAACAGTGCTTCACGCAACGAATTACTTTTTAAATTCACTTCTGCCAATCCACCTAAAAACTTATGATGCGATGCCAGTGATATAAAACGCGATTAATTAACAGTTCTTAATAAAACCTTATCCAAACTTTACTTTTTGTTAATGATAGATTACATATCGAGTTGACTTTATAATTGAATAATTTTTCTTGCCTGAATTACAAAATATGTAACATGATTATAAATGACAAAAATGCGGTTGCATTGGTGCAATTGCGTACCCAAACAATCGGTTTGAAAGTGAAGTAGGCGCGATGTCGTCGGAAGTTGAAAATGATATAATAAGGGTGAATAATCAATTGTGCAATTTTTCAGCCGATAGAAAATTATTTGCCGTCGCATTTCAAACGAATTTGTTGGTGAAAGATACAAAGAATTTCGGGACTTTCCAATCTTTTGTATTCTCGGATATTATCGAGGTTAGTGCGCCTTTTAAATCGATTCATTCAAAAGATTCGAATCGGAAGTTAATCAAATATTTTCAATCGAATCATCAAGTAGCGAAATTTTACGTACTTGTATACTTATTCAGGAATAATAGTTAGTTAGGAATAATTTGTCAAGGATAGTATTCCCATTAATCAATTCTTATTAAAGAGCATTAATCCCCATTCTTAAAGTTATACTCATTAATCCTTTTAGTAAGTCGCCCTTAAACGCATATTTTTTGAATAAATATCGGCAATCACCAGTCTTCGACAACGAATCATTTAAGCTCTTATCTCGAGGATAATAAAATATATTATGTACAGAAACATTCAGAGTTTGTAATTTTAAAGTAGATATGAAAGTTCAATTTAATATTAATGCCATCTCACAATAGATAGAAGCACGAAAACAAATTTATTTTTTTTATTATAGTACATAGAATGGTCGAGAAACAGCGAGTATATTTTATGCGCGAATATAAAAAAAGCAGTAATCCAAGTATATTCGATTCGTTATCCACAATGGAGATGTAAAGTTATTGAAGGAAGTGCAGGTTTAGAAAGTGTTCAATGGTCTCCGGATAGTAGGCATTTTTTAACGTTATCAGATTTTAATGTAAGTCCAATTAAACCTGTATTTATATGTTGCAATATATATATATACACTAATATAACTTCGAAATTAATAATGATGTATTATTTTCTTTTTAATATCTCAAAATAATTAGATTCAAATAACAATATGGTCCTTGGAAAACCAAAGTATGTATCATATCCAAAATTTAAAGTCTTCCTCGTTTAACGAATTGAAATTTAGTCCATGCGGTACTAGATTGGCGGTAATAGTAACGGAAGAGGGTCAGGACAATGTGCAGATCTATAAAACTGATAATTGGAAGTTGAGTAGAGTGAGTAAGAAAGTACAACCTCGCTAATGTTAAGAATTTTTATTGTATAAAATTGCAAATATTTTACAAGTCTCGAAGTTCATTGATATCCAACTCGAATATTTTTACAGTGTGGTCAGATCCACAACTTGCTAGATGTAGATTCTCGGAAGTTTTTTCTTGTGGTCGGAACTTAAGTCTTCGAACAGTTAGATGATGTGCTTGAGAGGTGCTATAAGTTACATATCTTTCCCATGTTAAATTGCCGTCTTGCATTTTTAATTTTTGAACGTCTATGCAGCCTGTTTCGTATCCTATCGCTATGATGTAAGAATTTTCCGCGATGCTTTGTAAAGCAAACGATAACGCGGTCACTGAACAATTTTTCGCATCGTAACTCGTAACTGGAACAATTCTGTTATCCTCGAATTTAGGATTCCAGACACCTATTTTTCCGTCTCTAGAACCGGTTGCAAAAAATTGTGAGTCGTGCGTCCAGCTACAACACCATATTATACGAGAGTGTAGGCTGTCTTTCTTTGAACTTGTTACAACTAAGTTGTACGCGCCATCGGCGAATTCAAACAAGGACCACCTCCTGTCCCGAGACACCGATAACAGATATTTATCGTTCGGTGAAAATTCCATTTGAGTCACAGTTAATTGATGAGACATCAACTTTTGTTGTTGTGTCCACGTTTGCGTATTCCATATTAGTATCGCGGAATGTTCTGGCAAAGTTGATTTGCAAGCTGTTGCTAGTAGAGACCCATCATGTCTACTAGCTATAGAAAATATTTCATATCCATGTCCATAAAGCTTTTGTAACTCTGGCCACAGAGTGCTTTGCATTAATTCTTCTTCAGTAGGAGGAACATATTTCTCTGTTTTAAGGTCACAAATGACATTTTCATCTTTTTTGTCTACTTCATTAAATGTTGCTTTATTTGTTAATCCAAGGGCAGGCACAGTGGCACTATCAGCCATCATATTTTCAAAATCATCCACATTAGCAATCTTCATCAACTGAGTCTTGAAGGTTGATGGTGCTGTAAATATTCTAATTACTTTCTCTTCTGCTCCTGAAGCAAACATATATGGAGTCAACATTGTTAAGCATGCCATATCATATCCATGAACTTGTGGACGTCCAATCTCATGCCACATTTCAATTTCACAATCCTTCCAAGGTGCATGTACCCTTGTAGTCTGATCTACACTTGCAGTGAGAAGAAACCTATAACATAATTAATAATGTCTAATTCTTTTTATAAATTGGTCTTTCAAACATATATTTCAAACATTATACAAACCTTCCTTTTGGATCCCAGGTAAGATCCACTACATCAGCAAAATGTCCACTTGGTATAGGTTTTGGTACCCAATTTTTGATATCATCTACATATTCCCATATGTGAAATGATCCTTGATATCCATGAGCCAGTATATTCAAACCATCTCCACTAAATTTACAACCATAAAAACCTGAGGAGCTACCACCTACTTCTCCAACCCTAACTTTTTCTGACCAGATGCCAGTTACATCATCTGGTTCCCATATAATCATAGATTTATCTAATGAACATGATAAAAGTTTCAGTCTTCTATGTTCTTCATTCTTTATTCTTTCCATTGGAGACCAATGTATACCATAAACCCAACCCTCATGACCATATAGAACAGACTCCAATGTAATATTATAATTTATATTATTTACTGCAAACATCTGTTTCTTCTGATGTAATTCTCCTGTTGGAGATTCTTTGACATCTACAGATATTTTCCATAGTCTTATCATGGCATCTTGAGATCCACTTGCAAGTAGAATACTGTTGTCAGTATATTGGGTGAAGTCCATACAACGTATCCAATCCTCATGTCCAGTTAATGCTTGGACTTGTACAAAAGATAATTCCTCAAGATTCATTGATTGTTGTGCATACAACAATATAGATGAATCCTCTATTGCTATAGCTAAGGTAACAAGCTCACTATTTGGTAGATGAGAGAAGCAACATTCTATTGGTAACTTCCTTCCAAAAGTTATGGTTTGAAGGCAGCTTACATTACCTTTTGTATCCCTCAACCATAACTTTAATTCTCCACTTATAGAACCAGTACAAATTAACAATTTCGGGAACTCTTCTTCATTGCAACGTATGCAATCAGACAGGTAGATTGAGTTACTAATTGTGAGTACATCTCCAACATCAATGACAGATGTGCACTTGAAATTCTCATTGATTTTGCTCCAGATAATAGCGGTACCGTCGACGGAAGCCGACAATAATTCGACTTCCTTTTCTGTATTTTTCGGTCTGATCCATTGTACAGTATTAATTCGATCCTTGTGGCGATGCAAGGTCTCCGTCACTTTGCCGAGTTTTCCGGCATGCGGATTATAAAGTGCAACTGCTTGACATGCTGCAAAGCAGATAAGCCCGTTGTTTCCCCAATCAGCGGAGTGCGGAACCCGATTACAGGCGCAGGATATATAAGTTGTCATATTATTCCGTTCAATTAAAATATATTGTCAAAATATTAATTCAACCTAAGCAAACTAGTAAATAAATAAGCATGGCCATCATTCGATTTAAAGATGATTCCAGGCTATCCACATTATAAAACAGATTGGATTAAATTACTAGACTGAAAAGCACGTTCGGCAGCAATGTTTTGGGTATTCCAGATTTTAAATTAAGTTACATTATTAACAATAAAACACACTTTCTCGCGTGGTTGTCGATGTAATATATTATAATCGTAAAAGAATTAAAATAATCTGGTAATAAAATTATGCATATCCTAGATTGAACCCATAAATAAAATATTAATTGGCTGTATTTCTTCAATATGAAACTTGTAAAATATGTTGCGTGTTATAGTATATATCGGTAGTATAAATTTATATGCTTTATGTTGCATAATCTATTGTTTAAATTTATATATTGATTTATAATGGATCAAATCTTAATTATCATATTATTGTAGAAATTGATCTGCGATCGCTTAAGTAGCATTGATGGGATATGTTGGTCTCCAAATAGCGAATTGTTATGTATTTGGAGTTCCAACAGTAATCAACCCAAGTTAATCATTTATTCGACACACCATGAAAAAAACATTGCTATCTTCTGCCCAAAAAAAACTAACAATACAGTAGGAGCGATATCCAATTATGGTCGAGATTTAATCGGAATTGAGAATGTTGCATGGATCCCGAGTGGTCAGTTATTAGCTATTACAGGATTCAATGAAGTGGTACAGATATATTCAACAATCTATTTCCTTATTTATTGCCATACCAGTTTTTATTTTTAACTATTGAATTTTCTATTCAGGTCATATTACTAAATCATGTAACATGGCAACCACTTTTGCGATTATACTTTGATCCAGTAATCAGAGAAAACAATTACTTAAATAAAGTCTACAAAGAACACGTGATTCAAATGAAAGCAGCCAATAGACCAACTGGTTTCTTTAATAAACATGTTTGTGAGCATCGTAAAATGTTTATTCCTACCACATCGTAATAATAAACAACAATAGTTTAACATAACATGACACTGAAATATTTCAGTGGAGGAGCAGCATGAACGCCCAATAAATATACGAATTGGTATGAAAGATGAGAACGATAAACTTTCTATTGCGAAGACAGATATTTTAGAGTTTAGTGCTTGTGGACAGTACTTAGTTCTGAGACATGAACTTTATCCGTCGACATTATGGATATGGAATATTATCGCCGATTATGTCGATTACGTTCTTCTGCAAAATAGTATTGTGGGTGCGTAATGTCGGGAAACCGGGAGAATAGAAAATAATTTCGATCTTTGACACCCAAATTTACTTTCAGCTGTAAAGTGGAATCCTGCGAAAGCACATCTTTTAATATTTTGTGAGTGCGCTCACATGTTCGAATGGACTCCTAGCAGTGCAACTTGTATTCCAACGCCGAGGAATATTACGGTCTTAGATGCACGGTGGCATCCGCGAGGAGAACTCGTAGTTCTTTGCGGCTACAATAAAGCTGTTACATATTATGTCGACAATAAACCCCAATAAAGAATTTACTCTTTTTTACAGTATTTATGGATTCTTTCATATTTCACAGTACATTTCCGGAATATTATACGACAGGTGAGATACGGGATAGACGACGCCACATATGCAATTTTTGTCAGTCGCTTTTCAGGTCTGCGCAGAACCGCATTCCACAGGCGAGGTATACTACTTTAACATCTTATTTAGAAGTGTATATTTATTTTATATATTCATATATATACTTTATATTACAATAGTTATAGGTGTATAACATTGTATACAAACTATTGTACATTATGCAATTTACAACTTCAATAAACGACTTTATTAAGGGCCTTTGTGTTATATTTTATATTCTCCCTACATACCCAATACCGAGAATCGCTTATATCTTAAGAATGTCCAAGATTTTGTATTGTTCTTCGAAATGCAATTCAAATTTTGTCGTCAAATCGAGCAAATGTATTAAGAGAACATGATGTGCGAGGAGGTATTCGATTCGCACAATTCTTGGAATTTGACGTCATTTCTTGGAATCCGCGAAATTCTCGGAATTTGACGTCATTTCTTGGAATCCACGAAATTCTTGGAATGTGACGTCATTTCTTGGAATCCGCTATATTCTCTGAAATTCTGAAATTTTGCCGTAAAATCGAGCAAATGTATCAGGAGAACATGATATGCGAGGAGGTATTCGATTCGCACCATTCTTGGAATTTGACGTCATTTCTTGAAATCCGCGAAATTCTCGGAATTTGACGTCATTTCTTGGAATCCACGAAATTCTTGGAATGTGACGTCATTTCTTGGAATCCACGAAATTCTTGGAATGTGACGTCATTTCTTGGAATCCGCTATATTCTCTGAAATTCTGAAATTTTGCCGTAAAATCGAGCAAATGTATCAGGAGAACATGATATGCGAGGAGGTATTCGATTCGCACCATTCTTGGAATTTGACGTCATTTCTTGGAATCCGCGAAATTCTTGGAATTTGACGTCATTTCTTGGAATCCACGAAATTCTTGGAATGTGACGTCATTTCTTGGAATCCGCTAAATTCTCTGAAATTCTGAAATTTTGCCGTAAAATCGAGCAAATGTATCAGGAGAACATGATATGCGAGGAGGTATTCGATTCGCACCATTCTTGGAATTTGACGTCATTTCTTGGAATCCGCGAAATTCTCGGAATTTGACGTCATTTCTTGGAATCCACGAAATTCTTGGAATGTGACGTCATTTCTTGGAATCCACGAAATTCTTGGAATGTGACGTCATTTCTTGGAATCCACGAAATTCTTGGAATGTGACGTCATTTCTTGGAATCCGCTAAATTCTCTGAAATTCTGAAATTTTGCCGTAAAATCGAGCAAATGTATCAGGAGAACATGATATGCGAGGAGGTATTCGATTCGCACCATTCTTGGAATTTGACGTCATTTCTTGGAATCCGCGAAATTCTCGGAATTTGACGTCATTTCTTGGAATCCACGAAATTCTTGGAATGTGACGTCATTTCTTGGAATCCGCTATATTCTCTGAAATTCTGAAATTTTGCCGTAAAATCGAGCAAATGTATCAGGAGAACATGATATGCGAGGAGGTATTCGATTCGCACAATTCTTGGAATTTGACGTCATTTCTTGGAATCCGCGAAATTCTCGGAATTTGACGTCATTTCTTGGAATCCACGAAATTCTTGGAATGTGACGTCATTTCTTGGAATCCGCTAAATTCTCTGAAATTCTGAAATTTTGCCGTAAAATCGAGCAAATGTATCAGGAGAACATGATATGCGAGGAGGTATTCGATTCGCACCATTCTTGGAATTTGACGTCATTTCTTGAAATCCGCGAAATTCTCGGAATTTGACGTCATTTCTTGGAATCCACGAAATTCTTGGAATGTGACGTCATTTCTTGGAATCCACGAAATTCTTGGAATGTGACGTCATTTCTTGGAATCCACGAAATTCTTGGAATGTGACGTCATTTCTTGGAATCCGCTAAATTCTCTGAAATTCTGAAATTTTGCCGTAAAATCGAGCAAATGTATCAGGAGAACATGATATGCGAGGAGGTATTCGATTCGCACCATTCTTGGAATTTGACGTCATTTCTTGGAATCCGCGAAATTCTCGGAATTTGACGTCATTTCTTGGAATCCACGAAATTCTTGGAATGTGACGTCATTTCTTGGAATCCACGAAATTCTTGGAATGTGACGTCATTTCTTGGAATCCACGAAATTCTTGGAATGTGACGTCATTTCTTGGAATCCGCTAAATTCTCTGAAATTCTGAAATTTTGCCGTAAAATCGAGCAAATGTATCAGGAGAACATGATATGCGAGGAGGTATTCGATTCGCACCATTCTTGGAATTTGACGTCATTTCTTGGAATCCGCGAAATTCTCGGAATTTGACGTCATTTCTTGGAATCCACGAAATTCTTGGAATGTGACGTCATTTCTTGGAATCCGCTAAATTCTCTGAAATTCTGAAATTTTGCCGTAAAATCGAGCAAATGTATCAGGAGAACATGATATGCGAGGAGGTATTCGATTCGCACCATTCTTGGAATTTGACGTCATTTCTTGGAATCCGCGAAATTCTCGGAATTTGACGTCATTTCTTGGAATCCGCGAAATTCTGGGAATTTGACGTCATTTCTTGGAATTCGCGAAATTCTGGGAATTTGACGTCATTTCTTGGAATCCGCTAAATTCTCTGAAATTCTGAAATTTTGCCGTAAAATCGAGCAAATGTATCAGGAGAACATGATATGCGAGGAGGTATTCGATTCGCACAATTCTTGGAATTTGACGTCATTTCTTGGAATCCGCGAAATTCTCGGAATTTGACGTCATTTCTTGGAATCCACGAAATTCTTGGAATGTGACGTCATTTCTTGGAATCCGCTAAATTCTCTGAAATTCTGAAATTTTGCCGTAAAATCGAGCAAATGTATCAGGAGAACATGATATGCGAGGAGGTATTCGATTCGCACCATTCTTGGAATTTGACGTCATTTCTTGGAATCCGCGAAATTCTCGGAATTTGACGTCATTTCTTGGAATCCGCGAAATTCTGGGAATTTGACGTCATTTCTTGGAATTCGCGAAATTCTGGGAATTTGACGTCATTTCTTGGAATCCGCTAAATTCTCGGAAATTCTGAAATTTTGCCGTAAAATCGAGCAAATGTATCAGGAGAACATGATATGCGAGGAGGTATTCGATTCGCACAATTCTTGGAATTTGACGTCATTTCTTGGAATCCGCGAAATTCTCGGAATTTGACGTCATTTCTTGGAATCCGCGAAATTCTGGGAATTTGACGTCATTTCTTGGAATCCGCGAAATTCTCTGAAATTCTGAAATTTTGCCGTAAAATCGAGCAAATGTATCAGGAGAACATGATGTGCGAGGAGGTATTCGATTCGCACAATTCCTGGAATTTGACGTCAGTTCTTGGAATCTGCGAAATTCTCGGAATTTGACGTCATTTCTTGTAATCCACGAAATTCTTGGAATTTGACGTCATTTCTTGGAATTCGCGAAATTCTGGGAATTTGACGTCATTTCTTGGAATCCGCTAAATTCTCGGAAATTCTGAAATTTTGCGGTAAAATCGAGCAAATGTATCAGGAGAACATGATGTGCGAGGAGGTATTCGATTCGCACAATTCCTGGAATTTGACGTCATTTCTTAGAATCCGCGAAATTCTCGGAATTTGACGTCACTTCTTGGAATCCGCGAAATTCTCGGAATTTGACGTCACTTCTTGGAATCCGCGAAATTCTCGGAATTTGACGTCATTTCTTGGAATCCTCGTAATTCTCGGAATTTGATCCGTAGTCGGAAATTTTGAAATTTTGCCGTAAAATCGAGCAAATGTATCAGGAGAACATGATATGCGAGGAGGTATTCGATTCGCACAATTCTTGGAATTTGACGTCATTTCTTGGAATCCGCGAAATTCTCGGAATTTGACGTCACTTCTTGGAATCCGCGAAATTCTCGGAATTTGACGTCATTTCTTGGAATCCTCGAAATTCTCGGAATTTGATCCGTAGTCGGAAATTTTGAAATTTTGCCCTAAAATCGAGCAAATGTATCAGGAGAACATGATGTGCGAGGAGGTATTCCATTCGCACAATTCTTGGAATTTGCCGCCGATTTCTAGAATTTCTTGGACTCAGTTAGAGGAACGGAAATTAATGGTTTACATTGAAAAGACAATTTCTTACGTTTCTTTCTATTTATTGCTACTCAAAACGTTTCCATACATTAATTTTACATCTGAAATTATAATATATTATGACATAATATATAGCGAGTATATATATATATATATATATATATATATATATATATATATATATATATATATATGTACAAGCAGGTAGTGTATG
This sequence comes from Nysson spinosus, assembly GCA_910591585.2. NCBI lineage: Eukaryota > Metazoa > Arthropoda > Insecta > Hymenoptera > Crabronidae > Nysson > Nysson spinosus. The sequence continues at coordinate 10,715,172 of OU342830.1, read as the reverse complement.
GTAGTGTAATTAAACTGATTGGAAAAGTATCGTCTAATCAGCGCATTTACTTGACCGCATTTGAAATATATTTCAGTGGTGATTCGCATATTTCTTCCAGAACCGATGTCGAAGTTTTTCGATGAGCCCAGTCCATTGCATTGTTGGCATGGCAAAAAAATAAAAAACAGCGCTTTATTATGTCCATCGTTATCATAGAGCACTTACACTGATGTATAATTATAGAAGAATGTAGGTTGAATCGCGGACACCGATCCGCGTGATATAAAACCATCCATATATACTAGATGTTAAAAAAAAGTTAGGGTTAAATATTAGGGATGCGTGACACTCATAAAAACAAACAAAAAAGTCTTGATGAACATGGGTCCAAATATTATTATTTCCGAAGTTATAATACATTTTAGTAAGTATGGTAAACGACATTCACTGTGAAAAGACTCATTAAATATATAGTACAACTAAATCCGAGGAACGCGGGAAACAGAAGGGATGAGTTTCTGAGTTCGAAACGAAGGGAGGGTTGCCTTATGCTAGAGAGTTTCATTTTAGAGATTTGTTCTCTTGCTCTGAATAATTTCAAGTTAGTTAAATGAGTATATAAGTTGGCACTTTCGAAAGAGACAGGGAGAGAACGGGAAAAGAAAGATTGAGTTACAGTTGCGCGGGGGACCTTGCAATACGGTGGAGGTCGTCGATTTTTAAAACAAAATAATTATTTATATTACGTGGATTATTTAGACATTAATAATAATCTAGTTTAATTTCCTGTAGCTGCTACTAAATTGAATATTTATAATAAAATATCGCTCCATTGTACGTTAATAAAACGTAAGATATTAAGGCTACAAAATATAAACATTTTATGAACAATAAATAAGCGAGTTTTGTTCTCTAAACTATCATACCTCACATAAGAATTCTTTGTATACCGTAAACTATAAAGTAGACTTGTAATCAACGTGTAATATTATTTAAAGAAAGGGGACCATGTCTGCAAATTCTTCACATACTGAAAAGGAATTAGATTTAAGTAATGCTGGCCGTGGTGTATGGCTTGTTAAAGTACCTAAATACATAGCTAATAAATGGGAAAAAGCACCTGGAAATATTGAAGTTGGCAAATTGAAAATAACTAAGTAGGTGCCACTTGTTTTAGTATGATTCACAGCTTTAAAATTGACGTTTTATATACTTTATGTTGATTCTTAATAAATATCTTATATAATGTTTGAAAAAAAACTATTAGAAATCCAGGACAAAAGGCAGAAGTCTCTCTCAAATTATCAGAGGCAGTGTTAGCTTTAAAGGAGCCAGGAGAGGAAGAAATTCCTAAGCAACATAGATTAGATGTCACGACTGTAACCAGACAAATGCTAGGAGTGTTTTCACATGTCACCCGTAAGACATTTTACAAAATGTAATATCTCAATACACACGTTCTATATCTACACTTTAACACAATATCGGAACAATAATAATATGATAATTTACTATATGAAGCTTTAAGAAGTCATACATATATTTCGATATCTTCCTAGCATCATCTAGTTCAGACTCGATAGTCCCAGAAACTGAGAAACTATATATGGAAGGAAGAATTGTGCAAAAGTTGGAATGCCGGCCATATGGTAATTAACTATCATCCCCATTCTATACAAATCGTAAACAATGTTTTTCATAGAGCTGTAAAAAATGTGTGATGAATATATTTTACTTTCAGCTGATACTTGTTATATGAAATTGAAACTGGAAAGTATAAAGAAAGCTTCAGTACCAGTCAGACAAGTTCAACAGTTAGATAGAGTAGTACAAAACTTTAAACCTGTTTCTGACCATAAGCATAATGTAAATATAAATAGTTTATATTTTAATATAAAATCATTATATATATATGATTTAGCATAGAGATTAACACTTATGGCATTGTGTAGATTGAATATGCAGAGAAGAAGAAGGCAGAGGGCAAAAAGATGAGAGATGATAAAGATGCTGTATTAGATATGTTATTTGCAGCATTCGAAAAACATCAGTATTACAACATTAGAGATCTTGTAAAAATCACAAGACAACCTATTGTAAGTTCCATTAATTATAAACGATATATAAATATTCACGTGTGATATTTATTCTGAAAAAATTATTTATACAGGTATATTTAAAAGAGATACTGAATGAAGTTTGTAATTACAATTTGAAAAACCCTCATAGAAATATGTGGGAATTAAAACCGGAATATCGGCATTATAAGGAGGACGAGAAATCGGCGGAAAATGCGCAAAAGAAAGCAGACGAATCGGACGATGATTGATTGACATTATATATAGGCGTTTATTTTAATTGAATAAATAATGTTGGTATAATTTAGCGATCATATACTTTACACCATCTTATACTCGAGGCTGTGCAGAGTTTACACTTAGAATTTAGAATTTTGTTCTTTATGACATTCTGTTATGCACGTGGTAAATTATTAAACAAACATCGGCGGTCATCTTACTTTAACCCTGAAAGTGCTTAGAGTGCACATGTTTGATTTTCACAAAAATGCGATGTTTGTATTTTAAATGATTTCCGGTATCGGAACGTGACTAGTAAAACACGTTGTCCTGTATCTACAATATTTGCATGATTCTGCCGAGATACTTGATTATATCTTATTGTAATAACGGGTATATGAAATAATTCGGTGACGAATAAGTTACACATTTATTTTAAAATATACATACTCAATTGTAAATAATTTTACATAAGTAATTAGAACAAGTATTTTTCACTATACCACACATTAACACGATCAAGTTTTGAATTGTATATTTGTACCTTGTAAAGAGAAATGCATCATGTCTGTTTGAAAATACTGTTATTATAAAATCACAATATTTTGTATACTTTAAATAAATAACTTTCCATGCCTTATTATTATTAAAATTATAGCTGCTGTAAATATCTTACAATTAATCATAAAGAAAACCGTTTTTGGGAACGCGCATTCTGTATCATTAATTGTTGCATATTAAACAATTCTTTCATACAATGTCTTGATATATTCGATATATCCATAATGAATGTGTGTGTAGAGATTAAAACAAGTAACTGTTAGATATATTTGATTCCATTATATTATTCTTATACTCAAATAAATACATTTCATATAGTCTTTATAAGTATACTTCTAGATCGCGAGATAATTAGAAGGTCAAACTGACTAGAGTTGATTGCAAATTGACCTTTCCCTTGTTACTTAAAGATGATTGGTCAATTTTTCTTTTTTTGGGGCGCGCAGAATAATATATGAGATTTCTATTAAAATATACTTTAAAGAATATTTTAACATACATTTCTGAGAACTATTGTATAGAATATTGCATTCTATATTCAAACACTAGATGAATAAAAACAGAAGACGGAAATTTTTCCTACATATATATATGTAGTATTTTATGATGAAAGCTGAGGGAATGCATTTTATATTATATCATATGCGTCATTGATTCAACGAATGCATCTAACGTATTCTAAATAGCGCATCTCAGTGTCTAATATAAAGCGCTTGTATTAGAAGTAATCTAAAGTTGGAAATTCTATTTTAGATTTCTTATAATGGAAATTACGGAATGTCCCGTTTCTTGGCATGATTCTTTACAACAGAATTATATGAATAATCTTGTTGACAATTTATAATATAATTAGATAAAATCCATTATGTTTCAATACTTAAAGTAATAGAAATTGTAGGCCAGTTTTACTTACTTTGGTTTAGAAAGCAGTCAAAAAATATAATACCTTAACATTCAGATACTTTTCACTGTTATCATTGATTGCACTTTGTTCATTTCGATAACAATAAGTGGAATGTTTCGTAAACGAAGTATTTCTTCAAACATTTGTAAAGGCTTGGAACATTAACATTGGATGGCATCCGCACAAAACTTTAATTCCGATTTTCTCGTTTGCGGAGATAAATAGGACGGAGCCGCGATAAAGAATTTTCGACGACGGAATTTCTCCCTTCCCGTTTATAATAATTAAAATACTAGCTGTACTTCTTGGTATTATATTATACGATGATCTTCCAGGTGGAATCTAAAGTTTTAACGACTACGTTAATATTTTCAGTTACCGCAAAATGCAAAAGAAACCATTTAAATAATGATAATAACTAATTTCCACGTGCTTAATAAATTCAATACGCTCACCGTTATTTTTGCGACTGCAAAGTCAGAAACGGGAGGACGAAATACTTCCGTGCATTCGTCTTCTCGCGATGGCTGAAATCTTTTTGCAGAAGCTGGTTCGCAAGTATAGTTTAACATATCAATTAATGTTGGCACATCTTTTAATTTCGGCGTTAATCCAGCTCGTACTACATTATCCGAGCAAGCCATACATTCTATACAATCTACAAACCGATATTTATTTAATTCATTTAATACCGATTTTTTATAAAACACGATTCCGTGTATATAAGTTTAATTTAATATGAATATTTACCACCAGAGAGATATGCATGAGGTTCGTTTGGTCCGAGATAAATAGCTTCACCAGGTTGCATTGTTACAAAATTAAAAAAATAAATGCCGAAACACCCAACATCTCCAGGATAATCTAGATACAATCTTTCCAACAATGTGGCATGTAAATTTTGCCTCAATGATTCATCTAGAATAAACAATATTATTATGTATTGGTATTTTTTGTAAAAATGCATCTGAATAGTATTCCATGTAGTTTCTCTTCAAAGAGATATACCTAAGTTAGACAATCGTTCAAGTAATTTCCTTAGTTGTAATGCTATTACACCAGGGTCACAAGTCATAAGACTATGAAAACATATTTTCAAAGCTCTCATAATTCCAGTTTCATCTATGGTCATAAATTTATGCACTTTATCTTCTCCTATTGCAATACGCAGTTCAGGAAGAACTTTTAAGAACTCCTTTATCTCCTTGATTGGACGGAAACCACAGAGGGCTTCAAATGGTGTTAATGCTATTGCAAGTTCTGGTTTATGATTTGCATCTTTGTAAATATTAGGATACTGCTGATGCAACTCTTTTGCTTTGTCCTATCAAATAGATAGATGCTTAATATATCATGATAAAGTATAGATGACAACAGAGAGCACATTTACCTTGTTAGGATGTGCTTGAATTGACAAGGCTTTATTTACAGATAGAACTTTAAACAGATATGGTAATCTAAGACCAAATGTTTGTTTGATACTGCTACCCAACACATCACTATTCTCTTGTATATATTCCTCTAAAGATTTATGATTTTCTTTTAAATAAGAAGGGCCATTAGGGTGAGTACCCATCCATAATTCAGCATATGGTTTCTGTTCATCTAATACAAAATCTGTATTTGAAGATTTCATTAACATTCCCACTGTACTGTCAATACCATGTTTCCCCCAGTCATAAGTTTGGACAGTGCATTTGAGTTCCATGATGTAATTAATTCTATAATATAATAATTAAATGGATGACCTATATCTGCTTTTTATAGCACAAATATTAAGCACTGATTTGAGAGTAAGAAATCTTAAGTTTAGAACATTTTGTGTTTCATAAAAGTTCAAAAGCACGAACAGCTAATTAATTACCTTAATTTGTATTGAAACACAAATTTTGAATTTTTTATATTATAATTGTTTATATGTACAAGGAAAGATGTTACTGTTAAAGTTGCCAGAAACGAAAATTCGTTCGTAAATTGTGATAAGTCCGGAACTGAAGGAGCGAAGACCAAACTGATCGGAAAAATTGAAATGCTTTGCTATTACTTTGTCATGAACTGATAAACAGTAATAAATAAGATTAGTACCGGTGGTTTCGATAATATACTCAGTATTTGTTTCACATCTGTTATCATATCTAAAAGAAGATACTGGGGTATTGCCTTTTCATTTTCCCCGTATCGTGAATATCATTTGTTTCTGATAGTCCGGAGAACAATTCAAACAATCTTTCTATTTGTTTTATTCATATTTTGCCCACAGATAAGCATGTTTTCGAATTGTAAATCTGACAATTACCAGTGATAGACTGTGCCAAATTAAAAGACGTTTGATTACAATCATAAAGGTGCCATTCACAATGTTCCATTTGACAGAAAATGGTCTAAACCAGTCCGAAGTAAAGCAAGAAGTTCAACCAATATTGTAAAGCCAAAGCGTCTAGAATATTAAACAAATTTTGTGCAAACTATTCCGAAATCTTTATTCTTAATATTAATACTATACTATATTAACTATCCGAAAAGAACAAGTAAAATTAATATAACGTTAAAAATATATTAAAAACGATGTTCTAGGGGTGCCAAGATACTATTCGTTTTAATAGTAATTAATAATTAGAATTAGGCGAGTTCTTATAATAAAAAATTCATCAATGCAATGCAATACTTGGAAACAATAATTGAGGTGATAGTTGATTAAAAAATAAACCACCAAAAGAGATTTGGCTTTTTTATCATAGATGGGGAATACTTCCTCTGCATGAAATATCTGTATTAATCATACTTCGTGACTATCAGTAACTTCATACCGAAGAGATTCCGGTTTCTTTTCACGTTTGGCGCGTCACGAGGTAGTACTTCCTTCCCGCATCTCCAGAGTTTTTTATAATTAACTCTTCACTGCCTTTTAATTATCAGAAAATAATTGTAATACTATTTTTCTAGCGGTGCGTGTAGTTAATCAGCAAAAATGGTGGCCCAAAAGAAACAGGTAAATTATATTTTATATCTCACGTGGCAGTCTCTTATGGAAGCACATGTCGCCATGATTTTGCTAATATAATATAGCAATACATGATTATTTATACTGTGTTTTCTGATAAGAGAATTCCTTGCTCATGGAGTAGATTAATTTCAAATAAATGTTCATGAATTTGTTTAAATATAATACTTATGTGACTACCCCTAATGGTGCAATGCATAATTAATAACTTAATAATGGAATCCAATTGTTTGTTTAAACAGAAAAAGTCCCAGGAGGGTATCAACACGAGGTTGGCCCTGGTCATGAAATCCGGAAAATACGTTCTTGGATACAAGCAGACCTTGAAGTCTCTTCGTCAGGGCAAAGCCAAGCTGGTCATCATTGCCAACAATACTCCTCCACTAAGGTGAGACTGAGATGTAGTACTCCTTTCACAATCGCAAGGCGACATGGAAATTATTAAACACTAATATTTGAAATAACCATTTGTAGCATGATCCATGAACATGCAATGTAGAGAGTTAAACATAGTGATTGATATTCCTGTATTTTATCCATGATGCATCATTGAAATATGTTAATTTCCATTTGGATAGATGTATCATTGACTAGTAATATTTTATTGATATTTCCCATGTTGGTTTGAGTATTACATATAGGAGTTCTACGGAGTAGTCTCACATCTCTGTTAGTAAGTGCAGAGATAACAGTATAGATGATATACAGAAGGTTCTATAATGTTCTTCTTTCTTTGTTGCAACAGGAAATCAGAGATTGAATATTATGCTATGTTGGCTAAGACAGGTGTACATCATTACATTGGAAACAACATAGAATTAGGTACTGCATGCGGTAAATACTTCCGTGTTTGTACTCTTTCTATCACAGATCCTGGCAACTCTGACATCATCAAGTCCATGCCTACTGGTGACCAGGCATAAATTTCTATTTTTATTTAATAAAAACTAGCTAAAAAAATTGAAAAATGCTTGTTTTCTTTATACCTATTCCCCCTCATTACTATGAAATAATATAAGCCTGTTAGCATCTTAAGATATTAATTGGTTGAATAAATGACTAGAGAAAGGAAGTACTGTCTCAGTTTTCATATAATTTTCAGCAAAGTTCAAATTGGCTTCCAAAAAGAATATAAAATTTAATCCAATTACATGTTCCAATGAAGTCTTAGATTTCTTTAAAGTTGCTTTGGGATATATATAATTCTGGCATAAAACGTTTGTAAAAATAATTAAATTTTGTATAATTATAAATAAGTATTGCTTCCAGTGAAGGAAAGCATTAAATATCATCACCAACTTAGGATACATTTTAATATAAAATCTATGTTGGTCATTAAAGTTTGGCATCCAGCCAAGACTGTAATTTCCAAGATAATAAACGCTAATTTTCTTCTTGAAAATATACCGGTAATATCGAATATAATAGCACAGACGAGTTATCGTCGGTGATCCAAGCGCCAATCGTTTAATGTGTTTACATTTTACTTGGATCTGTCATGTCGTTTTACTTGGAAAACAATGCGTTTATTAGGCCATATATTATTTTTAATATTATTTTGGATAGGTCATTCCAAAGAACAATTTTGTTCGCCCGACAGTGTAGAATCTTGCGATGAAATAACAGAAAAGAATATATATACAAAAGGTACTTTCAATAACCTTCCTGAATTATACAGAAAATGATTCCTACCATTATTTTCTAAGCATTTTTATGAATAGATGCAAATGAAAAGTATCAGCACTATTATAAAGCTATTGAAGATGCAGAGAGAATATTTATACCTTGCAACAATACGAATTGTGGTTGCTATAAAGATGTTATAGTACAGGATCTGAAACCTTTTAAGAAAAAGGGGATTAATAAAGATTTAATAAATATCGCGAAGAGCAGGTACTTTGTAAACATTCGGAATACAAAAGTTTGTTGTAACTAACTTCTGTTATATTCTACAGGGGAACATTTTATCAGATAATAGATGGGAAATTATATAGACAGAAGGATTGTATGTTTCCATCCAGATGTGCTGGTATAGAACACTTCCTGTTAAAAGTAATTAATAATCTAACAGATATAGAGTTAATTATAAATACAAGAGATTATCCACAATCAAGTAAACACTTTGGTGGACCTCTACCAATTTTCTCATTTAGTAAGGTAAACAAAAGCCTTTACTTTCAGGAATTAATTCTGATAATATATAATCAATATGCATATAAAACCCAATATATATTTATAGACACCACAATATTATGATATTATATATCCAGCATGGGCATTTTGGGAAGGAGGACCAGCAATTTCTTTGTATCCCAGAGGTTTGGGTAGATGGGATGAACATCGTACATCTTTAAATAAAGCTAGTGAAAAAATATCATGGGGAAAAAAGAAAAGCAAAGGATTTTTTCGCGGCTCTAGAACTAGTTCAGAACGTGACAATTTGATATTGTTAAGTCGTAGTAAACCACACTTGGTAGATGCACAATATACCAAAAATCAAGCTTGGAAATCTGATGAGGTTGTTCCTTATTTTATAATCTATTGATGTACATATATGTACAGGGATGTAAAAATCATCCTTTAACAGCTTTGTCTATGTTAAAACAATATCATATTTATTTATTTAATTAATTTTACTTTATGTTGCAGGATACATTGCATGCACCACCTGCCCTGGAAGTTCCCTTAGAATCTCATTGCATACATAAATATCTTTTTAATTATAGAGGTGTGGCAGCTTCATTTAGACATAAACATTTATTTCTATGTAGATCTTTAGTTTTTCATGTCGGTGATGAGTGGACTGAATTTTATTATAAACCAATGATACCATGGATACATTACATTCCTGTTCCCAAGGATGCCAATCAGAAAGAGATAGAGTAATGCTTTATACTAATTATATATCAATATCTGCACATTATATTTTTAGTGGTGTATATAAAAGTGTTGAAAAATATTTTCAGAGCTCTATTGCAATTTGCTAAAGACAATGACACGCTAGCGAAAAAAATTGCAGATCGCGGCAGCGACTTTATATGGAATAATTTACGAATGTCTGATGTCGTGTGTTTTTGGAGAAGGCTTATTAGAAGATATTCCAAGCTTATTACGTACAAACCTGTTTTAGATAAAAGTTTAATCAGGATTTATAAGAAAGATCTGTTATAGAAATTCATATAATTTATATAATACAATTATATATATTTTTCATAGAATCTGAACTGTACCATAAAGTATTATTGAATAAAAATAATTTAGTAAATATCTTATGCGTTTCATTCGAAATATTACCTTAACAAGTGTTGCTTAACATAAACATATATTCTTATTTATATCGTTTATATGACAGTGGAAGATATATTACAATGAAGCCAGAGACTTAGCATAACGTGGCAAGTTTCAATATGAATCATTTTTTTGTCCCCGACTTCGGAAGCAACACAGGACACGTCCTTGTATATTATCCCAGATTAAAATAAATAATCAATCAATCAAAATATAAAGTTGCAAATATCACAATTTCTCCAGACCTACACAAAAATTTTTAGTTTCACGTTCTATTATTATTTTGTATACAATATTCGAAAGTTATATACAGACTTTACTAAGGAGGTCAATGATAATCGAAGTAAACATTTAGGAGTTAAAATAATCTTGAACATGTGTAGTAGAGGCACATATTCTTACAGAAAACAATTTATTATTAACAAATCTAGGTAAATTGTATTTACAAGGACGTTTGTGTTACATTTATTTTATTCTTACATACTAAGTAATCCTTACCAATTAAGTACTTGAAAAACATTTATGACGAAACTATGGAAACACTTGTTGGAAATGATATCGATATCTTATGGAATATATATATAGATCGTATGATATCTTTTCCATACTTAGATTTGATTGACTTGGTCAAATATTTTGTTTTTAAGGCACGAAGCATTCTTAAACAATAAAAATCGGTGCACAACACGCATACCATATTGAATTTCAGTACTCCACAATTAGTATCATTTATATCAGTATTCTCGCTTTTGTTCGCATAATCTGTATGCATTCATCTGAAATGAATGAGATTTTATTTGATTTAAAATTCTGTAGAGAAGCTGCACTTTATCATATCGAATAAGAGATAACACTTATTCCATTATAACAGTAAGATTTAGTTACGTTATGAGTACTACAGATTTTTTTACAGAGCTGTCTTATTTTCACGAAGCATATAACTGGAGCTTCAAAATACGTAAGATTTTATATTTACAATGTTCGATATGTTGGAATTCTATAATACTCATATAATTGATTTATTATTCAACATATGTTTCGGATGATACAAATATTGAATTCTTTATTCTTTAAAACTTAGATGTCATGTTTCTGAGTCCATTCTCTCTTTTACTTTCTTGCTCTGCCTTTGTGCAACATTTTCGAATGCCAGGACCGAGATTAATAAGTGCTTCTTTTTTATATTAACATTTTTAGAAGTAGTGAGATATGAATGAACAGGCAGTGTAAAAAGGTCCAGTGATGCATTGTCGTATGTGATTTATAATATTATATGGTTATCGATATATTTTACATCGTCTAATATACTTTACATTTATTTATATATTTATATGTTTATTTATTGAATGGTTCATCTACTACTTAAACGGTCCTTAAATATTATTTATGTAACTATGCTCTGAATGGAATGATTAACGCTCGAAAATATATAAGTTCAGGGAAAATAGAAAAGTGGAGTAAAGATATTCTAATATCTCTGCTAATTTAAATAAGAGTCGTTAAAATGATACTGTATAAAATATACGAACTCCTAACTGTCAGAATAGCATTTTACAACTATGATATGTTATGTAAATTACCTACTATACATTGTGATAGATGCTCTCGCTAAATGCATGAGTTAAATCAAAGGTATATTTTTCGTCTTGTGTTTTTCTTTAGAAATATGCGTTTCCAACGCATCGCTTATTTCAGTCGAATTCATAATTATCGACGGTACTGAACATTAATACTCTATCAACATTCGAACGTAAAATTATGCACGAAAATCGATCATGAACCGAAAGAATAAAAGTAGTAATACTAATTGGAATTTATCTCGATATCAAGTACCACAGCTAACAATTCTTTTGGATCTTCCTGAATGTGCGTAAATAAATAGGAACATACCGATGCTAGCGATCTTGGTAATTATTTTCGTCTTTAATTACTCGATCCTTTGATTCACTCTTTTTCCGGCATTAAGACATTGCCATTTTGGCACTATTACTCTCTATGCTGGACACATCATTCTCTTTCCACTATTCGAATATCGGTTTCGGATTACCGCTTTACCCTTTTCTGAACGGAGAGAGACGATTGGCTAGATTGGAAGAATACCACATCGCGCCGATGAACGATGATTCGGTGATACAGTCACATCTTCCAAGAAATCACGTAAATTCTTCATTGATTTGAGTCCCTAGCTTTGAATCCCGAATCTTCCTTCAAGTCATCTATTTTATTCGCGGTGTTTTACGTGGCCGTGATAAACCTCGCAATAATCACCGTCATCGAACCCAGTAAAACTTGCCACATTCCCGTGGACGATACGAAAACACTTCCCGCCGCTGATTCCGCATCCTGATTGGAGGACGTGACTAATTGCTCGTCTGTTTCTCCTGTAGAGTTTCATGAAAATCGTAGGGCGGGGCTACGTAATCTAAGAACGTTGCTAATTGGATGCTTCACTCGCACTGCTCGCACTTTAGGCAGTTTTCGCGCGAGTTACGCGTAACAACGTAGTTGAAACGTGGGTTTGCTTTTTTTTCTCGACCGCCGGTCTCGTCGTTGTTTGGAACTTATTTGGTTTAGTGATCGGTTTTGGCACGTATGTTGCCCGCGGGCCTTCACTTGACCGCTCACTTTTTTCCGAATCGTGATTCGAGGTGCACATTGTTGTCCTCTGGAAAAGTGAGTTTTTTTCCGGGTTAATCTAACTGCGGGTTTCCTTGAGAACGCGTACGCGGTCGCAAGTTTCCAACGACTCGCTACTTCGAAAACTCTTTTCGTCGATGGATTGGATTAGGATTCTCTCGTTGACATTTAAAGTAATTCATTGCAGGCTTTGTTATGTGCACGCAAATTATATATTAACTGCAGATATTTATAAAGTTTAGACTAAGAAAGCTGCAGTTACAAGCTTTACCTTGAAATTGTTCCAAAGTTAGAAATATTTAGTAAAAACAAACGTAACTTGTTTGTGCCACACAACATTAGGGCGGGCCTGCGATAAGAACTATAAACCATTCGAACTGCCGGTTATTGTAAACGTAAACACGCTTTAAGGTTGTTGCGACGGAATTTGGTTTTTTAGTGGAAGTAGCACTACTAATATCGGTTTAAACTCCCGAATTAAATTAATGAATTAGTCTTAATATTAAAATAACTCGTCAATATCTATCAATCATAACAGTATCACATTAAGTTCATCTTTAAAGTGATGATATATCAATTTTCCATTGCTTTCACTGTAGTATTAATTATAAAATCTATTATGATATTTAGACTCGATGTCATAAATTAGCAATCAACATCCTATACAATTATTATAATAATTACCTATAAGAAATAAAGTATTTTCGAGATAACTATAGACTAAAGAGAAATAGAATTTAAGTCATTAAAACAGGATGATAAAATAGGATTCAAGTTATTAAATCGTGCAGCTTCCACCTAAACCTTGCAAGTAGAAATTATAACTTAATGAAGGAGATGCAAAGGAGAACTCAAAGTGTAACATGCCTCTAGGGAATAAATAATTCTCCAAGAAATCAGATCAACGATTAGGAGTAAAGTAATAAATACCCGTGCATGTGAGACTCGTGTAAAGAAAGTAAATAAAAAAAATACACGTGCATATGAAAGTGTGATAGGATGTAGTCTCGGCAAAGAAAAAAATTACCAAACCGAGGAGGATCGAGGATACCGGTGCTTGAGTTAAAGGGATCGGGAGCAAAGAGATACTGCTTTGTATTAGATTAAGTTCCAAACAACGTTACCGCCATCCTTAAATATTGTTTACCATGCACCTCACTGTTTCATACTTGTGTGCCACTACATGTGTGTGTACGTATATACACGCACACTTACGCGCTCGTGCGGTGATGCACCCAATAAGTGTGTTCTCGAAGGTATACTAGTCTATCGTGCAAAAGATTGTGTAATGTGGACCCACAAACACCAATGTTTTCTTGCATTACACTTACTTCAGTGAAACACTTAATTGTTTACGAACAATTCCGAATATAACGAAATATATTACTATGTTTTCTTCACTTTAAATTAATAGTGAAGAATAATACTTGAAATTAGTGTTTCACCGATCGTAAGGTAAAGGTGATCCAAATGAATTAACATTAAGATGAGAAATATTAAATATTCGTGCAAAGAGGACACCAAAGATACACCGAAGATTTACCCAGGAAATAAATGTTAATTATGAACACCACAATTCCATTATTACTTAAATTAGATGAAGATGGAAAGATCGTTCAAGGACCTTTATAGTGTTCGTGAAAGAGAGAAAGGTAGAGATAAAAGAGAATAAGGAAGAGAAAGAGAAACGTAGATAAGAAAAGAACGCGTGAAACCGCAGCCATTTTGTAATCAAATGCAATCTCACATAAGCAGCACAATACTAACGAAGTAAGTAAGAGAAAAATAGTACAAGGGAAAGCTTATACTCTAATGATATTTACTGGTTTTCGACAAAGTGAACAAGTCGACGGTGACTGGCGATATTCTACGAATATTCACTCTTTTTTACCGTCGATCTTACAAATACAAGCTAGTTTTTGCTCGTTTCTCTTACATTAGGAATACAAAACTTCATTTGCCTCCTGGCTAGTAAATACTCTGGGCTTTGTAATAATATTTTTGCGATGACTCTTTCGTGCAAAGATTAATTAATTGTTTGTCTTTCGAACATAGCTGAGGTGATTGTGATTGGACTTACGTAGATGGATAAAATATGATGCATTTTATGCACGATGATATGCAGTTAATTAATGATGATGTTTCATGAAGACGAATACAAGCAATGTTATGTTTGTTAGTACGAGAATATTCAATTTTTCCTATAAAATTTTATATCAATAAACATCTTTAAACTTGATATGTTTCCTTCGTAATAATGTTAATCCACCACCATGTAATAATTGAGTTATGTTTCTGGTTTGAAACGACCGATTTTTGGATTCGTTCAATAATATGTGCATGCAAATTATTGTTCGTATGCATGAAATTAAATGTTTATATAAATGTACGATGTACCTTATCGTATGATATATAAATATAGAATATGAAAACGTAAACAAAATAGAAATTGTATGCTTTTATATCGTGCAAAGTAATGCCGAGGTTTATAATAATGTATCGAAGCGGAATGAATTCTTTTATGGAATATTATACGATAACTTTACGACAAATCGGAGTATAATTTCATATTGTTATTGCATGCACACATTTTTCCGACGAGAATTGGAGCCCTAGGTATGTTATAGCCAGGTGTTCGAGACACCAAATGTTAATCCTCGCTTATTTAATTTTTAACTATAAATACTTATTTGCACATTAGTTGTTCAAAACGAAGTGAAATAAGTTCAAAATTCCAGTCATCTATTATATACTATTTAATTATTATATTCCTCATCGATTAAAAAGCTAATGATTTTGGGTAAAAACAATCTTTACTTATACTATGAGTTTCATTAATAAGTATTTAACTTTACGAATTAATACTGTAATGTATTATGTACATTGATCAAATGATGAATGAATTCACGATATCAATAATAGATGTTAGAACTCTGTTTTACGACGAGGTATCTATTTGGCCCGACTCGAATGAAGCTTTTGTACCTGCATCTAAAATGATGTCACCGACGTCACCATTTCTTTCATAATCGCTGTCCAAGTCACCGTCGTCTGCCAAATTGCTGTTAAGAAAAGATTCTTCTGGACTTTCGCGCAGCCATTGGACATTACCTAACGTTCCTTTGCTAGCGGATCTGCATCCGAACCACCAGGATGCTGTAGATCTAGGGAAAGCTGGATCTGCTACATCAACCTAGAATCAAAGATATTATATAACTAATTTCATCTATATACTGATAAATATGTAGTAAGAAGTATTATTTAAATAATGCATGTCTTCATCAACACGATATAAATATGAATATGGTAGTGTATCAAAACACCTCATAAGTAATGTTATATCTTAAATTATGCGATTGGTATACAAGTAAGATATAACATCGCACTACTTATAAGATGACCTGATATGAAAAAACTGATCCAGTATTAAGATGTGGGTTCGTAAATAGATCTGGAACTAAAGATCTAGAACGTGTAGAATGTTGGTGAGTTTCTGTGCGAAAAAGAACTTACGGAGAACGTTCGGTCGTTGAATCGATAATAAGCGTTGCCCTTGAAGAAATATGTATAGCCGTGGTAGGTGAGCGCGGCATCGAGATTGTCCGGTACACCTTCCCAATTTGATGTTAGTTTAGGATAAGTGTTTTTGACTGGTGGCTTTTGAGTCGGGTCGAATCGCCAGAATTTCGTCCCCTTGTAGAAGTAGATCTTTCCGTTTCCTGTCCAGACGGTTACCGCGTCGATGTTGTCCGGAATACCCGTGAACCCTTCACTGATTTCTTTCGGATAGTCGCCGTCCATCCTTTTACCAACGTATCTCCAGTATTTCGAACCCTAAAATATCACCGAGATTCTTATATGTAATTTCTAATTCTTGTGGCAACATAAATAAAATCATCGGTGCGATGTAATGATGAGTTTATCACAAAATAGTTTTAATATGGTTGCAAAATAAAATGCATCGAAAATATAAATCGAATTGTATTTGTTATTAGAAGATTCTCATACCTTGAAGAAGTAGGTCTTGCCATTTTTGTACGTAAACGCGGCATCGATATTTCCAGGCAAACCTTTCCACGAATGCGAAATGGTTTTCGGGTAGCCTTGCACTACACCGTCCGCGCTTAATCTCCAGTAAAGATCACCTATAACGAGATTGATTACCATTATTTCATGATAAAACCTAATGTTTCTTCGTAACATTTATTAAGCACGTACCCTTGAAAACGTATGTATGACCTTCTGCGGAGTTGAACATGGTATCTACTTTAGGATCTGAACATAATAGTGAATCATCTTCGCTGGAGACTGTATGGGGTGTTGTACTGTATCTTGGTATAGCAGGAACACCATCATTTGTAACAGTTTTCTCTCCGTACAAGCGCTAACATTAAATTATATATAAAATTAGTACATTCTCTCTTACAATGCATTTTAAATCTTTATATGTTCATCTCAATATGCTAATTCAATTATAAAGATGTTATATATTACGGATAATAAATATCAAATATATGCGTACCTGAATAGCTAAAATATCATCCTCGTTCAGTTGGAAGTAAGCTTCATAGCCGCGGTAAAAAGGGGCCATCAATGCAGACTTAACATCACTGTGACTTAAACCAAGAGAATGTCCGAATTCGTGTGCAGCAACTTGGAAGAGATTGGTACCGCGATAGCTATTAATGGTCCATTGTTCAGCATCATCGAAATGTGCATCACCACCATAAACTGGGAAATAAGCGTGCGCCAAAGTACCACCAGGTCCATCGAAAGGATCGCCATCACCGTGTTCACCTTTCTCAAATCTGATCTCAATGTGGACCTAAATATGACCCAATATCTCCGATCACTTATCTCATTTAATTATAAATTTCGACTAATCTTCAAAATTAAGATAAGACTTTCATGCTTGATGTTCGTAATAATTATTAAACAAATTTAATATGAAGTGTTGAAGAAGATTCTATATACCTGGCCCGACTTCTTTTGGGTAAAAGTGAGATCGGTGTAATCTGCCCAAACTTGGAAAGCCTTCCTGAGTTCCTCGTCCACGTCACGTTGTGCCAAATTTCGTGGATACTTGCTGATCTTGTACGTCAGTTTTTTAACGCGCCACCTCGATCCTGTAGGAAAACGTGACCGGAATAAATACTCATGCCGGAAGCACGTGTAACGTCGAATGTTAAAATGTAACACCTGCTCGATATCAGTATTGATACATCAGACACGTTTTTGTTGTAACCTTCGCAGTCTCGTTAAATACGTCAGTGTATTAGTTACTTGTATGAAAAAAACATATTCGCTACCTTGCGTGTAACGTCTCTTTTAATACACGTGTCGATTATTATATTGTTTATCCTGCATTATGTAACGACCTACTCGTACTCGTACAGATTTCAGCTGATTAAGAGATCACGTTAATAACCCTTAATTATGCGGTTACATTAATTTCCATAATAAGTGCTATTCACTTATTACATCTCTTTAAGTCACGGTGAACTTTGCATATCAGGAAAGAGGTTCCTCCGAGTCTGCATATTGTGAATATTACAATAATATTTTTATTCTATTTCAATTAAAGAATGCTAAAGAAATATTTTACAAGATCATAGTTGATAGAAATATGACATCCATTGGCTACCATGCAAATGGCAGTTCTGATGACAAGGTTTTTTTTATCCAAGGTCGATCTCTGTTGCAACGTTATTAAACAAAACGACTCATATGATCATTGGAGCCCGAATCCTCTTTCACACACTTTTAGTGTTCACCAAACCGTATTTATACGCGAAGCCATGTTCGGCGATCAGTAATCCACGTGAAAGATGTTAAAGGTCGAATATATAATTTTGTTTCGTTCTATTACGACTGCAACGAACACTAGTAGGCCACAACTAGATTCCATAATATGCGATTGAATTCCGTAGGATGCACGCATCGGTGAACGCGTCGAGGGTTCACTGAAACGAGGTGCGTTTCTGCGAGGTTCAAAGTCACGGTTAGATCGATCGAACGTTATGATTTCAACGCGTTATGTTATGTGTCAGCAATCTAGTAAAACTAAACATTCCATTAGCAGACATTATAACTGAATTCAGTTGAAATGGATCGCTTATTTCCCTTTCATAAAAGCCCGTCACAATTTATTGCAAACTGCAACATGCCAAAAACGAAGGATATAAAACAAAAATGCCATTTACTTGGCGGCAAGATATATTCATAACAAACGAGAAGATCATTATGAGTATGAATTTATTTCGTAGAATTTAGTCTTCTTTGATACTGATTTTAATTATGTGGGAATTACTCGAATGTAATAATACTAATAAAATGTTATGTATGAGATGAAAAGTCACGAAGTATCTTGTTAATGTTCATCAGTTAAATATAATCGTAAATCATGTGCATTTAGGCTAATTTCGATAATTAAAAATGCATTCGGAACATTGGACAGGTATCCACAGTGTAGATCCGCATGACCTCTTTAGGGTGACTGACACTGCATTGACTAATGATAGTGAGAGAGGAAGTTGAAAAGATTAACACCCAATTGATAAATACTCCGCTATCACGACCTTTCACGTTAAACCCTCTAGGAAATAATAATTAATAATGGTAAAACTTCCCACCACTATATATTGCATAGCTAACAATATTACTATTAATAAGTATTTTTTAGAATATCTTCGATAAGATTTTAATTAAAGTATGGTAATAGTAGTTTGCATCATATTGAGACTCAACTACAATTTATCGAATATTCAGTTTATAGTATAGGCTTTATTTATAATGATTTGGATATTAACATTCAAGGTCTTCATCATAAAAATTAATTCAGCAGAAGAAACAATATATTTCGGAAGAATTTTTAAAAAGCTGTAAGTAGTAGATTAATGGTTTAAGTAGACTTGACAATGAATCTTTTCCATGATTGTATCTCTGGTCTCAGCTTTCCCGAGTTTTAACGAAACAATTCGATTAGATAATCGATTACCTGATCAAACGTTATGTCACGTCCTCCGTTGAATTCCCTCATCGTACTATATTTTACACGATAAACTCGTCCGAATTAGCCAACTACTGTCCACTCGTACGAAACGGCGAAATCTCGACCGCAGTCTTATCACAATAAAAAAGTCTCGACGACTCGAGTAGAACGTTTCTTCAGAAACTTATTTTCACGAGTAAAATCTATCGTTGCGACAGTTTTCTTTTCACATTATCCAGGAAGAAGAAAGAATATTTGTTAATCGATGGAAGACTGTCGTGGTAGTTCTATTTAATGTGATCTACGTTGTGTTTATCAACCGTGTAATGTCGCTTGATATATGAGGTATAATGGTGTATTGTAATAATTTTCAAGCTGATGTGTTTTATGATCAACAAGTAACAGTTCAGGAATATATCGTATGAATATTTATAACGGTATGCATGATTGAAAGTGCATAAAAACAGCTGAACAACGTAACGTGAAATGTATTCAATTCACGAATGAGAATCTATTTTAGTTTGCATTTACATCTAACGTGAAGTATCACCCATTACGGATATTAACCTGTCCAGATTTTAATTTATCGCTGCTCGTATATTGTTCCTAGCATTCCACGAGGACAAGATAATTTACGTAAACAATAATCGGTAGTCTTCGATTAGTACATAATCAAAATTACATAAAATGCATTGTGAAACAACAATCATCATATGGTCAGAACTTAAAAACAGACTGCAAGCTCTTAGCATACAAATAATAAAATATGCTCCCTTTATAGTTTTTCGTAACAGAATCATTTGACTCTGCTTAAAAGAATATTATTCAATGTGATTATAAAATACGTCAATTAATATTTGATTAAAATTAACGTCACGTTTAAAGGATATCAATATGCAGGATACAAAAGAATTGACATCAGAAGTTCAGAATAACAGAATAATATTACTTTCATTAAAATAATATTATTTCTCGCAGGCACAAAATATTACGCTAATATCTTTTTGTACGTAGTTTACTTACCTTGAAGAGCGTATCTTTTCGACCTTCCAGAACCTGGCCCAACTTTGTCCTTAACGCCACACCTTGGTAATGTCATTTGCTTAGCTGTCTCCTTGTCAAGTTCACCTGAAATGAAGATAATTTTCCTTCGATTACCTTCTACAGTAATAACCTACAATCATCTTGGATACCTCAAATGTAACAATACACAAACAATAGCCACAATGAAGTTATTAATAAAACAGGATATCATTACACAAATAGTATATCTGAAATAATAGTATTCGATCTACGTTTAACACTGGGACTACCGAGCATATACTCGGTTATATTTCCGTATCTATTTACATAGAAATTATGGCTGAAAAATGTACGTTAATTAGTGAATTTAATTATGCGCGTTGTGTACATAAGAATATATAAAGTTTCAAATAACATGGCATTGTATATTTGAACAATTTTATTAAAAATTTGGTAGTTCTAGTGTTAAGTATAGTTGTATAAGTTCAGAAATTATATTAATTCTTGAAGCATGCCACTAGTTTTATTCTCCATGGATGATTGTCAGAGTATGTTACTCAGTACATATACAATATACACTTGTATATAGTATTTTCATGTATGCATAATATGCATCGCATGCGAATGCGTTACCCATTCTGCACATAGGAACAAGCCGCCATTAAGTTGGATTCTTTCAGTCACGCGACTACCAGTGAAACATTCATCGATATTTTCCTTGATAAAGCTGCGATATTCCGACATTCATAAACGAAGTCGACTACACCTCGATACCGTTCTTTTAAATGCAGCAAAGAAATCTAAGTTTATTTTGGAAATTAGGAAAAGTGAAAGAACTCCGTTAGAGTATTAAGTGTCAATAAATTAATAATAAGTTAATAATAAGATTGAATCTATTGAATTTTTGTAAAGTGCTCCGGTGTTAAATATTTCATGGAAATAAAGAAATTGATTTCGTAGTTGGCTTCTTATGAAATTATTTTAAAAGGAATGCGTTAATTAAATCTTCCATGGAAATAGTTTTTCTGGGAAGAATAGAATATGTCGTCCACGTGGTGGAAGATGATTCACAATAAACGCGGTTCATCTCGAATAATGCTACTACGAATAGTCTACAATTTTATTGTTAGATAATTCTTCCGTTCACCTTCGGTGTCTATTGGACTTCATCGAAACAGTGACTCTACTGTATGGTAACTTTAATACAGAAGTAGTTTTAACTTCATTGTGAAGAATTTTTATACTCTGCAACATGTTTTCTCTACGTATAGCAAGTACTTTTTTTGTTCTTATTTCCGTTCGACTTATTCTTTGTATTTCGACTTGCCGAGAGTTGAAAACATATTATGTTGTCAATAAGAATACTGGAATGTCCAAATTTAAAAAAGAATATCTTACATTATTAATATTTACATAATAATTTAAAGTTATATTATAACTGTACAATATAATGCTATTACAGATTAAAACGAAATACTTTTAGTGTAATAGCTCTATAAAAGAGCATAAAAGTAATTACTAGGTAATAGGATATTAATAACATTAGTTATTTGGTCGCAAGTGATTTCATAACAAAGATGTTCACCTATTTCTGTAATCTATATTTTTCGGCCCACTTCGACCCTGTATCTGATAATGGCTTAGAAATTCTTTGCCAGAAAGTGAAAAGAAGAAACACGATTTTTATCTTTACGATACCGAATTTAGGTAATGTTTTCACAACTACTTGTAATCTGAAGTGATTTACACTTTTGGGAACTGGTTAATGTAACAATTATCTGCGAAATTATTTAATGACATATAATATCTTTCCGAAAGGTTTCCTTAGAAGATATTATGCCAATTTGCGAACACTACGACATAATTATGAATTATGAAAGTAAATTATATAAGAATGTTCACACTGTATTCCCTCGTTCGAATTGGAAATTTACAAAGAGATAATGTCTAACACAAAGATTACATGGGATGAGTCATTATTAAGCGCCATGTCGATACCATCGCGCTTCATCGAATTCTGAATCATCATTTAGCAGCTTCATCGAGACTCAAAAGAGGTCCATCTACCATTAAATTGAATTTCCTAGTAACCCCATCTTTACATTTGATAGAATCATTTATAACTTCATTAATAATATATTTGTATCTTACATCCGTATCAGAACTCTTCCTCGTTAACAAAATAATTTCATAAAAGAGAAAAAAAAGAATATTGCGATAACAAACCAGAAATTAATTCTTTGTTCGGTTTCTTCGTTCGTGTTAGTCAGTCCTGTTTGACGGGATATCGGTGTGTCAAGGTTTCAGCCTTGGCAGTGATTGTAAAGGAACGTTTGTCGAGCAGTTTATCCGCCACTAAGCAATTCACATAGGAAATGCATTGAGGCGGTACTCAGACGATGTTTGACATTCTGCATATCGAGTTTTTCCATTTTTCCTAACCGTTCCTCTTTTTTTTGTGGCTACTGTGTTTTGTTTAACCAACGCGAAATCATGCATGTTTTTGATTCGAAGAGTCAAAGGATCGGCCGGTCCTTCACGGTCCAGACATTTAAAAATGCACTCTTTATCCGGAGCCGGTCCAGCAAGAATCTCCGAAGTGTAAGTGTATGTTTTTATATTTACCACCGCTTGAACGTTTCGCAGAAGCTTCTTTACGTTTCTCGTATTTCTATATTCGTATTTATTCGTTCATATTTGCGATCACTTTATCCTTTGATCTATGTTCCATTAAAATATTCTTTATTTTTGTGTCTCTTTAATTCCACAATTTATTAACTCGCGTAACAAAATCATTTTTCTGAGTCACTATGAGGAATTGGTTAGTCTTTTTCTTATAGACGACTTCCAGACGAAATGGCGGACTTTTGGAATCGTACTTTGATACCTTGATACGTGCTGTTGCAATTAATAGCTATTTAATTACTTTCATCCATAAAGTTATATATTACACGAGTAGCTCTGACTCAGTGACACGTGACACTAAATAAACACATTCATTGAGTCCTCGGTGATTCACGAGCGACAGTTCACCCACGAGAAGTATTAAACTCAATTATGATTAACTACGATACAAGGGGACAATTACAAGGACATACATAGGAGTTAAGTAATGCTAGTAACCGAATAGTATCAAACTAATTGTCTCATTGTGGCTACTATATTTAGCTACTAGTTTGGTTTACTTACCGGTGATATTGAGACCCGCGAACGACTGGAAATCTTCGATTGCCTTTGACATTGCATCCTGCGATATTATTCCGCCACTCGTTGGATTGATTGGTTGCAAATATCCAAATTGCGATAGGTAATTCTGTAACACAGAATAACACTTGGTTAATCAAATAATTCCTTAAACACTAGTATTAGTATTATTACGAATTTCGTAATATTTCATTGAATATTAATAGATTTAAATCAATTGTTCCGACTATTCTAAGTCATAATAGCTCCACCTTTCCTCCTAAATTATTTATGATTTCTTCGAATACATCACAAGGTGTCGCAATTTTACGAGTCACAAAGCTGAGTAATGTTTCGTACGATTTCATTGTGTGGAGAAATATTTGCAAAGGCTTCGTCGTATTATTTTTGGTTTCGCAAGTGTCCGATAAAATTAGTCTTACCAGAAATAATGTATTATCACCGATCTATTTTTCGTTGGCGAGTAGCTCGTTTTGTAACAAAATGCAGCGTGGAAATATTAGAATCAATTTCGACGACATTACCTAAAGTACAGATTATCTTTTTAAGAGTGACTCATCTCATATGTGGAGCACGAAGTCGCGCACGATGTTTCATACAAAGTTTCTTTATTCGAATATGACACCGGATTTAACTAATGCAAAACGTGTTCTTATCTATTGAAAATAGTACCACGAATCTTATCAATGCACCAAGAATTCAAGTTAACACCGGGGAACACGTGTAATGTCACTGATTAGAAAGTCGTTTGACGTTGAACCTAATTAATATTTATGTAAAGGATTCCATTTTGGTGTTACGGTGTATCATCAAACCACTATGTTTCTTAAGTCAAAACCACAAACGTGGCGCGTGATGATGTTATTTGAGGTTAGTGACCTAACTAGATTAATTGGCGAGGATATAACCGGGTTACTTAACTATAATGTATGAAGACCATTAATATTACATCCTTATTTGTTTATGCTGTGTAATTTGTTACGATATCAGTTAACTATTTGCTGATCGATTAAATTCATATAATATATGGTAAAAGTGGTATTATTGGTAACTCGATATTATCGTATTTTCTATGAACGATATGCGCATAAATTATAGGAGGAAGTTAAAAAAAAGTATCGTAACCTCGGTTCATGTCGTAACTGTGAAGTTATGCGGTGACTCATGGTGCGCGATGTAGGAACAGGTAAAAAGGACGTTCATTCAAATATTCCCATTAGAATAATACCAAAGTGCATCCTTGCCGCTCTTGGAATAAATATGGCTCCACTGGAAAAGGAGCCTTGAATCGATGATTCAAATTCGCATACAATAAGATGCTCTTTAGAATATATCCTCCCAGCCAAAGCTTTTATAATTAGTTTCTGTTTTCGTAAATATCGTAACAATAGAATTTACGAGGAAATAAAATTCAGGATTTAGTACCGACGTCATGGAATCACGAGAGTAAGAAGTAGTATCAGAAAAGGAATACTTGGTTCAAGGAGGTATTATTTTTAACCGAACTATTCAAGTTACATTCCTTTCTAAACACGTCTTCGGGAATCTTGTTTTTTCTTTCACCGCAAATCTAAACAAGCCATTGCCGAAAATTCCGAGGAAGTTCAGATAAATCCATTTTTGGATAGTTCGTGGAATTCATAGTACGACCGGATAAGTGTTTACGGTATTCTTTTACCACGATAACTTCCTGCCATTTTCTTCCTTCTGACGAAACGACCGCGTTGTCATCCGGTGTCAATGATTCAATCTAACGAGGATGCTTCCGTGTTCCTTCGTGGAATTTCGTAATATCCCGGGGAGCAACGGTGCCTTCCGAGAAGTCTCGGAGATTTTTATGAATGAACGTAAGTGGAGTGCGCCTCGTACTCACGTGCGTGTGTCACGCGTGAATGGACACCGCCCCCTCCCTCGCAACTCACCGGTACCACTTGTCCACGACACCACTACGTATATTCCCATACATCCCACTTAATACCGATCGATGTGTAAATCCGTACGACACTGAATCAGCTAGGTTCGTTTTCCAAGAAATCGATTGTGACTCCGCAACCGGTGAAATCGTTAATCGTAACGGAGGTGGCGGAATTCAAGGACTTCCGTCATCTTCGGTGGTTAAAGCCGACTGCATGATTATTTCGTAGGAAAAAGGTTCACGTAACCGACTACCGTATGATTGGTCGAACACGACTTCATTCTGTGGTTGGAATATTTGGAAGAGTATATGTATTATGTACGAGGAAATTAATCGTATATTATATTCTCTGATATTAATGTTTTTTAATCCTTGAAGCCTATGGAATTATTTGTTAAGCTGTATCTCAATGTTTGCCAACAAAAATCGAAGAACTCATCTTCTTAATGTACAATAAAGTATTCGTTTCTGAGTGTATTCTAAAGTAATGTCATTATTTAAAGTGTTCGTGTAATCAAATTAAATGGCCACGATTGAAGATTGTCTTATATTCCAACATATTCGGTTACTTTTGATAAATTAATCGCAATACCAAAACGAGTGAAACCGTTAATTGTGATAGAGGTGTCGTTGGATTTCAAGGACTTCCGTCCTCCGCGTCGGGCCGATTGTGCCGTAAGAAAAACTGTGCTTAATCGTTTTATGTGGGCGTAGATAACCAGAAGTTCGTCAATTGCTGATTTGCAGAGTCTTCATCGTGACTCGAAGCACGAACGATTTCCAGGAACGTGATCACTTATATTTTTCGTGATATATTTTAGGGATGCTGTAACCACCCAAAATTACACGTTGTCTTTCATCGATGCTTTCGTTGTCTTTATCATTGCATTACTTGATATCGCATATCGAGACTCTGGTAATCTGCCTCTCATTACATTATGACGAATCACGAATTCCTCAACGCGATAAATCACGGTCTTCAATCGTATCAGTATTTGTGTAGATCCGATCTAGCAGTAATGAAGAAGTGACGTGGTTTAACGCGTTGATTGCCGCGCCGAAATCCGTGTTATACGATACCTCGCGAAACGCGTTCGTAACGTCCATATAACGTCTAACAGTGAAATTGTAGCCGTCTAAAAGAAAAAGTAAAACTTATATCGTTATGATTCGACTTTTAATACCGGGATCACTTAACATTATTTTCATTAGACCAAGCCACTATTCACAAAACAGTATATTATCATATCAAGGAGATTTTTATAGAATAAAACAATTTTTATAATTACGAACGGTGACAATGATGACAGAACTCAAACTCCTAATAGTCGCACCTCCTCCACAGGCAGATGGTAGATCGAAGAATGTAGTCACTCTCTAGTAATTTACAACGCCTGCACGCTAATCGCGTAACACGTGCCAAAGTGCACGTTATGTACGTCACAAAGTGAAGATAGTTATATTAGCGTACATGAAAATATTTAAAAAGATGGGTACTGTTTGTTAGAAGATCGGAAGTCATTTATACTTCTTCACCGTTAGCCAATCAGATTTCACCCGACGTCTTAGAAGAAAAAGAATTAATTCCTCGCGTGACATAAAAAATGTGTTATTTAAATTAAAGTGCGTGCATTTACGTTTCCATGAATTTAAAAAATAGAGAATCCTTTTGTATTCAGAAATCTAAGATAATCACTTGAACATTAGTAGATAATAAAGTATTAATTTTTGTGATTATTATCATAAGAATTTTTGAGAGGTAGAGATTTCGAAAATGTTACGGATTAATGATATAATAGGAAAATAATTGCCGTAAGATTGATTAATCCTAGACACGATATGTTCTATTCGAGGTAGAAGCTACATGCGTGATAACGATCTTTCAAAATTATAAGTTATACATGCATTGTTAACTCGTCTCCCGTCAATTTTGTACATTTAAATAATTTTAACGATCATGCTAATTCGGCGGTCGCAACATAATTGAATTTTGAGGTATTTACTTATCTGGTTAACAAGTTTCGCGAAAACCGTGGGACATAAGAATGTAAGGAAACGTAAAGTAAGGTGGGACTCGAACGATGTCCTTGGTATAAATTCGTTCAGATTTTCCTATCGCCGTGAACTGTCAAACGTTGACATTCTGATTGGTCGAGTTATCGGAACTGACGTATAACACGTTTCCATGACCTGAATTTAAACTCGTACGGATTTCGTGCTTCCACCCAACGTATCCTGATAATCACTGTGTTTTCTGTTTCGTAATAATCTTATCTATGCGCCCTATCACTTCGCAGTCATTGTTACGTTTCCATCGACGTAATATGTAACGTTGTTATGAAAAATAGAAAAGAATGATGTGTAAAAAGTAGCTGTTGCCGATCGTTGTATTCGATGCCAGGAAGTAACGATGTGACAATGTAAGATTCAAACACGCGATTATTCTAATTATTCGGCATCTTCGTTGCTATTGGTGGTTCACGTGTGCGGTGCAATTGCGAAATCTATGGGTGCAGTAACAACTGATTTAGGTAACTGGGTTAACCGATGCATCAAGCTACGACCTTTGGGATTAACAGATAGCAAGGCTTTTCAAAGGCCAAGAGTGTCCTGGAGAAATGTTAATCCCTATAAGTTCAGGATTCTATTATCACTGAAATAAACCCAGTGGAATAACCTTTCCGAATAACAAACGCAATAAATATGATTTACAAAAAGATTTGTTGCAGTATCAATAAAAACCAGATTCTACAGAAACGTATTCTACATAGTTAAAGTCCTCCCTTTTTTATACCAGTGATAATTCTGTATCGCTACATTAACTGCTTATTTCTAATCATAATTTACGACATAATAACTATTTTTTAAAGCACTTGATATATATAATGTTCCTTAAAAGACACACTATCATTGTGTAATGGCAGGTTACCTTTAGCGTGGAAAGAAGTATCGTAACACCTGACACAAAAAGATAGTTTACACGAAACATCACTTGATATCGTGCAATCTTCTTTTATCAGGGACGCGTGCAATGTGCCTGTATGAAACTCCGTGGCTATGTTTCTAGACCCGCGGAACTTTATCTTCGTGCGTTATCAATGATAAGACCGGTAAAAACGTATCGCATTTTACAGTGGAATATGAAAGAGAGGATACCAGAATTAGGTTACGGTGGTTACTTTGAGTTGCTTTTAACTTTGCATGAGTGGATGGATGAAAACATCATTGTAATCCAGTTCTTGTAATTTCATATTTCAATTAACACTAAATGACGTTTTGATAAACTCTTCTTAGATAGGCATTTTCATATTAATTGAAATATAAAAGTACCGGAATAACACGAACTAATATATATAATCCCACCAAATACTTCCTGTTAATATGAAATAATATTCTGGTATCATTCTTCTTCTATATTTCAATTATAATAATATGAAATACTATTCTGGCACTCTCCTCTTTCATATTAATGCGAAATATTATTTGATATTAATTTAAATATGAAAGTTGAAATTATTCAAAGTTGGTTTTTACTTGGCATTGGGGGATGAATAAAATCATCGTTTTATTAGTAGCTGTAAACGCATCGTCCTTGTTCGGTGTCTCTAAGTACGTGTTGCATTTCATACGTTCACGGCGTGTGACTCACGATTTAAGGGCTATGAGATGAACAAAGAATGTCGTACAATTCATTCTTCTTGAACATATTTCTTCTGCAGATTTCAATGGAATTGAATTCGAAGAATAATTCATTTTAATTTATAGTCATCGTTGAAAATAATCGTTTTATTTAATATGTACTTTATACGTACTAAACTAAATATGTACTATTTAATAAGTACTATACGAAGTTTTGCTTAAAATCTCCATTTAAATATGTTGTTGATATATGCAGATCTAAATGGTTAAACGACAAAGACAAGTTAATCCGCCATTTAAATATGCAATGATTTTAACGATTAATTTAAATCTGGTACATTATTATCAATTTTTAATTACACACACGAAATAACTTTGCTTGTAAAAATACGTCGTTAAATGGATTAAAAATGTCACTAGCAAAATAGTTGCAATGAATATCAGCTTTCTAGTTCACTTATCTACATACCTTGTAACCGTTATCAGTATCGCAGTGCATACTGATTACATCCATTTAGTAGAATAATCGATAAAATGATAGTTTACCTCTATCGAGTATATTTCTGAGCAATATGTTCTCTACTTTCCTATGATATTTTTTATCGAATAATATCGATCAAACTAAATTTTGTTTCAAACACAATTTAACTAAATATACTATTACTCCACTTCTATTTACTTCCCCTTTTTTCATATCAGTCCTAATTCCTTATCACTACATTCATTTCCTCTGTACTCATATTACAAAAGGTTCAGATTTTGTATCTGAATATTTTCAACGTGCGATGTCGAGTTGCACTTTTCGAGGATGCGTGGAAGATGCATAGAGTGCTCATAAGAGTTTTAGGGAGTCAGCGGAGAAGAGGAGCGGAGGAAAAGTGTCGAGTAGCGACCCCGACCTTGAAGAGGTCTTTGTCGACCGAAAGGCCATCAGTATTCCACGCCCTCGCATCTTCTGCCAGACGTTACTTGAATATTAAATGGTACTCCGATCAGTCCACCGTACCTTTGTACGGCCGCACAATATATTTTTGCACATTTATGGCCCCAACAATGTCTTTGTACCCTGTCGCCTCTTTTCTTCTGTGCGACATCGATATCGATAAAAACACCATCGGATGCATAGCGCAGCTAATTCAAAACATGGTACTTAAAGGAGCGTACGGTTCCTCTTAATCGATATTACATTCTCGTTCCTGTCGATCCTGCTAAATTTCGAATGTGCAGCAGCCGACTATAAAACACATTTATACTACTGTTTATCATTGTACATTCTCAGCAACAAGGAGTCGTTTATTTGTGCCACTGGTACGAGTATATTTTATTTTTCCTTCTTCAGTGTTTTCTTGCTCTAGCTGTATATTGAAAATCTTGATCTCGGGAGATGCATGGATCATTATTGTTAATTAATCCAGTAATATTAACTGGTTATTATATCGTGCGGATATACCCGTCGATCACATTTATGTTACCGTGTACTAAATTAATCGATTATGACGTACCGGATTCAGATCTTATCTATTGATAATTGTTATAAATACCACGTTTCCGAGACACGAGAATGTTGATATGACCGATTGGACTGCACGAGGAGGTATTCAATGTTATAGCTGATAAATCAAATTGGCTGTGATTGGTTTATTATCTTTAATTTTTATGCTCTTCTTCAATGCTTCAATAAACCAATTTCATAGAATTGGATACTGAAGTGTTGATATTTCGAAATATTTTACAGGATTTTCTAGGAAGAATACTAAGTCCTTATTGATTTATATGTAGCTTGAGTTTCTCAAGTATTCAAAATAAGAGGTTAGGGGTGGATGAACCTAACTGACCTTACCTGACCCAGCTACCGACAGGTCAGGTAAGAAACCAATTTAATATATTGCGTGCAACTATCCGCGAAACACCACCGAGATAACAGATGTCCGAATAAGTCTAGGCTAAAGCGATGCTAGTTTTTTTAATGCGCCTCATGCGCGGAATTAAAAGTATCGCGAATTTACGATGAAACGTTGTTAAGCCGAGAAACTTAATCACCACGTTTCGCGCATTTAATCTCCCTCGCAAGAATGTCTAACATCCTTGAATAATACAGAAGTGAAGAACGCATATTTCCTCTTGCTCCGACTGCGAATAGTGTCTTATAAAGCACCTAATTTATAAAATCCCAAAGCTACGCCATTTAATAATTCGATAATAGAACCAGTATTTCCTCGCACGAATGAAAAAGCCGCGCTTTATTGTTACTATAATTAAATTCAATAATTAGAAATTATCATTGTGGCATTCTTATATTAAGTTGTTAGAATAAAAATGTGAACAATGATCACTAGAAAATGGACGCGATTGGTGATCATGGTATTGCGATTCTTCAAGAAATGTTTAATTTTCAATCAAAAGACAAGTTGCATTGATATTAATGTTTATATTCCGCGAGCGGAAGGGTGCTGACCTATGATATAAATGCGTGTTGCAATCCGTTAGACACTCGCGAAGAAAGGTGATAAACCGGATGATTCACAGTGGAGACTGCAAAAACTCGCTGATTCAACGACTCCGGAAGTAACATTTCGCGAGCTAACCTGATTCGAGGTTTACAAAGGCGCATAACGTATCGAAGTGTGATTCATTATCGGGGTGTAGGAACGATAGAAATGCGAATTTGGTTTGTTTCAGCACCGATAAGACTTTGCGTCAATGCTAATTGATGCAAATGTGGGTCGTCGAGAACGATTCACTAGCTGCCGTTAGAAAGAAACGTTACTCGAAATCAATTGCACGATTCAAGGTCTTCCTATAAAAGAGATGTATAATGAATCGCCCGAACACTTCTGTTTCCAAGTAATTACAAAAATAGCATTCTTATATTGTCAAGAGATGAATGAATTTCTTTGGTGACACTTATAAATGCCTCATCCTTTGTTCCACCATTTTCGTTAGAAGACTTTGAATTTAATCAAGAAAGGTTTTAAAAATCATACTTGAGTCACACTGATTATAAACATTGGTCGGCAATATTATATTGGTGTTAATCATGTTGCATTTTTCGATGGTCAAAAAGAAAAGTTATCAGTATAATAACATTCAAGTATGCTTTGTATCCAACATACACGTGTTGTGTTGTCCCACGTGGCACGCTGCGTAAAAGGGCAGCGGGTCACGTTGTGAAAATCGAAATAGCGGTTTCGTGATGAAATCTAATTGTCACTTTATCGTTTGAACTTTATATTAAGTCTATTAATAGCTCCTTGCTACTTAAAGGCATCGATATTTTGTGACCACTAACAAACGATTTATATTGACTTCCACTGTCGATCTTTATTAAGTTTCAATACTAAAGAAGTATAAAGGAACAACATTTGTATCAATATGTAATATAATTTTATATTCTACTCTTCGTCAGTCTATTTTTTCACAAATATATAAAGCTCGTATTATTATTATAGGGAATATATCATTCAATAATGAAACGTAAATAAAAGTTAATAATTACTGTTGAAGTTAAATCACGAACACGCTGTGCAGTGCAGAGAAATAATAAAAATTGTAAGTTGTTTTTGTTGCGAAGCGTTATCATTGAATTCTTAACTAATTTCTGTTAAGTACTGATAAAACGCGGAAGACACTAATGACTGATAACTACTCACTTATGAATCACAGCCAATCGAGCGTTCCCAGTATTTGTCGGATTCAAAGAGTTCTGTTTTGTAGGATTGCTGTTTTATATGATATAACGATTCGTGGATGTGTCAGAAAATCACTTGCACACAGGGACGAGCGTAAAATAGTACCTTTAGTTTCGCGATACCATTCATATCATGCAATTTGCGAGCGTCTCTTTGTTTTCCAGTAGAATATGCCGTCCGTCACGTAATATCAAGGATTAAACGAATAGGCGAACATATGTCGTGTAATAAACACGCACGAGATCCACCGGCAATATTATCTGTATCTACTCGATAAATATTATCCACCTATTGCTTATATTTCCATGAATCTCGAATAAATTATATAATCTTTTATTATTGACTCTGTAAAGAGTATATAATTAAAAGAATGTACACGATACTCGAG
Organism: Nysson spinosus; assembly: GCA_910591585.2. Lineage (NCBI taxonomy): Eukaryota > Metazoa > Arthropoda > Insecta > Hymenoptera > Crabronidae > Nysson > Nysson spinosus. The sequence continues at coordinate 10,681,653 of OU342830.1, read as the reverse complement.
TGTTTGCATGGGGATGAAACTGGCGAGTATCAAATATGGCAGTGAAGATGTTTAATATGATCCAAATGATACTTAACTAAAAATATTTAATTAAAACGTCTTTCGGTAGTTAATGATTATTACACGTTTTCGATTAATGTAATTATAGCAGTAAAGAAATATTTTGTACGCAGATAATAATTATACCGAATGAGACACTGTTACAAATGATATCAAATTAAGGTTATTAACCATTAGAATGTGCCATAAATATGGTGAATAATATTAAATTATAATGGGATGGATGTCCAAATGAAATAAAAGAATTCGTGCAGCTAATGATAGAAATCGAAAGGTCAGCTCGATTAAATCTTGCCCGGATGGTGAGTCTTTTTACGAGTTAAGACCGAGAGGAGAAGAATGCCAAGCAGAGCGTGTACGTAAACGAGGGAATGATCGGGAGAATCGAGCGACGATGAGAATATCTATGCTTGATCGTTAATATTCCGATGACGGTTAAATCGTGTCCGGACTATGGATCCGCAATCATGAAGGCCAACATTCGCGATTTTACACTGTGTATTTCCGTGTCGAGGCACATACATTATTTACCATTTCCTAGTATGATCTCTTCCACCGAGAGAAAGAGATGTCAGTGAATCAATGACTTGGCACCTTGCCCAAGTATCACTCATTTTTATCGGTTTCTTATTCGATATCACCGAGATACTTGGACAAAGGAACACCTTGTTACGTTTATCCACATCGAACACTAAACATTTATCAGCAATAATAACTTATTACTATAACACCGAAGATATAATACTCGAAATTTCAATCTTAATTGTAATGTTTATGTTTCAAGTATCTCTATGGTTCAGTAGTGCAGGTTTTGCACTCCAAATTAATTATTTTGCAAAACAAATACACCCTTTCACTTTATATTGGACTTTACTTTTATTACAATAACTTAAGAAAACAAATTTGTAGAAAAGTTTATTTATTGATTTGCAAAGGGGTGAATATGATCTGCAAAATAGTTAATTTCGAGTGCAAAACCCGTATTGTAGATTTAACAGAGTACTAAAGTAAAGATAACTCTTAAATTATTACGAATTAAATCAAACTGAATATTTTGATAAATCATTATGAATTACAGACTTTTGAATACTTGTATAAATCACTAGGAATGAATGGTAGTTAAATATTTAATTATTCACTGAAACGTGTAAATTCAGTTTTTAGGAATTATTATCCGTCACTATCGTTAATCAATTTGATTAATGGTTAGACTAATTCCACACGTAATTGGGCCAAGATTCTAGTTAATGAAAACGTGTTAGAATACTAGGATTCTGTGTCACAGGTGGATATAGGTACTCCTGTCCCTTCCGAAATTTTATTGCCGCGTGTTGTCACGTTGGTCAACATTGTGCCAGTGCATGTTTCACTTGGCACGTTGCCCGGTACATAAATTCCCGTCAATTACCAGTGGGATCGTGGGACAAACTATAATACTACGTGTAAACGTAGTCTTACAACCAGAGATTATAGTAATTATCAAAGACTTCAAGAATAACAGATTTTTAACATGGTACTCTTTAATAATGTATTATATCCCCCGGGGGATTCATAAATACTTTTAAATAACGACGCCATTGAATTTTATTCTTTTACAGAGGGACAATAAATTATTGAATCACATGATACGTTGATGCTTAAAAAACTCCGATTCCAAGAGATGGTGTTTTTTTAGCGCGTAGAACAACCGTTAAGTGCGCAGCACTGTGTCTGATTAAAACAAGCACGATTCTACTGTCTACGCTCTTTACGACTCCTACTACTTGCTGCCATTATTTCTCACTTATGTTAGCCTAGTTTCCAATTGCACGGATGATAAGACGTATTAAGTTAAATACATGTTTTAATCTCGCATATCAGCCTGATTTACTGTCTAATTTATTAAAAAATATTATTGAATTCACTACTGATTATATTGCAATATTAAATACTGGATTCAATATACGATAGCGAAGCAGAAGTCGTGGAAGAATTTCATTCATAATTAATTATTACATTCATATAGTCAAGTGACGTCATATTGTTTGATTCTATGTTATTAAGCTAGACAGTAATTGGCATCGGAATCCAGTATTGGATTTTTTACTATGAATTCTAACTATCAATTTACATTTATCGCTTTTAGTACCGTGTTTCTAATATAATGGAATAATGTTTAATATGAACAAATAAATGGAGTTTCATAAAGTATGTAAAAAATAATTGATTACTTTATGATATATATATACACACAGTGATATATATCACTGTTACGCTGTTAAGCAATGTCTGTTTTTTGAAGCGCAAGTAATACTCCGATCATAATTCGAGGTATAATTCCTCGTCTCGAACAAAGAAGAGCAAGGTCTAATTAAGGGTGAGGTCCCGGGTTTTATATACTACGAACCTTGAAGATAAAAGACTCCAGTCTTCGAATTGATATTTACTTAAATAGATAATTACACCGTTATCGTAGCCCGGCTGTTTTAAAGTCACGCGAGTGAAGGAGTTTCCAGAAATCTTGGGTGAATTAGTAACGCGAAGGAAGAGGTGTAATTATCGATTTGATTAGCTCCACTATCATTACTTACTCTGTTTGGTTAAAGCAGATGGTTTCACTTGAAAATCATAGGTGTGGAGTTATCTTGGAAAAGTGGTTAGTCATGTTAATCTCCGGAAGTATTATAATTTGATTCGCATTCTTATTCATCTTGACTGCTATTCTAACTCCACTTGATTTAAAGTATTTCATTGTAATCAGAATTAAATAGAATCAAGTACTTTCATTATACATTCAAATACTTTCATTCATTTTTTAAAGACGGTAAGTTTTTTCGTTATTTCTTTTATGATGAATATAAGTTTCACTTTAGTCGAATCAGTTTCGAGGTTCGGGAGACCCACTAAAATCGAAACCCAAGTGAAAGCGGCAGATCATAGATCATATGCACGAACTAAATTCTACAACTCGTTATCTTCTATCTAGTTAATCGAAAGTCGACTTCACGTTGTTGAGTATATTTGAACTTTGTTAGTAATGGCAGTCAAGTGACGTCATATTGTTCTATCTTATGTCATTGAATTAGAAACCGGTCCTAGAAACTGTTCTTCTCTACGACATTCTTCATACCGATCGTTCTATGCTGAGTGGATGGAATTATCCACTAAACATTCCTTCTAATCAATTAACGTTTTCGCTTGATATTATTTACTATAACGACAAATTCAATTTCGTCTCTTTTATATTCACGAGTATTAAGTAATTCTGAAACAATCTACTTATTATACCGGCTTTATTCTACAGTGATATGCATCTGCGTTATCACTCCTCAAAATTGTGTAATTACAAAATGCGCACCGATTTTTCTCTTCTGCCAAATTATCAGTTCAAATAAGTGTGTTCGATCAAATCGTTATTTCAAATATTAACGATCAGTTGACTGCGAATGAATAGGGGATAAATAAATGGCAAAATTCCGATGCACGAAAGGTACAAATCGTTGTTAAGATAACGCGATATCCATCGTAATCTGTATATCAGTGCGACAGAGATAAAGGCTTCCTCTGGAATGTACCACGCGTTGTCAAAAGAACACGTACATTAATACGCGAGTTTAGCCATTACTCATTGAGTATGACACACTGCAGAAACGATGGATTTAACGAGAACATTTTTCTCTCTTTCCTACTCCATCAGTTCAGGTATTCTCCTCGGCGCAGTCTCCGAGCGATTCGCAAGAAACTTGTTGCATTTAAGTATTCCGATATTCTACGAAGAATCGCGGAAATTCCCCCTCGAACATAGTCCGTCGTTTGCGAGCAAAAAATCACGTATTGCACAACAGGTTTCTTGTCTTTTGTTACACTATCCTCGCAATACTCATTAACACAAAAATGTATTTCAAACGAGCAGGCGAATTCTAATAGTTTCCTCGCGCATGGAATTTAAGTCGCTTTTAAGTTAGTACTTAATTGAATGATTATTCTACTGGTTATTCGATGCTTCTATTTTCTATCATTCTAAGATAAATCTACATAGTAAGAGACTACATACATAGTAACGAATAATAATGAATTTAATAATAATGACATTTGAATGATAATATGAATATTAATTAGATATAACTAACATAGTAATGAACGATATGCAATATGAAATTTAATGGACACTTACCATCGCCGTAGTTTGCGATACTCCGGTAATTTCATCTTCACCCTTGGCCCACGAAACGGCGAAGAGAACCGCTATTAAGAGACTGCCAGTATTTCGGTGCCAAGAGGCAGACTGATTCCACCTTGCCATGTTTGTTTTCGACTAAATCAGGATCAACGTAAAGCTATCAAAGCCTTCTTACACCACAAATAAAGTCCCTGCACCCCGACACTGACTTCACACACGTGTTTGTTATGGTTCCCTCGTACAGCTTCTTCGTGATCGCAGGATGACGCGTTGTATCCTCTCGATCATCCGAAAGATAAATAATACGATATGAAGCCTATCGAAGTGTTCTCGTTCCTCGTAAACTATCGTTCTTCCTCGCGAAGTAATTTCCACTTGTTTGTATCTCGTCGAATTCAATCCGATACCCGGTATTCAAAGTATCGTGGGAATATATTAAAATGATCTCTACTGACTCTCTCCAAAGTGCTCTGGTTAGAGTAACTTCGTTGGCAGGGTCAGTCTAAAACGTCGTTGCCACGACACTATCGATTTCGTGTTTTCCCTGGTGGTTGCTTTTACCACCGGTAATTTCTCTCTGACGTTTCCCCACGAGCACGAGTTTTCTCCCTTCGATTTGGTCACGCACCTTGATCGTGTTACCGTCGTTCACCGGTCTCTGACTTCGTTACGACGACTATGATCCGTTGGTTCCCGAACGAGATGATCGAAAGGTGAAAAGTGGATTTCGATCTATATTGAAGAACGTAGGGAAGAATGAAAAAGAAGAGGAACGAAGAAAGTCGCGGGTGTACGCGTAGCTGGTACCGGAGTCCACCGCCACTCTGAATCACAATCAGTCTGCCACTGACTTTTATCGAGGTCTCCCACCACGGCCGACCGTAACCGGCGGTAACCACTACCAACGACGCACCTGATCTTAAACATCGACTTCTACACATCCGATGATTACTCCTCTACTCCCATCACACACCAAATATTCTTCTCTAATAAACCATCAAATTTTATGACACCAAGAACCCTTCTGATACACTCTCATGCACTGCTGCAACAGAAACACTAACTTACGACGAACTTCTTTGAACCGACATATGGTTCTTTTTTTTTGGTTACGGGATGGATGCAAGATGGTACACACCATGTGCATGGTTTTATTCATCTTCCAGGAAAGACACTTTCACGTGTACCGTATTAAATATAATTAATCATTATATTTGTTGTACGGTATTTGCGCGTGACTATATTTGACTATATTTGATTATAATATATTACGAAATTTTATGAATTATGTTGACTTTGGCGCACTATCTGGGTACTTTGTTCGGTTTCCTGGGAAACAGGTTTTTATCTGTTCTAATAAGTCATCGTATATATCATCTAGAATTAATAGAATTTTACACGCAAGTATAATCGTTTATGTATATATGAGAATAATTATGAATATTTTTGTTATTTAATCGTTGCTTCTTGTAAAATGTTACGGTATCAAATTCCGATATATTGCGGAATAAAGTTAATGTCCTTTTCCTGATTTTAGAACAAATTTCAGTGACTACTAGAAATACATGTTCGTTGTATGAAGTAGTAGATAATTAATCATTATAATATCGTTGATATTCCATCGATATTAATGGGAATATTAGGAAGATTCTGTGGACGCATTCTTCGGACTGGAATGTTTTTATGTAGAAGAAAGTTATGCACCTACTTTGGTGGTCCATTCTTGTTCATTGACAAATGATTGTGACAAATGTACTAACGATCGACAGGACGAACACTGAAATATCGTTAAGAACCGATCCTTCGGAATGATGGTGAAGCCTATTCGTACTACTACTGTGTCGTTTTTCTATGGACATGCAAGGACGAAGTGGAAGTTTCCTCCTCCTTAAAATTCAGCACAGAAATTGAACCTCAAAATTAAATTCCATATACGACATTAATTTATATATGATACGATATGAATGTAGTGATTAATAAAATAATTTTCTAAAGAGGCTATGTTGTGATTTTTAATATTATTAATGCTAGAATATTCCTGAGTAAATAATTTCCTGCTCAGTTTCCGTATTTACCAATTATTTCTTGTCGATTATCAACGATTCTTTTCCTGGTACATTTCCGTTTATCCGACATATTACACGGCGCAGCATTGTCGGTTTTTAACAATGTGAACAAAAAGATGTTCTCGACATTGCGATTCTATCTTTGTACTTCGTGTCAATGTTTACATGCGACTATTAACAATCAGTAATTTTTTGTCAGAGTTTATCAGAGTCATTCTTTAGGTGCGAATCCAAATCAGCATGTATGTAATTAATAAACTCTACACATTTGGTTTCACCGTAAGAGTCGATTATTTCTTTCACTTCCTTAGAAATATTTCCTAAATATCCACTTATTAAATCATACCGAAATTTAAAATAGCTTCATCAAGCATATCTGTTTGTCCATTTTATACAATTTCATAAATGGCCCCACATACGACTTTATGAATAGCTAATTTCACATTCCTAGGACATACAAATATTTCTCAAAACAATTCCAAACATTGACGTAAACTATAACTACTTTAAATGTATGTATCATTTGGTGTGTATTATTTATTGTTATTCTTACGTTTATTCAAATCTTGCGTAACGCAACGTGTTGCATTCGAAATCATGGAAAATAAACAGTGATTTTTCATGAATAATTAATATCCTTCTTGATAAAATTAATTTCATTTATTTTATAATAATCGAAAACGTGCGAAAGGTAACTTTCGAATACAATAAAAATCAATATAAATGTCATTAAGAAACTATTTTGGTTTGGTTTTCCTACAAGACTCGATTATTTATTCCACTGTTATAACAATATTTCCTAATTATTTGTTGATTAGCGTGTTTAAAATATCAATATTAATAGTTCGCGAAATTACAATTCGCCGCTTTAACGCCATTTAATTGGAAGGAAAATGAATCCTTTGAATAGTGAGAATGATGAGAGCTGATGAGACTTCATTGTTTCACTATCGAACAATGAATGTTGACGAATCCTGAACGAATTTCATTACTTCGAGGATCAAGGAAGTGCACACCCTAAGAGATCACGTGGTACTTGTTTGTGAATCATTCAGGTTTTCAAGCTTCTTTCTATTCCGAGGAATTCCTTTTGCGATGCCGACGACCGCATGCTCGATTCTGAATCGGGATTGGTGCACGAATTTCGAATGCAGATGAACCTCCCCAAAGAAGTGAGTAATCACTTTGATTAATTCGGTTAAACCTTGCACGATTTAATGCCATTGGATTCTATATATAAGCGTGGGACACGGTTCAACATCTCTTAAAAACCAAGAATAGTCCAAGAACTTTTATATTCATTGTTATTGTGCTCCAAACAAAAAAAAACATTTCGCTTTTGGAATGTTTTTGATCCAATGAAACCTTCGTAGATCCAAAAACTCACAAACAACTGACTGGAATTAAATCAAGGAAAATAACGACGTAATACGAAACCTGGTTTTTTGGGCAGCTCGTAATTTCTTGGTAGTCCCCGTTATTTATTAAACAATAATCATATCGCAATCGCTACAACAATGCTTGTCTTTCGAGAAATTTGAACCGCGCGAGTTAGGCGAACGTAAACGAAGCCGCAAATCGTCCACGCGATTTGCATGCAAAAGGAGTACATTGAACGCGTGAGTAAGCGCGGGACTTTTCGGAGTTATAATTGTTATGGAACAACATATTCGATCGAAGAAAAAAATCTCTTTCTAAGAAAAATCGAATCGGTGACCTCAACTTAACAAACATCCACATAAAGTAACCAGTTCCTTGCGCATGAAAAATATCTTATTCAACAAAAACAAAAGTTATAATTGTCATGGAACGATATTTTAATTGAATAACAACATTTTTTTCCGAGAGATATCTCCGAGTGAATAAAAGAAAAAACATTTTCTAAAAAAAATTGGACAATTTGACACTCAACTTCACAAAAATCCCCGTAAAATGACGGGCTACCGTGAATGAAAGACTTTTCCATTCAACCGAAACAGAAGTTGTAATTATTGCGGAACGACACAATAATCGAAGAAAAAATCTTTTTCCAAGAAAAATCGGAGAATTTGACGTTTAACTTGACAAAACTCCCCGGAAAGTAATTGTGTCCCCCGAACGACAAACTTTTCCATTCAACTCAGAAGGAAATTATTATTATAGTGGAACGACATGTGAATCGAAGAAACTATCTTTTTCTGAAAAACATCAGGGAATTTCACCTTCAACTTGACGAAAATCCCCGAAAAGTGATTGACTCCCCTCAATGAAACATTTGTCCATTCAACCAAGACGTTAGTTATTATTATTGCCGAACGACATGTTAATCGAAGAAAAAATCTTTTTCCGAGAAAAATCGGAGAGCCTGACCCTCAACTTGACAAAGATACCCGAAAAGTGACCGACTCCCGTGAATGAAAGAGTTTTCCATTCAACCGAGACGTGATCACAATGAGGAACTAGCGAACCGTAAAAAGTCAGTTGATTTTATGTGGAATTAAAATAGAAGAGTACTTTGCGGAATAATTCTCGAGGGAGAAGGATTGGGTCCAGGACGAATTATATTTTTATCTACCGAGAAAGGAGAAAGACTCGGGTCTCTTTCTTCGTGACCCACGTGACCTAACGATACGATCGTCTGTTTGGAATGCATTTGCATTAATTCTGGCATTCGGTTCCTAAACCTATTTAAATGCATTTGAATTCAGCTTTATAATCCTATTTGGGACTTCTTATAGAAAGAGTATCAACAATGCTCGTCGAAATTGAAGTGGTTCGACGAATAATTTCATTCGCAGGAAGTTATGATTTAGGGCGGGAAATTTATTGGAAGAATAATATTACCTCTCCTTCTTTTTGCTTCGTGCTGAAGTCCACTTGGTATCGATTGTCACGTGACAGGAAAAGTATGTCCCGATGCCCCGTTTACTCGGCCGACCTGAATCATTCGTAACTCGAATTTACTTTTCAGGAATTATTCCGATACGATGGAATTATTGTTATTTTTCACCGTCTTATCGATTCGTCCATACGTGACTTTCGCACGAATATTTTTCTCACGTTTCACAGATATTAAACCATTCATTTTCACACGACAACTTTTCCTTCCTTCCTATCGTATTCTTCTTCCAATTCACTTGGTTCTTCATAAATATGTTGTTTAATAACAAGTTGAATAATTACACAGTAATCAGTCAGCTTAATAAGAATTACTTCCGCGCCTTTCATTACGTGATACGATATATGCAACTGTCATAAATAATATAATAAATAAAAGGAATTCAATCCGAATACTTATCATAATAAAGTTACTCCGTACAAGGATATTATTCCTCGAAAAGGTTCTTAGGACGAAGGAATTAAAAAGGTGGATCACCTCTGGGCTTTTCTTCGTCCAAATCATCAAGAAAGGAATTTCTAAAGGAAATAAAAGAAAAGCAGACCCAAGAGAGACATCAGGACGGTGCGATCGCGGCATTGGCCGCACCTAAAAAATCATTTCTCAGTCCTTTCGTCTCTATTTATTTTCCCTTTGTCAACGTATCCTGCGTGTAATTCTAATCGCCTATCGATCCAGTCAAATCATCCTTTACCTTTCGTTTCTTTTCGCCTAGCCAAGGTTATCGCGTGACACGAACGCGTCGTTCTCGAGGGCGAAGTATCTTGGTCCTTTTTATGGATGAAATATGGCAGCACTGATTCCATTAGGGATGATCGAGATCCAGGAACCCAGGTATGCAAGGTTTGCATGTGTCGTGGAAAAGGTTTCCTTGTCGCGACGATTTTGCTAATGTCTTCTTTTTGCATCCATTGTCATCCGTGAGATTTCCAAGCTACTTTATTCGAACAATAGATTGTGAATATGGAAGATGAATATGATTTTAATCGAATGATAATTTGCTCGAAGTATAGGAAACGTTGATGCATGGATAATGCATCATAAGTTCGTTCTTATTCACATTGTTTGCGCTATAAATATGTCTATTATTATTCGTATAATATGTTTTCGGGATATGCGATGCTTTTGATAGATCCTCCATTGTGCTGTTATTAAATAATTACTATATTTTGTAAGGAAGGATTAAGACTTAAATTGAGGATTAAATTGATATTGTAAGCCTTGAAAAAAGTATATGACCACATTCTACAATAATTATAAAATAAATATTACTAATAGATTTGGAATATTCTTCAAGCAATTATCGGGAAGATACTCCATTAAATCATTTTTCAAATTAGATAAATATTATTCGATAATTATTTGAGGGAATACGGTCGTTTCTGATATGTTTATGTTATTCAGTGAAAATAATTGTTCAATAAAAAGAAGCAAATAATTGAATCGAGTTATTTAAAATATCTTTCAGTGCGTCGCCGAATCAGATGCGTCTCCGATCTGTCTGGTTGTCCTTGTTAATGAATCGACATCCTTTTTGCGGTAAGTTTCGCGGATAATTGTTCGCAGTTTCCATCTCCGACAGCCACCGCCTTTGTTAAGTTACTATAATGATTCACAGCAGTTTATTTCGTAACCCCGACGACACCATCATATTAAACTTCTCACCACCATGAGACACTTTTCTGAGGTATACTTTTTATTCGAACTCTGACATTGTCATTAATATTTTTATTAGGATTCCTCTACCGAAGTCACCAATTTTGCTCCTAGATGGTCCAAATCAATGGTATATGATGCCTAATGATATTCTAAGATGATTTTGAATCGAAAGAAGTGGATTAAACATTTTTTTATGTTACTGCTAAATGAAGATTAAATTCGAATATTTAATTTTGGAATTTAAAGGAAGTTCTATTATTAGCAGATATATCTAATAATTGATAAGTGCTTTGTTTGACAGAAGTGGTTATAAAGTTTGCGAAAACGCTTGTTGCTGGGGGAGCACACAAGCTACTCCCGAGACTACTCATCCTGTGGTGTTTATGAATGATTCATCGTCGCGCGATTCTGAGTAGATCAACTGGGACTCGGAAGTATCCTCCATTGCCCTGTTAATCCAAGATATTTCAACTTCAATATCTTTCACGATCATTTGTCCCCTTCGATGATCATTAGGACATTCTTCCTTCGCTATATCATACTAATAGTTTCGCGATTAACATCGCAGTCATGTTGTTCCATCGGATCCTCTCGTCGAGAAAACAATTTCCATGGTGTTATTAATAATTCATTGAATTCCTTCGTGTGCATGATATTCAAAAACAATTCTCAGTCACAAAATAATCTCCTCTAAAAATATTTCATTTCTTGGGAATATTTTTCATATTTTTCATTGAAATAAGTAACTTTATTGAAAGATGCTAGTTTAGATACTTTAAAGCCATTCGTTTAAAGCGAAATCTTATTTTATTTCTATCATATTATATCAGCTTTTTAATTGCATTATAATTACGTTAATGAATCAAACGAAGAATATCCTGCAGTCATAATATTATTATTACTAACTAAAGATATTCGAAGAAATTAAAAATAGTATAATTGAATTAGTCCAATATTGAATATAATTTAATTTGACCAACAATTTGGAGTTCATCCATTTATTCCATTATCTATGATCGGCTTTGAAATTCATTCATGCTTCTGCTAGATTTTATTGCAGTGCATTGTCGTAATAGTCTTCAAATTGATCTATCGATGTCTATGAATAGCATTACGTGAACCAGCAACATCAAACCCTCGAACGATGCATAAATCGCGAATAGTTACTTGTTGCGCAGACTAAAAAGCGGAGGGCTCTTCCCGCATGGTCGGTGAATCACCACGAATAACCCAATCACGATTAATAGACGATCCTTTCCAACACCTAATTCCACAATCTATAAAGGAAAGTTTACATCTCGGTTTCAATTCTAACCCTTTTTTATTCGCGGAAATTGACATCATAATAACACGGAAAGAGGACTCGGTTTACGATACCACGTGCCGATCTGATACGAGAGAAAAATATTAGGTAGCGGACAAAGTTCGTGCGGATTTTCGAATCAAAATACAAATACTCCAAACATTCGGGAGAGTAATTTTATCCGAAGAAGTAGTCAGCAATCATTTCTACAACTCTTTTGCAGCTTAAATACCATATATAATATATCAGGAATTGAATTGTTTTGATTGAGTTACAAATGAAATGCTCCAAAACCGGATCAATCATATCGTAATTAACTAATAAATATATACATAATAAAGTATATATTTCTTTATCATAAGTTTAATTGCGATATGATTGATCCGGTTGTGGAGCATTTAATTTCTACTTAAGTCAAACAATTTAAATCGCGATAAATTATATATAATATTTTTCTAATATACATATATATATAGACTTCGGAAAAAGCTCAATCTTCCAAAACTGGATAAATTATAACGCAATTAAACTCACGATAAAGAACTTTCGCGAGAAGTGATTCATTCGAGGCTGAATGGAAACCTTTAATGAATTTCATTCCCCCAGCTATAATTTATAAATAAATAAGTGTGTAAGCATAACTGAGTATATGTTCGGTAGTTCTACTGTTAATTCCGTAGTTTCCATTGTAAAGCACATGTGACTCGAATTTCGAGATAACGCGTCGTGTTATTTTGAATGGGAATCATCGAGAAACCTGTTTCGCGGACTGAAAGGTTCGTTTCTGTTCGCGCGTAGATAGACGTCTCTTTCGCATAAAAGCGTTCCTTTTCTACGAAAGATTCGAAAGTCATTCCGTGGAGTTTTGCGGAAATCCGAACGATTATTCGTTGTATTAATTACTCGATGCGTACGCGGCATCTTTTACGGTAATACAGCTAACTAGTTATGTAAATTCGTGTAAAAACTACGTCTACTACGTTATTCGAAGCGAACGCTCGAGGAAAGTGGAACGTTTGGGTCGTTTTGCGGTTTCAAGCCATCAAAACAATCCGGAATTTTTAACCTACTTGTTTGTATTATGAGTATTAACAAAATCTCTCGATAAAAAAGATCAAACAATAAGACGCCGAAGTGAATGATTCTATGTTAACCATATAATAATAATTATTATTAAATGAATATGAAATGGAATTTAAGTATTCGGAATTCAAGGTTCGCGTTATGGAATTAGAATAACGTTACTCATTAATGGTATTAATAATTTGATGATAATTTATAAAGCACAGATTATTATAATTAAGATAAGTCCACTCGTTCAAAGGATACCGAAACTTTAGAATCAGAAGGGAATTATTAATATATTATTAATAATAATATTGACACTAGAACTACGAATGATATATTCAACTGCATTTATAGAGTCACTATACACCCTTAAGAATAAAGATGAATAGAAGAAATGAATTAATTGATTGAATTACGTCCATCATGCAACGCCAACTGCAACAAAATCTCAGAAAATGGATCCTTAAAAGTTTGAAAGTTTTCATTAAATTAATTCTGTTGGCTTCCGTAGTTCTATTGTTATTATATTATTATCAACAAACATAGTAATGCGACGAACTAACGTGTAACATAAAACTAATACTGTTATTATTAATATTAAAGAACTCAATTATCAATAAATAAAATACAATCAGAACTAGGATGAGAAAACTAGCTGCCGTAGGAGTTAATTTAATTAATAATAACACTAATGAAATCCTTCACTAATTAGTAAAAAGTATTCGTACTGCAACGAATTTAAACAAAATACTCGTAGAACTTTGTTTCCGCATGAAACAAATTGTGAATATTTCTATAAAAAATATTGGTAAATAATATCTGTTTTTACAAAATTCCTTGCGGAGAGCTCTAAGAATATGTACATACGTACCGCTTGTTTTTTAAAGTGTTTTAAATAAACAAAGTTCTACGAGCTTTGTGTTAAATTTTGCTGCTATATGAATACTTTTTACCCGAGCTGTATATTCGTTATCATAGCGAGAAATCTAGATCGGCGGTCTACTTGCGCCAGCAGGAAATCTGTTAGAATGAAGTAATTGGTTGGAAGATGCCGATGCAGACATCGAGTTAGTAAACGTGATTTATGGAAACTCTGGAAAACGATCGAACTGTCGTCATCGCGCGAAAACATCTTTCACGATCCAAACCGATACTTTGCAGCACGAGAATTTCCATCGAATAATTTCCTTCTTACGTGGCACTTTTTCATATTCCCTGTTTCTTAGTACAATTTTTCCTTAATTCGCTAGAAAAAATGTAATTGATAGTATACTTCTGGCGTAAAGAGTGTAATAGTTTCACTTTAAGTGTCGCTTTGCATAATATTCTTATTCGGTCACTTTCAATTCGATATCAAAATTCCATCTTTATTGTGTTGTCGAAATGAGAATCTATGTGGATATAATTAAAAAGGGGCGCTTAGAATGAATTTAATTAATACAACTAATTATAGAATATTGAATAATATTTTTCATTTTATTTAAAGGATATCCTTGAATTTTTTAAAAATATGTTTGAATGGAAATGATATTTCTCTGATTGGTAGTTGCAAATGAATTAATTGTTTAATATCGATATTGAATACAATTAAATAATATAAAGGAGTCGTTGATGATAGTATTTCAAGTGTATATATACTGTTAATATTTGCAAAATTATTGACCATAAAAATATTGATATCATATGTCACATAATCTTTCTAATTATTCTTGCATTTCTTCAGAAAAAGGTATGCATTTTTTAACAAGTACACGAATTTTGTTGTCACGTGATTGATTAAACTAGGAATACCGAATGGTTGGTCAGTGGATAAACCTGTTATTGGTCAGCCGTAAAGTATCAAGCGACTATATTCGTAACATAACTCTTGCGCACAATTACTCTTCATAAAAATATTGTAAATTCTGATTGGGCGAATCGTCTTAGTCAGAGATACGATTCGTATTATTTTTCTTGTGTTAGTCATCGAGCTGTATTTAATATAACTGTCCTTAGCGTCCGTAGAATTTTGCGAAGATGGAAATCCGAGTGCACTTGCACGGTAATAAATAATTCCTATGCAAGGATTACCCACATAATTATGCGCAAGGTTTATAGAATGCATCTGCATCGTATTTCCCTTTTCCGTTTGATTTAACATGCAGTACGATGGATCGACTTAAAGGTCACCTCCTGGGATCACAAGGAAACCTATGTACTCGGACTAACTACTAGATTTCGTTTCCAGCGAATATATCTTAAGATTCTTATCGGGATTCCTTTACTCTTCCAAAACTGTTGGATCATTGATCGCATCATGCGAAAAGTATAAGGTTTACGCGAGAGTTAAAATTGAGGTTCATGGAATGCAATATATCTTATTTTTGCTTATTTATAATGTGCGATATGTATGTAGGTATTTTCGCGAATATAAATACAATGCATGTTTTATTGGAATCGAACTAGTTCGGTGGATTGCTTCTTATTGCAGATTAAATAATATACTCGACGGATGTAGCTGAGGATGTACATACGTAGGTATACCTTCAAAAATGGTCAAAAAATGAAAGTCGCCAAAATCACTTATAAACGACCCAAATCGATGGTAAATGATGTATAAACATATTCTAGGACGATTTCTGGTCGAAAGAAACGGTTAAAAAATTTGTATTGGTCAAAAATTGGTCGAATCCAAGTCGAAAAAATGTAAAGGGGTATACCTTCAAAAATTGTCAAAAATTAAAAGTCGCCAAAATCACTTCTAAAGGACCCAAATCGATGGCATATGATGTATAAACATATTCTAGGACGATTTCTGGTCGAAAGAAGCGGTTAAAAAATTTGTATTGGTCAAAAATGGGTCGAATCCAAGTCGAAAAAATGTAAAGGGGTATACCTTCAAAAATTGTCAAAAATTAAAAGTCGCCAAAATCACTTCTAAACGACCCAAATCGATGGTAAATGATGTATAAACATATTCTAGGACGATTTCAGGTCGAAAGAAACGGTTAAAAAATTTTTATTGGTAAAAAATGGGTCGAATCCAAGTCGAAAAAATGTAAAGGGGTACACCTTCAAAAATTGCCAAAAATTAAAAGTCGCCAAAATCACTTCTAAATGACCCAAATCGATGGCATATGATGTATAAACATATTCTAGGGCGATTTCTGGTCGAAAGAAGCGGTTAAAAAATTTGTATTGGTCAAAAATGGGTCGAATCCAAGTCGAAAAAATGTAAAGGGGTACACCTTCAAAAATTGTCAAAAATTAAAAGTCGCCAAAATCACTTCTAAACGACCCAAATCGATGGTAAATGATGTATAAACATATTCTAGGACGATTTCAGGTCGAAAGAAACGGTTAAAAAATTTTTATTGGTCAAAAATGGGTCAAATCCAAGTCGAAAAAATGTAAAGGGGTACACCTTCAAAAATTGCCAAAAATTAAAAGTCGCCAAAATCACTTCTAAATGACCCAAATCGATGGTAAATGATGTATAAACATATTCTAGGGCGATTTCAGGTCGAAAGAAACGGTTAAAAAATTTTTATTGGTCAAAAATGGGTCGAATCCAAGTCGAAAAAATGTAAAGGGGTATACCTTCAAAAATTGTCAAAAATTAAAAGTCGCCAAAATCACTTCTAAATGACCCAAATCGATGGCATATGATGTATAAACATATTCTAGGGCGATTTCTGGTCGAAAGAAGCGGTTAAAAAATTTGTATTGGTAAAAAATGGGTCGAATCCAAGTCGAAAAAAATGTAAAGGGGTATACCTTCAAAAATTGTCAAAAATTAAAAGTCGCCAAAATCACTTCTAAACGACCCAAATCGATGGTAAATGATGTATAAACATATTCTAGGACGATTTCTGGCCGAAGGAAGCGGTTAAAAAATTTGTATTGGTCAAAAATGGGTCGAATCCAAGTCGAAAAAAATGTAAAGGGGTATACCTTCAAAAATTGTCAAAAATTAAAAGTCGCCAAAATCACTTCTAAACGACCCAAATCGATGGTAAATGATGTATAAACATATTCTAGGACGATTTCTGGCCGAAGGAAGCGGTTAAAAAATTTGTATTGGTCAAAAATGGGTCGAATCCAAGTCGAAAAAATGTAAAGGGGTATACCTTCAAAAATTGTCAAAAATTAAAAGTCGCCAAAATCACTTCTAAACGACCCAAATCGATGATAAATGATGTATAAACATATTCTAGGACGATTTCTGGCCGAAAGAAGCGGTTAAAAAATTTGTATTGGTAAAAAATGGGTCGAATCCAAGTCGAAAAAATGTAAAGGGGTATACCTTCAAAAATTGTCAAAAATTAAAAGTCGCCAAAATCACTTCTAAACGACCCAAATCGATGATAAATGATGTATAAGCATATTCTAGGACGATTTCTGGCCGAAAGAAGCGGTTAAAAAATTTGTATTGGTCAAAAATGGGTCGAATCCAAGTCGAAAAAATGTAAAGGGGTATACCTTCAAAAATTCTAAAAAATTGAAAGTCGCCAAAATCAATTCTAAACGACCCAAATCGATGGTGGGTGATGTATAAACATATTCTAGGACGATTTCTGGCCGAAAGAAGCGGTTAAAAAATTTGTATTGGTAAAAAATGGGTCGAATCCAAGTCGAAAAAATGTAAAGGGGTATACCTTCAAAAATTGTCAAAAATTAAAAGTCGCCAAAATCACTTCTAAACGACCCAAATCGATGGTAAATGATGTATAAACATATTCCAGGACAATTTCTGGTCGAAAGAAGTGGATTAAAATTTGTTTCCGGTCAGGAAACGAGTCAACCCAAAATCGAAAAAATGTAAAGGGGTATACAACCAAAAATCTTAAAAATTTTAATGTCACCAATTGTACTCCTAAATTGTTAAAATCAATGGTAGATGTACTCGGTTCAACTACTATATTTCTTTTCCTCTCAAACGAATATTTCTTTGCGAAACCGCGTCATTTTTTATAATACCCATTCGCTTTGATTTCGAAAGCTTCGTCAATGAGTGACTCACAGGGAGAATACATACTTTTCTCTTTCCATGGAAGATTTCATTATGGATTAATTGGTAGCGTGCCTCCCTTAATACGTTGTATATATCCAAGTTTCGCGGAATCTAAAGTTCCGAGGAGGCTGACACTCCGAAGAGAATCAAAGATCTCTGACTTAACACTAGAACTATCGAACAAGTGAAAATGGCGGGTTTGCAACTTTTAATATAACTATTCGAAAACAAAACAGTACATTTTATGGGACTTTATATATTCTTATTTTATATTTATATATATTCTATATAACATATATAACACATATAATTAAATCCATTAATTAACTTTCATCTCTCCACCACAATTTAGATATAAATAAATTAATATATATTAGTCAAACTAAATATATGTTCGGTAGTTCTAGCGTTAATCAACGAGTGCAACGCTCGAATTCTTATTTCCGAGATTCATTTCACGTGATGTTGATGCAAATTCATTTGCACCGATATCGATGCAATTTTAATACTGCCTCGTAGATCGGCTTAGATCGAGGACAGTTTACATTAACTTCGATCAATGTCAACACGATTTGGATCTATTTCAAATATTCTCTTTCGATTGATTTACATTATTTCGTATTACTTCAAGGTCTGGCATCTGTAAACTTAATTTCCTACCATCTCGAGGATGATCGGTGCAAATTAAAATAATTTGAGGACTGCGCAGGAATTTTAATATCTTACATCGTTATTTCCGCACGTCTAGTATTTTAACCTTGTAAGGTCGCATAGGACTGCCAAGTTTAATTCTATAATAGTCGACAAACAGTAACAGTAAATAATAATAAGATATCAATAGTATAATATTAAATAATCTATTTTCACCTCGTATAAAACAATAATTATAATCTGCATCACTGAACAAAATTAAAGAGCAAGCCCTTTTTTGTCCTTTATTCAGTCCTTTATTTCTATATTTCTTTGTTTATATCTATTAAACGAATACCCTTTGAAATAAATAAATTCAATTAAAAGAAATAATAACCAACATATCTGTATTTTTAATTACCGACAAAACACCCTCCAAGATCGGATAACATCTTCAAAACAGTTACACGAATTATTCTGTAAAAGGTTTATCAATACCAACGTAAGACAATAATAATAATTATTATCGTAGAAAGAGGAACGTGTTCAACGTATTCGTTGTATTCAACGAATCGTAAAGTTGTTCGAAATGGAGCAAATATCTGTTTAATTGTCGATGCAAAAGGTACACGTGAGCGGGTCGGGCTCAGAACTATTAATAGAAAGCCAGTGATCAGGTAATACACGATGTTTACAGAATTCTGCAATGTGCAGAATTCGAAAAGGCAGGTGGCATCACGTTTCCGCGTATGTAACCGATCCTTCGATAAATGCGGTCACGTAGGCACGTGCCTGCATTTACTTGGCCCGAACAGATTTATGCGGCAGGATGGCGGAAGTTAACGACGACATTGTTGAAACACGGCTAGGAAGTCCTTTGGATCGCCTCGATCTCATGTCCGACGTTTCTCAATGTAATCTACCCATTCGAAATTCTGTCGGGGAGTACGGGGACGAATTAACGATTCGTTACATTCAACTTGAAGCCAATCCTCGATCAGATACCAAAATTTCAAAGATCGGTACCTGCGGTCCTTTAAAGAACGTGCCGCACAGCCTTAATCCTCTCATTTATCCGCACCTTTAAATGGACCGCGCAATGTTATCGTACTCTCTTGGAAATCTGTTTGTTTCTTGGAATCGAGAAGTTAGAATAATAGTTGCGAAATCAATTACACCGAGTTCTTTGATTAATATTAATCAGCTGTAAGGGGAATTAATTTATTAACGATCGTGAAGAATATACCTTGTTTACATTCGTAATCATCATGTTTTGCCATATCTCTTTTATTTCTTTTTATTTTAATTAATGTAATCAAGTTGTCGAAATTTAGTAATAAGATATATTAAGAAGTTAAACGTTATGGTTCAATAGATAGGGTGTCCCGTATTAAATAAGTATGATATTATTATTTATTATGGGTTTAGTGTTATATTATATTGTAATTAAACTCGCGATAAACAAATAGTTCCAATAGTCCTCGTTCCAAAACTTATTCTTTTGAGGATGAAAGGAATCTAATAATCTCCTTTAATTGCGATAATACAGAAAATATTTGTGGAATGGTTTGAAACGAGCAATATCCCGAAAAGAATTGTTTTCATTGGACATACTGCGGATTATAATGTAATATCTAAATAATGAAATAATAGAATAATAGAATACAACTTGTATTAAGTTCTGTTACAAGTTCTATGAACCAGTTATTACAACTGGTAGAAATTATTATTCCTAATTGGCTGCACATACTTCTCGACAATCAACCATCATTATATACCTGATTCCCCAAGATAAGACGGAGATGAAGATTTAAATCGAACATTGATATTCTACGATGTTAAATACATTTTTATCACGAGTCACTTGCTATTCTTACCGCGTGGAAGTCGTCGTTGACAAGGCGATCAAGTGTAAATCAATTGCATCGATTCAAACACTGAGATCGCTTTCTCGGATCGATATTGCGTCAATATCGATGTCTCTTTATCCCGAATCTCTAATTGCACGCTTCGTTTCACGGTTATCGCAATATTTCTTTATTGCAATGTTTACCCATGGAATCGGCTCGAAGAAACTACAATTCGCTAATAAACACTTTATCGTTTCGAATTATTCGCATTTTTGTTTTTTTCGCTAATTATGCACGCCGTTGTTTAAACGCTTTGTTTACTGCGTACTGATTATCTGGAATTTGTTATTCCATAGTTTATTCATGGGAAAATGTTGATAATTAGTGCGAATTATTATTATTATTAAAATGTCGAAGAATAAGATTGCTTTGGAAGAATCTTCGTTGGGTCGAAGAGAGAAGAATCTTTTCCGCGTACGAACGTGCTGATAAGAGTTGCATAAAATGTGGAGGAATTAAAATCAAGCGCTGAGATAACAGTTTTTCGAACTCACTTTTTATTAGCCTGAAAATATTATGGATTTAATTCGAGGATCTCGTGTGATGAAGCTTGAATAATAATGTCTGAAAACATCGTGTGATTAGGATATTTGTAAATAATGATTGTGATAGGATTTATGGAATTCTTTTTAAATATAAATTTACTTGTATAATTTCAATGAAGTATTCTATACCTCTTATAATATTTTAGAATTAGTGGTATTTTAGTTGTATTTTATGATCACGCGATATTTATAATTGTAAATATATCCAATTTACCTCGAAAAAAGTTGTGTCTTCTTTTAATAATGATGAATATAAACAGAAACTAGGGATAAAATATGATTGGAATAAAATAATATTTTATGCATGTAATATAAATACCATATAGTTCACCCACGCGAATGTAATTGCCAAAGAAAATCCGAAATTCTGTGAAATATGTAAAGCAAAATGAAATATCGAACACATCGTGATACGAAAACTAAACGGCTAGAATCTGACACAAAATAACGCGGGACAACGGAAATCTTCTAAAAGACAAGAAAGATCGGAAAATAATAGCCTCCACGAAAGACATAAATATATTATTATATATAATATATTGAATCAACAGTCAAAGACAGCATTCAATAATAACTTAGTCGGTTGATTTGACTGAAGAAATTCAATGACGATAACAATAAAATTCATCAAGGTTATTAGACGAATGACACATTAACAGAATCTCAGAGAAATGTATTCTTCCTCTTTCAATGTTATCGGCGATGCTTTGGTATTTTCATCACGATTAGATAGCTGCGTTTTGGAATAGGAAATAATTCTGGTGATCCGGGCGTAAGTTCGGATACATGTGAATCGTGGGTGCTTACCGTTTGCATATCAAAATTAGATATGCCATAGACGGTTTCTGTATGAAACGTTGAATTATTCAGACGATTTCCCGAGTGGCAAGGACGCCGCGCGGTTAACCCGTCTTGCTGGAATCCCTTCGTGCTTTTCGAAATGCCGGCTGTACGCTCAAAAACCTTCGTCTCCGACGAATCACCGCCACCTCGATGACCTTTCGATCCTTGCTCACTCTTCTGCAACAGAAATCGACCCGGTTTTTATCTGCCCCGATGATTACAAATATCTCTCCTTTAATTGCTTCATTCTTGTGACAGCCATTTTGTACCTCAGAATTGGAGCTGCTGAAAAAACTTGTATATTTCGGCAACAAATTACTATTTTTTTAAATCCCATCGTTCACCGGTACTATTACTTAATTCAACTTCAACAGTTTAGTCTTTTATGAATACTAGAACTACCGAAGGTTTACTCAGAAATGCTTGTATATTTATTAATATATAAATTATAGTGGGATTATACTTAGTTTATTAAGTATACAAAATTTGTTATATAATCAAATCATTTTATTGTCAATTTCGAAACAGTCAAAATGACTGGTTTGGTAGTTCCAGTGTTAATCGATTTTTAATTAAAGTTCGTAGTTTATTGTTATCGTATTTGTTCCATGATTGTTTTATATTTTCCTTTACATTAATATTGAAATTGTACGTGTTGTTTGGGTGGTTACCGTTTCTACAAACAAATCCAGATATACATATGTATAATGAACAGGAATACCGCAATTCCATGTGATTTTCACATCACGTGTGCCTTCTCCCCGAAACACAACAGTCCTTAAGTCCCGATATAACGAACCAAAGGTTTTCGAACGATAAAATAATGCGGGAAAGAAGGCGGTAAGTTGTTTTGTTTGCAGCACGCTTTCGACAATGTTTCACACGTGCGCGCGTCATGTTGGCTCATTGCACCCGCTCTGAAATGAGTCGGGGTCCGTTGGTCGCCGTTCCTTCTGCGTATGCACTTTCTTCGTTTTTCCTCTTTCATCTTTCAATTTACGCCTTTCATCGTACATCCTTCGCTCTTCTTTCAGTTTTCGCCTCTCTCCTTACATCCGTCCTTCATCCTTCGTTTTACGCCTTTCTTCTTACATCCTTCGTTCTTCCTTCCTTTTCGCCTTTCTTCTTATATCTTTCGTTCATCTTTCGCCTTTCGTCTTCCATTCTTCGTTTTCGTCTTTCGTCTTACATCCGTCGTTTCTCGATTCTCCCGCGGTTCGATCCGTGAAATTTGTATTTCGCGTGTTACCCAGCGCGAGAAATCGAAAGGGGGGAAAAGATCGGGAAGGGCGGAGGTGGTGAGCGGGAAAGGAGAACGAGATGCAGGTTCGACACGCGTCCACCCACCAAAGTTGAAACGACCATCCACGCCAAAATAAAGAATAAAACGAGTCATAACGTCTCGCGCATAAATGCATTCGAATGAATCGCGTGCACGGGGTGTGCGCGATATTGGAATTTTATATGGGCGTGTGCAACCATTGACAAGCCTTTCTTTCGAGCCACACCGGCATCTTTACAGAGAAACTCAACGCGAATTCTAGGAAACCAAGTATGAATCAAGAGGATAATTCACGATTTCCGGTCTGTCGAGAATCGACCAATTTCACTGTGGCACGGTGTTATGGCTTTGTGGAATTATCTGTGATCAATGATACCTTTGTACACTTGGAATAATATAATTATTAACACATACCTGAAGATATGTGTATTTCAATTAATTTGTGTGTATGTTAAAACTGAATACAGGTGATGAGTCATAAGTGGCTGTTTATAATGTGTATTAAAATAATCGAGTTAGTATATTATTTCTTCACAGCCCAACCCATCTTTTTGAATGTTTCTTTATGCTTGTTATTCTGTATTATAAGATAGTGCTGTATATATTAAGTTCTATATATTAAATATTCTAATATAAAATTCTAAATTGAATTCACCGTCACTTTGATCTTCGTTATTACAATGTTAAAAATGTTGCAAATTTTACGAATATTAGCGATATATTTAATTCGAGTTGTAGTAATATTGGCATCGACGACCACCGTGGATCTCCACGGCATTAAACGCGTTAATCGGCATTACAAAGGAAAAGCATGTAAAACGTAGTTTTAAGGCGTACGCATAATCTCGGTACACGATGTACGCAGCCAACCCCAGAGACGAGGGACATCGTCGACATGGATTGGTGTTGGCCATGGATAAGTTCACTGATCCCATCGTCTCCGAAGAGGCATATGCTCATCCAGTGTCTCCGAGAGTGTTCCGAGGCGGTGGATATATACATTGCTCGCACTCGGGTCGAGAAAAAAAGCAACGACTCGCTCTTACACCGAGAACACGGCCATGACATGAAAGCAAAAGAGGGCATGCTTCAGATCCGAGCGATGGTCCCTCGACTGCTGAATGTCAATGCCTAGGACGCTTCTTGGAACCAGCGTGAAAATCGATAATCCCAGAGCTGCGATCGATAACCGAATTTAACACGTTGAATGCCGTGGCGGTCACTGATGTCTGTCGATGCCAATATCACTAAAACTCGAATTAAATATATCGCTAATATTCGTAAAATTGTCTATATTTAATTATTGTTAACAGGTTGAGTGTTAGGCTGAAATCTGTGTTACATGATGCCTGGTAATACGCATCCACAATGTGTACATAATGTCGGAAAATAAGACTGTTTAAGCGTTCAACAATACATTAGTTACTTTAATTGTTATCGTAACGTGAAAAGTATTGAATATAAAATGTTCATTATCATTCATTCAATTTGATTATCTCTCGCCGTGATTTTATCGCGATCAATATCCTTTGGAAGCTCGAAGCGGAATCATTTCATATACATTCAACGGCATTTCGAACGTGAACAGAATTAATGATACCGTTCGTTAAACTTTCATGTCTCGATCCATCATATCGATCAAGTTATCAATAAAATTAAGCGCTCGGAAAATTCGTCTGTATTTGCCTACTCAAGGTAAAACATGTCCGCAGCTAAGAAGGGCCATTAACGGTGTCTAAGTGACCGGCACGTTGGTTTTTGCGGGGTAAACAATGTCTAAGTGGTCCGCGAAAGTGCCGTATTAATTGCAGACATCTCATCGACATATCGTTTCACGGCGGATAAGAAACAAAAATTCGAGTGCACTCGAGAGATGCATTCCGTTTGTTCTTTCTTGGTGCAACGACGCGTCTGGGGAGAGTCTCTCCGCCATTATTGTGCTTCCGAGGACAAAAAGGACCTTGGAATCCTTCGGCTAGTGTCACCGACATTCCCACAGGAGTCATCCCATTATATTTAAATTGGACGAGCATGCCTCACGCCCATTGTGTCACGTGCACGTGCATACAGCAATGTCTGTGTGAACACGTGAGACCAACCCACACATTTTTATGTTATTACTTATAATAAAGATACAAACCCACGTACCTTGGTTTTCTTCTTTTTCCACATCTACTCCGCGAAAGATGCATCTTCGTTGTCATCTTACTTCTGATGACCGGAAGTGTCTGCGCTATTTGCAAATTGCTTTTACATTTAATATTTACGTTTCTTTTATTTCATTTCGATTGTCGATCTTTCTAATGGAAGAAATGAAAGTATTACTTTTGTTATAATAAAATTAGAATAAACGCAAGTTTGCATATCTTTTGTTTCAGTAGCTTATAAGACACAGCACGATTTCGATATAACGTGGTTCATCCAAATATTATATACCCATGGAGTACATTATGTAGACTAAAAGATCAAGATTATTCAATATTAAAATATATCTTCAATTATTTTATACCCATTGAATTATTCTTAGTTTCCGAGTACCCTGTTTTCAGCCTGCATTCTAATTATTCCCAGAATTCTCCCCAGGATTACAAACTCGCGTTCCTCCGACGATCTACGTAAACACAGGCAGAACATTAAATTATACTTTTATTATATTCATAAAAATTAAAATGTACACACCTTATTGTTTAAGTCATACTCATATTAGCTTCTATGCAAGTATCGCAGTATGTATAATATTTAACAATAGAGGTATAGGTACTCTCGAGACGAGACGAGCTTACGAAACGAATACAATGAATTATTCTTTCTTATCTCGGGGGAGATGGGGCTGGGGAGGAATCGGTGATACGGTGTGTTTTTTTTGTTATAGCTTACTCCGGTAATTATTAATATTATTGACTGCTTACAAAATAATACTATTACACAGTAATCATCTCATGGTTTACGACACAGTTCTGGTGTACTTCATTGTTCATTAATAATTAGCCCTTAGACGACCTACGAGATCGAAAAAAGTAACGCTTCCTAAACTCTCCTTTTCTCCTTTTCTCTCTCTCTCCCCCCCTCTCTTTCTCTCACCGTCTCTCTTTATCGCTCGCTTATCGGTAAAACCGGCACCGCGCAATTCCCTATCGTCGCCTACAAAAAAGATGATTAGCTTTTCATCGAAGAAATTACATGGAATATATTCTCTACTATATATTTATCAATGTTTTTTTTCTTTCATCTACACTCTCCTTGGAGTCCTAAGCACATCGTGCTACTAGTGCGTACGTCTGTGAATCGGATGTACAATGTGTGTGTTCTTCGATGGTATGTAAAAGTGAACCGGTGAGCAATGTCGATTAAAGGTGATTATTTAAACAATTAGAGCTCGAAAGAGGAAGAAAAGTTTCCGTCGACACCTTTCGCGTTAGATTACTTAACAGACAGGGAAACCGAGGTACAAATTAAGTTGATTCCAGTTCAATCTGACGAAGCATCGAATTTTCCAAGAAACACGTATCACGAGTTACGAATTAGTGTTAAAACGCGCATTCCTCTAACGATATACATATATCGTTTCGGTATTAACATATTGTTGACCGGCAATTTTATTAACAAATTAACGCGTGTCACTGGTCATTCAATACTAAAATTCCGATCAAAAAGCTAAATATCGAGAATAATAATTAATATTATAGTAAAATGAACACTATCCAACACAATCAACAACGCTATAATGAAAATATACGTTGCTTTGAGATTTAATAATTGCATAAGCTGATGCGCGTACGAACACGAGTTAACTCGTTACCGGTCAACAATGTGTCAAGTCCTTAACCTTTAAAAACTATCATCGAAAGAAATCACGTAAACACGAAAAAACGTACGTTTATAGGAAAGTTGGCGAGAGAACTGTTCTGTTTTATGTGATAACATCGTTAGTTAAATAAATTAGTGTTACCAGTCGTTACGCTTTTGAATATTATTAACCCTTTACACCGGAAGTACTCCTCTCAGGCATAGACAAAGTTGTGCTAATTTATTAAATATATTACATAGGTATAAAAACCCAAAAAGTGTCGAGTTGCTGTAAAACAGGGGTCTCAAACTCAAACGCAGCAAAAGGTTACTAAAAAAAGGTTAAAATCAAATTCGAACGGGGTGAATTTTCACCGATGATAGCCATTAAGGGTTAAGAGATCCTTGCGTGTAGGGTAATTCTAGGGGGAGGGGGTTCAATGAGGGTAACGGAAGGGGGCACAGTCACACAGTGCCAAAATATTCTGTGCCGAAGTACACAGTAGCACCAGTGCACAAAGGTACATACTAGTTTCTCGATCGACCAACTACGAATCCTAATTATCGAAGTTCGAAGTTCCGGTTGAAACCACACCGTACATTATTTAACCGCTATGCACAACACGAAACAAAAGTCGCCCTTTAAGCGCCTTCTTTTCTAGATTTACTTTATTATACACTCCCAGCGCGAGTCACGCTTCGGTCACAGCTGTACATTCTTCTCCGTCATTTTGTTACTTTATTATGTTACTTTACGTTACACTTAGCTCTCGATTTACACGCCATTCGAATTGCACGATTTCGATTTAACACGCCTGAAGAAATGCAGTAGAAAATATGTACTTTTGAATTATGTTATGTATATCTTGCTTGAATTAATGATATTTTATTCAAAAATATATACTCTTAATTTTTTGGAAAAATACACAATACTGTTTCATATGGATGTGTTCAATTTATTACATGTTTATTTTCAATGTGAAATGCGAATTCGAAATGCACGATTTCAATTTACACGGCATTTTCGGGGAACCATTTTACCGTGTAAATCGAGGGTTAGGTGTATTATTCGTCCGTTCCGATGTAACGTGTAATGTTTTATGTACATTGATTAACATGGTACGCGTTAGAACGGTTTCCTTCGAGTTTCTATAAAACTGTATAATCCCGTGAAAAATAGCATACTTTGAGACTCTTCGATTTTGATTCGATTTCGTGGAATGTACTTTTTTCGAAGTATTTGATTAACACGGCAATATTTAACGATTCTTTCATTCTTAGGAGCATGTTTGATAATAATTATGAATTTACTGAATTAAAAGATTCGGGTGTTAAAGACATTCTTAAAATGTTGTTTCGTATATTCATTATCGGGAAATCTGCATAAATATTCGTTCCATAGTTTTGATAAATATATTCAATTTATAGACTTCCTTTTGATAATTCTTACCACTGTGATCGAAGCGATACATCGTTACGATGTGTGGATGATCGAAGATTAACTGTCAAATGTTTTTAATTTCTCACCAACTATCTGTCTTGTTTGTATTTTAATATGAGATTGTTATATTTTTAATAAACCATAAGATTGTTGGAAATTATATATTATTGGTATTAATATACGTGAGTAATTATCGCGATAGATCAGTGAGACACAAAACATCCAACGAGTCATTCTTCAATCATCATCGAGTCTTAGATAAGACTTATCATTCAGTCGGCTGATGGTGAACCGACTTTAAACACCTTTTCTGCCTTTAATCACGCAATGCAAAAATAGGCTTTCCTATTTCCGGTTTCCTAAAACCGGACCAAAACGACACGGCAATCTAACGATCTACAAAGAATGCCAGAAATCCTTACTTACAATCTAGTATCTCAATCGTGTCTTTTTTTTAATCAGCGGAAAGAGTTCCACATTCGCGGCATGAATCTCCGATCAACTAAAATGGCGGCATAAAAAATGTACAATGAACATCCACATATTACTCTTCTACGATTACAATGCATTCTTCATTCTTACGCTATCAGATATGAATATTTAATCACAAACGAACGTAATTGTAGACCCTTTAAATCATGGACTTCAGTATGCACATACTTATTAATTATGTTACTTAAACTTGTTCTTTTTTATACCAGCAGAATATAATAATCAATACATAATAATAAAATTAAATTTCGTTCAAGATGGACATTCTTAAAGATTTAAAGATGTGTTGATAACAGGTGGATGGAAGTGCAATAAATAACAAACATATAAATTTTTCTTTTTTTAGTGGATTGAAATCATATAAAATCGCAAACGTGATCGGAGATTCGAAGGGTTAAAGAACAAAAAGTTCCACGGTTGACAACCCTATTTGGTCGCACCAAGTTCGCCGTACAAATAGATTTGTTTTTATCTAAGGTTTCTAGTGCCGGCTTGGTGAAGTGGCATCGATTAATTATCATATTAATAGAATATGGGTTTTTAATGGCGTCGCGAGAAGGAAGAAGATCGCGAAGCGTGTGCACATCATACTAGCCTTACTTACATACTGCGTGTCGAGAAACATATAAGTACGAGTTGGCGAATGGAGTTTCTTGCGCACATACTTTTTTTGTCTTTCATCTTTTGCTCTTTACATATTACATTAAAATATAACACCAATCTCGACGCTTACGTTGTACATATACACATGTAAGTATTCTCGTTTTCTTTAGATTAGCGATGATCGTTCGAACAGTCTCACCGTCAAACGTTTAGAAGAATTCCGAATTCAATATTACGTCCTCGCACTTTGCATTAATTGACGAGATTGGAATGCAAGCTCTACGGATGGAGATGTGATTTCTTAGGACTTTTGCTTCAGGGACATTCATGAAAAGAAACTAATTCTTCCCCGTATCAGTTTTTGTATGGTAATTATTGTTATTAAACAATAATAACAATGATTTCAATTTATAAGTACAATATCTGCTAATAACTTAGCGTTGCCATAAGTTCAAAATTGGTTGGATCAGAAATCCGATGCGAGAACTTACGCATCATAATGATAACTTGGTTTGTACTTGAATATATAAAACTTGCAAGAAATTGAATTTTGATAATATTAGCTCAATCTTTAGGTTACAATAAGATTTGCATAATAAAGTATTAATATCCGTGTATGAAGCAAAATCCTGGTATCTCTTCTTCGTATCCTTTCGTTTTACAGATACGTAGTGTAATCATATTTTGATTCTTTATCTGGAATCTTTTTTTACGTAATGGATGTACGTGTGAATTAGCGTTCCGTGTTCAAATGTTTGCTAAGATGCTGCATACTTTGCCGAAGATAGTATTAGCAAATGATTGATATAATTCAAAAGGGTCGTTATCATTCGCAAATTCCTCGGATGGAGTAAATCTCTGTTGAATGAATTCTTATTAATAGTGTCATTCTTTTGTTTACTTCGACGCACAGAGGTAGAACCAGTACGTATTTGCATCGATGAGCAGTGCGAGGATAAAAAACTAGGGACCAGCGTGAACGGCAAAAAGATTGTTTTCACAGCCTTCGATTAGGAGGATCGATTAGATTACAGAGCATTTATACGTGTTAATCTGAAAAAATGGACCCGTGCGACCATTTGGAACTTATAACCGTGGCGCGTAGTCTGCCGCAGCGATTATACGGATAATGTTAAACTCGGAAGTCTTCCAAGAGACATTCGTAAAACCGATTGGTCGAAAATATTATTCTAGAATCGTTTAGGGTACAAAGTATAGTGTTGAACGATTATCATTCGATAATTATAACGATCAAAATGGACATTGTCTTATCATGGGATGGAATAGGCTGTGTAAGCTCCGTCAATGCTAGATGCTCCGCATTCTTAATATGTCGAATCAAGTAGATATCAAAAATTGACATAATCCAATTCAAATAAAAGCCATATATGAATACATTGATCTACTAATTCACAATTAAATTCAATATATACTGGATAATGTCTAATGTTAAATGGTAATTGATTTAATGAACAAAGAAAAGAACGGCTCATAGAGTATCTTGTTGTATCGAAATAAAGTGAAACGAAAGGATAAATATTTTAGTGTCTGAAATAAAATTTTTTATTAACCCTATGCCAGGCAGGCATGTAGCATCACTGTGACATGTGAGTCTTAATTTCTTTCTTCTTTAATAATCTTGATTACCAAAAATGGACAGAATGCCGCCGCACGCGACGTTTCCTTTTCGAGTGGGCATCATTGAAATTCATGCGTGTACGAAGAAGCCGGGTGGTATGCCCATCACGATCAGAAAACCTTGCGTCGGGGTGTAGTTTACTATTATATTCAATAAATATTACATATAGTAATATGTTCATATTATTGATAGAGTTAGTATTGTTCTAATTGGACAGAAGTTGTTTTGTTTTCACAATTTGGGCGAATTTACTTTTCCATTACGAGTAAATCTTAATTGTTAATTGCATGGTTTTTTTCTCTCTCTCACACTCTTATCCCATTTCGTATCCTTACGGCACACAATCTATTCCGGGAGTTAACAAAAATACGATAGTTATCATTGTTTGGCTTCTTCCCTTACGTGACATTGTATCCTTCGCATCAGAGAATCCCGGTTTCATCTGATACAATAATTTCATTCTTTTTTGTAACCGGATAAATAAGAAATCAACTGTTGTCACCCATACTGAGCAAATTACATTGAAATGTATCAAATATATATATATATGTATGTTTATATATATATGTATATAGTTCTTCGCAAAAGGATTACGTTTGCGAATCGGTAAAACATGATAATTCAGATACTTTATCAGAAGAATTGAATTAATGTGTAATATTTATATGTAATTAATACAATGAAGCAAGCTCGTTTATTTAAATTCTACTACCTAAACTTATAAATCTAGTATTGCGATCCTACATCATGTTGCAGCTTTTAAAGGGCACATTGGCCTTCGGTGTAAATAAATAACGCCTGACGAAGGCCAACACGAACTTTGAATCGGGCAACACGCACACGTTTCAAATGCGACATATAAATTAATAATGTGTTTTAATAACATAACCGTGACAGAAGGATGTATGTTACAATAAAAAGGAACTTAACAGATTGCGCTAAAAAAATACAATATATGAAACAATTGTATACATATAAAATCTTTAAATAATCTACACAACGCGATAAATAGCGTGTTAAGAATTTCCTTTCGATTTGGGCGTTCCGCATTCCTGATTCGGCACTTTACCAATCACTTGAAATTACTCGCTGGTAATTTTGGAAAGTGTTATTTAACAATGATTCGAATAAAAAGGCCAATACTTCTATGGAATTGGCCATATTATCGTCCCGTCGGCAACTTAGTCCTGATTAGATAAACCCGTGTAATTTGCTTAAACTTTATGGAATTATTCTTTAAATTGCAGTCACCTCGATAGAATGAAAGGTCAAGAAGTTACAAAGGGGAGAACAAATTATTATCAAACTGACTGTTGTTTCCTTTTTG
This sequence comes from Nysson spinosus, assembly GCA_910591585.2. Lineage (NCBI taxonomy): Eukaryota > Metazoa > Arthropoda > Insecta > Hymenoptera > Crabronidae > Nysson > Nysson spinosus. Next base: position 10,648,969 of record OU342830.1, on the reverse strand, counting down.
ATTACCTTAAAATGTACAATTAATTATATTGTGAAACTAAATGATGCTTCCTCTTACATAAAAAGTAAATGGCTCATCATCCCAGTCGTGTAAAGAAATATTGTGGAATGCTTATAAATCATTTAAACATTGTCACTGACTTTCCGATACATAAATTATTAACTATGTACCGATTCCTATCTATCTCTCTATCTCTCTCTCTCTCTCCCTTTCTCTCTTTCATTTTCTCTCACTCTCTTTCACTCGCACTCTCTTTCTCTCACTACTCTACAGAAAAATGCGAAGTAGATACTATGCTTATTTAGCATGTTCCGTTCGAGAAAAATCGAAGACATCCCATGCTTTGTGTGATACACATTAATGACCTAATATTTCAAGTAATATTTATAAGTATTAATAATCAATTAGCTGCCCTAATGTCTAAGGGACTGAAACACTGCTGCTACACATATCATAGGCATGTAGCAGTTTTTTTTTTAGGATATTATTTAGTGGCTTATATTAAAACGAAGTTACTGTGAAGCGGTGTTGTGATCCGTTTACTTGCCACGTGGAGAAGATCGTGTACCTGTTGTTGAAAGCCCTTCTCCTCGGCTCCGACTTCGGTGCAAGGAATGTAAACCCTCACCTGGAAATAATTACATACCTGTCAGGATGTTGATCTTGTACAGGATGTGTTACATCCATCCACACGATCCTTACAAGATTGATTATGATTTTGAGTTGTTTAATATCTAGATGAAAAATGATTGCACACCTCTGCTAACGCTTCTGCGCATCGATGCAGACGGAGGTGGTGTAGTTTCTTGTTTGCTGTAACTTCTAAGTGCTCTGCCCCGTCTATCTTGAATTAGCTTGTCAACCTTCACAAAGATTCCACATTTCGATCGACACGTGAAGTACCTATGGCCATTGACAGCACCATCATTTTTACCTGGAACAATATTACGTCATTGTAAATGTTTCTTCGATGGGAATGCGATTGAACGTGCGACACAAATGTTTGGAAAGTACCAGTAGGAGCGTCGAGTTCAACACCTATCCACGTTCCAGATGCAAATTCCGTTGGACCTACGTATGCTATGACTCCAGAATAACTATATGGACGAACCAATACCGATTCACCAACGACTACCCATTCCGGTAGTGGTGCCTCGATTCTGGTTAAATCGTGTCTTGAACCGAATGCTGAACTCTTGTCACTTGTATCATCTCCTGTAAAATCAAATGATGGAAATAAATGTAATATTATCATGCTCAATAATGAATGTTGAAATTAATTTTGAATAAAGTAACCCACCATCGATTCGTTCAGACGAGCTATTGTCACCATTTTCATAGGGCATATTGGGTTGCATTGTTTGTTCTAATCGTGCTGCAGCCTTACTCTCTGAGAGTTGTGGACGGACCATAGGAAACGAAGCCCTGTGCTGAGAACTAGTAGGCCTTTGTGTGTTAGCAGAAGCTTTCCTTCGTCTTACGACCTGTTATCAAATATTTTTATATTAATATTAATAATAATGTGTATGTTAAAATGTATCTTGATACAACGAATCGTACCTTGCCGGGTGGCAGTTTCGTATGCACTACCGACGTTCCTTCCAGAGGGCTATCGTCTCCTGAATTCGACGTTTGACTAATCTCCATATCGCTTTTTCTTCGATTATTTAGAACTTGGTTTGGTGCATCTTTCTTCTGAACAATCGCGTTATTATTTGTCACATTAGAATCGGTATCGCTCTTCGTTGAAGAAAGTGGGCTATCGATATCCGCATCCGTGTACGCGCCAGTTTCTTCCAAGTTTTTCCTTGTATTCTCTGTAACACAAAGTCAAATATTCCTCAAATTTAACAATGTATACTTATAGATCTTCAATATGATTGAAATATGATATTTATAGATTAATCAAAGAATCGATTGTCTGATTTTCGAATGACATCTAACTAACCCTCAGAGTTTGCATTTCCTAAGACGTTTAAGTTTTCCATCCCGCTGGTGACTTCGCCCAGATATTCTTCCGGCGTTTCCTCGACGAGTGAGCTGTCCATTCGCTCAGATTTCTTATTGTCCAGAAGATTGCGATACTCTAAATCCGGTGTTTCATCTACGCTGATTGACTTCACGGAAATGGAGTCCTCGGATGTTAAATTCGTGGTAGATACAGCTTGGGAACCGTAACCACTGCTGCTCATGCTTGGCGTGTTGATCTTCGTCGATTGAAGTTCGACGAGAGAATCCAGTGTGCGTGAAGAAGTTAGTGGTTTTACTGGTTTCGCCGGTGCCTGAACGCAATTATGTATAACATTCGTTTTATAACAGATTCTGTCTTCTTACTAACAACTCGCCAATCTCAACTGAGTGCTTCCAATATTGCATTAAGAATGCTATTAAATATCACAGTATTACTTCTTTTCTCAAAGACTTTAGGCTTTCGCGACCAATATTATTAGTAGACATTGCAGCTTCCGAATCCGTGTTCAGTTCCGTGCCCTTCCGGTTCCATAGGAATTGGTTTGTAAACCAACGTTTCGTCGCCATTACAACCGGCACGGAGCCGGAAGTTACAATGTCTATTTCACTTCTTTGATAAATGGTATCTTCCACGAAACGCAAGGATGATAGGTGAAGTAAGGAAGTAAGATATGAAGTACCGTAGCGTTACTCTAATTCTTGACAAATGGCGTCTCCCATGAAGAGCAATGGAGGTAGGTGAAATTAGGAAGCGGAAGAGGGACGAATAATATCTAATTGACAATTGCATTATCTAATCTAGCATGACCAAGTCCTAGGAATTAAGGATTACTACCTGATATGCTTCATATTCAGAATAATCAGCGTCGCTTTTCTCTTCTTCGTCGTCATTGACGGGTGTCGGCAATTGATTTCCGACGACTGATGTCTCCTCGTGCAAAGTAGTCATTCGTAGACCCAGTTTACTACCAACCACATTTGGAGATGCTAAAATAGATATTTTCCAAATTAATACGAAATGTATATGTAATGGCATGAACTTTACTGCGTGAAAGGCACGAAGTTCATATCAGAGCCGATCTGGCCACGCCGAGCATAATTAGGCAATTATTTGGTAATAACTTTGCGAGAGTTTCTTCGCGTTCGCCGTATTACTTCTTTTGATAATGTAAACGAATGTGATAGTTACAAGCTTATTACACTAATAGAAAGGTGCCAGGTCGGTTCTGATACACATTTATAATTACAAAATATTAAACAAAGGATTGTCCATGCCGGTCCTGGAAAATTAAAAAAAAACAGAATATATTCCACGTTTAATATCAAGCTGAAATCACTTTCCGATATTTCTTTGTACATTTATCAGTTTTAAAGTGGTCATAGAAAAAATGTTTTTCTTTTCCTGTGGAGTTATTTTGTTAAATTCTTGTTAGACGATACATTTCCTTTCGCTTCTCCGGATTCATGTCTTGTTCCTTTGGATTTTTCATTCGAAATAGTCCGGATTTGTCTGCTTTTACTTTGTCAAACTACGTGGAATATATTGCGATCGAAAATAAACAAAAACCAGATACGGTAATTCGGTAAGTGTAAGCAACAAAACATCAAACATATATGGAGCTACGTACTGCAATTGAGATGCAGTTGAACGATTAGTTCGGAATAACAATAACTACGGAAGAATGTTTCTCTCGAAACATAGTTAATGAGAACTAAAATGAACCACCGACTTAATGATCTATATTCATAATTCGTAACGATTTAAATCAGGTTTAAGGAAACGAAACAGACTACTAACTACTACGAGAATGATCAGATGTACCCTTTCAAACTGGACCATTTCATTTATAGCGAATTCCTTTCATATAATCCTCAGCTTCTTAAAAATTATAGAGCTACTAAGAAATCTATATACTTAATAGAATGAATCCACTTGAAAATTATTTTACCCGATTTTTGTAATAAATATACAAAATATATGTTAACAGATTAACGCATCTTAGGTGCATCTAAATTAACTCCATAAATTCTGAAAACTGTAGGAGGCTCATAATACAAAGTTAATGTTCTAGTTAATTAAGTTAATTAGTTAACAGCAATTAATTCGAAATTCAAATCTTCTATTTGTCACAGAAACTGGATTAACAAAATAAACATAAAAGATAAATATTACAAGATTCAATTATCCATTGCCATAGAAAAAGACAGTTTGTAATTCGTTAATCGATATCACAAAACGTCTTAGAATATGTTTATAACCGAGATATTCTTCGAGTGCATAGGTTTAGATTCTTGTTAATATTAGATTGATTAGTATTAAATCAAACTAGATACTTATTAGTCATAGAATCATATCATATTCAATCTTTATAACACCGACTTCGTGATATACAAGTCCTAACTAATCTGTGAATCTTTACAATTTTCTTGATGAGACTTAATAGTCTCTGAATTGTATAAATGGAGAGAGTTCTATCCACCATATATTTGTCAAAGATACCATGTTTTTTGAAGATTATTAACATTGTAGGTCAGTTTGAAAGGGTAACCAACAGCGAGTGTCACCTACACTTGGCAGAGGTGGATTGTTGCAGACGTGTCAATGAGTTGAGATTCAGGTTGAGATTCAGGAAAGTTGGTCTCGCTGAAAGGAGATAGATGTACTGATTACACGGCACTCTTTCCTCTTTTCTAACTACTATACACTACATATTCCTTCGTTTTTAAAATGGCGAGCCATCACCTGACCTTTTATGTATACCGTTTACAGGCTTACATTATGATACAAAAATATATATTACAGTAGACTCCTGTATAACGCAATTAATACGTTACGCGTTATAAGAAATTGTGCTGTACAGGAATTTTGCTCGTATAACGCGCATAATCTAAAGTAACAGGTTTGAAACGATTATTGCTATGCCAACTTTGATTTTCTATGTTTTATCAAATAGGACAGTATTTTTGAAATAAATGAAATAAATATATACGATGAAGAAAACAATCTAATGCTCAACTAAAGCAGATTTCATTCTTAAATCTGGTAATTCCTGTGCTTTATTATTTGCCGCGTTGTGCGAAGAATCGCGTTGTAAGAAAACAGTAGTCGCAATATCTTTGGCACTTTATAGGAATTCGCGTTATACGGGAGTCTACTGTATTATGATATCGATCATGCCTGCTCTCTACGAAGACACTGAATACCGGCGAATAAAATACTTTTCCATTTTCTCGATATATCTAATAAGATCTACCATCGCCAATATTAACTAACTCCAACGCGAATGTTAAAGTCTTTTATGCAAAACTTTGTTATGTAAAAGTATCTGTATCTTAATTAAAACATTCTTATTTGATTCCCAATGAATTAGTTCAATTATATAATTCGCATGTAGATTCCCAGTTAACTGAATGTTACGTTGGCACCGATGTTTATGTCTTTCTGTAACTCGCCATTGATATTACAGATTCATAATGCTCGATGATAAATTGATTATTATAATTAAATAGACACGGGAGAAATTTCATATATTGATTGAAGTTTAATTTAATCTAACGATATTTTTTTTGAAATGAATTCGTTGAATTGAAGAGCACGATACATTGTGAATCTGTTAAAAGTAGATTATTAAAAGATATTAGTTTAAAGTCAAACATGGTAACGGATTATAATGATCCATTACTTTCACAGAGTGTGGATGATTTACATAATTCTTATGTACTATTTTTGAACTGATGCATGCTCCACTATTGTTTAAACGACAATATCATGCATAACTAATTAACGTCAATTTCTCGCACGCGCACTTATATATGTCGATCAGTTTTCTCCAAAACACCTGACTTTAAACTAATACATTTCTAGTAAAAAAGAAAATGGAGACGCAATGCTGGTTCGTGGAACATGATTTAACATAAAGTTTCAAACTTTTCTTCAAAATGATTTCCCCATTTTCTTTCTTTGACCGCAGAGACATCAGATTCTTTCTCTGCATATTTTAATTTGCGACAAACAATTTATATTATTCATTATAATTTGTACTTCGGGAACAGTCATTATATTCAAATAAAATCTATCTTTAATTAAATAATTGAGATACTAGTATTGCATCAAATGATGGGTGAAATAATAGATCAAGTTAAATCTGGAAGATAATTCTAAATTGTTTTTCGCAAGAAAATATCCACCTAGATTGTTAATTATAATAAATATTTATATATGTACACATATATGTTACAGTTATCCTACTTCGGTTTCTAGAATATTGCTTTTAACAGCACATTCAAGTATAGAGACAGTAAGAATTGAATTTTACAAGCCACTTTTATCATCAAAACTATGTGCAACTCTCAAATACTCGATGCACAATCTCATTAATCTTCTAGTTCCATCAATTTTTAATTGAACTATTGATTTGTTAAACGCAGTAGAACGATGATAGAACATTCCTGAGTTTAGCAAATCCTTCGAGCACGTTGTTATAGAAATCATTTACTACTCTATTCTGAACATAACTTTGCGAAATATAATATATCTTGTTCAATGTATTTGATTATCATGAGTATAAGATAATGTGCTAATGAAAATGATTTCTATGTGGTGACTTCTGTAGAAACTGAGCGTATTCTATTTCTCACTTTTCAATCTGGGCGACTTAATGATTTACACATCTAGTCGTGATTGATAAAAAATACAAATATTAAACATATAAAGTGTGATAGAAGAAACAATTCGATGGACGAACTTGCTGATGCTCGGCACACAAAGAACACATACGCATGCAGAGATTCAAGAAAATAAAGATACATTGCTCATGTAAATAAAAAGCATTCCATCTAGACGGAGACGCTAGCGGTATGCAGAACTTTTACTAATTAGTTTCGAAATTTTTCTTATCAGAATTAACGAGATAATTATTGTAGAATTCTTCTCGTAGAATTTTAGATATTGAATTAGGACTTATAATAATTATTATAGAATTCCCCTCATAGAATTGCTGATATTAGATTAGAACTTATTATAATTATTCTAGAATTCTCTTCATAGAATTTCTGATATTGGAATAGAATTTATAATAATTATTACGGAGTTCATTTCGTAGAATTTCACATGTTAGATCGGAACTGATTATAATTATTATGGAATTCTTCTCGTAGGATTTTAGATATTCAGATTCAGATTAGAATTGAATGCAGTTATAATTAGCATATTTATTGAGTCAATGAGAAATGAATATACGAGTTATTTCGATGTAGCAAATAGTACGTAAGTTCTGTATACTGCTGGCACTATCAATAATGTTCTTGTAAAACTAAAGCGAACTCGGTAACTAAACAACAGACAGACTCAACCACTCACGAGACATATGTACTAATTGTTCACTGCCTGTAACGGCATCAATTAAATATCAATCAAGACTCCATTTTACCTGAGTTCAGAATGGAGCCTTGCGTGGGCCGAAATAGTTGTAGAAGTAGTAGACGTAGTGTTAAACAGAGGAACAGATAAGTTGCATACATTAATTGATTAGTCGAATATGGTCGGATTAACTTTTCTACAAGATTCATTATTTTAAATTTAAATCAATTCTTATTTAAGATAATTATAAGTGGTAGAGCTTAAGTGTCGCTGCTAAAAAACGCTAGGCCAATCTGAGAAAGTGGATTATTACCATGCTCAACTCTCTCTCTCATATACCATGGTAAATGACAAGAGTCACGTAATGGTTCTCTAGGAAGCTGTAATTATCTGATTATTTCTTATCGTGCACAAAAAAGTTGAACATAGCGTGGTGACATAACAATATGATAGAAGCTGTAAATATAATCATACGAAATTCCAGTGTAATGATAATTGCTAATAAGGAAATCGGTATTATCAAACATCTTTAAGGATTATGACAAACTGTCCTTTGTGTTTATTCTAGGTGACAGCGATATTCCTTTCATACTAGTCGTATATTTAATATTATTTGTTACGTCACAGCAATACTTATCTTAGAATTATTACCAGCATTCTTCAGTATGTATGATTCAATTTACTTTTATATTTTATGGAATATTCAATATGGCGGCAGAATATGCAAGAGATTAGTATGCAAGGAAATGCCAACGGTGAATGATATGAATCTTAATTAAATAACAGACGAAATGTTCTCATAATCCAAAACCAACATATCTAATATCAAAAGGAAGACGTAACAATGGATTTCTGAGACAGTCCAAACTAGGGCAAAATTGTAAACTGACTATCATGGCAAGGTGGTATATATAAATATGTATATATAGATATCAAAAACACTGCATAAGCCACATTTCAGAGACGAACTGTTGACTCTTCGTTGAGTATAATTCAAAAGAAAGCAAACAAATGAAAGCAACAATAGATGATTAAAAACTCCAACTTATAACATCGTTCTAAGATTAATGTCCCTAAACACAGTGCCATTAAGTTCGCATAAGCGACGATTTAAGAGTTTAATTCTGATATAAAGCAAATTAAGACTTCGCATTCATTAAAACGATGAGATATTGCGTAGGATAAATTGCTCGAGATCTTAAATAAGAAAACAGATCCTTATCAATTCGTGAGATTTATGCGAGTAGCAATCCATTTGCCAAGAAATCCAACTCCGCGATTGTAGCATTATAATTATAGTCAACCAAAAATAGAGTTCTTCGCTAGATAATTACTATGTCGTTAACTATGCCGAATACTTGCTGAGGAAAACAATTTTCTTACGGAAATTTCAAAGTTACCTTTTTGCTGACGTACTTATTGGCAGTACCGTTGATTATGGTTTAGAAGTTATTATGAACAATACGAGTGTATTAATGCAACGTCATACAACGTCATACAGAGAGTTCATAAGATTATACGTAATATTAATTGCTTAGTATAAAATGGATTACTACGGATGAACTATGAATCGATGAATGAGAAAATGGACGAGTGTATCGTGTATGAATGAGAATCAATTTTTCATTAAGTATTCTGAGTTAATTAAATGTCTCAATATATTCTTCCATATTCTATGATTTCATCAATTTTATGCACTAGCGTTCATTTTCATCCATGTATATTAAAAGCCTATGGATGGCTGCATTATAATGCACATAATTACGTTGATGTGCTAGATTCCAAAGGATCAAATGTCACAAGCGGATTTTAGGTAATCAAGAAATCATAGAACGCATATTAGTGATACTATTGTGTGAAGATTATTAAAACTAACGTTTCAAATATACAATGCAAATGTATGCTTACCAAGTCCAAACGGTTTCGGTGGTGTAGTTATGAAATTCTCCTCGTTCCTCGCGTGTCCTGCAGACGCGCGTCGGGGATGCGGTATACCGTTCATCTCGGAATTCAAATCCGTCACGCTTTCCGACCGTGTTACGTTCAAAGAGTCCATCGAAGTGTCGAATCTCATAATCTGAAAAAAAGAAAAACCCCCTCTTAAGTTAGTTACTGAAATACACATTAAATTGAATCAATAATAAAAAGAAACGATAATTTGTGATAAACAAGAAGGAACCAAATTAATATGACATCAAAATGATATTAAAGTGTACTTAATGTGACAAGGATTAGTAACTATGGATTGCAATCTTGTGGTATTTGTTGATACGAATAAATGCTAATAAAATTGTTAATGTGCATGAACTTAGTGTGTGAATTTGGAAATATTATAAATAAAAAGAAATTAAATGAAAAGCATACAGTGCGTCCAAGACGGCGAAGAGGCAGTAGTACCTGCGAGAAGTTTGGAACACTTGCTGTTTTACGCATTAGTGGTTGACCTTGAGCTTGCAATAATTCCTTTACCGCAACGTTTTGCCTGAGTCGATCCAGGGTTAAAATGCTTTCCACGGCAGATACGCCTCGAGTATATTTTTCTAAACAAATAATATAATGTGTGGTACATTCATTTTACATGATCATACTGGTGCGTAATACATGTTACGAGTAGGTCTTATATGGTATAAGCCTGTAATTTCAGCAATAAACTTTTTTTATATTTTAGTCAAATACGTCTTCAGATCAATCTTCACATATTTTAAGTTCATTTACCGATATAAGTTTCGCCGTCGCATAAACGGTTATCTTCCCCGCTGGCAGCAATTTGTGCCAAGCTCTCGCGATCTTCTAATTCCTCGCTTGCCTTTGGTATATTTGATACGACTTCGTAAGTGACACCTGTTTGCGACAAGCAATCCGTACGAACAATTCTCTTGAAAATTCTGTCCGTGATGCTTTGTCTCTTGTAAATATTTAGAGCTAATCGTTTACGCAGCACAAGGTCCATCGGCGCCGGATGCGATAATCGTACCGTGGTTTTCAGAATTAAAAATACTCGTTCGTTCGCTGAAATTCAATAAATATCATATTGATAAAAATGATAAATAATACTAGTTGCAACTGAATTTTTAAAATATCACTTAATTACCATCGGTGATTCTATTAAGATGAACATTATCGTGAATACTGGAGTCCCAAGCAGCGATGGCACACACATCTTTTTCCAAATGCCGAATGATTGGTAGATTATAGAATTTATTTCCATATTCCTTCAGCAAAATTGAATTTAGTCCTGTTACGGAAACTTCTTCTCCTGATTGATGAGTCGAGAGATCATCGGCTGCAAATAGTTATTTCAAATATGCAGTTGATTCATTTAAATAACTATATAGTTCTCTCGGTGTGATCGTTAATTTAAAGTACCATTGAGATCGAGGAATAAAACTGGAATATGTGGTTCCATTCCTGATGGAGGAGTCCAATCAGCAGGAGCACCGGGAATTCCTGATCCTGCCGCAGGTACCAAAACCGCATTTCGCTCTTCCGTTAAACTCACCCATTGATCTACGAGACTTTGTTCTCGTTCAATGTCTTGTTCAGTTTTATCTATAAATAAATTAAATATGAAAATTTCGAAATATTATTAATTACTACAGAACATCTTGATCCATTACATATTTCCAAACCTTGTTTATTAATGAGTTTCTGAATCTGTTGATCAAGATATTGTCTTCTACGCATTAAAGCATCACTCCACTTCTCTCTTAATATACTCAAGTCTTCATCTTGATAACTGTCCAGTGGTATCTGAAGACGATTTCTTACGGACACGCTACCAACAGCTATATTTAATATCGATTCACAAATAATTGGTAACGTTCCTGAATTTTGTACTGGTTTCACGCGAACTTGTATCCGGCGTTGTTGACCCTGCCTTAATTGGTAGATTCCACCCGTCCATGTATCCTGCTTCATAACTGCTTCGACAGGTGAATATTCACCTTGTTCATTAAGTTCTTGTATCTCCACCCAAAGTTCAATTTTTCTCGTTAATTCTGACCACCGATCAGCAAGTGATCGAGCCTTGGCTAATTGCTGTTGTTCCACTTCCCAACCCGGTTTAGTCGGCGAAAAACCAGCACTTCGATGACCCCAAACTTCTATACTTAGAGCACCTTCGGAACAGTGTTCCATAAATTCTTCCGTGATCGGTACAATAAAGTCTTTCGTATGACTCGAGTGATTAAATTTGACTGCGAGAGAGTCTCTTTGTCCCGTAACACAAACGGAATTCGGTAACTCTACATTGACAGCAGGAGAGACAACTATCGGTTCCGGATGACCCCAAAACATGTATTGGCAAAAGACAAAATGGCTCAACGAGAGTGGTAAACCGGTAGCTTGTTTTATCGTGACACGACAGGTAATGTGACTCGATCCGGAATAATCCTCTGGTTCGGATGACGTAGAATCTCCTGATGATTCCGACGCTGCTTCGCAAATACGATCCTGAGGAAAGTGTCCGGATATACGGCTAATCTCGACCTGCAGTCGTCCAGCGACTTCTCCTTGTTGACTAATGATTGGAGTATGATAGTCTAACCGAACATCGTGGAATAAAACCTCTAGGAAAACATTTGCTACACCAATTAGATTGTGATTTTCTTGCGATTCGTAAAATGGATCTTGTGTCTTTCCGGGCACTTCATCCTGTTTCAAAACGAAGTATAGTTTTTAGATTTTTACTTGAAAGTTCCTAATTCGAAGGCGAAGTAGTTTACCTTAATCGTAGGTAATCGTTGACAATTATTAGGATCTTTTCTTTCTTCGTACATGTCTCGCATGTCGACTAATTTATTTTCTAATTTCTCCATCGACCAAACTTGACTACCCATATTCGTCCTCTTCACCAGAATAGCAGGTTCGCTCACAAACGCACCCCGCTGAAAGAATACACTCTACATATGGAAGAGTGCAATAAAAACAAAAACACAACATGTAACCAAAAATAAAATCAAATAAAAGAAATGAAATTGAATATCTAACTTTAAGTGTAACAATAAAACAATTATGTTGATATACTAAAAGTCTAAGCGCTCCAGAATAAAAACTAATCGCGGCTAAAAACTCTACGACACTTAACAAATGAAGAAACGTAAATTTAAAAAAAACGGATAAAATAATTCTTACAAATAACAATAATTATAATACCATCCATAAATTTACTAAATATTATACATACATTTTTACAAAATTCGTAGGAATACGATTAATGTAATTTACTTTACCTTTCTGTTTGGACTCAAATTGTTCGGCGGAATTTGTAAGGTGACGCTAAATTTAGTCTGCTTCCCCATTTCTTCCGCTAAGAAATTCGCCTCTTGTACCAGTGCATTTGCTTTTAAGATGTCTGTCTTTAATTGACCCAAACTTCTCTTAAACATCTCATCTCTTTCTTGTGCCCATTTTTCAACGCGCATTTGTGTAGTCGGCGTAGAAGCGGGTAGTTTACCGGTTTGGCTGCCTCTCAGAGGATCGTACGGCACGTAGGGAGAATAAGGAGTCGAGGGAGATAATATATTACGAAGCTGCTGAAATTGTCGCTCGTATTCTTGCTTCTGCTTTTCAAGAGCAACCTTTAATAAGAAGATCAAAATAACGCATTAAGATACTCCTTTAGGATGAAATATTTCATTGATAGAAAAGTACATAATCCATTGCAACACAGCGCATTCTATATCATGATTAATTTAACATTCACCTGTTTATCTTCTTCATGCTGCTTCTCGAGTCGCGCAATGGCTCTTTGAATAGGATCGTTCGATAATTCATTAAGCATGAGTTCTTCCCTGGCAAAGTTATAATCGATATTCTGTGCAGGTGTCTGAGGCTCGCTATTAATTGCTGAAAACGAAGAATGATTTCTGCTAATTATTCTATCTATTAAACGAGGTTATAAACGATTTATAAGCCTCCACTTAAGGATCATATGTAAGTAATTCGTACCTGTTGCACTTCTAGGACAATTAACCCTGAAGAAGTGATGATTACCCCAGACAATCCTGTCGCCGTGTAACAAAGGAGTTTTTTGCACGACTTGGGTACCATTAACAAAACACCTAGCACCATTCAACGGTGTCATATAAAGACCGGATTCTTCTATCGTAATCACACAATGTTCCGGCAAAATACCCAAGCCGTGTAATTGAATGTCTTGGTCCGTTTTCGCGGAACGGCCACCGACGAGAGTTTTTTCCTACATTATAAAATAAATATTAGTAGAATATTCTTCTAGTATACTATTCTAGTACAATGCATCTTTTGTACGAACTGCAGCTTTGTAAGTGTTCATATTTGATTCACCTTCAGATAATAAACTAATAACTCGTTCAAGCTGGGATCGTCATTTAGATTGACAAGATAGTACTTATTCTTCTCGACTTGAATACCGGACGCTTGCACACTGATACCCATTTTTTCCAAAGCCTGTTGCCTTTCGTGCTGCAACCTTTCGGTTTTCACTAATTTCTCTTCCCAAGTTTGCGACATTTCTTTCATTAATTTTTCCGATTCCGAAAGCTTCTCTGTTATGTCTGTGCGTTGCTGGCCCACTATCGAACCTTGTCCCTATTTCGAAAAAAAGGTGTTCATAAAAATATTCCTATGTTGATTTAATTAGACGGTATACTTAAATAATCCGTGAAAGCTTACAGTAGCGTGTAGTAACATCTCCTTTAATGTCTCAACTTCTTGTCTTAATTCGCGAATAATTCTGGCATTTGGATCTTCGTTGACCACCGCGTGATTAACTATTCTCTTCGCTCGGTCCGCGTATCGAAGAGTCGAAAGCGTTTCCTCGTAATTATCGGCTGCGGGAGATACAGTGGCCACCATCACGGTTTTACTGTTTCCACCGAGATTATCCTAAAGCAACGTATACATGATTTACGATCTAATTTCCCGTGTTGAATGGGGCGGCTTTGTTAAAATTTCATATGATATTTGTACCTTCAAAAGCCACGTTAGAACCGAGTCTCTGTACGGCACAAATTTGTCCTTATTCTTATTGCTTCCTGAATTCTGATCCGCGAGCTTAGAAATGACTAGACCCAACGTCGTTAGAGATCTAAAAATGAGTATCGTGCAATTTATTCATAAAAATATTTCGATACCTTGAAATTTCGATACTGAAATATAGCATCAATTTGATGGTGAGGCCATCAAGTGAATCACTGAAGTGAATATTTTCAACAAATATTTATAATTTTATTATTCATTCATAATAAATATATAAGAAATCATAAATGTTCTTACTTGTTAATATTACTTCCTTCTTTAAGCCTATCTCCCACTGCCCCGGTTTTCACAGCCCTTTCGCTTCCAGCTAAGTCCACCAAACTCATCCGCGAGACTTTTTCGCCGCTGACACCGCTTTTTGAATCGGTCAGTGTTTGCGTAAGAATTACGGAGAACACCGCGTGCGAACGGGAACTCTCCGAATTCATATTCGTCGCTGCCACCGTCCTTGACTTGTTGCCCTCTGCCATTAGATTGTCAATATCCTGCGGCAGATTTCCGATTGACTTATTTTTATTATTCCGCCGAGATATTAAATATTTTATGAACCCTTTGTTCAGCTAGAATTGCTCCGTTCTTTTCGTTCCTAACTCAACATTCTCAAACTTCTAGTTCGCTATTCTTCGCCAATAAATTCTTATACAATATCAATCATTTTAAAACCTGAATTTTATTCTACTTTACAAAAATAGTTCAATTGAATTCAGAAGAATAAGAAGCAATAGGACATTAATATTTTATGATCAGTTTGTTATCGAGAATTATCCTTTGGTTTTCATTCTACAGAATGTTGCAGGCGTTAACTTAAAGTTCTGAAAATGATTACTAATATTATATTAATATTATGTGCAAACTGAATGAACTTCCGGTTATTAAAGTGTTCAATCTTCTCGTTTCGTAAAGAGAAGTTCCGGCAAGAGTACAATGAACGCGAAGTGAGGAGGGTATCCACGTTCACACTCGATGAAGCAAATTGAAACTTATCACGCGTTATTGGTATGCATGAAACGTGTTTGTTGCATAAAGGTGGTACCCACTGACTCTATGTATATAAAACGACCTGATTTTTCTCTTCGAAAGGATCGCGTATCGTTCACTTGAATCGCTTAATATCGATACTTTGTCTCAGTGACTGATCTCAGAACTTAAATCAACTTCGATAATTGGGCTTTATTTCAGCACAGCAGTATCTCGCTTCTGCGAATATTATTTAACACTTTGCCGAGTGTTATCAACATTTTATATCAACGTAGAATTTATATATATAAGCTACATAAAAAGTATCATTATATCTGAGACAAAGTATGTGAATAATAATTAATTACTTTCCAATACCTCTAGTATGTATAAATGTAATTAAAAATCTCATTAGTTCACCTGAAAGGAGGTGACGGCGAGTTGACTGAGCCCATCGACGTACGGCCCTAAAACATTGTGCTCCCTGACTTTAAGGGACTGCTTGTTCGGTTTTGGGTCCAATAAGTCGTGCACCTTCTCGTTGTAGATCTCCATGTAGGAAACCTCGACTTTGTAGCTGAGCTCGAAGCTTTGTTGCTTCGCTATCATGTCGAATAGGTTGTCGCACAGCCGTGGTATTATACCCTTGTTATCACCGCTTCCCATCATCGTATACGACTTCCCCGACCCTTCAAATATTCATCGAAATTACTTGAAACTTGCTCGATAATGATATATTATTGACTTTATTTATAGTTATTATTAACCCTTTACACACGAAAGGCGACTTATATATATACACAGATTGTCTCAGCTGAAATTGACATCATGAAAAATGTTTTAAATAAAATTGAATAGCTTCAAGGGGAGCATATTCTGACGTTGTTAGTTTTTTTGTAGCTGGACGCGAAAAGGTCATATTGTATTCCAAGAAATATACCAAAGTTTCAACGAGAACTTTGTATTGCATAACTTTCGCTCAATTTTATTGGTAAGATAATTAAAGTGGGGACAGAAATAGATTTAACGTTCAGGCGGAAGCCAGACAAAATAGATTCGGTTGATCGTAAAAATACTCGGAGTAAAATGGTGGTGTTTGTCTGCGGTTCTTCGCGTTGAACTTCGAAGAAAGTATGAAATCAATAATTATTTTCCTGGACAAAAACAAAAAATCGTCGAAGATAGAATAAAATTAATGATTATTTTCCTTGAAAAAAAAACGACGATATCATCGATGCATGCTCGGTGAGAATAACGCTATTAGTGCCTTCTGCCGACACCGATAAATGTTCCATGGTCGATCTTATACGAGACATTGACCAAAGCAGCGCGATCAGTTAACGATGAACAATGTTCACCCCGTTTAACGTAAAATCCACGTCCACGATGGATTTCTCCGTAGAAAAGAGATTATGCACTTCTAAAGACTCTCGCACCTCTTGCGTACACTTATTGTCAGACTCACTTGCAATCGGATTTCAACCCTTCGTTTACCTGCTAATACGCGCAGACGTTAACTTCTTCGAGAAAGTGGAGGATCAGCTTTCACTGAACGACTTCCTTCATTATGCACGCATTGAATTTTTTGAATTGAAATTTGTAGGAATTTTGCAGCAAGATATTTGTAGGAATTTTGTAGAAAGATATTTGTAGAGATTTCGTAAAAATATGAATCCACTATTATTATTAGCATTAGTATTATGATATACCATAACTTCTTTAAAACTCGAAAGTTCTTTGACCGAACTATAATACTTCAGAAACCAAAGTACAACATCGCCGACAAGTTGACAGGCCTGTAAACTCCGACTGTCCTATCGTTCCGACTACAATCGCGATGAGTCTAAAATTAAGTTTCGTGCCCCGATAGAGGCGCGTTACAACCCTTTTATAGTTTTAACGAAGTTTTTATAGTAGTTACCGTCTACGATTAAGAAAGTTTGTCCATTATTTATGCACCGACCGATATTCTTGGGGAATAAAATAAATATAGTACGAGCGTCGTATTATTGGCTCTTTCCCGAAGGCTGAAGGGTAGCCGAACAACTTCCAAGTATTTACTTCGATTCTTAAGGAATCTCTGTACTTAATCCACTCATAATTTACGTGGGTGTGGTCACGCGGAAGGTTGTGGCCAAGGCTGAAATATATTGACTTTCGCCGAGAAAATTACGACACCAAGTTCATAATGAAACCCCACAACGACGTATGACGATCATCTTTATCCCTTTCATACTCTTCGCACGCCTCATTCTCTTCCGCGCTCTTCGAATTCTCCATATTTTCAATGCTATCAACCCTGAAATCTTGTCGCATTTAAAGACTCGGATATTTCAAAATCGAGTTGAATCATTCCAGTTTCTGTGGTCTCGAAAAGACAAGTTTTAAAACTCGATGAATTATAATTCTTTTAAGTGAAGTAATGATATGAAGAGTTTCCAAGGGTGCCCGAGGGTGCCCGAGGGTGCCATGATGTTTTAAATTCAAATAAGATTCGAAGGGTTCGCATTTTTATAGTGACTCGTAAACTGATGGGAATCTTTTTAATGACTTAATAACTTTTAAGAGGTCACTGTAATAATCGTACCTAAGTTTTGAATTATTCTTTTGAAATATTTTTGTCAGATGTGAGTATTATGGGATGCTGCAAGACATTGCTGAGTATAATATATACAGGTAACCCTCGTATAACGCTGTACTTATACAACGAGGTTCCTATATAACGTGATATAACATCAGGTACATTTATATATTCATATGTACGTCCTAAAAAAATAAGGATGGACGGACAAAATTAATTAATTGATACAATTACGTCCATTATGCAACGTGAGCCGCAAAAAATCTTAGAGAATGGAATCTTATCAATTTGAACGTGATTGTTCAATTTCGCGGACCCGTCATTTTCACGGCTTCCGTAGTTCTAGTTTTAATTGAAGTTTATAATGAAGGGTGCGAAATTAGTTCTCAGTTTAATATTATTAACTTACCGGTTTGTCCGTATGCGAAGATGCAAGCATTGTAACCCTGAAACGCATTGTCCAAAATATCGCGCCCCAAGGCATCGAACACAACTTCCTGACTCGCGAAATGTTCTGCACCCGGTTCCAGCGAGAAGAAACAATGATCGAAAGCGAAACTCTTCGGTTTGTTTCTGTAACAATATAAAACGGGTCATTGTTAGTAAAATTGATATAATAAACGAACATTTATGTCTTGATCTTTATGACACTTTATGATAAGAAGATATAGGTGTATCGGAAAGTAATAAATTACTTGTCACATACTTTATGAAACTCCATTTATTTTTATTGAGTTAACTCATAAGTTCGTGCGGTTTCGTGGAATACGAAAAATTCTGTTCTTCCAAATATTTAATACGAATTAATGGACAATGTATTTTCCACTATTATTTAACAACTGTATAAAAGAATAAAAAAGCCATCGAATGATATAATTAATACATAACTGATAAGCAACTATTTCGAGGTATTCAGTATGAATTGAAAACCGCACGAACTTATATTAACTTATTGAAGATTTTATGAATATCAGCGATATATTTGATTCGAGTTTTAGTGTTAATAATATTGGTATCAGTGCAACCGGTAACAGCTATGGTGTCCAACGTATTAACACTAGAACTACTGAACATATACTCGATTAAATATTCCCATTTATTTATATACAAAGTTATGCTTAGGGTCCGTAATTTAATTAATTACCAATTTTGCTCGTTATCTATATAAAATAAAGGAGTACGGAATCTCAAACATCGCGCTATTATACGTTTCAATAATTCTCTTCAAAGTTGACGATAAGTCATTTTGACTGCTTTGGTAGTTCTAGTGTTAATCATTGAAAGTCATAATTCATATTTTGGAGCAATCGTTAGAGTTTGATTTTCCAACTAATTAACAGCAAAGTTCGAGCAAATGTTTACTCGCTTCGAGGGACATATCTGCAAAGATCAGAAGTGGATAGCAAGGAGTAAACAGAAGTGTTCAGCTATTTAAGTCTCGAAGATTGAAATCGTTAGGAAAAGCTGATTCCAGGAAGGGAGAAATGTGACGGGTTACACGATGGGGAATGAAAACGATTTCCTCGGTGTCCTGGATATATCAGCTCGCGACCCTACTTCAACGTCAAAAGAGCCCAAGCTTGTTCAAAACGATCGCAGCGGCTTACTATTGATTTCCCCTCGTATTTTCTCATCTACCAATCACTACACTCGACCTTTTTCTCCCCGCAAAAAAATACTATACTTCATGTTCTCCTTGTTAACCATACAATTCAGGATCTCTTATCATTTACTTCGAGTATACCATTCCACTTATATTTTCATTAATCTCCTAATTCCACGACATTTCTTCGTATCGCTGTGAGTTATTAATTAAGTCAATATTAAATTACTTAATAATGACTCGTATTTCAAGTAATCTGTTCTAGTTAGGTTGTAATTAATATTGTAATGTACAGCGATATTGTTATGTCGTTATGAATTAATAAACCAAGGGATTATTGTAGATTTTAATAAAGTGGGATTTATTGCAATAAATTGAATTTTAATATGCGAGTTTTGTATTGAATATTTCGTTGCTTTGATTCTGTTGCATTAACGTGATATTCTGGGAAAATATTTTGTTTAATATGGATGACGTGATCAATAACATACCAACTACCCTATTCTAATTATATTATAATTAAAATTAATATTAACTTGAAAATGAATTATCGCAGTAAACTTCATTTGAATACGCGAGCTTTACATTTAATATTTCCTGCTTTAATTCGTGTCGATATTTCCGATTTCAGAAAATATTTTTGTATAATACGGACGATATTATGAATAAAATATGAATGTATTAAAAGTGGATTTGTAGATAACATGAAATACTGGCTCGCTGAAAAGCCTTCCTCTATTAACTTTATTCCGCCCGCCAGAAACTTTCGCTGTTTACTTTTTCTGTTTACCTGCGCCATATTGTAATTTGCATATCGTGAACAAACTTTTGGGCGGGGCAAAGTAAATTCATCTGACCGGGTTCGCTTTTAATACTTCACGGATGATATATTAATGTATCATCATGTTCACCGGCTATATTAATTTTATTCACCACTTTGGTTCTCGTTATTACGTCCACCATTTAAAACACACCAAGCCGTATGTTTTTACGAGTTTCACGCGTCGAATATATAAAACATCATAATTGAAAACTTACTAATATCGCCATTTTCCAACACTTACACAGTGCTGTTACTCCATCAGCAAAATATTTAAAAGATTTTTCAAGCTCCGCGTATAAAACTCGCGAACCACAAAAAACGCAATGTTGATTTCGCCGAGAATTAAATGACGGCTAGAAATGAAACTTCAAACTACAGTTGGTTTTAAAAGCATTCGGCCATCTTAGGCATCATTTTTCGTGAAAAATTGTAGGTTTGAAACAAAACTAAATCGAAATCTAGTTTCAATGAACATCTTTTAGTTTATTTTACCATAATATATATAGTTTGTTTATATAAAACAAGTTTTTATTAAAGCTAGTAGTCTATAATTTGATATAAGACTCGCTTAATTATGGTTTTGCAGATGAAAAGCTGTTTTCCTTAACAAATGTTATATATTATAGTATTATATAATAAGTCATAAATATTCATTAAAAGTAGATTTCGATTTAGTTTTTTATTTCCAACTATAATTTTGCACAAAATTCGTTTAAAACTTGATACTTTTACGACCAACTGTATTTACAAATTTCATTTCCGGCCAGTATTTAATTCTCACGAAAATCAACATCGCGCTTTTCATGGTTCGCGAGTTTTATGCGCCGAGCTCGAAAAATATTCGAATATTTCGCTGACGAAGTAATCGCACGATGTACGTGTTGGAAACCAAAGATATTAATCATTTTTTAATAGCCATGTTTTATATATCAGAGGCGAAAGATGATTTCCAAACTTATTCTTAGCTAAACGTAAGCATATATTAATATTTACAAATGTTATTTTATTAATGGTTTTCGAGCATCGCGATATCCATGTATGTGTAAACATATTTTCTTGCTGTTTAAGGAAGGTTGAACGTTGACATTTGCTTTTTATTTCAAGGGTTCACCATGAATTATAAAATATTTCGAGCCCAAGAAAATTTATAGCCCGAGGATAAAAAAGGTCGAAAGACAATTTTTAAGGTTTATGATATACTAAAAAAAATGGTTCACTTTGAAAGGTTCCGACAGAATGATTTGAGTTGGGACTTCATATCACATCCAATTTATGAGGTAAAGAATCAAGTTCTTTGAAATTCGACAAAAACAAGCATATTACAAACTGCATAAATAATTTAGGAATATCAGATATTATTATGTAGGTTATATGTTACATATTACATAATAATTTTAATGAACATATACAAGGCCCCCCACTCCTCAACGCACCGTGTGCCTTCTTTTTAAAACCGTACAGCAGGGAAGATCATTTCTCCTTTCAAGTACCACCCTGTAAAAATAACTTCCTAGAAATTCGGAAAGAAGTACTTCCAAGAACGCTCGACATTAAATTCCCCATAAAACGAGCATTAAATAACTCCTGGAATTTCCCCAGATTTTCTTGAGACGATAGTTGAAACGTTTATAACGGAAGTATAGCAGTCGGGGGAGGAAATAGGTTCGCCTTGGTAGGAAGTCGGTGTACGCGGAAAGGGGTGGATGTAAAATAAAAATCGATTCAACCCTTTCGCAGACGGGGTAGAATCGGTGGATGGAAAAAAATCAAGCGTTTGATTCATGGGGCAGTTACTTCTCGTGGTTGGTATCCCGTTGCTGGGGAGAGATAAAACTTTTTCTGTTGGTGCACCATAAACGTGCCAAGAAGTGCCCCGTCGAATTTGGCAATGGCCGACGGCGCGGCGTCGTCGGGGATCATCAAATTATATTTGAAATTTTAATCGATTGCGATATTATTATACTATTATTATCTCCATTCGAAAGCTGAATTATAGAACAAGATTATAACATTGAATTGTAGTTACAGAGTTTGACATTTAGGGTGAAAATTAAATTATAGTAATTGTATTTTAAGTCTGAATACTACTATGATGTTATAATATTATCATTATTTCGATTTGAAATTGAAACTGAATAGAACTAAATTATAGAATTAAATTATAGTAACAGTATCTGAAATTTTAGTCGATAATATTGTGATATTATTATACTATTATTATCTCGATTCGAAAGCTGAATTACAGAACAAGATTATAAGATTAAATCGTAATCACTGAATTTGAAATTTAGGTTAAAAAATTCAATTAAAATAATTGTATTTCAAAATACGGAATCGATATTACTGATATCATAATATTATTATTATCTCCATTAAAAATTTTAATTATGAAGTTAAATCATAGTAACTGTATTTTAATATTATTATTATCTCGATTATATATTAATATTTTATACTGTTGTCAAATTAAAATTATAAAATTACGTTCAAAGTAACTGCATTTTTTTTTATTGTAAATCGAGATAATAAGAACTTCGTCGGCATTCTAGACTCCCGGGAAATGGAACGATGACGACAATCGCTGGGAAATATTTTATCGGGTTTATAGATAACAATGAGGCTTGTAGTGAGAAAAAGGTTGATTGCAAAATATTCATTAGCATAATCTTGGTTCCATGCCATTTTTCTATGTTTTACAGATGGAATTAGTCGTTTGTTATCATATTACATTCTGATAGTTTGGTAACACAGAAGTTTCTTAATTGCACTCGATGTAAAATGTTACGTAAACAAAGAAATCAGTAGAAATTAGATTAATATTCGGTCGCAGAAACCTAAGTTGAACTTACAATTCAACACGAACTTTATCCACTAACCTATAACTACAGAAATATCATAGTCGATAATCCAAGAATATTAATCGACTACTAAAAACATTCCTACTCGACTAGTAAAAAGGTAAAACAATAAAACACATAAGATTATCAGAAGCAGACGATCAAAGAAGTTTCCAACACCGTCGTCCACATTCCACCAACGAGATCGATAACGTTTCCAGCAGACTCACTCTCTTTTAAGACTCCGCCATTTCATCCAACACTTCGTAAACAAGCTCGGCCACTGACCTACCGAAAAACCGCCCGAAAAATGGAGACGACGGAAGTGTTTGCGGCAGAAAAATGTGAAGAAATCACTTGGCACACGCAAACGGAAGGCGACCTCGAGGCCGCCACGGGAGACGATCGTTTCCGTGTTTCTAGCGCGGTGCAGTAACGAGGACTTGTGTGGAACTCTGGTGCAATGGAAGCATAGGCCGCTCGATAGTCCCTCTTTTAATCGGGAGCAACCATTTCGTTTGATATGTAATGTGGGACGCGAAGAAAAGGTTCGGGCTGACCATCGCGTGACTAAAACCCCTTCGAGGCCAAGCCACCCCTTGTACAGGTTCTTCCTAATGTGGCTGACCGAAGAGCTCCCCGGTGTCTCATTCTACTGTGCTTTGCGGCATGAAATTCGTGCCGTTTAATGACGTTTTCCAATTATCTTTGTTATCTGCGAATTATTCGACACGTTTTAGTCTTGCAAACTATGTGTAAAAACTTGACTAGGAAAATGCCGTGTACAGGGTAGACCTAAAGTGTCTGACTAAGTATTATTAATTAAACATCAAATTTTCCATGTAAAAAGATTTATAAAAATATATCCACCAAATATCCTCGTTGTTCTCGGAATTTACTACTTTGATGAATCTCCATGCATATTACGATCTCTATTGATCTAAACATTCCGGATTTATTACTTCGATGATTTATTATGAATATTATATTGCCATCAATTTAGAATACGCAAAACTGACGATGGTAATTTAATTTGTAATTGTCGACGATAAATGCGCATCTTAATCACAAGTTCACTCGTTAAATTATCGATGAACACATTTCAATCTTACGAAGTATGTACTGACTCAAGACGAACACTACTGTTGCTAATTATTTTTGCAAACGCTTGTACATCCTTAACTCTTCAATCCTGTTCTTTACATCGCCGTGTTGACGTGTATGAGTTCATATCTATATAGATCAAGAAATATAGTCGAGTTACACTGGCCTTCGGCACGCAAGGTTCTGCGGTGTTCCGAACGGCAGTAGTAAAAATGTACAGGTGGTCAGACATTCGAAGTAGGTTAGAACACCGATGGAATAATTCTTACTCGAATTTGGGCCGACATCTGACAACCCCGTTCCGCTGCTTATCTGATTGATTATAAGCCATTCGACTTGCAAAGGTATTTATTTTTAGAGCACCCTAAGGAGAATTTATTCTTAGAGTACGCTGCGTTATTAAGTCTACTGTCTGCTAGATAAACTTCACTTATTTCATTCTTCTTAGGTATCTTTTGGTATTTACGAGAATGGGGTGAGTTATGGTTTCCAAGGTGGCTCTGAATTTATAAGGGTTTTAAGGGATGGATTCTGGTTTGAGGAGGTTTCGAATTTCGAGAGGTTTCCAATTTTAGAAGCACGAGAATGGAGCCTATTGCTGAAGCAGATTTATGGATTTTCACGCGATAGGAAAAACCTGTGCTTTTATGTTTATTTCTATTATATTTGATATTACATTATATATTTTCTATTATATTGTATATATTTATATTATATTACATTTGTTTTATTAATTCATTAATTATTATTCATGCTTGCCACAAATTATTCTCTGAACTTTTATAGAAATGTACTATTTCCAATATTTTTTTAAAACAATATTTCTGAATTCATCTTCAAAATGTTCCTAGTTCTACATATCTAGACCAAGGCATAAAACATGAAAATATATTGCACATTCTAAGCCGGAGACTCATAAAGCTATTAAGTCCTTGGAAGGTAATAAATACGTCGTGCAGGATGATTGAATATTCACAGGTCTCCACGATATATGTGTATTCTGGATTCGCGAAAGGAAGAATAAGAAATAATCGGTTCGAAGGCAACGAGCCGTGAAAACAAATATTGGAAATGTATCCATAGATTTGTTGAGGAACATTAGAGTAACAAAAGGACCGTGAGACTCCCGAAACGTGGACCGAATACAATGAATATCGAGCCGGGGCTTTAACAGGCGCAAACTTCATTAATTCAATGGATCGGGGTTTAAGTGAATAAATTATAATTTCGTCGATGCTGTATCGGAGGAAGTATATACGTATGTTCCTTAACAGTTCGACCGTGGTGTATGAATTTGTACTAAACACACACTCTATCAAATTATGTTAATACTTTACGCTGTGCTTTAAGTTAAATTAAATTCATATTTTACATTATGTTTTTAGCTAAATTAAATTAATACTCTATACGATGCTTTATGTTAAGTAAAAGTAATACTTTATGCTATGCTTTAAATTAAATTAATTAATATATTTTCTTTCAAAATGTCTCAAAGCAAGGATTTGCGTTAAAGTAATTAACAATATTACTACTCATCTTTTAATAATAAAACGATATGGTCCAAAACAAAATTAATATCAAAAGTAATTTTAAAAATTGAGCTAATTCCGGAAATTAAAAAGAGAATATAATACATTTTATTCAGTTCTTAATCCTTTGCAAATAGTGCAAATAGTTAATATCGTAGTATTTCCTACGGTTTTAATTGACACATATTGAAATCAAACTAAACTCGAGGAGACTTATCTGGACGTGATAAACGCACGATTTCTCCGGAAGCTGCGTACATCGTAGGGCATGAAAGGGACAATCGACAGTGACAGAGAGAGAGGGAGAACCTGTAGTGGCAGCGGATGCACATGGTTCGCAGTGAATCGGAGCTTTAACGAAGGTAAACTTAATTAAGGTAGTTGTCGGCAATGCACCAGAGGCTGCAACCGCAGGAACTGGTGTTCCACCAGCTGGGGGATCCGTCCGAGCCAATAAATCGGGGATTTCATGTGACTAATACGCCGAAATTTGATCCTAGCAGGACTTCGCCTCGCGTCACCGACCGTTTCACTCTCTCGTCAATTAAAATTCATGACGATGATTTGCGGTACTGACTCATATCGGGGAACATGAATCAACGCTTGGATGCGTCCTTCGTATTCAATTTTCGAGGAAGCTTTCTATTGGCATTGTGATATATGTTAGTTTGATAAGAATTATGCGGAAGTGCGAAGATGACTTCACAAGAAACCTGTAAATAATTATACTGAAGTACGAAAATGGTTTAGCAAGAAACCTGTAAAAAAAACACTAGAAACTGTCTTCAAACCAGACAAGAGTAACAAAAGTTTTAAATGAACAAAAGTAAAGTAACTCTAACGTGAATTCTTTTTCTAACTTTACATTGCGATATCTAGTTGGATTACTGCAATGTCTTTCGAGAACCTTTTCACTGGCCGCAGTGAGCACACAGTTTCTTTAACACTAACTTGCTATTCATAACTTGCCTATAAAACTCTAAGGCACTTCGTGCGACGCTTTTCCTTAGTTCTTACATTTTATGAATACGATTCGATACCATTACAGGAGAAATGCAGGAGGTACCGAGTAAAAGTATAATTTATAGCGTTTCGTGTCGTGGATCGTACGCGTATCGCGTAAAAAACGTTTTCACTGGCCGTTGCACTTGCTTAGTTTCCCTCGCCACGTTCTCTTATTCTTCTTGGAATTTCATTGAAAATGGCAAACGTGCGGAGAATTAGAATCTAGACAAGTTATAATTTTCCATTGCGATTTTGAGAATTAAATTCAACATTCCTATTGAGATTCATTTATTATCTTGTACCAGAAGTTTCGATATTATTTTGTTATCTTACTATCGCAAGGAAAATGTGAACTTGTATTAACAATATTATAATAATATTGGTAATATATTATATTGGGGAATTTAAATATCTGAATAATTAATATTATTTACCGGATCTTTCAGGATTTGCAATACGATTATTTAAAATAGAATGAAATTCTGATAAGCAATTAATTTATGATGAAGGTTTTGATTAAAAAATTCGAGTAAAATCTGAAGTTTCAGCTGACAAATGCAATCTAATTCTTCGGAAACTAATAAGTTCTCAATAATTCCTTCGACTTCTGCAAACTGCGTTAAAAAACTGCAACTCGTTATGCGACACAATTCTCACACAGCGCATATTAAATAACCTCTCTAATTAATCAAGGAAAGATAATAACTAATCACAAGGAAAGATAACGGTACCGAGGTGCAGCATAGAACTTCAGCGCACTGCATTATTCAAGATTTGACTTGAAATATTTCAGCAATCTTCTCTGAAGTATCTTCGCTCGCCAATTAGTGGTAGGTCTGCATTACTTCAAATTGCGTGCACGTGAATAAGGAAGAACTGCAACCAAACAGTGTGCGTCTTTCGGTGTGCAGCCTGCCACACGGAAACGACCGACAATTAGTGGAAACGAAGTGTATGTAAGCTTACAATATAACTGAGTAAACAGCGCAATTATATCCGTAGAATGGGGTCTGGTAATGTAACAATGCGGTGAAACGTTAGCGCCCTCGTTTGTGTCATTCCTCGTCTTATGTTATTTACTTACGTGAACCCACCATTATGGAAGGGTGGCTTCACCCTTACGAATTCGATTTGAATTTATTATCTATGCCACCCCGGAACTAATTTGTACGGCACTCCTATTGACTGCGATGACGAATCGCGACTGTCGGGCAATCAGCGATTGTCTTCGATCGCCAGAAAAAAAAGGGGAAAGTCGACCTTTTCAGACCGAATGGTTACGAGACGGTTCATGAAAGAATTCGATTGAATTCATTATGAGAAACAAATATATTTGTCATTGGTAATATTTGAGTACTTCCAAAATTTGAAAAAAAATTAACGTCGCCAATTTCGCTCCTACATGGCCCAAATCGATGGTATATGATGTATAAACATATTCTAGGATGATTTTGGGTCGAAAGAAGTGGATTAAAAATTGTTTCGGGCGAAAAATGGGTCGACCCAAAATCGCAAAAATGTGAAGGGGTATACCTTCAAAAATTCTCAAAAAATAAAAGTCGCCAATTTCGCTCCTACATGGCCCAAATCGATGGTATATGATGTATAAACATGTTCTAGGATGATTTTAGGTCGAAAGAAGTGGTTTAAAAATTTTTTCGTTCGAAAAATGGGTCGATCGAAAATCGCAAAAATGTGAAGGGGTATACCTTCAAAAATTGTCAAAAAATCAAAGTCGCCAAAATCAATTCTAAATGGCCCAAATCGATGGTATATGATGTATAAACATATTCTAGGACGATTTCTGGTCGAAAGAAGCGGCTAAAAAATTTGTATAGGTCAAAAATGGGTCGAATCCAAGTCGAAAAAATGTAAAGGGGTATACCTTCAAAAATGGTCAAAAATTGAAAGTCGCCAGAATCACTTCTAAACGACTTAAATCGATGGTATATGATGTATAAACATATTCTAGGATGATTTTGGGTCGAAAGAAGTGGATTAATAAAATTTTCGGGCGAAAAATGGGTCGATCCAAAATCGCAAAAATGTGAAGGGGTATATCTTCAAAAATTCACAAAAAAATGAAAGTCGCCAATTTCGCTCCTAAATGGTCCAAATCGATGCTATATGATGTATAAACATGTTCTAGGATGATTTTAGGTCGAAGGAAGTGGTTTAAAAATTTTTTCGTTCGAAAAATGGGTCGATCGAAAATCGCAAAAATGTGAAGGGGTATACCTTCAAAAATTCTCAAAAAATAAAAGTCGCCAATTTCGCTCCTACATGGTCCAAATCGATGCTATATGATGTATAAACATATTCTAGGACGATTTCTGGTCGGAAGAAGCGGTTAAAAAATTTTTTCGTTCGAAAAATGGGTCGATCCAAAATCGCAAAAATGTGAAGGGGTATACCTTCAAAAATTCTCAAAAAATAAAAGTCGCCAATTTCGCTCCTACATGGTCCAAATCGATGCTATATGATGTATAAACATATTCTAGGACGATTTCTGGTCGGAAGAAGCGGTTAAAAAATTTTTTCGTTCGAAAAATGGGTCGATCCAAAATCGCAAAAATGTGAAGGGGTATACCTTCAAAAATTCTCAAAAAATAAAAGTCGCCAATTTCGCTCCTACATGGTCCAAATCGATGCTATATGATGTATAAACATGTTCTACGATGATTTTAGGTCGAAAGAAGTGGTTTAAAAATTTTTTCGTTCGAAAAATGGGTCGATCCAAAATCGCAAAAATGTGAAGGGGTATACCTTCAAAAATTCACAAAAAATGAAAGTCGCCAATTTCGCTCCTACATGGCCCAAATCGATGGTATATCGGCGATCAACCTGTTTTAATTGCTTACGTATAACAATGTCTTCTGTTTCATTCCTCCCGATTTATTCAATTACTCCACACTCCCCCATTCATGTACACATATTTCCATTAATTATTTTCATTATCACAATGATTTCCATCCGAACACTAAGCGCAATACATACAATAATCACACGTGTAACATTATCCAAAATCCGTTTTCCACAAAACTGTAATTAAAACATCCGAGAACTGCGCACAACAATAATATAGACATAAATAATCAATTTGTTTCAACAATCCACACTAACATGTTTACATTGCAATGTCCTCCTTTATTCAAGCAAATCATGTTTACATAACTTTCCCCGTTTAAACTTGCTTCTAATTAATCTATATACTCCAATCATACTTTGAATATTAATATACCATTGATTTCTGGAATTATTGTACACATCAATTACGATTTTAACGAATAACTAAAATGTAATTTAATCATAGAACAATCTATAAAGTATAATCTGCACATAATTTTTACAGTTATGCAGATGCTCAATAATTCATATCACATAAATATCAATAAAAATCACAACTCAAACCAATAAAATGGTAACCAAAAATTAGGTTACAATTCAAACACGCAACACACACAAATAGACAACTATGTAGCTGATACCACAGAAATGTTAGGTTGTCTGAATTACGTGTAACAGTTTGTCGGCGTGTAAACTCGGTAAAAAAAAAGCGGTCAGCGCGTTACTCGAGCAATGTACTTTCCAACATGTATAAAAAAGATAGGATCCGCGAACCGTGGAGATGCTGACAACTCGAGACTCGTAGTGAAAGAGTGATTCGACGTGAAAAAATCGTGTCTCTCGAAGAAAAAAGACAAGGTGTGCAGCGACTGGCACGCTAATTAAACGAACAATTACAGTCCCGTAATTAAAGTGTCGTGGTTTAATTCTCGATCTTGCTCCTTTTTATATGCTTGTTATTGTGTCTCGAGTAACCGATGAATCTGTATTTCGTAGGGAAACAATGATGTATGTCGCACGATTAAATTGTATATTCATTTTTACTTAGAAATTTTACTCGTAAAACGATGTAAATATACGACTTACAACAATCTAGGTTGTAATTTACTGGTACATTTACGCGATGGCAATTATTGAGCCCCTATATAATTATAAAAATCAGATACAGATTATAATTACAAATAGATATTAAGTGATTCAATAAGCACCAGCATTAAATATGAGTATATAAATAATGAAAGTAATGGAAACAGATGTAAATATTAATTGGCCTACAATTTAATATTATCCCGAATCAAAAAATCAGAGCAAGCTTTCGTTGAGGCAAACTTATTTGAATATTTATTAAATGTACCTGGTAAAAAATATGAATTGTCCAATTGATTTTCTAATATTATGTAACGGATGAGATGTGTATCCACTAAACACGATGTCCCTTCGAATAGCAGATGCAAATCCGGACTGCATCACCGCGCTATGCAGTCTACGCTAAATGCACTCGACAACTTCCGGTATCCTGATATGTGGTTATGTGTACGTGATCGATTACGCTAGATGTTCGATATTCTTCCGACGACTACCTGTTACACTCGCTCCTACAATCGGGTGCATCCCTTTCCGAGTCTATTTGTAAACACAATCCATTAGATCCATTAGATCCATTAGATCCATTATTTTAATTAAAAATCTCGAACCATTGTTCCTGATTTG
Organism: Nysson spinosus; assembly: GCA_910591585.2. Classification (NCBI taxonomy): domain Eukaryota; kingdom Metazoa; phylum Arthropoda; class Insecta; order Hymenoptera; family Crabronidae; genus Nysson; species Nysson spinosus. The sequence goes on along the minus strand of OU342830.1, from coordinate 10,617,623 downwards.
ACCTTTGGTCATTCCATCCAACAAAGAGCTTCCCTGACAATCACTACATCTCGTTGCACCCGTAAACAGCTAAATTACGGAGAGCCGATGAATTAAGTGTGATTGAGTAATTTGTTTATTTTAGAACGCGTTGAAGTGAATCGCAATGGATTCGTGTAGACAAACGTTTATCGCGATCAATTATACCTTTTACTCTATTTTTATAGCTTTTATGAATTTAAGATAATTAAATGCGAAAGAAATTACGTGGAATATTTGGATTCCAAGCTAGTAGTAATATAATATTTATTATATGGTATATTTCATTGCAATGAGCAAAACATATCGCAAGAAGTTTAGCTTTACTCTCGATGCAAATCGACAAATCGATTTTTCCTGCAATCGATCAACTGGAATCACATAAGAAATGGAATAATGTAAGATAATTAGAGGCGGAAGAAATTCCGTCGATGATGTGGTCGAAATGAAATCGGGTATGAGGAGATGTATCGAGTAATACGTGCAAGTACATATTAGTTGGTGGGAAGAGGCTGGGCACACAGCCAGATTCCACTTCACCAGAAGAGGAAGAGATCAGATACTTGACACAGAGCTTACCACGAGTTTCTTTGTAGAAAGGGGCCACCACCCTCCTATGCCTAGGATACTTTTCAAAGGTGAATAAAAAAAAGAATGCTGAAGAGTCGCCGGAACTTTGACAACCAAGAAAACCTTTTTCTCTTTCACGAGCTATTTACTTTGTACGAGTTTTGAATGCACGCTGAACTTTTATCTTATTGTTAGAACACATCTTCGACTCGAAATGATTCCTTATTCCCTGATTAATAAGTTGTATTATTGATTCTGGGAAGAAGGCACTCGTGATGTTAAGTGTCAAGTGGGATTTCGATCTCCTTTGGATTATACGTGTTATATTTTATATGAGTTACACATTAGAAATTATATATTATATAGATCATATATTAAAAAGATTAGTGAACTTCAAAATTAACAGTTTTCATTTATGGAACTTATTGTGTACATAGTAATTAGATTCTGTACAGAAGATAATGTACATTTTTAAATACGTCTGATTCAAGTTTCTTGAATCCGATCTTGTTTAATTACAGCTAAATTATTGTATCGAATATCTTTTCTTTTTTCATCCAAGCAAATGGTGCATATTTTGATTAGTAAAATGTTTATTTGTATTAAAAACAATTTTTCTTTCTCTTGGAATAATCCGACATTTCATATTACACGACCTTTTCACATAATTCTGATATTAAATAATTCTCAGTTCAAACATGAAAAGATTCCCCAGCCATGGTGTATCCGATTTACCACATAATACTCGTTATTTGGACAGTTGGCCAAGATTCAAATGCGTTGCTGGATCAGCAATATGCTGGCTCAGCGATGTATCGAACGGCCACCGTGTTCAGCAAATATACGAGCTTCCAGAAGGACGCTTTTTTGTGCTTCGCTCGGAAGTGATACATCCACTTTGATGCAACTTGACGTGCAATTCGTCACCCGAAAAGTAATCACGTAATCTATCACCTATCATCTATTTTTTTATCGAAATGTTAACCCTTTGCGGTCCACGATGTTTTTCGCAACTTCTTATAAAATAATACTTTAATCCTCTATAAAACAATGCAACTTTGAAGTCACATACTCATCTACCCGTAACTTTTGTTTTGATTCCCTTTTTTCACAGTAATAATAAGTACCTACAAAAATGGCTATCATTTCAGTGCGTTTAAGTAATAATTTTGTTACCATTTTCGAGTAATGTGGCTTCGTTAGATGTGTGTTTAACTAGTTTCGTATTACACAACTTTCTTTCAGATACGAACAAAATTGGGTTGTGGAGGATTAACTTTAATTTTTAATATTCAGTATTATAACTTCAACTTTTATGCTTTACCTTTACTTTTACTTTAACGTGCTGCTCAACTTTTAAAATCTCTTATATTTAATATATTAACTTCAATCTTTAATATTTCATGATTTAAATGTTAAATTCTTCATACAATTCCTAGGTATAATTTAATGCGATTAATTTACCGCATTCTCGGTGAGAATTCTATTCTATTTGGCATATTAAAATCGTAAAATGCAACGCAACGAATGCACCGGAATGTAAACAGGGATAAAGCAGATTTAATATTCAGTTCATTCGTGCCATAATCTACCGTATTCTCTGCGTCACTTCTAAAACAAACACGGAGACGTTGTGTCCCACTTTTATGATTGAACATTGATCTCCAAGTATTGAACCACTGCATACTAGATTTACTGAGTAAATCGTGAGGATCAATTCTTTCGTTGTTCAAATTGTTACACATGAAGTACAATGTAAGAATTGAACATTACACTAGACTCCCGTATAACGCGATTCTTCGTACAACGCGGCAAATAATAAAACACAGTGTTGTAAGTTCATAATTTTACAATGTCTGTGCATAAAAATGTTCTTGAAGTTTCTATTATTCGTTAATATTATACAGTACAGCAAGCTATACATAGTATTGCATCCAATAATGCACATCAAATACATTCACGTCATCCAACAATTATTATCAATATCCGAGGCGAAGTATCGACTGCTGACAAAATCATCCAACGCACCAAAACATATCTGACTGTCATGTCGCTTTTAGAAATTTCAAAAAGTGCAAGTACGCCGGTAGAAGTTGACAGGCATCGAGTTCCGTTTACGGAGAGACGGGGGAATTAAATTGGAAACAATTCGTCCGAGAATTGAGGAAAATCGTTCGTGTCTGGTGTCTTCTCGAAGAGAAGAATTCAATAAAACAGCGAAGCACGACTAGGAAAGGTCAGAGGTCAGGTGCAGTTAAGGTTGTATCGAGTTGCAGAGCCAGCAGCGCAAGGGATATCCCGGGCACAATGAATGCTCGTACTTGATTGGTCGAGTAGGATCCTCTCGTGAATCAACTCGTGGCCCTGATCGGATGACGGAGATCTATGATCTATGATCAAATGCTCCGATAGGTGCTACTTCGATGCTAATGCATCCAAGGATCGTCTTTCACCAAATTAAGTCCGATACCTTGCGAGAGGTACTCCATCAAATTGCCTCCTTTCAGGAAACCACTTAGAAACGTCCGATCACCGGGGTGATTACGGAAAGATAAGAACGGACGAGCTATATACGAGAGTTTTTTTCGCAATTATTCTCTTGGAAGGACTTAATTAAGATGTTTCATGCGACGCGATGTTATCGCTGATTTCATCGACTTTTAATCAGCACCGCGGGATACTTGTTGCTCGGATTTAAGAAATCGTCGGTTTTGTGCAGTTAAATAAATACTATAACTACCGAATATATATTCAGTTAGATTTATATTTGCTAGAAACATGGCAGCTGTATTCATTCAACCACGGCATTGTTATATAATTTTATATATATGAGGCATTCGGTCGCAAAACGTAGTCAGACAGAGTCAGAAACTGTAACGTTATAAATATGAATATTTTTATTAAATACCGCAGTCTTATGATTCGACTAGTGATTCAAACCAAATCTCTTCCTGGCTAAAATATTGAATTTCGTCGATCCAAAAAACAGACCTAGAACATGTTTGAGTATCTCAATATCCTCTCCAACTTTTGAAAGAAACAACGGAGAACAATACCGAGTAGATTCTGAGTTGTAGATAAATATCGACGACCAATGATCAAAACCAAGACGCACGCAATCTAGAAGAATATCGTTGAGGATAAATAACAAATTGGAGCGAACTTGTGGAGGCAGTTCGATATATCTTGCTGGATATAGAATTGAATTGGATTCTCTCCAGACTCATGGACAACTATCGACAAGAAAGTTTACGTTGATAAAGCATTAAGGAAACGTATCCCACGTCTTGGTATCTCAGGAAAAATAAAATTCCTCTCCGACGTGAATCGATTACACGCGTCCAAGCGAAATTGGATGAATTTACAATCAGCATGGTGGAAAATCAAAATTTCAACTAACTCTGGGAAACATCGAGACAATCGCATACTGCTTATTCATGGAGATTTATGCACTTTATATGGAAGGTAAAATAGAACTTCAATCTATTTCCTGCACTGAGTTCTGTGATTATTATATTATGTTTTATCGGATTCTATAGAAATGTGACACGAAACTTGAAATGTTACTCGACAGAAGAAACATGTTTGAAATCAAAATTAGAGATACAATAAAATAAGACTTGAAGCTATTTTTCGCATTGTGGACTGTGATTATTATATTATATTTTATCAGAGTTTATAAAGTATCGGAAGAAACTTGAAATTTTACTAGACAAAGGAAGCATATTTGAAATTCGTCGACGTTGCTTCAAACATATTTAAATCATATTTGAAAGCAACATAAAAGAAAAGATAAAATAAGACTTGAATCAATTTTCCGCATTTTGTTCTGCGAGTATTATATTACATTTTATCAGAGCTTATAAAATATCAGACGAAACTTGAAATGTTACTAGACAAAAGAAACATTTGAAATCAACATGAAAGACACGATGATACCTTTCCATTCGGAAAAAATGCGACTGTCGATATTTCATTATTGATACGTCGGACCTTTAAAGGTTAAAGTGGACTCAGAACATCCAAAGTTAAAGTATAAATACATATATGGTGATTTTGTATAGAATTCGATGCAAATCAAACATTCTTCATTTCCACATTTCTCAGGTAATATCAATATTATTATTAACACTAGAAATACCGAACATATCCTTCATTATGTTTGCACATTTATTTGTAAATGAATTATGGCTGGAAGATTTAAATTCATTAGTGGTCTCAATCATTTGCGTTAGATATATATATATATTTCTACATCGAATAATAATAATAATCATAATAATCCACGAGTGGATTAACCAAAAAAAGAGAACGAAGAATTCCCAGATGATGGATAACAGCCAAAATGAATGGTTATCTCAACTTCATGGAACTTCGACGTCCCATTGTGAATTAGGAACTAATTGAATTGGAAGGTCTCCAAGATCTGATGAAATCCGAACAATCCTTTTCTACTTCTTTCGCGTGGAAGGTAAGTTATTATCTGTTATCGTCGTGACAACAAAACATTGCATAAATTCATCTCTATTGATTCCAATAATCCAACAATCAACATTATATTATATGAATAACTTGAAGTATTTGAAAAAATAAATTTGAATAAATTTGAATAAAAGAAATATATTGCATTTAAATATTTATATGCCACGAAATAAATATGTCGTGCTTAAATTTTAATATGCCACAAAACAACTATATCGCGCTTAGATATTAATATGCCATAAGAATAAATTAAGATCCGGCTAAGATTATACGAATTAAATCTCCAGTTCAGTAAAAGTTTAGTATAATTATTGCAATTATTGCAATATAATACAGAATAACGGTATTTCGCAACCAGGTTTTCACAATCACTTAGAATGTATATTTTCTAAACATAGTCAAAGCTAAAAGAAGAAAGGGAAACTCGTTGTGAGTCTGGAAGTCTCAAAGGGTTAATGCACTCAAAGGTTGCCATCCGTTTTGCCGGCGGATGAATCGGAATTCGATGTAACGATGCACTCGTGCATTCGGTTCTCGGGTGAGCGGGACTTTGATGGATGCAAAAGCTAACACAACGTGTGCCGACGACGTTGGTTCTATGTACACAAAAAAACAGAGAAAAGCGAAGAAAAACGGAGAAAAACGGAGAAAAGCAGAGAAAAGCAGAGAAGAAAATGCTTCGAGGCCAAGATCTCGCTCTCGCCATTCAAGTCACTTTTCCTTACGGAAAAAGTACACCGAACTTCGAGCTGCATTTAAAATCCTTCTCCAGCATTGTTCTCGGATCAACCGGAAGTGCTTTAAATACGTAAAAGTGCCGGTCGAACGAAAGCTTCTGGGAATCTATTATCCTGGACACTAAGCTTTCGACTTTCCGTATTGAGAAGGAGAACACAATTAAATCCATTTTAAAGATAATTAAAAGTAAGTAGACTTGCTAATTAATTGCTTCCTAGAAACTTCCTTTGCCGAACGGTATTCGCATGGTATTTCATGATTGGTTTTATTATTATATTAATGACGTAGGGTATAATAATATGCATGATATATTTTTTATATTATATGTTAAGTAATGCTGCAATCATATATAGTATATTTAATAATACTGTATACTATAATAATATAAATATAGATTAATGGCGTAGAGTATTATTTAATATATAATATGTTATATATATTATTATGTGTATAATAGAGATTCAGACCAATAAAATTGGATGAAACAATCAAATATAATATTATCTAATAAGAAAGGCGTTTAATTACAAATTAAGTCCACTTTACAAATAATTAAAAGTAAGGAGATTCGCTAATTAATTACTGCCTCGAAGGTACCGTTGCCAAACGGAATTCGCATTCATTCGAATATAAGTACATACATCGAATCTCGTTGAAATTAAATCCGCATGAAAATTATTGACTTTTGGATTCATTAAAAATTGCTGCCGAATGTCATACGCTGAATGCATTAATTAAAAGTTATGAGTTCTTATCAAAGCCCGTAATTAGAGAAATATAAAGCGCATCACTTTCCACAGAGTTGTTTCATGATTTTATTACTATTTATTAGTAATATTATGGAAGAGATTGTTTATCCGTCTATAGCTCCATGTAACTTTGAAGTCACAAATTCGTTTATTCATATCTTTCATTTCACTTTATTTATTCGCTGTAATAATAATTATAAAAGTACACGCTACGATTGCCGCTTTCTTCAGTGCACTTAATTAATAATTTCTTTACTATTTTCACATAATGCATCTTCGTTGGATTCGAGTTTAACTTCACTTACATTATACGAGTTCCTTTTAGACACGAAGAAAATTGGGCAATGGAAGATTAACCCTTTCGAGACGGACTTTTTTTAAGGAAAACAAAACAGGTAGGCTACATTTCTAATACTTCAGTTGATGAATTTGTTCAGAGTAATAAGAAAATTAATTGACTTGGCATATGCGTCCCAATAGTCTCGAAAGGGTTAAACAAATTTATAAATTATATAGAATTAGTGTATTGTCTTTGATTTATCTTTTACGACGATGTTCACGTAGAATTACCGATTTTTATGTTATGGGCGAAGTTCGTTGAATTAAAACATGTCTCTGTCTTTTAATTAAAACAACGTAGTCGACGTGCCAGAGATATTTTCATATATAATTCTTCCTCGTGAAAATTTCACGTTCAAAGGAAACTACCGTGCTTTAACGATGTTTAGGTTTCTCCTGTCCGCATAAGACGAGGACTCTACTTCAAACTCTATTAATGCGTGGCTAATTACTTCCACTGATTGTTTCTACTGATTCTGTGAATGTAATTCAGCTGAATATAAAAGTTCCTTGAAACTTAGCACTCTCAGATTATTAAAAAGAACTATTTCATATCGTTATCTATTACCGATAAAAATATGATTTAACAGATGATATAATGTTATTTAATTTTCCGAGTATCTAAAAGATCAAAATATCTATGTAATGCTTAAATAAAAATATTTTCCTACAAACAAGAAAAGTCGACTATATAAATCACCGGCTATAAAGTATTATAAAGGTGGACCATAAAAATCGACCGCTTTCATAACAACCGAATAAAGTTACAATATATTTGGTTATACGAGAATACAATGCAATAAGTGTCAATAATAAATAATGGAACATAATCAAAATTCCATGAAGCATAGCTTCAAAAATGGGGACGAAAATAGGTACAGTACATCTATCACAGCCTACTTGCTGAAACGACGATGCCATAATTGAGTAGAAATTGTGTTAAGGACTTCGTTTCCCAAGTTATATCCTCGGAGTTTCTTCAGCCCTGCTTTTCTTCGCGACAGACAGGACACGTAAGAGATTCCAGTCTGTAGTTTTACTTCTTTTGCTTCTTTTGGTTCGTCATCTACAATTTTCCTCTCTCTACTTGAACCTTTTGCCATTTTTACGGTCGATTACCCCGATTTACTAAATTGCATGGCCGAAAATGAAGTCCCTCGGTTGGATTTAATTTTATTGTCCCGAAACGCGCCGGGGAATAATTTTACTGCACGTGTCTGCACAAACTGAACCTTTGGGCGTTGCGTGATAAAGAAGATAAAACGCGCAGTTTATTTGTGCTGATCATTGTTATGTTAAATTTATGAACCATAAGTAATGAAATTCTGGAATTTTGATTATTATACGTTATAGTGCACGATGAATATTGAAAGTACGAATTTATTTCAACCTGGCGCGAGTGAAATTAATGATAATTATTCTTTGAAAATATATTAATTAAAGGAAGTATATTGTGTTGAGATGTTAATATGCCATAAATAAATATATTGTGCCTAAATTTTAATATATCGTAAGAATCAAATATGATGCATCCAGACCAAAGTATACGAATTACATTTCCAGTTTAAAATAACTAACGTTTTTTTATTTCCATGAATTCCATGGTTCCATGAACCGAATTAAAAGTAGCAAATGAAATACATGAAAACCTGGCATTCATTAATGGAAGTCGTATTAACATCGAGTAATCTAATGTGTCTAAAGAAGATAAAAAGTACAATATTGGAATTCTTCGAAATGAATCTTATATTTTATCGTCTCCCAGCTAATGGAAGCGCGAATAAATAAATTAAAGAAATCCATTCTATTAAATCCAGGATAATTAACATTATATCCATAATGTTAATGAGAAAGAAATCCTGGGCGCGTTAATACATTTTCTATAGCCCCTACTTTTTCTAATTTGCCGGTTTCTTTCATTCGGAGAAATAGCTTGAAACGGACATCCTATATTCCCGAATGGAAATCCTTTAATATCAGGAGATTGGGGCCGCGGCTTAAGCCCCGATGGAAACAGCCAATCCGGCTAAGCGTGAACCACGAACCGTGGACCGTGAACTCGAAGGTTCGCACGCACTCGGACAGAGGAATGAATTTAACTCTTTCGTAATGACGGTCTTCCTCGCGCATACGCTGTTTTGTTTTCAACCATTATATACATATCACAAATATGTATCCCGTGTATCGTATAACACGAATTGCACCCGTGAACATGTTAACTACGCGTCCGTAATAACTGTCCGTAATAAATAAGCGAATTGCGATACATTGGTTTACTTTACTTTATACTTTAATTTATAGATCACAACTGGGCCTTGATGAGAAAAACGGCTAATTACGATCTTAAGATTTAATAAATATATGGCATCGTTTTTGTCTTAAGAACATAATTAGCCGTTTTTCTCATCAAATCCTATGACAAAATAAAGTGTAGAATATGAGGGGTTGGTTTTAGTCGAAACAAAATAATTCCAAGTAAATTGGAACGGATCAGTGATAAGATTCGCGCAAAAAGTTTCCCGGATGAAACTAGTCCGCGAATCGTTCTCTCGCGAAGAGTTCTTTTGTCTCGTCGTCTAATCTTCAATCGAAACTATCAAGAAAACTTGCAATTCCGTGGCATGAAATACAAGGATGAAATAAAACAAGAGTATCTAGGTGCCCTTCGAATAACTCGATGAGAAACGAGTTCTTTTATAACGTAAACAGTATTCGGTTTTACGTGAGGTAATCTTAATCGTAATCGTAAACTTTAATGTCACCTTTTTCACATCGCGTATTTTTCTGCGCACATGTAACTAACTTCAAGAGACTTTCAGTTCATAATTAGTAAATTATGATACTTTGAGATGAATGCAGCAGTTACTTGAAAAATAATTCTTTGTTAAAGAAAATTCATTTGTATTAATTGTAAGTTTCAATTTGAATCGAATAAAGTTGCAATTAAATCGCGGTGACGTAATATATCCACTCCTTAAAAACCAATCTCGTAAATCTTACCACGCTTTAGAAATTTCATTCTCTTAAATCAAAAATTCATTACTTTTCGGAGAACAACTTTAATTCATATTCCTTGCGATGAAGACATTAATGAACATTATTAAAGATAATCGAAGCAGAACCAAATATAAAGAGATGTAGTTAAACAGGATGAGTAACTTTCCGATTAAAGCAGCACATTCTTTCGTCAACATAAGTGCAGTAAACGTACACCGAGAACGCTGGAATATTTTGCATCGTCGACGGATAAAGAACGCGAGTTCGCGCTCGAAAATTTTCACGGGGTCACGAAATTGCGTAGACTAATTAAGAATCTAGGTTAATTACACGCCATACCCCTTAAAACGTGCCGAGTCGAAGCCAACCCTCTCTTTTTCCCTGTCGCGATTTCTGCTAGATAGACTATGAAAAAAGTTCCGAGAGTAATCGAAGTGGCCAACTTAATGAATCTCTTTAAATCTGATTTCGTTTTCTGTTTTAATGGTCATCCCTTAATCTTGGATCTACGCTGCATCATTTATTAATTATAATTTACTTACTATAATTTAAGAAACAATTGCACTAAATTTTGCTCGATTTATATATATGGAAAAATATTTCTTGATGGAATAATAAAAAGATAATATGCGCATTGATTGTGAAAGTATTAAAATTTAGATTGTTTAAAATAACGATTTTATATCGTTATCTATCACTAATAAAAATTTAATTTAATAGATCATATAAGAATCAAATATCTATGTAACGCTTCAATAAAAATATTTTGCTACTTACAACAAAGTATATTGGCCAAATTTAAAGTTGGCTAAAAACAAGTAAAATCGTTGCTTTGACCTGATTATTAATTCTGATCTTTAATCTTTTGGAATTCACGTGTTCCATATTCTTCATTTTCACTGGCATTTCCTGAATTCGAGAATGATCTCTATCACATTACACAGAGCTATGCATCACCGAATCAAATGGACGTGGCTCGAAATGAAATTCCACGTAGGGCTTAAAACCACTTACCATACTACTCGGAAATTTTGGTTTTTACGGTTCCATGTGGATGCCGTAAGAAATTGCTTTTAAAATATTCCCTTCTCGTTAAAGATAAAAGGGTTCCTTCTAACCCTAAGCGAAAAGCTTTCCAATTCGTTTGGCAAAAGGCCGGAACATTTCACGGGTTTTATCGGAAGCGAATAAATAAAAGGATTAATGGAAATAGTAGATGGAATTATACGTTATATTATAAGTTAAGCTTGTAGGATAAACATTACTTTATTATCGAATTAGAAACTGGAAGTTTCGAATATTGTGTTTGAAGATTGCATAGTGAAATAACAAATGTTTCAATTCATGTGGCGGTATTATATTATTTATGGATGAATTTTAATTATAGAGGAACCTAAGTTTATCCCATTCAGCTATATACTTTATTTTTCAATAATTTTCCATACCCCGCTAATCAACTAAACACTGTTATATAATATTATTTCGAATATTACTAATCAATTAACCGATTCAGTTAATCACGAAATTAACTGACGCAAAGAGCCACAATAAAAAATATTTTATCGTTGTAGCAAATGAGTAAATACTATACGTTTTCACCGACAAACTTCACTTCGAAGGACTTCGGAAAATGTTACGAAGTGTCCTCCAAAATGATTTACCGATACCTTAATTCCGAGGTATGCTTGTAAAGGACAATAACGTAGATGTTGCAATATTCATGGAATTATCGATTGATTAGGAAGCACAGACTACTGCTAGGACCTACGAACCTGAATAATAGCGCATAATTGAACAATCCAGTCTCTCCCGTTCGCTTATATCAAATTACCCTTAAAACCCATTTACCAGGGAATATTTCGTCAACATAAATAACACACTGCTCTCCGCAATGCGGATAAAACAAGGGTTACTTCGGACACTTATGAAACATCTGCATATTAGAGCTGTAATATAATCACTATACGACTATAACGACTATAATAACTATATAAACGTATCGTATTTCTTTGTTCAATGATCGATATTCATTGATATGGACTTCCACATCAGAACCATACGATGGATTCTAGGTTAGAAGGACGCTATTATGAAGGACACTGAACACGATCAAAGAGGAATTTGATCCTATTTCGGACCTCTTTATTCTTTCCTTACTAGATCATATTTCTTGAAGTAATAAACGGTGTTCATTGTGCCTTCATTATTACTTATACGTAATTCGTGTGGTTCTTACTACGATCGATTAGTTGTGGTTGTTATAAATATAATAATATGACGTGTACGATGGAAGTTGAAGGACATCGTGTGTCGAATCACTTTGACTTCGAACTAATAAATGGAATTCGAATTCCACTTCGATTTCCAAATAACAAATGGTGTTTATCGTGGCTTTATTATTGCTTAATCATAATTTGTATTGTTTTTATGATGGTTCTTTAATAATGGTCATTGTAAATATAATATAATGGATACGATACGAGTTGAAGGAAGTCGTATGTCGAGCATGATTTCGAACTAATAAATATTGTCAATCGCGGCATTAGTTTTGCTTACTTGCAGTTTATATGGTTCTTATTATGATTCTTTAATAACATTTGTTACAAACATCATGTGACGCACATGATGGAAGTTGGAGGAAATCGTGTGTCGCACAAAGAGGTTACGAACATACATAATATTTAATGCTACTTGAGCACGCAAAAGTATGGAATATTAATACGCACCGTAGCTCTGATAATGTTAAATGGAGGCATAATAATCAGCGTAGAAAATCTGGTGTGTCACCTACGATACGCCACACGATGTAATGATTCAACTACTAGCACGGTACACAGCGTGACGATATGGGATGCCACGTGTCGCCTCTCACGGCGATTAAAGTAAAGGCTAACGCCGCATAAGCAAATTCTCCGACCAACCTTTTATATTATTACTTATACTACATATTTTCCATATATTACCGTAATAAACGCGGTAGCACGATTCTCCACTATCCGACAATTCTCTGTATCGCCAGAACCAGAAAGATTTCAACACTAATTAATTAATTATTGTACATTGATATACATGTATAGTCTGTATGTATATTATATAAAACTGTGTAATCTAATATTAGATTATATTATACTACGTAAATAATTCCAAGTATTTCCACTGATATTTCTGTATTATATTATAAATATATGACAAGCGTAACAAAGTATCATTAGAGGAATTTTATTAGATCGCATAAATTCTTATGCGTTAAAAATATAATTCATTTCAAGTCCTTCATTTTCTCCATTTTCTAGCCAAACTCGAGGAATACGCTGCTCTAAAAAAAGCAAGCTTTTTCACGTAAAATAACCAGCACTAGTTACGACGATTTATTGCCGTTGCTTATTTTCATGTTGCTGGGTTTCCCGGCGAATACTTCATTTTCTGATTGCATTTAATGGAAGTAAAGCTTGTGTGTCAATTAGCAACGGATATATGGAATAAAAGATAATCCAATGAGAACCGGAAATAAAAGGTATCGGGGTGAAATGGAGATACCTTGATCTATGGTGGTAAAAGGTTTTACGGATATTTCTAATTACTTTTAGGGTGGTTTCCTCATTGGAGCGTTAATTGCACGTGTGACTTGCTAGGCTGAACTTTTCCGGGGTGTTTTCCCCGGGAAATGACTCGAGTTTCCTTCTACCTCGTCGAATAAATTATTTTTCGGAGATAAGATAATTAAGCGCAGCAATGTTTCCTGATAACGCAGTTGTGGGTACGGGAAGATGAGTGGAAATTAGAAATTTGATGAAACTGGATAACGAAGAACAAATCTGATGAAACTCGATGAGACTTGATATCAGTGTCTCTAATTAGTTGTATAATATTTATTGTGTTATAATTATTATTTTTGACGCCGATCGAAGAAAATTAAGTAACAACTGCGATTTCTATTATTCCATCATTCTTTGGTTATTTTATGGACGTAATTAAATTTATGATTTTCCGGAATCCATATTTGTCTTGTTTCTGTTATTCCGCCAATCTTTGTTCATTTCAGGCGTATAAATAAATTTATGATTTATTGTAATCTATATTTCTATTAGTTTTGTTACTCCATAATTCTTTGATCATTCTATGAAAATGATAATATTCATCATTCTTTGGAATGCATATCTCAAGTGAAAATAAATATGACGTAAAAGAAGCTTGTTACTTTTTCTTGAGATTTAATCCCATTCGTTGACAATGTTTTTTATCAGACTAAAGCGAGCATTTATTTTATTCGTCCGCTTAAACGCCTTTCAGATATCTCACGAAGCGTGACATTGAAACTGTTGGACATTTTTGAGGAGCTTTTTACTATTCCCGTCACGTTTTATTTCATATTTACTATATTTCATCGGGCTTCTTCAGCCAGACACGTGTTCGAATTACAGCCAACCCGAGCATCGTATAATTTTCAACTCCATAACCCATTACGAATTCGAAAAACACTCCTGCCATTCCGCATATCGATTTTATTCTACTTCGATTCCGATAATAAAAAGTAACAAACATTGATGCGCTGTTCGATGGATCCCGCGAAAGTTGGTGTACGCCCAAAAAATCTACGATTGTTCCATCATTCGCTCGTTTGTAGCTTGATGGAAAAATAAAATTCGTTCTCCACGTCGTAGGTTCGGCCATCGCTCTCCTTGCAATCAATCACCTTCCCGTGAACAATGAAAATGTATGAGAATGTCGATTTAATTTCGTATAACTCCGATCATACGAATAAACAATATAAACTTGCAATTAAATATGAGCCAAATTGATTCACAGTAAAATATCGTAACTTGTATATTCCCTAAATAATTTATTATCGTATCCTGATAAGTGAATTTCGTAATATTCTATTCTATAACATTTTTGGAGGTATACTGCACTTACAATCTTTTAAATTCTTCGACAAATTTTGATAATATTAATTATGTTTTTTATGATGTTTGGAAAAAGTATATCACTTTGAAAATCTTCCAAATTCTTCATCCTTTCGCGCATGATATTAGCTTGTTTATTAGACATCTATCATTTGAAGTAAAGCACTGATAAAGGTACGGTAAACGGTGATCGATAACACGAGCAACCACCACCACTTTTGCATTCTTCTGTTCAATGCAATAGTATGCATTACTATGCGGTTATGCGGTCATCCGATTGCACTGGAAATACAGTGTACGAACATTCGTCGTCTATCGATTGCTACTCGCTGAAAATGGAACGAAATGTAAAGGAACGGACTCCATTCTACTAAAATAAAATACAATGCGTGTCAAATTAATCCAACCGGACAAATATCAACAATATTTTGATGAGAATCCTTTCATACCACTTTCAACCGCTCGAATAACTGAATCTTAATAACTCCTCCGATTTTTCTTATTCTTATACGATGTCAATGGTTTCTTTGTTAGAACACGCCGCAGTCAAAGGGTTAAACTAAGCAACTTCAAACGAAGAATGACAAAAATCAAGACAGAAATCTGGTAAAAGATGAACCAGCCAAATATAGCATCAAATATCTAACACAAAACAAGTTAGGTTTCCATCGAAAAAATTGAATTTCAGGAGGCACGGGGGTGGCGTAGGATGCCGTGGGATCGCGTTTATTTATCGGTTCGAAAAAACACAAACGGAAAGTAGAGCGTCCTGGATTCGTCGGGGAAGGTGGGCACAGGGTGATAACGTTAAAAAACCACTTCCTCGATACGGAGAAAGCCCGGTTTCCTCGTAGAAAGGAAATTTATTCGGGCGAAGAATTTAAATGGCTCGACTATGTGGGTCACCTTTTCTCGAGTTTTGAGGGCAGGTGCACCGTCACCTTCCGCCTTTCCGCCATCCTTCCCTCCGCCAACCAGAATCCCTATTCGATTATGATACTAAAAGGAGACCCCACCCTTTTCGAATGTCTTATCATTTTTATCTTTACAAACAGACCCTTTCACGGCACGTGTAGTAAGAGTTCTTCGCGAGGGACATCGTGAATCGCGAAGGTTTGCGTGCTTCAATTAAGAAACAGGTGAAAGGAAGAGTTTTCTGTGAGATTTCTTTTGGTGCTTGGAAAATTAGCGATTTTAATTCGTTATTTTTAATTATGCATGAAAATTGTTGGAGATGAAGTAAATTACAATCTGAACATCATCGCAAAGAGTTGAACGTTTCGTTTTATAAATAAATTTATACTCGGTAACAGGTTAGTCCCAGGTCTGCCGAAATATTATATTAATAATAAAAATAGAATGCCCAAAATATTAAAAGTATGTATAAATTAAGTTAAGTTCATTTCGCGAGTTAAACAATTAGCCCAAGTGCATGAAAATGAGTTGATTACGTAATTAAAAACTTGGGCGTTTTTCGTGGAATTTGGATCGAGTTTGATGAAATTTTGATTATGAATTGTATTTTGTTGTGGCATGAAAGATAATGAAAATACGTGTCTGAATAATTAAATTGGCGTGTTTCTTGCACGTAATTCCGATAAATATGAATTGCAGTACTAATCATTTTTATTCAAAAGCGAGAGAATTCTTCGTAAAAGTAGAAATAACTGCCTAAAGTAGGCTAACTTTTCATCCAACTCCCTCATAAATAGCAAGTAATTGATTCTCGTCTTCGCGTTTCATAAATTAAACCTCGAGACTCAATTTCAGGTTTAAGTGGTTTCGCAAATTCGAGATAATACTCGGACGAAAATGAATGTAATTATGTTCTTTTGGAATTAGCTGTGTACCCTCACACCGTTAAGTAATAAAAATGATTAATTCCATGTAAACATTAATTAATTCTAAATATGGATTTTTTTCACAAAACTGCCAAAAGACATTTATTGTTACCAAAATAAAAAAGTCTGACGAATATCTTAAGTACTGGAGTCAGGTCATACACCTCGAAAACAATGGCTATTTAAAGCTTTCTTGCACTACAAACAGAAAGTTCTACCGCGATATAAAATGCAGAGCTTTTACGTCCCGTGTTTTTTAAATTCCGCTTCCACCTTCTGTCCTTACACTTTACTTCCGTCCTCCTCTACTTCCGCCGAAATTATTTCATTAAATCCACGGTTGCATCAAGTATTATTCCTCGCTGCGCGATAAATATTCCATTAACCTTCCAATTATATCAAACATCATTCCTCCATCCACAAAAAGTGTTCCATTAATATCGCAATTTCATCGGGCGTCGTTTTTCTTCCACATAAACGTTCCAGTAATTTCACAATTGTATGAAATATTCATAAAACGAGACGTCTCTATAATATGATAGAATATACGTCTTTTGCTAGAATTCTTCAACAATATTCGGGTGCTCGCCCCGTAAATTTTTAATTATTGTAAAATTATTGATATGTTGTCGGTACTGATTATTGATGTTTTCATTTTAACCCGCTCACTGTTTTTGGCCGACATTGAGTTTCACTCCGATTTTGTTCGTTTTCACGTATATTGTAGTACTGATAAAGCTAAACGACACGTATTTTTTTATATCCGCGGAATTTCGGTTTAAAGTGCTTTTGACAAAGATATTTAGGCCGTTTATTTTTGAAAAAGCCGAAATCCATTTTTCAAAATAAACCTGTTATTTCTGCTTTTTAACAGACAAATTTATTTGAAATGCAGAAATGCAATTGCAGTCAGCGAATTAAAAGCAACCAGCACATTGTGCTGCACTGGCTTCCGGTTCCGTGATAAACCGTGCCGTGTGAAATTATAATATTTACGAAGAAGAAGTGGAATTAAAAATACGAGGCACCGTTAATACGTAGTGTTTTACACGCCTGAAGCTTAATGCATGGCAGTTAGTTTAAACTATAACTTGATTACAACCCGGCACAGTTAACAAGATGTTCATCGCGCGGAAAGACTCCTGGAACATTTGCAACAACTTTAATGCACTTGGAAAGATACCATAATGCAACATCCAAAAGCTTTCAAGAAACTGAAGCACGCCATACAACGAAAACTCGGATGTGTTAAAGGCTTATTCACACGCGCAGACAATTATCGCCCGACGACTAAGAATAGGATGGGCAACGAGCACTAACTCTTGGAATAATGCTGCAGATTGTACCCACGTGGATAAACTGCCCGCCATATTGGTACCTCTTGTGTTCTTTCACAGTCGAAATGGGTAAAGAACACTAAAACGTTTACTTAAACATCCAGATACTCATGGAATCTTTTACTTTGTTTTGGTTTAATTTCGAGAAAGAATATGTAATATGAGGTTTCTTTTATTTTGACTAATTTTTAACTCATGTGAATTTTAATTTAATCAACAGAATTACATACTTCGCTAACTGTATCCGATAATTAAAGTGCACGATGGTTACTTCGTCAAATGAAATATCTCGAATTCCGTTAAAACCAAACATTTTCCAATATCCGGCCAAAGTTCAACACGGCAAGCCAAATTTCCGAAATAACTTCCCGAAATATTTTCCCAAGGATCAAAATTGCAAAATCAATAGCTTCCGATGTCGAACAAAAAATATCAAATTCGAACAAGTCTCAAATTTAATTACTCCACTTTATCGCCATAATAGAATCTAATTCTAAAGGAAAAATTTTACTCTTGGTATTTTTACAAATTATTATAATTTTAAATACTAAAATACAAAAGAATTTAATTTTTACAATAATTAAAAAAATACGTACATAGGGTGGGTACTTTCAAATATTTTAAAGAATTACGGGAAAAGAAATGAATTATATTATATTAATGTACAGTGTTCATTTGATAGCACTATATTTGGCAATATAATAAATTAACAAATTGTTCAATTTACGCAGAATCAAAATCGAGTATCACCGCGACACATGAAACAACCGTGAACTTAACGAGGAGAGAATCCGATGTAAATCAGCTCGGTTTATTGTTACAGATAAGGCGACCTTTTCCGAATGCATTTTCATCCGCGTGCGTTTTTCCGACGCATGTTCAGCAATGCAAGGACAGTAAGTCTTGCAATCAATGCTAATGAATAGTTCGCGTGTGGACGGCTGTGTTACGACTGGTTTTCCGTCAATAGCGAAAGGAAAGCGATCGGGGAAATAAGGAATGTTTTGAATATCTCCGGCGTCGCGAAACCTCGTCGCATTTCACGCAAATATTGAATTATTCCATACATTCGTGTAATTTTCATTTCATATTGAATATATGTCGTAAAATTTGCCTATCAGCTATATATTATACGTATCTCCGAATTAATAATCCTCCGGAACTTAATCATTCATTCATCGCTTTACTGTATGTAAATGTTGTAATTAACAAGAAAAGTTGGGTTTTAAAATTAAAATATTTACCTATGGAATTTTGACAAATGATTAAAGGTAAAATGAGTCCTTATAAAGCGTTATAAAGATTTAATGTATTGTGTTAATTTAATGATATAATGTGTTATAAACTAACGGAATGTCTGAAATGTAAATGTTTGAGAAGAATGGAAGGTACCCTCTAAAGTGTATTTTATGTTTACTTCCTGACGACTTGAGAACTAAGTTACAATTTGTGTTTTCCAAACGCGAGAAACGTTGTTACCCGACGGCACCTTCTAATTCGCGGGGGTGTATAAATATTCTATTTCCATTGTTCGAAGACTTTTCAACTCGGAAGTCCATGCATACGAAAAAAGCTTGATGGCGTCGCAAAGCTGGTCCTTACGCGTTCTTACGGATGCGGAATACAAACGCGTGGTTGACGGCCTCGGCTTGAATTATGAAGATTAAATGGAATTATTTCCCCGTTTTGCGGCTGAAAGGTGAATGCTGAAAAGTCTCCAGGGTTCGACTCCGGGGAAAAGATAGAGAAGTTTCGCGGATGAATATCCCGACCTCGGTGTTTCCATAACCGATACACGTGTATAAATAGAATGGGGAAAAAAGGAAAAAAGATGAGAAATGAGAAGCAGAGAGGAGAGAGCAAGAAAGAGAAGAGAAAAGAGAAGAGAGGAGAGGCACAACACAGAGGACACCGAAAGAATCACCGGGAGTCGAGTTCGCGAATAAAGCACTCGCGAAGCTTTTCATAGGATCTTTCGCAAAGATTAAATACGATCATCCCCTTTTGCCCGTATTCCTTTCCTCTACCACGCTCTCGCAAAACTGTGACTTTTTCCTTTATTCTTGCGCGCGCACTCGCTGTTTGTTTGCTCCTGAAGAGCTGACGAACTGCAATTTGCATTGTAAAAGAGAAAAAGCTTCTATGGATGTGCGCGCGTTTGTGGGAGGAGGAACACATTTTCCGAGACGCTTCGGAGAAAATGTTTTCCCGCAATTACGAAAGTGTCCTTACGCGATATATGAATATCTTTTGTGGGAGCATTTGGAGGTTTTATGGACCAAAGGATTAGTTTATTGTTATAGAAACATGCTCAAGTGAATGGTAAAGATTGTATTAAATTAATGTTGTCAAGAAAATTGGAATATTTTGATATCTAACTGTGATCCATTATTAAAAGTAAAAATGAATATATTTTATACTTCTAGAAGAAGTAAGAAGTAAGAAATCTGTTTAGATAATAATGTTGGAACTTAGATAAAGCGATCGAATCTAACATTGTAGGTTTTGATAAGAAAAACGTATCATTTTCAATATTTCTATTTGTGCAATAATTGTGTAAAATGGTGTAATTATTGCCTTAAGATCGTAATTAGCCATTTTCTTCATCAAAGTCTAAGATTTCTAGAAGCCTTATGGAAGTAAGTAATTATTATATCTATTAATTCAAGAACTATTAATCACTATTATCATCATAATTAATTTCCAAAAATGATTTTCATACAAAGAACACTATCACCGGTCATTAACAATCAATTCGACGATAATTATTATACACCATTCGTTTAAACTACTGCAAACAAATATTAAATAAATATATGAGTTCTGCAGACGAAAGAAATAGTAGACAAACTATAAATATAATAATTCCTAAATATAATAGATAATATAACTGATATGATATAATATACCTCAATAAATCTGAAGGCATTAAAAATCACACCCAATCTAGAAAAAATAATATTTGCATAAAGCGTCCGCGACAGTATAACAATCGCGGCTCTTCCTCTTTGTTTCCGCGGCGATCGTTACTCCAGATTGCACAACCGTCTTTATAGAATGTAACACGTAACGCGGTGAATCGATGTGTTGGTAATACGATACAAAGCAATCTTAACGGTCTCGAATTAACTTCGACGGTACAAAGCAAATCGAGCAAGGATAATCCGCCATTAAACAAAGGGTCCACATTGACAACAGTGTATTACACAATCCGCCATTACGTAATGGAGTGTACAGTATTTTATTTGCATACTGCAGACTTCTGGGGAGAAGTCACACGGTGAATATAAGAGAACATTGAACTTACGTAATATATAAATCTTTTGTAATATTAATTACGTTACAAACATGTATACGATGTATAACCTATATAATATACAGGGTGTCCTGCAAGAAATAAGCCACTTAATTGTTTCCTTTAATTGTGATAATGCAGAGCATATTTTATGCGTTACACGAATGGCTTCTAACAGCAATAACTTAGAAGAGATTTTTTTGCTGACGCTTTTTACAGACTTTTCTGGATCACTCGTATTTCTTATGCGGAAACAAATATTGTATAATTAGGCGGTCTAAACTAACTTGTTTGGTTCCGTTTTTTGCAGAATAAAAAACTAAATGTTTTACATAGGACACCCAGTACGTGGCAGCTGTGTCACAAGTGCCTTCTTTGCAGAAGAGAATGGTAGCAGTACCGTCGCGTACATTTTCTGACCCACATTTCCACGGAGTTTTCCTGAGCTTTTTACGCAGCCAGTACTCGAAGCCATGATATTATATTACCGAACAAGTCCAGGAACTTCGGATTTCCTGAAATTTGGTAAACGAATTCCTGGGATTGCAAAGCCTACGGCCCTCTTCGAGTTTCCATTTTCACTCTACCGTGAAATCAATTCAATCTCTCGCGTTTGCCCACCATTTTGCATGCGCGCTCGGAAAAAGGGACCTTTAACCCTTTCGAGACTATTGGGTCACATGTGTCTCAGTCAATTAAATTTTTGTTTTATCCAGCATTTTGAACAAATTCATCAACTGAGGTATTAGAAATGTAGCCTATCTCTTTTATTTTCCTTAATAAAAAATCCCTCTCGAAATCTATTATGCTAATTTGATTGTTTAACGCGTTATAAAACTAATTGAATCGCATCAATCAACATACTTTTTGATCGGTGGATTAACGTGCCGTGTAATTAATGATGTTTTTAAACGTGTTACATTGTAAATATTGATGTCTCTTAAGTGTTATTGAAGTATGGTAAACGTATAGAAGTTTAACGAAGGGTGTAGCAACTAACAATAAGATGGATGAGTCGTTAGTTCGTCGGTGTTTTCTTTTCTTTTCACTTTTATGATCATTTTTTGCTTCTGATATTGTGTTTCAAAATACATGTCATCAAAGTACGTATTGTTATTAAGCAAACTATCGATTCTCAGATTAATAATAATATAATAATGAAATAATATACCAAAAATAACGGCACCGATGTTTTCCTGTAACAAGACCTTGTCTCATTTTTTACACAACTTTCCGAAAAGGAAATCAGAGCTTGTTTTTGGAACAAAGATAACAATACAAATTTTTAAAAAAATTTAAACTTGATTCAAAATTCAATTTATATCCAAAAATTACATTAAGTTTTATTTTTGAAACAATAGATAACAATGAAAACTTAAAACAAAAATTTAACAAAAGTCTTGATATCGAAAAGAACGATAATAATATAAATACCATAAAAATACAACAATTATGTGCTGCGTCGGAAGAACCGAAACGAATTTCCCTGCAATCTCGTTTCTTATCGTGTCTGTTTACAAGTGCAATTTGCGTATGCATGAAAGTGCATTCACGTGGATGCACAGCTAGACATAAAGAGCCGTGCACAGTGAACCGGCCACTATGGAGAGTCAAGCGTGAACTATGCGAAAAACGCATAATTACACTTTAATTAGACACGCATGCGAATTACACCCGGTTCGCGAGAGCTCTATTATTTAGCGTTTAGTTTACCCGCAAAACAGTCACGCACCGAACTCAACCGTTTATACTCCGCTCGCTGCTTATTTCTCCGGAGAATTGGAAAAAAAAACTTATGTATTTCTCTGATTCTTAATGAGATATTCATTATATTAATTGTATTATGCGCGGAATTACGGCCTGTAACGAAACGATAAGCAACACAAAGAGAAAAGAAAATGGATTAATAAAATCGCAGTTTCTCTTTGTTTCACGAGTATTATTTTATTTACTGCTAAGTAAAGTGATAAGATTAATATGATTATATCAGTGCATTTATAATCAAGTAAAAATAAGTGTATTAATGCAATTATAAAGCAATATTATTATATTTTTTTATGTATGCTGTATGACTCGTCTATATTATTTATTAATATTATGTTTCTGGTGAATATTAATTTCTTCATATTGAAATGAGGTATCTATTATTTTCTTAATGAACAAAGTTTTATTAAGCTCGTATGATGTGGACATTTGTTCTTAATTAATAAATTTAATTAAAAATGTTGTTGAAATTCCACCAACAAAATACAATTATTCGTGAAAAGAGAAATGTTTCAATTCATGGAATATTTTATATACTTTCCATTAATGGACGGTGATATGTAATTAAAAATGTTTTAAAACCGACGAGAAATAAGCAACATGGCGGATGGTTGTTTATGAAATTCAATGGAGAACGACGATTTCTTGCGAAAGATATCGTCGAATAAAAATCAACTACCGTATAGGTGTTAACATTACACCTCGTCAATTCGTAAATATGCAATGACGTGCTTACATAATTACGTGTAATTTGTAACCAGCAAACGCAAATACGACACTAAGTGTCGGCAGAGAAAAATAGTGAGAAATAAACTGCACGAAGCGCATTGATTTAAACAACCTACGATTTACGGACAGATAAACATTAGATAAAATATAATAATAAAATAGCAATATAATAAAACAACGTAGTAATAAAATGATATAGGAAGAATAATAATATAATACAATTATATAAATAGCATTAAAGTAATAATTGGTGCTGTGTGCCAGGAATCGATATTCCCTAATTAATTTCCAGAGAGACTGCGTGTTAATCACTTAAGAGGCAAACCATAAATGATAAGAATTGAGTAGGGTTGGAGGGCAGCCAGGAATATCGAGAATTATGGCGTCATTGACATTGCCGGAGTCAGTGTTCAATTAATGTGCCGTAATTAGTGTTCACTGCGATCTTATTTACTCTGGTATCAGCTTATTTCTGTGATTCGAACACAGTTACATTAATAATTCGTATTATTATTCTTTTGCGTATTCGTGGAATCTATTCATTTATGGCATTAAATTTATCTGAATTCCGTTTATGTGAAGTCCTTACGTGGGTGGTTATTAAACGCAAGGAATTAAGGGGATTACAAATGGCCGACAAAGGTAAAATTAAAAAAATGACTTAGAAACCTGAATGCAAGAAATGGCATATTTTATGGGAATTAATTTTGTTCCTAAAAAATTATACACTATACGTTTTAGTGAACATTTTTATTAAAATTATTTTATTATTAAATATTTATTAAATATTTCATGAAACATATGTATATAGTTATATATGAAAGTGAATGTTGATGAATTTACTGAATCTGTTCTGCTTGAATTCATTTATTTAACGATGCCTCAAGTAACGAGCACCGGAAGTTCTCAAAGAAATGGCGACATAATTACATTTCCTGGGAAATGAGTAAGTTCCAGGGATAACGCATGTTAAAGAAACAATAATTAGAACAATAATTCTAATTTAATTAATTCTAATTCTTATTTTAATTCGAATTCTAATTTATATTCAGTTTTTTTATTCCTGGTTATAATTATTTGGCGTGAACCACTTCCCAGTTTATATATTATATTATATTGTTATATATTATAATTTTATAGCATTCATTTAATTTAGTTTGGATGGTAACACAATGATAATATTATTTTTCACTACACAAACAATAATTTGTTGCACGCAACCGTCGAATTCGAATCGCACTTCTAACGCGCGAAATCCTCGAATATTTTCTAGGAAATTCTCAATGTGCATCTTCGTGGTTGGTTCGATACAATGCAACTTAATTATAAAAATAGCGGGCAGCAAAAGAATGTTTGATTTACGGGTCCAAAGGTACAATTTACGATAACAATGGCGAGTACCATGAAGAAGGGTTACTTTGTTCGAGTCAACGATTTTTCCATTCACCGAGCCGTGGAAAGTAATTACTGTTTAACTACCTCGAGGATTGTGAAAGTAGAACTTGCCACCCACTGTCCCCCTTCTTTTTGCTGATTATTGTATTTTCGTCTGTCACTCCTCGCATTTCTTACAAGATAATTCCCTTCGTAGTTTTTCCACACTACTTTTCTTAATAATGTGAAAGACCTTCTGCTTTTTACAGTTTTCAGATGTTTAAATGTCTCTCTTTTAAAGAAAATATTTACAGTACAATATTTAATTATTATAATTCATACTTATGCCAAGTTTATATGGAATCGAATTGTTACCAATAAAACACTTAGCTTGATACAGAGATTTAAAATACAAATTTGTATCTAAAAGCCAATAACAACTTACTCGGTTAATTTGACCAAAAAATTCAATAATACAATAAAATAAAATGAAAATATGTTATGGATGTTTTTGATTATGCAAATAATAATTCTGATCGTAAAAAATCCGACACGTGTTTTAATCTTGCAAGTACAGTCATATGGAATATGACTACTGGACTAATTTTATTTAGCAATTCGCCACAGAATTGTTTAAATAAATGTTCCATATCCTACAAATAAATTCATCGACATTGAGTCGATGTGTTATTGAATATTCAATAACAAATTCATTTATCGAGTGAACGACACACCGCGCAAAATGACTCCACTTATGGCAGCGGAAGAACGAAGGTGAAGAGGAAAGCGGAAGTTCCTGCAGTAAGGGATTCCGTCGTCTTCCGCGCAGGAATTTACCATCGATCTTTCGTTTCTCAACCCTCTTTTATTCCTCCCCTGAGATTTATTTCAGTTTCGAGGAAATCCGTTAAAACCGAAAGTCTTACTCTCACAATTTCACCTGGCATTCGAAACTTTAGCCATTTAATAGGATCGCGGTTACGTGTCTATTTCCTGGCAAATTGACACCGACTCGTTTGCTGCTTTTTTCATACCGGAAGTAATCGTTCTCGTCGACAATGGCAACTGTCCGCTGACATTTGTTTTGATTTTTAATCGTAATTGACAATTTGGGATAAATATTAACACGTTAAATAATCAGTCTGATAATGATGGAATTTTTTGTAAAATTGAATAGAAAATATAATTATAAGCAACATAGCAGTTGCCAAAGATTTACTTAAAAGATATTGTATACAAAACATTTACTCTGCTTTCAAATCGATGAGGATTTTATAAACTATTTAGAATCTCAAATAGAGTATCATAAAACGTGCTAAATTAACGAGCTTGTTATCACATCTTCACGAAGGAACTCTATTTCGTTCAGTCACCGGTAAAAATTTGATAAAACACACTCCTTATCACGCACCAAGAAGCAAGATATCCTTCGAGCTTCTTGAACCCTGCAAAGGGAACCTTAACCTTTCCATCCATCGTGATATTCCTGCCGGAAGAGTTGATTCGATATTTCCAAGTTGGGACTCGAGTTCACCTCATTCGTGACATCGATCCGCCATTTTCCAAGATTTTTCATCCCCCACGACGGAAGGTTCGCGAGAGAATATTCGCAAAGGACATCCTACGCTTCCTTTATCTACGCTTTTATAGATATTCGGAATTTATCGGAGGAATTTATTATACGGATCAACGAGGATTCCACGGTGTCTTCGTACGCGGAAGATCATTATTAAAAATGTTCGCGAAATACGCAAATCGGTTTCTCGATCGGCGGATTTTATTTGCATGTCCCGCGGACTTCGATCTTATCCGACTTCCGCAAACTAAATCCATAGCATTATTCTATTCTCGAACGAATACGTGTTACTCTCTTGAGGCTATTCTCCTTGTAGATTAAATCGCACTTTTCGAGATAACGTGACCGATATTCCTAGACTCGATCTTCGATGGATGCTTCGAACCCCCCGTTTCTCGCGAATATCTTGCACCTTTATCCCCGGATCTATTTGTAACACTTACACTTCCTTGGAACAAACCTCTTCGAGTTCTCCGGAGATCTTGATAATTTAATGGAAATTCACTTTAACCTTCCATTATATCGCGTGTCTATTGTTCGCTCTATCTCTACGTGGAGAAACTATTTACATTAATTTTCATATTACTATATTATTTGCACGTATATTACTTGTATATACCGTGGTACGTCGTAGTTTGTATTTAATTCATTCCAGAAACGAAAATTCGATATTTGCATACATTTAATTAAACCCAAACGATATTTCATATAATGTTTTAGTAAATTGTTAAATCAAATATTTATCCCTCATTTATATCTCGAATATTTTATTTCCACAGAAATATGTTATTTCTAAAAACATACTGTGAATTAAATACCAATTTTTTGTGGACATAAAATATTATACATTTTAATACTTATTTTACAATTTTGTTCTCGTTGCACTAAAAGTTGCAAAACGAGAAAGAGTTCCCTCACTAGATATTCGCCGAATTTCCGCGAAACCGCTAACCTTCTCTTTTTTCATGGATAAAGCAGTGCCTTTCGGATAATCGTTATCTCTGCTATCAAGGTGAACCACAGTTCGGAAGTGCGGATCTTCCGCTCGCGAAAGTTTAATATCCGGTATGAAGGGAGAATCTACGATTGAGAAACACTGCGTGTCATAATCGATTCGGTCTCGCATGCCGCTTCCGCGTTTGATTGCGAATTGACGATAATGAAAATGATAATTAGCCTGGTTAACGGCGACCGGCGAAATCACATCCGCGAATCGACGCAAAATGTTTGCGCATCGTGAAAAAGTGTAAATCATCTTCTATTTCGTCTTGCACCGTAACGAGGTTAATTTGAGTACATTTTGATAATTCCAATTCGCGATGATTAATCGCCAATTTTATACAAGAATTTTGATTGTTGAATTATCATGTTTGAAATACCTGAATTCTGGCTTCGGAATCCTGATTTCTGAAGTACATAATTTTTGATGAAATTTTACTAATCTTCTGTATGGGATATAAATAAAATAATAATTCGACATTGAAATATATATAATTATCGAAAAATATGTAATTTTAAAATAAAATATGTAATACATTGCATATTTTATAATAATGTAATGATAGTAAAATATATTCCTACTAAAAAGTGCATTTTTATGGGACACGAATAATACTTTCTTGAATCATTAAGTTTAAAAATCGAATATGAAATTTTAATAAGTTTTCTTAAAATTTATTAAAATCCTACTAATAATAAACTAATCAAAATACTAATAAAAAATGCTTTGAAAGTTCACTTTCCATGAAGCGTTATTCGGCTCACCCGAACCAGTGTCCAAATACCATGTTATTTAATATTTCTATGAAACCAGTCGGAATCAGCATTAATTTAAATCACATGCACGATAAAATGATAATTGCCGTGCGTTTAATCAGGAATCAACTATAATCGTGCGGTCGTCGTGTTAACAATCGTCAACGCAATTCGACTCAGATTTGATTCGACGTGAAAACTTATTCGACGATGAATTATGTGTCCCCAACGGCGTATTGAATTAGCATAAGCATCTATATGTATAGGAGGATGCAAATTTCCAATCGGTAATTCGCGAATTCGAGTGCAATTGACCGGAAAAACTGGATCTCTCATTAATTTTTTGCGATCCTCGAATGGCGCACGAAAAATTCTATCCGACAAAGGGAAGTGTGACGGATTCGGATTAGCACCGTGGATATCCAATCGGAATACTTCGATTTCAATACCTCGCGGACGACTCTATTATTTTGATATCACTGATAACAAACGGATGAAAATATCCCGGACACTTTCGGAGCATTTTTTATTCGAATTCTATTTATTGGTAGTAGTTTACTATTTAATGTAATACATTGCATATTCTTTCGAGAATTACTTATATTTCGATGTCCAATTATTATTATATTTATGCCTCATATAGAGGATTATTAAAATTTCGTAAAAAGTCATTTTAATGTTAACAAGATTTTTTATACTTTCAGGATGTCGAAAGTTTCTTAAGTTCCCAAACTAGAATACGTGAAAAACTTCCACGAGATTGAAATATTTTAGGGAAAGTATGTTGATTTATCATTTCTTTTTATTTATTTTGTGACTTTGACTTCATTCGAGTCAAATGAATATTATTCGAGGAGTCTCCTTCATGATTGCTAAGTGCGTGGGCGTGTTTTTTACGATTTGCAAATACAAAGCAGAATGTTTGAGCTGACTCATCTGCGTTTAACGACGCCCAGACAAAAGGATATTGTTGTACGACGAGAAGGTTAGAAGGGGACGTGGTAATAGTATTTATCTGCTTAAAAAATTGCGGAATTCAGAAACCAGAATTTATGTGCTTAAAAAATTGCGGGTTTCAGAAACCAGAATGTATGTTCTTAAAAAATCAAGATTCAAAAACTAGAACTTGTGAACATGTGTTTCGAAAATCATTATTCGGAATTCCAAATTCAGGTAATTCAAAAATGGTCCCAGAAACAGACCTTGATACCGTTGAAATCACATTCGGAAGTTCCGAATGGTTCGATGAACCCGTTGCAAGGAAAAGATGGCTTCAAAAAAGGCATCGAGTGGGTTCGCAGGCCGAGAAAAAATAATCACTTTCTACGTGTGGGTCCCTTTGGTTCGTGTAGGCGTTCGACTCGTTTCAGAGCCGACCGGAAATGGAATAAAACTCTGCCTATTGATTCTTACAGCTTATCGTAACATTATGGAATAATGTATTTCAACGCGCAGTAATTAAACATTGTATAACATAATTATCTTAATTAATCTAAATGTGGCCGATAATTGGAGAATGGTTACTGAATGTGGAACTTGTGTTAATTAAAGTTTTGATTGTATAATGCTGTAAAACATGGCATAGGAAACACTAGTTATTAATCGCTGCTTTATATTTCATTATCTCGTGAAGGTTCAATGAAAAAAGTGATTTTGGGGTCGTCGTATAAATGTAAATAAATTTGTATTCGTATAGCGAAGAATATCCAATTATTCTTCACAATAAGTTGCGAATAATCCTCTAATATACATTTTTTCAGAAATATCAAGATTGAAATGTTTATCGGCCAATGAATATGAAATATCATTTTCCGGCAGACAAAATTAAATTGGTAACTAATTGAAAATGAAAGTGTTTTTAATTGACAATTTTAATGTCGCCTTTCAACCGCCACTCGACTTGCTGCAATAATTTAAGTGGCGACTGAGAGGCAAGATTAAGATTGCAACGATTGTCACCTTTTTTCGGTGCGTTTAAGTAATAATTTCGTTATTATTTTCATGTAATGTATCTTCGTTAGAATCGCGTTTAACTAGATTTACGTTATACGATTTCCTTTTAGACATAAAAAGATTGGGCTATAGAAGGTTAACTTCTCGTGGCTAATCTTCTCTTTCTTTCATTTCTTATTCTCAATTTCACCTTCAAGATTAACGAAGAATATCGCAATACTCGCTTCACCTTCATAAGAAGAGCTTAAAACTCGGCAAAAAATGAAATAATCTTGAAACTCAAAGACAGAATAGGAAAGAATACTCTGAACGAACACCGAGCATCACTGTTTGACTATAATAACGCTAATTGGTTTTAACTGCGGTTATTCGTGCCACGATTTTAATGAATAACTCGATTCTCTCCTTTTATTTTAAAATCTCTTAATTACGATAATAATAATTCTCGAATTACAACAAGTTTGGAAATCATTCGCACTCCCCTATTAGTCGCCTTTTACGACAGGCAGGGATACCATGGGTGAATTCTAACCCCCACCCACAGGGGTGACTTTTTTATAGGAAAATTATTAATTATCGCAAGCATTGCTCGATATCAAACACCTCGATCTATACATTCCGTGCACCGCACAACAAATTGAAAAACAAATTTCTAAAGTCTCCTTCAATTCCCTCCGCCACGTGTTGTTCCACTGAAACTACAAACACAGCGATGATTCTCTTATTATTTCATTTAACACTAGAACTACCGAAGATATACTCAGTTAATTTTACACATTTATTTATATATAAATCATGGCTGGTAGATTTAAGCTAATTAATAAATTCAATTCTTCACGTTATGTATATAAAATAAAAGTATACCAAATCTCAAACAATTCGCGGTGGTATATTCGAATAATTTAACTAAAAAAGGCAGACAAGTCATTTTGCCCCCTCGGTAGTTCTGTGGTAAACCCGTTGAATGTAATTTGCCATAATTTAACAATACGGTGAGTTCCAACTGGTGGTGAATGCAAATGATTATTGCACTTTCAGACTGAAACTTTTGCGGGAGAAAAATGTTTTGGCCTGTATTGGCTTATGCCGGAAGAATTTTGGTGGCAAGTGCTCATAGTATCTCGCAGTATCTCGCAGTATCTCGCAGTATCTCGCAGCATCCCGTGGCGGTCCATCGGGATTCGAGGAAACTGCGGAGTCTGCTTTTCCGAAACGAGCAGTGAAACTTGGAAGTCCCTTAGGTTCGATGAGAACCGAGTCGAGTAAAAAGACAATCTTGGGAACATTCAGTCACGCAGCCTTCGCAATTCCACGAAAGTGTCACCATTCATAAAAATCACTTTGCTTCGTTCAGCTTCGAAAATACCCCTTTGTCGAGAAACATTATTTATAATAGATAAATAATATTATATTAAAATAAATAAAATTATATTAAATTTCAAACAATGCGCCGTAATATATTCGAATAATTTTCCTAAAATTAGCAAACAAGCCATTTTGAACCCTTTGGTAGTTCTAGTGTTGAAAAATGTATAGTAGTACAGATTTGAGATATTTATATGATTTGTTACTATTACTTATATTTTTATAAAGGTGGCTTATCAAACTGACACAAAATGTCCGACGTTCTCGATTATTTTCATTCGTGCCATTAATCCATTTCTGATTTCCAAGGAGAAGTCATGCGTAGGTAACAGGTTCGTTAAACGAAAATGGCGCGTGGGTTTGTTTGCGTAGGAGATACAGGTTCGATATTATCAGTGAGTTTAACCTTTCGCTCAAAGAATATCATTTGAAAAATCGGGACACTCCGAATTTTGGCTGATTTTATAAAAAAATACCTAGACGAGCTGGCAAATAATGGAGATCCTCATTAATTTTTGTTAAGTCTTTATCGTATTCGACGGGTCAGTTTGAAGTCGACTGTCGCATATTTTATAGCTTTTTGTTATAAATTTTCCACATGAAAATATAATTGAGAACGTTTATCCTGCTTGCAAAGAGAGAATTTTGGAAAAGCGTAAGGACATAATATAATGAATAGCTTGTGGTCAGAGACGGTGAAGCGGAAGCTTAATTACGGTCCTTAATTAAGGAGCTTCATTAACCGCGGAAGTCAGTGTCTGAAACCCGGCAAGGATCGAATAATGAGTAACTTCTTTTTAACGACTTCGCAAGCGTTTCACTTCATCTCTGAATTTGAGAATATCAACTTAAAAAATGCTATCTCTCTAACCTTCAAAACACGGTCCTAAAAAGAAGTCCCTTCCATTTCCGTTGCAAAAAGAATTTTAACAAACCACTGACGATGTCCAAACAAAATAGAATGCTGTTTCAACACATTGTTGACCAGTCACAATTAAATTCGTGTTTGCACGCGCATCTTATGCAATTATTAAAACTCAAAGCAATGTATGTTTTCATTACAGTGTTGTTGATTGTGTTGGATACTGTTGATTTTATTTTAATATTAATTATGTTTCACGATACTTAACTTGTTAATCGGAATTTTAGTACTTAAATTTTCTGCATAAAATGGCCGGTCAACAATGTGTTAAACACAAAGGAGAGTACGAATCGAAATTTGTCGTCCATCGATCAAGCGAGACAAGAACCTCTTGGAAACGAGCCCTAATTCTTGTAAGCCAAACGTAAATCAAGAACACGGTCTGTTCCTTCCGACAAAAAACTAAGTACAAAACAATTAGGCTGGCATACGTCGGCCTAATTAACCGTGGCAGTTAATGTACTGGAATCCAAGATGGCGGCGCGCTCCTCG
Source organism: Nysson spinosus (assembly GCA_910591585.2). NCBI lineage: Eukaryota > Metazoa > Arthropoda > Insecta > Hymenoptera > Crabronidae > Nysson > Nysson spinosus. Next base: position 10,584,423 of record OU342830.1, on the reverse strand, counting down.
GGAATAACGAAGTCGAGATAACTTCGGAAGCGTTCACGGCAAATTGAATTCGCTAGAAGTCCTTGCGCTAGGAATAACCTCCTTTAATCTGCATCCGTTAACCGTGCATGATAAAGCCGGAAGTTACTTCGGAAATTAAACAACTACATGGAAATATTAATTTCAATAATTATGCTCGCGAGGACGACGAGACAGTGATAAGAATAATTACGAAGTTTCGTGGACGTTGATACGTGTAATGTTAAAAAGTAAGATTAAAATGGTAATTAGATTACACGTTGTTCACAACGAGGTACAACTGTGGTTGTTTCCCTGGTTGTTTCCCTAAATGAGGAGAAATTTCGAATATATTCTAGGACACATTACTCCTCGACACGAGAGGAAATCTCGTGCTGCAATGGGAACAAAAAAACCACCGATTGTTGACCCGATTAGCGGCACCGCTAATTAACCGCCGACTTAATTTCAGGTCATACTAGAAACTTTAACGAAGAATGATTTCCCTACGGCTTCAAATATGAAGATTTATATGAAGACATGCACCAAGTGTCCAATCGTGTCGTCCATCTTGGAGCAAGATCCTTAAATTTCTTATCCTTGCTGGATCCAAGATAATCCAAAGAGTTGAGTCCTGTTCGTCTTATATTTATTAATATTCGCGACCTTCATTATAAACTTCAGTTAAACAAACATAATTCCATGAAATAATAATTGTATGTATAAAAATAATCGCAGAAATGATATACATATATATATGGTTCTTAGAGACAAAAAAGGAAGGCACAAACAAGAGGTCGCGAATTTAGTTGCCAACCAAATAGTAACCGAGGAAAAGGTCAGACGTAGCCGTACTCAGTTCAAAGGTTCAAAATGGATCAAAGTTGGATTGAGTACGATCGGCCTCGTATGAAACCATAGAATGGTCTCGCGAATGCAGTTCCCTCTAAACAATGATGGTTAATTACCGAGAATGAGGAAAGCAGTGACAAACGAACCGGGTATTCGCGATATAGCGAGCTGAATTTTGTATCGAAAGTCACAAGTTAAATTGAAATTCTGCGTGTGGAGGCACGTCAATTTTGTAACGTGAAAATGCAACGTGATGGTGATTAACTGGATGTCGTTACGTACCAATTTTGCGGGAAGTCATTAAAGTAAAATGTTTCAAATAAATACTTGAAAACGGTTGGATTTCGTTACCTTTGATGACGTGTCTTTAATTATTTTCATAATAACTATCTTCATGAAGAATTTTATTGTAAATATTAATTTATATATTTCATTTTTCGTTGTTACTAATTTCGATGTTGAATGCAGAGTGTTTCATAAAATGTACATTTTATAAATTGTTTGAAATAAACCAATTCAGTTATCCATATGTAGATCCACATTATCATCCACCACTAAAAGATATTAAATCGAATTACTTGTACTTTATAATCGATTTTCTTTATGACTTTATGACAAATATGCTTAATAAAAAACGTCTCAATGACTCCCGAATTAAAGAATGTTTTATCACAAATTTATTAAAGGAATATTATATTCCAAACACTTCATCAGCTGGGAGTTTCCCCGACTAATAAATAAATTCTACAATGAAACTTTAAAAACACCCCTCGCACTCCAACATGTTTATCAACCCACAAAAACTACAATACAGAAATGGCACTCGTTAAAATCAAATAAAAATGCATTAAAAAAATTACACGAACTATCGAATACAGTTTCTATCGGCTTCGGATAAAAAAAAAGGAGGGAAGAAGATCCACAGTGGATCAAGTACGATCCTCTTTTTCCATGGAATCGAAAGAGAAAGATTGATAACGAATAGCCCGGGGTCGGGGGAGGGGTGAGAAGAGGGTGAGAGGGGGAAACGAGAGGGTTGTCGAGGTGGTGTACCGTTGGCCTAAATACCAGCACGGCTTGACGTTAATTTAACGGCAGGAGGATGTGCGGGTGGCAGGTGAACGTTCCAATATGTTCAGCCGGAGGATCCTACACCTTCAGGCTCCATTAAACAAAACAAGCCTTCCTCTGCCAAGGTCCTCCTTCCTAGATTAAACTTCTAGTGAAACCCTCGGGAAATGATGCATCGATATTCAGAAAACTGGGATAGTACTGATTCCTTCCTACCTTATATCGACCGAGTGCAATTATTGGCCTCCCGGCTGAAACCTATTCGAATATAGTGCATTCAATTTCCCGGAATCTTTCAATGAATATTCTGCACTCCGAATTCGTTATACTTTCGACTCGCGTAACTTAACCCGTTCACTGAAATTATATCGTTTGTTCTGGTAATTATAAGTTAAAACAATATCCATAGACCAATCTAGAGTATATCCAGGAACAGTTTAGAGTACAGGTAAATCCCAATTTAAAATCAACATTCCGATCCAAAAAATCCCTAAAGTGAGAACTACCTTTATATCTACGAATCAATTTAGATTCACGTGTATATCCATGTATCGATCTAAGCTTAGAAAATTAATATTCGAAGATCATTTTCACCGATAGACTTCAGCAGCCTCCGCAGCAGTTTCCGAGTAATTATAAGCATTCTCACTCAATTATCGAAGAAATATCAGGTTAAGGGGTTGAAATGCTATTATGCTTGCAAACGAACTCCGTAGTTCCAAAGTCTCGTGGAGCGACTACTACTAAATAGCCGAGCCCCACTTTAACGGGGTTTAACACCGTGGCACAATTGCCAGCCAGGTATTGCGTGTCACCAGGCGAAAAGTAAGATGAAGGTGAACGCAGTAGTGGAATGGGAAATGAAAGTCTAACAGGCACAATATGGAGGACGGAGGTGTGAAATATGTGCCTGAAATGTGCGGGCGTGAATTCGCAGATAAGGAACCGAGCGGGCAGGAGGAGGGGAGAGAAAGAGAGAGTGTTGGAAGATATAACTTCCTCTTACGAGAACTGAGACCCGAGTGTGTGCTAATGAAAATCGTGAATTTCTATATGTATTATAAACACGTTTCTATGTGCTTGATAAGGGAAATAGGTGATGATATAAAGATATGAGGTAATAAATTAAAGCAAATTGTGTCAGCGATTACTGCATCGCCAGTAAGATATACAGTAATTAAATCATTAACATGCTTGAATTAATGTAATAATTTAATTAAAACATATACGTATATGTATGTTATTTAAAATGCTTGTAAATCGATGGAATAAGGTTGTAGAAAATAATGGAGAATATTTTTTTTCTAATAAAAACTATTTTTCTTTAAAAGAGAAAGATCAAGTTCGTTTGATTTCATGAAACGGCGAGAACTTACGCACATAATACATAAGAGAGCGTAGATTATTGGGATTTTTGTACGACAAATATTAATTTCTTATAAAATTAATACATAAAAAAGACTACACTATCGTTGTTCGGTGACTACATTAAATCCAATTTATATGTTCGCGTTGGCAGCGATGAGATCCATGACATTAGAATAAATTTTCTCGTTCGAGGAGAACACGATATAAGAACTCGCCAGTAAATCTCCTCTTCCATGTGGAGAGGGAGATCTTGCTCCGTTAAAAAATGGATCACGATCTTTTCAAACTTGTCGAGGATTTTCCGCGTTGCGTACTCTTGATAAAACGAGGAGAAAGAGTCGTCTAGGTTGGAGGAGAGGGAAGCAAAAGAGTGGATGAAGAAGGAGGAAGAAATCGAGAAAAGATTGTAAGGGTGGAAGCGTGGAATGTGAAATGGAACTGCCGTTGGAAATTCTAAAGGTGGAGTAAACGAGACAAGGCTATGAAATATGAAGCTAGACACACACGAGAACCAGTCAATGAAGATCGAGAATAAAGAACCGGCAAACCTGAAGTCCAATCTCGCCCCCCCCCACACGCCCCTCCCCGCCCTTCCTCTCTGTCGCTTGCACCCTTTGAATTCGAGATTCTGCTACCAGTGCTTTTGTGATGCACCTTCGAGACCATAACAAAGGACTTCCACGCAATCCGTCACTTTCATGTCGACGATTGAAATAAAGAGAAAAGGAAATGGAATGAAAAATCGAATTATGAGAGTTCACACTTATAAAGATATTTTTCATAATAAGAAGAAATCGAATGTAATAAGAAAATTGGAGAAGCTTGCTAGTCTGATTAATAAGTTCTGTTTACCCCGAGCAGGCAGAAGTGAAATTAAGATGTAAGATAATTACGAAATTAATAATGAAGAGGATTATTAAGATTGGAACGATATAATGGCCTGTCTGCTAAATATGATTTTATTATATGTTATTTGTACGAGATGTAAGAAATACTTTTTCCCAGGTCCTCGTCTTTTCTGCGTTCGCTTCGAGAAAAGGTAATGGGATCAACCCAATGGTTCACTCCATCGTACTGTTGTCTCTCCAATATCGTAAAACAAGGGTAGAACGTGCGTGAGGGAGAATATTATAACGTAAATATAAGGCTGTATATCTTGCTAAAATCACGGACCAAGGAAAACGAATGGAATGGCAATGGCGACATCGATTTCCGAAGAAACCACTGTTATAACTGTTCCGTCCTAGCACCGTTGCCTTGAGTACGATTTGGTTTATTACCACTAATACTTCGCTCACGATCAGGCAGGCGCACCGTTCGGGTCTTTGTCACCTAAAAACTGTTTGGCAATGCCGTAAAAGGCATTGACATTGTATGATTCGAGCGGTCGCTTGACTTTGGGACTGGTCGCCGCTGCAGCGGCGTAGGGATCTATTGTATCTTCGTTCTATTGTTTAGTCACGTACGGATTCCTGCGCCCTGCAATTAACTTTACCTAGATTTGTGCACGCGGCCCAGTCCCACATCTGGTAACCAAATGTCCCGACTTTCGTGGAACCTACCTGGCCGCGATCCCTCGGAGTTCGCGGATTCTTGGAATGTGTCGCAAAACAATTGCTACCAATAGGAAGGTCCCAACATGGTTTGACCAATTAGACCAGCGACAGATTCCAGGATTTTCCACGCCTCCACAGGGGTAGGGACTCTGGTCGCCACGAGCTGGATCGTGAGCGACAACCAAGAATTCAGTCATCTTCGACATTTCAAGGGAATAAGACACTTAGCAATAAACAGTTACTCAGATTAAGTTCATCCCCAAGAACCCTGATACTGGAACCTAAGATATACCAAGGTCTATCCTTTGACGTTATTAACAGTTAAGCTTTATAATCAGCTGTTGTTACCAGAAGTTGGCTCCGAGAACTAAACGATAGTTCTCGTATATACCAACAACCGTAGATACAAGTGTGAACAGTCAGTGTGTGTGTAAATAGCATTGTAAATAAAATATTGTGATAGCAACTTGGAAAATTAAGCGAGACCACCCTCTCCACACTATCCAGTATTCAAAACACCTAGCTGATCCCAGCCTGAAGCTACGCCACGGCAGATCGGCATCGTACATTTTGGTCCTTCGAGCCGGATCCAGCCTCCAAGGAGATACAGACATTCGATCATCACTTGGGGACGTAACTGGGTCTCTGAAGCTATACCACCACTGCGTTCAAAGTGAAACACTTGAACGTCGCTCCACGAAGAAACGATCGGACACGGAGATACACCACCCGACGGACTCAGTGGACATACAACCTACCTATCCAGCAAGGATTACCTTGGAAGCAGACCTACAACCTGGGCTGCCCAATCAACGCATCAAGTAAGCTCTCTAGACTCACCTTTCCTATTTTCGTTCCGCATTTACAAATCGCCCCTATTTCATAATGGCCACCGACTTGAAATCGCTAATCCGACAACGAGCGGTAGCAAAGGGACAGTTAACTCGCATAGACAATCTTGTCAAAGAAGCTAGCGATACTACCCTAACGAATTTAGAATCATTGAGGGACAGAGCTCAAGCCGCGTTAAATAGCTTTCTATCAGTGCAAAATAAAATAGAAGAGTTACAGGACTGTGACGAACCTGAACCAATTCGCGATGAATTTGAAGCCGCATTCTTTGCATGCACAAGTTACATTAACAATCTCATTGACCAGACATCGCGAAAAGTAAGGACAGAACCGGTCGGGAATTTGCATCAAACATCTGCAAGCCCAATCTCTAGCTCGAGCACGAGAATCATACCTAAGATTCACATTCAACCGTACGATGGTAACTTCGCGGAATGGCGCGGTTTTTATGATACATTCGGGTCTACGATCCACGAAAATGATCAGTTATCAGGCACCGAGAAATTCCACTTACTTAAGTCGTATTTAACGGGTGAAGCTGCAGAAGTAGTTCATTCCTTAAAGGCGTCCCCAGAAAATTACTTGGTAGCTTGGAATCTTCTGCAGAAACGGTGTAATATACCTCTAAAATTAGTTGAGACTCACTTGCGAGCTCTATTTGAACTGCCGGACGTAGAAAGGAATTCTCCCATAGCACTACGCCGATTAGCTCAATCGGCAGAGCTGCATATAAATGCACTTCAATCCTTAGATGAGCCAGTTCATTGGCACGCGATGTTAAACTATATAATATCAGCTAAATTGGATGACGATACGCGTTCGGATTGGGATAGATCGGTGGATCAAAGTAAACCGCCTACATATCAAGAGCTTTTGGCATTCCTTTTAAAGCAATCGCAATCTTCGAAGCCTGTACCACTTAGTAGCAATAAATCCAGTCATATCCATGAGCGGAAAGGATTGAATAGAAATCCTAAAGGGAAATCGAGGGAGACCGCTCATAGTTTTGTAGCTACATCGCATACTTGCCCGGTGTGCTCTCAGAAGCATTTTATACAGCAGTGTCAGCAGTTCGTACAAAAATCAACCCGGGAACGTCACCAAGTAGTAAAAGGTTTGAAATTATGTATCAACTGCTTGAGACCAGGCCACTCGGTCGCGAACTGCTCAGCAAGTTTGTGTAGGGAATGCAAAGGGAAGCATCATACCCTATTGCATTTTAAAAAATCGAGTACCACCACTGAGAGAGACAATACTGGCGAATCTTCTAGTTCAGGTGTGAGCTTGACCACTACGGTCAACTCCGAAATATTATTATCAACCGCGCGCGTTAAGATTTGGGATATCCACGACAACGAACACGAGTGTAGAGTCTTGTTGGATTCGGGTTCTCAAGCCAGTTTCATCACCGAGAGACTTGCTAAGTTGCTGGCGTTACCGCAACACCGAACAAAGACACGCATGGTCTCGGGATTAGGGCAACAATTTTCCGCCATAAATCGTACCGTGAAAGCCTCACTCGCCGACCGCGAAAACCGCTACGAGTGGACAGCCGATTTACTAGTATTGCCAAGAATTACGGGACTAATGCCATCGCGTGAAATTGACACGTCACAGGCCAATACCCGCCAACATTAAATTAGCAGATCCCGAATTTTATAAACCAAGGGACATAGACATCCTCTTGGGTGAATATTTCTTTTACAAACTTACCACGGTGGGTAGGATTCGCTTAGCAAACGATACTACGGTATTGCAAAACAGCCAATTAGGCTGGATTATTTCCGGAGATATTGGATCACCCTTAGATGCACCTAGCCAAACGGTATGCCACGTGGCACAATCCCACCTCGAACAACTATTACCCAAATTTTGGGAAATAGAGGAGACAATGGGAGTTAAACATTTGTCACCGACCGAAATTTCCTGCGAAAATCATTTTCGCGAAAATACGCGCCGCGAAACGAACGGCAGATACACGGTCAGACTTCCATTTAATAATGCCAAATCGGATTTAGGCGACTCGTATTGCACAGCCTTGAAGCGGTTCTTCTCGGTAGAACGCAAATTAGAAAACCATTCCGAATTGCGAAACCAGTACGTAGAGTTTGTAGAGAGTTACCTGCAATTAGGACACATGACCGATGTGACGGATAGCGCAACTCGCGATAAGGGATTTTACTTGCCGCATCACGCAGTCATAAAGGAAGGTAGTACGACTACCAAAATACGGGTTGTCTTCGACGGGTCGGCAAAGACTACGACCGGATTAGCCCTAAATGATACCCTCTTAGTAGGACCCACCATCCAGGATGATCTGTTCAGGCTAGTTACTCGATTCCGAAAGCATGCATTCGTATTGACGGCAGATATCGAGAAAATGTTTCGACAGATTCTCATGCACCCCGAGGATAGGCCCTATCAAAAGATTCTGTGGCGTAGTAATCGCGCCGAACCTCTAAAAACATATCAGCTCAATACGGTCACCTACGGCACTGCATGCGCCCCGTTCCTAGCCGTACGTTGCCTGCAGCAGGTAGCAGAGGACGAAGGTCGCACCTTCCCGCTAGCCAGTAAAGCCCTCCAACACGATTTTTATATGGACGATCTCTTAACCGGAGCGTCTACGTTACAAGAGGCAATATTACTGCGAGATGAATTGATCAATCTTTGTACGCTAGCAGGTTTTAACTTGAGGCAATGGGCAACTAATGAGCCCAGCCTCCTGACTCCCATACACGGTAGAGCGGACGGAGAAACGCTACATTTGAACGCCTCCGAAACGAAAAAGACTCTGGGCATAGTGTGGAATGCTTCGACGGATATTTTCAAATATTCCGTTTCGGTAGACCTTCATAGTAGTCCGGCTACTAAAAGAACTATTCTGTCCAAGATCGCGACGCTGTTTGACCCGTTGGGATTATTAGGGCCGGTAATAGTAAAAGCTAAAATTCTTCTACAAGAATTGTGGAAGGCTAAAATAACCTGGGATGAGCCAGTTCCACAAAACCTCCAAACTTTATGGGCCGAGTACACCAAGGATCTAACCGCGTTAAACCATTTTTCGGTACCCCGCGAAATAGTGATTCGAGCGGCCGTAGTCAAACAGCTACACGGATTCTGCGATGCCAGCCAAACCGCGTACGGTGCGTGCATCTATCTCCGATCAATTGATAGGAACGGGAAGGTAATAGTGCGTCTCATATGCGCGAAATCGCGGGTAGCTCCACTCAAATCCACCACCTTACCTCGGTTAGAATTATGTGCCGCCACCGTGCTAGTGAAACTGTATAATCAGACCGTAAAGGCCTTGCAGATGGAATTTGATTCCGTTAGATTTTGGTCAGATTCCACGATCACTTTACACTGGATCAATTCCTCTCCGCACACGTTAAAAACATTTGTAGCAAATAGAGTCGCCGAAATCCAAACTCACACTCAACCGAAAGATTGGTCTCATGTACCATCCGAGGACAACCCAGCAGACCATATATCGCGAGGTCAACAACCCTCCGATATCCTGGAAAACCACCTTTGGTTATCAGGTCCCTCTTGGTTGTCCAAATCGGAATCCTTTTGGCCTCAATTCCAACTACCTGGAATTGAGGTACCGGAATGTCGAAACTTGGTAGCCCTGACAACGCGGGTGATAGCTTCGGATATCCCAAGTAGATTCTCCTCTTTTCAAAGATTGCAGCGGTTTGTAGCATACGCTTCGCGCTTCAAAGACAATGCCCTAGCAAAACATAGGATCAGAGGTCCATTGTCTCCAGTAGAACTCGAAGCAGCTAGGGAACGAATTTTGAGAATAGTCCAAGGAGAAACATTCCACAAGGAGTTACGTACACTTAAAACCAATAACCGGCTAGAAGATTCGAGCAGTCTCATGTGCTTAACCCCATTCATAGACGAAAAGGGTATACTACGCGTAGGGGGTCGACTAAAGCATGCCGATATAAGTTTTGACCAAAGGCACCCAGCACTTTTACCGGGCGGTCATCACGTTACTCACCTAATAATTCAGGACGCACATGAAAGGTGTATGCACGCCGGCATACAATCAACTTTAAATTGCGTTAGACAATTGTATTGGCCGATTGATGGGAAGAACGCAACCCGATACCTGATACGAAAATGTATTAAATGTTTCCGAGCGAAACCGCGAGACACACATTACCTCATGGGCGACCTGCCGCGTAACCGAATCATCGCTAGTAGACCTTTTCGAAACTCAGGTATAGATTACTGCGGACCCTTCTTTATAAAAGAAAAGAAGTACAGGAATACCAAAAGACTGAAGGCATATGTAGCGGTGTTTATATGTTTTGCTACGAAGGCAGTCCATCTAGAAGTCGTGAGTGATTTAACTACCGAAGCGTTTTTAGCCAGTCTAAAAAGATTTTGCGCGAGACGTGGCATTCCGCAGAACATTTATACCGACAACGCCACAAACTTTGTGGGCGCGAAAAATGAGCTGTCCGAGCTAGAGAACCTGGTCACTTCTGCAGGGTTCAACAATACCATCACTGATAGAGTAGCTAAACAAGGCATACAATGGCACTTCTCCCCACCTAGAGCACCACATTTCGGCGGCTTGTGGGAAGCGGCGGTAAAATCATTTAAATTCCATATGACACGCACGATAGGAGACACTTTGTTGACCTTCGAACAGCTAAATACGTATGTTATTCAAATAGAGGCGATTCTAAATTCCCGACCTCTAACACCTATGTCCTGCGATCCTAACGATTTCCAAGCCCTCACACCTGCACATTTCCTCATCGGTGAGCCACTAGTGAGCTTACCGGAACCAGAGCTCTCCAATGTACCTGTCAACAAGCTATCTAACTGGCAACATCTTCAGAGAGTTAGGCAGCACTTTTGGTCCAGATGGCACAAAGAGTATATCAACCAATTGATAACTCGTACCAAGTGGAGAACCCAAGGGCCGGACGAATTTAAGGAAGGTATACTCGTGCTAATGAAGGAGGATAATTCGCCACCTAACCACTGGAAATTAGGACGTGTCACCGCTACGCATCCCGGCGTAGATGGGATCGTCCGAGTGGTGACCATCAAAACAGCAACAGGGTCCTTAAAACGGAGCACTAGGGGTCTCTGTGTTCTACCCGTAGCAGAGAACTAAATTCATTTACCTATGTAATGTATAGTAGATAAGTACCATGTCTCCACAGATTACTTCATGTTCTTGTTGTAATAAGTAGATCTAATCTATACCTAGAGTCATTAGTTGATAAATTGCCACAATATAATCATATGTAGTAATAAGTTACAATTAACCTAAGTCATATCATTTTTTGAACAATCAAACGTAAAGAGCAGCGTAAACCTAAATAACCAGATTATATTCCTATTGTTGATGTGTTGAACCGGATCGGTTCAAGGCGGGCGGCATGTTCCGTCCTAGCACCGTTGCCTTGAGTACGATTTGGTTTATTACCACTAATACTTCGCTCACGATCAGGCAGGCGCACCGTTCGGGTCTTTGTCACCTAAAAACTGTTTGGCAATGCCGTAAAAGGCATTGACATTGTATGATTCGAGCGGTCGCTTGACTTTGGGACTGGTCGCCGCTGCAGCGGCGTAGGGATCTATTGTATCTTCGTTCTATTGTTTAGTCACGTACGGATTCCTGCGCCCTGCAATTAACTTTACCTAGATTTGTGCACGCGGCCCAGTCCCACATCTGGTAACCAAATGTCCCGACTTTCGTGGAACCTACCTGGCCGCGATCCCTCGGAGTTCGCGGATTCTTGGAATGTGTCGCAAAACAATTGCTACCAATAGGAAGGTCCCAACATGGTTTGACCAATTAGACCAGCGACAGATTCCAGGATTTTCCACGCCTCCACAGGGGTAGGGACTCTGGTCGCCACGAGCTGGATCGTGAGCGACAACCAAGAATTCAGTCATCTTCGACATTTCAAGGGAATAAGACACTTAGCAATAAACAGTTACTCAGATTAAGTTCATCCCCAAGAACCCTGATACTGGAACCTAAGATATACCAAGGTCTATCCTTTGACGTTATTAACAGTTAAGCTTTATAATCAGCTGTTGTTACCAGAAGTTGGCTCCGAGAACTAAACGATAGTTCTCGTATATACCAACAACCGTAGATACAAGTGTGAACAGTCAGTGTGTGTGTAAATAGCATTGTAAATAAAATATTGTGATAGCAACTTGGAAAATTAAGCGAGACCACCCTCTCCACACTATCCAGTATTCAAAACACCTAGCTGATCCCAGCCTGAAGCTACGCCACGGCAGATCGGCATCGTACAATAACCATAATAGAAACTCTCGGAATCTGGGATATTTTAAGCAGATCATAGCGAATGAAATTATCCCTTTCAAACTAGCCCTCTTATCGTACAGTAGCTTTCTTCCGACTCCTTTTCTAAAACCCCTTTCGTCGGTCGAAGACAATGGAGATCGTCGCAAAGGTTGGCCCGCACTTCACTTCCTTTATCTTTCCCACCGGAGGAGAGCGAGTAGGAATAATGAAGACAGAGTATGTAAAGGATAGTAGCAAAAGACAAAAGGGAAGCGTGGAACGATATAAAGCCGAGGGAAGAAAATCTAAAAGCACGGGAGTACGAGAAGGAGAGGAATAGGAAGCCCGGTGAGACACTAGTTTTCTAACTACCACCTTTTTTTCTTCTTCGTGCTCCACTTTTTAAGTTCTCGCTACCGTCCACCCCCTGAAACACTTGACACGCGTGTTAAGTGTATGAACCCTCTTGGCTCTTCCAGCTATGTCACAAATAAGACCGACTCTCATTTTCCACTGCCATTATTCCCCCTCACCTGCCAAATGGAGCAATCGATCCTCGTTCTGTCGCCGGTACCACCTTAATGAGTCACCTCGACGTTGATTACCGTCGAAACGATCGACGACACTGCCGGCGCACTACTAACGAGCACTTGTGCGAAATCTTCGTCGTGCGAAAGACAAGTTCTATCTTACGAGATCTTCGTCGTACCAGGTCGCAGACACTGCAGAGTATCACTTAAATGGGGTATTATGAAGCTGTCATACTATCAACACGGAATTGTCTGCGATCGGAATTTCCAACGTGGAACTATTCACTATTTGTTGACTAGGGTCGTTCTGATGATACAATACTGGATGTACACAAAGAAGCTAGTAGCCCAAGTTATTTCCGTACGCGCTTCATAACAACCGACGCCGAGTAGTTTTTGTGTAATGTATGCCAAACGTAAATAGTTTGTCGTATTATGGTACACACCATGAAACTAAGGTAGCTGGCCAGCGCAGAGTCAATGTTTACTCATTTTTATGAGCGTGGATAGTTAGTGACCGTCAAGTGGAATCTTAAATGCGCCTTTTGGGTTGGAAGCGATATTAATGATTATACTCTCAATTACTCCCGAATTTAACAAGACTTTGTTCTGTATATTGTTAATGGTTTCAATAATATTAGAATGTACTGATAGCGAGAGTTGTGGGATCCAGGTTCCCTTTGGTCCAAATTAGTTTGAATATATGAAATTGTAAAATTTGTTTATATATTTCTAACCCTGTATAAGGATAGGGAAGTAATATAGTGTAGCAGTATAATAAGTAACTACTTTTAAATCGCGCTCACACAATCGATCCGTGTATCAGATAATTCGACAGTGTTCCGTTGTACACGAAGAATAGTGCAATCTAAAGAAGCGAAAATTGTTGAAAGGCTATTTCAGTTAAAAGACTCCGTGACTGTCCCTTACGTCCCATAAGGTACATCCTGCCCTTGAAACGGAATCAAGCAGACGTGGTGTGAATTAGATTTGCTGGTGTACCTGAAGAAACTTCTAACCTCGTACGTGCCAGATGTTAGAGGATTTCTTTCCCAGTACAGAGAAAACCAATTTGTCTTAATATGTAGCCTTATTTTCGAAAAATCTAAGCATTGAAGTCGCAAACTTTATGACACCTAAGAACTCCTGAAATCTAATACGTACTAAAGCTACAAAAATGAGATCAATTCTATGCAATATCGAAGATGTAGTAAAATACCAGCTTCAATTTGTAGAAATTGAGAAACACTTATCAAAGGATATTGCATCGGAGGAAGCAAACGTGTCTGACTCTAGTGATAATATTCATATTTCCTCGCACCAAAGTACCACAGATCTAGTTGTCGATAGTGGACCAGTTGAAATCCTATCAGCCTCCATTGAAATGGTCCCAATGGTCCCACGTCATGAAGAAATCTTTTTAAACCAACAGAAGTATCCTTATGATAATCCACCTCGAGCAGCTTTCTACTTCCAGATGGAATACCCGGAGGAACGGATATTCCGTGTTTTCCAGGTCGTCGGAGGAGCTTTCCAGTGATGGTAAAGGGCACCACCCACACTGCTGCACTTCGCCGAATATATGCACATTTAAGCCTCAGCCCAGAGTAAACATACAGGATTTAGATGTTTCTCATCTTCAAAGTAAATTCGGTGCCAGATCAGCATTTTACGCCGTAATTAATCTAGGAGTTTGAAAAAATAGTGGATACGTGACAAGTGTGTAAATCCTTCGAGTGGATGACATAGAATATAAAATTTACGAAAATATTAATACAGTTACTGATTAAAGACATATCTATATTACGCTTGCTTAACGATCTAACTGGGGAGTTCTTCGAAAAAATAGAAAAAGCTTGAACAGTATCATTAATTTGAGAAATGAAAAGATAACAGAGATAATACATTGATTGGTGTATCCAAGAAAAATCATGCTATCAGCAGGTCCAAAATTCAAAGAAAATTTGAGGTAAATCTTGAAGATATATCCATGGTATACCGTAAGCTCCAACAACTTGGGAACGGAAAAAAAGATTCCGTGAAAATAATTTCTAGTGTAGTAGAAGGAAAAACCCATGACCGTAGCAAATTGTTCGGCCTCGTTAGGACGAGTTCGAGTAGAAAAGGAGAGTAAGAGAGAAAGTTAAAGGGGCAGAAGAGAGAGAAAGGCGGAAAAGAAAGGAGCAAAGGAAAACCCAGAAAAAGGATTTCACCGTCGTCCTTCAATCCCACCATTTTCGTCCTCGACCCGAGAAAAGCCCGCATTAGGCGTCCTTTCCACTAACTCCTTCTCTCCACTACACTCTCCTCCACCAATGCCCTGCTTTTCCACCACCGCAAACCACCCTGCGCCTGATTCTTACCCCGTTTTACCCCAACGACGACGTCAAGAGTAATGAAGATAAGGAATAACGGAGGGCACGGTGGTTTTCGGCCATCGAAAAATAGAGCTCTCTTCGAATTCTTCTGATAACCACCAATGACTCCTTCGATATCGGTTCGTCTTTTATATTATAATCGTGCCGCTTGATCGCAGTTCTTCTACCAAAATATGGAGTAGATAGACGACAAAATATTGTTCACATTTTCCAAGAAATAGCATTAATCTGCCGATGACGAGTTAATTCGTAATTCGAACCCAAACTGATGTTCCAGCCTGCGAATTAAAATTATAAATATCCCCCTCGTAATTTTCAAATTTCGATACGTATAAATTTCAGTGGCGAACATTCAAATCCATATATTACAAATCCATTTTATTACTACATCGAAAGTAACGGGATTAAATAATAAGATGAATTTCAGAGTTTTAAACTGTTCGCGAATACATAACATTTTCATATTGTCTTGTCATGATTTATGATAATAACAACGATGATCATTCACCAATCTGTCTAACACACAATGTAACTTAATATCGTTTGCCTAAATGACCTTTTAAAATCCAAATGCTATACAGAAATATTAACTCTCCATGATGATGTAACCACTGACTTAAGAGTTACGTTCATCGACACATTTACTTTTAAAAGTTCATTTGTTATATTTCGCACCAATCTCTTTACCCAGGCATGCGCATTCCGAGGGATACACATCATCGCTTATAAATACCGTAGACAGCAGTTAATGACTCGCGAATATCCTTCCACTCGGGATCATTGGTAGTCAACCGGTAGTGGTTACTTCCTGAAGGTTCTGTATAGGCAAACCTTGCCCAATAGTTTGCATATTAGAAGCACATCAGCATCCCATTACACGTGCGTCGGTTCCTGGTGACGTGCACTAACAAGAACCAATGATATGCATCGATTGAATCCTCAATAAAACCAACGAGAAGCCACTTTCACTAAGATCGAACTTAACGCGAATCGTTCCTTCTAATGCTCACCAAAATCCGACAGTGAAATCTGCTAATTTCGACACCCAATTAATCTTCCCGAATACATAATTTTGCTATAAATATTCGATGAAACTCCGAGGCAAATGAAATGCGTTGCATTTCGTGCTGTGTTTCATATCGTAATTTCTAGTAGAAAGTGTTATCATTATCATTATTAATTGAAAGTAACGAGGTTATAGCAACCATCAGATTGAACATTGTAAATTGAAGTCAGAAACATCAGATTGTCGAGTGTATTCTTGTAATATGAGGTTCTTTCTGTAATACGATTATGTAATCCGTATTTATTACCTGGAATATGGTAATGATGGCATTCACGTATTACAAAATCCATGAGTCATAAATCTTTCGGATTATCTAATACTCTGATTAATGTTAGGCGAAACACCAATAAATATTCTTGAAAAATATCAACGTTGTTATTTATATCGAGTCAGAATGTACTAATTGGTTCCGCTATTATTATGCTGGCAATTAATTCTAACGTAACCGAATATTAACTCGTATTCAGGAACCACCAAATATAATGGCAAACATTATTACTAGGCACATCCGGAACATGGTTCGTACATACGCGAAACGTTGCCAGTCATTATTTCCTCAAATAGCGAATAGTTCTACCATCTAATATCCTGAGGTGGTTCGGTACACGTCATAAATGAATTTAGTTCCTGTTTACACGATTGCTACGTGTAAACCTTCCTAGCTGCCTTTACACGAAACTAATGAACGCAGTTAATCCACGGAGTTCTTTAACCCGTCGAACAAAATAGCGGCCACCGGTGACCACTGATGCCAATGTTACTAAAACTCGAATCAAATATATCGTTAACCCTTTGCACTGAGCATCCGCCCCAATGGCGACCTGTGTTCGCAGTAATTAATTCTAAATTCAAGTCTTCTATTTGTCCGACAAACTGAATGAACAAAATAAACATGTAAGATTTATATTATATTTAGATCTAATATTATTATATTAGATTTATAAGATTCATTCGTCAATTGCCATAGAAACGGATCGTTAATCGATATCACAAAACGTCGTAGAATAAGTCTTCAATTATTATATAACCGAAATATTCTTCGAGTGCAAAGTGTTACTATTCGTAAAATTTGCAATATTTTCAACGTTACGATAA
Source organism: Nysson spinosus (assembly GCA_910591585.2). Taxonomy (NCBI): domain Eukaryota; kingdom Metazoa; phylum Arthropoda; class Insecta; order Hymenoptera; family Crabronidae; genus Nysson; species Nysson spinosus. The sequence continues at coordinate 10,567,360 of OU342830.1, read as the reverse complement.
CGATGTAAAGTAGCCAATGTATCGTAGAACACATAAACAGTTTTATTTTCCGACGTTATATGGTCTTGACTGACGCGTATCTAAAGGTATCGTATAACGCGGATTTCGGCGTGGAGAAGCTTAAGCCGCGAAAGAAATTGGCGGAAGTAAATGTTGTGTGTCGGTGGAAATGCTTTGGCACGGATTCTTTAGCGAGTTTACACGACGAAGTTTGGACGGAAAGGAGACTTATTGTAGACGCTTTACGATTCCACTTCGTCGAGGACGTTTTACGGCTCCTACCAGTCCCTGCGGAATGGTAATAAAGCCAACATTATTGGCAGTATACCACCATTATTCCATGTTAGATCAGAATCCCTCTAACATGTATTCCTACGTAATTGACCGTTATATTAACAATTCCAATGAATTAGTGTCACGAGATAAATTAACGTGGATCGTCGGGTTTAATAACACTCTCCTTCCATCGCAGACCAGATGTTCGACACCTGAATAGGTTATTTGCGAAGGTGATTAAGCTTCTGGAATATCAAGCGAGTTATATGAATTGCGAAGTGAATTGCTTATTGGGAAATTGAATTATATTAATGTGTTTAAATATTAGGTACGTGCATAAGTTATCGCCGTTTTTAGATGACGCAGTTTACGTAACTTCTTTGAAAGGAAATAAATGTAGTTAAAGAGCTTGTAAATCGATGGAATAATGTTATAGAAATATTCAAGAGTATCTTAAAATTATATTAATGAAAACAATATTGCAATAAATATGGTTAAATGTTCCCTTACAAAGTTTGAAGAAATGTATTATTATAATTGATTGAAATAATTAATAACGAATAATTATATAATGATACAATACAAATGAACTCACTCGCGGAAGACTTCGATCCTAAACCAACATTTATAATATCCCGCAGCACACAAATTAATTAATCTCTGAAAGCATTAACACGAGGCGTTCGGGAAGGGCGGTGGTTCGGTAAATCAGGAAAATGTCAGGCGTACGAAAATTACGGGTAGAACTCATTTTGAAGGATCAGATACAATGGAGTTGGCAGCGGGCTGAGTACTCCGCGTTCGCGGATATTTTCCAAGCGCGAGATAGAATGTTCGCGGGGAACAAGAGTGGTGTAGATTCAAGCAGTGTTACATGTTTCCTTGATGAAGTGTGTTCGTGCACGAGCACTTATACATTCGCATAAGTTTCATATGCTGGTTGGCACTGTTTGCGCGATACGTATTCCTGTAAGCCTTGTCATACAAAAGCCAGCACACAAATCCAACGACAGAAGTACCGGCTGTTTCGCGAATGACTCACAATGAGCCTATACATCGAACGAGATATTATCCCGAAGGAGGCTTTGTACTCGTTGCGCCAAACCTCTTGCGTAAAGTACCGTTGGCTTCTGGAAAGAAGGCACTCGTCACAAAGTGTCACGCGGAATTTTGATCTTTCGTTAAAATTTCGATTTCTTCAATTTTAGTCCTGCAGGATCAAAATCGATAGTAAATGATGCCTAAACGTATTATAGGGCCATTTTCGATCGAAAGAAGTGGTTCAAAAATTGTTTCTGGTCAAAAAACGGGTTGACCCAAAATCGCAAAAATGTAAAGGGGTATACCTTCAAAAATTGTCAAAAATTAAAAGTCGCCAAAATCAATTCTAAATGGCCCAAATCGATGGTATATGATGTATAAACATATTCTAGGACGATTTCTGGTCGGAAGAAGCGGTTAAAAAATTTTTATTGGTCAAAAATGGGTCGAATCCAAGTCGAAAAAATGTAAAGGGGTATACCTTCAAAAATTGTCAAAAAATCAAAGTCGCCAATTTCGCTCCTACATGGCCCAAATCGATGATATATTATGTATAAACATATTCTAGGACGATTTCTGGTCGAAAGAAGCGGTTAAAAAATTTTGATTGGACAAAAATGGGTCGAACCCAAGTCGAAAAAATGTAAAGGGGTATACCTTCAAAATTTGTCAAAAATTAAAAGTCGCCAATTTCGCTCCTACATGGCCCAAATCGATGGTATATGATGTATAAACATATTCTAGGACGATTTCTGGTCGAAAGAAGCGGTTAAAAAATTTTGATTGGACAAAAATGGGTCGAACCCAAGTCGAAAAAATGTAAAGGGGTATACCTTCAAAATTTGTCAAAAATTAAAAGTCGCCAATTTCGCTCCTACATGGCCCAAATCGATGGTATATGATGTATAAACATATTCTAGGACGATTTCTGGTCGAAAGAAGCGGTTAAAAAATTTTGATTGGACAAAAATGGGTCGAACCCAAGTCGAAAAAATGTAAAGGGGTATACCTTCAAAATTTATCAAAAATTAAAAGTCGCCAATTTCGCTCCTACATGGCCCAAATCGATGGTATATGATGTATAAACATATTCTAGGACGATTTCTGGTCGAAAGAAGCGGTTAAAAAATTTTTATTGGACAAAAATGGGTCGAACCCAAGTCGAAAAAATGTAAAGGGGTATACCTTCAAAATTTGTCAAAAATTAAAAGTCGCCAATTTCGCTCCTACATGGCCCAAATCGATGGTATATGATGTTTAAACATATTCTAGGACGATTTCTGGTCGAAAGAAGCGGTTAAAAAATTTTTATTGGACAAAAATGGGTCGAACCCAAGTCGAAAAAATGTAAAGGGGTATACCTTCAAAAATTGTCAAAAAATCAAAGTCGCCAATTTCGCTCCTACATGGCCCAAATCGATGGTATATGATGTATAAACATATTCTAGGACGATTTCTGGTCGAAAGAAGCGGTTAAAAAATTTTGATTGGACAAAAATGGGTCGAACCCAAGTCGAAAAAATGTAAAGGGGTATACCTTCAAAATTTGTCAAAAATTAAAAGTCGCCAATTTCGCTCCTACATGGCCCAAATCGATGGTATATGATGTATAAACATATTCTAGGACGATTTCTGGTCGAAAGAAGCGGTTAAAAAATTTTGATTGGACAAAAATGGGTCGAACCCAAGTCGAAAAAATGTAAAGGGGTATACCTTCAAAATTTATCAAAAATTAAAAGTCGCCAATTTCGCTCCTACATGGCCCAAATCGATGGTATATGATGTATAAACATATTCTAGGACGATTTCTGGTCGAAAGAAGCGGTTAAAAAATTTTTATTGGACAAAAATGGGTCGAACCCAAGTCGAAAAAATGTAAAGGGGTATACCTTCAAAATTTGTCAAAAATTAAAAGTCGCCAATTTCGCTCCTACATGGCCCAAATCGATGGTATATGATGTTTAAACATATTCTAGGACGATTTCTGGTCGAAAGAAGCGGTTAAAAAATTTTTATTGGACAAAAATGGGTCGAACCCAAGTCGAAAAAATGTAAAGGGGTATACCTTCAAAAATTGTCAAAAAATCAAAGTCGCCAATTTCGCTCCTACATGGCCCAAATCGATGGTATATGATGTATAAACATATTCTAGGACGATTTCTGGTCGAAAGAAGCGGTTAAAAAATTTTGATTGGACAAAAATGGGTCGAACCCAAGTCGAAAAAATGTAAAGGGGTATACCTTCAAAATTTATCAAAAATTAAAAGTCGCCAATTTCGCTCCTACATGGCCCAAATCGATGGTATATGATGTATAAACATATTCTAGGACGATTTCTGGTCGAAAGAAGCGGTTAAAAAATTTTTATTGGACAAAAATGGGTCGAACCCAAGTCGAAAAAATGTAAAGGGGTATACCTTCAAAATTTGTCAAAAATTAAAAGTCGCCAATTTCGCTCCTACATGGCCCAAATCGATGGTATATGATGTTTAAACATATTCTAGGACGATTTCTGGTCGAAAGAAGCGGTTAAAAAATTTTTATTGGACAAAAATGGGTCGAACCCAAGTCGAAAAAATGTAAAGGGGTATACCTTCAAAATTTGTCAAAAATTAAAAGTCGCCAATTTCGCTCCTACATGGCCCAAATCGATGGTATATGATGTTTAAACATATTCTAGGACGATTTCTGGTCGAAAGAAGCGGTTAAAAAATTTTTATTGGACAAAAATGGGTCGAACCCAAGTCGAAAAAATGTAAAGGGGTATACCTTCAAAAATTGTCAAAAAATCAAAGTCGCCAATTTCGCTCCTACATGGCCCAAATCGATGGTATATGATGTATAAACATATTCTAGGACGATTTCTGGTCGAAAGAAGCGGTTAAAAAATTTTTATTGGACAAAAATGGGTCGAATCCAAGTCGAAAAAATGTAAAGGGGTATACCTTCAAAAATTGTCAAAAAATCAAAGTCGCCAATTTCGGACCTAGATGGTCCAAATCGATGGTATATGATTCCTAATGATGTTCTAGGACCATTTTGGGTCGAAAAATGGGTATTACAAATTTGTTCGGGTCAAGAACTATGTTGACTAAAATTGACATTCTCATTCTCTACATAAAATAATGAAATATCGCAGTGCAGAACAGCGTTGTGACTAGAACTGTGGATAAGAAATTGACTCATATGAGAATAAGGACTAAATATAGACAAGGACATCAAGCTTCTACCAACTGCAAAATACGTAATCGTATTAAATATTTTGAATATAACTCACTACTGACTACTGCGAAAATCGCGAAAATACTAGATTACATATTTTATAAATTCATCCGTTTTTAATCTAATTAAATATCATAATGGCTCGCATTTACCGTAAGTCTGACGTCGTTGCATAAAAATAGAATCTAATAAGAACTAAAAACAATCGTGCTCGCGTGTACAAGGAAGTAGGTGAAACATATGAAATTTATGGTGTTACGTACGAAGGAAGATCTGTATCGTATTGCGAGTAAAAACATTGCACGATAGGTGTATTACGTAAGGAAAGATTTTATAAGTAATAAAAAGTGGTGTTAATCAGTAGCAGAACATTCATTAGGAGCACAGTCGGCTGGCTCCGCGAGTTTTTCCAAAGGCAAGAAACTTTGGCTTCTCACGAAGGCTTCGTTACCTCGTGATTCATCTTCATTTACAATCGCGATTTATAATTATAGGTAAACCACGTAATTCTTACGAAACTCGTGGAAACTTGAAGGAAATAATGAGGACGGTTTTCACGGTGCGGATTGGCGCGAGCACAGTTCAAACGTGTTCACGCCTCTGTGCCCTCCGGGAAACGAAAGTGTCGGCTAACGATATTCTACGAAAAGAAAATCACCGTGGAAATTCGACGAAACCTTCGACATTTATAGAGCGGACAAAATTCGGAAGTCATTGATCTCGGGTTTACCGACTTCGACGTAATTATCTTCACCCTCGTTCGGCAAAGTTTGAACGAGATAATTTTACCTTTTATCATTGAACTCTGAAATACGATAATGTACTTAATCACGTTCTAAAAATAACATTGTTCCATGGAATGATTCTATTCCTATAATTATAGGAAAAATATTATCGTCATCCTTATTATGAGAAAAACCCAGGAGATGACTCTGACAAGAATTAATTACAGGAATTATAGTAGTTATACAAATTAAAAGACGCACGCGGTAGAAAATGGAAAATTATGTTGGGATGTTCTGCTTTCCTGGTTTCCTAGTTTCCTATCAATTTTCCTGTGAATAAATCTCTATTGTTAAGGAATATTGAATTTTATTGTCACCGCGTGTCTCGCCTCCATGTTTGATCCAATTTCAACATTTTATCATGGAGATACTCGATTCTCGATTGATACTGAATTTTGAATCAGAAGTAGAAAAAAGGGAAACAGAAAATCGATATTTTCAAATTATGGTAATGCAAACTTAAACACTTTAAATAATACCTGGTCGTAGAATATATTAGCGCGATTATGAATAAAATATCTTGCTTGATAAAAATGATATTTTTCTCTTTTATCACCGAGAAGCGCCAGATTCGAATTAAACAACACCAATTCTTTAACGTGTCGGATATCAACGATTTATCACGAATCGACAGATTCGTTTTCATGGCATTACAATCACGTACCTGTCGGCCTTAAAGAAAAATGTTGCAAGAAATGGCCTCGAATCAGATTCAAAACGAAGAAGGTTCGATTTAAACGTGAAACGATTCTCTCTAAATACGTCTATCGTTTGTTTCTACTCTAGCATATTTTTATTAATAAAATGTGTATTTGAATTTTAAAAAAACAATTTTTCTTTCCCTTTGAATAATCCGACATTTGATATTACACGACCTAATAATAGAAAGATATCCTATATTAGCTCATTTTTCCTTATTATAATACTTCAAATATTTTAATTTTTCCAAATCGTTCGACTTTTACAAATATACTATTTGTTCGAAAACTAAAGAAATATTTATTAATATTCTAAAACGACCGCAACATGTTCGAAGGTAAACACTTAATGAATTCATAATTCTACTAGTTAATAATTATTCAAAGTATACTTATGTCTTAGGGTTTAACGAGTTAATCTTGGAAAGAAACGAACGAGACCTTTAATGAGCCCTTTTAACCAGCCTACGCTAACATATCAATTATAAAATATGTGTCGAAGCAATAATGAATCGTATTTATACCGAGAACTGTCGTTATATTACACATATGCACAAGTAATATTGCATTTGCATTAATCTACGAATAATTGTAGCGCGCGGTATAATTATCTATAAATAATCGTGCAATGGAAATCATTTTCCTAAAGCTCGCCATTACTATATTTCCTGTAAACAACTTTGACATTACAGTATGCCAAAGTTAAAGTAATTCTAAATTCTAATAATTATTCGAATAAATCTCGTTCGTAATAATCATCAAATAGGAAGTATTCTATTGTTCCAATAATATCTCCACGTGTTGAATTTTATTTGACGATATCATGTTTTCTTTAAAATAGTGGAAGGAACAGAATATTGGATATCTTCGTATAAGAATTAAAATGGAAGATATTAGTATTATAATAGGACATCTTCCAATAAAATTCAACTCGCGGGAATACAATAATAAGGAAAAATAGAATTCTCTTCTAATTCCAACAGGACGATATCCTACATTCTATTTCTTCCTATATTTCTATTATTTCAATGTCATTTCCACAAGTTAAATTTTATTCAAAGGTATTCTATATTTCTATTAATCCAATTATATTTCCAGGAGTTGAATTTTATTCCGAGATATCCTATTATCATAGAAATGTAGGAAGCAGTAGAATATAGTGTATCTTCCAATTAGAATTAGAATAAAAAATATTCAATAGTTTATCTTGCGGGATAAGATTTAACCTGGATCACCTCGGTAAGAAGCGAACGACCGGGATTCAGACCATGAAGAATTAATGATATATTATAACGAAACACGAACGTTTAAGGATCTACCGGGTCTCCAGGTTCCCGAGGACTTTGTGCTGTCGAGTGTCGTTGAAAATTCATGTCTACGTCGTTGCATCTAGTTTAGAAGAATCCACAAAGTGGGACAAAGGGAAGTCAGAGTGTTTTGCAGAAGTTTAAGTAGATAGTAAAGTTCGGCGCAGGAACGAAGATGCGCGTTATCGTGTCAAAAAGTGACGATGAAAAACGAACAATTGAATATGTGGGTCGAAAACAAAAACTCCGGAATACTCTGATTTACATGACCTACTATACTCTGTATAGTATATCCCTACAGTACTTCACTCTGCTTCTTCGTGAATAATTAGTATTCACGAATAATCGTGAGTATTAAAAATCAATTCACTAAGAAGATCCATTAAACTTGTACGACTTTGGTTTCAGACGCCAGAAGATAATTTATCAAGCGACGTTCGCGCATTAAAATTAACCTCTGCTTTTCTCTTTAGCGCTCGTTATCAGGCTTTAGCTGTATCTTTGTTTTTAATTAACGGTTATCTCGCGATGCGTGAACTTTTTATTAATCAACGTTGTTCGGACTGCTTTATATTACGATGTTTTGAAGAATAAGGTTAAGTTAGAATTAACAGTGTTAATGCCATTAGTCTTAGAACTTCGTAATTAATTTGCGAAGAGTAGCACATATAAGAAGTTTAATTCAATTTCTTGCCACGTATATTGCTAAATTAAATAGTATCACAACTCCATTGTTTAACGTACGACGTACCTAACAAGTAATTAACTAAATTATTACACTAAAATATAACCCTGTTGTACACTAATTTATATTTCCTATTGTTCACTGCATGTTTATCTTTACTCCATTCTTTAACCACAGAAAATAACGCAGTCAGACCAGAGTTCATTGTTCAACGGCAAAACACGCAAACAATTAATTTCTTCCCCGAGTTTCCGGCTTTAAGAGGTACTTCTATCTATGTTCATCGCGAATTTCGCGTGCGCGAGTTTCCACATTTCCCGAGAAACAGTGCCAACCACCTTAATCTACTGAAAAGTCCCAAATACGAAGGGGTGTTGGAAATCCTTGTGCAATTTTCGAGTAGGTGAAGGTGGGCGGATGTCGCGAAGCAAAACTCGCGGAGGAAAACTAAACCGTAGGATTCCGGAACACGAAACAGCTGAAGTAGGCGCTATATACGTGCGTCATAGAAAGGTGACGTCGGGAATCGATAAACTCGTCAGAACCATATAATATCATCGAGGAAAACGACCAGTCTACGAAGTCTCGAAGGTTCTTCTAACGAATGATGTTTAAATTTATTGTATACACCGAAACATAATGTATACATGTAGGTATAGAAACAAATTGCATACATAATATATTATTACCATCAAGAAATATTATATTACGGGCACTCGAAAGTAATCAATTTATAATACTTAACTCGAGTATCCTTCATAAAATTATTACGCGCAGTGTAACCTCGACATTGTATGCTTTATTTATAACTTACAGTTTTTGAAGAATTTTCTGTAATTTGTAACTCGTTCAAAATTTTATATACTACAATATATAAGATATACATATGTATATCAATTGTATATAATAAGGTATTACATATCTGGGCTGTACTATATATGAATACGAAGTGTATATGAATTTAATAATAAGAATACCGTTGCAAAAATGAAGCATTTACTACGCCAGCGATACTAGTATTTTATTATACCGTCACCAACAGTGCCACATTTATCACACTGAAAATCCCCACGTGTTTTCCACCGAGCATAACGAATCTTTCATATTCATCGATCGGAAACCCCTTGCTATCTGCTCCACATAAAACTAAATGTATCTACCATAACTTTCCAAGCATAGTGCTTTTATCTACTTCGCGACATTTTTTCATACATCCACCTATAAAACATTCCCCCCTGCCATCGACGGCAGCACTTCTCCCCATCGAACTTAGCCAGCGGTTATTGCATAATTGAACGATTCTCAGGGAAAGCATTCGTGTAGGATGTAACGCGACATCTTATCAACCCCGTCGCGTTCCAACCCCCTAAAACCAAATAATTTAACAGCTGAGACCGGTCCTGGAATAATAATACCACCTCTTGATACCCTGTTCAACGAAACGTTCCGTAAACCATCGACGAGAAACCTGAATATTATGTTTTTCCGAGTAGTTTTGCTATTCGACGTCCATCGCTATTTGAATTTAACCTAGAATCGGATATTACAAATGTGACCTAGGATCAATTGCGGCTATTAGAAATTCAACCCAGGATCAATTTCGTTGTTAGAAATTCAAGGATCCCGAACTACCGGGATTATGGTGGAAATATCGTGGGGAAAATTCGGAGGTGACGAGTTACTAGATTCTGTTGCTCTCCGGGGACTAGAACACTCTGGGGTGAAAATCGAGTACAACGGAATCGGTTGGACCAAATATCGGTTATTGCATACAAGTCTCTAGGGCCCCTAGGAAATCTGTTAGATTACTTTATTCTAGGAAAACATGATTTTTGGCGACGATTGGTGTGATATTCAAGTCGACTAGTTTTATGTGTCATTTACACATTCTATTTAACAGTAGAACTATGGAAGTCTTCAATTTGACGGATCAATGGAATATATTAAAAACGTTCAAATTCAGAAAAATTCAAATACACCAGAGATTCGAATCGTTTTAATACAGCAAATTGAATTGATTAGTTTCAAATCATATTTAAGTCATCTAGCTGAAAGCGTTATTTATATATCCTGTTTGGAAAATTATTATTATTTTAATATTTTCCTCAGAATACGGATATATAGTTGCCCAATATACTGCAGAAGACTCGAATTAGTAAAGCAGATCAGATTTATTAGCTTTATTAACTACATACAAGAACGTGATTCAAGAGTGTTAGAAAATATTAGTGCCGTCACGCCATTGGATGACTCAAAATGTAAAGGGCTAATAATATCGCATGGAAGAATCTAATAATCGTCTTTGACCCAATATCCACTATCCATCGAATACCCAACGCTCCCCGATGTAATGGAATTTTTATTTCGACCTCGATTGCTATGAGCATTCAGTCCAGCAACAATTTAACTTGGATACCAAACTGCCAAGGACACGGTATAAAGTCACGATAAAAAATCTAGAAGTGACGATACTATCTTCTGCTTGAATTGCCCTCAAGAGAGCCCTTTACATTGTCCACCTCTTTCTTAAATTTCAAGCAACCTTGTTACACACGATTTTTATAAACCACCGGCGGTGATTCAAGATTTAGTTAAGTTGGATGTAAAAATATTCGTTTAACTTCGTGCAGTTGTTATTTGAAATATCCAAGCATTCGTTGCACGAGAAACATGCAGTGGTTAAGAAAATTATTGAAAGGGAAGTAGAAATGATTTTAATTTAAATTATTAATTAAATCGAAAGATTTCAAGTGAATCCCTTAATTAAATAGAATTAAATAGAATTTACAGATCGGACCAAAAATTAATGCACTACTGTATGGAAAAATCGTCGGAGAAGAAATATGCAATTGAAAGAGAAGGTAATTAATGTTTAATTAGAAACTAAGACTAATTTTGTGGTCAGTCTAACCTGCCTATAGCTTGAAGGTGCAAAAATAGAATGGCGTATCATCGATCGACCACCGTAAGTGTAATTTCTGCGATATTTGGAAAGATTGGATTGGTTATCGAATGTGATAAGAATTAAATAAGTATTAATAATTGAGACATTGTAATGTGAACGACTTTTTATATAAATTAATAAATTATATTATATTATCAATATATCTTATATTGTCAAGGAAGTTCTTCCTTCCTTATCACTCGCATCATATCAACAAATAAAATAAATAATTCCGGTTAATTCTATTTTTTAAGAAACTGAGTTTGAATTCGTTCATTTTTCGAATAAATTCAATTGACTTTTTTAAAGACAGAAAATGAACTAGAATTTAACAAGAATTTCGTAATTGTGTTTTGAAAATTCATTAAAGAATGTAAAAGATGTTGATATTAAAATACACAATAACAGTACACAAAGTGCCAACACTTTGGAACATGTAATTAAAATGCAAGTGCATTATACTTCTTAGAAGTATAATTGTTATGTGCTTTAAGTATACGCCAACATATTTCTGTCCCCATTACAGCTACAGGCGGCGATGAAATTCTTAAGCGAACTAAAATATTAGATTCGAGTTCTTCCGAGCGTTTTAGTTAAACGACGCGTAGGAAGAGTGCCAAATGTTGTCAGTTTGTTTGAAGAAAAGGATTTATATTCGATGAAATCCTTGCCGAGATCGTCGGAAGACTTAAATTTGTTTTTAAGGCCCTATTCACACGTCGGACGAATAACGTGCAGCCTCCTTCGTCAAACGGAAACGGGAAGAAAAAAGAATATCGTGGAAGTACGAAACCCTGGCACGTCAAAATGGAAGTCGTTTCGCGAACGTTCAAACGAATATATTGAATTCCCATCTGATATCTTTCAAAAAGCCATTTATATTTATTCGAAAAATGTATGAATTAAAATTAACTTCCTTAAAAAAAATAGAATTATGCCAAATTTACGGATTGCACCAAAAATTAATGGATTATTATATTTAATTAGAAAAATTGTAAGATTTTCATTTAGTTCTCTAATAAAACCGAATTTACAGATTGCATCGAAAGCTAACATATAGTATCATACTTAATTTAATTATCACATCGTAATTAGAGATAAATTAAGTACAATATCTGATGTCAATTAGTTTGACTAATGTTATTATTCCCAGAATTATTTTTTACAATATTAAATCTACCCCTGATAAAATTCCTAGAACAAAACCGTGACTAAACATCAATATCACGTGCATTAATCTTCACGCTTGAAATAAACATAAATGACGCGAATCCAAAATATCGACAGAATTCAAGACTGGAGGACTCATAAAATTAACGAAAGCAGATAATCTAAGTAGTTTTCGACTGGCAGTAATTATCGTTATCGAGTACCACTCGTTGATATCGGAAACAGAGAAGAGCATTTTGTCGGTACTAGAGTCGTGAATCGTTATTAACGAGAGTTAGAGGAAAGGAAAAAAATATTTTCGGATGGATCACGAACTTTCATTTAGATACCGCGTCGAAGTGGAATCGCAGCCCTCATTAGTGCAGAAGTGCACTCGTATTGGCTCTTAGTCGACGGTCTCCATTAATATCAACGGAAGATCGAAAGCTTCTGTGATGAAAAAAGATGAAAAAGGGAGCGAAAATCGAGAGAGAACCAACAAGTTCTTTCGACGAGACCCTGGAAAATTGTAATAAAGCTACGCCACGTGGGAAATCGTCGCGATTTACAGTAAGCTTTGGAAGACCGAGACAGAAAGAGTAGAAAAGTGCTTCCAGTGAATGCAACTAATAAAATACGACACAATAATACAACGCGATACTCCCACGTGGAAAGCACTCTTGACGTTCTTACTATTTCCTCTGCAAATTCTATGTACTTTCTAGCAGGAACACTCGGAAATGTTTCCTCGAATGAATTGGATACCGTGCTTCCTGCTAAACGTTTAACCGATTCTTTTTTTATCTTGTTCTATTGAAATATAAATGAATTCACTTGTAGATATATTCTCTCGTGATTTGCATCTTGTGCGTTCAGAGAAATTGTTTACTAGTTTAGAGGCATTTGTGAGACACTAATATACTAGGATTATTACTAGCGGGTTATTATAACTAATATTAGGACTACTGCTAATATTGAAATTATTAATTATAATATATAAGATAGTTTGATGCTTAAAAATCGGCATGAACTATCCGGACAACCTAATAAATTCATGTCAAGTTTGCATAAAATAATAATAAATTCATGTCAAGTTTTCTTTTCGTTCACTACCCATACCCACATACAAGAGATAATTAAATCCTATCATATCAAAAATAATCTCAATTAAATCGTACGTCAAGGAGTCAGTGGTCATAGTTTAGTAGCAGCCCTCGTTAATTAATATATTGATAAGATATACTAATACGAATCCTTATTAATATATGATACTAGTAAGCATTCTTAATATTTGTATGCTCTTGATTATAAATTTAAACTAATCTGAAATGTTGAATTTGAACGATTATAATTTTTGAATCATATAAATTATATGAAAGAAATAATTGAGGACATTGATATCAGTGTCTCATAAACTTCCATGATTCGCCACGGACTTCCATTCTCGGATATTTCAGGTACCTTATCATCACCACGATAAGTCTATGTACTTTAAATAGATAGTATTGTAAATGGCAGAGATACGTGTCGCATCATTCCACCTTATTGATTCGAACGCATAAAAAGATCTACAAATTAACGGCGATAGAAAACGATGCAGTTTATCCTTGAACTTAAAATATCTGCGAATTACGATCGTTCCACTGAATGCAAGTGCCAAGTGCATTATTCAAATGCACTGCAAACAGCTGGAGAAATTGTAACTAATCACATTAATGATGTGATAGATTGCCGATTATTAGACGTAGATGAATGAATTTGTTGTAAATGACGAAGACACTCACCGATCGCTTTTGTCCATGGTGGTCGGATGTTGTAAAATGGTTTGCTGTTCGGACATTTCGACGACGCATTGTGTACCGAGTTCCAGCTCTGAAACAAACGAAACGTAATTTGTTAGTTAAAAGTATAAAACGACAAAAATAATGCGACAATATTCGTTAATTTTTTTGTTCAGTAATTATTACGTTTATTGAAAAAATATTAAATATTGAATTTCGACCATTTATGGAATCGTGGTTAGTGATTTAATATCGTAAGAAGAAGAGTATTAGAGTATCTCTTAAATGTTCTTATCAATATTATCAAGTTGCTCGTATCTATTGTTTGCAGAAGTATAATATGATATCAAGAAATTGCAATATTTGGATTGGTTCATTTTTATTCTCAATTTTCCCCATACTTCGTTAAACTTATATCGTACAGTTAAACGACCAATCACTGAACATTATATTTCGTAATATCAAAATTAGTTTAGTTAATTTATTTTAGTAAATGACTTGGCAATCTAATTACTGAAAAGTCAATATCAAAACTAAAATAATTTCACAATTTGATAATATTCATATTGTAATACAATATTCAACAACTTCGCCACACGCCCCACAGGGGGGCAATTTGATTTTATATAATATTTATTTTTTCACACATTTATTTCTAAGGATTATATGTCACAAGGGGGGCATCAGGATTTTAAAAATGCTTAGGTGGGATTGAAAACCACACATTTAAAGCAACGCGAATTGCGAGAGAAATAATAATAGGTTTTAAACGATCGCGTCTTGTCACTTAGAGACTGAAATGTCCGACGGCACAAGGAACGAATAAGAAGGGAAGCCCTGGCGATTGTAATGTCTTACGAGCCAATACGAGCCATGAGTCATCGCGTCAGTCGTCAATAGGTTGTAAGTAAACATTTGTCTTAATGCTATTCAAACAAATCATCGGCATCGCGCTGAATCGATACGCATCTATTCCGATAGTAGAATACGCGGACATTCTTAAATCCCATAGATTTATAAACGCCGGGATTGCACTAGGACTCCGTGTTGTTGGAGAAAAACCTCAAAGCTCCATCGAATCTACGACAATTTCTAGGTTTCCAGGTCACCGGTTTTACGCTCCACTGAAATCAATTTTTCAACTCGGATTGAACAGTCTTTTCAACTATTCACGGTGTTTTGATAACGTTTCACGTTAATCACGACAACTTGCTTCAGAATCTAAATTCGAGAATAATATCGTCCGATAAGGGATGCTTTATAACGTGATCAACGTGTGAGACTTATATACGTTATTCCAAGTTAAATATATTTAACATAATTAACTATAAAATATTTATACCTCATTTTCATAACAAGCTATAACATTTTCCTAATTTTGATGACAGATTACAAAATATTCCCAATTCCAGTGGCAGATTAAAAAAATATTCCCAATTCAGGTGGCAGATTAAAAAATGTTCCCAATTCCGATGGCAGATTAAAAAATATTTCTAGGTCCGGTAGAAGATTAAAAAATATTTCCTATTCCGATGGTAGATTATAAATTATTCCTAATTCTAATGACAGATTATAAATTACTCCTAATTCTAAGGAGAAACTACAAGATATTCGCAATTCTGCCGCGAGATTATAAAATATTTCTACCGTTGATGACAAATTATAAAACGGTAGAGGAAGGAAGTCGTAGAGAGGAATAGAAAAAAAGAGTGTCGGCAGATGGTAGATAATCGATCGCAGAGCATTCAAGTCGTTGTAGGAGAAGAAAAAAGGTGAAAAGGTGAGGAACGATAGAGGGAAGCCATGCGCGAGGTAATGTCTTACGACATAAAAGAGTCATAACGTTCATAACACTCGTTGTTTATGCTACTCCAGACGCATATGTGATGTGATTAAGACGGTAAAGTCCACTCACGACACCGATTTTCCTGAAATGCATCGGTGATTTGGTCAGCCAACTGAATCGATTCACCGTTCGACTCATTCATGAATCGATACGCTTGATAGTACTCGATTCGATCGGCTTCATTTGCGATTTGAATTTATCTTTTATCGTGCACTTGTATCCCATAATTTATATTTTATGTAGATAATAACCTAGTGTTTATTTAAATATTTTATGCCCCTTGATAATATTTTCTGATTTATGTCTTTTATACCCTATTTTTTACTTTACATTTTGTGTCGCTTATCTCGTGTTTCTTACTTTATATGTTTCGTCGAAGTTTATGTAGAACTTCATATTCCATCTAATTAAAGAGTACTGCGAGAGTTAATAATTTGATACGTTCGGAACAAATATATTATAGACTAATAAAATTTCGGCTTCTATTTTAGTTTTTTTCTTGCTTGTATATGCCATAAATTATTTCGTCCATTAAAATTTTATGTTTTATGGTCCACTCTTTTATATCTTGCGTTTTATACTCCATATATTATCGACGTACCAGTTCTTTGAAAATATGATATTTTTCCGTCATTTTAAACGATAAAACCGCTCAAATATATTATGTAATAATATTTTCATCGCATTTAATATTGAAAATGATATTCGCGAGGTCCAATTAATTAAGCATATTATAAGACCCTTCATTAATATGATTTCACATATTATCTCTAGAATTAAGCATATAATAAAAATCCTCAGAATTTCATTAGACATAATTATCCTAAATGCGAGATTAAATTCATATCATTCAACGAATGATATTAAAGTATAATTAATTCTCCTACATGTTTTAAGCTTTTCTCCAACTTGCAAGTATTTCATTAAATCCTATCCAATTAATCTTGGATTACTAAAAGACTGCACAAAAGATGGCAAAAACCAGTGGCTCGTTCATCGTTCTCCATATTGCCTTTCCACACTCGTGCCACGTGTATCTACTTCGGTGTAACGCACGCATTGTTTCGGTGTTCATTGACAAAAAGTTCGCGCACAAGCGCACATACACTGTCACGGTATATTTTCTGAAGCGATTACCCATACACCGTAAAGGCGTTTATCATTTTTAATTAGCTCCCTCGTACGGACGTGTGTCACTGCCTCTGATTACGATAGCCAGTCACGCGAAGATAAGACACTAGCTTCTCGCGACAATGAACTTTTCTAAATGATACGCGAGAATCTTTTATTCTAGGCATATTATAAGTAATCATTATTGATTGTTTTCATCTTACAACACAACTACTGTCATCTATATTTTTATTTTGTTATATGTATATAATTGGAATCTCAGAAAAAAGAGGTTCATAGAAATTATTAGGAATAATTGATATATCTCGATATTCCTTAATATTTCCGTTCTACTTCATATTCGAGATCAAAATTGAATGTTTACGCTTCGTCTCTTCGTCTGAAATTCTACATTTGGGGGAACAAGCTAAATCTATTAATTAATGGAAATTAATACATAACACCATACATAAGTTATGATGTTACTGCATACGCAATGTTGTGCTTTACGGGTAAGAAAAAATGGCACTCGGAAACTTTGGACTGAAAGGAAGGAGTTCCGTGTATAATTAGTGGAGAGTTCCTATATATTATATATCTAATATATAACCTATATAGTAACCTACTATATAATATGGGAGATCAGAATTTCACGTGATAATTGCGTCACGAGTGCCTTCTTTCTAGAACCCAATAAATAAATAAATGATCCTGTATCCAGAATCTCTTATATTTTATTACTAATATAACTCGATAAATTAGAAAGCACTATTTAACAAATGTCAAATTAATTTGGCACCGTGAAAGGCTCTATCAATTTGGCTAGATGGACAATTTTCCTAGGGATTTTTGTCAGTTCACAAAAAAAACGCATTGGAGTGACCAATGAACAAAAACCAAAGTACGATCAAACTTTAATTAACTCGGCAAAGCTCGACTCTTCCACGGTGATGGCAGGGAAGTATCGAACCGTAGGAATCATCGAAAGCCTAATGAAAATTGAATAGGAAAACTAATGGAACGTATTAATTGGCTACGAAACTACCCTGGTTATTCAATTACTCGCCAATAGGGGAAAAAAACCTAGTTCGTTCATTTATGAATGTTCAATAGTCTAATTAGAGTGAAAACGTTTCTACGTCCATTCCGTTGTTGAATTTCAATTCCAAGATACGATAACATGTTAATTAATCGATTA
The DNA here is from genome assembly GCA_910591585.2 of Nysson spinosus. Taxonomy (NCBI): domain Eukaryota; kingdom Metazoa; phylum Arthropoda; class Insecta; order Hymenoptera; family Crabronidae; genus Nysson; species Nysson spinosus. The sequence continues at coordinate 10,549,318 of OU342830.1, read as the reverse complement.
ATTCTGCAATTGTAATTGTGTACTGCATTTAGGACCCGCTTGAAATCGATTTCATACAATTTCATATAATGAACGGGGTGTATTAATTACTAAATATATAGATAAATATTATTAACTGAATAATCAATTGAACGTAATTCATCGAAATAACATGTTTTATGTCGTGTTTCTACAAAGCAAGCTTTATTCGATTAAAATTAAGAGAATTAGGACTGCCACGGAAAGTAAACACCAAGCGAGGTAAATGTAAGTTATCTAATATCGCAAAAAACTTAGATGTTTCTCGAAATGGGACGCCTCGGTTCGTTAACATAGCAACTAACTTTCGCATTTCTGCCTTTCGAGTTCCAGTGCATCTGCAGAGCGTATCAGGAGTATAATGTCCCTAGATTCGCCTCGACTGTTCCCTAAACTTCGTCGAAGCTACCAAAGTTCAGCCCTCGTTTCCAATGTATCGACAACAAAACGCGACGTTATTAAAGGGGGAGCATTTCGATGAAATGTCTCGTCTTCTACCATAAGTAATACATTTTACTACAATCGAAAAAATGTATTGCATTATATGTGTACATATATTCAATATTTTATACATATTCCACCCTAATACTTCCCCTTTTCGAATTATTTTGGGTCGGATTTCGGCTGTTCTTTCATGATATTATTAATGCCGAACGTGTTTTATTGTATTTTTCTACATCTTGTATATAGAAGGATTTATTCCACTATTTCCTATATTCTTACTAAAATTATTTTCTTTTATTGTTCACTGATCGTCCTGCGATTTTATAACAGCGTAGATCAATTTTATTATGATTCACTATATTGCATATTTGGTATACTATTTATTATGTCTTTACTTCAATGATTTGCGTACTTCACATGCTGCATCTATATCTTTTTATAAGCTATATTTAATATATAAAATTCCTATTTCTATATATTCTTTTATTAACTGTGCAATGACGCAATAATATATAACACTTCCACAACACAATCCTCAATAATAACTGTATTAATCAAACCCTCTCTAAAATATAACTTTCATCAGATATTCATGAATTCTTAAATCATCCTTGACGACGACAAACGTAGAATTCATATTCCTGCAAATATCACAGTTAATAAATTCACAAAAGGATTAGTTTCGCCTGACTTCAAATTCAGAATAATGTGACTCATTCAAAAATGTACAGCATAAGTCACATTGGATATATAGCCGGCTTGTAAAATGACAAAAGTTAACGGTGGTTTAAAACCAACAGTATTTTTCCTGTCCGAAAGACACAATACGGGTTTAACATCGTTTGCATTCGAGTTCGTTGAAAACCTGTCCGATACTCGACGAGGGCTTAAAACCAGCCCGGAACACCTGTCTACCTGAGACACCAGATGGATTCACGAAAAACGAAAGTAGTATTTACTCAAAGTGTACCTGCGCAAGGTTCTTTCACGCTGAGATTTTTCAAGAAGGTTCAAACCAAGGCCACGTTTTCCAGGCACTAAAAGGTCCGGGATTTTTGTATTATGCTTCTTATATTACAGGATTATATTATTTCTTAATACTATACTTCCTATACCGACTTCCAATATTATTACGGCTACTATTTTATACGATTAAATAACTTATTATGGTTATTATATTAATAAGAAATAATGTCCGGGATTATTATATGATATTACGATTATTACGTTATAGAATTATATTATAACTATTAATTATATATCGCATACTTATTAAACTATATATATTTTCCATTAATTACTTCGGGCTATACTTTGATCATTCTTATAAATGTTAATAAAAATGGTACTTTATTTGATGAAATAAAATAAATCTCAATTATGAAATTGCATATTGCATTATACATTACATTCTAACTTGTAAGCGAAGTGCAAATTAACATTAATCTTCAGCGAAACTTAATTATAAGTTCCCGCCGAATTTACCGGATTACACGAAACCTGAAACCCGCAGATAAGGATCGAATTAGTTTCGTGAATTCCAGATTGGTTCAAGTGATCCGCATTGCAATAGCAACTAAGATTCTCAATGGATTTCTGACTCGAGTTGTTCCTTTGTAGGGAAATCCAAATACAACTTTAGGTGGGAATATACAAATTACGACTTTGTTCAACAAAGGGCAAGGCTATCAATTTGTCGCAAATAAATTGCACGAAGGGCAAAACAAAATCAAAAAACCATCAGAACGACCACCAACAAAAATTCAATAAAACTGCTCCTAAAAATTGAAGTTTATTGATTACTCAACATTTCGTGTCTCGCGTAGGAGAAGTAATACGTTTCACGCTATCGCCGCCATTTTCGCGGAAAATTGGTTCCAAGTATTGCGCCGGCATAAACATTTGCGATTAAATTCATATTCACGAATGCACAAGGTCAATCATTTTAACGAGTGCATATATTATTTTATAATTAACACTAAAACTACCAAGACAGTCAAAATGGCAGCTCTGCGGTATTTAATAAATATGATCAAATTTATAACGTCGTATTTTCAGTAGTTGCTTTGCTTCTTAATTACAAATTGATTGCCATCTATTCTTATTTTTATTAAACATCACAGTACGAAACAAATTAACTGATTTGCAAAACTTAAAGAATCAAAATTACACGGACCTCGAAAGATTTATATTCTTAATTACAAAATACAAAAACCATTTTCCAATTTATATAGCTGAGCCAAGCGTGGCAGCCACCCAGTTTGTCCCAAAACTTCCCGGAGCTTATTATTCTAGCACTTTTAATTAAGAAATACCGAGATAAAAAAGGTCTTATTAGCAACCCGAGTATCCTTTGCGGTCGAAAACGAGCGTGGGCGGAAGTCTTATATATTCCAGGATCAAAGGAACTCCACGTGCTTCCAGGATCTACTAATTTCCAAGGTGACTCGCGAATACGCGATGCATTTATGGGTTCTTATTTTAAATGGCGTCCAAGTGTCGCCAGGCAGAAGATTTCTTCGAAGGCCAGAAGCGGTACGTGATTCAAAATGACTGTCGCGCATCAACTTTTATACGCTAAAACTACCAAAGCAGTCAAACTAACCCAACTGCGGCGTTTAATACAAATCTTTAAATTTACAACGTTTCATTTTCTGAGATTTTGCGCGGTTCACGTTGTACAATGGACATAAATAAATCGATTACTTTGTTTTTTCCATGCATCCTTGCTTTAACGACGTACACATAAATATACAAATATAGCTGAATATATCGCCGGCAATTCTAGTGTTAATAGTTTGAGGACGCGAATGGTGGGCAGATGTTTCAAAGTGTACTTCTGCCACTGTTCCTCTTGTCGAGTGATCTATGATGTTTTCCAAATCTCCGGCAGCTCTCGGAATGTATTTTTAACTACTTCCTACATGGACCTCTTTTAGGGTACACGCCGGGAACCAGGAGACGACGATGAGAATCGATGTCAGGAAGTGTACAATTTCTAACAGCTGTCAGACGATTTGTACGAAGAAAATTTATGTATATATACATGTATATTGAGTGGTTCCATAAGTTCCTGCGATTTTAACCGTTTGAATGCCACGGGGCTTTGCAAAAATACGGTCGGAAAATAAAATTAAGAAAATAATTAAGAAAATAAAATAAAAAGAGTTAAATAAAACTCTTGTGGACAAACGGAACTTATTTATGACTCAACCCAATACGATTGTGCCTTCTCTTCAGAAGCCTACGGTAATCTTTCAACGAAGCTTTCTTTCGGCAATTCGTAATGATGGCATGAGCTCGGCTCTATTGAATGACTATGGAAATTTGGTCGGGCAGGTCAAGGTAGAAGTGACGAAAGAGCAAACAAGAGAAGCATTTCCTCCACGCGGAGGGATAATCTTCCCTCATTGAATGCTCTTTCAACACCGAGATCGATGAAGCTCCGTCAAAGGGAAATTCTGGAAATTTAACGCGAACCCGTTTATTTTGTCTACGCGGGATATTATTTCCGATGTCGGGTCTCCTTTGACGTTGCCGAACAGAAAATTATTCCGTTGAAACCGGATCTCTATGCACGGAAGTAATAATGCAAAAGGAATGTTGGGTTTAGAGATACAAATTGTTATTTGAAATACTGAACCAAGGAATGAATATATGTAATTAAATTTAATCGGAAGTCCTGATTTGTGAATTTTTATCATTGATTTCATAATTATGATAATAAACGAGTTTATGGCAAATCGTGTGAGTCTGGTTTTTTTAAGTAACAAGTGGCCTTCTTTTTATTACCCGACCTTCCGTAACTGGATACTTTTGTTTATAAAAAATTATGCGACTGATAAATGGAAACTAGTGTAAATAGAAGAACGGGTATTATTACATGTTATAAACAGTCTGTTTATGACGGTAAAATGGTACAATAATAAAACGCGATGATAGCAAGTGATACTCCATTGAAGGTGATAATCTATTACAACCAAACACATTAAATATCTCGAGGTAAAACATCTTTGCACTACTTTAAATGATCTCATGGAACGATAATAATCTTCTAATTTCGTAAATACCACAAGTTATGTTTCCCATAAAAATGATATTCTATTCATAACGTACTACTAAAATGCTTCATTTTAAATTTATTTTTGCGAATTAACTCTTTGCATTTATCGTCAAACACGAATTTAAGTTTAATCATTTTCATTGGAAATATATGTTTAAAACACATGACGGTTCTTTTTTATTATATTGTATTATGTTATATTAACGAAGATGTGAAGTTGAAGTTTAAATTACAGTGCCAATTATTATTTCGCGTTATCGTGTAATTATATCGGTTCACGGAGGACATATTTCAGAAGTCTATCCAAGTATTTTATGGGAATCTGATAAGATTGTTGGCGATAAAGGAGCCAATACAGTTCTGTTTTCGTGCGGATCTTTCCAGATCGGGTTGCCAAGATTTCCGAGAGGAATCATTCACCCGGCTTATCACACGTATCTGAGATACACGATCACACTGATTTTAGTTCTCGAGCCACTTGGAAATTTTGTGATAAAATGACGGATTTAACTTTTCCAACAAAATTCGACTCAAAATTACTTCGCACTATCTTATTATTATCCTATATAACATTCGAATTTTAATATAATTCCAACTTTATTTCATCCGAACTTTAATGCAACTTCAACTCGAATGTTTTACCTGAACTTTAATGTAACTCCGACTTGAATGTTTGATCTCAACTTTAATATAATTCCAACTTCATTATTTCATCCGAACTTTAATGTAACTTCAACTTGAATACTTTATCCGAACTTCAACGTAATATAACAACGAGGAAGATTGGAACCTTTGAACCCGCGGAAACCTTCTTCGGCATCCTTGGCCCAGATATTCGCGCATGATCACCTAGTCAGCGCTTCCAGGTAATCGAGCAAGTATCGTTATAGAATGGGAAAGCGATGGCACTGCCAACACATCGGTAATGCAACGCGATGTAATATCAATCTATATTGTGTTTACTTCAACCGACATCCATCCACATTAATCATATCGCAAAACCCATAACGAGATATGATAGAAAAGTACACAATATGTTCGTGAATTTCCTAACAGTTCTTAGAGTCCGAAAACCTGGGGTATCAATTCTGTTTAAAAATTCACTAAGAAGTTACGCAGATATTAGCAGCCTATTAATATCGTAATTATTAAGTTTCAACTTAACGATCATATATTTCATATAACATTTGATATTCTAATTATTAGTTTTATAATATATGCCACGATATAAATATGTAAAGAAGTACGAAACAAGTTAATAGAAAGCAGTGATAAGCAGATCCTGCTACAACCAAACATCTACGACAATTTAAATAATAAACATAAAAATGAGAGTGAATTCAAACACGACACTAAGAAGTTGTTGACAGAAATTCGCCAAACGACACAAAAACTGCGATGAAGCAAGAAGATGGTACAGAATTAATTTGTCAAAAAGTGGAATCCCTCGTAGAACACGAAATCATTAGAAGGACGCAGCGTTGAGAAGGAAAACGAGAGAAGAGAAAAATAAATCTCAAGTGAAGTGACTTGGCTAAGGAGAGGACGGTAGAAGATACTTCGGAAAAAGTTTGCTCTTATAAATTGATTAGATGTGCTCGGAGAAGTGGAGAATCAAGAATCAGCCGGGCGACGCATTTATTTTAAATCACTTTCGGAATAGAACCACGTTACTTCGGCTGAGTTTATATTCCTCGGTGATAGCGGCCATGTGTCACGAGTTACGTATCCTTTCGCTCCAGCAACGACATTATTGATAAAGTCTCCTTCCCGGAAACCGTGATGCGACTCCAGACGATCCCACGTATAAAGTGTCATTCGGAATCATACGGAAACTATGGAAAACTTCGTACATCTAACGAAAAGAGCTCTTGAAAATTTCCAGGCTAACTTTATTAAATTACCTCTCAATTTATTGAGCGATAAGATTATAAAATAAGGATATTACAAATATTCAGTTACATATTATTCGAACTAGAACTGGGGGTGTTTAACAACCTACATTTTGCATCTTCATTAATTTTTCTAATCTATTTATGTTACTTTGTAATTGTAACTGTTTTAAAATGTAATTATGCCTCTAAAATATGTGAAGGCATCATATACCATCGATTTGGACTACTTAGGACCGAAATTGGCGACTTTCATTTTTTGACGATTTTTGAAGGTATACCCCTTTACATTTTTGCGATTTTGGATTGACCGGTTTTGTGACCGAAACAAATTTTTAATCCATTTCTTTCGATCCAAAATCCTCCTAGAATGTGTTTATACATCATATACCATCGATTTGGGCCGTTTAGAATTGATTTTGGCGACTTTTAATTTTTGACGATTTTTGAAGGTATACCCCTTTACATTTTTGCGATTTTGGATTGATCCGTTTTTTGACTGAAACAAATTTTTAATCCACTTCTTTCGACCCAAAATCGTCCTAGAACATCATTAGGCATCATATACCATCGATTTTGGCCATGTAGGACCGAAATTGGCGACTTTCATTTTTTGAGAATTTTTGAAGGTATACCCCTTTACATTTTTTCGACTTGGGTTCAACCCATTTTTGACCAATACAAATTTTGTAACCGCTTCTTTCGACCCAAAATCATCCTAGAAGATGTTTATACATCATGTACCATCGATTTGGGTCGTTTAGAAGTGATTTTGGCGACTTTTAATTTTTGTCAATTTTTGAAGGTATACCCCTTCTCATTTTTGCGATTTTGGGTCAAAATGTTTTGTGACCAAGAAACTACATTAATCCATTTGTTTTTACCCGAAAAGCCTTGTGACTCGAAAAATACCGCCCTATCCTACTAATCTTTTTAACATATGACATACCACTAATTATAATACGACTCTTAAAATTTATTGAAATGCACAATCTTCCGTCAATCTAACATCGCAATATCCATATTTCCAATTACAATTCAGCTTTGTAAATTTAATATTCGTCTCCCAATTTGCGGTGCCAAAAATCCCAGCGATTTACATCGTAATGGAGATAACAGCGCGAACGTCTGGGATTATCAGAAGCCAGTGCTATTTCGGGCAAAGTGCACTTTCCCCGATAATTACTCGACATCGTCGGATAATTAAGGAAATAAAAGTAAACCGAATCGAACCGTTCGACCAAACTATCGATTCCCATCGCCATTTCTTAATTTCAAAATCGCCCGATTTTAACCTTTAAAGGTACTCGTTCCACGAACTAAAGCTAAATTCAGATGGATTAAATGGAACCCTATAATACTCGAAAATCCACAGACTTGTTAATTGTACCTGCCTAATTATGGTTTACGTAATCGAGTAAAATGAATTATAGCAAATTTCATTGCCAGAAATAATTTTGGTAAAATAGTACCAAAAGTCCCAAACATATTTGAACTCTTAATACTCATCCCCAGTAAAATTAGTGATGAATTAATTAAAGTATATTAACATTAAATTTACAAACTAAATGATTGTAAGTAAACTTACATAAAATTAATAAAAAAATTTATTTGAGATGACTTCAATTTTTCCGCGCATTTTATTTCTCAACCGAAGATAAAGGTACTAATAATTCTCTGTTATTTATGCATGTTTTAAATCTCTAGAAAAAGGAACAGAAACTTCGCGAGCCGGAAGAGAATGAATGCAGAATATTCACGAAACGGAATACCGTATAGGATGTCAATTTAAGAGAAAAGGATATAAATTCCAAGGTGGCTCCGATTCGGAAGGTTGCCATCGAATATTTCAAGCTTCCACGAATATTAGAACCTTTCCAGCTGCGATATCGCAACACGTTAAACCAATAAAATTTCGAGTATTCTCCAACAAATAATAATATTTCTTTGGCCACGTTTCAACGATATATTAAACAAATTATTAATACAACAATATATCCACTGCATTATGAATAACCACCGCGCTGAGGAACGATATTTACGAACTTTACAAATTATTAAAAAGTACAGATACTTGTGAAACTGCCTTTATACAATTATTATAAAGAGAACATATTTATTGAAATTAAGCCAATCAGAAAACGAAGGTGCAAAACATAGATTGTTAAACTTTCGAATTATGGTTCATGTGATGAATTTTTATTAGCAATATCTCTTTTTATGGTAATATTTTCATGTATATAATTTAATGATAATTTATAACATAAATGTGAACAATTTACTGACCAATATACGTGAAGGTAATGTAATATTGATGTAAAGTTCGATGATGATCTGAGGTTATAAAGAAGCCATTTTGCAGTGCGCCGCTGCACTGATAAAAGCATCGAAGTTTCGAAATCGAAATTACGGTAAAAGGTGATGATGATAAAAAAACGAATTTAAAACAAACGAAATAAAAGGCAAGTTTCGCACATGTGCAAACAGGGACTGCGGTTAACAGTATTATATCAGAGCTATCGGATTCAGAGTGTCGCACACGATCTTACGAGTCGTAGAAAGGAACGTACCACTTTCGAGAAAATTATAAATGATTCATCCAATTATCCAATGGGAGACGGCTTTTCGCTTTCCTCATTATTTCAATTCCATAAGCAAATTCGTGTATGTAATAAAACCAAAAGTCTTCGGTCCAAAAGACAAATCACCATTTTTAAATTTCTCTTTGAATATCTAATAATATCAGTATTCAATACTAAACGTGTATAACGATACTAATAACATACTGGAACTACCAAAACATAAAGAATCAGAATAAAATATGTAATAGCTATAATAAATAATGATAAAACAATAAATGATGATGAATTCTGCAAGAATTTACTATATGATATTTATATTTTTTGGAATAACAGCGTGAATGTTTTATGAACGTTGATTTTTTTATACTCCCGTTCGAAATTGAAATTGACTGTTTAACATAAAATAACATTGTGTAAGAGGATAGTTTGTGTAACTGTTAACAATTGACCCATGCGGTTACGTAATGTTCCTCGTGAACTAATGAATAGAAAAGGTTTTCGCGCCCAAATGATTTCATTACGTAATATCAGATTTATTTTCTACGTTTATGAACATCGTATTTATGTAGTGATTTTTATAATATCGTTTAATGCAATCGCATCGAAGTGCCGTGATTATTGCATCAAAGAGTATCCTTTCACCTTGCACTTCCCGCTGATACTAATAGATGCAATTATATACTTTGATCGCGTTACTTCTTCATTAACGAATTATTAGATATATCTAATCGACGATCACTTCGCCATCTTGAACGATTTTATTATATGTTATATATTATTATTAATAATAAATATACAGGGTTGTCCGGTATGATATAAGTCACTTAACAATCTCCTTTAATCGCGATAATACGGAAAATATATTATGCATCATACAAATACATTCGAACGACCAATATCCCGCAAGAGAATATTATTGTCGTCTTTTTGCAGAATTTTCCAGATCATTCATATTTTGTACTATTTTTTACTATTTTTTACACGGCAACAAATATCGTATAATTAGATGGCCTATTTTACGTGGAATAAAATGCATATCATATGTTATAATCAATATATAATATATAACATTCTATTCTTCCCTCCAGAACTCTATACTGTTTATTATAATATATAATACAGAGCCTATACAGGGTGGTCCTAGACAGCCCTTTATTTCCTAACGTATTGCAGATATATGAAATGTTGAATACGAAGATTGAAAGCAAATTCATTGCATTGTTATTTATTTTATTATTTAATAAGACATGAAGGTCAAGTTCGTATGTTAAAATGGAACTATATATTTTTCTTCAGATCATTTGATTGTGCTTCTCAAGACGAATTCATTAACCCTTCATGTGTATGACCGATTTTAATTAGTTTTTGACATATTGAAGTTACAAGATCGAAATTCCACGTGACACTTAACACTGGAACTGCGCAAGTCGTCAAAGTAACGGGTCCGCGGAATTTAATAAAAACGTTCATATTCATAAGATTCCATTTCCTGAGAATTTATTCTAGTATCCTTATTTTTAAGGACGCATACGTGAATGTCTAAATACAGGTGAATATATTGTCCGGAGTTCTAGTGTTAAGTCACGACTGCCTTCTTTCCCGAACTCAACGATACACCAGCTGCGTCATATAAAAACGACCAATAATAAACGCTCCGAGTGAAAAGCGCGAGACTTTACTACCTGCGACCGTTCCGATGAGTCAAATATAGATGGTAATCGCGATAGAAAGCAAAAGTAAAGAGGACTTTGCACCTGCCTTGCAGAAAATCGTAGACACTTCGAGACTCGTCGTGCGTGGATTTCGGAATCAATGATTTCGACATAATTGCACCGAATACGTTTCGAGACCGAATTTAATGAAACACTATGGAACCTTGCGAAATAGACCATTCCAAACTTGTTCTACTATTATACACGATTCTATACATTCTCCACATGTAGCGCCATTTTTCCACGTACATACTCGCTGTTATTAATTATGCGATTTATTACTACGCTTTCAGAGAAAGTTGGAGATCCGAATATCTCGAGACTCTCAGCAAAGATGGAGAATAATTGCGAGTGTTCCGAGAGAATTTATTAGTACGTGACTTTATATACTCTTTCGGTAGCAATATAATATAACGATTGTTTGCAGAAACAATTATTATAAATGTACGTATGGATTTATATAATACAATAATTTAGGGTTACAATATTAAGCTGGTTCGCGTGTAATCATTATCGTGCGAATATGGTAATTATGCAATTATGTCGAAATAGTTGCCAGCATTGAATATTTCATTATCTGTGGACGTGTAATCATCCTAATCGTGTGATAATGGTGGAGGAATTATTCCACGAGGTAAAAACCTGGGACGTAAACTATTCCGTTTATTGATGATGGAGATAACCGAACGGCTGTTCGAAAGGAATGTGCAAGTTCGAAGAATTAATTGCAGCTAGGAATTACCTAACAGACATCGAATATATAATGGATCGCTACGCGGAAGGTTTTTTTAATCGCACGGGCTACGATTAAATTCGCATAAAACGACTAGTGTCGTGTATCGAACTGATCGAAACTCAATAGAGGAAGGTCGACGCGAGTAACGTCACTCGAGCGAAACATTTTGGTTGGTCACATGTTTTTCCATTGTCACGATGTGCGAAATGTGCAGATAAGAGAAAAAAGTATTCGCGTAATTGTAACGTATCCGCAGAAACCAGCGGAAAGTATTAAGCCAACGTTCAAAGAATCTTAATAAAGTTCTTTAGCGCCGAGTAACATCATCGACACTCCGCGAAGTAACAAAACGAGAATCGTGAACTCATCGACAAAATGGAATAACATGTTTATTGGACAAATATGATAGTACTTGTAAACAGTAGGAATAAAGTCATCTCAAATTGAACTATTTTCTAGTATTCTATCCATACTCCTTTCTTATCGCGATAGCGGTGAAAGATACGAGAGAAGATAAGAGAAATGTGATACGATAAAGCGAGGAAGAGAGTGAAATCTGCGAGTCAGGTGAAAACACTGACTCCCTTAGCGTACCACAGTGAAAAAGTGTCACTGTCAAAAAACCTAATCGAATTTCTCAAAATCAGCTTGAAGGTCAATCCGATCTACCTGTTCCTCCGTTGTTTCTCCAGTTTTAGTAATTAATGCGTGCAGATAAGAAAGGAATATGGAATGCGGTTATCAAAAGTTGCGATAATATTCTTTTGGTGTGTACGTACCTCTGCGATTGAACGGCCGAACCCGAACGGCAACCTTTATTTTATCCGTAGCCATGATTTCACACCGGTAACGCGCACTTTATATCCCGAACACAAAACAACTGCTCGATGCTGTTACGTGCACAATTAATTACTTTCACACGATCTTCATAGCGCTACATTATTCTCAACCCATACCGAAAAGTTTTCATCATTCAAACGGCACTACGTCTCACCGAGCTCATGACACACTTCGCCATATTGCTATGAAGCTCGTCGTGGGCCAGACGACGGTGTCGTCCTATCCAGTCCTATCGAGTGAACGTATTTAGAAAAACTACCGCTTGGAACGCTCCAGGCTCTTCGAGTCCTCCGTGACGTCATCGGTAAGCCGATTCACCAACTTCCGACCGGATATATCACTGCCGCCAGGACAGGAAATCGATAGGCCGTCCTGCCAACAAAAAATGCCCGCGCAATTTGAAGTATGCATCCAAAACATCCCCTCTGTCATTGCGGTTTTTTTTCAAATTCGCAGTTGCGATTATCCAAGCAAATTTAACACGTAATATATATATTATGAGGGTAAAACAACGTGGATAAAAGCAATTGATTAATTTGCGTGGATTTTTAGAGAAATTTATATGTCGTTTTTTAACATATGGTGTAATAACAGACGATAGAGGTTAGGAAAACGTAAGCTTTTACGCCGAGGAATTTTGGCGATATATCTATTAAACATTGTTTATAAGATATATTCGAACTTCGATGGCATGTATCTTTTTAACATAATATCGTAAGCCGCTCGGATGTTTTAGATGTTGCGCAGATAAAGTATGACATTGTTTTAAACGCAGATAAGAGATTCGATAAAATTGTCTCATAATGATCATTAAATTGAGCAAAGTAATAAGTTGTTCTTCCGAACACCCATCGTATCCTGCTTCTAATTTATTACATCATGGTTCTAATGCATCATGGCGAACTGCCAAGCCTGGAGAAATGCTTGCCAATGTTGTTTTTCAATTAGTAGAACCGTCTTGCATAATAGGTTTAGATATTGGTAATTATCGTAGTTGCGTTGTTATCGTAACTGCATCTACGTCTGCTGAACCAGATAACTGGATCCCTATTATAAATCATCAATTTCTAACACACGACGAGGCAGTGAATGGGAATTTCAAAGATCAAGTACGGATCTTTACAAAGAAGGATCTAAATCCTGATATGATGAAAATAAAATTTGACCGTGTGAAGGTGACTTGCATGCAATCTGCAAACTTAAAAGTAGTATTTGGACTATCTTTCATTACGCTAAAAACAGAAGTAACTGTGGATTTGGGACTTGACGTATTTGGAAGATTTAAATTAAAGAAACCAGAAGACACTGGGAAGTCACCTATCAATGAGTTTAAAGGGAGGTATCTTAAAATGTTGGGTGACAAAAAAACGGATTATAAGAGTGAATTGATGACAAAGATCAAGGAAACTGGAATGAATAATTTTAATCAGAAACAGGCTGAAGACAGAGGGCCAGTGAAAAGGCCACTATTAGAAAAATTAGAAGCAGGCAAGATGGAGGAAGTGTTTGGAACCAAGAATAAAAATTCTGATAAGTCACTGGCAGTTGAGAGTCCTAAAATTAAAGAGGAAAAAGTAATGAGAACTCCATTTGGAGATATTATATCTGCATCTTCATCAACAAGTAAAACAGACGAATCTGATGAAAAAAAGGAAAATCAAAGACATAGTATAAATTCGAAAAAAAGATCATTAAGTCCGCAAGAAAAATCGCCGCGCGAAATTAAAAAACGCCAAAATTGTGTTAAGTGCCAAAACGAATCGAACGAAAAGGTGTGCAAAAATTGTAGTAAACCAATACAATTTGGAACAACTCCAAAACAGACAGAAAAAAAGAAACCTTCCCCAAAAAAACCCAAGAAGCCATTTGAAAAATTATTCGAAGATATTACTTTCTCGTTAAGCGGATATGTTAATCCACAAAGAGACGAAATCAGAAGAAAAGCTCTTAAAATGGGAGCAAGATATATAGCTGACCCAAATACAACTAATAAGAAATGTACTCATCTCGTATGTGCCTTTAAAAATACACCTAAATATCAGCAATTCAAAGGTCATTCCAAAATAATATCGCATACTTTCATAGAGGAGTGTTTTAACAAAAAAACGAGGTATAGCGACAAGTAGTCCGTAAGCGAATATACTAAAAAACAATACCAATTTTGTAACATATTACAATTATGTCCCACGATTTTTAACTCTGCAGGTTTCCTTGGAGACGTTTTGCTTTAGATAATAAAGATAAGGCCGAACCGGAAAGTGAAGAGGAAATTTCGGGCAGTTCGTCACCGCCGAATCCATTTCTTGCCGATACTGACGAATCAGATTCAGATTCTAATTACTAATTTAATTTCATCCGTTCGTTGTACTGAGATACAGAACTGATGGCAGGGACATCAATTTAATGTGTACATATGAAATAAGCTTGTAGTTTTCTATCGTTCGAAATTTGTAATGAAATGTTTTGTATCATATACCGTCGATGGTTTATACATTATTTATTATATTTTATATGAAAAAGTCTTACCTACAAATTGCACAATTTCTTAAACAAGGATAGCAAAAGTGCTTCGATTTCTTCGTGCTCACAACCATCACAATATGGATATTTCAAAAGTTCTGATACTTTAGTCAAAAACGTACTCTTTAAATATCTTTCTTTATGTAATTATTATTAGAAGGAGCATTCGGATTAATGATTAAACTTAAACATATATAACTACAATTTTTATTATCAAACTATGCATCGTAAAATACGTATGTGGATAAAAATATTTGTTTATAACGCAGTTTTGACTAATGTATTCAAGCGTTTGAAATCTACTGAATAATTAATTCACGAAACTACTTTCACGGACGAGCTTTTTTTTACAAGAAAATAGGTGTAGAGATATGTTGTGATTGTTTAATAATTTCTTAAGTGATCTGTACAAAAGATATCAAATAAACATTTCATACAAACTACTCGAAACATGCTGTTGTTTATACAACCCCATCTCACAGCCCTTTAGATCGACAAAGTCGGATTGAAAAGAAGTCACTTGTTTTACACATAATGCAGGAATGATGTGCACGAGAAATATTGAATTATTCAAATGGATTTCACGTATATAAAACATTTCAAAATCCATCATGCCACAAGTTGGATTATTAAAACAAATAAAATGCAATACCGGAAATCGGGGGTCCCTAAATCGCGAGTTGAGTACGATCGCTAATGGCGTACACTTGAAAACTTCAAAACCCGTCCGTCATCAAACGTCAAAATGGTTGATAGTAACGCGACTTTCGGCTTTGAACTTTTGCAAAGATTATCCGATGCTCAAATTACTAAAAAGGAGGATGTCATTATTTTATTTGTACACTGGTACTTCATAAAATGCGGATTCAGGTGTCTCGGTATTGGGGATTCCGTAAGTTTTCTGAAAAATTATTGCGAAACATCTCATAACACCGGCTATGATCTTTTTAATGTAAATTCAATTTTTGAATTATTATCAAACATTCTGTATGACAATTTCTATTTATTGTTGCTTCTCCTAACCTTTGAAGAACCGGTTTAAGAATGTCAGTGTTTTATATATATATATATATGTATGTACGACGTATGTCGCAAAATTACTGCGTCTCTTCAGGGTCGGTTACGTACGTTTAATAAAATTTTCTCGCGCTAAACGTAATTCTTGCTCTTAATTCATATTATATATTTTTGACCACCATAAAACGTATTAATAGCTTGTAGTAGTGTTATAATATTTTGAAAAAACGCGGCCTACCAATTTCAGAAAGCATTCGAGCCTTCAGAGAAGGGTTCAGAATTACTTCCAGCAGAATGGAGTTCCCGGGCGAATTACGCTTTGCGATACATAAAAGACGGAAAACTATATATATTTTATGGTATAAAATCTGATGAAGATTTGCTGTTAAACTTATTGGTAATGCTATATTGAGTTTATAGTTGTTACTCTTGTAAAACTAGGAGTTTATACCACACAGGATTGGTCTTTAATAGCTGGATTCTTTTGATTCTAATTTCTTATTGAATTACTAATGTATTGTTGCAGAATGTTGAAGATCTAACTGTATCCAATATTCAGTTTCCTATAAACCAAACTGTCCAAAATCTTCATGGACCCTTGGAATCTTTAATACCATCTTATCAGTCCGTTTTAAATACGATTCAGAAAGATCTTATTCAATCGATAGTTGCTAATAATACTATTGATATTTCCACTCAAACTACAGAAACAAGTAGAGATATACCTGTGCAAAGAGAGATTGAAACACGTTCTGTAGGGCCATCACGTCCTTGCCCTGCAACACATCCATGGTAATATTTTATATGATACCCACATCTTTCAATAGGATTATACAATTACAATATTCATGTAATATACTTCCAATTTTCCAAAAAAAATCATGCACCTCATACAAGGAAATTCGGGAAAATGAATATAATAGTGAAATATTCTTGAGTAACACAAGAATACAATGAATATTTTTTACATATGTAAACATAACTTTTGCATAGAAATTTACAATGCTGCTAATCCAATTTTTCAAGGAATCCCGAAGCAGATCCTAGAAACGTAGGAGCCGCTGATTTGTTTCCGAACGCGCGCGGAGGTGGAATGATTTTTGATCCGTTTTCACCTAGCGTTCGCAATCCGTTAGAACCGCGGAATCCGGGACTGGGAGTACCTGGCAGATTGCCCCCGTACGTCAATTAAATAATACTTTAATTCTAGAAGTATTTCAAATTTAAATAATTATTTTCAAAACGCACTATAATATAACGCGGTTGATACATTACGCGTTGTATAAAATCGCGTCATATGCTCGGGTCATGTAAACGGAGAATTCCCGCATTTTATTATATAGCGCGTTGTAGGCGAATTGCATTATATAAAAAAAAACGCCGCAATATCTTATCGCTATAACAACGCGTTGTAGGAACTCGCGTTATACAGGAGTTTACTGTATTCGCTTTATATTTGGAACGGTATTAGAAAGCAAATTTGATTTCAGGGGAGCCATACCGCCTTACGCGAGATTCGATCCTTTCGGACCACCGGATGTGAATCAGCGTAGACCTAGAAATCCGGATCCCGATCATCTTCCTCCTCCTGGTTATGATGATATGTTTATGTAAAAATCGTTTACATACACGATATAATACGCTAAATATATTCGCCACAGTTATTGTTACTTAAGAAATGTTTCTATTTATCGCTCTTTACATTTTTATAAGCAAAATCAATGCCAATGTATCCAAGTAGCCAGAAACACGATTGCTTTCGGACGTTCTTATATTGAGAATCAATCGAACGAACATACTTTATTAATATAACCTGAAACAAGATATTATAACATGTATATAATGCAATGTAATAAAACGTTGGTTTCTTCACAAAATGACTTCCGTCCTTTTTTTTTTATTTCGTTACTGATGTTTACAATATAACAAAACTTTTCATTTAATTTAATTAATATGTCAATAATATAGCAGTAGGTAGGAAATTACATTAACAAATTAAATATACAATAATAGTAAATCTTGTTTAAATTGCGCTAACTCTTTAACTTTGTTTATTCTTTGCTTAATCGATTTCAAAGGAGTGACTGGTCTTTCTTATTTCATTACGTCGGTTCAAAATAGAGGATTTCTTTGCTACCTAACTTGTTTCTGCTCTGCATATTTTCAAGATTAGTTGAAAATCAATTAAATGTGCAATCAATAAATCAAATTAATAAAGAAAATTCTATATCTCTTTATATTATATCGAGTTCTTCTTTAATAAAACGAAAATCTTCGCGTCGATTCAGTTCTTCGAGAATCAAGGAAATTAAATCTCTGTGAGTACATGAAATAATGGATCGTCCTGATGAAACACCATTTTCGAATATAATTCCAAACTAAACCGATAAACATCTCGTTATCTCCCTAAAAATTTTGCTGAAAAGGAATGCCACTTAAAAATACCAATACTACTTCCGCAGGTAGCACAAATTATTTTTGTTCAATCATTGTTCCCTTCTACTTTTTCGATCATCTTTCCGCAAAAAATGTATCACAGATAAAAAAAAGGTTCACTCGCGCGAGCAATTACTTCTGATTCGAAGTAGAATGCTTGAAGAAGTGAATCGATGTGCAAAATCAAATTTCCCAGTTATAGAAAATATTCATTGGTAACTTTTCAGATGAATGTCGAATATACCTAATTAATTAAAGTATTGGTATCTTGTACTTTTAAACGGACTGCATTAAAGGGGGGAAAGAAAGAAACACAATATTAAATCGTGACGATCATAATAATTGTACTAAGAGACAAAATTAAACAGTTAGAAGTAATGTTATTCATATTCGGATCTAAGGCTCAATAGTTGTTTTCTTTTTTTACGAATGTCCCTCGTTCCATCCTCTGGTAAAAAATATTGCAGTTTTTTAACATTACAAAAAAGGAGCTGTACCAGGTTCAAATTTCATTCCAAGTCTGCGATCACGATGAATGTACTCGGCGACTACCGATACTTAACAATTACAAGGCGATTAAAGAAAAATCATTAGATTCACGAATAGAGTATCGTTGAACGAAATCTGGAAGAGAAATATTCGGTGCGGATTATGAATCGATTATGAATCGATTATGAATCATTATAAAAAACAGTCATAAACGTCATGACGTTGGCGCGCATTAATTTGATGCATTATAGATAATCGTTAATGAAATGGACAACAAGAAACACAGATCATTTTGTAGGAATGTACATTCACGTTAAATCGGCAGACATCTGAAATGATCTAAATATTACATTCATTATTATTTTAGGAGTCAATTTTTTCTATCTTTTGAACACAGTTTAGTGTGGCGTACAGCATCACCGACAATTTTACCAAAATCGAAAAAAGACGATTATGATAATAACATCACAGGAAACGTGATGTATATAATTTTCAATAGTTTGTTTTTTAATAGAGATTGGTTGTGTGTGAGTTTGGTGAAATTGCCGTTAAGCTACGTTAAAAGTGATATATAGCTCTGGAGTGATTTACTTCGCTTTTGTTTTTTCTTTTGTTCACAATATTCGTCATTCAAGTTAACGCAGATTCCAAGTCCAATAAGAGTTAAGAACACCCACCAGTTCGGCATGCCACTGGAAATGCAACACAATGATTCCGTTGAGTTTTATTAGTCTGGTTTCAATTGATACCCAAACATCAGAAGTATCTGAGAATTCTTATATTATGTTTCCTTTCTATACAGATTTGGTATCATCTTCGTAAGTGTGGTAAATTTATCAAAATATGTATTGTATTTCAAGGACTAATAATATGTATATATTAAATTACTTCACACACTGTATTCAATTTGACGTTCGTTTACACTAATCGTATAAATAAAAGGAAATACGCGCTGCGAAGCATTTGCACTGTCATCGTTAATGCTAAATCAAAGAAGTTCTAGAATATCAAATTAGAATTATCGGATAATTAAAATGAAGTAAACGTTATCGTTATCACCACACCTTCTCGTGTACAGTGAGATGCTTATTCGATTTTAATCAATACACTTCGATATATAAACGCTTCGAATTCTTCTGTAAAAAAAAGATCGTATACATATTTGTCATGTATCCGTTGACAGCGCTGTATTATAAATGATGAAAAATGTGCACTTAGTCGTAATGAAAAGTAAATGGTTTAAGTAAATTCCCATCGAAATTAATGAAATTCTGCTGATAAGACACGTATGTTTCTGCATTGAATTTTTTCTGGAAAATATATCTGCAAGGTATATTGCACTAATTCCTCTAAAAGCTGTAATCCAATGACAGCTCTGTACAATCTTAGTACCAAAGCAACCACATTTATTAAAAATCATACAATTCTGAAGAACTAGCTTCAGCCATGTTTTTTATTAATTATTCTGCGTAAACACGTCGATTAATCTTGCTCCTAAATTGATTCGTAACATATTGCATATTTTACATTCTTGGACCAAGTAAATGCAGCCTTTTAGAACGCTTATATAGCACAATACAGACGCTTGAAATTTTGGCATGATGATGAACTGAATGAGGCACCAGTTTATATTACATAATGGGTGAATTCAATTTCGCAACTTACCGGTCAGTAAGTCCGATCGTGTTTCACAAACATTCTATTATGTGTAGCTTCTTCGTGAGTTATTCCATGAAATTGAATATCGATCAAGTATCAAAAATAAATATGAAACTTTCATGAAACAAAAGTGCAAACAACTTTAAGCAATAAATTTGCCGATTGCTTGCTCCAAGACAGACGATTGGATGGTGCAGTAAGTGCCTGTAATGTTAATTAGGAAGTATCTTTTCTTGGTTGCATTTCCATTGATAGGCCTTTCAGAACAGAGTCGATACAATATGTCACTTTTTATCAGGCGCGAAAACCTATACAATTAGGTATACCAATCAGTATGAATTAGTAACTTCTTTTCAATGAAATCGTTTGATCTATTGGAGGCAGCAGGAGTTCTTTTGTCCATTTTTGAGCTTCAATCGAGACTTGGGACGATACTTCTCAAGGTAGGCCAACTGCTTTGCATTGATGGCGCCTCGCCTTTTCCTGGACAAAATCAATCATATTCTGTTATTTTATGCATGTTTACCTAAACCATACAAAATTACGGAACATAATCATCGTTACTTACTCTCTTATTAGCGCAACTGCATCTTCATACTTCAGTCCAAGTTCGATCAGAGCAAGTGCAACTAAGACAGGCGCTCTGCCGAGTCCTGCGACACAGTGCACTGCCACGCATGCGTCCGGTGACTCTCGGAACCGATTTTTCAGAAGTTCGAACCATTCATCGACCACCTTCGAAATATTACACAAAATTAATATTACGTCTGTTCAATTCGGATTGCTTGGAAAATCGATGATTGGCAAAGTGACACTTTTACACACCTCGTTTGGTGGGAATGTTCCATCATCAAACACTAGGTCTATGACATTGATCCCTTCTGCTTTAAGTTCCTCAATTTTGTACGTTGGTTCGCAGACCCTCACTACCTCCTTCACATTGTGCTTTTTCAGTTCCTATCATAAACAACGTAACGCTATAAGCAACGACAAATATATCTTTACGTCACACCGTGAATTATCATTACTTGAAACGTACTTGAATAAAGGTATGAATGGTCTGATCATTGGGCCGATCAGTAATGAGGAACTTCATGTTTTTGTATTCAATCTCGGCGGGCGCCGGTCTGATGTCCTTGACCCTCATGTTGCTCATTTCCTCTTGGACGACAAGTGGTGAGACTCCTACTTCTTGTATTGTTCTAACTCTTTTTTTTTGCTTCCTTTCGTAACGATCTTGTACAACACTCTCTTGCGCTTCACTTTTGAAATACGTGCCACACTATTATGAAGTAACTAAAGGCTGGATTTCTTTTTTGACAACTTAGCCCATAGATGTCAGTCTTATAAAGTTGTTTCTCATTTAACTAATTCAATACTTTGTTATTTTTTTACAGAGGACAGAACAGTGGGTTTACATGTAGACCTCGGGAAGGGTTAACGGGGTGCGAATTTCGCTGAAAGTGTGAGGGCTACGTTACATTAGGCGTTGCTGATATGCGCTTGATACCCAGTTGGGATCCTTGACTATGATTCGGAAGATTATCTGTAAATAAAATTCATATTTCCTTATTCCTTGATCTTCATTTTTAAACAGGAATGATAATCTAATCTCATTCCAAAGACACTTAGTATAATATTAGGTCATCCCATAGGTAATGTCGTTTCTGGACTCTCAGCGCAAAATTGTTTTCAAATAAAAAATATTGATCTGACTAATAAAAAGAGTACTCGACGTACCCGGCTTCAATTTCCACGAAACTTGATAGAGCTATAATATAATCAGAACTGAATCTGTCGCTGGCAAAAATAAGTCCAAATACTCAAATTTTCTCCAAGAATTCCGGCTAACGCCACCTTGGAAATAAAAGAACGCATAATCGTATATTAAGCGGCTCTAACTTTATACTTATTTTGGAGAAAATTGCAAAGAATTTGTGTTTATTTTTGTCAGTAACAGTTTCAGTTCTATTTATACTACGGCTCTATCAAGTTTCGGGAATACTGAAGTCGTACACATCGAGTACTCTCCTTGTAAGTTGTATTCTAATTTTTTTCATTTTTCATTTTAACTTTATTTTTACAAGTAAGTACCTTTTAGTATACAATACAATCCGTTTTATATTTCCGTTGTAGGTGACAATAATCTTATAATAGTATGCCTAAAATGGGAATATGGAAAGAATACACTTTATAACACGAAAAGAGAAGTTCCTATAATCCTATCAGCAAAACATGATACGAACGTTTTTGGTAAAAAAAGAAACGACATTACGTATGAGATGACATAATACAACCATCCGGAAGTAATCCTCACCTATTTGGCACTGGGTGCGCCTGAATCAGGTGCGCTCAGTAACTACACTTCTTGCATTGAATAATGTAAATTAACAATTGGTTCTATTTAACTCTTCTATGATTTGCGTGATGACTAGCTGATGACTTTCTGACTTTCCGGCGGATGGTGATTCCAATATATTCAAAACCTCTCTTGCCTTGTCAAGATGTTCCGTCTTATTCGTTTTTTCTTCGCACTTTTAATAATACCTAATAGGTCTTGGGGTGTTTGGGCGTGTCTCTCTATTTGTGTTGAGCCTGGCAGTATTCTGCACTATCCAGCTGAAACTCCATGTATGTGAGGATGCACTCACCAGGAAACTGTAACATGGAAATGCAAATACGTTATGACAACCTCAAAGAGTACGAATAACAAAAGTACAAATAATATCGTTATAACTATAAGAACTTATAAAAATACTCATACGTTATAACAGAGTATGATCGATGCCTACAGTTTTACAAAAATGCATCCATGTCTCTTTTTATGCAGTAAATACGTTCCATAGAAATCCGCATAAAAAAAGGTGCAGCTTTCTTCGCAAAATTCTTCTTTACACACATTCAGTTGTTTTGTTTTGTTTATGCATAACAAGATTTTAAATTCGAACGAGAGAAGCTTTATTTGTGTCTGGGAATTATTCTCTTCTCTCTTAATTCTCAGCAGAAAAACATAAAAAGAAGGGAAATAAATGTATGAGCGCGTTAGGCTGTTAAAACTTTCTAGATTTCTTGGATTACTTAATTTTTCCTTGCTTTTTTGCTTCACCTTCGAAACCGCGTTAAAAAAATATGCGTAAAAAGAGACTCGGCTGTAGTCATAAATCAAGCAGCGCGATTCATTCTTTATTTTAAAACGATTGTATAATATCTTATAAAAACGTTTATATATTATAATACAGTATAGTCATTGCCCTTAATATTGCAAAAATATAATCATAAATCACGAAGCGCAATTAAATCTCTATTTCGAGAGCGTGTAGTATATTCCGGCGGTGTTTACACGTGGAAAAACAATTATAGGCTATTGCGGATCTAACACACGTGCCAAATACAAACACGAGCCAATTTTCGCGAGTAGTACGCGTAAAACATTTCAATCGTATTTCTCGCGGTAAGAATCTCAAGTAAACAATTGGAATCTCTTATTCATCCTGAGTAACGGCGGTTTTTGAATTTCATTTAACCAAGAAGAAAATCAGGTAAATATGCAAATCGAGAAGATGTATGATTGCAATCATGCTCATAAAATACTCGGTGTTAACAAGTTTCCATATAATTCGATCTTTTAAAGTTTACTTTCCCGTGGAAACGACGCATGGAAGTTCTAACAGTTTCGAATAATGTAACGAAGTATGCGAATATCTTCGTTCAACTTCGACATTATCGCAACGATAGCCTATCCGTGAAATGAAAAATAATATAGTTGAAGAAGGAGGGATAATCGAAATTGCATGTCAAGTAGCAAATGACGTAGCTTTTGATAATAGTTGATATCACATTCGTATGAATTGATCGAAGCATGAAAACATTGTGTGACAACATATGACTACTAGCTAATTCTGCTACATCCGTTTCATTAATCCTATAAAACAATTATAATATATAATGTAACAGTAACATTTATCATCAGAAATTATTACATTCTTTATAAGTGAATTCATTCGTGGTAGGAATAAGTCTGGATATACATCTCTAACTTGAATTAACCGGATCGAACGAGCGATGGCTATCACTTAACCGCGAACCGGAAATCGCCAATAAAGGTAATGGCGGTAATTGAACACTTTTATCGTACACCGAGTTATAAGTGCCGTAATGATTTCAATACTATACCATCGTTAACGTGTCGTCTCTGGTGAATTGCGCATTAGAATGTAATCGTATTTCGTCCAAGATTTTGTCAAACATTCTGACTCGGTGTCAGAGAATCAATGTACATTAATTGATAATCCACGTGGACAGTTTAATCACCGTGTAGTATTATGCGTGCAGTGACGTATTATAATGATTACCATGCGATGAATATTCATCATTTACATGCAGAAATTACGTTACAATCGATCCCAGCTGTGTTACGTTAATGAAGTTAATCTAGCGTTTATACTAGTGGGCTCTGGAAAGAAGGCACGAAGGTGATGTAGGTTATGATGCTTGTAATATCATTGAATTATCGTCTCACGTGATCTTCTAGCATTTCGATATTACGGTCTTTCGCAATAAGTGCAGTTTCGATGTACAGTGTTTTGCAACAAGTGCAGTTTCAGTGCACAGTCTTTCGCAATAAGTGCGCAACCGGAAATTAATGGTGGATGAACTTCAAGTCAGTATAAAGTTTTACTAATTTATAATTATTGTAGCGGAGAGCTTACGATAGCGATGCTAATATCAAGAATTTCAAAGTAGTGATAATAATTGGCTTTTAGTCGGACTATATTTTACAGCAATAAAACAATATAAAAGACAACAAAAACATCGTGGAAACCGTTGCGATGCGGTTTAAATTTATCTCGTGGCGCCACTCGCGTCTGACCTCGCTACCCGCGATATTCGAACCAGTAACGAAGACGAATTCTCTGTATCTTTGGCACGGCGAAAGTTTGGCTGCGATGCCAACTGAAACAGACAGTTCAGTCAGTATACTCTTGACTTCGACTACTGCTTCCGCCATTTATTCAGCGGAATCGAGGCATCTGTGCCGATCCTGCGTAGAAATGTCTAGGTCAATATTCCAAGAGCATAAAGAAGAAGGAAACCGATTCACTTTTCTCGAATCCTCTCTCCGCGTACGATCTCAACAAAGCTTTCCATTATTTTGACTAATTCCTGATAATAACTGTTCACAATCGCGTTCGCAAGTGCAAAAATACGCGAAAAGTATAAATGAATATAAAACGAAGCATTTGTATGAATTCGAAAATCGTTTTGCAAGTAACCATGGTCTCTTGACAGTAAATTTAAAGTCAATAATAAATATGCGAGGGATCTTATAAACATCGTTAAAATGGCCATTGATGATAATAGATATTTAAATATTTGTGCAATTACTTGCAGTAATGTAAATGCGCGAAAGAATTAAGGTTTCATTGAAATTGACCTTAACGGTACGTTGGAATCCCTAGAAAACAGAAAGTTGCTTTAAATCAAACCACTCGATACAGTGCGCAACAAACGTTTTTCTATTTTTAGTCAGCTACGCTTTTTAACTATTCCTTCACTAGATTCCGTAAAATGTGGTTATCCCTTGTGGGCCAATCAAATGAAAGAACCGCATGTTTACTGCACTAGATTCATATGGTTACACATTAATACCAGATGCAATCAGTTTATGCACACCAACGAAATTACTCGAAATACAACTAGAATTAATCGTTGATAATACGTGTTACAGTAAAATACAAGGCGTTTAGTAACAATAAAAAAATGCGAAGAAGAAACATCGAACTGAGTGAGATCCAACCTTGAGATGAGTTTCAAGACGAGCGAATTTGCGAGCCGTGACACACGAGAGAATCAGCTCTCGAGCGAGCCCCGGGATCTCTTTGGTAGCGTTTGTAAAACTGAAGCAGTCATTGAGTAAATATAGGCGTCGAATATTCCGGTTCGGCGTCGTTCCGTCAGAATGTCGGGACAATTTACGAAATCCTTTTTTACGTAACGACGGGTTTGCGAATCGGAGTACGTACGTCGGTGGACGGCGTGCGCAGGCAGCGGAGACACAGAAACGGACGGCGAATAGAGATTGCTGAGAGAATAGGACGAATAGGACGAATACGACGAATACGACAGTTTCGACGGATACGGCAGATGCGACGAACGAGAAACGGATAACGGATGAGAAAAAGTGAGAGCACGAAGGAGGGTTCTATCGACAGTAGACGGGTCAGGTGGACAGGCCGGAATAACCGAAATAATTGGCAGACGGAGAGCGAAGCCACGAGCGCGGCCACTATGCTTCGTGACAGGCTCCATCAAGGCCAAATTCATCGTGACGAGTCTACGATGTCTGTCGATTCGACGATATCACCCGTTCTGCTTATGAAAGCTCTCGCTTGTCGATTAACACGTTGAATGCTGCGATGGCGAATATTAATAAAATTCGAATCAAATATATCACTAATATCTGACAAAATTTTCATATTTTTAACGTTACGCTAAAGATATAAAGTAACTCATGTACAGTACAGCGCTTAAACGTTTTGTTTTATATATACGTGTTACAGATGCGTATCGCGAGGTATCGCATAACACGGACTTCGACGTGGCGCTCAACGTGTTAACATCTTCGAGAAACCGTCGGCGAAAAAAGATTCACTGAAATCAACCTAGAAACCTACTTCGAGCGAGACGCCTCAGTGAAAACGAGTACGAACTCTGCGCGCACCTCCGCTCCGCCATCACCTCCGACGAGTGAAATCTTCGACCTCCATTTTTGTCTCTCTCGCTCGACGAGTTATTGCGAATAAATTGCACCTGCGAATCGCGAGTACTTCTACATACAATCGTTTAGATACTTTCACGTTTAACCTCGCTAATTCCAAACGCAATTACAGGAATCAAATAAAGGAAATTAGACAGATAATGATTAGTTCTATGATCAACCTGTTGCATTATCTCAGCACGGAGATTCAGGAAAGAATTTCATTGAAGCACGTAAAAACCACATCATTGCTTATAACGATATGTATCCTTTCGTAAACAGTGATTATGACGAATTAATTGAGATGAATTTATTAATTTTGTCAGATCTACGATTACGATTACGATATAAGCAACCCGATAGAAGTATTTGACTAATAAAGTAATCAAATGAACTTTACTCCAATCAATGAATCCAAATTCGACCGATTATTTGGGTTAATTGCATACCAATTCTTGCACTCAAATAATGAACTTATTAATGTCGGTATTAAAATATCTGCAAAAGGAAACGACAAGCTTGCCGGTATCGGCTGAAATCACGAATCGGCAGTGTTTTATAATTAGATGCGGCGCCGCGCGATGATTATGAAACAAACGATCGCGCTACAATGTCCGCTAATTCGAGAAAGTAAGGTGTAAATTGGGCTGGGTGTACGAGGTGTACACAAGTGTTTTATACGTGTGAGAAATAAATCGCGAGTTAAGCCAGGGTTATTATTCTCGACGATTACGCACGTATTCCAGCTCCGGAGTATACAGAATGTAAACTGCTGGTTTCTGCAAAAAAGGCACCGTGAATTTCGACCTCCCATTAGTTATAATATGTTACACATTATACAAAGATTCCCCATAATATATAAATGGGATCATCCTCCCCTCGTTTAGATACTGTGTGCCTTCTTTCGAGAACCCTAAAGTTCATAAACGAAAACAACCGCAGCTAATATTACTAAACTCGAATCAAGTATATCGCTAATATTCTTCAAATTTGGAATTTTTATACCGCAACGATAACGATGTAAAGTAACCAATATATTGTATAGCTTAAACAGTTTTATTTGGACACGTTATATAGACGGTATTGAAGCGTATTGTAAGATATCGTATAACACGGATTCCGACGTGGCATTCAACGTGTTAAGAAAGGAATCGATGTTCGAGGGACAAGTATGTCGGATACGTTGAACTTTCGAGGTTCTATTTTCACCGAGCGTAATTTCGCGTGTTATAAATAGAATCAGTGGGCGCGGTGTGGCTATCATTTATTCCAGAATCGGAGAAACGTGGTCAGCTGGAAAAGTAGATGTTCATCGACTCCCTCCGGAGATAAACATCGGGACGATAAATTCGATCAGGATTTTATTAATCATCCGTCGGATCGCAATCAGACATTGATTTTTAACATGACGCATCCATTGTTTCAAATTAATCCTCATTTGCAAACATATTTATCTGCGGATATACGATTATATCGAGTTGGGGAAACTCGGGGCTATATTATTGTCATTTGTTGTTTCAATATTGCCGATAATCATAATTCTTGTGGATGTATGGACAAAATATTAAATATCCCACTGGAATGATAATTAAGAAACTTCTAAACATGAAATTCAAAACTCCCACTCTAACGTCATCAAGAAAATATTTGTATAATTAATAATTTCAATGCAATACTGTAGCAACTAATCGTAAGTCACGTTGTTTACGTAAATTTATTATGATCTTAGATGATTGGTAAATAATGTTATTCGTATATAATCAAATTTTGGACGTTACTGATAAATAATCGTAACAACTAATAGAAGTTCTTAACCTCTAGAAAATCTCTGCCATTCTAAAAAATTGATTCTAAAGTTTTCTCTAAAAATTTCAGTTCTTGAAAATCATAGAAAAGTTACACATAATGAAACAATATCAACAATAACAATCCTAAGAATACAAGCCGCGATAAACTGCGTGGCGTCCGAGAATGCGTGGCCTCTCAGTTTATCGCGACACTTCCAAAACGACTGAGAGACGCCATTAAAATCGACTTCAGTTGTTACTAATTTAACGTCTAATAATCAAATATAACTGAAGGAAATCTGAATGTCCTCTCTCCGTCGCCATTCACAATCAGCTCATTGCGGCAATTCGAGCGGCGAACTGAGAGACGATATTAAAATTGACACCAGTTGTTGGCAATTTAACGTCTAATAATAAAATATAAGTGGAAGAAATCTGAATGTCCTTTCACAGCCGCCATTCACAATCAATTTATCGCGGCAAGTCGAATGGCGACTGAGAATAGCCTCCGTGTGCGAAGGGGTAATATTAGCCCCTGGAACAGGATAAAATACAACGGCAATAGCGATAGCAGTCGGAAAAATGGGGTAAGAAAATATTGGAGAGCAACGGATTAAGTTTC
Organism: Nysson spinosus; assembly: GCA_910591585.2. NCBI lineage: Eukaryota > Metazoa > Arthropoda > Insecta > Hymenoptera > Crabronidae > Nysson > Nysson spinosus. The sequence goes on along the minus strand of OU342830.1, from coordinate 10,519,744 downwards.
GTTCGAGTGAAATCTCTTTTGGTAACATTAACCGAGATACGTATTCTGTTTCGCGGTAGCAGGGAGCATTTATCAGTCTCTCGCGTGGCACGAGACAAGCACGAGTTCCTCGAAAATTGCATTGGCTCGCAGAAAGCCAGCAGGGCACACAATATCGTTTTTGTCAGGCAATATTTAACTTTCTCGTGCGTCACCCGCGGACACCGTTCATAACGCCCCATAAATTCCTATGAAACTTCGATTGGTGAATGTTCATTCTAGCGGCTCGTTGTTTTCAACGTAGTCTAATTGAAGACTCCCTGTATAATAGAAAACACTGAAAGTGCCAAAATTAAAACATATTTGTTTCTGCAATCGGTAAATGTTTTACATATCTGACATACACAGGTGGAATTTCGTTTTTGCATTGATCGTATATGTTACATATTTTATAGATCATACATTGCATACTTTTTCAATATAATTAATGTTGCAAACAAATGTATACACTGTATATATTAAATGTATCCTGTCATAAAGTCACAGTGCGTCATCTTTCCAGAACACCAGAGCAGAAGTATCGCGCGTAGCACGAGAATTTTCTCGAGTTTCGTGCGACGTTAGCAACATTAAATCGAGTGACGTTAAAAATGACGTAAAACCGGGAGATTATGGCACGCAAGTTAAACTCGGCGACCGGCCGGCGCCTCGTCATCAGGAATTTTAACGCCGCGATCGGAGTAATGAAAAGTCATCGGCCGCTTTCATTTCGTGATCATGAAACATCCAAAACGGCTAATAATTCATCGTGGATCACGATAACCCATCTCCGTCGGTCAACCGATAAAGTTGCGAGTTAAAAATAGCATAAGCTCGGAGATCCCAACGAGATTACCGCCTCATTGCTTCGTCTTTTTTCTTCTTTCGTTCTTTCTTCCTTTATTTCTTTTCCGAACCTTCGTCGTCGGGTTTTGCCCAGAAGTTCGTTAAAAAAATTAAGTTCGCGTGATCTCCGACGATTTGTGTCCAGCGATAATATTCTGCCTGGTATCATCGTAGGTCAATAGCTATCATTTTTTAAAAACAGAAATCTTGCGCGTTTTTGTGGACAGTTTTGTGCGATTTATTATAACGTTTGACGTAAATGAAATTGATAAAGAATAATAGCACTTATTGGCTGCCCTGATTATAAGTCACTAAAAATTGTTTGTAACAGAAGTAATAAGTTGTAATAAATCTATTATATTATAAACTGGCAGGACTTATTATTATTGATTATAAATTAATGTCATTTGCCGAACTATAAATTAAATAATGAATGAATTCATAAATTAGCACAATTTATTATTATCGATGATATATAATTGTTATTTACTATGAAAATAATGATGTAGGAAATATCGTTTTTCAATCGAAAATCCTTTCATCAAAAGTGAATCTTGGAGTTGTTTCATGGCCAATTTTAATTATTGAAAATTGAACTGTGGGAAATGAAATCAGTTTACGATTTCCCTGGTTAACATTTTTTTAGAACCACTTCCCAGAAGCTGTTCTTTTTTAAAGTGATAACCGAACGTCTGCTACGCATTATGCAAAGTTCAATTTAGATTTCACTGGATTTACACGACTCGCAGTGTTTGCTTTGGTTTCTAGTAAACGGAAAAATGTTTGCGCTGATTTTTCGCAGTTTGTATATTACCCGCGAAACTGGCGTCGATTTATCGTTTATTTATCTACATTAAGCTCGAATATTCAATTCCACCGCCCTTTGCAACCAAAACATTTAAGATCCACATATCTAAAGTTCAATCAAATAAATACAATAAATTGTATTAACACCGCAAAAAAAGAACGACTCGGGTCAAGAGCATTTATAATTATGCTCAAACTAATTGAACAGCTTTCAGCGCGCTCGTAAAATTCTAACCTAAAAGCGAGGGGAAACTGTAATTCGTTGAAAATTCCTGTCATTAAACTTCATAAAAAAAACCTGACGTAAATATCCGATGAATTATTTCGTCGGTCGTGAATTTTTGCGTCGAACAATATTATCAGGGTCTCGCAAAATATGTCAAGTAATATTTTATTTTCTCGTTCACCGAGAAGAAGAGGAACTCGAGTCGCCCACGCAACTTCGAATCTTATCTGGTTGAGTAATAAAATTCTTCCCCAAATAATATTGTTACAGTATTCTTCCTAGTTGCTTCGCAAACTTCCCGGCTCTCAGGAAAGTCACAAGTAAAAGTAATTAAATAAAATCATTGATGAATTATTCATTAGCGACATAGTTCTCGCTAATTCAACCTGTTTAACAACCACGACGTTAATCACTCGCCGGGGTTTCAACGGACACGTGAAGGAACGTGATACTCGATCGATTGCAACTACCAACTTAATAATTTATGATTCTAAACAAACGTAATATGTCGATACATTTGATGTATTTACTATAATGGATCTACTATTTGCTATCGTTATTTTAATATTCTACATGATGAGGTAAATTACATCTTCTTGAATACGTTCGTGCGAATGACGTAATGAATAATTACTTTTTTAATTGAATTTTCTTTGAACGTGTACTGAAACCTTTGAACGACGATTGACGTAATACTATAATGTTTCTGATACGCGCGTAATTCTTAGTATTGTTTTTACTTTGTATTTTGTACTTTGACGTGGGCTTTGCGGCCATTTTGAATGAAATTTTTAATGTTCGCAAAATATGTACTTTAGTGGATATATTGTAATATATTGTGTTGCGAGATTAGAAAGTTCCTCCATTCTCGCGCTCCCTAATTGCTAATACCATGGCAATGAATAATCCGCGCGCTAATCGCATAAGTAGAATAACGGTATATTAATAACCAGTTTGCACTGACCTTTGCAAAAACTTTGCAAATATCTAATACCAGCGATGTAATTCCAAAGAAACTTTGCTGCTGCATCAGTGGTACATTACTTTTCAATATTCACATAACTCGCGAGTGAATATTCATAACCACTAATAATTCGCAATTATTAATTGATAATTCCTATTAATAAATACTAAACAGTCCTTCAATAGTCTGTTGCTAATAAATTCTCTTAATACATAACTTTACACGTATTATATAATATATTATGTTACTCATATAATATTAGTATTAATATATGATTTAGTATTGATACTATATTGACACTAAACTAATAGATAACAATTTATTTAAATTATACTCATGTAAAGATCCGTTCGGAAGCAACCATTTTTATACGCGAGTTTATGTACTTTCCAATAATTTCCCCGGGTCAAATACAGACCGGAAGTTCACAATGAGTATGTGAAGGTAATTGTGGATAAAAACCATGATAATTAAGTAAAACGGTATACGAGAATTCGCGAGAAATAAACCCTTGAATGAAGAGTATCTATGGAGTGACGTTACGTCACACGGCGCGATAATGAATTCTCTTTGCCGATATAACTTGCGTGCAATGCCGAGGATGAATGACAAGGACATTACTCGAGCACTCATAGAGCACAATAATTTACGGCATTGTTAACGCATCATTCACGAAGAACAGTTGTAAACTATTTAAATCTCCAGATATGTATGTTTTAAAAATAAATGAATATGATTCTGGAATATTTATGAATTTGACACTAAAACTAGATGATAATTCAAAACTCCTGGTAGAAAACACTGTAAATGCCAAGAGTCAAATTTCTGAGGAGACAGAAAAAAAACTTCTCGCCTGGCTACGTTGGATGCACCAGCGGTACAATATTTTAGCGTTATTATTAATTATTTACAAAAGGAAATTGCACTAATATTCTATGTAAATAACGTAAACAAAATTGCAAAATTATGAAATTGCAAACAAAAACTGTTAATTATGTTGCTTTCAGTGTTTCCTACAAGGAGTCTTGAATCGTGCTCAATGAAAATACTTGTTATGAATACCGTCGCTTTCAGTGTGGTATTCATTAATGAACGATATTATTCTTTCTTCATTCTCATACGTTGAATTTATTCCGCGAGTCTTTTTTACCTAAACCGCCGATGGTTTGTTTCCTTCTCGTCGCGCGATAAATTCTTTACAGTGGCGGTTATATTCACGTTGACCCTTGACCCGTGATTTCTCTTGTCAATCGTATCGTACATATTATTCATATGTTATATATAGTTAGTACTCTCCATGTATTATACATGGACGTGATAATCGACAGCGTGTATCATAGCGAAAAATACTTGACAAATGATTTCTTGTGACTTAATTGAAAGTGTAATATTTAACCGAAATATTAGCTTGAATAAAGACAAGAAAATTATTGTTATTTATATGTTAAATAATTCTCCTCGGAAAACCGATCGGCCAAAGACGAAAGTTTCCACACCAGGAAGTGTATGACTCGATATTAATCGCAATTTTCAATTTGCACAGACAAAAGGAGAAAAATCGTGAAAAATTTACTACTCTTGTTGAGACAGGTATAAGAATCCTTTATCGGAGACCGGAAGGGGTTGTAAATCTTTACGATAAAAGTAAAATATTGGTGTAATCACCGCTAGTTTCCCATCCCAGATAAGAGGATCAAATGAAATGACAATGAAAAGACATTAATTACTCCGGAATAAATCTGTCTTTCGTGTGTCGTTATTTATTATGAGTCATGTGTGTAATTAATTCGCGCGCACTATAATTTATTTTGCGATCAATATTTATTATTAGGTGATATTCGTCATTTTTGTTTTTATTGAAGGATCTTGTACATAATACTTGAATTAAGTATTAACTGCTGATTAATTAACTTTTAATGTTATTGAGACCTTATGATTATTCAGTGATATTATTTAATATATCTAGTTGCCAATTTTTTATTAATAACTGATTAATATTTGAAGTAGAGTCATTGACATTAAAAATGGCGAGGAGGAAGTAATCGTTTTCATCTACGAGTAAAGACGAAGTAAACGAAATATAATTACAAGAAAGATGATAAATGCGATCGCGCTGTTTCGCATTTTTTTCACTGGTTTCCATGGTTTTTTTCGAGACGAGCATCCGATTGCCAGATGATCGAAAGAGTCTCTTACGTTGCAAATATTTTCAAGATCAAAGATCGCGCCTTAAGTTCCTACGTCAGTTGCACATGATTCTGACACAAGAAACGCGCTATATTTATTCGGACAACACGTGCTGACCGAACCTCCCCCATCTTCATCGTTCGTTCTATAAATGTACCTAAGACTCGGTTCCTGTTCTCATTGAACCCTCCGACTGCTTCAGTTCTCAAAGAATCGGTCGCTCATTAAACGCATCGCACTTTGAATTCCCAAAAAGGTGACACGCCGACTCAAAACTGCGTATGAGCAAAAAATAGACTGCCGTGTTTCTGTATTTACTGGCGTGCGTAAACTCCCTCCATTTTGGACACGCGACACGCGAACAAAACACTGCGTAGTTGCGAAAAATAGATATCATTTTGACCTTAATTTTTGGACGCACGGGTGCTCGATTTATTTCATATCACCACGAATTTAATCTACTTAATGTGAATTGTATATACGCTTATATCAATATGGCCGAGTGGCGTACGTAGAATTATATATTAATTTATTTAGTTAACAACGTGGGTATAAACTGACTTTCTCCGAGTTAAGTCAATAAAGAACGCTTTCGATCAGATCATATATTGAATTCTAAGTCTTGCAGGAAAATGGAGGATCCGCTTAAAGAATGAATTAACGAGATGCCATGTTTTTACAAACATTTCTGCGGTTTCGAAATTACGCAATCATCGGGTATCGCGACGGTGAACAAATTGTGAAAAAACTGATTTAAACTTATTTATGTCTCCGAGTATTTCCTGTTCGAGTTCGCTTGCTAGTACGATTAACGGTACTTTAACGTATTATTTCTACACAGTTCCATTTCCTTGCTTTTAAAACAGGTAGAAATCGTTGGGAAAATGAATTGTTTGGAAAAATATGTCGCCCTCGTCAATCGAGAAGGTCCATGCGGCTTAAAAATAGCTTTTGACTTTAAATTCTGAAATTCTGGCGCACGCCAAGGTCACGAGAGGTTTGGTACGCAGTTTCTAGATTGATTATATCGTAATGTTGCCTCGGCAGGTGCGCGCGCTTTATATTCAAGATATTCCACTTCCGTAACAAATACAATGTAGCCAGTAAAAAGTCGGTGGGTAGGCGTTGTAACCGCTTCTTTCCATTTCCTTATTATGTTAATAATCGTCGGAAATGCGCTTTCCGAGGCACATTCTATAGGCAGGTCACTACCAAACTTGGGCATTATTTGAATAAAAGTATTTTGAAATAGCAATTAAGATAAATGGTCATCTTATTTCATTAGCTATTACTTTCAAATAACCAGTGATTAGTTTGTTGTACAAGCAAATAATTTGTTTCTTAGTTATTACGTTATTTGATTTTTAATGAAATTTTTAATTTTATTTCTTATAAAAATAAACGCGTTTTCAAATAATCTTGCAAATAACTTACAATATTTTCCTGGTCGTTCTAACTGTTAGGGAAACTGATTTCGTTGGATACAAGATACTCATTAGCACTATTAAAATAAGAACTACATTATGCAATGTAGTCGTCTATTTTGGAAAACGAATAATACAATTTTCTGTATTACTTTATTTAAAACTATTGACTTAAATAGAACATCATTTTGAATTCATTTATTTCGTTCTGATATGAAATAAAGATACTTTTCTCAAATTTATTTCGATATAGAAATGATAAAGTAATTCTAATATCTCGTTATTTGAAAGATTACTTTTTATTTTTTTATTTCAAATATTAAATGCCCAGGTCTGCTTACTACCCACTAGTAGCACAGCATGACAAAGAACAGATTGTAACCTTTAGACTTCATTCAATCAAGATGTTATCGTTATTTGCAAATTACTGGGTCAGGCGAATCAATGGCTAATTTGAAAAAAGTCGATAATTAAACGGACCTATATATATCAGGTTATCTATATAATTACTTTACGTTTTCAAAATCCTAGTTTCTTTGCAAGATCAAGGAATATCAATATACAGATGATACAAGAAACGTGGACATCAAGGCGCACTTCCATTAACACTCTAACAGAATAACCGGATGTACTAAAAAAGTGTTCAAACGCCTATCATCTAACGAGCAGCACAATGCCTCTATTATATGATTCACCTTTAATTCGCACAGCAGCTTGCATTCATAATATCCTGCGAAGTGTGAAGAATAAAAATCGAGGATAGGTAATATTTGCTCGTAGCATTTGTGCGTTCATGCGTTCACGTGATACCGACGCGTCTGTCGAGTGCGTGGGGTGGGTTCGCAGAAAGCTGAATAAATTCGAGATTCGTTGAAAATATTCCAAGCCAATGATATTTTCTGAATACGAGATTTCTGTTATTCGCATATGTTTTTCTCCGCAACGAAATTGCGAATTTTATTTGTCGAACACAATTATAAACATATAAGTACACCGTACAAGTTTCCCACATTTATTTCCAACGCTAAATATCTGTCGATAATTTGCATGACTGATTTAGTACGATCTCCGGAGTAGATTAATATTGATATTAAATCGAATAAAAATCTTGCAACCAATCAATTTAATAAATACCGACATATCTAGCGAGTACCCGGAATGGGCCTCAAAAAGCTGAATTCTGGTTTCCAATTTTTAAAATCGACGTTGAAAATATTTCATCGATGTCGCGGTAAGTGAATGATATTTCCTGAATACGAGATGTGTTCTTCACATATGTTTTTCTTCGCAGTATTTTTCGCCTAAAGGCATGTAAGTGGTTGTCTAGCAAGAGTCGTTTTCTAAATATAGAACTGGATTTCTTTCGAAACGGCATGTCGTTTCGGGTCACGCATATTGGTTCATTGTGCCTGGAGAAGCGGAACGGTAAAAATAGCCGTGCGCGTTTCTACGCGATCGTTCGGACAGCGAAACGATTTTTAACGTGAAAATGGAAATGGGGTATCCGCGCACGTATCCTCCCACGTGCGGATTCTCTATTTAGCTGTAATGGAACGGAGACGGGAAGATATTCAGCCAATCGATCATGCAACTGTTCCCACCGACACTAAACAATGCACTTCAAAACTATTGAACGTGGAAAGGCAATAATTACAGGGGAAAACAAGCCTGAAACCTTTTCTATAACGTGTGTCATGAATCCGTGTAAATGTGTCAAGTGTAGATCAAGTGTAAGATTTAATACCGAATTTTTGCAGAAATTAAGTGGTTCAAAGATCCCGTGGCTTTTTTTCATTTGCTACATCAGAAATACGTCTCAGTTAACAAGTAATTTAAAAGCGAAAGTATAATTTATTGCTTACTTAAAATGAGTAGAATTTGTAGCGCGATATGTACATAATGCAGATGAAAATAGTCTCGCATTGAATCCAAAGATAATAATAGCCGCGTATATTAGATAATTAAAGGAGGAAGGTTCAACGGACAGAAAATTGTAATTTAAGCTCGACATTCAAAATAATCCAATTCTAATTCAGTCACGTTACGCACACTTTCAAAGAATACACGAATAAACACTAATAAATCTACATAAACTATATCGATTCATTAAGCAGTGAACGTCGAGAGTAAGAAACAGTAGAGGGACAAATGACATCTTTCGTAAATTGTTTTAATGTACCCGCTTAATAACGCACCACTGCCAACATTTGTACTAACGTTCTTCGTGCCAAGAAGATACTATCTTACACGTACTACGTGCGGAAAGAAACGTGTTTGGTGGAAATCGAGTGAGCCACGTGACTCGAAGAAGGTAAAACATTCGTAAGCTTGGAATATACCTTAAGGTCATTTGACGATGAAACTAGAATTTCCGGCGTGCAGATTGTCACTCCGGATACGACACCCTGGAAATTCGCTGCCGGGAAGAACGAGGAGGTAGAAGAACCAGATGTCCGACAAGGAAGCGGGGTAGACGTGAACTCGCGTCACACAGTCGTGATAGTCAGTGAACGGCGTGAGGAGAACACAGCCACGCCGAGAAGTCACATCTTATATCGCGCACTTGATCCACCGTACGAATAATTTCCATTCACACCATATGGATATCCAAGAGAAGTCATAAAACGAATGCTGATATCCTTCACTGAATGGAATCGATTTAAATCCAATCACGGATCAACCTTGCGATCGAACACACGCAGGAGTACATACGGCGGAAGAGAACACGTTGGTAACTTCGTTCACACTAGATGCACCGGATTGCCGTAACAGAGGTAGAACAGGAACTTCCGGGATCACCGTCGGTTAAAAGTGCAAAGAGAGCCGGCGGGCACGAGAAGAAAGGTATACGAGTCAGGTATCACGTTCACGTTGTGACGGTCGCATCGAATCTGGGCCAGCAGTAGCGCGACGATGAAAATAGCACAGCGCCGAGACAACTTCTGCCCTCCTCTGTCTCGTCACCCTTCGCCTACTTTGCCGCCGCCACCGCCTCCGACGAGCAAACCGTGACGCTTTGACTTCGTCGCCTGGTCCGACCAATAGCAGTTCACGGTTACCCAGTGACGTCATCGGCCCGGATAGCGAGTGCTTCAATCGACTCGCGTGTTAGAACAATCTCCCGCCTCTCTAATTCATTTTGTAGAACGAAAATTATCTAATATTATGTCATTCCTACGATTATACGATTAATCATGCTGGGATTCATATAATTCCGTCAATTGGGATTGTCATTTTATGGAAGTAAGATGTATTTGAGTTAATGTAATTAGATGATGGGAGAGATGAAATAAATGTATTATAGAATTGAAGCAATGGTGGACTTATTTTCGCGGTCTGTTTAGTTTTATTGGTAACGTAATTATGATGCATATTAAATATGGAACTGATATTAGTATCAATACTGTAGGCGGGATAATAGATAAGCTTAATAGAAATTCTAAATGGATTCCAGTCATGGCGAACTGCAACGGGATTTTATAAAAACAGGACAGTTGCAATCGTAAGTTGCCATTAGGTTGCTAAAGATAAATGTCGCATAAATGCAAATAAGACTAATATTATTCCATATTAATATAAAACGATAATAACTAGTACCAAAACATGAAGAAATGTATACGATTTCCAGTGAAAATGATATTTAGTTATCTACACAGATCTTTTTCGATTGAAAACATAACGTACGTCCACTTCTTAATGCTCCAGAATTTTCACTTTACACAAAAGTTCATAAAAATTCAAGAGCCTGTGTAACAGTAACACATGCAATATCTACTGTCAAGAGACGGAACATGGAAAACTCAGAGAAAACAAGGTCGTCCATCGCCATTATGAAAAACACACTGATGTATCTCAATATATATAAAGATTTACAATTTATAAGTATGGGTATATTTCTATATATACACACAGAATATAAATATGCTTCTAACTCATAAATCATAATCTTCGTAAACATTCTTAATAACGCAGTAGAATATTACACGCAATTAAATGGAATAATATTTGAATGAAAATTAAATGCATCCAATAAAGAAATACGCGAACATTATTTTCAAATAAATAATGACAATAAATAAATACAAGAATTATACTCGATTTCGAAGCTTCGCGTATCCTCTCATAACGCACCGTATATCGTATGACCAACAAACTGCAATTATATGTGCAGCACTCGGTAATCTACTTAAATTTTGCTGTCAACATAAATATGATATTAGGTGAAGCATTAGGAGGGGTGCGAGGGGTGGCGCGTTTTAACCTTCGCGGATGCATTTCTTGACACTGAAATGTATATGGAATGTTTGGCTGATCCGCGTATCAGCAATAATTCGTGATTCATAAATTACGTACCACGTACTTTAATGCGACAAGTGCAGTCTGCCGCTCGTAAATATTGTATATGATATCGTCGCGCTTGAGAAACAGATATATGTCGTTAAAATAACGCAACATATTGCGTAAGAACTTCCTATTTTATCTCCCCGGTCAACGCGAAATTCTCTTTGGTTACCGCGGCCTACGAAATTATTATGATTAATAATGATAAGTGCGGAACAATGCTAATATATTCACCCGCGCGAGCAGAGATATCTTTTAATTTACGCAGAGATAAATGATTTGATACGAGTTGTCAATCGAATGATACTTTAAAATCCAATAATTACTTAATATAATAATTTGAATGTAATTATATAATAATATGCAATTATATCCAGCGTAATATATTGCGTTTATAGTTAATAATACCATAAACCTAGTATAGTAATTATACAATGTTTCCTATTATATAATTTATAAATGATTATTGTAACATTTGATAAATTCCGAATGGAACTTCAAATTAAAGTGCACAATGTTAAAGTAGGATAAATAATATTACTCGCTTTTTGCAAGTAACATTTAATAGGTGCTATTTAAATGCCGCCATAAGCTCAGATTGTTAACAAATAATAATAGCGGTGAAAAAGAAAGACGATACCTGTGTCAGGAAGACATCGTGATAAAGTCCGTGCGCAGTATTATTGTTATCACGATCAAACGAGTTTTAATTAAAATATACAGAAAGAGTCACGGATCTGATTATCAGACACGCGTGTTGCGGAGGAACACACTATTTTCGGTACCCGAAGAACTGCAGTGTTCGAAGAACATGAGAAAGTCTACGAAATGAGGAATATAAAAATGTGACAAGATTAGAAAGCTTAAACAAGCGGTCGCGTTTTCCAGGTGCCGTTTTTCGATCGACTGACGCCACTTAATCAACGGACTTCGATACTGGCTGCCTTATCATTTCAAAAGGCATATATATTCCTCCCGGATTTCGCTCGACGCATATCGTAATACGATCCAAATTGATCTCCGAATCTACGAGACGATCGTCACCCGTAAAACACTGTGTGCCTTTGCATTCTCTTAACCCACTTCAGCCACTTCCGGTAGCTTCGGCTGAGAGCTGGGATGCAAACAAAAACTTGTATCGTTTAACTTCATCGTCGCCATTCTTTTCCTGATTTCATTTCGCATGTACTTTGTCCACGTGACTCTACTTCGTGTAAAACATACCATTTTTGTGCTGGTAAGTTCAAAATATTATTGCAAATTCGGTTCTAGTCTTAATTAATATTCCATTATATTGTACACTGCTGGGTTTTCGATTTTCAGGAAAACTTCACTTCTAGCATTACATATTTGTAAAACGATAATTGCTTCTATTACACTTTACACTGAATAATGCGTCATAACTCAAGCACAGTTCAATTCTTAATATAAAATTATATTCCCACCCTACGTTTCTATGTATTGCATTATATGTCATTCGATACCTTTCGTTTTATTTTTATGAGATTGTTAAATCATCGTGGAAAATATAGTGTAGATTAATTCGTATTAAATATTTGAAAAAAAGAACAAAATTTTCACATTCAACAAAACCACACGAACTTATGGAACAACCCAGTAATATAATGGCTGAAGGAATAGTAATCACACAAATTACGCGTATAATGAATAAGAAATAGTTCCAGCCAGCGAAATGTATTATGTCGTGATTCGGTGAAATCAGACACACCGTCTACCATGTTCCAAGATTGCCAATATCAATAGGAAGTTAGGCAATGTTAATATCATTGCAAACGGGCAGTGTTATATTACATAGAATCAAATATGCATGCGCCTGGCCGATAAAGGCACACGATAATAGTACTAGAGCATACAACAAGATAAGCCGAAAGACTGATAAACAAATAGCTTGTACCTGGATTAGAGAACAACCGATAAAACAATGATACTATCGTAATCAAACTATCCCCACCAAGTGTCACTTTAATTCACTAGCTTTGACTATGTATACTAAGAAGCGTTGGGCTTTACATCTTGTAAGGGGAATCCTATATTAAAATAGGATGAACTCCAAGGATTTAAATTATATCCAGTTTTGGAGAAAAGACAATTTTAGAGATCCTTTTCGGTATTATGGAGTTTGTATTAAGACGACGTTGGATATCAGGGACATATTAAAGACATTTAAATATATCCTGCTTATAAGACTCCATACTGTATAAAGCGGGGTTCTTTGGGTCAGTCTAAGAATTTATTATTATTTCAATATTTTTTATACCTTCAAAAATCTTCAAAAAATCAAAGTCGCCAAAATCGTTTCTAAATGAACCAAATAGATGGTAAATGATGTATAAACATATTCTAGGGTGATTTCTGGTCGAAAGAAGTGGATTAAAAAATTTGTTCCGGTCAAAAATGGGTCGAACCAAAATAGCAAAAATGTAAAGGGGTATACCTTAAAAAATTGTCAAAAAATCAAGGTCACCAATTTCGCTTCTAAATAGCCTAAATCGATGGTATATGATGTATAAACATATTCTAAGACGATTTTGGGTCGAAACAAGCGGTTAAAAAATTTGTATTGGTCAAAAATGGGTCGAATCCAAGTCGAAAAAATGTAAAGGGGTATACCTTCAAAAATTGTCAAAAATTAAAAGTCGCCAAAATCACTTCTAAACGACCCAAATCGATGGTATATGATGTATAAACATATTCTAGGACGATTTTGGGTCGGAATAAGCGGTTTAAAAATTTGTTTCGGTCAAAAATGGGTCGAACCCAAGTCGAAAAAATGTGAAGGGGTATACCTTCAAAAATTGTCAAAAAATCAAAGTCGCCAATTTCGCTTCTAAGTGGCCTAAATCGATGGTATATGATGCCTAATGATGTTCTAGGACCGTTTTGGGTCGAAAGAAGCGGTTAAAAAATTTTTATTGGTCAAAAATGGGTCGAACCCAAGTCGAAAAAATGTAAAGGGGTATACCTTCAAAAATTGTCAAAAATTAAAAGTCGCCAAAATCACTTCTAAACGACCCAAATCGATGGTAAATGATGTATAAACATAATCTACGACGATTTTGGGTCGAAAGAAGCGGTTTAAAAAATTTTTCTGGCCAAAAATGGGTCGAATCCAAGTCGAAAAAACGTAAAGGGGTATACCTTCAAAAATCGCAAAAAATTAAAAGTCGCCAAAATCGTTTCTAAATGACCCAAATCGATGGTATATGATGTATAAACATATTCTAGGACGGTTTCTGGTCGAAAGAAGCGGTTAAAAAATTTTTATTGGTAAAAAATGGGTCGAATCCAAGTCGAAAAAATGTAAAGGGGTATACCTTCAAAAATTGTCAAAAATTAAAAGTCGCCAAAATCACTTCTAAACGACCCAAATCGATGGTAAATGATGTATAAACATAATCTACGACGATTTTGGGTCGAAAGAAGCGGTTTAAAAAATTTTTCTGGCCAAAAATGGGTCGAATCCAAGTCGAAAAAACGTAAAGGGGTATACCTTCAAAAATCGCAAAAAATTAAAAGTCGCCAAAATCGTTTCTAAATGACCCAAATCGATGGTATATGATGTATAAACATATTCTAGGACGGTTTCTGGTCGAAAGAAGCGGTTAAAAAATTTTTATTGGTAAAAAATGGGTCGAATCCAAGTCGAAAAAATGTAAAGGGGTATACCTTCAAAAATTGTCAAAAAATCAAAGTCGCCAATGTCGGTCCTACATGGCCCAAATCGATGGTATATGATGCCTAATGATGTTCTAGGATGATTTTGGGTCGAAAGAAGTGGGTTAAAATTTTTTTCGGTCGAAAAATGGGTCGACCGAAAATCGCAAAAATGTGAAGGGGTATACCTTCAAAAATTGTCAAAAAATGAAAGTCGCCAAAATCGTTTCTAAATGACCCAAATAGATGGTAAATGATGTATAAACATATTCTCAGATGATTTTAGATGGCAAAAGATTTATTACAGCGACCAATATGTCTGACGAGTCCATGACACTGGGCATAATAACGAAGAGAGCTCCACGAATATCGATGCGAACTTTCACCTTCAAAAATTTCTTTAGAAGCACATTTTTAGCGTTGGTAAATCGATGGGAACGGTATCCCCGAAACCCCAGTAAACCGGTTGTTTACTGCAACGTAATGACCATTGCGACATACAACGTACACGATAACGTTACGCCGAGGACAAACCGTGGACAGATTTAAGGGCGGAATATCGCAAATCCAAATAAAGCGGCGGCGAAAACTCGCGAGAACGAAAAAACGCGGAGAATGTAGAAACAACAGAACAGCATAATGTAATTGTCGAATAATTTTTGAGAATTTTTTCATCAATTTAATCGTTATATGGCATTCATAATTATTGATCAAAACTGACGGTTAAAACATAATTCTCTGAAGAGTTCTCCGTAAGCGAATGATACGCAAGTTTCACTAATATTATATACATATTCGTAATTATAAAATGATTTGTCTTATGCTTATTATAATGTTGTTTTCTAATTGCACGCATAATTATTATAAATATATCATTATTATACAAAATATCATGGAAACTATGAGTTGCATTATGATAGGCGTTTTATAACGTGGAAGTATCTTCGGTTTCGTGATGAAAGGTCAAGGTCATCGATTTACTATAAAACGCTCGAAGACTTCCATTTTAAGGTTCCATGAATTTGAGAATTCCGCTTGCTGGAAAACTATTGTCGATGTCCGTGTATCATCATCAAATTATCCCTAGTTGTTTGATATTATAGTACCGCCACACGTAGATGCTTATATTCTCGTACAGCAAGTTGGAAACCTTGAAAGTTTTATAGCAAGGAAGCTAATAAAATGCCTCGGAATGTGCGACGAGTAATAAATTGGTTGTTCCCCAATTTGCGATTATGAGGATCAGTTATCATAACATAGTGTTAAATTAAGTCGACTTTTCATAAAAAAATAATATTTTGTAGAATATTATATGGTCTCCATAATTATTTATCAAAAGTGGTTAAAAATAATGTTCTAATGAATTTTTCGTAAGTTCCGATTTTCAGATGATTTTCAAGTTCCTTTATTATTACTATAAAAAATATCAATGAACGGCATTATTTTCTAGTTGCACAGATAATTATTATAAATAATATTACAGTACGTATAAATGATGTGCACTTCATAAATACGAAAAAATGGCTGCGGAATACAGCTTGCTGCAAGTGGCGCGCAATGATTTTAATAAACACAATTATTTCCAATGTCGAGCTTAATTAAATTAGATCATAAATCAATGCCATATTTGTGTTATCAAAGAAGTGCGCGTGCACTTGCAGCCAGTTGCTCATTATTCTACTTGCTGTTTCGTAATATGAACCAATATGTCGGCCAAGGTAGAGTTGCAGCGAGAGTGTTTATTTAGAGATCGATTCACTCGATCGTTGGGTAATTTTAGGTTACCATAAATGAGAAAACCACGCAATAAGATGGAAAACGATAGTACGCGATGTAATTTGGGGTTAGTAGCACGCCATCAGCCATTGTTTTCTCTCATTGAAATCAAAAGTTTACGTGAATATCCGTCATACTTTTTTTATCCATGAATACTGTTGGGGTTTGGAAATGTGGCGCTTGTGACGTAAGTGTCACGTGTCACATATTTCGATCTCCTATTAGTTATGTGTGTTACGTTATACATTATATTGATTAATATTGGATCTTAAAGTCGACGAGGATTATATCAGTTATATATTAGATATTACATATCATCGAAGGTTATATATAACATTATCACCTCCCCGTTCATACTCACAGTATGCCTTCTTCCCAGAACCCTGATTATCTCCTTGCACAAATATAATAAATTTAAATCACGGATGATTTTGAAAATAAGAAGTTGTTCTTTCGTTATCTTCGCATGTGTCGCACTATAGATTTACTTCGACATTTAATCAAAATTCTTTTTTGCAAATGAAACTTATCGATTTCGAGTATACCCCGAATATATGTTGCGATATTTCTGGAATGGAAGTAGATGAAAGTGCGCGAGGCGCAAACACTTTAAGTTCTTTACTACCCATTGTTACTCGTATGTAATCTTCCATTGTATTATTTTAAGTCTGACTTCATCCTTCTTTACACGATGTATGGCTTACGCGATAAGAGAGGTATATTGGAGCAGGCCACTTAAATCATTTGCATACACGAACCGTGATGGGATGACGGATGATATATTGGATCTTATATCCATTTCTTTTAATAATCCCGGTGGGATAAATACGGTAATCATTATTTTAGTGAAATATGGGGATCACATAAAATACGAGATGCAAAGCATAAGAATATCGAGAAAGCTTCAAGATGGAGGATTTAATTAAACTGTCCAACCAAATTGTTCGATTAAAGAGTAATTATTTATTAACACTAGAACTACGGACAATATAGTCTGCTATATTTATATATTCACGTATACGACCGTAAAAATAAGGATGGATGGAAAAAAGAAATTAATCAATTTAATTATGTCCATTATACAACGTGAGCCGCAAGGAATTTCAGAAAATTTAATCTTATCAATTTGAATGTTGTTTTTTATGTTCCGCGGACTCGTCATTTTAACGACTTCCGTAATTCTAGTGTTAAGCAAAATCGCAAGGCTATAAATTATAAACTATGAAATATAAAGTTTCTAAGAGATATAAAAACAATGAGTATGATAAAGACAAAGTTTTTGTGAAAATTACAAAAGACTAATTTTTAATTTACTACTCCGACTAAAAAATGAAACACGGTTTCTGGCCGGTAACACGAAGATTTTTGCAACTAAATTGAGACATCGAGAAGAGTGAAAAAGCGGCAAAAAAATAGTAAAATCAATCCTAAAAACAATGAAATAAATAATGAAATTGATATCCATCGATTTGCACTATTGGATTAACTTGAGTATACAACGGGGTTGTATATCCTGCATATCTCGATCGGCCAGAGTCGAACTATCAACTACCGTCCGCCATATTGGAGTGTTATGGGGGCACGGCTCTAAACTTTCGAATAGATTCTACGCACGACCCCCAGGAAACTTATCTTCGCGACATTCATAGTCGAGTGACCCTTGCTAGATTACATACTATTGCATAGGATTGCATAAGATTGCACACCTCCCATTCTGCGGTGCATTGCGCAAGCCGGATAAATTCCAGATATTCGATATTACTAAATTCCTGCACAACCTGTACACCGACATGATACATTCACCGGAAAGTGATTTTTCGGTCGAATTTCCTAGCACATTCAATTCTAGTGCAGAGAGAGCAAGATCAATTGGCAACCTTGAAATGAGAGCGCCAAGAATTCTCTTCGCACAGTGGAATCGCAGTTTCTGGGTTGATTTGCAAGACAAACAACGAAGAACGAAATTAGAGGATATAATGGAACCTTAGATGTATCGAATCAATCGGCCAACCGTAACGGATAACCTTGTATCGGAAATTTATAAATATTCCACGCTTGCTAGGAAAATTGATTATCAGACCTCCTCCATATTTATATGTCTTTGTATCAGAAAAGAATTCCGTGCTTCCTATGCGATCTTGAATATCCTTATCAGTGCGACAGTTCTGGCATGACATTCTATTCATTATCGTCACGTATGGACGAGTCATTTAACAATATTTAAGATCGTGTTGCAAAAATTCTTTGCAAAATGCATCTCCGTACATAAACATGAGATAATGTTTCATGAATTCATTTGATTCCACATTTTATAGACAATAAGTCGAAGTATATATATAAACTACTATAAACATTTCTATATAAAATCACAATATTTACCACACTGTCGAACAACCCTTCTAAATTATGACATCTGAATCTCAAGTAATTGCATCACGTGAATTAAACTCAGGATAACTGCATTTATTAATATTTTAAGAACATTTTTAGAATTTGACGTAAGCTTGAATTCCTCGTTTAAATACGTAAGTCTGCAATTAAAGTTGCAAGGTTGTTCCCGGGGGAGCGAGTGGGTTACGTCAAGATGGTGTAGGTGGAAGGGTTGAATCAATGACGTCAAAACCGTGACGTCACGGGGATCCGTATTACGTAACAGGGCGATGGTTGGAAGCGGGTTGCAAATGGATAGGGGAAGATGCGGGGGTGGTACATTCACCGCCTTTTGTCGAATCGAGCGACGTACTACGGGGGGTGGGGATGACGGGAGGGGGTGGATATAGATTTACTACAGAGTTATCTGGGCAACCCACACCCCTTTTCGCTCTCCTTTTCTTCAACGCTTTCTTCTTTCTCTGTGCGGCGCACCCTCCCTGTTTTTAGGCGACAAACGTGGATTGAACGAGCCAAGGGGAACCACGAGCGTTCGAGCATGTTCACTGTTCACAGGAACGACGAGCAACACGTAATTATTTTGCTCGTCCCCTTTGAAGCGGCGAGCTTTAAAGGAACGCGAACCCAACACTTGCCTTTACGGCTTAATGAAATAGCAAATCTGTAATGGTTCCGCTGTAATGCCGCGCGGTGTGTCGGCCTTGCTTCTTCAAACGATAATCTTGCAAGAAATGAAGCGTGTTTATTTTGAAGTTCACGTTGTTTCGAACAGTAATTATTTGCCTTCGCATCGATCTTGGTCGATTTCTAAATGTTTGAAACTTTGAGTGTTTCTTTTAGAAGCTTTGACATTTTTGTGAAACTTATGTTTTAGAAGAAGGAAATTATGAAAGATATTAATAAAGTCCATCAAGTTTGCAGAAATATGTCGCTGAAATATTAATTACTTTTTAAGGACACTCTTGGTATCTTCATGGCCTCGATTAATTTAAGATTTTTTTATTCCAGTGTATTGAAATGCAATGCACTTATATGGAATATATTTCAAGCGTCCGGAACCAATCAGATTCCCCCTACGTTATGCTCCAAAATCCAGCAAGTTTACCAGCGCGGGTAGTTCAGGCTGCCGGCAAAATCAGATTTGTCGCGACGCTTTATTGAATGTCAGCAGGTGGAAGAGTTTATTAACAGAACAATATGCCTCATTTCTCTCCTCGAAAACCCTTCGTATTCAATATGCTATAACGAGACGGTTTAAATTAGATATTTCCTCTAATTATAGAGCGAGCCTCGCAACAACTATTTCCACGTTGTCGCTATTAATAAGCTCTAAAGTAGAACCTGTTCAAACCATAGTTGAAGTAATGTTTCTAAAATTCCTTGAATTTTATATCCATAAATGCTAAATTCGATATCCAATCAATAATATCATTTTCTTTTGCATTCATTCGTTTTCTTACAGATTTACTTATTTTGTTTATTATTTTGAATTTCGCAGAGATAAGCCGCAATTTCGTCGAAAGCCGCAAGTTCAAGAAAACGACGAATTTTTCTACCTCAAATTTTTCGTAGTTTCATAGATTTAATTGTTTCGCTAGAGTTGTCACGTTAATTCGTTTTCTTATAATCGATAAATATTTCCATGCCGTCAGATCGAATATAGAGGAATATTAGTTCGTTAATTCTGGAATATCGAATATAAGGCTCAGTTTCGATTGGTGGACGAAAGGAATATTGTAACGAAAGGAGCCACGGTGTGAAGAGTCTCAGGTGCTCGTTAAATCGATACCTTAAGTAGGTTACTAGGTTACTCGGTGAACTATGATAAGGGGCTACCTGCAATAAAGGATCACCATCGATAAGGTTGAGAACCATTGTTAAAGATGACGATGAATAATTCTCTGGGCTAACATTGCCCGGAATAAACTCTATGAACTTCGTAACGCTCAGTGGTAGAACTAGTACAAAGAAAAGTTTTCGATTGAAATGGATTCTCTGTGATTTTAAAGGGGAATGTTTCTTTCGACATGCTTTTATGCTCGAATAATATGAATTATGAGAGTCTCGCTCTCACCTAAGACGATCGTAAATCTGTTCACTTTGTACACAGCGAACTCCCGCACAACGCGAATTCCCACAACGCGCTAAAAATATTGCGACCACTTTTTTGATATAACGTTTATATAACTTTTTTTATACAAAATATGACATAATATGATATAATAAAATGATGGAATTCACGGTTTACTTTAATCATAGCATAGCTTGTTATCTCCATTCCCACCGATTTCTTCTGTTTCATCATTGTTAAAAGATAGAAAACAAAATTTGACACGAATACACCAATTCCATAATTCCCTTTTTGAACAAATCAAATTCTCAAATTTCGATGCAAATAATGTTCCACTCCCGAGTTGATTACTTTCTGGTACCCTTAATATATATTACGCCCCGATTGCCGATTGGTTCACAATATAGTGTTCGAAAAAGGTTGAAGGAGCCAACCAGAATAGAGTCAACCAAAATTCATATTCACCCTACACCGTTTACTGATCCGAAACAAAGAATTATTCGCAACAATGATTTATTATGGTTTATATTATTCAAGCATAAAAGCTGGTCGAAACAAAGATGCCCGTTTAAAATCTTCGGGAGTCTAGTTTAACTGCGCAATGCATTGTGAAGGTAGGATGCACCCTAAAGTGGAATGGCGGGAGCATTATATCTTTCGCGGTTCCCCTCTGGAATCGAAGCCGTCGAGGGGCTAGCCAGTCAGACATTCGCGATCGTTAACCAAGGTCAGTGACATCGGTCATCCACCCGTCTGGCATCAAATATCTTTTTCATCGACGTATGGTCCTGCTGTATCCTGCCACGTCCTGCCACGTCCTGCCACGTTCTACGAAAGGGAATAACATTCTTCCCCTTTCATGCAAACCGGGCCCTCCAGCGATCTCACTCATAGTCGACTTAAAAAAAGACAACTATTCGACCAGCCTCGTGTCTTGCTTTATCGCGATTCTATTAATACTTGCTTATTCTTTTTGATTCTTTTGTATTAGTATTATATCGTTGTTAAAGAGGTTCCTAGTGTTCATTAACACTAGGAACGACCAAAGAAATCAAAATTACTTGTCTGCCAATTTTATTGTATATACATAACGCATATAATTGGACCCATTAATTAACTCAACAACCCCAGCTAGAATTTATGTATAAATAAATGTGTAAACATATCTGAGTATATGTACTGTGGTTTTAGGGTTAACTAACATTTTCATGTAAAAATCACGGCTCTTACAATAGATGGATAATAAAGTTACAATAGCAATAAATACAGGAGATTTTAAAACAGTATATAATAGTTAATGAATTATACCTCTACGACGAAGATATATTATAGGTGTCTTTGGTAACACTTGACACTTTTTCAAAGTTCGACCGCCATTTTGTTTCGATACGTATTTAACTGTAACGGGGATACTGGTACCATGAACTCCGTGTTTTCTCTCTGTTTCTGATAATACAATTAATTTCTGCAATTAGCCCGTATCGTTTGCCGGGCTCCGAATTAAAGTGGCAAATAATTCAGTTATCCCTCTACAATTACGTTAATGAAGTTTATGCTGCTTTATATTCAATTTAAATAGGTTTATATTATCAAACACTCATCCGTGATTCCTGAGTTTGCAAATAAGATAACGAAATGTAAATAAAATATAAATAAAAATGAAGAAACATAAACAAATGTTGCCATATAAACCAAGACTTGTGACCCGATCATCTTACAATGTTCAATTTAGAATAATCGCATATAATTATATATTGAGTTTGCCAAAAAGTTCATGCGGTTTTTAAAGTATAAATAGAAAGCGGTTTTTATCCAATTTTTTATATTTCTTTAATCTTCTTTATTCGATAATGCATCGTCCGTTTCGACTTATAATATTTTCATATCTTTCGAACAACTTCGTAATCCCGTGTAAGAACAAAAAAAGCCTTTCCATTTTCAGCAAAAAACTGGCGCAAACCGCACGAATTTTCTAGCTAAAGTCCCTACATAATATATAATATAATGAATATCTCTAAATTTATAATTGGATTATGAATCTGATTCGAATAGAATTTAATACGAATTTAATAAGAATTGTTTTCCTGGCAGATACGATATAACATAATATAATATGTTATTAGATATTTGCATAAATTCTCGCCGTTTTTGGATGACACAGTTCATCTATTAAACCTTCTTTAAAAGGAAACCAATCCAGTTCAGAAAGTTCAAATGCAATTAAAAACTTGTAGATCGATGAAAATCAGATTATAGAAAATAATGCAGTCTATCTTGTTGAGTGACAATTACTTTTCTTAAAAAAAAAAGATCAAGTTCGTTTGATTTCATAAAACGGTGAGAACTAATGCACATATCTAATATAATATATAATCAATGGAAAATAAAAATGCCACGTGACACGTATACGACGAATGCCTTCTTTCCAGTACCCAACAGTAATAAAGACGAGGTCGGTTTCGAGAGTACCTTCCAAGCGAGTCGGTTAATGATACGTTCAGAATTCATACACCGTACAGCCGGTTTCTTTCGGATACAAAAGAGCAGGAAAGAGGACCAATGCACCCGTCTCCGGACGCCACTAAACGAGGCAAGTGGGACCAGTTAAAAATAAGAAACCCGTTCAACAGGTTTCGAAATCACCATTGCGAATTTCACGGAGTAGCCGCCGCGTGGCCTCCGTCTTTCTTGGGTTCGTTCATAAACCAGACGTTATCGAGCCACCATTAATTAATTAATTGTTCCAGTATCTGTGTACCTTTCTTGCAATGCTTTTTTTTTATGCTGTCACTTATGGCACATCCCTTGGTGAAGTTAATTTATTTTAGAATCTAGTTATGTAGTATGTAATTATAGGGTTTTATTGTAATTTATTTCATGAATTTCAAACTTTTTCATGTATGATATTCTTTCTAGGCCATTAAAAGGTTCATTCAAAAATGTATATTAAATTCGGTTGTTTGAGAGAAAATGGCGCACCTTGCGCAATCTGCCAGGCATCCACCATTTTATACTGATACAACATATTTAAATATTTTCTATGAAGTGTAATAAAGTATTACTTCAACGAAGATTTATAACACAATATTGATAAGTACAGTTACTGCAATATGTACGAGTCGCATACTAAGACTTGATTTATTATCGTGTATTTTGGTGCAGTACGACCTGGCTTAATAACGGTACCTATTATTAAAGGGTCCACGGAGCGAGTCCCTTTTCCTGATCCTTTACACCATTTTAACACTGGAAGAGGAAAATGAAAAACCCGAGGAGGACAACAGTCTACCGATTCCAGGTACGCGGCTATCCAAGTATTGTAGTCACTCCTTTTTCCGCTCTACTCTCTGTTCTCTCTTCCCTCTTTTCTCTTTAGTTCTCCGCCTCTTTCATGGTTTCTTTCGTCCTTTCTCTTTCTCTCACAATCAGTGAAACGCGACAAACGTAGCATAGCTCAGCACGTGTTCGTTCTCGCATACCAGCCGCCAAAGGAAGAATGCCGGGGAAAGAAGCCCATAGAATTCCCCGAGGTGTTCCTTAATTTACCGTGAAGGACCGAAATAAATGCAAATCTTGAAAATCCGGGCGCACCGAGACGGATGGGAAAAAGAAACTTTCCGCGCCTATCACTTTAACTCAACCTGTTGAGCCGCCCTGGATAACTGCCAACGTTTCCACATTATTTTATCATAATATTTAACTATATTTCAGTCGATCAAATGTATATTTAGTTTATTTTATAACGGAAGTGGCGCCATTTTTAGATTCCATTATTCGAGTCTCTGCACGAGGCAGACTCCGCCATATTGCTTTAATGACTGCGAACTGCAGCTTGTTGTTTTTCTGTTTATAATCCTAGATTTTATATGTCGCGGAGAAAAGGAATAAATTAATACGACATAATTGTAGAATGCGTCGAGTGTTCCACGAAAAAAATTCATATTTAGATGAAGGTTAAAAACAATATACAAGTTGGAATAGGATAAAGTGGAGTCACGCGAGCGTGTTCAT
Source organism: Nysson spinosus (assembly GCA_910591585.2). Classification (NCBI taxonomy): domain Eukaryota; kingdom Metazoa; phylum Arthropoda; class Insecta; order Hymenoptera; family Crabronidae; genus Nysson; species Nysson spinosus. The sequence continues at coordinate 10,495,007 of OU342830.1, read as the reverse complement.
AAGGAAGATAATTCTCATGGCGGTGATAACTTTTGCACTACGCGAACGATGATATCTCCGAGTGTTACACGCAACAGATGTTCGTGGAAATTCATAATTCGCTGGATATAGTCGAAATACTTGGATAATATTGCGACGCGTAATGACAAATTGTATTTCGTCTTTCACATAATTGTAACAATAAATACTTCGCATTTAATATCGATCTACAAGATACGATTAATTGAACCTAAAATCGAAGATAAATTCCAATGGTTCACGAAGAACCCAGCAAAACCCGTTGGGATTTCCAAGAATTAAATCACTGTGGGTCTTTCCATGTCCCTTCGCAGTAAAGATGCATTGTGTCAATAAATTTCAAGGTTATAATCCCACGTGTACTCCTTAGTTCCACGTAATCCCCGGGGATAATAAATATACATAAAATGAAGGATATGAAATACATAACTAAATATAATTCAAAAGCATACCTACGAAATGAGAGAAGAGTTTACAAAAATACGAAATATCTTTAACCCTCTTCGTATCCCAAAACCAAAACTGCGCAAAAAATGTTAGCAGTTTTGAGCTGAAAAACTGTCCAAACTTTATTTTTAACATCTATCTCGATCTTAATAAATATCTTAAACAATAGTTTCCAATGTATTTCTAGATGGTACATCGAAAATTTGAAAGGTTCTAAAAAGGTTAATCATGACGTTGTAAAAAAAGTACAAATTTTCGACAAATAACATATGATTTGATTTGTATTTTTATAAACTCTACGCGCCGAATTGACATAGCTGCATATTCTAGAAACTATGAGTTCCAGGAACCATAATACGAGGCGAGATTCCACGGAGAGGGATCCGTTCGATCGTCGGACGGAGTGAAGGGTGAGAAAGATACAAGAAAAAAGCGAGGATCGCCTGGTTAGAGAAGAAAGATATGGAAAAAAAGGCGTAGACGGGCTGAGTCTGTTCGTGAAAGCGCGCAACGATCCTTATTTTTTGTCCTCCTCGTCTGAATCGAGGGAGTCGTCGAGGGTCACGTTCCGTGGTCATCGAACCCCATTTTCGATTTAGGAGCACCGCCATTGCTGAAACCGTATTTCTAACAGAACTTCGTTGTTTCTACTACGGAGAGCTTTAGAGTTCGCTTTTAACGTTGGCGACGGGGAATCCCATGTTTTACATCTCCCGACGATATGTCTATCATTGTTTTCATAATAATCAAGTTTCGAATGACCAAAGCAAACTTGTTTGCGAGTGAAACTTCATACACGGTAGGTTGTGTCTACCGTAACCGAAGGTTTCATAAGCCCCGTCAAAATTGTTTTTCACTGTTAATGTTTCCACCATTGTTATCTCATAAATTTATATTTAAATTGGTATTTGCTTTAAATATTTTTCATTTGCGTTTAACTTGATTCGAGATAATCCTACTACAATTCCCCATATAATATATTTTATTATAGTTTTATTGTAAAGTTCAATAAATGTTCCACCATAAATTCAATATTTAATGTATTACACAGCGCAATATTAATAATTAATATTAATAAAGCAATTCTCAATCGTGCTTCTGAGGAGTATCCTTCCAAGTCCTACTTTTTTTTTGGGAGATCTTTATTAACCCTGAAAGAGCATCTGGCTGGGGCGTGGAAAAAAGGTAGGAAAAGTAAACGAAAAGAGAGTAAGGAAAAGGTTCGGGGGAGCAACAGGGTTTAAGCAGAACGAAGGGGGAAGTATTAAGCCGAAAAGGAACGGTAGGCAGAGGAGTGCAAAAGCGAAAGTGGCCGTGACAGTTTATTTTCGAGGGGTCTTTTGTTTTCTCCGTTTGAGGGCTCAGGTGCGTTGTGTTTCTTGCGCTTATTTTCCGAGACAAAAAGGGGCTGCGGACTCGCACGTCGCCAAACCTAAATTTGTCTTTTGGAGGAATGAGAAATCATTATCGCGAACTCTGTGTTTGGAGTACCGCACAATGTTACATAAATTGATTCCACCTCGACGTGGGTGGTGGATCGTTTTACAGATGCACTCGGATTGCACTTCGCCCTCGAGTGCAACGAACCTTTCCTGGAACCATATTCGAGCGAGTTGAAACACGCCGAACATATATTCTTACAAGACTGTGATGAACGACGTTTTTATTTTCACCAGCAACACTTCGGTCAGTTCATAAGTATGCTTTCAAATTATATTTAATTATGTTTTTAATATCGTTGATTATGTGTATATTAGTTGGCCTATTTTGCGGTGGATACCCTATATATAATATATTATAAAACAGTATTTATTTCTATGTGAAAATAAGGGTAATTTGGACAATTCTGTAGAAAACGTTATTTATGTATTGTCGCGATTCAAGGAGGTATTTATATATTTCTGTGAAATATTATATTCACCCTAAATATTTAGAACACTTGATTTCATAGTTTATAATTTTTAAATATCATAGATTATATCATTTTTCCCATTTGAGCGAATAAAAAGAACTACGTGCCGAGTAATAAAAGAATCTTTGGAGCACCTAAGGCGCCATATTTCTCGCGTGGAGACATTTCGGTGGAAGCCTGTATCCTCAAAAGGAACCAGTGAATGCGAACAAAGCTTTCTCGAAGAATCTTTTGCTATTAAAGACAGAGAAAAATTCCTGTTGCACTTTTATCGAGGAAAATGTGCAACGAAACACACGAAAACGATGCGCGTACCTTTGTCCGCGTGTTAAAAAGAAACAATTGTATGTCTCCTTTAAAGGAGACATAATTAACACCTAAACTCTTGCACGTAACGTAACTACATGGAACATTTCAGGAACCAAGATTAATTAATTTTATTACGAAATGCATATTTTCCTTCGTCATTAAACCGAAGAGACTTTGTAAGAAAATATAATACATCACACGTTCCTTAAGATTTTTTCTTTGCAACATTTCTATGACTTTTATTATAATTTTGGACAATTTATTAATTTAATGTACTATGAGGCATATTTCATTTGATCGTTACTACTTTGAATGCAATAATATAGCATTAAGTTCTACCGGCAGCCAATTAGAATCACAGAAGACGGTAGTTGAATTTTACGTTTCTGTTTTTGCAATCGAATCAGACAGAACAACGAGAGAGTAAAAACGGAAGGATCAAAAAATGCGTCATGCATTAAGGATACGCGATGCTAATGCTATGGCGCCAAGGATCGATCTTCAAGGACTCTGCGATATCACTACTGTTGGGTGGCGGAAAGACAGCACTTGTGACGTAGTTGTCACGTTTATATATATATCAATTAATTATGTATGACATATATAATCACTAAGAAAAATGAATTACACTACAAAATTATATAACTGTCCTTGGGAACTGTATAAAAAAATGGTTGCTAAAAAGACGATTGTCTCCAGAGGTGCCAGCGGTGATATACGCCTCTGGCGAGGAATCGTTTCGAAAGAAAACGAAAATGGGAGACGACAAACGAAATGAATAAAAAGCTGAAGGGGGGATGAACAAAAAAATGGGTGAGACTCGAAATCATATCTCACCCCGATTTCTAAAGCGGACTTGTATAATACAAGGAGAGATCTCAAGTACTGTTGCGCCTCGGAAAGAAGGCACCCGGGATCGTATCACATGGCATTTACATATTCAATTTGTTATATATGTTACACATATTATATATTCTATATTCTGTAGCTAGTGTATTAAACATATATCAGCTAAGTCATATATTGTATAATATTTATCGTTCGCCAATAGCAAATTAATAATTACAATATCCACGCTTTCTGAAAATTAGATCCAATGTTTTATCTTAATGATTTTTCCCAGGTCACAAATTGTTGATTTCAATTAATTGAAGTCGCTTAAGATCGAGATTTCATTTTATTAAATTATGATTTAAGTTAAAAATTATACTAGGGAATCCCCTTTCCATGTTTAATCATCGTGTGCCTTCTTTTTAGAACTCTACGGTAGACAATGCAAGATATGTAATGCTACACTGATTATGACGTAAGTCTACCTCGCATCTCGGAGAGGTGCGATCCTTGCGAAACACCAGCAGCCGTACAGCAGATACAGTTATTAATACTATAAAAATAGCCGCGATAATCAATGAAAATTTTCATCTCTCTTGAAGACATAAATTGCATAATAATGTTCAAAGATGTATTCGTAATTATATTAACCTGCTAACCGAAGAATTCTTCCAAAAAAGCTCTCCCGTTAAAGAATCCTAAAGACTCACACGTGCCTCATCCGACGCGAATATGTTAATAGAAACAGTAATCAATGAAATCTTCCATTTCTGTCGAAGATACAAATTGCAAACGGAATAAGATTCCATATTGTGGTGTAATTGTAAAGCGACTTCCATCAAGTACGTCAAAGGTAATTTAATATTACAACGGAGTATTAAATATTCGTCGTAAGGAGAGTCTTAGCAACTATTTCTGGCTTCGAGTTTCACATGTTTTTATAATATCGACGTAAACAAACGAGGCCGCGGATAAGGATGTTTGCATTATTCAATTGTTCTTAAGTCTATTAGGAATTCAATCTTATTATTATTTGTTGTTCAAGTTAAATATAATTAATGTATTGAATTCTGGTAGCGGGAGCGCGTAACGAGATTTAAAACGACATAAACCGCTACGATATATAAACATTGCTATTCAAATCTGGAGTGTAAGCAATAATGATAACAAGACGGTAATAAAATTGAAATACTAAGAATTTATAAAAAAAGACGTAATCAATTGTTTCAGGGACTATACCGGTATGAAATTAATTTTTACTTCATGGTTGACGATATTTTTAGTAATTCGTATTAACTCAAATTTTTAAGTTACGGTTAATAACTTTTCAATTCGTCATTAACGATTATTAATACCAACAAACTATTACTCTGAAATATTTTCGTGATTGGTGAGAGGCTTTATATATAATATATAATAATATAGTGCCAAATCGAAGGATCTAAAGGCGCGTTCTAAAAGGAGTAAAAGAATAGTGATCCTAAGAAGTTAGAGGAAGTTAGATCGGGTGATCCAAGAGTATGAAATACTGGTAGCCCGTTTTACCGAGATAGTAACTTAAGTCACACACGTGGCGGCAGTAAAAAGGAGAAGCACCTCGGAGAATAATCTTTGAAGAGACGTGCCCGTGGTGGACGATGCTTTGGGTGGCCTCTCGCCACTCGAAAGCCGAGAACAAGCAGCCACTGATAACACGGTTTTATCTCGGGCTCCTTTACTCATGCACGAAAAAGAATAACAGCGATTCTGCATACGAGCCATCATTTTGCTCTTGTTTGAAAGCGGTATAAGTGGAATTTTTATGGAAACTAAACCAAATAGAATTTTCCGCTAGAGATTACTACTAATCTAATTTCTCATCAAAATAAAAGAGATTGATATCATTCTGATTTTTAGTAAAAACTGAACTTATAAAGCTTTAAAAAATAATTACTCATATGTTGCACTCCTTTTACACTTGAACACCATTTTCCGATTGGAAGATAATTTTTTAAGAATTGTAATTATCATTTCAGTAATTTAAATGATTGCCTATATTAAATTCAAAGTCCCTAATCTGTTTATACTCGAATTTCAGTATTAGTACATAATTATTAGTTATTTTGTAATCTCAAATATAATTAATAAAGTATCCACGAACGTCACGCGTTGGCCATTTTGATTTGTATCTACTTCTAATAAACCATACCGTGGTATCTAAATTAATGTTTAAAAATTGTCCGACATTTCATGAAATATCAGTGAATTGCTGTTTAAAATGATTAGCATAAAACTCGGTCATCTAAAATATTTGTTTACTTCCTTCACGTAGGAAGAAGACGGTATGAAGTACATGTATACAATAATGAAGATATACGGCAACGAATAGAAAATGGGAACACACGGCAGCAACAAAGTGATCGATTTAAGGGCGTAGTTGACGATAGAGGAAATATGAAAAAATGTCAAATTTCATTGCGTGACACGTAATCGCCGGTAATGGTGCCCGACAGATAATATCCTCGCATTATCTTCGCAGTGCGTACTAGCCACACCTAGCTTCCTGTTCCGAGCGTTCACCGTTATGTAATGTAATGCAATTTACATAACAGGAAACAGTAAACCAGATCCGATACAGTGAATTGTAGGCATTGTTGCCGACCATCTTGCTGAGAATGTCAAATTGATCAATTTGCGTGAAAGCAAGCATGCCAAATTAAAAGTGGAAGAAAACTAGAACCGAGCAAATCAGAATGGAGGATTCCGAAGATACTTGGAAATCAACCATAAGTATGACTTATAATACTGCGTATGGTATAATTAAATAGTGCATAGATTATATGGTGTAATTAAATGATACGAAGATCACGCGGTATTATTAAGTAGTATATAGAAGAATATGTATGTATGTATGTAGTTTGCGGAGGGATCAAAATAAAATGCAGGTATTAAATGTGAGTCATCTAATTAGTATGTCACTGTTACTGAAGGTCGATTATGCGAATTATTCATTAATGTAATCTATACGGACTGCGTTATAACGTATATGGTTGCAAAACTTATATTCGCCATTTTTATTTCGGTGAGAAATTTCACCGAATCTGGTAGCCCAGGTATCCTAGTTGAAGAATTGAGTTGAAAATTGATGCGATTAATGTGCATAAAATAGTTGATCCGTGGTGAAAGATAGGTGCACCAAAGTAACGATATCAATCATAATTGAGTGTATCGTATCGGAGGATGTAGGAGGCGGACGTGTAAATACACTGACCATCGGAGAATGCCGTGTATCGGCAACAAAGAACAATGGCCGGAGATGAGGAACAAAGGGAACGTTTAGAAAACACTCGACGAACAATCGGTTGAATGCCGATCGATCGGCCGCGCACCTCGGAACTTCGTTTATTTGGTGACAGGAAAATGTTTCGCATCAGAAGTTTGCAAGTTTGCAACTTCAAAGATCGAAGAACGGAAGTCAGTTTGGTGCCCCGACAAAATTCTACAGCTACTTTAGTAAATCAATTATTGCTTGTTTTACGATGGACTTCATTTTTAAGGTAAAAATGATGCTGATAATAATGATATCGAAGGAACTTCGTTTATTTTGCGACAAGAAAATGCTTCGCGCCGGAACTCTTCAAGTTTGCAATTGCAAGGATAAAATTCTAGGACTTTATTAAATAAATTACCATCATTGTGGTGATAATAATAGCATGTTTCAGTTATTGGAATATTTTCTAATATTTAAATTGATTTATTTCGATTTAATCGAATTTTAGATTTTATTTTATGAGATTTTAATTAAATTTAAATAACTTCAATTATATTAAAACAAACTTCTGCATTCCAGATATGAGGCATTCGGTCATAAAACATGGTAACTAACAAAAAGTAAACTTTCGGGAAATCGATTGTAAAGTTTTGAGTTAAATACTCAATCCATTGATGCCAATAACTCAATTTCGCGAAAAATGTCAGATACCATGTTCTACGACCGAATTAATATTCTGAATATATCATTATATCAAATTAACAGAATTATTATCGATTTAAGTAGAAATCAAAATATTATTATCGGTTGTAATTTCAATGAAGTGTACTTTCCACGGAATATTATTATCCAAGAGATCGAATCGCGGACAGTAAATTTAGCGGATGAAATATGACAAGATGTAATTCGAAGTCCCGCGTAAACTGGGTGCGCACGTGGTCGTGTAAAGCGAGACGTCAAGGAGATAACAAGATTTCTATCCAGAAAAATCATGCTCCATGTTACTCGAGAAGAAGCGCAACGCAGAATTATTCTACGAACTTACGGAAACACGAATCCTCGACTACAATATCACCTCTCACGATGTATTTCACCATGCAAATACGTCTATTCTCCTCAATCTAGTTACATAAAAAATGTACAATTGTTTATCCCGTAGCAACTGCGGTCTTTTTGTATCTTCACGATATCTCTTTTTATTTACATTCAAAAATGAATGCCGTTATGAAATATGTATATTTACGGAAAACTAAAATACAATTCTCACGAGATATTACTGTAATATAATAATAACCTATAAATATTACTATAGAATCTTCAACTGAATTTAAGAGTCTAATTATTGTAAAGCTAAAGATATAATTAATATATTTAGAAAATAGAATGAAAATTAATTGGAAGCTTTTTAATTTCATGCATATATTAATTATAAAAAGGAAGACACTTCTACGGATATGAAATCTGTGTAATATCGGGTTCGCGCATAATTATTTACGTCAAACTAATCCCCGTCCCTCCACAGGCGAGAGGATGTAAACCGATGCGTTTGCGAATACAACGCGAGACCACAAAGCCATTTTTCATCTAGTATTCCTAAGAGTGGTACGAGACATCGCAATTAACCGCATCCAACGTGGACGAGTAGGCGTTTATGGTGTTGCACCTGCTTCTACGTACAAGGTGTCTCGTTATAATACGATTCTCGTCTATCAGCTCCGCTGACGTAGATCGCAATACGCACCGACGTGCGGCAGAGAAAAAGTTTGCGCGACACCCGCCCCAAGCCTTCTGATAAAAACGTGTAACAGTGCCTTTTGCCACGCTCATTTTGCTGCGCGATAAAATGATAGATCATGATACTATTTTCCGATATTCCGATTGCATTAGATTTATTCCTAATATTCTGATTATACTAGATTTATGTAAAATATTTAGAATTATATATAATGCAGAATATCCAAAGTTCAACGAGACAATAAACCCAAAGTGTCCGATATCAAAATGAAATGATTATCCAACAAATAACTCTACAATCGCCGTACTCGTAATATTTAATCATTATTAATACGCGTGTTACACGTCAAGCGTTGCGTGCTAACGAGAACTGCATTAGAAACGCGCCATTATGCGAGCGTTTAAAAACTTCCCGGGCAATCATCGTACGTGTAACATACATGGATGTGTAACATTGCACGCTTTATTTGCGTGCAGGGAAAACCACAAACAAAAGACATTTCCCTCAGTCCCCGCCCTTTCGTTTGTTGCTTTTTTCCACGCCTTCCTTTTGTGCCCGGAAATACTCGTTTTTTCCAAGAAAACGTGAACGCCCCGGAAAACAATTTACTAACGCAAGGGGAATGATGTTTGTCGAATAGTTGTCCGGTGAATGTATTAAGTGCCGATGTTACTGGCAGTGAGTTAAGTTTGCATTGGAAACCATCCTGAAGTGAGTCATCTTAATATCGCAATGTTTTTGTTAATTACCGGATTATTAAATTATAATTAGTATTTTTGCAATATTTGAATAATTTGCCATTAATAATAATATAACATAATAATAATATGATAGTAATATAATATAATACAATATTATAAAAATAATAATCAGATTCTCCTAAGTTGAATTAAATACCGCCAAGTCTTCTAAATGTAATAATAATTCTACGGTTACTCGATTAATTCGGTTTAACTGAATTTTATAGAAGAGATTATTATTTTGATACTAATATGACATTATCATTCTTTGTCTCAAATTTGCACATAAAAATTTCAATTTCTTTCAATCCTACTTCGTATCTTAATATTTCTTAAAAGTTTTACGGCGCCAAAAACCGGAGGTAACAATTCTGTTTCAAAATAAATTAGCAAATTAAACCGAAATTCGCGATTTGTTAAGGTCGCGCATCGCCATTTCAACTTCCAGATCCTATTACTATTATTACCATTATTAATAATAATGATGTTCCATAGAATGAATTTCAATTCCAATCAATCGATTTCAGCACACCAAACATATTCATTCGCTGAAGCATATGAAAACAGATATATTAATTCGCACGAGCAGCGATACGAAATTGAATGATTCGTAATAGAAACTCTGATTGGAACGAGTTATAGCCGGATCAGTTGTTTATGGACGAACTACGAGTGCTTTGCTTAGAAGCTTTAAAGAAATATCGATGCACGCGAAAGGTATATATAGTCGAGTTTCGTTTTATTTGTATCTTTTTAATGCGGGTTTTAAGTTTTTAAGTTATGCAGTAAAGCAAGAGGGCAAGAAAAAATAAGTTATCCAAGAAATCTTGGAAGTTTTAACAGCGTAACGCGCTTATACATTTATGTTCCTCCTTTTCATATGTTTTTCTGTTCGGAATTAAGAGAGAAGAGAATAATTCCCACACACGAATAAAGCTTCTCTCGTTCGAATTTAAAATCATTTTATGCATAAACAAAACGAAAAGACTGAATGTGTTTAAGTTACCTCTTTTGTACTAAAAATTTACCCTGATTTGGCTAAGAAAGCTATATCTTTTATTGTGCGGGTTTTAGGCTGATTTCTATGGAACGTATCCACCGCATAAAAAGAGACTGGACTGGAGTTGTTCAGAAAGTTAATGCAAAAAATTAAAAAATCTCATTTTATAAAATATTATTCCGAATTAATGTAGAAGCCATTAAATTTTGAAGATTTGGCAGTATTTAATTTCAATCAGGAAAATCTATTATTATTATTATAATGATAATTATTTCATTAATATAATATCATTATCATACTATATGTTAAATTAGGATTAGTATACTAATATTATTTTTATTATTATTATCAGCGCCAAATTCTTCAAATATTAAACATATGAATATCATGATTATTAATCATCGTGTCCACAACATATTACAGGAAAAACCAAAATGGTTGATTCAAGTATTACGTTTCATACTCGATATATCATCGCACCAGGTAATTAGGTAATGAAGGCAAAAATACATGTAACATCACGAAGAGCAAAAAAAATACTAGCCAAACAAGCTACTGATAAATGTAAGGATGATGAAATAACCGACGGAAGCGTAATTTTGTGAAGCGTGATGTCACCTCGATAATGATTCCAATTCATTTATCCTACGAGGCAATAATTTCGATTGACTTTATTAAGAGCGATAATATTATATGCAAAGGATGTGCGTAAGTGTGACGCACTCGAAAGACATTACAATTTGACGGACTTGCGAAAGCTGAATCACGAAGGGTTAAGTATATCAAGAGTGACTCAGGACATAGCATCAGTGATTCTTCGTTGTGATAGAATTCACGCGAAACGTCAAACTAATCGATTACATATAAATACGTATCCATTGATAAAGTAATGCCATCATCATAAACTATGCTACGTTTAACGTGAAACTTCTATTAGTCCTATCATAAGGATGTTGAGAAGTGTTCACAATAAATTGATGTTAGATGATAAGATTGTATCCATTTATAACCTAAAAAGCTTTTAATCGTTTCTACCGGAAAAGTGACTTAAGCCGCTTTCTTAATTACCAGATATATATCCTATCTGTATTGTCTAGTAAAATTGGGTTCGTTAAATTATTATATTTGAAGAAGAAAATGGCGAAATTGTAGTTAGTAATTTTTATGTCTACCAGCAACGAGATGTAGTGTCTTAGGGCGACGGGGAGCCAAGGCTAGATCACAAAAAAATCGGCGTTGACATTCGCGTAAATTTAAAAGATCACACGCACCTGTTTCCTTCCCCATCGCTTTTAAGGCACGCGATTAAAATTACCTTCACGAGAATCGGTATCTCGATGCACCGGCGGTATTGCATCTTCGCGATTGCAGGTAAATCCTGATGATATTAATGAAAACGGGTGTGTCTGGTATCGATCATATTCGATCGTCGCTTACTTAAATATACACGAGGCGAAACAAAAGAAGAGAACACGCGTGTCTCCCGATCTGTCTTCCACCTGCCAATGCAGAATATTTCTGGCCACGATATTCTGTCACCATATCGAAAAGGTTTTAATGCAAAATATATCATGTTTCAAAAAAAGAAATAGTACTTGATCGTACAAGAGACTCGGCGCATGGCATACTACGAGGCTACCTCCGGAACTCCTTTCCGAGAGACGTGCGGATGGTATTAATAACGTGCACGAGTGGTGGTCATGAAAGTTTCGCGAAAGAAGATTTGGGTCTTTCAAGTATGAAGCTTCCGGTGAATCGAATAAAAGAGTCCTTAAGTACGAATGTATCTCGACGTAGCCGAATAAGGACTCTCGTAAGACGAATGATTTCGAAACGAAGGGAAGAAGAGGTCGACAGTGGCTTTCAACGAGACGCCAGAGTTCGTCGTCCGCGCGATACACGACTTTGATGCGTGTGGAGGTAGAACGGGATTCTCGTGTACGGATAGAAACCGCGCATACTCACACACCTAATATACAGAACGCAGTAAAGGACGTATACACTAAAATGACCCGTGTAGATATATATACGTACACACGAAGAAGCAGCCACAGAGAGACAACGGGAGACACGCGCGCGTATACGGCGACCGCGTATGCGGCGATCGACTTTTGGTTGGAACAGCCAGCACACTGGCGTACGTGATTTAACGTTTGGTTCCACGAACGAAGCTTACGAATATATTTCAGGAGCAAGCACTCACCTGAATCGCCATACACATTGAATATGGAAGGTACGGTAGGGTGTTCGTTAGCGAAAACGCGACTCCGTAGGTGACAGAAACACTAAACACTCACGCACGTCCGCACGCTAAAGAAGCCTGTGGACAACTGACGGAAATGGCGGAACACCGTGAGCGACCGCTCGCGTACCAACGCTCCATTGGTCGATCGACGAAGCAGCGCGATATTTGAAATCTCTGCTCATCCCCGGCCAACGTTGTCCACGTGCAAAATATGTTCTGGTATTGGCATTGTTTAATATGTTTAACACGATTTACATGTAGTAGTATTTTTAATAAAAAAAATTGATGCAGTTATCTGCGGGGAATGAGTTCAGACGTGTTACAATGTTGCACAATATGGTATATTAGCCTCGCTGCATTGTTCGTTTGATAAGCGATGAGTAATCGTCGTAATTGAGGCCTATGAGTATTGACCTCTGATATTTATTAATGATTCGTAGAATTTGATGCACTCGCTTGGACGATCCAATATCGATAATAATTAAACGATTAGAGAATTTATATTTACATCGAAAAGAAACACACCTCTCTCTATAATGCCTTAAAAGCATTGTTAATTTACGACGATTTTTTTAATATGCTGCTCTCACTCGTTCCATACCGTCTGCTTTAATAGCCTTGGGAAGTATTCTATATTTACACGTATATTAAATATTTATAAGAAAAAAAAACATCTACTGGATCGATGAGAGCATGTTATTTTTGCGTTATCCTAGTTCGGCTAAATAAAGTAGATATAATTAGCTTTATGATAGAAAAGCTACGGAATTGATCGAGGACTCGATAGAAAGATGGATAAATTTACATTTCTTAGAAATAGACACGTTTCCGGTACACGATTGGCTATTCCCGTCGAATCCATCAGGACGTTAGTAGAATTACAAAATTCACTTAGGAACAACACTGTTGATTCGATGGAATTCTTCTGAAAGAATGGGTAGTTTTCCATAAATCGTTCGTGTTGTGAAACGAAATGCGTCAATGCGAGGACGTCCGGTCACTTGCTCTTGGAACAATATTGATTCCCGTTTCTTTAAACAAATTTCTAGAAATGCAAGATTAATATCTGATATCAGAAACGACGCAAACAATCGACGACTAAAACCATTGTTAAGCGAGGGAAATAAAATTTTCCTTCCGTTCTGCCTGACGATTTACAAGTTACGTAAACACGCACATAGGATGCACGCAAAGCAATGTAAAGAATCCAACGAAGTTATTAAGTTGGGTTTAATTAACAGTTCTCAAAACATTTATTCTTTGTAAATACATTTTTTTTGTGCCTTACACCTGAAAAATTAGGTCTGGATAAATCGAGTGGAAGGCGGTATCGATAATTGCGTTCATTACCGTTTCTGTTACAATTTTGCGAGTCAAATAAACCATAGATCTTAATAGAAATCTTACGAGATACGAAGTGTTTGTCCTGTCTACAAGGAAGAGATTGAGTCTGTGATATGAAACGGAAGGTTTTCCTTTCGAGAGAGAAAAAAAAACAGCGTCGGCCACCATAGATTTTCTACACGTTCAATTATACTCCAGGAAAACCATGGATCTTAATTCGATAATACGAGACTCTCTTACATCTAACATTGCATACATATATATCTGTACCTCCGCGAATCGCGATCGCTCAGTCATCACTGATTTCCTATTCTTCCCCGTTGTACCATCATTGTGATTACTTTTTATGTACTTGTTTTTATCTTTCTCATTAAGGCATACTTCTTGTTATACAACTTAACGAAGAATTGCATTAATTGTATGTGTGTGTGTGTGTGTGTTTTTATATAAGTCAATTTTCGTGTACTTTACGTCATCCTGAAAAACGAACGAACAACTTTGAGATTCTTGATCTCAGACGCGGAGATATCTTTTGTCGCCTCGCGTTGCTAATCATTAATTATGGCAATCATGGAAAATTAAGATTAGTCGCCTCGTAGGAAATGTCGTTAAGCTATCGCGTACAAATTCGATGAGTCGGGTTAAAATATTCGTAAGATTAGTTCGGTGTTATATAATAATCGTGCTTCACGTGATTAAGTATAGTACGAATAAGTCAGTGCTGCTTCGAGACTACCTTTCGTAAAGTAAATATAATCGACTTTCTAACATCACTTCGGTTCATTGCAATTTCGGGAATCCGATTCTTTTGTTTGGTACATCTTCGAATTTGATTCGCAAAAACCGACCCGGAGATCGTCGATGATATCGAGATCTTTTTCAATCTAAATCTACCAAAGGAAAGAATCACTTTACCACTCCACCCACTAAACTCGCCTCGTAATATTTCATTTTACTCATAATTACTAACGACAAACATTTCATACATATATATCTCTAATTTCTGTGAGCTTACTATTCTGGAACGAATCCCCTTTCTTTCGAAAATCTCTTTGTCCTCGTATCGCAAGCAAACGCGTATTGCTTTCGTAAAGTTTCCCTCTACGTCGAATCGCTGATTCGTCGATCTGTCGATTCGTATCACTCATCTGTACTAATCAAAACGCTTTATTTATTGTTATATCCTTCTGCTTATATTATGGTCCCTACAAAAAATACGTTACATCTATAAGCAGCTTATATCATTGTAATAATCATATCTATGTACATAACATTTTTTAATTTTATTTTATTACTATAACTCTTATCTAGTACTTAAACTGCTCGCCCTCTCGAAACTACTGCTTCTCCCTTCTTTTTTAAAACAAAAAACTCTAGCTTGGGAATGTTATATACGTAGAGCATACACATCGCAAGAGAAATCATTAAAAGACCACATGAATTATGCATATTGATAAAAGTAAATTAATATCGCTTAATTATAGTACATGATAGCAATGATTGGGTATACTTTCGACAATGATTACGTTAATAATATTGATAATAATAGCGACGTTATACCGATTACGCTTAAATATCGAATAGCAAAAGATAACGAATAACAATGTGTTCGTCGATGACAATTTCCACGTAGCATAAAGGAGAATTCTTACGAGAGTATTTAAGTAACGCGATCGAAAGAGTTGTGCAGGTTCTGGCGCAAGTAGATCGTTCATTATAAAATCATTGTATACTGACACGATAATAGAGACGGAGTGTCCTTCCACCATTTTTCTCGAACACCGTTAAAATCTATGCTATGATATGATACATTAAACGTACCATTCTTCCGTATCGCTCGATATAAATCGTTCTAACTATTTTATATACAGTTCCAGTGTCTCAGTAAAGAACGATCGATCTCGAGAGACGACATTCATCTCTCTCAACATGTGTATTGAATTGAAATTTGATTTGACGTGTATTTCCCATCTATTCACAGCACTTTTTTGTTATCCCCTATGGCCTTCTTCAAAATCTACCGTCCGGAAGAGTTTTATATCACAAAGTAGGTATATAAGTGTCTCGTAATATATAATATGTATATATGTAGGTAGAGAGATCATCACGGCCTGGAGAATTGTTGCGAACGGTCGATTTTGTCGAAAGGTGTACATCAAACTTGGAAAATTTGCCTCTAAAATATAGTAGCGAGTACTACACTTCGAAAAATTGACAGCGTTGGGCCAAATAGCGAGTGATATCGTGAATACGCGATTGTAACACAGGTAGATATTAGCAAGAATATCCGTGTGGAGCGTTTTCCGAAAAATACGTCAAATTAAAATCTACGTTTGCACAAGTATCTCTAATATTCGTTTTGTACCTGAAGTGCGAAAAAGCAGTAGACAGACAAAACTTTAAAATCAAATCGAACGTGCAAGGAGAATGCTACTTTAAGGTCACGGCTACGATCAAAACATTGGTTTGTAACTGTCCCACGTTTTGTTTTCCTTGCCACCGATCTACGTAAACTGATTCGAAAGAAAGTATGTTTATAGTTTCCTAACGATAAGATTACATTTTTGGAGCGATAGGATATTCACACTTCGCGTTCCCTATATTCTCAATTGAAATTGATGCACTCTTATGCTCTATAGAATGTCATTCCTGAGTGAGTTCGTGCAGTTTTCATTTATATCGAAATTGATACGATAGGCTTTCAGGTACAAAAACAAGTAAACTCCACCTCTATCAACGAGTGAGTTCATTGTATAAAGCCAAAACCTATCCGAGACCACAAAGTCTCCAATGATACTAACCTCCGTGCGACCCTTCCCCCCCAAACATCGAGCCAACGTTTATCAACAGAAACATCCATTTTTTGTTCGTTGCTTGGAAGCATAATTCACTGTACGTGTATATAGGATACTCTGAAAGATACATGATAACGAAGAACCACTCGAACGAATAGTATCGCTCATATATTCAGAAGAAAAAAAAACGTTAGAGATCAGGTGCCGCCTTATTAAAGCGTGATTCCTACGTTCACAACTGCCTGCTAGAAAAGAATAAAACGTAGACCTACCATGTAAGATTAAATGATACGCGAACGAGTCAACTACAATTTTCATCATTCACATCACTACATTAAATTGACTACTTTTTGAGAATGCCTAAACACTAGTTATAAAATAAATCGCAGCTCTTGATCTGCAGTTAATGATATTCATATAGATCGTTAATTACTATCACTTAATTATCTTTAAATATACGTTTGTCTAGTCTTGTATTTCTTAAGGCAGGAATTTTTATATTTACAGTTTCGCCCTTATGTTGGCCATTACCTTTCTTGTTTCTTTTGTAAATCGTGCAAGGCTCGTTTCATCGGGCTTTGCATTAGACAATGTTACAATTGTATCCGTATTACTCACGAATCACATTGAACTTGTTGTCTTTATAACGCGATTGAAACGAGCCAGATTCTTATTTATTGACATATATATCGCATCATCGTAAAAATGTACATTCTAGTGATATTAATTCCTAAAAATAACCAAATGATTAATTTGTGGCAAATTATTTCGAACGTAAACACCGTTAGGTCACGTAAATATAATTCACTGTAAAAATATGTTAGACATGGCTATCTGCAAGAATATATGTATTTTTAAAAGAATTTCAATTTAAACGTCACTGTATTAGATAATGATTATAAGATAATTGTTCATTTTCAAATCACCTTAAGCAAGTATATTAGCACCATAAATATATCGCTTTTCATTCATATCGGAAGTTATAATAATATTATATTTCTTTCATTTCATAGGATTGCACAAATTAGTAATGCACATATGTTGTACAGATTTTACATACTCACATGCCGCTTCCAAATAATTTGCCACAAATTTACTATCACCACTTTGATATAATTACTTTTATAGATACTAATATACGATAAACATTAAACGTTTCGATTATGGTTATCCATTTTACCAGTCAGTGGTCTAATCTCTACGTCCGATTCCTCCAATCCGAGAGTCTCTTGCCTCGTATCCGGAACATCGACGTCTATCATACTTTTTGATCGATTTCCAGTGTCAATCGAGTCTTGCGTCTGATTCGACGATTCGGTTTCCTCGAGGTTCGTAGACTTAGTGGGTTCCGTAGGTGATGAAATAGATGATGGCGTGTTTACGTCTGAATGCGGCGAATTTCCATCGGGTTCAGATAAATTTTGGTGATGCGGCTTTTCCTCAAATACTGCGCCACGGAAATGCGAACATTTTAACAAATCAGCACATAGATGCTTTGGATATCTTCATATTATCAAACATATACGTACATTTATCAAGGCTAATAATTGACCCGACAAATTCATTAACAGTGAAGGAAGGTGCTTGATCTTCCATTTGTCTTCTCCTTCGTACAAGCCACCAATCGACAAGGAATAATGCCAATGCTAAGATCTTAATACCAGCACACAGCCCCACGTATCTGAAAAAATAATAATTCGTCTGAAAACTGTTGTACTCGAACAGTACAGTAAACTTTCGCGATATGCCGTAACGTGATAAGTAACATTAAAAACAATGATCGTACTTGTATCTGAATTGTTCAATGTCGTAAAGTAAGCAACGGCCGCCTTTCTCTCCACAAGTACTTTTCCACAGTATACACGTAGAGTCAATAAGATTGCCGAATAAAATAGGTGCTGGTATATATCCAAATAATCTAAATATAACAAACTGCATACCCAAAGCAAATGACCTTTCTTCTTCAGAAACAGACCTGTTCACAGAAAAGGCATTATATATTCTGCAAAGGAAAAAGATGTTGTATTATCCTGAATAAGATGTAGCTCACCGCAATACTATCATCAGCAAGGGCATTTGGGTTATAGCCACGATAAACGTCATGAAGAAAAGTAAAATTAAGAAAGGAAATATGGTTCTACATGGTGAAGTGCATGGACCGGCAGTTGCCACTGGTACTACCGTGACTTCCGCGAATTCTGGAGCTGCCGGTGGCAACATTGTCAAATTGCCGTGTATACCTAAAAGTATTGCATTTATATTGAAAACGGCTCAATATTACGCAAATTCTAATTGACTTATATCAATTAACGTTAATCGAACTTACATGCACAATTAGTGAAATTCGATTTCGAACTGAAGGCGGTGCAACCCGCGTGACAAGGGCTAAAGTATGTTAGCCCATTATTTCCGCAAACCGGCTCCACGTCCGTCATCCGACATTCGCAACCAAAGTTACACGCGGCAGTGAGATTTACTTGAAAGGGTTCCGGGCCCTTTGTGCTACTGTTGAAGTACGGAATTGTGGTCCCAGCCATTTTCACATTATCGCAGCCGAGGAAAAATAGGAGACCATAGCACACCAAACAGATCACGTTTGAGACAAGAACAAATTGCACTGCGCCCTTCGGCCTTAGTTCTAAACGTTTGAGCAAGCATCCACCAAAGAAGATCCCAATGCAGGCACCTGGTATCGCGATAGATCCAGTGAAGACACTGGCCTGACTCTTTCCTAAACTAAACTGTGTCTCGAGATATTTCGGCAGGAAGACAACGAAGCCAGACACTATTACCAACTCCATACAAGCCCCTAAACATGTTACCACGTACACCGGATTGCAAACGAGTCTCCACATACTTCGCGGAATATCTGTGGTGAAAAAGATGGTGTATTATTTTATTATCCGTATTACGGAATATAATATGACATTGTATTCTTCATAGACGATGTCAATAAAACCACCCCTTTGCGATATCGATCGTGTGTACCTTTTATATCCTTGCCATACGCAGTGTCGTCCAGCTTCTCCTTCTTCGGCTCCTTTGACTGCTCTTTTTCCTTTTGAGTCACTGGTTTATTCTTTTCAATTATTCTAATCTTTTCCTTTTCGCGTTGCAAAGTTTTCGGGAAACTAAAGAATGGAATGGCCACGAAAATTAAGAGTAAACCGCAGAGCAAAAACCCGCCCCACCACATACCGACCCATCTGTGATCGCCGGGGTCTAAGATCGAAAGAAAATAAAAAGAAATTAGTACCATGTAAAGTATGTTACGAAATAATCCTGGATATTTATCCATGCTTACCGATACTTATAATAGCTGATGATAAAGAATCCATATGAAACGATAGGAGATACGCTCCAAGAAGAAAACCAAGGACTGGTCCAAAAGCTGCCATACTATACATGCAGCCTATAAAAGAATTCAACAAAATTAATAACAGTTGCAAAGAATGTTTGATTTGCTATTGGTCGATTTGATACATAATTCTTACCAATATACAAAGAAGCACTCTCAGGTCTCACATGATCATCTATATAAGTAGTACCAAGGGTAAACAAAGGAGAACCGCCACATCCTAACAATAACTGAGCAACTACAAATAACATAACAGGACCAGCGGTAGACGGAGATCCTTGAATACAATTATCACCCCGTAAATTATTGTGTGGTGCTAATGGCGGTGATGATAATCCAGATGAAAGTCGACCTGCAATTAATTTTGATTTCATAGTTTTATTAATACATCCATGAATCTTCTCAAGAACTTTCTGCACTGCATTTGAAGTGCTCCAATAGAAAAGTAATTTTTCAAAACACACCTAATCCCATATCTTGTTCACGCAATGACACTCCACGACAAATATTGTCGGAGCTAGAGTTGTTTGCTGCTGTCATTAAATTGGGTTCGGCCGTGAAATGTGGCACCATAAAGATCATCGATCCCAACCCCATTATTACAGCGCCTAAAATCATAGATAAAATCAAATCATGTAAATTACAACGCTTAAGTACTTAACGCGAGTACAATGTTAAAAGGTGAAATAAACGTTTTTTACCAATTGCTATCCAAACAGGTATGTGCCGTCGACTGCCAAGATAACTGACAAAGATAACGGTGATGACATTTCCAATTTCATAAGAGCTTGCAATGACGCCCGAAAGGCTGGACGGGATTTCAAATCTTTTTTCTATGGTCGTAATCACAGAATTTATGTAACCTGAACTAAGTGCTTGTTGCAACGTTACGAGGAATGACAGGAGGAACACAAACACCTGAAATCATCAAACATAGATTAGCATCATCGAAGTGTGAGATCATTTTCATTTAGCAGATCCATCGACGAATTAATGCGATGTTTGCTACGCTGCAAGGTATATTTTTAAGAACTCATAAAAAGATTTGTAATTGCAGTGGCCTCACTGCGTGTTAATTTGTGCGCACATGCGAATAGTAAACACAGGTGGTATTCCAGTAAACAACAGTAATTTGTGAACAAAGGAAATCATTGTTTTTTCTATGTCTCATAAAGTTCGCGTTTTTAAACAATAATAAGAAAAGTAGCTGAGGGAATTAAAACCTAGAATTCTTTCAGTTTTTGTTTCCCAACCGACAAGTAAATTATTGCGATATTGCGTTTTTTGGCGAAATTATATTTTGACAAACCATCCTCGTCATTCGAATATCTTAAACTTTCGGTGCAGGTATCGCTAAATTACATATTGAAAGTACAACAAGGATAGCGCAGAGTAGGTCGCAAAAAATCTGATAGTGCGATTCTATGTGTGTCCTTCTTATCGAGACATTGATAAGCGTAGATTAGATAAGTGTGTATTCTGATTCCATCACCTTTCAACCCTTGGTACAAATGTCGGAGATAAAGATTTTAATGAAACAATGCATATAATATAAGAAAGGCAATTATGAAGAATATACATTATTATGGAATTACGAAATTATCTATCACATCCGATACAGGCCATTTTCCAAAATAATTAAAGGCTATATTTCCATACAAATGTTTATATTAACCCTCTTAACCTTTTGCGATTGAAGGGGTTAAGCGATTGTTAGTCGCCACTCAGTTTATTCCTGCAACTCAAGTGGCGATTGAGAGGCGACATTACGGTTTCCCAGTTATATTTTATATTAGACGTTAAATTACCAGCAACTGAAGTAAATTTTAATGTGGTCTCTCAGTCTCCACTCGAAATGCCGCGATAAATTGAGTGGCTACTGAGAGTCGCCTTTCGAGTGCACAAAAATCGTTAACATTTCTGAACTGAAACATTTTGACATTTCTGAGCTTAAAACTTTACCTGACTGTATTTCTATAAAAGGTATGTTGATTTCAATAAATATATTCAAAAATCCATATTTTGCATGGTATTTCAGTACAAGATATTTTACTGCAAAACTTAAAACTTTGGGGTGTCTACGCTACTTAAAGATATAATTTATGTAGCCGTCATAGATCGACATCAGAAAGCTCCTACACTGCGTTGCTTTACGAAGCGTACTAAAATATAATTACCGTACCAAAAAGGGTAGAAACCATAAGAAATAAAGAGCCGATTTGTTTTTATTAATCATAGCGTTAAACCCTGCGCGGAATGTTAATAGTTCTTAAGTGGTATGTCCTTTTCACAAGTGACTCATGGCGGCAGTTTTGCACATCCGTGTTTGCCATACGTAACAAACTGTCGACTAGCATTACGGCTTAAATAAATCGCGTCGGCTGGATAAACGGATTTCGAGAAATCGCCTGGAATTACAAACCTTTATTCCGGCGAACCTTTGTATCAAGGCCGGCCTGCAATTCAGAATTCCACAGTCCTTCGAATCCGGATTAAACGGTGGAGTTTCCGCCCTTTCTTTTTCCGTCCTAATTTTATACAAACCAAAGAAAGGGACATGTTAGAAGTATTTTCAACAGGAATCAGTAAACAGATATGTTAAGAGTATCCGAGATAATCTCAAACGAGCAGAAAATACGATCAATTAAGTAGATCAGACGGCTTTCGAGAACGTGTTGTGAAATACATGTAAATCTATTGACGTTTATTATGTAATTCAGTTTAAGAGGAAGTATCAGAAATTAATGAAATTATTTCGATACATATTATTATTAAATAATGGTATGAAATAAGCTACCTAATTATCTTCTTCAAGAAGAATTTTCAATTTTTTGCTTCAATTAAGCCAAGAATAATTTGTAATGCACTTACCTATCCACCATGGAAGCACTGGGATTCCTGCTGTGGCATTTGATGATAAAATCTCTGAAACAGGATAAAAAAGAGAAACAGGAAGCATGAATACTTTATGCTGTAGTGCGTCAGCCTGTAAATATGGGTTTCGATAAAATAACTGAGGTATCGTGTATCAACGAGAACCCGAGTATATGGTAATTAAAAAAGTTGCTTATGTGGATATTACGTATAATGACGAAATAAACCTTCTCATATTCTTCTCCATTGACATCGCATCCTTTAACGCGTGAATACATCCTGCGCGAACGAAAATATCAGTGAATCGTCGCGCAGCTTCTTCAAAGTCGAGATAACTCTTTCATCGAAACCGGTAGAAGCAGATTTTACGAAAAGGTCGAGGTTTCGCGGCAGAATATAATGTAAAGGTCGCACAGTATTTTAATATTTTTGTGGAAAGGAAAATTGATTATTTAACTAGAGATTGACCTGTAATATTTAAACATCACGTAAGATCGGTTTCATTGGATTTTGTAGGAAACATTGTTATATTTAAATGTTAATCCCGTGGCACGTTAATATTTCAGAAGTCTTTCGTTTGTTCGGGCAAAAGAATCGCGGACATAGAAGACGGCGAAAGTCAGAAAGTAAGTATTGCAAAAAGGATTTGTCTCGGTAAATCTATTCCACGTACGACAAAATGTGTCACGGTCGTTCCTCGCGAAGTCCGGTCTTACTTTCTACGTTTCGGGGGCTTACATCGCGGTTTTGATTGCACAGAAGGATTTGCGAACTCCAATACGAACTCCAATTCGAACTTCCTGCTGATTCAAACGCAGCTCAGAATTTAGAAAGGAATGCTGGTGCCTTGTAAATTCGTAATTTCGTAATATGAAAATACACGCCAGGACGTTTCTGTGACTTAAATGTATATCGCGATCTCGTTACGATAACTTTCTCCTTTTCGTTTTCGTCATTATCATTCCTCTTCGTAACACTGCATCATCGCATCCTAATTATTGAATGTTGAAAGAAGTCACATAGCTATTAAACTTTTTCGCAGTCGGAGGCGAAACCTTCAAAAATTGTCAAAAAATGAAAGTCGACAATTTCGGTCCTACATGGCCCAAATCGATGGTATATGATGCCTAATGATGTTCTAGGACCGTTTTGGGTCGAAAGAAGTGGCTTAAAAAATTTTTCGGGCAAAAAATGGGTCGCCCAAAATCGCAAAAATGTGAAGGGGTATACCTTCAAAAATTGTCAAAAATTAAAAGTCGCCAATTTCGCTCCTAAATGGCCCAAATCGATGGTATATGATGTATAAACATATTCTAGGACGATTTCTGGTCGAAAGAAGCGGTTAACAAATTTTTATTGGTCAAAAATAGGTCGAATCCAAGTCGACAAAATGTAAAGGGGTATACCTTCAAAAATTGTCAAAAAATCAAAGTCGCCAATTTCGCTTCTAAATGGCCTAAATCGATGGGGTATGATGTATAAACATGTTCTATGATGATTTTGGGTCAAAAGAAGTGATTTAAAAATTTTTTCGGGTCAAAAAGGGGTCGATCCAAAATCGCAAAAATGTGAAGGGGTATACCTTCAAAAATTGTCAAAAAATCAAAGTCGCCAATTTCGCTCCTAAATGGCCCAAATCGATGGTATATGATGTATAAACATATTCTAGGACGATTTCTGGTCGAACGAAGCGGTTAAAAAATTTGTATTGGACAAAAATGGGTCGAACCCAAGTCGAAAAAATGTAAAGGGGTATACCTTCAAAAATTGTCAAAAATTAAAAGTCGCCAATTTCGCTCCTAAATGGCTTAAATCGATGGTATATGATGCCTAATGATGTTCTGGGATGATTATGTGTCGAAGCAAGTGCATTCAACATTTTTGTCTGTTCAAGAAATATGCTGACAAATAGCCTCACGTCCGACTCAGGTAGCCCCACCTTATCCTATATACGATCACCCTCTCTTGTTCTATGTCACCTGGCGCCTTCTTCCCAGAAACCTAAAGTACCATTTCTCGTGACATTTTGGAGACTCACCTATGGTCCACGAGGCCAGAACTGGGATTTCTACTGTGACACCTTATCACGGTGTCATGAGTCAGTCTGCTGCCAGTGGCTTGCAATGGATCCGTGCTTTCGTCGGCACCGGCGCCAGTGCTTTCCGCGTACAGCCCTGTCATAGCATACATGCTCTCGTTCCTGCGATGTCCGGTATGGTAATTACTCGCAGATTCGGATCTGAAAATTAACGAGGGCACTATGACCACCGTACATCTTGCAAATGTCCATAAATCGTTGGTTTTTTTCTTATCATTCGGGACACGAATGATATACGATCCTTTGACGTGTGCTTTAACCCTTTGCATCCCCAAAATGTTTCTGTTATAAATGAGCCCTTACTGTATGACATGTCGTGATACCGTTTAACAAATTACAAACATTCTTTTCCTATGAGAGTTTATAAGTGAATCTTACTAATTAATTTGGATAAAACTATGAAATATAATATTTTCGGATTTCATGAGAAAACGGCTAATTTCGATATTGAGATAACAAATATTAAGATAAAGGACCAAATATTTATTAAAATAGTCCAAGTTTCAGGTTCCGAAGTTAGCTCGGAACTTAAAAATGGCGTAAATCGATTTAGCACGTGTCTTTAATTGAGTTTATGTAGTTTAACGGAGTTTACGCGATAACGAGGATACAAATAACTTAATGAAGATCTCGTAGAAGCGAAAGTTTAATGAGACTCTAAATAACGATTTTCTCGCGGGTTTTCCGTGGAGGAGCAAATGGCGAGACGAACAGAATCCTGGAAGCCCCGGGACACTGAACCTGTACTTATCTAATTGTAAGCATTACAAGTAGACCCCTTGTCAAAGGATCGCGTTACTCCAACAGGTAATGAGACTCTCCTTCCTATGTACTTCGTATGTACCAATCTTTTACAGAATGTATTATGATACTATGTACTTCGATGTATTCCATCGGGAAACCGTATACTACCAGGTCGTTCAAATAAACCAGTGTTTTTCAAACTTTTTTTATCTGACACCACATTTGAATTTATAGTTAAACTTCCGCGGCAGACTTAACTTATGATGATCAATATATTTTTTAGTATATTATGTATACTTCTATTGTAACAAGAATATACTATTATAGTACAATCAATTTTAAAAGCTTTTTAAAGTGTTAAATTAAAGCTTTTAAAAAGTAATCGAAGTTTCTATAAACTGCTTATTTAGTGTTTTGGACTTCATTCGAAAATAATTTAATTAATGATCTTTAAAAATGTCACGGCACACATTCCAGTTCTAAAAATGTGCACTGTTATAATAATGATAGCACTCTGAGAATAAACATAAAGTTTTGAAGTTAATATACAGTATTAAATTTATTTAATAAATTGTTTTACATAAATATCCCCGTCCTCAACTTTAAAATCGTCACTCTCTGAAGAACATAATATCCCCGCCACATTCAGTCCCCAATCTACATGCAAAATAAAAATATCAAAACCCAAATATTTTTACATGTGTTCCTTTTTACAAAAAAATACGACGACTCTCTTCCTCTTCTCCTAAAAAATAATATTATAAACACATCGAATCGCAACGTTAAGAATAACTCCCAAATTAACCGCATATCAAGCCTGCTTAATTAGCAAACGATTATCAACGAAGGTAAATAAACTTTCTGCATTAAGTCGCGTATAATCGCGATGCTCGTTAAAAGGACGTCTGAATAAAGAAACAAAAAAAATGGCATTCAAAGTTGCAGTTCCCTTCGCAGTTCCCTGTGCATTCATTACTTTCTAAGGGAGTCAAAGGGCCTTGCGAAGTTGGTAGGCTTCGAAATAAGTGGCCGGGAAAGTAAGAAATTACGTTCTTGAGGAAAATCACCTTTTGTGCCCGAAACCACCACCGCTTTCATTCCTCTTGTGGCCACTTTCGGACCGTTTGTGGCCAAAGGCACTGGATATACTCTCGGCGCGTCTGTGGCCGCTCTCGGACCGTTTGTGACCAATAAAACCACCGCCGGACTCCGTACGTCTGTGCCCAAACATGCTCGAGCTCGAGCCGTTCCTCTTGTGTCCGCTGGTGGACGCCATTTCTTTCTCATCTACCTCTTACACCACTTACGCCTGCCTATCCACTCACTTTTTACACTGACTTCCCGGAATTACGATTTCATTGGCGACATTTTCGCTCGGCGCTCCCGTTCCTGTTCCCTGAAACCAGAAAAATATATTTCTCGTTAAACAATGATTTATTATAAAGTTACTATATAATAATGTTCGTCTTTGCCCTTGAACGTGTCATAATTATGCATGATGATGATGGATGCCATAAACCAAGTTTTTACGACGCTATGAAATTGAAAGGTTTGATGGGAAAATGTTGATGTTATATTGATTTGCGATCTATGTATTAAGTTGTTGGAGGACACATGGAAATGTATGTTTTTGTTAACTTTCGTTGATGTTACTGTGAAATTGTACATTGAACGGTTCAATGAACCTTCGTAAGGTCAGAGCTGTTCACGAACGCAAAGCGCGGAACAGGGAACTCTAGAAACTCTGTCATCTTCGTTGGCAAGATAACCGGATGATAACTGTATTTGTCTCGAAACCCGTGTACTGCGACTATTCCGCGCAGTCTTACCGAGATCTTTACCGAGACTGCAGAAGTAACAGGAAATAAAAACAAGAGTCTCACGCTGATAAGGAATCAGACGATATTTGGAATGAACCGTGAAATTTATTTAACGTCTTCTCGCGTGAAAAACACGACGTTGGCGAGTTTAATGAATCGAATAATTCAGCGACTATGCCTTTATAAATATTGATACGTGTTTGATATTAACGGATGTTAAACAACTCGCGAAAATACTGCCGAAATTGGGAACATTATAAGAATTGCATACTTTTATTTTTTAAGATATTTTTAATATGACGTTTCAATTGAAAATCGAACACATTTAGTCGTCGAACGTTCTGCAGCCATTTTGAATGTTTCTAAGTCGATTTTCAAATGTCTTCGATTGCAGGATATTATTTGATATTAAAGGATATTGATCGATTCGTGAAAACACCGCGGAAATTGAGAAAATTGTAAGAATTACAAACTTTTATTTTTTATGTTATTTTTGATACGTCGTTTCATTGAAAAGCAAAGAAATTGTGTTATCGAACCTGCAGTTCCGAACCCTTATTTGAGATATTTTTAAGTAGATTTTCAAAATGCCTTCGATTGCAGGGCCGACAACACACGGTGACAAGTTTTAAATGAAGTTGCGCAATTACAGTGTTACATAAACCGGGAGTCTCACGGCATATCTGGGGGTACCGGGACGGTGCATTAATTAATTCGTTGCCAATTAAAGTTTCGTACCGACGAGGTCAGACGACCAACTTCCGTGTGGCAAGTTAAATCATTCTTGGCATCCACGTCCACGTTTCGAAAACTGACAGATACGACACGTATCTTCCCAGATCACTCTTTACTCACAAATCACTCACCGTGTCTCTGTCTATTTCGTACTTGATTTTCTCAGTAAAATAGAAGGCCTTCGCAAAGATGGCCACGAGCCAAATTTATTCTCTAATTGACCAATTATCATCACGGCAAAGCTACTCGCGTATACAGATATTCGAAATTACCCTTTTTATAGACGGACACGAAAACACTATTAAGTTGTATAATTAATTATGCTTAGACAGACACCATAAAAGTTGCAAATCAAACTGGACCTTCAAACAACTTATGATAATTATGTACTCTTAGTTTCTATTGCTTCGGGGGATTTCGTACTAACAAAGTCACTTTTCAAAATTCCGAATGATGTTGGAGAAATGATTAAGATTGAAAGGAATTTTTATATTCTCACAAAGTCACGAAATATTGTGGCTTTATACGTAATTAATTATTATAGTTAAATCGCGGATATTGAACCTTAAATTGAATTAGAACAAGCTTGAACAATAAATTATACTTTTACGTACGTTTACTTAAAATACTATTTAAAGTAGAATCAAATTAGAAGTTCATAATTTCATTTGCAAGTAGGAACGTAGGATCAATTAAATATAACTGAATATTTAAATATGAATGCCATGAAATTCAGGTGCATTCGAAGTAATTCCTCTTACATTAAATAATGAATTACAAGTAATCGATCAAACACAGACGAACATGAATCAACGAACTTTAATTGAATATTTCGAATTGCTACATGATTTGAAGATTTCAAAATTCCCCGCAGTTTTCAACCATATTATTAGAATATAATAAGCGAGCGAAGTTAACAAAGTAGTGTTAAAGAATTCGAGCTAATCGTGGCCGCTTAAGATATTCAAAGGCGAGGTTTAATTAAAGGTATCGAAAGAAGATTGGACTGGTTCTTAGCGGTGCAACGTATAAGTAGTGGCCGTCGGTCGATCGCGTTTTTTTAGATTATCGAGCGCGCATGGCCTTGATTTCTAGGCGATGAAAAATTGAAGGAGGTATGGTTGCGCGATATAGTTGGCTAACAAATTCAAAGTCATGGAGACTCGGGAGACTCGATGCTCAACCCGTGTCCTTTGTAACGGCAAACCGGTATTTATTGCCGTGGCATTATCGATTCCGGCGTACAGCCGGACCTTGTCGCAACTTCAATTTTTTATCAATTTAACCGCAATCGAAGATAGACGAATTCGTGCGCGTCCCACGAGTCTATTCTCTTTCGCTCGCGATCAAATCAAATACTGTATTTTTTAGGACAGCGACGCCATTTCTCGATTAACCACGTTAAACGTCGTGACGGTCATCGCTAGGTAACGATGCTAATATTACTACATACATATTTGATTCGAGTTTTAGTAATATTTGCACCGTCGGTCATTGGTGACCCCCACGACATCCAACGTGTTAAACAGGATTAATTCGACGGGGCTCAGTTCGCCTTATCGGGAATGAATTACATCGAGGATGAATTACGAGGCATAGTGGCACGATAAATATGAACGTTACGATTAAAATCAAAGTGCTCGTTAAAGTTACGCCAACATACGCGAGATTAAATTCTTTCGAGATATTAATGCATTGCTTATCGGTCGAATACTTCGGCGTGATATACTGCGGTAATTAGCAATAATAATTGTGTGCTGTGCTATTGATTAGTCCGAAAATGTCGACCGAGTATTAGACGGAAATATGAATGTATATCTTATAACATTAACGAGAATCTCGATTTATTAATTATCCTCTGTTTGAGAAAATATGAAGTAATTTGTCAATAAATTTTATGAAACTTACATTCTAGAGTTCGTAGTTCTAGAGTTAATATAAAAATGATAACTCTAACCTGAAAGCTACATTGCAAATTATACCGATAAAAACGACGAGTATTAAGATACTAGTAATAAACGAATAAAATATTAACGGGGATAGTTAACGAGCATTTTTTTAAATCGAAACTAGTAGAAGAAAAACGCCTGAACTTACGTCAATATTTATGCAACTGCTTCGATAAGAGAGATAAACGTGGGTGGGAATTTTTAATTCGAAAGAATACGTAGGCGGAGAGAAACAGTTCGCGTTTTAGTGAAATGTAAGTTGGAGAGGCTCACGGAATGGATTCAAAGTTTCCGAACGCTTCTGATATTTCCACCGCTTCGATCAATCGCTTTAAGTAATCAGGTTTCAAACTCGGAAAGTCCATTTCCAAATTGTCTTTCAATGACACCACTACACTCACTTTTTTACCTTTCGAATAGAGTTCATTTGGATATTGATTAAATAAATTAATATAATGGATCAAATCGTATCAATGAACCCTCGAAAGGTATATTTCACGATAACCAGAAGCAAAGTATAAATATTTATTAATCGCAGGAACAATAAAGCAATGCTACTCTTTCAATATTTAAACAGCTGTTGGGAGTATTTTGTTTCCATAAAACTGAAAGTGTCATTTGAAGGATAAAT
This sequence comes from Nysson spinosus, assembly GCA_910591585.2. Taxonomy (NCBI): domain Eukaryota; kingdom Metazoa; phylum Arthropoda; class Insecta; order Hymenoptera; family Crabronidae; genus Nysson; species Nysson spinosus. The sequence goes on along the minus strand of OU342830.1, from coordinate 10,464,172 downwards.
ATATATCTATATGTATAAATCATCATGATATTATTATATCAATTGTATCTCAATATATTATTGACGATGCATTAAATTGTGCCATATTAGAAATTGGCATAAAAGACTTAGTAATAAATAATTGATATATTACTTAAAATATTTTCTGTCGCGTATCTATAATCTCATATTAAAAAATAATTCAATCTTCAATCAGGAACTTCAATTAAAGAGTGTCAGGGAGTTCTGTATTGAATTAAGTTAAGTTCAAAGTTGACCGGGTCAAGTATTCTTTGAGTAACGATATAATATCTTTGAAATGTATTATCACAAATATTCGAGTATTCCCGAATAAACAATCCGGGATTCGATCTGGAAATTCACCTGCGATCGTCGAGCGAGTATCGCCATTGCGATAAAATTCAAGATGTACGTGCTTTAATCAAATCGTCGCACACAGAATGTAAATATATCGGGGTTTGTCACGCCTGAATGTTTGCGCTCGCGGAAAAATATCGAGTGAATGAAGCCACCTTCGAAATCGCTGGCAATTATTTCCCGATCGTTTCACTGAAATTTCGAAAGTGTCGTTTAATCCCCCATCGATCATTTGCAATTGTTCCATGCGATGGCATTAAACCCGGTTGATGAATAAAAACCTTGTTAATCCGCACTCGATATTCCAGGTTATATCCGCGGATTATGAACCTTATATTCCATACGCGTTGGCAATTAAGTGTTTTATTTCTTGTTAATTTCTATTCAATTTCTGTGTGTTTTCTTGCTTTCATTCCATCCGCGTGTATTTACTATTTTTCATTCAGTATATTCATACATTCAATACTTCGATGCTTTGCATCGAATCTGCATATATTGACTATTATTCATTCATCATTTCTTACTCTGCTGTTCTCGGTGAATCTTTATGTTCTCACTATTTTTCATTCACTATGTTCGTATGTTCATTTTTCATTACTTTCTTGCTCTTACTGAATTTATATATTTTGATTATTTTTCACTCGCTATCCAAAAAGCACAGTGTCCCAAACTTTTGAGCTGGATTGTATATAGACTATTACTTGCTTTGTCGTTTTTATCGGGTCCGTATACAGTACGCAGTAGTACACACTCATTATTTTCTGGAATCTTTTTCCAAATGCAAATAATGTGACTCTGCAAAGCAACCAGGAGGAAAAATGGGATTATGGAAAGACGTAGTGATACAAATTCCGACGCTTGAGTTGCATTCGGTCGAGTAATTTTATCTCCGTAATATGAGAAAAGGAAGCGCGCTCTTGAAATAATTGCGAAGCCACCCGGGATCGGATTTCGGTGTCGCAAAAAGTATTTCACTAAAAAGTAATTCCGAGTGTACGCCAAGTTTACAGGATTGACTTTATTACATCGACTCTTCGTCGGTTAAATATATGAAATGGTGCATATATTTAACCTCTTAGCTACGACGGGACTTTCCGCGGCGCTATATTATTACATATTATTATTACATCTATGAAGGAAGTATTTGGAAATATTCCTGTAAAAATTGGATAGAATATTTCGAAGAATTTAACAGGATTATGAAAAGTTGAAATTATTACATGATATTAGTGCATTTATATAGATATATTGCTGCAGATATAAATGGAGCACAGAGACTAGTAGATCACACGTTACGTATATCAAATATTTATCGAGTTGTAGACATAATAACGTCTAATTAACGTGTCGTAATAATGCTCTCCACGTCCTTCGGTTTAAATTTAATAGATCTTGACTATCTTTGACTGGTGACGTACCAGCCAGAAATCGTTCCCACCTTAATTTCAACTCATTTTCGATCTTGGACCTTCGTGTTAACTATGGTTACCACTTTCGAAAATATTTCAATATTCATTTGTTTATTGTTTATTATTTCTCTACAATGTTTGGAATATTCTCAGCAGTCACCACAGTCGAATTAAAAAAATGAACTCTTCCGGGTACTTCGCCAGGTAATCAGAATTATTTATATATATTTATATGTGCCGGAATTGCATTACAACTGTTTCCTAGCGAAGACAATCGGAAAATACACGCAAAAATGAATATTTCCGAACGAAGCCGGGTAGCAAAGTTCAGTTAGCAAGGAGAAGAATTAGTATTAAATGCATGATATTTTTCCCGTAACCTAGTTTCCAGGCATTGTTCGAAATTCTATCATGCGATTCGGAACTTAAATAGCATCCGTGCAAAGGGAGTACGTACGGGCCGTGGTTCGAAACGGTTGGGCCGTTTCAGTGAGAAGTTGAAATATGGCATTGCAGAATGATATCGTGCAGTTCGCGAGTGGTTTCGCCTCGGCCGAAAGCCTGACCTACTGCCCAACCCATCCTGCACAACTCGAAGACCTTCCAACACGCGAGGGACCATTCAATCTACACGTCAGGATGGATGGATACACCAGCTTAGACCGTACCATCCTCGTAGACCCACGGCCCATTACCTATATCGCCTTCCTATTTAGCCCCGAGATCGATAGTTCACGGATAATCGATTGCCCGCCGATACCTTCATATTGGAAAGCCTAATCGTGCATCCCCTGAGAAAATTCAAGTGCTTCCAAAGATAACTGAGGGAATTAGTTCTCTTGGTTGCTTGGTTGCTTGGTTGCTTGGTTGCTTGGTTGCTTGGTTGCTTGGTTGCTTGGTTGCTTGGTTGCTTGGTTCCTTGGTTCCTTGGTTCCTTGGTTCCTTGGTTCCTTGGTTCCTTGGTTCCTTGGTTCCTTGGTTCCTTGGTTCCTTGGTTCCTTGGTTCCTTGGTTCCTTGGTTCCTTGGTTCCTTGGTTCCTTGGTTCCTTGGTTCCTTGGTTCCTTGGTTCCTTGGTTCCTTGGTTCCTTGGTTCCTTGGTTCCTTGGTTCCTTGGTTCCTTGGTTCCTTGGTTCCTTGGTTCCTTGGTTCCTTGGTTCCTTGGTTCCTTGGTTCCTTGGTTCCTTGGTTCCTTGGTTCCTTGGTTCCTTGGTTCCTTGGTTCCTTGGTTCCTTGGTTCCTTGGTTCCTTGGTTCCTTGGTTCCTTGGTTCCTTGGTTCCTTGGTTCCTTGGTTCCTTGGTTCCTTGGTTCCTTGGTTCCTTGGTTCCTTGGTTCCTTGGTTGGTTTTGAATATCTTTCTTTTGTATAAATCTTTCTTAGAATTTTGAGATTTTTCTTTAGGATATTTAAAAACCCTTCGCAGCTATATCGCATGTGATTCTTTACTTCCAAGACAGCTGACAATCAATTTACTGTTAAAATTGACTTTTGAGGAGATCAACAATCGTTGATCCATAATCATTCTTCCTAAATAGCAAAATGCAGTAAAAAATCAGTACATGTAGGAAATTACAAACGCTCAGATTTGGAATTTTGTAATGTACAATTATTTTGGAGTTTGTAGGGCAACTCGTTGTTCTAACGAATTGTTAAACCAAGGAGGTTTTAAATATTGTCAATGCAGAAATTGATATATAAGAAGTAATTAATGGACGACGTCGTCTGCCGGCGTGAAAGGCTTTCGAAATCACATGCCGATTAATTGAACGTGAAATTTCCAAGGATTAGAGTGAATACCGGGTGGCATGAAAGGCGTCCCATCAATTCACGATTCAGTGCTTTGTGTCTGGGAATACAATTGCTTATTATGGGTCGCGGAACGTCACCGGCCGATTCACGGATGCACAATACGGTACACGCTAAGAATTGTACCGTCTACTTTCGTGATACTAGATTATTTGTCGAATGAAACAGCAAAAACGCGTTTTTCTTCTAACAGGATTTCGTGAACTGACCTGCATCGTAATACCTCGTTTTTCGATGCAATCGCTGCGATAATTCCTGCATTTTAATGGAATATTTACATCTAATCATTGTACCCCGTGTTCGGCTATTTTGATATTAAATATTTATTTTTCAAAAATAATCCAACGTATCATTTCTTGTATGCTTCGCGCGAGAACTCGAAGGAGAAACAAGAACTCAGTTGGCGACCCACATATCGTTATTTGTCGCATCTCCAGTTAACTCTGTCAAGGTAAAAATAAATACGCCAATTCCGTCGGTCGACGGAAAAATATAGGAACGGAAAGATTTATTCGCTAGCCACTTCCGGCGACGTGCCATCCAGGCCTACCTTGGATCACGTCAAACCACAGGGTGTAAAATCCATCGAATCCAGAATAACACAAAACTATTCAATTAAATCTTCATTCTATAAACATTTGAAATATGAAATGAAGTCTATCTCACGATTCCAGGTACAACGTAATATACGCGAGAATAGAATCACGAGAAAGAATTTTAATCGGCCAGGCAAATTAAATGGTAGTTTTGTGACCGCCGATTATAATTGGTTCATCGAGAAGGAAACTTCTCCAATTACGGGTAGCTGTGGATTCGAGCGTCGTTAAACGTTCGAGAAACTTTTCGATCGAATTTCTACGAGGTACGTTGGCTCTGAAAGGTACGCCATATTGGAAAGAGTCGTAACGGGACACCCTGTAGGTGGAAGAGCAGCTGCTCGAACTTTTGGCTCTGGCATAAGATACTGGTATACGGCAATGCAGAAAAATATTATGCTACCGGCCTGCCAGTTTTATATAGGTTGCTTCGTATACCTGCACGATTTACCTAAACCAGTGTAATTCCTGGGTCACGAGGTAATATTGACTCTGCAATAATCCGCCACGATTGCCGGATTGCAATGCCGGAGCAATCCTTGCGTCGGATGCAGCTTGCAATTACTAATGACCATCTATAAACCAGTTGCATGGTAGTTAACCGACGACCTGTCCCTGATTGCACGACAAATTCTTTCAAACGCGGGGCATCGTTCAGAACCGGGGATTAAAGTGCAAAGTCCGATTACATTAGCGTATTATTTTCTTCCCTTTACAGGGACTTTCAAGCGGTGTGCCGCGAAGATGTTTAAAGATCATTAATTCAATTATTTTCGAAAGAAGTCCAAAGCGCAATAAACATCTACGACATTTTTAATTTATTACAAATGATGAATAATACATGGACGAATATATAATAGTAAATAGTCGTATCTCGTGCATTATCATTTATAATAAATTACATTATTTGCTCCACGATAACTAAGTGAACCGCGGGGCTTTTAATTAAAGAACAATAATTAAGGAAGTACGTAAAACATCCTGCTTTGCATTACAATAGAAGTAGCTCGCAAGAATATCATGGGAATTAACTGTACTATTCTTCATTCACGCCGGCAGTATTACAATACGTGGCCACGTTAGAGCATCCTTTATCAATGTTGTATATCATTGACATTATCATTTCTATTTATATAATCAACGTTGTTCCAGTTCCAGTTGTGTAGATGGGTTCCCGCACTCCTTTAAAATCTCAGAATGCCTTCTTCGCGGAATCCTGCAGTACTTACGAGCTGTTGGATGTCGCGTGCGTGTCGTTTTTATCGCGTCAGAAAGAAATCGCCGACGTAATAATCATGGACGTTACACGTTCGTTCCACTCTCGGATCTCAAGGCGCATTAACACATTCGCGGCACTTATTCTACGCGCTTCGTGATAATTGAAATGCAGACTCCGTCTCTGTGCGGAGTGCTTAGATTATAAGCGAACTGAGTCACTCTTCGGGGATACTGAAAGGCCGACTTCACGTGTAAACGTTTCGCTTGATGCAATTCTAAATAGAGATCGCACTCCTTAAAACACGTAGTTGCCTACATGATTTCATGCAGATCGCATAATGACGTAGGTTCGCGCGTTTTATAACACCGATCGTGAATTTTTTATTCCTTCCTGGAATAATGTTAATGCGTTAAGCATACGTGATGATGGAATAATCGCAATATATACGTATATCGTTGTTATAGAGGCAAAATTCATGAATTACATTTTTCACGAAAACTCTTTTATTGTATTTATTGGAATTTCACTTTGTTTGTCCATCTGTGGGAGAAGCCATAATTCGTGACAATTTATTACTCTCAAAGAAAACAATTTTCAATATTCATTCTGTGCAAATTGACTGTAAAATGTTTGAAATACAAAAACCTCTGTAACTCGCTTCCATGAAAATGTTATTGAAAAATGTTAGTGAACGAATTCTACTTCTACAACAACGATATATTGTTAAGTTATCAAACATTGAAAATGTTGGTTTATAAAAAAGAAGCATTGTTGTCATGTATCTCTTTGATGTTTTAATAACATTATGTTTGATCAATTAATATTTCTCGTTTATATGATATCAGCTTTTTACACATACTTTTTACTTATAATCAAAATAACGACATCAAAATAATCCAATTTTAGGACTCGTTCTATGTGGTGCAATTATATTTTATACGTGTACATAACAAGGTAGAATGATTATCTGATTACAAATAAATAATTTAAAACCAAACAATGAAATATTAAAATTGATTTATATTACGTTAATTGCAACACATCGCGTGGGAGCCAATGAACCTAATATAATTATTATTGCTGGTTAGTGATTCGGTAGAACCACACGCAAATATCTTTGGTTTAGTAAACGCGTTCCCGTGAAGTGAATATGTAATATTACGGCGTGTATTATGTATATTCGCTAGAAATAATGTATAGAATCTACATTAGCAACAAACTCGCGTAGGATCTTCCAACCTGGAAGCGAGCGAGGTCAACCTCGACTGTAAGATCAAGTTGGTACCGTAATCTTAAGAATAGTTCCCTAGGAAATCTGATACTAGCGAGATTCTTGTACCGAAGGATTCTTGAAGAAGGTTACATTTCTAAACGCATACAATTACATTGCACAAATTCTTCCATAAATAACATCTATTAAAGTGTGCTTATGAAACAATAATTTATCTATAATAAAGGACGCATAATAAAACCTTTCACTAAAGAAATATTGTACTTTCATCGAATATCTTGAAGGCTAATGGTACCGGACAATGGTCGAATTTGAAAATCGAACGAAAATAGAAATTGTCCGAAGGGTTTTACAAGAGGTCTTAAGGGAATTGTCGGCAGGATAATGAGGATACAGGTATAAAAGTGACAAAAGAACCGTTTGACTTCCCATTAACGCCCTGCTCGTCGAGAATGAACAAAGCAAACCGTTCTTCCCTGTGAACTTTGAGTAGGTTAAGCGGATTAGATTGGCTCTGCCTGGAAATACAAGGATAATTATCTCAAGCTATTCAAATCGGATAAGCTTTGCGCGCAGTCCATAACGATTCCGAGTTTCCGCTGTTAAAGAAATTCGAGTAAAAATACATTATTGTCGCAGGTATATGAACCTCATTTCATGGAATGAACTTTTATGAATATTATATCTCCAATCGAAGAGGATTATGAGATTAGTCGATGATATAACACACGATGAGAATCAATGGGTTATTACACCTGAAATTTATCATCCATTTTTAATACCATTAGGAATACATATTTAATATGTATATAATATTTATTATTAAATTGCTATTATTATTGTTATCTATACTTTTTAATTTTATATTCACCTTCGTTGTTTGTAACTTTTACCGAAGGGTGCCACCCGTTAACTACATAAATAAATAAATAAATATACATCATATATATACAATTTTAACAGAACACAAAACCCGTGGCAACGATTCTGTTTCAAAATTAATATAAATTACAAGTCTATTAATATCGCAGTCAGCCGATTTCACATTAATCATAAAGATCTCATTAATTACAACCGTGATTTTCATTATGAAGTAGTCGGTGGTCACTCGACCTTTTATGTACACATTTAACCGACATTTTTTAATAAAATTACACGATGCAACAAACTAGACGAATGAAGTAGACCATTTAAATATTGTATGCTTTTGGCAATCGGAGTTATTACCTTGTTTATTTTACCATAGAGTAAACATACGATATAAATGGTTCTTGCTCGACGCCGACGACTGAGAATTATATTTGTAATGGAATCGATAAAATCGTATCTGAAAAAAAAACGTCAATGTACGCGCAACAAATAGTTTCCGAGCTTAATGGTTCACGGCCAGTGACAAAACAAGGGAGTCATCGAAAGGAATTACGATAGAAACTGGATATAAAAGAAACGAGAAAACAATTGGCCTTTTTTCAAACCCATCGACGTCTCGTTTCGTGCGATACGAAGCTGTCGAGAAAAGGAAAGAGAAAGGGTTAATTAATGGAACAATAAAGGGAGAGGGATTCTTTTGTGTTCTTTTCCAAGTTTTTAAGTTCGTACTGTAATGCTCGGTGCAATGAGCCACGTGGAAATAAGAATTCAGTCGATGCGAAAGTCCCGAAGAGCCGAGTAAGTTCTAATTGTGAATTCCGTATAATAAAGGAACTAAATCCCAAGGACTTTGAGTAATCGCGCGAGTAAGTCCCCTGTGTTTTTACCTCATAAAAATATTGTGCTTTAAACAGAACGAAAATAGAACGACACACGTCTGCAACTACTACTTTATCGCGGTACTTAAGCATTTTTGCGGTATTTCCTTCAAAAACGTTCCGCGATAAAAAAAACAACGTGGAGGAGTGCACTTGGAGCTGTTTATAGCACCACTTTTTATATATTTATAAGTTCTTCTGCGGTAATAAAATATGAAAAATTCCTAGGATTAAGAAAGAATTTTTGAGTAACTATTTATTACTATATCAATTAACTCAGATATTACTAACGATGTTTATTCATATATTCATCAATTTAGCTGATTTCTAAGCAATTAATAAAACTTCCACATCTGATCTATTTCTTTACAAACAATATTATAGATTTCGAATTATCGTACGAGTACCAAAAACATCAATTTTTATAAACTGTAATGATTATTTCATATTGGAATGAATTATGTGACCATTTTTAATCTCTGTATTCACAAGTATGTTTTAAACCAATCCTGATGTACCCAACGATATTATATAAATCAAACTCATCCTTTGCACGTGCATTGCAAGGAAGGAACAAAATGGCTGACGCTTCAGGAGAAATAAATCAAGGATGTAACTGTACAATCGAGCGGTCGATCGCTCCTGGATGGTGTCACGATCGAAGTGAATGATTCATTGGAAAGAAGAACCAGCAACAACTGGTCGATTACTGTCGAAGAAAAATTCGCCATTTTATGTCCGCCATATAAGTGCACTGTATACTTCTCTCGTGGAGCAACTGCGAGCGTTACGTTCCAAGGTTTTCGAGACTTTGATCTCGCAGTTAGTAGAACGGAAAGGATTTAACAAGATCTTTATCGGGTTCTTCAATGGAAGAATAAAAACTGAATCTGATCAGCGATGCGAGAGAAGTTCGATTCGCTTTCATCTACGTACGTGCACTCTATTAAGGACTTTCAGTGCCTTTTGGATTCCGTCCAAAATCTCTCTGCACGATGCTGTTACAATGCTAATTCCCGATCGCGATGTTTCATCTTGCCAACCGAAATTATGTGTCCCTGCTTGCCAAACTTATAATGGTTTATTGGTGTTTGAACCCGGCGATGCATCGCCTATCGCGTTGACGTCGATCCACCGAAAATGCTAGTCGATTTACGTATTTGGCTACGAGGACCGATTTCATGCATAATTAACGCGAGAACTGACATTCCGTTGGAAATTTCATTATCATTATGAGCTATTTAATATAATATAAATTCTGATTTCTTTGCGCGAATACCGTGGAAGTATTTCCATGAAGTACAATATTATAAAATACATGGAACATTTAGATTATAATTAGGTGATAATAACAATTATGAAATAATATTACTAGTAATAGTATATAATTAAATACATCCGCAGTGTATTATAACTGTATACTGTAATAATAATTATGGATAAAATTGAGTTACCAAATGATGAGATGAGAACTTTTGAACTGAGTTTTTAGCTGTCGACAAATTACAGGGTTCTTATTAGTTGCCCGAAATCGAAATCCTGTTTTAAGAGCACGATCTTCGACGAAAAAACCGAAGCCAAGCTGGCGATGACCTTCGAAGTCTTAAAAATAATTCGAAGTGAGACGAAACTGTGAAGATGAACGTATAAGGGCCTCCCACGTGAATCCATCAGTAAGAAGAACTCCTTTCGAGCGATGCAAGATGTCCGCCTGTGAGTTTGGGTGTAGAACCCACGCGTAGTTGCAGGCTCCAGTTCCATGCAGGATGCGAAGCCTTTCAAAATAGTATAAAAGAAGGGACTTTTGTCGAATTTTCTCCTGTCGTTTTGCTTGGAACGTTCACGAATGTACGCTCGAAAACAGGCTTCCGGGATGATGTAATTTATATGCCAGTCACTCGGAGCATGGACTTGTCAGTGGAACAAAGCCCCGAAATCATGCATTCATTTTCATACTGTATTTAGGTCCCTTATTGGTGTAACTGATTAATTAACGGTTAATTTATCACGCTAAATATCGGAGCGACTAAATTATGAGTATAGTACATCAAACACATACCGTTGTTATAGAAGTAAAATTTATAAACTAACATTTTTTAGACAAACCACGGCTTTTCCAATAGATGGGTAATAGAAAGTTACAACAATAAATACAAACAAGTAATTAACCCTCTATAGCTCCATGTAAGTTTGACGTCATATACTCGTCTAACCGTATCTTTTATATCATTTGATCTTTTTGTTCTAATAACCATTATAAAAGTACGCGCAACGATTCTCATTTTTTTCGGTACGTTTGAGTAATAATTTCGTTACTATTTTCATGTAACGTAACTTCGTTAGAATCCGGTTAACTAGATTTACGTTATAAGATTTCCTTTTAGACACGAACAAAATTGGGCTACAGAGGGTTAACCCTTTGGCTGCGAAAGGCGAAATATATATATATATATATACTGAGATGAGAGTAGTAAATTAATACATTGTGGGACATACTGTTGTGCGTCACATAACAATCGATCGAATAACTAGATCTCAATAACTCCTCGATTTTTCTTATTTTTATTGACACAATTTAGTGTCAACTACTGTCACGCAAATATCGCATCATACGATGTAAATGTTTTTTTTTATTAGAACAAGCCGCAGTCAAAGGGTTAATGAATTTTATTTCTATAACAAGGTCGTGTATTCCAGATACATCATTATAATAATAAAAGAAACCCTTTGGTTCAGATAAGGGGCTACAAGAGTCGTAGGACCGATAGAACACAAAGATATGATTTTTCAGAAATGTTCGCGACACTCCATCGAACCGAAACAGCTTCCGCAATATTTTTGAGGACCAACAAAACGTTCATTGTTCAAAGCACGAATCGTTACGTAAGAAATAGAAATGGAGGAGATGATCCGAGTATCGACTACTCTTTCGAATCGATTCGATAACTGATCGACCTTAGCCTCCTTTCACACTGGAATGGGGAAATCGACGATTATGGCAAACTTGTACTTTCTCCGTGTGTGTATTATGGGGCATACATTACACTCACGTATTAACCGTAATTCGTGAACGTGCAGGAAACCCGTGATGCCGGTTCGGTTTTTACATCCACGTAAGTGCAAGTCCATTAGGTTCTAATTGAAAATCAGTTCAACTACAACGCCGGAGACGCTCGACATCGTGCGTGCGCCATTTTTCAAACGGGTTGCCCTACAAACTTACAATCCACGCGTAATTCTATCCGCATTTTCTCTGGTTTACGTCACAATAATCTTATAAAATTTCAAGATCTAATATTTCAACTATTCTGCTCATTCTATGTCACCGAAGATGCTAGTACTTTTTAACCTGACAATCTACGCGCAGAATCAACATAAATAAACGTAAGAATTTCTTCCATTACTCTTAAAAAATGACGATCCATCGAGTTTCTATAAATACGTGTAAGTGCACGAAAAAGCTAAGCGTGGCGACTAGAAACGGTTGCTTTCGTCGGCAAACAAAAATTGTTTGCTTCTTCTCTTGCGTAAACCTCACACGGCGAATGTCAACGCGGTTGCGTAACGAATGTAATAAAAATACATTTTTTTTATCAATAATGTGATTTGATGCGTCCAAGTTTCCGTGTCGTTAAATTATTTTCACTGATCTGACGTACGTTAATAATATCGATTGTTGAGAAAACCTAGGAACGAGTAGAACGAGTCCCATTCAATTAATAAGGGTAATGGAATTATTGTGCAAAGAATTATTTCATATGGCTATTTTAAATCCCATGGGTGGGGCAATGAGGTAAGAACTAGTTCAGATTGTCTTCAGACTAATCATAAGTAATTAACTGAAACGAGGTTACGGTATTAAACTCACCGAGGTCCGTAAAGTGCTTCATATGGTGCAACCACATAACGTTTCCACAGGATATTTAGTTACAGCGTCTGTACTTCGAACTTTTAACGTCTAACTATTGTATAATTAACGCGCGGGAAACGAGGGTTTTATAGTGTGACGTATATCAATAAGTTTATACCAACGTTCATATTTTTACGTGTACGTAGACTTAAATTAAACGTTTCGAAACTCTTGTTATTCGTTATCTGCACAAGTTCTACGGTTATAATTAATCTAGTACTTCTGGAATTGTTTACGAAAGGTGTTTTCATATCTTCACCAGCTTGAGCGCTCTTCAATTAACAGCTCCAACTAATACGGATCGATGGTAAACATAAATAAATCGATTTAATTACGTTCATTATGCAACGCGGGCCGCAAAAAATCTCAGAAAATGAAACCTTATAAATTCGACTGTTTTTATTAACTCTGTACATTCGAGAGGCGACTCTGAATCGCCTATTCAGTTTATCGCGGCGATTGAGGATCGCTTCTTAAGTGCAAAGGATTAAAAACACATTTACGTTCACTTCCTGTTGTTTATGAGTCACATAGTACGAGTGAATTCTTTCTCTAATCCCTTGACATTTTTTCCTACGTCGAGTTGAAGGAATGTGAGAGTTCATTGGACAGCGCAGCGCAGGTGAATCATCGCGAAGACATTTCACTGTCCGAATTTGTCAGAAATGCATTTGTACTGTCATGGCGGACGGGCATCAGCCCGCCATTATTAGATGAGAAGTTGAAATCGTTTGAAGCGCTACAACTAAAGCTTACGAAATCAACTGGTAATTGCGTGGTGTAATTAGAGGTGGTTATAAAAAAATGCAATTTACAAGAAGCAGTACAATCTCCGACATACGTTGCTGCTAAGCGTAGTTATAAACAAGTTTTTGCAATCCTGTAAATGTCGAGAGTCCATTGTTCAATTTTCCGAGTGTATGCCCGTAATTAGTGCGTCCGTTTCGTTATCAAAACAGCGATTACTGTTTGGTCGGACAACTTGATTAATGATCGAAGTGACAATGAAATATTAAGCGTCTCTGATATGGAAACCGAATGTAGTTCACTATGAAGTATGGCAGCGTCATTTACATAATTTCTTTATTCGCGATCGTGGAATTAAAATCTGGAAATCTGTTGGAAAGCGAAGAAAATTTACTATTCGGAAACAATAAATCATATTTGCTACAATGCATGAGTTCCAATTAAATTTTGCTCGAAATTCTTTTCTACATCTATTCATATATTTGTTATAAAGATATGGGACAAGAGTTATTAGAGAAAAGAAACCATAAATGTTCTTGAAGAACAAAAACGAAGGAAGAATAATGTAGTCTTCCGTTGCGCAAGCCAATCGACTTTCAATTAGTGTTATGCTTCGAGTAAAACCTCTACGAAAATTCCTTTTTGCCGAAGAACGATTTGATTCTGTTCGATGAAAACGAATCAGTGTTTCCTTGTAAGGAAGGTGCACCGAGGTTCCCTGTAAAAGGAAGATTGTTCTTCCTTTATGTCAAGTACAGAATTGCGTCTCTTTTATCAAAAGAATTGAGCCCTTGAAATTCCTTTTGACACCAATAGATCCTCGATCGCTTCCTACTGCGAGGAAACGTTCGACCTCGAACGAAGTAAAGGATACAGAAATACATTCAATGCTCTCTTATTCGTAGCAACACAATGCCGAATTGCATTATTTATATGAATGAAAAATATCATGTACATAAATATCGATATTAAAGAATATTCTTTTGTCGTAACAATAAGTTTCACAGAAATATAGATATAAATATCAATGGAATTCATTATCTGTATGAGTTACAAATATCATGTATATAAATATAGATGTTTAAGGATATTCTGTTATCGTGAAAATAAGTTTGCCAAAAATATCGTTATAAATATAAACATTATAAATAAAAATGATTCATTTTCGAAATTCCTTATCTACCATCCTCGTGATAACGATTTAAAGAATTGCCGCGACAATTTACTCAACTTCCTGCTACGACAAACATACGTTTGTCTCCGAAACGCAAACTTTACATGAAACTCCGGGAACCAGCGGAAATAAACCGAGAATTATTCCGAGATTCGTAGGTTTACAGACTGATTAAACCGCGGTAATCTCGACATTGACGAGGTTTCATAAATGAATCGCGAAGACGATTCGACAATATTGTTTCAAGCCGATTCCCGGAATCTCTTTTTAGCGAAGTTAGCGAGGACGCGTTGACGTTCTAAGTCAAACACGACATAAAAGAATAAAAGTAGATAACGTCTTAAAAATAAATAACTTTCAACCCTTAATATTCATACTTCTTAATAAGAGAATAAAACCTGCTAAATATTATATAATTGTGATAAAAAATAATGATGTGTATTAATGTGATTTATTTGAAGTACTTCACGTACTTTTTAAGTATGGATATGTTTTAATATCATTAAATATGTGGATCAGATGTTCTTTATCTGTTTAAGTAAAAAACAGTTATAATCTTTAATTACGTCAATTTCTCTTCTTGATAGATGTGAATGTCATTAAATATGCTCATATTATTAATTATGAATATGATCAGATGTTCTTTATCTATTTAAATAAAAAAATAGTGATAATCTTTAGATAAGTTAAGTTCCTTTCGTGTTAGGTCTATTAAGATTATTGGCTATAATTATATTGTAAATTTGTTAAGCATCTAGAAAATCATAATTAAGTATCTGGATCGAACTTATTTTCCGTTTTAAATGTAGATAGTAACAACGATTCCTGTGTTCGACTAATGTCATCCATCTTTGGAAACAACTCTTAATAAGGTATTAAAATGGCCTCCCAACTACTGGTTTTACAGATAATTGCCAATTATAGTAATCTCGCAACGAACAAAGGATGCATTTATACAGCAGGTTTGTCGTAAAAACAGTAACAATAACGAGCAACTTTCACAAGCGTTACGCCCGTAGATGCGCGAGAAAGTTATCACTGAACGGTGACAAATAATTACGTTACGATGGTGAATAGTATTTGCAAGTTGGCAGCAGCTACCGTTTTTTTTTACAATAATAATACCACGGTTTTATTTTCGAAAATATTTTCTTAAGAAAAACCTCATTTGTTCCGAGAAATAAGACCCCCGGTGTTATTATTGGAAAAAACCGGTAGTGAAACCTATGTTGACTGTTTCCACGAAACGGTCATTCAGTAAAGCCGTGTGTTACCGCCGCAAAAACTGCATTATATAATCCTCGAGAAATGCAAGTCGCGACATCGAAACTGCTATTCTAAGTTGAGAAAGACACGTGGACGTACGTGACTCTCAATTTCAATGTGCCAGGAGAACCGAAACTTTCGAGCGCGGCTTACTAAATCGTGAGACTAGACGACATATCCCCATGGTGTGCCTACACCATCAAATTTATAGGCCTTCGAAGCCACTCGTACATTCCGAGGCCTCTTCGAGCCAAGACAGGACGGATCAAAGCCATGGAACCTTGATTCTAAATATTTCACTAACGTTGGAGCACCTTACGTCGTCATAAAGATATGGACTTATATGCGCCCGCCATTTTAATTTTATGGTAATGCCGAGCACAATTTTGATCGCAACGCTCGTTCCCAGTAAAAGGAAGTTTCACCGCTTTCGTTTCTCATAATCGCGTAATATTTATTTCATTAACATCCTCTGACATTCTTCGACCAGGATTAATCTTAAATCGTAATTAACGCCTTGGCCTCAAATAACGACTCCAACTCGTTATTGTAATTTAATGGCTAACTACGACCGCTACCTGCATCGATACGCGAAAGAAAATGAAATCGTATCCATATGAAAAATATGTAATCTCTATTAAATCGTACGTCAACGGGTTAAGATCTTCAGATTTACACGCAAAGTTTCATTCAAAGAAAGTAGAACTTCTTCGAGTAACTAGAAAATTAAGCACGTCTGTACATCATTTTTATAATCTCTTTTGTTTTATCTACAATGCTAATAACTTCGCGTTGCATGAGAACTAGGTCTGCAACTTCGAGCGCGGTTTAATTATAAATGCAAGGATTCGAAAGACGGGCAGCAGCTGTTCCTTTTGTACGAAGGAATGCGGCAGATAGCATCCGCGATCGTCGCATTCAAAAATTCAAAATTCCGTTATTCTACTTTTTATGCATCTAATTTATGTCGTTAATGTATCACCTCGTGGAAGAGGTTCGCGAGGATGACGATTAACGAGGATGAAAAATGAACGTTCGAAGTCTAAGCGTTAATACAACATATTGAGAGGCAGTAAAAAATTAACGATCCTTTGTGTTGAATGATATTGATGTCCATCGGCATCGTACTGCAATTAATTAAGCATCGACACTTACTGATAGTTCGGTTAATTAGAACGCTGATTGAAATGACGACGACGACCGTCGAATCACCGATCACTTTGCATACGGCAAGGTCAGAGTCCTACGAGCTATTCTCTATGCTTCGATACAGCCGGTTTCCTTTCGTTAAACTCGCCGTAACAGAGAGAATGGAAGGTATAAAAATAGTTGTGCAAACGGCGAGGTTCAAGACCTTCGTGCAAGATACGAATGTAAAGACGATAACGTTCTCCCTAGAATCGAGCGTATCTCTATTTACCCAAAATTATTGGAAGAAGAGCGATACGATTACGAAACGCATTTAAGAACTTTTCGAAAGGAACGATATACGACGGTGAATCGCGCGATGCGACTCGTCGTCGAATTCCTTCGCATTGTTTACCACACATACACTGCTCGAAAATGATAGGAATCTAAAAAAGAATGGTGGTCCTTAAGTGCCTACAACGCACAACAAAGCCAATTCACTGACGTTCGAGGGTTCACTGTGAAAGAACACTACTGGAAGATAACGTAGGATAATAATCTCTCTCAACAGGCGATGCATGCCCGGAACTATGAAAACTTACTTTTGAGCTATTTCTAAAGATGCTGTGCCTTATATTTACGGTTTCCCTCGCGTATAAAATATAATAAAACATAAAATTCATTGCGGAAATATTCCCGTACTATCTGCTATAAGATTCGAGTTCCTTATCAGCGTCCTGCTACAGTAATGTCTTCGAAGAGTAAGAGGATTCTTCGAAAAATTCGCGCACAGTGGAAACGGATACTTAGAAATATTGAACAGGAAAAAAGTCTCCTGGCTTCGAGATCGAAGTAAATTTAATGTAACAAGGTGTATGAGAGAGGCATCGATACGAAAGATACGTAGGTGGAGGCTGTCGCTAAACATACCAAAAGGACGCTCGAAGCACCTCACGAAACTCCTTTGTATCCAGGGCAGTGAAAAATCCTCGTGGTGATACCGCTATTAGCAAGATTCTCAATCTTGGAAACACACACACTAACACACTACTAGCTGACCACTGGGTGAATTTACGCGCACGTTTCAGCTGACTTCGCGATCGGACCGGTATATCGGTAAGAAATTGTGGAAAATCACATTGAGAGCATTCGACTGTCACCTTGCTTCGCAGATCATAGACCAGCTGTGTTTTTGCCCGACCATTGAGGAACTGGTGCATGCGCATTCACCGCGGCGCCATCTTTATGGACACCTGAGTGGGGGACGCGTGGCGCGCGTGATTTAAATGCTCCTTCTATTTTTTATAACAGTAATTTCATCTGTAACAACTAGCTTTGAAATGATGATACACGGTATCCCGGATAATTAAAATCAAGTTATATTCGTTAATACAATATCTCTCTAATTCCGATTGAAAAAGAAGTATATGTCGGTATATATAACAGAGTTAATAACAAAAAACATTTAGCAATTAACAGTTCTTACCTGAAACTTAAGAACAAATAATTATATACTATATAAGCATATTATAATAACTATGTTTAAATAAGCATCGTATTCATGATGTTTATAAGAATTCAGTGATTACGTCGCTTACGAACCTATGAAAAATTAATAACAAATTAATCTTCATTATAATTGTTATACATTTCTGTGGCATGTATAATTACGTCTATATAATATCGTAGTTTTTTATCGGAAAAAACTAATTACTATTTTATCGGAATAAGTTTGATGAACACCACTGAATACCAGAAGGTTGAGCATTGCGCGTGCGCGAAGTCAGGATTTCATTTGGTACTCTGTCGTTGAGCAGAGGTGCTCATTCAGACGAGTATGCCAATATTCTATTGGCCACTTGTGTTCATTTAACTTTATAATTAATACGCATTTAGCATTCGTTATTTACGCATAATTTATTCCTGACTAAGTATGTCGTAGAACCTTCCCTGAATTAAGTATGGAAGTTTCATCATGTACTTTATCGAAGATGAAGAAGCAAACCGCTCGTTGACAATTAACGCGAAAGAGATACGAGTTTTATTGCACAGATTATAACAGAGAGAAAATATAGTCTACAGTATAACAACCGTATTATCATCGAAAAGAAGAAAAATGTTCCACTCGTTATTACCACTTGTCATTTTGATACGTTACGCTTGGAGAGATGCTTCGTAACATCTTCGTTATTACCATACAATAATCTCCATTTATACAAAGGAGTGGTTAATAAAATAACTGTTTCCATTTTTATTAAATATGATATGATTTGCTCGATAAAGATAATCAAAAAACGGAGTATGGTAGGCAAAAATAATCGGGCCCCTCCGGGATTTGAACCCGGGACCTCCTGCACCCAAAGCAGGAATCATACCCCTAGACCAAGAGGCCTGATGGCGACCTTTTTAGTATCCATACATTTGTACAACAACAAAATATATTCTCATCAATTGCCTTCGTTATAAGCTCAAGATTTATTATTTCAAGTGTATTCAGATACTAAAATATAGTTCGAATGATAACCTCGGATCGATATCAGACATCCTTTGGCGGAAGTGGCTCCCCAAAATACATCGTCGATTTAAATCAATAATTATTATAAGATAATTTGTTATAATGAACGCGTAATATATGATAATGCTTCTGAAAAATTAATATTATAAAGCGTGGAAAATCTATTGATTAGTTCTTCGCACAAAAAAAATGATTCTATTCCCACACATAGACGTGAATAACATGAATGAGTTGTGTGAAAAGGAATAACATGAAAAGGAATTAATATAAATAATTATGATGACGGGTTGATGTCTCTAGGAAAAATGGTATCTCATTTAATTGGAGGAATACTTCCCATCAATAATAAGTAACTTTAAAGCGTTATAAACGTACATAATAATTGGTTGTTCGTGTAATTCTTTTTTAATTGCTCCTCATTAAGTTGCCAGCTCTGTAACATTGAATTACAGCAATTACGATTGATTCGAGGAAACATATGGAAACTGCGGAAATGAGTATACATATACATATGTATATATACTTCAGATGAAACTTGAATTTCCTTATCATTTCCATAACAATTTCGTAAGAAAATGATAAAAAACGGGATAAAATGGCTGATCTTGCATAACATATCTGACCTATTCTTTATTAGTGACACGCATAACAGATGTGCTACACATATTATTTTCTCTTAAAAAAAATAATGACAGATACAACTCGCAGAAAATGCTTCGTATAAAACCGACGTAGATACACGTAATTTATAGTTGACAAGTATGTTTGTACATTTTGAAATTCACGTATGCCGAAGGTCTCCATCTCAGTATGTCGATTAACGCGGTAGCAGTTTTGGAATTTATCTCCCTATAATTCAATTGACTTTTCGGGGTATATCGCGTAATTGTATTTGCTTGTAATCTAATTTAACATACGATATCCTATTTGAAAGATATGTGTATCGGCAGTAATTATCGATTCCCACATTAGGCTCTAATACTTCGTAAGTTACGTTTAATAAGATCCAACAACATTTGTAGTTCACGGTATACAACTTATTAACCCTCTATAGCACAATTTTGTTATCTAAAAGGTAATCGTATGACGTAAATCTAGTTCGCTATTCTAACGAAGGTACATTACGTGAAAATAATAAGGAAATTATAACTTAGATGCATCGAAAAAGGTGACAATCGTTGCGCGTACTTTTGAAATAATTATTATTACAACGAAAACATTCCGCATTGTTTATAAACTCACGTTTAATTCAGAGTTTCTTGGAACCCCGCATTCTCAAGCAAACAGTAGCTTCGTATGTCAACAGATATACAAAGGAATCTTGACGATGCGCGTCTTTCAGGAAAAGGGTATTTATTACCACATCTGTATTTATATCGCATAAATGTAGAAACCACGAACAGGGGATTACACCTTTTTTGTCTCTGAGATATCGAGATTAATTGACCATCGGTAAATAGCATTATCAAACATTGTTATAATTTCTGAAATAACACTGAGTTCACGTATTATCGTATAGACATCTTATGAATGTACATAAATGGCGTGATTTATTACGTCGCTGTGACTATCGTTTCATGTATAATATTCAAGTTGGTACTTTAATTACAGTAAGCACGTATTTCATTATTTATTTCTCCATTCTAATCGTAGCTTATATAAAATCGGGAAATAATACAAATTACGTCAAAAGGTGACGAAGAACGTGTTGTGAAAAATCTACAAGTGCACTTGCCTTTTATGTTCTTTTGCGATTGTTATTTATTGTTCCTTCTATAAAATGAATATTCGTCTCGTTATACGATTATTATTAACGTCGATGTGGCCTTCGTAATAATTCTGGCAGTGTACGGCTTTCACGTAAAGCATTTGTAAACATATTTAACGTCTTTTTGTCACATATCTGTACAGTTTTCGACAAATCTCAAATCGAATCTTTTTACCGTAACCATTTAAAAAACGTAGTCCGTCGTATATCAATATATTACATCATAATATTTATTAGATAACCGTGCAGCTTTTTTGCATTGTCAGTATTAACAAAAGATACGCCGATCATATCGTAGGTATGAAATATGTATATAATTAATAAGAACATTCTAAGCCAGGGTATATTAACATTAAATAAATACCCGTTCGGTAATTCACGACCGTGCATGTATCATTCGTGGGCGAATATGAATATAATTATTAATACATCTAACTATACACTAACATATTTTCATGAGTCTCCTAGTAAAAATGACCTTTATACGTATTTTCTAGTCTTCGTTTTCAGTTTGTAATTATAGGCATCGTTAGTTTGTTCCACGTTCGTCGAATCGTCGTGACTGACTAGTAGACAGGAATCAATCGGTAATTGAAATCTATTGTCCATCCCGATTTCCAACTAAAGTTACATTGTCTTTCGAATTTTTCTTTATAAATATTATAAACTTCCCACAAGATTAAGCAGGGTTTATCGACGTCGGTGTGATCGCCGCTTCCTGAGGGGTGTCGCTCAACATTAATGTCGCGGAGCGTTCTTCTCGTGAATTCTGATCAATCCTTTTGCTTCCAGGGGGTACGTAAGTCCACCAAGCCAGGAAAAAGAAAAGAAGGGAAGCTGCCTTGCCGATGAAAGCTAGCGCGAGCATGTACCTAGAGCAGATACAGGTTACAATAAATTACAACGTTTCCAGGGTATCATAAATAATTGTAACTCGGATGATTAAAATGATGAAAAACATTGGTTAAAATTAACTTTGACATTTCTATATTAGACATAAATTCTTTATAGCTTAGGTGAATATACGCTTTAAAAACATTACGTCGTAGAATATAGATGGAAGTCTCGAAGGTGTAACTAAACAGTAGAAAAAATTCATTTGCATACCTGCTCATGTATAAATTATCATACACTAGACATGCTCCCCTCCCCTCCCGTGTTTCGTTCCATAATATACACGTGTCATCTATGAGAGCACCGAACACCATAGGCGCAGGAATGGTACCCAGAATCCGTACTTTGATCCACTGTATGCCGAGCGCGAAGGATCTTTGATCGTCGCGAACCACACGGAGCGTCGATGATAATGCCGGCATTGTACAAAGGAACGTGATAAACATATTGCAAAATGCTAAGACTATGAAAACCGACAAATAAGAACACGAACTGTTACACGTCGTGTTCATCGCCTCGTACGACACGACTTCCTCCGAATTATCCACCGTTATGTTTGATGGCGACGCATATATGCAAGTGCAGTCTGTATATACCTGAAGAGAAAATAGAGAATAAATTAATGTAATCAGTTTTTATTATAACCGGAGATAAATGAAGATTGATAGTGCTAGGTTCAGATGGATACTTTAATGGAGAAGATAAACAAAAATATATTATGAAATGCAGCATGTTTATGAGCTCCATTTATGGGAGATGAGTTATAGTTACAATTAGACTTTAAAAACGGGTTTCACTCACTTTTACATCGTTTATCGGTATTTCCTGATAACATCCGGCGTGGCAAGGTGAATAGTACGTAATTCCATCGACGCCGCAAATCGGGCTGAACTTTGACCTCAGACATCCGCAACCATTGTTGCATGGATTATTTAAGGAGAATATTTTTCTAGAATTTTATATAACGTTCATTTTAAGTTGTTACGATAGGAATATAGAAAGAAATAATGGAAACTTACTTAGTTTGCGTAGGATAGGGAACAGTTACACCAGCAAAGTCCAAGTTCGGGCAATTTAAAGCAAAACACAAAGTGAATCCGATACAAGCGGCAGTTGATAGAAGGCAAAATTTCAAAATCCCCGAACAAGATAAATTTAATCGTTTTATTAAATAACCACCGAGAAATGTGCCACCACCACCTGCGGGTACGGTAACCAGACCTAAAAACATATTTTATATTTCTATATTAATTCATATTATACTTGTTAATTGATCTCATCTCATTAATTGTTTTATATGCGTAGAGCAGAAGGTTTGACGGAAATTAGTTTTTTAAATATTTTCATAAAAATCATTCTATATTTTTGAAAGGAATATGTCGACTATCGAGATCAGGAAGACACATGTCAGTTTGATTAATTATTAGAGAAAAGCTTGATATTATTCACCCATCAGTAATGCAGCGGAACTTGCGCTGACGCCGAATTGATTTTCGATCAGCTTCGGCAGGAATGCCGCGAAGCCAGCGATCAGCAATCCTTCACTTGCACCTGCCAAATTCAACATGCAAAATGCCGGATTACCGAGCAACTCGGTTAGAGCCCGCGGTAATTCCCGTATTTTTGAAAATGCCTCCCCCGTCTCGCTCGGCGTGGATTGCGTCGATTTTTCGTGAGCTTCCGATACTCTGTCTTTGGCTAATTCCTCCGAACCTGTAGAATATATTTTGGTTGGACATTTTATAAAGCCAGAATATTCAAACAATAGTTGCTGAACCGAGAAATTGTATTACCAGGTAATGCTGGGGGAAAAGCCAAGATGGGAATGGCAATTATAAAACATATAACTGCTGCACCCAAGAAACCTATCCACCATGCTCCAACCCAAACATTGCTGTCCGGTGTTAATCCAATTCTGGAAAAATGATTGGTTTGTCAATAATATTTCTGGGCGTTAAGGACTTACTTTCGTTCTGGAATAAGTTTCAGCACCATGTACTATCGATTTGGACCATCTAGGACCGAAATTGGCGACTTTCATTTTTTGAGAATTTTTGAAGGTATACCCCTTCACATTTTTGCGATTTTGGGCGGACCCATTTTTGGCCGACAAAATTTTTAAGCCACTTCTTTCGACCCAAAATCGTCCTAGAACATCATTAGGCATCATATACCATCGATTTGGGCCATGTAGGACCGAAATTGGCGACTTTCATTTTTTGACAATTTTTGAAGGTATACCCCTTCACATTTTTGCGATTTTGGGTCGACCCATTTTTTGCCCGAAACAATTTTTAAGCCACTTCTTTCCACCCAAAACGGTCCTAGAACATCATTAGGCATCATATACCATCGATTTGGGCCATGTAGGACCGAAATTGGCGACTTTCATTTTTTGACAATTTTTGAAGGTATACCCCTTCACATTTTTGCGATTTTGGGTCGACCGATTTTTCGCTCGAAAAAATTTTTAAACCGCTTCCTTCGACCCAAAACGGTCCTAGAACATCATTAGGCATCATATACCGTCGATTTGGGCCATGTAGGAGCGATTTTGGCGACTTTCATTTTTTGACAATTTTTGAAGGTATACCCCTTCACATTTTTGCGATTTTGGGTCGACCCATTTTTTGCCCGAAAAAATTTTTAAACCGCTTCCTTCGACCCAAAACGGTCCTAGAACATCATTAGGCATCATATACCATCGATTTGGGCCATGTAGGACCGAAATTGGCGACTTTCATTTTTTGACAATTTTTGAAGGTATACCCCTTCACATTTTTGCGATTTTGGGTCGACCCATTTTTTGCCCGAAAAAATTTTTAAGCCACTTCTTTCCACCCAAAACGGTCCTAGAACATCATTAGGCATCATATACCATCGATTTGGGCCATGTAGGACCGAAATTGGCGACTTTCATTTTTTGACAATTTTTGAAGGTATACCCCTTCACATTTTTGCGATTTTGGGTCGACCGATTTTTCGCTCGAAAAAATTTTTAAACCGCTTCCTTCGACCCAAAACGGTCCTAGAACATCATTAGGCATCATATACCGTCGATTTGGGCCATGTAGGAGCGATTTTGGCGACTTTCATTTTTTGACAATTTTTGAAGGTATACCCCTTCACATTTTTGCGATTTTGGGTCGACCGATTTTTCGCTCGAAAAAATTTTTAAACCGCTTCCTTCGACCCAAAACGGTCCTAGAACATCATTAGGCATCATATACCGTCGATTTGGGCCATGTAGGAGCGATTTTGGCGACTTTCATTTTTTGACAATTTTTGAAGGTATACCCCTTCACATTTTTGCGATTTTGGGTCGACCGATTTTTCGCTCGAAAAAATTTTTAAACCGCTTCCTTCGACCCAAAACGGTCCTAGAACATCATTAGGCATCATATACCGTCGATTTGGGCCATGTAGGAGCGATTTTGGCGACTTTCATTTTTTGACAATTTTTGAAGGTATACCCCTTCACATTTTTGCGATTTTGGGTCGACCGATTTTTCGCTCGAAAAAATTTTTAAACCGCTTCCTTCGACCCAAAACGGTCCTAGAACATCATTAGGCATCATATACCGTCGATTTGGGCCATGTAGGAGCGATTTTGGCGACTTTCATTTTTTGACAATTTTTGAAGGTATACCCCTTCACATTTTTGCGATTTTGGGTCGACCCATTTTTTGCCCGAAAAAATTTTTAAGCCACTTCTTTCCACCCAAAACGGTCCTAGAACATCATTAGGCATCATATACCATCGATTTGGGCCATGTAGGACCGAAATTGGCGACTTTCATTTTTTGACAATTTTTGAAGGTATACCCCTTCACATTTTTGCGATTTTGGGTCGACCCATTTTTTGCCCGAAAAAATTTTTAAACCGCTTCCTTCGACCCAAAACGGTGCTAGAACATCATTAGGCATCATATACCATCGATTTAAGCCATTTAGAAGCGAAATGGGCAACTTTCATTTTTTGAAATTTTTGATTGGCCGTGACGTCAAACCCCACCCTACCGAGAGAAATATATATAGATATTGATCTGCAAAGTATAATTCTATTTTCACATGCCTATAACGATGATCCTGTCAAGTGTCCAAAATTGTACCTCTCTCAAAAGGTATTTTGACGTTGCACGATCGAGCAAAAATACATGGCCGATTTTTCTAAAAATAACATTGTACCGTATCCATTACTTTCAATTCACTTATTCTAGGCATCCCTTTAAAATGGGCTTCCTTTTCTTATTTTATGAATGCTCGCAAATAAACTATCCACTATTATTACTATGATTACTATCATTATAGCATCTAATATAACTGCCCTTTATTATCGATCACGAATAACGATATAATTAAACTGAATATTTTATTGTTTGGAAACAAATAAATCATTAATGGGATGAATAAGAACCTGTAATTAATATGACAGAGTGAGTAGCCAAAAATATCTGTTTTACGTTCAGTAGGGCAAAATTACTTCGCGAAAAGTTCCCCGAACAGCTGTGCGATATTCGACGCGGTTTTTTAATTTCAGTCGGTCAGGAATTCTCGGCTGGCTAAGCTCATATAACTTTTCCGACTAATTGCTAGCTCGGGATTGGAGTAAAGTCTCTTTTACAGGCGTTCTATGGGAATGCCGGTAGAACTATCCAGGGTGCTTCAATAATTTTTCTGGATAAAACTGTGGCAATTTCCCCGGGCGTAGAATGACGATGCGTAAGGAGGACGACGACTATGGTGGCATTAAAGTGCACAGACGAGGAAAGGTATTCATCGGCATAACCCATCACGGTGAAAAACGTTGAAAGTGAGAAAACGTAAGCACACGGAAAGTTCTCTATGCTTGAAGTAGAAGATGCTTGGAAGTTTGGTCAAGTTAGCCATCAGCAAGCAAGCCGTTGCTACTACTTCCGCGAAACTTTTCATTTGACCACGAAATTAAACGGCGCTCATATACGACCTACTCGGCCGTGTCAGTTTTAAAGTAGCTCTTACGTTTCCGCTTACGCATACTTTTCTTTTTTCTTATGTTTACTTTCGTTCTTTAAAGCGCCTATTTCGAGACCAATCATTTTCCATTCCTGACTTCTTCGAGTACGAAGAAAGATGTGCCGTGTACGGAACTTTAAAATATGAAATATTGCTCAGTGTAAATATACATTTTAATCTACGAGTAACTTGGATTTTCTAAATGGAACTTGAAAAGCGTCTAACTTTTGGCCAATAAAAAATATTTTTGCTCGGATTGATGTAACATTTTTTCACGAAACTATTAATTTTTCAACAAAATTACGGACAAGATTTATGTTGCTGCCCTTAAGATTCATAATAATTTAATTATTTAAGTTTGTATTTAATTAAGGTTCTATTAAGATTCATCATAATTTAATAATTCAATTGTATATTTAATTAAGATTCGTAATTAAGATTCATAATAATTCAATAAATTAACTGTAAGATATTAAAAACTGATATGTTAATATTTAAATACCTCTTTGAAAAATATATTCATTTCCAATGAGATATTTAGAAGACGTATTTACGTCAAGCTTGAATCGTTTAACTTTTTATTGATTTACAAACCAGTCTTCATTGTAAGACTGTTTACTTCGGAATTTACTTCGGAAGTTGGGCTCGACTCAGGTTTTTTCGAAGAAAATCTGACTTTGTGGAAATTGATTGATTACCCGGAAATGGCTGACTAACTGCCCGACCATCCCTTAACTGTCTTAACTGCGTTCACTGTATTGGCAAGGATCTGACATTTTAGTCTTTTTCTTCTTCCTTCGGTTTCTTGTCGCTTCCCAGTCTTATACCACTAATCTTCGCGTGGGTGACATTTAGGGATTGTGACCTTCCGGAAGACGACATTAACGACGTCATTAATTCACATCTGTTGTAATTCGTAATAAGACCACAACCAGGAAGACCGTATAATTAATAATGAGTTCATTAAATGACAATGATCGTTTTATCCGTGTAGTCGATTAGAAGAAGTAACAATAAAATGACAAAATTGATATTCCAGATATATAATATATAGAAAGTCGTTAGTAAATTAACGTTATTAATTGGTTTAATTATAAAATATCTCTATATATTTTTGAAACGACTATGTCAAATTAGTTTTATCATATCCTCATGTACGTACGTTATTACGCATATTCGAATACACAGAAATTAATTTCGTGGTACGATCACCGGGCGCACGGAGATTTTAACTTCATGCCGCTCATTTCGAGGCTTCATAACCGTGAAGCAGTTAGCCGTGAAACGTGAGAAGAGGTCCTTTCAACTACACTTTAATTTCACTCTCCTTCGGGCTACTTCTCGTGTCCCTCATCTTTTCCTTTTTTCATTCCACCCTAACGAAACCTATTATCGTCATAATTTCCCTGTTCCTCTGATACTCGACAAGATAACAGTGGAAGACGACTCGAGCATTTTTAATGTGTTCAATCCAATACGATCGTAATATCGAAAATTATTAAGGATACACGAATCAATATTTATACAATAATATCATATCGTATTTCGAACTACTGCAAGATTAACGTAATAGTAATATTATAAATATTACGTATTATCAAAGTGCACTAATTTTACTTTACTAATTATTAAAGTGTAATATTGTATATGAATAATTGATACATCGAGGTGTAAACTTCTATGCATGATATCTCATGTAAAACAGGCTAGCTAATTAAAGGATATTCGGTTCCATGTAAAATATGTGGATAACCTGACAAATTTAATAAAAAGATAGCAACGGAAAAATTCTCTTTCAGGATATATGCCGTTCGAAGTCGCTGATATAAGTCATTAAATATGATTCGTATTATCGCAATTAAAGTAGATAATTAGGTAGATTGGTTCGTACGGACACCCGGTATATTTCGAGTGTACTTTACAGCGAAACTGTCGAAGGGCCATTGTAAATAAAATACGCGAAGCTCAAAATCCACGGTATTCGACATCGGATAAATCGTCATCCGAAACGATTCTCGTGAATATGGAGTCGGATTTCAAGAGATCCGATCAGCGCTCGAAATATTCGTGACGAATGTGACGTGGCGCAGATATCCGCGGATGAATCGCGAAAGATAACATGGTCGTTTCGGTTAACACGTTGAACGGTTCGTTAACACCGTTAACACCGATTTGGTTAACACCGATGCCAATATTACTAAAACTCGAATCAAATATATTCCTAATATTCGTAAAATATTCAATATTTTTAACGTTACGAATACGATGTAAAGTAACCCATGTATCGTAGAGCGCTTATATAGTTTTATTTCTAGACATTATATAGACGTTACGGACGCGTATCGTGAGGTATCGTATAACACGGATTTCGGTGTGGCCCTCAACGTGTTAACGATTAATTCAATTCTCACGTGTGCCGCGGTGGAATGACTCAACGCGGGTGGTAGGGGTTAGGGGGCAGGGGGCAGGGACCTGGTCCGCGGGGAGACGAGTAGACAAATGGAAGTTGATTGTGCCCTAAGTGTCGGGGGATGAAGTGACAGTTTTGAAGGGTAACATCGGCGTCATCGTCAAACATTGGTTCACCGCTTGACATTTTCCCCATGGGATATACTACATCCACGGGGTTACATGCACTATTAATCTCCACCCATTATACGGTCTAATGATTCCTCGGGATATTTTTAACCGCAAAAGCGTTAGGTGAATGCAGATTCTTATAACTTTTAATCTTCATGTTTTACTGCATTCCTTGGGTGGAGACAAATCGATGTATAAACAGCACGATATGTGGAGAAACAATGACCTGTGATATACGACTTGAATCGTGGTATTTTTTTCACACCTGATTAAGTGTTTTAAAAGTAATGTTTGACGTAATAGATTTTTACCTGATTAAGGCACTATTGATTTATATACGGATTAAGTTAAATTAATAATTTCAGTTGAAATTTCAATATGCATGAAAATTATAATACTTTGTTAGTTTGATTAGAATTACTTAAAATTGTCCTTTTTTTACGGATTAATTATTATAATAGAACAAAAGTAGAGTCTATAATTTGCCGATCAGGGATGCCAAGAAACTTAGAATTTCGATATGCGTGTGAAAATCCGTTGATACACGAAAAGATAGAGGAAAGCGTTTAGAATGTTCGAAGCAAAGTGACTGGTGTACTCGTATTTGCATACCACCGGATATCAGTTATTCCATGGAAACACGTGTGTTCCCGCGTACTTGTTTTCCTGTACATATTCGCGCAGCCGTATTGTCGGAACAGATATCGGTGCAAACAGCCGATAAATCCTGGCGAGAATTTAATAAAGTTGCGCTGACGCGGGACTAAACGTCCCCTCGCGCCAACCGGAAAAAAACCGGGAAATGCGTTTAACGTCCCAACAAGAGGCGACAAATTCCGATGGTGCAACCATTATGCTTCGTTCCCCATCAACGTTGGATCACCAACACTTGCGCGATAAACCGCCCAATGAATGCCAATGAATTGTAAGAAATTACAAGTCTCGCGTATCTCCATTGAAATCAACATTTATTAAAGTGGATCTTTCGACCGAGGAGTCTGTTCGGACGACTCTTGAATTGATTTGATAAAAATAATATAATCAACTTACGTTGATGGATCCACGGTGGGGAAGTCTGTGTACAATTTTAGCAGTTCTCCGCCAATTACGTAACCTAACGCTGGCCCAATTATGGCCATGGTGTAGTAGATAC
The DNA here is from genome assembly GCA_910591585.2 of Nysson spinosus. Lineage (NCBI taxonomy): Eukaryota > Metazoa > Arthropoda > Insecta > Hymenoptera > Crabronidae > Nysson > Nysson spinosus. Next base: position 10,433,677 of record OU342830.1, on the reverse strand, counting down.
CTGGGAAAAGAAATATTAAGTTCAGTTTTAGCGAAGTTTAAAAATCTTTTTTATCTACGATGCAAAATGTGTCGGACGAAGAGTACTTCTTAAGTAATCTGAAGAGTAGGGGAAAATCTAAGATTTTGATGATAGAGCTTTTTGAAATATTCCGGAATTCGGGAGGAGAGGAGTACTTAGGTGATGAAAAATTGCTTTGCATACCAAGATATACCGAGGACATCTTCTTCGATACATTTTCATCGACGTATGTAACGCCGAGCGTGTAAAAAGGGGCTGAACCCGCGCCGTGTAAGAGTTGCGCTACCAAAAAGATGGTTAAGTACAGGCCAGTGTGAGGTTCGAGGTCCGATTGTTGTCCCACGCCATCCGAAGTTACCTAATTAATAAAATAACCAATAAAATGAAATAGAAATATTACTATTACCATGTTATCTATGGCATTGAATTACAATTATTAAAATTAGTAGAGATGAACATTAACACCAGAATTACCGAACATATGCTCACTTATGCTGACATACTTATTTATATATGAATTATGGTTGAAGGATATAAGTTAATTAATGGATTCAATTATTCGCTTTGTGTATATTAAATAAAAGTATATAAAATCTCAAACAATTTGCTGTGGTATATTCGTGGTACATTAACTAAAAATGACAACTCATTTTGACCCCTTTGGTAGTTCTAGTGTTAATATCTTTATAATCATCCAATTAGATTAATGTTTCTTGACGTGTTTCCAAGTTGACGGGATATATTGAAATTATTTAATGAACGTATTAATATCATACCCCATGGATCGATATATTTTTCTCCCTCTCACATAAGTTCTCTCTTTGTTGACCTCCTCGATACGGTCCAGCGAGGTAATGAGGAGAGGCGAAGAGTAAACTTCCTATTCCTAAGACTAGAACACCTATACCTATATACCTAAACAGTAAACTCTACAATATTATTCAGAAACCAATAAGAAACGAATAAAAAGAAATTATTCAGATCGAATATGAAACAAACAGAATAAGTAACTTCCTCAAATTTTACTCCCAATTCAGGTTCAATAATTCCAAATATTTCTGTACGACATTAAACACATATTTCGATTTTCAAGTTACTTTTTACTTCAACATAAACAACACATAGTATATCCGACGATTATTGATATTACGAGATGAAAATTCATATTCACATAAATATTTAACTCCTAATTCTTGTTCACCAATTATATTATCAGATATGCATCAAAATATTGGGAAGTGGGCGCAACAGGGAGGTGCCAAGGCAAAGGATCGAAGGATGCAGTTGGACGGTTTGACATTAAAATTAATTTTCATGAGATTCACGACGTAAATCGATGCAGATATAAATATTAATAGGTACAACAATGGGTTGCACAAGTGCTGTTGGGCTCTAGGAAGAAGTCGCTTGTTACGCAGCTATTTTCATTGGTTATTCGAAGGACTCTCCTCTCACTCGTTTAACGTAGACGAGTGACTTCTTTCCAGAACCTAATGGAATGATTGCGTACCTTGGTTTCGATGCTTTCGAGCGTCCACCTAAATAGCTTACTGGCACCAGGAGGAAAAAACTGGCTATGTCGTATCCACCTGCTATCAACCCCGTTTGCGAAGACCTTAAACCGAATCTTCTCTCTATGGTGGTAATAACAACGTTCACGAACCCATTTACGACCATTCCTGAAACGAAACATCATTTTCTCGTGAAATTCATGAGATTTTTGTGACAATAACTGTGCGCGGATTTCTAAGAATTTTTCAATAACAAATGCCAAATATTAGAATTGAGCATTATGAAAATTTCTGACTTTAATAAAGGAGGCAATGGAGCAGGATAATGATCTGAATTAAATGTGTTTCTTATTTTAAATTGTTTCGATTATTAGGAGTTTTTTTAATGACTTGGATCCATTTATAGAAGCAGATAATTGTAACTTCTAATTACAACGAGTTACGCTTACATGGAATGTATTCGTCCATGCTTAAAGAAATAATTCTCGGAATTATATAATTTAAGAAATATAATTAATATAATTTCACAGAAAGTTACTAGTTTCTGAATTGTTACTTTTTCTCGGATTTATTAACAGTTTTCAAAAGTACCGAAAACCTGGGGTAACAATTCTGCTTAATCAATTACTTGAAAAGGTCACAACAGGAAATAGTGATTTTCTTCGATCGTAATTAGCCGATTCTATAAATGGATTCAAATCTGAATTCACCCGATTGTTGTATAAAGATTTCTACGTTTAGTTCTTATAAGAGAATGATTGACATATTTAAATACCACAGATATATTATAAAATTAATGAGCTATTTTAAAATCCTATCACATTTTGAAACAAGTATTCTCTAAGTTTGCGTGCGCGAATTTGAATGCGGAGCTCGGAGTCTACAGGAAATAAATCCATTGAAAAATATGTAGCCGATAGTTTCTCTACTTCCGATAATCCCAAGTGGACTAAACTTCTTGAAGAACATTTAATCGATGGAAGTCCTTGAGTTCCGTAATGAGATTCGAATTCCTACATCCCCGAAGAGGATATCGTGAAACTTTTAAAGCTGAGCTTCCGACGAATCGCGTCCTCGTGTTTGCTAAAGTAAATCCGTGCGCCGCGTGTAAATCAAGCAGAAGGGTAATCGAACTCAATTATAACCCCTGTGTGTAACATATTTGTCCTGACTTAAAGGAGTCATAAAACGATTAATAAATCTAATAATTAAATAAAACTATTACATCTTATACATAATAATATATATTGCCTAATTTTATTCTTATTTATGAAAGCAATCTTGAAAAATTACATCTCAATTTTTAAAAGTATTATTAAAGAAATTATTTCTTGTTGACAAGATATAAGACATTATACATTTGGAACTAAGATATTTTGCCTGAAAGATATATGATAAATTTGCAAACATTTTTATGTGTAACTTTCGATAATTATATTATCACTACTATTTTATGTATGAATAAAGAATAATCGCATAATACAATATAAATCATTCCTGTATCTATCAGATCATTTACATCAAATTAAAAAATGTAATCAACGGATGGGTCGTAGAATGAAACTGAAATCCAGCAACGCATTTTATAATCCCCTTTACCTACACAATTATGAATAACGATATCCATAGTATCATTTCATTGTAAATAGTTGCCACATAAAAGCTCGGCTTAAGTATCTCCACATTCACAGTCCACCCGGAAAATTAACCACCTTCGTATCTCGTTGTACCGCTAATCAAGAATTTTAATTAAACTCGATGCTATTCGTATGCTCGACAATTTGTATCTCCAGTTGGTATGGCATGGAATGATACACATTCACACGGATACTACACCAAGTGCACACACATTTGTGCACATATGGAGAAACATATATGTAGTTACATACACCGAACTTATTCCGGGCTTATAGAGACGATTGGTGTCTCCATTGTCCAGCAATTTGTTCAATTCTATTAGCCCGTAGAAGGCATGTACCTTCGGTATAATTTCTTTTGTCGTTTCCCGCGTTAAAAGTAGGGGAGGAGCAAATTTATTTAAACTAAGTACTCTAGACTTGTTCGTCCATTTCTTTGAGCGTCCCTCTTTACGTACTAACGCTACAGGATCGTTCCACGTTGATCGGTTTTCTTTCGTTGACATCCACTCTCCACCAACGGGTCGACAGCCTCTTGCCATCGGCCCGGAAAACTCGATTTCCGGTTATCGTCACTCACCGTACCACCTTTTCCCCTCCACTGCTTTCGCACGTTTCTCTGAAGGCTCCGAAATTGCATTCGAATGCACTGCTATTAATAGCGGCAAACGGCGACATCCAGTCAATGCCACCAAGAAATTTCGTGCACTTCGCGTTGCAGCATAATCAATGTCGCCATATATTTTCGCTTATTATTTATGATAATCTCTATTTTAAGATGTATTGTAATCTCTATTCGTTATTAGAGATCAAAATACACATTGCTGCATTACGTTGCTAATGTTACTTCGATATATGAAAATCAAGTCGCATAGTGCTAATGCGGATATGCTTGCAATATTGATAAGATATCTTTGAATGATCGAGTGCCGATTGATGGTGTTTTATTGCTTCGAACGATTGGATGATCTTTTTCATTAGTTATCGGTGCTCTTTAATATGTTGGTTATATATGATCTCTTTCGAATTTTGATCTTCATCGATACTAAGACAAGCCTTCGTTACTTTTATGGAGATGTAGAGATGATAATAAGTTAATGTAAATATAACAGAATTAATGTGAGCATAATGTAATATACATAGTCGACATTAATATTCGAAATACCGAACTTACACTCAGTTATGCTTACACATTGATTTATATATAAATTATGGCTGGAAGATTTAAACTAATAAATGGATTCAATTATTTGTATTATATATAAAATAAAAGTATATTCAATCTCAAATAATGCGTTGTGGTATATTCGAATAATTTAACTCTAAATGAGAGACAAGTCATTTTAACCCCTTTGGTAGTCTAGTGTTAAACAAACGAGGTTACAATAAACTGCAGTGTAAAATTGAAATTAAATCGAAATAAAGGGTAGTACAAAAATTCAAGCAGAATGAGGAGTGAAAACTGAAGTTAAATCAAATTAAAGGGTACACTAAAATTCAAGCAGAATGAAGAGTAAAACAAAGGTTAAAATAAAAATATAGAGTACAACAAGAATGTAACTAAATTTGGAACACATACCTTGCATCGCGCCCGCCCAGCAGAGCCAAAAGAGAGCCCATTTCGCGGTTCGAAATCTTTGCAAATACAGTGGCCTGAACCAGAGCCATCCGCACTTCAGGTTATCCGTGGCACTGTCCGATTCCTTCGGCGCATCCGGCTTTATTTCCGGTTTCCTCGGTCCATCCCCGAATTGTTCCGGGAAACTGGACAGGGTGTCGTGCATGTCCGGCACAGTCGACTGTAAATTACATTATTGTCGTCGTACCTTGTTTCGTGTATTTCTGACGATAATTAACACTACGATGAACGTTTTATACGGTTACGATTTTCGCAAAAACCAGTGCGCTTTTTCCTGTATCTATCGCTTGGTGCATGGTATCAGATAGCAAGGATTGTTTGTGTTCTCTTTGCGTTGGCTCCTCGTGTAATTACAGGTTTTGCGAGTGTATAATCAACTGTTAATTACTTGTGGTCCCAAGTCGATAGATATTGAAGTACGATAGAGTTCAATATTGGTATCAAGATAAAGATAACATAATAATTTGAACCATAATAATTAGAAGTTTTGAAGTAAACTCTAATGCCATTAAATTGCCATTACTTTAATGCATTACGAAAATATGAGATATTAAATCATTTTTGCAAATTCTTATTTTGATATTTAATTAAAAAGAGGCATAGTCAGCGAAATTTCCAGTTGTAAAACATAAGTTTCATATTTATATTAATTTATATGAAGTAAACATTTGAATGATTGTTGTCAACATATGAATAATTATTTAATGACACGTAAAATTTGAGATTGTATATTAAAAATGTAGATTTTATAATCATTTTTTATACGCATTAAAAAGATCATTAGACTAAAATATTTCATGAATGATTTTAATTAAACTTACACCGAATGAAAATTTATCCCTCATGGTTTTCTTCGAAGTATTCCACTACGCAATTTCCGGTATATTTCCCAAGGAACAATAAGAACCTTATGAAAAACTTGCACGGCCACTTTTTCTCGAATGCTATCGGACTAAATTAAACTGGCGCATTTTTAACCCAACAGAATTATACACTTTTTATAACGATTTAATTAGAATATCTTCTTCGTTATTAATCGCACATATCTCACTAATTTATTTCCCTCTATCACTCGTATTAAAATAAAAAAGTCTTCCAGGTTCTTTAGAAGAATTCGTCAGATATTTGCCTGGCGTCGAAATTGAATAAAAATTGATTGTGTATATTGTATCCATATATCTTTGAATACTCCTCATCGCGAGTTAAAAATTAGGGCGTGCATAAAAAATGAATGTTTTCTGATGCGATTGCGTTCTGTGTTCTTCCGGTTCCATAATGAGGAAGAACCTCTCGTTTGGATCTTATTCGCGCAAGTTATTCGGATAACGAATATTATTGTTCGAGGAAAACTGAGTTCTCAGCATCCGGAACGTTCCTCCGTTTAATTGCCGTTTCTTTGCCGCTCAAAAGCCCGTCGATGTGATTTAAATTGGTTCATTGAATTTCACATCGTTTCGCATTTTCGACCGTTTGAAGATTAATCTTCGAAAAATTCGCGGATAAAAAGCATGCTACTTCAAAGTTCATATCTTACGAGAACTTTTGAAAGTTATAAGCTTTATATAATATTCGTATTGTATTTACTGGCTTCTGGTTGAACGCTGTCTTTAAGTTGGAATTAAAGGCACATGAATTATTTTCACTTTTGTAGACTTTATATATTTTGATTTAAATTATTTTTTATATCAATGCACTAATACTTAATCTTTGATATATAATTAGATAATTAAGTTTTTCTTTAGGAAGTACTTGCGCATATTTTTGTTGCCGTTTGATTGTCCTTTGCTTTATGCAGTCTTAAATGTTTCGAAGATTATTGTGGAATAATTATTATGGTTAAGTATTATTATTTAATATCAGTGAAATAATACGTTCTAAAGTGCATAATGCAAGCTTATACTGATTTTTATGCAGATCGAAATAACCTCTTTTTGTCAATTATATTACATAGTCGTTGATAAGTTGAATAGCTTTTTCCAGGGGTATGGTTTTATAAAAAAATTATTTTTAACCGCTATTTTCGAAAAGATATTATATGTGTCAATATTTAGTTTGCAATGATTAAATCTCACAGACTAGGCTCCTCTAATAAATCAGAAAATATAACACCTCACTAAAGATAAGGAATGTCACCTTCCGACTCACGTTACTCAAATTTCGTAAGAATTCAATTATTATAACGACACATCCAAAAATTCCACGCTTTTTAACCGTCTGTTTAATACTTTCTTTAATCTGCACTGAATCGCATCTGTTCCCCGTTTCTAGCGAGCCGCCTTAATTATTCACAAAATATTCTTATCTATTCGCTCATTATCTTAATCTGTTATTTGTTCGTTCCATTAGCGGTGTTTATCAACTCGTTCATCGTCCAAGCATACTTCTTCATTAGCATAAATTTTCCACCAATACTTCAACCAAGTTTCACATACTTCGCACATTGAATATTAATTTTACCATATTTCAGATTTAATTATCCCTTGAGTAGCCGCATTACAGTGACTTTATATTTATATATGTTCCACTTCTTTGTTTAAGTAAACTAAGTTTTATATTAGTTGTTTAAATGAATGTCCGTGTAGTTTTAAGATAGAATCCACTCATTTCATATTTTTATTTACGCGGTGACTTAAGTGAGTCGATTATAAAGCACTCCTTCAAGGGATCACAGCATCCACATGTACCGACTAACGCCGCGTGTCACACGCGACTGCGGATCGCGAGCTCGTGCTCTGAGAGTTTTCCCCGTGAGTTAAAACACCGTATATGCTACTACTACTAATACTAATACTACTACCACGTTTCAGCTTATACTACGATAGACATCCTCCGTCCTTGTCCATCTTTTACATGCTATCCATTTCCCCACTCTCTTCCCCACTTCCTCGCATTCTCTCTTTCCGCCACTCTCGTATACGTCGCCTTTTCATCTCGTTTTCTCCCACCATCGAGCTCCTCTCTCCTTCTCCATCCGATTCACACTCTATCTACCCTCCTGACAACCCCACCTTTACCAACGATCCACCATAAACCACCCCTACTAGCTGTTGCTTCTATTATGAACCGAAAAAATGACTAAACTCGCCTTTCCGTTACTTTAGCTCCGATGGAATTCTTTAACTCCACTTCCTAGACCCAGTATTAGGTCGTGTAATATGAAATGCCGAAATTCTAAAAAGGAATTTTTTGTTGGAGACGCGTTGACAAAAATATGTACAAGAAGATGTTGCATAGTTTGGTATAGGACTTAATAATTTGATCGGTCAGTGTTGCTACAGCGTTTTCGATATAAGAAAACGTTTATCCGCGTAATGTATATCATTTTATTTTATATAATAATCCATAGTAAACTTCTGGTTTCAGACATATTGGTTATCATTGATTTTGTTTATCCAGGGAAGGTATTTTATTGACATGTTCCTCGATGCTTATCAGCCTAGACTGTTGTATATGTTTGTAACACTTGTTCTTTAATAATTTCAGACACGCGATTAAGAGTGGGATCACTTATCATACGTGATATTACGAGGGCGCTCAGTGAAAAAGATTTGGAATGTGATTGATTGCAGACGCAGATAAGGTAGACAAAGGAATGTAAGTCAGTTGTGTCAGAAGAAGATGTATGATTAAGTGATACTGAGTAAGGATGACATTGGCTTTTACGTCTGTTCATACAACTCACAAAGTTTCGAATATTTTAAGAACATGGTAGGTCAGGTTAGGCATCAAGAACCGAAGTGTTACGAATCTATAATGGTAATAAAGTCAGTATGTTAAGTACGATAACTTAAAAATAACTCACTCTGAGAATATCGATCGTTATACAACTGGAAGAACATATAAGTAATAAACCAAACTGATGTGATAATCAATCAAGCTACGTATCTTTATCCATTGAACCTTATCAAAATTTAGCACATTCTCGGGATAGTGACGCCATTAATTATAAGAATGAATACATTGATAAAACTTCGTAGGTGTATGCAAAAATGTAAATATAAATGGACATCATAATCGCATGGTAATTGTAAGCAATGCATTTGTAATAATAAAGACACATTGCATTTGTAATGCCTTAAAGTGTAGCTAGCTTGCATCGTAACGATAACAACTCGCCTCTGCCGCAATTAAAGTCTTTCTATCTTTAAGGCCACTTCCTCTGGCCATAGATACTCGCTTGTACCGCAACATTTCCTCAAATGCTCACTTCCCGACCCTACACCTACGCATGTCTGACCGTGGTACTTTAAAATGATCTTATCCCACGGTGTGTTCATCTACTTAAAACTCCCTACGTAATCAAAAAAAGGGATATGTTTATAAGAGACAATTCAAGTGTCTTTCCACCTTGAATCACGTAAACATTCATGGTGAAGATAACTGAACTTTTTTAATTAGAAATGTACTCCATCTTGTACTAGTTGAAGAAAACTGGCAACAGCTGGGATCAATAAATCAGGAGGATAAATACGGTACGATTCTGGGAAGAAGGCATGCGATGACATTAGATCGGGAGAGGTGAATAATATATAACATCAAATGGTAGAATTGGCAGAAACTGAGTCTAATCTCTAATTTGTACGATTTGTTAACAGTTTTAAAAGCATCTAAAACTTTAGATAACAAGTTTTCAAATCAAAATTATCAAGCTAAATAGAAATTCGTAGTTTTTTTAGAAGATCAACACATAATATGTGTGCATTTCTATGAAAATAGCGGAGTAGAATTGAAAATTTTCAATATTGAAACTTTGTCACTTACAACCTTGTAACATTGAAGCAACGATATAACATATTTCACCAATGGAAGATTCAAATTTGACACGTTACCAGTGCCTTCTTTCTAGCATCCAACGGTAGTCGCAAAAGAGTCCCAAGTACCGAGATCAATAAATCAGGCAAACAATAATACATAGAAAGGAACGTAGCGAATGTCGCGTTGATTAACCGGGCATTTAGAAATTATGTATTTGAAGAGGCCTGTCCGTTGCATGGAGGATGAAAAAGAATCGCGGTATATGGGGTGCATCGAGGTATACACTTTGCACAATAGAGCCGGCGTGCGTCCACGTTGTCAAAGTACGGATCCGTTTGCCAAAAGCAAACGTGGATCATGCGCCCGAAAACCGAAGGGGGATAAATACCCTTTCGGGCAGCCAATGCGGCACACGTCCGCCAGCGGCCACGCGACCGCCTCGACATAAATTTCGTGGATTTAATAAAGATCCATGGCTTCCGCTTGCGGACCGGCCACGTTGCCAACCGATGTTCTTTCGCTTCGAAAGGATGCTGGATGAATTTTGTATACGCTCACGCATGTGGTGGTTATGCTTCCTCATCAGAAAAGGCGTAGAACTTCATTTTCTTATCTCTTCGCTCGACAATATTCGTCATATATACAATGGTACAGACTTCATGTAAATAGCTACTGGTTTCTTAATATTTATGCTACCACTTCATTATTCTTCGGGTTTACATTTCGAAAATGTATTTTGAATAATATTATATATTGCTATTAGATATATTGGATAAGTGTGTTGTATTAATATATAATTTATAGTATGTATATAAGTATAGAAAATAAATATATGGTTTAATATATTTGTTTGTGTAGAAATGTTATTGTTTTAATATTCATCGTAATTCTTTATATAATGTTTGCTTCAAAGATCGCCGACGCCTATGTCGAGGGGTTAAACATTGGCTCGTGTCACGTGCCTACACCCGTGGGTGGCCCATTCCGGGTGCTTAGAGGAAGTTTTTAATAATTTCCTATTGAATTTATTAACACCCATGAAACAGTTTCATGGGGACCGTACTGTAAGAGGCACTTTAACACTCGAGCCGACAAACAATATTATGTGTAAGAATTAATCATCCCTTTCATCGATTAATCATGATGGACGTAAGTATGACAATAACATTAACATTACATTCATTAATTACGAAAAGTGATTAAAATTAAAATCGGTTAAGGAGTGCCCTACGAAATCATATCACTCTGTGCTATTCCATAATAGTGACAAAAATTAATTATTCGACAGATGCCACTTTCCGGCGCACCTCTCGTGTGCTTAAGTTCCAATTAATATTGTTAACCCAATAATCTACATGTACCACATCAGAAATTAAAAAACCTCCAATTATACTCGATATATCTCGAAGTCTATTCATACAAATGTTAAATCTCGTTCCTCTTACATGTAGAATAATTAACGATGATTAACACTGCAATTACGGTGAACATACAATACCTATGGAATTTTCGCATTTCATTGAACCAGGCGGGGAGTAAAGCGACTGGTGGTGGCGTATAAAATATTTCTTTTCGCGGTTGCAACGATAGCGTGTTGCAGAGAGGGAGTCGCGGGAGACACAGTCAAACGTGATATTCTTATACACCGCCGTAATGGAATATACTTTTATACTTTTGCGCTTCCACTATCTCCCTTCGTGTCTCTGTTCCTCGCGCGCTTCTTCCCTTACGGTCGGCCACGGGTTCGAAATGAAAACGAGTCTCAAAAGACCTTTGTACGCGCTTCCGTCACGTTCGATATTCGTGCGTTCTTTTATGGCGTCACGTTTTCCGCTCTACGACGATTCCTCACTGAGAAAGTAACACGGTCTCGTTTCCCAGAGTAACATCGCCCACGACGTTTGCCATCTAAATTTCTTTCCCTTTTTTTTCCTACCCTGCGTGGACTCTGTGACCGTACAATCGAAATGTTGCGAGGGTGGAATTCTGATTAATATTCCTGGAGAAAGGTAGAACCCTTCCCAAGAATATCCTTGTAAGAACCCCACTTCGTTCTCTTCCAAATCTCTCCGTTAATTATCTCGTGAAACATTTTCAACAAATTATATCCGAGACATCAAAACTCGTATCGTTGTAACTTGCGTAAAATGTTCGAATATAAATCAGCATTTAAATGTGAGAATTTTGGTCTGGCAATTTATGCGCTACGATCGTAATGGCGATCGTTCAGGGTTTTAATGATATTCACCGACGTATTGGCAGATCTCATCGTATTAGTGACTTTGTAGGATAGTCTCGAGGAAAAGTTGGTCTCTTTGGGGCGGCAACTTGGCGGTATAGAAATAGGAACTCACGGTTTCTATACTATGGGCGCATTCCTAACGACTTCATTCAGAAGTAACTCGATTTGTGGGCGTATAAAGTGAATACCTCAAACAGCTTGTTAATCCAAATTAAATGGCGCTCGACCGGTGAGCGGTGTTTCGTAAACCCGCTGCCAATTATTTAGTCGGCCGATTCTCTTGAATCGCGAGCGAGCAATTTTCAAGCAGCCATCCCTCTTTCTCTCTCGATCTTGTTGTACCTTCATCGAAACCCAGCTAACGAATACCGCAATGAGTTCCTCTTTTTAAACTCAACGCTCCGACAATACTCGCTACTTGTCATTGCTCCTTTCAAAGGATAATTCTCACGCGAAAAACTAGATATCGGTATGCCTCTCGATTCATCGGAATTTTATCGACATGCTTCCCGATTAATGAACACTTCTTTTTCGGTGGCTGTTCTATAGCTTTTCATTGGTTTCCGGCGCTTTTATCTCGTGTGAAACGAAGCAGTGCCATAAATTCATAGCCGGATCAATGGCATTAGTTGTGGATAGTAAAACGAATCTAGCAAATGGTACTTGTTGATTTTCGTTGATGACTTGCCGATATTGATTTATTTGTATCATGGTTGATTCGAGTGTTTAATATCGATATACGTCTGAGGAAAAGAATGTTAGTGTAATATAAATATTATAATGTGATGTTTCTTTCGTAATCAATATTTTACTGCATTGGCAAAATATTTATAATTTTTACGCGAAATCTACGAAAACTAATAATCGAGTTGTAATTATTATGCTTACGAGGTTTAATTATAATTATAACAGGATGTAAGTAATCAATTATTAAATCGGTAACCTTTCAGATATTATGAGTATATCGAGTATATTCGTTTCTATGAATTTTTAATTATACACGTGAGATGTATACAACATACTAATAATTTTACATACCACAAACCTCCAGACAAAATCTAGATTTTTTTAAGAATTATAAAATCTTCTATTATTTGATCTCGCTACTTATCATTCACAATATTCAGTGACATCGTGCATATCTTTCTAAAAACCTATAATATTTCAAATCCACAATTATCGTCCAATTTTATACTAATTATTTTTCCTATCATTTGTAAGATGATTTAATACCTAATCGATAACCAGTGGAACATTCGATTATTTTCTAACGCCAGGAACGCGTATTGATATAACGACACTAATCCAGAGACACTTTTTATTGTTTCGAGGGTTTTTTGGCTACAGTCCATTAATTTGGACAATGCTCGTTCTCCATACCCTCTTTTTCCATCCCCTCTCGCTTTGCCTCCATTATTTTTCTCTTCGACATCTTCGTGATGGCGCACCGCTACTCCTCGTAATTGCAGCACGATCGTAGCCCGCAGGCATTAACCGCGCACAACTACCACCGCGGTACTGAATTGCTCCACAAAACCGTCTCATTCGCGACTGATACCACCGAAGACGGTAACAATACCACCGGAGAGAGAGAGAGAAGAGAAGAGAAAAAAAGAAATGTGCTCGGGAACCGAAATGTGTAGATCACTCGAAATTTCCGTTTCATTTTTCTCACTTATCCGGTGATTCAAAGAAGATCCTATTTCTCGGAGAATTAGGGCTCTCTTTATTAGTGAGCGAATTCTGCAATTTTTGACGATCACCGCGAGTTTTGTTCCGGTTATTAAATTTAAAATATTCCCGTGAGTTGCAAGATGTTAAAGAATAATTTCTATTCGAATGTTGAGTCGGATTGTTGATGATGTCGTGACATCTAATATGATCTAGAAACTCTAATTGGATATACTTTAATTGGAGTGTAATATAAAAGAATGAAAATTAGAGATATGCTATACTCAATTCGTGAGAGGTGACTTAATATGATTACATTTCTTTTCTTTATTTAATTCTTGACAAAATATTTCGGCAACTTTTTTGTGCCTCCCAGTTATACCGAAGAATAAAGAAAGAGGAATAAGATTAATATTAATATCGTAATAATTGTATGTTCGGAGCAATACAAATTTTTAATAGATCGGAGTACTTTGTTAAATTGAAAAGATTTCCGTTTAATTGTCCCGGTTAACGTCACCTACGCAGAACTCAACGGGATTGCAGTTCAATCGAATCAGTCTGCATCGACCGCAGCCACCGCAACCGCGGAAATGAACTATTACAAAACCGATCTGTCTCCGTGGCGATATTTGCGTTACGATGATTGCAATAACAATATTCGGATAAAGCAGCCGCGGATTTCATCGCAGGAATTCCTTCACCCCTCTGACACCCTGGCATTCCTGGAATTTATCGAAGGCAGCGCGAACTCCTTTCATAGACATTCTCCGGTCTTTCGAAATGAAAACGGGGAGCGGAAAATCCCGAACTCTTGAAAAAAGAATACGCGAGCTTGAAATGAGTTTACGTGTGTTTTCTTTCTCTCTCGCGTCAAACGTTGTAAATATCTCCGGGCAAAAGTTGTATGTTTATTTTACTGATTTTTAGAATAACAAATATATGGAGCTATAAAACTACGACAAAAAATAATTGTCATGTAATATTTTATATTCTTGTATATAATTATAATATCTTTTTATATCCGTTTATATATTTTTTATGCGATAGTTCGATGATACAAGAATTTATTGCAAAGCGTTAGAGACTTTTGGATTTCTCGGAATATTCATAGAGTGATAAGAGAACGCGAAAGTAACCCAAAAATAATACCGGCCCTAAATTAGGGCTCAGCATACTTGCTACTTCGTGGGAAGCTCTTTAAAAAAATTGTTGCCTGGCACGAAGTTCATTATAATCTCACGAGTGATAAGCCAGGAGTTTTGCTTACGGAGCAACACTGTATCCTTTCCCTATCCTGTGGGAATAAACAACTGGAATATCCTCGAGCGTTTTACCTGTCCTAGCTGTGTTCGTGTTTGCTAGAATTTGCATCCGCCTACGTCGAAAATTTGCATAAATATATGTGCACCGGGATTATCTGGAGGGTAAGTAGCATCACACTTTCCCTGATAATGATATTTACAATTATCCTCTGCTAAATTATTCCCCATCGAAACATATATTTTAAGTGGATTATATTTAAGCATTTGTTTAGAAGTTCCTTCGATATTTATTCTGATATTAATTTATTAGTAATATAAGAATAATATATCATAATGCATAGATTTTATTTGGGTATTTATTGTATATGTTAGTAATGTAAGAATAATGTATTATGATATATTCGTTTTTACGCGATTGAAGTCACTTCGTTTACACTACATCTTCCAGTAAAGTGTTCGAAATTGTTAGATTTGCCGAAATATGAAGTTCAAAATATTCGGAATATAAATTCGTTATTTATTGGGTTGATTCATGTAGATATAGTTTGTGGCTGAGATAAAAAATATTGTTTCCCTTTGTGGAGTAATTTATACGTGGAATTAAGGTGGATCAGAATCTGCAGAAGTACATTGATTGTTTTACGCGAAACAATTAATGGTAACGTCTACGGGGATAAGAAGTTGGACAGAATCGGTCTGTCTTTCCCCGAGGCACCAAGTGGTTCGAACATTTAAATTACTTCTACGACAGTGTCTCGTTTGTTTGCAATTCAATTATCTCAATTTCAATTTCTCAAAAGAATCCAACTCGGTTTTGTTATTATTACTGGTGATACGAGATAAATAATCATATACTATAATAGATATCATAATGGAAAATATATTCGATGGTGAATCCGTTTCATCAAATCTGTAGTGTTATCGAAAACCTCAAATTTATATTATTCATGTCACGAAAATAATTTCATAAATTTTAGAATTAAAACAATTAACTGAGCAATACTAGAAACAGTTGCCGAAACGTATCATTTTTAATAAACGCATGGCGTGATTGTTCTCATAAAATCGTAAATGGCTGTTTTACTTATCAAATCTTATAATATTGTATTCCATTGTTTCCTCCAAACTTATTGATACCGTAAATATCATAACAAATTCCATACTTTATAACAATAGTATTAATAAACACGAAAGTGATTGTAATTAATTGCAGCGAATTAGTGAATTCATATGTAATTCATTCAACTAGATGTATAAACGTATAAAGTAAATATAATTATATTTGTGTACTTACCGGACCATCAGAGGGGATCGGAAATTCTGGGGGTTCCGCGGGTTCCGGATGTTCCGAGGGTACCGGTGATTCCGGATGTTCTGAAGATACCGGTGGTTCCGGATATTCTAAAGATACCGGTGGTTTCGGATGTTCCGGAGAATCATAGGCAGGGTTATCAATTCCGCTCATGATTATTCTGAAAATAACAGCCGATTGGTTTGTTTGGTTTCAACAAACACACGGTGATTGTTTTGTTCAAATATCTTGTGTAAAACTGTCGCATGAAACACGCACTTTCGATACTTGACCTCAATGAGATCGAGTTTGCCGAGTCGAAATGAATTTAACGCATTCTCGTAGCATAAGACAACTGTTGAGAGGTACGAATGAACCGTAATAGGTTCGGAGCATTCGAAGTAACAGGATAATAGGTGTTGCCGGTTAAATTATTATGCACGCTGCACGGAATATCTTCGTGCGGCAACGTCTTCGAATGAACTTGAAAGATTTACTTAATTTTTAACGAAGTTCGAATATCTCTTACGTTTATGAAACAAACAAAGTACTTATGAAAAATTGTTGTTACTCCTATCTTTCTAATCTACGACGTATGAAAACAGTAATAATATATTATCTACTGTTAATGAACATCCGTTTCTGTAACGAGTCTATATAATTTATGATAACAAGGTGCAGCACAAATAATACAAAGAAAAGTTCTATGCAATCGATTTAGTTTTGTACTTATGCCAAGGATTTACTTTCACGTTGTGATTACTCCATTCCTTTACTCGATAAGTCACTTTTATTATTGTCAGAAATGATTTTGACATATCTCACTTTGATTGGACTCCTTTAATTTGTTTGTTACGATTGTTTTAAATAATTTCTCCATATTCTTCTTGTATTTGATACAATTTTATTGCGACTAGTTTGATTTCAGCAAAGTAGAACTATTTATGTATACTATATGAACAATTTAAAAGATTTCAATATTTGTGGAATATGGAATAAGTAACTCTTATTATTAACCGAAACTTTTAGCTCGAACTTGACATTCTAATACATCGATAAAAAGAAAGTACATTTGTAATCAATGTTACACAGTGTCAAATAGTAAAAAGCTACTTTCCTATGTAAATAGCACGACTGTTCTCTTCAAAGGTATAGTAAAACATTTCCGCCTTTATTACCTTGACGTTCATAAACACAGTTGTATGTCAAAGACAATCAATAAGCGTTACGTTTACTGAATATAAACGTGTCATTTTTTCGACTGGAAAAGCATCCTTTCGGCTTTGCAATTACGTTTGATTATGGTTATATATCATAGGAAACTAAAAACCGCGCGAAGTAAATGTTTATGTGAAATATCGCATTAAGTGCCCCTGAATTTAAGTAATTTTCATAATCTGTGGTGAGATAAAAACCCGTGGCGAATTCGTGCTTTATCGCGAACGAGAGCGGACATTCGATTCGGCAGAAGTAGCGTATGCATTTTGCTGACATGTCGCTATTTATTAGCCTACATCGACTGCTTTTCTTTAATCTTTTTTTCCACGATTACATACGCGTAACGAGCGTGAAGAAATTATTGCTTCAGCTCGATATCAGACGAGAAATATCCTGAAATATGTCTTCCCGTTTCCATATAGGTCAGTGGACTTACGTTTACGTTCTACTTATTATACCGTTACCCTCCCATTACCGAAAGTTATGTCACGGGTGTTTGCACCATTTAGCGCCGATCAAACTCGAGTAAGGTTTACCCGGATACTATGTTTATATCTCTGTTTACTCTTGCGTAATAATACAATTATTTCTAAGTATACATTCAGAGAAGATTTTCTTATAAAATAGAGATACTGAAGTATATGGATGCTTGTGTTCATTATTAGTTTATGGTTTACTTAATTGAATACCTATCGTTGAATACTTATAGTTGATGCAGTGGAAATTATTTTTAATGTGCAAAAATTTGTATGTGAAAGGATGGTATAAGGTGCAAGCTTATTTATAAGGTAAATATAACTCACCTCTTTTTAAACAAGTTTTCACTGAGATCGTGTTAACATTTGGTCCTCTGTTAAATCAATTATCGTAAAGTACACTAATATTTGCGTATCTTGTTTCGACGTACATTAATTAATATCACAAAGCAAATTATTTGGCTCCTAATTGATGTTTTGAATCTCGTTAAAGGGTGGAAAATTCAAGCTGAAATTTCTCGGGGATCCTTAATTACGTGACACAGGTGAAACGAGGTGGTGTCGACGTCAATTAATTTCGAAAGTTTGTGTTTATTCCTGATATTATTAATTACTTAACTGGTAGTAACAACGAAGAATTAATGTCAATTATGTTAGACATGAGTTCAAAAGTGCATTGTAACCGACGTATTCAATTGTATCTATTTAATTGACTTCCCTGATTATATTCACTAATTCCAATTCCTAATCGTGTAATTATTTTACTGTTCCAACCCTTTTGAAAATTATGAATATCTTTAAAATAAATATTGGTTTTGGAGAACTTGAATAATGCTTTATTACGTTAAGTGTTTTTATTATATTTCAGTTGTGGATAAACGACTTTAATTCAAAAATTCAAATCACGAAAGATTGTTATTTATAAGTTCTTAGAAATTATGGGAAATATTAATTTTGTGTATGAAAATATGTAAGAGTTCACTATTATCAGACCACGTTATGGTGATTCGATGATTGCTCCGCAATTTTTTATTTATTGCACATAATTTCCTTAAAACCTTCCACTGATGCACTCAACAAGTTTCATCCAATCTTAATCAATATCCACACACAACTAATGCCAAGGAATCTTAAAATACATATCACACTTGCAATATTCTTACACGTGGTTCATCAATGTGTCAGAATTTTTATCCAGAAAGCAGATTATCGATTAAACTGTTCTTAATAGATGTTTCATGTTTTTTCATATCAACCAACAGATAGTGCGTCCTCGAAACATTTTTCACTGATTACGAGCAATGCAACTTTACTCCTGACTATAACTTAGCAGAATTCATTATTTATTTCAATCACATATTCATTTTCCATTTACTTCAAACATGTGCCAGCAACTACACATATTCACAGATACAGTACAATATTTTAATCAATCGTGCCGCGTACCAAGAAATGTAATCAAACTCAAGAGTCACGTCGTGAAAGCCACGTGTAACTTCACATTAAGTTGACCATGTTTTACATTATCATCAAGTTACATGTCTTAATATCTACACCAGCATATTCACTTCGTTAATTCTTCTAACAACACTTTCACCAACATGCTCGATGACTATGGATCGTAAGAACTTGACTGTGGATCATTTCATTCCGAAAGTGGTTCGCGCGTAATTACGAAATTGGCGATAAACTTGAAGACCGAGAGACCGAATCGCCGATGTTCTATAGTCTAACTAAACCAACCGACTGAGAGAGTCAGCGCGCCAGTCTTCGTATATAGAATCGTCGATGGAATAACACTTTCAAACTGTCTCCTCGGTCGTGACCATCTTCCAGAAAAGCAGGTTTTTGGATCCTCTCGTATTATACGGTCACTCTTACCAACTGGAAACCCTTATTACTCTACTCCCGGTGCACTTCCTCATTCGAGATACCGAGCCTAATTATGCTATTTGGTAGGAACGTTTGTATGTAGATAACGGATGTAATTTTGGTATAATAGATATAATTACAGTAATTTATCGTTAGAGGTAGATTAATCTACATACGCTTGTTTTACAAAAATAGTTTTGTAGGAAGGAGTGTATTACCGAGGAAACTAAATTTATATTTTTGTCAGGGAAATATGGTATGTTTATGAAAGGAGTTGTGCGAGGGGTACCAGAAAGTTATGAATTCGGGAGTGGAGTCGGGAATGAATTTGTTTGCATCGAAACTTAGGAATTTGATTTTTTTAAAAAAGGGAATTATGGCCTTGGAGGATGGTCAGTCAATGATTATAGACAACGATGGGGTTTACCTAATAGAATAATGTTTAATATGGAAAACTAAATGGAGTTTCATAAAGTATGTGCGAAATGATTGACTACTCTCCGCTAGCCCTAATATTTCGTTCTTTTTGTAATTGACGATGTATGGAATTAATTGTGCAACTACTTACTTAGTTTTACGAAGAAAACTATTGTTTTTAAGGAAAGAGTTTAAGGGTTGACTAATTCAACGTGTTTGTTCGTCGCCTGTGTATATATAGTTCAATGAAATCATCTGCACTTCACAGATGTTTCAAGCATTAAAGCCTAAGTTAGATTCAGAGTCGTACTTCCTTGGCATTGGACCAAGAATTCGGGTAAAAACGTACATTTAAAACCCGGGTCCATTGTCAGAAATATTTTTCTCGCGCCTGTGAATTCCTCAAATACTCATTCTAATAATATATACTATTAATTAATTCCTATTATTTCGTAAAGTGCATTTATCTAGTATTTAATTTTACTTAATTATAAACAGATCGTCATCAAGGTAATGCTACGTTCAGAGTCGCGGTTATTTAAGCAGATCATTCTTTAATTGGCATTAACCCTAAGGTATTAATTACTTAGTCCCATCTGATAGCCTGTGCAAAGTCTAAATAATATAAATACACATTATCTAATGTTCTTTTATCTTACTTCGAGTGAATTACATTGATCCTTAGAATATGGCGCAACATTGATAACACGTCTACCATAATAGTTTAATGCACATTAACGGGATCTTTATCAAAATTGCAGTGTTTAATTAAATACTTGCACAGACGTACACATATCTATGTGATTACGAAGTGTTATGAGTGGTTTCTACGAAAAATGAACCTCTAACAGTGCAGACGGCCTTATCATATTGCGATTATAATTTTATAGTACTTTATATTCTAATTATGACACATCATATGATTCCATATATTTATGTATCCACATAAATTATTCTGACAACAAAAGTCGTGCCTTATATACTGTCGCCTATTATCCAAATCATAATCAATCACTCAGAGTTAATTTATACTCGTTGATAATCGGCGATCACTTTTGAAAATTCTTATGGGAACCTTGATATTCAAAATATTTACATTTTCGAATACATTGTATAATGATTTCTTATCGAAATTAAATGGATTGTCAAAATTTAAATGGCATAAAAGTATATAACGTAGACTATGAAAAGAATTAAAATAAAGAGCTAAGGACACACCTGGAACCAATCAAGTCACCTCCAGATCATACACGTATTGTCCTTGCTGGCAGTGATAATTGTATCACCGTTATATGAAAATGCACAGCTGAAGATATCGTCGGAATGGCCTTCTAATTTTTGTATACAACAACCATTCTCGAGGGACCACAATCTTGACGTTCTATCCAGGGAGGATGTCAACAGTTGTTGTCCATTTGGACTGAAACAAACTAAATAACACGCACAATATTTTCTTAAAGATTACATTTTTGCGAATGTTTGATCATTACGAATAGATAATAATTACAGTTTTAATTATTGTACAGAGCAATATCTGAAGACATATTATTATAAGTATTCAAACTATTAAGTATGTGCATAAGTTCTCGCCGTTATTAAATGATACAGTTTATGTATTATACTTTTTTTGAGAATATTTTTTTGAATGAAAACTATTTTTCCTAAAAAAAGATCACGTTCGTTTTATTTCATAAAACGGCGAGAACTTATGCTGACTTCTAAGCTTTCATACTGCTAAGTAAAACGAAACACGATTAAATTCACCTTTCGAAACTTCTTCACGATGTCCTTCCAACAATGCCAATTGCTGAAAATTACTGGTTACATCCCAAACTCGCGCGGTAGCATCGGTGCTCGCGGTCGCAAGTTTCTTGCCCTTGTTGTCGAAGGTCAAGTCTAGGACCTCGTCGTCGTGACCTCGTAAAGTTGCCAAGCAGGAATTCATTCGAGTATCCCAGACTTTCGCCGTTTTGTCGAGTGATGAGGATGCGATGAGGGAACAATCGAAGTTGTAAATGCAATTCGATAACTCGGTCCGGTGACCAATTAGCACATTGGTTCGTCTGATGGAATATTACGAACTTAAAAAATCTGATGATGTCCGATAAGAAATTCCGAAATTTGTAAAGTCATGTTAGAAAGATGCCTTATATTGCATCTATAACTAGCGATTATTACAAGAGAATAGTATATTCAAGATCATGAATTAAATAAATATCGTAGAAATTATATAATATTTTAAATTAAGTTTGAAACATACGTAAAAGTTCTTGTGTCCCAGATACTGATAGTACCATCAAAGGAACCAGTTATAACTTGATTCCCATCATTATTATAATGTAGAGCTATAATTTCTGCCGTGTGACCCACCAATGAACCCAATTCTTCTCCTATCAAATTAATTCTTATTGTAAATGAAATTTGTATTATGCTTGAATACGAAATATATTCGCCAAATCGATATATTATAATATCAAAACGATATACCATAAATATGCTACCTGTTTGTATATGAAATATTTTAGCAGTAGCATCAATAGAACCCGTGGCAATTTTATTCTGCGTGGGCGAAAATTTCGCGACGACTACCTCCGCGGTGTGACCCCACATTGTTGCAAGGCAGTGACCCGTTTGCGCGCACCAGACACTCGCAGTTTTATCGAACGATCCAGTCACAATTTTGTCGCTGGGAAGAAGAATAAAGAGAAGAAAGTGTCGCTGGAAGATTAAGGGTCGCATGAAGGACAATTGTCAACGCGATGTTCTTCAAACAATGACAAGAACAAAAAATCTCTCTCTTTAGAGAAATACTTCCCTATTTGTCGATGCTTTTTTTTATCTAGACATTTATGAGCGCGTTGATGGCATGTAACAGATATAGATATTGATAGAGGATTTTCATGAGTGAACGACATGTGAAAATGACTACCCTCGTTTCCGGTCGCAGATGATATAAATGAATCCTGGGAGTTATGGTTTAACGAGACTCACGAAGTCGGGTTGTTGAAGGACACGGCGTAGACCACATTCTTATGGCCTTCGAGAGTAAGAAGCTCCTTTCCACTGTCAATGTCCCAAACTTTACACGTTCGGTCGTAGCTGCCTGTCAGGCATCTGTTGAACGTCGTACAGATTTTCAGAAAAATAATCTCATTTATGCTTTGTACATAAAAATGTCATAACTCAAGACACCACATGGCAATGGCTTGATAAAAGTGAATAAAACTCGTTATAAATGTTTCAGTCTTTTAAATTATTCTCAATCATTTTTAATTAGTTCAGAATTATCAAACGAGTATTATCAGTCTCTTAACATGGTGTGACTATATTGATGTTAAAGAATGTTAAATTGAATGTTCGCATAATCTTAATTGGGAGTACCTTTTACCTAGTTTATCGAACGCTATATTGGTAAGAGGTAGAAGATGAGTCTGCAAGCTTTTGTATTTGTAGTAGCGCTTATCGTTTGTGCCGCAAACTTTCGTCTGTAACTTCTGTAGGGTTTCCACTAACTGCTCCATTACACTTTCTGTTATTACAGGCTCGGCTGCTTTTATGCTCTCCGCTAATGCTCTTATGTCCGTTCTGTAAAATCCACTCGTGTAATTTCGTTTTTCGGAAGTAGAAACTTTTACGAATTGATGTGCATGAAAAGAAGTTTGGCCGCAACCTTACTTCGCGCTTTTCATAATTTAATAACATGTGTACACTTCGAATAAAAATACAAATAAAAAAACAACCAGAATTAAAAATAGAGCAGCGTGCACAAATCTTCCGAATTTTGGCCAAAATGATCAAAATTTATGCATTTGGTTTAAGATAAACAAAATATGTCAATTAAAACGTGTGATTAATACAAATTTATATGAGAATAATATTACTCGGCAGATAGATCCAGAAGGTCGATCATTTTCGTTTTAACGTCACCGCCCTGAGTGTATTCCAAGGCAAGCCCTGAAAAGGAATGTTTAACGTCATCGAATTAATTCGAACGTGAATCCGAATTACGTTTATTTCAGGGAATGTCATAGGGTGACATCGATTTACCTGGCGGGAAGTAACGGAGCAAAAATTTCAGTAGCCTCATGTGGACATTCCAATTACAAACGTGTCCAGTGTTTTAGACAGGAGCCGGAGGAGCTGGTACAGACGGATGAAACGGGAGATCCGGATTTAATTATAAAACGTAATAGCGTCACGCAGAACACAAATTACACGTATGATGTATTGCTGAGGTTGGTTTTATCCGGATCTGCCAGAGAAACGATTCGCATCTGCCGCTTACGAGTGCGAAACTAGTTCTACCGTGTAATTACTAAAATAGTGGAGCATCGTTCGGCTTTACGTTGTCATGGCCCGCTTGGTCGATTCTGATCCTTCTTCTGAACGAACACCGCTTTCGTGATGTCTCGAATTATGTATTTTTAGATGTATCCTTGTAACTTTGAATACATTTAGGCACATTTAGAAGACATAAAATCATTTAGATATAGTAAAGCACTCCACAATTACCAATTAGATCATGCAAATTTCAGCATAATTGGAAAATGTTTCGAACTTGCGTGATACAACGTAATTCGATTTGTATTTTAAGCAGTTATATTCGTGCCTTTCGTACTAAACGCGTTTATTTTCTATATTCGAGAAACTTCATCGTGTACGCATATAGAAGAATTCATTTTAATGTATGTTTATAGTCATTGCGTTTTTTAATTGTAAGTGCCTGACGGTAAATATCATTAAATAAACCGGTGCCTAACCTTATTGCAGATTAATCGATTGCCGCCAAAATAGCAATTCTACATTATACACTTAACAACCTTGATAATTTAGAAACTTCGTGCAAGCAATGTCTAATATTATCTTTTGTTCGAAAGTTATGTATATATCAAAATTGAGGCAGATAAAAAGATATTATTATGTACACGTGAAAAGATTTAATTGTAATCTTCGTGTTAAAATAATTTTTAGGTTTATATCAATCGATTATAAATTTTGTTACTTACACTTAATCTTTCAGTAAACTGGAAATGTAGAAATATCATTATACCTGACAAAATACAATTCACTAAGGTGTATTACTTCAATATTAGGCATTTGCAACAAGTTTATTAACTACACCAACAATTTTATTATTTAATATTTGCAATACGTGCACGTAGAACGACTTTCTTTCGTAAGCAAGGAGGATGCTGCGTGCGCATGCTGAAACTTGCGCGGCGTATTCTTCAACCACCACCGCGCATGCTCCAACCTGCGCGGCGCGCGGTACTCGTGCTTGTGCTCGCGTAGTGTAAACTTGTGTTTGTCGCGTGCTCCGAAATAATCAGTCTTCTTCCCTTTGTGTGATTAGTTTTTGAGTGCCAATTATTTTCTCGTGGACGAATAAGCTTCTTAGTGTCCATTTCTCTTATCTTATTAATAAATTACCCTAATTTTTCGTAAATATATACATATATTCCTCAACTAACTACACATAGTTCTGTGCATCCCGGTAGCTCAATTTTCAGTTGTGCTGCAGTGTCTTAAAACAAATCTTGTAATATCTGTAGTTCAATTTTATCTTTCTTTATGAATTCATTGCGAAAATTCTAATTCGGAAGTAAAACATAGGCGTTCTAAGTAATTTTGATGACACAATTTGTTTGCACCGTTTGTCCTTTCAATATGGCGAACTTCCCGCAGCCTTGTTATTCACTTGCTACATTTGGCGGGAATGTCACGGTCGCGTAAGTCTTTCGACGTTTAATTTCCATTAATAATATCTTATTTTTAAGAACGATGATTACTCGATGTCAATTTTCGAAATTCTCGACTGTTTATGTTACGTCTTTAGGATCTTCTTCGCATATTCGGTTCAGTAATCTGTCAAATAATACGTATTACCTTCGCAGTAAATTAAGTGTACAACAAATAGTAACAAAATTCAATTACCTCCAGTTTTGACAAAGCAAGTTATTGAATATTTTCTGTTAATTATAATTATTACGATATACAAAATGTTGGTATTACCGGCATTTTCTTACAAGCAGCATGTTTTACCAGAGAATAAAACAGCTGCTGTAAAGTAGCGACGACGGCGGTAAAAAATAGAATACCGAACGGAATCTCGGCGTACGATCAGCTGTTTTCTTGTTTACTACTACAACAGGTTACCGTAGTAACCAATCGTTTGTACGTCAAACATTTCATTGATGTTTAATCAACCAAACTACGTTTATACTTCATAATTTCGATAGTTAATAAGTCGGTTTTTAGTTAAACTTAAGCCAGTATAGTGAAGTAAGGAATAGATATTATTTTGTGGACAATATTTTAATACTTGGTAAAAAGTTTCAACCTTGTTAAAAAATGTCTGTGGATCATTATGAGAGGTATATTTTCGAAGCGGAATGGTATGATAAACTGGCGAGTGTACTCAAAAAGTTTTATTTGTATTATTATCCGTATGATAATACCGTTGAACTGGTAGGTTTAAATATATTCTTGCGAATAACATTTAATGTTTTGCCAAAAGCATTGGTAGAATTAAGTTAAAAATAATTCTTTTATTAGTTCGACGTGAAAGCTAGGAAAACATTTTTAAGAAGAACAAAATGTGAAGGGATTGAGGCAAAAGATTTTTATGTGGGTGCTATCGTAACAATATTTTCGCGATGCATAAAAATCACGGATTTCGGCGATTGCAATACGCGAACGAAATTACAGACAAAAATGCAAAAGTATGTTTATCAAAATTTCGTAGCTGGAATTTGTCATAAAAAATATTTATTCTTGTAGGACATTTGTTTTACTGAAACCAGATGTATTAGACAGACTTGGGGAAATATTAAAAAAGATAATGTTTCATAATTTTCACATAGCAAATATCAAAATGGTGAAATTAATGCATGATGAAGCTGCACAGATTTATCAAGGCAAAGATAATTCTGATATAACGTAAATAAAATGTTGACTATTCATACTTTGGACAAATTTTGTAGTCTTTAGAATTCACTTTTTGCACATTAGGTTTATCGTAAATCACATAGCCTCTGGCCCAATCGTGGGTTTAGAATTATTGGGTGATCATGCAATTACGCGTTGGTGTGAATTAATGGGCCCAGAGGATAGTCAGGTGGCACGCAAGGTAGCACCTTCTTCGATAAGAGCATGTTATGGGACAGATAAAATTCATAATGCTGTACATGGATCTGAAAGCGAAGAGTCTGCAGAAAGAGTAAAGCATATTTTGTAGATTACGCTCTCCCAAAGATTCAAACATTTTTCACCTCTTCCAATATTTCTCACATTTTTAAATTCATAGGAATTGAACCTTTTTTTCCCTGATCCAAAAACTAAGAAAAAAGGGCCGAAAAATTCTGCAACTTTAGAAAATTGTACTTGTTGTATCATCAAACCTCATGCTGTTCAAGCAAAACTCATTGGTAGGATAAGATCTGTTTATATTGAATATTAGAATTTTTCGATGGTCTCCGATTGTTTTTATTCCAAAATGTAGGACACATTATGGAAGATATACAAAAAGCTGGTTACTTTCTTTCCGCCGTGCAACAATTTCACGTGAATCATTTTGACGCGGAAGAATTTTTGGAAGTTTATAAAGGTGTTCTTCCGGATTACGGGGTATAATATTGCATTCCTGTCCGAAAGTTTTTATATCCTATAAATATATCCGGAAAGAAATAGCGTGATCGATTTAAATCAATTATCTTTAGGCAATGGTCGGTGAATTGCAATCAGGTCCTTGTATCGTTATGGAACTGAAACCTAAAGGCGAGAAACTCGATGTTCACGCAGAGTTTAGAAATTTTTGCGGGCCGATGGATCCAGTATGTATATTATTTCCATTCTTTTCTTCGTATCAGTGATATCGTTATCGTACTTAGGACATTGCTCGGCAAGTGAGGCCAAATACTCTTAGAGCAAAGTATGGAAAGACCAAAGTACAGAATGCCGTA
Source organism: Nysson spinosus (assembly GCA_910591585.2). Lineage (NCBI taxonomy): Eukaryota > Metazoa > Arthropoda > Insecta > Hymenoptera > Crabronidae > Nysson > Nysson spinosus. The sequence continues at coordinate 10,405,701 of OU342830.1, read as the reverse complement.
CATTGCTCAGATTTACCAGAAGATGGAATTCTGGAGGTACGAAAATGCATCGTTGACTTTTCCTATCATAAAATCGTTATCAATACACAATGAATTTATTTAGGTGGAATATTTTTTCAAGATTCTTGATGGCTGAAACTCATATCGCGATTGTCGTAAGAATAATATTTTTTTATGACTTTGTATCATTCCTATGCGTCCCAACTCCTGAATACTTTTTATAATAAAATCAAACCATTTTTTGCTATGAAGAGTTTCCGAAGATCTATTTTTCATTTGATAACTGATTACACTTATTACAAGATATATAAATTTGAATACAGGTATAATAAATTACTTTATGTGTTACTTAATATTACTTTATGTTATCCTTTCCTATCTCCATTTTTCCTATCTCCTATTTTTCTAGATTCTAATGACCCTAAAAAAATTTACTGATGTTTTTACGATTTTGCAATAATACGCTTCATTATCTGCAAATGTCTCGCTAGTTTTAATCGTACGGCAAGCCCCTTGGCACGCGTAACTCGTTAACCGGTCGATCACATTTTTATAATGCCACTAGCGCTTTGTACTTTGACGCGATAGACATAAGATAATTAATTTTCCATCTTTCAATAGACGATCATTTACACTTAGCATTAATCAAGAATTCTTGACATAATCTTTATTCATTTTCTATCATTTTCCACTATTTTCAAATGTAAGTGGAACTTTACGTTCCAGTCCATCGGAATTAGCATTCCTTGGTCATGAAATTCCTTATCGTAAAATGAATTCCCAAACATCATTGTTCTTGCCATTTAAATTGACTTCATTTGTTTAATTAGGAACAACCTCGATAAGGATCACGGAGCGAATGGTAAAACATGTTCGTGTGAAATTTTATTTCAAGTTTATCGTGAGATTTTATGAAGCTTGTTTCAGTGAAACGCAATGCTAAAGTAATATATTAATTAATACAAGTTTGTTCCTTTCGGCGGAGAAGGGTCTCTCGAAGTATCCAGTGGCACATTCCACGGTGTCCCACTTTTACGCACAAACTATACAACATCAATACCGTAAATGTTTAAAAAGAAATCCCCGATCATTCTACCTAGGATGTAACAAGTAAAAAGTGCAATTTAGAACCACTAACCCGAATTAATCACTTTCGCGATACCTTGCAATTATAATTTTTGCAGTAATAAAGCCATTTAAACCTTTAATGCAAAAGTAAATGAATAATGTTTTTAGTCACACTATGATACAGAACATTATTATTAGTCGTTTAAATTTCTTTTGTTGAAGAAATCAATTTTTTTGAGTGCATTTTGGGAAATCCCTGAATAAACAAACTAAGTGCCTGTGAAAAAGTGGCGAAAATTTATTACAGTGTTTGACCAGTCGAAAACTATTATCAATATGGAAGACTCGATCGAGTGTACCGATTGCCATTAATGGTACCTGGCCATTTAAGTTCTACAGTACGGCGAGTGTTTATATACACCTTAATAACGGCACAATGATGCGTGTCAAGGATTCACCGTGTTCGACGGGACGTAAAGTAGCAAGAATATCTTGGTTCCCATCGCTCAACACGGATAAGGCGAAGAGACGCAATTATTCTCGTAGTTTCTTCCACTTTTCTTACATAAGAAATTTATTCCGGGATTTTTACTCCTGAATCGACTATTTCGACACCGATATGGTAATGATTATAATGGGATAAAAAATATGAAGTGAATAGGTGTACCACGAATTAATCGTTACTTTTAATAATCTCTATGAGCTATTGATGGACTTAACACGGTCTTAATCAATGATCATTACTTTACTCAAAGACGATAAGTAATTTTCTACAATTTGACATCGTTACGTAAACAACTGTTAATGTCAAAATTAACTCGATTTTAATATTATCAACCTTTTAATCCTGCACCTAATAAGAATTAAATTAAATCTGTGACATTAATTGAATCCGGGTAAAGAAGTTAATTTACTTCTTTAATTTTACATTCAATAACAATTGAATTCGACCTATGTCGTTATTCGGTATCGGATACAAAAATTCAGTAATTATTACCATCCTCGTTTATTATTCGCAATAAGTTGTTTTCCAACACCAAAAAAAAATTGGATTTAAGTTACGACTAATTAGCGGTTAGGAATTAATGCCTTTTATAGCCGATTGTTTTTTGCATTCTGGAGTTAATAACGAAAACGTTATTAAGCTTGAACTGCATTCGATCTGCGCAAATCGGTGATCGCAAGAAAGTGAGGCATTCCTCCGGAAAGATGTGTTAACCGGTTTCTTATCGGACACCGGTATCCAAGAAGAAGCAAATCGGTTATGATTTACAGTGACGCTGTTGAGATCCGATTGGAGAATTAGAATACGTGCATTTTCGAGGTGTTCTTTACTAGCGCGAGCGAACCGTTCAGTAGTGCGCTCGACGGCGCGCAGTACGGATGAATCGGTACTCTCGCGGTTCTCAAAAAACATTTTTAAACTTCACGATCGAAACTTTAGATTTCCAAGTAATATAAAAGTTATAACCAATTTATACATACTACTTACGCATTAAGCCACGTGTTTTAATTAATCAATCGACAGTCATCAAATTTAATATCAAAGACTACTTGGTCCTTCGGGGTGTACGAAAAATATTGAACATTTTTTAAAAGTATATCGCGTGTTACTTGGAAATATTGTTGTGCTTTTACACTGTTTTCGAAATCGGACGTTGTATTTGACTGGATTTTGAAGGATTCATTGAAGGTGCGAGTTCGTTCGATAATATTTCCATTTGACATTGGATGGTGAAGACTAGTAAGTTATCTTTGTGGAAGTTTTTTCTATTTCCATTTTACTTTGATTAATATTCTTACCAAATGAAATTCGGCTATCACTTATCCGAGTGAATAAATACATAATTAAGCCTTCGATATGATTATTTCACTTATGGTGCCTGACAAGTGGTACGATTTTTTAGGAGGGGACATTAATTTGTTATCAAGTCAATTCATCTTAATCGATGTAGTTTTTGAACACCTATCTAATGATATTATTATACTTGCTTGGATTAATAACAATAAAGCAGCAATAAATTTAAATTTACTAAAAATTGTTTATGAAAAGCAAGAACTTTGAAAGGAGTTTTTGCATAACTTTTCAAATTAGTGTAATTTTATTCTGACTTACGTGGTGAAGCCTGTATAAAAGTACTAATAATTCAAAATTGCTTATCTTGTATTAATTTGCAGTATATTTTACTACAAAATTAACACTGGAAACTTTCTGATTTATCTGGAAAGATCTAATGTAGTAATATTATAGAAAGGGTCAGATCTCTGCAGAACCGGTGTTAGAGAAATATCTAGAGAAACAAGATGTAACCACCGCGTTTACATCCTTCATTAATAAGCAATAAATTTCTTTCTCAAATTAACACGGTTTTTAACGTAAAATATAAATATTCTAATGTTTATCCCAATGTTAAATTTGCGTAATAAACGATATCGAATTATAGAAAATTAAGGATCTACTTAATTCTTCTGGTCCAATAATTTCTGCAAGAATTATTAATTTCATCCTCAGAGAGAATTAATTCAATGAGTATCGTGATATAATGGCGCCGAATTGGGATATTATAAATAGCAATGTTTTCACCCAATTCTTAGCTGAAAGCACACGAAACTTGTTCATATAATGTTTATTACATTTAACGTCACAAGTCATTAAGTGCATCGCGATCACAATAGGAAGGTACCGTGCATCGTAAGAGTAATAAAAGTGCATCTTCTTCCGGTAGTTTCTATTTCCTGCAGCATTATCCAGTTTGATATTCAATCGCGTGCCAAACATGTTTACACTAAACTGATTGTTTTAACATGGAAATAAAAACGAGTTAATCAAAGTCTTCATAAAGAACAATATTTTTATCTGAGTCCTTTAAATCGCGTATAATATATATTCCCAATAAATTCATTATTTTCGCTAATATTTCGAATAACATTATTTTCATTGCCATCTTCCCCTTTATTTATTGATAAGCATTTTTTATCGCGACATAACAGAGTTAGTGATCCAAACCGTTTTTAGTCGATTCTATTATTAATTTAATAAAAGAGATTCAAAAAGGAGAATAATATATAGAAGATAATAAATTCAATTATTATAAAACAAAATATTAATATCAGTAATTCAATTCGTCTATTAATATAATTCAATATTAATAGTATCATAACTAGTAGTCAGAGTTTAAAATAAAAATACAATAGGTTTGCAGTAAGTAACGATATCTTTCATTCTCATCATCCTTTAATCACCCCAATTATATTCGTGATAAAGAAGGAACAAAGCATATTCGCATAAATGTATCGGATTAATTATGTCACAAGCAGGAATAGAATGAAAGACTGGTTGCGATAAATAACGATGCCTTCTTCCGGTTGCTTCTATTTCCTAAATATACCAAGGAGACCATTGATCAATGAGGTGTGAGGTCGTACGAATTACTAAACATTGTCTAGAGACTGTCGTACCCACGTCCACCATGACGCGTGTCGTGAACTACTAACGACGTAATTCTTGAGTTCCTTTGAATGCGTTCAGGAGGGACTTCGAATAGCTGCAAGCTTCAATGCACTTGACCTGGTTCATCCGTGTCGTCGCCGGGACACTCGTACTCTTATCAGTGAAAGCGATAACCAACACGCTTTTGCGAGGTTCGCATCCTTACCTGACCTTTTATGTCAATTATTCAAGAATAATCTAATTCAAGGTATACCGTGCCATATATCTTGATATTTCATGCACGTAATGCATCTATTGAATAACTCTGACTAGATAATTAATACTAGATTCACGGGACGCGACATTTTGACGCATTTCGAATTTTGCAAAAAAAACTACAGAAACCATTTATTTTTCTCTCCTACCACTTATGCTGACTTTTATCCATTTAACGAGAGGAATATACAGTGGCGTGCAAAAGTTCTAAGCCAGATGGTTTTTGCAATTTTTCTTCCAAAAGAAAGGCCTTCAGACATTTTTATTATATCATGTATAAGGACATATTACGTGAAAGAATAGTACAAGACAAATAAAATAAACGTTATTTATTCTTTATACGTATTTATATAAGGAATAAGTAAAATAGCATCTGGCCGAGAACTTTAAACCTAGCGTTAATCTTTGCTTAAACTGAATGTGTTTGATCAAAATACTTTGGTTCCAACTATTTTTAATCCAAATATGTTTGATCTTGGGAAATTCGCGTAATTCTTGGAGCTCCGAATATGCCGCCATTTTCAGTATTTGAACATGTTAATGAAAACAGTTTTGAATCTGTACTGGCATAAATTTGTCGTCTCAATGGCACGAAAAATGAAAAAATGTGCAATATATTAAGCAAATTCAGGGATATTCGTATCTTGTTTGTTACACGATTAAACGAGCACGGAATTTGGATATTAATCTGCTCCACCGTGTCATAGAAAATTGCGGATTCTGCATCGTATTTACCAATACCGGGCAAGATGTTTACGTAACGATAGATTTTGTTTGGAAATCGATGTCAGGAGGATTACTAGACCGATACCAAACTAGGAGAAAGTGAAGTTCCGAAGTGCAGCGGATAAGAATATGTCGGATACAAAGTAAATACAGATATTTTTAAAGAGACTCATAACTGAATCACCAAGTAAATGATTCAATATTATTATTATCATGATCTCTAATAACACGGGGAACTCTACTTAACGGTGATTCCCATGACTATGTATTCTTATTATTGACTGGAGAAATTGGACCATGTATTCGATACAATACGAAAGAAAAATCTACAATTATTGTGTACACGCTATCGTAACTGGATCTTGATTATGCAAGTAAAGGAATCGGTTTACGTTCACTTATCGACTGCAAAATGTAAGCCTTAATAACCTCCTGTCTCACAAGTCTTGTGTCTGTCGGATAAAATCCATTGCAAAATGAATAATTTAAAAAAAGATCTTATTACGCGTTCTAAATCGTAAACCAAGTATTATATTTCAAATTGAATTCGATGAATGCTCAAAAAAAAATCATTAGGAAAGAATGCAAGTTGTATGCGATACATGATGAGTCAAAGCGATTCCAGGTGAACAGATCGATGAATAAACAATCGCTGTTTGGAGTTCCATCGTACAATTCAGGTGTACACTACTGTACACGAATGAGTTCACTTGAAATTATTTTAATCGAGCTGCTTTAGTATGATAATGAAATAATAAAAAAGGTCGTAATGTACTTAATTTTGATCTGGTTAAATCAAGAGGGGCGATGACCTAACTTTATTATAATTTGACTCACCAAGTCCATCAACTTAAATTCTTATTTTTAAGCCTTTAACATATTGATTTTTCATTTTATTATTTATTTTACTTCTTTCTAAAGAAAGATTGAATTCTTCATCTTACAATAATATTGGAATATTTTCGGAATGTTCGAGACATTACTGTTCTCTTGGTTTGAAACTTATACCATTTTTATAGCAAATAGATACATCATAATTCGAGATTAAGATATCGTTAGATTATGCGATATTTTTCGTGCATTCGAGTGGAGTTATTTTTTTGTGGTAGACAGTTATTTTTGTACGTATAACAATGTGTCGAATCGTGTGGAGACAACATTTCGTTCCCCTTGTCCGATCTCCATCGAGATCATCAAATGCGCAATCGGATGAAATGGATAATTGGTGTGATCCATTCTGGTACGTGTATGTGCTGCAACACAATCCTTTCGGATAAATGCCATCGCCGGGTTTTTGGACCAATCACGCGCAATACTGACGTAAGTCATAGGATGTCCACATAGGACATCCTAAGTATTATATTTGTCTCTTAGGTACACGTGTACTTAAACTTAGCAGTTCAACCACAAACTAAGATCAGAGTTTTCATTCGAATTTATTATATATTATAATAAATTTATAATAATCCATACAGTAGAGTACTCGATGCTTAGACCTAGCAGTTCAACCACAAACGAAGGTCAGATTTTGTATTTACAAATCGTTATCATCTTAATTTGTATATATCGTCTCGTATTAGTATTGTATTATAATTCATATTAATGCAACCATGTTTTGATTAAAATTCATATTTCCGATTGAATTCATTTTGAATGTGATATTAAGAATGAGTTTGTGGAATACAAAATAATTAAAGGTTGGTTGCACTTGCAAAATATATTATGCCGACTAAACTATTGCCTACCCTTCGAGTCTAGACAATCGTCCTTCGATGTTAGTTATTGTGTCCAAGGAATTTTAATAGATCCTGCGGTTTTCTATGGCTGTTGCACGATGCACAACACGTGCCAAACCTTGAACCGGAAACGTGTCGAGTATTACGGACTCCTTACGCTTCCGTAGCACTTCCCTCTTCTTCCGATTCGTGGTTAACTTAAGGTGAAATAATTGCAGAAATTCAGCTTCGTCAGAAACGCATAAAAGATTACTATTCCTTCGCGTGATGTAACAGAATTTTGTATCCTATTCGGTGTTTAACGAATTCACGTTTCATAATGAAAGTATTCTACAAAATAATATTGTTACATTATGTTGTAGAAAATACTTTCGTAGAATGCATTCATTCTGATAAATAATGTAGGAAATATCCTTTTTAACGGAATAAAGTATATTTTAAATAATCACACGAGCTGTGTAAGATATTGATCCAACATTTGTGTAAAAATATTCTTCCTCCAGTTGCCTGGGGAAGCGCGATTTGTCGTTTAACTGGTGTTTAGAACGCGCCATGAAGCGTGTATTTCGTTGAAGATGTTTCGTTCAACGATAAAAGATTACACGATAAAAATAATTTCTATAAATCTTGAGTTACAATGACGAAACGAGACGCCGTGTTAAGTTCGAATAACAAAACAGTACGTTGAAGTTTATTATTACGGCGATATTGAAATGTATTGAATTGAATTATTTCTAAAGACGCGTTAGTGGCTTCAAAAATTCAATGCTCCTCGAAAATCTTTAAGGAAGAGGATACTTAGCACTCCGCTTGTCCGCAAGGTCCAGTGGTGCACGAGTTATGCAATTACATTTGTAATGGCCCAACGTTCAACTCCGACAGCACTAGCAATTCTCTGTAATTACCTATATCGTGCTTGGTAATCCAGTATACCAGTGATTCCCAAACTTACGTATAATTTGAGATATTCTATGGCTTTCTTATTAATTTACTTCGTTGTCCCATTAACAAAAACGTTAGGTTAATGTGTCAGGAAGAAAATGAAGAGTAAGTGACGACGTATTATATCTTCTTTCCTGAAGAAATTCGATGCGAAGGAAATATTCGATCCTTCATACCTGTCGTTCTGCATAATAAACATAATCTAATGTTTTCCAATACAGAGATATTATTAAATTTTTATTCGAGCTGATATTTCTATGGGAAATTATGATTTTCTTTGCTGAAGGAAAAATTAATTCCTTATTGATTAATTGTGACTTATATGTAGATAATGTACGATTCTTTTGAAGTAACAGTTTTTTAACAGGGAATTAAATAAAATATAATAGGGTTTTATTAGATGAACTTGTTGCAATATGAAACTAGGGGTTTTTGTACAGATCTTTATGATAAGAATTTTTGCAACCTGTAGATTGTGGGAACCACTGAGATAAGAAGATCTACCTCCTTCTTCTCTTGGCCGATTATAAGTGTTCTTTCATTGGTCCTAAGCACGAACTCGAAATTTAGAGATCGCAAGGAAGAATATTGGACGATTATGTTTCTACTATACAAGAATTCATCTAATATTTCATAATAATTTTCAACGTTCTATTTAATAATTTCTTAATAATTGATTCTGTCTACAAAAAATATCTGGAGGGAGTTTATAAATCATAAATCTTCTAAATTCAAGACAGTCATAATTTTAGTAGGATCTACTTTTATAAAAATGTTATACATCAATCTTTAGATTTCTGATGATTTTAATAAGAAAATCTGAAAATGCACAGCATAGTATCTGCAAAAATTATATATTCATAAATTAGTTTTTACGGGAATGTAATATTTATTTAATTTTTATTCAGTATATATGGATTTCTGTTTTACAAATTTACAAATTCGTTTCGCAAGAACATCTTTTCTCAGATTTAGCATTGTTTACAGGAAGAACAATTATTCCGATAAAAAACATTCCTGCATTAGAGATACTATCTGTCACAGAGTGATCTTACGTAAGATGTACAAAGCCAATTTTCTAAGTCCAACATAATTTTCTATTCTTGCAGCATAAATTGGATTGAATAATTAATGCATTTCCTAGTAAAACATTTCCTTCATTTTATAAAATCTACATCTTGATTACATTACACGGTAGAATGATTTTATCTGGTTGATGAACATCCCACACTTTGATGTACAATTCACATGACTAGATTCCCTTAATAAAGCCATTAATTGAAAAGTACTGATTGCTAATGAATTAAAGATAAGAGAAGGTAAGATTTATCACGTGAACGACGGAAGACCCTGATACGAAGGCTGGATAATAAACAATAATGAATGTGTACAACAAATGTCATTTCTCTTTGTTTTCCGTGACCTTTCGCGTTACCATGAAACTATAATTATTCCATGGAAATTAGAATTAAACATAAATCAATGTAAATAAATATATTCGTCGTAAAGTGTAAACATCGGAGCAGCCTCATAAATAATAATTATCAATGAATGAAGTTCAAACTGAATATTTTTGTAATCTTCATAATCACCATTCGTAATCAGTATTCCGAATACTTTCTATAAATCATTGAACCATATAATAAAAAGTGGACTCTTCGTTGAAAATGGAATTTTTTCAACGTATTACGAGAAGCGCGCAAAACGTTTACGAATGGTTCCAAAGACCGGAAGTTGACGTGTCCTAATACTACATACGTCGCGCATTGCATTGTAAAATCGTTATGTAAAACCCATGACATTTGTATTGACATACTATACATCGCCATGACCTCCGTGCCACTATCAAAAGTTACAACATTTCTTATTCGAGGTGCTATGAATAAAAGTTTCAATATAGAAATTGAAACTTTTATTCTGCCTCCATAACTTAATCAGTTCTATTTGAAGCCGGCATTTATTTACATCACAAAAGCACAGTGTATTTACTACAAGACTTATGATGTATTATATAACCGTGATACGGTTACATAAGCCGCAAAAAATATGAACTGCTTATTATTTTCATTTTATATTATCCTACGCTAATATAAATCAATTTTCTTATCAAGTTTGTTTCTTCAGCGTAAATTCAATATTCTGCGTCAGTTCTTTTATTTTCGAGGAAACACTTTTTGATTGTAATAAAATTATTATTGCAACTAAATATATTCGACTTTCTGATAGGGTTATAATAGAGTTTATTTACAGTAGGAAAAAGAAAGATGCAACGGTGACGTAAAGAGATTGAAAATATGCTCGTTGCACGGTAATCATCTTTAATATCGGGCCAAGAGATCTCATTATTATTTACGAAACCCCTCGTCCACGGCTGAAGGTTCCTTAACGCCGACAAAATGATGCTGCTTAAGAGCTTTTTCAGGAGGATCACTAAAGACTTCCGGCATAAAGAGTTGCTACCTCTTAAATTAATATTCTTCGTTCAAGCATCGAGTGAGTAGCTTTACCCGGACACCGATAAATTATTCAAATTATTACGATCGTTAAATACGACAGTACGAGTTTCAAATAAAAATATATTATATCCGAAACACTAGTGCAAGCTATAAATACGACATTGAATCAAATATAATTAATATGTTTAGCGTTATACGTACTTTATCCATACTTGACAATACACATGCGAGAATTGGGAATAAATGTTGAAGAAACGGCAATAATGAGTGCCATCACACCTATCGTTTCCATGGTGATGCCGCCATTGGCTGGAATGATCGCTGATCGAATAGGAAATTTCAAAGTAATTTTTCCATAGTTATGATTAATACTATACAGTTAACATCGTTTTATATTTTCCTCCGTATCTGATGATACCTTTCGATGGGAATTTTATTCTTTATTCTGTTAAAAAATATAATAACAAGGCAGAAGTATCCGTGTAATTTAGTTAACTGTTTTATTTAGATTTTACTATCCCTCTTCTCTTCTTTCGGTGGTCTGGCCGCTCTTCTATTACTACTAGTTCCGATTGGTAGGATAACAGTGGCTTTTCCAGAGAGAGTAGTAATGGATGTTGGCTGCACTGGCAATAATGGATTAATATATACGATGAGCCAGAATCATCCTTGCGAAAGCGCGTTACAAGCGAAAATCTCGACGAGGGTAGAAAGTTGCGGGTAGGTAAGGATACCTGTTATCAGGATCGGATGAAGATTACTTAAAAACCGAGATCTATACCTCGAAACAATCAGAAAATCATCAATTTATTTATAACACTACATTGAAAATATTCTCATATTTTCTATTATTTTATATTTGGATAATCTGCAAATATTCTAGATCTATTATTTATTATGACGAGAAATTTTCAATGTTGAAAACTTAGAATGCGAACAATTTTATTTGTATTCAAAGTATTATCATACTTTCCCTTCACATTATAATTACACATTCCACAGTAATTCTCGATATGTTATTTATTATCGCAAACAAATTAAAATGTGGAAAAATTTTAAAGTCATTCGTCACGGTGTTAAAGAAAGCTATCAAAGAAGATGATCTATCTTGATCCTCGTAAAACACAGTTCAAACTGTATAATTTCGCTTTCCTGTTTTTGCCGTTCTATGAATTAAAATCGTTTGCTTTTAACAGTGGAATTTTTTCCGCAAAATATTACTCTACTAATAATTCTGAAATGCCTCTTTAATTGTACGCGGTAATTTTAAACGGACGTACGAAGAGCATTCTTTAAAGCGCTATCAAGCTGTTCGTACATAAAACTGCGATAATCCTTAGACGAATAAAAAATGTGGAAATATTAACGATCTTATTTTAGTTATACTTGCCGATTAAATGTTCACAATGAGACGGATATGCGATCCATTATGTCTTCCACGATGTATACGATAAGGCAATATAATCTCGAGAGCAATGCGAATTCCTCGTTCAAGTTCACCGTAGCAAAGAACGAGATGCCATCGGTTAGTATAATAATGATATGATATTAAAAAAATGGAGAAATCAAGTTACCAAGAAAACCTTGGTAGTTCTATAATATAAGCAAGCAGCCATTTTACACGTTCTATTTACTTCCTGATTATTGGCTCTCACCAAGATCTTTTATTTAGTGTCATTACCTATCCAGCCTCAAAGAATCGATTAAAATAATGATTTTAATGAACCCCAAGAAATTATGATTTTTCTAATCCTGCAGGATACAGATGATGACGTGAAGGAATACAGAAGGTTGACGAACAACGAATATTATAAAACATCGGTTAGGCAACTGTCAAGAAATGATTACTTTTTTCCAACGAATCGATTATACGAATTTACCTGTAAAGTGTCAGGATACATCGAGGACTTTGAAGTTCCGATGGCTGATAATAATTCGACGAGTAGAATTTATGATAATCGGACTCTTTGTAATTTTAGTCCTGTTAATACGCCGAAGGTATACGAAAATTAATTAAACATGTAATAAATTGCTTGACACGATTTGAATAAACGAGTAACATCGTTCTATACGATGCAACTGTGTAATGATATAAGAATAAACTATTTACATCACGACAGATCCACGCACACGCAATGATAAATTATCACTCGTACAAATCGAAGATAAAGAGTCTAGAAATCACTGACGAAGATCTTGAACAAGATCTACAGAGATACTTCTCCGAAGAAATAGCGTGGGAGGACGCAGACTACCAAAAGATCACCTGCGCCAATCCCGATTTGGAGAACGAGAAGATTGTGCTGAATTTACCTCTGTTTAATCAGTCCGAGAGTTCGGAACCTTACAAAGTACTCACCGTGGAAGATTGCAGTAAAAGATGCATCGTAACTGCACCCCGAAAACAAATGTGCTCCAACATGAAGACAGTGATCGAATATAATATTAGAGGGACGTTCTGGATGTACTTTGTTATCCGAGTATTTATCAGTGAGTTCATTATAAGATTATATATTAACCTTTTATTCATTTGTTTATTCCATTTTTAATTTTTAATGTTACCGACGGTGTTTAGTTACTTGTTGAATATCTGTGACTGATAGTGAGTTTTTGATTGACTTATTTATTGAATTTTAGGTGTTATCGGGGGCACTACCTTTGCCATGTTCGAAGGTGCTGTTATCGCGATATTGCGAGAACAAAAGGCCGATTACGGGCTTCAAAGGATATACGGTAGCATCGGTGGCATGATATCATCGCCACTCTCTGGACTTCTAATTGATTACGCGAGCATTGGCAAGGGTTACACGGATTTTAGGTATTAACTGAAAATTTCCACTAATTTTCTTCTCGCTCTATAAATACTGTTTTTATTTACAAAAACAAAAGAACGTGTATCTTATTACTTCTCAATATTGATATTATTAATTTAATTTTAAAATGTACAGGATAGTGATGTATTAATAATAAAATTTAATTCCAGGCCTGCGTTTTATTTGTACGCTGGATTGAAGCTGGTATCAGGGTTCCTAATGCTCAATATTAATTTGGAATTTAAATCGCCTGCCAGTAACGTGGTCAAAGATGTCTTCAGTGTTCTAAGAAACATCGAAACTGCAGCACTTTTCATCGCTTGTTTTATCCTCGGTAAACCTTATTCTCCAATTCTCCATTATTTCAAACATTCGTAATAATTGCGTTCATCAAACCGCCGTTGATACCGTATCTCGAAAATATCCGAAAAGAAGTGTTAGAACAAGTTATGCAATCGCGCTTTCCTCATTAACCGCTTCCGCCAATCCGTTGCACAAGTTGGCCGAATAACGAAATTACAATGACACTGACATTCCAAGACGTACTTGCGCCATTGCGCATCGTCGACAGACACATTTCTAAGCGCCGATTGAGAGTATGAAAATGACTGCTGATAACAACATTTTATTGGGAACAGGAACTGCATGGGGATACATCGAGTCCTTCCTGTTTTGGTTGATTCAAGACTTGGGAGGTTCAAGGTCACTTATGGGCATCACCATAACAGTAGGTGGTATCGCCGGTATACCATTACTAGTTCTGTCTGGCCCAATTATATCGAAAATTGGCCATGCTAACGTACTTTTTATAGGATTCATTTTCTACGCCATAAGACTTTGGGGTGAGTACGTTGGTATTGCCTCATGGGCGATATAAGAGTGTAACAAAAAATGTCTTCCAAGAATATGGCTCACAAGAAACCCTACACAGGTGTCTCCCTCCGATTTTGTTCAAACGTTCACATTCATATTTTGTAGTACTCAAAAAACTAAGCAACATGTATTTTTTATATCTGTGGAATTTCGGTTTAAACAAATTTTATATGTAGAGAGGAGAAATTCAACATGGCGGTAGTTTACCCTTCAAAAATAAACCTATTCGAGAAATTAGAATTCCACTATATGTTATTTTTGATACAAAATATTTTACACCCTTTAAAGTTCAAAAGAATTCAAACTTCTATAAAAAATTCTAATTATTCTTGTTAAACGTCAAATATTTGAGCGGTGGTTTTACTCTTTTAAACCGAAATTACGCAGATATAAAAAAATACGAGTCGCTTATTCTTTTAAGTACTACAATATTTGTATATGAAAATGAAAAAGAATTGGAGGCGGACACCTACTTAAGTTTCCTTGTCAGTTACCTCGAGTGTACAATTAGAAACGTAATACTTATGAAACTCCATCTTTTTTCAGGCTACTCGATAATTTATAATCCGTGGCATACTCTTATTTTCGAGGCTTTAGAATCTGTTACGTTGTCACTTAGTTTTACAGCGGCCGTGACCTACGCTGCGAAACTATCAACTACCACTACCGATAGTTCGATACAAGGTCTATTGGGCGGCGTTTATTACGGTGTTGGTAAGAAAATTAGAAATATTAAGCATTCATAACGAATTCATAAATGGTATCGTAATAATTACTTTGAACAATATTATTTATTAATGTAATAGATTATGAGGTGAATTAGGTGTATGCATAAGTTTTAGTCCTTTCTTCAGCCCCACCCCCAAAATGTGTTTAAAACGAGAGCGTATTTTATTAACGACCTCTTAATTATTGTGATATACGAGATGTTCGAATGCTAAATCGATTTACTCCACTCTTTGCACCTTTTGCAATTTTAGAAGAAAGCTGTGTTTTAAATATTATTATTATTTGATACTCTATTGTATTGGAATATTATTTTGAGCACGAAATTTTTTAAATGAAAGACAGAAACTTTACGATGTGTGAACCACCAAATATTTTCAGGCAAAGGTTCCGGAAGCTTAATTGGCGGGTACTTGATGAAGGCCTTTGGTACTAGGCCCACATACAGGATCTTCGCCGTTACAACATTAATTACCGGTTTAATGTATTATGTTTTTAATGTGGCTTACTTGAAAAAACAACCACAGGTAGAAGGGAACGACATCGTAAAAAAGAAACCAAAGAACGTAGAAAATCAGAAAGGATTAGAGAAAGGCGAAATAGGATCAGAAAAGAAACCGAATCATCAAAATGGAATTGATAACCAAGCCTTTACGAAGAACGAGGATAATTCGAAGGACCAGGAAACCATACGATTAAGAAATATCGAAGCTATTAATAACGCTAAGAATCTTGATAAGATCGAAAAGATGTCGACCGAAGATACCAAGCAGAAATCTGCACCAGGGAAAATAAAAATCTTGTCGGAAAATGTGGCTGACGAAGAAAGAAAATATTCGCAACAAAATGGCACGACAAATCCCGGTTTCGAAAGCGAAGATCCGAATCGGTGTAATGTTACGATCGAGAGAGAACCGGATGATAAGAAGTGATAAAGTTCCTGCAAAGATCTCGATTATTAATTTACGACAATCGTTGGATTGTCATTTGCAGGAAATGGCGTGAGAAGAGTGTAACAGGTAGAAAACATGGAGTGATACATTTTTTACTTGTTCACGTATCTCGAAATTTTTATGTTTTATGCTGCTACCAACATTTTTTAAATCTTGACCAAATTCTAAGATGTACAAGCCTTTTAAAAATTAATCAAAATAAAAGATCAGTGTAGTCAATTTTGAACAGTACGAATACATTGTCCGGAATTACGTGAACAATGACAAGATTATTAAATATGAACTTATTATATGAAGATATGAAATATAAATAATGGAGATATACTCGAATAGAGATTAAATAATTCCGGGGCAAGCTTTGAGATATTTTTATAGATTAAAGGATTACATGAAATTTTGATAAGTGAAACTCGTACCTCCGATGATACCATTCTATATAAATATATTATATAAAATTTATATACATTTACACGTTACAATGATGATGTATAGTTTATTTAACTATCAGTATTGTATATTTGTTTAGATAAGAACCACTAGATTAAGCAAAATATAGGTTAAACGGTTATATCGATTATTAATAAATTCATAGGAAATCTATTTTTTTATGGCAGTACTTTTCTGTTTTAGAACCGTTTACGATTTCTCATATCACAAAGAAATCTTACTTATATATTTTACGTGTAAACTTTTCAATGTAAAATTCGTAGCTTAGACGAGCTTGTTTTATACAGAATACCACGATACATCGCATAAATAATTTATTAACGACAATAAGATGTGCCTTCTAAAGAATTGAATAAAAATATACAGTTGCAGTTATACTTGCGTAAAATCGTTTGAAACAACAACTTTAAGTATCCTGACAGAAAACATTCAACAAGAACTGTTTATTTATACAGCCTATAATACATAGTTACGTTAAATTTGGTATTTTCAGTTTATCAACATTCCATCTATTACAATACGGTCTTTTAGAAACGTGGACAAATACAAAGAAATTGTCAGCAGCAACATAGTTGAATGAATAGGTAGCCCTCGCATAACACGATCTTTTTAACACGATCATTCCCTGGAACCTAACTCCCGCGTTATACGAGTGTTTCCCGTACATATATTCTATTAGATTGGCAACGAAGTTCGCGAACTTCATTATAAACTTCAATTTAAAAAACTGCATTGTACGAAATAGTAATTGTATGTATCAAAATAATCGAAAAAATGGGAGATCTCGAATGATATTACCGATCAACAAAAACAATTTACAAATATTGTTCTTAGAGACGAGAAAAGAAGGTACAAAAGAAAAGGTTGCGAATCCAGTTAGCAACCTAATATTTGATTACCTTAATAATCAATAAATAACATACAAAGAACCTTTATCTCACTATTCCTCGGTATGTACATAAGTCAACGACGTTTCCGGTCAAGGACGGATTAAAGTTCTTTTGTTTCCTTGTTCCTCGACCTGTTACGCTGGAATCCTCGTAACGGTGTGTTATAGTTTACGAAGGAAATTAGAGTGATTTTGTCAAGCATCGTTTTGTTCCATTAACACGTCGGCATTGGCGGGCAATATTTTGTCCATCGTCGTACTATCTTCGTACCAAAACTCATCGAAAAGTAGCAAATTAGGTGTAAAATATTTAGCGGCAAAGTATATAATGTTTATTATATCTTAATGTAGTAATAAGTATACAATATTGATTGTATATTAATAGGCGTTTAAAAGCAATTTAAGATGCATAGCACTGACAATACATTTGCGATCGGTAGTCAGACAGATACAGTTACGAGTCTATATAGAAGACACAGATTCGTACTGCACGACCATTCATCTTTAACTATCAGAGAAGATGATACGTATATTAATCCCGTTCCTTTTAATCGGCCCGTCAACTGCTTCCTTTTTATCGGAGATTACGTCATACGCGAAAGTGTCGAGAAATGGTCAAGATCAAAAGGAACTTGGAAATGGACCACTGTCGTGGATTACGAGGTTTGTGAATAAGATCAAATAGATAATAACATTTTTAATGATATTTTTGAATTACGTTCGACCTCGATAAAGATGTTATCGTGCTAAATAATGAGGAAATAAAAATGTTGTTTTTAAGAGCGATGTCACGAGGCAATTCGAGTGAAGGTGAAGAAAACGAAGGTAGAGCAGTGAAAGATATCGTTATCACTGTATCACCGGTGTACGTTGCACCCAAAACGCAGAAATTGCAGAATGGCGAAGTTGTTGATTTTCCTTCCACGCGGAGGTAGAGAAATTCGGATATTTAAAATAATAATTACGGAATACTTAAGTATCTTGTTTAGCCAGCGCAATATCAACAGTTTATAATTCTATTATTATTACATAGTCACATTACTTATTTACTTCAAATAATATTTCCTTTTCTGTATGTTCACGGGTGTATCCCATGTATCATACAATAATAACAACAACAGCAATAATATAGTAATTGTCATTATTAACGAACCATTGAGGAGTTTTTTGTAACAGTCACTGTTAAATTATTTATATTCATGTAAATGTACTAAGATGCATTAAATGTATCCAATAAGTATTATTCTTTAGGTACTCGACTTTAGATCACCAGATGTTAGCAAGATTGGAGGCGGCAGCGGCGAAAAAGCAAATTCAAGAAAGATATCATCCGTCGCCTTTTATCAATCCAAACGCTCCGCAATCCAATGGCAATGGAAGGCCAAGTAATGGGAAGCCTTCCACACGTCCAGTTAATTCGGAAAATTCTGATACCTACAACTTCCCTAAACCTCCTCTTTCCGGTGCATTTGAATATAAACCCCCCGATTATCTTAGCGATAAACCGGTATCCAAACCAATCCTGATGGATGATTATCCAAACGGCGACAATATGAATAATAAGGTATATTTTTCTGAGTAATAAATTACATCGACTCATTTGTACGTTAATATTCCTACAGCCAATGAGATTGCCGTTGCATTTATAAATATTTATTCCATACGCCAATTATCCTTATTATAATACTATATTTCGAAGTAACATTTTAAAGTAATATTTTCTGGATTATGACATTACTGATTGCGTTACATGCTGTACTTAATTATAATATTAATTATTCTTCTGGATATTTAACTTTATAATCGCAATTTTAATATTGAGTACCAGGTAACACGTGTTACTTTTTGCATACACTGCAAATTGCCGGTCAACAATGTTTTAACAAATATATTATATTATTATATTATTGTAGTGGAAAATGTGACGGTTTAGTTCTCCTAGATTATATCTATTTTGTTATATTATATTATTTTCAGCCCCGAGATTCCTACAAGTCGAAACCAGAGACTTATTACGTGACACCGGACCACGAATCCGATTTTCCCGATTATCCTCCTGACTCATCGTATCATGGTGATACGGCACCAAAACCGATCGAATTCTCCGGTCACCTGGATCATCCACCGTACGGGGATGATCCCTACGATCACAATCACGAATTCCATCAGGATGTGATTTACGATCATATACCGGAATACCATGATCACCATCAGAATCATCATCATGACGATCATACGGAGCAACCAGAAATGAATGATCAGAGACTTGATAAGAGGCCGTACTCTTATTATTTCATAGGGAAAAAGTTATGGTACGTTCCTCTATACTTTAGTATATATTTCATCATTTACATAGCGGCCCTCGTGCTGAAGAGTATAGCAAGACACAAGATCAATTTCCCGGCTCATCTTGCGGAGGTTGCGGGTCACGGAAGAAAATATAACGATCCAACATGGTGGGATCTCGGTGGAAGAGTATTAGAAGGAATCGAGAATTTTGCTGACAAATTTGGCAGAGTTTCTTAAGAATACTTTATCAATAACATTAAAGCATTCGCTTCGGGACATTTTCAACCAAATGTTTTGCGCGTAGCAGGCCAAATTCGCGGAATTTTGTTAAATAAAGTAATGTTGACCAAAAATTGTATAAGCATCAACATATAACTTACAGTTAGGTAAAACGCACTCAAACGTTTTGAGACCGAAGTGTAACATATCTAATGACTCACGTTTGAGTTGTTCGGATTCTGATAACACTAGAACTATTCACAATATATTCAGCTATATTTATATATTCACGTGTACGCCCTAAAAAATAAGGATAGAAATATAAGTCGATTCAATTACGTCCATTATACAACGTGAGCCGCAATAAATCTCAGAAAATGGAACCTCGTCAATTTGAACGTTTTCATTAAATTCCGCGGATCCGTCATTTTCACGGTTTCGATAGTTCTAGTGATAAAGAATCCAAAAGACTCACATGTAAGTCATTCGATGCGAATGTGTTAAGGACTTGACGAATAATTATTTTATAAGCATTCAGAAGTATAGCTTGAAGAATGTGATGACTTTGTACTTGTAAATATTGTACTTAAGAGTATTGTAAATATTACCTGAATACTATTTATTACGATAAGGTAGACAATAAATAAACACGTTAGAAATTCCTCAAGTTTTAATCGTGCTTTGTCGCACGTAAATTATTATCGAGAGAGAAGAATCTATAAAATTTGATCGATAAAATAGTAGCAATTTTTCCGGCGACATTCCCCGTACGTTTTCTTCTTACATGATTCTTTAGCACCATTCCGTGGATGATACGTTAAAATCGTGATTTAATCGCGAATTTTAAAAGGCTCATGAAACAAACGTATTTGGCGATAACAGCTTCTTATTGAGTCACCGGCAGGTAAGCTACAAGTTTTTCGACGGATAACGAGACGGAATTTGTCAGTATCGGTGGAATTGCAAGAATTACTGGAAACGACGCGAGAATTCTGAACATCCCGCATTCCGATTGACCAATTATGCTCCCTTCGTCTTCTCCCATTCGCTTTCTTCGATCGCATATAACTCTTCAACTTTAGAATACCCTTCGAATATTTTATAATAATTCCAATATATCTATCATGCACTATTAAACAACGTTTATCAAAATA
Organism: Nysson spinosus; assembly: GCA_910591585.2. Classification (NCBI taxonomy): domain Eukaryota; kingdom Metazoa; phylum Arthropoda; class Insecta; order Hymenoptera; family Crabronidae; genus Nysson; species Nysson spinosus. The sequence continues at coordinate 10,384,704 of OU342830.1, read as the reverse complement.
CAACCTGGTAGTACAAGATGGACAAGATATATGAATTCCTTATAAACCTATATCGATTCATATTCCTAGAAAATTAGTATTCTTATTCGATATTTGCCCCTTTCGATATAGTTGAGCTAGGAATGATTTTTTAAAGGACAACGAAATATGTACCACGCCTAGTTCTAACTGAACTTGCATTAACCGAAATATCTGTCGCAATTATCATCGGTTTAGAGTATTGTTTCAACGGGACTTAAACTTGCTAATCACCTGGCCTAATACTGCTTAAGGATATGCCATAACCAATCCCACGTTCCTCTTATATTTTCTTATACGTATGTTTCCTACGTGGTTGAAAATAATAATAATGAATCCTAGTTGATAAACCATTCCACTAAAAACCGCATGCTTTTTTTTGCATATTATAATGCTTCATCTTTAACATGCAACTTAACATATTAAGAAGCGTACTAAATGATCAAGTAATAATGAATTCTTCCAATGTCCGCTATTTTGAGATAGTGATGTGATAGCATTAAGTGCAGTGGAATTGTGTTCTATGAATTATAATTAATACTCGTAATGATATAATATACTTTATTGGTTACGATTGTCTCGAAGATATTGTTTATTACAGGATCATTTGTGATGCTGAAGTTACTCGAAGGTCATCATCAATGAAGTGACGAAAGCGAAGAATAGTTTCTCACCTGTGTTGAGAAGGCCGAAGGGAATTTTCCTAGACGACGCGACGATACGTAAGATCTGTAACAATTAGAACTTTTAGCGCCATACGCTGGATTTACTTAACGTTTCTGGTGATACAGTTACCGGTCCGCATCTACCGAACACTCTGTTTAAACTGGGATCGACGAATCGTTCAGTTCCTCTTAGGATTTTATCAACGAAGGTTCTTCAATCGACACTTTCTCTCTTTGATATCGTAAAACATATTAAAATTGAGAACTGACTATTACCACGGGAATATAATGTGTGTTGATTAGGTGATATCTCGTGCTTAATGTCCTGTTTGAATGAACTTCTTCATAGTGAATTCTTCCTATTTTTATCGCTGGATGAAATATAAGTGCAGTGTTATAACGTGTTTACGAATGCGAGGTGAGAGATACGGACTTTTTTACGCGGCCCAAAGTGTCTCTTGAAGTGTGTGATCGAGGAAGAACGAAATATGAGTAAGTATTAAAATCAAATCAAATTATAATTGAAATGCACTCAAATTCTAACGCTTATTAAATTGAAGCTACGTTATAATATAGTTTTATATCTCACATAATATAATAATAACATTCTATTTCAATTGAAATTTTCGCAACTAATATACATTCAATACTCGATAACATTTTTTGTTTCCTTGCCCATATTCAAATACATACAATTAAGTTCATCTTCGTCGTAATGCCATTTCCCGTTGCAAAATATAATTCTTCTAATACAAGATAAACTTTATGTTTTAGGTAGAATACAAACAAGCTTAATTTGTCACATGTGTTTCATCGTCGTCTGCCTAACTCATGCTTCCGGAAATGACGCGAATTACGAGGATATCGAGTCCTACTCAGACACAGAAGAAACTACCGCAGTTGCAACAACGCCATACAGGTATTAGATTCTAAATTGGTTTTCACAGTCATCGTCATGCATTAAATCAAACGCTTCGATGAAATCTCTCAACACACTGACCGGTGCTCGGTTCTTCTACTGTCAGGCGTTCGAAGATGTATCGGCGTGGTTATCAAGGAGGACAGGACGATTCGTATCACCAGGACGATCAACATGACGATCACCATGACGATATGATGGAGTATGATGATAAAGGAGATATGAAGGCGATGGTACAACCGAAGGTCGACTATTGGGGCGGCTACTACGACTTCCTAATAAACGAGGGAAGTTACAAGTTCTGGGCTGTGTTTCAAGTAAGTTTAAAGGGACGTAATACATTTTTTGTGTACGTCATTTAAGTACATATTTAATAATACAGTTAATATCGAGAAAGAAGTGCGTTTCTTGAGTACGACCCGCTAGTAACAACAGTTACGTTGAACCACAAAAACGTGCTCACGCGAAGCTTGCAAAATGTATTTACTGGCAAATGTGTGACTCTTATGTTTCCCACATGACTTGGGATCTCGTATTTACTTCCTTGTTTACGCGATTTGATTCGGTTGTTTATACTCAACTATTAACGTAATATATTTTTAAATGCTATTTATTTTTATTATACGCTAACACGAACTAACATTTTAACATAACATAATAATTTACGTGTTATAATATAATATTTTGTATTATGATATAATGTTCTCGTATATGATTTGTTATCAGCTTGCCACCGCAGCTTTGCTTATCTACAGTGGCTTCGCCGCGCTGTATTACGCGAAAGTGAATCCACCAACATCGGACGATGAGTTCGACGACATATTTCGTCGTCGAAGGAAGCGCAGATCGCTTTCGATCCTCTCGAAAGACAAACCATTTTCCGGTTTGGATAGTGTAACGTTTCAAAGGATAATCGATGCAGTCGCAAGAGAACTTCACTGAAAATCTTATTCGGCGAGGATCAGAAAATCCCATCAACCACTTCAATTGGATAATAATAATCGATGATCATTAAGGAATCATTAACGACTCCATTTAAAATGTCCATGAAAAAATCATCTATTCGCGAATGTTTATGAATTCGCTTCTACATCGATATTTAACTCGAATACTCATTTTCAATGTATAAATCTAATAGAATAAGACACGCCACGAAATTTCGTATATTTAAGCATAACATTTATTCCAATGTTTTACTAGCTCATTTTTCAATCTCCTTTTATGTACCGGCTTATACGTGGATGTAACAGTATTAATTAGCCGTTGAAATAATTAATTGCGCTATGCTGTACCTTCAGGGATAACGACGCTGGTGGCGAAGAGGAACATCGAGGAACGATGCGCAAAGAAAACAATTCATGCAAATGATACAGTGCAAAGTTTAATTCCAGCCTTCAACTAATCACACCTTTCACGGAAGTGCAAAGCAATATCTATCTATGCTGATTGCAACGTAGGAGGTACTCAGTGCATAGAATAATATTTGCTTCGCGAAAACCTTTAATTATATCGTTATCTATCTCGCAGCACCCAGTTCCGACGGGCAATTACTTTGTGCTACAATGTATAACACAAAGCACTTTTTCGTGTAGAAAACGCGATGAAATAGTTACTTTTATAAACATTTCGAAACTGTTAAGCTTTTGTCTGCAAGCATTTTTCGATATAATGAACAGTTTCGAAAATATTTCAATTTTTATATTAATTATAGCTGAAGAATTTAAGTAGTCTCAGACAATGTGCCGTGGTATGTTAGACTAATTTCACTAAAAATTGCAGACAAGTCATTTTGACTCCTTTGTTAGTTCCAGTGTTAACGCGGCGCATAACGTGATATCTTACACTACCATCTACCGCTACATAAAGCAAATGAATTTACACGAACTAATGTTAAATGCAGAGAGTACAGGAGGTACTTACGGCACAAAGGCTGTCTTAAACTCGAGGGCAGATAAAAATTGCAAGTAAAACTATATAAAGTAACAACGTAGGAAGGTACACGATGCACAGGCTGATCTTTATTTCATGAAAGCCTTTAATTATATCGTCCGCCACCCCACGGCGATTGTCTTTAGGCCGTGGAACAATTCCATTCTACGTTAGGTCGAAGTAAAGCTCGGTATAACATAATTCAGGCCTCGTAGTTCGGAGGAGGGTAGAACGTTACTAGGAAGATTTCTTGGAAAGCACTGGGAGGAGATAGAAGTGATTTTAGTGGCGATTCAAGTGTCACGGGAGTCCTCGATCACGTTCGAGGGTACCATGGTAGCAGCCAGTTAAATGTATGCGCGAAGGGATCAAAACGTAATAAAAATCCCCCGAAAAAATGTCGACCGATAAATCAACTCTGCCATCGTGCCATGCCTGGCCAATCCCGCCGTTCTTCTATATACGTGCATACGAACGCTTCTACGTAGGTTTTACACGTGAAACGTTGGTGCACGATATGCACGGCCCAAGCTCAGAGGCAAATTTTCTTGTCGAACGACGCTACGTAACGAGGGGCCCTCGAGCACCTTTTTGGAAGGACAGGGACGTAGCCCAAATCAATTGATTTCCTATCATTCCAAAACTAGCATCATCGTTCGTATTTCTTTATCAATGAATTTTACAATATTCACTAATGAACCAGTATACCTTTAATGGATACTTTTCTTGGATCTTCTACATGTTCTTGAATATTGTCAACAGTATATACATTCTTATACATCTTATTCTATCCTATAATTATCATACAAGTATTCATTGAAATTTAGTGATGAAACCATTTCATCGATTAACTATTGTAATCATATCTATGAACCGATCAGGTGACGAAGTAATGAATCGATGAAATGGTCGATTGTGGAAGATCCTTTAAATGAGAACTGTAGTGGAGTACCATGACGTTTGTGGTTTGTGTTTGAAGGAGTTAAGGGAACATTTGGCCGGATAAAAATGATCCAGTACGGCCCTGTAAAAATCACCCACAGCGTCTTACAAACGCATTCCGCCACGTAGGATGCTGCAAGGGGTACCTTGAGCAAAAGTACGAGGATCTTATGCGTCCGGGCGCATCGCGAGAGAAGCAAGCTGTGTCCGTGGAGGGAGAAAGGGGGTAGAGTTTTTTTAAATTTTTCAAATAAATCTCCAACGATGAAGGGAAACAGTAGAGGATATCGTATAAAAACTGTTATTTACAGCGGGGTGCATCAACATCGATCGATAATTCTCGCGTTCCACGTATCACGAAAACGAAACTTACTCTGAATAATAATAGCCAATGATAATGCTCGTGAGAATACGAGATTACGATGTCGTTTCTTTATGGAAATAATTAGGTACGCCATCGAAAATTATATCCTTAAAAGTATATTCCTCGAAGTCGACGAACCATCGAAGGTTACTTCAAGATACAAGAAAAATCTTCAAAAACTTCAGCTAAGAAATGAAAATTTCTTTTTATGCGAAAATAAAAGAACATTTTAAACATTATTGAATTCATGGAAAACTAATGATTCGGATCGTTAAATTTGTGAAAATGCAGTCTTTAAGGTATATCATAATTGATATTGAAATACAGCTTCATTGAATGAGCGAAGGAAATGTTTTTATTTAAAATTCAAGATAAATCTAAAGTGGCAAGACAAAGAAGGGACAACCAGAGGGTTCGAAATGTTGGAGCGGGAATAAGAACTATAATTTATAATGCAATACTAAAGGTTGATCGATAATTCTCGCATTGGTACGTACGAGCCGTCTCGTCCAGCTCTCGCTACTTTGTTCTTTCTTCCTTTATATTTAACGATAATAATAACAATGATAATGATATTGCGGGACGGGCAGGGGGCGGGGAAGTACCGAGAAGTCGTTCGCCGGAGCACACCGATCGCAAGAAGAATTCATTATGACGCGGGATATCTATCAGAGACTTTATCTCGTTGCCCGTTTAACAGGGAAGTATCGGCGATAAAGATGTAATTTATGATGTACGCCGAAGAAGAGCCGGTCTACGAGGAAGATTCGGCGATTTTATAAGGCCGGCAGTAGAAGCCATCTTAATACAGGTGATTTGTATACGAATCCATTAAATGCCCGACATTTACTGGAAACATGAAAACATAAATCAATAACGTGCAATTATTATGTTATACTTATTATATTTTATCCATTTCCTACAGTTTTAAGTAATTATGTTACACATTGATATCTACTGATAATATTATTCATACGCTACACTTAGATTAAAATAATTTTTTGATCAAAAAATGCGTCGCATCTTTGAAAAATCGAAATTGCCAATTTTGCTCCTAGATGGTCCAAATCGATGGTAAATGATGTATAAACATATTCTAGGACGATTTCTGATCGAAAGAAGCGGTTAAAAAATTTTTATTGGTCAAAAATGGGTCGAATCCAAGTCGAAAAAATGTAAAGGGGTACACCTTCAAAAATTCTCAAAAATTGAAAGTCGCCAAAATCGTTTCTAAATGACTTAAATCGATGGTATATGATGTATAAACATATTCTAGGACGATTTCTGGTCGAAAGAAGCGGTTAAAAAATTTTTATTGGTCAAAAATGGGTCGAATCCAAGTCGAAAAAATGTAAAGGGGTACACCTTCAAAAATTCTCAAAAATTGAAAGTCGCCAAAATCGTTTCTAAATGACTTAAATCGATGGTATATGATGTATAAACATATTCTAGGACGATTTCTGGTCGAAAGAAGCGGTTAAAAAATTTTTATTGGTCAAAAATGGGTCGAATCCAAGTCGAAAAAATGTAAAGGGGTACACCTTCAAAAATTCTCAAAAATTGAAAGTCGCCAAAATCATTTCTAAATGACTTAAATCGATGGTATATGATGTATAAACATATTCTAGGACGATTTCTGGTCGAAAGAAGCGGTTCAAAAATTTTTATTGGTCAAAAATCGGTCGAATCCAAGTCGAAAAAATGTAAAGGGGTACACCTTCAAAAATTCTCAAAAATTGAAAGTCGCCAAAATCGTTTCTAAATGACTTAAATCGATGGTATATGATGTATAAACATATTCTAGGACGATTTCTGGTCGAAAGAAGCGGTTAAAAAATTTTTATTGGTCAAAAATGGGTCGAATCCAAGTCGAAAAAATGTAAAGGGGTACACCTTCAAAAATTCTCAAAAATTGAAAGTCGCCAAAATCATTTCTAAATGACTTAAATCGATGGTATATGATGTATAAACATATTCTAGGACGATTTCTGGTCGAAAGAAGCGGTTCAAAAATTTTTATTGGTCAAAAATCGGTCGAATCCAAGTCGAAAAAATGTAAAGGGGTACACCTTCAAAAATTCTCAAAAATTGAAAGTCGCCAAAATCGTTTCTAAATGACTTAAATCGATGGTATATGATGTATAAACATATTCTAGGACGATTTCTGGTCGAAAGAAGCGGTTAAAAAATTTTTATTGGTCAAAAATGGGTCGAATCCAAGTCGAAAAAATGTAAAGGGGTACACCTTCAAAAATTCTCAAAAATTGAAAGTCGCCAAAATCATTTCTAAATGACTTAAATCGATGGTATATGATGTATAAACATATTCTAGGACGATTTCTGGTCGAAAGAAGCGGTTCAAAAATTTTTATTGGTCAAAAATCGGTCGAATCCAAGTCGAAAAAATGTAAAGGGGTACACCTTCAAAAATTCTCAAAAATTGAAAGTCGCCAAAATCGTTTCTAAATGACTTAAATCGATGGTATATGATGTATAAACATATTCTAGGACGATTTCTGGTCGAAAGAAGCGGTTCAAAAATTTTTATTGGTCAAAAATCGGTCGAATCCAAGTCGAAAAAATGTAAAGGGGTACACCTTCAAAAATTCTCAAAAATTGAAAGTCGCCAAAATCGTTTCTAAATGACTTAAATCGATGGTATATGATGTATAAACATATTCTAGGACGATTTCTGGTCGAAAGAAGCGGTTAAAAAATTTTTATTGGTCAAAAATGGGTCGAATCCAAGTCGAAAAAATGTAAAGGGGTACACCTTCAAAAATTCTCAAAAATTGAAAGTCGCCAAAATCATTTCTAAATGACTTAAATCGATGGTATATGATGTATAAACATATTCTAGGACGATTTCTGGTCGAAAGAAGCGGTTCAAAAATTTTTATTGGTCAAAAATCGGTCGAATCCAAGTCGAAAAAATGTAAAGGGGTACACCTTCAAAAATTCTCAAAAATTGAAAGTCGCCAAAATCGTTTCTAAATGACTTAAATCGATGGTATATGATGTATAAACATATTCTAGGACGATTTCTGGTCGAAAGAAGCGGTTAAAAAATTTTTATTGGTCAAAAATGGGTCGAATCCAAGTCGAAAAAATGTAAAGGGGTACACCTTCAAAAATTCTCAAAAATTGAAAGTCGCCAAAATCATTTCTAAATGACTTAAATCGATGGTATATGATGTATAAACATATTCTAGGACGATTTCTGGTCGAAAGAAGCGGTTCAAAAATTTTTATTGGTCAAAAATCGGTCGAATCCAAGTCGAAAAAATGTAAAGGGGTACACCTTCAAAAATTCTCAAAAATTGAAAGTCGCCAAAATCGTTTCTAAATGACTTAAATCGATGGTATATGATGTATAAACATATTCTAGGACGATTTCTGGTCGAAAGAAGCGGTTCAAAAATTTTTATTGGTCAAAAATCGGTCGAATCCAAGTCGAAAAAATGTAAAGGGGTACACCTTCAAAAATTCTCAAAAATTGAAAGTCGCCAAAATCGTTTCTAAATGACTTAAATCGATGGTATATGATGTATAAACATATTCTAGGACGATTTCTGGTCGAAAGAAGCGGTTAAAAAATTTTTATTGGTCAAAAATGGGTCGAATCCAAGTCGAAAAAATGTAAAGGGGTACACCTTCAAAAATTCTCAAAAATTGAAAGTCGCCAAAATCATTTCTAAATGACTTAAATCGATGGTATATGATGTATAAACATATTCTAGGACGATTTCTGGTCGAAAGAAGCGGTTCAAAAATTTTTATTGGTCAAAAATCGGTCGAATCCAAGTCGAAAAAATGTAAAGGGGTACACCTTCAAAAATTCTCAAAAATTGAAAGTCGCCAAAATCGTTTCTAAATGACTTAAATCGATGGTATATGATGTATAAACATATTCTAGGACGATTTCTGGTCGAAAGAAGCGGTTAAAAAATTTTTATTGGTCAAAAATGGGTCGAATCCAAGTCGAAAAAATGTAAAGGGGTACACCTTCAAAAATTCTCAAAAATTGAAAGTCGCCAAAATCATTTCTAAATGACTTAAATCGATGGTATATGATGTATAAACATATTCTAGGACGATTTCTGGTCGAAAGAAGCGGTTCAAAAATTTTTATTGGTCAAAAATCGGTCGAATCCAAGTCGAAAAAATGTAAAGGGGTACACCTTCAAAAATTCTCAAAAATTGAAAGTCGCCAAAATCGTTTCTAAATGACTTAAATCGATGGTATATGATGTATAAACATATTCTAGGACGATTTCTGGTCGAAAGAAGCGGTTCAAAAATTTTTATTGGTCAAAAATCGGTCGAATCCAAGTCGAAAAAATGTAAAGGGGTACACCTTCAAAAATTCTCAAAAATTGAAAGTCGCCAAAATCGTTTCTAAATGACTTAAATCGATGGTATATGATGTATAAACATATTCTAGGACGATTTCTGGTCGAAAGAAGCGGTTAAAAAATTTTTATTGGTCAAAAATGGGTCGAATCCAAGTCGAAAAAATGTAAAGGGGTACACCTTCAAAAATTCTCAAAAATTGAAAGTCGCCAAAATCATTTCTAAATGACTTAAATCGATGGTATATGATGTATAAACATATTCTAGGACGATTTCTGGTCGAAAGAAGCGGTTCAAAAATTTTTATTGGTCAAAAATCGGTCGAATCCAAGTCGAAAAAATGTAAAGGGGTACACCTTCAAAAATTCTCAAAAATTGAAAGTCGCCAAAATCGTTTCTAAATGACTTAAATCGATGGTATATGATGTATAAACATATTCTAGGACGATTTCTGGTCGAAAGAAGCGGTTCAAAAATTTTTATTGGTCAAAAATCGGTCGAATCCAAGTCGAAAAAATGTAAAGGGGTACACCTTCAAAAATTCTCAAAAATTGAAAGTCGCCAAAATCGTTTCTAAATGACTTAAATCGATGGTATATGATGTATAAACATATTCTAGGACGATTTCTGGTCGAAAGAAGCGGTTCAAAAATTTTTATTGGTCAAAAATCGGTCGAATCCAAGTCGAAAAAATGTAAAGGGGTATACCTTCAAAAATGGTCAAAAATTAAAAGTCGCCAAAATCAATTCTAAATGGCCCAAATCGATGGTAAATGATGTATAAACATATTCTAGGACGATTTCTGGTCGAAAGAAGCGGTTAAAAAATTGTTATTGGTCAAAAATGGGTCGAACCCAAGTCGAAAAAATGTAAAGGGGTATACCTTCAAAAATTCTCAAAAATTGAAAGTCGCCAAAATCAATTCTAAACGACCCAAATCGATGGTAAATGATGTATAAACATATTCTAGGACGATTTCTGATCGAATGAAGCGGTTAAAAAAATTTTATTGGTCAAAAATGGGTCGAACCCAAGTCGAAAAAATGTAAAGGGGTATACCTTCAAAAATTGTCAAAAATGAATAGTCGCCAAAATCACTTCTAAACGACCCACTACGATGGTAAATTACGTATAAACATATTCTAGGACGATTTCTGGTCGAAAGAAGCGGTTCAAAAATTTTTATTGGTCAAAAATCGGTCGAATCCAAGTCGAAAAAATGTAAAGGGGTATACCTTCAAAAATGGTCAAAAATTAAAAGTCGCCAAAATCAATTCTAAATGGCCCAAATCGATGGTAAATGATGTATAAACATATTCTAGGACGATTTCTGGTCGAAAGAAGCGGTTAAAAAATTGTTATTGGTCAAAAATGGGTCGAACCCAAGTCGAAAAAATGTAAAGGGGTATACCTTCAAAAATTCTCAAAAATTGAAAGTCGCCAAAATCAATTCTAAACGACCCAAATCGATGGTAAATGATGTATAAACATATTCTAGGACGATTTCTGATCGAATGAAGCGGTTAAAAAAATTTTATTGGTCAAAAATGGGTCGAACCCAAGTCGAAAAAATGTAAAGGGGTATACCTTCAAAAATTGTCAAAAATGAATAGTCGCCAAAATCACTTCTAAACGACCCACTACGATGGTAAATTACGTATAAACATATTCTAGGACGATTTCTGGTCGAAAGAAGCGGTTCAAAAATTTTTATTGGTCAAAAATCGGTCGAATCCAAGTCGAAAAAATGTAAAGGGGTATACCTTCAAAAATGGTCAAAAATTAAAAGTCGCCAAAATCAATTCTAAATGGCCCAAATCGATGGTAAATGATGTATAAACATATTCTAGGACGATTTCTGGTCGAAAGAAGCGGTTAAAAAATTGTTATTGGTCAAAAATGGGTCGAATCCAAGTCGAAAAAATGTAAAGGGGTATACCTTCAAAAATTGTCAAAAATTAATAGTCGCCAAAATCACTTCTAAACGACCCACTACGATTGTAAATGATGTATTAACATATTCTAGGACGATTTCTGATCGAAAGAAGCGGTTAAAAAATTTTTATTGGTCAAAAATGGGTCGAACCCAAGTCGAAAAAATGTAAAGGGGTATACCTTCAAAAATTGGCAAAAATTAAAAGTCGCCAATTTCGTTCCTAAATGGTTCAAATCGATAGTAAGCAATGCCTAATGACAAATTAGTAATTCAATAATCTTACTTAATTATTATAACCTTTACGACTGCATATGTTACTTTACAAATACATTTCAATAAATCGGATGCTACGATGTAATGTACAATCTCGGAAGGATCTGATTACAATGATCGAAGGTGCACGAAAAAGTGGGTATATCGTATTATAAAAATTTGTAATTCGGTAGACCTACGTCAGCGTCATTTGTGTCGAATTGTATGATTTATCGATACCTCCTCGTTGAGCGTACGTTGAGCATATACCGGACGACTTTTTGGTCGCTATCCAAGGGGACTGCAAGATCCACGCGATTTCAGTGGACATTTTGTGATTGTAATGCGGTCTCCGATTAATTTCTTTCTCCGCGTACAACCGGATACTAATCTCGAATTAACAACTTGCAGTGTATTATTACGTACTAAACGAAATCACTACTGATATACGATTATCATCTGCGATGCATATATAAATTAGATATTAATATTTACTACAAAATATACTTCATTAAATCAATATCTACAAATGAATAATAATTTAATATTTATGCGTTAGAAAATCCAATAAATATTACTTGAACCAATGGCTTCCAACATTATTATTAACAACTCAAAGGCAATGTAAAAGGGAGATATACCTGTAATTATCTCAGAATAGAATCTATATAATCTGACCAATCCCTCGATGTTTCTAAGCGTTTTAAACGACGTGGCTTTAAATTACTTAACAACACGTAGGATGGTAGAGCAGCTATAAAAGCGGCAATGTATATTCTAGTTTAAGGTTTATTAGCGGAGGACGCTTCTTAAGGTGGTTTAATTGGCAAGAAAGTCAAATTACAATGTACGCCTTGAACGGGAAAGGTAGCTCAGTGGCTGGCACCTATAAACAGGCCTGAACTGGAAGGTTTGAATCTCTCCAAGATTCAAGGGCTACGCAAAAGGGGGATGTACCTAAATAACAACGAAATGCCTGGACCGTGGTCGCGCTCGAACGAACAAAAGTGGTCTGGCATTATGACGGGAAAAACGACAGAATGCCACGCGGAATCCGACTGGTGCGTTCCGACGTACTGGAAGTCGGCATGCTTAGAACTTAGTAAATAAACGAGAAACAACGTGTATACAGGGTGTCCTGAAACCATTGCATCTATCTCTGCCGAGAAACGCGTAAAAAATAACTGGTACGATAAGTACACATTACAAATTGAATAAAGTTACGTTGGAAGACAATGAATGCTACGAATATTTAGTTCGAACAGAATCATAATATTCTCCGCGTAATATTGAAATCATAAAAATGATAATATTTAAAATAATATTACTGGGCGCAAAATATGAATCATAATTACCACTAGCTTATAATACGTACATTATATTTAGAAACAAAATAGTTCAAGTTGCATTGCAGTATGGAATTTCTTTGTGATCGAATACTTATCGAGATTCTAAATTCTTAAAACTCTTGATAATTGAAGTGTGTTAAGGAAATATCAAATTATTAATCAGAACAGCGTCTTTTTTTAAAATATTTTATTAACGGTTAACCAACCTTCCTGAGAAATCCAATAATAATAAAATCTGGTTCTTTCAGATGTTGTTAAAACCCGACAAACGTAATTAAGAAATGTAAAATTATGCTCGGAAAGGGAAGGTTTTAATTGTACAAGGAAACGCGATCAGAAATGAAAAAGGATGGCGGCAAGAAGCGTGGAAGGTGAAGAACGCGTGTAGTAGTTGAGAAAGAAGGAGCCATTCGGTTGGTGTACGGAACGTACAGTGGCGATTATGTCAGATATAATTATATGAGTAATGAAATGGCAAGGGCAAGGAAAGAACTTTTTACGTGAGTCTGCGTGATCCTTTGGTACCTCGCGTGGTCACACGAACTCACTGGAACACGATGATCCTTCACGATCGTTCCATTCGAAACGAGGCGCAATGTTTCGACGAAGTGATTATAGCCACGATGTATCATGCTCGTTATCCAAACTCCTTTTACGTTGTAACAATAATTATGTCTTAACGATGACACGTGCTCCCTTCTTACAGATCGGATCTTCCTTTCTATGATCTTCGACTCCTCACAACGGCACGGACCATTTCTTTCTTTCATCCAATGTCTCCAGTATAATTTAATACCTTACCGTTACTCGTAAATAAATATGAAGCTAACCGTTGCAACGAATCACCATGGAATTATTGACAATATATTAGGTCATGCCATAAGTAATGTCGTTACGTAAGTACCATATATAAACATTCAAATCATGCTTCGCTAATACGACTATACACAGCACAATAAAATTATAGTTGATGCGAGACAAAATTGTAATTGAACAAAAATATACCGTGCAGTTACAGCGCGAGTTACGGTGGATGTATCAATAAATTGGAGGCATTCCATGTTCGCAGGATATTAGAGAAGGAAAAGCAAAATAAAGGTACATTTCGTGTAAAGGTTTGAGACTCGAGATGACGTGCTGGTATCTCTGGATCCGATTCAACGAACTAATTATGTTTTAATCACCTTTATTAGAGGACGTAATGTGGGGAAGTTGAACCGCCAAAGGGTAGGGATTAAAGTGGAACTTTTTTTGCGGATACCACATGCTCTCGATACGTGAAGATACATATCGCCGCTCGAGCTGCCAGGTATTTCAAGATCTTCCGCGGTGCAGCCAATGAAATTTCAGGTATTCGATCAATTTCCATACTGCGTGCTTAAATTATAATTAGGATTTGCATATTATGTTAAACAACGCATTGCTGGCTACGAAAACTGATGAATATTCTAGCTTTTTGCATTTCGAGAATTCGAGACAGTTTGTAGAAACTAAATATGCTAGAATATTAAGGATTTCACATGGGAAGTAAGTTATTGAATATAAACATTAAGATCACAGTGTTCGTCAAATCCATAGAAAGAATACTTGGTAGTTAAGTGAAGGAAACAATTCTACAGGAAGAACATCATTCATTATTTAAAGATAGTAGTGGAAGAAGAGGAATAAATTAAATGATACCTCTGCATAACGAAGGTGCGCGTGACGGTAGCCACAAATGTGTGAAAGATAACATCGAATTCGAAAAAAAACTTCCTTTGAGCATTAAGACATCTTTGTTGTTATAATTATTATACAATACAAAGGAAATGATATTTTCAACTTTTTTACTAAATGTGATCTATATTTTACAAATACTCCTTCGTCTAAATTAAAGTCATAAATGCATAATTCTTAATTTTTGCAGTATAATTTTTTCAATTAAATTAGATGAAAATTGACACCGTAAGAAAAGAAATAAAATTGTACTTATTTATCAAAATTCATTACCTATAAAATTAATTCGTGAAGTTAATGAATATTTTGATATAATCAGACAATAAATAGTATAACAATAATTGTATTAGAACACAAAACACATATTTTAATCTTTTTACATATTTATTTAATCATATTTTACAAATATTTCTTCGAAGAAGTTCACATCATAAGTATATCATTTGGAAATTTTAAACTATAAAATATCGATTAAGATACATAAAAAACAATGTCTTAAACAAATTACTAAAATTCTATTTCTATATAGAAAGGGGAATCAGTTCGTGAAGTGATGAACACTTTTATATAATCGTCCAATATAACAAAAAAATTACACCAGAAAACATGAGTTCACCATCATCCAATCAGGAAACAATAGCCACGGAACAAACCGTGCTCGCGATACATAGAAACACTAGCGAATGAGCAGGGTTTATGCAAATTTCACGGCGGAAAACTGTAATCTGGTCAATAACGATCTTAATTGTCGTGCGCGTGTATTCGCATTCACCAGTGTGGGAAACCGGAGTTGTGAATCAAGTCTCATTCGCCGGCAGTTCTCAAGCGGTGCTTTGTTTTACCTGCTACCATGCTGTCTGATATTTACCCTTGGTGCTCACTGCTCACCCGATTCTATGTAGTTCCATCGGCCAAACGTGATTTAAAAGACATTGACCCGCCTATCCTCGAAATCTGCCGAACGATTTTTTCTCCATGTTTGCTTGTAACGCGAAACAATCGGAGTAACTGTTAATCCGAGGATGTTCCATTAATTAAGGTATCTGTATTTGGAAGCAGAACATTGTATCTCGATGAGTTTATTAAGTTAAATTGAGTAAGAAAATCGAGTTGTAAAGTCAAGTAGGAAAATCAAGTAAGAAAATCGAGTAGAAGAATCGAGTAGAAAAATCGAGTAAAAAAATCGAGTAAGAAAATTAGGTAACAAAATCGAGTAGGACAATCAAGTAGTGAAAAGTTGACACACTTAGATTAGTTACATTAGGTAAATTTATAGGAGTTATTGATGACCGAGTAAACATTTTTCATATCTCTCCGAAGAGTAATGAATCCTGATTAAATCATACTAGATAAAAATAAATTAATAATTCCGGGTTTTGCCGCATGTTTTATGCGTCAGTCACATTTGTAGCTTCCAATGAATATTCACATTACAGTTCGAAGTAAACCTTGCCCCAGAAGGCAGTGCCAATTAAAGAATAAATATCTAACATACTAATTACGCTACCGTAACCGACATTAGTATGTACGCGCACGATCTTAAACTGTCATTACAGTAATTCCTGCTCGATTCCAAGTGGCATGTAACAATGTAGTTAACCCTGAAATAGTGTCCATGAAAAAGAGTGTAGTGCAACGTACACGAAAAGGCTGACCGACTTATGCAAATGTCCGTAATAAAAACACAAATGTGTAAGTAATCTTTGTAGAAAAATGTTTGCAAATTAACATTTTGTAAAGAAGTGGTTGTCGGGCTTGGAGAACGGCCGGTTAAATGGGGATAGCAAGAACTTAATGCACTATATTTCTCAAAACAGTTAGGAAAAATTACCAGTGCTTTCACTCCAGTAGGAGATAAAAGAAGATTAAAGAGTTGGTGTCTTCAGGAATATGATTCATGTTAATTAACCGCAGATTCCAACTGGCCTTACTAGTTAGACCATCGGAACACGTCCGATTTCTGGCACAGTATGTCCACCGTGAGAAATCAGTCGGTTTCAAATCGACTACCGTTAGTAAAATAACAATGGTGGATACAACGGATCACCGTTGTATTAAGGGTCGGATAATGAGTAGTATTATACTAACGCGTAATATGCAAACGGTAAGATTATGCGATGAGTGGATAATACGGAGAGTGGTTCGTGGGTTCCTAACGAGAGACGAGGGAGCACAGTGACCTACTGCTTTAATCGCACTTTAATATTTATAATGAAGTAATATACAGAACCTTAAGATAATAGAGTTGTAATACCCTCTTACAGTTATTTTGATCGCCTTGCATTTTACTGTTCAATAAAGTGGAACAGATTTTAGGTCATAATCCCAGGTTGTATATGTCAATGAAATATCGCACGTATTATTTTACCTCTGATTCATTCTCTTTTCTGTGAATTTTATACTTAACTTGTCGAGTTAGTGTTTCGTGTAACTTCATTTTTATCCGACATTAATGCGAGGAAATAAAATATCATAATTACTTTTACTTCAGATACTATTTTCGTTTGTATGCGTAAATTAATTTAAATAGCTGTATTAATACAAATATACAGTCACATTGTACAACCCTGATTTTATTTGACAATATTCTATTGAGGGTAAGTGTTATGTTACGTTTATTTATTAATCGATAAAAACAAATAATTACGTTCAATACGTATTAGGTATGTATAAGTACGCATGATTAAGTTGTAATATATTATGTATATTAAGTGTGTTATTTAAAAGTAACATATTAAATTAGTAACATCTAATTTAAGAATGCGAGTTGGAAATACCAGCATTAAATATCCAGATCGATAAGCATACCGTGAAGCGCACACGCGCTGTACCCGCATTGAAGTGTCCAAGCACATTTCTTATGCAAGTTGCCCGTTGAAATCACCCGGCCACTCTAACGATTCCAGCTACGAGAATATAAATTCCTCTTGCTTGTTATCATACATACTAAACAGTGGCCCTCTTATCTGATCAAACGTTGCAATTAAATTTTCTTAATGATATTATAATTAATTACAGACAGCATCCAGCACAAAGACACTCCGCGAACGAACGTGGAATAAAGAAACGGCTGGACGAGATGAAGGTTAACATCGTACGTATAAAAGAGTTCGACAAAGGTAATTTGTTATCAACATATTCATTCTCATTAGATATACCTCAATATTTTTATTAGGTAAGATATATATAATTCTCATATATTTCAATTCTTCTTAAATCTTATGAATTATTCGTTATAATATTTCACGTGTTTTGCTTTGGTGTTTTGGATATGTTTATTGATGTTTATTTGTGGTTATTGAATAAAAGAAGTGCAAGGTGTGGACAAATTTAAATAAAATAGTATTTAATGCGATGAGTAAGGTGCGTGTTAAAGTAAGGATGGCAGCAAACGAGGAGTAAATAAAGGAGAGAATGAAAGATGAGGAAGATGAAGATGATAAGTAATATAGAGGAAAGAATTCTAAGATTTCTCACGATAAGAGGGAGAGAATCAAAAATAAAGCATAACGTGGCAATAGTCAGTCGACAAGGCACAGCAGGAGAAGGAAGAAGTCGAATGAAGAGTAAAATGCGCAGGTTAGCTGAACAGAAAGGATGAAGATGAAGAACGGCTGTGCGTGAAGATCTCGGACTGTCAGTCGGTGGTCAACCGTCTCGGAGGAAGGACGTGCTGCCGCGTACTTTCTGCCTCGCCTCTTTTTCCCTCCGAAGGGAACAACGTTCCTTTTGAGTTGACGAACTTTTCTGACAATCAGTGCGCGAGAAGATCAGATTATAAACTATAATATTCATCGAATCGGATCTATCGAAGATTGAATCTAAATATCGAGGTCGAAGATAACATTTTAGTGATTCGTGTAAATCAGTTTAACGAAACATCGACTTCGTACTTGTCGCTTGAAATAATTAAATAACATAATATTACATAAATTAGATTCGTAAATAAGGCATAATCCGTTTTATGAATCAATAGTGAAAATCAATTGCGTAAGAACTATTTTTAAGTGATAAATATAAGTGAATAAAAATAGTCTCCGAAGAGTACGGGGAACGCTCGAAATACTTGAAACATATTAAAAACGGGTTCGAAAAATGAACTGGTCTTTTGTGGGTCATATTACTGAAAAGCATAAAAAAAGGCGTGCTGCTTGCGTATGATTATATTGCAAAGTTCGTATATGTTTAACGGTACTACTTTGGACATTGAAAAATCGTGTCGCTGCGTGACCTTGAATTCCTTCAAGGTAGCACCGAGATATAATTGGTCCACGTGGATTTTTGCTTAAATTTGCATGTCGATGAGGATTCACGGTATCGGTGGCATCGAAACCTTTTCACCGTAGACAGTGTCATCGTTCAAATAGAAAAAGCATTAATAATATGTGTATTTCGAACAATTTAAATGATTGCGTTAGCATTGTGCTTTAGTCTTGAAGCTGGTCACAGAAACTAGACAGTTATTTCCGAAGAGGAAACAAGATTACTGTTTGACGCAAAGAAAAGACTGAAAATCGTTCAAAAATGGCTTCTATGTGCGGCAGCAGCAAAAGTTATCCCGCGATAAACGCCGGCAGCTATTACAGGCCCAACGCTTATCCTTATCAGGTGAGTCCAGAACTTTTAGACTTGGAATACAATGCACTTATTCGAACCGATACCGGTTACCATAAAATGCTGAAAATATTTTACGAGGTTTATACTTCCCACCGGATATTCCGATTCTGGGTTTTATTCCCCGTTAAAAGAAGCACCGGAAATTATTTCGATATGCTTCGTAGCAAGATTAATGAAGTTTCAAATGTAAAACGTGACTGCATGCATTGAAAGGAAACCTGTTTTACAGAGAGTTCCTCTTAATTATAAGTGAATATGCATCCATGAATAATGCGTATCGTGATTAAGTCATTTTTCAACGATAAGCCGCGACAAAAATATTAAAATAGTATTATCTTATCAGATTTCCATGAAATTACATAATTGTCGAAATACTTAGAAACATTCAGTACGAAATATATTCTTGACGAAAAAAATAAGAATACGAATGAGAAATATTGGTTTGGTCACAAAATCCGTGCGGCTTTTAACGTTTAAAAGGAAAGCAATTTTTATTCGACTTTGTATATGTTTCATTTATTTGTATAAAATAATGCATTGCTCGTTTGATTTATAATCTTTTTCTGCTTCTTAATCTCGCGTTCATTCAAATCTTTCTACTTCCCCGCAAAAAACTGATGCAAACCGCGCAAACTTTCTGGTTAAATCAATAGACGGATGAAAGATTAAGATTCCAAATAATCATAAATTGTTTGGATATTCAAAATACTTTTTTTAACACTATAACTCGTGGGACTCTTTTGGTATTTTGTTCTCAGTGATCATTGTGTAAGTCCATGTACAAAGTACTGTGTAAACAGAGTGGTAATGTATCCTGTAAGGAAGAAGCAATAAATAAATAACATGTCACATGTATAATGACAGGTTTAGCAACAACGTGACATTGAAAATCCCGATGTTTAGCCGGGTACTGCGAAACAGTTTGTTGAAATAGCAGTCATCAAT
The DNA here is from genome assembly GCA_910591585.2 of Nysson spinosus. NCBI lineage: Eukaryota > Metazoa > Arthropoda > Insecta > Hymenoptera > Crabronidae > Nysson > Nysson spinosus. The sequence continues at coordinate 10,364,698 of OU342830.1, read as the reverse complement.
TGGTACTTAAGCTAACTCGATATCTTGTGAACGTATAATTGTCGGTGAACATAAAATTATTCCTTGTTTTACGCAACCATGGAATCGCAACGATGTATCAGTGGTTATTGTTAGGCATCGAGTTATGACATAATTTGTAATAACGTAGAAACATGAATTTCGATACTTCCGTAAAATGATCTTTCGTGGTCGATCGTTTAATTCACATTTATGAACACAAGAAATATCGAAGTCATTTTAGAAATTATTAAAATTAAATTAAAAATCTGCGCGTTTATTACTTCTCTGTAACTCCATATTTTGCATAATTAGTTCAGATTCATTTATTAATATAAAGAATAGCGAGGTCATTTTAGAAATTACTAATATAAAACTTTAAACTAGATATTTATGATTTCAATATAACTCCATAATTTTCGGATGCATGTTAGTTTAGAATGATAAATGATATCTAAGTGAATAAAACGGTATGAATCACGTAGATGATCTGTTAGTTGGTCCTTGGTTTAAGTTACGACCTTTCTTCACCTGCTAATTAACCTTGATACATATTCACGCATAATCGAATCAACGAACCGGTTGACAATGAGAGTGAAGTATAACGGGAAAAAAGTCTATTACTCGCTTCCTCCAATTAACATCTTTGAATACATTTATAACTGCTCTATTTTTTACGCATTAATCATTATTAAGGAAAACAAACTAAATAGCAAAAGATCTTCCCATTTTTCGTAACGCAAAACAGAGAAGAACAAGATAAAGTATGATGTTAGAAGGCGAATCAGATAAGGCAAGCACATAAGAACAAGATAATGCTCACGTTAGGTAAACTGTTAAACACGAAAGTAAAATTTTCTAATGAGCGGAGTAATCGCATTATGAGCATTGAACATAACTTGTAATTAAACAGCTTAACTTACTTAATTTATCAATTATATTATAAAATTTTTAAATATATTATTTAAAATTTATTTTAATACTTATCCGTATTTAAAACGATAATGTAAGCAGGTACGATAATGTAGCATCGTTTTCATAGAAATATAAAAACTGAATTGTAAATATATTATCTTTATGTATACATATTAACATTTAATATTATATTAACCCTTTGGAGTCGAGAGGCGACTCTCAGTCGCCACTTAGTTTATTGCGGCTACCGAGGAGCGACATTAAAATTAACTGCCGTAATTTTTTGTTATAGAATTTCAATTTATCATCGACAAGTAGTAAATCTTATTGTCGTCACTCATACGCCACACGAGTTGTCACCAAAGGATTAAATGTTAATATTATAATAATTCACTAGTATTGATATAATAATTCGAATTATCACTCAAATCATACGACATCCGTTTTAATCTACAGATGTAATATTCAATATTTAATATAAAACATTTTATTCGTGGTTCATACATATACATAACGTCGATGGTTTCAAGTCGTCATTCGGAATACAGTTGCGTGTCTTTCTTATGAAAACTCGATACGATACTCGTATCTATTCTTCAATTCAGAATTTCGTCTTCTCGGTGGTCCAAGCAACAAGATCCGCAACGTTTTTTTCGATAGAAGCAATTAAATGCGACGCATAGGATCCATAGCATAAAACAATATGAAATGGGAGGACCACACGTACCGGGTCTCCGTTGCGGAAACCTTGGCCTTGTCTTGCATGAAAGCATTACATAAGTTCACCTCGCTCGGTATCGCGTGAAGATGATGATCCACCGTTCCTTGCGTTGCATTTCTTTTCTTTCTTTTTTTTCTACTCTTTCTCTCTTCCCACCCGTTTTCTTTCTTCTCTTTCTCTCCATTCACCCTCTTTCTACCTTCTTTCTTTCTGTCTCCAATTCTTCCTCGTCGTTCTCGATCTCCTCCGCCATTCTTAGCGTCCATCTTTATTCTTCTCGTACAGTCGTCCACGTTCCACTTCGACATCGAACCCTTTCGTGTTTACCTTCTTACGTGGCTGAAAGAGAAAACGCGGGAATAAATAATGCAGGGAGCGAAGGTGAAAGATAAAGAAAGAAGTCATCGTTAATCGCGTTGGTTTTTTAAATTACACTCATCCGTTCACCTTTCATCTTGTTCTTTTTTCTCCCTTTATTCTTTGTGTATAATTTGAAGCCCTTCGTGTTTACCCTTTCATGTGCTCGAAATGGAAAATGACGAAAATAAATAAGGACGCGGAAAGGTTGGGTAGAAAGGAAAAAGTCGTTGGTGGTTGTGGTTGGTTTTTTGAAATTACTTTTTGTAAGGCAACTCTTCAGGATCGCGACCCCTGCTGTATGCTCTCTTATATATGATGCATACCTTCTTGCGAGGCTTCAACGGGATACTTCGATCGTGTACAATATCATACCGTATCCCACGCGAGAAAAATTGAAATCGATGTGCCCTCCGTAAAAATCCTACTCGTACATCGTGACTTTCCAATGTTATTGTTCCATCGTTATTTATTGCACCGTAGAAATATTTTTATTCATAACGGAATCTATATCTGCATGATAACTCGAGAAATATGATTATTTTATTTTAATCGTCACTGTGGAAATATTTTCAAGTATATCGGTATCTATATCTGTATAATTTCTAGCACTTATTATACACTCTTAATGTATTCAGAATGTATTTTATGTAAATGTTATCATAATTATTATATGATAATCATACTAATATGTTATATGCTATATTTCATTTCTTGTCGGTGCTGATCTGAAATATTGAAATAATGTTAAGAAACGTTTTCTTTTTACCGGTATGTTTAACGGTAATACAATATCTAAGATTATCTAATACATCAAAGATAATAACTGTAAGAAAGCTGATAGATTTATCCACAGTAAATTACAGAACTCAAGATAAGAATCGCTGATGTAGTAAGTAGATCTGCTTAGGTACTCAAGAAATTAACGTGCCATGAACTCATTGCGTATTTAACTATCCCTGCAATTTCTGATCGGACATCTTTATTGTCGGTAGATCATTACTTCTATTTATCTAATCAACATTGTTCATTTTTAATCAAAACAGTTCGTTCTTTGCTAATCTAAGTCACAAAATGTTCTGATTTTGCAACAATTAAACCCGGAATAATATAATTAAAATACTTCCGCGTGGATCACAATTCTTAAATATCATTCTACTCAGGAACTCGAAAAGACGTCTATTCTTCCACGTAATGTTCGTTGACCCTTCGAGAACAGGTATTCCATTGTTTCAAGTTATGCCGTATTCTTTCCACTCTTATTAATATTCTTCATTTTCACAAAGGATCGCGTTATTTTATGCCTTCAATGATAACATCAAAATACATTTTTCTTAGTAAATATTGTAGAGTACAAAACACTCGCTATCACTTTCGAGTAGTTAATCAAATTCTTTAAATACAACGTTGAAATGGTCGATGTTTTATTGACAATTAAACGAACCGTTTATAATGAAAGTAATGCAACTCCATTTCGAATCTCGATTGGAAACTGTTTATAAATTCAAATGCACGTTTAATTATAACCAGATTAAAACTTAACTCGGTTTATTCTAAAAATGTAGTTACATCGTTTTCATAAAATAGACGGCTTAAATGTTGTTCTCAGAGTAATCGGTATACATTATCACTTAAGTCTTAGCTACGTCAAAGAAGTTGTACTTTATTACATTAATTAGCATATTATGATCTAAATATGTTGTCAGCGTAACATCGGTGAGATTATTACGTGTTGGAGTTCACAATTATCTCGATTATACAACTCGGTGTTGTATTCTGAATAGAGTCAGCCTTGGTGGAATGAATGACGAAGAGAAAACCGTGAGATCTCGTGGAAGGCTCGGACGTCTCACGTGTTTGGTGTTCGCGCATATTAATCGTATGACAAATCGAATAAACGGTGTGTGATTCAAGGCAGAGGACAAAAGCGAGCAACCTTGGACGACAATAAAGAGTTTCCCGTGAGGTGACAGTCTAAGTAATTACACGTCGTACGTAGATACAATTCTCCCGCGGCTAACGATTTACGAATCGGTTGGACGATATGAATGGGATTGGCTCTGATTTACGGCAAACTATATCGATATACATTTCGTAGAACGATAAGCACATTCGCGTCGCTCCTCGATAGTTATTTATAAAGGGAATCGCGAAGGAGGACTCGGCTACGTATAAAGCTTAAGAAGAAGAATACAGAAGTCGCCATTCTCCTTTTGTCGTTGTCGGAAGGCCGGAGAAATTTCTGTCCCAGACAAATCGCTATCAACTCCGACGCCCTGCGCGAATAATAACTATAATCCTCCCCGTTGATTCTTCTTCTTCTTTCTTAACTGTACGCCCGACCAACCAGTTGCTGTGTGTAGTCGCAAACTAAAAATCTTTGGTAGATGTGTTAAATAAATTCTGGATTTAAAGGAAAGTTGCAAATAAAAAGTTTGAATTGAAACTACCTGAACAATAACACACGACTATATTATATCGCGAATCTCGACGTAGAAAGTCACTGTATAATTTTCAGTGATATAAGACTCCGGACATTTTGCCGCCCAATTATTAATAGAATTTTCATTATCATTTACAACAATATATCACAACTGAGAAACTCATCTTCCGTATGGAACGACCTAGTAATATTATTCTTTAATTACATCGATGAATTCGTCGATGAATTATTTTCTACCTCGACATCGGATACTTCATAATGGCAACTGAGGAAGATGGAGATTTTCCGAGTTCGTTCTCCTGTTTCATTAGTTCCTTGAGGGATTCCTAGGCCAAGATATAATAGTCAGAAGTACAATGCAAGATGATTAAGGCGATGACGAAGACAGTGCCGTTTATCTTCCTGTTTTTTTCGTTGGCCGACGCCGGCTGGTTACTTCGGACGTATTTCAATGTTACGTTGTTTACTGCTACTCCTACTACCTCTATTACCAGCACCCTTCGCTTCCTCCGGTTCTTCTTTTATGGCTGGTTCTTCCTCGTTTTTATTGTACCATGGTCTCGACACGGTCTCGGTACACGGATTCTCCAGTGACACTAAATTCAAGGTGGCACTGACCTAGCTGGCAAGCTAGGACCACCAGAGGTGGACCGTTTCATGGATCTCCTGCTCGCCGGTAGGTACTGTTATTTCACTGGCATACTTTGCTTCGAATACTAAATGAATCCAACCGAGAAAGAGAAAGAGAGAAAGACACCAAGCCATAAAATGGAGAATGATGGTGCATCGGAGATTCCAGGCCTGCTAGTAGAAAAGATGGCCCAGTCAAGGTTGAATGCCTTTAACTTCGTCATCCTTTTAACTTCCGAGCTTCGATCTATTTCTCCCCCGAGAATCTTTCTTCGCGTTCTTCTTCTGATTCTTCTGATTCTTCCGAGTACTTCTGCATTCCTCGAGATATTATTGGATCGAGAATTTAGATGGAATCAATGTTACTTCATCTCCTGATTGGATATTTTATTGGTATTTGAAGATTAACAATTTCGAATGAATTCTGATTATTTTGTTATTTTATGATAGATATGATAGAATTTATAGAAGATTAGAAAATTTGAATTATCGGATTTCAATTATTAGATTGCCAATTTATAAAGGATTCTACATTCCACGGTTTCAATATACATATAACAATTATTCGAAATAAAATATCAAGGGTCTCTTTCGCTTAAGAAATCCTTTCATCGATTCTTTTTTTGATACTGTTTTAAGGCTTCGAGTTTCCTTCATCGAATCAGAGATTTATACAGAATTGGAATTACGGGGCATTCTGATTGAAAGCATTCCCAAGAATCTTGGAAACCCGGAGCTTGTATATGATATAGCATGCGTTCCATAATTTCCTAGCGGCCATAAAGATTAATAAGGAAGTACAGTTATACCGGTGACTAGGTGACAAATACAGATACTTTTCTCCTTACGAGATGGTGCTATAATTCCACGCGCTAGTGCTTTGTTAAATTGCATTTGGTAAATAGGACAGTTGTTAAAGTAAACGCTACCTCGCTTTAAACCTCGTGCAGGTAACTTCTACGTTACATTACGTTATGCTTCTCAATTATTTCTTCATAGCATCGTGATATCGCAAATAAAAATATTTCAATTCTTATAACTGCAGATACATATGTAACTATAATCATAATATCGTTATCAATTACATTTATGCCTTGAATATCATAATTAATATAATTTAATATAAATTATAAATTATCCTCCTCTTTAAACACTATAAATCAAGATAATTTTTAATTTCCATAAATCATATTTTCTTTGAAACAATGCGTCCACATTTAATCGGCACGTGCTGAAATCGCACCATTTTATTCGCAATAAATCTTTGTTTATTTTTCTGCATTCTTTATATGCATTACTTAAGTGATTTAACACGTTGTCTGCCGGACCGAAATCCGTGTTATACAATATACATAACATCTCAAAACAGTATAACTAACGTAATATTTACGTTATATTATAAAAGTAACTTATACTCAAAATCGTATATGTGCTCCACGATGCATTCGTCACTTTACATTAAAATAAAATTGTACCAATATTAGCGATATATTTGATTCAAGTTTTAGTAATATTGGCATCATCGGTCAAGAATGACCTCCACGGCATTCAACGTGTTAATAAAAATAGTGTGTTGGTGGACAAAGATGGGAGATGTGATCGATGAGCGTGCATGAGATAGTTGCCAATTTTCCGAGGCATGGATGCACGTAAGTGACCTCGAGGAGCTGAAATTGGCATTGATCGTTACGCAGGTATGCGGTCACGATCTTGATCTTCGTGGCGCACGCGATCCTCGAGTGCCCATTCACGCTCGATCTTCTAGCCGAGGCTAGATCGTGCCGATCTAGAAGCTGCGAGCTATTCTCATACATACTCCTCGGCGAGACACACCTCCGCGACTCCACGAAGACTCACGAAAAATAACAATGAAGAAGAATCGAAATATTAAACGTGGGAAGAGAGGAAGACCGATGTAAGATGAGTAAGTGGAAACGCGAACAATAACGAATAAAAGAAACAGGAAACTGTATATAAATACAGTGGTACCTCGTACTTCGAACGTTCCAAAGTTCAAATGCAAGAAATTTGATTCGAAGTTCGAACGTCGATTCTCAGTTCGAACTATAGTCCAGGAGCAATATTTTCGTCTTTGGGATTTTTATATTAAAAAATTATTCTTCACTTCTATTCAATCAGTATCTCAAATCAGAGATTTTCCAACGGGGAGTCTGGAAATAATATACGATCCAATCCGATAGCCAGATAATTAGATACCTTCGTTAACGAGGCAATAGGAGAGCCGCTACGAAATGGAAACACGTAGCTAGCCGATGGCCATCCTTTTTGTCTAGCTGTGGCCGTACAATGCCAGACAGTTAGGTTCAATGGACCCGGATTATGAGTCTATCTTTGTACTTACATCGTAATATGTGTTACGAGATTCTTTTCTAACTCATGCTTATTATACACTATAGATATTTGATCAATATAATTATATTCCAAAGAAATTGATTAAGAACTATCGCACCAAGAAATCTTAACTTTTAATAATAATACGATCCTTACATCCACGGAAGACTAAGAAACTAAGATTTATTTTACGTATATTTAATTACGTATATCTTCCTCAATAACCGCTTCTTGATGCGTATATTACACACATTATAAACAAGTTTCGTTCTTGGTTCCTCCAACAATAAGCATAAAATACCACGCAGTTGCAAGTAAAACAATACAATTTCTACGGCAACCTATACAACCGATACTATCGTGATTAACTTTCCACCAGATCTTCGGTTAAAATTATACGAATCGAAATTAGGATTTAATGCAATTGGAAAAATATAACCAATGTTTGCTCGCGCGCTTAATTCACGCGTTATAAACAAACTTCTAAAGTCGTACAATTAAAGAGGTCGACATTCATCGTCGACTGCTAAAGGAATTAATAAAATTGTACATCTGTTACGATCTACCAGTCGTCAGGAACAAATGGTCACCGAGATAGGCGTACATGGAAAATATTCTCGGAACAACTGTTCCAGATACGAGATTAGAAGTAGATCCCTCCAGGAGCATTGTATACAGAAAGGCAAACACGATAAGCACCGTGAGAAAACCGCGGTGCATTCCGAGTGCAGTCGTGTAGCAAGGTGCAAATTATCGGGCTGCATAAAAATTAACGAAGGTAACGTTTGTCGAGCGTGAAGGACTTTGGTTAGGCGTGTGGACGTACGAATTTGCATAGGATCGTGGGTGTAACTGTAGCAGAAGGAGGTGATGTTACCGCGGCAGGAGTTTCCGGGTGACCTGAGGTGCCTGGAAATCCTGAATCTGAAAACAGAGGGGTCCTGAGAGTCTACGAAGGTCAATCCGACGTGGTACATCACGAACCTCGGAGTCTCAGCGTCTTCCGCCTCATGCTAAATCAAAGAGAGGCGGAGATTCTGAACCGCCTCTTGTGCTTTACTTAAAGAAGCCACTAACTCAGCCTGAAACAGTTAGAGGATCCTTTAACTCGTTGTCCTATCCTTCTTGTACATCATAACCCTTCGTTATGTTTCATCAACACTGCATCGTGGATCAAAGGTTTACGTTTCTCTTGTCTCATTTACTAATATCGTATTCACCTTGTTATGCTCCACTTTATGGTTATTGCTGCATAACTCGACCGTAGATGAAATGTGAGACGCTAACACGGATTTAAGTTGAGGGAACATTCTTCTATCCATTGCGGTATTGCTTCTTGGAAAACCTAAATATACTTGTTAATTGGAAAGTTGTGGGTTGCGTTTGGTACCCCTGTGGGTTCGGGGAAAGAATAGACCCACAGTACCCCCTGCTTGTCGTAAAAGGCGACTAATAGGGGTAGGTTTGAAAACTTAGGTTTTATAAGCCGTTATAAAAAAACTAATATTAATTTGTAATACAATATGTTCGTTACATATATCGGTAAATATAAATGGTGGACGTAGAAGAGAATTTGAATATCGTCAGTGGACGAAGTGAATTCAATGTTGATAATAATTTACCGTTAATAATGCATGAAAGAACATTACGTAACGTGGGTAAACGATTGTGCGTGAAAGTCCATGATTATATACGAAACCGTTAAAAATAACAGAGCCGTGATTGGAAGAACTCGTGTGTAAGAAAGTTCACTTTCTTCCTCAATGAAATCAAGACTTACGGCATTCTGAAACGTAAGCCGTAAGCGAGTAGAAAAACTATGTACGTTTAACCCTGATTCCAATACGGAGATGCATCTCGGTTGATGTCGATGGTATATTATATTTTACGACCAACACATTTTATTTAATAAAATATAACAAAAATAGCCGTTCAAAAATATTTTCTAACAACAAACAGGAGCTGAAAATCAACTTATAACAAGTTTCAGTATCGAAATAAAGTATTCGTAATAAAAAACAATCAAATTATATGGATATTCTCTAACGTTTCGTATCCACGTGACTTGAATACCACTTGAATTACGTACCTAGAAGTAAATCATTTTTGTATTCGAGGGTCATGCCCATACTTCCGGTCTCCGCTTTCGGCGTAGCGATATCCGGTCAGCGACAGCGTTCCTCGCTTACGACTATAGACTTCTTCATATCCTATTCGAGTTCCCAGAGACTTCCTTTGACGTACCAAAAATACGCACCACACTGTTAATGAATTCCTCCACTGACTCATCCTTTCCAAAACAAATTAATCGCTATGCCGATCATTTACGACGCGATTCGTGTTCCTCGTCCGCGCCCAATTTTATCTGTCGATATAAATCTTATCTGTCCAATCATTATTCTCGAACTCTTTATTCTTCGACGGTTGGTTACGCACGAATAAGAACAATGAAAAGATCCTTATTTATTAATCCTTCAAAGTTACATCGTGAGAAGACGTGGGTATTGGAATCTGACACTCGGCCGGAGTAAAACGGGAGAAATTACATGCGACTACCGAGGAGTACTTGTAACTTATAGACGTCGGATATTGTAAAGACGAGAAGGATTCTCAGGGGTGTCTCCTCGAAGAGGTCTCCAGGCGCGAATATTATCTCCTCGGTGGTTCGAGGTTCTCCGTGGGCCGAGAGCGATGATTACACGCCAGTAGGGAAAGGGGATGGGGTTACAGAAGAGAAGAAATTATTGCTGGACACATGGCTAGCAACGGTTACAGCAATTACACGCGCGCTCGGGAGAAAGATCGCAATCTCTCGTGGGGAAGAGAATCCTTAGGTACGCGCAGACCTCGCGATTTCGAATATAACGTGTACCGTACAGGTCGAGGCAATTTATGCTAAACCCTATACTCGTACAAGTGTAACTGCACTTTTTTTTACAATCATTATGGAACATGAAATATTTATAGAATATTAGAATATATAACCATCGTATCATTGGCTGATTCTTAATCGCGGTATACAACAATCACGGGAGATACTAATGAGAATCAAAAGTCAACTAATTGTATAGTTATTTTACAGTTATTAACTGAATTAAGACAGGAGTGCACGCATTAGTAAGTTTTATAAAGGTTTGTTCTCTGTTATTAAAAGTAAATAATTACTATAATGCACTGTAAATGGAAGTAATGAATAATGAATGAATACGAGTTTCGATTTACATGATGCTTAACGATCATTTAAAATAGAGCAGAAAGAATAATCATTTTTTATGCAATTATCACCGAATGAATTACGAAAAGTTTGATATTCGTTTCGGATAGATTCGATGTTATCACGTTATCATCATCAATGATGCGTCTCGTAAGTAGAAATAAATTGCAATCGGAGTGGCTGCTAAATTATTCATCGGGGCCCCGTTATAATATTCGCGGAACTGTTGAGCGCCGCACAAAATTGATATACACGTACTTAATTAGACGATGCAAATTGCAGATGGAATCGAGGAAGTTTTATCGTGCTCTAAGGTAATAAATAATTAATTGATTTTATAGCACTGTGAACCGTTCCGGAAACAATGAGTCGCTGAGTATTTATTGACCGCGCTCCGTGCACTGCGATTCTATAATTAAACGTCACCTCTAATTGCCGATAGTTTGCAGCTAAATAACGACCAATCATCGGTCGAGCTATCTGCACTTCCTCCTAGAATATTATCGACGTAAATAGAATGCACGTCCATTGAATATTAATATGTCGCATCCGATTATCTCAAACAGCGCAAGATGCATTACATAATTTAATTTATTCTCGAATTTGATCTGAATATTTAATATATCGGCGTTAATATCAGCTTTTTTCAATCTTAAATATAAACAACACATAGAAATCTCAAATATATTGCGTTGTGCAGATTAATATGTAATATTTAACACAATAATATTAATATTTATCAGAGTAATATTTTCTAGTAAAAAATACAGTAATAAGAAACCCGCATTAAAAATCGGTTGGCACATCCAGTTAATCTTAATCCATTCAATCAAAACAAGCTAAATAAGCTATATAATTGATTAAATTTAATAACTACCATTATCTTTAATATAAAGAATAGTATTTATTTCATCTCGTACTCTTTCCGCCAGAAATTCAATGAAGTTACAAATCGTATAGTATATCGAGCATATTGTTCTCCTACAAATTAAATGTCGTATATTGTCCACATTTACCATAAAATAAATGGCGACTTAAATTGAATGTCTTAAATTTCTGCTGAAGGGCGATAGTATAATTAGCCTGCAGTTGAACGTGTATATATTTATAGCTAATCGAATTACGAATGCTAAATCGTCTGCGGAGAAACGGAGACCATCGATCAACATGCGAACTGCTTTTTACCTGAGAAGACTTATAAAAAAGACGAAGAAGTCTGAGGAGTCTTCTTCTTGGTCGAAGAGCAACTTGGTAGTCACATGAATACACGAATACATGAATACTTACTCGGTGGTCGTTTATTGGCGGAGGCGCCGGTTGAGACATTGCAGTCGGATGTATTGATGATGTACATACCATTTAACAGGAATCCCGTGTCATTTGTACATACCGCGAGTGTACAGATAGTACTGGCTTCAAGTAACACGCGAACCTATCAATGACTTTCTTTTATGGATTATATTGGCTCGATTAGCATATATTTCATATGCATGAGATGCACCGTATATCACTCCAATATTTCAACTGGTATTATACCAACCCAAGTGGGATATCACTAACCAACAAACCAAATCATATTAATTATTTCACGGTAACCATGAACTTGCCACAGATTAATACGGAATGATATAAATTATATAAATGCAAGATAACTTTTTAGACCGGTTTCTCGCGAATGATGTTTATAAAACCAATAAATGGACCAAGTAACTGTTACGCTCTTCCTATAAGTTCCATCGGTTATTATTCGATGTATAATTCTGTAATACGTAATACGAATTTATTTGTTAATTTGATTTGTTCAACTGTTGAGTGAGTCATATGAACGAATATAAACTGTTTACCTTAACAAGGAAGATTTCATTTTACGAAAAAGTGCCGGGTATGATACATTCGTGTAAGCTTAATGATTTAATACGTGGGATATACATCGAGAAAAATGAAGACAGCAAGAAATACTAATTGCATGTATACGAAACAATTAGCTACTGGAGTGACGTTAATTGCAATCGGTTCATGAAGGGAACCAATGTCGATGGTCTCCGAATATGCTTATCGTAAGATAGACCTTATCCTCAATCGCTTACTTTACATCCTCCGGGATACCTGTTCCAAGAAAATAAAGAGGCAGAATGAAGGCAGGGGAGACTATCGTCGTTTACGAAGCCACATCTCTCTCCGAGGCACTCTCTGAGGGCAAGCATAGCTCTAAACTCGACCCTGTAACACGCGTTACAACCTGTATCTACTTGTAAAAGTACGTAGAGAGACGTTTCTAGGGAGTCCGATTAAAGCGGGAGAAGGACGGTCGGAGGCACGATGGCGTCCTTGAGAGATCTTTGCACTCGTCGCATCTTCTTCTCGCGTTTTCTTCGTTAGCCGCCCCTTCGAAGGCCGCGGAATGACTCCGCCCAGGTCATGGTCCACGCACCTGCATCCAGATTGCACCTGTGCCGATGCTTTCTTCTCCTTTTACTCAATCTTTTTCCAGTCATTCTGTTCCCACTTTGTACCGCCACAAGTGGCACCGCACCAATCCATAGGTTATTAACCGGTGATACTTAAACGTTATTATGATAAGTGTTGTACGGAGAGGTATCTAAGAACGCACTTTTGAATTTATCGGTTCTCATCGTAGTTATGATTTATGAATTCCCTTGAACCACGATTTAGAGATTGCTTCGTTTGACTGGATCTCAAGGAAACGCGGTTTAACTCGCGTAGAACGTGTCTTTGAGTTATTCTTCGTTATGTATGCGCGTACGAGGTCTTCCGGTTTGACTTGTATTTTATTTAGTGTTATTGAGCTACGACTCGACGGTTGCACTCGTGCCAATGCTTTATTATTCGCTGTTCCTTGACTAACTACCCTTCTAGTTTCTACACGCAGCAGAAAATAATCTATGGGTTATTAACTTTGTTAAGTTAAGTATCCTCCGTGGAAGTAACTAAGAACGTCCTTTGGAATCATCAAGTTTTGTCGATGAAATAATTTATGCTATTCCCGAGGCATGCCATTTTAAACCACTTTGTGTATCCGAAGTAAGAATAATATCATTCCTAGTGTTATTTTTCCATAAGTTTTATATTTATTTTTGTCTCACATTTTTCTAATGTAAACATACACTTCTGTTCAAAAGTTTGGAGCATGGTAGGATTTCAAAAGAAAAAATAAGTATATTAAGTAAATAAATATTTGGTTAACAATATGGTTAAATAATATACGGTGATATACGTCTAATTCCAATTGTAAAATATATTCATGGAATGCTATCTTCTTATGCAAGTACAATGTTTTTAATCAAACATCCATATATGTACATCAAATTTGTTTCATCTAAAAAAGCAACTTTTGAACGGGAGTGTAAATGTTGAAATAGGACTTGAAAAGGTTCTGGTAATATTTATTTTAGCCCGTGTACTTATTGTTCCCGTGAAATGGCCATGTAATATTTACTCTTTATATACCTAGCATACCTCGAGGTTTCCAAGAATACACTCTGTTTTTCTTTTCTACGTCGAACCACTCGGGGAACTGATTTGAACGAGGTACGCTTTATATTAGAATTTTGCTTAACTATCCGAAAAGAGCTCATTAAATAAATTGAACATTGACTGGAGATAAGGAGATTTACATACATATGAAGAAGAATTTCCTGCGCGAAGATAGTTACCTGGCGATAGCCGTAACTGCATTAACTCGAGCCTCGTCAGGGTCGAGCACATCGATCGAGATCCCCATTTTTCACTCTTCTTTGTGCATCCTTCGTTTCTTCTTGCTTTACGCAATTCTGGATAAACTAGTTCAACCAGAATGCCGAAGTTGCTCGTCGACTTCCTTCGAGTCAATTATACGGATGAAAATAGTCCGATCGTAGATTCTACCGTGGTACACTTTCTTCGTGTACGCCATTGTTATATCCTTGTTAAAAATAGTATCTACATTTACCTTGGATTATTTTCACTTATGAAATTAGTTATAAAGTATGGAAATTATCTTTCATTAAATAATGCAAGTCTTTCGTTACATAATGTTACTGAATTCCTAGGTTGTAGGATGTAGAAATGAATTCTATCCGAGTTTTGAGAAAAAACGACGTTTTATTTAAAAAAACAAAAACAGATCAATCATCGAAATAATTTACATTATTTTTGACGACCTTTTGACATTTTTCTAGTACCTTGCAAATAAGCTGGAGAACACTTCGGATTAAATGGTTGTACTCATTCCGTGAATCCAGTCGAAAAGAATTCACTTCTACCCCCAATATTTTCTAAATTTCTTTATATTGTTTACCTGAATATCATAGTATACAATATTTCAGCATTCACATTTAAACTATTATATCTAATAATATAGAAATCGGTGATCATTATCAATAAATAGTAAATCACATAATTTCCAACTCCTCTTATAGGCAGAA
Organism: Nysson spinosus; assembly: GCA_910591585.2. NCBI lineage: Eukaryota > Metazoa > Arthropoda > Insecta > Hymenoptera > Crabronidae > Nysson > Nysson spinosus. The sequence continues at coordinate 10,349,645 of OU342830.1, read as the reverse complement.
TATTAAATACTTTCCATTAAACCGAGAACGAAAGTGAATGTGATGAATTAGCAGGATAGCATTACGGAAGAACGAAGCGCTAATTCAGTAATTATTGGGAGAGTAATTATATTCGTGAAAAGTAAACATGCCAGTAGCTCGATACTTGGCTTCCGGCGCTAAAGCTAAAGCTAAAGTTAATATATGTATAGATATTATAAAAGACTTTGGTGGCAGTGAAGCTAATGGCCTTTTCAGGAATCGCGTAGCTGTTACCACGCTTTGTGATCCACATAGTTGGATATGCTCGGCAACGCGACATAAGTGTTACCCAGGATCTTTCTTACGTCTTGCATCTCTGCTAACTCGAGAAAGAATCCAAGAAGAGTAACGAACTCCCGAATGAAAAACGGCTGACACTACGTCAGAATGTGCACCGATGTGCAACGATTACGGCATGCATTAATATCGTTTCGACGGAAACTTCAATCCCTATGTGGATCTTCTTAACCGGAACGTATGTTCCTTGTAAACCTTCGCGTAAACGGCTCGATAAATAATCCAGATATAATATCGCGGCAATTAATTAATTTACTTCCTACGTGTACTTCATTTAATCACGCTAAGGTCCGCGTACACTTGTGCTTTATCAAATATGGACTTAATTAGTTTACCTGGATATGAATATTTATTATATGCGTATTAGTGTGCATGTATTACGTAATGGCGTATATCGGTGGAAGAATGTGGAAATTATACCGAGATATTATTATGTGTTGATATTAATATTTACTAATTGGTATTTGCTAATGTTAAAATTATTATGTCGAATACATTAATTATGAATGAATTGTAGTATAAATGAATTGCAATGCGTAGTAATATCTCCGCATAAATTTGGCAATTTTTTTATTGATATATGCTATTATTGCGTTATTAAGATTGTGTCAGGATTTCTTGGAAGTGCTATAAAGTGAACGCAAAGGTGTGTATAGGAAAGCAATCTAAATCAGAGAAGTAGCGATATAATAGAAGCCAGGATGACAGTGGTTCTAGGATAAGAATCTGGAAATCTAAAGAGTAGTTCTTAAGTTCGAAAAGGCAAGCATCTTCCACTTAACGTCAAGGAAGCTTCGCGGAAGGTGCAAAGTCCCTAAAGGTAACGACGTATTCCCCGTAATAAGGCAAACAGTTTCTCTTTGTGGTGGCCTTTTCAGAGCTACGCAAAACGAGAGTCGATACTGTCAACGATAATGGCGATTCTAACTGTGGATTCTCTGAGACGCCGACAGACGCTTGTCCTTCGAAGAGAATTGCATAGGCCGACGGCTCTTTTGTCGTCGTCGCGACTAACGACCGGTACATTCACGAATAGATTCTCACGAAACCCACAAAGAACGTCTTAAATCCTGTACCTCAATTTAGACCCTCGTTCGTTGACGTTCGAACAGTTATACTATAAAACAACAGCCTTCAAACTACTCCATTAAAGCTATTCATTATCGACTCCATATTATTACTCCGTGTATCGTCTCGTAAATATAAATCAAGCGTAATAAACCGGGTCTTTAAAATGTCAATAAGTCCACGCAATTAGTGCACCGTTTGATAAATTATCTGTCCCAACAAATTCGCGGGTGATCGTAATTACGGTAAAACATGTAATTTATCAAGGATCCTTTTCGTTTCGGGACTCCAGTCACCTTAATTACCATCGGCTTTACAATTAATGAAAAATAAACGGTCTCCTTATCAGCATTGGAACCGGTTTCACCTGCGCCCGGAAAAGAGAAGATCTTTCGCGCTTTGACAACGTCCTTCCCCCCTTCGTGTCCTCGCAAATGGATATATTCTTGAAGATAACGAGACAAGTTAACTTCTATTCGCCGTGGTTACAGCTTTAATGTCAAGTGCATCGATATCCTCTAACGAAGCGCACCAATGGTCTTCGACGAAGGAAGAATGGCCGCGTAAGTCCTTTGGTAAATGTCTCAGGGAATCAAGTAATAGGGCTCCTCGGAGGCGTCACTAATAAGTCACGAATCCTGGCAATTTTATAAGGACGTCACGTGGAATTCTACGAAGGTATCGCCGTACGAAGGTACACTATAATTAAGCTCGAGCGGTCTCTCTTCGATCGGTTGTATGCAAATCGGAGGTATATTTCCTTGCCTTCGAGAGGCTGACCCAAATGCAGATCGCCGTCATCTGGAGCATACTGACGAGATCTCGGTGAGTCACTGTCAATGAGGCTCGCATAAATCTGCAAGACTGAACGTCTAAGCGCTCGTTCATACTTACTTTCATTTAAAATGACTGGTGTGGTGTACTAAATATTTCAAAGCTATATTGCGTACGTGTATCCGACTAGTTTTAATGAAATACCAAGATTCGCATGACCTATCATCAATTTGGACCATCTAGGACCGAAATGAACGACTATGAATTTTTTACGATTTTTGAAGGTACACTCCTTTCCGTTTTTTGAAAAAAAGGAATGGAAAAAGTTTTTACACCACTTATTTCGACCTAAAATGATCATAGAACACGTTTAAACATCATCTACCATCGATTTGGACCATTTAGGAGCAAAATTAGCGACTTTAATTTTTTGAAGATTTTTGAAGGTATACCCCTTTACATTTTTTCGATTGGGTTCGACCCATTTTTGACCAATAACAATTTATTAACCGCTTCTTTCGACCAGAAATCGTCCTAGAATATGTTTATACATCATTTACCATCGATTTGGGTCGTTTAGAAACGATTTTGGCGACTTTTAATTTTTTGCGATTTTTGAAGGTATACCCCTTTACATTTTTTCGACTTGGATTCGACCCATTTTTGACCAATAACAATTTTTTAACCGCTTCTTTCGACCAGAAATCGTCCTAGAATATGTTTATACATCATTTACCATCGATTTGGGTCGTTTAGAAACGATTTTGGCGACTTTTAATTTTTTGCGATTTTTGAAGGTATACCCCTTTACATTTTTTCGACTTGGGTTCGACCCATTTTTGACCAATAAAAATTTTTTAACCGCTTCTTTCGACCAGAAATCGTCCTAGAATATGTTTATACATCATTTACCATCGATTTGGGTCGTTTAGAAACGATTTTGGCGACTTTTAATTTTTGACAATTTTTGAAGGTATACCCCTTTACATTTTTTCGACTTGGATTCGACCCATTTTTGACCAATAAAAATTTTTTAACCGCTTCTTTCGACCAGAAATCGTCCTAGAATATGTTTATACATCATTTACCATCGATTTGGGTCGTTTAGAAACGATTTTGGCGACTTTTAATTTTTTGCGATTTTTGAAGGTATACCCCTTTACATTTTTTCGACTTGGGTTCGACCCATTTTTGACCAATAAAAATTTTTTAACCGCTTCTTTCGACCAGAAATCGTCCTAGAATATGTTTATACATCATTTACCATCGATTTGGGTCGTTTAGAAACGATTTTGGCGACTTTTAATTTTTTGCGATTTTTGAAGGTATACCCCTTTACATTTTTTCGACTTGGATTCGACCCATTTTTGACCAATAACAATTTTTTAACCGCTTCTTTCGACCAGAAATCGTCCTAGAATATGTTTATACATCATTTACCATCGATTTGGGTCGTTTAGAAACGATTTTGGCGACTTTTAATTTTTTGCGATTTTTGAAGGTATACCCCTTTACATTTTTTCGACTTGGGTTCGACCCATTTTTGACCAATAAAAATTTTTTAACCGCTTCTTTCGACCAGAAATCGTCCTAGAATATGTTTATACATCATTTACCATCGATTTGGGTCGTTTAGAAACGATTTTGGCGACTTTTAATTTTTGACAATTTTTGAAGGTATACCCCTTTACATTTTTTCGACTTGGATTCGACCCATTTTTGACCAATAACAATTTTTTAACCGCTTCTTTCGACCAGAAATCGTCCTAGAATATGTTTATACATCATTTACCATCGATTTGGGTCGTTTAGAAACGATTTTGGCGACTTTTAATTTTTGACAATTTTTGAAGGTATACCCCTTTACATTTTTTCGACTTGGGTTCGACCCATTTTTGACCAATAACAATTTTTTAACCGCTTCTTTCGACCAGAAATCGTCCTAGAATATGTTTATACATCATTTACCATCGATTTGGGTCGTTTAGAAACGATTTTGGCGACTTTTAATTTTTTGCGATTTTTGAAGGTATACCCCTTTACATTTTTTCGACTTGGGTTCGACCCATTTTTGACCAATAAAAATTTTTTAACCGCTTCTTTCGACCAGAAATCGTCCTAGAATATGTTTATACATCATTTACCATCGATTTGGGTCGTTTAGAAACGATTTTGGCGACTTTTAATTTTTTACAATTTTTGAAGGTATACCCCTTTACATTTTTTCGACTTGGATTCGACCCATTTTTGACCAATAACAATTTTTTAACCGCTTCTTTCGACCAGAAATCGTCCTAGAATATGTTTATACATCATTTACCATCGATTTGGGTCGCTTAGAAACGATTTTGGCGACTTTTAATTTTTGACAATTTTTGAAGGTATACCCCTTTACATTTTTTCGACTTGGATTCGACCCCTTTTTGACCAATAAAAATTTTTTAACCGCTTCTTTCGACCAGAAATTGTCCTAGAATATGTTTATACATCATTTACCATCGATTTGGGTCATTTAGAAACGATTTTGGCGACTTTTAAATTTTGACAATTTTTGAAGGTATACCCCTTTACATTTTTTCGACTTGGGTTCGACCCATTTTTGACCAATAACAATTTTTAATCCACTTCTTTCAATCCAAAACGGTCATAGAATATGTTTGGGCATCATCCAACTCCGCCCTACCTTACAATAATTTGAATCCCAAAAGTTGTCTATCATGTATCAGGATTATATTTGGGGTACTACATAATTACATCTACATTAACCATAAATGATAAATTCGTACACATATGATTTAGTGTTTAAAAAACTGCAATTTTATTTGTTTCAAATTAGCATACAGATGTCTTCTTGCTATTTTAAAAGTAGCTCAGAAAAATGGTGTACCGTTACATTTTAAACGCATCTTTTTCTGTCATTCTTGTTTCCTTCAGTTCAGGTATATTTCCGGCGTTTATTCCGAGGTAAATGGACCCGAACCCGGACCCTTTTTTGTCGCTTAATTTCCTTCATTTTTTCGTAGTTCTGTTATGCTAATGACGTACGATGCGCAGCAATAAGTCATGGAGGCACTATAGGGATTCCTTTATGAGGCTAATAGCCCCCAAATGGTTCCGACATTTTCATCCCGCTAAGCGATTGTCTTGCAAATATCTTACGTCGTTTGAAACGTAACGGCCAGCTGCTTATAATTCACCATGTCCTTTTATAGGAGAAAACATAAAAGGAAAATAAATAACCATTGAAAAAAGATGGACGCTTGAAAACTGACACAAATGGTTTGATTAATTGACTGTAGAAGTAGCACTTAATACAATGAATAATTAATGAAAATCGTTGGTAATTGCTTTGTATAAGAAAAGTATTAATTGTTGCGCAAAGAAGCGTTTCATGTCCGGCATTAACAGCTAATGAAACTTATTAAATATAAACTATGAATAATATTAATTATTAATAACTGCAAGCATTAAAGCCTCAGTAACCGTACAAGATAATCAACAAGATCAATTAAAAATATATGAAGGAAATATGAAAAACGAATACAACGGAATAACATATTAAAGATACAACGTAACAGCATAATAAGAAATGAATATAATATTACGTTTATTAATATAAGCTAAAACATATTACTTATATTAATATTGTATTAAACGCATGAGAATATTGTACTGAAATTAATTATTTTCTGAAAACAATAATATGTATTTAATAGCACTCGCATTAAAACGCCAAAATCATAACGGACCAAAAAAATGAAGGATCGCAAGAAATATATGAAAAAGTACACATAAAGCAAAGTTAACAAGACGACGCCAAAAGTAAGAACGATCAGGGTACGCTCGGTAAATTGATCACTTTTAAACAATTTATGTTGTGGTTACAACGGTTCTTTTTCTTATCCGCGATCATCTTGATGGCAGCATCCCGGTAGAACACGTGTTGCTGCGTCAGAGAAAAAAAATCTTGAAGAGAGGCACCACGGTACTTTTCGTCGAATCAAGACGACCGATAAAGTTCTAACGGTGCATCGCCATTGGGGTTCACACTTTGTATCTCTGAATCCCGAACCGACAAGCTTCGTTGACTGTCAGTAATCCAGTTTTATGTATATGTTACTCCATCGTTCTTCGCGGTATTAATGCGCTACAAGCATCCGGTACACCTGAAGATTCCTTTTCTTCGATTTATTGGATCATCGGCAGGAAATTGATTATACATCTTCAAAGTTTCTTGCATGTTATGTGTGCCATGCTACTCGGTATCCAATGTTAATCATTAATAACATCCAATCGTATAAACGAACGTACCGTGTGGAATTTTGTAATGTTTCTTTTTCGATGGTAGATTTATCAACTTAATGTTGGTTGCACATATTTTTATTTCTACTAGCTACTTGTATGATTTTCATTAAACATTATGATGTGTCTTGTAAATAATCTCGGACATCTTAGAATTCAAGCTTTTTGTATTGTTACAAGTGGAAGATGAATAACACAGAACTATGTTTTGTGAACATAATTCTTCTTCTTCTTCAAAGTGCCTATCTAATCTTTTGTTATGTTAATCCAATAATCCATCATCTTTGACAGTAACTGTCGAAAATCATCGTAATTATCTCGCAAACCATCTTGTAACATGTCGTACACCTTAAGGAATGTTTCTGAGGAACCAGCAATTCCCACCTGAGAGGAGGACCAAAGCTAACCTATCGATTCCCGACAGGTACCTAAACCTTGTAGGTCCAATGCCCTTTCATTATATTTTTTCTTCGTTTCTTCTGTTCACGTGTCTCGTCGAGGTCCAATTTTACTTTTTACGAGTGCTGACCTCCCGGGTCAAGATTTAACGACCTTCAAATTTCTATCGTATCCGAGGCCGTTAATTATTCTTTGAAGCTTAACACTCGAACTACCGAATATATACTCGATTATGTTTAAACATTTATTTATATATAAAGTATGGCTGGAAGGTGTAAGGTAATCAATGGATTCAATTATGCGGATCATCTATATAAAATAAACGAATATTAAATCTGAAACGGCGTCATAGAAGAATTACGCGGTACAACATCGAATAATGATATTCACCTTGCGTAATTGTATGCTCTTCGAGGATTCGTGTTTCTCTTTCCAGAGGTCGATGAACCTCGAATATAAGCACAGATTTCTGGCTTCACAGAGGACGATGAAATTTCAGATGAATCCCGGGAACAGTTTCAGTTCGCCGAGACAAATTTCGTGTCACTCGGCGCATGTGCAGTTACATTTGATAAAAATCGTATTTCTTCATACCTTGATACCTTTATTTTTACCATCTTATTTTATTGAACTCCTTATCATTTTTAGCTTCTCCAAGGATCTGTGACTTCGTAATTCACACTCGGAGATATTCTTCCTGATTGGACGAATCCAATCGGGTCATTAAATGCACATTAGATCGTGCTGCACAATAAAAGATCGTAACAGGTGTTGGAAATTGTTCCACGTTATGATACTTCGCTTATGAATTGAACATAAGGCGTCATCGAATAATGTAAATGATATAAATGACTATAGAATGATACAATGATTTCCATTTGCAATACTATCACGTTCGAATATCCAGGATGAACATGAATTAACTGTTTATTTCTAATCGAACATTGACCTCCATCTTCGAACCATTGATTTCTGTGTGTCCGCGCATGAATGGTTCTACTACTTCCAATATTCTTCCTTTATTCCGCGCAAACTAATTCCACGATTTCACGGTAAAATCGTTCTGGTAAATCTCACGAAATCACGATCGACTGTGACGGATACTGCAGGGTATTTTGTCTCAAGATGGACGTTGGCCGACTGTGGAGGTACCGACTACAATAAGGATGTCGAATCCATAGGATTGTTGGACCTTGACGATCGCTAATTCCTTTAACGATCGCCGTTGTTTTTTATTGACACGTGCCAATTTTGTACATCGAGGATCGTGCTAGGTGTCTCATCCACTAATACAGTAAACTCCCATATAACGCGCTAAAGGTATTTTAATATAACGCGATTCCATACAACGCGTAACATATTAACCGCGTTATACAGGAATCTACTGTACTCTCAGTAATTTTAACATTAATTAATTTTTGTATTAATATAAGTTATATTTTGCATAATACCAAGGTAGTATATAAAGTAGTTAAGATAAGGTTAAAAGAAAAGAAATAATTTTTCCAAAATCTCATCGCATTGAATAATCAAATATATTCTAACACATTTGTCGATTCACAGTTATACGTTACCTAAGCGAATGACAGGCGAAATCGTTTGGCTTGAAAGGAACGTGATCCACGAAAGATAAATAATGCGCGAGATACTGTGCATAAATAACGTTAGATATATCATAATCTTAATGATAAAGTTACGGTACATTAACAGTGAGGCGTGAAGACATATCTCGCTGATTTACCGGTAAACGGCGATGACGAATATCGTAACAGTACGGCAAGGTAATTCGAAATCGCGATGCGTGCCGACAAGCACGTTGACTTTTACCGCTAATCGAAATCTTCTGAATTTTCTGCGTCGATCCTGAAGGTCTAGCCGCGATCCGCCGACGCTGGAAATTTTGTCTTTTTCACGCATTCCACCCCGCGCCCAATGCCGATCCCGTTATCGGAATTACCGTACGCTTCGTTTAATTTATCGTATGCTCGGATTATTGAATCCACCAACGATGGTACTCCGATAAATCGGCGATGGTATGCGAAAGGAAACGATGGACTTGGAAAAATAGCCAAGGAACAAGCTTAACGATCGAAGATCGTAATTCTTTGACGTCCATTAACGTCAACGTCTATTAACTTGTTTTAGAATATGTACTTCTGACACCAACATCTGTTAACTTACTTGTTTTTACATATTTTTTGATATTTTTAATATCAACATCCGTTATCCTGTTTTAAAATATTTCTAACATCAACACCTGCTGACCTGTTTTTAAATATTTCTAATATCATCATCTTTATGCGTTTTTATTTCTGTAAAGCTTATCGTCGAAATATTTATCGGGAGAAGTTTAATGAGCTTTAATCAATCTTCAACTTAGGTCGCAACTTATGTCCAATGTAAAAAGCACATGCTCAAAACATAGATTAATCATATTTAATTAAGTGTATGAATAAATACGCCATATGATGAAAATTTCGCACTACAATGATTTCCATTAAGTTTTTCTTTCAAATCAAAAATAAATTAGATATATTTATTTCAGACGCGGAGAAGAAAGCATTACATTAGTTTCGAGGATGATATATTGTCGCTTATTAATATTTGCAATTCCGTGATTGAAGATCAGAAATGCGTTATACTTTGTTACTTTATTAAGTCATTTTAGATTATCAAGTAACAAGTTTTCCTTTTTTGATTTCAGAGCGATTATTATCTACCACCCCGGTCAACATGGTCCAGGGTATCCCCACAGCAGATGAAAAAACAGAGAGGCAGCGCGTGGAAAGTCGGCAGTGCGATGTTAATTATCACTGCCATGCTCGTGTTAATTGCTGTTCTAGCTATTGCAGGATTAGCCTTATGGATGGGAGGTTCGTTTCTTCTTTATAACTTCCTCGAAGCGAAATATATTACCCTCGCAAGAATTAACCGCTTCGAATGGAATCCATATGCAATGAACAAAATAGCGTAATAAAAATTCTTCATAAAACATATCAAAATTTTGTTTCAGCTTTCCGTACGGATTCCAAGAATGGTAAGCTCTTTAATGATTATACACAAAATAAATTTAATTTGTTGAATAATGACGATCATAAATATACTATTAAAATTATTATACACGAAGTGAATATAATCTGTTGAAAAATGACGATAATAAATATGTTATAAAAACGGGTGCTGATGAATAATATTGACTTTAAATAATTTCAGCAATCGTTGGATTCTCGTGCAGCTTCAGAGTTACGAAAGGCGAAAAATATAATCCAATGCTGAAGTTAAATACAAGTATGGTGTTCCGAGAGAAGGAACGAAAGTACAAAAATATTGTAAGTTTAATCGATTAATTATAGATTAGTTAACCATGGATTAATCAATTTTAGATGAATTCATTCTAGATTAACCAATTATAAAATATATCAGCCACTTATAAATCTATCAATTGTAACTCAACGAATATAGATAGCGACTTTATAATGACTTCATGAAAACATCGAATTAAATTTAGAATAATAAAAATTGTCTTCCAGCTGGAGCTTCTATTCAGGAGAAGCGTTTTGAGTGGCGCCTACAAACAAACGATTATAGATAGATTCGAAAATGGCACTCTGAGGGTGTTTTTCCGAATATACCTCGACAGGAGGAAGATTTCACGATCACTCACAAATATCGAAGACACGATCGAAGATGTCATCGCGAAAGAAACTTATTCGGTGTCATCCTTATTTAAAACCATGGAATTGGATCTCACCAGTATTTCAGTGAAAAGTGAATATTAATAAATATTTCATATATAAAACTCTTGGATTTTGTTATACTTCAGTTATTATGACAGAACATATAATTCTCCAAAATAAAATCAGACTGATAACAAGCTTTTTTTATGTTAGGAATAAATCAAGAGGGTCCAGGAAAAGAGAAGCAAACGCAACAACGAAACGCGATGATAACCAAAAATGGACTTTTGCGACCAAACAGGAATAGTTCGTTGATAACAAATTCGAAAGCAAAATTGAAACCTACGAAAATGGAACCGAATGAGGCAGATATTGACTTTAGTAATATCCCAACTATTCAAGGAACTTTCAAAGCGACAAAAGTGAACATCACATCCAGAGAATCTGTTAAGCCGAATATGAAACCTGACGTTAAAAACAATACCAAAGGAGTGAAATTATCTCACGTGGAAACTACGACAGCGAAGATCGAACAGACTGCGAAACCAGTTCAAACTACCACGGAAATGCAAACCACGAAGATAAATGAAAAGGTAGAATCTACGATGAAAATTGGGACAACTGACGAAACCACTTTGGCACCTGCTAGAAAAACTACAATATCAACAGCAACCTCCACAACGCAAACGGATGATAAAAATATCTACAAAGATTTTCAAAAACCCGAATTTGAAACATCCCCGTGGAAGCCTATCATACCCGGATTCGTTAACACCGAATTAAAATTATTACCTGATAACACCGAGAAGACTACTCGACCAAGTTACAACGTAAATTACAGCACTATCTCCGATGACGAACCAACACTATCAGGTTCTAATCCAGCGATAAATGATAAATACGATGTCAATAATAAGCTTCCTACTTCTTCGACGCCTAGCACGAAACCTTTGAGCCAATTAGCCGAGTCTAATTTGTACAGAGATGTTCCTGGAATGAGCACCTTCGACATCGAAGATACCGATTTCCCTCACGATAGAATCGTTCCCGAAGACATGGTGAATTTCAGAGGGAATGCGAAATTTAAGAATAAAATTCCAAGCTTACAAGCTGATCAAATTTCGATGACATCTGAGGTGCACGATGATAAGAATCCTGAGATCGAAGTCGCCGGACAACTTCCGCCGGAAACGTACGACGTAAAACTCCGAACTTCTCCAGAGTCTTTGAAGCCGGAATCCTTTACAAAGCCGCATTATTATACCACGAATGATAGCGAGGTCGATTGGAAAATGTCCAGTTCGGAAGCATCGTTTCCTATGGCGGACGATGATTCGCAGAGTTCCTTCGAATTTCTTAAGAAAATGCAGAACAGAAGTGAAGTTCCGCAAACTACGTCGAGTATGAAGCACGAAGAATCGGGGGATTTATTATCGAATATTGGATCCGATTCTTTGAAGAAAGAATCAAAGAAAGGTAGACCGAACATCGCGGAATCTGATGACGTACCACCCGTGAAGATATCAGGAGTTGGAGTTGCGGAACCGGTACCGGATGTGGACATCGATTTGGAATCAAGAAACCGATACACGGATATCGAAGCACTTGGTAAAAACGAAAATAATACTTTGCAGGACAGGAAAGTTGACAAACACGTGCAAGAACCTGTTTATACCAGCTATAAAACACCCGACCTGAACGGTGCTGGGATGAGGCCTAGTTTGATAGAAAACTCTGCGACACTGAAACCCTTCCGACACACGATACCAGTTGACAAGATAACATCGGTTGTAAATTCGGACAGAAATAATGGTAATTCGAAGCAGGAAGCAAATATTGTTGCATATACTTCACAAAACAGTGATGATGTTTCTACGAAAGAAGTGCAGTCTCCGTCTAATAATTTCAAACCTGACAGTTTAACTACGGTTTTGAACTCGCGTGTAAGCGAGGACAAAAGAACAGTGGAAACTAATGCAACCAGGAAAGATGCAACTAAAATATTGCCAGAACCATTGGAAAAGATAGTGGAGATTGAGACCTTCGTGAAAGACGGTGAGAGTGGTTTTAGAGTAGATCTTCCAGCGAAGCACGCAAAGATCGAGTTATCCGAACAAGCGAGACCAACGGAGACTAGTATCAAGGGTACCATAGATGAAGATAAAATGTTGAAGTTGAGTACAACGGAAGTATACTCGGAAACGATACATCCACTGTACAACAACATGGATAAGTTAATAGTAAAACCCGAAGAAACCAAGGAAATGGTACCAGGAAGGATGCCGACTAATATTTCAAGGAATTCCACGTTCGTGAAGATCGACACGTTGAAACCTACGTCCGAACCTAGTGACCATAATCTCGATTCATTAGAAGAGAAATCACCATTCGATGAAGATGATCTTCCAAGTTGGTTTCACTCTAATGGTACCAGTCATTCCTCCACTTCGGTGGAAACTCAAAAGAAGGTGTACAATGATACTTTAAAAGCTTACGTCGTGGAAAACTTAGTGACTCTTTCGCCTGCCAAAAGCAACACTGGAGTAGGAAGACCAGTCAGACCGAGACCTAAAATTGAAGGACATTCGAAGACCACGGAAAAATCAACCGCGCATAGAAGTTCCTCTTCGGGCGAAACGATTTTGTTGGAACAATTATTTGGTTTGAGGAGTCTCGATGAGAATACGACGAAAGGAGATTCAGCTGATACTCAATATTTGTTGAATCAAACTCATATTAATGACCCGGGAAATTCATCGAATAAAGGCAATACTAGAATCGAACAAATCGTTGAAGTCGTTACATCTATCAGTACTAAAGTATCGTCGAATTTTAATGGCGACCCTGTTGTCCTGAAATTTGTTATAACTAATTCGACGTCGCCACCAGTGATTCACTCGGAGTCTCACACGGATGCACCTCCTCAAATACCTTTGCAAGCCTCGATGATTTCGATGCCTGAAATGTTAACAATGGAAAATGAACAGGAAGAAAATCGTGCCTTCAAAGGACAGACGGAAGACGATGAAGATATTCCTGAAGAAATACTATCATGGACGGAAAGCACTACATCTTTGACTTCGGCGATCACAAACACGATGCAAGCATTGGATAGAAAAATATCTACCTTAGAAGAGAATAAGTTTCTCTTAGAGAAACTCAAACAGTTTGCTGAAGTTAGAACAAACGACGACACCGATTTAAAGAGTCACAAAAACTTTTCGAAACCGAATCACAATGCGTCGCAGCAGACTCACAATTCGAACACAAAATCGCAAAGTCGACTTTTCGAGGAGTTCGAGAAGCTGAAGAATGGCACGGATAAAGTTACTGCGAATGAAACGTTAAAAAATACGAGCACGGATGTTACGCTGAGTCGCGATGGCGTCGAAGTGATCACGAAAGTCTTAAATAAAGTGGAAGAACCTGCGGAAATTATTTCTACAACAGAACACATTCAGGAGACAGGTGAATTTTTATTATTTCATTAATTTTAATTAAGGTCTGCAATGTTTTATATGGATATAACGGATGTGATAGATGCCCGTTATTTATTTGATTATTTAGTGCTATATTTATAGGAGATGTTTAATGTTTTCGATGTATATTTTTTTACAGAGAATTATTTTGGTTTCCTATGCAAAGACGGAAAACGTTTGCCATCGAGTGCCAGGTGCAATATGTTAGGTGAATGTTCGAATTCGGAGGACGAAGCCAACTGCACGTGCGCTGATTTTTTAAAAGCGCAGCTGCTACATCAGAAGATTTGCGATGGCATCGCTGACTGTTGGGATTATTCGGACGAAACTGATTGCGGTATATTATCCCCGCTATATTATAATCAATACAGTACACTCCCGTATAACGCGAGTTCTTACAACGCGCTCTCGTATAAGATTACTTGGAGAAGATAAAGTGTTAATGGTTGATAAATTTCTATCAGATTGGTGCAAAGATGGTCAATTCGTTTGCGGTAGCAGTCGATCCTGCGTGGACCAAAGCAGAGTCTGTGATGGATTGAAAGACTGTCCAAATGGAGAGGACGAGAAAAAGTGTGCAGCCCTGATAGAAGATGAAGACATAAAACCTACTACATTTTCGTCAACTGACGAATATGTTTCTGGCGAAGAGAATTTTTCTGGGAGTTCATTAAATTCAAGAGACAAGAATGACGAAGATAAAGTGATTGATCAAGAAGCAGTGGAGTCCTTTATCGTAGAAACTACCACCTTCCGCAATTCGAGGGATAATGTTCAACTTGAAAAACTGATGAACTCCAAAGATGGTGTCGCCATTAATGATGGCTTAGAAAAATCTAAAATTCAAGACGAATCATCATCCCAGATTCATAAACATTCCAATATCAGCACCGTCATCCATGGCAGAGAAATATCATCCAGCACAAAAGACAACGTACACCATGGAAATTCCTTTCACAGGAATCCAGGAAAAAATAGGACAACAGAAATCTCCATAATCAATTCTCAAAAGGACGTCAATAGTTATAACGAAAGGGGATACTTAAACGTTCGAAAGAACGGTAAATGGGGTAAATTATGTTTAAGCGGAATGGATAATATTTTACACCAGAGGCAAGCACTTTGGACCATTGAGGACCTTGGACGAGCAGTTTGCAAAGCTATTACGTACCAGTAAGTAACATCAAATAAAACAGAACAATTATCGTAAAAGATAATATTGTTAAAGCGACAATATATTGTCAGATAGTAAACCTGCAATTCACTGATCCCGAAATCAAATAATGCTACATAAAAATATGTGTGTGTTTCTTCCAGGGATTACGATACAGTGGAACGGGTACAGGATGAACATCCCGAAAGGAGCCGTACCTATTATACTTTATCGTACAACGAGAAACCCTCGGATAAAACTGTTTTGACTTTTAAGCCGTCCAAGTGTCCGAGCCGCGAGATTCTCAGGGTCAAGTGCAAGAACCTTGAATGCGGAATAAGGACACAGGCACCATTGCAAGCCAGGTATATCCACTGAACCAGTTTCTCATAATTATATGCGGAGGTGGTCGTTTATAAATCCATTTGTATACAAACTACACTCAAGGATATTGCCCTCCTTATACTTCGCTTACCAGGATATATCAACGCAACCACTGACCTTAATAAAGTTATACGATTTTTATACGATCTTCATTCAAATTATCATCACGGACACTCGTAAAGATAATATTAGAGTTTTGATCGAGTTAATGGGTATTTTTAAACCGAACACATTGAAGCAGATCGAATGCTCCTCGACGTTCTAGGATAGTCGGTGGCGGAAGCTCTTCGGCCGGAAGCTGGCCTTGGCAAGTTGCACTTTACAAGGAAGGAGAATACCAATGTGGTGGAGCTCTTATCAACGACAGATGGATCATCTCCGCGGCACACTGTTTTTATCAGTAAGAATTTCTAATATTTTTAGCAGAATTAAATATCTTTTATCTGCGACTTTAAATGTTACCTATACAGTTTGCTTTTCTATGAAAAGAGTTATTATTCTCGTTCTGTGTGAATGTGTTGTATAAAATACGTAGTAGTCTATCATTGACATATTCCTTATGTAAAATTTAATGTATTTTTTATAATTGATAGTACTCAAAGCGAGTACTGGGTGGCAAGAATCGGTGCGACTCGCCGAGGAAGTTTTCCGTCACCGCACGAGCAAGTATTGCGACTGGATTATATAGTCCTGCATCCGGATTATATTGACAGTGGATTTATAAACGATATCGCGATGCTGAGGATCGAAAAACCGGTTACGTTCACTGACTACGTGAGACCGGTATGCCTGCCACAATCAGAACCAAAAGGCGGCACAATGTGTACTGTAACTGGTTGGGGACAATTATTCGAAATTGGCAGAGTCTTCCGTAAGTAGATTTCCAATACCTTTTCAATGGTTATAACACCTTTAATTATACGATATCGTTACCGATGACATTTATTTATGTAGCTGATACTCTCCAAGAAGTGGATCTTCCATTAATCTCCACCGAGGAGTGTCGAAGGAAAACACTGTTTCTTCCAATATACAGGATTATGTCGGGAATGCTTTGCGCAGGATTAAAAGATGGAGGACGAGATGCTTGTTTAGGAGATAGCGGTGGACCCCTTGTTTGTCCAGGATCGGATAACAAATATACTCTTCACGGTAAACACGCAAACTTTGATAGCGCAGAATGGAAATATAACGTATAATCCTTCGCAGTGAAGAACGCGTAACATGTTCTACGTCTACAAAGAGATTTATTAATTTTATTTTAATACCCTGCCATCGTATCGTTGGAAGAAAACAAATATACATCTGACATTCTATGTAGAATCAGAATTATCACGGCTATAAATTGGTTGCAGGTATCACTTCAAATGGCTATGGCTGTGCCAGACCAGGTAGACCAGGAGTGTACACAAAAGTATATCAATATATGTCTTGGATCGAATATATCATTTCAAGAAAAGAAATTCGATCATCGATAGGATCGTGCAAAGGTCATAGATGCCCTCTCGGTGAATGCCTACCAAAATCGCGGGTGTGCAATGGGTACTTAGAATGTTCAGATGGTAGCGACGAACGAAACTGCCCAACCACTACTCAATAGAACAAAGACTGAATAAGCCTCCATATATTTATACTTTCGATAACTTAAGTTATTTATTCAGTCACGTGCCCCTTGAATAAGTAAACTTGACGAAGCTACTGACAGTACCGCAATACTGTTGCAACGATTTGTTCCCGTAAAATGGAACTTCGAAACGCTTGTGTAAAGTGTTGACTGCACAACAAAATAGTGGTGCAATACATAGATAGAAATTATAATTATAAAGAGATTAATCAAGAGGGTGCTAAATGTTAACACTGAAAAACACTGAAAACATTGGTTTGAACAAACCTAAGCAATTACTTGATTGTCTAATCATTAACGTTAATGCATTTAAAGCATAGAAGTAAGGCGACTGTTGACTAAACATAACAAAAATTGTGTGATACTATTCGTATCTTTTGTAGAAGAAATTAGAGTAAGAATCAAATTCCAGTTTCTCTCAGCTATTTAGATAGCTCGGAGATACTTGATACTGGATTCTTTAGAAAAACCTGGTATTTTGATTCTTTGCATTTATCAAGTGAATCTTAAGGCCACGTCTTTCATGCTCACACATTATATCTAAAGTCTTTCTTTAGATTTTTAGGATCTTTGTGTAATGTCTAACTGTATATATCGCATGTAATGTATATGTAGAAAAATATTTTAATACCGATAAATAAAACTTTCTAAAAAATGAAGCGGTGCCGGTGTCCGAAATGGTAACTAAGCATATCATCCTCACGCAGTAAGTACATTGGTATAATATTTAAAGAATGATAAGGCACAATGATGAAGACGGTATATCACTTTTTTATTAGGACAGTTAGAGATAGCACTGAAAACTATATTCTGAAATAAATATTAATTATCTTCGATATGAAGTTCTATCGACATCAAAATGAAAGCTGTTAAAAATCGCCGCGCCAAGAACAGTACGATCCTCGAAGCTGACGAATCAGGATTTGTTATTTTGCAATCAAACAAATGAATCTCATGCAAATGAGAGGAAAAACATTATTCATAATACATTGCGCGATTCTTTTCCAAACAAAGGATCGAACTGTAGGATCTTTCATTATCCTAAACGCTGGAAATGATCTTGTCACGGTAAATCATTCGTTTTATTTTATGTAACTCTAATACTAGATTATACCTACGATTAGCACATATACCAAGTGGTAAAAATCACAATGCAATTTATGTCACGTTCAAACAGCACGCTTTTGGAATTCTAATTCATGTTCACTGATCATTATTGTTCAAGGTATTGTTTCCTCAACGGCTGGACTACCGCAATTCAATTTAATCATTCGTGTTAACAGATTTTACTCAACGAACATGTTGACAATTTTTCTATATTAGACAACTGATTTTAATTTCCGGAAGACTAGGTAACTGTAAGTCTTAAATCAACTGCGTGCATAGGAGTCCAAAATAACACACATCGAAAATATTACATAACTTTGTATAAGAGAATAATTGATGATTTCAAATTGATAGAAATCGAAATTATTATGATAATATGCACGAAAGTCTACACTAACGGTTTTAACATTACATAATTTTTAAGAAATATTTCATGTCCGTCGCAAAAGTCCGGACGTTATAATATCGAACTATTGATATGACGCCCATTGTGTTTTAAAAGTGGCGCATTAACGCTCATTGAATTTTTTAATTGCGAATGATGCACCTTGCGGTACTCGCTCTATTTCCACTAAAGAAAGTTTAGTGGCAATTCCCTGGCGAGTAAACTGTAACCTTCGGACGATCAGTTTGGACAAAAGTTTATTCACGATAAAAAATGGTGTAAATGTATAAAAGTGCAATTTGAAGACAGTTACAACTTTTGTCCATACCTGTGTTTTGTCCAAACTTACAATCTCTTGATATCAGCACCAATGTGCGGAATTCATTTTCGTGAGGACTCCCGATTCCAACATATACGAGGTTCAACTGTGAGCTTTGCTAAAATTGTGTTACAAAACACAACACGATAAGAGATGCTCAATTGCACGCGTAACCGGATACGAGAAAACTCGTTTACCGAAAAATGACAGATTTTACGAGCAAGTTCAATAAAAACTGAATCGTTAATCCCCACGAAATGCACAAATACCTTGAAAGAGATAGGGCTGCGATACTGCGACTTTTATTTTTTTACAGATTTATCTAATTTAGTCCCGTGTCCTAGAAGTAGAATTTCTACATAGGATTAAAGTTGATCCAATGCACGGTTTAAAATAATATCGGTGGCATCTCCGCCCTACTCTCAGCTTCACAATTATTCGAGACGACAATAAATAATAATAAAGTGATGATCTCCTTGACAATGATATTTCTAATGAGTCGTACTGTTAGAAAGATATTTAGGCTATTATTAGTTTGAATTAATTAATGGTTTAACCCAATGAATCGACCGCGATCGTGCTGAGACCTTTTGGACTAATAGTCGTTTTGAATTGCTCCGGTACAGCGTACTCCGCCTGAAACGACATAAATCAAAACCCAACAACAATAAATATCCGAGTAACTTACGGAGACGTAATTAAAGAACTGATTTATTTTGTGGAATACTCACGTAATCTCCATTTGCCTTGGGTACCATAACATTCATTTCACTGGACTTACTGGTAATTAACTCGACCTCCAAAGATTGCGAGTTAAGGTACATTTGACAACCATCCGTTTTGTCAATGGAGATAGTGGGAACTTTTCCGAGTACCTGCAATCAAAAGTAAAGTATATATTGAATACATTACGATAATAAACAATTGTCGATCACGAGTTCTTTAATATCTCAAGTTTCATGTAATACACACTATGGGCAGTGTTACCTACGAATTTATGACGTTTTGAAACCTATAATCATATTTTTATATTTTTATTATAGTATCACAACTATTTTCGCCATGCATTGGCAGTTTGGTAAGATTTCATCATTCAATTGTAAAATAACATTGTTGATATCCAAAGATATTTCTAATAACATCTTTCGTGGATTTAATATTATATCTCGTATTGGTTAAAAAATGAATGTAATGCAGGAATAGGTGGAAATATGGAACCAGTGCAAATGATCTGTGAATTCGATTGGAGGGACTGTCCAAAAGCAATTGCAAATTATATTTGGAGTGAAATTGTGACGGATGTACTTGATTGCTTATCGAACGAAGGGATAATTTGGCGGGTACTAGGAATTATGAAATATTTTTCATGCGTAATTAAAACTGACATACCAGTATGAAATTAAAGGTCTATGAACATAGCGGTCAGGTAAGTCTTTGTGGGAGCATTAAGGATATTGAACCTTTTCTACCTGAACGCTGTGTTCACGGTCACTTCAACTAAACCTTCATAAACAGATATGAAAAATATTTTGCATCTTCTGTTTGATTTGACAATACTCGATTTACAATGTGGATATTACTTAAAGGTTCTTGCTATATTGTTCATTTGCATACTGCTACTCCGAATAATATATACCAAAGCAAAGTGCCCAAAAGAAGCAGTTCTCGATAAACAGATACTTAAAGTAGGCTACAAAGTCGAAGATCTTGAACTTAAAGTTAATGTGTTAACATATAAAATGCAATATGGTACCTGGCCATTACCCCATCAGATTTTGAGATCAGACATAAGAGAACGTTTACATAATGTCAGATTAACTCTTTCTAGTCCGAATGATTGTAACGAATGGATTAAACACGTATTGTTAAGGTAATATTTTTAGCGAGACTTAAACGAAAGGAATGTCTTATTAATAAACATTTTTCTTACATTTTATTTCAGTCCAAGAAGAAATGATTCGTGTGTATCTTATCGAAAATACAATTATTCTTCACCGCGTCATTTATCAGAATTATTTGATGGAAAGAGGAAGAATTCTTATTACCCCCACGATTTAATCGCCATGGAAGAGAAATCCTCGAAATCAAGCACCGGCAGATCCATCAAGTATTATTAATATTTTCATAAATGAGTTAAATATTATATAAAATACCTTTCGTTTCTCAAAATATATTTTTTACGTAATAAAGTTCCACGCAACTGGAGACGGTTAACCGAAAGAACAATAAATTGACGAAGAGTGCGAATTTGGAGGTACGATATCAAAAGGAGGAACAAGATTCACCAAGAAAGAGAAACCATAGAACGTCGAATAAAATTGCCACGTATAATTCGAATTTTTTAAAAACTGGATATCAATCGCATAAGTGTAAAAAATATACAAAAACCCTGGAAGAATGTAAATGGTTTCTCAGGGAATTACATAGAAGTACTAAAAGTTTGGGATTAATTTGTAGCTCGACCGATATAAGCGACTCGTCCTCCATTAAAAATATTTGGCCGATCACGCAGGTAAATAACAATTTCTTGAAAAACCGTCATATTTTTAATACAAATTTTATCACTTTCATATAGCCACTAATACGGCTACAGATAAAAGATGAACCCCCTGAAAGCAAACACGAGAGGGAAATTAATATAAAAGACGAGGGTGTAGTGAAGAATATTGCGGTCCGGGAAATCCATAAACAATGGAAAGACGAAAATTATTCAAACCCTTCAACTACAGTTTGCCCGGTAATAAATTTCACGGGTAATAATTTATTAGCACCGAAATTGGAAGCGGCAAACTCCGCCCAACAAACTGTGGGAAATAAATCACCGCAAGTTTCCGATGAAATTGAGCGGAATAAAATTACGCAATCGTCTCAGGAAACACTACATCAAGTAAAGCAGAAGTTGCAATCTTTGCACAACGTTTTGCGAGCATACAACTCTCAGAATGCCGTAGCAAACCCTCTTCAAAGGAGAACCGATAATGGTAATAAAATACAGAGTCTTTGCCAAAATGTGGTGAACACTTTGGTCTCGATAACGACGGAAATTGAGAACTTGAACGAAAAGGAGAGGAGCAAAGTAAGTTTTGACATTAACACGAAGAACAATAGTGAGATACCATGGACGGTTTACAATAGTTTTAAACAATACGAAGACGGGAGAGAAGGGCAAACTTCTGTGAATTCAAACCAAAACTGTTCCGATGAGTTTCAAGCGTACGGTCAATCTGATAATGACTTTGCGTCAGAAGGGTATGTTAATGCTAAAAGACGCAGGATGTCTGACGATAATAATGATCATAAGTATTATAACCATAATAATGATACTTTAAAACGCTTAGACAATAAAAATTGTGAAGGAATCCCTGAAAGAATACATTGTGGATGTTCTGGTGATATCTTTGGAATGAAAGATGTTAAAAGGAAAATAATGGACATGAATGTTAGCTGCACAACGGATGAAAATGTTACTAAAAATGATGTATCTAAATCATTTTATTCTTTCGAAAAACATTCAACACCAATATATAAAGATACTGAAGAAGATTTAATAGCAATATCGCCCATCTCGAGTCACGCAGATACATCAAGGACCAGCGAATCCGATGATAAATCAACAGCCATGTTAATCCACGAGGCTTTGCAATTTAAAAAAGCATTGCAAGCACGTGTTGAATTGGAAGAAGCATTTCTAACTGAGAGTACTGATAAGGGAGAAATAAGTCAGCCCAAATTGCTGGATATCATATCAGAAGAACAAAGTGCAAGTAGTTCAATAGAAAAAACTAGTGGAACTTTTGTTTTCATGAACAAACAAAATGATTTCCCGTCAAAAAACGCAAAGTTGGGTGGTGAAGAATTAAATTTCATAAAGTATAACGAATTTGAGAACCGGAATGCTGAATGTAAAGATAGTACAAATTTGAGGAATATAATTGATGACTGTAGTTGTGGATACTTTAATAACAATAATAAGAATGATGAATTAGTGTTAGTGGAAGAATCTATAATTAATTTCCGGGAAGTTTTTAAAGAATGTCCAAATAATGCCCAAATGAAATGTTTAACATCGAGGAACCTAACAGACGCATTAAATCAAAATCTTGTTGAAAATAAATATACCGAGACTTCAACAGTTACGCAGACTGTGAAGTGCGAAAAGAGTACAATGTGGGATGAAAACTGTTTAAAAAATAGTCTACTTGATGATTTTCCATATGAAAATGAACTGAATAAATACAAGAAACAAGAAAACTTTCCAAAAATATCAAACACTATTCAACTTATGAATCAAAATATACAAACTCAGGAATTTATTTCTACAGACATTACAGGAAAAAAATCAGAAAATCAAGATGGCAATCAGGATCGACATTTGAATAAAGAAACTAGTTTTTTGAGTAATGAAGATATACTTGGAACGAACGAAAAGAATGACGAAAATATCTTAATAATTGTAAGTAAAAGTTCAGTGGACGAAGAAAAGTACATTAAAAAAAGTGAAAGTTTGAACAGCAATTTAAATCTAAATTTAAAAAGAAATCTTGGTATGTGTTCACTCTTTGAGGAAAAGATATCAGAGACGAGTATTGAAGACACTATAAAACTGCATCAGATGTTGGGAAATACTGATTTAATATTCGACTCAACACCTTCAAATAGTAAACATAATTCCACTGAAAGCAATTTAAATCAGAACTATACTCTTATCAGTGCAAATGTGTCGAACTTTGATTATAATTTTAATGGCAATCATAAACAGGAAGATAGTAATAAGCAAACAATTTCGACGAACACAGTGACCATTCAAAAATCTGCCTTTGCAATAGATCTGCAGAACAATTATAGCTCAGAAGAAAAACGAACGTGTGATGAGAGTCTACAGTCTTTAGAATGTGAGCTAGAAATACCTTACTGTCAACAACAACCGAGAATAGTGAAAGACATTGCATCTGTTAAAAATTGTTCTACGGTTCAAAGTAAACAAGATGTAACACACGAGGCGAGCTTAACGAAACCTTTTTCCAATCTATTTTCGATACACAGCAGTTTATATTCTACAGATGAAACTTCAAATTCTATTGTTAACGTAAATAACAATTTTGAGATAATGGAAGATAAAAATGAAGATTCTATTCAACATAGGGCAAGCATACTAAACGATGAGATTAAAATAAATAGTCCTCTAAATACTGCAGATAAGACAGCTTTATTTGCCTCTATAAATTATGCAGAAAGTAAATGTCAGCAACAAATGTGTGAAATAGAAAAGCTGCCAATGAGAGAAAGCCTGGTGGACACGAAAAGTGCTTGCGATACAATTGTTTTGAATGATGGAACTTCAACTTCGCATATTGATGTTAGCAACGTAAGTGAATCAAGCAGTTTGGAAACACCAATAAAAAACCCGCTAACCAGCAAAAGAAATATGACAAAAGTAAATCATAATATTCCGTCAATTTATACTTCCTCGTGGAATCTCAAAGAAGAAACATTTACTAAGAAAACAAGTACGGCACGATCAAAGAGCCAAGAGAATTACATTACAAGATTTAATAAAACTAAGAAATCAAACACTACGCAAAATATTACAAATGTCAAAAGAAACGTCAGTTCAACGCCAACAGAAGGACAAAGTTTGTCAATTGAACATAAACGCGAGAAAGAATGCAGTAGTTGTAACTTGGATAGAAAACGATCACAGTCGCAGTTAAGTTTTCGTTCTACTAGATCTTTATCGCAACAAGCCGCATCTAAATTATGTGTGCGCTCTGGTAGTTTAAATACTTGCACTCATTTAGATCTGTCATACGACAAAAACCATAAACAAGGAGTGCAATCGAGATCATCCTTGTCAACGCCAAGATCACTGTCAAAATCTTGTATACCGATATTAAAAAGCCGATTAGAAGCAGCGCGTCGAACCGATAATGAAATACGAGCCAGAAGTCCAATGCGAGGACCATTAACAGTGACAATGCTTTGGAAAGATAATCAATCGGCAAAGAATTGCAACTTAACTGAAGAAATTATTCAGGCAGAAGGTACTTCAAAAAGTATAAATAAAAATATAGAAAAGAAAAGTGACTGCTCAGAAAAAGTAAATGGAGAACCAAATCGTGCGAACACGCGGCATTCTGTAAACGAACATACAAATAAATGGGTGGATGAAATAAATACAAATAGTAATGCAATTCCACAAGGAGTGGTAATATTTGTAAACATATTTACGAAGGATGAGCGTAATGCGACAAAAATAGTAGACCCAAAAAAATTTCTGGAATTTGTTAAAAGCAGGGAATCTGTAATGCACGATCAACATCCTACGATTGCAAAACCTGTATCTGATAAAAAACTAGCTACCGTTCTTAGAGAAAAAGAGGATAGTAGAGAATGCAAAGTTAATATTGTTTCGACAGTTGCTGCGGGGAATGACACAAAGGAAGATAATAACGTTAACACAAATGTATTAAGTACAATTAGTGTGTCACCAAACAATGTTTTATCAAGTGACAACTTAAAAAATGTATGTTTTCTTAGTGTCGAACAACGTGAAATTGACATCACTGCAAAACCCTCCGTTGTAGATATAAGTACTTCGATCTCAGACTTGCAAGGTGCGTCGAAACATACAGATGCGTCATTAAACACATTTCAAATATGTGAAAAGCCTACAGAATTAAACAATGACGAGTATGTAGCTTTACTAGAGATACTCAATCACGAGTCTAACTCCGCGCATTATCAGGAACTTCAAACGTTATGCAAGAAAATTGTCTCAGAGATTGAACAAAGCTAATTCAATTTATTATTGCTACATTTTTGTGATACTATGACGTTATATTTAAGACAGAAATTTTGTTTGTATCGTATTGTAATGATATTGTGTTTATATACGTACATTTTGAGAGCAAATATATCGTTTGCATAAAAAGTTTTATACTAAATATAAAGTAAACATACCTGCATTTGTACACTCTGGCAGTTGACAAACTCAATGCTGGAGACAACTGAATCGAAAACAATGGACGACTTGCGGCATGAATCCATAATAACTGAGTTGATCTTGCCTTTAACAACTAATGTACTATCTTGACATCTGAACATGTAAACCACATTGTTCATTTCCACGTTGTCGACGACCAATTCTTTGTTGCCCTTGTGATATTCCTTTAACAAAAGAAAACAATATCCAGTTTTTGTTATTGTCGTCAATTATAACTTACTATAACCATATTTCGGATTAATCAAGCGTAACATTTGTGTACTTACCACAAGCCACTTCTTTCCATCCTTGGTAAAGACCGGTGGTTTGTCGATTGGTACATTTGCGGGTGGTACTGTTTTTGTTAGTATCCCGTTATCAACTACCGGTGCTTTAAACGGAGCAGGACCAGTGCGTAACGAAGGATTTTTGTGTGTCTGCATTTCAGAAGTGACTCTCTTCAAGTCTGTAACATAAAAAAGTAGATATGAAATCTGCAAACATGCATAAATGGCAAGTAATAACTACTCTGTAATTAAAGCGAGTATGCGAATTAGAGCAATTCCTTGTACTCACTCTTTGTAATGCCTTCTCCTTGATTAATTTCAGCGAAAAGAGCACTTCTATCATCGTTGATACTGACTGGTGCCAGATCAGGAAGAGGCATCGATGGTGGTGGAGGTGGAGGTATACCCGTCGGTGCGGAGCCAGTTTTTGCCCACACCAATCCTGTTGTGTGATGTTGGCGTATGTATTGCTGAAGATCTGTCAATGTTTGTACCCAAGCTTTGCACCATTCTGCGTGAACTTTGTCTCTGGAAACACAAAACGTTAAAAATAAGCTATGGTTCTTATGCTTAAAAAGTATCGAACAACCGCAAGAAAATGTAGCATCAATGAAGCACGTTTTATTCCATAGGAAAACAATGAAAAAACTCACTTCTCTTTCCAATCCTTCAATACACGATTAGTATAAAATTGTCCAGCATCGTTCATTTCTTTCACATAAGGCGCTGGAGTAGGTGACACAGCAACCCATCCTAAAGCAGGGATACTTTCACTAATAGCGGATAAATGATTGAAGAATTGGGACCCCCTATTCTTCTCACGGAACTCTTGGATTTGTTGAATTTGCGTGGACGTTGGGGCAAGTAACGCAACTTGTTCTGACTGGTTTGACGGCATTGGACGTCTTGCCGCAGTCTGAATAAATTGAAGTTGTATTCTGTGAAACACACAAAAACGTTTAAGAACATATATGGAAACATTTTATAAATCTATACAATGAACTGCGATACTTACTGAAATGCCTTTTCTACCAGTTTGCTGTGTGTCGCAACATCGCCCCCGATTTTCTGACTAAGTGTCAGATAGTCTCTTACTGGTCCAGCTAAAAGATCTTCATATCCTGCTACAGACATATTGACAGGCTGATTTTTGAGAATTGTA
Source organism: Nysson spinosus (assembly GCA_910591585.2). Taxonomy (NCBI): domain Eukaryota; kingdom Metazoa; phylum Arthropoda; class Insecta; order Hymenoptera; family Crabronidae; genus Nysson; species Nysson spinosus. The sequence goes on along the minus strand of OU342830.1, from coordinate 10,322,225 downwards.
TTTTTCGGAGGAATTGGCGATGTGACTGATGATTCCGCCGATACTCTGTTCTCAGTTGGTTGAGATCTCTGCGGTGATGGTGTACTCGTCTGAACTGCAGTCTCCTGTGTCTGAGCTGGCTGGGTTCGTACTTTCTCCAATCTCCTGGTTACGTTTTCTAATCGATTTACTAACTCTTCCAGATGATCTTCTTTGTCACTAGTCTCGCAACCTTAAATGTACAAGATATTTTACACTGTATCAATACCCTAAATTTCACATACCCTCATTTTACCAGAAAATTATTAACATGATTGTAGAATTGAGTCCATGCAACATGCATATTTTACGAAATAACAAGTGTAAAAATCTATTACGAAATATGTTTTGGAAATGTGCCATACGGCATCCATAGATTTTAAAGTCCAGTTGCAAATCATGTTAAGTAAGTTCAGCTAACATAAACATCTTTTACAATCATTCCGCAATTTATTTCTTTTTTGAAGTATTTTATCTTTCATACGAATATCAGAACAATTTATTTGAATCTAATGAAAAGAATTCGGTAGTTGGAAAACTTAGACTGGAAGATTCGTATCTCTATCGAATCAATTAAATATAGCACCCATGTATAAATAGTTGTGGCAACATCCACAGCCGCTAGATCATTAGATAGAGAGGGACGTACAAAAATGATAAAATTCTAGTCATAATAAAATCCGTGTTCCGCATAATCCAAAAAATAAAGGCCATTTGTCGCTTCACAGATAAAATAGTATTTCTGTTTTAATACTCAGCAAAAATAGTGGATGTCACAGCGGATCCATTTATTTAAAACCATCGAGTTAATTCAGATCAGTTTGTAATATAATTCTTAGACGCAGTTAGTAGCCGGAACAAGATCTAAAACTGCAATAATTTTCACACTGCATCAATTAGTAAATTAAAAAAGCAAGCGAGGCAATTGACTCATTAGACTTATTACGCTAGTCTGAAGTAATATGGAAATGAGTCAGATACTTTTTGCTGCTTACGGAAATGCTTGTTTTACTGAATTACTTGCGTATATTGCTCTAAACAATCACACTTAAACGAACTGTTAATTCACCCTTTGAAAGGCTTAATCAAGGAAATAAAAGAATACCAGTTAGAAAGACAACCAGAGACGTGTTCTGATCTTTTCGAAAACTGGCGTTGAACTGAGATAATTTGGATGATACTCGATGCGAGAATATGCGGACCTATTATTAGGGGATCCGCGAAAATCTGGTAGCTGTGTTGCGCGCGGATACTCTTATGCATGACTTACTTATAATATCTGCGTGGGTGGAAGTGGTTTCCACAGAATAGAAATTTGATGAAAGAAGACAGAATATATATAATGTGGATTACGTGCACAATACTCCTAAATCTCTTATCATTAGATGGAATAATGTTAATTATATGTAACCCAGGCATGTCATAGAATAATCACAATAAGCAAACCCCTCGTGGGCAGCCTCATTTCTTAAAAGGTTTTTGTCCCTTTTTCTAAAGAAAATTGGGTCAATGCGTAATAATAGAATGGCAAAGTTCACGGCACTTCGTACAATCGCAGTACGAAGTATACCAAAAATTCTTTAGGGCCAACTTTTTGTTCTGGTTTCGTAGTAAATATTGCCGTCAAAGGGAAATTCTTTCTCAAATAATACAGCCCATTTTTAACCAGGGATTATACGCACCGGGACGTCAACCAAACCGTACAATATATTCAAGAATAATTCTCTTGTAATAACTCCCAGTACCAACATTTTAAATGAATTCCAAGCAGTTATATTAAATGCAGTTGAACTGCATCAATTTTCATGTGATCAAAGAAAATATAGAGTTAAAGTATATATTCTACCCTATAGGATAATACATAATTCAGATTAAGTATCCAGTATCTTTATGAAAACCAATAAATCACAGGAATTTAGCTTAAGTTAGTGTTAAATAGATTATGCTATAGAGCATGCTAGCTAAAAAATGAATTTTTCGATGAATCCTGACCAGTATGCACCATCGGTCCTAAGGGGTCGAATCTGACTTTGTGCTCGGTTGCATTTTGCGCTGCGTGCAGCAAATCAGAGAAGAATCTGTGTCGCCTTAAAGCTAGCTCGTCGCGGGCGACCGGTGTCGCCGGTGGTTCTTGCATTCCACTACATCCCTCCGAGTCGTGTTCACCGTCTTCATCTTCTGACAACCATCGCGTAATTGAAGAAACTGTAGATCAAATGCTCGAATATGGATACGTGTCTCGTTAAGCTTTCTAATCACGTAATCATCTGCACACTGAGTTAGATCAGAGCTTCATCGTATCTTTTATCGTCTTTGCAGAAATTATGAAATGGACAAGTATTACGTCATTTTCTACGTAAAAGATTTGTTTTAATTTTCATTCTGCGTTGATTCTTGTGTTATTTCAGAGTACAATAATTATTGATGCGGACAAAGCTGTGTATTGAAAGGAGGTAAGTGATTACATAAATCGTCTGTAACTCCATCGAGATTAAAATTTATAACTACATTAGGAATATGATCCAGTATAAATCTTGTTAACTGAAATACAAAATTTATTGTATTTTTCAGCATCAAATGCAATTAGTAATAGTACTCCGCCAGAAATGTAATTACGGCAAAAAGAGTTCTCCATCGCCCTCTTAATGAACTCTGACCTACCGAGGGCTTCCGGGGATTAACAAAGGGATACCCACACAAGAAAGAACGCTTGAGCACAAGTAGAAATTACGCACAAATGAAGAATAAAGATAGGAGTGTAGCAGTAAACGCGGAATTTAAAAGACTATAAATTCGCGACCTCGACGATAATATGTACCTGGTGGTGTTTTTTTACTGGTATCGATATCGTTTGGACAAGCTTCAAAAACGGAATCGTCACCTTCTTCTTCCGGTCCATCGTCAATAGTTCTCTCAATGTATGCCGAAGCATCATACAGGTTCGTTTTAACGGTGCCAATAACACCGGAATTTATGATTGCCTCGGTCACCCTTCCGCCGCCTCCTTCATCGCTACCCCCGTCCACCTTATCATCTCCGCCTACCTCTTGATATCCACCCGTATCTTCGCTTCCATCTCCACTCACTTCAATTTTATCCTCTCTTGTTTTATTGACACTCTTTTCTTCATCACCTACACCGTCTTCCTTAACGTTCAATTCTGTAGCCGTCTCCACTTTTATTCGGGGATTTACGTCGGTTGTCTCCTCACGCTTACCCGACGGCACTGGACTTTTTGTTGTCAAATCGTCGACAGTCTCAGAATGGTTCTCCACGGGTGAAGGTATTTTTTCAGACACTTTTTCGGACATTTTTTCAGACCTTTGCACGTCTCCGTTTAACTTTTCCTCGCGTCCGATCGGTGATTTCTCTTGGATTTTAATCGAATCTTTGGAAAGTATCTGTGACTCTGCAGACTTCTGATTCTGCTTTGACGTAGGCTTCGTCACATCGCCGTTCGGCTTCTCCTTCTTCGAGGTCTTGTTGCATACACAGCATTTAAACATCGTCAATATCGATTATGGATTTCCGTAGTATCAGCAGTAAATGCTTTCGGCACTTTCAGCGAGCTTGGATGCTATAAAATTGCACCCCCGATTTGGTTGTCCTTTTTTTTAAACGTAGTCGGGTTGAACTCGATAACACCGCTATTGCCGGCTTGTAAGGTTTTCACTGGCAGATCGTTTATATATATATTGTTTGTACATAACATATATGTACTTCCGATTTTATGTAATGCGTATTATATCGTAACACGTAGAGATCAACAAGAAGTGTGATATATATGCTCGTAAATTTAAAAATAATTGAGTTCGTAACAATATCAGGTATTAACTTTTACTTTGAAGATTAACACTTATTTATACGTAAATATCAAATACTTTGTGTAACACGTACGGATGGAAAACAATTCGAATACTTTTCTTTAACTCGTAACGCACAGAGATGTAAAATTTTATAAATATAACGATCGGTAAGAACACTTTAATGTTGCGCTACAGCTCCTCAATAATTCGGCCCCGACTTCTCACAGCCAAAGTAACTGGTACTTGAATATTTTATTTCGAGCTCGGTTTTTACTGGCCTTTTGCAGGCGAAGAAACTAGACGAGTGAATATTTAGTTCAAGGAATATTTCCCGTGGGAAGCACGCACAAAAATTAACCCAAAATCGTGGGCGAAAATCGATTATATTTTATTCACCGTCAGTTTGTGTTTAAGCTCCGCTCTGAGTTCGCTGAGTTATTAATTAGAGTTCCCCTTGGTTTAAAAAATTCTATAAAAAATTATTATTATTCACATAACAATGTTCATTTAAAATGTAGTGAACGTTTAAAAATATTCAGTTAGTATCAATCTGTTCGCGTTTCATACCTAGATTAAAAAATGTTGGTCTTAATTCAGCATGTCACACTTAGCCGGCACCTGTCCAGATATCCAAAAAAAAGGTAAGGTGATGAGAAAATCTGAAATCGTGTTAACGAGTTGTCAAAACGTATAATTATGCGCGTAAATCATAGCACGTTCGAGAGATTATCTGATTGTGAGAACACCTACTTGTTTTCCCCGCGAAATTTATTCGACACCGAGATAATCGATTCTAACACGCCCAGATCTACGTTACCGAAATTATTCTAACAACGGAAAGGCAAGACACGTTGCTTTTCCGAATCTGAATAAATCCGAATTTGTGAAAACAAGATAGGAAAATATATACGTTCCACCGATGACATGGAATATTGCATCTGCGTTTTCAATTTCGCACAATCGCGGTCAACAGGAGACCCAGAATGGGTAAGTTTTGCGTCAGAAAGCAAACACGCCCTGCGTCGACAATACGATGTACCCCCACAAACGCGAGTTATTCCCACGTTTTACTGGACTGTCCCAACAGAATGAACGTGATACTCTATACTTCCCAGGAATCAACAGATAAACACATAAGCTTATCCGCAGTCCCACGCACATGTCACGTATGCAAATTGAATATATACCTAACACCGGTAGTGATCTGACTTTTCATGAATGAACCTCGATCGATCACTCAAAAACGTTTGAGCATGCTATCTCTGTCATGTTAAGTTTTCCTATCACTTAAAAAAAAGAGAACAGTGAATAAGTCACTCAGTATAATTTCAAATATTTAAACAGCTGCACTTTAGAATATTTTCGCGCCTTCACATCGAATTTTGACCTACTGTCACTTTTTTGCGTTGCAGAGATTTATTGTCACTCAGTGCTTTTTGAATTCGTTCAAAATTACTTAGGCGTTCCGATAATTGTTGAGCACGTGGGAAATTCGATTTTAACGAACATCAACGGGAAAATACTTAAACTTTGAAATTGAGAGTCAAAAGGGCGGAGTGCGTGCCCTGAAAAAACAGTACAGTTTGGAAGCAGCCGGTGCAATACTGTGCCGCTGGGAGTTTCGACCGGCTTGCTGCGGTGCTGCCGCAGGGTGGCCGAGACCCGAAATCTCAGCAAGTTTCGGAAGTAGCAGCCACGTGCCCTCCCAGGAGGACTTCCGAGGTCTATGACTGCAATTTTCGCAAAACCACAATCATGCAACTAACAATATTGCTTTAGAAACGACACAAGTTTCGGGTGTTTGATGACATCATGTTCTGACCTTCTTTGATGTACACGGCCCAAGAAAATGTATGATTAAGTCAATTAACATTGGCAACATTGTTAATCTCGTCATAAAAAGCCCCAATATATATCGGAGGATGTATAAGTGCATCCCAAAATGGAAGAAAATCAGTTAATTAATATATAAAACTTATGATAAATTAGAGTCACGGACGTACTGATTTTCAGCAGTATAGACACGGATAAAAGTACTTCCATAAATGTCATAATAAGGAATGACATCCGGCTTATATGCTTTTGCATCCAACTTTATATGCCAAGCTTTATGATGCAGAGACGGCACGAAACCACGTCGCGGACTTTTACGTCCGGTATCATAAAGGACACTGATTTGCGATTGTACCATATCCCCTATATTTTCAACCTTTACAATACTTTCCTTTATTGAATCATAAAAGCATGTATCAATTCCAATCTCCATTAAAATTTACAACGAGGTATACGCACTTTATAATATAAGAATTCGAAGTACGATTTCCACCACAAATACATCGATACTTATTATCGGATTACTTCGGTGCATATACAGATAAGCTTTAATTATATATCAAGCTGATAATTGCACAGTTCCTGTAATTCACCTATAAAGATAAAGTTTCAAAGAACGCGAATTTTATTCGAATCGTAATACAGCAATGCAAAGCACTCGTTTGTAATGGAATCAAATTTTAAAGATTTATGGAAACATCATACAAATCTGTGCAATAATAATAGACACATCTTTTAATTGGATTCGTAGGCGCTTAACATATCAGTGGCATATTACTCGTTGAATGGCTAAGGAGTCATAAACAATTTATGCGCATATGAAAATCCAGAGAATCACCGTAAGAATGTCATTTAAAAATAATAACGCACTGATAAGAGAACTATACGTTTCCAGTGAAATTCTAATCTGTCCGAATTCTAAACCACTGTGACATACATGCGAGATCCCGCTACTTTCAAACTCAACTGTTTTACAGTTACATTACTTTCAAAAAAATCCAGACTTGATTTTGAAACCTGACTGCGTCTAAATATGGCGCTGTATGGTAAAAATGTCCTTGCAAAATGATCATGAAATTTGCGCACGTTTTGAGCGCAAATTTGAGCTCAACTTTAAACCTTGATCCATATCTGGATTACAAAGCGCGCATCATAGTATGCGATTGATCGTGAGTAATCTTTATTTCCAGGAGAACACAGCAAGATATCGGAATTTATCCTTAATGAAAATATGTCTCTGTCATTTTATATTCTGCACACTACGCAAATAGATGCTATTATTTACGTTTTTGTTTCATATTTGGCATTAAAAGTAGTGATGAGTAGAATGTCCGATCAAACTTATGGATTACTACTTACGATTCTTCCACATGTTCAACAAATTTTTGTAATTTCCCGGCACCATGCGAGCGTCACTATCTTCATTTTTAGGAATATCTGGCATTTTAAAGGCTGTTTCGGAAAGTATACTTTAGATTTAAGAAATCGCGCGATAATTATTTTACGGCGAAATTAGAAGGGAGAGCCGACAGTTTGATGTGTGACTAATGAATGATGATAACGGACTGACTTCATCAGCTTTCACGATGAAATTCTAATCTCGCGTCAGAATCTCAGGTACGTATCGCACAATCTACTGGATATTATGAATTCCACCAAACTCACGATCGCTCAATAATAGTCAATAATATATTAAAATCCGGTATAAGTTATATCGAAAAATATCAAGCATTAAGTTAGAAAGAATTATTCTTCCACGAAACACAACGAACTTTTCATTGCTGCCTGCCTACCGATCTGCCTAATTATCTGCAGTCTTACATTTTGTTCATAATATAACCAAATATAAATACATGTATAAATGCACGACTAGTTAGAAAAAGCAGTGATTACTCTCTTTAAAGTACCTTCTTTATGTGTGCGAAAAATGATACATAGGACAACCTTATCTTTTTTAGCAGAAACAACTGTTCCGTAAGTGTTCTTAATGTAGTCAAATCATTTCTGCAGATAGAATTTCATATAATCTGTCAGCAACGCGACGCATCAAAATACATTGCCAGGTGTCAAGTGTCAGGTGCAGTGTATGATGACTCACAAGCTAAGCGCAGCAGGAGGTAGGAAAGCCGAAGCCTAAGCAGCTCACCATTCGAACAAATAATTTTTCGTATATCTTATTGCTAAATAGAGATATTTATGAAATCTGTGGGGCTTGAATGTTTCTAGCATAAGCACACCATTTTTTCAGTGTTATACAACTTCAAAATATGTCCCGCAGTTATTGTAAACTACGGAAACTGGTAAATTGCGAAATGTTTTCAGATTGGTTAATATATATCTAGCGGCTGTGGTGTCTATTAAGAATGATTACATGATATACGTACATCTACTTACTGATATGAAGTTTCACAGCAACTTAGGAACACGTACACTGCCACTTGATGACAAACGAGCTAACAGTAACAACAAACACGACATTCGAATGCAGAAAGTTCAATCTGACAACATTAGCACATACACTGGGGCGTTTGCCGGATACCGGAAGTACTACTCTTGCTAGTGCAGGGGGCTTAGGGATGACAACCGCACATGCGCCTACGTTCAGACGCATCGGTTTCGAAAAAATATACGTTATCCTTATGTAATAGATTAGTATATAAGCTACTGCGGATAGATATTACACAAACAAACATTTTTCGGGAATCGATTTCCTTAAATTCTTAATACTTCAGCGATTAAACAAACTAATCAATCTCTTTTGTTTTTGATATAAAAAATATAAATTAATTGAAATAATCATCCGTCAAATATATGAGAAGCAACGGAACGATCGAACGTTTAAATTTTATTTATTTATAACAATAAAAATTCGAATGCTCTACTTATTTTTTTATACACATCGTGCTGCCACCTGTTTCTACGGTTTCCGAAGGACAGCTCAGTGTCTGACTCACATGTATATAGTGTTAAGTGATTTTTGTTTTCTTTAACAGTACACTTACAATGAAGTTTAAGATTTCGTAGTATTAATTACATGACATTGGCCTAGCTAACAAGTAGTAGTGTAGCACCACGAAATTAACACATATATATTTGAATCTATAAATCATGTTTTATAGAATACTAATTCCAACAAAATCATTTTCTCGCACAAGTATCTAATACATGCATTGTATCGTCGTCGATACGAAGAAGCAATACATTCCAGTAAACGATTTGAATCGTTTTCGTTAAACCGATAATATCGTAAACAGGGTACACGGAGCATTAAACCAGTGAAATCATGAGCACAAAATTTATATTTATTGAATCAATGGAGATTTTAAGCACAATACCTCAGTATCACACATTACTGGAGGCGTTCTTAGTTCTTTGGCTCGTTTGGTTTATTGCTAAACGACGGAATAATACTCATGAAATAGTACCTACAGAAGGTGAAGTTCAAAGAAAACTAACTGAATGGAAACCAGAGCCATTAATAACAGAGCCAGCCCTAAGTCATCCATCACTAAAACCAAGATTAGTCACATCCAGAGTTGGAAAAAGGATAACAGTAAATGGCAAAGACTGCCTCAACCTGGGTACACACAACTACTTAGGATTGACTGAACACAATGAAATCCAGAAAAATGCAATTACATCAATTAGAAAGTATGGAGTTGGTTCATGTGGACCACGTGGATTCTATGGTACTGTCGATGTACATCTTGAACTAGAAGAACGCCTAGCAAAGTTTACTGACACTGAAGAAGCTGTGGTATATTCATATGGATTTAGTACAATTGCATCTGCTGTATCAGCATACTGCAAGCGCAGAGATCTAGTATTTGTAGATGAAAAAATAAATTTTGCTATACAAAAAGGTTTAGATGCATCTAGAGCAAATATTAAGTACTTTAAACACAATGACATTGATGATCTTCATTGCATGTTAAAAAAGCAAGCTGAAGATGATGAGAAGAACCCTAAGAAAGCCTCAAAAATTAAAAGATTTTTAATTGTTGAGGGTATATATACGAATACAGGAAAGATCTGTCCATTACCAGAACTAGTGGCTTTATGTAGAAAATATAAATTAAGAATATTTGTTGATGAATCCATATCATTTGGTACTCTTGGTACTTATGGAAAAGGTGTTACAGAACACTTTGGTGTACCTAGACATGAAATTGATATGATAATGGGTAATTAGTCATGTACAAGTAGTATATGAAATTGCACATTTAAAACAATAATTGAATGAAGTTGCTTTATACATTTTTTACACAAATTACAGGATCTCTGGAATGGGCAATAGGATCTATTGGTGGTTTTTGTGTGGGTACATCATTTGTTATTGAGCATCAACGTTTATCTGGACTTGGCTACTGTTTTTCAGCATCTTTACCACCACTGTTAACTACAGCAGCCATCACATCATTAGATATTATGGAAAAAAGTCCTGAAATATTTATGTTGCTTAAGAACAATTGTCTGGCCATAGATGCTGGTCTCAAAGATATACAGTATTTAGAGTGTTCAAGCTTTCCAGAATCACCTGTAAAACATTTATATTTAAAAGAAAAACTGGATCATGCCATGGAAGAAAAATTGCTTTCCACAATTTCGGAAAAATGTATTGAAAACAATTTAGCTATCATAACAGCTGCATATTTGGAGGCTGAGAGAGATCTGCCTAGGCCTAGTCTCAGACTTTGTGTCTCAGCACTTTTGAACAAAAATGATATCTATTTTTCATTAAATGTATTGAGAAAATGTACTGAAGAAGTTTTATCAATATAAGGCAAAGAACAATCAGGGGAAGAAGTTTTAAAGCAATATCATAAAATTAAGACGAATTTATGCATGCATATATTTTTTGGATCACTTTCGTTTATTTGCCGCACAATTAATTATAAATCATCCACAAATTCTACAAAATACCAATCCCTCCATTTCACAAAGATGTCACATTCAACTGTTATTTAGTATTTATCAGTCGCTAGGTTCGTTAATTCAGATCTTAGTACACTTGTAATTAATGTTTTCTAACTTATAATATTTAATTTAACAATAGATTCCCATTATAGGAAAAATAATAAACACATCGCGTGAATTAAAACTTTAAACGAACAAAACACAAAGTACAAAATTAAATGTGTTAACAGTTCTGTGGTTTATCTAATTGTAATTCATCATCGTGCTTATGCCTTGAATATTGTTATTGAATTTGAAAATTAAATACAAAATTTGGCTTCTGTTGCAAATTTTGCACTGAATAAATTGCATTAAAGCAATTAATTGCGTCAAACATTTTCTTTTATATTACCTTACGCCTTAAAATGTGTCGCACTTCGTTTGTTCTAATTAATTGTTTATGATATTTATCTAAAACTTATATTTAAAGCGGGGTTACTCTGATGGTTAAAGGATGTAGAAAAATCCTGTTATTTTTGTCTAAAAAATGTGCTTCGATAAATTGCTGTTGCAACGCATTCTATTTTTTTCTAAAATAACGGTATACATTTTATGAAATTCTATACAGCGTAAATATGAGTTGTTAGCAACGATTGAAATCCGAACATTGAAATTATGTAGGTAACGACACTCCGAAATTCATCTATACAATAATGCAGTTTATTTTGTATATGAATGTTTGTTTGTAACATAATTGGTTCAAAAAATTATTCGAATGATAAAACCTTGCGGCGTAGGGTCAAACTTGTTTCAAAATGGCTGCAGGATGACTTCCTTTTCCTCTTCCATTATACCCGTATTACTTGCTTAGGTAGGTTCGGTACCCTTTTGTATTTTTATAATAAATAGGAATTAACTTCTTTTTTAATGTAATAATCATATTATAGTAATTTATAGAAGTAACGTCGTAATATGCTATAATAAAATATGATTTATTATTTAATTATTATTCAATTACGTACGATTTTAAAAAGTGTAATAGCGTCCTAATACAATGCTACCATGTGGCACCATCGTAACCGAAACTGTTTTCGCTTTTGCACAATTAAAATATAACGAAAGAATATTTTGAAAGATCAAATTGTGCTGCATTATAATATCACAGAATTAGAAAAATACGTACAGATAATTAATATTTATAATTTGCACATATTCTTCGTCTACTAAAGACACGTGGCCATCGTAATGTACTTCCCTTATTTCTATTGTTGTTTCAATCCGTACTATATCCATTCTAATAAGGCAACGTGATGATAATTTCCACGTCTGAATTTCCGGGAACCACGTAGGACCTAGAAATAGGTGAACCCACCTACGTGCGGATATAAGGATTATAAATCGCGAAATGCAGTCTGATAACACTTTGTGAATATCTATTTTAGAATTTGCGATAAACTAAATATTAACGACGGTGCTTGTTTTATTCTAGTCCTTAAACTTCCGTGAGGTATCCCTACACACGTATCAAGATGGGTAGGGAGGACAAGGCATCCTGGAAATCCAATTATTTCACCAAACTTGTTGTAAGTATATCTTCCCCTTTTTAAATATCTTTTCATTATCTGGATCGATCTGTTTTTAAGTAAAACCTTAATTTGATATGTAGCAACTTTTGGACGACTACCCCAAATGCTTTATCGTGGGTGCAGACAATGTCGGCTCTAAGCAAATGCAACAGATCCGTATGTCCCTCCGTGGCAATGCAGTGGTACTTATGGGAAAGAATACCATGATGCGTAAGGCAATTCGTGGTCATATTGAACGTAATGCTGCTTTGGAGAAGCTTCTTCCTCACATCCGTGGAAATGTTGGTTTTGTCTTCACTCGTGGAGATTTAATTGAAGTTAGGGACAAACTTTTGGAGAACAAAGTCCGAGCACCAGCTAGGGCAGGAGCTATTGCACCATTGAGTGTAATCATTCCAGCACAAAACACTGGACTTGGTCCTGAAAAGACTTCTTTCTTCCAAGCTTTGAGCATTCCCACCAAGATCTCAAAGGGTACCATTGAAATCATTGTAAGTAAACAATGTTTTAATCTCTTGTAATTATCACATGTAAACAGAAAAACTAATCATCAATCTATGTTTCAGAACGACGTGCACATCTTGAAACCTGGTGACAAAGTAGGTGCTTCAGAAGCTACACTTTTGAATATGTTGAACATCTCTCCATTCTCATATGGATTGATTGTCGAACAAGTGTACGATTCCGGCACCATCTTCGCGCCCGAAATTTTGGACATTAAGCCCGAAGACCTCTGCGAGAAATTCATGGCTGGTGTTGCAAACCTGGCTTCAGTCTGTTTGGCCATTGGCTATCCAACAGTGGCAAGTGCTCCACACAGCATTGCCAATGGATTCAAGAATCTGTTGGCTATTGCTGCTGTTACTGAAATCGAGTTTGCAGAGGCTGCTACCATCAAGGAATACATCAAGGTACATGGTCTCTCGTTTTTGTCGAGAATGGAGAATGAAAATTTGTTAAACCTCTTAAAATGATGAACAAAAACACGTCTGAGAGTCCTGGCCAATGTATCAGAGCTAGAAATAGCAGAACCCACTGGTGCATCAGGATTTGTTGTTGATAGCTGCATAAAACGCTGTCTGAATTAATACAATGATATGTATATTCTCATACAATTGTTTATATCTTTCAACTAAAATGTGTTTATTTGTTTATAGGACCCAAGCAAGTTTGCTGCTGTTGCTGTTGCCGCACCAGCCGCTGCTGCCGCCGCACCTGCTGCCGAAAAGAAGGAGGAGAAGAAGGAGGAATCTGAGTCGGAAGACGATGATATGGGATTCGGATTATTTGATTAAAATACATACATTTATGTATTATTAAACTACACGTTTGGTACATGGGATCTTGCAAATGCTTTTGCCGACGTCTGAATAAAGCATACCATCCTTTATATAGGGTGTCGGAACATTTAGATTTTGTTTCCCTACGTCCTCAGTCGATAAATTATGTTTACTTTCCTTATGTACTATATATGGTAATGCCCTCCTGAAGTCTGAAGTCACGCAAGATTTGAATCTGACACATTTAACGCGGGGGTTACAAGTGGAGACAGTATGTCAGGTACATGATAAATATTTTCCGATAGATAATGGCATGACTTAACAAATTGTATCCAAAAACATAGAGCATATTGGATGATGATATCATCGCTAAGAACACTTTTCAAAATATAATTTACCACTAATGTATAAACTTTCAATGCAAATGAGTTCTATCTCGGGATGGTAAATTGTGAATAACAATTAGTTTTTATCTATGGAAATTTTGAATTATTCGTGCAAGAAAATTGAAAATAGTTGTTGCAATACTCATTAACTAGTTTGATATGCACAAATATATCAAATTGTCTGCAATAATGTAGAAATATTACGACTAATCAGATTATAGAGTCTTGTAGTTGAGGAGGTGAAACGGGAAAAATAAAAAAATGTCTGCGTTCGTACAAATCTTATCAAGGATAAAACGCAATGACTTGCCGGCAATATGGCTTGCCTCATTCGAGCGAGTGTTCATATAACAGTTTGCAATACAGTGCCGTCAGTAATCGGGAATTCTATAACGTGTTCCTATCTTGCTATATCTTGATTCCGTCTAAGCACAAATAATATAGCATCGAGAGAAAAAGTAATAGTAAGGGGTAGGGATATTCCATATATTTATATACTCGTAGAAAACAATGGGATAGGAAGTCGATGGTACTATATAGGGCTTGTTCCATCGTGGAGCTTCCGTAGTTTCGTAAACGGCAGGTAGAATTGTGCCTCGGTGTAATTCGGCACGAATCGGATCGGGTCGGTTTTGCGCGAAATTCTTTTCCAAGTGACAAATTTTGAAAAGCAGACGATCCTATTAATTAATCAGGTAAACCATGGGTCTGTTATCTGAGGGTAGCCCTTTGACTTGGGAGGAAACGAAAAACCTCGCGGATCACGTGCGAAAGCATGGCATTATCCAATTCATTAACCTATACAAGAGGCTCAAAAATAGGCAGGGCGACGTACTTAAATGGGGCGATGAGGTAAGTAATATTAATGTCTCTTCGATTTTCGTACGACTCTATGCTACGTCGAAATTTCTCATTTCCGCAGTGTCATTCATAAATGGATATAATTTTCAGGAACCGAGTACGCTAACTCATTCTGCTTATCTTTCATTTGAATTAACTCTATGACAAATTGCGCAATATTCCTGTTTATTTAACTATATTGCCCCTTTCCGTATGATATCAGCTATGCAAGATATACTGATAACGTTTTCTCCCGATTATCAAGACGATGCAATTATAGGCTTGCTACGTAATTACCGCTAAACGGAGATCATTTGAGTATTCCAGACATTTTCTTTCTATTTTCATAGATTCATGTCGTTTTTAATCAATCAGTTCACTGTGTCCATGAGATTGTAATTTTATGAGCTTTCTCTTTTAGTTGGCTACTATAGAATGACAACCTATTACATACAGTTACTACAGTCTTTATATTGTGACTAGGATGACCTTGAATTCCTTTCTGCTCAATTACATGATTAGATAGAGACAAGTTAATGCTTTGTAAAGAATGATTCATACTTGCATATTTTCCAAACCATCTTAGGGGCCACAGATCATTATTACCTTATGTTAATAATGAACCATTCATGCAAAATACTTTCAAATACATTTGTAACATAATAACAATCAAATTAGAAGGACACTGAAAATCTCTGACTTTACTATTTCCCTAAAACTTGGAGAAATAGATTGAGAGTAGTGTATGTAAATTTTGTAATTCTCTACTACAGGTGGAATACATGCTCATTAAATTTGATGACAAAGAAAAAACTGCAAAGCTTAGTTTGAGAGCTGAAGAAATATTGAAAACGCTTAATGAAAAGGAACACAATGATCCAGAGTGAGTGACAACCTTTGAAATAGTTTTTTATGTTGATATGATGTTCCTAATAATGTTATCAGTACAATATTTGAGATTCATAGAAATTGTTATATTGTTATCCAATTTAAACAATTCAATTTGGTTTTGCAGAAATATTAAGTCTTTATGGAGGCCTGAATATGGTGCATATATGATAGAAGGAACACCAGGAAAGCCATATGGTGGTTTACTTGTTCACTTCAATGTTGTTGAAGCCAACATGAAATATAGACGTCAAGAAGCTATGAAATTGCTTCAGCCTAATGAGGTTTTAATGTCCTTGACTAATTTTCCAAGGTGTGTGAAACTACTCCATTTCCTTAGTTTTATAGTTTGCTCCTGTTAGTACATTATACCACAAAGTACTTAATATCTTGCTATGTATTTTGTTGCAGAACGGGAGCAGAAGATTTTACTGATCCTCCATCAAAACCAACACCTACTTCCGGCGCATCAAGAAGTTTATTTTTCCCAGATGAAGCTATATACCCTGGTCATCCACGATTTAAAACACTTACAAGGAATATAAGGCAAAGACGGCAAGAAAAGGTTGCCATAAATATTCCCAGTATGTATATTGTTTCCCATTTTGAAATATTGATGATACATTTTTTATACTTGTTTAGACATAGTTTAATCTAATCATATTAATATTTTCATCTTCAGTTTATAAGGATAAAAACGTTCCACGTCCGTTTAAAGAAGATATTAGCCATTTAGATGTCGATAGAGCTAGCAAAGAAGCAGCTAAAGAAGATCATATTTACATGGATGCTATGGGCTTTGGAATGGGGTGTTGTTGTTTACAACTTACTTTTCAGGCTTGTAACATAGAAGAAGCGCGGACTTTGTACGATCAATTAACACCTTTGTGTCCAATAATGGTCAGTAGTAGGTGACATGATTGTCATTAAGCTTGGTTTTTAAATTTAAAACATATCAAATTAGCATATTCCTTCGCGCATACGTTACAGAACATTTCTTTAAAATTCAACAGTTGGCTCTAACCGCAGCTAGTCCGCTTTATCGGGGATATGTAAGTGATGTCGATTGCCGATGGAACGTGATATCGTGTTCTGTTGACTGTAGAATGCAGGAAGAACGCGGTTTGAAACCACTAAAGGAAAATAAGTTCAGGATTAGTAAATCCAGATTTGACTCCATTGACTCATATCTGAGTGAACAAGGGGAAAAATATAACGATGTTCCTTTAACTTACGATGAAGAAATATATAATCAGCTTCTAGACAATGGAATTGACAAATTATTAGCACAACATATAGCACATTTATTTATAAGAGATACAGTATCGCTATTTTCGGAAAAAGTATACCAGAATGATTTGGAAGACACTGATCATTTTGAAGTAAGACATTCTACTATGTGCATAAATTGATTTGTTCTATAATGTGTTTTCAGTAGTTTGACTAACAATTAAATATTTCAGAATATTCAATCAACCAATTGGCAAACGATGCGATTTAAACCACCACCGCCAAATTCTTCTATAGGATGGCGAGTTGAATTTCGTCCATGTGAAGTACAAATCACAGACTTTGAGAATGCTGCTATAGTTTGTTTCATCGTTCTTCTAACAAGAGTTATTTTAAGTTATAAGTTAAACCTTTTAATACCGATCAGTAAAGTAGATAAAAATATGGCGAAAGCACAAAAAAGGGACGCAGTAAAAGCGGAGAAATTTTGGTTCCGCCAAGATATAACGTCCGATGCGAACAAAGAAATTGACGGCCTGGCGGAATGCACCGAATTCACAGTAAATGAAATTATAAACGGAAAGGTAATATAAAAAAACGGAAGGAAGCTGCTATAGTTTAGTGTATATTTTAACAAATATGTAAGAAAACTTTGTATTTACAGGATGGGGTCTTTCCTGGCTTAATACCATTAGTTAATTCATATTTAGCTAATATGGATATTGATGCAGATACACATTGTACTATACAAAGATATATGAAACTGATACAAAAACGTGCATCGGGAGAACTTTTAACAACAGCCGCTTGGCTCAGGAAGGAGGTCACTTCTCATGAAGATTACAAGTAAATATTTTCATATTCGTATATATTGTTGATGTATGAATATGTAATTAAATATTGTGCTCTGTTTATACAGGAATGATTCTGTTATAACACAACGAATTAACTACGATTTATTGAAAAAGATAGACAAAATTGTCTCAAACGAAATATCTTGCCCAGAACTACTTGGACCGTGTATATCATCTAAAACCAACGAAACAATACCCGCGGCCGTTGCAAAAGCAGAAAAATGCCCAACATTGAATAGTTAATTTTCATACTTAGAAAGTATTTTAATTTATTGTATTATACATGTTATACTTTATTGTACATACCTAGCACTTTTAATGAGAGTACTTACATAATGTTAATTGCTACATGTATGGATCATGTAATATTTTTATCAGAAGTTACATTCCACAAACTGACATTGTGTTTAGTGTATGAACATATTGTATTAAGCATCCATAAGCTTAAAATCGACAGCGTTTCAAATATTGACAGTAGCAGTAAAAAGCAATAAAGTTTATTTACATAGTAGTATGTAAATAATCGATAATCATTGATTATGGCTAAATCTTGGAATCAGATATGCCACAGAATAAGCAGGTACCTTATATCTTGGTTCTAAATAATATAAAAACAAGTAAAAGCACTCAGTAACTGTAATTGAAAACTGATGCTCTTATGGTTTACAAAACTTTAAGTTTATGATCATAAAAAAATTACATTTATAATTACATCTTTGTGTATTACATTATATTGTGAGTGCAATATTAGAATGGTTTGTGCAGTAGTTTGTTATACTTGAAACTGAAATGGACATATTTCAGCAATTATTGAGCATTTGTCTTTTATACAGAATGTAAACATTTTTACATTTTGAAAATTTGTGATTAAATATTGTACCTAGCAAACTGTAATACTTTTGATTTATAGTCTGTTCATTGAGAACTGTACATTAAAGCAGAAGATACATCTATATCTAATTTTTTCCCTACTTATTAGGAAAACAATTTTTGTAGACGTAATATAAGTATCTCTTTTTCAGGAAATGATTTTTCTTTATTCTGGTTCTACTTTTTATGGGAATCACAATTATAATAAGCAGAATTTGTCAGGTCTTTTATATTTGGTTTATTTTATAATTTCCATCAAAAGTTTTGTGAATATACATTTGATACAATTAGAGTTTTATATACAGTTTTACAAGGCTATATAAATAATCATGATTATTTAAAAATTAGATTATCTTACATGTATGTCAAATTAATATACCCTCTAAATAATTACATAAATGTCACTTTCCTAAACGTGTTCTATATGAAATATATGTATTCCATAATAGAGCAACTGACTGTACTGTCAAAACCTGATATTGTAAAGGTACAAAATAAAAATTAATAAGCTGTACCATTGGCCATAGCTGAAATAAATATTGAAGATACATCTATAAATGTTTGAAACAGTGAACCAAAATAATGTCTTTCTACAATTTAATAATTACCTTGTAATTGTTTGCTAAAATATCAGGATATTCATCTGTCAATTTAGCTTGCAAACTTTGGAGGCTATTACCTTGCAAAATACCAATTGTGCTCAATAAAATTGCTAAGAATGTGGGAGCAAAAAATAGTTGGTCACATGCAACTTTTTTTAATACTACAGTTCCTCCTTTAGAACCAATATATTTATCTAATATCCCATACCACGTGTGTGTTGCAGGCCCCTATTTACAAAGGAGAACATAATTGGTATTGCTAAAATGTTTTTTCATGCAAATGTAAAGTATTGTTTGAACCAAACAGGAATGTAATTAATGTTTTCTGTTAATTCTACACAACTACATATAAACTTAGAAATTGTTTCATAGTAGAAAATCCAAATAAACCAAACAAACATCTAAATAGGTTAGGAATTGTGTGCAACCATGTTTCTATGTAATATAATATCTAGCATACACTTACACCGATAAAAAATCCAATACTAGCAAACTGAAGAGTTCTTTTAAAATCTAACTCATTGATCTTTCTTTTCTCAATACAGTTTTGCGCTATCTGATCTCCAAGTGCCATTAATGTACCTATATATTGTTGTGATGATATCAGTATATAGATACAAGTGTTATAAGCCTAAAATATATTACATTGTACTACCAGCTTGTACAGCTTGCATTGCTACTGGATGTTTCCCTAACATGTTTTTATATATTCTAAATATCTTCGACATGTTTGTATAAAGTATCACCACTCACTGAGGTATTAAGGAAGAAAGAAAAATCATAATATTTTAGGTTAAAAAACTGTGATATTTTTCACCAGGTCACTTTCAAAAAGTACATATTGTTCTAACTATATAATGCTATAATTAAGAGATACTCTAAATATCATATTAATACTGCAATTATTGAATCAACACAGAATTTATTTAACAGTATATTCATGGAATGCAAAATAGACTATTGCACGCGGATCATACCATCGCACCCCATGCTCACGCAACACGGTTTTACATACACACACGCACAACTTCAAATCGCAAGATCATGATTTACGTAATTAAATAATCGTAATAATTTTTAATAAGTGGTATTTGTAGATAACGCAGATTCTAACTATCAGTCACAGACGAGATATAAATGCATTGCACACTGCAAATTACACGCAATGCAATCTGTAATACCAAAGTTACCGTTAGGAGCCCTCGTTCCTGCGCCCCTGGTGTAACTTAGAAACGGCTGGGCCGGGAATTCTGTTTGTACGTCACTCATATTTCCGCATGAATGATCCTTTATCTAAACAAACCGAGAGTAACAGCACGCTTAAGGTACGACATCAAAACATTGAGATTTCTTGGAATTGATGTACTTCTTAGAATGTTTAATGTACTGTATAACGTTTCTTATCGATCGTATTCTGAAAGGATGCAAAATATATGAGTAGTCTCTAAAACATTGATAGAAAATCTTGCATTTTCCCAGTTTTTGAGCAAAATATGCAATGATTTTCCATTACATCATTTTTAAGAAGATTACGTCCTATTTTCAATAGGATTCCGTAGAAACATGAGATAAATATACACTTATTCACAAATTGGAAAACACTTTAATGTTGTAAATGATTCGAATGAGTTTAGAAATATTCATAATTCTAGATTGTGTGTACTTTACACAACCATTGAATGACGTTATTAATGACTTTCAATGTTGTTAACTTTTTGACTGGCTCGTTTCGATCTAAATTACAATGATATTTCAAAGAAACAGTGCATTTTTTGTCGGAGATTGCATCGTACATATTCTATTGTTCATTCATTCTTAATTTAAGCATCATTTAACGATTTATATCGAGTAGATGGCAATTAATGAAGTGTCAAATTACAAAATTGTGCATAAATTGATAAAATTTATACGAATTCAAGTAACAAAATATTAATTAACATTTTAAGTTCGTTATATGAGCAGTCATAAGTTATCCTATGGTCATACGCAATAATTTCGATGAATAAGAGTAAGCTGTAAGGCATATTCATTAACGAGCTATGTATTATTTGTTAATAACTCGTTAAAATTAATTATTTAAGAAATATTCACATATATGACGTCATTCTGTATAGCGTTACATGTGTGAGTAGGTAAGATATCACACACCTACGAAGGGCTTAAGTAGTGTTAGTAGCGTCGCTGTGCTCGGTACGCCGGCTCCCCACTCCCGAGCATGTGCTGAGCTTTGCCGCGGGGTGTGGTAAAGTCTCTCGCCGGTCGTTCCTCGAGTAGTGCGGACGTGTTCTCAGCGTGCTCCCATTTTTCGGGTTTTATTTCTCAAAATTTTTACTTTTTCGTTTCGAAACGTGTTTCCACAAGTGCCACGAAGCATCCTCGGCTCGGTTTTATAGTTTTTTTGATAATTAATTAGTAAATTTTCGAGTTGTTTGTCGTAGCGTCACTTTCTTCACGACGTACTTTGCAAGCTTCGTGGTCCGGGATCTTTCATTCCGAATTTTCTAGTACTTTCGTCGTTTCAGTATCAACTAGAGTTCGATTTTTGTAAATTTTGCGAAATTAACTTCCAAATTTTCGTGTGGAAGAGCGTAGACGGCCAACTACGCAGTTCAACCAGGCGGTTTGGTTTGTATTGCTTCGTAACCTTTCAAAGTCAAATCTTGTTCGCGGCACAGTAACGCAGTGTTCAAAGTTTCCAATGTCCTTTCTCTATCTAACTTTGATCCGTGATTAATATCATTTTTATTTCCGATAATTAATTTTAATAATTCATACTTCTATATACCAGCAGTGGTACTAGTACTTGAATATTTGTCTGTGAAATAATCGTCGAATTTTTCACCGACATTAAACGGCTTGTCTTTGTTCATCGAAATTTCACTCTCCTCAGGTGTCATCGTATTTCATTTGGAGTTCGTTCACTCCTTTTTTTCGTTGTTCGATATTCGTTCATCCGTTGTATAAACATATAAAGGGCTGATAATTCCACTCGAAGTGTGTGACTAATATGCAATTGTGTTCTTTACCGCAATTTTTGCATACACATAAACCTGATTTCCGTACGTCTTCTCAAGAAACTTTAATCTTGCCAATTAGAGTTGCTTGAAAAACGAGGATGCCGGTTTATTTCCTTATTTAAAACTTTGACTATTGTACTCGATTTTGGCTACGACGATAGTCATCCACCATGAATTTTGTATTACATGTATTGTGGTATTCTATTGTATTTTCAACGTTTATTAAGGATTTCAATTTTTATTGACATTCATAGAACCGAACAAACGCTTGGCTTGAATATTTCTTGTGTTTAATATTTCTTCTTTCCAGCAATTTTTCGATCGCGCGCAATGCGATCTTAGAGTCACTTGCTTCCGAAAAAAAGTTGGCGGAAATTAGAGTCAGTGTTGTTCGCCGGAAATGAGAGTTCGGTCGCGATATTAGTATTTAGAGTTATAAAAATGTTTGCAATTTGCTCGTCCGCGATAATTAGAATCTAAAGGCGATTCCTGCGGAGAGGATCTCCATCGGGCATGGCTGCAGCGAAGGGACCGGTAAGTTTCGAAATCCACATTTAATTTCTCTTTTTCAATTCTAATTCTCCAGTAAAAAAATATTTTGAAATTCTGTCTTTCATTATATTGGGTATTTTGATGATCGTTGTCTTATAATGAATTTCTTCTCTCTTGTTACAGGATTCATCAGTGTGTGCATAAAATATCGCGAGATAGGGAGTGCATTTTTGTCGCCGGAGAAAATTGAGTCGGTCGCGACTTATACCTTGCTGAATAATGGACTCTAAAATCCGTTTCGCGAGTGTTAACTTCAAGTCCGTAGGTTCCAGGTTCCAGTTATTTGAGTTCCGTATTTTGTGATCGCGTGCAATGCGATCTTGGATAAAATTCGCGGATATTAGAATCAGTGTTGTTCGCCGGAAATAAGTGTACGGTCGCGATGTTAGTATTTAGAGTTATAAAAATCTTTTGCAATTTGCTCGTCCGCGATAATTAGAGTCAAAAGGCGATTCCTGCGGAGAGGTCCTCCATCGGGCATGGCTGCAGCGAAGGGATCGGTAAGTTTCAAAATCCATTTTTATTTCTCTGTTTCAATCTTTCATTATATTGGGTATTTTTATGAACGTTGTCTTATCATGCATTTCTTCTCTCTCGTTACAGGATAAAATATCGGGAGTGCATCTTTTTTCGCCGGAGAAAATAAAGTCGGCCGCGACTTAAAACTTGCTACATAATGGACTCTAAAATCCGTTTCGGGAGTGTTAAATTCACGCTCGTAAGTTCCAGCTGCTCCAGCATCATCTTCATCATTGTCTTCAACACCATCTTCAACATCAACCTACTACAGGCAGTTTCAAGACATCTACCGTGAGTCACAAAAGTTTTCAATATTTTGTATACCCTCTGACCCGATTTTCAATTTCCAAAGTTTTAAATTTCGAGTTCTGCTCCCCCGGTATCCTATGCCGTAGGACGATTGGTCCGCATCGGTATGGGGTGCTGGTTATAATTCTTTCTGAATATTTGCGAGCATAGCGACCGCGAGTAGATTCTACTTGTGGAATCTGCTCGTGGGTAGCACCAATATTGAATGTTTTATATTTATTAGCTGAAGGTAGGCCTTCTTGTCTTTGTTGCTTCCCGCTTTCAATTATAATATGTATACGCGGATTATTTTCGCCGATTGTAGAGTCTCGTACGTGGAATCGCGAATCGTGGATACGCGAGTGAATTAATTGCGACTTTATTTCACTTTATTCGATTAAAATTGGACCATGCATCCGATTTGATATTTCATATTAGTCCTTATTAATTTGATTATACATCAAAATATGTATTCAGTATGTGCATTTTGTTTGTTCGATTTTCGTTCGTACGCTTCACGTAAAGAAATGGTTTGTTGATATGAGCAAGAAGGCAATTCGCGACGGGTAGATTCCGGAGTCGAACGACGAATGTAATGTCTTCGATGAAGGGGTCACCCGAGGTTACTTAAAGATTTCAATTTCCATATGTACTTTTCAGTACATATTTTTATATATATATTATTTGAAATTAAATATTAAATAAAATATTGTGATACCCCTTTGACACGCGTCACTGAAATAAAGAATACACCCTTCCCTACCCTCGTATAAATAAATTCTTCAGCCCTCCCTTTAAGCAAATGATTTAAAGTAAAGTCAATTTAGTCCGCTTAGGTACTTATTCTTTCATTCTGTGAACTACATTTTTTAGTCAGGATTTTCAGCAAACCTCAAACTCCTGTGTTCTGTGTTCATTTATTTAGTCTTAAGGCATGCCCATTTTATTTAGCTCGCACTTATCCGTGGATCTTAGATGTGATACGGATGAATGACGGGCGGTGGGCATGGGTTAATTTTAATATTTCCTAATCATGTGTGGCGGCTGGCGGAGGATTTCGCGGTCCGTGCACGACGCATTTCCACACGTGTGTATGATCGGTTGTTTTCGTGGGATTGCGTCGGTTTTTAACTTTTAAGTAAAGCCATGAACTTCCTTGCGAGGTTGGCGAGCCCCGAGGGGTCCGTCTACCTCACTTGGACGTGATTCTCTTTACTTTTGCTATCGTATAATGTCATATAATGTCGTAATAGATTTTAAAATATAGTCATCTGCTATATTTTATATTTTATACTTTGACGGCTATGAATATTCATAGTCTTTATACGCGAGTAGCTTCCTTTTATTCAAGTTAAATTAACTTGAGATAGAGTCAACTATCTTCCAGTTACTTCGTATAGTATCCCTCTCGACACAGCATTACCACGGGGCGCCGTCTTTCGGCATAAGTCGTCTCTTATGTGGTGACCCCTCCGAAAATACCTATTCCTAAAAAATAGCCTATACGAAGTAATTCTTGGAACGCGAGTTTATATTTGCATATATGCTCAAAGCATAAAAATTCGCAATGGACGCAGCCTCTGTCAGTCGATTTCAGGAAAAAGGGTACGTACATTTTCGTGGTATGAGTTGGTATCGAGTTCGGGTGTCGGAGGGGTCCCGGGACCTTCTCCCTAGTATAGGCTTTGCACCCAGGGCTCATGAATGAGAACCGTGGAGTGGGTTGATGCTGATTGTGTTGGTGTGCCTGATTTGCTTTTTGCCATTTTAAATATAGCTTGAGGGAGGCAGGTAGCATATCTTCTCTAACTTTGTGTGCTTGATTATGAGTTAATTTTAAGTAGGTAGGGCCAGGGCTGAGGACTCACCTTCGGTTTAGCATTGATAGGCGATCTTTGTAAAGGTGTGATCCCTCACCTGGGAACTGTTAATAAATTAGTATATCATCACCGATATGCTAAAGTGTTAATGTATTCATAAGTATTAATCCTAGAACGCACGTAGTTTAACAGGCTGCAGTGGTTCTTAAACACCGGTTTCTGAATTCGCTGAGTCCTTAAATCACGGACTAGTAAGGTTGTTCTTTCAGCACGTGGATTGTATTCTGCTTGGACATTCGATTAAATGTGTACAGGTACGAGCATCCATTTCGTTAGTATGAAATGGCTGGGCGTGCTCTGTGCTAGGATACCAGTAAACTTTTTATTATATATCTAACTTCATATCTAATTTCTGTCGAAGTAAAGTCAATCTCAATATTATCCTTTTAAATTGAATTAAATTCAAGTATTTTTCGGAGAATGGCACCGAAAATATTCTATTCGTGGGTACTCGAGAATGTTTCACCGCAGGATATTCCGGAGAACGTTCAATCTTTGAATGTTAAAGGGTATTCGACGGATGAATGTTCGCGGATATTCAAGAATAATTCAAGTTATGTAAATGTAGCAAATGTAGTTTATGAGCTGGTTTATTGCACCGGAACACTCGTCGTTTCTGTGGAACCACCAGTTCTTTGTACGAAAAGGGAATGTCCGAGCAAATCCTTTTCACGCAACGCGGGATGAAGAGCCAAGTGCGAAGAGCCCAAGTGGCGAAGACCTATTTAATGACGATTCATCTTCGGATGGATCGTCATTCTTATGCTATTAAGTCGCTATGCTCGCTAATTATATTTTATTGTGCCCACCCTGCCCCCATACCCCCATACCCCCTTGTGAACCTGGGACGCAAACATCCGCGTCGCGAATCTTTAAGAAATTTGATTAAAGTTATATTTATTCCAATAATAGTTTCATATCCCTACAAAGTTTTTACTCTTTCAAGCAAACTTTTATTATAAATAACTTGAGATAGAGTCAATTATCTTCCAGTTGCTTCGTATAGTATCCCTCTCTACACAGCATTACCACGGGGCGCTGTCTTGCGACATAAGTCGTCTCTTATGTGGTGACCCATAATGTCCGAAAAGACACCCTTCCTAAAAAATCCAAACTATACGAAGTAATTATTGGAACACCATAAATATTATTAAATACGGGTGAATTTTTATATTTCTAGATTACATAAATATTATTAGAATCCGGTCAGTTTTTATATTTCTAGGTAACATAAATATTATTGAAATCGAGTCAATTTTTATATTTATATATTCTATGATTTGAAATCTTTTTCGAAGAAGTATATTATTTGAAATTAACTTTAGTATATTATGAGTAATTTTTATTGAATTAGTAGTGTTCGAACTCCGTTGCCCCGCGTCCCCAGGGTTCACACACGAAAGCTGAAATTACGGCTTTCAGTATATCTGGAATGGTCATATTTGGAATATGACAATAAGGCCTAAAATTGGTTGAATGATAGTTGGAACCAATTCATCATAGAAAGGCCTGTTCAAGAATATAATAATACGAACTCCTTCAAGACTCATTATTATAACAATTAATAATATTACTTAAATCAAGCATTAAATGCAAAATAATAGATTTCACGTTCCATGTATATATGGAGCCTACTCAAATATCATTTCTGGCACATATTGTCTGGACAATGCAATTTTTAAGATCCCAAGGTGGAAGACAATATTTGTCTGCCAGCTCTTTAACGTAAATTGCAACTATGTATATAGAAATAGAAATATATAGTTGAAATTTATGCTGAAAAGTATGGAGGATGAATTTTGTTGGAATTCTTGCGCGATTAAAAATTGTTATCCAGCAAATATATATAAATGAAGAATTGTATCACAATATACATTTTGCCCAATCTAATATGCACTTGGCAACGTATCCGAATAAATACTTTCGATGAAGCGTCTTGAAGGAGTTCAATGCCCAAAAAGAGGCACGAGAAGGAAGGGACCCCCATGAGAATTTTGAACTCTCCGGCGAGTTGAGCCTTGTTTGCACAAAATTCTTTGGGGGGACGTAGGAGAACTGGTTCATTGCACGAGTATAAACTCCGAGGGCGGTTTGTCGTAGACTTTCCAGGTCTTGAACTGGATCGATTTAAACAATTGAGAGGGTTGTACGGAGTCCACTGTGGCAACTCTATCCGGATAGAGTTCGGACCGTCATTGCGAAAATTCTCGATGATTTGTTTGATCGAAACAGTTCGAGGTGCCGAGGGGGTTGTAGCGATTGTAAAAGCTAACTGACGAGTCACTCGAACCAGTTCGGCTGTTCAGAACCCTCATTTTTATGGAAATACAAACGAGAGAGAATTTCTACCTGTAAAATGTACCATATTTTAACACCATTTTTGGTAATGTTTTTGCAAATAACCCCTCGAGAATCCCTCGATGGGGTTCGAATATGTTATGTATGAAATAATAATACGATGATCATATTTATTGTTTTTGAGAGGAAGTATAATTAATTATATATATATATATTTATTTGTTGATAATAATGATGGTAATCTTGATGAAATTGTTGATAACAATGGAAATGAAATAAAATAAAGAGTAGTGTGAAAGAGGGTTCTGGAGAGTTAAGATAGCTCGTCCAAATGACGATATGAAATCCCATGAAAGGGATTATTGATAAGCCAAGCGTTTGTGAAAGGTTGACTTTCATTGCATAACACTATTAAAACATCTTATTATTGATAATTTATAATGAAGTTGTCTATTTTTTGCACCTTTCGTGCTTCAATGAAATATTTAAATATTTTCATTCTTACAAGTATCGATATTTTAAAAACTTTTGTCCTGGTGGATATTATCGTCACGGTTAAAATCGAGTAAAAGAAGCATTTTTATTTTCAATAAATTCTGGCTCTCAGTAGCTTCCAATAAATATATTATTACATTACGGCATATTCATATATGAAATATAATATTCAGTTGTACGTGTCCGAAAATCACGTGATTTTCAATGTTTGCTTTGATTTATATCAGTTTCTTGAGAGGTATACGGAAATTTTTTCACGTAGACTCGAGCATGATACTAATTTGCAATTGCATATAAAAGCCATGCACGAGGGTGAAATTTGTTAGCCCTTTATCGCGGCTCTAGGCTCCTTTTTCTAAGATTTTGAGGAATCAACTTCCACGATTCAGTACTTTGACTCTCAGTGAGTTTCATTTTCTTGCAATTCTGCATCTTGTTAGAACGATTTTGAAGCCTGCAGCTTCTTTTGTTTCCCTGCTTCGATTCCACACCGTCTCGTTGGCTGCGAGTTGTGCTGCTTTCGCTTTCGAAATAATAGTTTATTTCGAGAATCCCATTTTGTTTGTTTAAACTTCCATTTCGAAATCGGTCCGGGATCAAAAACGTAGTTTATGACATGCCCATTTTGCCTGGTCCGCAGTCAGCCGTGGATCTGAGATGTGAATCGGATGGATGCGGACAGTGCGCATGGTTTAATGTTTGTATTTAAACTAATCATAATCTGCGACTGGCACGGAATTTTGCGGTCCGTGCACGACGTACTTCCACATGTGTGCGTATGCGGGCATTTCTGTGGAATTGCGTCGGTTTTTTTAGTTTTGGTGAAGCGATTAATGTTCTTGCGAGGTTGGCGGCCCGAGGGCTTAGTCTACCCCGCTTGAAAGTGAATCTCTTTACTTTAGCCGGCCGATTTCGTCTACTAACCATAGTCTACTTTTGACTATGTGTGTTTATTCGACTATGAATATACGTAGTCTTCGATCTCAAGTAGCTTCCTTTTATTCAAGTTATGTCAGCTTGATGTAGAGTCGATTTTTTTCCAGTTACTTCGTACAGAGAGCTCCTGTATTAAGTCAATGGAATCGCGATCGTGGAATGTACCGCTAAAAGGTACCAGTAGTATAGGTTTAACTTTTTCATATGCTTAAAGCATATTCGCAATGGACCGCAACATTTTGCCAGTCGATTTGAGGAAAATTAGTGTCATGTTTTTCCGTGGTAAAAAGGGAATTTTATTTGGCATAAACTTTTTTATGATGAATGTAAATTGCAATCAAAATTTGGTTGAAATGATTGGGAGGTAAGATCTTACCTCCCGCCCTCCGCGTAGGGCGGGTCTCAAAGCAGCAACCTCCACGTGGTGAGACCTGGGCAATCGGAATTATTTATCCTGTAATAATGACACGCAAATTATTTTAAGGCATTGTTTTATAGTATCAATTTATGTAGCATTATATTAGATAAAGCTCGTATTATTTCATATTCCTTTATGGAAGAAGTACCAGCGTTATAATTCAGTTGTCGCACTTATTACACCATAAGTAATTTCGAGCTAATCGGCTGCTGGTTATTTTACATTCATAAGTGGAATGACCATTTCATTTATAAATGTAAAATAACCAATCCATAGCATTGGTAAATTGTAGATTCGCATATTGAGAACATTGATTTGGACCATTTAGGAGCAAAATTGGGCCCTTTACATTTTTGCGATTTTGGATTGACTCGTTTTTTGACCGAAACAAATTTTTAATCAACTTCTTTCGGCCAGAAATCGTCCTAGAATATGTTTATACATCATATACCATCGATTTAAGTGATTTAGAAACGATTTTGGAGACTTTTAATTTTTGGCAATTTTTGAAGGTATACCCCTTTACATTTTTTCGACTTGGGTTCGACCCATTTTTGACCAATAAAATTTTTTTAACCGCTTCTTTCGACCAGAAATCGTCATAGAATATGTTTATACATCATTTACCATCGATTTGGGTCATTTAGAATTGTTTTTGGCGACTTTGATTTTTTGACAATTTTTGAAGGTATACCCCTTTACATTTTTGCGATTTTGGATTGACTCGTTTTTTGACCGAAACAAATTTTTAATCAACTTCTTTCGGCCAGAAATCGTCCTAGAATATGTTTATAAATCATTTACCATCGATTTGGGTCGTTTAGAAGTGATTTCGGCGACTTTTAATTTTTGACAATTTTTGAAGGTATACCCCTTTACATTTTTTCGACTTGGGTTCGACCCATTTTTGACCAATACAAATTTTTTAACCGCTTCTTTCGACCAGAAATCGTCCTAGAATATGTTTATACATCATTTACCATCGATTTGGGTCATTTAGAATTGTTTTTGGCGACTTTGATTTTTTGACAATTTTTGAAGGTATACCCCTTTACATTTTTGCGATTTTGGATTAACTCGTTTTTTGACCGAAACAAATTTTTAATCAACTTCTTTCGGCCAGAAATCGTCCTAGAATATGTTTATACATCATTTACCATCGATTTGGGTCATTTAGAATTGATTTTGGCGACTTTTAATTTTAGACAATTTTTGAAGGTATACCCCTTTACATTTTTTCGACTTGGGTTCGACCCATTTTTGACCAATAAAAATTTTTTAACCGCTTCTTTCGACCAGAAATCGTCATAGAATATGTTTATACATCATTTACCATCGATTTGGGTCATTTAGAATTGTTTTTGGCGACTTTGATTTTTTGACAATTTTTGAAGGTATACCCCTTTACATTTTTGCGATTTTGGATTGACTCGTTTTTTGACCGAAACAAATTTTTAATCAACTTCTTTCGGCCAGAAATCGTCCTAGAATATGTTTATAAATCATTTACCATCGATTTGGGTCGTTTAGAAGTGATTTCGGCGACTTTTAATTTTTGACAATTTTTGAAGGTATACCCCTTTACATTTTTTCGACTTGGGTTCGACCCATTTTTGACCAATACAAATTTTTTAACCGCATCTTTCGACCAGAAATCGTCCTAGAATATGTTTATACATCATTTACCATCGATTTGGGTCATTTAGAATTGTTTTTGGCGACTTTGATTTTTTGACAATTTTTGAAGGTATACCCCTTTACATTTTTGCGATTTTGGATTAACTCGTTTTTTGACCGAAACAAATTTTTAATCAACTTCTTTCGGCCAGAAATCGTCCTAGAATATGTTTATACATCATTTACCATCGATTTGGGTCATTTAGAATTGATTTTGGCGACTTTTAATTTTAGACAATTTTTGAAGGTATACCCCTTTACATTTTTTCGACTTGGGTTCGACCCATTTTTGACCAATAAAAATTTTTTAACCGCTTCTTTCGACCAGAAATCGTCCTAGAATATGTTTATATATCATTTACCATCGATTTGGGTCGTTTAGAAGTGATTTCGGCGACTTTTAATTTTTGACAATTTTTGAAGGTATACCCCTTTACATTTTTTCGACTTGGGTTCGACACATTTTTGACCAATAAAAATTTTTTAACCGCTTCTTTCGACCAGAAATCGTCCTAGAATATGTTTATAGATCATTTACCATCGATTTGGGTCGTTTAGAAGTGATTTCGGCGACTTTTAATTTTTGACAATTTTTGAAGGTATACCCCTTTACATTTTTGTGATTTTGGATTAACTCGTTTTTTGACCGAAACAAATTTTTA
Source organism: Nysson spinosus (assembly GCA_910591585.2). NCBI lineage: Eukaryota > Metazoa > Arthropoda > Insecta > Hymenoptera > Crabronidae > Nysson > Nysson spinosus. The sequence goes on along the minus strand of OU342830.1, from coordinate 10,290,394 downwards.
ATCAACTTCTTTCGGCCAGAAATCGTCCTAGAATATGTTTATACATCATTTACCATCGATTTAAGTCATTTAGAATTGTTTTTGGCGACTTTTAATTTTTGGCAATTTTTGAAGGTATACCCCTTTACATTTTCTCGACTTGGGTTCGACCCATTTTTGACCAATAAAATTTTTTTAACCGCTTCTTTCGACCAGAAATCGTCCTAGAATATGTTTATACATCATTTACCATCGATTTGGGTCGTTTAGAAGTGATTTCGGCGACTTTTAATTTTTGACAATTTTTGAAGGTATACCCCTTTACATTTTTGTGATTTTGGATTAACTCGTTTTTTGACCGAAACAAATTTTTAATCAACTTCTTTCGGCCAGAAATCGTCCTAGAATATGTTTATACATCATTTACCATCGATTTAAGTCATTTAGAATTGTTTTTGGCGACTTTTAATTTTTGGCAATTTTTGAAGGTATACCCCTTTACATTTTCTCGACTTGGGTTCGACCCATTTTTGACCAATAAAATTTTTTTAACCGCTTCTTTCGACCAGAAATCGTCCTAGAATATGTTTATACATCATATACCATCGATTTGGGTCATTTAGAATTGTTTTTGGCGACTTTGATTTTTTGACAATTTTTGAAGGTGTAATCTCGCTACTTTTTTTGAGTTGTTCACATTTTTTTTTACTTGTTCCTGCAGAGGGCACCTTTTGTTACATCTAATTACAGATTGAATTTCACTACGTCGGTAATTTTCAACTTGAAAAAGGAAAGTCCATTTACTGCTTGATCCTCTTATAGGTCGTCTGTAGTACGGATAACGAATAAGGTTTATCTATATTTTAACAGAGTGTATGTACAATTTACAAAATCATTTATTAAGAGGAATATTATACAAACAACTGAGTCTTCCGAGAAAATCTTCAGCCATCAAATTACAATTGATGCAGTTGATATTTTTTATTGAACTGTTTCCACTTCACCAGTAACGGCGATAGCTTCAATTTCGACTGTTGCTCCCTATTTGATATTTTTCATTGATCAATATTTATTTTATACGATATTAGTTAAAATATAGAGTATTTACATATACACCTACCACAGGCAATTTTCCTACTTGATAAGTAGATCGTGCTGGGTAGTTTTCCTTGAAATCTGAATTGCAAGAAGCGCAAATAAAATATCAAAATATAACTAAATTTAAATTTCATTTGGAGTCTTAAAACTTAATTAATAAATTAGAAAAATATTCGACGCTCATCTTACATTCTTTGTAAACCTCGTTCACACCGGCAAAGTCATCGATGTTATTTAGGAAGATCGTGGTCTTTACAACTGAAGAAAATAGAGAACAAAAGGGAACAATAAAGCAAATTGTTTGCATTTTGATGTATTTTTAAATTATATTTGATGTAGTGTCGTGACCTTTGTCATAACTTGATCCGGCTGCTTCTAAAATGTGTCCCATATTAATGAGAGCCTGACGAGCTTCGCAAACCGTACCACCTTCAGCAAGTTTCTGGGTCTTTGTATCTACTCCAAGAACTCCGGACAAGTACAAAGTACGATCAACAAGAACTGCTTGACTATAGGAACAAAGTTTAATAAGGGGTGTATTAAAGAGGGATTTTTTGAGAACATGCATCGACTATTTTAAAGAGTATTAAGTTTTGAAAGGAATTTCTTTCATTGTCTTACTTGTAAGGTCCAACAGGTTTCGGACCCATAGAGGTTGATATTATTTTCCTTACGATTTTTCGGGATGCCATTGCTATATATGTCTGATCACTCGAGTAGTACTTTATCAAATGGTGTCAACAGAAGCTGCTCTCGGCATTTATCAAGCAAACTCTATACAGGGTGAATCATTTATGTAGTCCTCCCGTTATCTTCCTACTTTCGGAAACCGTTAGAGAATGTATGAGAAGATTAAGTTCCAGGTTCGCATTTAGAAGACTTAAATGATTTTCATTTAATCATGTACTGCGGATTGAAGTCAATTTATTTAAAATATGAACACGAATTGTTTAATGAAGTTTAAGATAACAAATTACGAATTATACCTTAAGTCCTATGTGACCTTAGCATAATCTTGAAAAATATAATCATATTGTTATTCTCATAATAAGAGTTCTTATATTTTTTCTAAAGATCGAATATCGAACTGCGGCGATCATTACGAACGATTCACCCTGTATGTCTGCTTTAAGTACCACTATTTGCTTTATGATAAACTTTTGACCTTTACTCCCACCAAAGCTCTGATTATCTTACGTCGAATACATCTAATTTATAATTTTCCCTCGATTCGCTGAATACTATAATTTTAGCCCTGGATATCCATACAAAGTTTGGATATCTGACTGTATTTGGAAGATAAACTTTGGAATATATTAATTTATTCAGTTTTACCACATTGAATAAAAAATAATACACTATTAGAAAATTGTATTATATATATTTGAAAAGTATTTCAACATCCATTAATTCAAAATAAATAAAGAAGTCAGTAACATCTAAATAATCTCGTAAACATACAGTTCTATTTGACTTACAAAAAGAAAAGAAAATATGTTTGTCACGGTGCGATATTTTCTCTAAACAAAATTTATTTCAAGCAAAATATTCTCGTGAAGATTTCGTAAATTTTTTTTATAACGGCGCATATTTACTTGTTTTACATTACGATTTATAAAAAAAAATACTGAAAGAAACAAAGAACAAAAAATTGTAATTTTTCTTCAATCGACATTTACTGAGTAGTCCGGTAAAAACGAAGTTTTTACAGCACAGTCATTCCTTTTATTACGATATTTGTATGTGTATATATATATATATACGTGTATGTATGTGTGTATGTATGGTAGAGCGCTTACACACTTTCTGTATATTCTGTAACTCTAAGCACGACAAATATTACAGTATATTTTATCGATGACAATATCGGTGAATCGAGAATGATTTGTAACTGATTTACGAAGTTTTAATGAGCAGCATTGTTACGTCGGCCGCGTCTTTTGCGACTTCCACCACTAGGACGGTTCGAAGAGGCCCATTGTTCGTAGAAACGTTCTGCCTCTAACCATTCTTGGTACTTGTACCACCATTCTTCCCATTTTACGTAATCGTCTAGACTGAGGTCTCGAAGATATCCCCTTGCCTTATAATAGTCATATCGAACGCGCACATCGTCCCAACAGTCGAGCCCCCTTGGACCTTGGGCTAAAAGGGATTCAGGATAATGGCCAGGTGGGGGGGAGTCATATCCTAGCCGGGCAATTCTTTCTTCACCCTCTATTACAACTTTCATTGCGTTTTCACCATCTTTTGTTATACGCATATTTTCCATATCTCGGCGGTCCACGCTCCATTGTGCCATTTTGCCAAATCTGTAAATATGTATTTATATTTTCATTTCATTAGCTTTTGCCCCATTACATTATAATTTTATAACCATCTTTTCAAAATACTTATGCTCCTGAGCAGTACTTTGTAAAATATTATACCATTATGACGAATGGAAAAAAACACAGGTTCTTTAACCATACCGTTCGGACAATGTCATTCGAGGTGGACCCACGTGAGAAGTCGTAGAAGAACTGTCGCTATCTTCACTAGGTGATGATTCTGGAGGAGGTCGCAACATTGGTGGTGCTCCATGACTTGAATGAGTTTTTTCAACCTTTACAGGTTTACGCATCTGAACAAGTTTAATTTTTACATGGTTTGTGATATAGAAAGACAACCTTCACATTTTTTGTAAGCTGTAGATAATGGAGTAAAATGATTTATACAATAGTTTGAGTCATACCACAAGAACATATCAGCAAATGAATACTGAGAATTCTTCATAAATCAACGAAACATTTTCCTACATAATAACCAAATGAAAAATTAATGTGGATAAACTTATTTTCAAGTATAAGAACATTCATTTTACCAATGGGATAGGATCTGGAACACGTGGATCCTCTGGTATTCGTGTATGGTGTTTTTCTTTACGTCGAACCTTAGCTTCTTTTTCTTTAATCGCTTTGTAATCCTTCTGATGACGGGGAGGTGGCTGTGGTGCAGGTGGTGGAGTGCGCGGTCGAGGTAAAGGTGGTGAACGTGGCCTACTGCGAGGTGGTATTACCCGCGAACTAGACGGTACTACTTCTTTGGGATGTGCCCTTGCTCGAACCGGGGTCACCGATCTTGAACGTGAACGAGAAGGCGGCGCGATGCGTCGCCGCTCTTTCGGCGAGCAGACGCTACACGATCTATCCGAACAAGTACTACCGGTACTTGGACTACGCGCGGGCCTCCCTCTAGTATGTGATTTTTCACGAGGTGAACGTGGGCTTCTGGCACGCGGACTGCGCGGACGTGGACTGTGAGGGCTTCGAGGTCTAGGACTCCTTGGACTTCGAGGATGCCCTCTGCTAGGTTCCCCGCTTGTTGTGCCTCCAACATACAACTCCTTGTACCCACTATGTCGCCATCTGTTTGGATCTCTCTCCTCTACCTCCAGAAGCTTCTTATTCCAATAACTTGATTGAGACTCACGAGCTTTCCGCATTACACTATCTAATTCTCTCCTCTTTCCAGAGCTTTCTCCATGAGGTCTGGGTTGAGACACACTGGTATCCATACGAAGCTTGCTAGAGCTGCTTCCACTGCCGCTTCCTCCTCTTCTTCTATCATAGTCCCTCGACATTTCTGTAAGAAAAAGCATACCTTATATGAACAATTTGTACTGATCTCATAAAACATATTTTCTATTTTGAATGTGCTTTAGATGTAACACTTGTCTTTTTATATAAATATGTGTGATTCCCAGATTGCAATATATATTGACCAGCTAGAAATTATGCATGGATATAAGCTTTTAAATGATTTTTCAAACCCTTCTAGTGCCGGGCGAAAAACGGGTGCCTGTGCGAAGATAACCGGACGAATTAGACGAAATATACTAAGGTTTAGGAAAAAGCTCATAAAAAACAAACTAAAAATGATATTTACATAATTCAAAAAGCAACGTATTACGGAAGAAATGAAAAATAAAGCAATGGCAATAGTTTTTCAATATTTATTTTGAGATAGAGTTCTCCCGCAATGCGAATAGTAAAGCGCTACAAGGTGCGGGCCGATATATCGGCTCTGGCACTTCTCGCCAGTGCAGCAAGGGCCGATATATCGGCCTCCGGCACTAAAAGGGTTAAATAATGATAACTGTTATAGTAAAAGTATCTGTAAAACATATAGTACATAATTGGAAGACTCGTTTACGGAGTTTTTTCACGCAGTTTATTTCTGGTTTGTACTCACCACATATACTTTCTTATATAAATAAATTGATATATTTACCTTATGGTAGCGGTATGACGAAAATCACTGGAGGCTCGAAAAACTGGCAATCCGAACTCCTGCGAGAGCAGTGAACACGTTAATTCTCAAAACATGACAGAAGGGCCGTAAGGATAATACGTTGGATTAATCGCCATAAGATCGCAAGAGGAACCAGTTACGCTCGTCCTTCGAGTCGACTGGCCTACGTGAAAAAATTTATAGTCACAAATCTGTATCATCTGCAGTGGTCAAGCAGCGGAAAAGTTAGTATTCTCGATCAAAAGCGTTTCTCAGAATTTGAATTCGCGAAATCCATATGTGGTACTGGACATCACCCGTCGCGATGTCTTACCATCGCCACTCTCCGCATGTCCAGAATTGTAGTACGTTTCGATCCACGATCCATAAATGTTGGTTGCGTGGACTTCGAATGAGTCGAACCAAATTCAGAGATCGCCTTTCGAAGGCGTCGCGAACGCGAAACCGAAATCGGACGGCCGATGTTTCCGCGTTTTTTTTTCTCGTGCCAAATAGACGAACAAGCTGGAAGTTTATCTCGGGCATTACCCGGGTAATGCCGTACCGACGGCACTCACGTTAGCCGATTACGATACACGGTACGATCGCCCGTTCGTAAAGTACGCTGATTATGAGGAGGTGGGGACACTCACGAAGAGATTCAATAAGAATCATACGGAAAGGTTCCTGACATTATTCAACATACGTCGAGAATGCCATGACGGATCGTCACCTTTTGATTGCGCGTCGGAGGATATCTTGACTCGTACGATTGAGGGCCACACCGAAACGCGACCCGGAATTTGTGGCTCGAATAACGGATACGTCAAGGCCTCGTAGAGACCCGACCGCGCGTATTCGCGATCGGAGAAACTGTAGATTTCGCGACACCATTTCGGACATTATCCGGGTAACACCGTACTGGTACCGTACCGTATCGTATCGGAGGAACTTGAGAATCACGGAATGCCTCAAGAACCGACTGAGGAAAAAAAGAGTCCGAAACCGGTATATGCGCGTACAGCCTCCTTCGCTTCTTTCTTTCGTAAAAGCGAAGGTTGGCTCTTCCCGCATTTCCATTTCCTGGTACACACCTTCGCACTATTCCTGTTACATATACATGTGTATATATATATATATATATATCTTTTTGCGTAGCTTCACAGAACTTTTACTCGAAAATATCCGTAAGAGATTTGATACTAGCAACGCTTGGCTGCGCTGCTACTATTTGTACCGAGGCGTCAGAAGCGTTCATTTGCTCGCGCCCAACGACAGACCTTGAAAATAAATCGCCCACCCAGTGAGCGCGACTACCCGAGAAATTTCACGATATTCACCGAGGTTCAAAAATCTTGCGAAATAACGACACTCACTTTTCTCACCGCGGCAACTCGAAAACTTGCATTTTCTTGTTCCGATCTCAGTGATTCACTTCCGCGTGACGTTGTACGAATGGAGATCGTTAAAAAGACGTTTCTTGGGCAGTCGAACGGAATGCAAAGGATGCGTTCTCTACGGGATATCACGTAGATGTCGCTTCGAATATCGGCTATTCATGGCTATCCCTTTTCAACCAATGAAACCTTTTAGCGATCAACTTCTTTCGAGCAATTTCCTTTTTCATCATTCCATAGAATGTCAAAGACAGAATTTTCATTATCGTCCAATGTGTGCTCACGTTTTTTATTGGTTCTACTTTCGTTACATATACAATATTTTTTATAACGATTTTCTTCCCTTCGAAAAGCAAGTTTGAACTATATATAAGGCGCATGACCGTTACTGCGCATGCCCTTACTTTTCCATTGGATGACAAACTGATCCACGTGCCAGTCCTTACGAATTGTATTTAGTTGTTGGATGATGTTCGATTGTTGTTGCATAAAATTAGAAAATCCCGAAAATGGTTGTGGCAATTGGTTTTGAAGGTAGCGCAAATAAATTAGGGGTTGGGATTATTCGCGATCAAGAAGTCTTATCCAATGTACGACATACGTACATTACCCCACCGGGTGAAGGTAAACTTAACCTTCGGTAACACTTGTTTAGACCTTTGTATGCCTTTTGCTGATTGTCATTTCTACCTCTGTTCTTTGTGCATTAAATAAATAAATAAATGAATAAATATGATCCCCGGCCTTTTGTGATATAATATAGTAAAACATCGAAAAAAGTTGATACCCCCCTTTTATATTTATTGGTACATCTCTGTACAATTTTTATTATGTTGACTGCATGTATTGTTTATATAAGATCTTGAATATATTTGAAAAGGGTTCCTACCACGTGAAACTGCCCAACATCACAGAAAATATGTCCTGGATGTGTTGCAAAAAGCATTAGATGATGCAAAAATGACATTGAAGGATATAGATGTAGTATGCTATACAAAGGGGCCAGGGATGGGTGCCCCTTTGACAGTTGCTGCATTAGTAGCAAGAACAGTTGCTCAGTTACATGATAAGCCAATAGTAGCAGTCAATCATTGTATTGGTCATATAGAGATGGGCCGTTTAATTACTGGCAGTGAAAATCCAACAGTCTTGTATGTTTCTGGAGGAAACACACAAGTCATAGCATATGCTAGACAAAAGTATAGAATTTTTGGTGAAACAATAGATATTGCAGTTGGAAATTGTTTAGACCGCTTTGCAAGGTTGTTAAAACTTTCAAATGATCCTAGCCCTGGTTATAATATAGAACAACTTGCAAAAAAGTGAGTTTTAATATAGACACATTATTCTTTTTTACATGAAAAGCAATTAATAATCCTTTGATTCCAAAGAGGAACTAAATTGGCTCCATTGCCATATGTAGTGAAAGGGATGGATGTATCATTTTCTGGAATTTTAAGTCATATAGAAGAACACCTTTCTAACTGGCTTGAAACAAAAGAATATACTCCTGAGGACTTGTGCTTCTCTTTACAAGAAACATTATTTGCTATGCTTATTGAGATTACAGGTACTATTGTGTACTGGCAGCTCCAGCTTTAATTCTTATATTTGTAATCAATAAGACAATTGAGTTTTTTGAAATTTTTTATTACTCACATTACAATAATATTATAGAACGTGCAATGGCTCATGTAAGATCATCCGAGGTATTAATTGTTGGGGGAGTGGGATGTAATGAAAGATTGCAAGAGATGATGAATGTTATGTGCAAGGAAAGAAATGCAAAACTTTATGCAACAGATGAACGTTTTTGCATAGACAATGGTGTCATGATTGCTGTAGCAGGATTACTTCAGTATAAAAGTGGTGGCACCACACCTTGGATGGAAACAAATTGTGTTCAGAGATATAGAACAGATGATGTCCATGTATCTTGGAGAGAATAAAGTTATTACTGTATGTAATTTAAATTTCTAATTCTCTGCTTAGAATCAATTAATTCTAATATTCATTGCAACAAACCCAGTTCTCTATGAATATCTATACTAATTTGTAGGCAAACTTCTTGGATAGTAGTAACATATTTTGAATGTTTTACAAGGACGTGTCGTCATGATATTATATCGATTTAACGATCATCCCCCGCACAAACCGCTGTCGGGCGCATAGAATACTCTATCGATTCGACCTCCGAGGAACCACCAAATTGTTCCGGCGCATGTGACTCCGTCTTATGTAGGCATTCAACATCGACATCGAGCTATCGGTTTGTAGAAAAAGGAAGGAGATTCGGGTGGGGGCAGGGTCCCATCGTCACGCGCAAGAAACACAGGGTGGCATATAGGATAATCGGCGAGGCAGGCGCACATCTGGCTCTCGTCCAAGTAGTGCCTCTGTCGGCGCCAGCGGCAGTTATAGTAGCCGAATCAGTATCGCTCTCACTATCAGACACACAATCGTCGGTGTTAGTAGAATTAGCGGCAGTACCAGTAGCACAGCGCGGGTAGTCCGACTACTTCAGAGGAAAAGCTATTCTATGAAGGATCTAACTCAACCGCGTCCTGTTCCTTAGATGACAACATACTATTTTACAGTGCGATCTTAAATTCTGATTCTTGAACATTTATCTTTGTGAAATTTCTCAAATGAAGCTTAGTGTTTAAATGAACCATCGCACATCCCCATCGTGCGTGACCGTACACACGGCCGTGCTACATTAACGGTTGCTTAATCGATAGCCCGCAAGCGTCGATCGCAGCGCTCGGTGTTGAACAAGTGGCAGTGCAGTGCCGTCACGGCTCGTCACCGGTCGTCATCATTCGTCACCGATCATCACTCGTCGGCAGATACGACAGGATGCAGTACCTCACCGGGATGCGCGACGTGCTACTTTCTCGGACGGACGGTGCCCGTGCTTAAACTAGAGGTGAGTCGCAAAGATTCGCGCGTTAGCTGGCCTGTTTCTACCGCCTTACATCTATTTCCGTATAGTAGCTGCCTTCGTTATAGCACCGTGCCGGCACGCGTCAAGAACTGTCCCCGAGAACGCGCATAAGAGACCCAGATAAGTCGAATCTTCGTTCGCGCTCAGCTGTTCGCCCTTGGATCTGTCAAAACCCTTCCATCTATATTCGTTCACCTTGCGAACTATCACTGTTAACTTAATGCATTTCAAGTTAACTTAGAAATCATCATGATCTTTCCGAGGACAAGGGTATGTCAGTTTCATTGACCGCAGGTGCTCTAGAAAACCTTAAGCCTCTCCTTACAAGTGCTTACTTGAAAATTGTCAAAAAAAGGACATTTTTGTAATAGAAAAGCTTTAACTTAATATGATTTTCCGAAATAACCGTCATATCTTGCAAATACTATCAAGAACAGAATAATGGCTCACTTGTCAAACCCAAACTATAATTTCGTATAAAAATATTCTTAAACTGCAGATTAAATGGTTTTCTGTTTTCTGCTAAAGATAAAGTAATAAAATGGCACCATTTTGTATAACATTCCTTGCACACAATATTCCGAAGCACTCGGAAATATACCGTTTAAATGGTGACGCTCTTCTGTTGATTGATAAAGTCAACCTATTCATTTCTTAATACGGTTGCACTCTATTAAACTTATATAGTAATTAGTTCCGCGAATCAAAATGCCAGATTTTCTTCAGTATTTTGTTTTGTCCGGATTTGTTTTTATTACATGTATTTCGTTATAAAACGAAATTTCTAGCGACGTTATTAAAAGCGAAGAGTTCGTAACTGGCGTATCTTACGACATTGCGAATATTTCTGCGAACCGATATTCAACGTTACATTGACGCGAAGCCAAGATTGAAACGATGCATCTAAACAATGCGTGAACAACAACATTTAAATAATATAGCCTTGACTGGTGTGATTGTACATTGTATCCTCTGGTTGTTCATTCGACAATATTTCTGTTCTATTTTAACATGCGCATCCGATATATATATATGTTACGATCGAAATGGTACCAGTTAATAAGGAGAAATAATAATTCAATCGATAATGGGAACATCGAGAGCGTCGGAGGAAGGCACATGGGGATGGCAGAGGGAGAGGCACCCTGGAATTATGCCACGAACAAATACCGTACCGCGACCTTTAAGGTAGCTACACGAAAAGATCACGTAAATTGGAATTGAATTCTCGACATACTATCTAACTATACCTTAGAACTTGTTAAAATCGTTATTTTTTGGACCTCTCGATATATTTCAAAATTAAAAATTAACCACCACATGGATCGCGCGCGCATCCTAAAATTTGTAAGTCACGATAAAGCGGTTTTCTTCTGCTGTCCTTGCTTGAAAATAATTCTATAATCTCTGTAATAATCTAGAGTATAGCAGTACTTAACATAACTATGTTCATAGCTATTGTTTCTAAGTACTACACCTTATAAAGAGTGTAAATAGTCATTATCAATGATTTTGAATGAAATGCAATGGTATCCATAGTATGTACATGATGGAAAATGTTCAGAAGGCATAGGTACAGTCATGATGATACTCAGTGTTAGGTATATCGGTTAAAGAAACTGACATAGTCCCTCGAAGATTCGAGTATTCTGTTTTCGCGCAGTTGTTTCCGCCCACGCGGATCGATCCGCGCGTGCCAGAAACCGTACCGGACTCGAATGGATCTCCAGTACGTCTACCCAAAGACTTGCATAGAATCATAAAAGTACGTTTGCATCCACGCGAGACTACCCCCTCGAGAGTCTGTATACATGCCGCCAAATATACTTGCGACACGCTGACTAGCTGGGTCACTGTGGGAGAAAAAGATCGATTCACTCAACCTCTTCAGTCCCCATGCTCGTAGGAGGCTCGTTTACTCGTCGGCAGGGAGTTTCCCAGTATCCTGTTTGCGTGAGTTTACTTTTACGTCATTCTCGTGTTTTTGTGTTTGGAAACTCCGGTAGTACGTACACTTTGTACAGGGATGACAATCAGGAACGTAGTACACATCTTAGAACACAGTGTATCAAAAGATCGGACAGTTTTGTTAACGAGTTTCCAAAAGTGCGATTAAGATAACCCTCTTGTAAGATATTTATCTTAAGTGCGCATAGAGTTATGTATCGAATCGGAAATGCATCATATTTGAAGACTCATTTACAGATTCTATATTAAGTATGAACAAAATACAATTAAATGTATATACTTGTCGTTCTAGGGGTAATAAGGAAGTATGCTCTTCCATGCAGTCTAGATAGGCAAAGTATTATCATTCATAAATTGTAAAGAATATAATGCTTGCATATAGGGGCACTAAACTATGATATACTAAATCCATGTTTTTCTAGTGTCGCAAAAGTTTTGACGTTTTCCGAAAGTTTGATCTAAAGTTATGTACTTGGATAGTTGTATTTCAATAGTTTCAATAGTTTCGTTTTAGGATGTCATTCTCATGCAGCAGTTGCATGCGAGAGGATGTAGATGTTCATATCATTCATTTTTCCTAATAATAATCATTGTAAGAAACTTTGCTAGCATATACGACAATTTTAAAGTGGATTTCCATGAGTACTTTAGTGAAGTATAGAGCATAACATTCGTGGTAGCGAAAGACTGCGGCACCCTTCTATGCTTTCGTTATCCGCTCCCGATAGAAGTATCGTGAGGGTGCTTACAGTGGCAAGGAACGATGGGCCTCCTCCCTTATTTAGAGTAGCTCCCTGCTATCTTCCACGAAGACTGTGTTTTAGTCGATTCAAGGGTTTATTCCTAGATATACAATTCAAGGCTGTATAAAATGTAAACGTATGTTCCGTGACTCGAATAGTTTCATCAGCTTGTAGTCAAATATTTTTCCACGCGTTCGGAGAATAACGACGGCATAAATTTCAAGAGCCCTTTTGATATATCGACACCGGCGCCAGCTTAGCCGATTAAAATACTCTTCTATCTGACTAATACTTTTTTGTCTATTAATGTGCATGATATTTGTCCATAATCTTATAATATACTACCATTGTAAACACTACGAATTGAAATACTTATCAGTGCTTAATATATAGATATCTATGATACTGAATATTAAGTAATCGGTTCCTTTCTCTGTTACACATACAGTTTCGATATTCCTTAGTATACGTTGTTGAATAGGCCATCGTTGTGATAAGGAATATGATTATTTCTCTGTACTCGTCACTTTCGTTATTATGATACGGATAAAGTTAGTCGATTACCAGACAAGTATCTCTAGTAGTTTTAAAATAGTTTTCAAATGCTCAAAGGCTTATCGTCGTTTCACGACTTTATTCAAGTTCCGAGAGAAGGAGGGTGCAATCAAGGGGATAACGACGTGCTTTGTAAAATAAGGGATGCTTGCGAATGACGGCCATGAATGAGACGTGCGGCTAAAATAATATTACAGCTTTCATTGACCAACTCATCCGTTCTCAGTGTTTGACTATACACGTTTTAATTTGCGTTCTCGAATAAATACCTGAACTCTGCTCACTCTGACCTCGTCCTTTAGTGATGAAGTATTTTTGGGTCTCCCCCCGCGCGTTCTTCTATTTGTAATTAAATTAGATATATTAGGCGTCATTATACCCCTACAGCTCACTGTTTTGTATCGGAAATAGCATCACACATTGCCACATTAGTTGAGCGTATTCTGATTTAGAACTTTGTTATTTTTATCGATACGAATAATGCTATTTTCGTGTTGATCTTTTGCTGAGTCACGAATATCTACTTTTTTTTACGTTCCACGTTGTAATTAATATTTGTATTATTAGTATTAAAGATATCTTATTCAGTGCGAGGTGTAAAGTGCAATGTTTGTACGCAAAGGAATGTGCAGGGAACTAGAAGAAATTGGGTCACCCAGTGCAAATCAAGTGCAAGTGGCATAACATACCTCGATTTTCTCCGGTTCTTTCTTCCTCGTATAAAGATATATTCAATTCTTACGTAAGGTGCACAGTTATATGCTCTTTTACCTATATACCATCGGAAGTCATTTGCCGAGTATTACGTGAAAATCTGAGACGTCCGTAATTTCTTATAATGCATGGTTAATGGCTGTTTATCGTAGCTCACACAATTCCGGCAAAATAATCGCTCTCGTTACATACTGATCTACACTTTGCACGAAAGCACGTGTGATTGAGTCAGGATTATCGGGACAGGTGCTTTTTGTGGCTATCTGGGTCAGGGAGTACTAACCTCGTATATAAATAGTGGAGGCCGTATATAATATCCGCGGTAAATACTTTCGAGTTTTTCATTCTGACCTCACTTTTGTCTTCGTTGTTCCGTTTTCTTTTTCTTTTTTTGATAGTAAACGAGTGCTCAACTCTTACGAGCGTTCCACGGCAATAAAGGAAGGCCCTGATACACGAGCGAAAATAGTTAGCTGTGGATGATATCAGGCTCAGATTTTGGCCTCATTACGATGGTGTTTCATATTCAGCTTGATCACATTCAAGGATCACAATGAATTTAGTAGAGCTCGACAATTTGCAGGAAAACAGTTCTTGGAATTATGGCAATAATGACTATATTACTATAGGATGTTTTGGAATGTTAATCTTGACATTTATTTTCGTATTTCTTTTCATGCTTTCGTTAAAAGACCTATATGTATACGAGGAAGAGTAATTCGATTCAAGGAATGTTGGAAATAGTTAGGATTATTCATCTGCGCATTACACTATATTTAAATAATTCAGCGTAGGATATATATGTACTTGATAACATATAACGAAGTACTCGTTTATAATGAGTCATGCGATTGAAATACGCCGCGGGAATGAAATACGGAAATAACTTAATCTATCATTAAAGTATCCGTTACAGTGCCATTAGTTTATGTGAGAATCGTATGCTAGGAAATAGGAACAGAGTTTGGGATGGAATATTATCCTGTGTAATTTTTTTTATTTCATACGTATTTGGTTTCTGACCTTTTTAAAGTACGCATATATGTAGATGCGCTTGGAGTAAGCATAATTATGGCCAACTTTTACATCTTCCGAACTTTGCTCATTATAGCAGAGACCGTTAGCAATTGAAAGAACATTTCCTGGCATAGCAGTTTGTTATCTGTAACTATACAGCATTTTATGAAGCATATTACTTAGCCGACACAAAAATGCATTTACTGCGTCATGTTTCGATACCAATTTTTGATAATTCTCTTTTAATTACTTAACTTCAGACTACTACGTTGAGCAAGTCAGTTACTATAATATATTCTTCCAGTTATCTTAATCTAACTGTAATCTTCTGATATCGGCCTTCTTCGGTCCCTTGCATTTTTCATATTGATTCAAAGTTGTTTTCCGTTTCCAACGTGCACATAAATTTCTCTCGTAGAAAGTCGACAGCCAAACTGATCATAATTGCATAGTTCCAATCGCATATTCATGGTTCAGACTTTTGGAATCCAATGTTATTCACAATTATATTTGATCAATGCAGTATGTCTGCCAGAATTTCAAAGCCATAATCTACTATCTCTATAGTTTGAGGAAAGTGTGACCCTGTTTTCGAGAATGCATCTTCTGCTTTTTAGACTTTCGTGATTAACTGCAGCAACGACGACTAGAGTCGAATAAATTTTCCCTTCTATTATATCTGCAGCAAAGTTGCTTTAGTGGCACTTGTAGTGGCAATGATATCTTCTCCGTGAAATTGAATTTATATTTAGCTGTTCATCGACGATCTGTGCACTGATACTTTGATTTGCTGATCGATTGATGTGTTACTTGATTACGTATTAATATACTTACCTTCGTTAAAGGAGATGCTTACAGGGAAGGGGATAAATTGTTATTCATGCGCAGCTTACAAGTGCAGTTAACAAATACCATTATTAATTTTTCATTATTAGGGGAAGTATAATATAATCATAAACGTTATTAGTTCTTAGTTTCAAAAATTCATTTTACTAATATTTTCGGATTATCCGTTTCAGATTATGACGTTGTGGCGCGGATCAACCGGGCCAGCGGAGGGGGACCAACGCATATCCGGATGAAGAACAAGAAGGATAACGAGGGCGAGGAGGAGGCGGAAGAAGAAGAAGAAGACGACGACGACGACGACGACGACGAAGAGGAAAATCTGCAAGAAATCAAGAAAGGAAAAGGAAGGGACGTAATAAAGCGCATAAGCGTGCAGCTAGCCGACGTATCATCGTCATCGTCGGCTTGCACGACCGATGCTCAACGAGAAGAGATTCGAGGACGACATAACACTGGCGGACGGGGAGCGTAATGGGAGCGCCGTGGTCGCGGGCCCGGTGCTGTCGTCGTCATCGTCGTGCACGGTGCCCTACATCGGCACCGACCAGGGCTTCGTGTTCGAGGGTGGCGGTACGACGACATTGCAGCGGCCTGGTGCAGCCGGTGCATATGCCACTGGCTGCATTGGTGGCGGAGGAGGAAGTGGAGGAGCAAGTGGTCTTGGAATTAGTGTTGGGTCAGGAATCGGAAACGTGATGGGTGGAGGAGGTGGAGGTGGTTTAACGGGAGGAGGGATGGTCGTCGCCGGAGGTGGTGGTGGAGTAGGAGGAGGCGGAGGAGGTGGTGGAGCAAACAAGGAGGTCCGTTACGCTCCGTTTTCCTCGTCGGTAGGACCGGTCGGTTCCATGGCGTCGGTAAGCTTGCCGCCACCACCTCTACCGCCACCCCTGCCACCGCCGCCACCACCGCCGCCGCCACCGCCGCCGCCGCCCCTGCCGCTGCAGATGCAGCAGCAGCGTGCCTACTCGAGGTCGATGACGTCCCTGCCGCCTGAACCGTTTATGATCATGAGGTCGAAGGCCCTCAACCGACGTGTCTCGATCAACGTCGGTGGCGTTAAGCACGAGGTACTTTGGCGCACCCTCGAGAGATTACCTCATACGCGCCTAGGTCGACTGAGGGATTGCAATACCCACGAGGCGATCACCGAACTTTGCGATGATTATTCCCTTATTGACAACGAGTACTTCTTTGACCGACATCCAAAATCCTTCAGCTCGATCCTTAATTTTTATCGTACGGGAAAACTGCATCTGGTCGACGAGATGTGCGTACTGGCATTCAGCGATGATCTCGAGTACTGGGGCGTCGACGAGCTCTATCTCGAGAGTTGTTGCCAGCACAAGTATCATCAGAGGAAGGAGCACGTGCACGAGGAGATGCGCAAGGAGGCAGAGTCGCTTAGGCAGAGAGAGGAGGAGGAGTTCGGCGAGGGACAGTGCGCCCAATATCAAAAATGGCTTTGGGATCTTTTGGAAAAGCCGACCACGTCCATCGCCGCAAGGGTGAGTCAGTATTAACCGGTCACGTGTTTAACCGCGCGATTCTATTATCTGGCACGATATTACGTGCACCGCTGTAAGGTCGTTTCCTGAAGAGTTGGCGGAGAAAAATTGGGCAGGCATTTCTAAATCGGGGTTCTGGGAAGGGGAAGTTGAACTTGAGCCAAAGGTTCGAGTTGTCGCAACAACAACGCGTCACGCTGTGTTTTGGCATTAAACAGAGTCGAGCCTCGTCGCAGTTAATCATGTTCCGAATTCTTTTCCTATTTGTCATTGCATTTTTATCTGGGTACAACAATACCAAGGCTTCCTGAGAGGTCATAATTCTTATAGGATTTATTCTTCGAGTCTTCTCCTGAAAGAAAATCAATCTTTATTCGTAATGTCGATGAAACTGCGATATATCAATATTAATGAAATAGCTAGCAATGTATTCGTTCGTGAATGTTATCAGATGCTATCTCATGAAATATACGGTAGCTTGTCTAAAGAAATTTCGAGCGTATTAAAGGTCAAGGTCATTAAGTACTATACATTTTGGCTATAAATATTTAATAATTATTAGCAGTAATGTCAAATCTCGTTTCATTCGGTTTGTCAGATCGTTCATTTGTATACCGATAAATTAATTCGCATACCCCATTATGTCAAACTTATTAAAATTAATCCACTCACGATATCTCCACGTTTGCAGTTTATGCCGGAGCCTTAATTTCAGCAAAGGTACTACTAATAAATAAGTCAATATTAAAGCATCGATTCAAAGTAGCCCGCATATAGACGAGAAAAGTATGGTAGTAAAAACATATGCGACCCATAGTTAGTCAAACCAATCTGATTTGGATGCTGGCTATTGTAATCCTAGCAATTATTAACAAATTTCATATCCATAGAAAAAAGTATTACTCTCTCTGATAATATCATGAATTTCATTATATTAATTTCATAATGGAATATAGTTGTCCGTGTAAATAACCATAAATATTTGGAGTATCATCATTCGCATCTGCGGGGCTCACGGAAAGTTAGCATAAGTCATTCCAAGCCAGATCGAAATCAAGTATGTTGATCGAGTATAGCAGTCAATATTTTTTGTACAGACATAAACTAGTTTTGCAAACCCCTACTTTGGCATATAGTTCTGGTTCACTGGTTCACACGACTAATGTCATTTACATCCAGTTACTCACGTACTACAGATATATTAATCCCACCCCCCAATATCTCTAGTGTGGTGTAAGTATAATGTGTACATATAACGTAGAACAGTTAATTAATTCTTCCCCGGTTGTGTCGATGTCCGTAATGTGTATTTTATTTCTAGGTGGTGTTTACAACACGATACTAATCTCTGTGTTACATAACCCAGCTTTTTAGCTCTTTAGTGTAATGTACCGCGTCTAAACGTGCATCGTGCCGTAATTGGCCCTCGATGATAATGGGAGTGTATTATACGCGATTACCAGGTATCACGTTGATTCTTTCTCGACACCGCTCCCTATGAACTATCATTGTAATTTCGCTACCAGCGAATTCAATTCGATAAACACGTGGATATATGACTTACAGTAAATAATTGACAAACGAGGTGAAAGGTTTGATCGGTATTTAACGATTAACTTTGGAGTAAATTTTATTTGCATCTAACACCACGAATCTGACGTTACTCGAAAAGAAATAGACTTGATCGAACAACATTACACCGAGGCACTACACTTTATTGTAGCAACTTTGCAATTCGAAAATTGCATCGCTGCAAGCACACTTGATTGGAGGATCTATGTAACAATGATAAAAGAATTGATTTTTGCAGATCTCCTAGGATATAGGCATTAGTTAGAGATTAAGGTGACATTAGAGAAACAATACAAAGATTCGTATACGTAGTATAGATGGATATTTCTTTTCGCGTAGACGTCGAATTCGAAGCAGAAAAGCTGATTGTGAGAGAATCTTCGATGTTCGCAATGCGGCGTCAAATCCTTGAACGTTGTGTTGTACAGATATCTCAATACTCGCCGTACACACCACAAACAATACACATTGCACACACTATTGCTCTGAGATGAAACAAATTGTGCGGGGTTATCACATGGCACCTAACATCCTTCATTAATTCCATAATCTATTACTATCCATATTACCAACACTAAATGTGCTAAAACCTTTACCGACTCCTGCACCGTTGTGTCTCTCCAAGTCATGTATGTCGGCGTTTGATGCGGCTGGAAATCATATTCTCTTTCCGTTTCCTCTGATATGACTTTATGTAACTTCATCTGTGGCACAGCACGCTGATGCTTCTCTGCAAAAAGCTCTACTAATTCATGGTGTTTGACCGAATTATTTCTGTTCTGGAGTCATTGCTTCGAAGCCTCTGTGCTCTACCTCCAAACGTTTCTCCATAACGCGTCAATATTACAGAAACTATTGATTTTCAACTATATTTAAACCACATAAGGGACCATCGGTCAATAACAGTGGCTATTACCGAGCGTATGGGATCAGTCGGCAGCAATATAGACGATAGGTCCTTTCGTAGCTGTTGAAGATGTTCAAATTTATGAGTAGATCGTATCTCTACGGTATAACTATCCCCCGGGTCTGTGCTAATTACGTTTATGAGACGATCCGTTGAATGTCGATCGGTATCAATTCCCATCCCTCAATTTGGACAGACTTGCTTTGATTCCAGTCATGTAAGATTAGAACCAATCAACACCAAATCAATTGGCCCTACGTTAATCGATGTCGAGTAAATTAATTGAAGAAACAGGATTTTATTTGGCACAACAGATATCATAGACTCATTAGATTTTATTAATCAGCAAAATTGTATATAATGGTTCAAATGTCATGGACAGCTGAAATTTTCTATGGGTAAAGATTCGCACAGACTCGACATTAGAACATTAAGAG
Source organism: Nysson spinosus (assembly GCA_910591585.2). Taxonomy (NCBI): domain Eukaryota; kingdom Metazoa; phylum Arthropoda; class Insecta; order Hymenoptera; family Crabronidae; genus Nysson; species Nysson spinosus. The sequence goes on along the minus strand of OU342830.1, from coordinate 10,270,434 downwards.
GGCACGTACTAGTTACGCGTAAAATCGGAGATCGTTTTCTGCATGCAAGGGAGATAATATCTAACATCGCTCAGCCATAATTGTGAGTTGACTATTTCATTACATCTACCATTTTAGATAAGTTTAATGTCTAAATGGGCGTGGAAAGTAAACGCGTTTTTTATTGACATAGATAAATATAATACTGAACTTCCACCGTTTCTATACATGTATTTAATATCATACACTATGACAGCTAGTATACAAATAATATAGATGAATTAAAAGCTTTATCGTTATCGACGAGTAGTTAAAGCATTATTATTTTTATTCTATTTGCCTGAATTAGATATATGAACGCTATTACTATCTAAAGTTAATAGTTGTTATTACCTGCTTAGTTTTCAAGTACTCCATGATAGTCGACGTCATCAGCTAATTATTTAAAATTATAATTTATTGCGTGAGTGAAGCTTACATTTTCAATAAAATTGTCGCGAATCGTACGCTTCGCAGAGAGGTCAAATTTGAAATACATGCGGCAGTTGAATTTGTCTGCTTTGCTTTAGGAAATGTTTTCTGCTTCGATGCGTAAATCAGTATGGGTTCACTTAAGCTTTTTGAGTGAACGGAACGCTTTTCCGCGCAACGCGTGCACGATTCTGAAAGTAAATTAAATTCCATGGTAGTTTAACGGTTAGTCACATAGTGTTTAAGGAATTTCATCATTTTCTATAATCGTTGCCAGCATGAACTTGTAATTAACGGAAAGCTTAATTGGAGATGTTGAAAGCCGCAGCTTTAACGACTTTACAAAGAGACTTGTGCTTCTATCATTAACGTTTGAGAGACCACGCGTTCTCCTTTTTGAAAACCTTATGTAAGAGAGAAATGAAATTGCTTGACTTACTGTGTGAAGTAATTTCGTCGGTGGTTTTTCATGGCAGTCGAGGTACACGCGACTTTTAATGAAATTATTTCTTTGTTGTTGAAAAAAATTGCCATCTCCTACGAACGAATTATTATATTTTCGTGATACTTTTGCGTGAATCGGGGAACGACTATGAGTGACTTACTGCCGAACGATTTTTTATAGAACAATGATGATTGTAGAGACGGGTTGTGATTTCTTTTGATTACACATCATACGCGTTAGTGTCACACGAATTGTTACGAGATTATGCCCTTTTTCAGTCATTTCTTAGTTATCCATTAGGTACCCTTTTCTTTTCGAAGTAGCCATTGTAACAACATTACTAACGGATTAAATATAATCGCACGAAAGAGCTTTTCATCGGTAACCTAGTTATCCTTACACTACGACTAAACTGCACGAGTTTGCTTAATTCAAGTATCGTAGACCATTACTTCATACACACTCGCATAGTTATACACACTTATTACCAGCACATTATACTCTCTCTTTCTCTCATGAACGGCGGGAACCTCAGCAATAATTTCCCTGAGAAAAGAACGCAGTCAATTGCATGAGAAATGACGAGTGCCACAAATTCGTTTTCTTTAATAACCTACTTACTTTCTTGCTTATGAGATTGCATTTACTTCTAATACACTCGGGGGAAAAGTGATGCGCGTAACACTTGCATCGTACAAAACCTAGAGTCATCAACACCATGCATCCGTGACAAGCATTTTTCATTGCAAAAAGATCTAACTTACAGAGTTGGAAAAATGTTAACCGTGTAATTAAACATTCCATTTCCACTGTTGCTAATTGTGCTAATGACGGTTCCTTATTACACCATTAATGTTTGCTGCACCCTTCATGTAGTCATTTTATACTACCAGAGTGTGTCCTGGTTTCTATTGTTTCAGTATAATTTAATATGATCTTGAACTTTAATGACGTTCTATTTGTGATTACTTTAATTCTATGAAAGAGAACTTGGTAATAATGTTGTTTTATTTTCAAGTATATATTAATGAATATATATGATGACGATAAGGAAGCTTGACCTCCGAGTGTAGGTAATCGCAATATAAATTTGCAAACGCGAGCGGCAGTTAATTTAATTTGGAATATATTACGTAAAGGACAATGATTTCGCTGAGTATCAGAAGGCGACGAATTGATTTCGCATTCTAGCGATTGCACTGGCGTGACAGGGCATTGGTCATGGATGGGTTCCGGTGGTGAGTGATTTGGCTGATTTGAATAAATGGAAGAAAGGGAGCGGGGTTTTGAAGGTACAAATGAAATTCTGTATACGCTTGCCGAACAATGTGCAAACTTGTGTGAGTCGAGCGACGTTGGGCAGACTGCCTTTAATCGACGAAGTACTCCTCGTTACTGATCTTTTGCAAATGCGTTTCTATTGCAGTTTCCAGCGATCCTATTCCCTCTTGCTGAGTCGAATTTGCAGTTTCGCAGAAAATGCTTTAGAACGTTATAGTTGCCTGTAACGCGTCCTCGTTTTCGCTTCGACGACATTCTTCCAAAGTCGTTTTAAGAATTAGGGGCTACATATTTCAAAGGTATCTTTTGTGCTTGCTTACGAAGATGGTCGATGACGGAGTCTCTGCTTCCGCTGAAAAATTCTGCTTTAATTGTTCATGATCGAGGTAACATCGTTGGGATATGTTAACCTCTTTGACGGTCGAGTTTTCGCTTGGTTACCCAATTCCGTATCATCGGAGAACTATTCGCTGTATTTCGCTTATCGGACGATACAGTCGACATCATATTCAACGGAGAAATGTGATATTCAAATTTGCATTCTTGAGGTGTAAGCTTCTTTACGTACGCAATTTATCGCTTGCTTTACTCGTATATGTGAAAGACTATGCTTCCGTACTTTCTCTTAAACGATATACTATGTTGTACGTATTTTGTGTATAGCTTCGTATGTCTGTGGACGCTTTCGTACTTATTCTTTTATCATAGCCGATACAGCTGAAATACATCAGAGAGAAGTGAATGCTATTCACATTTAACCAATGATACTCTATCTTATCAGAGTTGGTGATGTCTGATAAATATATCCAAACAAAGATGTTGGTTTCCTAGCCACAATATTATTTCCCCATGATTTGTTTCTTAAGGATGGGTCGTATTTGAAAGTAATGCATATAACTTACGATTGGTCTGCCTACCATACCTACCAGTGGATAGGATGCTATACTTGTCTTATTCGTTATAGCTTCGATCGACTTGGTGTCTGATATAGGTGACTTTCCGAGAAAAGAGCAGTCATTAAGACAGCATACTGTTGAAATGTTATATCTTCTTCTTTCATCCCGTAGCTAGACAGACAGCGCACGTATTTCCGTAGAGATAGGAGAGAAGGGAATTGATTGAAAAGTGTTGTATAGCAGGATAGAATGATAGAGAGTCAAAGTATTAAAAAAATGTAGAAATTGAATCGTCTTGTATTGAGTGTATATCTATAGGAGATTTAGCGAGGGTTGAGCTCAGTTTGACCGGTTGATCCATCGGTTTTCCAGGTGATAGCTGTGATATCAATACTCTTTATTGTGCTTTCGACGATCGCACTAACTCTCAACACCATTCCTAGTATGCAAGTGAATGATGAGAAGGGGAACTTTCAAGACAATCCGCAGCTCGCTATGGTGGAAGCTGTGTGCATCACATGGTTCACCCTCGAGTACGTGCTTAGGTTCAGTGCCTCGCCTGACAAGTGGAAGTTCTTCAAAGGTGGTCTTAACGTGATCGACCTATTGGCAATATTGCCGTACTTCGTATCTCTGTTCCTGGTCGAGACGAACAAGAACGCTACCGACCAGTTCCAGGACGTGCGCAGGGTAGTGCAGATCTTTCGTATAATGCGGATCCTGAGGATCCTGAAGCTGGCCCGCCACTCGACCGGGCTGCAGAGCCTTGGCTTCACATTACGTAACTCGTACAAGGAGCTGGGCCTGCTGATGCTCTTCCTGGCAATGGGTGTCCTTATATTCTCGAGTCTCGCCTACTTCGCTGAGAAGGATGAGCCCGGGACCAAATTCATAAGCATTCCAGAGACCTTCTGGTGGGCAGGCATCACGATGACCACCGTCGGATACGGCGACATCTACCCCACGACCCCGCTCGGCAAGGTGATCGGCAGTGTGTGTTGTATATGTGGTGTCCTGGTAATCGCGTTGCCCATTCCCATTATCGTCAACAACTTCGCCGAGTTCTACAAGAACCAGATGAGGCGGGAGAAGGCCCTTAAGAGGCGGGAGGCCCTTGAGAGGGCTAAGAGGGAGGGCAGCATCGTATCTTTCCATCATATCAACCTGAGGGACGCCTTCGCCAAGAGCATGGACCTCATCGACGTCATCGTCGATACCGGTAAGCGACGGACCACAAGGAGGATACGGCACCTTTTCTACTTCGAGTGTGCTTTCATAGGCTCTGCCTCTTCGAGAAACTCGGCTGCGACCCGAGTATAAATCGGCGGATGATCGTTCTGTCGATAGCTCTGTCCTTTGCAACACCTTGTTTTATATTCCTCTGTTTACCCTTCCTTACGATTTACTTTATATTCTTTTCAACTTCGAATATCTCAACTGGGCATGTAAGTGTAGTTTATCTTGTTGAAAACAAAATTTAGACATAACTGGTATGCAGACAATGTTATACCCCTGTAAATATATGGCCCAGTTAGGATGAAATCCTTGTTAACAATCATATAAAGTTTGATTGTCATTAATGCGTTTACTAAAATTGCCCATGGTAATTTATTTTCATATTCACATCAGAAATGTTCACCTTTCTTAAAAATCTTCAGCAGCGCTTCATCATTACAAGAATCGTTTAACAATTTATCAACCCTGACGCAAGGATGATAAGTTTATCAGTTCTGGCGCAGGAACAAACTGAAGGGCGTGTACACATGCAACCACTCCACTTTACTCTAATTGAGTTTCCCATTACTACCATCACATACGTTATAGATATTCACATTTGTGACATACGATCTACCTGACGATATCTTCTATCATGCAGAGTTAATTTTATAAATTAACATATCACGTTTTCATCGATCACGCTCACAAATTAATCAGTCAATTCCTTAACGTGTTGAGGAAGCGTGTCCATTTCCATTATCATGCTTAAGTAACATTATCGGGAAACTGATAAAAAGAATATAACAAATCACATGTAATACCAATGTTGACCTCAAAGCTGGATTATATTTAATGTAGATGATAACAGCTCTGAAGGAACTGGGCCAGGCTATCGTACCTATGAATCGAAAGACGAAAGTATTATTCCTAATCTTTCAAGAATCGCGTACTTAATTTATTCACCGACTTGACCACGATGTTATGTATTTCCGTGTCCAAATTTCATTTACTAGTTCTACCTACGAATAATCTACAAATGTATTCTATTGTATAAATTTGCGTAACGACAAGTATTCGGTAATTACTTCAACGCGTTCACGTCACGGTCAATATATTATTGTACTAGTTTCAAGTAGATGTGAAATCTTGTATCGAATCAGATTATGTATGTTATACTATAAGTAATTAGTCCCTGTGTTTACTGTTCGTTTGATTAATTCGAATCCAGGAAGGCAAACAAATCTGCACTAATCCTGCGTCAAGGTTGATAAATTGATAGTATTATATAAGGCACAAAGGATACCGAGGCTGTTTCCAGGTCACAATATGTCCGGCGTGGATGGTAACAGCGAGGAGGGAGAATCCGCGTACGGACTTAGCCCTGCCCAGACCAGGTCAGGCTGTTATCCTAGCTATGAGCATTACGGTCCCCCGTGGCGTCGTTGAAGTGCCTCATTTCCCGCTGCTTCTTGAATCTACCTAATGACCAGCCTACCAGGCCGGACAGACTGAAACGATATATCTTTTTCGAATACTTCTCCACCTATGAAAGCAATTTAACGGTATCCCTGAATTCTTATCTTGAAATTCAATCACGTCGAATTTACGCCAAGGTTAACGAATGAACTAATTGCTGTACACGTTTATAGGTCACGATATGTCCGACGTGGATGGTAACGTGCAGTTTTATATATCGTGACGATCGTGCCGTGCCCCTGCTAATTTCCCTAACGGCAGCTAATAACCAGCCTACCACGCCGGACCGAGTCTAGACATTGTGTATCATTAAAAACTAAATTACCCAATTTACACTTGACACTTTTAACACATGAAAATCAATCATATCTCACTAATCCTGCGCCAGGATCGATAAATCTATCATATCATGAGGCAAAAACGTGAAAATCATACCCGTCACCAGGTCGCAATATGTCCGGCGTGGATGGTAATATAGCCACATGGATATCTTAATTATATTTATCTTATTATATCATTTTTGGTAATGTTAAGGTGCCTCTATACCCGCTATTTATCCTGATCTACCTTACAATACCAGCCTACCACGCCGGGCCAGACCAGCGCACTGTTCCTATAATTCCTTTCATAATACCAAGGATATGAATTGTCGGCAAATATCGCTGCATGTCTTCGACGATACGCCATCCTTTTTTCTAATAAGTAAAGTTTGAGGGAACTTTTACTAAATCTGCGTCAAGGTTGATAGACCGGTCGTATCGTAAAAGACAGAATGGACGCGGAACCTGTTTCCAGGTCACAATATGTCCGGCGTGGATGGTAACAGCACCGAGGGAGAGTCCGCGTGCGGACGTGGCCCTGCCCAAACCGGGCCAGGCTGTTATCGTAACTATGAGCATTACAGCCTCTTGCGGCATCGTCGCAGTGCTTCGTCCTGTTTCCCGAATTTGCCGAACGATCTGCCAACCACCCCGGACAGCCCTAATCGCCGACTCCTGGACTTTGCCCAAAGCGTGCCCGGGACCCAGAACGAAGATTACTTCCAAGATGAGGTTCCGGCTCAGCATGCGAATCAAGGGAATACCACTCCTAGCGTAAGTCCCGTCGTCAAATTTCCTTACTTACTTACGTTTTTTATATATATATGTTGTGTGCATAACATACACGCCCAGGGATCAAACATAACGTGATTGCTCAATCATTTCTCATCGGATTGGTCGCGGTTTCTTTCTTCGTTTTGATCATACACTCATTTCGAATATCTGCAACGTATTGCTGCATATTAATCTTTACGTCGCTTGCCGTACATCGATGGCGTTGAGATGAATTCAATTTAGTTTGTGGTACTCGAAATTACTTGCCCACTTAATACAACTCACATAGTGTTATTAATTAACGATGACAGAAACCAGAGCTAAACTGGTGAGAAGTTACTATTGGCAAATTTCTGTTATCTGTACACGTTGATTACATATGTACGTACGGAAACTTTAATGCGATTGCATTGGAGGCGAGTAAGTAGTCTAGTCAGATATTAATCAGACGCGACAGTAGCGTAAGTAACCGTTACGGCGCGTAAGTGATACAATCTCTACACATGTCAGCCACAAGTCAATGTCATGTTTTTATACGTAATCGATTTTAATCGTATATAAATATATGTTTATAAATAGCGGATAACTTGTATAATATATGAGTGTAATATGTTTCAGTATATGTTTTTACACATGTGTTATACAAAACGTTGATTCAGTGGCAATCCAATGCAACCGCAATTGTTTGAAATTGATTCATAATCGTCGTGTCATGTTGCAATAAATTGTATAAACAATTTACAAGAACATCCGAATGCCACGATTAGTTCGAGCGTGCCTAGTGTGAACGGTCTTTTATTTTTTTTGTACACACGACAAGCATGTCGAGTATACATTGTTATTTTCCGTGTGTCACGCGAGTATTGAAATCTCTTCCTGATTCCTTGTCAGCATATATAACCATTAATCTTTCTACGCGGATCGTGAATATTCGTGAATAGATATTCCTGATTTCTAAGGCCTTTGATATACAATGATGAATCATAATTGATAATGAATCATTACTCTGGCAATTTGGTGTTACCAATACTTTCATTATAAATAGACTTTCATTCGAAATTTCGTAATTCGATTTAAAGAATATCACACCTTTTTAAACATCCTTCAAACAACTTTTTTTAACTTGAATTTTATCGTCAGTATAAAGGTCTGTGATAATGCAATCAATGTTGCGGATTTAACAAAATGGACATTTCGTGTACGGAGAATTATATTTGTAAGAGAAATGTCTTACTCGACATGTAGATTTTTATTTATGAACATACTTCTGTTTTTATCTGAATGCCTATCGTTCGTTGGGTGACATACCGGAAAAGTTACTCAGAACTTTTCCCTCCGTATCGGCAAAATTGCTGCCAGGAACTTGAGTTTGAATCTTGTGCACGATCAGACGAGTAAATATTTTTCAGGAACAGTTCGTATATCAGATCATACGATCTGTCCACATTTACATTTTATAATGAGTTTCTACTTTCACCCTTACGACCGTTCCACGCAAATATTTACTTTATAATAAATGAATAACAGAACATCGTGCATGTGACGGTACACAGAGTTGGATGAAATATTACTTTATTAATTCCATATTTTGCAAAATGTAACCCAAATTTTAATCTCCATGATGTATTCCATCTTCATAACGAATATCTTATTTAATATGTAAATCTTTTTTGGTGTCTACTTAACACATATTCGTCGTGGAATTTTTACAAAATTATTACTCTTGCATATTAATATTGACAGTAAATAATATGACGTTATTATTTCTTCCTACTCTTCACGTTACATGCAATTGAATTCAAAGAACGAAAGCTCCAACGCAATGCAGGATTCCCGCACGTAGATATGCATCTGTACTTCTCAGTAAAAATCGGTCCATCTCAACAATAGTTCATTTGCGTTGATTCTGATTCAAAATTAAAAATTAGTTATCAATGTGAGTGGGGATGGATGAATTTCCATTCCAATAGTGTGCCATTCTGAATCATGGGCAGGTTACATAATTCATTAACCCTTTTATGGACCTACGTATTTAAACTGCGCAAGCTCATGTTATAGATTTTCCTTTACCGTTACGTACATACATATATAAAATATACGGGTACTCGTACGTTTATCGATTTGCTTGATTAATTGGACTGAGAACAATTGAACTGTCAGGTACAGATGTAACGGAATAAAGGTTTGCGCAACATCTCGATTTTGAGTTAAATTCGTCACGTACTTCCTTATCGAGATTCTTATGATTAGTTTATTGTCTATACGATTATTGACTTTAATAAGACGGCGTTCACGAAATGCCTTTTATCTTGAGAGCAAACTGACGATCTGCGGAGCCCGAAAGAACAATGTATTATCATTCCTCGGCAGTTTGCATACCCTTTTGTTCAATTGCGTACTTTAATTTCGATTTTGCCAATTATCTTCGTATATCAATCATATCGCGTACAAACATATTGAGTTAAACAAGTATTATTTGGTTTAGTAATTATTCTTTTATTCGTTCTTTTTTGTTTGCTTAATCCTCTCATGAAAAGGGTACCTTCATTCATGATAAATTTTCGGGATTTTGCAGAATGACATTGCTAATATAATTGTTATTTTAGTCGATAAATTGTAAAGGTACAAATGAAAGGATTAAGTTGATTGCAAAAGTGTAGGACAGTGAAGATATGGAAGGCATTAGAGACACGGCAGGATGTTTTATTATGTGATCCAATAGGACTTGATAGAAAGGAACGAGGTCGTCCAAATGCTTTTTCGTCAGGATTAGTACGCGTATCATGATTCAACGTTATTCTTAACCGGAAGTATTCCTCGCACATCACTGCGGTCCTGGAATGCCAGCTATTGGAAAATACTTGCGCTGTATCCGTAAAACGTTCAGTATTTATATACTTTATTAAATTCTGATTACAGTGCAATTGATCATTAAAAACTCAATCATTCATTAACGTTCAATTCATTATATAGAGCCCGCACGCAACTTTATTATTAATTACATCTGTTTTGTCGTCCCGTATTTAGTCTTTGTCAATTATGATCGATATCAACTTTGATTCAGATCATTTAATAATATTCGTATTATATAGTATTCATTTTTAACGACTTCCATCTTGAGCTTCCGGCACGATAATCCAAAGGATAATACCATTCTTATCTCACCGGTTTAATAATCTTCTGTAATCGTGTCATATCGTTAGGCCGATTAACGTCCAGTGAAATAACGGAGGGGTATATGTTTATGTTAATTACAGCCAATAATATGAATTGCACTGAACTGGAATAATGATATATTCCTTTATTTTTTAATCATAAAATAATCTCCTATTACCTTGCGTTACTTTACTGGACCAATTAATGTGTTACAGCTGTGACTGAAACAGAATATATTTTTTGAAGTTTTCATGCGTAATATAAAAACAACTAATTCGTAATAGTTATTGTAACCAGTTTTTCTATGTAAACTATGTTTTCGTGGCCTTAACATGGGAGTACACTTGGCTGGAATAATACCGTTTGTAAAATCCATTTTGCAAGGCAGCCCTCGTTTTTCTTAAAACTCACCAGTCATAATTCATTTATCCGTTTCATTTTCCTATAATACACTCGAAGACCCATATCTAACGCATATAGAAACTATCAGAGTCAATTCTGTGCCACCATAGAAATCCTAGAAGTATGACCAGACGCAGATACAAGATATACTTTCGGAAAAGTATAATCCCAGATTGGCAATGAACGGAAAAGAAAGAGAGGGCTGTCCTGTGAAATGGAGTCCGGATATTACAGCCATCCGTACAAAGAAGTTCGTGGCCTTTCGGTTGTTCACTCGTGGTATCACTTCTCCCGGTAATACTCTGAAGGTTTTCGTGTCAATATGTTACAGGCAATGTCCGACAGCGCGCATTGAACCACCATCGTTGAGCAAAGCCGCCGAAAGATTGGTCTCGCATACTCTGATACAGACACTGTCAGAGAACAGGCAAATTTATCTTTTACTGTCGGACCTTGCCAAACTTTTTATCTTCCGACCCTATATTTTTACGTCGACGCCCCGACGAACCAACTTTTTCCAGTAGTCTTGAAAAAAGCAAAACCACCCTCACTCGAAATACGGAGAACTCCTTGTTTTCCTACTCGGGAAAAGTTTAATGCATGCGAACATCCTTTCGTTCGGGAAGCATGAATGGCGCGCAGATTAAGGTCACTCGTGTTACATATTTTGAAGAGTTGATCTTTTTTGGGCAACGTCCGACAGAATCAAATACGTGATGTAATCGAAATACGTCAGTGATCGACAGGCCATAAGAAAGACAAGGACAGAATCAGAGTGAATCGAAGTGGTATAGTGAGGGATAAGAAACAGAGAGACGGGATGGACGATACAATGAGGGGGTGCGAATACCGTCGGATTTTGCCGTGCTCGAATTGAGAAAAGCGCGGAATGCTCGGCAAATTTCAGAGATACGTTCATATGCATATACACAAGTTTCTTGACATTATCTTCTCTATATTAGTTTGATGCTATGCCATTTATCGCTTAAGATTACGTTTGTTCGTTGTTTTTCACTTCGTGGGACGTTCTCTCTTCGATCACAGTTCATCGATATTTTGTCATCATTTTTTATGAACATTATGGCAGAAAGTTTGTTGAATTACTTGATAGTAGTTTATAATTATGGCTGCAAAGAAATGCATTTAAATAACGAGCTGTAGCTAACATAGAAAGTGATACTGCTTCGTCGCTCAATTGCTTGTATTTACGTACTATTACTTTGTATGATAAATAGAGATTTTTTGTTCTATGACTGAAAAAAAAGGGACACGAAATGTTCCCTTTTCTTGCACGTTATGCATATACGTATATTTCTACTATGACGATTCTTAGATAGGAATCAAACTTCTCGGGTGAATCGGGTTGAGTATATCTAGTGCATAAATAACTTGACGATAAAAAAACATTTTTCTAGTATTTTATAATCGCACTTGATAATGCATCATTTTTAGTATCGATACGATATTAACTAGTATAGTTAGCGGAGTAAAAGTTGCGATTTAGTCAACGATATGAATAATGCACGATCATCGACTGCGGATATCACGATTGAAAGTTTGTGTGTCTAAAGATCGGAACTTAATAATACGATAAAGTAATGCAAGACTTTTTCAAATTACTCGAAACATTTCTTAATCGAACGCCAGATCGCTCCGCGATTTTCTCCTTGAGCAGACATTATAAGTTGATTTATTGTCGTATAGAAAGAAACGGGGCATGCCCAATGCTGGTGAACAATGCGCAGAAGTTTGTATCATTATTCAGCGGTATTGGAAGACGCATAATTAAATTCAAATTTGTAATAATCGTGAGTCAACGAACTTACAGTAGAAAAGAGCGATAGGTGAATGTTCGAAAGGACGAATATACTCCTAAATGAAAAACACCAAAATTCGATACTTAGGATATTTATACGGTCAGAATTTAATTAATATAGTGTCCTCGAAACACTGCCTGTACATATACATTGTCATACACTTTATTAACTAAATATCGGCTGTAACGATCGAGTAGAGAAATACAGATATGCTGAAGCGAATAGCTCCGACTTTCGTTATTTAAATTATTCATGTAAAGTGTCTAGTCTCGAAACGATGATTAATACGGAAAAATAGAAACTTGGTGAAAATGAATTTCTCAAATTGGATACCATTTGGATTACCAGGAGAAGAATTTTCTAGTTGCGAAAGGTAAATGACAAGTCAGTATTAAGATTATAGCTTTTATTCCAATTTTATCTTATGGCGTACAAGGTTTCCGAAGTAAAGTTTGCTGGGATCAATGATATGAAGATCATTGAGGTTCAGGGATGGGAATTTTCTATTTATAATGGATGTGACATATTATTTTTACATTCGTGCAGACATACACAGGACGGCAGGCTCGAGTGCGGCTCGTTTTACAAGTACATTCATTTAACGATTCGCGTAAGTAACGAGAAGCAATTGTGACGTCCATACACGATATATTTGTCACATTCTCTACCATGTATTTTCACTGTCGCTCGATTTTCCAGTTTCTCTCACAGATCACATTTGATCGCACAGTGTGTAATAATATATCTTTCAATTCGATACAGCCGGATTTATAATTCGTAATCAAACTCGCTGTATAAATAAAGAACTAACATTTTCTTTTGTTAAAATTAATCTTATTCAAGATTTATTTCTCGTAGCAGCTTATAGTTATTACTTGAGGAACACTCGTTTTGCCTGCACATATTACATTGCCTGTATACATTATTTCGAATTATTCGTCAAAATGATATCACTAAGGTGATTGAATTTATTATTAACAGCACATTCTTTTACGGTATCAAGTCGATTAAATAATCAGTGTCAAGATACAAACAATATTTTCGCTTTCTTTATTTCTATGAGTGGCAAATGTTTCACGATTTATAAAATAATGTATTTAGTAGATTTTATGCAATCTTCATGTTTTGACAACAAACGTACGTTGTTATGGTGATTCTTCTTTCACATCCTCGTACTCGAGGGATTTGTCTCTCTGGCTCCACGTGATCATACGTTGCCTCGTCTTGTGCTCTCGTTCCAATCCTTTGAAGCATAATTATTTAAATGCATCTACTAACACCGGAACATTCTGTAACCAGGTTTCTGCAACTGTATGAAATCTATTTTCGAGATACAACAATAGTTACATAATACTTGTTATTATATAACTTAAGAGTTTAAAGACAATCGATGCTTGTCATACAGACAAAAAGCTTAGTTTCCGGTTCATGCTTCAAAGGATTAATTTCATGTCCGCTCGCTCGAGAAGCACTCGAATCATTTCGCATCCGGTCTTAAATCAGCGATCTAAGACAACGATAATAAAGTTTTCAGCGTCGAAACTGGAAAGTGATGAAATCAATCCTATATTAAGATTTCGAAGATGGATATCTTTTCCTACGTAAGTTCCGCATACCTTCCAATAAAACAGTTTGACCAATGTGTTTATTATGATACCAAATAGAGGATTGTTTTAATGATAATCGATTTGATAATCGAAGGAAGCGCATTACCGGAAGAACGAAACGATTGGACTGCTTCCGATCCCGTGGTCCATGTGTTACTGACGAAAAGTAAAATAGGAAATTGTGTGTGTGACATTGTAGGATGAAGAGAAAAAAGACAGCAGAAAATTCGAGAAAATTGATGAAATACCTAGCGAATTCGAGTGTTGCTTTTGTACTACGAAGGTATTTACGATCACTAACGTTCTTCCTTAGGCGGCACTACATACACCAATGGGCTGTCGAGAGACAATTGGGACCGACGGGACTCACTTTCGAAATCTTCCATTCTTTACCCGATCTATTCTCTCTGTCTGTTTTGCAGCGAGCGTGATATACCAATCGAAACGGTCGAACGATCTTTCTCTCGCGAAAAATGTCGCGTGTCTCTTTATGTCCCTGGCTTGTAACGACTCTCCGCCTTTCTTTTCGTTCTATCGCCGATGCACGGTTTTTTATGTATAGTCCACTGGGTGTATGCACTGCCTCCCCCGCTCCCCCCTGACCCCTTCCTCACCTTCAACAGAGCACAACTTTCTCATTGACACGATACTCCCCCGTTCATTCAAAAGCTTTAGACGCAATAGTAGATCCACCATTAACTTGATTTGCGTGTAAACTCGCAGTATTCTAGGTCAAGACATCGGCATTGTCGTCGTTTTATGGCGGTCACGCTACGAACGATGCGATGCCTTTAGCACTTAGCCTCCAAACAACCCTTTTACTTAACTCCAAGTAGTCGTGTACGGTGTGCTCTTATAAAAAAACTTCTAACCACCTTGAAATGCGCCAGTTAACATAATTGTTCAATTTCCGTGTCGCCAAGAATTTACCTCGCACGATCGTACACCTCTTTCTTTAACTTATCGTGTGAAAGATGAAATATTTCAATTTGCGAGGGACTTATAATTGAATTAGCTCGGAGTGAAAAAGTTGATCGTATATTTCATGATGTCAGATTTATGGTGTATGCTTGGTACTTTATTATCATGAGGATAATTGTGATATCTGGCTCATCGTATACTATGCTCCGCACACTGCACATCAGGCATGCGCGAATTTAATGTCATCCTTTAATTACAGCAAATTGATTACTATGGAAATTCTTAATCTGGAAAATATAAAAAATTTATATTATTTTCAAACAAATTGTCTTAATACATCTTTAAAGCATAGTGCTGCAAGCAAGAAAAATACGTAATCATTCAAAGTACACGAAATTCGGGAAACCGCTCATTCTTGAAAGTGTACTAATTATGAGAAATATGATTGTTTGAACTTGAATTTATTCGCGCATGTCTTTTACATATTCATATTTACGATTAGATCGACAAGTATTCCCCGACAAATAATTTCCTGCTTTCAAGTTCAAAATGAATATCAAGTTCTGGCATTTAGATCCACAAATGAGCTACTTCGTCGATCGTTTCATGCCGGGATGGAACGAAAGTGAGTTTATCTGCGTTAAAGCAATTTGCTTAGCGTTCCGGAAAATTGGCGAGTTCGGAGAAGGGTAATGAACGAGAAACACTGACAATCAGGGGACAAAGCGGGACATCTTTGCACAGATAAATCCCTCAACTGGAAGGCACTTTTTCCGGGCTGATAAATACAGTTCTACGGATTTAATTAGTCACGGATATATCTATTGCGATCTTATAATCACTTGACTCTTCCATCAATAATGGTATAAAAATAGAATTCTAATTAAAATGTTTTTAATGCGACTACCTAAAAAATTTGATCATATATCGATTTTATAACAAATTGCAAGAACTCTATTATTATATATTACATAAATTTCATTACCCGTCTCTTTGTTTCCGACTAGATTTATTCCATAATACTTTTTTTTAATGAGCAGGAAATTATATTTCACGAACAAATTTTCTTAAACACAGCTCGATATACGAAGGAAGCGTTACAGATTCCATAATTTACTTACAAATCCTTGACTCTCTCGTTAGATCGTTGGCTGCATACTGCAAGTGACATGCACACAACAATTTTTCATTCACATTCATTACTGTACGGAGCATGATCGCGTAGGTATACAAATGCGATCGAACAATTACTTAAGCCCTGTCCAGGGTCGTATTTATCAATAAACATTATAAATCATGACGACTGACGTGAAAAATAACAAGAACTGCACAATAAACTTCATACCGACTCATTGTAGATTGTTCAAATTTAGTTATGTAGCATCGGTGCAATAATTTCTCTAAATTTATCTTTGTACAGTGCAAAGCGTAGATTATTTAAAGTCGATGATAAATACGATTCTGTATCTGACACTTGCTCACGTACAATGATTTGATATCGATTTTTCCAAAATAATGTCCAAAATACATTTCAAGCTCCAAGTAAACTAATATTCGGGCAGTTGCTTGGCTTACGATTTGTCTTGCATAAGAGCTGAAAGAGATATCTTGAAATCCAATCGTCCTCCGTGTTTGCAGTAAGTTTAACTACGCGAGCGAGTGGCCAAATAAAAGGCAATGCTCGAATTTCGTCGGAAAAAAAGAATGCCGTTACACTTCTACAAAATGCCACTTTTTAGTATCTTAAAAGCGTACAATCTCTACTTCCGTTTCGAGGATATTTTCCCTGTTATTCGTTGCAGAAAATGAATGATTCTTTGGACAATATTTCATAGTTTCACCGTTCATTTTTATGGATAGAAATACATATCTCTTACGATTCGGGATTTCGGATGAGGATTGTGCGCTTCATAGGAATAGCAATCTCTATCTGATATCGTTTCCATCCATTGCACGATTGCACACGCTTTATTGTATTAGAAAACTGAAAGCCCTAGTATAAGTACATACAAGTGAAGTCATCCTTCCATTATATTATGATACTTATAACGTAACAGGATAATTAGGTGAGGCAAAATTAGCACTGTGCACTGTGTAATGGATTATCGTAGTATATGCCTATTTCATATCTCACCTATTTTCAGCATGATCTCTTTAGATATTAAAAAACAGACTCAAGTAACGCACGATAGACGCATAGAACGATATACTCCGATTAAACTGTATGTCTAAACTATTGCATTCGGTAGGTCGGCTCTGCCACCCTTGGGAACGACTAACGCAATGGAAACGTTATTTTTCTTAAGTTTCACGACCTATTGCAGGCGTACGTATGTCAAAATGTACTCTTTCTATCTATCTATCTATCTATCTATCTACCTACCTACCTACCTATCTATCTATCTATCTATCCATCTACCTATCTATCTATCTATCTATCTATCTATCTATCTATCTATCTATCTATCTATCTATCTATCTAACTATCTATCTACCTATCTATCTATCTCGTTCCGGCAATTTATCAGGCGAGTATAACTTACGGAAATTAGAAAGGCCATTTCGTTTTGGATTGTTCAAAGTAGACAGTATACACTATAGAATTTCTCACGTTTATTATTATCACTAGAAGATAGTTAAAGGAGAATCACGCTAGTTGAAGGACGAGCACATCTTAAGTCTTACCTCGGTTGCATGCTCTGTAATTTTCGATTCTTTCAATCATAATTTGCATTCACATCGGAGAAATAGAAAACTCCTAACAAGGTCCAAGGTATCTTGAGAATGTCTTAATAATAGCGAATAAAGTTTGTTAAAGAAAGATTATATTTGTATATACGAGCCGGTGTTCATGCAATTTTCATCGCTTCGAACGATTTAAATTTGTTCACTTGAGTGTATAAATATAATAATAATTGAATAACAAACCATCAGAAAACTAGTCAAATTTACTTCTCGTTCACTTTTTCAAAGTTGGGTTTATAAAAGTTTCCAAGAACGGCTCTTATAATACTTATATTTCGAAATTAAGAATACAACATCTTGATTTTCTTTCTTGTCCGTTTCTCCTAAAGATGTGCCGTTTTTCCATGGAAGAATTCTATGTCCGAGGCGAGGGTGATCTTTCGGTGGATCATTTTCCATAAACGGAGACTTTTCACCCTGGTGATGTTTCTAGGAATACAAAGAGTTCAGGGATGCCGAAAACATAATGCCACTGGCGACCAGCGACTTTCGCAATCCGGTTTGCCAGGAGATGAAATCTCTGCGATCTGGGATGGCGATCGAACAACCACCACTGACTACTTTCTTCCCTGAGAGTAAACCGTCTCCCGTTCAACCTCCAGACATCATCAATTACGGAAGAGCGTACAACGAGCAGGGAAGCGTAGACAGTTCCGATACTTACGCCAGCTGTCAGACGCATCCATTTTATTCACAGGTATTGCCTGGAATCGATGTCCTCCGGATCTGGAAAATTGCTTCGCTATATTAGATTCTTCCACGTAAAAGGAAACGATCACATTAAAATGATCAATTGGAATTACATACCTGATATTTCATTTATTTTATTTTTTCCTCGAAATGAACTATTTTGCTGTTATTTTTGAATGTATAAGCCAACCGATTGGGATAATAATATTCTTGTTCTTATTAGCTCGCAATGAGAAACGGAGGACGTTAATAATACTGATCATTCTTTTATATCATTAATTAATTCTAACGATCTCCCGAATGAATTTCCTTGAACGATTTGTTCGTTTATATTCTTCTTGTAAATTCTGTAATAATCTATGGTATATCCGTTTTAATCAATGGCGAGGAAGAATGATAATTATTATAGGTTTCTTCTGCTGGGCATACGCCGGATTACATGAAGGTACAATACCAATAATGTCTAATTACAAGTCATGAAGAGAACTTTCGTACGACGTAAAGTTTTTATTCGAATTTCTGAATAGAGTAATCTTGCACGGTGAATGGGATCGAAAGCTCGATATTCCGATAGCTTCTTCTGCGCGCTAATGAAGAATATCGATGCTTCAACGATACTTAAAGAACGCAAATTCGAAACCCTCCATTTTCTACGGTTACCTGAATTTCAATGAAACACATTCTGCTACTCTGGCAGAATGAATCAAATCTAATTTTGGCCTCCGCAGTTCAATGATTCCCGGAGAAAATGGATAAGAGATATAATTTTTGTTTTAATTACAAACGTCATTAGTCTAATTAACTCGTACTCGATGACCGACGTCCGCTAAGCTTATTAATGATTATGTTTCTTTTATGTTTTTATTTTATAGAGCTTTAATTTCGATTATATTACATGCAAAGATACGTAAGCCTGAATGCTGTTTCATTTTCGAAATGAACAAATCAATCTCGTAATTTAATTCGATATTTAGTTGGTAGGACTTGTTGATTGCCAGAAAGTATAAATGAATGAAACGATTGATTGACCGCATAATGTTGATTTCGTTAATTCATAGGGTGATCTGACCGAGGAGACAGACAGCAACCTTTACGTGAACCCATTGGAGGCTGCCGAGAAATGTAATACCACCCGAGTCAAGAAGTCTGCTTCCGGTGACGTTGGTTGTAATGTCACCGACGTGTCACCCAGCGTCGAATCCTTAAAGGACGCGCGCCCGTTGGCCGAGAACACCAAGGTTATCCTCAACGACACTATACCCAAGCACAGAAAAATTCGCATCCAACAGGTAACTTTGGATTTCGGTATCATTACCTCAGTTTTGAATATTAACCCTTTACACACGCGTTGGTAAACTATTTTACACGCTATTTAAATACCACTGCATCCGCGAATCCTTTACATTCCGATTCGACTGATAATGATATTATTTCAATTATCTAGTATTTTATTTGCCGAAAAATTTTATTTTTTTATACTTTTAAGGGCAGTAGTTTAATCTTACACGTTCGAATAATTATTCTATACAGTTAATAATAAGAGAATAATAATGTGAATGCAAAGGACCAAGATATACTGCACGGATAAAAATGTGATAATATAATACAATTCTTTAATTCTATAGAAACGCGAAGAGCTAAGACTATGTTGACAAATTTCAAATGAATATATACTTGCTATGTTAATTATATAAGTCGATATGATATCATTCGCGCATGGCAAATACTGTGTTTAATGTTAAATATCTCTGTCACATTACGTGCAACCCCATTCTAAGTTCAGACGATGAGGCGAATATAAATGTAAGATATTTCCTAGGGATGACAATCATCGACCGGACAATACTTCATCTTGGAAACGCACGTCCTACCTTAATTCTCTCCTCTTCTCTTAAAATGAACCATCATCATTATTATCACACATAACTTACGACTATTTTCATTTTGTCATATTTCTTTTAAATTGTACAACACGTAATACGATCTTCTTGGTTACTCGACATTTTTGTAGGCATTGGAAATTCTACGATGTTACTCATTAATTTTGGTGTCGCGCGACTAACAAGCGTAATTTCTCATTAAGACTCGACAACTTCGAACGAAGAATTCCACGAATCTCTCAAATATGCTTGAATCCAAGGACGGATAATAATTCAGTGCACGGCTCCCACAATTATATTCATTCCATACTTCATTGCATACATTTAAACATTGTTGACTGTGTAGCTTCAGCATCATCATGGATTTTTAATTTCACTTTTAGCTAATTGATTTTGGCTGTATAAAAATGAGCATTGATTGGTCATTAATCATGTCTCTGGGCTTTCGTGCTGTAAGGCTACTAGATCATATTCAGACCGCATTAAAACATATTCAATACCTTCAATTATTCCTTAATGACTTTCAAACATTTTTCATGATACGAGGAATCTAAGAGGTGATAATAAACTAGTAATTATCATAATAACTAATTTTACTGCTATTCATTAAGGAATAATGAAAGTCGCAGAGTCTTCGTGTATTGTGCGCACACAATGCTTCTTTCTGTATTTCCTTGAAAGCTTTTCCACCAGCTTGACGAAATCAGAGTGCAATGGTTGTCAGAGCGCAGTTAACGTGTTTAACAGGCTAATCGCGAGGCTGTTCGTCCGGCACGGGCTCTGACGGCGGATCATCACTGCTTTTTTCAGTTTCACGAAACATCAAGATCGCAAACGGAGCACAGTTGAACTAATCGCCGTGGGCGATTGTACATTACCGAATGCCCTGGTGCTTATCAGACGGGCTGCACACGATAATGCACCTTCCTGTGCACAAAGACAGAGGCAAACTTTACCGTAGGAATCGCCGAGTGGCGTCCTTTCACTCGATTAAAGACTGCAGGCGCAGCGTCACCGACTCGCCGTCTTTCAATCGGCGAATCATAGCGGGTACCGTTGATTTTGCGTCACGAACACTAACATCCCTTAAAAAAACGAATCAAACGAACCCCCCTTCACACCGATTACTAATTGTTTTCGCCCCTTTTGTGTGCACTCCATTCATCCACTACATCCCATGTACCGATCGTACGCATACTGCGAAAATTATCGCGACATTTTTGCCGACGCGCGTTATATAAGTAAAAACGAGGTCAAGTTCAAGCTATAATGAAGATATTAATCTCTCGCGTTATGTAATGTTAATTTAGCAACAATCGAAGCCTTTCTACATTGTTAGACGTGATTAACAATGATTTAATTGTAAGATGATGGACTTGTTTTATACTCTGCTGAAATAATTTTAAACATTTGAAGTTATCGTGATGCGACACATTCCAGATCGTTTAAAAGTATATGATAAAAATGCTGATTTTTTGTATGACCAGAAAATTACGAAGTGTTTCATGCGCTCTAGACGCTGATTGTATATTAATAATTTATAAGCTGAAGGTAATATATTAAGACTGTGACAATGATGATCGAAGAAAAATGTGATTATAGGTAATAAGAAAGTATAGGTAGGACGTAAATATTTAATAAGGAATCAAAGATATTGAGAAATATTTATAGCGAATTCAAACACCCGAAGTATACTGTAACGATATCGGAAAGTACTCCTATCCGATTTCTCCTTATAAGAACAGTATATTCACAGAACAGAACAGTTCGTATTATAATTAATTAAAACAGGATTCGAAAATCATCCTGATGTTAATACACGTAACAATGACACATCACGCTATTTGACTTTCCATCAATGTCTTCCATTGGCAGAAACATTTCGTTGGCCTTTCTGAGATAAGAAAAATCATCGCGATCGTTATCGTACATATTCACTCGCCCTTTGGTTCCCCGACAAAGTGGAATGGGCTTAAAAATCCCTCAATGTATCTTAACATCCGACAGATTCATGTTTCTCACGTTGATTGATTCCTCGAAAACAAAGCGTTTCACGTAAAACTTTCAACGAACCGTGTTGTGTGGATGTAGATTATACTAATAAGCCAGTCGGTCGACATAATGTCGCGTATTAGTTATCCCACGCGGCTGATTGCAGAGCGTAAGACCACGCGCACAATTTATCAGCGACCAAGAAACCATAACGGGCCGCGGTTTCGCGAAAGAGGACACCGCGGAGGACAACAACAATTATTATGGAGGACTTCGGGGTGGCAGGCCGCTTGCCAGCACTAACAGCAGCCTGGCTTCAGCTACGAGAATGATAAATCATCATCTTTTCGGTTCCCTGACCGGACCCAGGCACTATACGGGTACGTGATCATGTAAAGTTTCTGATTTGATTTAAATTCATTTGATATAAAGTATTTCTTGAAATATTATTAATATCCATCGGACACATGAAGCTCAATGGACATGCAAATGTTTTGAAGTACACTCCATTTTGATAGAATACGAATCATGTATTTTCATTGAATTTCATGCGTAAATTGAGTATAAGTTGCATATCTTACATAGTTTCTGCTTAAAAAGAATGTTTAAAGCAAAACAAAATTTTGGCATCTCTTAATGATCTACATATGTAACGATATTTTTTCTGGCATGAATCCGGTTTATAAGAATCTGGAATTTTAAAAACTCCTGTATTTTCTTATTAAATATTAATTGGATTTCGTGTCACCATCTTTTAAAGGCGCACGGTATAGTTTTCAAAGTGGGGAGTTCTCGAACTCACCAGGGGGTTGAGAAATGCAAATGGATCAATATTCCAGTTGGAGCTTAAATTAAATAACTTTTCTTCTTCCTGGAAAAGTACGAATAACTCTGAAGGCTGTGATCATTAATGAAATGAGGGCCTTTTCTTTTTTTACATCGGTCGTATTCGTGTTAAGATATCCAAATGTACATTTATCGCGGATTTATAATTAAAAATGGCATGTATTTTAATGAACATACATACAGTATGCACAATCGAGCCTTGTTTTTTGAAAATTCTATGAGTCACATTTTTCATGTTTCAAATGATTTTAAATTGTCCCGTTCAATCGAATGCAGTTCCAATTAAGTATCACACTTCTATTCATTAGTTCATAAAATTCTTTCGGGCTTTAAGTATTTTTTCTTAAGCTGGACTTAAATTATTTTAAAAAAACAACTTCATTCGCATAATTCGCATAAGATAAGAGATTTCATTCGAAATCGATTAGATCAAGTTTTTAATACTATGAGGATTTTTCCAATTACTAAAGGTATCAGTTACATTTAATCTTCTTCCTCTAAAACCATCAAACGCGATTCCCGTCACGTTCAACCCATGAAATCGATCCCCATCGTATTAAATTTCCTTCGTATCGAATCCTTTTCAATTCTAATTCAGCATAGTACTTTGAGGCATTGTATACGCAGGTCATCGAAAGCAAATTTCAGGAACGAATGCCGAGAGCAAACTGTCACTGTCCGCCGACTCGATAGACAGCGAAGGTGTACCCTTTATAGACAGACAGAAGGTCGCCAAGTCCATCCTGAAGAAGTCGGAGAGCAGCAATAATTATTACAGTAATATCGGCGAGTCGGACACGGAGAAGCTTATCACCGACAACGCTTCCACGACCAGTATGTGCGACAACGAAACAACTACTTGTGACAATTTGTCGAACATTCACGGGATGAGAGTAAAACAGCCCGTTTCACCGTTACTCTCGAGGCAGGTCCTCGAGTCAATCTTCCGTACAAACAACAACGCCGAGAGAGAATACGGAACCGATCAAACTGAAGAGCAAAATTGTGTCGCGAAGATGGGTAAACCAATATTCGAGGACGCTCTCGAAGGTACTTGATTTCTTACCTTACTACGTCCACTTACTTTGTATTCTTACTTACCCTTTCACTTTCATTTAAATAATTTATTGTCTTACTCAAAAGTAACCAGTAATATCTTTAAGTACGAAAATATCACGTACATAGCACTCGCTTTGCGTTAATCATTTTACGAGATAGATTTGAATCAAGTTCTGAGAATACGCATAATTGCTAGCGTATTTGGTAAAATGATAAATAATAACGATTATTCATAATTTATGATTAATAACGTAATTTAGAATAATCCATAGTCCTCCATTTATTAAATGTTCTGTTTGAAACACTTTACAGAAGAAAAGCACGCGCGAGATGAAGCCGTGGCAGAGAATAAGAACAAAGAGGAGCGACCGAAAGTAAAGCTGCGCGTGGACGAACCATCGAGGGATAACCAAACGATGCTGATATGTTCATTAAGGCAATACAAAGTGAAGAAATCAAGTGCCGACGAAAAAAGAAAGGCCATGTCAAACAAGTCGAGTACTCATAATTACAAAAGCACGGACACGAATTGTCTTCCCCAGGAATACCGCTTCTCATCGTAGCCGCGATCACCTTCTTCGTAGTCGCTTATTTTCCGAGCACACTTTAAACAAATGAAGATAATCATCGTATCCACTATTTTCCTGCTAAACTATAAATATATACCATGAAAGGCTGCAGGATCATACATCCTCTTTCGGATGTGAACGACATAAGACAAGAGATAATACGATCGGTGCAAGGATAATCATTACGATCGGCCGATCGACTACGATCATCAAAGACAAGTTTAATCGTAGAGTGAAGATATGTTCGATAATTAAAAATAGTTATAAATTCATTCGAAGAGAATCTCACGCGAGGAAAGGCGTATTTTGAAAAAGTACGGAGATATGTTTGCAGATGTGTATGTATGTAGATTCCAACAGAGATATTATATTGTTCGAAGTCATAGTGAAAAAAAGGTGATGTATTAGAAGTTAAAGAGGCGGTTTAAATAATATTATCCACATAGGACAAAGTGATAAACGAAGAGGATGATGAAAGAGATGTTCATATAGATCGTGGAAATAGTAAAAGACATTAAGTTTCACAGGCTTCGGTATGCTTCGGCCTTGTTCGCTGTGAAAAAAAAAAGTATTTTGTCGTACATATACGATAAGCTCGCTGATATCACGACCCTGGTACATCCTTCCTTCGCCTAATCTCGTTAAGCTAGAGCAGCTTTACGTGTCGCAAAAAGTATGTGCATAAAATCGCGTAGTTCGTTAAACACGCAAGCAGTCGATTCACTCGCGAAATCCTTCGCTATCAAGTACAACTTAGATTCACTACTGTTCCGTTTCATCTCGGGTTAACGTGAGTTTAAACATGGTTGGTATATGTACAATTAGAAACTATCGCGAGATTAATGCAACAGGATGCATTGATGGTACCACGGTCATAAAGGAAGATCGGATTCATTCATGTCGAGATTCCGAGCAAGGAAAAAGATGACTTTGTAGATTCTCTTTAAGAATCGACTCGATACTGCCTTTTAAAGTTTCGAAATGTCCCTTATTTTATATTATGCCTGAAAGCCTTAATTCTTCCCTAACGAGTTCATTGACATTCGTACTCCTGCCGTTTCAATGATGCAATTTTGTACAGTACAAATATTAAGTTTAATGTCAGGGATACCAAGGGGACGCGAATAATATTATATATGTGAAATACAGTATGAGTGATTTAGAATTTGCGTGTGGTACCTCGTGTATATTCTTATACATTTTATATATGTTTGTATATATTTACATTGTACAGTACTTGCGAGTTGGCAATCCGTTTGGAGCTTCCCTTTTTGTAAATGCCTATTTTCTGGCTAACGTGAAACCGTTCATTTAAAGTGATTAATCTCCATGGTCATACTTTTCCTCGCTCGTCATTGTAAGAATACCTCTTAGATAACGAAATTATCAGAATATTCTTTGGCTAAGAATCGGAAACGCTTAAATCCACAGTCGGTGAAGCCCGATCTCTGAGTATCTTAATAACTTAACGATATTTTTTAAGGACTCAAAGGAAGTGTTCTTCGCGTAGGTTTTAAATGCTGAATCAAAAGAAAATCGTGTTTTAAATGTGCTCATATAATGCTAGAGCAAAAGAGCGCGAGTACCGTCTGTGTTATATGGAGGTAATCATGTCTAGTCGCGATAACGATCAATTCTTACCGACAAAGGTTTTACACGATTTTATGAGGAACGCAAGAAAAGAGATCGCCATTTTGAGTAGTCTCGTATTAGGAATCTCTCGCCGAAAAAATTAAGGAGTGAAAAGTTGAAATCAATGTTTTATGCGTATACTTTCATGCTCAAAAAGGTTACGATCGCATCTATTTTTAGCGGCAACCAGTGATCGTTTTTTACTTTTAACTTCCGGGGATGCGATCTTTAGTCGGATCTCAGCAGAATTCGGTTCATACAGACATAAGACGTTCTCCCAGGTTTTTAGAATAGTCATCAGTGAGATACATATCTGCAATGGCATTTCTATTCATTGTTATAATAGACATAGGGAAATGATAATTGTACAGTAGCGAAGAAAATGCGTTAATATTCCCCGTTGAATATACTTCGACGGAGGATCATTGTTACACTGGTGGTCTGAATTTGAAGCCCCGAGTGTTTTTTACTATATTCGTTATTGTTTTACAAATATGTAAGCGTATACACGGCTCATTCTCGAAGTTTTATATGCGCGTATGAAGCTTAGAAGTCTCTTTGACTTATCTTGTACTTATTTGTCATATAATTTAATTGTACTCCATTTTAATACTATCCGATAGCTTCTTTTGATTACATTCATTGAAATAATTGAAACCATCATATTTCAAAAACACCAGATAAGTTACTTAATTTTGAATCGGAAAAGTAAACAGGAAAATGTATCGTATGGAATCGTTTAAAAACTTTCAGAATGAGCTGCATACGTGAAACTATGTTGATTGTTTCGTATTGTTACTACGTTATACTCATTGTACATGAAAATGCCGAATGATCATTATTCTTGACCGGTTTACAATCCCATAAGAATGATTGAACACGTAAAAGAATGTGCATACCGTACACTTACATTATGTAAATGTTCTTCATTCATTTCTCGTACCTGTTATTCAAAGTCGGATCTCGATACCTCGTAACCCGCTTGGAGTTTCGGAGTAAAATGAAATCAATGTCTTCTGTGAGCTAACATAGTTGGAAGTAGAAAGTTCCTAGACAATGTACAGACAGGGGGTTCATTATTTATAATGGTAATATATTAGCACAATTAGCAGTGACATAGTACAAAGAAAGCCACGTGGTAGAGATACGTATAACACGTGGCAACGAACGTGTTGATCAGATTATAGGATATTAATGAAACTATAACGATTGCACAACCCTCAGAAATCGCGCTTGAAAGAAAAGGCTCGAGAAACATATTTGTTTTCTTTGTATCCGGTCATTTCAGTTCTTTTTACTATCCACCCTTCATCTTAGACTTGACTTAGCTGAGTGTTGGCAAATCAAATCAAGCTGACTTTAATGCTCACGTAAAATATGGGCCAATCTCTTGTAAAATTTTCTCCTGAATATGTTGAATGATAAACCCTTTGATAACGATTAGAACTCGAACAAAAAGCATTCATCCATTTTTATGCTCGTTAATAAGAAAAATCAATTTCGACTACGAATTTCTGCCAATCGATACGGATCTTAAAGCTATGCCTCTGATATAAAGTACAATATGAAATAATACAAGTAAATTACAAGCTTATATAAGTGACATTTTACGACGTTTCATGTTCGTATTTCTTGCACATCGAGACAAATGTTTTTATTTTGACCGACGAATCGTATCACGTTTATTCTCAGTTACGAATGTTAGAAGATACATAAATAACATCTTTCTTGTAATACCGCGATGTTTCAAACGATATATAGACGAATTAATAGACCGATCATATAAATTGTTATTTTTCTTTCGGTCTCGCGAGGCCTATTCTTCGTAGGTTTAAGACGAGTAGCATGTAAAAATGAATAAAGTGCTAGCTTGGCAAGTTTTTGTTCCTTATGCGAAGGCATTATTTAACATCAGCCGTCATTGAAATTTTCCTACATTATCGAAGTATTTCGAAAGTTCCTTTATAATATCAAGCATTAATTGTAAATTCAGCGATTTCATTTGTACTCTGTAAAAACGATTTTGTTAAAATTTCGATTTCCAAAGAATCTACGTTACGAACAAATCAGTTTTCATTCTCCTTCAACTTCATCAATTTTTTATAATTTCCGGACATTCCATGCGCCATACTGTTCTGCGATTACAAGTGGTCCGTGAAAGAGGAAGGATATTTATCAAAACGAATTGCGGAATTAAAATTCGTGACATGTATGCCAGGGAATTGCTTTATTGCAGTTGCTTTTGCTATACAAGGACGACGTGTTCTTATTAGAGCGTAGACAGTTAAAGTACGAATAGGCAAATATACAATTTATGTTCCTATGTTACGTTTTCGGAAAAGTTTTCGGAATCATTTCAGTGGCAGCTTAGGCCGATGCCGGTGGTTGTGGCGGTGGTGCTGCATTTACCTGCTCCGTTGTGGTACTCTGCGCGTCGGATATGGGTTTCTCTTGCAACTCGAGCCACGGTAATCGTTTTTGCAATTCCAATCTATTGTTACAAATAGGAAATATATTTTATTTGGTTCTACTATGAAAAAAACTTTGGTTCATTTAAATCATTCGTATACGACGAGCTCTAATAAATTAGCGAATAATAAATTTAGGAAACCACACAACACTATTGTGTTAGAATTTAATCAGCTATTAGAACTGTACTAGTCAATCAACCTTATTTTTATCTCTTTTATGTGAGTACCTGTATCTTGGATGACTGATAGCATATACATATGGATCCAAACAGGCAACAAATTTGCAGCAACAGGCTGGTATCATCGTGACGCCCGGGGTTAAAAGTGTTTTATTACCAAATGCACCGATCATCGCCATTACTCCGTACGGAGTCCACGAGAGAACAAACAGGAAGCAGATGGTAATTGCAGCCTTTAAACAAATGACTTATTATTATTTATATATCTAATATTAAATATATCCATTGTACCAATTCATTACTTAAATTAATTAAAAACAGAAGGAACGCGTCGGGTCATCGTAACGTTTCATTAAGAACGTGTTTTTGTTAAAGGAAGTAATTTCCATATGCAATGGATGAAATTTGATAATATTAATTCAAGTATAAGTTGGATGTTACCTTTGCTATACGAATCTCCGCACTCTGCGCATTCGCGTTAGTATTACTTCGTAAACTCTCGACATTCATCTTCTTCGCCTGCTCGCGCAATGCCTTCTCGTGGTTCACGACATGGCTTACAATCTGACTGTAATAATACATTATAAGCAGCATCGGTATAGCATAGGAGAAAGTGAATATGGTAGCAACGAAGATTCGTATTTCACTGGAGTCGGTCAAATAATCAAAAGTGCAACTAGTTAAGAAGCCCTCAGGTACGAAGCGCCCGAATACCCCCATCACGGGCATCAGGCCCCATGGTATAGTGTAGGTCCAAATTAACGCGACGAACAGAATCACTTGGCCTCGCGATAATTTTCCGTCAAGTGGATGCGCTATCGTACTGCAAAACGAAATCAAGTTTTATTGGGTAATATTTATGATAAATCAAATTCCATGAAAGTAGAAACTTTGTTAGGTCTCGAATGTTTTTCTAATTCAAATTCAAAATTCATTGGGTAACACAGCTTTATATTAATAAAGCATTAATAATCTCAGGATGTATATAAAAGTAGAGCTTTATGGAATTTGATGTATAAACGACTGTATATAAAATGAATATCAATTAATTCAACCCGATTTTAATAGTGAAACTTCTGTACCTGTATCTGTCGTATGCTATCGCTGCGTTTGTCATTGCGGCGCCGATTCCGGTCAACGAACCGATAAATCCAAAGATTTGACAACCTAAGTGTCCCAGCGCGAAACCGGTGTTAAACGAATTGTATATAAATATGGGTGCCTTGATCATCATAAAGAAGTCGCAAATCGCAAGATTGACGACGAAGATATTCGAGGGTGTCCTCAGTGCCTTGGCGCTTGTGACAAAATGATTAAGATAAGTTAATGACACGTTAATATCAAGAATAACGAACGGAACTGACAAAACATATTTAAATCTCTTAAAAACTTCTGCTACTTTAAATTTCCTTTCAACTACGATCGGAATCTATCATTTAATTAACTATCGGCTTTAATATTTGCGAAGTACAGATAGTTTTAAAAGAACGTAATTATTAATCGCATGGTACTGTCGTAGTCGGCGTGGGGTGAAGAAAAGGGTGAATAAAAGGACTCACGAGCAGAAAATCCAAATGACCAGTCCGTTCCCAAGCAGAGCGACAAAGGTGAAGAGTGTATAGAGCAGGGCAAGTAAATAATGAAGGGAGGGGTTCGGCTCGGGATAGACCAGCCAATGTTCCGGAATGTGGATTAATTCTTCGGCAGGAACGTTCCATCCCAGCAGACGTGGTGGTCCTGCTGGTTGAAATCTCGCCTCCCAACGTATGCTGTCGTTGGACATGTCGGCCGCTCCGTCTGCCAGCCCCTCTCCTTGATAGGCTTGGTTACCGAGCTATTTTATACCAACTGTTACCCCCCTCAAAATCCGCGAAACCTTAATCCATAATCTTTGCTGGCTTCCTATGAGGATCAGCTGAGGATCATCCTCTAGTTGCCTTGGGTCAGCAGGAACGAATATCAAAGTCAGTGTAGTCGGTCACGGATACTATCAGTTTAGGCTTCGACATTCGGGAGAGTCGGAAGGGAAGCAAATACTCTTAGAAGATGTATATTTTTATTCAATACTTCAACATATCGAAATATTTATTCCATGTTACGGTCTATTAACTTAGTTGCGCAGAGTTTTCAATAATAGATAGGAACATTGTGGAAGATTTCGTTGATTGGTATAAAAGCAGGAATACTATCTAGCATATGTGGTGCAATATGTAACAAACTAACAAACTATACCAAGAATACCCATAAAAGTTCGTTTTCCGTGAAAAAAAAAGTTTAAACACTTTTATTTCGGAAATAAACATGACATAATTCTAATCGAGAATTTGAGCTAGAATTGATACTAATAAATTCAATAAACTTTGGACTAAAATCCCGCTAATTATAATCTGCCTTGTCTTTCGGCAGATTCGTCAGTTAGAGTGTACGCAGGAAAATAGAACGAAGGATTATTCGGATCCTTTAAGCGAGGATTCGGAACAGTGTTTGCCCGTGTCCCGAGACTCGTATATCCTTGATCGTACAATGGACAATAAGGTACATTGTGCCTAAGCAGAAATTGCCAAATTTGTTCATAGGTCCAATCTAAGATTGGATTAACTCGCAACAAGCTTGGCCAGCCCGGATCAGTTGGCATAAACGGTTCCAAATTTTCTGAACCTGGGTCACCCTTCCTTACTCCCATAAGACTTGCCTTTAAATTCCGTCTTTCATGTAATACTGATGTCAATGCTGATTTTAAAGGTCGCTCCCTCCGCACTAATTCGCAACCATGATACTGCGCTGCTCGATCAACGAAAGAATCCACCTAACGATATAGAAAGCATTAGATAATTACCAATACGATAATCTTACTTCGGTGTTACCTCGGGAAATGAATCGGCAGTTACGTAAAGGCACAATACTGGTGATAGGCCGCTCAGCTTAGTAAATGCAGACGCCAAATGTAAAACTACTGTGCAGTCCTTGCCGCCGTTAAAACTTATAAACAGTTCTTCCGGTTTATACCTAAAGCATGTTAAATCGTCTTAAATATATATCGCTTCCAGTATTTCAGGAATGAACTTGAATCCCAACTTCATTGTAAATTGAGCACATATTAAACAAAGTATTTTTTAATTCAGCTAACAAAAATTAAATACTTAATATGAATTACATTTTATAACATCTCTGCAAGATGTTTAGTGCCGATTTTACGTGAGGCCCTTCATCCTTATAAATTTGTTCCGCCTGACACAGGCTAAATCCGTTCTCTATATTTTGCATTTTGTAAATCGGTAAATAATGCATGCGTTCTTCCATTTACTCTTAAAACATACTCTTGATTGCCTTCTAGGGCAGTTGTCGCAGGAGATATGAATAAGTCCAGTGAATAAACGAAAATACGATCTTCGCCCTTCGGACGTTCAACATATTTATCCGAAATTTCGAAAACTGTTGCTTCAGCCAAATTCACATTTATATACTCAAAAAGAAATTGAATAAGCCTTCCTAATTCGGATACTTTCGCAACAGCAAGTTTTTCTGGAAATTGCAAATACAATGTAAGCGCGCAATCTGTAGGCTCAGCACCGTCATATGTAAAAATGAAAAAAAGATTTTCGGAACTCCGCCGCACAATTTCTTTGATTTCGTAAAACAATCATAGCATGCTACATTGCCTGTAGGAAGAGTTTTTAAAGCAAAAATACAAACTTAAGAATACTCATATTTATAAAGTACAAATTACCCCAAGCCCCGTAATATTAGTGGTACCGGAAAGTAATCAATTCGGGAGTACAGAGTTCTTTTCACATCGTAAGTGAAATGATGTTTCGTAAAGTATGTGAAAAATAATTTATTACTTTGCGGTACCCCTAATACAATAAAATACGCGATTATAACAGACTACTCCATCAAAATCCTAGGATGAATTATAAAGTTGCTCCAAAGTAATACACACTTCATCCGGGATCGCGGTTTTTCTATTACGTTGCTTACCAGAATCTCTAAAATTTCGTGCACAATATGAAGTATTTGTGCTTACAATCTTGTCATGTAAACTTTCTTCTCCCACCACTATCAATCTCACCGTGCGGGTCTCATTGTGTAGGTTTCCATCATGAAATTTTCTGTTACGTAAATTAAAGAAGATCAGTATACTTGGAGTATATTTTAGAATTAAAAAATAGAATAAAATAGCCTTCCACGTATTTTTTAAGAAAGAAGTTTACGATATGTTTGATGTTTCGATATTTCTCAGTTACTGTTTCTCACAGACAGTACATTCAAACAAAAGTTATCTCGGAGTAAACAAAGTTTTATTTATACCCAATTCTTTGGAAAAATCTAGATAACTGACGATGCGATGTAAGAAGATGTACAATTGAAATAATACATAATTTAACTTGTTAACTTTTATTCATACATAACAAGATTCTGTACATTGAAAATTTATGTAATGCAAATGTTTAGTGTTTATTACATTACACAAACTATATCCATATAATTAAACATGTCTATTATTAATATAATAGTAAAGTGAAAATGTTTAAGTACTATAAACGACTGCGGTATCAAATTTGCATTTGTTCAACCAAAGAAGTTGTTGATTCAGTTTGAACTGGTGTCATGTTCCGCATTTTTTTCTTTCCCTGACTGCCTTGTTTTACTGCGTTTCTTGTTTTAGGCTTGGATGGATTTATATCCTTCCGCAATTCTTGTAGTTGTTGATCTATTTTAACCATCTTCTCCTTGTTTGCTGATTTATTTTTCTTCAAATCCAGCTATCAAAATGATTCAGAATTATGAAGGATAGATTAATGCAGTGAATCTTCATGTTATGTACACAATTTTACTATTACTGATCATTACCACTTATTATTATTCGTCTTTAATATATCATAAGATTCAACATTTTTCTACATCGCAAATGATTCCAATCGCGACATAGAATATATAAAATTCATAGTTTATTTCAATATCATTGCACTTACTTTCTTCAAATTCGTCACCACCTTTTGTGCTTTAGCTTTTAACTTAATGCTACGCCCTGTTGCTACTTGAAATACATTTTTGTTCTTTTGATTCTTTTGCGCACCCTTGTTCTTTCCCATTGTCCTCTGTAATATCATTATTGACAAATATACTACTGTTATCCTCTGTTTTCAATCTCTTCATTGCTGGCTCCTCGCCTTTTAAGATGTTTTTATTTAATAAGAAGGAAACACGTATCATTTCTTTGTAAGGAGAAACATTTCTGACGTTATGCAAACTAATCAGTGTTTCAGAGTTTAGTACACAACCAACTTTCTCCTCGACGAGCAACTTTGCAAGCCTACACTCGTCTTCACACTTGTTTGCTTTCACAAAGCAATACACATGTATAATGGGTGGTTGTGCACAAACTTTATTTTTTTCATTCTGATCAAACAAATCGAAAAATACATCCAAGAATTCAACTGCCATTGCTGGTAAATTCATAACTATGTGTTCCGTTCCACAGTCATTGTTTGTACGCCTGTTTAATATATCGGTCTTCACAATATCTCTCAAAAAATGCCTACCATCCATATTATAACATTTCAAATTCTCCTTTGTTTTGTTTTTAATTGCATTTCTCTGAAGCCATTTATATGATTCTGGATTTAAATCATTTGCATGTACTTTAATTCCTTTTTTGGCAGCAGGAATTGCAAATGGTCCAACACCAGCAAATACATCATATAGGCAGTCTCCGCGTTTCATAACAGACACCAAATTTGTGTGCTCTGTACTCAATCTAGGATTCCAGTACACTTGAGCAAAGTCAAATTCATACAGAAAACCATACTCTTTTACTGTAGTAACAGTATCTTTGTCTCCTGCAAGGATTTCCATAGTAAAATGCCTAAACGTTGTATCAATAGTATTCGTTTTATTTACAACTGTTCGAGCATTTGGGACTGTATCTAGATATATTTGACCGATAATAGTTTTATAAGGTAAATGCACATCACGCAAATTCAAATGCACAATGTGGCCTACCAAACTGTACGACAATGGAACTTCCATTCCTTGTGGTAAAATGGATTTCAATAATTCCTCAGCACGCCAATTGTCATACTTCAAGCTTATTATTGCTTGGCCAAATTGTTCATATAAACCTGATAATTTCTGTCTATCATTTTCAGTAATATCTTCGAAATTCTTGACCAAATTTGGGTTCAAATATACAATAGTTCCATTGTCTGTATTTTGAACTGGTTTCAGATTTCGTACTTTAAATAAATATTTTTTCAAAATTGGCATTACTTTTGCAATTACATGTTCACGTAAATGTAAGCATGGTACATCCACAATGGTTGTAAAAGCAGTACGGTCCAATCGTGTCATTCCTCTTACTGATGAAGGAGGAACCAGCAAAGAAGTCATTGCAGCCTTGTGAAAATTATATTGGGCCCTGAAGTGGCACTTTGTCAACTTAATTGCCAAACATTTGCTCCTGTGCATGATCAGACATTGCCTAACATTGTTTTGCCTACAAAGAATGGATACCAGCTTTGTTTGTGCCTGAACTAAATGATAAACCTATAAAGTGTTTGCTGAAATATTTTTACTCAATTTCACAATTGTAATCATTGTGTCCATTCTACAAAGCAGTGATGATATAAAAAGAGTTGAGGAAGTTAGGTGAATATAAAATAAAAGTATGAAAAAGTCTTTGCTTTTTAATATATTTCAAATATAAATGAAATAAAACTGGCTGTACTTCTTAAACTCAGTCTGATCTTGCACTCTATTATATATTTAATTAAAGTATGCCTTTACTATATTTACAATTGGCATTCGTTTACGTTAATCTTTAACACTTACACTCCTGGACAAAAAGATGTGCTTGTTTATTGTTTATCGAAAATAAGAAAGAACCCACTTATTACTAATCAATATAGGATTGTAAGAATTCTGAGCATATTACACGTACACGTGTGCTATCGTTTTGTTCCGGAGTGTATAATCATGTGTAACAAATGCAAACCATGTTCCAACTATACATCAAAAAATAAACTCTTGACATAAGGAGGAAGATATAGAGAAATATTTGATCACAAACATTCGTAATATAATTGAGATTCTCATTTAAAACAGTGCATAAAATTAAATTCAAATACGTGGAACAAGTTTATTTTATTCATATCTATGGAAAGTAGCACATAGCTACAGAATTTGTATATTATTTACCTTTATATTGCTTCCTTTGACAGAACTAAAATAGCACAAAGTTTAGACGACAAAAATGTAGACTATATAATTCACTTGGGTTAACTTTAACTTTAATTAACCAATCTGTTTTTTTTTAATGAACACAATATATCATAGATCCAGTAAAAAGAGAAGGCAGGAAAACCGTAGCAAGATATTACCTAAACTACATTCACAATAACTTCCCAATATGGCGTTCACAATGCTTTTTTTAAATATGTATCCAAAACATTGTATCTGTTAAGGAAAAGGAAGCCAACAGAAAACAAAACTTTCAAAACGGAAACTGTCATATATTTATAAAGAAACTTCCATTATATTCCTGACCATATAATTTACTGTACAAAAAGGGGTGGAAGTTATATACTTAATCATATTTTTATCATGAAATCATTCTTTAATTTTTACATAATAATACATATTTACAACCATAAATGTGTGTGCAACAATATATTTAAAGCATACATAATGATTCTGCTATATATACTGCATAGTACAAAAGAAAAATAAATAAATTAAATTATATTAATTTGAACGATCATAGAAAAATACAATCACTTATATTAAAAGCTGCCTTGAAGATTACATATAGATATTGATGATATACAGCTAATGTTGTTCTTACAATGTGGTGATTGGTACTACAAACAAATTATTTTAGGGTTAAAACAGTCTTCAACTACAAATTTATATAGAAATTGCAGTGGCTCTAACTGCTGCACTCAGCAAAGGATTAGGATCTGGTTCTTCTGTTAAGATATTAACTTTAGCCCATTCTCGTCGCTTGTTACTCTGCCTTAATGCATCGATTACTGCTTGTACATATAAGCCATCTTCAAATGTTGAAGCAGAAAATACTGGTTCTTTAATCCATCCCCTTTTATCTTCTACACACTGAAAAGCTTCCCTTAATGCAGTGATCATTTTTCTGAGGCCTTTAATATATGGTCTTGGAATAGAATCAGAAATAGGGAGACATAAATCTTGTAAGTCGTCAGTATCATGGTACAAGACTTCTTCTTGTCCTTCACGACAACCATGCAAATCTCCTCCATATACAAGAAGATGATTACCCCCTCCACAAATAAGTACTTCTTGAGATAGTTGACCTTGTAAGTGATTACTCAAAGTAGCAGTGACCAAAGCACCACCACTTAATTCCATTTGAAAACTGCAGAAGTCTGGTGATGTTACATGCCTTATGCCACTTATATGTTTTGTAGTTTGAGTAAAAGTTCGAACTACAGCATGTACCCTTGAAGCACGTTGTCCAATTAAATGAAAAATTAGATCTATTACATGACTTCCTACTAATGCTAGTATTCCTCCACCCATTGTATCATCACAAAGCCAATCATATCCTATGGGAAAAAAATGTAGAAACTATAACTTAGAAAATAAATTATTTATAAAATAATATACAATCAGAATTAAAATAAATATTCTTATTTTTAATTTACTAACCATTGTGTAGTAGACTACCCATATGTACCCTAACTTCTATGACTGTTACTGGACCCCCTAAATACCCTTCTTCCAGTGCTCTTTTCATATGCACAAAGGCTGGCAGAAATCTTAAACTATGATTCACTATACTTATTAATGATGGATAATATTGTGCTGCCCTAACCATTTTCAAAGCTTCACTTTGGCTTAAGCCTGCAGGTTTGTCACATACAACATGCTTCCCGATTCCTAAAGCTTTAACTGCAATTTGTGCTTGTAAACTGGGTGAACACATAATAAAAATTAAGTCTACATCCTTCCTAAGCAGTACATCATCTATTCGACTTGTGTGAAACGGAATTTCAAGATCACTTGCAACTTGAGAAACTTCAGTCAATGTTCGACCCCATATAGCTTCAATTCGGAAACCCTTTTCTCTTAGAAAAGGAATTATAATCCTGACGATGCTTCCTGTACCAAAAACTCCAATACCGGGTAACGTCATATTGTATTTAGATGGTTTCACCTTCTTTAATTTTTTCCTCGTTTAACTATCTTGATTACATGAAGTATTTTTATATTCTCATAAAATATTTATAGACGAAGTTACAACGAAATACTTTTCCTAATATCAGACACGTTCAATATCCTCGAACCTTGCAATCTGCTGCGACCGCATTGTTATGACGGAGGATCATAAACATTACTGTACTATTTGTGATATATACTTATCACAAACAAGTTATATACTAGATATGCACAAAAATCTATTTTACGTTAGGGAATTTCAATCTATTAATTCCAATATACCTGAATTTTTCCTCCTAAAATGATTGCGATGAAAAAGTAGTTGATAACAATAAAATTTCGAAAAATTGTATGTGGATGATGACGCTCTTTTAAATATTTATTTGAATGTTATAAGATTCAGTATGAAAGTTGTATAAAAATATCGAAATTATTTATCAACGCAACTGTATTTCGTATTTAATCACTTAATTATAATTAAATTTATCTGTGGGGAAGGTCGTTAAAGGATTAAAATATTAACGTTCCGAAAATTCTTTAAACAATGGCCACATCTCATTTATGCAACATAAAAAAAGAGGGGGACAATAGAGGATAAAAAGCATGCGCACAATCATTATATATATATAGTAAAAGGTTTCCTGAATGAATATAGGGTGGGAGGTAATTCCTTTTGGTTTTTTTATCATTGATTTTCCGAGGAGTGCCGAAACTGGTCGAAACTACTATAAGGACTACCCCCTGCGCTAACATAGCACTTTGCCTTGCGCAAATGTGAAATCAGTCCATGATGTTCGCTCCGTTTAATTAATTATTTAAACATGTAAATATGCAAGAAAGTTACACGAATCAGTGGTCACAGTGCTATTTTTTATTTTAAGTATCCACTACGTAGAACAACACCGAGAATCATTAACCGAGTAAAAAATGTCGGAGGTTCGCAAAAGAACTGTTGGGGATGCGTCGGCAGAAACGCGGGATGTTAGTGACGATCAGGTGAACAATCATTTTTTTAAACGCTCCTACCGTCATCGCAGGAAATATCTTACGCGAACAATTTAAGTTATTGACTATTAAAACTAATTATAGTTCTAAAAGTCTTCTGACATTTTCACTATAAGTACTTTACGAATTGATTGATGTCTATGACAGCTCTCTAATACTATCCCATTTCTATTACTACTACTCGTACTATTTTTGGTACAGCGCTATATGATGATTAACTGCATACGTGATCACTGCCGGAGATGGCTGTCATGTAGCGGTTTGATGCAAATGCAAATTCATTTTAAGTTATATGATAACTTAATAATAATGAATAATTAATATTGGGATGTTTCTCTGAAAATGATAATAAGGATATTATATTATTTCGCGCATAAATTGCTATATGAAACAAATCATTCAATTTACACTAAAATCGAAAAAATCAATAGAACATGAAATGTTTCTATTTTGTTTAAAGCATTAATAAATGTGTCTTAAAACCTTAGTAATATACACAGCATATTAGTGTATATTCAAGTATATCATACATATAGCATATATTACAAATGTTTCTACTCAAGCCAATTACTGCTGAATGATCACAATATAATACATGCATAACATGTATATTAAATGAGTACAATAATGTCTATTTCTAGAATTATATTTTCCTGTATTTGTTACACACACAATTTACTACAATGTGTTAGAAGTTTACTTATAATATATTACTCCTGAACATTCTTCATTAATCATTACACATATTTACCTATTGTTATGCAATATAAATAGCTAGCTCAGCTTGTCTTGCAAGGTACATAATAGTCAAAATATTCTTCAGAAGATATGTGTTAGTAAAAAGAAAAGAATTTACTGTATTCATAAGAGAAACTTACTGCAGCATAGCAAGAAAGTAGAATAAAATTGGAATCAATTAACTTATAGAAAGAGGACATTGAATCAGAAGATGATGCAAGATTGGAAGTTGGAGAATTGGGAAAAACCTTGCCACAAGGAACACATCATACTCCACATATTTTGCATTCTGTACTTTCCGGCTTACCAGATCGGTAAATATTTTGATATATTTTCAAAGGTCTTAATATCATTAATTAATTCAATAAATGGATCAAACGTTGTTCTAAACTGATCCATTTAATCTCCCACAGCTGGAAAAATTGGATAATTCGAAGTATTTTTACCTGGTTTATGATTGGTGGCTTTTGTCTTATTATTTATGGTGGACCATTAGCACTGATGATTACAGTGAGCATTAATTATTACAATTAGGTATTTGTAATGATTTGTAAAAATATGCTTTAATAATCTGGAATAATTGCATTCATATTTACAGACACTGATTGTTCAAGTAAAATGTTTTGAAGAAATTATTAACATTGGGTATGCAGTATACAGGATCCATGGTTTACCATGGTTTAGATCTTTATCTTGGTACTTTTTAATTACTTCCAATTATTTCTTTTATGGAGAAAATTTGATGGACTACTTTGCAGTAGTAATAAACCAAACAGTAAGTTTATTTTTTACAACTTGTATCAAGTAAAAGTAATTTGTAAATCTCACTCTAAATTAAACCCTTAAATAATTATCTGGTAAAATCACTATACAGTGCAGTTGAATATATTTACATTTGACTTTGTAATAAATACACCTTCATGGGTACTCTCTTTACTGACGTTAAATCAATAAATAAGAAGCTTCTCCAAGCATGATCTTTATATTCCTTGTGTGGCTTCCAATGCCAGTTACAGAGGCTTCCAATACAAGATCAGTTCCTAAATCAATTACATAGTATATTACATAATATTCTGAAACAGCATAAGTAAGATTATTAAACAACTTAATGTATGCATCCTTCATGATGAATTCCAAATGTTGTGTGAAACATTTATATTTCCTACTAATAACCTATTTTTTTCAGGAATATTTACGCGTATTAGTAACATACCATCGATTTATTTCATTTTGCCTGTATATTGTTGGTTTTGTGTGGTTTGTCCTGTCACTTGTTAAAAAATATTATATGAAGCAATTTTCTCTGTTTGCTTGGACACATGTTGCTCTACTTATTGTTGTGACACAGAGTTATCTAATAATTCAAAATATTTTTGAAGGTTTAATATGGTAAGGAAAACTATAATTTGCCTTTTTATCACAGCTTTCTGAGAACATGTTATTAGAGCAGGATAACTTCAGGTTGTTATCCTTTTTTAGGTTTATTGTTCCAGTAAGCATGATAGTCGTTAATGATGTAATGGCATATATGTTTGGGTTCTTCTTTGGAAGAACACCCCTGA
Source organism: Nysson spinosus (assembly GCA_910591585.2). NCBI lineage: Eukaryota > Metazoa > Arthropoda > Insecta > Hymenoptera > Crabronidae > Nysson > Nysson spinosus. The sequence continues at coordinate 10,229,111 of OU342830.1, read as the reverse complement.
TAAAATTATCTCCCAAGAAGACTTGGGAAGGCTTTATAGGTGGTGGTATTTCGACCGTCGTACTTGGGTTATTGGTAATATCATATTAGTTCTTAATTTATTTTATACGAATGAGTACAGTGAAAAGTATGATATTTTTAAAGAGGAACTTGTTTTAGATTTCGTACGTCATGTGTCAATACCGCTACTTTGTCTGCCCCATTGAATACAGTGAAACATTAGGTCGAATGACTATTGACTGTGAACCTTCCAGTTTATTCCAACCTCAAGAATATAATGTACCTAGCAGTATGCAAGTTGTTTGGAAAGTGGTAATTAAATTTTAACTGAATCGCTTTAATACGAAAAATATATTAAATGATGCACATATAAATTAATGGGATTTTTCTTTGTAGATGAATGGTAAAACTACAATAACAATGTATCCTTTCTTACTTCACTCATTATCAATGTCAGTATTCAGTTCTGTAATTGGACCATTTGGAGGATTTTTCGCCAGTGGATTTAAAAGAGCATTCAAAATTAAAGTAAGTGTGCCCCTTAATAGAAACCTTGTTGCACTTCGTTGAACTTAAGAAATCTGTATACATACATATTGCGTTATTATAATAGGATTTTGGAGATGTAATTCCTGGTCATGGAGGAATAATGGATAGGTTCGACTGTCAATACCTAATGGCAACATTTGTGAACGTCTATATATCTTCGTTCATACAAACTGCTTCACCGCAAAAACTCTTGCAACAAGTAAGTTATGACAAAAATAATTTAAGAAAAAATGTATGATAATTTTTACGAGTTTTATAATCTATTATTTCCATAACTTTTGCTTTGAATAGGTCTATGGCTTGAAACCAGAACAACAATTACAACTATTTCAAAGTTTAAAAGATTCCTTGGACAACAGAGGTCTGTTAAATGCATACTGACCTTAACCTGAAGGTCTTAAAACAAATATATATTATTAACTGCTGGAATTACTTCCATGTAGTAAAGTGTTAGAAAAGGCTAATTGCCATTGTTCCTAACATCTAAGGGAATACCATATGCAATGTGTGACAGAGTAAACAGTATCAACTATTCTTAGTTCCATATTATGTTCAAATATTAATGAAGTTAATTTCGATATTTAGAACATTAAGAGATATGCCACACAACATACAACTATTTGTGCATTCCACAACAAACAGTCCATTTTCTATCGAGCAGGAGTTTTGATTAAACTGTGATGGTGATAGAAATCTGAGTAAATAATTCTTTTCTAACAACCGAACCAAAGAATGCCGCTTTCACGGATATTATCCACTGTATAAGAGAAAAAAAAAACCTTACTGAATATGATTTATCACAAATACTATGTTTTCCTGTTCAACCAACAATAAGGTAAAGTTTAGTCAATAAACAAATCTAAACTTTCTTAAAAATATTAGGGCTGATCACCATACATATTTACTTAAAATAATTAGATCTCAATACGTTTTTACTTCTAATCATGCATTTAAAATTTACAACAAAAGGGATGAATATTTTCCATATTATTTGCTTCCCGCGCGTATTATAACTATGTTATAGACATTCAGTTATTTGCAAAACCCATAAACATGTACATTTTGTGATAGGGTAATACTAATTGTACTAGGGTAATACATGGTACTACCATGTTATCATATTAATGTCCATATATAAATATATAGAACGTTAGCTCGAGAGCATAGCATGTTAACTATGTGCAAGTATTATAGTTAATGTTGACAGCATGGAAAAACAATATATATTTTAAAGCCTTATTTTTGTTACAATCCGTATTATATTAACGTTCATGTATTGCCAAAACTCCGAAGTTAAATACCCTTTCTTTTAGAAGTATTTTTAGGAGGAACTACGAGAGTATCCTAATAAATTTAAACTGGAGTGTATTGAAACTTTCTCATGGTAGTACTTATCCTCACAGTCAGTTTTTAAAATCAAATATCATGACACTGAACATTAATTATTTATTGTACATATATTGCAATCATGAAAGGGTATATAGAAGGATATAGTACCCAGAATATTGATTTCCATTTTTGGTCTTCGCGATTACTAGTTTAAGGAAGAAAAGTGAAAGTTCAACATAAACTTAACTACCCACCACAAGATTTATACTCCGCGCAAATACTTTGAATCCATATAAGAATATTTTCCGTTACTTGCCTCATTTTATGTTAGTAAATTGTGCGTAAATGGACAAGCGACAAGAATCTCCTAAGATTCTTACCCGTAAAAACTGGGTAGCTCCAAAATATTGTAAACTATGAATTATAGAATATTGTTTTCCGATCTATATTACTGACCGTGATTGTGCCAATGGTCCATGCGCATAATCAAATTTAAGTGCATGGCATCTTATCATTAGACAAAAGTCAGTATGGCACAATTATGATGTATCTCCCAATAATTAAACTGTATTTCCAAATTGGTATTTCCATATCTTTTTTATGATTATTAATATGTGTGCTTTATGAATATAGCGCATAATATACCTAATTCAGAGTAATATTTATACTTTCATTACTGTCACTATAGTTATAGACCATGAAATGATGTTTCGTTATTGAAATTGTAATGTTAACAAATTAATGTGCGTATACAGTACAAAAACAAAAAGTGATAAAAAATGGATATAAATGTAAGTATATTTATTTAATAGAGGATGTAATGAAATAACGTCTGTATAGGTGACAGATTTATGAGGTAACAAGTATGATATTATAATCTCGTAAGCTCTTACTTCGCGGTGACTTTAGTTTGAAAATATAATTATATATTTATGTAGTCATTTGAAAAAGTAATAAAAATATGACGTGGAAATCCTCCTTCCTGTATATTCTATATACATCCTCTAAATCCGAAGATTCGTACTTTTCCAATAATCTTTATTCCTCTGAATATGGAATTTCAAAATATAAAAGACGTAACTCTAAAAAACGTTCAATTAATACAACTTATGAATAAAGAAAGTCGATTCTGATCTTTACATCGTAATAGAAAGATTTAAATACTAGGATTCGATGTCGGGTATAACAAATTGTAATTCATACAGCCATATGCAAATATTTATTTTCTAAAAAAAAGTTATATATAATCTATAAATATAAATATGCATAAATATACATACATATATATATAGCAACTTTTATTACTTATATAGATTAATAATATTATGCACAACTTTATATATATATGCATGATTATTCAAATTGTTTTAGGACTGGCGCTGAAGATTGACGCACTGAAGCTTGATATATAGACGTGCAAACTGCTTATATATAGTGTAAATTCACTTATCTCGTTGCATTGAAATAATTGTACAGCTCATTAAGTTAATCATTTTAATGCTGGTTAAATAAACTCACGCGAGCAAACAAGAATGCATGCTGTTTATATGTGTTGTCAAGCAAAATTAGAACTATATTTTAACATTGTTGGTATTCTGTAGTTGGCCTACATCGACATAAACTGATCGTCGTCGGTGTCGGTTGACAGTTCACCTTTATATTGCAATAACGCGTAATGACCATAATAATGAGAATTATATGAATATGATATCTACTGATTAAGGACATCAGTTTAGAAATTATTCTTGGTCATGTCGGTTGATCATCGTGGTGGAAAGGGTTACGCACCCCTTCCTCAAAGTATAAGTAACACGGATACGGAAGAAGACGAAGAGGAATGTTTGACCCAACGAAACGAAACTCGCAAAACTCAGATCCAGGCAGCCACGGTAAAGATTATTAGACTTTTGTTTATAGCTTACAGTTATTGATGACAGTATGCAGTATAGTAGAATGTTTATTCGAGGAACAAAGTAAGTTTCGATATAATACGATTGTACCTTCGGGTGCGTTTATTGAAATTTGTATGATATTGTTTTTCATTATAGGAGCAAACTACGGTTCAAGAAAATGGTGCATACTATCCTTTAGATGAGACCAAAAACTTAGAAAATCACACTAGAAATAGACAGAGCACTCTGAAATACTACAGGGATGATATACCTATCATGGTAATTGAAGGAAAGTTGCAAAATGATTTATGGAAACGACGTGATTTGTCATTAATCAGAAGATTTTGCCTGGTTTCTTCTATATTGCTATGTATTGTAACAATATTTGTATTTCTATATGTTCTGCCATGTGAGAATTCAATGGTTTGCTTACCTGTTGTTGAACCACAATCATCTATATCTTGGGACAAAACGTTACAAGGTGTAGGTAAGCATTATCAAATAATTTCAGACAGTTAATCTTTTTTATTCCATATTTTAACATACACAGTCTAATGAGATTATATAACAGAACAAATTATCATAACACATTTACTTAGTGTATGGTTGCATTTGCAGAATTACATGGTCCAATAACTATTGTTCCTGGTAATCCATATTATCTCATACTTTTGCTTCGTGGTCAGAGATATAGAGAAAATGATACAAATGTTGGGAGCCAAAGACAAATATCTCCAGATGGAGGAGGAGTTATGTCAATGCAAGGAAATAGTGGCTTACCATTATGGTTGGTCTCTTTGAAAAGGGCACCATCAGAAATAGATTGTAATTCAATTGACACCGATAGATCTGGAAAACCTGACTGTATAGTTACTGGAGAACAAGGCTTATTGATTAGCATTGATCCTATAGCAGGCACTATACATTGGAGTTCCAAAGTCCACACCTTTGAAAAATTACCAGTCATCCTACCAGATATTGATTCTGATGGAGTTGATGACTTCTTAAGCATAGAAGTAGTAAATGCATATACATCAAATCTTGTTCTTTTATCTGGTGCAACAGGTGAATTGCTAGGTCGTTATTCACCACGAAATTGTTCAACTATTGATATATACAATCTTGTTGTCAATGAAACTGTGAATTATGTTTGTCACAGTACAAATGGAAAACGTATGTATAAAAAGCACTGAATCGAAATATTTATTTACTGAAAATAGGCAAATATACAAGTCATTCATTCATAATGCAACTTAATTTTTGCAGATGTGATGAGATCTATGTCTTTTAAAGGTTTATTACATGCAGTGAAACTGACACAAGTATATAAAAGACTTGCTGCAAAGCTAACAGCTTCACCACGAATATTTGAAACATCGAAAGTTTATGATGAGGAAAATAGTTGGAGGCCAACACCTTACCACCATTTGAGTATACAAAATGAAGGAATGTGTCCTGGTGAATTTTGTAAAGCATACGTAAATTTAACACTGCAAAAATCTGCAAATCAATCAATTATGATTTGGGATCACATGAGCCAAAATTCTTTTGCATCAAAACCAGCATTTTTAATTACACCAGGGAAACCTTATACTTCAGGATTTGCCATTAAATTCTGGCAATGGGTGGATACATTTGGTGACCATGCAGAGAAAACGTCTGCTGTTGCAGAGAGAAAATTAATAGAAAGAGTTTTAATGGTATTTGTAAATTACACAGATCTACAGGTTATGAATGCTAGTCAAAGTGATATTACACAGCTATGTCAGGGTAATGATTGTCAACCAAATTTAAATTCGCGTGCGCGTTTTAATTCAATTTCGATTACGAATATTAGCACTGTTGGATATCCAGAATTAATCAGCTATTGGTCTTCTTATGATGTGGAATCACCAAAGGTACTTACTTCAAAAGTACAAGTTGTAAAACTAGATTCAATAACGTCCGTTTTTCCATATGCAAATATTAAGATTGTCCCCAGAACAGCTGATACTAATGATTGCGATGAGACTTGTCATTTAAAATCAACAACACATACTTCTTTGCTTAATTTACTGTGACTGATGAATTTAGATGAAGGCTCATAAACAAATGCCGAAACATGTTGCAAGCTTTAAATTAAAAAAGCTTAACTTAATCAGATAGCGTTTTTTTAAAAATAAATTATTACATTAAATATCTCAATTGCAAAAATTATATTGTGACTTTGTCTTAATTGTATGCAGTTACATGTTGCACCTATAGATATTTATTTGTATCAGTCACCAAGTTCTGTCACATGAAAATAACAATAACTAGCAAAAAGCATTGCAGTAATAAAAAAAGTTAACACTAGTAAATGAATTGAATTATCTATGGTGATTGATTATAGAAATATTACGAACTAAATATTAGCATAAATTGCTGCTGGCGTTTCCAAGGATGCCTAATTTTGTACACATAAAATTCTGTTATCACAATTTTTACAATACTATAAAATAATATTTGCAATATTGCGCGATAGTTCTTAATTTATATATTTTTCCAACAGTTTTCACAGTGTTTTGCAAAACAGTACATCATACAAGAATTATAAGCAAATAGAAGAAATTCAATCATTATGATGTATTTATGCATTTGCTTTGAAGTATGTTTGTTTATAATTTTACATGTTTGAAAAAGTTCGAGTAGATGTATCCAAGTTCCTTTTACATAATTATCTAATAATATATATGTCTTTCTTGTATAATTTTATATATAAATTCGCGAAGAAATTATTTCGTCGAAAATAGGGCAAACAGCTGTAAAACATTACTCTAGTCATATTAGTATTATCGTGTTCAGTACCTATAAATTATTGTGAATGATTATCATTTTAAATACATTGGTTTCCCATTGATAATATTGCATTTGTAATACTGTAATTGAATTCCAAAGTGCGACGGCAAGCGAAGTATTGTACTATCTTGAATTTAATATTTCGCCCCTCATAAAATTGAAGCTAAGGAAAAAATCTTTGAAATGCAAAATTGTTCTTTCCTCCACATTCTTAAAAATTCATAAGGCAATAATATAAAACATATCTTTATATAAGATGTTAAGAAACTTTTAATTTTTCGCGTTATTCATTTCTTAACACTTTACCTACTTGCTTCACGAAAAGTAGCCAATTACAAGCTTTCGCTAACTAAAGTGTTAATTTACGAAAATGAAAAAACTTAATAATCAATGTAAAACATTTCAGAAATATGTGAATGCCTTAAACGGAATGCATATAATTCTCACACAATTCTCACGTGTTATAAGCGTAGCGTTGCACCTGCAACAGTAGTGGGGGTATTTGACCAGTAAGTAGATGACTGGCGGAATGGTGTGGTTATAAAAGTGTACGCTGCACTATAGTGTGGAGCAACGTGCGCCACATAACGTGCGTGATCACTCCGACATTAACCTGGATCGGTTGTTCTTCTGTCTATAATGTATTTATACAATTAGACAAATGCATAAAAACAATAGAACCATTAACGCGCTAATCTAACACTACAAGTGGAAGCGCTGGACTGAGATGCGGTTACGCGAGGTACACTCAAAAAACTAATAACTCACGTACAATAACCTCGCATTGAAATCGCGATGGCAACTGGAAAACGAAGAAGTATTCACACATCTGGGGGTCCGGCGACGCTCGGCTCTGCAGCAAATAATTTACGCTCGAGCCGCTTGAATTTTCGACCGAATTCAACCCAAGAAGATAGAGGTGGAACACGACCCACTGCCGCTCCAAGCTCTATAGGACTCGTCCTCGTAACAATGTTTTTACATGTCTGTAAGAAATCCTTACTCTTTGATACTAGACTCAAAGTTGCTATATACTGTGGTGCAATATTCACAGTATCACTTATAGCAGACTTTATCACTATGCCAAGAACTTATTTTTCGCGTTCCGACAACGCATTAAATCAGTACTTTGTTAAGTGGGGATGGGGATGGCTTTTGACCGTGACCGTTCCATGGGTCGTGTTGACTGCGCATACACTTGGTTGCGGTCGTAGGTCCATCCTGTTTAAACATCTTGCCAGATTAATTCTTGCAACGTTTGCGTGGGCAATGTGGACTAAATTATTTAACTACATTGAAACCAATTATGGTCGATGTTTGAGCACAAGAGATGTACAATTACAAACTAAAGCGAAATGTCTGCAATCGGGAAAGTTTTGGAGTGGTCTCGATATATCCGGTCACACATTCATTCTTATATATTCTAGTCTAATACTGGCGGAAGAAGGGTCTTCATTAGTTGGATGGGAAGGGATAAAAGATTTTGTTATGCGAGAGGAACATTCTCGTTCGACTCCGAATGAACCGAGTACTGGCCCACTTCGTAATCTTTCTAATACCGATTTGGAATTCCTAAAAAAAGCACACAAAGCACTTACTCCTTATTTAAGAGGGCTTTTCGTTGCAATGACATTACAGCAGTTACTTTGGGATATTATGTTAGTATCAACGATGTTATATTATCATATTATGATCGAGAAATTTCTTGGTGGTGTTGCCGCTGTATTAACTTGGTATGTTACGTACCAATGGTGGTACAAATCGCCGAAAACTGGATTTCCGGGACCTGGTGACGGTTTATTTAAGTATAATGAAGTAAAAGCACATCATGACATTAGTTCAGTTAGGGCTCGACGTACTACTCTCAACGGTACAAATAGGTTTATGGGTTTTCCGATTCGTACTATGCAGGATAATGCGGAAACAATCGGCGTCACTAATCAACGTGAAGCAGAAATTCCCGCATCTAGAACATAACAACTATCTAATTCTTCATAGGTCTTATATCATTGGGTTGTTTTGTCAAAATCTAAAACGTAGTTGATTGCCTTCCTTAGTTTTTGTAAATATACAGGGTGTCCTAAAAGTCTAACGTTTCCTGATTTAATTTTATTCAGCTTCATCATTATTTTCGTTATCACATTAGCTCTATACTTTTTGAATATACACTCTTTAATGTTTCTATTGATATATCGACTGAAAGGATTAAGAAAATCATATTTTGGAGACTTGCACACATTACGAAACGAAACGTTTCACTAATTCTGGCACACCCGTATACATTACAGGAGTTTAATATCCTGTATGTATGTATATTACTGTCTTGAGATTGCAAAGCATCCTCAGAATAGCAAATACTTAATTACATAAGTACAGTAATATATTGCTCTTAATATTAAACAATCTTTGATAATTTGTTACAATATATGTGTCTTTGCTATTTCCTCATGGATTGTTGGAACTGTGGAATTAATCAAATTTGTCTCTATGCCATCAATATCATCTGTATATTTTTTCTCGTTTGTTCGTAACTTGCACTTAATAAAATTTATTGTTAACAAAGTGTTTGTCCCATACACTGACAGGGTAACTACAAGCAAAAAATTAAACTTTGGGTTACATTGTCTTGTGCCAGAAGTACAAAACATGTATGTCTTGTTGCGGAATTTTATAATTTTTTATGTTGAAATGTTGTTGCATTTAATTATTTATTTATCCTATGTTCGTCATAGTATCATATACATATGATACAAAATTATTAATATTTTCAAACTGCCCCCTCTGCATCGAGAATATTATTAACTATTAAGTTTATGGAATATTTCTATCGATAATTTTTGTCGATATATGACGCCTGTTTACAACTGTTTATCTTTATTTGAAAAAAAGCTGAGGTTGGATTCTGCAATCCCTTCAATACCTCATAATTGTATATTGTAACAATAACATAAAAAATGTACGAAGCACACTCTGGATAATAATAAATCTATTTTCATGATCATACTTTCAACTTTTTCTTAGAACAAGATTTTGGATTTCGGTATCGAATTACAGTAATCAGTGTTGTTTGAAAAAGATCATTCGAAAAGAATTTGTCAATTAGGAATATAAGTTGTTAACATATTAAGTGGAACCTTAGATTTTGGCATAAAAAAAAGATAAATTATGATGCAGAACATTTATAGAGGGGCGACATGTTATTGTCGTTTAGTATCAGATTATATATTTTTTATTTAGAAATGTTAAAGGTTTGTTGTGGCCATAGACACTTTACATGTTCCATTTCTTTTGTTAAAACATAAATAAACTATACGAGAATAATCGCGCATTTTCCGTATGACGAACACTCATCACGTTCCAGTTATATTTTACTTCTAAAAAAAGCTCAATGTTCGAAACTTTACATATGAAAAAATTACGACCTCGGTCTGTACTCTCGAATTATGAAGGGACTTTGTACAATATAACATTTTTTTCGTATAGCATGTCGGTAATATCTATTTATGAAAAGAAAGACAGTACAAGCAAACTGTTTCGCCAGAAATACGTAAAATCGCGAAAATTAGGAAACTTGAGTTCCAAACATTTTTACACTTTAGTTACGTCGTACGTTTTTATCATATAATAGTAGTTAATTGTACAATACATCTATGAAATATTTGTGTGTTTTTATGTACGTACGTCTTTTAAGTTCAAGTGGATAGTTAGATGTTGTAGTATTAAACTTTTGATCTCTTACGGGCGATGGCATCTTCCACAGCTTTTAGTTGTTTCAGCAATTCTTCACGTCGTGAACTTGCTTTTTTAGCAGCCTTTGCTGCAGCTGCAGCAACGCTCGCTTTGCTATCAATCAACGGCGGAGACTCTAACCCTCTCTTCTTCCCGGCCATTAACGCTGAACGGTCCACTTTTTTGACGATTGCCAAATTGCTCGTAGGTTTTAACGTAAGCTTTATTTGTTGCTTGGTTCCACTAAGCTTTAGTGCATCGATACCTTTAGAATCTTTTCGTGTTATGGGTGGAGTTGAGCCTTTCCTTCGGCGCGTTTCACTGGAAGACGAGGAATAACTTGACTCACTAGAATCACTGCTACTTCCGCTACTTTCTGAACCTGAACTACTATGCGAAGACCTAAAAACACAACGTGTTAATTAAATTGGAATATTCGTGTGAAGAAAGTGCAAGAACAAATATTTGCTATTCTTCTTATTTTTACCTTGATCGTGATCGACTTTTAATGACTTTCGCTACCGCAGCAGCAGCAATTGCTGCCTTGTCCCTTGTCTTCTCATGATGACGTTGATGGGATGATAATGGACTTGGTGCCGGTGGATTCAGTCCAGCACGTCGATGAAGTGTTCCAGTTGTAGGCGATATAGAACCTTTTGGTGGTCGAGGAGAAGGAGCAGGTGGGTTCATTAGCATGGCACCACGTTGTGGTGGTGGAGGTGCGGCAACCGTGGGTGTTGAGGGTGGTGAAGTAACGACAGCTTTCCCTTTACCAGCACCTCGATTTCTAGAGGGAGGGGACGGTGATCGGGACCTGGATAGGGAGTCGTAAGAACTGTAGCTAGAGCGGCTCGAGCTACGGCTAGAACTAAAAAGATCATACAGTATACTTACACGCGCTTGTCTATCATAAAGATTGATTTAAGCATGACGTGCAAATAAGAAAGATTTACGCGTTTTAGTATTTCTACATTCTTAAACGTTACAATTATGAGTAAAACAAACAATTAAAAACTTTCATTTTTCTCATCTTGAATATGCTCATATAAATTGTCCTAATAATAAATTTTAGTTCAATATGGTACTCTGAGATTACAAAAACGTAAACATTACCTCGTTGACGAGTAAGACGATCCTGATGAATATGATTGCCTTCGAGATCGTCGTGATGATGTCGTTCTCCGAACTGCACTTGGCGATTTACGTCGCATCCAAGGATCAGCCCACTCATCTCCTCTGCCCCTTTCAACAGGTGGTGGTTCTTCTTCTCGCCATGGTTTTGTAGGTGGTATACGTTCTACGATTACTTCTCTCGATGGTCGTTTATGTTTCTTTTCATATTTCTCGTAATATTCACGTTCTCGATCACGTTCCCGTTCCCTGTCCCTTTCGCGTTCCCTTGTATGTGGTGGTGGTGGTGAAACAGAGTGTGGTGTTCCTCGAGGAATTGCATGATAGTCAACTCGTTCTCGATATTCTGCTGGTGGCCGCGCGTCTGCTTTATAATGTACTCTCCTAAATGAAAAATATAATTAATAATAGGTACGTTATTTAATATTTTATTTAATTACCTATAATATTCGGGAGGTGCTGAAGGTGGTGCATAATAAGTATCGGTATCGTCGATATACCGTTCTGGTGTAATTCTCGGTGGTGGAATTCTACGTGGAACTTCCCTTGGCGGCCATCTATCCATAACAGGTGGTTCTGGACTTGCGGGTCTCACGTAATAACCTGCCTCCCGATCCAATTCATCTTGTCCTAAGCTTAAGTTCATTTTCTTTTCTTCAAAGTCCATGTCTGATTCTTTACGTTTATTGGCTTTCCTCATCATCTAAGGATAAAGATTTAATTACCGTAATAAAATATTAATTATCTCAATAAGGACTTAGGTACTTAAAAAAATTTTGAAGTTATTAAAGAAAACGACAATATTATAGAACATCTATTATATGGAGAATGTACTTTTTAAAAATTATTTACCTCTTTAGCATGGCGCAATCCACGCTCCCACGCAGACTCAGTTGGAAGATCATCTACCTTAGGTGTATGTGATGGTGCTCCATACCCAGGTAATGGTCTGATACTAGGTCTATCAATGTGTGGTCTAAAATCGTGCGGAGCAGCAACAGCAGCAGCAGCAGCATGTGGGGGGTATGCCATTGGTCTTACCATGTCAAACATGGTGTAATTGCCCTTATCAGTTACCCCTGGATGTAAAAATCGACAACTAACACCCCAGGTACATTGTCCTCTATTGTAAAAGCGACAAACTGGTCTTGGTTCTGTTTCTTCTGGTCTCGCGTCATCTCCGTCACTTAGTTCGCCTTCTTCTAATTCAGATTCTACTTTCTCTCCATCTTCTTCACCCTCCTCTTTGTCATTGCCTTCGCCAGTTTCTTTTATTTTTGTTTTGTCTTTATCCCTGTCTTTTTCTTTATCCTTTCCATCTTTTTCTGTATTTTCTTTATTTTCTTTTAAAATTGATGCTTCTGTTTCCCCTGCAAGTTACATAACATATGTGTTCACATCTCCACAAAAAGATATTAAGCTAAACAGTGCCTAATGACTGGAATTTTTTATTACTTACCTTCATCACGTTCGTCTTTCCATTGACCATCTGCTTCAAAATCTAATTGCTCACTTTCTTCTGTAAGTCCAACTGGAGTACTTTTATCTTCTTTGTCTACTTTTTCTTCTTTACTTGTTGCGCGTATTTCATCATTTTGCATGCTATCTTTATTGACTTCAGATTCCCGTTCGGTCGATCCATCAACTCCATCCATACTCTCAAGGTCGGATACGTCGGATAAATCTTCGCCGTGCGTCATTGGTGTAGGTTTCGAATTTGTCATTGATTCTGGTTCATCCTCAATATCTCCATCTGATATTTGTTCTCCATCTAACACATTAAAGGATCCATTTTTTGTTGTTGGTGAATGGACTGGTGAGTGCTTATCCGATTCTTGATCATCTGCTGGAGATGCAGGTCCTGACCTAAACGACTTTGGAGAGCTTCTACCTGATATTAAAGATTTTGCCGAACTACGTCCTGATCTTGGAGATTTTGGCGAACTTTGCCTGGATTCACTGTTTTTATTAGAATACGACTTTGGAGAATTATCAACAGATCTTGGACCATCCACTTCAAGCTCAAATTGTTTCGGCTCGGTATCGTTATATTGTACGGACTTAGAATCGTTAGGTGTCGAGCCACGTGATATATCGTGTTGTACAGGAGAACGAGACAAACTCCTTTCACTTCTCGGTGAATCCAAAGAATTGTTTCCTGAATGAAATGATTTCGGCGAAGCAGGCGGTGATTTCGATATACTACGTGCCGACCTCGGAGAGCCCTCCTCGCTGGGAGATGCTAATCTAGAGGTCTGTGACTTTGGTGATACTGGAGTGGATCTTGGGGATTTGGAACCTCTTCCAGATATAATCGAGGCCGGTGATTTTTCTCTTGAGGAAATGGAGCTTGCTGCTGATTTATGACCGGATACTGACGAGTGATGAGAAAAGCGTGATGATGTTGCATCATCACCAGTGACATGACTTCTTCTTCCATCATATCCCTCTGAAGAGGAACTCTCTGAACCGGAGTCAGACATGTCGATTTATTCTAGCCTGCAAACAAGTAGTTTCCTTATACCATACTCTACAATAATGAAGAAAGGAACGGGACTGTTGTTCAAAAACTCTTTATCTCTTCTTACTTAGAAGTCAATCTTTTTTAGGTGTACCAACCGAATGTAGCACTGAGAAATCTGCATCAGTAAGATCGCAAGGCTTACCTGTATCGATAAGAGCCTGTGCAGTACTCGCTCTTGAAGGCACAACGCGCGCATTCCATACCGCGACGAACATACTTTTTATATCACATTGAGAACTTTCTTTTATTAATAACTTTTTGTACTTTATACTTAAACTGAACTTTTTTTCACATATACGATACATACTGTTATTGTTTGGGTTTTTTGCCCGGAACTTTTTTGATTTTTATTGTAAACTTTTTAACTCGAACACAACACAAACTAAGAAATACTGGTAAACTGTTTTGTATTGCACTAGAAACTATAGCGAATGGACTTTGAACCTGAAAGAATGTATTGTGGGCCTATGGAGAAAGAAAGAAAATAGGGAAAGAGAAAAACAGTTTAGGAAAGAAGTGAAAAAACTTGGTTTGTCATCAATTACAGATCACATAATATCCCTTAATTTTTAACTAAAAGCATATATGCATTTTTTCCATTTATGAACATATGATATTATAATATTTTCATGTTGGTATTACAAAAAAATAATTTGTGTTGATATTTATATTTGTAATCCTTACTCTGAAGTATTATAATACCATTAAACTCATGTTTGTTTAATATAATGGGAATGTCAAATGGAAACAGGTCACATAAGAAAGTATAAGAAAACATACAGTTTGGAATGCAGTAATTATATAATATAAATTATATATGGATCAATAGAAAAATATTTTATTTTCATTCCTTACTGAAGAAAATTTACTAATTAATTTTATTTTTGTTATATAGATGAATATAAAGTTTACATCTCAATTTGTAGGAAAATCTTTATGTTTTAATCAGGGCCATGATCTATACAAAGATGCTATTTAAATTTTGGATATAATAATTTTCAAATAAAAATTTGGAAATTCTTTCATACCATAAAGAGTCAATAGTATCTGTTCTGAATAGATATATATCTGAAAATATACAGAATAAAAATTAACAAATAATAATGTGTGTAACAACACATAAATCTATTGAGAACTAAAATTCATTGTTTGGCAGTTATTACAAATGCACTTTTGGTCTACTGGAAAATTGATGGTTGGAGTGATCTCAATCAGTTGTAGAATCTATAGAAATCATTATATAGAGGTAAATCGTTGAATCCTTAAGAACGTGGTATCGTTTATATGTTGCGGAAATTAATACTGTACATGTAATTCATACTGAAAGTCTGACTATCCTAAAGTGTACACATTTAGTTATTACAATGAAGCGATCATAATCGTAGTGCCGAGGAATATCATAGAGGTTAAAACCACGACGAGTTTAATATTACTGCAAACCAATCTGCAAAACTATGAATGGGATATATCGAGGAACGTAATGTTTCATTTGTTGTAATACGTAGATAATACGTGAGGAATTTGGCCGAGAATGCATCGTGGGCTTCTTACCTTGATCGCGCGTATGCCTGTGGGCCTTTGGAGATTTCAATGCTCCGAGGCTTAAGGCGGCCGGCGTCACCCAAAAATTACGGATAACGTTTCTCAGATCCGTCCCCGTATTTTCGTTTTCCGGGTGCTCGGTTAATTAACCCCGCGGTTCAACGTCGACGGCTTCCCGATAATTCGGCAGCCGCAGGATTCTGGCTTCAAGGAGGACAATGAAGAAACGAAAAAGTGATGAAGCGCAAGACCAAAAAACGCTCACTCCGTGAGTTTCCTCTGCTCACTGTCTAAATAACCCGAGATGGTATGCTCTGAAGTTGTTTTATACTTGCAAGTTCTCCCGCGGATGAAACATAATTATAGGAAAAAAAGTGCAACGTTTCATATTCTTGAATTTACAACTATTAACGTACTGAAATTCATTGTAAATAAAATTTGTCTACGTAAAATCCCTCAAACGGTTAAAACTAGTTTTTGAAAATAACACGGTGTTGATTTATCGAGAAGTACATACCTGTATTTAAACAAATATTTCATTTTATCCAGTAATAAACTTAAATATACAGTATGAATTAAATATACTTTCTTAAGGTTCAATTAATAAGTATCCGGTGCTAAATAGTTGCGGTTTGCGAATAGTAAAAGCTTAAACAGTAATTCAATAGTACTTGTAAATAATAAGAAGTTTAGATTTATGAAAATTATTTACGTTATCGCGACTTGTTATGTTTGTATGAGTGGTTCATTTTTCTGCGGCAACTTCAACCACGCGAATCATCACCTGTGATGTACAGAACAATATACGATTCTGTATTTGAGTATAATACCGGGAGACTTAAATTTACCATCGTACAAAATTGACAGTACGTCGTAATAGAAGTAAATCTGTTGGTTTATCTTCCATTTGTAGCAGGTTTTTTTCAATAAACAGAACTACAAGTAGGATCACAATTCTTACGGTGACGTTATTTATCAATCTTAATTTGAATTACGTCGTAGAAGGTTATGCCAGTGTATTAAACATCACGAACGTATTGTTTAAATTGTGGTTGCAGTATTTGCAAGAAGTACTTGTTAAATAGTAAGCTATTTATTGACTAGTGATGGTTTCCACGCGGGGACCGAAATTTAAATTCTGTGATGGTGAAAAGGTTCTATGTTATGAGCCAGATCCTACCAAAGCAAAAGTTCTATATGATTCAAAGGTAATCACTTAGCTATAAATATTATGTAGTCCTCCATTTGGTTAATTATATGACAGTATGTGTGTGTATAATATAAGGCAATCACACAAGAAATTTGTTAAGTTAAATATAAATATATCTTCAAACATAAAAAATGACACAAGCGGGAATAATATTATTCTTCAGGTATTAGACGTTATTGTAAACAAAGATCAGAGAGGACGTAAAGCTGTTGAATATTTGATACATTTTCAAGTAAGTGAAAATAGGAATAAATGAAAATTATGCCCAAGTGTAAGCACTATTGTACATTGTATATTAAAAAATAGGGGTGGAATTCTTCCTGGGATCGCTGTGTTACAGAGGAGTATGTGTTAAAAGATACAGAAGAAAATCGCCAACTTCAAAGAGACTTAGCACAAAAAGCACAGTTGCAACTGTATGCATTTTATTAGAGTGTATTTAAGAAACTATTCTTTTAAGGAGAATTAATTTTACATAAAGTACCTGTTAACATTAAGCATCCAATCCCTGAGATGTTTGTATAACATTTGTAATAGGGGAGCTTATTTATATCGACGAGAGCGTAAAAAAAGAAGTCATAAATTATCAGAACGTTTAAACGAGACAGAGAATCAAGAACCACGAAGGCGAGCAAGAAGTGGTGGTAGTCGTGCTACCTCAGCTACAACTGGCTCTTCAGAAGATGGTAGTTCAGGGCAGCATGCTGATTATGACACAGAGGTAAAAATAGTTTCTGTAGCATGATTAAAACATGAGCTTTTTTATAGTTTCTGAGTATTTACAAAATGATATATTAGAATGCATTCTATTTATGTGCATAGGAAGTAATTACCGAAGAAGACACTGAGAGCAGTTCTGATTATGTTGGTGAAACAAGTGATGATGATGATAGTGGAGGAGGCAGTCAATCAGGAGCAAGTACAAAACCTGGAGTTGATCTTGATATAGGAACTACTTTAAGACGGATTTTAGAACAAGATTTCGACCTAATTACTAATAAGAATAAGGTAAGTTTTTAATTGTTATATGCCTTTGAAATTATAATTGTAATAACCACGCTAATTGGTAATATGTTGCATTTCAGCTTGCTGTCTTACCTGCTCAGCCAACTGTAGCAAATATTTTAGAATCATGGGTGCAACACTTTACCACAACACAACTAACAAACATTCCAGAAAAGCCACAAAGAAATAAATCAAACAATACAATAGAGAAAACAGTCAACGAAGTAAACATATGCAGAGAAGTAGCAGATGGTTTACGAATATATTTTGATTTTACTTTACATGACCTCCTTTTATATAGACAGGAAAGAGAACAATATTGCAATCTTAAATCTTCCTTCTTATACAATCAACATTCGTCCCTCATAAAAGAAGAGCCAATTGAGTAAGATCACTTTAATATACATGTACAAATATATTTTATTTCATGGCTATTTAATACATCGCAAAATTATATTAATTAAAGGTCTTCAGACATATTAGTGAAAGAGGAATTTGAAGATACAGAATATGCTCATCTACCACCATTTCAGGAAACTGATCAAGAAATAGATAGTGTTTCAAAATCACTAACAAATTCTAAACGAAGGTTGAGATCTTGTAGAGTAAGTTCTGTTGATGAAAGTAGACAACTAAGATCGTATGATGAAGCCAAGCAGGATCCAGGAAATTTGTCAAGGTAACAATAATCTCGTTCATGCTTTCAGACAATTAAATTATTTATACAAGATTTGAAGATGAGCAAATCATGATTTATTTCAGCATGGCAAGTACGAGTTCCCGTTGTTCTAGTCCCCGCGGTGTTACATTAAGGATACCAGTTGTTACATCTGTCCAAGTTAGTGCTTTGCTGCAACAATCGAATAAGTGGAGATTAATGCCAGAATCTATGAAATGTGAAAGTCCTCCAAATCCTTCCACTTATTATGGTGCTATTCATCTTACTCGATTATTCGGTATGTTTAATTCTAGGAATTCCTTCCTTGGTATATACTTAATAATTTATATACACCATCCTATTTTTCAGTAAAATTACCCGACTTACTACAATTGACAGATATACCAAGCAAAAAATTGAAGGTGCTTTTAAAATATTTGGATATGTTCTTAAGGTAAAACATAAATATTACAGATGTGTTACACTTTATAAATATTTTTCATATACAGATATTATTAACGATTCTTCTACTCATGTTGTAGTTATTTGGAAATGCACAGGGAATGGTTTGGAGAACAATTTTATATGCAGGTAGAAAATCAAACCCTTCCTCAGTCAAATAACTCTTAACAAAAGGGGTGTAAATTAAGTGTTTGTTTTAGATTTAAATCACAAATGTGAATGTGTGTAATGTTATGTGTATTGTATATTGAGGATGTATGGCTGCAAAAATACTATAAGTCACATTTTTTATATAAATATACTATATATAATTTTATACACTTTCCATTTTACAAATGCCATATAAGTTATCATATTTTTAAATATTTAGAAATGTCAAAAGAGAGGTGGCATTTTGTACCCATCCAACTTTTCACACTCCCATTGATTAAGAACAGGATTTTGAATCTCATACATTCCTTGCCCCTCAGTGATGGGAATGTAAGGTAAGCTTTTCCTCTACATAATTGACAATTAATATCGGATTGAATTTATTTTATAATTCTTTCACGATTACAAGAATAAACCTACCCGTTGATAACTTATTTATGATAAAAGAACTTAATTCCGTTTTACATAATTTAAAACTAAAATAGTTCAATTTGGTGCTTCTTTCGCCATCAAACCTTCTTTATTGGGTTTAACTCAGTTTCTTTTTAAAAAACTGGTCAAGTATAACACGAATTCTGATGGACATAGATATATTTACTAAATATTGGTAAAGGTATACGTGTAATCATTGAAAAAATATTTTTCAAACCACCTTGTTAAATGCAATTATACAAGGATTATAGTAAGAGAGATTTATAAAAAATTGCGCCTGATCAAAAGATATTAAAGATATTCAAATTCCTCTACTATAATGCCATCTTGTGCCCGAATGAATGATCCGTCCGATACAACGAAGATGAACTTTGTATATAAATAAACGTAGTGTTAATGCATTTATATGTACGGATCTTAACTAATCAATTCTCATGCACTATCAAAGCATACAAGATTAGTTTTAATGATGGATTCCTCTAATACCTTTTCACTTGTTATGATATATTTTCGAGCTTAATGCATTATTCATATAATAAATTTTTAACATTATGATGTTCATACGAAAAGATGTTTTTGCTATATAAATTGCACCTGTTGCAAATCATCATAACTACACTACCATATGCATGAACCAATCGAAAAAAGATCAGCAGGGGTTTGTGAACGTATTTCATCAGTGAGAGTTCATACTTCGCACAATTGTACGCAGTAAAGGAACAACTAAAAAATTATAATAACGACTAAAGCAGTTTATATCAAAATATTAAAAGTCGATTGCAATCCGTATTTTTTATATCGATGTAAATTTATAATATAGAAACTATAAGAATCTTCGCAAATTGAACGTTTTTGCCTTCGGCAAAGTTTGTGTATGTTGTGACTGGCAGCAGTATTGTTGATCGATATCAGCTGTTTTAGTAAATAAAGAATCATACACCGATATGGACGTTCTTAGAAGTGTCACCGGGGATCAAGAAAATATTGACGAGAATGTTATGAAAACTGATGATTCTTGCTCCTGTTCATCCGAAGATTTTGACATTAATGAAAATTGGCGTTATATGCCACATTCGATACTTTTGAATATCTTTCAATATTTAACACCGAAGGAATTAACAATCGCTGGAGAAGTCTGTAGGTCATGGAACAGAGTATCTCAAGACGAATTTCTTTGGAAAGATCTATTCTATCAAACTTACAAAATAGATCCGGATGTGGGCATTATGCCAGGTTAACTTTGTTGTATATTTATAAGCCATTGTTATCCATATGCTTAACATATTTAAAGTACGATATAACATCAGTTATTGTTCTTACATTTTTCTCTTATTATTTTCCACAGGCAAATCTTGGTTGGAGGAATTTAAACGTTTAGCATATCATACTCCTTTATTGCAAACAGAAGTGCTTAAAGAACATTCACACCAAGTACTACATGTTAGTTTTTCACACAATGGAAAAATGTTTGCAACATGTTCAAAGGATGGTTATATTTTTGTCAGTTTTCTTTTCATTAACAATCTTATAGGTACATTACTTGATAATAGCTTATAATAATACATTGACAATATTCTCTTCAGGTCTGGGATAGTCAATACCCTGTTTCTATAAAGTATCTTCATGATATGAAAACATTTAGTTGGAAATATACACAGTTTTCACAATTCAATTCTTCTGATACTTTGTTACTTGTGTCTGGTGTACATTTTGGTAATCCACATAGTACTTCTGGCGAAATTGCAGTATTTAGATTAACACGTAAGTCAGGAAAAAATAAAACCTTTGAATATAATTAGACAACAGTAAATTAAACCATGAAGTATATTTTCAAAGAGGTCTGTGATAGAACGTTTATTCTATAAGGTAAATAAGTCTTTCTGTTATAGCGGGATTTGACCTCCAATGTAGAGTAATGAATAAGCCATATGATATATTTGGTACATGGTACAGTGAGCACTACCTTCTAAGTGGAAATCTGTCTTGGTTGGCACATTTAGTTAGTACAAGTTTCCTGTGGCTTAATAAGGCAAATCAAGAATCAGCTAGCGAACATGTACCCATTATGTCACAACTTTTTCGGTATTGTATATAAAATGCATTCTTTTTTGAATACATTTAGTTGTGTATTAGTTTAACTTGTAATAAAAACAATCTTTATGAATATAATTAAATTGTATATTATATAACATTTGCACTTTAGTTTCTACAATGGGAATGCTTCATCAATTAGAGCAATTATGGTGGCAAATTGTCTATCCCCTGAACAGAGTGAATCTGAAGAACAGCAAAGTATACCTCCATCCTCTGATGAAAAAGAAGAAAAGGGAAATCCACCAAGTCTTAGAGATTTGTTACCCCAATTTTCGAACGATGATTTCCAAAAACGAGAGGAACCAGTTGTCTTATTTCGTCCACCTGCTAATTTACGGTAGGGATGTTTTTCTGCATACCTATTTGCTTATCAGTGTAGATCTATTGCCAGTCAATACATGTTGAAATTATCAATATGTATTAACTAAAGTATGTGCAAAGTATGTGCAGTTTATTGGAAGATAGATTGCCATGGTGGAGAAAGCATGCTGATAGAAACAATGCTGATGATTCTGATTATGCTAGCCCCATACAGTACAATGAAGAATATAGACAAGTGGAAATGGAAAAGACAGCCAACGAATCTGACAGGGAAACTGAAAATCCTCCATGGGATGAGGAGTATGAATCTGGAGGTAAATGGGGATTAAATTTATACGAATTAAGAATAGCAATGCTTAAGCTATGGAACTCTCACTTGAAAGTATTATGCATAGAATCATCCACTGCTGAGGACACTGACACAGATGAATTAATAAGCCATAATGAAAAATATCTAATATTTTCAACGGGATCTAAAACTTATACTCCGCATCAAGTAGGATTTAAGAGGATCAAACACTTCACTTTTCCGACAAGACTTGAACCAGGACCGTCCCTACGTGAAAGATTAGCGCAAAGAGAAAGAGAACGGGAAAGAAAGAATGCAGAGCACTTTTACACAAATTGGCTTGATTATGAATCAGTCGCTAATAAATTTGATAAAGTAGATCATTTGATAGATCTTCATGGTCATATTATAGGAATGGCTCTTTCTCCAGATCACAGGTTCATTATCGACATTATAAATCTCACAATCACGCGTTTCAGCATGCAAAACATAAAATAATGAATACTTTTAGATATCTTTACGTAAACACAAGGCCATGGCCAACGGGTTACGTTATTACAAATCCACTACAACCCCCACCAATCGCTCAAGAAATTGATATTTACGTGATCGATCTGGTAACACTTAAACCAGTTGGTACAATGCTCAGAGCTCATAAAGCATATACTCCAAATAACGAGTGCTTTTTCATATTTCTGGACGTGTGCAACGAATATGTAGCAAGGTATTTGCATATTATCTTGAGCAATTTTTTCTGTTCCTTTTACTAATTTAAATTTTCTGATATTAGTGGTTCAGAGGATAAACATGGTTATTTATGGGATAGACACTATGGAATATGTTTAACCAAGTTCCCCCATTCTGATGTTGTTAACTCTGTTGCATTTAATCCACGTGATCCTGAAATGTTAGTGACGACTAGCGATGATTATACTGTTAAAGTCTGGCGCAGTCGGGCCATGGTGCGCGCTTTGGGACTAAATGAAGAATCTTTCCAGAGAGGATTGGAGGTACGAAAAATGCAAAGATTTCATAAGAACAGTTGTAATGCCAATCGATCAAAGACTATGCTATTTTCAATTTAAAGTTTCATTTAGTAGATTTTACGAGCTGTGTTAAGTTGCTGAAGTCGTGTTTACTACTTAAAATTGTAAAATATTAATGCGTCTATTGAAAATAAGTTTGTAGTCCAGATTATCTGATATAATTTAAATGAAATCTCTTTTAGAAGAAATGATTGCATGTCCTGAGTATTTGAGAATGTTTCAGTGAGTCTAAGTAAGAAATAGTTCATAGAACATATTGAATATTTCAATAAGTAAAATAACAATAAATACATAGTTTTGTTGAGATACTTTTCAATTGATAAAGATATGCTGTTTGTGCTAACTTTCCTTTAGAATTGTTAAATCAATGTTTACTGCTTATCATTTATATTTGTTATTTGGTGAAAAGTGATAAATGAATATTAGATCTGTATAATCTCTATTAAGTTATGTTTTATATCACTATTATTATTTACATATTTAAAATACAAGATTACACTATTAAAATTTGTCAATTTCGTAGAATACAGACTGTAGGCAGATGATACTTCTTTCACACATCCATAATTTATTTTAATTCATATTACAATTCTTTCATTTTGATGAGATAATCTAATAACTTATAATAGATAAAGTCAGGCAGGATACACAATATTCAATTAAAAATACACGGCAGTTCGGCTGCCATTCTTTCAAATACAGTTTATTATTATTATAACAATAAATGTGAAGTTCTCGTAATTATTGAGGAAAGACTTGGCACAATGTATTCTAACATTTGTTCCTATATTAAAAAAAAGAGTATACTTTGATGCATATGCATATTAACTATTAGTGATACCGGTACTTAGCATTTGAGTTTAAATCTACTATAGTCTGGTTAAGACATAACTATAATAAACTATAAATTTTAATTTGTTTAATTATACATTTGTATATAGAGTGAAGTAAAAGGAGTTCTATTAGTAACAGTATCTGTGTACATATGTATATGTACATATGTATATGGTAGTTAAGGGAAGAGATTGTATCAAGTAAGATTAAATGTTAAATCAGTAGTAGTTTCGTAGAGAGTGTTCCAGGTAAACCAGGCCACCTAATTGTTTGCTCTTGTTAGGACGATAAAAAAAATGTTTGATGAGTAATGTGGGTGAATACGAAGGGCCAACACCCTAAAACGACAATTTGCTTCAGTGCAACTTTTGGGTAAAATATAAGTGAACTTTAAAACTCTCTACAAAAATGGCACTGAAAGAAATTTTCTTTTCAGAGAGTTGGCCTTTTGAAGCCATTTATATAACGCATCAAAGTTTTTTTATATCATTGCAACTAAAGGAAATTATTAGATGACCTTTTTTATATAGGGTAGTCTGTATATCTGACTGGGAAATATAGTTCTTAAGTAAGGTATATGCCTTTACAGGTTTGAACGTTTCGAAATATTATGTGATATACTACATAATTTATATTGCCTGTCATAGTTGCTCCTGAACATTATACGGTTTCGTTAATAAAACTATAGATTGCTTACAATAACAAAATTAAGTTATTTTTCAAATACCCTACAGCTCAAATTTGTAAATTAAATGAAGCAACCTATGATAAGTGTGTAGAATTGATAGCATTTATGGCCACTATTCACACAATTAAGATTAATAAGTATCAAAGTTCTTTTGACAACTCCTTCATATATTATAGATAATACATAACTCTAACAAGGAATAAGTATACAGAAGATTAAGGCTTAGTACTTTTTGAATAAATTTAGTTGCATATCCTATGAAAAGACGTTTGTTAAAATCTATAAACAATCGGGTGAGTCCCGTACGTAGTGCTTTTCCTGCGATAACGATGATAATAATATGGCCACTATTATAAAATCTTAATGACAATACCTCCAAAGGGCAATTCAAGATGCCTGCAAATGAGTTTTAACAATATGTCACGATCAGCAATTTACACATCGTAATTCCTTGTTACCTTAACATCTCGCGATCTGTATTAAAGTTTGCTTACCTATACTTTAACTCTCCTCCTTAATAATGATGCAAGAAATAACATTTTGATAATATATTCTGCATATTGCAACATGGATCAACAGGTGTTAATATACTTATGTAGAAACCGTCGCTACCGATTCTAAAAAAATGCATGACTTTTAGTTCTTATAAGATGAATTTCTATAACTGAGGAGGTTTTAACCAATATACTTACCAGCATTAGATGACATTCCTTCTTGTGGTGCACCTGCAGTATTTGGCAATACTTTCTTGTGAACATCTTTATGCCCATGGCAATGTTCACATTCATCATCACTTTCCTCAGAGCTGCTCTCACCAAACGTTCTTGGTTTTTCATAAATACAGCAACCTACAAGTTTTATCAAATGTAATATCATAATCGATACAGAATTTTAAGAGTAATAACCCTGGATGAAATAGCAGGCAATTTACATTTGGATTTCTTTTTATTCATATGTTCATTATCAACAGTTCCTTGAGTCCACTGAACTTTTTTGTTAGATTTTGGCTTCCTAAGACGCAATCGAACAGTTGGTATTTCCTAGAAGAAAATAGCTACTTTACTTTTTATATAATAACATAGTAATAATCTGAAAACTCTGATAAAATATTATGTAACTGTTATTTAAAGGATATGGATATTTTATACTGTTGAAAATAGATTTTTGTAATGCTTTATTCTATTTGCTTCATATATTATACAAAAAATGTTAACAATATAAAATGTTTGATTTAAAAAATATTCCATCACTGATATAAAATTATGTAATTAGAAATGCCCTAATTATGTACTTAAAGAATAATCTTAAATCCATTATTGTACAATTTTTGAATCAGTCAATGATTTAATTCTATCATCATCATATTTTAAAATATTTTTTAGTATTTCTTTAGTGTGCTCTCCTAACACAGGTGGTGCTGATCTAGCCTTATTAAGTGCATAGCTATATGTTACAGGAGGACCAACAACTTTTATATTTCCTATTGTTGAATGTTCCATGTTTTGTACCAATTTCATATGCTTCACTTGGGGATCATCAAAAACCTGTAAAGTGAGATTATTGGGATCTTGAAATTAGTTTATTATATGATTTTAATATCTTGCCATTGATTTTTGAAAAATACCTGTCCTATAGTATTTACAGGACCATATGGAAATGGAGAACCATCAAATATAGTAGCCCATTCTTTGTTAGATTTTGTTTTAAACTTATCTCTTAGGATTTCTAATAACTCTTTTCTATGCTGTACTCTCATAGTATTATTTTTGTATTTATCAAAAGTAATAAGTTTTTCCAATTGCATTCTTTTTAGTAATTCCAGAAATTGTGGATCACTTCCTGCACCAACTGTCATATATCCATCCTTTGTGGGAAAAGCTTCATATGGTACTATACTTTCATGTTCAGAACCCCATCTAGTTGCCTCTTTTTTAGCATTCAAGTAATTTGAACCAATGTTTATCAAACTAGCAACTTGTGTTGCTAATAAGTTACATTGAACCCATTGACCTTTTTTAGTATGTACTCTTTGGAGTAAGGCTGCTAAAATAGCACCATGTGCATATAATCCTGTAGCCAAGTCTGTCATTGCTACTCCTGCTTTGCATGGTGGCCCATCTTGTGGGCCAGTGATATGCAAGAGGCCTCCCATGGAAGCTGCAATCACATCATAACCAGGTCTGTTTGCATAAGGACCTTCAGATCCATAACCAGTTAAGGAACAATATATGAGGTGTGGTGCTACTTTTGATATTTCTTCATATCCTAATCCCATTTTATTTAATTTTCCTGGGACATAATTTTCCACCAAGACATCACACTTCTCAGCCAAATCATAAAGTATATCTCTTCCTTTTTTTAAATCGATACATACACTTTTTTTGTTTCTATTAACACTCATAAAGTAAGCAGACTCTTGAGTTCCTCCAATGAAAGGAGGGCCCCATTTTCTTGCTTCATCACCAGTACCAGGTTTTTCAATTTTCAGGACTTCCGCGCCTAAGTCTCCAAGAATCATAGTACAATAAGGCCCGGCGACGATTCGC
This sequence comes from Nysson spinosus, assembly GCA_910591585.2. NCBI lineage: Eukaryota > Metazoa > Arthropoda > Insecta > Hymenoptera > Crabronidae > Nysson > Nysson spinosus. Next base: position 10,201,864 of record OU342830.1, on the reverse strand, counting down.
GTAAGATCTAATATTCGAATTCCTGATAAAGACGACTGATGGCCTTCAGCACTGGTGTAGAGATTCCTTACGTTTTTAACATACTTTGTACGAAACACTAGTTTTTCTTTTGTATTACACTTTTGTACAAATAATTTAAACGTATTTCTCATCTTCAACACTTGCAAATTTTTTCTTTCATACAACACGGAACTTTTTCGTAAATTATTCCAGGATCGAGTTTCACGGTGATAAGGCCGGAAACCTTACACTTGGAAGTAAAAATACAAACACAGTGTACGAGGTGCCAATTGTTATCTCTTAATAACGTCGAAGGATAAACAAGTTGTTTGTGAATTCAAAATTTGTTATCATATCGGTATCATGACGTAGAAACAACAAAAGTAAAAAACTGCTGACATACCTGCGATCCAGAATCTGTAACATCCGTCTCCAAAACAGTTTCCGTCTGCGTCTTAGTAGCCGACTCACTCATCACTGATCTATTCATAAGGACTATTTTCTTTTTTGTAATTACTACACACAATATGCAGGGGTACTAGCACCCGACCGTAATTAAATATCCTGGTTAATTCATTGTTGTCATGCCTCATAATCTGATAAACCGGTCGCCATATTAGATACTATACAGAACAGTTTTATAAAACCTAATACAAATACAATTTTAGAATTAACAAGATGTTTATGATTATCCTATGTTAAGTTTTTGTCACATTTTAAACGATATGTTTTGTAAATCTAATAATTTCAGGTGAGACCACATTAGATATCTAGACTATAATTAGTGATGCAAATATCGACTTACTATTTTTTAAAAAGGAATTGAATTAATGAGAATAGAGTATTTGAGTATTCTACGGTCTGTTAAAAGGTAATTATTAGTTCGGTTGAATTAACTAAATATTTAGATTAACCTTCGAAAACTAGTGTTTGGAGACCCTATTTTCAACTCCCGTAAAACAGACCGGTTTTGCTAAACTACCGTAAAGTGGGAGCAGCAGCGAACACTGTGTTTGTAAGGCTTCCTGTAAATACCTGAGCTGTAATGCCCAATTTTGTAAAGAGATCTCTTCCGAAATCAATACCGACTAACTAAGGTTTCTCGGTATTAATTTGATACCTTTTTTAGGCTTGTGTAGTATGGAGGTGAGATTTATATATAATGCGAAGGTTACGCAATTGGGTTTGTAAGAATTGATTTAACAAATTAATAACATTTCTATAGTATCATATACCATTAAATAATATTTAAAATTATCATTGTTAGCCAACTCCAAAAGTTCCTCTGCCACTAGAACCCATAAAAACAAACCACATTGAAGATAGAAGACTTTGGTTGGGCAACTTAGATTTAAGAATTAATGAGTAAGTATTTACCTAAATTTTTGAAGCATATTTCATTCTTTGGAATAGCTGGAAATTACGTTTTGAATATATTGAATTAAACTGTAAAAAATAAGATGAGTAGTAATATTGTAAATAATGACAAGAGATCTAAAAAAACTAACTCTCTATTTGTCAACCGGTACCAACTCCTGAAACTCGTCCAACAACATGGAACAATTGAAAAGTTCGACCTGCTGTTTCATCGATCAGGGCCACAGGCTGGTCAGCCCAGAGGATATGCTTTTGTTACTTACAAAACTGTTCGTGATGCAGAAGCAGCAAAAGATGCTTTACATAATTTAAAAGTAGGATCTAAAAATATCATTGTTAGATGGGCTCACAGTGTAACAGAGGTAATCATCTGTTTTTATATGTTTGTGTAATCTTTTTAGATTGTGGTATATGATATCAATTTATGTTTAATGTAATAAAAGCAAACAACTAATGTACATCTATATTTTTATCAGTCTGATATGGAGAAACCAAAGCCAAAAATAGATATACCTGCTTTGGCTGGGGCAAAAAAGGAAGATAAAAAAATAAGGTAAATAATGAACTTCTAAATGACTTGCAAGCTAAAACAGTTTTATATTGTAAACTAATGTATATACAACTTTGATTTTTATGGGCAGTCGTGAGACAGCTATCCAAGCCATAGAAGCCAAGCTTAAGCTGATGAATGAATCTGAGGAAGAATTTGAATTGAATAAACCTTTGAATGGAAGTCCTGTAATACATTTATATCAAAGAGTAGAAAACCAGAAACCGTCCACTTCTACTAGATATCATAATCATAGTGGTCACTATCATAATAGTAAGCCATATAATCGTCATAAACCCAGGAGATAACTCTCACTTTCCACATTTTTATTTCATAAAATCATAAATTAGGATTCATTATTAATGTAATTCTGTATCATGCATTTGTTCCATGACTGACATCAATATTTATTATTTATATTAAGTAACTTAAATAACTCATATATTAGAAATAATCTCTTAGTTCATCTTCATATTTCATTTTCTGAAAATTAAATGATTCCTATTATGGTGTAAGGATTTGAGAGGCACCATGGATACAAGTATTTTAATCTATTGGTAATGTAATGCTTGACATCCGTGTACATTGACATATGTGTATTTTCATAATGTATGAACATCTTTTTGTAATAAACAAATCAGTAATATACTTTCAGATACATATCCTGTGATATTCTTTTCAAGATACTTTGTCAGTGTGTGTAACAAGATTATAAAACTAGAATGATGTATGGGTAATATAAACAAAGAAATAATATACTTTAAACATTATATACACATATATTTATAGATTTGAATACATTAGTTAGTTAAAACAATCACACTTCTTGGGCAGATCTCCATTTTCCACGCATATAGTTTGGCAAACACACCACACCAGGACAAGGAACTTGCCCCATAACTGTACAAATACAGCCTCTCAGACAACCTGTTCCAAAATTTGCAGGATTTTCCTTCGTTTCTTGAGCTATTAATTCTTTAGCCAAAATATCCTTGGATTTGCCCACTACTTTTACAAGATGATCAATTATTTCATCCTTAGATTTATCATCCACATCAATTAACATTGATTTGCCATTCTCTGTACAAAATACATGTACGTTATTTCAATGTCTCAACAGAAAGATGATTACTATATCTCAGGTATTTACTATCATGCTGTCTTATTTTAGTTTATTTAGAAACACCTATCTATATTTAAACAATATTTGATGTACATACCATAATAACATGTTATAAAAGGTGTTGGTGTAATATTCCTAATCTGAACAATTTGTACATTTGGATTTTTATATTGTAGTTGTGGTATATGCCAAAATGCAAACTCCCTGTGAAGAAATCACATGAATGAAACAATGTACAAAAGCATTGTTAACATAAAATTTGTTAGTATATTACAATCACAAATATATATTAATGCTTTGAACATATACTATTATGTTTCATAAAATATGACATTTCATTGCTATTTAAAAATTGAAAAATTTAAGCCATTAACCTACAACTTACCTGATACCTTGGTGATGATCTCCATGTGTATTGTAATTGATTGAAAATATTTGTATTGAATTTTTTAATACTATTTTTCCAGCTTCTAAATACTTTAATGTTCTCCTTATCGGAGCCACACCGATCATAAAAGGCATTTTCGATGTTGTTTAATACAAAATCAAGAAAAGTTGAGTATTTATTCACTTATCCACTTGCATCAACTCAGGGCTGTAGTATAGAATGATATCGAGCAATCACAAATAGCTTAATTTTGTATTATTTATATATTCAATTTTGTATCGAATTTAGAGATAAAGAACTCTAATCACTGATATAGTAAATTGTATAATTTATATGACGGAGTTATACAATTACCTTTAGTGTAGTAAAACGGGTATAAAGTATTATAGTGCAAGGGGATACAAAGTTGGCTTAATCGCATTAATTCATAATACTTAAGAAGTTCTATTATTTATATCATAATACTATTTAACGTAATCTTGTCATTAAAATCCGCATACAATTCACGTATAAGTCGAGAAATTTATTAAAATTGTGATTGTTTTCAACAGCGATTATCCATTATTATGGACTGCCTGTGCCGGTGTTACAGTAGAAATACTGAGCTTCCGGTGAGCCGATTATTTTGTTTCACAGCCGGCTCGGTTTATATGCACATGCTCCAAATCTTTTTTTACCTTTCTCTTTTGAAAGATCTTATCAGTATATAGTGGTCGCGTGGACAGCTGTGTTGATAGAAACTTCCGTATTCGTTTGAAGTAAGTATCCCAAGCATATTACATATCTCTGTCATATTTTTCATAATATAATTATTAAAGTAATTATAAAAAGTACGTTTATTATAAATTTCCAGATCGTTAATGCATATTATATGAAGTCTTCATTTTTATTATTAACTATAAGTTAGATGTAATCTATTTCCATATGGCATAATAAACATTGATATGTAGAGTTGTCATTACATATTCTTATGACTTTCCAGGCAGTGAAAAAGGAAAAGAAATAAGATGAAAATAGAAATGAATGCAAAACAAATCCGAAAAGCTTACATAGATTTCTTCAAAGAGAAAGGTCATGAATATGTCCATTCCAGCTCCACTATACCTCATGATGATCCAACATTACTCTTTACCAATGCTGGAATGAATCAGGTATTGTTATCAATGTAGTAAATTATTATAACTCCTAAGCACACATATGATCCTTTTTGCTTGTTATACTTTACTTATTATTTTGTCATTTCAGTTTAAACCAATATTCTTGGGAACTGTAGATCCTAATAGTGATATGTCAAAATGGGTAAGGGTTGTCAACAGTCAGAAATGCATTAGAGCTGGTGGAAAACACAATGACTTGGATGATGTGGGAAAAGATGTATATCATCATACTTTCTTTGAGATGATGGGCAATTGGTCCTTTGGAGATTATTTTAAGGTAATTTATTTACACATTCTGTACACAAACCATTTTAATTCTTATTTATATTAAAAATATTATACTAAAATATATTGCAGAAGGAAATTTGTACTTGGGCCTGGGAATTTTTAACAGATAGAATGAAACTTTCTGCTGAACAATTATATGTTACATATTTTGGTGGAGATGAAAAATCTGGTTTAAGTCCTGATGAGGAATGTAAAGCAATTTGGCTTTCACTTGGGTAAGTTCATATATTTATATACTTTTATAAACTAATTGCAGACTTGAAAATACCCTTTTAAGAAACAAAATTTAATATGCTGGTTTTATTAGAGTTCCTCCTACTCATGTATTGCCTGGCAATATGAAAGATAATTTTTGGGAAATGGGAGAAACAGGACCATGTGGTCCATGCAGTGAATTACATTTTGATCGTATTGGTGGTAGAGAAGCAGCTCATTTAGTAAATATGGATGATGCAGATGTGTTAGAGATTTGGAATCTTGTATTCATACAATATAATAGGTAATTATATATCATGTATCTTCCTCATCTTACCAGAAACACTTTTTTTTCTGAAAGCCATTGATTCTCCTTGAATAATTGCAGAGAATCAGATGGAAGTCTACGATCACTTCCAAAAAAGCATATAGATTGTGGTTTAGGATTGGAGAGACTTGTGTCTGTTATACAGAAAAAACGTGCTAATTATGATACAGATTTATTTCAACCCCTTTTTGCTGCTATTGAAAAAGGCACTGGTGCACCACCTTACAAGGGGAAAGTTGGTGCAGATGATGTTGATGGAATAGATATGGCTTACAGAGTTTTGGCTGACCATGCTAGAACAATAACAATTGCTCTTGCTGATGGTGGCATGCCAGATAATACTGGAAGAGGGTCAGTCTTGTTTTTTAGATATACTGTTCATGTTATTTTAATTTATCTGACTGCTTCATCATTCTTATTTGATTTTATTTATACTTAGGTATGTATTAAGAAGAATTCTGAGACGTGCAGTACGCTATGCAACTGAGAAATTAAATGCTAAGCCTGGGTTCTTTGGATCCTTGATAAATGTCGTTGTGGATCTTCTAGGTAAGTAATTTTATTATGCAAGATATACTTCGATATTTTGACTATCACTACTGATAAAAACGTAAAAATCTAATATTCGATTTTTTTTATTGGTTCTTAGGCGATGTTTTCCCAGAAGTGACAAAAGATCCACAATATATAATCGACATCGTGAATGAAGAAGAGGCACAGTTCCTTAAAACTTTATCTCGCGGGCGTAACTTATTAAATCGAACAGTAGCAAAATTAGAATCATCCAATGTAGTTCCAGGTGATGTTGCATGGCGCTTGTATGACACTTATGGTTTCCCAGTAGATTTAACACAACTTATGACAGAGGAAAAGGGATTAAAAGTTGATATGGAAGGCTATGAGGAAGCCAAGAAAAAAGCGCAAGTACTATAACATTTTAGTGTTATATCAAGTTTCTAGTTATATGTACTTTATAAGTAAAATTTCTATATTTTAGCTTATTTCTCAAAATAAAGCTGGTGGTGTGAATGATCAAATCAACTTAGATGTCCATGCAATTACTGAATTGCAAAATAAGGGAATAAAACCTACTAATGACTTACCAAAATATAATTATAAAGTAGCAAATAATAACATTTATGAGGAGTATGAATTTGCACCATGTACTGGTACTGTGATGGCAATGAGACATGCCAATAGTTTTGTTGATCAAGTATCATCTGGAGAAGAAGTAGGAATTTTGCTGGACCAAACCAACTTCTATGCAGAGCAAGGAGGACAAATATATGATGAAGGCTTCTTAGTAAAAGTTGGTGATGAGGTAAACAGCATTTTTATTATACTAAATTCAGTTTGTATACAATGTATTACATGCAGTCAACTTTTATCTGATTTCTGAAGGATACCGAAGTTCGAATTAAAAATGTGCAAGTACGTGGTGGCTATGTCTTGCATATTGGTACAGTGGGTGAAGGGGTATTGAAAAAGGGCGATCGGGTTCACTTGAATATCGATACTGCACGTAGAAGACTTGTTATGAGTAATCATACAGCAACACATGCTCTCAATTATGCACTCCGAAAAGTTTTGGGGACAGATGCTGACCAAAAAGGTTCTTTGGTTGCACCAGATCGTCTTCGTTTCGATTTCACAAATAAAGGTATATGGATGGTACACATAAAGTTTCGTACATGTAATGCTTTAGCTAACATCTTCTAATACATTCAAGGAGCTATGACGGTCGACCAAGTGAAGAGGACAGAAGAAATTACAAACCAGATGGTAAAAGAAAATAGAAAAGTTTATGCTAAAGAAAGCAGTTTAGGATTAGCGAAAACTATCCAAGGTTTGCGTGCGATGTTTGAAGAAACGTATCCAGATCCCGTACGGGTTGTTAGCATGGGCATTCCAGTTGGAGAATTAGAAAAGGATCCACTCAGTCCTGCTGCGACAGAAACTAGTGTAGAATTTTGTGGAGGAACGTAAGTAATTTTTGATTCAAAACCTCAAGGGAAAGAATATTTTTAAAAGAATAGATTTTACCGTATTCAGGCATTTGCATTTCACCGGGCACATAGAAGAGTTTGTCATAGCTAGTGAAGAAGCTATTGCCAAAGGAATTAGACGTATAGTAGCGCTCACAGGACCCGAAGCAATTAAAGCTGAGAAAAAATCAGCTTTGCTACAAACGCAGTTGGATAAACTTCAAGCTACTATAGCCGCTGATAAGAATGCTGACAACTCGAAGGAATATGTTAAACAGATAGTGGAATTAACGGAGGATGTGTCGCATGCTACGATTGCGAGTTGGAAAAAGGTAAATATTTTATATAACATTACATCAGCGTCCGCTTCTAAATTTATGTAAATTTGTGCAAATAAACGTGTTGTAATTCTTACAGGATAATATGCGGAAAATGTTGAAAGATTTAAAAAAGACTTTAGATGATAAAGAGCGCGCAATTAAGGCAGCAATAGCTAATTCAGTCATTGAAATAGTGCAGCAGAAAATACAGCAGAATGTTGGATGTCCAGTATTTGTCGAAGTACTGGAAGCATTCAGCAATACAAAAGCACTGGACTCTGCATTAAAAAAGATTCGAACTATATCACCCGATACAAGTGCATTACTGATAAGCGTTGATCCGGACGCGAAAAAGATATTCGCACTCGGAGCAGTTCCTAAGGTAAACGGGTTTAAAAATATTAATGCTCAAGTATTTTAAAGAAAGAGCAATAACATTTTACAATGATTCTAGTCTGCTATAAATAAAGGATTGAAAGCAAATGAGTGGATTCAGGAAGTTGCTTCGATTATGGAGGGAAAGGGTGGTGGAAAACCAGAATCAGCTCAAGCGTCCGGTAACGATATATCGTGTTTAAACAAAGTAATACACACTGCCAAGAATTTTGCTAATCTTAAGCTTGGGATCACAGGTAGTTAAACATTTTCGAACACATACATTAACCATTTAAATGACATCATATTCACTAAAGACAATCCCTCTTTAGAAAAATCAGTACCATCGACTGATGATAAAATACAAGTTAGCATTGTCTTTACACGTTCGCGGCCATTAAAAAAGATGATACTTTATGGCAACCTTGGAAGTGTTAAATTTTATCGTGCTCAGATAGTAGCACAATACAGTGGCCAAGATTTAATTGTATCTCATTCACAAAATGATGGCGTCTTTTCTAGCGACATCAGTTTAGAAACCGATCATGTTACATTAAGAGATAGCAATGCCATTGCGTTCTATTTAGCAACTGATAAGTTAAAGTGTAAAATAGATTTATATGCATCTGCTCAAGTCATACAGTGGTTTAGTTATGCAGATAATCACATTTTACCAGCAGTATCTGGATGGGTTGTGCCATCGATTACAGCAAATGTGTCGAATAGTATGAAGGCAAACATCAAAACATCTAAAGAAGATCTATTATCTTCGTTGAAAAGATTAAATAATATACTACTTGTTAAAACCTATTTAGTTGATGAAAAAATTAGTCTTGCCGATATTGCTGTCTTTACTGCATTACTACCACTATATGAACATGTCTTTGATCCAGATTGCCGAAAGCCATACACAAATTTAAATAGATGGTTTACAACAATTCTAAATCAGCCACAAGTAACTTCTGTAATCAAAAACTTTAAGTTCTGTGATAAAGTTGTGAAACATTAAAATATCAAGCAGTGGGTAATTAAAATAGCAGTTTTGTATTTCTTTTTACTGATATATTATTCTGAAATATATAATATAATTATTTAAAATCATCTTCCATAGCCTGCGTGTCTTCTTTCATATTATCATATAATACTCTTATTTCATTTAATAGAGTAGACAGATTCGTCCCTATTTTTGCGGAAATCGGAATAATTGATATGTTAACTTTTTGTTTAAGTAGTTCTAAGTTCTTCTATAATTGAAAATGTTTTCGATTATTTTTAGTAATTGAATTCTTCCACATTGTTATAATATGTGAATACCATCTTGCAGATGTACACAGATATTACTTACCTTTGACTCTGGTAAATCCATTTTGTTTGCTACAATGACTGAAGGTCTTTTATTTAGATTCTCATTAAATTGTCCAATTTCATATCTTAACGTTTCTAAATCTGCCCATGGTTCATCTTGGGATAAGTCTAGTATAAATAATAAAGCTGCACAGCGTTCAGCATGTTTAAGGAAAGTTATACCAAGGCCTTTGTTTTTATGAGAGTCAGCAATAAGACCAGGCATATCTGCGACTGTAATATAATAAAGCAGATTTTAAGCAATGAAAAAGGGGGCATTACAAAAATATAAAGGCATCCCCAAATTGTTACAAACCGGCAATTTGTTCATAATCATCATATAAAATAACTCCTACATGAGGTCTCAATGTTGTAAACGGGTATGGAGCTACTTTTGGTCTAGCTCTAGATATGGCCCTCAGTAATGTACTTTTACCAGCATTTGGGAGTCCAATCTAAACAAGGGTTTAGAGAGTACAATAAAGCACGCTATTTTTTGATAATATGGTGCTTGAAAGTATGAAACACAATGCTAATTAACACCTACCAATCCAATATTAGCCATACTTCTTACTTCCACTGCATATTGCAAATCTTCTCCTTCTGCACCATACTCAGATATTTGTGGTGATTGGTTAGTATCCGATTTAAAGAATGCATTTCCATGCCCACCTGCTCCACCTCTTGCAGCAATAAACATCATACCTGGCTCATCCAAATCAGCTATTATTTTTCCTTCTGCGTTTCTTACAATAGTACCTATAGGAACATCTATAACAGTGTGTTCTGCATTTTTTCCAAAACAGTCTTTATTATGACCCCTTTCTCCATCTTCAGCTTTTAGATTAACACTAATATGTGACAAATCTTTCTTTTCCTTTGATACCTATAAAAGAGATGTATCTTCTCATATTGTAATTGCGATTAGTATTAAAGATAAATACTAATTTTCCACAAATATTTTACCTTGAGAATTACATGCCCACCATTTCCACCATCTCCTCCATCAGGGCCAGCACGATCATTCGCCCACAATTGCAAAAATGATATCTCACCATCTCCACCTTTACCCCCCATAACTCGTATCTAATCATTTGTAATCATTTATAATAATTTATAATCATTAATCTGATGCCAGATATACAATACAATATCGCGACAATCTTTTCTTGCCTGTTTTAAATCCACAAAGCATCTCTGTGTTTCCTCCCTTTCAGATTTTGGTTTTGTACTACGTAAAGCTCGGGCAACGTTTTCTGTCTCCCGAAGTCGGGTAGTTGAATGAACATATTTATACAAAATGTTGTTAACGTCTTTATATGGCTTTAGGTTGACAGCAACATTACATATAGCTGCTTGTCTTGCAATTAAGTTGCACAGACGGGTAATCTGGACATGTGCAGCACAAGACATCTAAAGAATATTAATATTATACGCTTAAATGAGAAATACAACAATTATTTTTTAGCAACTCTGAGAAATTTTATTTAATTAGAAATACATTAAATATATAACAATATTATCGAATAACTGTAACATTTAGGTATTCCTCTATAATATTTGAAATGAAAGTCTGATGTATGCTGATAACTCTTGCTCTATACAGGGGTAAAATATCAGATTGGTAACTTATTCTGTAAGTTCTTCTTTCCATATTTTCTGCAGGTGGTAGGTATGCATTTATATAATCAACATTATGTATAATGCAACCTGCATAGTTATACAGTACTATATAAAGATGATTATTATTAAAATTCTTTTCACAAGCAAAAGTGATGTCAAGCGTGTATAAATGTGCATATTTATTTTGAATAACATAACTTGATTGATTTAGAAAATGATTAATCATATCCTTCCAAGTAGAACTATCAGTTTTACACTGTGTAATACTTATTTTGTCTTTTGGGATAATGTTCTGTATACTAGGAGGCTCTGACTTTATAAAGATATGCACCAAAGCACCTGCAGAATGAAATTGTTTATCTAAACTGCGATAACCAGTTACTGCATAGTTTGGAAAATATGACCAAGTAAATGGCTCAACATTTCTCAGAATAAAATTTCCATGAGCTGCCATATCCGTAATTTTCCAAGAATCATCCCAACGTCTTTGCGGTTGATCTAAAGGTGTACCACCCTGGCCATTACACAAAGTAACTAACACCTGACCATTGTGCCTAATGACATGTTCTACAGATACAAAAAATTGTTTTAACAACTCCCTATTTTTTTCTATTCTCATTTTACCCCCCACATGGGGAAAGTTAAAAATTATTTTATCAAATGATTCTTTTTTTAATATGGGATGATCTTGTAAATTTGTTGCATCAATACCTAATAATACATGGACTCCTGAAAAGGAAGACATAGGATATTTTATATAAATAGTTATAGTTGGGTATACCAAGAAATTGATAATAGATATAGTAAATTGTTGAAACTCTTAGATTGATCATAGGATTTAATTATTTTTTGTTATCTAAAGCCTTACAAATCTGAATAAGGTTTCTAAATATTGAGTTTATAATGTACTTCGAATGTTTAAAGCATTTTTCCATCTAATTATAATAATTGCAAGCATAACAATGCTTTAAACTACTGACCATTACTTTCAAGATATTCTATGTTTTTCTTTCCAGCTTCCTTATCAACATTATTCTCATAACAAGTCGCAGTAATATTAATTTTAACTTTAAGCCTAAATAGTGCGACGGAAAAGGAAAAATTGCCTTCTCCTAATAGTAGCACGGAATCTTTTTCATCAAAAGTAGTCAATTTCATGATCCTAGAATAGAGTGAACTATGAAAAATAGCATTTTGAATTATATCATTTGTCGCTTTATTAAACGAACTGTTGCATGAATATACATCAGACTTGTTATGGACCTTCAAATCATATTCGTTTACACTATTAATTGATTACCAACCTTTCTTAACATAGGAATTGTAATAATGACAAGAACATTAATGACGACATGTGCGTCTTACTCAGGCTTCTAGAAGAGTTGCATTGACAGTATATAACATGTGGGTTCTTTAAAAACCGAAGTACTTCACATATTAATCATGGCAGATTATACACATTTATAATAGTATATAGGACAACGTGCATTCCATAGGATCTTGCACCGCACGCGCTGTCCCCCACTACTTTTTCGTCCCACCACTGCTCATTGCACTATTCCTTATTTCGTCGCTACCACGTGTAGGAGTTTCGTAGATACGTTCTATATGCTTACATATATTACGATATCACAGTTTTTAAGATTTCTACAATTGATCAAACATCCCCCGACCTTACGAATATATTTTAATATCGGTTCTTTAAAAGGGAATTGAATTTGTTCAACGAATAGACAACGATTACATCTCACAGAGAAGATAAGTATTTAATAGAAGAAGTCGCAAATGCATTTCTTTGGTACCCCGAGACTCCCAAAAGGGATGTGCAAGAAAATGCATTTGAAGCTTTGTCTACTCTAAGAGTTTCTGATATATAAATCTGTTCATTTAATAATTTTGCCATTTGCTTCCAGGCAACGATATTTGGATGTCGATCGGGATAACGGAAATCGGACAACTATGATTAAAATCTAAGTATGGAGTGGGTAAATGAAGTAATGCATTTATTTCCATTACATTTTTATCTTTATTGAGCTTGTACAAGTACATTTTTCTATAATTACACATTAGTGTAAGTACTCTATAATCACGATGGACTTAATAAAGCGCTGGTTTTTATTTTTGCAGTGCCAACGATGCAGTGGACTGGGTTCATCAAAAACTTCGTCATCGGTTCTAGAAGAAATATGCGATCACCAGTGGAATATACTGCCACTATGGTCAAGTGGATGCACTGATTACACGATGCTTCTACAATCTGTTTAATTAAACTAACATACATTATATACTTGTACATTTATATATTATATACTTACACACATATATATATATATATATATATATATCTTTATACTCTTATACTATATATATATATATATATATATATATATATATATATATAGTATATATATATATATAGTATATATAGTATATATATATATATATATATATATATATATATATATATATATATATATATATATATATATATATATATATATATATTAAAATATATATATATATATTAAAATATACGCGAATACACTCTCTATATGTAATATTATAATTTATTATAATTTTAGATGTAAGATTAGTTACAGAAAGTTTTTGAGTTACAATAAATAGAAAGAAACCTAACAAATTGTCTTCTTAATTAAAACCATTCATTTCCTTTCCTCTGATTGAGTCCGAGAAATTCTAGGAATTGGCGCCAGATTCCAGGAATTGTGCAAATCGAATACCTCCTCGCACATCATGTTCTCCTGATACATTTTCTCGATTTTACGGCAAAATTTCTGAATTTCTGAAGCACTTTCCGATTCCAAGAAATGACGTCAAATTCCAGGAATTGTGCGAATCGAATACCTCCTCGCACATCATGTTCTCCTGATACATCTCCTCGATTTTACGGCAAAATTTCAGAATTTCCGGAGAACGTTCGGATTCCAAGAAATGACGTCAAATTCCAGGAATTCTGCGAATCGAATACCTCCTCGCACATCATGTTCTCCTGATACATTTTCTCGATTTTACGGCAAAATTTCTGAATTTCTGAAGCACTTTCCGATTCCAAGAAATGACGTCAAATTCCAGGAATTGTGCGAATCGAATACCTCCTCGCACATCATGTTCTCCTGATACATTTCCTCGATTTTACGGCAAAATTTCAGAATTTCCGGAGAACGTTCGGATTCCAAGAAATGACGTCAAATTCCAGGAATTCTGCGAATCGAATACCTCCTCGCACATAATGTTCTCCTGATACATTTCCTCGATTTTACGGCAAAATTTCTGAATTTCTGAAGCACTTTCCGATTCCAAGAAATGACGTCAAATTCCAGGAATTCTGCGAATCGAATACCTCCTCGCACATCATGTTCTCCTGATACATTTTCTCGATTTTACGGCAAAATTTCACAATTTCTGAAGCACTTTCCGATTCCAAGAAATGACGTCAAATTCCAGGAATTGTTCGAATCGAATACCTCCTCGCACATCATATTCTCCTGATACATTTTCTCGATTTTACGACAAAATTGATGCAAATCGCCAAATACGAGAAATTCAAATAATTCTTGGACATTCTTAAGATACATGTGATTCTGGGTATGCAGTATGTAGAGGGAATATAAAATATAACACAGTAAGTCCTTAATAAATTCATTTATTGAAGTTGTGAAATTGCACAATGTACAACAATATGTATACAATGTTATAAACTTATATAATATATATTTGCTTACTTACAAGTGTATATTTATTTTATATAATAGATATATATATATACTTCTTACAACTGTAAGTAAGATAGTTGCCAATATAAGTCTGAATTTACGAAACAGACGTGATGTAAAATACATAAGGCACCAAATCCATTCTATGTAAAATATATTATCATTTTAATTGGTAATGTATGTCGTCTGTGGAATAAAAGTCATCGGAGACCCCCAAAGCGGTTGACGAAAGAATCCACTTGTCGTTTCGTCTATTCCACTTCTCGCCTGTGATGTCACTAAAATCATATAATATGTGCGAATAATACTATACTACAAAGGTTCAACATTTATGGTACACAATATATATACTATACTGACTTTTGGTCACGGGGGGACGACCAATAGCATGTTCAGAGTAATGAATGGTAGTGGACATTTGGGCAGCGACGAAACTCTTTTTACTCTCGTGTGAAAGTTCTGTACAAATGTATATATGTATATACGATGCTATACTTGCAGACCGTAATACTACACCCTCTTCAAAAATACCTCTACAATTTTATATATATACCCATGTAACCACGTATTTTGAACAATATATCGTTAGCTGCAGATAAATTACTCTTTATCATTTTCTCTGTGTATTATTCATATTATTATACAATTATTGTAGAGCTAATAATTAGGGCTAATAATAGTAAACGGACGTTGATGATAAAATTCTACCCCAGCAAATGTATTATAAATTATCAGTTTTATATAATAATGACTTGGTTGTATCGTATATATCAACCTTTGTGTATCACAATGACATGAATTAATTAAACCGTGTCGCAATTCTCCTACACGCAACGTTTATTACTCAATCCTGGTATTGATTAACAAGGGTAATGCGCAAAATTTATCGTGCCTCTATAAACCACATACTTGTAATAACGCACGCGACACGAAAAGAATTAGACAGTGCAAATAAAACCTTATCTTCAAAAGTCGACTGGTCTACGCGTAACGAAAAGAACGTAAACATTATTTTTAGTAATAACCGATTGTAACTAGAAAGGTCTTTCCATAAAGTATTCAAAGAATCTGCACATCGTAATATTCACTTGTTTACTATTAAAATAGATGGAAATAAGCTTTTCAATATTCTAGTATACCATTGCTATTATACAGAATCGAGAATGTACAACACAATTCTGCAAGGGATGAATGAAACTACTTTTAGACGATAGCTTCTATAAGACTATTCCAAATTTAGCATCGTGGAAACATATTAAGTATCCCGTGTTTCCATTTTTACATACCGCTCTTCCGTATGTTACATTGAGAGAAAATTAAATGTGAACATTTCGACGGAGCTGAGTAAAGAAGTGTTATGCGTAACGCAAAAAACATTGCATTCGTGATGTTAATCTCTTAATATCTCTATGTACGTATGTTTAAGCAATCGGATAATTCGAAAAATTATCTAGCAAATAATAATTACGAAGCTACAATTGTGAAGTTATAAAGAGGAAGAAGTATTACACGGAGTTCAATTAAACTTATTTTAAACCTATGTACACAATTTGATAACTCACACGAGATAACATCGTTTAAGAACAGACAGTTATATGTAATTGTTGTCGAAAGAATATCAAACCTGGATAGGTGGGAAGTTGATAGTGATTGGCGATTAAGGGAAACTGTGGAAATAAACTGGTAGTGGACGGCAAAAAATAATTATATCTGTTTCCAATGTCATTACAATAGACTCATTGTTCATCGTGTTCATGTAGACTCGAAAGAATTTTAGTGATGTGAGGTATAGAGGTAATGACATAGGCTGTTTGTCAATGTCCCCCTTTATACAGTGTGGCACGAGGGACTTGGAATACATCGTAGCACGCAAGTCCGCGGGTAACAGATATGTACTCAATCCGCGTCGAAAAATATCAACTCGTGGTTTGCCATTGTTATACACGTCACACGTTGTGCACCGTGGCTTGGACGTATGTGCATCATGCCTTCTTGGCCACGCCAACATTCTGCATAGTTCATTTGGCGTCCCTTGAAGCCCAGGAAATCTTAGGCGATTAAACACTCCGTGTCAGCTTACACAGTCGGTTGAACTTGATGGTAAGTCTCTTGGTACTCTTATCGGTTCGATCTTATCGTTATTCGTAGGGTTTTGCAAATGCTTACATGTTCTTCTAAGATATTGGCTTTCTATGTTGTAAATCGTGATCAGCTTTAGTAACATCGTTAAAAGCATCGTTTCTTCAACGTGTTAAATGTATTAAGTAAGATGTGTTAAGTCACAATATTGCAAAATTTGTTGTTCGTAGATGTTAGGCCTATTAAATGAAGCGCATTAAGTCACGTTTCTCGCAAGTCCTCTTTATTTAAAACCGCGCGTGTACATCGGATAATAAATGGCAGCAAGTTGGGTGTGAATTTATGAAACTCCGTGAAGTATATCGTTTATGATGTCTTTTCGGGAAAAAGTCGGTTTAACGTATCGGCGCGTGAATTCTTTGGGAATTACGTAAATAGTAATATCAGTAAAAGTAAGATATGATACAAGGAGAGATAAGTAGACGGAATTTTCGTCATAAAGGTCGTAGGAGTTCCCAGTAACTTCGTTCATATCCGCAGGTATTATTGGCAGCCAAGGTATAATTAATAGATACTAACTTGCACGATTTTTGGCTAACATCCTTTAACATCGTAACAGTTGTTTCCTTATCTTATATTAAGTCGGTGAGATTACCTGTATTTATTGTTTTTAGTTATTGTTCATCAGAAGTCAGTGTGTCGAGCCGATAAGAAATCTGTAAATGTGCTTTATTAATTATCTAACGCATGATTCGGCACTTAATGACTTGACTGAGATCAACGCGGAAAGAGTAATATTAGAGTGTAGGGTGGGAATTATCGTGACGATAGCTGGTACGTTTGTCGACGAAAATAAAAATGTTCTAGCATATAGATACGTAACCGCGTGTATGATGCCATCTTTGCTGGTTTCCGGGTTGGCCTGTATGGGTGGCAGTTACTTACGAAGTCCTTACGCATAACAGAAAATTGCGTGTACTTCATGAGGGCGTTTAAATTCCCGACTATGCGGCGATCATTAGCAGAGCATTATGCACACTATTGGAATCGTAAACACGTAGAAGTTTCGCTGGTATTGACTTTTGCTGCCTAGAGACAGACCTCGTTTATTATTCCCTTAGAGTATTCCCGAAAGTCAATAAGGACTCCGGTAGTACGGTTCAATTTGTTGAAAGCAATACGTACATTTATTTTTCTAATCGGCCGCCGCCCCCACGTGTTCATCGTCCTTAAGAATTTATGTTAACAAAATTTTCACACTTCAAAGTTTATTTTGGCATTATTGTAGCCTGGCGACTAGACCGATCGCACTGTGCTAAAAGAAGAACAAGTACGAATACGCGCAGATAAATAACTGCGAAAAGAATCCGGAAAAATCAGATTCTGCCTCTTTAAATAATATTAATTTATTGGTTGAAGACATATTTGTAGTATCTTTAATCTCTTATTAAGTTGCGTTTAAGTAACCGACGCATATTTTTTATTATATTAAGTTCATCTGATAGATTTATAACTAGACATACTTTTACAATCATGGATTGGTAAACCTTGAGATTTCATATCAGAAATTTCACTTAGTATTGAAAAGTAATCAATTGGTTTCGATAGGAAATCAATAGCTTTCCATTAAACTAAATTGTAATCTGTTACACGAACATTGCACGAATTATTTCATGATTATGAAATCGCAAGTCTGAGTAGTACATCTACGCTGGAATTTTGTAAAAAAAATCGAAAGTCTATGTTGTTCGTTTGGTCGATCTTCCTTTAAATAAAATATAAACATTCTGCGAAAGAGCAGGTGTTCTCGGCCAAAGGACCTTAGGTCGCGTTGGACTTTACATGGCACTTAAATACTTGTAGTCGAAGGGTAAGTCGTTTAGGTCTTTCACCTTTCTTTTGTCGAATATAATTCAAATGAAAAAAGTATGGATTCAGTAATAAACAACGTTGATGGAACCTTTGTATCTAATGGTTTTCAGTCCATTGCATTTAAAATATTTACGGTATTAACACATTATGTCATAATAATAACGGCCAACTAGTATATTCTGCGTAATCTGTTTAACTTTAGCTAACTCTAGGGAAGATATATCGTTCTCTGTTGACGAGAATCTTCAACGTATAAATTAACAAGTTTTGAAATAGGAGTATGATTGTCTATTTATATCTATAGCGTACAGCTACCACTATGTATTTATGACAGAATATATATGTAGCTCAATGATAATGTATACCTAAAATACAATTCACTCGTAAAAATATAGTCAAAATTCAGCATCTTAAACCGTATTACATATTACGTAAAAAACAGAACAGATTATAATCATGTGTAGTGTAACTCTATCAAATCTAATCTCGTGACTAACTTTTGGGTTAAACTGTGACACAAGAAAGGAGGGAAAATTATTATGTAATAATGAAATACGTTTTGAAAGAACAATGACTATATTTTCTAGTAGGACAAATTTGTTGACCTTCGCAAGTATAGCAGTGATCTGATATGAATGACTCAGTCTCTTGAAAAAGGCAAGTTCCACCAAGGTAAATCGCTTCACCTAGTTAAGCGAGACGTGCAAAAGATCTCTCTCTCCCTCTCTCTCAAAGAGCTGACGGTGAGTTACCTCACCTCTACTAAAAAAGTAGGAAAACACCCTGCGTTTAGAAACGAATACAATATCGAGGGTGCCGCATGACGGCGCCACGAGAGCGTCGCGGCGCGGGATGTGGTTGTCAGGCGGCGCCGGTCGTTCGTCAAAAAACGGGGTGGGGTGTAGAAACAGATCAGAGGAAAGAAGAGGAAGGAAAAAACGAAAGATGCGGGTTGAAGTGAAAGAAAAAATGGCATGCTTAAAGCGAGGCTAGCGCCTCCGTCCGCGGGTCTCTTTAATTCACTCATATCTTTCCCTCTCAATGCACAGTCCGCAAGATCGTGGGCTCCTCGAGTTGAATACAAACTTGCGTACGCTCACCACCACATCCTTTAATTCGTTACTCCCACCTTGTCATTCTAGCCGTTCTCTTTCTCCCTCTCTACTATCTCCTTGCATTGTCTCCTTCGTCATTTACAAAACCGCATAGTCCAACCGGCAAATCTTTCAACTTTCGTCTGTGTGTTGTGTTCGTGCAAGAAGCCGAAAAAGAGAAGATTTGTGTATCGTTTTCACGAATGCATGTACACATCATGCGTGGTTTCCTTGCAAGTGCCTGTGTAACGCCGGTACGAGGTACGATACTGTCTCGTCGTAGGTCTCTTTCGATCCTACCAGTGACTAATTGAGCGTGCACATTCAGCAACTTTATGGCATTACGAAGAGTCTCGACCAGGATAACGGCCGCGAAAGAAGACAACGCAAAAGTCCTTTAAGATCTGCAGGAATGATCTGTGCCCACCCCTGCTTTGTTCGTCAGTAATACGGGTATGCACACTTTACAAATCCTTTTGAGTATTATATTATCGTGTTTAATAAATTCGTGACTTTTCCAAGAATGCCTTGAGCGTACCCCTGTCATACATGTGCGGGCGTGTGCTGCTCATAGTGCGTTTCGAGTGCAAATATGTACGTGTGCGTGCGCTGCTTTTACGCTTCGAATACAATTGCACGTGTATGATTCTATGTACGCACGCTTACTCTGGCGTGTCATGTGCACGAGATGCCAGAAATGCGTCGGTGGAATGAGCAATCATTGGATAATGAATTCCTTGTCTACATATGTATACGATATAGAATGGTAAAAAAACTGATCGGATTTGCGTTGCCACTTTCAACTTTAATTTTGTTACTTTCACTGGTAACAATCGCTATAGTAATAGGCATTGTTTTTCTGTAAAGTGTTAGAATACGCACAACGAAACAACATATAGAATACACCGATCATTTTTTTTATTTAATAACAGTTGTATTAGTTATCAGCTTTTCAATTCTGTCTATGTACACCTATTTAACTGCTATACATGGAATATTAAAATACTTCGCAAAAGCTTATAATGTGTGTAATGTAACCTAATATACTTCCTATATTTAATATATTGAATGAAATATATATGTATACATGTATATATTTCAATACAATGACAATAATCACTAACTATTGACAGTTCAATGATTTTAGTTTAGAAGTTGTCCATTTGTGATTGAGTTTCCCCAATAAATCACTTCGACTATTTTAAATCCGAAACCTGCAGAATTTAAAGTCTTGATGAATAGCATCGAATTTTTCGGTGTGATATTCATATCACAGTTCCTGATGATTTAGAATCCACTTTATTTTGTTAGTCTCGAACTAACAATCACAGAAATCGATGTCGAAACATGAAATATGCGTATATGTATTCTTTGGAGGGTCCGACGAGTATACATATATTCAAAAGAGGGCAAGGGTAGACTCTATATTATCGAAATCATTCCTTGGACTCGTGTAAACGCGAAATTAACCTACTTTACTGGTACTCACACATGGGTTGAAACCAAAGTACTATTAACCTTTAGCAGCTGAATATATGTATACACTATATGTCGTGCGGCTAACACGCTATGTCGTCGCTCCATTATGTATATTTTACGGGACATGGAAAAATTACTTCTAACATGTAATCATCATAATTAACACACGTTTTCAATTTTATATAATTCTAAATCATATTACGGATTATATTATTGCAATCTAAAAAGTCCTCTTTGAATATCCCTTACACGTATAAGTATTGCACGTTGCATATACATAATCGTAACACGATACGATTTTAATCGGTAGAACTATGTACGGCATTATAAAGGAAAGTTATACGATGACTGTATAGTATTCTCGGAAAGTCTGCTCTGACCTTGTGTAAAAGAAAGTTTGGCTTTTTTTTATAAAGTATGGTCAATAGGAAATTCGATCTTATCAAAATGGGCATATTAATAATTGCGTGTCATTCTTTGTTACTGTTTATTGTGATGTTAATCATGCCTTTACCAGAGAACGCGGCAAACTACATTCAATATAGGTTTGCGTATCACAATGTTTAAAAACTATGATGCTGTTTATTTAAAGTTGTATAAAGATTTGTAGTATATAACGAACTATTTATCTGTTTGTAGTAGGAAGATCGAATGCTGTTGGAATTGCAATAGATTGCAGTAGAAGGGAATCGGTGATAGAACTTATCACTAGAAGTGATTTTGAAAACAACGCTGTTGTGTTACGTACACAATAAAACATTGTATAAAAGATAGACTCGCTAATTGAATAGTAAATGATTCTGAAAGACGCAGGATGATGAATGAACTGAAATACCAATTGTCTTTGACGCATGATACGAAAAATTATGCTCTTGTTACGAGGAATCGAGCAGAGTATATGATTTCCAAAAGAATATAGCAATATCTTTTATGAACAAACGTGCCGCGACAAGATCGCGCAATGTCAAAAAACAGGCGATCGCTGCAGGACACGATCGATTCCTGAAGGGTATACAAATTGGATCGAGCAACGGGATACAACGATAATAGCTGTAGCAATCATGGATGAGTTAAAAGTGTCGAACTTAGGTCAAGCGGCCTCGGCTGCGTGCTCGATGGCAACGAATTTCTTGGCGCCGGTGAAAACCGAACGTCAGATCTACGAGAACTCAATGCTCGAGGACGATCCCAATGCCAACTCGGTGATACCGACGTCTCAAGAAGACAGGACCGTGCCGAGATGGGGTCCAAATCATAAGGGTGCTCAAGAACTAGCAAATCTTTATAGCACTGGTAATTTTGTTTTACTTCGGTAATTAAATTGCGGTGCCGAAAACGGAAACCAAATTTCAAACAAATTTCAAGCAATCTTTCCAGGCTTAAAAATATCTCTTAGTTGACCATACAGTACTGCACTATTCTTTAATTTTTGAATATCTAAATGCTGATCCAATATAAATTAGGAAATACTTATATTTTTTTGCTAAATGCAATATATATTGCAATGATTGGATATTTATAATGCAAATAATATACATTATGTAAATTAAAGATCATAAATTAGGTATACAATATATTTGTTGTCTGATGTTAATTCTTGCCAAAGTTGTTAGTTATACACTTATAGCACCTTGGAATCTTTGCTTGAGATCAAAAATAAAGATGTGTAACAATTCAGATGCTTATAGCTGTGCTATAAGATCATCCAAAATCATTCAAAGAATGTTCTTATGTAAAACAGTTATAGATACGTAATATTAATACTTATATTGTAATTTCATATAATCACATACTTTATATTTTCGATTTCTTACTACTTTTCTCCATAATACATTATATGTATGAAAATATCTGTTTTAGGAAAAAGAACACAGGAATGCATTTGTATCGGTATCTGCATTACACTCGTAATAATTAACGCCATTTTCATCATCATCAGATTACGATTAGAAAATTTAAGTTCAATAGCGGCAGCTGCGTTTTGTGGTATCGTCACCGCGGATTTTGGATCTGGATTAGTTCACTGGGCAGCAGATACATGGGGATCTATAGAACTACCAATACTTGGAAAGGTAAACTACAAAGAATTAAAATTAAAGAACCTAAAGTGGTACTACAGATAAAATATAGGCGCACGCGCGGTTGATTACGAATTAAGTTCTTTTCATAATTAGATATTAGGAAGTCAAGTAGAAAACTATTTATCTTTTTTTTCACTGAGCATCACGGTATTGAACTGAAAAATCCTTGTTAATTGTTCTTTTTTCATAGAATTTCTTAAGACCATTTCGGGAGCATCATATCGATCCAACGAGTATTACAAGACATGATTTCATTGAAACAAATGGTGACAATTTCATGGTCACTATACCATTCCTTTGTAAGTTAACATGGGAATTTCTTTCTCTCTCAGAATCAGAGGTTGAGCAGAAGTTTGTTTGGTCTTGCTATTGGTTTTTACTTGCAATCTTTGTAGCAATGACTAATCAGGTAAATTATTAGTGATCAATTCATTATAAATCGTCATTAATTGATAATCTAGTTATTATGATGCAAATGCTTTGCACAGTGGTTTGCATTGTAGTTAGACTAGCACAAGCTAAATTTTTCAGATACATAAATGGTCTCATACTTACTTTGGTCTACCTGGTTGGGTAGTATGGCTACAGGAGCACAGGGTCATATTACCCAGAAAACATCACCGTGTACACCATGTTGCTCCTCATGAAACATATTTTTGTATCACTACTGGATGGTTGAACTGGCCATTGGAAAAACTTCGGTTCTGGTACCTTCTTGAGTTTATTATTGAAAAATTGACTGGTTATAGACCTAGAGCCGACGATTTAAAATGGGCACAAAAGCGATCCTGAGAAATAGTATATTCCTGGTTTGCATATTTTATTGGCTGAAATGCAACTTTAATTCATGCCAAGTGATGTTTCAAAAATCGGGAGATAAGTGATTTAGGAAACGAAAGGAAAAAGAAATGTTTGGGATAACAAGCAAAAGGACAAAGATATTAACTCGATAATCTATTTTAAGCTAATCTTATCAGGCCTTCTTACACAGCAGGTAGAGTGATTAAAGACTATTAGTATTACTTAAAAATGCTTTTACAGTGTACAGTTTACACGTTTATTATTGTGCATATATATATATGCAATAATGAATGTATATAAGTAGATTTAATAAGCATGCCAATAGGAAAGTAAAAATGATGAACTGGTCTGGAAGATTATGTAAGATAAAATGTTTATGCATTGCACAATCATTATACAGATGGGAAAGAGTATAATCAAAAAAGATTGATAAAAGATCTTGTACAATAACTAAATAAGTATAAAAACTGAAATGCTGTAATGCTTTGTATCATGTGATCTAAACGACAATCTCATGGAAATCTGAATAGCTATTTACTCAATGAGTTTAATTAAACGAAAATGAATTGTTGAATTTTTCTAGATATCTGTAAGCCTCACTTTAGATTGCAGAAACCCAAAGGTTAAGAAATATACCCGAAATGTGATTTTCCAATGCACATAACCAGTGACTATCTAAAAAAACTGGATCTGGGTACTAGTACACATGCTTATAAATTAATTTATTATTTACAAAGTGATGCACATTATTCCTTGGAGATGTATATAAGAAGTGATAATTATTATGAATGTTCGTTTTTGCAAATTAATGCACATCTATTCTAGCCTAATCTGCTTTAAACGCTTAAGTGCATTAAGTTAAATTTCCCTGAACCTTCACTAATAATGTACCCACTGGTACTAAATACTGTGAATAATTATATTATAAAATTATGTCAATTCTGATGAATGTTTCGAATTTAAAAATGTCATACTGGATATGCAACCAGATATACTTCAGTGTCTTACAAATATGCCTTTTTGAACGATTGTTAATTGTCAAAAATTAACAATCGTTATATATATAACAGATTCAATGAGTGCTCATTTAATGCACTTTTAAAATTTTTTATATTTCTTAGTGCATGAAGAAATAATGTAATGTATACAAAACTCTATGGTGCTAAATATAAGTACAAGTTCTGGGTTCAGGGACCAAAGAAGGGCATATTGCTCTATGCAGCAGTCTTCTAGATAATTGGTTTGATTTGGGTAAAGTATACTGATATACACATAATAGTGCAAGTGTGTTCCAAACCTTACACAAATTTTGATTATACTAATAAGAATATAGTTCACATTTAGAAATTTAATTTTCATATTCTGTAGCTGTACATATTCATATACATATTGGCTGCTACTTAAATGCCTTGCAATGTGCAGTATACTTTATACAGAAGCATACCATGATATATGTTCCTTGTAAGCAAGTCAGAAATAATGTTTTAAAAGAGAGTAATAATTGTAGGAAATTTAAATTATTCTAAGTACCATACTTGTTATTGTTGTTGTTATTGTTATAGAAGAAACATATGAATTTCAAACAAATGTATCTATAGCATCTATTCCTGCCAGAATGGAAACGTTATACTATTTATATTGTGCTATTTAGTATATATTGCTATTATCTGTATATAGGTATAAGATAGCACTTACACAAAGCAAACTAAGACTCACAGGAAAATATTATACACTCAACTTAATTTTATATGTGATATCACGACACTCTTAGCATCATAATCATGAAGATCTTTTTAAAATACTATTAATCAAATTAGTGTAATAGTAACTATTATTGTTTTCTTTTACTGTTTATATTTTATGAGAGCACAAAAATTAATGATATGCTCTTCTACATGCAGTGTCAATTATATAAAACTAAATAACATATATCTGTACAAATTGAATACCAGAGTAACTATCTGCTAACTAAATTATTTTCATGTAAACACACAGATATACATATATGTATGAAATTTTATGTTGCAACATTTTTCAACTTCATAAAGGAACATAGTATTATAAGGAAAGTATTCTTTTGCATTCCAGAGCTCAGATTAAGGAAATATATGTTTTCCTCTAAACAATTATGATTGCAATTTCTGATGATTGGTCACTACCATAAATCTATTGTTTAATTAAACTACAAAACTTAACAGTAATTTATAAGACATTAGGAAAATATTCTGCCTTTTAGCATTTTTCATTTCAAAATATACAACTTTAATTAGCATACATATTAACAAAGGCTTGATATTGTAGATTTTATATGAGAGCATATTTATTGAAAGGCAGAAATGTGTGTGATGTGCCCATTGGTTAATGAAGTTATAATTGGCCTACTCTTATGCTCTGTCACCAAATCTATGTTATGCAAAGATTATGTCAAAATTAAAAATCAATAATTATTTTACTATATATGTATGATAAATAATAGAATGCATCTAAAAATGAAGCTAATGTAATAAAATACAGCCATCTATATAATTTAAAAAAAAATGTATTAATTATTCTGACATTTTATAGCACATGGAAATGTAAATATTATTGTTAAAACAAAGTGTGTTAATAAGTGAAAACAAAACCAAGCAGTATTGTTGCATTCATATTATAACTATACTTATAACTCCACCATTCCATGGCTATATTTTCCTTTTAACAAGACAATACTGTTAAATTAGAAATACTTGTCAGAATCAAATGAATGTCGCTTTCAAAATAATGTAACCAAGGGCCATATCTGTTTTTTGTGTTACTTTCAAGTTCATATAACAAATAGAAACATAAAATACAAAAATCTATAAATGATATTACTAAAGTGCATACATTCAAAAATATTTAATACGGGCATAGTTTATTCAATAATTTGTTAATCCTACAACATGCCTCTTCTTCATCATGCATGTCTTATCAAAACCTTGGTTCTAAAAACAATGTATTTTCTTTAACAATTTTTAAAAACTTGTGTGACAGTAAATAAATAACTGTTATGCATATTGCCTTCAATGAATCATAATAATAGCTCTGACAATGTAAAAGTAATGATTATTATAAACTGTATTTTACAGCCTTTGCCATTGTTTTGTACAAATGTCATAAATATACTTTTTAAAGCATTATACAAAGGTGATCGAATTCTTCTCCTGTCTTTTAGTTATGTATAATTTTTTAATAAGACTAATGAAACCAGTTAATTGTAAGTCGAATAAGTTATATATCGAAATTGTATGGAAACCATTATAATATTTAACGTAATTTCCTTAATGGTTTTATATAAACCTTTTGACTTATGCTTTTAATATGAATCAATGTACTCTTCACTTTCACCAACATATTTATAATTGTGCTCCTCGCAGATTTGAAACTTTTTATTTACACAGTACTGCCAACGTAATGCACATAACCGATCGTAATGTTCTTTTTCATCGCTAATTATATTTGTTGAGCACGAAAGTAATGAATTACCAAATCACGTATATGCAGATACATTGAAACATAATATCAAATACTTCCTAATTTTGATCGAAGGGGACATTAAATGCTAGTAAAATTATAACGTGAATAATCGTTTCGACGGGATGTGTCTGTTTATTGGCGTGATAAACTGTCTGAAATTTAATTAATTCTTATACATAGCCAGTACGTTATTGTATCGAACCATTGTGTTTTTGATAACATATCGTTTGCCGTCATGAATTTACCATAGAAATGGTTGACACTTGAATCAAAGCACGGCTATCGTATTCGACGAGTTATTGAAATAACAGACATAAGTTGTGCTTCTCTTCAAGCTACATACACATCAGTAAAAAGTTAAAGGGAACGATTATGAAACTAAAAGGCGTTGATGCTTTGTAGTTAAAGTTTACGGTATAATCAGATATTTGATTAAATTAGTGATATATGTATGGGAAAGCAATTGATGAATAACAAAAAAATAAAGGTTTGAAAGCGTAGAATTTGCGAAGTGAAAACCTCATGAAGATCAGATCGACGTGAACGTAGAGTAAGAGCTCTATTCACGTTAGGAGTGTAAAACATTCTGAGCGTACAGTATTCTGAGAATTTCACGTGAATTCGTGATCTATTTGTCTAAACAGTTGGCAGAATTTGTGCGTGCTGTGTGTGCGGTAGTCTGCCGACGGCGTCCGTTCGTAGAAAAGAGAGAAGGCATCGAAGGATCCCTTTGTCAGATTAAAGTGAAGCTTTGTCGGTGGAAGAGAGAATCTAGTATTGAGAAGAGGAGTGCCGTTTAACTGGAGTATCGGGGTGGTAGTCAGACTCCACTTAAAATTATTTGATTTGTTGAACTCCCCGCGAGTTTTTTCTTAGCCGCAAGGTGAATAATAGTGGTAGATAGACCAACCCCCGACCCCCTCCGCGGGAGCTTCGCGCCTCGGCGCCTAGGCCATATCGGAAGGAAGGAGAAAGAAATTGCGGAAGCGGGGAGGTTAAGGGGACGGCAGGAAAGGGAGAACGTGCCGTCCATCAACATGAAGCTCGTTGACCACGTGGTGAGGAGCTTCAAGGTGGCCAAGGTTTTCCGTGAGAATTCCGACCGTATAAACAGCATCGACTTCTCACCAAACGGGGACACCCTGATCTCCTGTTCGGAGGATGACCAAATCGTGATATATGACTGTGAGAAAGGCACTCAGGTGCGTACAGTCAATTCCAAAAAGTATGGGGTGGACTTAATTCACTTTACACATGCAAAAAATACTGCGATACACAGCAGTACTAAGATCGATGACACAATCCGTTACCTGAGCCTTCACGATAATAAGTACATACGATATTTCCCAGGACACAGCAAAAAAGTCGTATCGCTATGCATTAGTCCGATTGAGGATACATTTCTTTCCGGTTCCCTTGATAAATCGTTAAGATTATGGGATTTGCGTTCGCCAAATTGCCATGGTGTTATGAACGTGTCAGGACGACCAGTCGCGGCTTACGATCCAGAGGGTCTCATTTTTGCTGCTGGTGTTAATTCAGAATACATAAAACTCTACGATTTACGAAGTTTCGATAAAGGACCATTTGTTACATTCAAGTTGTCTCAAGAAAAAGAGTGTGATTGGACAGGACTGAAATTTAGTAGAGATGGTAAAACTATCCTTATTTCAACAAATGGCAGTACAATCCGTTTGATTGATGCTTTCCATGGCACACCTTTACAAACATTTGCGGGCTATCTTAACAACAAAGGAATAGCAATTGAAGCTAGCTTTAGCCCAGACTCACAATTTGTATTTAGTGGCTCTACTGATGGCAGAGTACACGTATGGAATGCAGAAACAGGATATAAAGTTTGTGTTCTTAATGGAGACCATCCAGCACCAGTTCAGTGTATTCAGTTTAATCCAAAATACATGATGCTAGCATCAGCATGTACCAACATGGCATTTTGGCTACCCACTGTCGATGAGAGTGCATAAGATTAATGTGACCGAATAGAGCAATGCTCGTAAGAATCATCTATTATTTATGCAAAAGGGAGCTGACAATGACGATGGTTCGAGAAAGGAGACTGCAAATAGGCTCTTGGGCATCTCGAACGAGCAGAGATTGCATTTACTTTACGTACAAAATAGGGCTGCCGACGTATGAGGCGCCGGTGAAGGAACAGACCCAACGAGAAGAAGAATTGCTGCAAAATTCGACAGAGTGGCCCGCTAGGCTCGTTAGCTCGCTTTAAGTATGTCATATACTTTTTATGGATTTTTTGTTGTCTTAGTTGTTTACATCGTCATATATTCTATGGCAGTGAATACAACTACCATAATATGCTCCTGTTACTCTCAGTATACTAAATACTGGTAGTATTCAGATGTGTCGTCTTGTGTACATAATTTCATCTTGTATACCTGTATGTAGCATAATTATATGGAATTATCTATCATACACTTGGACACTAGAATTATACACCTCATTTGCTACTGAACATTTAATGGTTTCATGCCTTGTGATAAATTATCTATGTAATTTGGACGTAAGTTTTATTACATTAACAGATATAGATCAATTTACAATTAATAGTTTATCAGGCAAGAAGCACAGAGAGTCTAAATTGCGAATGTCACACTCATCAGTTTCATTGTGACACTGTTTTCATTCTTACAAATGAGACAGTGTAAAGTTTAAGGAAACATATCTTATTAAATAGTGGAAAGACTTTCAAAATCGATATATAAATACATAGACTTCCTATTGACAAAATATTTGCAATCGAGATTTTAACTGCACATATGGCGTGGAGACTCTTTGTGCAAGTATTCTATTATCAGCAAAAAATGTGTGCATCTTATGTATTATATTTTTCAATCCATCATGTTAAAAAATGTAAATTTGTTGGATTAATCGATAACAGTTCGTAGAAAGAATTTATGAGCAAAAATATCATTCGAGTAATTGTTCCGAAAATATTTGAAATTCACGAGTTCTGTGTACACATGAAAATTTGACGACACAATTTTAAAAATCATAGACACACATTGGTTAATTCCGAAATGAATGCAAAAAATAGAGATATGCAATCGCTGATATCGCGCATGGAGAAATAGTTTCTATCGTATTGCGTTAAAGAAGTTTAAGTCAGCTGATTTTGCACACTAAATTTCATAACCGCCGTCCGAAATCAGGGGCGTTTAATCAGACCTCTACGAAATAAGTGGTCTCTGAAACAATC
The DNA here is from genome assembly GCA_910591585.2 of Nysson spinosus. NCBI lineage: Eukaryota > Metazoa > Arthropoda > Insecta > Hymenoptera > Crabronidae > Nysson > Nysson spinosus. Next base: position 10,170,941 of record OU342830.1, on the reverse strand, counting down.
CAGTAATGTGCGATAACATGTCATTAGCTCAACAATGATAATCATCGAGCTTATTTATTAGGCGTGATAAACATTTTAACGTCTCGTTCGGCGCTTCATTGATAGCGACAAAACAATTTCTACGACTTCCATGTGACAAAGTTGTAACAATTCAGAAAGTATACTGCCGACATCGGCACGTTATTATATATATTATCCTAGGTACGGTATCGTTTTTAATCTACATGCGTGGAACCGGCGGGCCGGATGAGAAAACATTCGATGTTGGTAGGAAATGCAATTAGATGTAATTGTCTCAGAATAGTTTGGCGAGTCTTTGGTGTTATTGTCATTGCGACATAGCATTTCGTCTCCCGAAGCAAAGTTTCGCTCGAATAGACAGGCATCGCGTGAGAAGCAATCATTCGTATGACTTAATTAGGAATAAAGAAATAGTGTGCGATCTCTCCAATGTTTAAAACTCTACGATGACACAAAGGAACATTGCATTGTGTCTTGCATCATATCTCATTAACACAATATTTATCGTATTGATTTCATTACACGCGAAAATATCATTAACGTATGTGGTCAATATTTCATTAATACCTCATCGACGTGTATTCAATTGTTGGACTATCGTCACTTATATTAAATTAATATTATACAATCATGTAATTCGCACGGAAATTTGAGTTATCGGCATATCCTGTCTGTTCGATTATGCAGCTCCTGCCTCCATCGTACGTGTACATACCATTTATATCCATTATGTCCTGTAGAGTTTCTAGACATTTTCCTTAACATACTTTACGCAAGAGTAGACAATTATAATATACTGTGCGATGGCGTGTGTGTATGCGATTATATGAACGATTGCGTTGCATTTGAGTATTGTCTACCAACTTTATGACTGCGCGAGTGAATGCTTATCTACTGTGTGTGAATGTCCTCTCTTTCTCTATATATATTATACATATATATATCCACACACATATATATGTATGCGTGTATGCATTGCTTCGAGTTCCGCGGGCTCGAGTACATTACGTGCGTAGAATGTGCCTGAGCTCGCCTCCTCCGCTGTAAAATAGTATTTTTCTAAACCACGGAACAGTGTGCGCATTAAATATCGTGCGATTTATGTCATAAAAGAAAGCGTTTGATCTCGTGAAAATATATGTATGTAGATTGGGAAACGGTTGGCATGTATTCGATTTTCAAAACGCAGAAGTTTCGAAGTGCACTGGGCAGGAAATTTTAAGAGAAACCGCGGGGAATGTTCAAATACCATGATCGATCCACGTATATAGATTAAACACCTTAATGGATATCAAACTGCCAACCAATCAAGTAAATGTTATAATTGAATATCCTATACAAAAAAATTGTCTGTAATTCGTTTGCAAGCATGCAAGGCACTGTATCTCCTTCTCCAGAATGAAAAGAAAAAGCGAGTAATTGTATGTACATACATGAATTAGTTATAGCAGAATGTTTCTCGATCAGCAAACGTACTTCCGTAGTTAAAAACGGTAGACGTGCAGTTGATCAAACTAGATTCCCAGATGAACCTCTGATTCACTTGTGAATGTACTTCTTATTTTAAAGTGTCTGTCAGGGGTATAAGTAACGAGGGATTTCCCTTTTACCGAAATTGTTTATATATATATATATATTTAAGAAGTGCGTACCATTTTATAAATTATTTTGTAACGATATTCTTTAAACTTTAAAATACAAGTCTGACCGCACGTTTATTTCCTACGTGTGTAAACGGGGATATGTAATTGGACGATCAAATTCTTCGAGTTTGCGATACAATAAAACGGATGCAAAAGTTGGACTACCAAGTTTTGTCGATATTTATCGATCTCGGATATTTTTATTATACGTGTGTGTATATATATATTACCGTTCGAAGAAGACGGAAGAATGAATCGGTAGAAGGAAAATGTCATCTCGAAAACATCTCACTTTATGCCCCAATCGTCGATTCATACGGCCATTTAACATAGGGATTTAGAATTTCGAATTAAGAATAGGTGTATACAATGCCGCGGATAGTCTCTTAACGTTTAAGAAGAGGCGTTCTATTAAAATAAATTGATACAGAAAGGTATTAAATGTGGTGATACACCGATCAAATTTATCTCTTTTTATTTCTTGTATTTGGAAGATTTTACCTCAGAGTGCCCAAACTCTTGAAAATAGAAAATCTGCAATATCTCTAAGTTCCTACGTTAAGTTCTCGTACGAATGACCGTCAATGTTTAAATGGACCAGGTATTGCCACTAATTTTTGTACTGAATTTCAGTAAATTTAGGTCCTCTACTAGAAAATTGTGCATTCAGCATACATCTTGTGATTATTAGCGTTTTAATTCCAGATCTCATAAAGAACCAAGAACGTAAAAAAACATGTCTCTTCCAGAAAGATTTTTAAAAGACGCGCACACATCCTTTAGTAACGTCTATTACCGATGAAAAGCTTTATAAACTTCCATTTAAACAATTTGTTTGTAAACCAAATTTTGAAAATATTCAGAGCGTTGGGGCACAAGATCGACCAAGGATTACAAAGTTTTTTAGTTTTTTAATTTTATCCGTTTTTTCGAATTTGTTTTCCTGAACTGGTAAACTCGTGGATGGAACATATATACATGCATATACGTATATTTATATTAATATGTATATGCTAGTAGATATAAAGAAGAGGTAACGTTTATTATATCATATTATTTATATTTGAAAGGCTTCTTGTATATGTATGTGTTCCAATTCGTTAAGCCGAAGAAACTATCATAAACAAAAGAAACTGATATGTGATTTTCCTTCCACTGTAACATATCAGTGTATATGTTAAAAAATTTAAATCGAAGAATTAATTCGACAGAACTTTTAACTGTACATCCAAGAAAATGCAGACGTTTCATTCAATTCTTACTGATGATGCGCGTGACTTCAATAGCTTAGGGCGCAGACTAAATTATATTTTTTATTTTTTTTAAATCACTCGAATTAAACATACGAGTTTACAAAAAATTAATAAAAACACATTTTTTGTACATTGAAACTTGGTCTCATTATTTAATTTCTTAACTAACTTTGATTGTCCTAATCAAAGATTTAGTACCTCGAGGGCGATTGCAATAGAATAGTGAGTAGGGGTGGTTCTCGAGATAATATGTTATATTAGGTATAGATTTGAAATTAACAACTACAAACTGCCGCTAATCAGTCTTTAAGTTCTTATTCCTCCTGAAGATACTTGGCGAAATTGTAGTCAACGTATATTGTTAGTATGTCGCGCGGTGATTCTTATCACTTTATTTCATGCATACATAAGGTGCGGACATAAAACATGTGAATCCACAACGTAAAAAGGTGGTATACCGTGCAAACCAAAGTTAGATCAGTGGTTTAACTGTTGTGTAGTGCTTTTTTGCAATATCATTTTGCTTACGAGCGATGGTACAGTATTTAAATCGAAAGAAACTTAATTCAGATAAAACATATTATCTAATAGCTTATTTTTATACTTTTGTAGATCATATCAATTGTATCTATGATTATGTTTCGAATAATGCTACAATTTTATTTTGGTTACACATATGGTCATGAAACTACGTCATGAGCGGATATTGTAAATTGTAAAACATAAATTGAAATAAATCCTATTCCTATCAGAAATTTTATTTGAGGAATAAATTTTACTTCTGCATTGTGTTACACATAACTTGAATATTATGAAAGCTTGAAATTGTTCTGACCCTCCTTTGGCGAAGATTTCCAAGTATTATACAAGATTTATATATATTTATAATTAAAATTTGTATTTGAATTATTATATAACTTTATTATATTCAACGTTGGAAAACTCGTTTTCATAAAAAATTATGAACAAGCAAGTGTTGAGACACTGGCATATCATAGGATACATACACACATTCTATTTCATACAGTTTCAGTCATTCAGAACTTGAATATGATACAACCTTTTTTCTTCGTCCGAAATCGCTACAGGTGCGTCTGACATTGAATCCCTTCCTTCGACGGTTTTTGGAAATGCAATTACGCTTCGTATATTTTGTGCTTTACACAGTAAGCAGAATAAACGATCAAGCCCTAGAAATATTAATTGATTGATATAAAATTATTGCTTATATTAATAAAAATCGTGTGCATGTCTTATGCAAGTATATTACCTAATGCAATCCCACCATGGGGAGGAGCACCACATTCCAACGCATCCAGCATATGTTTTAAACAAGAATCATCTATATTTAACATTTCTAAAATTTGTTTTTGTAGATTTGCATCGTGAATACGTATTGATCCTCCAGCAATCTCTGAACCATTCATGACTAGATCGTAGTGCAAACCTCGTACCTTTGAACGTGAAAAAATATATTACTTCTTAAGGATCATATATCAACAATAATATAAATAATATCATGGTAATACCTTTGTTGGATTTTCGATGAGATCCTTTATATCTTCTGAATGAGGATGAGTAAATGGATGATGCATTGATTCCAGCTTCTTTTCCACCGAATTATATGAAAATAATGGAAAGTCCGTAATCCATAGCAGCTCATTTTCCGATCTTCGAACTTGTTGTCCTTTATTTTCTACTTCATTTGTAAACTCCACCAACAATTTACCTAATAATTCTTGCTGAAAAATTCATGTGGAAACTGAAGATATGTTATATACACAAAGTTCAATAATTAATTAGTAACTTGATATGTACAGCAGATTGCTTCTCTCCAACAGCCAAAAGCAAAACATCTCCTTCACTCAATTGTAAATGCTGCCGTACAGTGTCCTTCATAATTTCAGAGAAAAAGTCATTTGATTTCTTTTGTGCTAATTTCTGAGAAATTTTTATATGTACCAATCGAACTGCAGAAAAATAGGCACGTTGTATTCCAGAAAATCTATCTTTAACTGAGTTTGTATAATAATCCTAAAATTAAAATATCACACATAAAGCATATATGAATTGTAATGAAAAAATATTGATTAACATACATGTTTATTCTGAAAGACAAGTGCATAAACTTCTAGACCCTCCTTCCATTTTAATTTAAGACTTTCTTCTATCACTGAATGATTAATTATACTTGTAATATTTTTAAGCTGAAATAAAAGACACAGGTATAATTAAGTAGCATTTGTAGTTCAATATTTCATCTGTGTCAAATAATAAGCATACTTGGTATGGTATCCTTAAGTCTGGTTTATCTGTACCATATAACTCCATACTATCATTATATGTCATGTTCTTGAAAGGAACAGTGAGTGGGCCCATGTCTTCTGGCCAAGAATATGCCAATAAATTTTCTACCAAATTCATTATTCCTTGACAATCAACAAAAGACATTTCTATATCGAGCTACAAGAAAGTATTTTGTATAACATATTCTTATATAATATGTAGTGGATAATATATTTGTACCTGTGTAAATTCTGGTTGTTTATCATATCTGAGACCTTCATCCCTGTAGCATCTTGCAACTTGGAAATATCTATCAAAGCCTCCTACCATGAGCAATTGCTTAAATTGTTGAGGACTTTGTACCAATGAATAAAATTGTCCTGGTTGCCTTGTTGGAACCACAAATTCTTGGGCACCCTACATAAATGATATCTTCAATACTGAATCTAATTTCAAAGAATATTTTAAATATGTATGACAATATTATTACAGATATTAATGAGGTACTTGAAGATGATACATACCCCAGGAGTGCGCCTGAATAATGTTGGTGTTTCAATATCCACAAAACCACATTCCTTTATTAAATATTCCCTCATTTTGGCTGTAACACTAGATCGTAACCTGAGATTTTTTTGCAGTTCAGGATATCTAAGAGCAAGGTATCTATGTTTCATTTTCAAACTTTCTTTTGCTTTGTTGAAGTCTCTAATAAAGAGAGGAAGGTTCTGCTTTGCTTTACTTAAAACTTGCAATGAGTCTATCTGTACTTCAATGTCACCTGTTTTCATTTTTTTATTTGTCTGACCATCTGGTCGTGGTACAACAGTACCAGTTATACTTAAAACACTTTCACATGTTAAATCCTTAAGTATTTGTTGTAGATCTTCTCGCTTAAATAAATTATGTTACTTATGTTACTCCACAAATAATTACTATCATATCTATTAAAAATAACATGCATATACTAACATACATGATCTGGTACTACTAGCTGTGTCACACCATAAGAATCTCTTAATGTTATAAACTTTCCCATTCTTTGAAACTCTATCCAACCATTAAGATGTACAGAATCCCCAGCATTTGCAATGCTTAATTCTCCACACGTGTGAGTCCTTGAAACAAATTTATTAACTGGCTGCATATTCTGCTTTATTGAACTATCTCTTTTTGCAACCAAATCATGGGTGCAGGCCACAGAACTTGGTAAATACTGTGATAAGGTAAGCTAGAATAAAATAAACAAAAGGTTAACAAAAGTCCAACATATAGTTGTTTAACATTTAATTATATCTTCAAGGTTTATTTTTTTTAATTTTCTAACTTACTTTCCTGTAATGTAAATTTGTTTCCACAAAGGAAAACCGCAGACATTTTATTAACACAGGGCTCTGACAGCTTTCTATAATTTTTCTATACGTTATAAGCATTTTTGTTATATCACGTGCAAAGAATAATTTTTATATAGAGAATGTGGATTTAATTTGTTAAAAATTACAAGTTTGTAATTTTACATAACCGGCATGAGTTTCTGCACAGCATTACCTGAGAAGTTTACATGTGTTTTATATCCAATTTCGTCATTCCTTTAAACCTATTGGCTTGTCACACAGAACACACATACATTATCATACTTGTGACTAACTTTATGATGATCGCGGTTCCACTAAAATCAGATTCAAAAGAAAGTGCTTTTTTTAGCGCTCGGAAATGTCACTTTATGTTCGATTATAAACGCTACGATTTATGAGCGGTCCACTATTTTTGTGTTATACTTAAAAAACAGATTACCATAACTGATAAAGTTGGTATATAATATAAATCTTATTCACCATGAAAAATGCAAACATCAAAATCGTTTTTTGCGCAAGAGGTTGATTGACTATTTTGGATTTTACTTGTCTGAAATTTATATTTATTTATAATATTAAAAATGTCAGGCAGTTTTTAATTTCTAGAATGTAAGAAGGACTATGAATTTCAGAATGTTTGTCACGATCTGCAAGTTCAACCAAGAATGTAAACAGTTAAATTACTGCAATACACATTCATATAAAAAAGTGGAGAATGGGGACCAAAATATTAAATGACATCCACAATGATATTAAACAGTTAATAACATCAATAACTGGCTATGAAGTAAATATAGTATAAAATATAAACAAATTTATAAATGATTTATGTTGAACAAGAAAGAGTTGACAAGGTATATATCAATCCTTACTTTTTGTCTTTGTTCTGCTTAGGAAGATCAAGAAACATTTCGAATATGTGAAAAGATTTGTATGTCAAATATTAAGCATCATCGTTTCCTATCAGTAAACAGTCATGCTACAAAAGAAGCTATAAAAGGTGTTGTCACAAAGCTTTCTATACATGGAAAGTATAAAGTATCACAAAAGTTTCAAGAATTAGTAGACACATTCTTATCAAGTTTTGATTTTGAACAACATCCCCAATATGATTTGCAATGGTACTTGTTAACTTTCTTGCTGGACTTGGCCAAGGAAACATATAAATCAGACCTAGAATGTTTAAAGCTAACTCGAGGAGAATGTACCTTTAATACAACAGGAGGCAATGAAAATGATATTACAGAAGAAATTGATTGGGGAGAATACTTAAAAGAGGGCCAGGAGGAATTTTTCTGTGACTATAAAAGTGATAGTGAGAGTGTAAATATTTTTTATGTTTCAAGTTCAAGATATACATTTTTGGGAAACATATATCTTTAACATTCTTTTTATAGGAATGGTCTGATGAGTCAGATGAAGATGTTAATGATGCCGGCAAATCTATTCAATTACCTCCAACTGACCAGGAAGTGTCAGACAAGATTGTTCCTCTGGAGGTATCACAAAATGAGTTAGATAAAAAGTTATCACTTTTACTAGAGCAAGAATTTGAGTCCAGATCTTGGTTATTATTACACACTCAAAATACATGGTGGAATGAATTAGATTGGAGGAAATATCCAGTGGAAAGCAGATTTTGTGATGCTCATATTTGTGAAATTTGGTAAACTTTATATGTTTATTCATATTGTATATATGTAACTGGAAAAATTCTTTTGTTTTTAATTTTTTGGCTGCAAACAGGCATAAAGTAACACATGGTGATTTGTACAATCTTGGAACACTTAGTGAATATCAAGTCTGCAGAGAGTTATTATGGATGTTCCATGTTCAAACATCAATGGTAGTTTTCCAACATAATAACACAAACTTTTCTATTCGTCCAAGAATATCTATACCTAGTCTTACAACTGTAAGTATACATAATTTTATGTATATGATAGATTAATAATGATACTTTGGGTCTACACATTTGTTAACATAACATTATCATTATTATTAAACTGTAGGTTGCTTTCAAGAGCATCCTTACATCTTTTTGTAAATATTTCTCTATGATGAATGAAATAGAAGAATTTGGAATTGAATTGTATTCAGAACACAAGGATGTTTATAAAAAACCACCACTGACTTATGAATCATATTATGCAGCAATCAAGCAACATGTAACAAAATTCAAAACAGAACTTATTAACATAGAAAAAAACCTCATGAAGCAAGGTACATCAGAAAATCCCTTATTGTGCTATATAATAATATTCTTTATGTATGTCCTTTATTTAAATATTTTATTTTACAGAAACATGCAATACTTTTTTATCCCTCTCTGCACAGTTAAAACAGTGTCTCAATACCATACAAATTTTATATGATGTCCATCAAGTAGCTGTGTCAGATTGGAAGTTGTATCGAAATTGGGAGTGTGCATCTAAATTATTGTCAAATTTATATTTGGAAGTACAGAAATCCCACAGTAAAGAAAGGACAAACATTTGTGTTAATTTATATCTTTCAAGCCTAACTGTATATTTAAATATAATCGATACATGGTTGAGCGAGGGTCGGCTCGAGGATTGGAGAGATGAATTTGTAGTTGTTAGGTAATTATATAAAATGTGTAATACACAATACGAGATAAAAATTGTACTTTAAATTCGTTTGAATGTCTCAATTATTGCAGACTTACAAATAGTGCAAGATCCGAGAATAATTCTGAACAGTATGAAGCATTTACAATCAGATCTTTGGACAGTATTTGTTTGGCAGATCCATTAATGCAGTTCTTAATTAAAAAGATACAGCATATGGGTCAAAGTATAGAACTATTGGTATCCTTAGATCGTATTACTGACATATGGAAAGTTATAGTTAAAGAAGATGGTATGTATTTGCTAGTACTACTTACTTTGATTAATTCCAATTTATTTTCAAAAACATTTGATTACAGAAATGAGAAAGTCCTTAACTTGCGAATTTTATACGAAATTAGAACGGGAAATATTGAAATATGTCCCCCACGAATCAGAGGAAGAAACGTTAATAACAACTACAGAAATTGATGGAATTATGGGACCATCCTATGATGAAGATATAGAACAAAATATCATAGAGCAATTGTCAGAGATTAACAATCCTTTTCTAATGAAAGCTCTAGAAAATTGTCTACCGCTTAAATTACTAGGGAAAGATTATGTTGATTCTGCTTCTGTTATTTGTAATGAAGCACCAGTTTACAATTTATTTGAAAGGTATGTAATGTAATATTCTTAAATTATTATACTTCTATGCATACAGAAATTGTGTAAAATTTTTAGTATCAGGAAGGTATCACAGTGTATTCTGCCATATAGAAAAATATTGGAAAATACCTTGGCAGAAATCTTAGTTTCACGATATAATAGTGCTAGCAAATTAGTGAAAAACATAATGATAGAAGAGTATAAATTGGAAACACATTTGCTGTTGATGAGATCTGTTTACATGATGGAAGCAGGACATATAATGAGCAAATTTTACAAAACCTTATTTCATGAGGTAAAGCATAAATTGTGTAAATAAACAAAGCAAACATTTATATAATTTTACCGTTCCCGTTTCAGATTGAAAATAATCCTATGTGGTGTAACTCGTATTTCTTATCATGCATTCTTGAAGAAGTACTTTGCCAACAGTGGCCAGATACAAACACGCGTTGGTCTGTCACTGTTTGTGATATTAATACACAAGAAGTACTGTCAGCAGTGGAAAATATAACATTACATTATGCCGTAGGCTGGCCGATGAATATTTTGTTAAATGAAAAAACATTTATAAAATACAATGAAATATTTAGATTTCAATTAAAATTAAAATGGGCTCTGTGGACATTGAACAGTCTCAGATTTAGTGGTAAAGAGATTCTTAGAATGAGATTTGTTTAGTATAACATTCAGCCTACTATCATATGTTTGCAGATATCGAGGGTACTAGATATATAAATAAAAACAATAAACTCGAGCAATTTCAAATAAGACGCCTACAGAGTTTAAGATTTTGGTTGTTACATGCAATTGGTTCCATACATGTTTACTTATCGGGACAAGTATTACAAAACCTTGGATTTGTATTGGAAAAGTCCTTAAAACAAGCTGATAGTCTTGATATGATTATATCAGGTAATAAAACAATCATATTGTTAATTATTGTAATTAGACAATTATGCCAATACATTTATAAATCAGATCACCTTTAATCTTATAGTCCACAGTGAATATTTGCGAAAAGTACACGAGCATTGTTTATTAACAAGCGAATTTGAGGACTTAATGGCAACGATCAATAATGTATGTACCGAAAATTTACTACCACATGTGATAAACGCAATTTTTAAGTTTATATAAATAAATTTCAGTTAATCGACATGTGCAACCATGTCCGAAATCGATGGAAGAGTAAAAAGTTAATGTTTGCGACTAAGGAATTGGATGTCATGGAAAGCAGTTACATTAAATACCATACATATCTTGCCCTGGCGTTACATAGTGCGGTACAAAATAAGGATGCAAATTATTGTAAGTTTGATATGTCTTTAATGGCACTTTATAATGAATTTCAGTCTAACTTTCCGAAATTTAACAATTCTGAACTGGCGACAAGAATGTAGTCGACTTTTCATAGTTTTGTACGGAAATGAAGAAATTCTAAAATTGAAAAAACACAGTGGTATAATCGTGTTAGGTAGTTTTTTCTCTTGTTTACATCTTTAATTAATAGACACTTTTAAAAACTTAATTGAATTTTAATATCAATTGCTGTTGATTATGTTCAATCTTCATAGACTGTGAGATATTAATTGCTCGGTTGTTAATGACTAGGATGTTACGTCGATGTTTAATACCAGCAATATCCTGAAGTTGTATAACAAATTTTGTATTTTATTCTATGTATGACTAAAAAAACGACTAATTACATTTCCAGTACTAATATTCCGATTCATACAAATTAGTATAACCGCATGTGAATTAACAGAATTAGTATGTTTTTTTAATTTTTGTTTTCATTGCTTTGTTTACAGTGACTGGCTTAAGCTCAGCTTTTAACTGCAGTATGCCGTGTGTTTAATGTTGATACATTTTGACATCGCAACTTCCCACAAATAACGATTCATATTGATGAATTGTTGTTTGAAACATACACCCACAACCAACTCTAACAATTTATTAACAAATATTTCAGTACCCATTATTTTCTGCCTCGGTTTAATAAGAATAACTATAACACAAAATCAAATTCTGCAACTTTCAATCGTTTCAAATACAGTAAAAAATTAATATAGTAGCGCATACTATTAGTATGCCATACTAGTAACGCATATTAAGAATATTTATGTTTCATGTGTTTACGCTGTAAAATAAACGTATCTTTTGTAAATTGAAGTTGCCATAAATAATTGGATACCTTCATTTTAGATACTTTCCAACTTTCCCCTCCCATCCAGTTCCTTTAACTTTCAGATGAGCTGATACCCAAACGAGAAAGCAAAGTTGAGAATGATGTGTTTCTGGAAAGTAACACGTTTATTCACTCGATAAATAATCTTAGTCGCAGTTTGTTAATGGAAATTGCACACCAATATCTACCTCCTTCAGGTTTACCTATCCCGATCCCAAGATTAATCCATAGAACTGATTGGTATAGGAGAAGGTAACAAGAATTGTGTCCTTTTGAGTATTATTAGGTCATCCCATAAGTAATGTCGTTTCTTATTTACCATATATAGACGTTCATATGATGTTTCACTGATATGATTATAGGAGCTTCTCTTTCTGTTTGACCTAGTCAGATCAATATTTTTCATTTGAAACAAAATTTGCACTAAAAGTTAGAGTCTTTATGGGATGGCCTAATACTTAATCCATATATTATACCTTGTGAAAGGATATGACTGCAAACAACTAAAACTGTTTTCATAAATATTAACTGAATTTGCAACTATTTCAGTTTCAACTCGGAATACTCCTTACCAAATGAAATTTCATTGAATGAGTATGAACAAACATTCTCCTATATACGTTGGTATCAGCATGAAGAAAGTTTTATTATATTCAATTCATCTTCATATCTCTTACAGAATGAAATCGAAACCCTTATCGAAAGAATTAATAATATGGAAATGAATATCTCATGACTTAATAAAAAATGAATCTTTGATAGATCGTTTAACAATGATCGTAATCATTTTATTTCTAAGTCATATAGGTATTATTGCGTATCTATGCATTGAAAACACATCGAATTAAAGGATTATTTACTTATAATAATTATATTAACGTTTCGTATATAGAGACAAGTGGTATATTCTATATATTTCTCTATTGAATAATTCTGTTAAAAAATTGTGTGAGTAAAGATAAAATTATAATTATAGCTCAGACAATATATATATACGTATATACGAAACCATGGCAGAAATTGTACAATTATACGCACTATTTATTAATATAAGTTATTATTAACTAGGTGAGAAAAAAAATTACAAAAAGATAAGAGAAACGATGAGATTAATATTGAACTTAATAGTAAATCAAAATCAAAAATAGTAAATATGCTACACACAAGTTAACTCTGCGCAATTACAACAGTACCGTTTTGGCCCATAGTTCCAGTTTGCGATACTGCCGGGGCATTCGATGATTCGTTCATACTAATAGGAGAGGTCGAATGATTATTGATATTTTTTGCAGCAAGAGCCTTATTGCGTAACTCAAAAACCTGTTGAATGGCTTTGCGAAAGCAGAGGAAATTATAATCAATTACACCTGCAATTAGAAACCAATATACCATAATAATACATATCTGTACATCGATTATTAGAAATTTGTTTACTTAAAAATATATTAGCATATTACCTTGCCTATCAAAATTATCTTCACGTAAAATACAAACCAAAGCCAAGAATTTATTAACTTCTCTCAAATATAAAATTGTACCATTATTTAATTTAATTAAACTCGAACTCTGACTATCAAATGCTGCTGCCTCCAAATCTTCTCTTAAGCTGAAATCATTGAAAATACCTAATGAATTTACACTGCAGTTATCATAATGCCAAATGCTTTATATTAACATACCCATATATACAGGATACATCAATTACAACATCAATCATATCACAACAAAGTTCATAACTTTGCATATCTACAGGAGAACTGTCTGTTGCAATATAAATTTTGGACACCACATCAAACAGGAATGCTTTTTCAATAGCAGAATTCTGCAAAGAAATATGATGATTCTAACTGAAGCTCTATAAAACTAATTGACTGAATATTAGCAACAACATACCGAAATGAGTATATTAAGTAAATTTTCCAGAGTTGGTAACTGGGGTATTAACTTTTGAACAACTTTGCTGAATGCTTCAAATATACTATGATCATATATTGACGTTAAATGAAAACTTAAATGTATTTGTTCACATCCTAGAAATTTATGGATATTATGTTATTTCCACCTAAATTGCTCCATGTTTTATACTCACCAGAATCTGCCAAATCATCATTAGCTCTAGTATGTATGTCTCTTTGTGTTTCCATTTTACAGTCATCTGATAAACCATCTACTTTATGAATAAAAACTTCAAATTTTATAGACTGATTAACTTTATATGCTTTAGTAACAGTTAAATGAAGCTTATTAAGTGCTTCCATATAATCATCTTGAGCATCAATAACAAAAACCAGTGCTCCGCAACCACCAAATATCATATCACTGTCAAAAGTTGGATCAAAAAAGTCAATCTGACCCGGAAAGTCCCAAATTTGAAATTGAACAAAACTAGAATTACTTATGTCGTCCTTAATTATTTTATTTGTGCTTTCTAAAAACAATGTTTCATTTGGTGACATTTTATGAAAAACTACTTTCTGTATAGATGACTTTCCACTCCTAAAAAAATTTCATACATGAATTCAATGCCATTGATATTTCTGTTTTATATCTACTATAGTGAACATTTTATACGAACTTAATGAATTACCTTCTGAGACCCATAAGTAATATTCTAGGCTTTTGTTCTCCTGCCAAAGGATCCATTGATCCTTCAGTTTCCCCATCAAATGGGGCGTATCCAAAATCTTTTGGAAAGGACCCTACATCATAGCCAGTTTGGTACTGATCATCATCATCCTACAATAGTAATTTAGTTCCCGTTTATATCGAGGTAAGCACTTACATATATATATACACACACACACACACTGTCTGGAAAAGTACATATCTATTAAAGATAAGCTATAAATCAAAATTGGGAAACAAAAGTAAAGAATTTTGTTTCACTTTATTCTGAATATAAACTGAACAGAACAATTGGTAACTCTACTCATAGCCAATAGCTGCACACAGTTGCTGTTGTTTAAGACATATAAAGGTTGCATTCTATCAGATTTATACACTTTGTGTACAACCATAAATTTAAGTGTACAACCCCTTTAAATGTCAGTAATAAATTAATTAATACAACCTGTGTGGAATCAGTAATGTTGATATAATAAAATAACATGTGTGATATTAATCTGGCTTTCTCGTATACTTTTTGTATTTTATAAAATACTATCTCAAAGACTAACCATTGGAATGTTGTAAACAATTATAATAAAATGTTATATTAAATTATGAACACGTATAAAAAATGAAGAATTTGGTATTATTCCGTAGTGTATGCTTTATCGATGGTGAACATGACACCATTTATTATCAATATAATAATTGAGTCATCAGTGCACTCACCATATTCGTATTAAGAAATTTGTTGTTATTGGATGTGCCTTTATTTTAAAATAGACTTTGTACCCAGACAATCTGGAGATACAATTACGTCCAGGGGATCTTTAGTAGATCCTAATATGCTAGAAACTGATATAAACACACAGCGATTTTCTTTGTTTATAATTGCGTGGGACTACGAGGAACTTATATACAGTAATTGTTTGATATGATATCAATGTGGCTGCCGATTGGAGCAACTTCTGACAGAACAAAACACCTTATTCACTAGCCTATCTATCTTTAAAAACGTCCAAAGCACCAATCACAAATGAAGTATACTTTCCTCCTAGCGAAAGGAAATTTATGATTAATCAATCATAGAACTTTGCAAGTTGTCAAGGATCTATGAGCAATTAATCTATGATTATAAACATTGCATACTATTGCTACTATTTGTGTTTTTAGGCAGCATTGCATGTATAGTCATTTACATATCAGAAAGCAGTTGGTTGTAATTGTTAAACACCGCTTTACTGATATTTACTGGTATGTTTATAATTCATTATTGCCAGTACTTGCTACGTGTGAAATGGACCATGCATAAATTTACATATGTGTATATGCTATTTTTTTAATTAATTTCGGACTGTGAACATTACAAATTTTCAATTAGTATGACAATTACTAAAATGAAATACTGCAATATTGTATGAAATTTCAAATTCTATATTCAAAAGTCCAAAGTATAGGCCTTTAACTTTGATTTTATAGTGACTTTAACTAAATTTATATAGAGTTAATTTTTATTGCGAACATTATTTGCATAAGGTTATTTTCATAGTTTATATTCCATTGAATATCTAAGTACGTAGAAAGATGTCGAGTATCATATAATTCATATGATCAATGATGAAAATCTAGATCAAGATAACTATGCAGGGATGCAACTTGGTTCTCGCCATTTTCTCGGAAGCGTCAAAGTTGATGGAAATTATAGCATACTTCATGCACCTCGTGTGTTTCTGTTTGCGCGAAAAACGTGTAAAGTGAAATGAAGTAAATGTAAGAATCGTAGACTGAACGTCTTGCAACTAAATTGTACGGTGTAATTGCGAAATATGAAAGTAGCCGTCGTAAGGCTGTAATAATATTTGGCAGTCTATAAAACTGACAAAAGTTAGGATATGGCAGAGATTACGAATAGCAGCGTGTTTACAAACGATGCATCCTCCACTGGTGCTTCCGATCTTCTGCAACAAGCATTTCAACAAGTTGTGGATGATGATGATCACGAGAACGAATTCGTTGCATTTTTGCACAGCGATGAAAACGATTCTCAGACGATACATCTGACTCCTGAACAAGCTGCAGCATTAGGGTTAACCTTCGAGGTGAACACAAATGAAGAGGTTATGTATCAACCAGATCAAGATAATGCTGCTACTGATATAGAAGGGAATATTTCTGTAAAAGATAGCAATAATGTACATGATCAAAATTCAATATCATCTCAACAATCTATCACTCTTGAACAGTTGAATTTTCAACCTGAAGAAGTACAAAAATCTTGCAATAATGATATAATTAAGACAGAATGTATTGATTTTCAAGAATGGCACATGCAAAAGCTTGCCAATGATCAGCTTGAGGATCAAGTAGATGAAGATCTGTCATTGGATGATTTAGCTTTACAGACCCAAAATGACAATAACCAAGTATTAATAGAACATCAGACTACTCAGCTTCAACAGAATGTAGCTACACAATCAATGTATTTGGATCATTCAAAAGCACAAAAAGCAAAGGCTGGAGTTGTTCATGTCAAAAACATACAGGGGAATGGTTTACAATATTCAATTGAAGATAATATTGCACAATCTCATCAGCTTAATTCAATAACAACTTCTCAGTCACAGATATTACAAAAATTACCCATGCTCTTACCATCTTCACAATTTATTATAAAGCCTGCACAAACTATATTGAAACCAGGAAAGAATGTGAGATTACTTCAAAGTTCAAACAAAGTTGCTAATGGAACTGTTAATCCGATTAGTACCATTCATTCAATTAATGCTAATACAAATGGCAATTCAATGCTACTTTCCAAAGCAACAATATTGAATAACATAACACCACAAATTATCAAAGCTACACCCATAACAGCTCAGCTTTTAAATGCTAGTGGTATATCAGCACAATTGATAAATACCTCTCACATCTTAACTGGCACTTGTAATATAACAAACCAGTCTATTAGTACACCACAAATTTCAAATAGTATTATTAATACAACTTCAGGAGGAACACAGAATCTTATTACTTCACAAATTCGTTTATCTCCTGTTGTAAAATCATCTCAAACATCTCTTCAAAGAGGTGGGGTTCAACAAATTCTGACTCCTGTTATAAAAAGCTCACCCACTGTGCTTCCAAAACCTACTCAAATCTTGAGTGGTACCAATGTAGCCATACCAACCCAATTCTTAAAATCAGTGCAAATCCCACCACACTTGCTTAAAACAAGTACAACAATTGGGAAGAAAACTGTTACAAAAGCTGCTATTAATTCTAATAATCCAGTAGTATTTCGAACTGGATCAATTGTAAAAGCACAAGAATTGAAAACAGTAACAAGCAATTCTGCATCTTTATTAAGACCTACACAGATTTCAACTCCAATATCAATATTAAAGCCACAAACTAAAATTGCATTTAATAATACAACTAAACAAAACATAAATATTGCACATCAAAGTGTTGCAAATGCAGGGAACAATTCCCAGAGTTCAAATAAAAAGTTAATAGCAACACAACAGAGTGGGCTACTTGAAGGTGCTAAAACTGTACACAATGATGTTGTTAAACAAAAACTCAACCTTGCTGTAAATGGCACAAATCACAAGGTTACCAAAAAGGTTAAAACTACTCCTGCTAAACCAGCACCAGTGGCAACTGAACCCACAGATGCATCAAAACCATTAGGTTCCAGTGAAAATCCTATTCAAATAGTCCAACAGGGACAAACATTTCATAGGTATATATATATAACATATTTAAATCTAAATTTGTTTTAGACTATTAATATGTTAATTACGGAATATACAATTATGTATATGTTGCATATTAGTATTAACTTCGAAATATTATTTAATTTATGTTTAACGTAGTATGCAGCGACTTACACCAACGCAATTGAAACAAATTGCTCATGTCTTACAACAACGCAGTCAGGAAGCAGCAATGTCAAATGAGAGAGTGGTTTATAGGTCAGTGTACAAAAATATCGCTATCATTATATTTTGTCATTATGAAAATGCTATTATTATAAATATTATACCTTATATACAGGGTTGTATTCCCTGAAGAATTGGATTTGAGGATCAGAAGTCCAGCAACTTTATTGAAAAATCGCGGCGGAAAAAGAGGACGTCCTAAGAAAAGCGCAATTAGACCTGCATTAAGTCCTCCTAAGCCACCGCCAATTCCTGATGAAGAACAGGAGGAATTAAAAGTAGATATATCTTTATACTATTCTTCTTTGTAGATTATTTATATAGTGATGATTATAGGTCGAACATCTATATAATAATCTATATACTATGTTTTCTAGGATGACAGAAAAAAAGTTGTAGCACGGACGCGATCTGGCAGACTTTCTCGTCCGCCGAGACACATGGTGCGAGATTATAAACATTTACATCATTTAGACTTCTTACAACCAGATTTAGATGATTCAGATGGTGGTTATAGCGATTATAATACTAATAACGATAAGCTCGACGAAGAGGAGTCTCCCAAAGAATTATTAACAGGGTTGGAAGTACCAAAAAGAAAAATATCAGATCACTTCAGGTGTCCCACATGTAACAAAATATATTTGGGTCGAACACGTATGGCAAGGCATTTCGAAATGCATCCTGATCATGGAAGTCCCGAACAATTGCCACCGCCCACGCCCGATCCTGAAATCAAGCAGACTGGATCACAAGATCCACTAAAACGTAAAGGAAAAAAACGTGGGCCTTGGGCTTATGTGACACCAGAAGCTAAGTCAGAAAGACGACAAGTTAAATTACGGGAAGCTATTTCCGTATGTGAAGATCTCGAGATAATAAAGATAGCCGCAAAGCCAGTACTTAATGCGCAATCTTTATTTGATTTACTAGTTTTAAAATCTGATAATAATGTTAGAAACTTTCTGGAAGAATTAAAACAACTAATGGAAAAAGTACGTGAAAAAGCAGGAACGATGTTAAAAATTGCAAATAATGGTGATGAATCAAATAAGGAGCTGATTAATATCAGTGAAGAATCACTTTGTGATGCATTAGGTGTTAATCCAGGTTTATATAAGATAAACAATGATGCATTCAAGAAAGCAGATACAATAGTTAGTAACACTTACGCTAACGGCGAGCCACCTCATAAAATACAAAAGACAGATCCCTCTGAAGATGGCAAAGAAAATTTAGAAGAGCGAATGTCTAGTGGCTTTTCAGAAAGCTCAGATCTTAGTGTGTCGGATTTTTTGAGTGAAAGGAGAACTGATGCAGTGACAAATCCTACTTGCCCTGAGGTGTTATCCGCGTTAACGTTAATGAGAAGGAATCCAAGTACAGAGAACAACACAGAAAATAGCAAATCTAATAATGTCTCAAAACTATTAATTTCGAATCCAGAAATTCAGAATCAGATCTCCGAAAATCCTGGGTTTCAAAAAATAGATATTAATTCATCGAAAGCATCAACTTTCCAAAAGACAGAGTCTCGGAAAGAAAATTTTACAAAACTAGGGAATACTCTTGGATCATCAAATTTCTGTAAAGATGAAAATTATGATCAATCGAAGTTGGAGCCTATAGAACAAGCATTTATAAAGTTGGAGCCAATGGACCAAGGTTTTGTTAAACTAGAAAATGGGGCTCTGGAGTCTTATCAAAAGGAAGACTCACAGAATTTTAATAAAATGCAGAATGGCTTGGATAACATGGAAAGTGGGTCTCAGAACTTTGCTAAAGGGTTCCAGAAATTAGTTTCAAAAATAATCCCCATGACTCCCACGGATTTAAATTCTGTAAAACAACAATCATCAACTATGGACACATCATCTTGTAAAGAAATGCCTGTAACTTCTGTTTGCAAAATATCGGATAGCATACCTATACTTCAGGATACAGTACCAATAATTTCCAATAATTGTGATACTAGTATATTTGGCGGCACAGATAATTTGGATATAGCTAAGATAGCTCAATATGATCACATGGCACATTTAGATATCTTAAACACAAGTGGAGTAATAGACAAGAACTTACTGATTGATGAGAAATTAGTAGAACAACTACACCTTGTCGACCAATCGAATTTAGTAGACGAATTAGTGTCAGAACGATTAAAAAATATTATGCCAGACAATATTTTGGAAAATAACTTAATACCAAATAATTCCAACATAGACACAGATCTGGATTTTGAAGCACTGAGTGAAGAATTCAACAGAAATACTAGTAGTTGATTCTTGGATAACTGCAAGCACGATGTTCCTAAACAAGTTAAAGTGATGTGTACAGTGTATAGTAATATTGAACTTATTATACAGTGGTTTGAAGTTGTATATTGTATTTGGAATTGTATATGTAGCTATCACAATAATGTAGATATTTTTTATAGGACTTCCGACAGTATCAGGATAAATCGTTTAACCGGCGATTTTCATGGTTTCTTTTATGACAAGTAAACGTAGAGATGTACAATAACTTATATTCTAGTACGTTTATGTAAATAAGACTGTTTGAGTTGTATTGGTCAAGGAAACGTATCTTCAATAGGCAAAATTTTAACATCATAACTACCTAACGAAACGTATCAATAATGTATAGTGCCTAGAATGTCTTTATACTGGTACTGTATTCATTCATTCATACCATATATGATTTCCAGAGTGAAATAGTTTTTTAGCAAAACATTGAAGAGTATTTTTTAATGATCTTTAATTGTGCTGCTTTAAAAAGCGTACACGACTAATATTCATCTTAAGTTTAAATCACATAGTTTCTTAGTGAAACTAGTAGTCTTAATAATCCATAAAATTGGAAATAGGTGTAGTAAGATTACACACTGAATGTTATAAAATGTGGGTTTAGCAAGTCTCTTGTAAATATAAAACTTTATAGTAATAACGGTTCGATATTCTGTCATGAAAACATTGATTTTATTTGTTACAAAATTAGCAAAGTTCTAATATGCAATCAATTTTTAGTTAGCCAAGTACGAAAATATACTCGGGAGATGCAGTCTTATTTAATTAATCAATTTTGGTCACTTATGATCTTCCTAATTATTAAACAAAGCAATATCTGTTGCTATACTGATCTGCAGATTAATAAGTATTAAGAAATTGTATTTCCTTTGATTTAATTCTCTTTCCTTTTTATTACAATTATGAAAGAAGATATTGAATGAATATGTAATAGCCCGAGGAACCATAGTCATTTATTAAGCTTCTTATTGCATTTGCCGTTTAAACCTTCCGTAATATTATATGGGAAAACGTGCATTCTACAAAAACAGAGTGAACTGTCTTAAATGTATCTTAAGGAAACAAATCCATCCACATTATTACAGCATTTATGTATAGCAGAAGACATTAATTTTGTATTTATCTGTAAATATGTATTATACATATGTAACAAGTTATTGCTACAATTAAATGGTAGTGGCATTAGAAACCATTAAATTTGTAACTATAACTAAATATACAAAATATAATTCTCTACACAGTTTTGATTCTGTGTAACCAAGTAAACTTCTCTCCGGAATATATGCATATTACCAAACCAACTTATTTACACTTAAATTTATCTGTATTCATATTCATTCATTATGATCTCAGGTACTGAGTAATTGTAATCAGAAGTACTCATGATACAAAAGATAATTTGGATTAAGATTCGTTAAAACCAATTATGTTGTGAAATTATATGAATGGCATTTAAAGAGCTACAAATAGACAAAAATTTAATTAATCAGTGTTTTATTTCAATGGACATCATTTATTAATATCATTTTCTATGTATCAATAAGAGCATCAAATGTCTATGAACATTTAAGTAATTTTAAAAGAAATGTAAATACTTACCAAAATATATACCAAATATAATAATTAAAACGATCTATGCCCAGTTTCCAACAGTAGTGATTCAAGGAGCATTGTTGCATTGTTTGGTAATAAAGGTTGGTGTACCCAGCTTGCAAGGCATAACATTTTCCAGGCTTCAGTGTAGCCATGTGCCACATTTTCCAAGACTTTTCGTTTTATCATAGCCTCTTGGTGATATGAATCATGTATTAATTCTGTTACATGTCCTAAACAAAAATTAGATAATTAGAAGAAATGTTGTAATCGGATTTTTCTATAACCACTGTATTAAAACAAATGATAATTATACTTACCAAATTTAGTTACAGGCCATGTAATAAATAATTTATCAGCATTCTTATCTAATGTTGCTATTACTTTCATTTGGTGTGCAATCTGTTCAAGGTTCCTGACAATTGCATCCTGTAAAAGGGTAAGCTGTTGTTATTATCTGCTCTAAATATAGAAATCTGTTTTTGAATGGATTTTACCAATGAATCACAAACATCCTCCAACAGGTCACATAGGTCTTGTAAACTCTGAGAATAAGATCCGTCTTGTTTTTCTGCAGTTATATTTTTTAAAATCGACAATCCTTGCAAATGCACTGTATTCCATTGTTGGATGCTAGAATGAACATCCGCAGCCAAATCTCGTACATGACGTGCCGAACCAGTCAAGTTTTTTCCTTGTACCGGTTTTGTAGCCAAAGTTTCTGTAATTCTCAATTTATATTAATATTCGTGATGATTTACTTTCTGAATTAATTAATTTATTAGAGTTTAATAATTACGCAATTATAAGAGTTTAAATTTAGTTAGTTTGCCTCTTATAATTAGATTAGAGTTTAATACGATATATTTAAAAAGGATATATACTTGTTTAAGTTAAACAGAAAATGTTGTATTATGAATTTTAGGATGAAGGTTTATACGATATCGTAATTACTCACTACTTAATGGAGAAAACTGTTCTCTGTGTGGTATTTCCTTATTGCCTCCATTCTTGTTTGGACTTTCCATCTTTACAAGGCAACGTGTCCGCTTTAAAAAGAAGACAAACTCTAATATTTCGTACCTAAGTACATTATTTTTAAAACATCAAAGTTATGCATAAGCAATATATTAAATATACCTTAAATGCGAAACTACAATTATCTGTGTCTCCACTTTAGCAATTCGCACTTATTATATATTTATATTCAAGATAGTTGTAAAAGTAAAGAAAGTTAAAATCCTTGAATAAATATAAATAGTAGCGATCATAGGTAAAGTATGTAATAAATAATAAAATGTATTAAGAACAAATTCGAAAACGGTATGACGTAAAGCTTAAAGAATATCTATGAATGGTCTTTTTGATACAAAACACAAAAATTACACGAAACATCTAGATGTACTTTGAAATCGCAATAGCGGCGTATCAAAGATGGCGCGAACATTTATAGTTTCTTCAATAAAGCGATCCTATTAAAATTAAAATGAGCGAACCAATGAGAAGTAAAACAATACTTGATTTTTACATTTTACACATCTAATTTCGAATATTGCACTTAATCTTCTCAAATACCACACTGATCTTTAGCCTGGCGAATAACGCTTATTAAATTACATATTTCTATGTCCATTATATTTAGCCTGAAAATATTACATCGTTCAATCGTACTTCTCATAATTTATCTATATTTGATCTAAAAGTATAAATAAATACATTCACAGGAAACGGATTATTGTAAGCCCCTGGCTTGCATTAGATCAGTATGTCTAAAGATTATAAAACTGACCGGTTGTTTTAAACAAACCGTTATCAATGATTGTTGATTGTTATCAGACCGAGTGGAATGTTGTTGAGATACTTCTGATAAACATTATTAAAACGTGATGTTTCTGATGTTGACACTTATATGAAGGTGGAACGAATTTCGTAGGTGGAAGTCAATCGACAGGATCGACAGAATATATGTATATATGCAAAAAAGAGGAAGGAAGAAACGCAGTTGGTGCATCGCGGCTTCGGCCCTGTTGCTTTTGTTCGGAGAACGGTTGGGGAACAAGGTCAGGCAGGTAAAATGGCAGTCGTCGACCGGACTCCGACCGCGTCTTGATATTAAACTCATGCTCTCAAGAGTGTAGAAAAATTCTACTGTGAGAAACAGTAAACACAAACTTTTACTTATAGGAACACATTCCAAAATTAATCTTTACAGACGGTTGACGAAAACCATAATTAAATTCCATTTTGAATCGGTGTGACCAAGTCCGCGGCCAATCTGACTAGACTTACTCCGGACGAGTCGTTACAGTAAACGCAAATTTCTCACGCTTTCGCGTTCGTAATTCGCGAACCAGATTATCCAGTGTTGTCTGAAGTCCGCTATCGTAAAAACTGGTACCTGAATTTCTAAGAGATTTCAATGACGTTCGTTAATTCATTCGCAAGAAGAATCATGAGTGAGACTTATTGAAGTATCGGTTGCATTTGTATGATACGAGGGACCGTCACGATCTGATTAGCTTAATGATTAGACTCTTCCCAAATTTTGTACGGGTTCATAAGGTGAAAATACCTGAGAAGTGACGTAACTACGCGGGTATGATAATAGGCACAGACGTTATCCGGTGGTGTTCGCGATCAGATAAACAGGTCAAAATTGTATCCCGAGGTCGGCGATCCATATCGGAGGCGCGTCTGATAAAGGATTTAGTCTGTTCCCGGCTCTTTGCGCGAAATCTTACCGGCAGTAACGATGAAAATGGAGGTAAGTCCAAGAGATTTACAGTTTTTAAAAGTTTCTGAATACATGTAAATGCTCGAAACCTTATGGAATTACAAATAGAATTGTCTCTGCGCTTTAGAGAATTAAAAACTTGTGTGAAAGCATATTCTTCGTGTGAGAAAAACATCAGTAAAATAACTACTAACTGCGGGTGCATCGATTAAAAGAAGATAAAGAAAAGTCTGAAATTCTTTTCCAGCTAAAAGCATAAACGCGCTTAATACACTTATTTTCGAAATTTACTTACGCTCGTCTTTGAAAATTAAGCACGTTGCCGGATATTTATTTAACCTTGCACTACACTCTGAATCGCAAATATTATGTAACAGGAGACAATTATATATTTGTCATTCTATGCATTTTGATTCAAGTGGTCTTACAGATTTCATTTTGTTTGAGACAATGATGTGTATGGTAACTATTGTCAACTAAATCTGATATTTATATATTACTCTGTGCTCGAATACAATAAAATCTTTAATGCAAAGTTATTCAGTGCGATACATTATTCCCCGAGATACTTTAAAAATATTTTTAAAGTCAATTTAGGAGATAATGTTCCAGAATAATTATTATTAACTCGTATCAGCTTCGCGCGTAAGACCTATTTCGTGCGGTTCCAAAATATAACTGTTTGTAAGATAATAACGAACTAAGAAGAATCAACAAGTTTTCCATAGGTGTATTAGCAAAGGTTGTTTCTATTTACGCAGTGTTTAATACAATTGTATGAAGAATTTCTGTAACACTAGCATACACGATATAATTGTACACGGTACAATTGAATGATCGCCTGTATCACGTAGTACGATTGTCATAAATTATTTAGCAGGAAGTACAACTACTATCACCAACAATTAATGCTACAACATCGAATACTTGATATTCGGCTTCGTTCAAGACCAATGCTTGACTTAATAGGAGCGTGCGAATTTATATTAATAATGCGCTAGTATCGTGCTCCCCAAAACTGGTCAAGCTAGTATTCAAATTAAGCCCGTGCAACATTTTTTAATGTAACATTTCGCGTAAACTTTTTCTACGTAAACTACATGACATTTATTTACGATATTAATTATGGATCTGCTTATGAATTCGTAGAAACACGTTCCCGGAAGTACGGTGTTAAGCGAAATTTCCATATCATGGAAAGTACATCATAAGTTTCACACTTTCGTTTGTCAACGTTCGGTATCATTTTTGAACCTCGCTTTCGTGTATCACGCGAGCAGATTAAATGCCACTGTTTGCAATTCATTGTCAGAAAAAATAAGAATGATCTTAAAAAAGATAACTTATCTCGTAACGCGCAGATACGCATGCACAAAGGAAGCGGTACTATAAATTTTCTTAAGCTTTTGCTCGAATTACCTGCGGCACGCAAGAGAATATCTAGTTCGAAACAGGATATCGTGTAAGACACTGTCATGTTCTTTGATGTTACAAACAAGAGGAGGAAATTAATGATACATATAAGTCTACTCTAACTCTAAATGGAAACTTATTATATCCGGAAATTACAATGCATAGGTAATGCTGTTCATCATTGCATACGTGCATTCTACTTTAGTTAAAAAAGAACAAGTAATATGTAGGTCATTGTTGTTTCTATGACGATGCTCTCATCTTCAAAGTGTGGCAGACATGATACGACAGGTGTTACAAATTCAAAACACCTGTTACGCTACCCGTGCGATACATGGACACGAACAATTATATTCCAAACTTATACATTTATGGAATAATCTGCATTATGCGAGTAAGATTATGAAATATAAGCTATTGTATAATTCGTTAATACTTCGAATAAATTCAATTTTAATAAGAGACCTATACTATGTATATTTAAATCATTTCATCTATTACAACCCAATTTAGACGATATCCTATAATCTACTGTATGAATTTTAATTATTTCCGCAAGTATGGAGACAGTGATCTACGCTTTCCAACATTTCCATTTTAAAACTTGTTTTTGTAGAGATTATTAGTGGTATCACTATTTAGGGAAAGAACCTGAAATATTTCGATGATTTATCATCTGCTTCCTCGTGATTGCTGTTCGTCATTCTTCATCGAAATCATCGAACGAAAAGTTAAGTCGGTCATTAATATGATCATGTCGGAAACTTTGGAGGGATAGTTCGAAGAAAGAAAAGAGAGGCAGGAAGATCCGTGGCCCATTTTTTTAGAAAGGAAACAGGCATGGGTTACAGTTAAGCTGCCGTAGCACTCACTGTTCAGTTTTCTGTGAGCAGCATTCCTGACTGCTGGCTGACTACAGCTGCTCACTTGGAAACCCTTCAAGAACTTGTTTCACTAATATTCGGTTCCTACGCGGAAGTGCGGAACACCCGAGACCACTTACTTCCTTTTCTGGCCCACCAAAACAAGGTTTCTATCCGTTTCTCGGATATCCGAGTATTACCAGGACTTAGGTCCCTTCGAGTTTAACAATAAGTGATTAAGTATCGAATTGTATACGAGTACACGAGGGCTTGAAAATATGATCATACTCAAGTCATCGTTTAGAATCAGAATCAGATGGAACTGCAAACCCGTGGAGAAATCATATCAAATAGCTCTCATAAAGTTGGCTATATGATAAAAATATAATTGATTTAATTAAACACAAGAAGGTCGACCTTGGCTCAGTTCCTATGCACGACTATCAATCACTGCCTTAATCGAGGTTTCGATCCGATCTTTAGCTTCATGGAAGTTCAATACGGATGCATTGCTGACATTTTTTTCGGCTGTATCACTGTTCAATGTCCTCGAAGACTACAAAAACGCAAGCGATTAGCAATTGCCGATATAAACTGATAATATGATAGATTAGGAATGGTCGGTGGAGGTATAGCGCTGATTAAGAGGACAGTTATTAGTGCCCGGGAGTGGAATGCAATACTCTTTTGCTACCCCCTTAAATTCAGGGTAATTTCATAAGAAGTCAGGGTAAGTCAAAGAAGTGATTTCTAATGCGTGTCGAAATTAAGTATGCACCGAATGAAGATTCAGATGACAAAAGTTTCGGTGATGTGCTAAAGACGAAAGTGACAAGTGTTTAATGCAACGGGAGTGTATTTAATCCCTATTAAAAGAAACGAGAGATGATGGACTAGTAGCTTATATGTAAATACATAGCTATATATCTGCCTTCTTAAGTCAATGTTTTGTCAAGAAATAGTTACGAGAAATAGAGCAGGAGTGTTACAAAACTGCATTCTATTCAAGTGATTCGAACCATTGAAGTATACGGGTATATTGAGTATGACACCTGCATTAGTTCTTCGAATTTACATCTGAATTTGAAACAACCTGTACAAACAAGTCGCATTAATGACCCAATCTTCGGTCGGTTTAAAATTCTAATTAGCTCGGTCGATCTGAGAGGGGTCGTAGAGCAAACTGGGTACATGCTGGGTTAATCGTATGACCATCGCGTTCAGCTAGTTTTCTGGAATTCGCTTCCCGTTAGCGGGACGATCGACGCAAGGTAGCCTGGAATTTGATTCGTCTCGCGGTTTACATTTTTTTCTTATACTGCGTCCCACGAGAGGTCAGAGACCTTCTTTTACAACCGGGAGGTTTGTGGGCGGTGGAGGCATTAAAAAATGTAATATTTATACTAGACACACGATAGATGTTCGAATAACAATAAAATAGGGGAAAGATCACATCAGTGGGTGCTATTCGAAGTCTACAATACTATTTTTCTCTTCTCGCATTTACATATTTGAACAGTAGAAAATCCCTTTTCATAGAAAGACAGAAATGTAAGGGTACTTGATTCCACACATTCTTTGATAAAGGGTAAAGTAGAATACGTCGACTGATAGGGAAACAGACTACAGACTACTAAAAGATTAAGAAAGATTTTAAACAAGTGTCGTATAAGTAAGTAGCAAGTTAAGGAAGATATGGATCATATTTAATTGTAGTAGGAATGTCTTTTTGAACTATAATCTACAACAGCAATATTTTCCATCGATCATATATAGTATTGAAATACTTCCTTGAACTAGAACCTCTTATTCTTCGAATTCTGAAAATTGAATTGAACAACTTAATTGTTAATGCGAATCTATTTGGTTGCATATGCAGGCAGAGCATAGGTTGGAGCAGCTGAAGAAGGCGACGGATAGAATACAGAGGGAGATCGAAGAGGTCACCGAGAGGGAGCACGAGCTACGAAACGTGGGTAGCATTAAGACTACGTCCCACGAGACGGTAGATTCCAAGGTAGGTTGAAAACTACATTCGCGTATCTGCAAATGTGCAAATGAATGTGTATTTGCTATATTGATATGCTCAAGGTCACTCTACAACGAAAGAAAAAGTAAATGTTCCATGTAATCCGTATAAGGAAAAATTACATTGAACACCGTATACGCCGGTCTCATGGACAACGGGAATGAGTAGACGTATAGTTACGGATTTAATGATGCGGGACACGTTAGTTTAATCTTCCCATAAACGTGACTTGAAATCAAAGAACATTGACAAACTTGGCCGCATGTTGAGCCATTTGGGCGATTAACGGTAGGATAAGATTCGGGAGATATTTCTGAAAAAAATGTTTTTCCAAACGATTTCTCTTAAGTATCTATAAAGCGCCACTGGAATTAAGATTTTACGGCAATATGATAATTAGAAGTGTGAGCGAATGCGCGTTGATTTATGTGAGACATTAATTGCCGCGATGGATCGTAGAGCTCTAAACTTCTACTATAATGAGTTTCCAGGCTATTTTCTGTTTAGGACTTAGTTACACATCCCATACACGGCGAATCCGAATTAGCATCTCTCTATTAGACTACTTTAACTGGAACGGAACTAATGAATTTCGTAGATTAATGTTAAATACGGCAATAAACTTTCATTCGCTAACTTTGTGACACGCTTTCGATAATAGAAAGGTGCGAGCATTCAAAAAGCATTACCGGAAGATTTCAGCATGATTGATCGATATTCTTTGGTCGAAATAATTGCCCGGTTAAAACAGTACGGTAATTATTACAATGAGAAAATCATTCGCTTGGTAAATTTGTTCCGCGCTATTTTTTCGCAACCTGACGTGTTCTCAGCAATAAAGTATCTTATCTACCATTGCATTAAACTAAATATACTATTATTTTCCGTGAACTGTTAACGCGGCGTGTCTTTGTCACGGGTGACGTAGCTATTGTTACTGATAGTAATAAAGTTAAAAATACGGCCCTCGAATAGTTCGCGCTACCAGATAACACGATAGTTACGAAACCGATTTAAAGTTTAATACATCCTGAAAGAACTCACGTTGTAACTTTAAGTAAAACCACTGCGCATCCATTTGATTAGTCGGGATTTCAATGTAACTAAACGATCATATTGATAATAGTACGAAACCGTGATTTTATAGGTGCGACGAATGCCACAAGCTTTAGCTTCGGGTAAGCTAAAAAGGACTACGTCTACGCCACAGATACTGGAGGCAGTTAGCTTAACACCCTCGACACCACCTTTAACGCCAAAGATGACGAATGGAGTAATATCGAGTCGTACAACTCCAACTCCCTTACGATTCGCGACAGCGCCAAGTCAAAAGGGATTAATGCACAGGTTCTTAGCCACTCGAGGAAAGATTTACAAGCCGAAATCAACTGGAAATGATGCTCTAACTCCTCCACCGACTCCCACCATCACGCTTAATCCTTTGAGTATTAAGACTTTCAATAGAAGTTTGGAAATTCAACTTGAACCCGACGATGAGCCGAAAAAACCTCCAGTTAGGAAGGGATACGTTCCGGTCGAAGAGAAAATTCAGAAGGAATTAAATGAGATGAGAGAACGTGAAAACGAGCTTAGGTATGAAAGCCTTGATAAAATACAAATAAATTCAAAGCATACTAGATGAATAGTGAGATATAATTCGTCGAACAATAAATTTTGCAAATAGAAATCTCCTATTCGAAAATTACATCCGTTTTGGTATTATATCCTGTATCAAAGATGCCGATAATTGATGTTTAATCTTGTTTACCATCACATATCGTAAATTACAAATAAAATAGAGATGCATTGTCAAAATGAAAGTTATGTATACTTCATGATCATGTATGCGATAAAAGTATTAATTTGTGCAATGTGCTTCATTTACAGATTAATGAGATCACGAATGTTAGCGAAATCTCAACCGAATCTTTTAGATATTGGAAACGATAACGATTCCGACATTTATGACGGTTCGAGTTCCCTGCGAAGTGGAACATCGTCTAACACTTTGAACGAAGATGAAGTAGAAAGAGAAAACAAAGGAAAGCATAAGGTATATAATCAGTTTTTAAAAGGACAGTTAATGTGTTAGTATTAATATTGATCGAATCTATCTATATTGTCTCTTATCTAATCTGAACGATTATCGGAGCTCAACTTTCTCTTAAACCCATGACGAATAATGATTATACGGAAATTTACATCATCCTTATCAGATAAGTTTTTTTTTGGAAGATGTCCAAATCTCTCTTTCCACGGCCTTTCTTAGCCAAATTGGTCGATAATTTACGAGATCTCATTATTTATGTATACGAGTTTAGCAGATGATAAAGCTGGTTAAAATATTAAATTTTTATTCGGTGTATTTAATAATAGAATCAAGCCCAATAATTTTCAATTTCATTGCAGCCTAACCCGCGACGGCGCAGTACTCTTATCGCGCAATGGGAAAACCTTATTGCTGCGAAAAAGGAATCTAACGAAAATAATAACGAAGATGACTTAAATTTTTGAGATGTACCCGTTACTTATCAGAAACAAGCGGTTAAGAACAATCTCGGTTTACAACCCGTTTTATAAACGATCTTATTATGAAATAATTTTGTCATTGCCTAAGTTAAAATTTAAAAGAGTGCTGTAGTAAATCTTTCGTTCTGTGAGTAATTTGAGCCATTACTCTGTCATAATCTTTTGATACCAGCTGTTTTTGCTGGTCATGTTCAAATACTAAGTGCACTAGTACTATTAGTGCTATTCATTTATTTATCATTATAGTAAATATCTGCTGGTGAATGAAAGATTTACCTGATTAAATGTAAATTATCATATTTAATATTTTATTGAGAGCTTTCAGTATTAAAATACTAGCTACACAACAAAATTATTTTCTTTATAGATATAGAAAATGTTTAATGGTAGTAAAATTATGTCTTATGTAACTGCCTGGTAATTGTAATTTAATATCTCTTACTATATTACATGTCCACAATTATACTATATATTACTAAGAGATTCTTTAGACTTTTCTTTAGTAATGTGTGGAAATGTAATTATTACTAAGTATTGTGCAACTGATTATTATATGTATTATGTACTTAATTAGTTATAGAAAATATTTAAAGAACTTGATTTATAAACATGTGATAGTATAGTTCCAATAGTGCTATTAAGAAAATAATGTGTGCAATCTTTATAAATTTAATGATAAACATCTTAAGCATGTTTCATACATTGTACTTGTGTATAGTACCTTAAAGTTTCCAGGAAACGCTTATTATATACTTAATATAATGATAAAGCTGAATAACTCAGATTCCCTTCATTTATATGAAATCAGACCTATTTGATAAAGTATATGTAATTGCAGAATTTCAATAATTAAATATACTTGGAATCTATTATATTTTCATATGTACTTTTGTAAAAAAAAGTTATCATAGCTTAATATTTTTGCTATGTTATTTTTTTATGAAGTTAATCATAGTAGCCATCTACAAATTCTATAGGAAATATAGTGGTTGCGTTTTTGATAAATTACTGTTGAAATAAAATTAAAGTAATGACTTCTCAATGTATTAAATATATATTATACTTTTCAAATGTGTGTTTTTTTTAATCCCTTAATTTTAATATAATTATGATCTAATAAAAATAGAAATCAAATGAGAAGATTAATTTTATTTAATTTAAACCTATGTCATAACTCTAATTGCACCCTCGCGTCGTACAATATAACCTAGAAAAAAACCCACAATTACCAAGATATAGAAAAGTACTAATTCAGAAGGACATAATGTACTTTCTTGAGTTATTCTATGATCTTAATTACATTATTATAATCCCATCCTGAGCAGAAATTAATACCTGGCTTTATCTCATGTAGTAATCACTAGCAGGAACTTATGAAAATTTATCATTGAACGTCAATGTTGAGGTTGCCTTAAACTGGATACTTTTGCTTTAATTTTCTATTGCTATATATAATTACTGGAGTATTTTTCGAGAAAAGTCTTGCCAGTTTTTGATATACCTATTACAAGCACGCGGGTTGTCATAATAGCCAACTATACCCCGTTCCACGGAACCTTTGACAAACATACATTGCACATGTCATGCCAACAAACTGTTTCCTTACGGACTTTACACCACGTGCATTCAATTGACATATAGCAATGGACAACTCAAACACGAAGAGATTATCGAGTAATGAAACTGAAATATTATTATTATCGGACTTTACTACAGACGAGGGTAAATAACAAATTTAAAATATAATTCAAAACGTTTTAATGATGTTACTTCCTATACTTAATTGTACATAATACACATTTCCTACTTGGGCGACAAGTGGTCAATTTGAAATTGAAATTTCTTCAATACAAATTTTAACGGACAATTAAGAATTTTGTACTGCATTAAACGATTATTCTGTTACAGGTTATGATTTGCCAAAAACTTTGAAACATATATTAATTGGAAAGTATGAGGATGTCATTAATAATGGGGTACCTGCAGAGTTACTTAGTTTATTGTGCGAAAATAATGATATAAAAAAATTGATACATGATAATATAGAAGCTCAAAGTGATACCCATAATTTATGGTTATGTACTGGTATAGCTTCTTTGTTATACTTTGTACAATGTAATTGGACTGGGCCACAAACTGATGTAGATATTGCTTGGATGAAGATGAAAAGAGATGTTGCATTTACAGAATTATCTTTGAATGATGAGTGTAATACTAATGTCCAAAACCCAGAGCTGCTTTATTTTGCAAAACTAATATTCTCAAGTGAATCTTTGCAAGATACTTATACAAGTTGCATTTGGTGGTTGTTTAGAACAAATTTAGTACATCAATCTATATTGAATGAAAATTCTGGGATACTGTTTGAGGAAACTGAACAGTTGCTGAACAAAATCATAGAGTTGGATATGTTGAAGGACCAGTATTTTAAAACATTATTTAATATAGAAGCTGCACAATTCTATTTTCACTATAGAAGACCACAATACTCAGAGAAGCATATTGAATGTGCTGAAGAAACAGCAAAGATATGTTTGAGCCTGGAAGGTGCATTAGGAAAGCGTACAAAATACCAGCAAGAGGAGAAGCCACAACTGTTTTTGAAGATACAGTTACAGAAGGATCATTTTCCATCCACAGATTGTAATGATTTACCAAAGTCTTTGGATCTAAATGATGATATAAGACTAGAACAGATTGAGTTCTCAGATAATAAAGAACATGTGGAGTTAGGAGCAATGGAAGAAGCAATCATATTAGCAAAACAGTAAGAAAATGTTTTATTCTTTTAGTGCAAATGAATTAAATTGTTAATTCTAATATATGTTATTTTCAATAGAGTGCAAATACAATTATCCCAACCTGTGGATAAATTAAGTGATGAAGAAATGAAACCATACCTAACTGTGAGTATTATCTATTATTTCATTAATTTATCCAATTCAACTTACATTGATTAATAAATAATATTTTTATTAACAGACAGTAATAAACTGTACAAAAAATTGGTGTCTGAAAATGGCAGCTTTATCTAGGCGCTGTATGTTGGAATCCACTCATAAAAGGACAATTGAAAGAGCAATGATGCAAATGGAATATATTTTACAAGAAATAAAAAATGTAAAAGTTCCTGTCGCGAGAAGAATTGATATGTTTTTTGCAAGTGGTGTTAAGCCCTTCTGGATGCTCCAACAAATGTGGGCAAACTTCATGTTAAGCCTTGGATTAGTAAAAGGAGCTTTAGATGTTTTTATAAAACTTGAAATCTGGGAAGATGTTATCACATGCTATAATTTGTTGGCGTTGAAACATAAGGTAATTATGATTTTATATAAGACTGTTATACACCTATATTCTGGTGATATATGTATTTCATTAATTATTCTAGGCTGCTGAGATAATTCGTCAAGAAATATCTAAAAAGCCCACAGTTAGACTATGGTGTTTGTTAGGTGATGCAACTCAAGATCCAAGTCATTATGAAACAGCATGGAAATTATCGAACGAAAAAAGCAGCAGAGCTCAAAGGCACTGGGGATTTTTCTACTTTTCAAAGCATGAAGTGAGCATTACAGATTTTCATTATAGATTAATATATTAAACATGGGTGTAAAACACTTGTATATATTTTCATTTCAGTATGAGAAGGCTATACCACATCTCAAGTTATCAGTGGAATTGAACAATATTCAAGAAATTGTATGGATAAGACTTGGATTTGCTGCTTTGGAAACACAAGATTGGAAATTGGCTGCTACAGCTTACAGACGTTACTGTGATTTAGGACAGTCGGTATGTTTAAGTAACATTGGTATTTTGGATAAAGAATTTTTCTACCGAAAAAATATTAACTGGTTAGCAAAAACACATTTTAGACATTCGAAGCATGGAATAACTTAGCAAAAGCATATGTTAAGTTGGGTGATAAACCAAGAGCTTGGAAATGCCTTCAAGATGCTATTAAATGCAACTATGATCATTGGCAAGTTTGGGATAATTTAATGGTAGTGAGCATTGATTTGGGATATTTCTCAGAAGTATGTATAAACTATTCATACATTTTCAAACATTTGATGCTTCTCTATTAATTATTAAAATTTGTATAGGTAATTCGATGTTATCATCGCATTTTGGACCTTAAGAATCAACATTTGGATCTTCAAGTTCTAAACATTTTAACAGATGCTATTATAAACGATATAAATGATGTAGAAGGAAATCCAGTAAAAAGATTACTTTCAAGAGCTCTAGAGCTTTTTGGAAGAATTACTGCTTCGATCACAAATAGTCCAGATATATGGAGAATGTATGGTCAGCTAACAGCTCTTAAGAAGACTGATATCGACGATCAGAAAGCGGCTCAGTACTTACAACAAGCACATCGTGTTGCTGTTTCGAATCCTAAATGGTTTCAACAGGAAGTAGAAACAGAAGAAGTACTAGAATTGTGTTGTATACTAGCAGAAGCATATTTGCATTGTAGTTCAGACACTGATCTCAAAAAGAAGAGATCTTTACTAGGAAGCGCGAAATTATCCCTTCAGGGGGTTGTGAAAAAGGTCAAAGATCAAGAATGGAATACTGGTGTTATCAACTTACAGAAAGTTGAAAAGTACTTGGATATTATAACTGATGATTTGGAAAAAATAAAAACTGCTATGTAAAAATGATAGAATGATTTCAACAGTTATTGTAATATATACATTAAAACATATTTTTATGAGATTATAATTTTTTATCCCAACTAATATAAAACTAAGTTGCAATGTATAGTAATCTTTTATAATGTGAGGTCCAACTTTTGCTAAATAAAGTTTAAGTAAAACTTAAATATCTTCTACATATTTCAAACTGATTTGCATACTTTCACGTCATCACTTTTAAAAAAATGAATTAGTAGAGATTAAAATACCATAGTTTTCCCGTTTAGTAAATAATCGAATGAATGTTCCCTGCCAATTAACAATCGCGAAAAGCAATGTTCATGATTAAACAACAATTGTGTGTTCTTATGCTTTTTCTTCAGTGTTAAGCTAAATTCCGTGAAGTCGCGCCGCGATTTGAAGTTCATATGTCAGATATAATAGACTGAATATTTGACGCTGATTGGCTGCCTACATATATCCCTGTACTTATTTTTTCAAATAGTTGAAAACTATCTGTATGTGTCAGTCTAGTGATAACACGATAAATTATACAACAGCTCCGTTGCAACTAGTTTTCACAAATAAACGCTGTAAAAATTTATCAGTGAATGACATTATAATCTCGGTTGAAAAGCGACAGAACGAAACCGGTTTCTCTAAACGCTGTTGCCTATTGCGTAATAGAGTTCCGGGATTGAAAATATTTGGCGACAAGCATCATAAAACATCAATTATTGACCGACATTAAATTACGGTAAATATGCTTTTTCAGTTTGATTTCGAAAATATAATATATTTTTTGATATTATTAAATGTTAGTTTTAAATTTTCATAGGAATTAATGATTATATTTTTGCACTCTTCACAAGGCTGCAAAAATGTGTGTATAAAGGATTGTATGTCAGTAGCTACATTCATGACATTATCTTTTTAACTGAGAGTCTATTACAGATGTCTTTCACTGGAAAAGTTGTACTAATAACAGGAGCTAGCTCAGGTATTGGAGCAGCAACAGCTATACAATTTTCGAAGCTTGGTGCATCACTATCCCTAACAGGCAGAAATGTAAAAAACTTAAATGCTGTTGCTGAGAAATGTGAATCAAGTAAACCTTACATTGTAACTGGAGAATTAACTAATGAAGCTGATGTCAAGAACATCATTGAGTCAACAATTAAACACTATGGAAGATTAGATGTTTTGATTAACAATGCTGGCACATTAGAAAATGGAAGTATAGAGAATACAACCTTGGAACAATATGATAGGTATTTTTAGTATATTTTAACTGGTCTGGTTAAAGTATACTTCCTTGTTGATTATATGATTATATACCTTTATATTTTCAGAGTATTTAATGTAAATGTTAGATCTATCTATCAGTTAACAATGCTAGCAGTTCCACACCTTGTGAAGACTAAGGGAAGCATTGTAAATGTTTCAAGTGTTACTGGTTTAAGGTCTTTCCCAGGAGTGTTAGCTTATTGCATGAGCAAATCTGCAATTGATCAATTTACACGGTGTACTGCTCTTGAGCTTGCTGAGAAACAAGTAAGTAGAATATTTCATTGAGTAAGGACAAAATCTGTAGAGTGTCCAAATATATCATAAAACACGTAGAAAAAAAGAATGATATTACTATTTGCTATTTATTTTAGATAAGAGTAAATGCTGTAAATCCAGGTGTTGTGGTAACTAATCTCCACAAAACTTCTGGTATGAACGAAGAACAATTGAAGGCATTCTTTGATCATAGTAAGGAGACACATGCACTTGGTAGAACAGGAGATGTTACAGAAGTGGCAAAAACTATAACATTTTTAGCAAGTGATGATGCCAGTTTCATCACAGGTGCAACAGTACCTGTAGATGGTGGAAGGCATGCAATGTGTCCCCGTTAAGAGTTTTTCATACAAAATTTAATTGTTATTAAAAATAATATACAACACAAGAACTATTACTGAATGTATTCATTTTGTAAACTTTGATAAATGGACTCTAAATTCAAAGGAAGCACTGAAGTAAATAAATACAGCATATAAACTCTGAGTGTAGTTATTTAATACCTGCAACTATTTAAAATTATTTGGGGATCTGAGAGAATATTAGTACATATAAATCAGCCTGATTCTACTATGTCATGAATAGGAATTAGCAAATATATTTTTCCTACATAATACAGTTAATAATGGGAAACCACCAAATTTGGGGGAAAACATCAGGAATACTTCTCTGAGAGATAAAATGAGCAATTAATAGAAAATGTAGTTACACAACATCTACAAGAAACTGAGCACCATAATTTTTACTATTAAGAATGTATAAATATTGCTAATTGACTAGGGCGTGGAGATGCCACGTCAGATAAGTCGGGTATCTATTGGAGGGTTATCAATCCGTATATATACTGCAAAGTGTCAAGTGCCTATAGCTTACTTCGATATTTAGTTGCCAGTTTGACGTGAGAATAGGAAAGACAATGTGTACTAAAAAACTGCCATATTTTCTATCTGGTTTAGTAGTACGAGGTTTTGGCAGAGGTTCGAAGGCGTTGGGTGTACCTACAGGTATTAACTTATAATTTAAATGTAGTTGAATAGATTTTTAAGAGAAGCGAGTAATTGAAGATCGTCGTGAGAATTACGCTACAGAACTCTATGATCAGCCTGTGCTACTACCGCCACGGCACAAACGGAGATATAAAACAATTGTTGGTACTTCGCGGTAGTTTTTAAAAAAACTTCATTGACTATTCAATTTTAACGGTTTTCACTACTATAGTAAACAAATAATTAAACAATGTTGCGCTTCGTTTGCGTACACTAAGATAATTTTTCTATTGAAAGTTATAGTAGAGCGTATAAGGAGATCAAATCCTGATGACCTGCAGCTTATTTAAATTTATTATATTTATACATGATTTACGTGGCAGTTATGACTGCGATAAGTATTTTCGTAACTTATCAATTTATTTATCAGATCTTTCAAAAACACGTTCACGGATTTCAAGATATAATTTAGAAGATAATTATACGCGGTCTCTTGAACTTTGAATCTCTTTCAAATGTATTCGAAAAGCAAACTTATAAAATTTGTAATGAAATTGCGCATAACTATAAGTAACAATGTACAATTAAACAATGAACAAAAATTATCAGTGTTTTTTTATCGTTTACAGCGAATATCGAAGAAACTGTAGTTGAATCTTTGCCAGCTGATTTTAATACGGGAATTTATTATGGCTGGGCAGCTTTGGATGGAAATGTTCATAAAATGGTAGCAAGTATTGGATGGAATCCGTTTTATAAGAATGAAAAAAAGACGGTGGTATGAAGAACAAATATATGTTTAGTAAGAGAATCGGACAAATTCTTATCAAGTATCTTTATAAATATACTTATTTTTCTAGGAAGTCCATATACTTGATAAATTTGAAAATGATTTTTATGGTAAAACATTGAAGGTGATTTTCACAGGATATATACGGCCAGAAAGAGATTTTTCCTCCGTGGGTATGTATATAATAGTATTATTGTACATCTCCCAAACTTTTAGTGATTCTTACACGTGTTTTATTTATATTATTTTTATTTTTAGACGAGCTGATTAAAGAAATAAACAACGATATCGCTGTCGCGAAGAAACAATTAGATGAATCAGATATGAATGCTTACAAAAACGATGCTTTCCTTCATAGTGAATAGTATTAGATACTAAATAAGTCCAGCAGTATCTTCAATACGAAGATTCAGCTACATTCATGAATTTTATATGAACGACCATTTTATACTACTACGAAATGTTAACAGACTTATATTGATACATCACAAAATAAGTATTATTTTTTACTTGTAATTTACTATTTAAAGTCGGTTTATAATACTATGAAGTGTTTGTACTACGAAAAACAAATATAAGCATTTTAAAAAATTTTAAACTTCATATTTGTACATGTATTAAAGAATTAACCCCTGAAGCCCGGCGCAATAGTACGGCCGGCTACGCTTACCTAGTACTCTATGTTTAAATTATACTTTTCTAAAATTTTGGTCATTGTAATATACCAGAGATATTGAAACAAAGTATAAGAAAAGGAAAAAATTTGCTGAGTGATAAAGGAACACGATAAGCAACGATCCCAGTAACCGCACTCGGAGGAGGTACGCGGTAAGGTCTCCGGGCTTGAGGGGTTAAAGATGATTGTATATACGATTTTAAGCATACAAAAGATTTATGCCATTCATTATTTAATATAAAGACCTTTGACTCTGTAGAAAATCTATTTACATAACATGTAATACCTTACAGAAAAGGTAAAGTTATAATAAACATCCCAAGTTGTTTTTATATACTAAGAGTGTCAAAATGTTATTATAATTCTAATACTACTTTAACTACTACCTGATTTTGGAGGTGGTGGAGAAGGTGGAGGTAAAGATGTCCTTGGTGAGTTTGTTTGTACTGGAAAAGGTTGTTGAGGTTGCTTAAATCTTAAATTTGTAGGTGGCATGTTAGGACGGTAGGGACCAAATGGTCCAAGGTTAGGTGGAAATCTTGGATGTGTCTGGTGGGGAAATCTAGGGCCTGGTGGTATCATACCACTGTTATGATGTTGATCTTGAAGCATTGGATCAGAATTATTCACACTGTTATTAGGATATGGCATTGTTTGCATTTCATTAGCATACGCAGCATACCCATATGGATCAACAGGATATCTTGGATATGGAAACCAGTTATAAGAATAAGGAAATGGCCATGGATTTTGTGGTGGACCATATTGTTGATTACCCCTACTAGCATAATGTCTGTCGTTTTGGAAATTTTGTTTGTTCCTGTTCCATGGGTGATTTGATTGCCATCCACAAGCAGGGCCTAGAAATTGTAAAATTGTTTTATGTTCAAAAGTTAGGCAAAAGATAAGAGAAACATACTTTTGGTGCGCCTCTTTTTATTAGGAACATCTGAAACATTTTGTTTGTTAGCTTGTTCTTGTCCCAACTTTTCATAATATTTCCGTTCTTCTTCATCATCAGAAAACTCTGGTGGTTCATCCTCTCCACCTCCATCTGTTCCCTTCATTCTATATTAAGAAGTTATTTTTTATATAACTAGATGGTAATAACAAAGTGTAAATATCATAAGATTAAAATTCATACTTTACTAGCTCATGCAAAAACACAAGAGATGTGTATTCTGTATTAGGACAGTAATAAACTGTCATTCCAACTTTGATATCATTTTGCAGTATATGATCAGCACTATTAAATCGTACACAATAGTGTGGTTCATTCACTTGTCCAAATACATCAAATATTTTGCCAAGTGCTCTTTTTCCTTTATCAACAAATAAAACTGTATCTAGGTTTAATGTTGGTTTATTAGGTTTTGGAGATACAACAACTAATTGCTCAACCATCCAAGCAACCTAATAAGTAAATGAACCATTAACAGTACATGTTTTTCTGTGTAATTGATTTTCTACTTCAAAGCAGTTAAATTCTATACTTCATATATACCTCTCCCAATATATCACACTGTACTTCAGCTACACTAATTTTAAGATCTTCTATAGGGGGTAAATCATCTAGCTCACTTTTTATTACATTTGACCTATTACTCTTAGACTTATTCTGTTTTCTTTTCCTATAATTGTTATAAAAATGTTTTAAGATGTCTTGAAATATATTTACCTTGTATAAAATTGCATCATGACATGATACTTACTTATTTAAAGTATCATCATTGTCAGAATCATTTGACAATTCTATTATAGAAGATTTGCTCTTACTACTGCTGCTGCTATTACTACTACTACTACTAGTAATAGAACTAGAATCATCATCACTATCACTTTCTTTGTCAGATGAAGATTCATTTATCTTTGATCTATACGATTGCATATTGCTGGTAGGCATAGTCTGCTGGTTTATCAGATTATTATCAAAGGGTACACATTCTATATCTGAGTCAGAACTATCATATTCTAATGCAATTGCTCCCAGAGAGGATATTTTTTTAGTCTTTTCTGGAAAAAGTATCATCACCATGTCTTATGTGTAATAGTATACTTACATTATAATCACATTTTTTTAGCATATTTTAATTTATATAACTTTTATAAATTAAGATTAATATTTTTGAATAACATAACATACCCTTAGGTTTTGATGCTGTATTATTTCCATTTACTATACATTCTGCATCAATTTTGTTTGTACTATTTACTATTACTAGTTGATCCGTATTCTGGTCATGCATTATTGTTATGTTATTAGGTACATTTTCTGGCATTACTTTTTCACTATCATTTGATACCTGCATATTCATTTCTAGTTCATCCTTTGAGACACTTGATTCATTAATATGAACAAATCTAATTTCACATTCATTGTTTACATTGTTCATTTCTGTATCAGTGTTAGTCAGATGTGTAATTGAAATAGCATCCTTATTTATTTCACAGGTGGATGATGAATTCAGATTGATCGAAATCTCTGAATCGTTCTCCATATTCGAAGTATTTTTATTTAATTCACTGTTTATGATAGTATCCTGCACGTTTGATGCCAGAGGCTCATCCATTATAACCTCGTTCGTACTCATCGCACTTTTCGGTAAAACTTTAATAACCGTGATTCGCAATGTTTCATTAAAAACTGATGCTAGAACGAATAATGAGCCTAATAATATTTTTGCAACGTTAACAAT
The DNA here is from genome assembly GCA_910591585.2 of Nysson spinosus. Lineage (NCBI taxonomy): Eukaryota > Metazoa > Arthropoda > Insecta > Hymenoptera > Crabronidae > Nysson > Nysson spinosus. The sequence continues at coordinate 10,127,575 of OU342830.1, read as the reverse complement.
ATACGGAAAGCAGGTTTACGTGCATAGTGTTGTACATATGAAGAAGGAACATCACGCGTAACAAGCACGTGCGTGAGCTATGAATGGCGGCTGTACATTGACAATGCGGCATCTATATACATATGTATATATATGTTCCTCTGATATACAAGTATCTATAATGTTAATCACGCGTATTAATATAAGGAAAATTACGGTACATTAATTACAATAACGTATAAATAATTCGTGTAAGAGGCGTGTAGAATACTGTACATCAAGAATATATAAAGGTTGTTATTATAACTTCCGAGTAAAATTTATATGTTGATATATGTATACAAACTGTACATTGATTTACTTCTATACTATTAACAAGAGAGCTTTACGATATCTCCGTATTAAGGAATTATAGTGCCATATATTCTATTCTCTTGTTACAACATTTACAATTGTCTGTATGATCTTCTTTCCATTCTGGTGATTCAAAAGATTCAAGAGTGGATCTTGCATTTTTTGTTCTAATAACTTAACTAATTCCATTCTCATCCGTTGTAGAAGTTGTCCAACCTATGATTCATTTATAGAATGCTTAAAATATATTTTTAAAAGTATGAAGAGTTATGTCAATTGTATGATGTATAATCTTACCCTGTGTGATTCTACACTGAATAAGATCCAACCATCTTCTAATGATAATATAAATATTCCATTATGTAATTCAATCTTCAGTTCAAATCCCGAAAATAAAATCAATGATAATATTGGTACCATGGAAACTTCCTTTATAAACACTTTGCTAGTTTTGATTTTCTCTTGAAAGACTAAGTATGGACTTGGAAAGTAACCGGTATGGAAATTAACGGAAGATGGATGCATACTGACAAAACCATCGTTTTTTGTTTGAAAACGAAGTTCCTCTGGTTTTGGCTGAACAGGAACTGCACCAGCTGACTGTATTTTAAATGATTTTTCTGGTGTAAAAACTTTCACAACATTCGGATACAAGGCAGCACAGAGTAAGCCTTGTAAGAGTTTATAATTCTCATTATTAACATTAAGTTCGATTCCGGTAATCTCCAAAACTTTATCCACGTTGGGTTGCCGTTTCGGTAAGTTGGCAGGAACAAAACCAATTGAAACTAATAATTCCAATAACTGATATTTTATATCTGCTAAAGTGTGTAGAGTACGTATTGATAAGTACTTTTCATTAGCAAAACCTTGTCCAGCATAATTACTACGCGCGTTTGCCTCTTGCCATTTCTGTAAAATAAATCTATGTAATGTGAATTATGGTTTATGGCGCAGTGTACACATTTACGTTTTTCTGCATATACCTTGTATGCTTTCAAGATAGTTAATTGATCCGAGTTGGCCGTAAAGAATTCTTTTTTAGGATCTACCTCATGCCTTTTCTCATATGGTATAGAGAACGGATTTTTGTGAGATAGGCAAGCTGCAATAGTAAGCGCAGAATCAAGGCAACAAAAAATTGCTCCGAATAATATCAACTTTCCGATTCGTACATTTACAGGTAAGGCCGCAAGATGATGGCCCAATGGTGTAAGAATATATTCAGAATTGAATGCACCAACATCTTGTAAACGTTTTAAAGCACTGGATATACTTTCGTGCGCTGGCGGTTCTAACATTTTCCCTAAAAAACACATTCCACATAAAGTGGTCTTAATAAAAATAGCATATTTAATGAGTGGGTTTGCAGAACTGATAATTACCTAATATTTTATGCAAATCTGTTTTTTTCCCTTTGTGTAGAAGTTGAATACGTAAAAGTAATGGCTCTAGCGGTATTCTTAGGATTTCAGGTACTGGTTGACCAGAGAAGTGGTATTTAAATCTGAATATAATATAAAAGATCAGTTTTGTACAATATTCATATCAGAAGATATATTAATCTATTGTAAGACATATATACCTGTGTGATGTGTATAAGTGGAAACATATACCAGGCATTACACGCCCGGCACGGCCTTTTCTCTGCAATGCATTTGCTCGCGATACCCAGCATGTTTCTAAACTTTCCATGTTTTGATTCGAATTAAATCGGGTTTCTTTCATTTTTCCGCTATCAATCACAAATACACAATCATCTATAGTAATAGACGTTTCTGCCAGATTTGTACTTAGAACAATTTTCCTAACACCATCAGGCGTTTTTTTAAAGACAAGACTTTGTTCTTCGCTCGATAAACTCGAATGTAATGGTACAATTATAAACTTCCCAGTCTTTGATGATAGATGTTTATTGTCATTTAATCGGTCTTTCATTGTAATTATTTCAGAGAATCCAGGTAGAAATACCTAAAGTATTAAAAGCTTATAAGTAGTAAATATATATTACTTTTGCTCGCAAGAAATAAGTTTTATAATGAAAATATAATTACTAAGATAGAGCCAGTCCTTGGGTAATTGTGTTCTCCAAAAGCAATCCATTCTAATATTGCCTCTATGAGTTCGAAATTTATCTTTTCATAATCCATAACATATAAGCTTTTGTACGTTTGTTTACTATAGCCGTGATATCGGCTTACAATTTGCATCAGTGTTAAATTTTCGTCCTGTATAGTATCTTTTGGAGAACTAGCAGAATATCCTTCAAGTTCTGCAGTTTCTAAGTCGATTTGTAGTTGTTCCCAACCACCCTTTATCCTTCGCGTGAATTTGGAATTTTCCTCCAGAACGTAATTAGTTCTTTCATATATATTTTCAAGAAAAATTTGTTCAACAGGAAAAGTTTTGCCTGGTATATGTAAAACGGGAACTTCCCCAAAATAGGATGAGAAAGCTTCAGCTTTGAGAGTTGCGCTCATAAGTATAACTTTCAGGTTTGGTCTTTTGGACATTAATTCCTTTAAGAGCATCAATAGGAAGTCACTATATAAAAAATAGCATTAATATTTCATTTAAAATAGACTTATTCATGCATTTTAAGATTTACCTTTCGGCACTTCTTTCATGTACTTCGTCAACGATAATATGCGTTACATCTCTAAGTTCTGGATTTACAGATAACCTTTGTAACAAAATTCCTGTTGTACAAAATGTTAATCTCGTCTTACTAGAAACTTTACTTTCCAATCGTATCTGATATCCTATTGTATCTCCTATACGCTCATCCCTTTCGGATGCCACTCTGTCTGCAACTCCAATTGCACTTATTCTTCGAGGTTGTGTACATACTATATTAATATGTTCTTTGGTCTCGCCTCTATTAATAATCCAATCATCTAATATAAACTGTGGTACCTACATTTATAAAGCATCATATAATAACTGTGCATAACATTAAATCTTTTATAAACACAATAGTACCGATAATTACCTGTGTACTTTTACCACACCCAGTTTCTCCTGATATTATTGCTACTTGATTTTCATGAACTGTCTCCAAAACATTTTCCATTTTAGACCACGCAGGTAGCTTTCTTCTAACATCCTTCATTTTTTTATATCTCGAATTTTTTTGTTTATCTTTGAAATTTCTTTCGATTAAATCATCTTCCTTTATAACTTCTTCCCATGAAATATTATCCCTGTTTTTTCTATTGATAGAACCTAATTCATAGTGTGTAGCAATATTTGCTTCTCCATTGTCTTCACCCAATTTTGGGAAAAGGGAATCGTTTGGATCTAAAAATTGTTCTTTGTTTTCTTCTAAATATCCTTTTATCTCGAATTCATTTTCTAATAAAGAAATTATAGAAAATATGGAAGGTATTCCTTCTATGGCCAATGATAAAGCTTCATCATGTAATCTTCGCCCTATTCTTAGACATTTCATATTTGGAAATATACCATCGTTTTTATAAAAGTAGAAATATGGTGGTTCATAGGGATATTTGCAGCCTGATAAAAGGAAATAAACGTTACAAAATTGTAAAGAAAGGATTATCTTTAAAAAGAAGGTTATAAGCATATTTTATTATACCTTCAGGAAATCTTATTTCTAATGTAAAATATGGATCTTCTCTCTCAGGCAATTTTTGCACCTGTGGTTGCTGATGTAAAAATCTACACTTGGCACCAAACCTGCATTTTTTGTGAATGAATAATCTACAAACTTCTTTCACTTTTTCCTTTTCCTGTTCTTTGACTTTTCTTTCAGTTTTTTCAGTTTCATCATTCCATACTAAGTAATCCAGCTTGATTTGAACATTCCAGATTTGGTTTTTAATTTTTTCAACAAACATGTCACCATAAATAGATTGTAGTGCCTCTTTTTCATCATTTCGCCTTTCCAATAATTCTGCAATATCTATGTCATCTGGTATATTTTTTTCAGGTGCATTTTGTATCCCATAATATTTGCAAAATAACACTTCTAAAGCTTTCCCCATATTATCCTTTGAATGTAATAAAGCTTCAATGCAATGATTTTGGTGAAAACTGACAAAAAAGTTATTTTTAAGTTGCATATATCTTATGATAAAAAATAGTGTTGAAATGTTCATAATGATAAGTACCTATAACTTTCAAGTTTAGAAGTTGCAAACTGTCTGGTAATCTGTTCCTGAGTTTTAGGAGTGGTATCCTTAGAAGAATAATCAACTATTCCTTTAACAACTAAATTGCCTCTTTCCATCCAATATTGTTTCCCTAAGTTGGATCTTTTATTTTCATATTCTGAGGCATCTGACAGCTTGAAGCTCTGTTAAAGAACTATATTATTTACAAATAATATGCTGCATATTATTTAAATGCAAGATATTAGTTTATAAGAACTACCGTAAATATATAAGTCTACCTACAGGTCCATATATATGTTTTAAAGTATCATATAGCTGTTTTTCTGATTCATCACATATATATAAAGTTTGCATCTCTACTTTAAGTTTATTAGGTAACTGAGGACGTTCAGCTTTTTCTTTATTTTTTCCAGAACCAACTTCGTCATACCCACTATAAATAAAACAATTAATACATGCTTACAATTTACAAGTCATTCTTAAATATCAATACAAAATTGTTATAGTGCTATTGCTCTTACAGTCTTGTAATAAAAGTATTGTTAAAAATGCAATAAAATTTGTATTCTACATAGTAATGGTAATCTTGTATATGTTACACAATATTAGTCAACCGTTAAGATATCATTAGAGGTATGTTTAAATGAAAATAAACATAAATACAATACTATCTGATTAATGAAGCTTCTACCAGTATTACATATTCATTAAAATGTAGCATCATAAGTTAATATTAAATTAATTTAAATATTTTCAAGGTAGATAAATGATAGAATAAGTTTCGAATCCATACTTAGAATTATTCCTTGAAACATTTTTTCCTTCTAGAACTACGTCTTCCATTAACTGAATACTGTAATTATCCATTATTATAAGGGCAACTAGTATGTACAATGAATCTGTGGAAATATTCAAGATTGTACTAATAATAATTAAGGTTGGAATAGCCTTAAGGATATGTTACAGATAATGCGTATGTGACGGCAGTGACAGAAATGGGCAGCCAGGTGTGATTCTAACTACGTTCAAAAAACTATCAATGTTTTACAAAGAATTGAATAGCACAGACGAGATATGGGAAGTGTGGGGTCCCTAGGCGCCAGTTCCTCCAGTTTGTACTCTGAAGGAAGGTACGGGAAGGAAGAGGACTGATTCGGTCTTGAGTTTTAAGAACACAAACGGGAACGTGGAACGGAACTTTTATTAAACATAGGAAAAACTTGTAGAACTAATATACAATACAGTTCACAGTAAAAAGGCGCTGGGCTAACATTAAACAGAACAAATCGGAGGTTCACGGTTGAACAATAGTTTAGTTCCGGAGAAGCCGGGTCGTGTCGATTCGCCGGAGTTCGGAAGCTCTCTGTAATTTTGAGAAGATCGCCAAAGCTAATTGCTGGTGCGTACGTTGTCATGGGGACGTCTTCAGCACTTTGGTGCTGAGGACCTCGAGTAGGCACCGAGTTCTTGTCGCAGTGCGAAGGTGGTTCTTGCCGCAACGCGAACGCGCTTCTTGACAAAAGGTAGCGACGGTATAACTCGAAACTCGCGCGCGAACCGCTTCCCGAGAAGTCGGCCGAAAGCGCAGGCGCCCTCTATGTCGCCACAGAAGACCAACAACTAAGTGGGCTTCCTGACTCCAATCAGAAATTACCGACGTGCTGAAATTCAAAAGTGCCCTCTAAAGACACAAGTAAAAAAAACTGCAAACTGCGCGCACTTGTCAAACCACTCTGTAATATATGAGAGGAATGCCTTCAAAAATTATCAACAATTAAAAGTCGCCAAAATTAATTCTAAACGACCCAAATCGATGGTAACTGATGTATAAACATATTCTAGGACGATTTCTGGTCGGAAGAAGCGGTTAAAAAAATTTTATTGGTCAAAAATGGGTCGAATCCAAGTCGAAAAAATGTGAAGGGGTATACCTTCAAAAATTGTCAAAAATTAAAAGTCGCCAAAATCGCTTCTAAACGACCCAAATCGATGGTAAATGATGTATAAACATATTCTAGGACGATTTCTGGTCGAAAGAAGCGGGTAAAAAATTTGTATTGGTCAAAAATGGGTCGAATCCAAGTCGAAAAAATGTAAAGGGGTATACCTTCAAAAATTGTCAAAAATTAAAAGTCGCCAAAATCGCTTCTAAACGACCCAAATCGATGGTAAATGATGTATAAACATATTCTAGGACGATTTCTGGTCGAAAGAAGCGGTTAAAAAATTTTTATTGGTCAAAAATGGGTGGAATCCAAGTCGAAAAAATGTGAAGGGGTATACCTTCAAAAATTCTAAAAAATTGAAAGTCGCCAAAATCAATTCTAAACGACCCAAATCGATGGTAAATGATGTATAAACATATTCTAGGACGATTTCTGGTCGAAAGAAGCGGTTAACAAATTTGTATTGGTCAAAAATGGGTCGAATCCAAGTCGAAAAAATGTAAAGGGGTATACCTTCAAAAATTGTCAAAAATTAAAAGTCGCCAATATCGCTTCTAAACGACCCAAATCGATGGTAAATGATGTATAAACATATTCTAGGACGATTTCTGGTCGAAAGAAGCGGTTAAAAAATTTGTATTGGTCAAAAATGGGTCGATCCAAGTCGAAAAAATGTAAAGGGGTATACCTTCAAAAATTGTCAAAAATTAAAAGTCGCCAAAATCGCTTCTAAACGACCCAAATCGATGGTAAATGATGTATAAACATATTCTAGGACGATTTCTGGTCGAAAGAAGCGGGTAAAAAATTTGTATTGGTCAAAAATGGGTCGAATCCAAGTCGAAAAAATGTAAAGGGGTATACCTTCAAAAATTGTCAAAAATTAAAAGTCGCCAAAATCGCTTCTAAACGACCCAAATCGATGGTAAATGATGTATAAACATATTCTAGGACGATTTCTGGTCGAAAGAAGCGGTTAAAAAATTTTTATTGGTCAAAAATGGGTGGAATCCAAGTCGAAAAAATGTGAAGGGGTATACCTTCAAAAATTCTAAAAAATTGAAAGTCGCCAAAATCAATTCTAAACGACCCAAATCGATGGTAAATGATGTATAAACATATTCTAGGACGATTTCTGGTCGAAAGAAGCGGTTAACAAATTTGTATTGGTCAAAAATGGGTCGAACCCAAGTCGAAAAAATGTAAAGGGGTATACCTTCAAAAATTGTCAAAAATTAAAAGTCGCCAATATCGCTTCTAAACGACCCAAATCGATGGTAAATGATGTATAAACATATTCTAGGACGATTTCTGGTCGAAAGAAGCGGTTAAAAAATTTGTATTGGTCAAAAATGGGTCGATCCAAGTCGAAAAAATGTAAAGGGGTATACCTTCAAAAATTGTCAAAAATTAAAAGTCGCCAAAATCGCTTCTAAACGACCCAAATCGATGGTAAATGATGTATAAACATATTCTAGGACGATTTCTGGTCGAAAGAAGCGGGTAAAAAATTTGTATTGGTCAAAAATGGGTCGAATCCAAGTCGAAAAAATGTAAAGGGGTATACCTTCAAAAATTGTCAAAAATTAAAAGTCGCCAAAATCGCTTCTAAACGACCCAAATCGATGGTAAATGATGTATAAACATATTCTAGGACGATTTCTGGTCGAAAGAAGCGGTTAAAAAATTTTTATTGGTCAAAAATGGGTCGATCCAAGTCGAAAAAATGTAAAGGGGTATACCTTCAAAAATTGTCAAAAATTAAAAGTCGCCAAAATCGCTTCTAAACGACCCAAATCGATGGTAAATGATGTATAAACATATTCTAGGACGATTTCTGGTCGAAAGAAGCGGGTAAAAAATTTGTATTGGTCAAAAATGGGTCGAATCCAAGTCGAAAAAATGTAAAGGGGTATACCTTCAAAAATTGTCAAAAATTAAAAGTCGCCAAAATCGCTTCTAAACGACCCAAATCGATGGTAAATGATGTATAAACATATTCTAGGACGATTTCTGGTCGAAAGAAGCGGTTAAAAAATTTTTATTGGTCAAAAATGGGTGGAATCCAAGTCGAAAAAATGTGAAGGGGTATACCTTCAAAAATTCTAAAAAATTGAAAGTCGCCAAAATCAATTCTAAACGACCCAAATCGATGGTAAATGATGTATAAACATATTCTAGGACGATTTCTGGTCGAAAGAAGCGGTTAACAAATTTGTATTGGTCAAAAATGGGTCGAATCCAAGTCGAAAAAATGTAAAGGGGTATACCTTCAAAAATTGTCAAAAATTAAAAGTCGCCAAAATCGCTTCTAAACGACCCAAATCGATGGTGGGTGATGTATAAACATATTCTAGGACGATTTCTGGTCGAAAGAAGCGGGTAAAAAATTTGTATTGGTCAAAAATGGGTCGAACACAAGTCGAAAAAATGTAATGGGGTATACCTTCAAAAATTGTCAAAAATTAAAAGTCGCCAATATCGCTTCTACACGACCCAAATCGATGGTGGGTGATGTATAAACATATTCTAGGACGATTTCTGGTCGAAAGAAGCGGTTAAAAAATTTGTATTGGTCAAAAATGGGTCGAATCCAAGTCGAAAAAATGTAAAGGGGTATACCTTCAAAAATTGTCAAAAAATCAAAGTCGCCAAAAACAATTCTAAATGACCCAAATCGATGGTAAATGATGTATAAACATATTCTAGGACGATTTCTGGTCGAAGGAAGCGGTTTAAAAATTTGTTTCGGTCAGAAAACGGGTCAATCCAAAATCACAAAAATGGTAAATATTTCAAAGTGGTCAGTTTTGTTCCTAAATGGTCCAAGTAGATGGTAGATGGGTGGATTAATATTAAATTGAATTCTTTCAGAATAACGAATCCACAATTTACCAATGTTATGGATTGGTTATTTTACATTTATAAATGAAATGTTAATTCCTTATTCCCATCTTATAAATGTAAAATAACCTGCAGCCAATTAGCTCGAAACTGTTTATGGTGCAATAAGACGGGCAAATAAATTATAATGCTGGTACTTGTTCCGTAAAGGACTGCAAAATAATACGAACTGTAATTACTATAATTCTACATAAATTTGATACTGTTAAACAATGCCTTAACAGGAATGCCACAAACAATTCCGATTGCCCAGGTCTCACCACGTGGAGGTTGCTGCTTTGAGACCCGCCCTATGCGGAGGGCGGGAGGTAGAATCCTACCTCCCAATCATTTCAACAAAACTTTAACTCTAACTTATATTCGGCATAAAAAAGTATATGCTGAACTGAACAAAATTTCCTTTTTATCCCAATGCAAAACGCCAATACAGCGCTTTGCACGAGTTATAAAAAGGTACTTGACTCGACCTACCCGAGGCAAAGCTAACGCCCTCAATTCTACCAGAATTGTGAAGCAAGATAATAATTGTCTCGCTAGTCGTTCCAAACATTTCAATTGTCATCCCGGACGATTACAAGACGGAATTTAAAACGAAATTCGATGAACCTATAAATACATTAATACTTTAGCATATCGGCCGAGATATACTAAGGTATCAACAGTTCCCAGGTGAGGGATATCACCTTTTACGAAAATGCCTCGGAGTGCTGACCGAAGGTGAATCCTCTACCCTGGCCCTATTTAAAATTAAATCTTCACCATGCACACAAAGCTAAAGAAGGTATGCTACTTGCCTACTTAAGGCTGTATTTAAAAATGGCAAAAAAGCAAATCAATCACACCAACACATCTCACTCCACAGTTCTCACTCATGAGCCCTGTGTGCAAAACCGACTCTAGGGAAAAGGTCCCGGGACCCCTCCGACACCCGAATTCGATACAAAACTCATACCACGGAAAAACAGGACACCAATTTTCCTGAAATCGACTGGCAAAAGGCTGTGATCCGTTGCGGATATGCTTTAAGCATATGAACAAATTCAAAGTATACTACAGGTACCTTTTAGCGGTACATTCCACGATCGCGATTCCATTACTTCATACAGGAGCTCTCTGTACGAAGTAACTGGAAGAAAATCGACTCTACATCAAGCAGACATAACTTGATTAAAAGGAAGCTACTTGAGATCGAAGACTACGTATATTTATAGTCGAAAAAACACACATAGTCAAAAGTAGACTATGATTTAGTAGACTAAATCGGCCGGCTAAAGTAAAGAGATTCACTTTCAAGCGGGGTAGACAAAGCCCTGGGGCCGTCAACCTCGCAAAAAAATTGATCGCTCTACCAAAACTGAAAAAACCGACGCAATTCCACAGAAATTACCGCACACGCACACATGTGGAAATACGTCGTGCATGTACCGCACAAACCCCTGCCAGTTGCAAATTATGATTAATGAAAATACCAAAATTAAACCATGCCCACTGTCCGCATCCATCCGATTCACATCTGAGATCCACGGCTGACTGCGGACCAGGCAAAATGGGCATGACACAAACTACCATTTTTATCCCTGTTTTATCTTGATTTTATCCCGATTTTATGTTGATTCCTCAAAAGTTTCAAGAAAAGGACCGCGACGTCGCGAGAAAGGGCCAACAAATTTCACTCTCGTGTATGTCTTTTATATGCAATTGAAAATTAACATCATCCTTGACTATACAGAAAAAATGTCCGTACGCCTTCCCAAGAAAGGAAAGGAAAGCAAAGCAAAGCAAAAATGATTCAAAAGCACGTTATTTTTGAAAACGTACTTCTAAATATTATATTTCGTAAATGAATACACATTGACATAATGAAATTATATTTGTTGAAAGCTACTGAAAGCTAGAAATCCACTGAAAATCAAATTGCTTTTATTTACTCGATTTTGACATTGACGATAATATCACCAGGTACAAAATGTTACTCTTATCAAACTCATTTAATATCAATAAAAATCAATAAAAATGTGTGTATTTTATTACTGCGAGAACATTTTTAGATACTTGATGAAAGCACGGAAAGTGCAAAAGACAGAAAATTTCATTATGAACCATCAGTAATAAGATGTTTTAACAATCTTATGCAATGAAAAACAACCTGTCACAAACGCTTGGCTTTTTACATGTCGTCATTCTGACGATTATATCATTTTTCATCGTGCTAGCTTAACTCTTCAGAACTTTGATAGTACTTTATATTTCATTTCATTTCCATTGTCATAATCAATTTCATTAATAATATCAACAAATATATACAGAATTAATTATACCTTCTCTCTCACCAATATATAACCTTCGTATCATTATTATTCAATATGGAACATAACATATTCGACAGATAGAAAATCTGTCTTGCTTCTATAAAAAATGATTGTTCTGAAGAGCTAAGTGAACCGGTTCGAGTGACTCGTCAGTTAGCTTTTACAATCGCTCCAACCCCCTCGGCACCTCGAACTGTTTCGATCAAACAAATCATCGAGAATTTTCGCAATGACGGTCCGAACTCTATCCGGATAGAGTTGCCACAGTGGACTCCGTACAACCCTCTCAATTGTTTAAATCGATCCAGTTCAAGACCTCGGAAGTCTACGACAAACCGCCCTCGGAGTTTATACTCGTGCAATGAACCAGTTCTCCTACGTCCCCCCAAAGAATTTTGTGCAAACAAGGCTAAACTCGCCGGAGAGTTCAAAATTCTCATGGGGGTCCCTTCCTTCTCGTGCCTCTTTTTGGGCATTGAACTCCTTCAAGACGCTTTATCGAAAGTATTTATTCGGATACGTTGCCAAGTGCATATTAGATTGGGCAAAATGTATATTGTGATACAATTCTTCATTTATATATATTTGCTGGATAACAAATTTTAATCGCGCAAGAATTCCAACAAAATTCATCCTCCATACTTTTCAGCATAAATTTCAACTATATACATATTTCTATTTCTATATACATAGTTGCAATTTACGTTAAAGAGCTGGCAGACAAATATTGTCTTCCTCCTTGGGATCTTAAAAATTGCAATGTCCAGACAATATGTGCCAGAAATGATATTTGAGTATGCTCCATACATACATGGAACGTGAAATCTATTATTTTACATTTAATGCTTGATTTAAGTAATGTTATTAATCGTTATAATAATGAGTCTTGAAGGAGTTCGTATTATTATATTCTCGAACAGGCCTTTCTATGATGAATTGGTTGGAACTATCATTCAACCAATTTTAGGCCTTATTGTCATATTCCAAATATGACCACTCCAGATATACTGAAAGCCGTAATTTCAGCTTTCGTGTGTGAACCCTGGGGACGCGGGGCAACGGAGTTCGAACACTACTAATTCAATAAAAATTGCTCATAATATACTAAAGTTAATTTCAAATAATATACTTCTTCGAAAAAGATTTCAAATCATAGAATCTATAAATATAAAAATTGACTCGATTTCAATAATATTTGTGTTACCTAGAAATATAAAAATTCACCCGGTTTTAATAATATTTATGGTGTTCCAATAATTACTTCGTATAGTTTGGATTTTTTAGGAAGGGTGTCTTTTCGGACATTATGGGTCACCACATAAGAGACGACTTATGTCGCAAGACAGCGCCCCGTGGTAATGCTGTGTAGAGAGGGATACTATACGAAGCAACTGGAAGATAATTGACTCTATCTCAAGTTATTTATAATAAAAGTTTGCCTGAAAGAGTAAAAACTTTGTAGGGATATGAAACTATTATTGGAATAAATATAACTTTAACTTTAATCATCAAATTTCTTAAAGATTCGCGACGCGGATGTTTGCGTCCCAGGTTCACAAGGGGGTATGGGGGCAGGGTGGGCACAATAAAATATAATTAGCGAGCATAGCGACTTAATAGCATAAGAATGACGATCCATCCGAAGATGAATCGTCATGAAATAGGTCTTCGCCACTTGGGCTCTTCGCACTTGGCTCTTCATCCCGCGTTGCGTGAAAAGGATTTGCTCGGACATTCCCTTTTCGTACAAAGAACTGGTGGTTCCACAGAAACGACGAGTGTTACGGTGCAATAAACCAGCTCATAAACTACATTTACTATATTTATATAACTTGAATTATTCGTGAATATCCGCGAACATTCATCCGTCGAATACCCTTTAACACTCAAAGACTGAACGTTCTCCGGAATATCCTGCGGTGACACATTCTCGAGTACCCACGAATAGAATATTTTCGGTGACATTCTCCGAAAAATACTTGAATTTAATTCAATGAATATAATATTGAGATTGACTTTACTTCGACAGAAATTAGATATGAAGTTAGATATATTAAAAAGTTTACTGGTATCCTAGCACAGAGCACGCCCAGCCATTTCATATTAACGAAATGGATGCTCGTACCTGTACACATTTAATCGAATGTCCAAACAGAATACAATCCACGTGCTGAAAGAACAACCTTACTAGTCCGTGATTTAAGGACTCAGCGAATTCAGAAACCGGTGTTTAAGAACCACTGCAGCCTGTTAAACTACGTGCGTTCTAGGATTAATACTTATGAATACATTAATACTTTAGCATATCGGTGATGATATACTAATTTATTAACAGTTCCCAGGTGAGGGATCACACCTTTACAAAGATCGCCTATCAATGCTAAACCGAAGGTGAGTCCTCAGCCCTGGCCCTACCTACTTAAAATTAACTCATAATCAAGCACACAAAGTTAGAGAAGATATGCTACCTGCCTCCCTCAAGCTATATTTAAAATAGCAAAAAGCAAATCAGGCACACCAACACAATCAGCATCAACCCACTCCACGGTTCTCATTCATGAGCCCTGGGTGCAAAGCCTACACTAGGGAGAAGGTCCCGGGACCCCTCCGACACCCGAACTCGATACCAACTCATACCACGAAAATGTACGTACCCTTTTTCCTGAAATCGACTGACAGAGGCTGCGTCCATTGCGAATTTTTATGCTTTGAGCATATATGCAAATATAAACTCGCGTTCCAAGAATTACTTCGTATAGTGTATTTTTGGGAATAGGTATTTTCGGAGGGGTCACCACATAAGAGACGACTTATGCCGAAAGACGGCGCCCCGTGGTAATGCTGTGTCGAGAGGGATACTATACGAAGTAACTGGAAGATAGTTGACTCAATCTCAAGTTAATTTAACTTGAATAAAAGGAAGCTACTCGCGTCTAAAGCCTATGAATATTCATAGTCGTGAAAGTATAAAATATAGCAGATGACTATATTTTAAAGTCTATTACGACATTATGGATAGCAAAAGTAAAGAGAATCACGTCCAAGTGAGGTAGAAGGATCCCTCGGGGCTCGCCAACCTCGCAAGGATGTTCATGGCTTTACTTAAAAGTTAAAAACCGACGCAATCCCACGAAAACAACCGGTCATACACACGTGTGGAAATGCGTCGTGCACGGACCGCGAAATCCTCCGCCAGCCGCCACACATCATTAGGAAATATTAAAATTAACCCATGCCCACCGCCCGCATTCATCCGTATCACATCTAAGATCCACGGATAATTGCGAGCTAAATAAAATGGGCATGCCTTAAGACTAAATAAATGAACACAGTACACAGGAGCTTGAGGTTTGCTGAAAATCCTGACTAAATAATCCACTTAACAGAGTGGAAGAATAAGTATCTGAGCGGACTAAATTGACTTTACTTTAAATCATTTGCATAAAGGGAGGGCTGAAGAATTTATTTATACGAGGGTAGGGAAGGATGTATTCTTTATTTCAGTGACGCGTGTCAAAGGGGTATCACAATATTTCATTTAATATTCAGAAAAATTCAAGTTCAAATAATATATATATGAAAGTATGTACTGAAAAGTACATACGGAAATTGAAATCTTTAAGTAATCTCGGGCGACCCCTTCATCGAAGACATTACATTCGTCGTTCGACTCCGGAATCTACTCGTCGCGAATTGCCTTCTTGCTCATATCAACAAACCATTTTTTGCGTCAAGCGTACGATCGAAAATCGGACGAAACGAAATGCACATTAATAAATACATATTGATGTATAATAAAATGAATAAGGACTAATATATAATATTAAATCGGATGCATGATCCAATTTTAATCGAATAAAGTGAAATAAAGTCGCAATTAATTCATGCGACTCGCGTATCCGCGATTCGCGATTCCACGGTACGAGACTCTACAATCGGCGGAAATAATCCGCGCATGCATATTATAATTGAAACCGCGAAGCTACAAAGAAGACAAGAAGGCCTACCTCAGCTAATAAATATAAAATATTCAATGTTGATGCTACCCACGACCAGATTCCACAAGTAGAATCTACTCGCGGTCGCTATGCTCGCAAATATTTAGAAAGAATTATAACCAGCACCCCATACCGATTCGGACCAATCGTCCTACGGCATAGAATACCGGGGGGACAGAATTCTAAATTTGAAACTTTGAAAATTGAAAGTCGGGTCAGAGGGTATACAAAATATTGAAACCTTTGTGACTCACCGTTGATGTCTTGAAACTGCCTGTAGTAGGTTGAAGGTGAAGACGATGTTGAAGATGGTGTTGAAGACAATGATGAAGATGATGCTGGTGCAGCTGGAACCTCATACGAGCGTGAATTTAACACTCCCGAAACGGATTTTAGAGTCCATTATGTAGCAAGTTTTAAGTCGCGGCCGACTTTATTTTCTCCGGCGAAAAAAGATGCACTCGCGATATTTTATCCTGTAACAAGAAAGAACAAATCCATCATAAGACAATGTTCATTAAAATTCCCAATATGAGGTTGAATTGAAAAATATTTTTTACTGGAAAATTAGAATTGAAAAAGAGAAATTAAATATGGATTTTTAAACTCACCGATCCCTTCGCTGCAGCTATGCCCGATGGAGGACCTCTCCGCAGGAATCGCCTTTTGACTCTAATTATCGCGGGCGAGCAAATTGCAAAAGATTTTTATAACTCTAAATACTAATATCGCGACCGTATACTTATTTCCGGCGAGCAACACTGATTCTAATTTCCGCGGATTTTATCTAAGATCGCATTGCACGCGATCACAAAATACGGAACTCAAATAACTGGAATCTGGAACCTCCTACGGACTTGAAGTTAACACTCGCGAAACGAATTTTAGAGTCCATTATTCAGCAAGGTATAAGTCGCGACCGACTCAATTTTCTCCGGCGAAAAAAGATGCACTCCCTATCTCGCGATATTTTATGCACACACTGATGAATCCTGTAACAAGAGAGAACAAAAATCAATCATAAGGCAACGTTCATCAAAATACCCAGTATAATGAGAGACTGAATTTTTCAATATTTTCTTACTGGAAAATTACGATTGAAAAGGAGAAATAAAATGTGGATTTCGAAACTTACCGGTCCCTTCGCTGCAGCCATGCCCGATGGAGATCCTCTCCGCAGGAATCGCCTTTTGATTCTAATTATCGCGGACGAGCAAATTGCAAACATTTTTATAACTCTAAATACTAATATCGCGACCGAACTCTCATTTCCGGCGAACAACACTGACTCTAATTTCCGCGAACTTTTTTTCGGAAGCAAGTGACTCTAAGATCGCATTGCGCGCGATCGAAAAATTGCTGGAAAGAAGAAATATTAAACACAAGAAATATTCAAGCCAAGCGTTTGTTCGGTTCTATGAATGTCAATAAAAATTGAAATCCTTAATAAACGTTGAAAATACAATAGAATACCACAATACATGTAATACAAAATTCATGGTGGATGACTATCGTCGTAGCCAAAATCGAGTACAATAGTCAAAGTTTTAAATAAGGAAATAAACCGGCATCCTCGTTTTTCAAGCAACTCTAATTGGCAAGATTAAAGTTTCTTGAGAAGACGTACGGAAATCAGGTTTATGTGTATACAAAAATTTCAGTAAAGAATACAATTGCATATTAGTCACACACTTCGAGTGGAATTATCAGCCCTTTATATGTTTATACAACGGATGAACGAATATCGAACAACGAAAAAAAGGAGTGAACGAACCCCAAAAGAAATACGATGACACCTGAGGAGAGTGAAATTTCGATCAACAAAGACAAGCAAAGTCAAGCAACTTCACCCAAAAAATCCCACAATTCCTTCAGATAACGAAAATCGAAGCGATTCGATTCCATGTTTACGATGAATAATGTCGGTGAAAAATTCGACGATTATTTCACAGACAAATATTCAAGTACTAGTACACTGCTGGTATATAGAAGTATGAATTATTAAAATTAATTATCGGAAATAAAAATGATATTAATCACGGATCAAAGTTAGACAGAGAAAGGACATTGAAAACTTTTAGCACTGCGTTACCGCGCCGCGAACAAGATTTGACTTTGAAAGGTTACGAAACAATACAAACCAAACCGCCTGGTTGAACTGCGTAGTTGGCCGTCTACGCTCTTCCACACGAAAATTTGGAAGTTAATTTCGCAAAATTTACAAAAATCGAACTCTAGTTGATGCTGAAACGACGAAAATACTAGAAAATTCGGAATGAAAGATCCCGGACCACGAAGCTTGCAAAGTACGTCGCGAAGAAAGTGACGCTACGACAAACAACTCGAAAATTTACTAATTAATTATCAAAAAAACTATAAAACCGAGCCGAGGATGCTTCGTGGCACTTGTGGAAACACGTTTCGAAACGAAAAAGTAAAAATTTTGAGAAATAAAACCCGAAAAATGGGAGCACGCTGAGAACACGTCCGCACTACTCGAGGAACGACCGGCGAGAGACTTTACCACACCCCGCGGCAAAGCTCAGCACATGCTCGGGAGTGGGGAGCCGGCGTACCGAGCACAGCGACGCTACTAACCTACTTAAGCCCTTCGTAGGTGTGTGATATCTTACCTACTCACACATATAAAACCATACAGAATGACGTCATACATGTGAATATTTCTTAAATAATCAATTTTAACGAGTTATTAACAAATAATACATAGCTCGTTAATGAATATGCCTTACATCTTACTCTTATTCATCGAAATTATTGCGTATGAACATAGGATAAGTCAGGACTGCTCATATAACGAACTTAAAATGTTAATTAATATTTTAAGTTACTGGAATTCGTATAAATTTTATCAATTTATACACAATCCTGTAATTTGACACTTCATTAATGGCCATCTACTCGAAATAAATGGTTGAATAACGCTTAAATTAGGAATAAACAATAGAATATGTACGATGCAGTCTCTGACAACAAATGCATAATTTCTTTGAAATATCATTAGGATTTACATGGAAATGAGTCATTGAACAAGTTAATCACATTCAGAGTCATTAATAATGCCAATCGATGTGTTATTAAATGCATTCGTAATCTAGAATTGTGAATATTGGTAAAATTATTCGAATCGTTTACACATTAAACTGTTCTCCAACTTGTAAATCAGTGTATATTTATCTCATATTCTACGGAGTCTGATTGAAAATAGGGCGTAATCCTTCATAAATAATGATATAATTCAAAATCATTGCATATCTAGCTCTGAAAATGGCAAAAATACAGGATTTTCTAACAATATTTTAGACTACGCATATATTTTACTTCCTCTCAGAATAAAACCGATAACAAATTATGTACAGTACATTGAACATTCTATGAAAAACATTAGTTCCAAGAAATCTCAATGTTTTTATGTCGTCGTAGCTAATTAAGGATTCTCGCTTAATCGGTTTGTTTACATTAAGGATCATTCGCTCGGAAACATCAGGGGCGTAGGAACAGAACTCCCGCCCCGGCCATTTCAAAGCGACACCAAGGCCGTAGGAACGAGGGCTCCTAGAGGCGTTATATATTTTTCATTATTCTGTAATTATTAATTAAATACGTCACTACTTTATCATCGTCGTGAGAATAAAATGAAATTATTATTAGTTTGAGAGTGACGTAAGCTACGGTCTGGTAATGCTAGTTTAAGAAAAAAATAGAAACAAAGTGACTCTAGGAGCCAAATAAATTAACAGAATAATAGTTCATTTAAGCGACTTAAATGAATATTAAGTGGTAATTAATAATTAGCGATATATCATCCGCGTATATGTATTACTTATCACGTACGTCATTAAATTAACTAAAACAATGAATCAAATAAATAGTTTAAGTCGTCAATTAACGCTTTAATATGTAGTTTTTATTTGCACCTTGTAAATTAATTTCCCATATGGTGTAATAATATATATTTGTTTGAGTCGCTTAATAAAACGTGATTTAAACTTATGAAATTATTCATTTATCAGAATTTAAACATATTGAATAATAAAATTAATATTATTGCACAAGTAAATTGTATGTAGGTCGGGCTCTAGAGCCCGATAACTCTGGAATTACGGATTCCATTGTGTGCTTGGACTATTTATATTTCGTCCCTGGCTGTATTTAAAAAATATAAGATGTCGCTTTTTCTTAATCGACATTGACGAACCTTAGAGGGCTGACTACGTTAGTTCTAACTTCATGTTCAGTGTATAGTACATATCCGGTCTTGGACGCGGTTTCCATCTTTTCGGTACGGGACTCGCCGCGTGGTGTTGTCCAATTTATAATCGCGTTTCATCCGCGTTTGTCCTTTAACTTTTTATACATAAAAAGCCAAAAATGCCTCCCAAATTCGATCCCAATGAAGTTAAGAAAGGTAGTTTTCTATATCTTTCTATTTAATTTTTATTATATTAATACCGAAAACATATTAAAAATTTACTTACGTTTTGTATAGTGTTCTTAAGATGTGTCGGTGGGGAAGTCGGTGCTACTTCTTCTCTCGCGCCAAAAATTGGTCCTCTCGGTTTGGTAAGTGTTAAGAATGATTTTATTTGTACGAATCTTTAACCATTTATATTAGTTAGCTGAATTTCAATTTTCTAGTAGACTGCGAATGTTTATAATTTTCGATTTATAGTCTCCAAAAAAAGTTGGTGATGATATCGCTAAGGCCACAAGTGATTGGAAAGGATTGAAAATTACGGTTCAGTTGACAATCCAAAATAGGCAGGCTACTATTTCGGTAGTGCCATCAGCTGCATCTTTGATCATCAAGGCACTTAAGGAACCTCCACGCGATCGTAAAAGGCAGAAGAACATCAAACACAGTGGAAATCTTGCATTTGATGATGTTCTTGTCATTGCACGAGCAATGAGGGCCAGATCCATGTCAAAATACCTGGGTGGCACTGTTAAAGAAATCCTAGGCACATGCCAATCTGTTGGATGCACAGTTGAGGGAAGACCACCACATGATCTGATTGATGATATCAATGCTGGAGCATTAGAAGTTCCAGAAGAATAAATGGTAGGTTGTGGGCTCTTTGCTGACTTTTTATTGTGGTTCAAACAAATTATTGGAAGCAACATAATTGAGTCTCAGTAATATGAACATTAATAATTTTTAAAGGATACATTTGCATAGTTCTCCATAACTTTTATATGCTTATAGAGATTGTTGTTAGTAATATTTTTTACATTGAAAGTTGCTGTCCTAATAAAAAGCATCTGCTTTGGGCCCTGGGTAGGGGTTGGCATCCCATCCACCTGATTAGCTATAAAATGACTACTATGTTAATTATTGCTATCAGGGATATAGCCACTGAGGAGAAAACCTCAATAATAAATCATGGTTTTTATATTAAATTAATAACGTATAACAATAAAACACATTTTTATATTTTTGAATATTTTGTTGTTTCAGATGTATCATAAGCAGGAGTAATAAAATAAAATAAAAACTATTCATAACCATTACTTTTTTACCCGCTTCCTGTTGTCCCATTGAATTTCTTAAAGTTATCATGTATTAAAACTGGCTGACTAATTAATATAAATGTAAATACATAACATACTCCATCTCCACTTATTATTAAACATTATTCAAGTTTACAGAAAATATCTGAAAATCTTTGAAACATTCACCACAAACATACATATCTCTTAGCATATCTGTCTCTAGGTAGAAGGTATTGTACAAGATATAGGTATAGTAATTTAATGAGTAGGGTATCTTAGGACTGTTACTTGTTTGCACTACAATGCCTTGGAAAAACTATTGTAATTTACAGATATGAATTACAAAATTGCAAATGCATATGCAGTCTTCCATGAAGAAAACAGAATATGAAATTAATAACTATTAATAATTTATATACTTAATTCTGCCTTGACCTATTGGTATTGATATATTATACAGTTGCAATGTTTGCAATGTTTTTGCACATATTAGATTAGGATTATCAGATAACATGACCAAAACAATATAATAATATAAGGAGTCAACACTGTCATAAAAGTGTAATCTCAAAATTTATTGTCCCAATACATGTCCTGGACCCCAATTATGACCTCCAAACATGTTTAAACCTTGTCCTTGCTGACCTGTCCTTTGAGTTGGTGCAGCTCCAAACAATCTTCTTGGTGGGAAGTATGCTTCAAGAAACTTTGGTGTACTCAGCAATTCTGGACCACCAAGTTCTTGTGGGTACTTAAATTTCAGGAAAACATAAAGGTGCCCAACCAGAATGCCAAAAAGTTCCATCATTCCACCACCAGAAATAATTAGATTGAATGCAAACAGAACCCATGGCAAATACATTGCTTTAAATTGTGTACCTGTGTAGAATAATTGTTGTTTTAAATGAGTAAAAGAGTTGCACAGAGTACTTATATTACAGTGTTCTATCATTAATTAAAGTACTGTAGCAGGGTGTATGCGTACCAAACCAGAAATGGACAATAACGTCCTTTTTCAATTGACACCAGACATATAATATACTGAGTACCATAGGATCCATGAGCAAATGGAATTCACCAATAAGTCCAATAATAACGCAACATATCCAGTTAAACAAGAGGAGGAAACAATAATCCGCCGGCCGTCCATCGTATTGTTCACGTTCTAACCTCAGCGAGTAATTATATAGGAAGTAACAATTAATTAAGAAATGGAATCCTGTACTCGGATTAAGAGGATAGAAGAACACACTCGTCGCCGCCCTCCAAATTTCAAAATGACCCACAAAACGATCATATACTAATATAAGCGAGTATGGGCTAAGTATACCAAATCTACCGAGTAAAGTAAAAATTGCTGTACACAATAACCAATATCTCGTAAATATTGGTAAAGAATTAAACCAGTCTCTCACGTCCGACATTTTTGTGCTTTTAACGACTTACGAGGACCTACGAGGGCCACGTAAAACTGTCACTGTTAGAAATGACTCCGGCAGAGGATCACAACCTATGACGTGTGATTACTTGGCGAGATACGATTGCCGCGATGCGCAGTAGGTCAGGTTAGTAATCGGGCCGAATATTAAGTCAGGTATAATGTAGACGTAGAGGAGAAAGGTCTGTACGAAACCGAAATTCAGTCAAGCAAAAACAGTAAGGACATGTAAAGGAAGAGAATTCTGTATTCTTTTTCTAAATAACATCAAATATAGAAGAGAACAGTTAGTTAGCACCTTTTAAATTTGGATGTTCATTGACATAGAGAAGCTTTTTAAAAATTCCGAGTTTTTACACAGCCGTTATTTAAAATTATTAACTTTAACATCGTCATCTGCACGAAATTTAGAACGTTAATATCACAAGAGATAGAAGATTTGGATCCGTTTTCAGCTCCATCTTTAACTTTCGAGTTTATGAACTTTGATATTAAAAGATAACTGATTCATAAAATCTTGCGAATTTTGAACTCTATAGATACTGCAAATGCATAATTTTCCCAATGGTTTGTGTTAATTAGTATCGATATGAAATCATAATGATTTCATAGTAGATTTGTAAAAAATCTTGATTTATTGATGATTTGTGCTTGCAGACTACAAGCACAATTATACAGTAATCACAATTTCAGTTCTATTACAATACACACACATTCATGTTTTTATAGATGACATTGTATGAAAACTGTTATCTATTTAAGAGTTTTGTGGTATAGCTTAAATATGATATCACCCTTTGAGCAGGATATATGTGAGATATTTGTGAGAATTTGTTCTGCCATTAAATAAGTATCTTGTTTGTTGTTACACTGTTCATTAATGTTTACATTCAATTATTATTTAAAACAATGTTCCCTCTCTTAGGTTTTTTGAGATAGAGATTTAAAATGCGCCACTACACATGAACTTAGCATGTGACACAAGTCCTGCTCATCTCTTTTAAATAACATATATACTAGAATATAAACATAATTCAGTCATCAGAACCTGCTGTTCGTTTGGCTTTTCTTTGCCTAGGGCTCTGTTTTGGTGTTCTTGGAGACTTATCTGTAAAAGGAGTAAACAATTTTGTTTGTACCATATCTAATACTAAGAGCAGATTACAGAATGTTATAATTATCCACACAACTGTGATACCAAAGTACAAGACTTACTAATCATATTGAGAGTTTCTTTTGGTAACCAATCATAATCTACATTATTTGGATTGGATGTACCCATCTCAACAGGTACTTTACGTGAGCTAGAGGACCTGGATTTACGACCAAGCGAGGAAAGAACCTGTTGACCTCCCACAAGTGCTAATATTACACATGCAGCCAAAAATACGTAAAGGAAAACAGTTTCTCCATCAAGACCTTCATCTAATTCAATTATTTGGACAGTTTCATTATAGACAGCTTGATTAAAAACCAGGCCATTCTGTAATATAACATTGAATTAATATTTCTGATTATTAATTTTTAAGTTAGCTTAAACATATACTACATACAGTATCTCTGTAGCTGAGATTGATATTGAAACCAAATGGTCTTCCAGCTAAATTTTCTGATGGGATGAAAGAGTAAGCTAATGTAGCCTCATGTTTAGGTTTCACAATTTTGTTATATGTGACAGTGGAGAAGTTTTGAATATAAAAATTGAAGTCCATTGCATAACGGAAAGAGGCATCCAAAGATTCCAACACAAAGTCAGATTCACCTTTATTAGTGAAACCAACAAGAAGTTCTACTAAATTGCCAGCTGGCAATTCTGAAATGTTTAAAATGACATGTTAGTTTATAAATATCCTGTATAAAATGTGAATTTACAATGTGTATAATTCATACCAAGTGTTGATAACCCATTATATATAGGCTTAGTAAACAGAATAGTAGTATCTGCATCAGAAGAAGCAGTTGTTTTTTCTCCTTCAGAATCTTCATCAGCTACTATTGGATTATCTTCACCTTCTACATCTACTATATCATCAATGTTTTCATCTTCTTGAGCATAAACTGTAATTGATATGAACATATAAATTGAAACTAACAAGTTACATTTAAAACTCAGAAATCATAAATTGTGCATTCTTTTACTCTGCTATGATCATACTAATGTGTTAAGTGGATGTGAAATTGATTTGAGAATAGTATTAAAATGTGATATTAGTAGACAGTGAAATTATTTATAGGAGGTCTAAGTTATCCAGAAAGACAATGTAGAAACTAATTTTATACTATAATTACAAGTATCAAAATAATATGACTTTTCTATGAAAATTATAGACGTAAACAAAAGTTAGTTTGAAATATTTACCGATAGACATTAGACAAAACGACACATATTGCACACGTGCAAATTGTGAAAACTGACCCGTTTAGAAAAACATATTTAACGTAAAACACTACATTTGCTATTACCTGCATTTGCACTGAGAATGATTGTTGGAATGGCTAACAGGAGAAAAATGTTGAATTTCTTCATTTTAACCGATTACTTTTGAAGCTACTTTTCTGTTATGAATATCGATATTTTGTCTACACATCCACTCACTTCAATACTGACTCTACGATATAACGTTTCGACATAACGCGATCGCCGCTACTATTGTCGCATGCTACGTGGAAGGTCAACAGCAAGTCGTCAATTCGTCAACGTGGAACAGAATCGAAACGTTGGCACGAAGCAAGGAAACCTTACATATAAAACGCTACCAAGTGACTGTAAAATGTTGACTACGTTCACCACCAACGAGATATTAGTAGACCAAGCACGAAAAGCAATCTGTAATTCCAGAGTTACCGAGTCCTAGAGACCGGCAACGATTTTTGTGTCCAGGGTGACGTTACCCATCAAACACATAAAATAGTTGTTTTTCTATATTTTTAGCCCTGAAATACAAAAATAAAACATGGAATTATTTCCTACTACTAGAACTTTACTAGAATACGTTTAGGCATCATATAACTCGAATTATCGGCGAAAACTCGCCGAGTCAATTAGCCGTTTACATAAGTTTCTAGGTGGACATCAGAAACTTCATTGCGTAATCAAAACTTTAAATATATACTTTTGAAATGTATGTTTGAATATAAATAAAAGCAAGTTTTACATTCAAAAATTGGTGAACCTAATTTATATGACATTTTTATTATTTATGAGTAATAGTAGTTTAAATTATCATAAATTTCCAAAACTTCAAAGTATATTAGAGTACAAAGCGGGCATTTTCTTTAAAACTTTGTAATGCACGCACCATTTAGAATAGTGAAGATTAATTTCCTGCAAAGTTGTTTCTATATAATCAGGAATAGCCATTGCATTTATTTCCATATATTTAGCTGATAAATTTTATCGCAAGAAGATAGTTAACGAATCAGTGTCAACTCACGATAAAAGGGAAATTTGGTGGGAAACATCTATCTGTATATGTAATTAATTTCCTTACTAAACAGAGTATACGTTTGTTTTTAAAGAGTGTTGTCATGAAAATCGATTATTAAACAAATTTAGAAATGCGGACATTCTTTAAACGTAATTAAAATATTTCCCTCGACAATTATAACAGATACCAAGAGAAATCTTTTGTATTTACGATTGGAAACCCTGATTCTATCTGGCTCTGGCAAGTACAAATCATATATGTGCATAGTTTACACATGCGACTTATGTTTTGATTACTGTCAACCTCTCCTTTAACTGATAATTCAAATCTTTTAACAATTCCCTCTAATGTAACTAAAAATTAGTGCTAATTAATTCTAACTTCTGATAACAAATTGTATATATCAATGGTTTCTATTACTAATAATATTCGTTAACATTACAGATAAGGTTGCAAGATTACAAGCACGAGCATGGATTTCGATGACGATTTTTTCTTTGAAGAGGATAAAATGTTGGTTTTTCAAAACCGCCTGCTTTAATCACTGATGAATGTTATGCTTACTTATGATTTCAATGTGCTTACTTTTTATTGTAACATGCACGACTTTATGCCACGGCGCGGTGGAGTAGTTTGAAGGATCAATCAGTCTATTCAGCTGAGAATGCTGCTTTCAAAGAATCTCTTGACACATCTAAGGAGAACGATACTACTCCTATAACCACCGTGCCATTGGCTAATATTGAATCACATCAATTGGCCATGATGGAAGATCGCATGTATGCATATTATGTTCAATCTCTTTTATTTAGCCTATTTCTTTCTATTACCTTTAAGTCCAAATTCTACTTCTCTTCCTTCTCTGTTATCATTTTGCCATCTGGAGCTTAGACCAGATGTAGAATTGATCGCTCAAGATCATTCTACACATCAGATGGCCAGCAGTCTGTTGTAAGTTTATGAGTTTAACATATTAAATCTGGGAACTAGAATAACATCTTGATTTGAAACATCCAATTTAAGAAAAGATGTTTAATCTACATTGTTTAGAATATTTATAAATACTTTTAGTTATGTCTAATATATAATTGCATTAAAATATTAGTTAATTATACTCTTATTATAGCATTCAGGTAAGGATTATTACAATTTGAATTTTCTGTAAGAATCCCACCATTTGCTTAATGTGTCTTTGTATATATATTGTTGCTCTTACTTCCTTGGTCAAATAAAGAATTTGCAAAACATTTATTTTTTTTATTTTCTTTTTGTCAGCCTTTAATTTTAATGCACGTGTAAGTTTTCAGTAATGTTCCGTGTTTATAGATAAATCACCATCATTGTTATAATTATATTTATCATTATATGCAGAAATACAGTGGACACATTTTGAAAAACTTCTAAATATAAATATTTATTTATGATATTTTCAATGTATATGCATGTATCATTCATAAAAATATTAATAGGATATTGCACACAACTTTGTAAAAGTAACAGTAGTAGTCCACAAATAATATTTTTTCTTTGACTAAAGTTTTAGTATTTCCTTTACATACAATTATATTCTATAAACAGAGTTAATTTCATGTACATTATTGTATTACTTTGTATAGGGGTATGACTATAACATCTGGTAATGTTGTAATACAAAAGGATAGCAGTAATCTTATTGGCATAAGTATTGGAGGAGGAGCACCACTATGTCCTTGTCTCTATATTGTACAAATTTTTGATAATACACCTGCTGCATTGGATGGTACTTTACAATCAGGAGATGAGCTAGTAGCTGTAAATGGAGCCTCTGTTAGAGGAAAGACTAAAGTTGAGGTAGCAAAGATGATACAATCTTGTGATACTCAAGTCAGTATCAATTACAATAAATTGCATGCTGATCCTAAACAAGGCCGTACTCTGGATATAGTATTAAAAAAGGTAGGTGTAAGAATATTGAATGTTTATTATTAAAGATAATCAATGTTTTGTGGATTATATAAAAGAGAATTTCAGGTCAAACATAGACTAGTCGAAGGAATGGGAAGCGCAACTGCTGATGCATTGGGATTATCAAGGGCAATTCTTTGCAATGATGCACTTGTTCAAAGATTAATGGCCTTGCAGCGTACAGAAAATTTGTATAGAGGTCTAGTCTCTCATGCCAAAGGAACATTACATGCCTTCTTTGACTTAACACAAATATACAAAGGTGCATTATCGATTCTACCAGTTGTAGCATTGTTCAAAAAGACATTGAGTACAGAAAAATAATATTATAATTTACAGTGTTTGGGGATTCCTTTGCGGCGATAGGTGTAAGGGAACCGCAACCGCGGGCTAGCGAGGCTTTTAGACAATTTGGTGAACAGCATAGACAAATGGAGAAGTTTGGTGTAATAATGCTAAAAAGCTTAAAACCCATATTAAGCGACCTTGGCACATATCTACATAAAGCAATTCCGGATACTCGATTAACTATTAGCAAATATGCTGATGCGAAATTTGAGTATCTTTCTTACTGCTTGAAAGTGAAAGAGTTGGACGATGAAGAGCAAAGTTATGCGGCGTTACAAGAACCTTTGTATCGAGTGGAGACGGGTAATTACGAATATCGACTTGTATTAAGGTGCCGTCAAGAAGCACGTGCGAAATTCGCCAAACTGAGATCCGACGTCCTAGTGAAACTCGAATTACTCGATAATAAACATGTCCAAGATGTTGTATGGCAATTACAAAAGTTTGCCTCAGGATTAGCAAAATATTATGCCAATTCACGCGATTTATTATCCGCGGTAACTCTTTTCCCAGTTGAAGTAGACTTATCGCATTCGGCATTTCAATACAAATCTACTGGACCGCAAACATTAGCCGATAGCGAAGACATCGAGGAATTTGAGCCGGAAGAAAAGGAAAATACAAATGAAGAACTCCTTATAGATACACAAAACTTTCCGCTAATAACGCCAGAAACTGATAATTTGTAGCGATGTATTTTGAGCTCGTAATTTACTTTTGAAAGTTTGTTTGAAGTGAGTTACTTATAATTGTGTGCAATAAGAATTTCGCCAACAGGATATATCCTCTCAATGAATTTCACTTTTGTGATCATTGTTCATTTTAATATATACTAGTCAAAGAAATGGACCATTTTATTCGAAAATATTTAGTATCTTTTATTAAGTATATTTTACAAGAGAATGTACATAATATACTTGATGCCTATCATACAGATCATTCCTATAACTGTAAGATTATGTATGTATACCATATTTCTTACTTCCCGATACGTTGAATCGTCGTTGAATCATTGCATTTATTTATTTTGATTGTAAGAATAATATATTAATGAAAAGAATATATGTATGTTATAATAGGTATACACATTTGTGCAAATAAATTCGATATTGTGCATTATTTGCAAATTCTGAGACCTTTATTTACCGGAGAAAATTTGAAACAAGTAGGAAATTTATAAACGAATAATAGAAATTGTGCATATCGTGAATGACAGTGCATCCTAATATGTCAATTTTATAGATTCAAATTTACGTGCACTATTTCCGGAAATCATTAAGTGCAATGCTCATTGCGATGTTCACTGCAAGCAGGAAGTTATATCGAACTGACTATCTCAACACAAAAGGTAACTTACTGGAGAATATATAGAAACAGCTGATTAAAGGGAATAAGTTCAGTCCAGTATCATCTAGTCCAAGAAGGAAGACTTCTGTTCAATTGTTGTTTTGACTCAATTTCTATAATTGCTGTGATTTACCAGTGATAAAAATGACTTCCTTTCTTAAGGAGGGTAACGAAGTGCTCGTAATATTAAGCAATGAAATTTCGAACGATGACATTCAGGATTTTACGAAGGCGGTAACGGAGCGTGTGGGACGTGTTGGTCGACTGTCGACTACAAACTTGGAAGAATTCAAAACATGTCAGTACATAAAATATACACGTATTATTTTATGAACTGAATCCCGGAATTTATAGCTACAGTACATATTTTGCTAATAGTAAAACTCATGATTTTAGAGATTATTGCTTTTGAAATCTATGCACCAATTAACTCCCATACATCGTTCCTTGCGTTAACACCAATTTTGTATTTTTAATTCAGGTACCAGTGGCATATCGTCTTTCGACGCGATTCTATACATTTTTAAGGAAACGTGCCTTAATAATAATGAGCATTTGACCGATTGTTTGAGGGTTTTAAAACCTGGGGGTACAATAGTGATTTACGAACCACTCGAGAAAGAAAAGATATCGGACGCGCATTTTACTTATAATGAGCGACTATCAAGGTTGAGATTGACAGGATTTAAGTTAAAGGATACAGAGTGCAAAACTCTAGATGCCAATCATGAGATGAAAAATGTTTTATCTAAAGTATATAATGGCACTGAGAATGTATATGAGATAGTTGCTGAAAAACCATCATTTGAAGTAAATATTATTTCTTTTAATATTCACAAATTTCAATGATTGTTTCTGGACCTTTTACATATACATTATTTATTCAGATTGGGTCTAGTGTACCCCTTAGCTTTGCAAAAGAGAAGGTAAATGTCTGGAAGTTAGATGATGCCATTGATGAAGAATTAATTGATGAGGATGAACTTCTGGATGAAACTGATGTTATTAAACCTGAAGCATCTAGTTTAAGAGGTAAACCATGTCTAAGTTGATTGTACTTGGTATACCTTTTTCTTACTTTGTTTGCATTAAATTATGAAAATTCTGGTTTGGTATGTTTAGTTTGTAGTACTACAGGAAAGAGGAAGGCATGCAAGGATTGTAGTTGTGGATTAGCAGAGGAGTTGAGTGGTAAAGCTTCACAGGAAGGAAATGTAAAGTCATCATGTGGAAATGTATGACCCCTTAATACATTAGTGTTAAAAATATTAAAATCTTAATGAATGTTAATAATACACAACCATGTTTATTTTTCAGTGCTATCTTGGTGATGCATTCCGTTGTGCCAGTTGCCCTTATCTTGGAATGCCTGCATTTAAGCCAGGAGAAAAAGTAGTTTTACCTGAAACTCAATTAACTGCTGATTCTTGAAATGTATTATCTTGCAGATAGTGTATAAAGGTGTATAAATTTGTATTACAATAAATCTAATTTGATGTCATTATTTGGAATATTCTTTTTCCTCTTACACATAATTAATATAACTGCGATTTTTTTTATATTGAATATTATTTTCAGTCTTATTAAGCTACATATATACATTGTTCTTAACTTGTCTTACATGCAAATACATTGTCAATTTTTACAGTAAAACAAATTTACACAATTCTTTAGCAAATAATTAATATGAATTGGTAATACATATTTAATTTTATTCCGTTTGTGTCTGTATACAATAGTTATCAACATCCTAATTATTATGAGGATGCATAATATGCAAAATGTTCGATACCCCGAGTATAACAGAGACGTGTTCCATTCACCATTCAAAAATGTTAAATTTTACAAAATCATTTGTAATTAAAATCTTTTCACAATTTATGTACTAGAACCTTGTTGTTCTCCATAGAATGATAAGATATAAATAAATGGAGGCACTACACTAATTTAGACTGTGTATTTTGTAATATTTAGTCCCTCCGCAATATCTTCGTTCTGCGATTGGAGCGCATCTCTTTTTCTAAAAACATATTGCACAGAATGCATTGACACCTCTTTTTTCAAGGAACATAAACCTTTCACCATAAATCCACTATCCCGTCTCTGGGGATGAGTGTGCGGGAGAGGGCTATTTTCCAAATAAAAAACTAATATGCATCATACAACTTCGTTTATACTATATCTGTATACTTTCGCAATATACGCGTTATCGGTGAATGATGCAAATTTCTCGTACAAATTAAACGCTAGATTTAAAAATTAAAAAGCAATAACCATGTGTTTAAGTAGCTTCTATCATATACAGGAACAGAAAAATCCGTCATGTATTATAATCCATTTTCTTCTCATGACGACAGGAACATTATTCCGCAATGTAACGAATAAGGTAGGTATTGAGAACAAATAACCGAATATTGTGTCAATCATTGGTTCACATATAATATGAACAGATCGATTAGTCAATCTACAATAAAAGATTATATTCTATATACAAGTTAATTTATATTAACTTACTTCAGGATTTATTACCAAATAATAGATACCGTAAACCAATGATCGTAATACGGTTCCTATTACTAGTATTACAAATAACTTTGGTGTACATACAAGTTTGAGTTCTAAGTAACTGCCTGTTGTAATAGGATCGATTCCCACAGAAACATATCATATAAAAACTCAAAGCGTATGCATTTTTCGTTGTCTACAACGTTCAAACTTACGTTTACTTTCATTCAGAAGTTACCCACTTTAAGTAAAGAGAGCGAAAAAATAATGCAAAATGGAAGTATTGGAAGCGTTTGAAAAAAGAAACCATAATCAATTTCCTAGACTAGTCCCATTCAAAGATCTCTGTATAATATTTGCATATTGATTGCATGTATTACTATTTATAATAGGCATCTCAGCAAGAATAAATTAATTTGTATAGTCTGTCATAAATATCTGGTTTTATGCTGTCTCTACTGAAAGTTCCGTAAGTTCTCCAGAATTACTTACAGTGTCAAAACATAGACTTTAGTCCTTTTGGCAAATCTTTTCCATAGAGTTGTAAACAATTTCTAATTCCAGGATGATGTTAAAAAAGCATATTAAAGAAAGAACACGTCATTAGTGGTACATGGACCATTGGATGCTACAATGTGAACATGTATTACCAAATCTATGTTGGCTTAATGTAACACACTGCACATTCATATAAATGTATACAACTGCTTTGGGAAGGAAATCGTTCGTATCAAGTACGATGCTGAACTTCTTTATATGCTTCTAGCATATATATACATATATATGTATATAAATTATGATGCGTGAATGTGTATGTGTGTGATATTTCGGTGCTATAAATGTATGTCATATGAATTTATGTATTTCTACAAATATATAACAGTAACGATTTTCCTCAATCAGTTTAAAGTTAATTTTTTGTTAATGGACTGCACTGCGCGACTTTCAATGTGTAACATTTTTTAAGCTACTGTCCAAGAAAAATATTACATTAATTTGGTTTTCTTGGCAAATTTCCTGTTATAAGTCGAAACCATAAAAAACAATGAAGGAAGCATAAGTGGACGTATACTGATAGTTAGCCCGGCGAAATTCGAGTAATATTTCGGTTATAACAATGATTACGCACAATGTCACATTTCGAGAAATAATATTTCAACAAATGTTAAGGAAAAGACTAAGTACCGGTTTGTAAGTATAGTGAAATAAGAAGTGAAATAAAATGTCACTGATTCCGTGAGATCATATGATTTTAAATGTATGTATCGATAAGAAATGATGTACGTGTATGAACACTTAATCTGGTTGGAAAACAGCTGGGTTAAATACGCTGCGATTTTTGTTTACGTTAAGGATGGAAAAATCAAGTGGAACTTGTTTCAGTGATCCCGTAATTAAAGAGTTCTTTGGGAATGTACTCGATGGTACGTTGAGCAATCGTTGCAACTATCGCTTAAGGCAACTTTTGCACATCCCTTAATTATGATCAAAACAATTCTCTTTGCCATCTACGGCATTTGAGAACAATACATTTCAGTACAATTTCCAAGTACTAAAATCGATTAATAAAAACCAATGAAACCAAAGATGTTAATAGACGAAATCGGAGCGTTATGTAATGTTTGAAATTTCTGTGCAACTTTCATAGATTTTTTTATCGAAACGTTACAAAAATGTCGCGGAACATAAAAGTTCTCGCGTATTTCTATATAAATTGATATACATATTTATATGTGTTAGAATTCCGTATTAAAGAAACTGGGTAATAAATTTAACAAATACCAGAAGTAATGTTTGTATAAACACAGCCCTACATTCGACGTAATTAAGAAATAGGACTTTATAAAAAGACCTTTGGCTTTCTTTTCTAAGGAGAGGTGAACTTATTAATGTTAGAGCGCTCAGAAATTCCCTGCGTGCGCGATCATTACCAAACTTAACAACAATACTACAGCGTTCCGAATTATATACAAGCGTGCACTTCTGCGAAGTTAAATTTTCCGGTGATCTTACGTAGAATCCAAATAAGCTTCGCCAGTTCGCACGACGATTTATTAGTTTATGCTAGCACGAATTCCCTTCCATATTATCCAATAAGGAATTCTTCTCTTCTTTTTTCGAACTATCGCTTCTTGGCACTGCGGTACGCAATTTTGGTTCAAAACACGGCTGTAAAAGAATTAATTTCCGATAAAGGATAATAATGTTCTCAAGGAACTTCAAAGTTTGACGATGCTGCGTGAGACGAGTAAAATGATACGATCTTATGAAAAAGTAGTATTCCGTAATACAAATAACTTTAACACTGACTTGTAGTGTTAGCATAATTTACCTTTTCAGAAGCCTGCTTCCTATTTGTTTAGAAAATAATTATTTTTAATATCCTTTTCATTTAAAGTCTCACGCATATCATTGTATTGTAGATTACAAGTTTGTTGTAATGATGATCGAAATCGATATAGAAATTGATTGATAATAAATCACGAAATATCAAACAATCAATTGATCAGCATAGTGGAAAGCAAACATAATGAATAGAAACTTTAATGTGTCCCGATCATTGACACTTCGACATCAGTGTCTGAACACATAAACGGCATTTATAAAAGTGATATCATATATCGAACCAACTTTGACCTCTATAATTGAGACAGTTAATGAACGGTTTGCCGATGATTTTGATTGTTAACAAACGATGTGAAAAAGCATACGTTTCGATTTCTTGAAGCATTAGAACCCTGTTTGTCAAGACACATTAGATGAAAATGAATTTTTTTATAATGAAGTATTACATCTTATGATTAATTCCTTGGCATGCTGACATAAAAACATAATTGTTCATTGCCTTCTATATATCGCGACTCAATTAATTAAGGTATCATCTTTACAGTAATGTTAATCAGTGTTAAAACGATCCTATTGTAATGTCTTAAAAAGAAAATGGCTGTTGAAGTATACCACAGCGGAATATCATTTCAGTAATATTATTGTGGATGAAATAATTAAACGGAAATGCATATTTCTTCGCTACACAAATTTTTCCGATAAAAACCTTATTTTCTAGTATCTGCATATATACTATGCATATGTATACGATTTAATAAAAATACATTATGATAAAACTAGTTTTCTGTCCAAATATTTATCACTATAAATCAATTAATAGAACGAATGAAACGAATGATACATGATACTGATCATGATAATACTGATCTCGTTATTAATTACGCACATAAATTAATGGATTACTTCTTTCAAAAAAAAATTAAAGAGATGACGGTGTGCTTTTGCATCTGCGATTAAAAAAACCAAAGGCGTGAGAAAGACGGAGTTTGAATCAAATTTTGCAGACATCTCGATTGCACGAATATTAGACGGACACATATTCCAAACACACTTAATCACGTTATTTGCATGATATATCACTCACAGTTTCGCAGATATTCATGTTGCAGCAATTCTCTATTGTAATTTCGCACTGATTGTCCGGTATCTGAGGTCTGGAAGTAAGCGGCGTCACACCTTTACTGACCACAAAACGTTTTTTGATTCGAGGACGCCTTCGTAATTTGTTTACATAATAACTGAGCACAGCTATTAGTAGTACAAGCACTGCGATAAGCCCGGCAAAGATCGGTAAAAGCGTCCTGTATTCGATATTCTCATTCACCGTGATCATCTTCTGAGCCATTTCACTCATCTCAGCACACCTGTTTGGAGAAAGCGTAAAAAACATTTCATAATTACGTATATTATTCTTAACTACCAATCTTAACTATCTGTTTTGCTTTACATTATAAATCTCATACTATATCCTCGAGAAGCGTGATTTTCTGCGAGTATATCGTAAGTTTAAAATACGGTGTATTCTTGCCATGGTTAAATTAAATCTTAAATTGTCAAATGTAACTTGCAAATAAAAGCCGATATTATATATACTTGACGGTATTAATTGTTCATAAATGCACTATAAGCACCTGCAGGGATTTGCGTTAAAACTCTCTGATTCCGGATTATTGCTCGCACAAAATATCGCGCAAATTTCGGCGACGTCGTTTAAGTTTTCGCAACGAGGGCCCACGGAATATTTGCATTTACAGGTGGGTTTTCCATTTTGGACGGAACATTGGCCGTCGTGGCGGCAGTAACCGTCACAAATTTCTCTTTCACACCGTTCCCCGACATATGCACTTTCGCACTTACATTCGGGTAATCCTCGGCTATTTATATTGCAGCTACCGCGTAGGCAATAATTGTGACAAAGAGACGTCTCGCAATGTGTACCGGAAAACCTGAAATATTCATTAATGTTCGTTCGAAATTCTGAACCACACGTACCATCAATTGCAGATCAGTGCGCGATCTTTCATTTCATTATTTGAAGTGAGAGGAAGCATTGATCAATTAAATGCAAAGTAAAATCCACATAAAAGATGCAAAACAAATGATTTGTTTTCTCGTATAATTATAATAATCATGGTTCATTGAGAGAAGGTAGACATACCCGGGCTTACAACGGCAAGTACCGTCTCTGTTATCAACGTGACCGTCGTTCAGGCAGTATCGAGAACTCTCGGTGGTCGATTCCGATTCTTCCGTACTAGTGGTTAAGTTATTATACGTTTTGATATGCACCTGCATAGCTGCTGGATTTAAAAGCATTTTTTTCTTCTCCATTTTAGCTGCTATAGCTGCGCAGTCAATTTTCCCAACATTATCGCGAGTGATTATACCCGCTGGATCAGCGTCCCGATTCGATTCGTAATAGGAATTAAAGATCGTTGGAACGATCCCGGGAGTCGCGTTCTTCGGCATCGTCCAAATAGCGCTATGCACCAAATCGGACCAATATATCGCGTAATGATCCACAGCCAGATAAACTGGCTGCTGATGCTTGCGATGAACTAAAAGTTCACGTTGACTACCATCGAGATTACTACGCTCGATCTTAAACCGAATGCCCTCGACATCGTCGATCCAATAGATCTTTTGCTCGTAATGATCTATGCTCACTGCCAATGGTTCGTACAAATTCTCTTTAATTACAGTTACACGATTGCTTCCATCCAGATTCGAGCGCTCGATAGTCGGATTTGATTTATTACTATTTACCCAGTATACATGACTAGAAACAATACATATTTTTGTTAGATTAACGAATATTGTTTCGTGCTCTTTTACTGTAAGATTCTCCTTTTTCTAACAAAGTTTGTATATTTAAATTAATTCTCAATAGCACTAAGACACTTGGGAGTTTAGCCGAGCACTTCTACGAGAACGGTTTTCGTGTTTATCATAAATGGCACACCTGTTACACACGTCGAGAGTAATGCCACGTGGACTGCGGTTTGTTAAATCGTGTAGGACAATCGGGTCCTCGGGTGGCCTGTTTATCGGTAACTCCATTCTCATTATTGCTTCTTTTAAAGCATCGCACCAGAAGAGGGTACGAGTCGTTGTGTCAAACACGATTCCTAATATATGGGTCCCGTTTTCCTCTGAGAACGATATGCAAGGTTTCGATTTTAGTATCATTCGCGTTATCCGAGTTTTAATAGATGAACGATAAACATCGAAATTTAGTGTCACATTATCTCGTAAAAAATAGACCCATAAAAATTTGCGGTTCCGTAATATTGTTTACATTATTTAAGTCTCATTGCTTGTCCATAAAGAGTACTCATCGTTACTTATATACAAGTCGTACGAATTACGGTAAATAATAGCTAATTAAATCTAGTAATCTTAATATAGCAAGTCCTTGTAATTAATCTTTTTCAATCTGTCTTTAACTATATTTAGTATGCAACTATCATAATCGCCAGAAGCTCAATATTTAATATACATATGTATATACAAATAACTATCTCAACATTAATTATAAATATTACCAGTATTTCTTAAAATGTATTTTATTCTTTCATCTTGACACACATATAGGGTGTTCCACGTAAAACAGAATATCGAATTATACGACAGTATGTTCGTATAATTAGATAAACACTGATTAAATGGTGTTGGATTTATTAAGAGGAAGTTTAGGCAAAAGTTAATCTCTAATATACGCATTCAGTTGCGTTACTTATGCGATCAGTTCTTAGAAGAATATGAGTGAGGGGAGATGCTGATATCATTGGCTTATCGCACACTACCCAACGGCACAGAATTTTTTTTCTCTCCTCCAGTCTCGTCTAAGGAGTCCATAGTGAACACATACTTTTCCCGACTCTCAAATCATATAATTAAAATTACTTTTAAAACCATAAAGAGTTATTATTATTTGTCATAACCCTACATACGGCACTATCTGTTCTCCGGTAAAAAATCTAGGTGATCTTGAAAACTCTGTAAAAAAGAGTCACCGAAAATTATTTCAAGAATATTTCTCTTCCAGGACTTTGGTCTTCGAATGCCAAGGACATAATGCATCAATCACGATTCGTATTATCGCTAACTCATTATAATTCGTACTAAACAAATTCGTATTAAAACTAAATGAGATAATTCTTTAGATGGCTTGTCTTATGTGGGACACCCTACAAATACTACTTATCAAAATTGTAGCATATCTTCGATAGCATAGAATCTATTATCGCATAAAATTTGAAAATCGCATAGATTTGCAAATATCGCTATGAAAGATAATTCTGAACTACGTATGTACATAGTGCCTTTTAGTAGAAACGATAATCAAACAAATGTAGAATTTGAACGCTCAGATACTTACTTTTAAGCAGAGGTTTCGATGTGAAATTCTTATCGGTGAGATCGTTACTGAATATGGAAATATTGTTCCGCGTGTCGGTCAAGTACATGGTACGAGTAATATCGTCGTACGCGATTCCTGTTAGGGCCACGGCTTCTGCGATTTTCGCCTGACCCGTGAGAGTTCGATTGCGTGCGAAAAAGTCGATTTCGCGACCGATAACTACGGCTAAATCTGCAACATAAAAACATTCACAACCGTTACGGGGGCGCCGCTATATTCTACTTCTACGGAATAGTTGCATTGTATTGGGTTGTACAGAAAGTTCATGCCGATTTTTAAGAAACATTCAAAGGCAACATTTTTATATGTCGATAAATTACTTATTGATTATTTATTTATTCAATTCTATTCTCCCCGAAGCTGCTGAGGTTTTTCATCGAAAAACTATTGAAATGTTGGTCCAATATGTTGGTTCTGGAAAGAAGGCACTCGTGACGTAGATGTGACGTGATTTTCGATTCACCATGGTTTATTTATATCAAGTATTATATATTATGTGGATTATATGTTGTATATTATATAAGCTATTTATTATATGGACCTTTTCCATAGGTTATATTATATTAAAGTCTCCATGTGCTTTCTTTCCAGAATCCTGCAGTAGCCGTTTCTGTGCTATTTCGGTAAATACCTCAAGGATTTTATTTATCGGGCTGAAAAATCTCAATGCGTAATCAGATATACTCTACAGATACAATATCAGAGTGTTCCCATGGTATGAACACCTTATGTAATAAAATGATAAAGTGGGTTGCATCATATGATAAAATGTAGAAGAAATTTCTATGCGTAATAAAGATTACTGGTTTAGCAATATACGGTATTATTATGGATATTACTAATAACAAAGATGTTTTCATCAGGCGTTTAGCAAATTTGACGACGTTTCATGACACGTTCGTACGTTGTGCATTTAAGTGGTAAGATCAAAGAACGCTTATATTCATTATAAAGAAAGACGTTATATCTTTTGTGTAATAACAACAATATTTTTCGTCGACACCCAAAGTTAGTTTAGATTGCATTAATTAAAATAAATATTTTTCATTGACACTATAATTACGGCATACTTTCATTTTAAATTAAGTACAACGTGGATACGTTTGTATAAGTTAATTATAACATCAATCGAAAGAATTACTCAGCATCTTTGCTTCCAGATATGATATAAAGGTTTACACTTTATTAAAATCCCGCACCAGTCGGACTGCGAGATTCGATAAGGTTCGTTATCACGGATTCTTTTTAAATAGTTGGTGGTATGATCTGGCGCCACTGGCATTCCCATAAATTAATAAACAGAAAATCGAATGTTTTTATACGCAGTTTTGGGTGGAAAATATTCGCATTTTTTGTACGATCGAGGAAATGCGAGCGAGGAAAATTGCTCAAGAAATATTCCAATGGTGCCTGGAGTTATCACGGTCACGTCAACAAATCCGTTTGAAAGCCGAAGATTATCTAACATTTTTCTACGAAATGACCTAGAACTACAGAGAAACGCGACTCATTCAACAGATATTCCAAACGTTCAAGAGTATCAATAATCAAGGAATAATCAAGGCATAATCAAGGAATAATGAATGAATAATGAATAAATTATGAAATGTATTATCGTGATCTTACGGTTGGGCACAATAACTCGTCGATGCGGAATCAGAACAACACCTCTTGTTTATATAGAATGAGATTGTAGCATATACGTAAACAATATAACATTGAATATTAATTAAAATGTTTATAATCTTCCTTCCAATCGTTTACTTATAAACATGCGCGTATCACAAATTTGTATACATTTCCGTGAACCAGGGTGTTTTGAGAAAGCACAAATCTGATCTTGTAAATACGACGGCCGAGAAGGAAATAAACGATTTTCGACAACGGGCGTGTCATATGAAAAATAACCGAGACTTTCAACCACAGCCATTATGCTAGCAGACTTTTTAAAACCGGCATTATGTAAATTCCGTGCTTATAAATTTACATTTACAGGCTTGTATTCTATTATGATATTGTCATTTAATCTAATAAGGTAGAAGTAAACAAGGAGGCTTATTAATGAAATTGACAAAAATCAGGGATATAAGGAGAAACGTGCCGAAGGAAAATTCGCGTTGGATTTTCCTTCCGCGTCTTGATTTTATTCGCGTTTCATGACCTTTCCCTGACACCGATTCATGTGACTCGTCATAAACTTCGGCATAATTCGTCATAGGTTTGCTTCTATATAATGGCAACGCTAATATGGAAATTATCGTTGAAATTGGAATAATTAACGCAAAAGATCTTACTTGCTTTTCCGTGGTGTTACACTTACTTATACTACTATGACTGATTGCAAAATAGGTCGACACTTTACTACTACGGGACCAAAATAAAAAATAGCGATATAAACCGTAAGTCGTTTTAATATTACAGTTTAATATCTTAAATAACTTCATACGTTAATGTGTCAAATTGTTGGAAGAATATATAATTACTTTTCACTGTACAATGTACATGTACAAGAGACAAGAGCAAGTACTTGTTGCTATGGCGTTTTCTTTACTTTCATAACTAACATTGCAGAAAGAATCTGCAAAGAAACAAGGACGATGTAACAAAAGACTTGTCCTCGAAATTCAAACGTTGATCTGAAATTTGTCCTCCACAATCGGAAAGATTTGCGAACTCATCAAGTAGGAATGGCCAAACTACTTTAAGGTCAAATAACGTGCTGTGCTCACGTTTTGTTCCGCTAAAATCTGCATATGCATTCTAATCGTAAATGTAATGACCTCAAACGTGACCATCGAAAAACACATCCCGATATGTACCTTTCTACGTCCTCCGAATTAGACAGGCTAAAACGACCTAATTCCTAGTATTAATTAATGGCACGCGTAACGAGAATAAAGTCGGTTTCTCATTGATATATGCGTGTGCGTGTACGCACAAATGCATATCACCCTTGCCCAGTTGACATTCGTTACGTAAACAGGTGTAAGGACAGGGCCAGTTTTAGCTCGTTAACGTAACCCACTTTGCACGCTGATATTCTGTACCGTTACAAAAGGAATAAAGGATCGCTTTCATTCATCTTTCAAGAATGATCCTTCCTCGTGCGTGGAAAAACAGACGGCGAAAAGTGGCGTACGTGACGAGCGGTGCCGCGTGAATGGAGTCAGTACTCACACAAGCCGCAACGCGGTAGTGATTGATATAGTACCCGGTGCGCTCGCTTTATTAATTCTATCATCACAGTGAAATTCATTGTTTTCTTGCGAAATTTCCTGAGATTATTCTAACGTCACTTACCCCATGATCTGGCATATGCGTTAAATACAAGGAAGCCAAGAATGTAGGTTATTAGAAGATATCGGTGTTCACTGAACATCATGGTATTGGCTCATTTGGTAGGCACTGACACGTGTTTCGAAATGGTTCTCGAGCGTTCTCGATGATGGGGAGTTATTTTCGACTGTTATAAGCTAGGTTTTTCTTTTCTAAAACGAGAACGCGTACTAGACACTACCGCATTTACTCACGCTGCGGCGGTCGTGCGCGAACTGAGAGCTCGTGACTTCGATATAGCGGCACCGAGCTACGGCGCGCGCAATAGCGTAGAACGACCATCCCCACTAGTCGAAAGACCTTAAATGCATACTCGCAGATACGACCAGAAAATTCCCAAAGAAATACCGTTATATACTACAATTCCAAGAAATTCGACCAAGGCTAAGAATAATAAGATCCATTTAATAAGTCCAATTTGAAAATGTCCAGTTTTTCATTACCAATATAATGCATTTTTTTAATTGAATTTTGAATTGTGAGTAGGAAAAACGCAAACGTTGCAAGCTTTAAACTGGCATTATTTCTAACATTCTAAGTTAAACACCTTATTGCACTTTATACTTGGGATTAAACACGAAAATATTTTATCTTAATATACAGACAAATATTAATTACTTTGAATGGTATTCATTTCTGTTGAATGCAGTAGAAAATTAAAGGCGTAGGTGGTTAGTGTTAAAAAGGCCCACTACGCTATTGCGTAGGAGATATCACCGCGTGCCATGGCTTGTGGCTCCTGACATGCGCCAATTTTCTTTGATGGTCCGATCAACATGCAGTTCCCTTAACTTGGCCCTAATTATTTGAGCCGCTCTTCGATTCACTTCCTGTTATCAATTACTACGATATGAATTCAAGTACGCGATCTTATAGTCAGATTAAATCGCAGCTAACTCATCTCTTAAAGTGGATGCGATTAGTTGATAGATAATCTTCAATTTGATCGATCTAGTAATACGATCGCCGATTATCTGCAGATGTGTGTATTAAGTACCAATTATGATAACATTTTTAATTGTCTGTCACACTTCAAATCAATTTATTTTTAAGATTAGATGAGATCAGGGTGGCGCCTCTTCGCACATTTGTAATGTCATGTATCGATTATAGATCGATCGAATGTGTGCTGGATAATCGGATTAAGCCGAGGTAGTACTTCTATCGATAAAGAGAGATTATGACTCCCGATTGATTTATTTATTGTTTTCGCTTACGTGTTGACATATCGTTCTTCCACTTTTCAACTGTTATGCTTACTTTGAGAAGAATTATGTCCCGAACTTTCTACGTGTGCAAGTGGAACGCCATCTTGTAATTTGGGTGAACAGCTTAGAGTATTCGCAATTTGGGGTGCGCCCTTCTACGTTCATCCCTTATTCCGCGATGTTCGGAGAGAGGTGGGAAATTTGCCCGGGATATTCGTTTTTGAAAACCTATCATTGATAAAATAGCTTTATCTACTATCATAGATAATATAGTTGCTCTGTATAAATTTATGAAATGCAAGATTTAAAGTATATGAAATAATCTAACAATCGTAACATGTGTAAACATGTTTACTTTAATAGTTATCAT
The DNA here is from genome assembly GCA_910591585.2 of Nysson spinosus. NCBI lineage: Eukaryota > Metazoa > Arthropoda > Insecta > Hymenoptera > Crabronidae > Nysson > Nysson spinosus. The sequence goes on along the minus strand of OU342830.1, from coordinate 10,083,745 downwards.
CTTTCATTTTTACGGAAATTCTGCGTTGGATAATTCAAGCTTATTTTTTACAGGATATTTCCATTTATGATTCATCATATACTATATATCTTTCGCGTTATTTTTTATATTTAAATTTCATTATAAAGATTTGAAGGTTGCCCTAGAAGGCAAGCTATATCTGTTACCCTCCCCCTCGATATCCATTAATTAAATTAACGGACACTACTTTCTATAACTTGATTTGTCATCAGTGTTCTGTTGTCTATTACAACCCTCCCACGTAACATCAATAATATTAAAGTTCTATCCATATTAAGTTCCAACGATTATTATTTCTAAATTTTACATCTTAGAACTTTCTCAGAATTAATACGACCATGGTATTTAATTCAGATTTAAATGTCGCAGCAATTAGATACATAGAAAACATTTTTGTTATAACCAGGTAGTTAGTCTTACAGAGTGGGCAACATAGACGATCATTGTAACAGCACGGGAAGTTAAATCGAAAGGTTCGGTAAGTTTATAGGACAATAGATAACGATACACCGTAGGTAGAAAGGATAGATGAAAAATCGAAGGGTGGAATAAGATAGTGCGGTTCGGGAAATCGGTAGCGGAAAAGCGAGTTAAGCGGGAAATGTTCGGCAGGCCCGAAGCGAGGACGCCACGTACCAGGCGGTGTATTATTGATCAATAAGAGAGGCTAGCATGGGTGACCCGTGCCGGCTGAAGCAGCTGTCACTTCCTCCGCATTTTTACGCCACGAGCGTATATCGCGAGAAACCAAACCTGGCGTGGTATCCTCGCGATCCTGGTGTTTTAGAGCCATCCTACGATAAGGTACGATAGTGTTACACGGTGAAGGGTTACGGAGCGCATGTGAAACGCGCCAGCCTCGAACTTACGTCGGCTGGCGAAAATACACGATTCCGAGGGAGGCAGAGGGAGCGACAGAAACGTGGTGAAATACCGTGGGGGTAGGGAAAGAGAAAGAAGGAGAAGGAGTTATCGATAGGGTGAGAAAGAATAAGGAGTACGTGCAACGCAGAAACGAGGAAGAGAGAAGAGAGCGACATGTGTCCGTGTTGAAAATCGTATCCACGATCGTCCGGCGGCCGAGGGTGCGCCGAGAGAGAGACAGAAAAAAAGATCGGCGATCTTTTCTTCTATTGCGTCTGAATACTCTCTCGTCGCCTACGCGGAACTCCCGATGCAGACCTTACGGAAGAAAAATAGTCCATGCAAGTGTAAGTAATCAGCTTTCTATAGTTATCGAACTTTTGGGGGTGCTCTGAAGTGGCCATCGTTTATACTCCTTTCTTGGGTTCTTGCGGTATCCTGGGACTTCCATTGTATGGTGTTTATTATAAATGTCATTTTGGTGCGTTCGGTGGATTTTTTATTGCGATTGAGAATGATATTTTGGTACCACCCTGCAGATCTGTCAAGGGGAGCTTCGAAATATGGCTTCCCTCCCTTAAGTGGGAGAAAGAAGTCATTCGATTCGTATGCAATAGTACGATAAGATTTATCGCAGTTATAATACTTAAAGCTGATGCAGCGTGTGTATTTATAGTCGATCAAGTGCGACGAAGATTATGAAAAGATGGTTTATTCATGCTAAAGATATCATGGGTTTGTGCTTTCCGCGCGACCCTTATTTTTTCTTTGATTGTACCGACACAGAAAATATGGTACGAACTCTAACCTTTAGATGGCAATAGCGAATACCCTGTTTTTCATGTATTTGAAAATACCTACTTATTGTTCAGTGGGAACGTACATTTTTATCTAAACTTTTGCGAAAAGAGATTAAAAAATGTGGTTTTGAGGAAACATTTTAACACGTGTCTCGATGCTATGTCGCAATGCAGAATTATTATAATTAACTTTAACATCCTCCGATATGTTCCAAGTAGTATGAGACGTCCGACTCTCAACTAATGTCTCATTACTGATACGAACAATTCGATGACACAACATTCGAAATTTGTCTTGATAAAAGACTTGTATCAAAACATATACACGAATCGCAGACCCGATAAAGTTTGAGTAATTGAAATATATGGGTACCGGAACAACTGCTCCACTGTTACCAAACATAAGGCTGTACATTTACTTACGAAGCGTTATCAATCGTTCGCATATTATCTGCATTAGTGTATGCATCGAGTGATGTATGCACGATACGTCGCTTATGCAATCATGCTTTTTTACGGTATTATTGAGGATGAAACGTTCGAGTGGTACTTTGACCCGTAATAGAAGTCTCGCCATCTTTGATTGGCCCATTGTTGCGGGTAGCATCGCTGGACGTAATAATAATTGTTGTGAAACTGGTGGAGCAAGTGTAGGGCGCATCTGGTAGAAATTGTGGAAAGGAAGAACTGAACGAAGGAGGTTCCATAGAGGAGACTTGAGAGTGAGGGAAAAGGGAGGAAAATAGAGAAGGGGGTGAATTGGTTACCCGGATGGACTTTGAAGTGTCGACAGTTGGCGTTCTCCACTCGAGGCGCATGAGTACGTTCAAACAAATGTGCCGGTAGTCATGGTCATTAAAGTAGTAAGGGGTTGCTAAAAGTATACTCACTGAAAATTCTGATTGTTACAAAACGCGGGAGGAATTATTTTGTTAAACTATGTTAGTTTCGTAGCATGCATAATGTTAAAGGAAGTACAAGGTATTTGCGAAGTTAAACTTGAGGGTTATAACATATTCAACGAGAGTACTGAGTGGATAACCCTTTAGCATTTGTATGAAAGAAAAGCATATGCTGATACTTTAATAGTTTTGTCTCGGGAGAATAATTAAATAACTCAGTGTCTATTCTCTGATAGACAGTTAGTACGAGAAATTGATAAAAATAATTTAAGTTAAGATGGACCATATGATACCCACGGAAGTAATGACTAACAAAGGTTGATTATTTGCCAGGACACTTGAAAGAATTCTCGTATTATATTTCCACCGGTGAAATTGGTCTTACGAACAATCAATATCGCTTTAATGCATTTGAAACCATCGCAGTTGGATCACCTCGAGCCCCTGTAGTTTGAAATTTGCTAATTCGATATACTCGGTCCGAACTATTCAACTTCACGCGAGATTGGACCGGGCCCACATGTGGGGTACACGAAGGAGCACCTACTGTGACAGATTTTGTGTTTCTCCATTAGTTACCGCGCAAACCACTCGTTGCGGAACATAAGCGGTTTCTAAAGAATGCTTTCAATGACGCGACACCGACTACTTTCTAAAACCATACGGCTGTCGATGACTAATATTATAATTTAAATTTAACTAATATTAATATTTAAACACAGCCATTTAAGAAGCTGATTATTTAACATAACTACAATACATAGTGCAACTCGTATATTTTAGTACTTTATAATAATATATCGAGCGCATATCCAATTATTGTATTACAATTTTAGTCAAGAACGAACCAACCCGGTTTCTTGGGGAGGGCGTTTCGTTCAAGGCGAAACTGATCGGCATATTGGAAGTGTCGGAAGCGCGCGGTGACCGGATGTGCCAGGCGGCCTTGTCGGACCTGAAGATGGCGATTCGTGCTGCTGGTGAGCACAAACAGCGAATCGTCGTCCAGGTCAGTATCGATGGATTGCGTTTGAGGGATGAAAAGACTGGGGTAAGTTCTAATAAAATCCCACCTTGACGAAGTATCCTATTACTATCATAGACTTAAGGTTTTGAACTTTTTACTTTCAGGAATGTTTGTATCATCATCCTGTGCATAAAATATCATTTATTGCTCAGGATATGAGCGACTCGAGAGCTTTCGGATATATTTTTGGTTCGCCGGACACCGGTCACCGGTTCTTCGGTATCAAGACTGATAAAGCAGCAAGTCAAGTAAGTCTTACTTTGTACTTTATCAAAAATTTGATTTGTGATCAATCAAATTCTATTATAAATTCTAACACTAAAGTATTATAAATTTTACTTAAAACCAGTATTCTTATCGTTCGCATCATAATCGAATTCCTTAATACTTTATCAAGATAAAAACGGAAATGAAACTTGGAGTGTCGTTCACCGGATATATTTGCATTTATTTATCCCCATAAATTACATCGAGTATATTACACAGTCCATTAACGCACGGAATTGATTAATCTTCATGATGTGAACAGGATCGAGGATAAATGAGGATAAAAATAGCTGAAACTGCATTGACTTTGACGTTGAAAAATAAATCGCGCGAAACACGAGAGATCGATTCAGCGCCTTGCCGCGGTAGAGAATCCCGTGGCGCGTGAGCTCGATTTTTAAATGCGGTCAAACTGTGTTAGTTATCGGAAACGGCTCGCAGCAGGGTGGCGAGGGAGTCTAAAATGATATTTGCCCAATCCGAGAAGCAATATCGGCCCCAACGCCCGTAATTCCGGCCGTGTATGTAAATAATTGTATTATACGATTCAGCTCGCCACCCCATCGATACACCACGGGAGTTTGTTGTCGGATTATCCACGGTTCGCTTCCTATTCATTCAAAGGGATCGCGGACCAACTTCTTCAAATTTAAATCCATGCTTTTTCTATTCTTTTTCCTATTATTGAAATCCTTTTATTGATACCAATAAATTCACATTTTAATCGCCACTATTGGCAAATTTCCTTATGCTTGTTTATTATCTCATGATTACTCAGAGATTAAAACATTTTAAAAATAAATATTACAAACAATAATTTACTAACGAAGGTACTATGCATATGTATCGAATGATTTGACGATTGCACGGTTGTTAGAAGTTTCACTTGATCGATGAAGGAATAATGTCTGTATTAAAATTCGTATCCGATTGCATCGGACCTTTGTTTCAAATTTCATATGACTAATTGCCGCACTTGAATGCCCGCTTCGATAACGCCGATAACAGCGCGAAAATGAAATCAGCCCGATAGTCCGACTGACAGGTGGCGAATTAATTCAACAACGTGTACCCTTATTCGATTTCCTGGTTTAATTTCTGTGCTCGCCTCTTGTAAACGACCTGGTAATCCTGGTGCGCATATATCGTTACGTTTGATCCAGAAGAACCTAGCTGGACTTAGAGTCCTTGCAAATAAGGGGGACTTCAAAATGAGCGATCAGTGGCTGAGGGGGCAAATTATTGGAATGGTATTTTACGAACACAGGGGAAACCGTTCAAACGATTCGGTACCCCCTCTTTAACACTGAACGATAAAAGTAATTACTTGCAATTGTCAAATGACATCGTGAATAAAACTTGTTTTATATTTAAATGAATGAAATATTGTTGCTTACAAATGCGTATGAATATTTTACATCAATAATGAAATAAGAGACCGATATTTTCGCAGGTGGTGATAGCGATGCGCGAATTATTTCAAGTAGTGTTTGAACTAAAGAAGAAAGAGATCGAGATGGCCAACCAACATATAGAACAGAATGCTATTAATGCTATTAAATTTCATACCAGCGGTATTTTTGTTGAACCTGCTCCTGACACTAAAGTGAGTTACTTTTATGCTCGAATTTATTTCATGGAGATTACGTGTCAATTTTTATACACATAAAGACAATTTCTTTATGATAGGGTGCGGCAGGTTCCGAAAGCTCGCTTTATCGCCTAAGAACTACAAACTCGGATATGGAGAAAGCGTCTGATAGCCGAAAAGCTGAATCTCAAAGTGGCGTAATAGCGGATTTATTAGATTTGCAATTTGAACTGAATTCGTTACAACAAGGAATCCATCAAATGGACAAAATTACACCGGATAATCCGGCGTCAGGCGATGATCTTTTCGAGGCCGATCCATTTGGTGACTCCTTTGCCAATATGAAAGTACGTATAATTCTAATATAGGAAAGTGTTCGTATAATGTACATCTCATTATCATCCTCTAATTCAGAACTAATATTAAGGCATTAAGGATGTATTATTTAATTAATTACAGGTGCAAGAAACTGTTCGTCCAATTTTACCACCACCACCCTCTTCGTCGAAAAGGGGACATTTAGAAAGACAACAAACGGTGCCTGCTCCCGGAACATCCGCTACATCGAGCCCGGCTACGACCTTGACAAGCAAAACACCACCTCCACAGAGTAACGATGATTGGTTTGATAAGGAAGGCGGGAATATTATCAATGACAATGAACTTGTGAATTTATCGAAGAACACATCGGCCAAGAAAGACTCGGAAGAGGTAATCATTACTTTCTAAACGATAAGTACAGATGCATAGATTGAGTATTATACACATATTATGTCCATGTCATATTTTTTGATTTCTATTTATTCTTCGTACACGTTTTACAGGCACAAGCAAAGAGTCCACAAATAGATGTGTTCACGGAGTTGGATCCATTGGGGACCGGTCTAATCAAACCTTACGTCGACAAAAAGGACTTCTTCCAACACTTAAAAAATCCACCCAAGAAGGTACTCAAAGATTTGGTATCCACCGTTTCTTTCGAGAATTTTGCAAAGAACTTGAATATTATGCCTGATTCGGTGGAAGCAACGAAAGCGCAAAATGATCTTATATCGCAGGAGGCCGATCGTTTTGATGAGAGTAACTTCGCAAATTTCGATCGATTTGATGAAAATGAAGCGATTCAGTCGGTCGTCGCAGGTCCAGAGTCACCGCGAGAAAAAGAAGTTGCGCCAAGGTCAAGTCATCATCAACCACTCTCCGTCTCCTTACCGCCGGAAGAAGCAGTTTTACAAAAAGCGTCTATTATTTCGGGTATCTCAACTACTTCCGGTGGTGTTCCTTCTCTCCTTAGCCGAATAGACAAGGATTCTACGGAATCAATGCATGCTCTGGTAAAACTACCAAGTCCCAAAAAATATCTTCAATCTGTACGGAAAAAGGAGTTTGACATCGATGTATCGACGAGTGGAAGAGCGCTATCTATCGATAAACAGTTTCCAGTTGATTTTTCAATGACAAATGATTCACCAGCATCGCCGTTAAGATCTTGTTCGGCAGATGCTAATTCCAGATTGTCTAGTTCGAGTGCCGAGTTGGAACTCGTACCGGAACCTCCTCCACGAGGGGCGGGAAGTATTATTATTAATCCACCGCCTTTACCACCAAAGAAACAAGCTGCCAAAAGTGCTATGAAACCACCACCGAGACCACCGCACACGGACGGTCATTTTCATTATGAGTTTCCCGAATGTATTCGTACTTCGCCATCGCCGACGCGGAAAGATAGGAACAGAAGTCCGCCGATGGAGACCAAGGGTCAATTTGACGATAATTTTAGTCCTCCTTTGCATCTGGCAAGTAGATCGGGTTTTATTGGTTCGATAACAGCATCCACTTTCGAAGATTCATTCAGTTCCATGATACCTACGACAAACCTCTCTTCATTCTTCACCACCACTAGTACATCAAATGTTCCGAAGAAACCGAAGCCTTCGTTGGATATTACATTAAGTCAGTTGACTTCCTCAAACTTGGATGAATTAGCTAATAGTCTCGGTATGACTGTTCAAGAGTTAACGAGTTTAACGCTACAACAGCTCACGGAATGTCTAGCAAGGTTGTCCACCAAAGAATCAACTACTTCCGATGCCGAAGAGACGGCAGCTTCGAAATCAGACGATATTGCTACTATATATTCGCAACTTTCTTCCACCGCTGAATTAAATAATTTTGGAAGGTCTGAACCCCTTTTCGAAACGTCCTTTGATCAAACAAACAAACAGGATAGTACTTACGATAAATATGCAGTGTTCCGGGAACTACTAGAAATGGAAAGGATGGAGCAAAATGAAGAAAATAAAATCGACGATTCTGCGGAGGAAGTAATAGCTTCCGAGGAAGAGAAAGAATTTGAAGATCAGGAAGCGCGAGATGAAGTTCGTAAGGAAAGCACATCGGATTCGATAGCTTCGTTGGTGAATTTGACTGTCAAATTACCACCGAGTTCTGAGAATTTTGCGAAAGAAGAAGAGACGACAGAAAACGAGGAAACGAATTATACGTTCTCGAGTTTAACTTTAGAGAACGATAAGTCAGCGGAAATTGAAGATGAAGATAAGGACACAATGCAAGACATGGAAATAATCTCAGATTTGCCGGTAAAACCGACACGCGAAGTAGAAGAGGAGGAGGACGAGACTTTTGAAGAGAAATCCGAGAATGCAGCAGAAGGTGTAATGGAAATTGAAGAGAAGAATGAATCCTTTGAGAAAGAGTCAGACACTAATGAAACGCCTACTATGTTCGCAATAGAGACCAATGCAGAGGAAACTAATGGTTCGCTGGTACTCGAAAAACTGGAAGTAAAGTCATCAATGTCGACGTCCAGTGATAAATATGCTGCATTGCGCGAGATTATCGGAGAACCGGAAGAGTTAAATCAAAAGAACGAAGACGAAGCATCAAGTTCCGCACGCGCTTCACCCGTAATTTTGCCACCCGTTCAAGCGAAAAGTTTGGCAGAGGTAGAATTATTGAATCTGTTTTCAGACCCGTTACCACCATCATCCAGTTTGAAGCCACAAGACGAGAAAGAAGATGATCTTAAAACTGTCGCGATGGATATTTTTGAGGAAATAGAAATGTTAAACACCCAGACGAATCTTGCCAAGGAAACAAAACCACCTATATCAGGATTCGAGGATGTTCTTTGTCCATTTGAGGAAACACGTTCGGATAGAGACGATTCAAAGGAGGATGGAAATTGGGCGAAACTTGATGCCGGAGTATTCGGTTCGGATAGATCCTCCTGCGAAGGACCACGTTCGGTTGGTGGTACCTCACCCTGGTCTCCGGAGGGCAGAGAATTTAACAGGGAACCGGCCTTTAAAGGAAACATGCATAGACATTCCGGAGATAGCGACAACGAATCGAAGGACGAGGAAGAGAGCGAGGAGAGTAACGGAAGAATACGTGGTGATAGTCGAATTTGGTGTGGTCGGCATCCGAGATACGATGCGCCGGGTTTCGATGATAGATCTTTTTACGAGGAAACGTCTGCGTCGGGTGAGAAAAGGGACAGGGCTTTCCGAGACAGAATGGGCAGAAAATCGCGAGGTACACCATGGAGTAAAAGCGGTCTTCATAGACCTCGTGATCCTTCACCTTGGCACGAGGAAGACCAATGGGAGGAAGAACCAAGATATCCACACCGAAAAATGCCGTATAAAGACGATGAGGAACAGTACGAGGCACACTGGAAATGCAGACCTAAACCGCCGCGGTGGAATTGGAGCCACGAACATGGGAGTTTCTATGATGACGAACGTAAAAGGAAATTAATGCTTTGGAACGAGGAAGACAGATTTGGAAGCCAAGAAAGCATGGCTTACGACGAGGATGATAGGTGGTCCAGAAGGAAATACGAGAGAAGGAGAAGGGAGGAGGATGCACGATTTTGGAACAGAAGGGCGGTGCCTCCACCAGATTCTGATTATCCTATGAGAGAAGGCTACCATTATTACCGGGAAAATAGAGAACGACCATACGACCATCCGCCTGCCTGGGACGAGGAGTATGGTCCGGAAAGACCTGGCGACGACTCACCTAGATATAATCCTGCCGGCCGGAAACGGTATTGGCCAAAAAGGCCGAACAGTGCGAACGAAGGTCGTAATGCCGATATAGTTTACGCTGAACCACGAGGGAAATTTGGTGCTTCTAGATCCGAGTGTAGTGATAATGATACCGATCCGTACCTACGCCCGTATCAGCGTTCGAGGAGTCGCGAGAGTTACTGGGGAAGCGATCAAGAGTACGACAGTTGGGTCGAGAGACCTTATTGGTCGGAAGGACCTGATGCAAAGTGTGAAAATCTTCATCGTAAAAGGATAGCGAGGCACAAACCTCGACAGCCTCAGACTAAGACGCAGAGTCCTTTTGAGGACGATTTCGCACAGAGTGTCGAACACATTGAATCGCCCGTTGGCGAGACATTGGCTTCTGTAGAGCCACGGATACGACCTGATATTAGATCTAGTGATCCACCGCCACCAGCGAGTCCTTCATCCAGCGGCAGGTGTGCTAAAGATCATCCAAGAAGGGAAACGCCGAGGGAATACAGTAAACGTACAAGTTATTTCGAAGATGATCTCACGCCTACTGCAAGTGCCTCCAGCGACGCGTCTGATCGTCAGAGGATACCTTCCGATCTTAAGGCCACACCGGAAGATCTACCATGCGACGGGAAGGACATCCACCCAATCGTCGATAGTTTTGCACCCGAGGATAGTAATCGGGATTCGTTCTTCAATGGTGATCTAAGGTACGACGATGATACCTTTACTTTCAAGTCGGAGCTCGAGGACAATGTACCCGATCACCGAGCCACTACTTTGCCTCTCAAGAATTCTCGACAGGGCAAGTACGTTGCAGGAAACAATAATAATAATAAGTCACGAAGCGACCAGTACATCAGGAAGTCAGAATCCGTTAATATATTTGTTAGGGAAAACGATCCTTTCGACGACGATTTCTTTAATTGATTCGACGACGATCCATCTCGAGATCAGCACGGTTGTATGAGGTTCGGTTTTAAATTGGACATTGCGGGATTAGTGAATTGGGGTGTGTAAGTTTTCGAGTATATCCAATGAGTACTTCTTCTTTCATTTATGAGTAACCTCTTCTTGAGAGAATCTATTCTTCCTTCGAGAATATTGGAGATGTTCATCGATCGCCTAGTCGTCTTTCAACTTGCCGATGTGATAAAGAGGTTCAGATTTAATGGAAAAAATAAAGATGTTTAGGGTAACGTTTCCGCTTCGAATAAGCGAAGATTGTGTTTTTAAACGTTCACTTTAGTTTTACGGAAAGTTGGTTTGCTTGCATGGCGATTGATCGAAAATTATACTCTACATTTTATCGGTTATTTTGACTTAGGTCGTGGATTATAATTAAATTAGAATCAAGAAATGCAAGATAATATGCATGCGAGTCTGTAATTAACGAGAGACAATGCAATAAGGCCGAACGGGAAAGTTTGCTCCGTGATAATGAAACGAATATCTTTTAAGCGACTATGATGTCTGTGACGATTCATGAAATCGAGAAGTATGGCTGTCGTAGGGAAGCTAGTCATTGTTTTAATAAATTTGTACATAATGTTATCAGTGTTAGTGTAAAATCGATTACGAGAGGAGAGTATTATCTCTGTATTTATAATTTACAATGATTATTTATCGCAAGAATTGCACGTCGTCTTTAGTTAAAAATCATCGTATCGTCGGCGAATAGTGTGGAAATACATGCGCTTTGATTTGTTCGACGTGATAGTTCTAGTCACGATTTAACCAACGGTGTCGAATGTTTTTGTGCGAGGACAAATAAAAAAAGTTAGCATTTAACGCGTTCGTGGAATCAAACGATTCGACTACACTTGCTCCTGAAGAAATAAAAAAAAAATAGAACTGAGCACTGAACATATTTTTATTGGAAGATCTGTCAGCCCGTTACGTTTCGGAGTCTTTGCATTTGCCACGGAGAATATCAATTTCTCGTACAATAATAATAATCATTTCTGTGCAATTTAATCTGACCTTTGTTCCGCGTTTCTTTGTTCCTAGTAGACATAGTATGTATATTACGTTCGCTTTTAGTTTATAATGCAAGAATGTATGCAAAGTATCAAGTTCCCTGATTGTACGTATTGTATTTAGTTCTAAACTGGTGCATTATTTATTATTGTTAAATAAGTAAGACGCTAAACTAGTCAGAATTGTACTGACAATAACAACTATTTTAATGCCAATACAATTTCGACTTTTACGATGACCTTGTTTTTAATTATTTACGAGCTGATTTTATGTGACATATTCCTAAACATAACATATAAATCAAAGATCCCCGAAGACAACTCGCGAATCCATCCAATTAAAAACTCACCAAGTTTGATATCAACATTTACGTACTTCCTTTTATTCGATCCCGAGTCACTGGAATCCGAAACACATTCACTGACATTCACTGGAAGTTTAAATCGGAAAATAGCAAAGGTATATGATTTTACTGGGAAAATTTTTTACTTTTATATTCGGCGCGTAAAAGGAGATAGGGAACTGGTGCAATTTCTATAGCCCGGCTTTTGAACTGATACGTGTATTTCCTGAAAGAAACTTGTCATCTTGTCCCAGTTTCAAGGCAGAGTGTTATGCGAACATCGGCATGCGGCGGTTGCATTCTAAGCACGTGCAATGCGATCGTATAAATATTTTTTCACACGAACGCACTCGTTCCACTTGAAAAGGGAAGTTTCTACGAGGGAAATGTCGATCATTCTTCCTCTTGGTATATCAAGAAATATGGTGTACCGGTGTACCTGCTACTTTATTTCGGGAAATTGTTTTTTGATATCAATCATTTGGTAATGATTTGTTAATTGTCTTTTATTTATCAGTTCCATATTATTAAATATTACTAGATATAGTAAGATATTATTAGTTTTTGAATATTATTATTACCAAACTGATTAGGTTTAGATTACAATCATGTTTAATGCATCCTCCATTTTAATTGGATAACACAGAGAAATATAGAGAAATATACGGATTATGAGTGATTTTCTGAACCAATTGTAAGAGTGATCGTAAGTCGGTGACATTTAAAAGGCCTCCGTATAATTTGAGGATCGACCGCATACCCGATAATTGGTAATAATAATAATAACAATAAAACTCCAATAAAAGTGGAAAGTGTTCATACGCGAACAAACGTTTGTTCAAAGTAAACCATGAATAAACCTCGATAATCGCATCAAGATAATAAACAAGAATTTTCTTACATCGCGGAGACACGTGACTATAAGCATTGTATGATTGACATTTCGCAATCGTGCATATTGTAATTATGATATGCCAGATCGAAAATACAACCTTGGAAGGTACGTTTACAGTTGGCTTTACTAGAAATAATCGTGTAGATCAAAACTCACTGCGATTGGTAGCACACCCAATTTACCCAATCATCGTTCTCTAAGTAACGAAAAAAGATTTTATTGGACGAGTCATAAATAAAATATAACGAGGGGTGGATGTAGTGAGAAATACAATATTTACATCTCCACTACTTGTTTGTGTCGGTACAATATTGTAGTGATAACGTTTATTACGACTGAAATATTTCGAGGTTGTAAAACTTGAAATTTTTACTGTACAGTACGTCTGACAAATACTTTATGTATTATATAATACATTCGCGACTCGACGTGCAGATAAATTTTGATTTCAGGGACCCTCGAATACGGCTTTTTAAACGCATAAGTTTTTCTACCGACCGTGAATGAACTGACTGGTTTAATCGATAATAGACAAAGGTTTCTTACGTATCATATGTGTACAAGTGGATTGAACACCGATTATTCCAGAGGCATAGACGACGGACCCGTATGATCTTCCGCGTCCTCCCTCTCTTATTTCTTTTTCCATTTCGTTTACGAGACAACAAGTGATACAATAAATCTTTGCCACGTATCAAATTGGGATATTTTAATGAAACCTTATTCCTTCCTTGTGTTACGTTCTTAGTATAATTATGTTAAATTTCATGAATTCTTAATAAAATCTATGAACAGTTGAATAGTATAACTCATTGATTTTACAAATTAGAGCTTCTCTCTGCGGGTGAAAATTGCTTATCTAGAATAATTAAAGAGTTTCAGATTACTCAGGTAGTTGTAAAACGAGACGTCGATAATAAATTCTAAATATTCGATAATTTTGACTATTGGTATTATTAGTTACCTAATCGACAATACTAGTCTGTTAAACGATACAATCAATCCAATGATAGCTAATCGTAGTGATGACATAGAAGTAAAAAGTATTTGATTTCTGAATAGTGATGGGATAATTGTTTTATTGTCGGGATAATTGATATGAATTTGGCTCGGGATATTAATAATAAAAAATGCGTCGCGAAGACGGGAAACGTTTTGCTGGGGTTTTTGTAATCGTGGTCGTGATAGTGGTGAAGGTGGTGGTGGTGGAGGTGGCGGCGCACTGAAGCGGGTAGATCCCTCGACTGGTGTGCTCCCCGTTCCTTGATTTGGCCGAGCACAATGCACAATAAAAGAGCATTAGATCGCCGGCTTTGTCGAGCGGTTGCACGACTTCTCGTAACAATGGCGTGGCCCCCACTCGGGCATAGTACTCGAAACACCTGGCAAACAAGGAAACAATGCGCACGAGCCGCACTTCGACGGGATTTCGCGCATTTGGGGTGCGCGCATGCTAACAAATTATCACCCCCTGTCGCTTTTCTCTCCTTTTCTCCATCCACCACCTTCTTCACGTCCGTCGCTTTTCCGCCCTCCCGACTTTCCTCCTCGTCCTCCACCTCCTCCATCTCACCCTCGCCTCCTGCACTAAACCAGCTAAATACTTTCTAGCTTTCGCGATTTCCCGGCAACCTCGTGTCACCCGCGATTAATGCCTGATCCTCCAAATACGTGTGCTATTATTTTTTCTTTTCCACCCACGCTTTAATGCACCTGCTTCTCTTGATGTTCGTTATCAAAGTACAAAAGTGCTGGGTTCTTTATATCATACTTAGCAACTTCGATTTTCTTGATAATATTCGTTTCAAATATGATAGTTTATTACGGAAGCTAATTATGAGTCGGTGTTATAGAAAACGGTTAGTATCTTTTTGGGACCATACTGTTTCGATTAAATATATATAAATCATATTTATGAAGTTTAACTTTAGAATCTTTCTTGTTGCATGAACTTTTAAGCTTCTAGTTAAATATTCGTAAATATTAATATGTGCTCTGTGTGTAGAAATTACGGTTGCATATAATAATTTAACGAAATACACATACTTGGAATGACTGGAATGAGCTTTTTTCGGCATCAACGATTAAACAATTATTGTCGGAATAATTATATGTCAGGTAGTTTTATCATCGTTTCAATTAGTTTTCCTTTTTAAGTTTACACATCTGTCTACGGTTCATCAATATTTCATAATTTTCTTTAATCTATTATATCCTTGTGCAACATTTCGGTTGCGTGTATAAGTAACGACTTATATTCACCAAGCAATGGATATTATTCTATTTAATATAGTTGCGTATCACGCTAACGATATTACGCAAATAACATTATGCCTCGTTTATAGTCAACATTTAATTGCCGCGTCATGGTAGAATTTAGCAAGCACACTGACATTGAAGAGAAGAGGGGGGGGGGGGCACCAAAAGTGATCCACGAAAGTATAAGTGTAATATCCCTTCGAAAATGTATGGCCCGTTGACCCTTCACTTTACGGCTACGTAGGAAAGGTGACGTAATGAGAGCGAGAAAGAAAGAAGGGGGGCCGGGAGGGAACGAAGAAAATCAACCCGCATGTGCTCTAACGTACTCGAAAACGAAAAGTACTTTTGGCCGAAGAGTGCCGGTGGAGTCGGTTGTACGTCGAAGTACGAGGAGAGCGTACGGAGGGTGCGGGAACTATGAAATGCACCGACGATCCACGTTCCCTCTTCTGCCGAATGCAACTCTGAAAAGCCACGGGAAATGTTTATAATTGGGATCGTTGGCCCGTTCTGCTCCCTTTTCTCGGTACACGCGCACACGTTCATGCGTACATCCGAATACACTTATACCGCATCCGTAAAATGGTATGCAATGGAATCCTAGTACGGGGCTGAGTTGCATTAAGTACACGTATGTACCTTTCAGAATGGTTTTGTTTTCAGAGAACGCACTTCGGATCGGGGCCACAGAGACTAAAAAACCTTTCGAAACCTTCGAAACCCGACGCAAGAAAGAATTGCAAACACAACAGTTCACGGTGAATAAAAGAGGAGGATTTAATACGGGAAAGATTTGATGTAAAGGGAGATCTGTCAGAGTAATTGATAGGAACGTAAGTGAGTAGATTTTAATGAGAAAGATTGGAGAAGTCGAACAGATAAGACGTGTACATTAATGAACGATTAATAAATGCCTTTGATAAATTTATTATAATATTACTAGTAGTGACTATACGGTCGAAAGTGGATAAAATAATTATAATGCGAAGTCGATGAGTATTAAATTATTCGAATTAAAAGCGTCAAACGAGGATGAAATCATTGTAACGACTGAAAACGATTTCTTTTTTAAAAGCATTCTCGCGTCTCAGGAGTCTATTCTGTACCCCGGCGATGACATCGTTAGCGTGATAAGATTGCACGTACGTGTGCCAATGTACGTCTATCAATATTTCATAAGCCTGGTAAAAAGCAACGAGTGTTTACCGCACGCTAAGCAACGAATCCTCGATCTTGTTCGCCGGTTAGCCGTAAGGGTGTTCACCGCCGGGAAATTTGCATCGTATTGAATTTCAAATTCGACGGTCCTCTCGTGACCGAGGTCTCGAGTATTTCCACCCTCTTCCTTTCAATCTGCGCGAAATGAAATTATTAATACAGTTTCGTGATCGTGGAACGTTTCGCCGATATCAGACTTGCTTTGAAATTTACATGTTAAAAAAGACGATGACTCGGGAAAGCGATGATACTAAACGGTAATATGAATACCACGTGTAATTGAAGGTAGGATATTTTCACGAATTTTGTCAATTGTCGAAGAATAAATTGAAACTTTTCAAGCTTCGAAACCTAACAACATGATCGTATAAAAATAAATTCGATTCTTTTGATATATGAGTGGTATAGTACTAAATAGTCGGCAACTATTATTAAATATGTAAATATGCTAATTGTATGTTAAGTAATTACTAAAAACAGTGTATAACTAACATAAATCGTTAATAAATGCGTATAATCATAGATTTAATGCATTCAGTGTAACACATACTTAAGGTACGCGGAAGATAGATCGAGATGCTCAACGATCGTAAAAAAAAATCCGAGATTAATTCTCATTTCCAGTAAAAGGTAGAGGAAGTAGAAAATACTGGAGCGGCGATTATACGATGCAGAGAAACATCAGAGAGAAAATTTCGAGTCCCCTTTTTTCCGTGTACGAAGCTCCAGCTTGTCCGATTCTGAATCGCGAAGGTAAATGGCTGTTCTCTTGAGCCACATACGAAAAGCTTGGAAAAGGAAGGGAAAGGAGGAAGGGAAAGAACGAAGGAGGGCCCCTCGAGGAAAAGAGAGGATCAGAAGAGTTAGAGGAGCGACTCAAGAATCGAGGAGTAGAAAAAGAGTGGGAAAAAAAAGGCAGAACCACGAGCGAGGAAACGGTGTCTTGGAAAAGGTGCAAAGCCGACAGTATTCTTTGTAGCGGGGATATTCGCCTTGTGCCGAAGACCTCTTCGCACTTCTTTACCTTTCCTTCCCCTGGCTTCCCCGTCTTCTCCTTCTTCGAAGCTTTCCACGACTTTCTTCGTTTCTTTTCTCCTCGACTACTTCGACTTCCTTACACGCCAGCTCCTTCGTCTTCGTGAGGAGTGCCGGCTTGCACCGACATTGGTTACGTTGAAAGCAGACGCTAGTGTTAGTGCCAGCTTACTTCTCCGCCCATGCTGGATCCCTTACTCGACAGGCTCTTTTGGGATGAGATATTTACCAACATCCAACATGGCGGCATAATCTTCCCAGCTTTTCGTCGAAAGCCGACGAGTCATCCACACAGCCAGTCCCTTTTTGCCCGTAAACACTTTCATCGTTCGCTTCTTATCGGCTCCGCCCTACCCTCTCTCCCGCCCTTCCTCTATTCCTCTCTCTTCGACCATTTGCTCTCCTTTTCCTCGCTGGTCCTTTCACTGATTGTCAGCCCTTTGACTCTGACTCTTTGAGTTTCACGTGGGTCACCGAAAACGTTGTAAATGCTCGATTTATTAAGGCCAATTATAATAAATTCCTTACTCCCATATTCCCTTTTAGTAAAGTAAGAGAACTATCTCCTTATTCGATATATTATGTGGATATAACAAATCCTGTACGTAAATAAAATGTTTCTTGACTGTCCAATGTATAATAAGGATATTTATGTTTTCTATTATGCGATCCAAAGTTAACATTCGATGAACCTAGGCTCGTGTTACTTATTGTTCGAACTTCCATGGGATTTTCTCGAAGGGGACCGAGAAAGAACAAATCAGGAGGTAAATACGTGTCGTCAGAGTCCAGGATAAGAAGCAATCGAATCGAATGGTGGAACTCGTGGAATCCGCAATCCGTCGCGAAGTGAATGGCGAACGTCTAAGGGTTCTATAGCGGCATATACCTCCGTCTTCTCTTACCCTTCGACCATCTAACCTAACCAGAGCTTCAGATTAAGGTGGTAATCGCTGAATCGGCAAGAGAGAGAGAGAGAGAGAAGAAACCGACTTTCCTTGCCTTACAACACCCTTCACAACCAATCTCTACAAAAGAAAGGGCCACGGAAACTTGCCGAGGATCGAAAATATTTATATTAAATGCTTCCATCGAGAAAGGGATTCTACTTGTTTACTATCGCTGTAATAATCAAATCACAGAAAAAGTAATTCGAGTATTTACCGATATCTTAGACGATAATAATTCATAATTGTTAATTACTCTCTTATCTTCACCTGTATATGTCTGTTGAAAATATAGCATAGTTTTCACAGTATGAAATATCATTACCAGTAGAGTATTAATTAATTTACTATTATTATTATCAATGTTGCATAATTAGTATAAAAATGTTTCCAATCCCCATCGTTAAGTCGACTCTCCAAATATTATACGCGAAACTGTCTCAACACGAGAATCGTGACACGAGTGAAATATGAAAGGGAAGATAATATAATAGTTCGAAACTCTCACGTTTACGGGATTGAAGACATCGTTTCAAGCCTATTGCATCGTCTGGAGTGAAAGCAGTAATAATATGATATACCAATATAATGCGTATCGTGTAAATATATCGCGAATGGTGGAAAGGAGAGGAAGCGGTAGATAACGGGGTTGGCAGTGAGGATAAAGCTTCACCGGTATGCGGAGTAAGTGCAATAATACCAGATTATTTGCATCGCAAAGCCGTGCGTATGGGTAAACACAATATTCGCTCTCTGCTCGGCTCTGTGAACCGATAGTGCGCCCAGGTAGATTCGTATCCCACTATATCACTAGTCTATTCTCCCTTTCTCTCTATTTCTATCTCTACCACCTATCCACCCCGCCCCCCTACCTCCCCCTTTCTCCTCCCTCATCGTTCACTCCCACCTTTCTTTCTTTCCTTTTTCCTCTCGTTTCTACCTTCTGTGCGTTGTTATCCTCGCCTATCCACCCTTCACTCCCTATCATCCTTTCTTTCTTACTCACCCCCGCGATTGGTGTCCTCTATCCGTTTCTCTCACACCCTCCTCCACCCCCGGTTTATCCTCTCTCCCTCTCCCTCTCCCTCTTCTCTTTCTCTCCCTCGGTCTCTGTGTCCCTGTGTACAACTGCGGCGTAATACAGATTCTATTTGAGCTGCCTCAGGGAAGTTAACTTGTGATGCGTGCAGCTCGGTTCCCTCTGTTAGCGATCCTACGGATCGAATCGTTCTCCATTTCGACGATGAAAATCCGAGGACCTGAAACCCGAACGTATTGCTATCCATTGATATCCAGTTTAGAAGCATGTAATTATTCGCCGTTTACTCGCCGTTTGATACCGATACACGAAATGTCATAGGTAACGGTATGCTAAGCAGATACCGCAGCCATTACTTCTAACGATTAAACATATCAAAGATGATTAGGTTATAGATTGGAATTTCTTCGTACATACTTGTTTGCATTTGAGGAATTTGCGAAGAATCGGTTGCATTAATACTAACTAGTTGTAACAGTTTCGCTTTGTAAATATAATCTAGTGAGTGATCTAGTGATAAGTAACACCGAGTATTTAACGAGTCGGATGCAAGTTAGTGATAAATACTAGTCACGAATAAACTCGTAATCCTCGGTAATATGAATCTCGATATTTCGCTCTGTCAAAAATGAAGGACGTAGAAGGGCATATACAATTCGGAGCCTTAAGTATTCATCCGCGATACAAGTATATTTTATTTCAATTTATTACGGTCGATGAATTTAACGGAGTTTAATTAAGCGTTTCGTCGTAACAAGAAAATCGCAAAATGGAATGTACTTCTTTCAAGAGTCTATATAGAATAATATTAGAAATAAATGAAAATCTATGATGGAGCGGAGAACAATTATTCGACAATGAGTTCTGGCACGGTATCAGTATCGGTTCATATGTACGTTCTATCAGTGCGCAACGCCCCGTTCCTTTATAACGGGGCTCAAAGCAAAGCAGCCCTCGGAGTGTTACAATTTCGCCCTCTCTACCCAGCCTACCACGAAAGTCCCTTTATCTATCCCGCTATTTTCCTAACTTCTGCGCCCCCCTCCGGGGGTTTCTTCTCGTTGGTGGTAACGACGACGATCCCTCTTCCAGCGAGGAAGGGTGGAAGGGAGCATCGGATACGAATGGATGGTGGGGATATCCTGCCACCCCTTCTATAGGGGTTGAAATGCCCGCCCATTGGTCCGCCCATGAAAGCACCAAAGCAGTCACTTCGAATCAATTCGACCCACGATTTCGCCTCGTAGACGATCCTCAACGGCGGTAGCACACTTGGGATCGTGCTTCATAAGCTTCTACCGTGTTTTTGTGCATCTAACTTGGAAAAACATCTCCCGCAATCGACGCTTAACATCCTTCTTAACGGGATTGCTCGCAATATCCGTCGTTTCTCAAGAATAAGGGGACCGAGTAAGACGGGGATTTCTTTTATTTCGGAGACTCTCGTGATACGGTATTTAGTGGAGTTTTCCAGAAAAGTGACTAAATGTGTTTGGTGAAAAATCTTGCCGTATAACATGTTGTCAGATCTGTTGGACTTACTTGAACGATGAAGAATGGGAGTTGATGGAACGAGACTTTAGATCGAACTTTTCTAACACATCAAGAATTATTTTCTAAGTGAACAAGGATAAGTTATCGTATAGTAAACTGTGGAAGAACTGAGGCTATAATATGAACCGCGAAGCAAGGCGAGAAGCGAAGTGACGCAAAGTAGTGACAAGATTCCAAGACTCGAAAAGATGGATAGAATCGAATACATTGTCATATTTGATTGTAGGCAATATCCTTGACGATACGTCAGCGGAAAGGAGGCGTGCAGCGGTGTTAGTCAAAGCCGCGAGTGACTATAAGGCGAGAGAGGAAGAAATAAAAAAGGCTCGTTATCGTTGTGGAAACAAACTATTAGCGTAAGATAGCATTCGTCGGAGATAGAGCCCGCGTGTGACAGTTGCTTTGCTAAAACATGTCGGAAGAGGTACGTTCGTGCAGTTTAAAGAAGCTTTAGTGTACCGTACGAAATTCATGAAATTGCTTATTAAAGAGTACTGTTCGAATAAGACAATCGAGTTAGCAAGTATATCACGCGAACATACATAACCAGGAAGAAGGGTGCAGTTATGAAAAGAAACGGTGGTTTGAAAGGGGACTCGAAAGGTCTCGAAGATTAGAGACCCCCAAAACCGGACTAGATGTCTATGAAGCGATCACGATGGAACCGCGTGCGATGATGATGTCTAATTTGTCGTGCGACGGCTGCGCGGATAGTGACCGGGACTCCGACAGCAGCAGCATGATCGTCGACCCGGTGAGTCTCGACAAGAATGACCTGTCACCGTCGCAATCCTCGTCGAGTCCAATAATACCCAGTTCCCCGGTGCCAACCACAACCTCGCCGAGGAATCGTGGTAGCAATCGTGGTAGTAAAAAGAATTACTCGATAGTGTCAGTGCGCAATCAACAGAAAACCGGCTCCCCGACTCAACCGTCCTCAGGCTATGGAAACGACAAGATGTCTTCGTCTTTGATAAAACCACCGTACTCTTACATTGCGCTAATAACCATGGCCATTCTACAATCGCCACAGAAGAAGCTTACACTCAGTGGGATTTGTGAATTTATAATGTCTCGCTTCCCTTATTATCACGACAAATTCCCGGCTTGGCAGAATTCTATCAGACACAACTTGTCCCTGAACGATTGCTTCATCAAAATACCGCGGGAGCCTGGAAATCCTGGGAAAGGAAATTACTGGACACTCGATCCTCTGGCAGAAGACATGTTCGACAATGGTAGTTTTCTACGGCGCAGAAAGAGATACAAGAGGCCCCCACCTCATTACGTACTCCGTGATAGAGCTATTATGGCGACATTCGCTATTTGTGGAGACCGAGGACCATGTCCAGGTAACGGGGGCGGTCATCCAGGTGCTTTGCCCTATCCAGGTGCCGCTTACTTGTCACCACCCCCTGGTCTACCATTATTGGATTTCTCACCTTCGACATTGGAGGCTTTGAAACTTGGCGGCTTCCTTGAACCACCACCACCCCTGTACAAACCGGTACCAATCACCGCGCCACCAATTAGACAATTGGACCCAACACCCACGCGGACCACAACGATACCAGCTAGTCACACGTCCGTCGACAAGAAGAGGAATTTTAGTATCGATGCACTTATTGGCAAACAGGGAGCCAATGATCAGAATTGCACTGGATTGCTCGACCTTAGTCCGTCGGAACATCGGGAGATCAGAAGTCAAGCGTCGGCATTCTCTCCTCTCGTTTAGAAGATAAACAAGAGAATCTCAGAGACGAAGAGTAATATTTCGGAGGAAAGTCAATGTAGCAATAGACAATGAACCGATTTCAAGATATCCTTCTTGCGCAATCGGTTCCATATAACTCATGATAAACTATGACGCGATTTGTGATGCTAAGAAATCATGATCCTTATCCTCTGATAATTGGAATCATTAAAAACTTATCGTCGAGATCGAAGGACATTTTCTGGATTACATGACGTGTTTTATAGTCACCCGGAAGTTCCTTTATAAGCGAACATTGTATCTACGGGCATCCGGATATGATCTGGTACTCGTATTGCGACAGAGTATCTTTGAGAACAATTTGGAAAATGCGCAACATCTACGCAAACTTCCACGCGATAAGGCCAAGATCCTACCAAGCAAACAAATCCATGAAGATGGTTGGTAGTAAAGTTTACAAAGAAACTATCGAAAATGGGTTATCCACGCGTGGTGATAGCTGCGATAAATATTCGTTCGCAGCACCAAGTGATATTTTTTGATAAAGGAATGCAACTACTTTGAGAATGGAGAAAGAAACTCGTACCAAGTAGTCATACCGGAAGAATCTAACTGTACACCATGATTACGAACGCGACCGACAAAACCAAAGAGACTATAAGTGGAACAGAAACGTTCTAATTAAAATTAAGATACGCGACACATTCAGCGGTGTGTCGAACATGTATGAGAGTTCAATGGAGAGCTAATTCATTGTAAAAAGGCGTAGTGCAATAGTTCAGGGCTTCGTTGAACAAATCGAAGTGGGGCCCACGCTATTAATCGCTTTTCAACGACCAGGCCGCCTCGTTGAAAATCGATTTCACATAAATCAAGTTCCCTGCTTTCTTTTGTTTTCGCATTTCACTTCCGATCCACGAGATAGCTCCGACGAATCCGCCCGTCCCCCCCTACACGCTCGATTAATGTCGGCATTGTAAATACGTGCCCCAAACAAATATGTGCCCAGCACTCTATTATTCGGGGGGGCATTTTTCCTTCGACGGATTTCATGTAAAGAACCCCCGGGCCGAGTGGCCGTCATCGGTCAAGTAGACCTTTAGTGTACATACAGCGAAGTAGTCCGAGGAATACCGAGCATGCCACGTGGTAAAAGTGAATTGACTTTTACTTTAATATTTATTTCCGTTGCTCGTCCAAATTCCTCCCAAATAACTTATCAGTAGGATTCGATTATTTTCGGTAGAGTTGCACTACGATTTACTTCGAATACTATGGGAATATTTGGATATTACTGTGAGAAATATGATGTTTATAAAACATAGCATTTGGATGATTCTAATATGAGCAATTTAGTTATCAAAATTAAAGTAAATACACCGTGAGACAGTACATTTGAACTGCACATTATAATCACTCGAAGCCTCATTATTCTTAATTAATTACAGAATTATGTTTGTTAATAGTACCGAGGACAATTGATCATTAAAAAAGGAAGAATTTATAAAATCCACATTATAGCATCAACGAAATCCAGTGAGTCTTTTCGATGCATGGTATTGTTCTCCTTCGTCCTTCTTTTAATTCAGCGTTGACACTTAACGTGGAAATAAGGAGGACTCTGGCCATGAAAGTTTTAAGGTTTTAACGTAATCGCGTGTAAAGAAGTCGAGCGACCGAGCGACGAAGCTCGACGAGGATTTTTATTGTAGATAGTACGAAGGCACTCGTCGCTCGAATCTCCTGTGGGCGTTTTCAAGCGTATATATACCAGTACCTATGTATACGGTGGCAAAGGGAGGGAAACTTAAGCGGAGGAGGCTGGAAAAGTCTTCAATGAATTTCCACCGACGATACGCAACCTATAACGAGTAAATGTGTGTTAAGGTATGTGCCGCGCGAACGGAACCCTCTGCAAATTTTTCTCGGGAAACGGCCCTCGGCGTACAATTATAACGACCCGTTAAGATTCGCCAGCGAATGCAGTACTTCGACGACAACGGCAAGAATCGAATTCACGTTTCTTTGCTCAAAGACAAGGGAAGTATGTTATTTTAGTATAACATGAGTACTTATAATATTTTGTACAGATCGCTATATCGAGCGTCAAGTAACACTTGAATCTATTCAATTAATATGTGAACTTATTTATTTCCAAACTGTTTATGTTTAATGTGTATTTCATTGAAGTAGTATGTTTTTATTTCCCGGACGAAATTAAAATTGATTTTAATAACAGCAATAAATATCGTGTGGGTTTTCTTCATTTGATATAAGATTTTACTACAATGCATTTTATTATGGCTGTGTTGGGGTGCATATAATTTCTAACTTGACGCTTGATTGGCGATTTCATGGAAAGATCCGTTTCAATGTTACATATCTCGGCTAAGTTGCTTTGGGATTATTATGCGCGCGATGGAGAATGTTTTCGATGGATAAAGTTTTAATCGCGTACGGTGGATTTTCGAATTCCGTGGATCACATTTAATCCGATTGTCCGGCGAAGAGGAAAGGAACGATTCGAGGTCGGCTCGCGAATGTTTTGGGTACAAAATAATACAGCGGATTAGTAACTTTTATACTTCAGATATCGAAAGGCGGTCGCTTAATGCCCGAACAAAGCCAAAAGATTCGAATATAAAAGAATATAAATACAAATATAAATATAAATAAATATATATATATATATACATAAATGATAAAAGGAAGAGTATGTCTGTAACTTTCTCGTGTATAAAACGGCAGAGTTTTCAGAACAACACCAATGGGATGCGCTATTAATTCGAACGATGTATATTTTATTAACTGCATAGATTTTCGAGTGTCACGTTAAGATACCGTGACGAGAAGCAAGCGGTAAATCTCTTTGTTCCTTTAATGAATAAACACCGAAACCATAATATATGTTTAGTTGTAGGGATATCGAAGTGGTACACATCCTATCGTTAAACTTATCTCTGTAGATTTTAGTATGTATTCTATGTGTCAAGATGAATAGATTTATAATAATATGTAATATTAATAACAATAAAGTATCGTTAAATATAGGTACCATCGTTGTTCATTCATTTTTCCCGAAGATTATTATTTGATTATCGGTAGGATTTGATTAAAAATGAAGAAGAAAATCGTTTCAAATAGATCGACGATAAGACGACATTACAATAAAGCGGAAGAGGAACAGAATAAAACATCAACGAGGATCAGAGTGATTTCTTATGGCTTCGAGTAAGCACATCCACATTCAACCCCTATTAGTCGCCTTTTACGACAAGCAGGGGATACTGTGGGATTATTCTAACCCCATCACACAGGGGGGAAGTATATTCATATTTTACACCTCATGAATACCAAAAATTAATTTCCAACGTGCTTCGAAACATTTCGAAAAACGTATGATAGAACGCACGATAATTGTGAGGCAGATATAATGAGAGATGGAGTAAATTCCAAGTGATCGTATTACCGGTTAATGTAATGGAAAATGCATCGATACTTGATCCGCAGCGATAATGAATGTAAGAAGATAAGAAGAAGGTAACAATGTGGAAAGAGAGAAATAAAAATCGTGACGGGTATAAAGCAGTAGATTGTTTACTTGTTTGGATGCAGGCGCTTGGGTGGGAAGAGGTGTAGCAGGATGGTAGAGCGGGGTGAACGGAAGCAGGGTGGTTGGAGAATGAGTGGATTTTCATTGCAGTTTAATCCCGGCCCGCATCACCCCTCACGGTATTCTAAACGGCGATACGAAGGCAACTCTTGTCGCTTGGGGTGACGATATTACATTCCTCGATCATGACGAAGACAACAGCCGTGGCAACGGCACCTCGTTCAGTCCGACTCTCTTTACGCCATTCTCTAATTTTCCATCCCTTGCTTCGACTATCGCCGGATACACGGGATATTTTACGGGACTAATTGCGCGTTCCGACGGCAACAGTGTCACTCATAAAAGTAACTATTATTGCACTATCTCTGACACGTTGCACGTAGGTAAACAATGTATCGCGGGCAATAAAACAACGACTGACACAGTATGTGATACCAAGTCGGATTCAGGGTCGAGCTGAGGGGTCACGTTAAAAAGATGCCACGTGTTGTAAGTAACTTAGCCACGATATCGAGTAGAGCAAACAATTTGTCTAGTAGTTGACAAAAGCTTAGGTGCTTGCCTCGTTACCATACAACACGACACGATAATGACTTAAAATCTGAAAATAAAAACTAATACACGATATCTGAAAGTAATCGTACGTGTCTTTCCATCACACTATGATTATATAATAATGACTTTCCTAATGCGTGCAAATACTCGAGGGACTTAACAAACTTGATAAACTTGCAACTCCAGGTTGCACCGCTAGGTTTAGAGCATAGCGTATCCCGGTCCAGTAATTCGTTATAAGACCGATACATAATGAACCTCTTTCCCATCGTTCTAATTGTCAATCGCCGGCTCATTATTTACTCGTGCGCGTGTGGAATTATGAAAGGGAGGAAGCTCTCTTTTCTAACCCTGAAAATACAGGAGTCTCGGTGTACGCTCGTATCCGTGGTGACAATACAAACCGAAACAAACACTTGGCGGCACGTGAGCGGCACGTGCCGGCCAGGATATATTACATTCCGAATGCACACACACTTGACGGACGATTAAAGGGGTGTACACGGCCGAAGAACCACGATCGTGACAACGATATACACGCACGAGTGCCTCGCCTGGAATCGTCTCTTTCCACTTTTGTCAGCCACTTTCCTACGCCCGCAGATGGAAACCGACGCTTCACAGAGTTGACAGTCGGTGATCGCGACTTGGGCTTCATGCTAAACGACGTTTATCTCTCTCCCGTTAAACGCTTTTCATTGGATAAACGACACAACGAAACCCAGCTATTACTTACAAAGGCTGAACTTTTAAAGCGTTTTAGAAAATATACCTGACACTGCGCGAACAAGAATTTACATTTTTTATTAAATATTTTTCGGGTTGTACATAATTATCATTGCTTGTTATTAGAGCCAGATTTTCAGATGAAGATATGAGATAAATATGAATTTCTGAAAATATTCAGATTAATAAGAAATGTTAGTATTGAGATAAGAAGAATGTTAGAATGATTAATAAATGTTTCTGATATTTTTTAATTAGCTGTTTTAAGCTAGGCTTATCCGCATATCGCTGATTAAAGGATTGTTTTATTTTATATTCGGGTGATAATTGTGTGTATAAGAAAAGATTTTTGATTCTCATCCGGGGGTGGAAAATGAACGGCAAATTTTGACGACAAATAATAAGAGACTGAGAATGAAATAATATGTAACCTATATATTTTCTAATTTTGTCATTCTTTTATTATATAACAGTGCATTACTGTCATTCTGTGTGTTTGAAACATTCCAAGTTTGTTAATTAACGTTGAAAGCTCTCACAAAATAAAAAGAGCACGTAAATGGTGCAAAAATGTTTTTTTCCATGCGGCTATTATCAATCTAAAGAATTCAAAAACACAGAACAATTACCGAAATATCTTTAATGCTAATACGTCCAGCGATAACGGATAACAGCATTGCAGAAAACGCGAGTTCATTTAGTTTAACAAAATTGAGATTGTTTCCAAGCATGATTCCGATCCAACATACATCGAATTCACCAAAGAGGATTATTGGAGTTGTCGGCGAATCGAACATAAGTGTCAAATCGACTAAACGAATTTATGATCCGAATGTATCAGTGGCAGACATAATTCGAGAGGAAAGAGGATAGATAAGGTATTACGTAAAAGATTCCAGTAACCAGCTACTTCACCTCATCCAAAGAACGGGCAATGACCAATATTATGATAATTTGAGCCCCTCGTGTTTCATCTTTCCGCCCCTCGTGTGCTCCCTCTCTGTACCTCATCGTCTTCTGCCGGCGCAACCGAGCACGAGTTGCGGATGCGGCGGCCATATTTGAAAGTGCGGGCGTGGCCTTCCGGTTGCCCAGGGCAACCGGCGGCCGCGTTATCCGGATATCGACCTGGGAGCAACGAGAAGGGTGGCTAGGCTTCTGTCCGGGAGGGAAAATGTTATCACTGCTTTGTGGTGGCTAAGATAGCAACCCATCCTCCCCTCTCGCCCTCCTACCTACTTCCACGAATCCTTCCCTCTTTCTCACACTTTCTCTTTTCCTATCTCTTGGTTACCCTTTTACTCTCTTACGCTCTTGCCCTCTTCACCTCTCTTCCTTCCTCCTTATCCCGTGCGCGCAATCCTTCAATTTCTTTAATATGCGATCCTCCATGTGTGTCCTACGGAAGTCGTACGATAATGTCGACACCTACTGATCGCCGGTTCCTGTGCATTATGCACAGAATCCGATGCACTTTTCATTCAGCATGTTTCAGGTATGCATCAAGTTATTATATCGTCATCCATTGATAATACACAGAGAAAATTTGCCGATAATCACTTTACGTTAGAAACTTAAGTGGCAAGATTACGATGCGCGAAAGTTATAAAATAATTTCTAGGGAAAAGGTATACCTAAGATGACTACAACAGTAGCATCCGTTAGATGATATTAATTAAAGTCCTTTGTATAAAATAAAAACCTTCATAAAAGATAAAATATTTCCAGAATAATTAAATCTTGCTGGAAAACTTTCTGTAGCTTTATGAAGATGATGATATCACAGTCTCAAAATGATTAAAACAGGAAATCCCGCGGCGATGTCCTACACAAGCTACGGCACGTATAGGAGTTTTGATCGTGTCACGGTCTACGGAGGAATCCCGAGAATGTGTGCGAGCCAAGGATGATATTAGATTCTTGGACAAAGTTTTCGCATGGTCGAGGTCTCGAGAGCTGTTCCAGAGACTGCTCGCCTCTCACGAAGGACGCGTGTTAGCCTTCAGCATTGATTTCTTTTCACTACTTTTTTCTTAGACGCTCACGATAAACTACCTTACACGTTCAATTGAACTTTTTGTAGTAACGATGTTCAATATTCACCTCTTACTAAAAAAAGCATACTTAACCCTCTATAGATCCATGTAACTTTGAAGTCACATACTCGTCTATTCGTATCATTCATTTTATTTTTAAATCATTCTAAAAGTACGCGCAAGGATTGTCACTTCTTTCGAAACGTTATTTTCGAAAAAGAGTTACTATTAATATTTTTTTGTTCCTAACAGTATAGTTATATTTAAGAGAACATGAAAGTAACAAAGGAATAATTTATGATCATCATTACTGTATAAATACCTATAATATATTCACAAATAACAAATAGTTAATACCGCCATTATTTTGTGTCTGACAAGCTTGCCGTATTTAAGTTAATAAAAGGGTAATTTCTCAACTGATTTTGAATTATTAACAATTCACACGTAAACGAAGGGAGATTATAAAGATTTAGGTCGAGGTTCTTCAAACAAGCTACCGATCTACATGTAGCTACATACACGTGAGAGTATTTGTTTTTTTCTAGCATGATAAAAGGTGGAAATCGTGGTGTCGGGAAAGAGAGTACGACATTTATAATGTATAGGTTTCTTGGGAAGATTCGGGCATGTGTCTTGAAACTTTCGTCCGCTTTTGCGTCGGCATCGAAGTGGTTTCGAAGAAATGAATAAGTGTATACGAATATATACGTACATAAGATAGCGTTATGTACCGTTAAAATGCTACGCGGCATCAGACAACATCCGCCACTTCTTTTTGAATCTACTCGGAAACGCGAAGTTATAATGCGAGATATCAGTGGGAAAAGTGTAGAGAAGTATCCAACGCGATATTAATTCTACTAAAAGATTATACGGTTCGGAATACCAGGGGTAGGATGTTAATAATAATCCCGTGGAAATTAATTGATAAAATCATCGGATACGCTGAGCTCAAGCGACTGTTTTTCGTTTATATCCTGATTCCAATATTCCTGTATTTGGAGGGATCTCGTTTTAATTAAAATATTATTCGCTTTAGTTTTCCCGTCTCCCTACAAGCGTTATGTGTCAAGAACGTCCGACGATAAAAAGTGAGCCAACCATGAAAAGAATTCCAATAATTGTCTCTTACTAATTCCCTTCTTCCCTGATTCCCTTTATACCTTTGTCGTTTTATCCTTTCGCATGAACGATGCGATTATAATTATTAGAATATCAGCAACATTCACTTACTCTGTACTAAACAATACAAAACACTAGTGATCTTACAATTTTAGAATAATCATTAATTATCATGAATTTATTTAATAAGAATTAATATAATGTTAAAAAGATGCATTTCATTTCAAAGTCTACGAATCGCCATGTTCATTTATCTACTCATCAATATTCGTAAATAAATTGAAAACATTTATCTTCGACATTTGCCCTATTTTTTTCTACGATTATTCACAAAAGAACTACATTAATGCACTCATTTGAATAATTTACTTTCGAGCATTAAAATAAATGAACCAACCGAGGTAGACATCCAATGAACTTCTACTTCTTCCGACGTTAATGTACCTATTAAAATTCCTCAGAGCATTAAACTAAGATGTTGCAGTTCCACAGAATGAGTGGTAGATAATAAGTGAAAGAGAAGGGGGGCGGTGGCAGGAACTCGAAAGAAAAAGGAGTCGGCCGTAGCCGGGGGCTGTGTAACTTGGCCGAATTATTACGGAGGCCGAAGTTTAAATCGTCCGAGGCTGGCCTGGGTCCCCTGCGGGCCCTGCCCACGGACCGACAAATTTAAATCTCGCTAAGCCCGACCATTAGTACCAAGTGCAAACAGTAAACAGTGCATTAAACTGCTCCTCCACTATCTATGCCTATGTATGCTCTATGTATCCCATCCTTAAACGCGAAGCCAAGTGTCTATTCCCACGGGGATTTTTCCGAGCAACATTACGCTCCTATTTATTCGTTTATGCTCGCCCCCGTGTTTACGTGTGAGCATTCGACTCACTAACACTAAAAACAAGCTTTACAAATACTCTTTCATCTCGCAATCACGCCTTCGGATAATTATGTCGTAGGAACCCGAAAATTAGTATTTCTAAAGACACGCTTATTTGTCGAACGGATTGAATAATTCGATTAAGTATTCCATTATGATAAATTTATCATAGCTTTTTTAGTATTCGCTGTTTAATAGCAATTATTGGATTGGCCAGGAAGTTCGTGCGGTTTGCATCACTATTTTGCAGTGAAATTTAGGAGTATCTAGAAACGCTGAATTACAAAGTTTTTAAAAAGATAGGTAAAAGTTGAAAGCCAAAACGATAATGCATTATTGAATAAACGAAATGTTCTAAATATACCAAGTAGAATAAAAATCACCTTTTATTCACAAGTTAAAACCGCACGGACTTATTTGCCAACCTAATATATTAATAATTAGGAGAAAATTGGTCCTATGCATTTCATTTTTATATAATATCTAAAGTATCGTTATATATCATATTACCGAAGTATTCATATTAAAATATGATTAAGTAACCTTAACACAACTCGATATTTCTAAGTTCTGCATTTAATTGATAATATTACTAGATTATAATAAAAATATTGCTTTCAGCAATATGCTTTCCTCTATTTACATTTTCTTGTTTTTCATTCGCTGAAACAGAGCAAATTCTGTGCCCAAACGAAAGGACTTTAATTTCCCACCGAGGTTCGTTCTGAACGAAACAGATATTGATAATTATAGCAACATTAATTATGTGAATCGCGTAACTCAATAGGTGCTAATTAAATGAACAACCATCATTTTTAATATCCTCCGGAAGCCCATTTTTCGAATACAATGGAAACATTTACAAATTTCACAGAAATGAGTTGTAATTGGAAAAAGTAATTTCTGTACGCGTATGTATGTACATTGTACAATGTACATACGTTGCAGATGCAGCACTATGCCGCGTTCTAATTTTCCCAGTGCAACACGGCAAATTTAGCTCGTTCATTTTCGATATTTAACGGACTGCGGCCGTAATGTAACGCCGGAGTGTAAAACATTATGATTATTATTAAGTGGATGATCGACTGTATGCGCATACGTAATTAACCGTGTAACGAAGGCTGTATATGAATATAGGTGATACAAAATATTTAAATTCGCATTATTAACATACTCATACGTGGCTAGCCTTCTAATTACAATGATAATCCCAACATTAATATCATATTTGACGATTGAACATAATAGAATTAATTTCTTTCCACGTACACGCACTCACAAATAGTAATCTCATCCTAATTTAACATATAATTTTTCATATAATAATACGATAATCAACTAGGACGTGACGGTTGGGAGAAATATTCTGTTGTTTATCCAAACGTATCAAAGATTTGAATTAATATAAGAAATACATTGTTATCACTCTCCCACGATCAACTTTTCATCTCGCGAGATATTGTTGGTATCGTGAAAAGCCGAGACACGTAAACGTAAAATATTAGGGGCTAAGTCGTCGCGAGTAACCCCGAAAGGGAGACGTGGGGGACGACACGGAGGACGGGGACGAGGAGGACGTGGAGGACGTGGAGCAATAGAATAATCATGGGAGACGTTAACCTGTTAGGGCATTAGTGGCGCATGATAGGCGCTGCGGGTGGCGTCAGGATGAAACGAGAGTGGCTGCGGGGATACGGATGAAATAGATTGAGTGGAGGCTGGGACTACGGGAGTAAAACAATTAGAGCTGCGTCGACGTACACTCGACCGAGCACCCCTCATCGTGTTCACCAGCCCCCGCTCGCTTTACGCTTTACGCTTTACGACCGTCCCTCGCCCTTTGCGGACACGCTCGAATCTCTGCCGCTCTCGATATCAAGCCCGGCACTAACTTATGCCAAAACTATTCCTCACACCTGTCAAACATCCTCTATGCCTAACCACCCTCTCACCATTTACATTATCCGATACAAGTAAACGCGCCACCAAAAACAATCAGATCTTCGTGGATCCAACTAATCTGTGCTTAAGTCTGTATAATTGAGTGTGTTGTTTATAAAAATATTATATTATACCGGAGAGGGAAGAATACGCCGAAGTCTGCATTAACAACATTCATGTAAATGAATAACTAAACCTCGAGTTTAGCGTGATATTTTTTATTTGCGGAAACAGAATTTCAACATGGCGGTATCATGAAAAATATGGACGATAGTTATTCCTTGTTACAAGGCAGCAGAAGAGTATTTGAAAATAATCGTTCGATGATTTTTAAATAAGCGTATTTGATTATAATAGCCGGGGAAGAGAGGGTGGATTTGAAACACTCGAGCAACCGCCACCGACTTTATATGCACATGGAACTTTCAGTGTACAGAATAGACTGTGTTACCGCGTTGAATCACGTCATATTCGTTTAGTTGGTTGAAAACGATTCAACATATACTCACCGCGTTCAATGACAGCTGATGCACTGAAAGCCAACTCGAATGCCGAGATTTATTCATCCTCTTTGATGGACCTATCAAGTCTGTCCGTCGGTAGACCGACATTAACACTAGAACTATCGAACGTATACTCGCTTATGATTATACATTTATTTATACATAAATCATGGCTGTACGATTGAAGTTAATTAATGGATTCAATTATTCGCGTTATTCCCCGTGGTATATTCGAATAACTTAACTAAAAATGGCAGACAAGTCACTTTGACCCCTTCGGTAGTTCTAGTGTTAAACTTGTACGCTAACATCACTCGTTTATGAAACTCATGAAATCCTACTTGTGCTCTTTGATGAACTTAAATACTTCGGAACATGTTTAACGCGATTTAATGAACTTGATTAGATCGTTTTAAATGGGTACGATATTTATATAATATAAATTCGAAATTATTAATAATGAATATATTTCTCTATGATAATTATATAATTTCATAAGTCTCCTCCTTCGAGGCATCTTTTGTACAAATGTTTTTCATTCGCCTTGTTCACCGATTTCATAGACACACGTATTTGCCCGATCATACGAAATACGTACACCTATCGAATTATTTCTTTGTGCATAGATAATTAATCGCAGAATTACGGTGTATTATCGGTGAATAAAAAGAGTGTGCACAATGCAGCAGGTAGCTGAAGCCGCCGATGTATTTATTGATCTCCCTGGCTTCTTTTCACCTCCCGCTTGTCGCATTTAATTCAGTAGAAAATACTTGGTGTGCTTGGGGCACTCTTTTCAGTTTAAAACTGCATCGCGTTTAATTCGAACAACAGCGAGAAATGGCGTGACAGCATGCAGCCTCTCGGAAAATCGAAGTGGAAAACTTCGCAATTAGTCTCACCCCCACTCCACCGTCCACCCTCTCCACCTCTCTGCCCCACCCAGTCTTTGTCGGTAATAGGCGGAGTAATTAAATGTCGGCTAATTAAACTCCTCATAACATTTTTATAAAGTTCCATCCATCTCGGCCGGATAAAATTAAAAATAAAACTTGCGAAAATATTAATGACGTGTGTCAATGTCGTCGGATTTTTGATGCCGACGTTTGAGTTTCATGCGGGATTATGGTTTGTGATAATTTTTTGTCATTATTATGCGCTGTATGGTTTACTTTTTTCCTATTATTGTTTCCTGTTAATGTGACGAGTTAATATTATTATGACACTACGATCGACATGAAACATACCTATATTAAAAGATGGATTTCTATTTCATGTTCGCAACAATATCAGATGTATAGAAAAACCAAGCGTATACTAATGAGAAAGATTTAATGGCACGCAGGACTGTTTCCATTTTTGCAAAATATCGCATGGAAGACAATGGTTTAATCGAAAACAAAGGAGTATGATTCCACCTTTGTTCTTTTACTAATTACGCGTAAGCATTCGAGATAGAAACTAGTTAATTGTAACGGGAAATAATATGAAAGGGAAACCAGCTCTAGCAAGGGACGATCGAGGGGGAGGAGGATAAAATTAACAGATGAAAAGGATGCGTGACGCGAGAGTAGCTTATTATTGCAGAACGAGAAATGGCGGATGATTAAGCGGCGGGTATCTTTAAAGTTGATAATACGCACGGGAGTTTATTGGACGGCTTGAAAATCCGATTACAAGAACAGATTTATTTTGACTGGAGCACGTGACCCAACAAAAACCTCCCGACCCTTAATCCACTTTGATGCGAATCGAAATCTAGCACCTGCTCGCGCGAACAGATGCGTTTACCGCACAAGATTACTATTCATTCATAAAGAGGTCTTCCTATGAGACCCGTCCGACAGAATAATGAAGAGCCACTTTATTACACCTCGTAATATATTCCACGTCACGAGCCTTCGTCTAACACGCGCACCAATAATTACGCGATTTCCGACGGCACCTGATAAAACTTTCTTTTTAATCCATGTTCTTTAGTAAGCCGCCGTTTACGAAAGAACCGTTGCTGTTGGAAGTAAGCCATGATTGTTTATTCTTGTGATACTAAACAACGAGCATTCTAACTCTTTATGGTGCAACTAATTTATTATGTTTATTTCATAAAATATATCAATTAGGCATACTATGTTTACTATTTTTAGCGTATTATTAGTATTAATATTTATTTTTATGGAAAAAACTTCGATTTCCCCAAATTCGCACCTAAATGGCCTAAATCGAAGGTATATGATGCCTAATGATATTCTAGGGCCATTTTGGGTGGAAAGAAGTAGATTAAAAATTTCTTCCGGTCGAAAACTGGGTCGACCCAAAATCGCAAAAATGTAAAGGGGTATACCTTCAAAAATTGACAAAAATTAAAAGTCGCCAAAATCACTTCTAAACGACCCAAATCGATGGTAAATGATGTATAAACATATTCTAGGATGATTTCTGGTCGAAAGAAGCGGTTAAAAAATTTTTATCGGACAAAAATGGGTCGACCCAAAATCGCAAAAATGTAAAGGGGTACACCTTCAAAAATTGTCAAAAATTAAAAGTCGCCAAAATCGCTTCTAAACGACCCAAATCGATGGTAAATGATGTATAAATATATTCCAGGACAATTTCTGGTCGAAAGAAGCGGTTAAAAAATTTTTATCGGACAAAAATGGGTCGACCCAAAATCGCAAAAATGTAAAGGGGTATACCTTCAAAAATTGTCAAAAATTAAAAGTCGCCAAAATCACTTCTAAACGGCACAAATCGATGGTAAATGATGTATAAACATATTCTAGGACGATGTCTGGTCGAAAGAAGCGGTTAAAAAAATTGTATTGGTCAAAAATGGGTCGAAGCCAAGTCGAAAAAATGTAAAGGGGTATACCTTCAAAAATCGTCAAAAATTAAAAGTCGCCAAAATCACTTCTAAACGACCCAAATCGATGGTAAATGATGTATAAACATATTCTAGGACGATTTTGGGTCGAAAGAAGCGGTTACAAAATTTTTATTGCTCAAAAATGGGTCGACCCAAAATCGCAAAAATGTAAAGGGGTACACCTTCAAAAATCGTCAAAAATTAAAAGTCGCCAAAATCACTTCTAAACGACCCAAATCGATGGTAAATGATGTATAAACATATTCTAGGATGATTTCTGGTCGAAAGAAGCGGTTAAAAAATTTTTATTGGTCAAAAATGGGTCGAAGCCAAGTCGAAAAAATGTAAAGGGGTATACCTTCAAAAATCGTCAAAAATTAAAAGTCGCCAAAATCACTTCTAAACGACCCAAATCGATGGTAAATGATGTATAAACATATTCTAGGACGATTTTGGGTCGAAAGAAGCGGTTACAAAATTTTTATTGCTCAAAAATGGGTCGACCCAAAATCGCAAAAATGTAAAGGGGTACACCTTCAAAAATCGTCAAAAATTAAAAGTCGCCAAAATCACTTCTAAACGACCCAAATCGATGGTAAATGATGTATAAACATATTCTAGGATGATTTCTGGTCGAAAGAAGCGGTTAAAAAATTTTTATTGGTCAAAAATGGGTCGAAGCCAAGTCGAAAAAATGTAAAGGGGTATACCTTCAAAAATCGTCAAAAATTAAAAGTCGCCAAAATCACTTCTAAACGACCCAAATCGATGGTAAATGATGTATAAACATATTCTAGGACGATTTTGGGTCGAAAGAAGCGGTTACAAAATTTTTATTGCTCAAAAATGGGTCGACCCAAAATCGCAAAAATGTAAAGGGGTACACCTTCAAAAATCGTCAAAAATTAAAAGTCGCCAAAATCACTTCTAAACGACCCAAATCGATGGTAAATGATGTATAAACATATTCTAGGATGATTTCTGGTCGAAAGAAGCGGTTAAAAAATTTTTATTGGTCAAAAATGGGTCGAAGCCAAGTCGAAAAAATGTAAAGGGGTATACCTTCAAAAATCGTCAAAAATTAAAAGTCGCCAAAATCACTTCTAAACGACCCAAATCGATGGTAAATGATGTATAAACATATTCTAGGACGATTTTGGGTCGAAAGAAGCGGTTACAAAATTTTTATTGCTCAAAAATGGGTCGACCCAAAATCGCAAAAATGTAAAGGGGTACACCTTCAAAAATCGTCAAAAATTAAAAGTCGCCAAAATCACTTCTAAACGACCCAAATCGATGGTAAATGATGTATAAACATATTCTAGGATGATTTCTGGTCGAAAGAAGCGGTTAAAAAATTTTTATTGGTCAAAAATGGGTCGAAGACAAGTCGAAAAAATGTAAAGGGGTATACCTTCAAAAATCGTCAAAAATTAAAAGTCGCCAAAATCACTTCTAAACGACCCAAATCGATGGTAAATGATGTATAAACATATTCTAGGACGATTTTGGGTCGAAAGAAGCGGTTACAAAATTTTTATTGCTCAAAAATGGGTCGACCCAAAATCGCAAAAATGTAAAGGGGTACACCTTCAAAAATCGTCAAAAATTAAAAGTCGCCAAAATCACTTCTAAACGACCCAAATCGATGGTAAATGATGTATAAACATATTCTAGGATGATTTCTGGTCGAAAGAAGCGGTTAAAAAATTTTTATTGGTCAAAAATGGGTCGAAGCCAAGTCGAAAAAATGTAAAGGGGTATACCTTCAAAAATCGTCAAAAATTAAAAGTCGCCAAAATCACTTCTAAACGACCCAAATCGATGGTAAATGATGTATAAACATATTCTAGGACGATTTTGGGTCGAAAGAAGCGGTTACAAAATTTTTATTGCTCAAAAATGGGTCGACCCAAAATCGCAAAAATG
Organism: Nysson spinosus; assembly: GCA_910591585.2. Lineage (NCBI taxonomy): Eukaryota > Metazoa > Arthropoda > Insecta > Hymenoptera > Crabronidae > Nysson > Nysson spinosus. The sequence goes on along the minus strand of OU342830.1, from coordinate 10,045,060 downwards.
TAAAGGGGTACACCTTCAAAAATCGTCAAAAATTAAAAGTCGCCAAAATCACTTCTAAACGACCCAAATCGATGGTAAATGATGTATAAACATATTCTAGGACGATTTTGGGTCGAAAGAAGCGGTTACAAAATTTTTATTGCTCAAAAATGGGTCGACCCAAAATCGCAAAAATGTAAAGGGGTACACCTTCAAAAATCGTCAAAAATTAAAAGTCGCCAAAATCATTTCTAAACGACCCAAATCGATGGTAAATGATGTTTAAACATATTCTAGGATGATTTCTGGTCGAAAGAAGCGGTTAAAAAATTTTTATCGGACAAAAATGGGTCGACCCAAAATCGCAAAAATGTAAAGGGGTACACCTTCAAAAATTGTCAAAAATTAAAAGTCGCCAAAATCACTTCTAAACGGCCCAAATCGATGGTAAATGATGTATAAACATATTCTAGGACGAATTCTGGTCGAAAGAAGCGGTTAAAAAATTTGTATTGGTCAAAAATGGGTCGAAGCCAAGTCGAAAAAATGTAAAGGGGTATGCCTTCAAAAATAGTCAAAATTTGAAAGTCACCAATTTTGCTCCTAGATGGTCGAAATCGATGGTATATTGTTATATTGTGATTACAATATTAGGACAGAAATATGTATAAAATATTTGTAGAGATAATTATATTTGTAGAGAACCGATGAATTTACGGGGGTACTGGTAATAGTGTGGTTTTATTAAATATGCCATATTTGTTGCGTATCATACTACATACTGGTTTGGATTTAGTAAGATTTCGATAGTTATTGGCGTAGATAATAATTGCAATTCCGATTGAACGTAGAGCCACTGAATCACCGCGATATTAGGGGAACCCCCGGCTGATCCCTCGAATAAATCGATGGTCGCGCCCCACCGTTTCAGGATCTAATACTCGTCATAATTTATAGGAATAACCCTGTCTCTGTATATTTGGGAAGCTGGAGGGTCGTTAAGTCTGTCATTTGCCGGATGGGCCGAAAAATCATCTATTCGAAAGTGACCTTACCCCTGGGATTGAAGGTCAAATGTTAATCCACCACAAGCGACGACAAAGCATTACGATATACGTATAATTTCGGCATTCAAGAATATAATATGCGTGTCCACGTGGCTAGTCGATTGTGTTTACTAAATATTTGAAGGTGACTGTGCATCAAATCATAATCCTTGTCGATTAATGATCGTGATGCTCTATTTCAGGAATATACCATGTGGCTCTATCATACACAAACAACTATTATTCTTCTCCACATATTTCTATATTAGCCTCTATAAATTATATTCCGATCTCATTCTTATGATCATCAGAGTTTCAACATTTTTACGAAGTTCATTTAACTTTATTTCAACGAATATCCTGGGTCGAAACTCTGTGCGCTTCAATTTATATTAACACATCGAAAGTGTTTATTTTTCCAATTGTATACAAACACTCGCTTTTAAATTTGATAATAAAGCCGAACAAATTTTCACGGCGGAATTCTTTGTCGTTATTCGTATCTCTCAATTCTATATTAATATCGAAAAATTACAACTGACTATTATTTAAGCACTGAAATGTAAATGTTATTTTTTTATATCAATACGTTTATATCCGCTTACTTATCATTTTCATATTTTAATAAATATAGAGCTTGTTGAATGCCGTCAATATACTCCATTTATTTGGATGTTGATACATCCATATTTAAATGATACTTTTGAACATTAATCTTTGAATTTTAAACGGATATACTTTCAATCGGGTGTTCAATGTTCACGTAGAGTTCTTAGACATATTGTATCGCTAAAATAAAATAAATCATGAATTATCGTGTTTTAAAGGTGTCTATAAATCGCGGTATATTCAGGATGGAAATTCCAAGAAAAAAATATTGATCCAATTCGTAGGAGGGCAGATTTCTTTGGACGGAGTCTTTGTGAGAATTCGTTTCTGTAAAAAGTCGCGACAATGGCGGAACACTCAGTTTTCTTGGACTTTCCCTGCTTGGTTACTCCGAGGCTGTCGGATAAATGGCTACCTCGTTTCTCGTGCACCCTTCAAGTTGATTGTATCAGGGGGAGGGACGAAAGAACTGTTGAAAGAGCAGACAAAGGAACGGCCAAAGAACGCAGGAAACAAAGGACGAAGAAGATGACATTACCTTACTTTAAATGACGGCACAACTAACTCGATGTACAACTTTTATACAACCTTAGCAAAAATTTAGTTAAGCTAAAAGTTAACTGCACTCTACGTACAAATTTGCATGTAGATTATTTACAGCAACTATCAACAACCACTGTGAATAAAGTGGTTTATAATTCATCATATAGTCAATTTAATAATACTAGTATTGCACATGAAATTATGTTTTCAAGTGACAACTGTTAAAATAACGATATAGTGAGAAATTGGATTTGCTTTAATTTCAATAATGCGACTAATGAATGCAGAATTGCATTGACTTCTTGCTTTTAATAGGGAATTCATATTTCGGAGAACATGGTAAGAATGTCGATTTTATTATTCAAGTATGGTATCTCTGATTGAAGTGGAATCTCTTGGATTTACAGGCTGCATAAATAATATTATCTTGCTTTAATCCGTTACACCGGTGAAGCGATTTACGAACATGCAAAGCGAACGTCGTCGAACATTTCGCGATTGCATTGTCTGCGTGGAACGTCAGAGTATGTGTAGCTTAACACCCACAATATCAGGTTGCTGAGCGACCCGCCGCTCTAGGAGGAAAATTTAATTTCAGCTGACAACATCCTGTTCCGCTACACACTGCGCTCAGCATTCTACAAAATCGCATGCGAGACGATACCGACTAGCTCCAAGCATGCCAACTTTTCCCGATGATGACTCGAGTTATCCGAAATCCTCGTCTGCCAATATCATTTTCTACGTAGATTATTCCATCTCCGATAGACTAAGCATCGCGCAAGCTTTCTCCATTCAATGATCAAATGAATTTCAACCTCAAAAGAGGGTTATATTAACACGATATTCCACGAACATTTTCGTATCTGGGTACTATGGTTTCCTCAAATCTATATTTAAGCGTTCGATTATCAATATGATCTTAATACGCATCTATATGTTATAAGCAAAAGGGTATCGTTATTAATCAGTAATTTGAGTAAATTAGATAACGAAGACATGACGTACGAGAGGGTTAAATATACGGGTGATAACGTCGTAGATTAAAGCTGCATAGCGCCAAGAGAAATGATGGGTGAAGGCGTGGGATATATTCCACGAAGAGAAACAAAATAACGCCGTCTGCAGAAAAAGTCTACCCGTTTCGTATTCGGTATAATAGAGTTACGCAACTCAGCAAAACGAGGAGATATTCGTAAGCGACAGTGAAACGAGCGGTCCGGTTACAATATGCATATACATATGTATGTATCGTGTATCCATATCGAGTCGTTGATTGGTCGGTTCAGTTGGGTCATGATCTGTCTGCACGACATGGTGCAACGTGCGCCGGAAGTGTGGAGGATCTCCAGTATCGTGCAACTAAAGCTACGACAGTGCTGTGCATACAAACGTCCATCGTCTATCGTGGAGCGGTAAGCGCGCTCGAATGCGTATAACTCACACGAGTGGAAAATACCTCAGAAGCTGAGGCTGACTACAACCATTATTTGTTCTAGTCTCCCGACTATTCTACAGCTACCCAACTCCTCTCTCTTAGTATACATCGTTCACCCCATCTTCCGTACCTCGTTTCGCGTCTCTGTCTTTCTAACCCCTTGGAACCAAACCCTATGTGCACGACCCCTTCCTCAATTTCCTCCTCTCCCTCTCCTCGCACTCTGCATATATCGCGGTCCGTTGCTTACCCTTCCACCCACTCTTCACCACTGTCCTCCCTGGCCACCCCCGCGACTCCTACCCTACTTATCGTCCCTACTAGTTTCGTGCGTCTATTTATCCACCTAGCGGTATGATATTACACCCCGGGGCACACTTCGGCATTCTCCCACCCCACGGGATCGACGGCAATCCCCCGAGCACCTCCAACCCCTCGAGCCACGCCCAATCCTAGCCCACCGACGAACTCTCCTCTCCTCTCCGACAAACATCTCTCCTATACCAAGCCAGTCCATTGGCCCACGCTGACTTTGCGTCATCGCCACCCCAGCACCTACACCGCGTGTTTCACGGATGAGGGTACGTGCCCGCCGCGCGACTCCGTCGACTGATTCTGAGGGCACCGGCTTACAGAGGCAGAAAAAGAGAGTGGAAAGAGGGAGAGAAAGGGAAATGCCATGAGAAATAACGAGGGAATAACGGAGAAGGAGAATGAGAGGGAGAGAATGCAAGGAGGAGAGTTGAAGTTGCAGAGAAAATAGGGGGTGGGTGTGGGGCCGAGCGTTGCCGGCAAAGAGGGTGTTGAAATTTAGGAGGCTTCATTTGGACCATTCTTCTACAGCCACACCGCGGCAAACCGTTGTAGTTATCGTGCTTATACTCGGGCTTCTCGTTCTTTCTTCCTTTTTGTTACCGATCTACCCCTTCGAAAAATCTCGTATACTTTGCGATTAGGGGATTTTAAGACTTCGGATCATTTTCTCAGAGACGCGCGATAACCGACACGGATCCCTATGTCGAGCAAGTGTCTCCTTGTCTTCCGGGAATCTGGGTTAAGAGGGTGACCTCGGCTCGATGGCTTTTGTCGGATGAAGGAACGGTTTTAATGTGGCATTCGCGACGCCTGCCGTCCGAATGTTTAGAAACTCGTTATACGCAGCCCACCAAATTAACAAACCTCTACTAAGAAATACTGCGATATTTACAAAGGAATTCAGTCTACCAACGACGAGGGTCTCAGCGCGAATTCATTCTTTCTCGAATATATTACTTTCCGTCAATCAGTACCCCGATATAATCTTAATTCATTATTGCTATAAATGATCGGACAATTTTCGGATCCCAAGCCAAAATTGTAATATCAAATCCAAATTCTACGATCCTAAAGGAAGAGGGGAAATACACCGCTTTTACTCTTACTCGAATCTTTGACTAAGTCAATGTGGAATTTCCAGAAAGGAATAATGTACGTCTCTGTAAGATTGACTAAAGCACTCTTAAAGAGAATACCTTCTACTTTACTTAGGGACACAGAGCTTTGATCAGCAAGATAATACATCGAGCGAATAAAAAAGCTCTGAAATTGCGGCTCGTTGCCGCAAGGAGAGGAGGTTTAGGGTGAACGGTTGAGCCTTGAAAGGCCTAATCGTCCTGGCAGCCTCTTTGAACGCAAAGTTAATAACGTGTATTTATGTATTTGCCACGTTTAATTGCCTGTGCGGCTATTACCTCCGCTCTGAAATGCGCGCACCCGCCTTGAATACGCAAGGGAGCGTAGTATTAAGTACCACGTCAAGTACTCCGAGAGTCTGGCAATGACACGGAATCTTCATGTTACGTGTGTAGTTACCACTCTCATACAACCTCGATAGATTTTAGCGTTAGAAAGCTTTGTAATCGTAATTGTTCTTTTGCCAAATATATTCCTACGTCATATACGGGACTAGAGACTTAACGATGCTATTGTTCAGTATGTATATACATTTCACTCACCAACCGATGAGACCGTTCTTTGAATCCTCCGCTGATTTGATTGTCTTTCCAGTCTGCGGCATAACTTTCCAGTCCGCAGAAATAAGTTACCGAGTATCCTTGTTAACACTTAAGATTTGAACACCACAGTTTACTGGTTGATGTATGATATTTTTCGAAAATACAATACTTATGACATCATACTCGTTAAATAAGTAAAAGAGCTTAAATGTATATCAAGAGTTAAACGTCTCTATGAAAACTATTGCTCTTCTACAAGATATGTTGCTTTCATATTGGATTTCTTGCCGGTGACATGCAAGATATTCGAGTACTTATACACCAATTCATACACGCTAATTAATACAACGTCGTAGATCTACTTTTTCTATTGATCTATTCAAATTTCAACAATTTTGTCTAAATTTAAGAACTTGCGACGTAGGAATTCTATGTAACGGTTTCGCACTACTATTTTGTCAATTAGCGCTGCACTATGGAACTTCGATTTAAAATTCTTGTATCTTATTGGTCGAATTTGACTAGGCTACATGAATTAAAATTTAAAATTGTCGTCCGATAATGTTCCAAGTAACAATTGACGTTAAATGTAATGTAACATTTAATATTTATGCAAACCTGATTATTAACTATTAAAGTATGTTTATCTTGAATTGTGTTTAGCACTTATAAACAGGACAAAAATATATGATGTGTATTAAAAATGGAATGAAGAGCGCTATCTACTGGGGCCGTAAAACAGTGGCCAAAGAATATACTTCAATATGGCGCCGCCCTTGGTGCAGTATTATTAGTTAACCTTGTATTCATTTATTTCAATATTTTTTAATATGCACATTACCAACAACAATATTCCGTAAATATAGGGTGAATAGCGGTTTTTTATTAATTTAAATCAATTGTTCTTCTTGTAGTATAAAGGTGTTATATAATTATTCATAATCAAGAATTGTGTACAGAAACTATTGTCAAACACGAAAAAAAAATCCTTTCAAAATGTCAATGTTACGCGCGGCACTATTTAAATATCACGGCGGTTGCGCAACTGGATCAAGGTAAATGCAGGAATTTTCTAAGAATTCGTTTGTTGAATTTGTAATCCAATACATCGAAATTTAATTACACGGATCGATGACAATGCAACTATCTCTAATAAATCAAAGGTCGTGTAATCAAAAAGTTTCGTATGTAATAATCGAGAAAATAAACATTTTTTTATTATTTCAGGGACTCAGTACTGAAATTTGTATTGAAAGGAAAATCTGAAATATTTAATGTTGTAAAGCGAGAATTTAATAATAATTTACGAAAATGTGTGACAAAAAATAGTACTAAACAAAGCCCCGCGAACTACATTTTAAAATTCGGTTTTGGTGGGCTGGGAATAGTAACTACATGCTTATTAAAATCGCATAATTTAATAGCACAATGTAGGGCAAGTACAACAATAAGTGGAATAAGAAAAGATGAAAAAGTATTAATTTTCCAATGGAAAGAATTTTTAAAGTACTTATATCCATATATTTGGCACTTATTGTTGGCTTTGGCAGTAAGTAAAATATGCGATATTATTTACCGATTTATTAACGTATTACAATATAGACGCATAATTATCTTTTGAAGTAAATTTCCTAATCATATGTAGAGTGCAGTGACTGTTGCTCTATTAAACATTTGGATTCCACAATCAGTTGGTGAAATAATAAATGTACTAACAAGGGTTTGCAAGGATAGTGGGGAAGATGTTGTAAAGCAGAGTATTTTGCAACTCACAGAACCTGCTTTTGCATTGGGACGCATGTACATTGCACAAGTATGTATAATTTTGAAAAGATCAGTAGTATCTGTAATATTATAATAAGATAAACTAATATGAAATGAGTTTCATATCAAACTCTAATAAAATCTTTTTAGGCATTTTTTACTTTCATGTACATCTATACACTCTCTCATGTAGGTGAGAGAATAGCAGCAAATTTGAAGCAAGATTTATTCAAATCAATTATCATGCAAGATGTTGCATTTTTCGACAAAAATCGTACTAGCGAAATTGTAAGCCGATTGAGCAACGATATACAAGAATTTAAAAGCGCGTTCAAAACGTGTATCGCGCAAGGTTTAAGAAGTTTTACACAAATCGTCGGTTGTGTAATCTCAGTAATAGTGATATCACCACAACTTACCACTGTTATGGTACTGTCCATGCCAACTATTATTCTTATTGGTTCACTTCTTGGACGAGGTCTGCGAAAGTTATCTCAGGAAGCACAGAATCAAGCTGTAAAATCGACTGCCGCTTGCGAAGAAGCCATACAAAATATACGAACGGTATAATCATGTTTTTATTAAGTATTTTTATATGCCCACATTTATATTATTATATTTATATAGGTCCGAGCGTTCGCTGCTGAAAGTAAAGAGGCGGAATTATATTCTAAAGAAGTCGAATGGGGGTCTACACTGTATGAAAGATTAGGATTAGGTATTGGGTTGTTTCAAGCAGGGTCAAATTTGTTTCTTAATGGTATTTTACTTTCAACATTATATTTCGGGGGACATTTATTGTCTACTGGGCAATTGTCACCAGGAGGTCTTATGGCATTTTTAATGGCTACACAAACTATTCAGAGATCACTGTCACAGTTATCATTACTATTTGGAACTTATGTAAAAGGCTCCACATCCGGGGCAAGAGTTTTTGAGGTATATTCAAGTATTAAGAATCACTAAATTTAAAATACATTTGGAATACGTTTCGATATTATTTAACTATTTTTATAGTATTTAAACATGCCACCATCGCCGATGATGATTGGAGGAGAAATTATTACAGACCAATCTCTTGCTGGAGATATAACATTCAAAGATGTGAAGTTTAGTTACCCTACTAGACCGGATCATGTTGTTTTAAAAGATTTCAATTTACACATACCTGCCGGGAAAACGGTAGCTATTGTTGGTTCAAGTGGAAATGGTAAATCAACAGTAGCAGCATTATTAGAAAGGTAAGTTACTTAATTTGATTTATAATCGTAAAATATTATTTGGCAGAACTTAATATCACTGTTTATTTTAGATTTTATGATCCAAATGCAGGTTCTATATTAATTGATGGCAAAAATATTGCATCACTTAATTCTAGCTATCTCAGAGGTAGTGTTCTGGGATACATTGATCAAGAACCTATCTTATTTGCTACAAGTGTGATGGAAAATATTAGATATGGAAGGCAGGATGCCACAGATGAAGATGTAGGTGTAAAACTTTATTACATTAACACGAAAATCGCGTTGTACTATTATTTACTGTAACAGGTTATTGAGGCTGCTAAAGAAGCAAATGCTCATGAATTTATTACGAAGTTTCCAAACGGATACCAAACACAGGTTGGAGAAAGAGGAGCACAACTTTCAGGCGGACAAAAGCAAAGGGTTGCAATTGCAAGAGCATTCCTTAAAAAACCATCCATTCTTATTTTAGACGAGGCTACAAGGTAGGGAGAGGGAATTTATAAAATTTGTTATAAAAATTGTGCCTCCCGCGCCAACCTTATTTAAAATTTTTTAGCGCATTAGATTATGAGAGTGAAAGAATTGTTCAGAATGCAATAGAAAATATAACACATGGGAGAACAGTGTTAGTAATTGCTCATAGATTAAGCACTGTAAAAGCAGCAGATATTATTGTGGTACTTCAACAAGGCATCATTGTGGAGGTATGTAAGATATTATTGCACAAATAAAAATGATTTACAACTGACATGTAATTTGTATTATATTATTTTAGATGGGTACTCATAAAGAATTATTGAAAAAGAAAGGTGCTTATTATACTTTAGTGAGTGAACAAGATAAAGAAAATACACCACATCAATGAAACTCTAGGTACTATTAATTTATTCAATTATAGCAAATTGAAACTTGGGTTTCTATTTATAAATATTTCATTATGTTTTGTAATTAGTTCCATGCATATCGCACTACCTCAAACCATCAAATAAATATTTACAGTATTTCGAAAAATATACATTTATAATATTCTATCTAGCCTCTTAGCTACTACGATATATTCTTACACGGGCGTGTATAATTACCAATAAATAAATGATTATCACTAAACTCTTATTACTATGCCTTGAACTGAAATTTAATTGCGCTACGCTCCGTGAAACATGTGTGTCAGTTCATTACGCACAAATATTATTCTATGACTTCTCCACCCGATATAGTATCGTATTCTAACAATGCTTAATAATTTAATATTAAATATAATAATACGTTAAATATATTTACTGTGGTGTAAGGTTGTCAGCCCATCGTCAGCCGTTTCCTCAGTCTAGCTTCGGTGTGTTTACCTCAGTGTTATCTTTAGCTGTACTCGGAATGACCTGAATTCACGTTTCACTGAAGCGTACTGACACGTGCGCGCGATTACGCGGCGTCCTTTCAATGTCAATATTATTTTCTTAGCACCTTGTGATAGAGAGCGTTTACAGCAGGCAGGTGTTCTCCTTCTCCTCTCCTCTTGCAGGAGGGCTTTAACGCTTAAGGTTTTTTTAGCATACTTGACAATTTTAATTACTTCTAATAAACGTTAACAGAATATATTGCACATCCGTATTTAACAACATTTTTTATATCTTTCTCGTTTAATCTGAGGTATATTACGTTTGTATCCTGAATATTGTTTTTATGCTGAGCTTGCTCAATTGCAGCGAAGTAAGTGACAGTATGTGCGAATTTGATCGTCGGCTGTGTATGAATTAAGTTAAAGATTTTCGTTATATGTCTTATATGATAACAGCCCTGTTTCGCTCTTAGATGATTTTATTGACTTAACAATAAGAAATAGTCTATACTGATTAGTTACTTTTCGGAGGATTAGATGTGCAAGAACTGAAAGGCCACCCTGGCGGGAAAATGCCATTCGCGATATTGTGGGCTGGAGCATGGAATATTTGAGTAATTTTGAATAATGGGTTTATAACAGGGTACACTTGAGATGAACCGTCTGGGAAAGAGAATGATGTTCGTGCGGACGCGGCTGTTGTTTTAACAACATCTTCATTCTGTTTTGGCGTTTCGGATGGTTTTAACGCAGGAATCTTATCTGTGACGGGTGTAATCGGTGGCAAACTAAATTCCTTGAATTCCTTCGTGCCAGTGACTACTGAATCTGTTTCTGGTTCGAGGTCAGTTGAAGGACGTGATGTAATCAGCGATTGTATGGTCGTACCAGTATGTCGGGTATATGGTATTGGAGATGCAGTGGACAAATATGTCGATCCTGCATTTTTTATATCAGTGGATCCAATGCTTGTTGAAAATGTTTGTGCATTATCTGCAAGTGTTGTAGCTCTTTCGATTACGTCTGGAGTCTTTTGCGATGTGGTGAATCGGGTAGGCTCTTTTTCTATGTTATCTATAGTAGCTCCCGTAAGTACTACCGTAGTCACACTTACTGTTGATTCTGCATTGTTATTAATATGGGTTGTCGTACATTCCGGATATGCCGATGTTGGCAAATTTGACATTTTTGTACGCTGCATGTTGCTCTGGCTCGGAGAAAAACTCGCGGTGGGTGTAACTGTTTGTTTTAATAAGTCATTGTCCGAGGAAGTTTTGACTGTTGTTTCACTTGGATTCGTAAAACTCATAGCAGTAGAATCAGGTTCAATGGTAGAATACGTAGTCGGTGTGGAACCGATATTTGATCCATCTATTCGATCTTCCATTGTAGGCAAAATTGTTGATGATTTATCATTTACATTAGTAGAGTATGACGGCATGATAGAACCTGTGTTAGCCTCTTCCGTCACATCTGATGTTAATGGAACATTTGTGGTGGTTGTACCGGTATTATCTTCTTTAGTTAACGCTGTACTCGTAGAAAAGGTAGGCAATGTTGTTGGATTCGATTCTTCAACATTGCGCATATTAGGGTCAGAAGATTCATCGTTATTTTCGGTAGTATACGTAGGTGTAGTAGAATATACGTTAGATTCTTCGGTTGTTTCCGAAGTCGGTGGAGTAGTACTCGTAGAAGTATTTTCACTTTCGGCTGGTATTTCACTTGTAGATGTGGTTGGTGATACCGTTGGTTTTGATCCTTCTACGTTTTGTGCATCAACGTCAGTAGATTGATCATCTTCACTGGTGGAATGTGCAGACGTAGTAGAATATACGTTAGATTCTTCGGTTGTTTCCGAAGTCGGTGGAGTATTACTCGTAGAAGTATTTTCAGTTTCGGCTGGTATTTCACTTGTAGATGTGGTTGGTGATACCGTTGGTTTTGATCCTTCTACGTTTTGTGCATCAACGTCAGTAGATTGATCATCTTCACTGGTGGAATGTGCAGGCGTAGTAGAATATACGTTAGATTCTTCGGTTGTTTCCGAAGTCGGTGGAGTAGTATTCGTAGAAGTATTTTCAGTTTCGGCTGGTATTTCACTTGTAGATGTGGTTGGTGATACCGTTGGTTTTGATCCTTCTACGTTTTGTGCATCAACGTCAGTAGATTGATCATCTTCACTGGTGGAATGTGCAGGCGTAGTAGAATATACGTTAGATTCTCCGGTTGTTTCCGAAGTCGGTGGAGTAGTATTCGTAGAAGTATTTTCAGTTTCGGCTGGTATTTCACTTGTAGATGTGGTTGGTGATACCGTTGGTTTTGATCCTTCTACGTTTTGTGCATCAACGTTAGTAGATTGATCATCTTCACTGGTGGAATGTGCAGGCGTAGTGGAATATACGTTAGATTCTTCGGTTGTTTCCGAAGTCGGTGGAGTAGTACTCGTAGAAGTATTTTCAGTTTCGGCTGGTATTTCACTTGTAGATGTGGTTGGTGATACCGTTGGTTTTGATCCTTCTACGTTTTGTGCATCAACGTCAGTAGATTGATCATCTTCACTGGTGGAATGTGCAGGCGTAGTAGAATATACGTTAGATTCTCCGGTTGTTTCCGAAGTCGGTGGAGTAGTATTCGTAGAAGTATTTTCAGTTTCGGCTGGTATTTCACTTGTAGATGTGGTTGGTGATACCGTTGGTTTTGATCCTTCTACGTTTTGTGCATCAACGTCAGTAGATTGATCATCTTCACTGGTGGAATGTGCAGGCGTAGTAGAATATACGTTAGATTCTTCGGTTGTTTCCGAAGTCGGTGGAGTAGTATTCGTAGAAGTATTTTCAGTTTCGGCTGGTATTTCACTTGTAGATGTGGTTGGTGATACCGTTGGTTTTGATCCTTCTACGTTTTGTGCATCAACGTCAGTAGATTGATCATCTTCACTGGTGGAATGTGCAGGCGTAGTGGAATATACGTTAGATTCTTCGGTTGTTTCCGAAGTCGGTGGAGTAGTACTCGTAGAAGTATTTTCAGTTTCGGCTGGTATTTCACTTGTAGATGTGGTTGGTGATACCGTTGGTTTTGATCCTTCTACGTTTTGTGCATCAACGTCAGTAGATTGATCATCTTCACTGGTGGAATGTGCAGGCGTAGTGGAATATACGTTAGATTCTTCGGTTGTTTCCGAAGTCGGTGGAGTAGTACTCGTAGAAGTATTTTCAGTTTCGGCTGGTATTTCACTTGTAGATGTGGTTGGTGATACCGTTGGTTTTGATCCTTCTACGTTTTGTGCATCAACGTCAGTAGATTGATCATCTTCACTGGTGGAATGTGCAGGCGTAGTGGAATATACGTTAGATTCTTCGGTTGTTTCCGAAGTCGGTGGAGTAGTACTCGTAGAAGTATTTTCAGTTTCGGCTGGTATTTCACTTGTAGATGTGGTTGGTGATACCGTTGGTTTTGATCCTTCTACGTTTTGTGCATCAACGTCAGTAGATTGATCATCTTCACTGGTGGAATGTGCAGGCGTAGTGGAATATACGTTAGATTCTTCGGTTGTTTCCGAAGTCGGTGGAGTAGTACTCGTAGAAGTATTTTCAGTTTCGGCTGGTATTTCACTTGTAGATGTGGTTGGTGATACCGTTGGTTTTGATCCTTCTACGTTTTGTGCATCAACGTCAGTAGATTGATCATCTTCACTGGTGGAATGTGCAGGCGTAGTAGAATATACGTTAGATTCTTCGGTTGTTTCCGAAGACGGTGGAGTATTTGTGACAGTGGCAGGAGTATTTTCCGTTTCAACTGACATTTCATTTGTAGACGTGGTAGACGATGTTGTTGGATCCGATTCTTCTATGTCTCGGACACCAGCATTAGAAGTTTCGCCTTCAGTGGTAAAACTTGCTGATGCGGCAGAATACACGCTGGTGGTGTCTGTGATATCAGAGGTGAATGGAACAGTTGCAAAGGTCATGCTTGTATTTTCAGTTTCGCTTAACATTTCCTTCGTAGGGCTAGTAGGTAATGTTGTTGGATTCGAATTATCAATATTTCGTACATCAGTGGTATCGCTCTCGGTAGCAGAATACGTAGACCCTGAGGGCGCAGTAAAATTCACACTGTTATTTTCCGTAACTGTTGACGTTTCAACCGTGAATGAAGTGGGTAACGTGCTTAGATTTAATTCTTCATTACTTAGTGTATTAGCATCACTGGGAACAGGTGTTGTAGTTCCGAAAGTTCTTTCCGTTTCGAAATTACTTTGCGTTGAAAATGATTTACCCATTGCTTCCAATTTGCAGGCAGATATTTCACTGAGGTCATTCATTCCATTTCCAGACATGAAACTCTTTAGAAATAATCGCTCTCCGTTTGATTCGCATGTGTAATATAAGTTATCGTAACCCGGTACCGGAAACCGACCAACCTCGGTACAAGGCGGTAGTGGGACATTAAGGAATACATTCGTAATTGCCTGAGCAACGTTCGAGACATTTAAAGTATTCTCGTCGGCATAAATGCATCTTTTAAAACGATTCGCGAAATATTTTCCAATCGGACATTGTGCTAAGATAGTTGTATTTCCTTTGCAAATATAATAACGATTAGGATTAGAACAATGCGCTTTTAATTCGTTCATTCCACATGATTTTGTATTATATACCTGAACAACTGTACCACCACCGGGTATACCTAGGCAACGTCCGCGTTCAAAATCGAAATACTGATTCGGAGCACAAGGTAATTTTTGTCTGCTTAATGACCTTGGATGACGAAATATGTCATAAGCAAATGGATATGTATCAATATTCATGCATTCCTGTTAAAAAATAATTCTTCAATTATAAAAGCGTTCCTCCATATCGTATATTTACAATATATTAGATAGAGTCCGATATAAAATTATTTACTTCACGCTAAAAAAACAATTTAGACTCACGGCTTTTGTTGGTTGCAATACGATGCCAGAGATGAAGATTCCATATAGGAGGATTTCAGGAAGAATTAGTTTCCCGTTCATTATTCACGCGGTCGATCGGCAGGCGAAACTTTGTAACCCGTCATTCGGTGTCTTTGAGACTGGAATGCTCCGAAATTTTCGGGGCAGGTATGAAGGTACTCTTTTATATCATATACGTGCCAAGCGATAAAAACACGGTATATCGCGATACGTACCGCATGAGTATAACATCAATTAACAAAATTCTCGATCGACCATTAAGCACGTGCCCTTAACATTTCTTTGCAAAAAACGATGGCCGCTGATCTATATGCGTTATCGCTTTAATCAGCGGATGTAAAGCTAAAGCGAATGATATTCATTAGTAGACACGTTCAGCGATTTATCCGACCAACAAATTTTTAAGGTAAAGCAATTTATATTCGTGACATTCAAGTTAGCGCGTAATAACGCGCGATAAGGAATCCATGCAATAATTAAGAATATTTAGTTTATTATACCTATTGCGTTTGTATAGGATTGTGAAAGACATTTAGAAAAACAATTTTTTAGAATAAAAACAAGTATTTATTATATGTCTATTGTGGCAATAGGAAGTAAGTCAGTAACAAATCTTTATGTACAATATTCTTCATTGAATTATTATATCTACAAGAGAACATTTCCTTGCTCAATAAAATACAGTACAGAGTAATTTATATTCACATACGCTGATATAGGACTCATATCTTGAATTATTATCGTTGCTCATGACAGAAACAGGGACTGTACAATTTTTAGATTAAGTCTCATTTTTGAATTGTTTTTGACTGTTCATTCAGCAATCACATTGTGGCACTCTGAATGTAAAGTTATCACTTGTTACAATATTTATCCCTGCACCATAATATGGCGTAACATAATGTGAACCATCAGCAGGTCCTACTATCTGCGTAGCTATAAGTATTACATCAGCGAATTGGCCAAGGAAAAGAAATCCTAATGTACTCAATTTGAGTAAACCAATTGCTGGATATCCGAGATAAAATCGGTCTGCACCGAACATACCGAGAAATATGGAAAGTAACAGGGATGTCTCAAATGAGTATCCATTCCTACAACAAAGAATTATTGCATTGAGCTAAACCTCTAATGCAGTAATTCTTAAACCTCCATTCCCATTAAAATTAAATTGTCATGCACTTACGTCCATTTACAAGGAATGTCCTTTTTAAAAGTGTTATTTTTCGTTTCTGTACAAATGAGGCCATCCGCGGCTAGACACAACACTGTCGAAAACATCATTTTTTATGCACCACCACGTCTTTTATTATACTATTAAGAGCCGGTTTAAAGAGTCATATGTTTATAAGATTGATTTATTAATGAATATTTAAATATAGAAAACAGTATTCCAAGATCTGACGACAATATTTGTAAACAAATGTCACCGCGCAGAGGTTATACCAAGATTCGTGTAACGCATTACTCCTAGCGGCAAGGACATTGATGGATTTTTGTATGCTTACCTTTGGCTTTATTTTCCTTTGTACATCCCCTAGGTTGTTGTGTCTTTGGGTCTATGAGATCATAATCGGGATGTGGACAGATGTACTGTCCCATGCGTAGGTTATTGCAGTCGATCTCATAAGTGTAGTCAGTAGCATTGCTCAGCGGTAATGAGAGACCAATTAACAAAAGTCCGCTAAGGAATCGCCTCAGATGAAACATACCGTCTCATTTTATAATTGTTGCTACAAAAAGTACAGCGTCACTTGATTCACTGCCCTTTCCTGTAGAGAAACAGAAAAAGCAACTGCATTTTTTCTTGTATTTTTCTCACACTATTGCAAGGCTCGGCCGTCCGCCTCTGGCGCCAACTGGTAAAATATTTTGCGTAACACGTTTTATTTTTTACTCTTTCCAACAATGACAAGATACATGCACAGACGAGATATAAGTAGACCAAGCACTAAATGGGTTTTCGTGATTTCATTCAAGAATTACCGGTGCGGTGTAAATCAACGCAATAAGAGGTGTCCCCTGCAGAAACGAGTAAAAGAATTCTGTACTGCAATCAGTCAACAGCACACCCTAAAAAAAAGACATCGCGGACGAATTACAATAAATTGAGTAGGAATGCATCGTTCCTATATCGTTACAAACAAATGCATATGTGTTGCATGTATGTACCTATCTTATTCACAAGTGTATGTGTATATTATATATATATATATATATATATATATATATATATATATATATATATAATACTTATAAGTGTAGTACACTGTATAAAAAAAAGTATACTTCATTGCGGAAAAATAGTCGAGCGATATTCCAAACTTATTCGCTAAGCGAGGTGTCTAGCTTCTAATTAAAGTATACGTATAAAGCAGATACTAGCTCGGTCGTAATTTTAGAAGAATTCTAATTTCTAATTCTCTACTTACAATTATTACAGGTTTCCAAAACACACCACGTGCAGGTTGCGCGTTACAGCCATATGTATATTATATTTTTCATTATTCTATAGTTATTAAATAAATACGCTACTACTTCATCATCATCGTGAGAATAAAATAAAATTATTACTTTGAAAAAAGAATAAAGACAAAGTGGCTCAAAATGCCGAATAAATTAAGTAAATAATAATAAAATGATATAAATTTTTGCAATATGAGTCGGCAAATATGTTTAAACATTAGTTAAACTTGACAAGGCACGCTCCGCGATTGCATTTTTAGAAAATTCCTTGTCATTTACACAAGATTTGTGAGGCCAGTATAAAAGGAAAATAGATTTCATTGATTGCAAAAAATTCTGTGGCCTTTTGCGAATAAAAAGATTTAAGTTACATTTGCAATATTAATTTGCAAATATCTTTAAACATTAGTTACAGTTGACAAGACACGTTCCGCGATTGCATTTTTTGAAAATTACTCGTCATTTGAACAAGATTTGGGAGGTGAGTATAAAAGTAAAATAGTTTTTATTGATTGCAAAAAATTCTCTGGACTTTTGCGAATAAAATCATGTAAGGTACATTTGCAATATTAATTTGCAAATATGTTTAAACACTAGTTAAATTTGGCGACGCACTTTCCACGTTCACATTCTTAGAACGTTCCTTCTACTTTGAACAAGATTTGTGACGTCAGTATAAAAGTGAAATAGTTTTCGTTGATTGCAAAAGATTGTGTGAACTTTTGCGAATAAAACGATGTGTATTAAATTTGCAATATTAATTTGCAAATATGTTTAAACACTAGTTAAATTTGGCGAGACACAATCCACTTATTCGGTCTTCGAGACTCTTCAAATTTAAATAAAAATTGTGACGTAAATATAAAAGATGGACAGTTTTCATTGATTGCAAAAGATTCTGCGGACTTTTGCGAATAGAATGATATAAATTACACGTGCAAAATAAATTTGCAAGTGTGTTTAAATATTAGTTAAAGTTGGCGAGACATGTTTCGCGAGCTCATTCGTCAAAACTCTTTTTAACTTTGCATACAAATTGTGACGTAAATATATAAGTTAGACAATCTTTCTTTATTGCAAAACATTCTGTGGACTTTTGCGAATAAAATAATATGAGTTACATTTCCAAAATAAATTTGCAAGTATGTTGAAAAATTAGTGAAAGTTGGCGAGACACACTCCGCGCGCTCGTTTGTCGAGACTCTTTTTAAATTTGCATAAAATTTGGACCTCTGACGAGAATTCCAAATACTCTATGCGGTAGAGCAGACATTTTTCTTTGAAAAGCATTCCTGAAACACGTAGAACGGTCTTTGGTTTCGAAAATAAAAGCCAAAAAGTCGCGGAAGTCACGGATTGTCAGTAGGGTCCTACTGTCAACTAATTTAAATGAAATTTGTTAGGGTGAATACTTCATGCAAAATTAATTTCATCTTTATAAATAGGTTCCTAGTTAAATCATAAATGATTATTGTTTAAACATTTTTTTCCTACGTGTCCTAATAAATAAGTTATTGAAAGAAAACAATTTGCGTTTTTTATTGTGGTAAGGGCGAATTTCATGGGCAGAAAAAATGTCGTCCATCTCGCGGCGGAAAGGTGGAACTAAACTTCAAAAACATGCTTTTAGTCCATTTAGCGGTCGACAGGTGGAACTACAATCGCTACACCGCTCTTAGACGGGATATTTTCAGGAAAATTTCGTCTCTCTTCTTCAGTGGCCGTCGGACACTTCTCTGTTAAATTGAATTAAAAGCCATTTTAGTTCCACCTTTCCGCCGCTAGATGGACGACATTTTTTCTACACATGAATTTCGCCCTTACCACAATAAAAAACGCAAATTGTTTTCTTTCAATATCTTGTTTATTAGGACACGCAGGAAAAAAATGTTTAAACTATAATCATTTCTGATTTAACTAGGAACCTATTTATACAGATGAAATTAATTTTGCATGAAGTTTTCACTCTATCAAATTTCATTTAAATTAGATGACAGTAGGACCCTACTGACAATCCGTGACTTCCGCGCCTTTTTGGCTTTTATTTTCGAAACCAAAGACCTTTCTGCGTGTTTTAGGAATGCTCTCCAAAGAAAAATGTCTGCTCTACCGCATAGAGTATTTGGAATTCTCGTCAGAGGTCCAAATTTTATGCAAATTTAAAAAGAGTCTCGAAAAACGAGCGCGCGGAGCGCGTCTCGCCAACTTTAACTAATATTTAAACACACTTGCAAATTTATTTTGCAAATGTACTTTATGTCATTTTATTCGCAAAAGTCCACAGAATTTTTTGCAATAAATGAAAACTACCTAACCTTCATACTTTCGTCACAATATTTATGCAAATTTGGAAAGAGTCTGGAGACATCAGCGCCCGGATTGTGTCTCGCCAGATTTAACTAATGTTTAAACATATTTGCAAAGTTAATAAGCAAATTTCGGAGATACCATTTTATTCGCAAAGGTACAAAGAATATTTCGCCATAAAGAAAGATTGTCTATCTTTTGTATGTACGTCACAAATATTGTTCAAATACAAGGAATGTTCTAACAAATGATATTGCGTATCTTGTCTCGCCAGATTTAACTAATGTTTAAACATATTTGCAAAGTTAATAAGCAAATTTCGGAGATACCATTTTATTCGCAAAGGTACAAAGAATATTTCGCCATAAAGAAAGATTGTCTATCTTTTGTATGTACGTCACAAATATTGTTCAAATACAAGGAATGTTCTAACAAATGATATTGCGTATCTTGTCTCGCCAGATTTAACTAATGTTTAAACATATTTGCAAAGTTAATAAGCAAATTTCGGAGATACCATTTTATTCGGAAAAGTACAAAGAATATTTCGCAATAAAGAAAGATCGTCTATCTTGTGTATTTACATTACAAATATTGTTCAAATACAAGGAATGTTCTAACAAATGATATTGCGTATCTTGTCTCGCCAGATTTAACTAATGTTTAAACATATTTAAAAAGTTAATAAGCAAATTTCGGAGATACCATTTTATTCGCAAAGGTACAAAGAATATTTCGCCATAAAGAAAGATTGTCTATCTTTTGTATGTACGTCACAAATATTGTTCAAATACAAGGAATGTTCTAACAAATGATATTGCGTATCTTGTCTCGCCAGATTTAACTAATGTTTAAACATATTTGCAAAGTTAATAAGCAAATTTCGGAGATACCATTTTATTCGGAAAAGTACAAAGAATATTTCGCAATAAAGAAAGATCGTCTATCTTGTGTATTTACATTACAAATATTGTTCAAATACAAGGAATGTTCTAACAAATGATATTGCGTATCTTGTCTCGCCAAATTTAACTAATGTTTAAACATATTTGCAAAGTTAATAAGCAAATTTCGGAGATACCATTTTATTCGCAAAGGTACAAAGAATATTTCGCCATAAAGAAAGATTGTCTATCTTTTGTATGTACGTCACAAATATTGTTCAAATACAAGGAATGTTCTAACAAATGATATTGCGTATCTTGTCTCGCCAGATTTAACTAATGTTTAAACATATTTGCAAAGTTAATAAGCAAATTTCGGAGATACCATTTTATTCGGAAAAGTACAAAGAATATTTCGCAATAAAGAAAGATCGTCTATCTTTTGTATTTACATTACAAATATTGTTCAAATACAAGGAATGTTCTAACAAATGATATTGCGTATCTTGTCTCGCCAGATTTAACTAATGTTTAAACATATTTAAAAAGTTAATAAGCAAATTTCGGAGACACCATTTTATTCGCAAAGGTACAAAGAATATTTCGCAATAAAGAAAGATTGTCTACCTTTTATATTTACATTACAAATCTTGTTCAAATACAATTTCGCCGTATGAAAAATTAAGTTGTAAGCGTTAATTAAACAACTTCGACAATGTACTTGAATCGTAATTTGAATTAATTTTATGAGACACGTGCCAAGTGGTACATAACCTCGGATGATGTATTGGCAATTGCTAATTACGGATTGATATTCATTTCAGACACTGAAACAAACTATTATTTGCTTAATTTATTAAGATTGATAGATACATGCACGCGACGCACTTGCATTTTTGTAGCAATATAGCAAATATAACGATGCATTTCTACTCAGATTATTTATTTTATTTAACTAGCAGCTCCACCTGTTGCTTCATCAGTTTTTCAAGTTACCCTTTAAGTTACCTCTTTTTAGTATGAGATTTGATAAAGTGGTGCTACAGTCTTATGTTAAAAAAGGGTAACTTAATCGGTTACATCCTGTTTACCTAAAGAACTGATGAAGCAACAAATGGCGCTGCTAGTAATCAGCTGACTGGTATAACGCGTGCATTTATTACGAACGGGTGAAAGGGAAAACCGATCATAACCCTTCGCGGTTGTTAACCCGCGAATTGATCGTTAAATGTCGAGCATTTGTAATATTCCTTTCATTTAATAAGATTACCTCTCGTGGCAAAATATTTCGAGCGCACGTGGTTTGTATGGCTATGTCAAATTATTTCGCCCTTCCATGCGGTACTTGTATATCGTTTAATGCGTTAGATAAATTAGATCTTCCTTTTAGAGAAATTTCGATGGTGCCGAAATGGTGTGCAAAGAATTTAAATAGAGAGTGAGTGTCCTTCGGAAGACCGCGTGTTTTCGAGAGTAAGATAAAGACGAGGATGGATTACTAATTAATAAAGTATGCGAATAATTAAGTAACCGATGTCCCTTTTAACACAAATACGTTAGATTGATCGATTATAAATCTTACGCGTCTCTTTTGTTTTAAGTCCTGGTGCGGCAATACAGTTTATTTATGGACAAAACGGTAAATTATTTAATTTTGAGTATTCGGCGTTAATAAACAGTGAGTCCTTAGAATTCCGTATCAAAAAATAGCATAACGTGTCTTAATTATCGTTGTAAAACTAAGCGGACGGGGTTCGGGAATAGGAATCTGGAAACATTTCGTTTATTCATTTAAGTAGTTGAACCAAGCTGTATGTCGTGCTTTCCTCATCTGCATGCACGATGCCGGTGCATCTAGCACGAGTTGTTGACAGTTGGAACCAATGCGCTAAACTGAGAGAGAGAACGCGCAGTGGGTCCCTTATATAGACTTTCGTGAAGCTGCACCCGGTGCACAGACGTCGCGGAGCATTTTGATTGGTTGTAACAAATGCACGCATAGCGTTGGAAAACTGTATTCCGTATTAGAATCCTGTAAGACGTAATTAATAAAAATCTTGATTTCTATTAATAAATTTCGGCAATTAAAGGATATGTATGCAAAGGAAAGATATGTTTCTTCAATTTTCTTAATTGCTTTCCTATATTTTTACGACAGAAACGTACGGTCAACGTCGTACGTATATGGTAAAATAAACAGTGAATGTCGCTTTATTGTGTACTAATGGAAAATCAGATTTTATCAATGTTTAATACAAACTGGTAAGAGAAAAAAGCATTTCAACAATGACTATCGTTTGTTTAAATAATCTGGCCGTAATAATAAGTTGTTAATTCCGGAACCCTCGATTAAATAAACATATGACGAGCATTTATTTTGTTTAAAATCTTTCAAGTGACAGAGAATTCGAAACAGCAGAACCACCTATGACGCTATGATGTCGAGACAAATATATTAATATTTAAGGTATATAAACAATGTTTAATCTAAACTTTTAACAATTTATATTCTTTGGTCTCCCAGCAACAATAGTATCAATTTCTTTTAATTAAATAAATGATAATAGTGTCAATTTTATTAATAAAACATGACGGTCTAATAAAAAAGGAGCTTGATTCGTAATGTTTTCGAGGATAAACGTTCGCTGATTGGTGCTTAGAATTGTTGCTTGTGATTGGTGCTTGGGATTGAGCTTGTGATTGGTTGGCGAGTGGGGGTGCTGTCAGTGCTTCGTCATTGCTGATGATGGGGTACCAGTTGCAAGCAGCCAGCGGAAGCAGCCAAACCAAGCAGTGGTACCCCGCTCAATTGGGGAGCTCTCCTGGGAAGAGCCAACGTCTCAAGAAGAGGAGCGTGGCACCCCTGAAGTTTTGAACGGCCACTCACCGAAGACGGCCATATTGGAATCGCGTAACGGCTTCTTCTAGAAGAAGAGGCGCAGTTCGCCATTGTGAGATGGAACCGTTGGACTTTCGGCAGCTTTTAAAGAATGTATGTGGCAAAATTTGATACGCTTTAATTATGCTTTCAGCGTATGTTATTAATGAGGTCCTTATTATTTTT
This sequence comes from Nysson spinosus, assembly GCA_910591585.2. Classification (NCBI taxonomy): domain Eukaryota; kingdom Metazoa; phylum Arthropoda; class Insecta; order Hymenoptera; family Crabronidae; genus Nysson; species Nysson spinosus. Next base: position 10,021,426 of record OU342830.1, on the reverse strand, counting down.
TTTATTTATTACAGAATAATCAAGAAAGCATGGAGGCACCTGAAGCCGAATACCGCAAATGAAAATTCTAGAACAAAGAAGGATGGTTGAGTTTCATGCAACCATTAGAGCTTGGAGGCGATGCAGAATTCGGTGAGTCCATTATTAATTCGAAACAATTTAATAAATCCATTAACAATTTATTATTATTACAATTTTTAACAAAATTTAAATATTTGGTACTTGAAATATCTTTACATTATATATTTTATCCTCCACCTTATCCATTTCGAACTACATAACAAAAAATTCGAACATTCGAACAATATTCGCAAATGGGTAAAAAATGAACGACTCTCAAACAGTGCTTTTCAGCGCTAATAAATAAATAAAATTGAAAACAACTCATTTGCGAATTGTTAAAAATAGACCAAATTAAAACATGCAAAATAAAAGCATTTTAATGTCTTTACAAAGAATTTGTTGAGAGGTAGTTCGAAAACGTTGTTGAAACGTTGAACAATTCCAAGCTTAAGAATTTTCTCTTTTCTTAAACATTAATATATGGTTGGTAAAAACTTAAACTATTTACAATTTAATTAATTTTATCGGAATTGTTCAACGTAAAAATGAGTAATGAAAATAATATCGCAGAAATTAATGGTATTAGTATTTCGTAATTTGTTTCCTCTTAATCGAGAATCTAATTTAATATTCTCAACAGAGAATCTAACTTAATATTTTCATGCTCATATCGCGAAACGTAAATATCTTCCGTTTCAAAAGGTAAATTTTTACGGAAACTGTTTCAATCGAAAAACATAAATTTTGTCACACGGTTTCATAGAAAATATTTCGCGACGAAGTTGCAATTGCCCGTTAAAATGAGCACCGTTGCAAGTACAAAAAGTGAATACTTAAATTCAACGAATCTGTTATAGATTTAAACAATTTCTATTGTACATCGGTAAAAATGCATGTTTTTGAGATCTCCCATTAACCGTATTCCCAATTGTTTTATTAAAATAAATAGTAATAGCGTGAAATTGTTTAATTAAATATAACGGTCAAATAGAAATTCTGATTTGCAGGCCTCATACGATGCTGCGCGTCCTCTGATTGGTGCTCGCAAGTGGTGCGTGTCAGTTCATGCGCACCAACCAAAGAACGAACCAAGACGAAGCTCTGCTCCCTCGCGCAATGGGGAGGCTGTGCTGTGAAAAGAGTAGCAACGCTGTCGCGCAAAAAAAGAGTGTGGCACCCCTGACTTTTTAAACTGCCAGTGAAGAGAGGCCATGTCATTCTAACGGCTTTTTCGAGAAGAAGTGGTGCAGTTTGGCAAAGTGCAGAAAAGTCTTTGGAAGATCGGCAGCTTTGAAAGACGGTATGTGGAACACTTGGATTCACTTTAATTATGCATTCAACACATGTCATTGATGAGGTACTTAATTATTTTTCTGATTTATTACAGAATAATTAAGAACACATGAAGACACCTCCGAGACAGTATACCGCAAATAGAAAATTAAAGAATAAAGACGGACGGCTTGCTTTCGTGCAACTGCTGGAGCTAGGAGGCGATGCAAAATGGGTGAGTCCATTATTAATTTGAAACCATTTAATTTATTCATTCATTAACTATTTTGGAATATGATATTATCTTCAATTTGATTTGAATTTATTACGATCGGATTTAGTACGTTAGACATTTATTTGCAATAAATCTATTATCGAATGATAGCTTCAACAATTGTTTAAATTTCGAAATTCCTTTAAATAGTTTGTTGCTTCTAGTTAGTTAAATTGTTTTTATTCATGAACAGTTTGCGATTTATTTCGCGATTAATATTTTGTCGAATTCCAAATGTCGTTCAAGAAATTCGAAATATGGTGCGATGTATCGAAGCGACTTCGCAAGTGAGTTCGAACATAACTTATTTGCGAATTGTTGAAATATGGTTGAAACTTACAAAATATATAATAAAAGCAAATTTTAATTCTTTCATAAGAAATTTTTTGAGATGAAGTCGGAATCAGACAGCCATTTATTATATAAATCGAAAAGCTGAAAATATACTACTGATTATGAAATTATTCTAAATCTCTCTTCATATGCCATTGTTAATTAATAATTATTTATTAATAATAATTAATTAACAATTATTTTAATAAATTATTTCTACATGAGAAGATCGACACATGCTTTTTATATTGCAATATTAAATCTTAACAGTTTCTTACTTAAAATTATCTAAACAATCACATATCAAACTTTTAATTGAAATATTTTAATTAAATACCATATATCGAAATTCATTTACCACACTAAATAACAACTTTGGAGATTCCATATGCAATTAATACAATTCTCTCTTTGTCAAATATTTAATATTTGCGATCTGAATTGCTTGTTTACTTTATACTATTAAATATTTCATATGCTTATATTGACTTACAATGTTTTTTTTTATTTTTTAAGGTGAATGAAAAATTTGTTCAAACAAATTTTGGCAAGAAATAGTTTGGTTTCAATTTCAGAAAGAAGAATGAAAAACAGGTGTGTAAATAACTCTACCTTGTTCTGAATATATGCAAATATTCGTCTATATTTGTCAATTATAATAATTCTTGTTTTTATTTATTACAGTGAACAGTGAATAGTGAATAGTGCACGGCGAATCCGATTCTGCAACATTTGAAGGCGAACCAGTCGACAACGGGCTGCTGACTTCACAGGTTCGTTAAAAATTCTTGATTCTAATTTGTGTCTGAATATAAAAAAAAATTCGTTTACATTTGTCAGTGGAAATAACTTATTTCTTTGTGTTTTATAGAATAACAAAAGCAGCCCACGAAATAACGAGTTTATTCTGACGCTGGAAACTTCAAATTTGCGGTGATCGGATTGGCTGAAACTACACCGCGACGCGGATATTGGTAAGTTAATTGTTTAATTACCTTTTTATAATAATGGCTTTATGAAAATACTGCTTGGTTGATATAAATTAAAATGGATTTAGTAAAATTTGTTAGTATTAAAACAAAATTAAATATAATATCAGGAAAATAGAATCTTGTAGTTTTTGATATCTTGCCTGTTTAATGTTTCTAACTTGAGTGACAAAACATGCAAAAATTCGTACAAGTTCAATTGTACATAAAATATTATTAAACATAAATATCCTTATTTTACGATCTTATAAATTCTGATTTATACAATTTTTCGGATTTCCATTTGAAAAAATATACCTAAAGTAGAATAACGTTTTGAACGTCTGAACTTAGATCTACTTGTACTACTTTCTTATACTGCAACCACTTACTTTATTGGTACTTGTACTACATGAAGTCATTTTAAAATATAAATGAAAGTAGTAGAAATATATTTCGGTGCCAAAGATGGCTCATTTAATACAGTTAATTATATGAATTATTGTTGCAAACTGTATTATCAAATATCTAGAAAAGCTACTAGTATATTATCCTTACATGAAATTATATGCGAAAATGTACTTTGAGATTATCGATTTATTTATTTTAAGATTGTTACTATTAATTTTGAGTTTATGACATTATTGTCATAAACAATTAACAACAATTTTAATTAATAACAAGTTTCAATCATCCAATTTTCAATTTGGAACTTTTTAGACCCTGAACTAAATTTAATATCATTAAATTATTAATTTTGAGTTTATGAAATAATTAATTTTTAATCATCCAAGTATTCATTTTGAAACTTTTTAGACCCTGAAATAAATTTAAGATTATGAAATAATTAATTTTTAATCATCCAAGTATTAATTTTGAAATTAAATTATTTCAAATTACTTTGAAATTAAATTATTTTAAATTACTTTGACATTAAATTATTTTAAATTAAAATTCTGAACTAAACTTGTTTGATTCTTTATTATCAATTTCGGCCCTAAATGATTCGAATCGGTAGTAGATCAATCCTAATAAGAGTGTTAAGACATTTTTCATTTAATATCATTAAAACTTTAATGAACAAAGATCTGCGAAATCACTTTAAGATTGCAGAACTTTACGGACAATAGCACCGGTTATTACAATACAAATAAATAACTTCCAATTCTTTGTAAAACAGTATAACCTTATTGTTAATTATCTATGGAATGTATTTATTTTCTTGAACGTATTAATAACACTTTGGTTTATGTAGGTGATTCTTCGACGAACAAAACCGCAAGAGGAATTACAAGGGGAGCAACACATTACGCAGAACCGTTATCTTCCTCCACCGATTTTCTGAGAAATATGCTGTCGCCTGGCGGTGAGTCATTTTTTTGGTGTCCCTCTGGTCTCCTCATACCGTAGGATGAAAGGTCCGAACCGGTACGGAGATTAGTTGTAATTTTGATTTTCGGGCATTGTGGCAGCGAGATATATCTCGCACATGGTTTTTTATTTATTTAGCTCAGAACAGAGTCTTCTTGTCTCTCGTAATTTATTGTCATTCCATTAATTACGCATAATGTAGAAGTCGGATGACCCTCCGATTTCACGAAATACATTATGTTTTTATTATCAATTCCTAATATGTTTTATTGTCATTCCATTAATTATATTAGAAATTCTTATTCACATAGTGTAGAAGTCGGATGACCCTCCGATTTCGCGAAATACACTATATTTTTATTATCAATTCCTAATATCTTTTATTGTCATTCCGTTAATTATATTAAATATTCTTATTCACATAGTGTAGAAGTCGGATGACCCTCCGATTTCACGAAATACACTATATTTTGATTACAAATTCCTAATATATTTTATTGTCTTTACATTAATTATATCAGGAATTCTTATTTACGTAGTGAAGAAGTCGGATGACCCTCCGACTTCACGAAATATATCTTTATTATAAATTTCTAATATAATAATAATTAAATGGAAATATTTAACTAGTATACTCAATTTGACTACTAAATATAGTAGATTTAATGAGCAAGAAGACAATTCGCGGCAGGCCGATTTTGAAATCAGTGTACTCATCTTTCAGTCATGCTGCTTATAAAGAATTTACATTGATAACAGAATCGCCTAAGATGTTACTTTCCCATTAAATATAAATTTTGAATTGAATCGCAATTCATTAAATTTCACTCACTGTAACTAATTGAGACTTTAAACTTTCAATTGATATATTATTAATGAAATTTATACAAAGTTATTACTTTCTTCAGTATTTGATTCTATCATTCATTTATTCTCCTTGATTTACCTTGAGATAATATATTACAATCAAACCTTATATAAATTAAAGTTAACTTTTTTATTAAATATAAAGTCAAGAAATATTATTCCCCCAATCCGTTAGACTTCAAATTAATAAATATTTGAGATCAGGATTTTCAGATATGCATACGCAAAGTAAGTGGTTGGAACTGTGCTCATTTCTAAGCTCATTTTATTCGCTTGACGCAGCTGTCTTTTGAATAAATGGCGGATGGGTGCGGTTCATATTTATATTTTTTATATTTTTGTTGGCGACTGACGAAGCATTGGTGATTATGCACGATGTACTTTCCACGTTTGTGTGTGTGTGTGGTTAGGCACGTGGAATTTGCGTCGGATACTAAACACTTTTATCATATTTTTAGAATCGAATCAAAATGATAATCATTTTCAATAATAATATTTTCACCGTTTATCACGGTCAAAATATAATACGTATAGCACTGTTCATTTATAATATAGTTTGTAACTATATTTCATACTGTTAAAATTAACAGTTTATATTTCGGGATTTATACCTTTTAAAAGCTTATATTTTCATTTATCTACTTCTAAAAAGCGACATCGCCAACTTCTTCAGTCGATTTCAGGAATTGGTACGTACATTTTTAGAGTGTGATATGAGTAATAAACTAGGGTGACGGAGGGGTCCCGGGACCTTCTCCCTAGAGTAGGCTTTTGCACCCTGGTTATGTGAGAGAACCGTGGAGTAATTGTGTTGGTGTGATTGGCTTTCAAATTTTTTAAATATAGCTAAGGGAGGCAGGTAACATACTTAGTGGTGTGATTGCTATATTTTAAGTAGGACAGGCCAGGACAAGAGCAGCTGCTTAAAAGTAGGCCCAAACAGTCTGTCTCTTGATCCTGAAGTTGCGATTATCGCAATTGTTAGTTTTAAGTAGTGCCCGTGGTTTTAGACCCGGACACTGATTGCTACCCCAAATTTGGGCAGCAAAAGTGTTGGACTCAAATTGAGTCCGAAGAAAGAAGAGGCGAATTAAAGCGCTGAAGAGGCGAATTGAAGTGCCGAAGGGGCGAATTGAAGAGCCGAAGAGAATAAACAATGAGTATCCCTTCACGAATGGATAGTCATTGCTTTTAATTGCCACTCTGCCCACTATTATTGCATTTATTGTCATTAATATGTTTTATATGTGTCATTAATAATCGTTTTATATATTATTATATGTTTTCAGCTTACCAGCAAAGTAAGGGAAACCGAAAACTCAAAGAATTCTGAAAACTTGCACAAACATAAGTAATTCATCCTGATTACAAAGCTTTATTTCGTTGGTACCCAAAAACAGTTCAAAGGAGTGAACTCACTCCTGAACTAAAAAAGTTTTCAAATAAGAATTTTTTGAATTTTCGAGCTCCCTTACCTTTCTTGTTAATTGCATTCTATTCACAGGACTTAATTACATATTTGCGTTTAATTCAAATTGTGGTTCGGAATGCCACCTTTTTCGGGAATCTAATTGTATTTTTAATTAGGCATCGGGTTCGGATTAATTATTCGCGTTTATTTATAATTGTGTTTCGGGATACCATCTTTTTAGGGAATCGAATTGCCCTTCTAACTATGCATCGGGTTCTAATTAATTATTCGCGTTTATTTATAAGTGTTTCGGGACACAGTCTTTTTAGGAAACCAAATTGTACTTTAATTACGCGTCGGGTACGGATTAATTATTCACGTTCATTTATAATTGTTTTTCGGGATGCGATCTTGTCAGGGAATAGAATTGTATTTTTAGTTACGCGTCGGGCTCTAATTAATTTTCCGCGTTTATTTATAATTGTGTTTCGGGATGTCATCTTTTATCTCGTCTCACCTTTCGTTTAATTAAATTAATTATGTTATCTCCGGACTATCGCATTCTCGATTCTAGATTCTAGATTATCGCGGGTTTTCGATCGGGTTTTGTCAGAATAAACAGTCATCATCCTCACGGGTTTTAGACTAAGGAAGAGTGCGTTCCAAGGATGGCTTTGCGTGGTCATCTTAGTCATAAACTTGTCCCCCAAATGCTTCAGCAAACTAAGAGAGCCCTGCGTATTCTCATTGCGTTTCCGCAGTCGGGCCTTATTGCCTTCTCGTGTGGACTCGGAACGCGGTGTTAGTACTCGGTCGAGCCCAGTGTGCGCAGTTGTCAGATGGGGACATTTATAATTTATTTTTTTAATTAAATTCAAGGGGGGTAGTGGGATACTTTTAAGCGCGCGAGTGAACGATGGCTTTGCGTGGTCATCTTAGTCATAAACTTGTCCCCCCACTTACTTCAGCAAACACGAAGGTAGCCCCGCGTAGTTTCATTGCGGTTCCGTTTCCGACATTCGTCGCTTTCTCAACTTGGAGGGGATCGCTTTTTCGTTTGCGATTCGGACCGCCGTGCTAGTATTCGGTCAAGCCCAATGTATGCCGTTGTTAGTCGAGGACATTTATAATTTATTTATTTTAATTAAATTCAAGGGGGTTTGTGGGATACTTTTAAGCGTGCGAGTGAACGATGGCTTTGCGTGGTCATCCTAGTCATAAACTTGTACCCCAAATGCTTCAGCAAACTAAGAGAGCCCTGCGTATTCTCATTGCGTTTCCGCAGTCGGGCCTTATTGCCTTCTCGTGTGGACTCGGAACGCGGTGTTAGTACTCGGTCGAGCCCAGTGTGCGCAGTTGTCAGATGGGGACATTTATAATTTATTTTTTTAATTAAATTCAAGGGGGGTAGTGGGATACTTTTAAGCGCGCGAGTGAACGATGGCTTTGCGTGGTCATCTTAGTCATAAACTTGTCCCCCCACTTACTTCAGCAAACACGAAGGTAGCCCCGCGTAGTTTCATTGCGTTTCCGTTTCCGACATTCGTCGCTTTCTCAACTTGGAGGGGATCGCTTTTTCGTTTGCGATTCGGAACGCCGTGCTAGTATTCGGTCAAGCCCAATGTCTGCCGTTGTTAGTCGAGGACATTTATAATTCATTTATTTTAATTAAATTCAAGGGGGTTTGTGGGATACTTTTAAGCGTGCGAGTGAACGATGGCTTTGCGTGGTCATCCTAGTCATAAACTTGTCCCCCAAATACTTCAGCAAACACTAAGGTAGCCCCGCGTATTTTCATTGCGTTTCCGGTTGCGACTTGGAACGCCGTGCTAGTATTCGGTCAAGCCCAATGTATGCAGTTGTTAGTCGAGGACATTTATAATTTATTTATTTTAATTAAATTCAAGGGGGGTAGTGGGATACTTTTAAGCGCGCGAGTGAACGATGGCTTTGCGTGGTCATCTTAGTCATAAACTTGTCCCCCCACTTACTTCAGCAAACACGAAGGTAGCCCCGCGTAGTTTCATTGCGGTTCCGTTTCCGACATTCGTCGCTTTCTCAACTTGGAGGGGATCGCTTTTTCGTTTGCGATTCGGACCGCCGTGCTAGTATTCGGTCAAGCCCAATGTATGCCGTTGTTAGTCGAGGACATTTATAATTTATTTATTTTAATTAAATTCAAGGGGGTTTGTGGGATACTTTTAAGCGTGCGAGTGAACGATGGCTTTGCGTGGTCATCCTAGTCATAAACTTGTCCCCCAAATGCTTCAGCAAACTAAGAGAGCCCTGCGTATTCTCATTGCGTTTCCGCAGTCGGGCCTTATTGCCTTCTCGTGTGGACTCGGAACGCGGTGTTAGTACTCGGTCGAGCCCAGTGTGCGCAGTTGTCAGATGGGGACATTTATAATTTATTTTTTTAATTAAATTCAAGGGGGGTAGTGGGATACTTTTAAGCGCGCGAGTGAACGATGGCTTTGCGTGGTCATCTTAGTCATAAACTTGTCCCCCCACTTACTTCAGCAAACACGAAGGTAGCCCCGCGTAGTTTCATTGCGTTTCCGTTTCCGACATTCGTCGCTTTCTCAACTTGGAGGGGATCGCTTTTTCGTTTGCGATTCGGAACGCCGTGCTAGTATTCGGTCAAGCCCAATGTCTGCCGTTGTTAGTCGAGGACATTTATAATTCATTTATTTTAATTAAATTCAAGGGGGTTTGTGGGATACTTTTAAGCGTGCGAGTGAACGATGGCTTTGCGTGGTCATCCTAGTCATAAACTTGTCCCCCAAATACTTCAGCAAACACTAAGGTAGCCCCGCGTATTTTCATTGCGTTTCCGGTTGCGACTTGGAACGCCGTGCTAGTATTCGGTCAAGCCCAATGTATGCAGTTGTTAGTCGAGGACATTTATAATTTATTTATTTTAATTAAATTCAAGGGGGGTAGTGGGATACTTTTAAGCGCGCGAGTGAACGATGGCTTTGCGTGGTCATCTTAGTCATAAACTTGTCCCCCCACTTACTTCAGCAAACACGAAGGTAGCCCCGCGTAGTTTCATTGCGGTTCCGTTTCCGACATTCGTCGCTTTCTCAACTTGGAGGGGATCGCTTTTTCGTTTGCGATTCGGACCGCCGTGCTAGTATTCGGTCAAGCCCAATGTATGCCGTTGTTAGTCGAGGACATTTATAATTTATTTATTTTAATTAAATTCAAGGGGGTTTGTGGGATACTTTTAAGCGTGCGAGTGAACGATGGCTTTGCGTGGTCATCCTAGTCATAAACTTGTCCCCCAAATGCTTCAGCAAACTAAGAGAGCCCTGCGTATTCTCATTGCGTTTCCGCAGTCGGGCCTTATTGCCTTCTCGTGTGGACTCGGAACGCGGTGTTAGTACTCGGTCGAGCCCAGTGTGCGCAGTTGTCAGATGGGGACATTTATAATTTATTTTTTTAATTAAATTCAAGGGGGGTAGTTGGATACTTTTAAGCGCGCGAGTGAACGATGGCTTTGCGTGGTCATCTTAGTCATAAACTTGTCCCCCCACTTACTTCAGCAAACACGAAGGTAGCCCCGCGTAGTTTCATTGCGTTTCCGTTTCCGACATTCGTCGCTTTCTCAACTTGGAGGGGATCGCTTTTTCGTTTGCGATTCGGAACGCCGTGCTAGTATTCGGTCAAGCCCAATGTCTGCCGTTGTTAGTCGAGGACATTTATAATTCATTTATTTTAATTAAATTCAAGGGGGGTAGTGGGATACTTTTAAGCGTGCGAGTGAACGATGGCTTTGCGTGGTCATCTTAGTCATAAACTTGTCCCCCAAATACTTCAGCAAACACTAAGGTAGCCCCGCGTATTTTCATTGCGTTTCCGGTTGCGACTCGGAACGCCGTGCTAGTATTCGGTCAAGCCCAATGTATGCAGTTGTTAGTCGAGGACATTTATAATTTAATTATTTTAATTAATTAATGGTTGGAGGGGGGTGAGGCGTAATCAAAAATACGTGGGAATGATGACTGCTTGCGTTTCATCTTTTTCGGGATTATCAATTGACACGGAAAAATGTCGTCAATGGTCGTGACACTTGTGGAATTTTCGTTATTAATTATTATCTTATTTATTGATGGTCCGCCGTGCCATCTTTTTTTCTCGGGCATTGTGAGCGAGTGCCATCGCCGGGCCTCGTCTCACCCTTAGTTTATTTAAGCGGAAAAATTCGCGGTATTCGGGGATTTCGTTATATTAATTATTATATATATTTGTGATGGTACGCCGTCCCATCTTTTCTTTTTCTGGGGTACTGTGAGCGACTGCCATCGTTGGGCCTCGTCTCACCTTCGGTTTATTTGAGGGGACAAATTCGCGGATTTCGTTATATTAATTATTATATTTATGGTTGATGGTCCGCCGTGCCATCTTTTCTTTTTCTCGGGTATTGTGAGCGACTGCCATCGCCGTGCCTCGTCTCACCTTCGGATTATTAGAGCGGACAAATTCGCGGTATTCGCGGATTTCGTTATATTAATTATTATATTTATTCGTGATGGTCCGCCGTGCCATCTTTTCTTTTTCTCGGGTATTGTGAGCGACTGCCATCGCCGTGCCTCGTCTCACCTTCGGTTTATTAGAGCGGACAAATTCGCGGTATTCGCGGATTTCGTTATATTAATTATTATATTTATTCGTGATGGTCCGCCGTGCCATCTTTTCTTTTTCTCGGGTATTGTGAGCGACTGCCATCGCCGTGCCTCGTCTCACCTTCGGTTTATTAGAGCGGACAAATTCGCGGTATTCGCGGATTTCGTTATATTAATTATTATATTTATGGTTGATGGTCCGCCGTGCCATCTTTTCTTTTTCTCGGGTATTGTGAGCGACTGCCATCGCCGTGCCTCGTCTCACCTTCGGATTATTAGAGCGGACAAATTCGCGGTATTCGCGGATTTCGTTATATTAATTATTATATTTATGTGCGATGGTCCGCCGTGCCATCTTTTCTTTTTCTCGGGTATTGTGAGCGACTGCCATCGCCGTGCCTCGTCTCACCTTCGGATTATTAGAGCGGACAAATTCGCGGTATTCGCGGATTTCGTTATATTAATTATTATATTTATTCGTGGTGGTCCGCCGTGCCATCTTTTATTTTTTCGGGTATTGTGAGCGACTGCCATCGCCTGGCCTCGTCTCACCTTCGGTTTATTAGAGCGGACAAATTCGCGGTATTCGCGGATTTCGTTATATTAATTATTATATTTATGGTTGATGGTCCGCCGTGCCATCTTTTCTTTTTCTCGGGTATTGTGAGCGACTGCCATCGCCGTGCCTCGTCTCACCTTCGGTTTATTAGAGCGGACAAATTCGCGGTATTCGCGGATTTCGTTATATTAATTATTATATTTATGTGCGATGGTCCGCCGTGCCATCTTTTCTTTTTCTCAGGTATTGTGAGCGACTGCCATCGCCGTGCCTCGTCTCACCTTCGGTTTATTAGAGCGGACAAATTCGCGGTATTCGCGGATTTCGTTATATTAATTATTATATTTATGTGTGATGGTCCGCCGTGCCATCTTTTCTTTTTCTCGGGTATTGTGAGCGACTGCCATCGCCGTGCCTCGTCTCACCTTCGGATTATTAGAGCGGACAAATTCGCGGTATTCGCGGATTTCGTTATATTAATTATTATATTTATTCGTGATGGTCCGCCGTGCCATCTTTACTTTTTCTCGGGTATTGTGAGCGACTGCCATCGCCGTGCCTCGTCTCACCTTCGGTTTATTAGAGCGGACAAATTCGCGGTATTCGCGGATTTCGTTATATTAATTATTATATTTATTCGTGATGGTCCGCCGTGCCATCTTTTCTTTTTCTCGGGTATTGTGAGCGACTGCCATCGCCGTGCCTCGTCTCACCTTCGGTTTATTAGAGCGGACAAATTCGCGGTATTCGCGGATTTCGTTATATTAATTATTATATTTATGTGTGATGGTCCGCCGTGCCATCTTTTCTTTTTCTCGGGTATTGTGAGCGACTGCCATCGCCGCGCCTCGTCTCACCTTCGGTTTATTAGAGCGGACAAATTCGCGGTATTCGCGGATTTCGTAATATTAATTATTATATTTATTCGTGGTGGTCCGCCGTGCCATATTTTATTTTTTCGGGTATTGTGAGCGACTGCCATCGCCTGGCCTCGTCTCACCTTCGGTTTATTAGAGCGGAGAAATTCGCGGTATTCGCGGATCCGTTATATTAATTATTATATTTATTCGTGGTGGTCCGCCGTGCCATCTTTTATTTTTTCGGGTATTGTGAGCGACTGCCATCGCCTGGCCTCGTCTCACCTTCGGTTTATTAGAGCGGACAAATTCGCGGTATCCGCGGATTTCGTTATATTAATTATTATATTTATTCGTGGTGGTCCGCCGTGCCATCTTTTATTTTTTCGTGTATTGTGAGCGACTGCCATCGCCTGGCCTCGTCTCACCATCGGTTTAGTTAAGCGGACAAATTCGCGGTATTCGCGGATTTCGTTATATTAATTATTATATTTATTCGTGGTGGTCCGCCGTGCCATCTTTTATTTTTTCGGGTATTGTGAGCGACTGCCATCGCCGGGCCTCGTCTCACCTTCGGTTTATTAGAGCGGACAAATTCGCGGTATTCGCGGATTTCGTAATATTAATTATTATATTTATTCGTGGTGGTCCGCCGTGCCATCTTTTATTTTTTCGGGTATTGTGAGCGACTGCCATCGCCTGGCCTCGTCTCACCTCCGGTTTATTAGAGCGGACAAATTCGCGGTATTCGCGGATTTCGTTATATTAGTTATTATATTTATGCGTGGTGGTCCGCCGTGCCATCTTTTATTTTTTCGGGTATTGTGAGCGACTGCCATCGCCTGGCCTCGTCTCACCTTCGGTTTATTAGAGCGGACAAATTCGCGGTATTCGCGGATTTCGTTATATTAATTATTATATTTATTCGTGGTGGTCCGCCGTGCCATCTTTTATTTTTTCGTGTATTGTGAGCGACTGCCATCGCCTGGCCTCGTCTCACCATCGGTTTAGTTAAGCGGACAAATTCGCGGTATTCGCGGATTTCGTTATATTAATTATTATATTTATTCGTGGTGGTCCGCCGTGCCATCTTTTATTTTTTCGGGTATTGTGAGCGACTGCCATCGCCTGGCCTCGTCTCACCTTCGGTTTATTAGAGCGGACAAATTCGCGGTATTCGCGGATTTCGTAATATTAATTATTATATTTATTCGTGGTGGTCCGCCGTGCCATCTTTTATTTTTTCGGGTATTGTGAGCGACTGCCATCGCCTGGCCTCGTCTCACCTTCGGTTTATTAGAGCGGACAAATTCGCGGTATTCGCGGATTTCGTTATATTAGTTATTATATTTATGCGTGGTGGTCCGCCGTGCCATCTTTTATTTTTTCGGGTATTGTGAGCGACTGCCATCGCCTGGCCTCGTCTCACCTTCGGTTTATTAGAGCGGACAAATTCGCGGTATTCGCGGATTTCGTTATATTAATTATTATATTTATTCGTGGTGGTCCGCCGTGCCATCTTTTATTTTTTCGTGTATTGTGAGCGACTGCCATCGCCTGGCCTCGTCTCACCATCGGTTTAGTTAAGCGGACAAATTCGCGGTATTCGCGGATTTCGTTATATTAATTATTATATTTATTCGTGGTGGTCCGCCGTGCCATCTTTTATTTTTTCGGGTATTGTGAGCGACTGCCATCGCCGGGCCTCGTCTCACCTTCGGTTTATTAGAGCGGACAAATTCGCGGTATTCGCGGATTTCGTAATATTAATTATTATATTTATTCGTGGTGGTCCGCCGTGCCATCTTTTATTTTTTCGGGTATTGTGAGCGACTGCCATCGCCTGGCCTCGTCTCACCATCGGTTTAGTTAAGCGGACAAATTCGCCGTATCCGCGGATTTCGTTATACTAATTATTATATTTGTTCGTGGTGGTCCGCCGTGCCATCTTTTATTTTTTCGGGTATTGTGAGCGACTGCCATCGCCGGGCCTCGTCTCACCTTCGGTTTATTAGAGCGGACAAATTCGCGGTATTCGCGGATTTCGTTATATTAGTTATTATATTTATGCGTGGTGGTCCGCCGTGCCATCTTTTATTTTTTCGGGTATTGTGAGCGACTGCCATCGCCTGGCCTCGTCTCACCTTCGGTTTATTAGAGCGGACAAATTCGCGGTATTCGCGGATTTCGTTATATTAGTTATTATATTTATGCGTGGTGGTCCGCCGTGCCATTTTTTATTTTTTCGGGTATTGTGAGCGACTGCCATCGCCTGGCCTCGTCTCACCATCGGTTTAGTTAAGCGGACAAATTCGCGGTATTCGCGGATTTCGTTATATTAGTTATTATATTTATGCGTGGTGGTCCGCCGTGCCATCTTTTATTTTTTCGGGTATTGTGAGCGACTGCCATCGCCGGGCCTCGTCTCACCTTCGGTTTATTAGAGCGGACAAATTCGCGGTATTCGCGGATTTCGTAATATTAATTATTATATTTATTCGTGGTGGTCCGCCGTGCCATCTTTTATTTTTTCGGGTATTGTGAGCGACTGCCATCGCCGGGCCTCGTCTCACTTTCTGTTTATTAGAGCGGACAAATTCGCGGTATTCGCGGATCCGTTATATTAATTATTATATTTATTCGTGGTGGTCCGCCGTGCCATCTTTTATTTTTTCGGGTATTGTGAGCGACTGCCATCGCCGGGCCTCGTCTCACCTTCGGTTTATTAGAGCGGACAAATTCGCGGTATTCGCGGATTTCGTTATATTAATTATTATATTTATTCGTGGTGGTCCGCCGTGCCATCTTTTATTTTTTCGGGTATTGTGAGCGACTGCCATCGCCGGGCCTCGTCTCACCTTCGGTTTATTAGAGCGGACAAATTCGCGGTATTCGCGGATTTCGTAATATTAATTATTATATTTATTCGTGGTGGTCCGCCGTGCCATCTTTTATTTTTTCGGGTATTGTGAGCGACTGCCATCGCCTGGCCTCGTCTCACCATCGGTTTAGTTAAGCGGACAAATTCGCCGTATCCGCGGATTTCGTTATACTAATTATTATATTTGTTCGTGGTGGTCCGCCGTGCCATCTTTTATTTTTTCGGGTATTGTGAGCGACTGCCATCGCCGGGCCTCGTCTCACCTTCGGTTTATTAGAGCGGACAAATTCGCGGTATTCGCGGATTTCGTTATATTAGTTATTATATTTATGCGTGGTGGTCCGCCGTGCCATCTTTTATTTTTTCGGGTATTGTGAGCGACTGCCATCGCCTGGCCTCGTCTCACCTTCGGTTTATTAGAGCGGACAAATTCGCGGTATTCGCGGATTTCGTTATATTAGTTATTATATTTATGCGTGGTGGTCCGCCGTGCCATCTTTTATTTTTTCGGGTATTGTGAGCGACTGCCATCGCCTGGCCTCGTCTCACCATCGGTTTAGTTAAGCGGACAAATTCGCGGTATTCGCGGATTTCGTTATATTAGTTATTATATTTATGCGTGGTGGTCCGCCGTGCCATCTTTTATTTTTTCGGGTATTGTGAGCGACTGCCATCGCCGGGCCTCGTCTCACCTTCGGTTTATTAGAGCGGACAAATTCGCGGTATTCGCGGATTTCGTAATATTAATTATTATATTTATTCGTGGTGGTCCGCCGTGCCATCTTTTATTTTTTCGGGTATTGTGAGCGACTGCCATCGCCGGGCCTCGTCTCACTTTCTGTTTATTAGAGCGGACAAATTCGCGGTATTCGCGGATCCGTTATATTAATTATTATATTTATTCGTGGTGGTCCGCCGTGCCATCTTTTATTTTTTCGGGTATTGTGAGCGACTGCCATCGCCGGGCCTCGTCTCACCTTCGGTTTATTAGAGCGGACAAATTCGCGGTATTCGCGGATTTCGTTATATTAATTATTATATTTATTCGTGGTGGTCCGCCGTGCCATCTTTTATTTTTTCGGGTATTGTGAGCGACTGCCATCGCCTGGCCTCGTCTCACCATCGGTTTAGTTAAGCGGACAAATTCGCGGTATCCGCGGATTTCGTTATATTAATTATTATATTTGTTCGTGGTGGTCCGCCGTGCCATCTTTTATTTTTTCGGGTATTGTGAGCGACTGCCATCGCCGGGCCTCGTCTCACCTTCGGTTTATTAGAGCGGACAAATTCGCGGTATTCGCGGATTTCGTTATATTAATTATTATATTTATTCGTTGTGGTCCGCCGTGCCATCTTTTATTATTTCGGGTATTGTGAGCGACTGCCATCGCCTGGCCTCGTCTCACCTTCGGTTTCTTAGAGCGGACAAAATCGCGGTATTCGCGGATTTCGTTATATTAATTATTATATTTATTCGTGGTGGTCCGCCGTGCCATCTTTTATTTTTTCGGGTATTGTGAGCGACTGCCATCGCCGGGCCTCGTCTCACTTTCGGTTTATTAGAGCGGAGAAATTCGCGGTATTCGCGGATTTCGTAATATTAATTATTATATTTATTCGTGGTGGTCCGCCGTGCCATCTTTTATTTTTTCGGGTATTGTGAGCGACTGCCATCGCCGGGCCTCGTCTCACTTTCGGTTTATTAGAGCGGACAAATTCGCGGTATTCGCGGATCCGTTATATTAATTATTATATTTATTCGTGGTGGTCCGCCGTGCCATCTTTTATTTTTTCGGGTATTGTGAGCGACTGCCATCGCCGGGCCTCGTCTCACCTTCGGTTTATTACAGCGGACAAATTCGCGGTATTCGCGGATTTCGTTATATTAATTATTATATTTATTCGTGGTGGTCCGCCGTGCCATCTTTTATTTTTTCGGGTATTGTGAGCGACTGCCATCGCCTGGCCTCGTCTCACCTTCGGTTTCTTAGAGCGGACCAAATCGCGGTATTCGCGGATTTCGTAATATTAATTATTATATTTATTCGTGGTGGTCCGCCGTGCCATCTTTTATTTTTTCGGGTATTGTGAGCGACTGCCATCGCCTGGCCTCGTCTCACCTTCGGTTTATTAGAGCGGACAAATTCGCGGTATTCGCGGATTTCGTAATATTAATTATTATATTTATTCGTGGTGGTCCGCCGTGCCATCTTTTATTATTTCGGGTATTGTGAGCGACTGCCATCGCCGGGCCTCGTCTCACCTTCGGTTTATTACAGCGGACAAATTCGCGGTATTCGCGGATTTCGTAATATTAATTATTATATTTATTCGTGGTGGTCCGCCGTGCCATCTTTTATTTTTTCGGGTATTGTGAGCGACTGCCATCGCCGGGCCTCGTCTCACTTTCGGTTTATTAGAGCGGACAAATTCGCGGTATTCGCGGATCCGTTATATTAATTATTATATTTATTCGTGGTGGTCCGCCGTGCCATCTTTTATTTTTTCGGGTATTGTGAGCGACTGCCATCGCCGGGCCTCGTCTCACCTTCGGTTTATTACAGCGGACAAATTCGCGGTATTCGCGGATTTCGTAATATTAATTATTATATTTATTCGTGGTGGTCCGCCGTGCCATCTTTTATTATTTCGGGTATTGTGAGCGACTGCCATCGCCTGGCCTCGTCTCACCTTCGGTTTATTAGAGCGGACAAATTCGCGGTATTCGCGGATTTCGTTATATTAATTATTATATTTATTCGTGGTGGTCCGCCGTGCCATCTTTTATTTTTTCGGGTATTGTGAGCGACTGCCATCGCCGGGCCTCGTCTCACCTTCGGTTTATTACAGCGGACAAATTCGCGGTATTCGCGGATTTCGTAATATTAATTATTATATTTATTCGTGGTGGTCCGCCGTGCCATCTTTTATTTTTTCGGGTATTGTGAGCGACTGCCATCGCCTGGCCTCGTCTCACCTTCGGTTTATTAGAGCGGACAAATTCGCGGTATTCGCGGATTTCGTTATATTAGTTATTATATTTATGCGTGGTGGTCCGCCGTGCCATCTTTTATTTTTTCGGGTATTGTGAGCGACTGCCATCGCCTGGCCTCGTCTCACCATCGGTTTAGTTAAGCGGACAAATTCGCGGTATTCGCGGATTTCGTTATATTAGTTATTATATTTATGCGTGGTGGTCCGCCGTGCCATCTTTTATTTTTTCGGGTATTGTGAGCGACTGCCATCGCCGGGCCTCGTCTCACCTTCGGTTTATTAGAGCGGACAAATTCGCGGTATTCGCGGATTTCGTAATATTAATTATTATATTTATTCGTGGTGGTCCGCCGTGCCATCTTTTATTTTTTCGGGTATTGTGAGCGACTGCCATCGCCGGGCCTCGTCTCACTTTCTGTTTATTAGAGCGGACAAATTCGCGGTATTCGCGGATCCGTTATATTAATTATTATATTTATTCGTGGTGGTCCGCCGTGCCATCTTTTATTTTTTCGGGTATTGTGAGCGACTGCCATCGCCGGGCCTCGTCTCACCTTCGGTTTATTAGAGCGGACAAATTCGCGGTATTCGCGGATTTCGTTATATTAATTATTATATTTATTCGTGGTGGTCCGCCGTGCCATCTTTTATTTTTTCGGGTATTGTGAGCGACTGCCATCGCCTGGCCTCGTCTCACCATCGGTTTAGTTAAGCGGACAAATTCGCGGTATCCGCGGATTTCGTTATATTAATTATTATATTTGTTCGTGGTGGTCCGCCGTGCCATCTTTTATTTTTTCGGGTATTGTGAGCGACTGCCATCGCCGGGCCTCGTCTCACCTTCGGTTTATTAGAGCGGACAAATTCGCGGTATTCGCGGATTTCGTTATATTAATTATTATATTTATTCGTTGTGGTCCGCCGTGCCATCTTTTATTATTTCGGGTATTGTGAGCGACTGCCATCGCCTGGCCTCGTCTCACCTTCGGTTTCTTAGAGCGGACAAAATCGCGGTATTCGCGGATTTCGTTATATTAATTATTATATTTATTCGTGGTGGTCCGCCGTGCCATCTTTTATTTTTTCGGGTATTGTGAGCGACTGCCATCGCCGGGCCTCGTCTCACTTTCGGTTTATTAGAGCGGAGAAATTCGCGGTATTCGCGGATTTCGTAATATTAATTATTATATTTATTCGTGGTGGTCCGCCGTGCCATCTTTTATTTTTTCGGGTATTGTGAGCGACTGCCATCGCCGGGCCTCGTCTCACTTTCGGTTTATTAGAGCGGACAAATTCGCGGTATTCGCGGATCCGTTATATTAATTATTATATTTATTCGTGGTGGTCCGCCGTGCCATCTTTTATTTTTTCGGGTATTGTGAGCGACTGCCATCGCCGGGCCTCGTCTCACCTTCGGTTTATTACAGCGGACAAATTCGCGGTATTCGCGGATTTCGTAATATTAATTATTATATTTATTCGTGGTGGTCCGCCGTGCCATCTTTTATTTTTTCGGGTATTGTGAGCGACTGCCATCGCCTGGCCTCGTCTCACCTTCGGTTTATTAGAGCGGACAAATTCGCGGTATTCGCGGATCCGTTATATTAATTATTATATTTATTCGTGGTGGTCCGCCGTGCCATCTTTTATTTTTTCGGGTATTGTGAGCGACTGCCATCGCCGGGCCTCGTCTCACCTTCGGTTTATTACAGCGGACAAATTCGCGGTATTCGCGGATTTCGTAATATTAATTATTATATTTATTCGTGGTGGTCCGCCGTGCCATCTTTTATTTTTTCGGGTATTGTGAGCGACTGCCATCGCCTGGCCTCGTCTCACCTTCGGTTTCTTAGAGCGGACCAAATCGCGGTATTCGCGGATTTCGTAATATTAATTATTATATTTATTCGTGGTGGTCCGCCGTGCCATCTTTTATTTTTTCGGGTATTGTGAGCGACTGCCATCGCCTGGCCTCGTCTCACCTTCGGTTTATTAGAGCGGACAAATTCGCGGTATTCGCGGATTTCGTAATATTAATTATTATATTTATTCGTGGTGGTCCGCCGTGCCATCTTTTATTATTTCGGGTATTGTGAGCGACTGCCATCGCCGGGCCTCGTCTCACCTTCGGTTTATTACAGCGGACAAATTCGCGGTATTCGCGGATTTCGTAATATTAATTATTATATTTATTCGTGGTGGTCCGCCGTGCCATCTTTTATTTTTTCGGGTATTGTGAGCGACTGCCATCGCCGGGCCTCGTCTCACTTTCGGTTTATTAGAGCGGACAAATTCGCGGTATTCGCGGATCCGTTATATTAATTATTATATTTATTCGTGGTGGTCCGCCGTGCCATCTTTTATTTTTTCGGGTATTGTGAGCGACTGCCATCGCCGGGCCTCGTCTCACCTTCGGTTTATTACAGCGGACAAATTCGCGGTATTCGCGGATTTCGTAATATTAATTATTATATTTATTCGTGGTGGTCCGCCGTGCCATCTTTTATTTTTTCGGGTATTGTGAGCGACTGCCATCGCCTGGCCTCGTCTCACCTTCGGTTTCTTAGAGCGGACCAAATCGCGGTATTCGCGGATTTCGTAATATTAATTATTATATTTATTCGTGGTGGTCCGCCGTGCCATCTTTTATTTTTTCGGGTATTGTGAGCGACTGCCATCGCCTGGCCTCGTCTCACCTTCGGTTTATTAGAGCGGACAAATTCGCGGTATTCGCGGATTTCGTAATATTAATTATTATATTTATTCGTGGTGGTCCGCCGTGCCATCTTTTATTATTTCGGGTATTGTGAGCGACTGCCATCGCCTGGCCTCGTCTCACCTTCGGTTTATTAGAGCGGACAAATTCGCGGTATTCGCGGATTTCGTTATATTAATTATTATATTTATTCGTGGTGGTCCGCCGTGCCATCTTTTATTTTTTCGGGTATTGTGAGCGACTGCCATCGCCGGGCCTCGTCTCACCTTCGGTTTATTACAGCGGACAAATTCGCGGTATTCGCGGATTTCGTAATATTAATTATTATATTTATTCGTGGTGGTCCGCCGTGCCATCTTTTATTTTTTCGGGTATTGTGAGCGACTGCCATCGCCTGGCCTCGTCTCACCTTCGGTTTCTTAGAGCGGACCAAATCGCGGTATTCGCGGATTTCGTAATATTAATTATTATATTTATTCGTGGTGGTCCGCCGTGCCATCTTTTATTTTTTCGGGTATTGTGAGCGACTGCCATCGCCTGGCCTCGTCTCACCTTCGGTTTATTAGAGCGGACAAATTCGCGGTATTCGCGGATTTCGTTATATTAATTATTATATTTATTCGTGGTGGTCCGCCATGCCATCTTTTATTTTTTCGGGTATTGTGAGCGACTGCCATCGCCTTTCCTCGTCTCACCTTCTGTTTAGTTAAGCGGACAAATTCGCGGTATTCGCGGATTTCGTTATATTAATTATTATATTTATTCGTGGTGGTCCGCCGTGCCATCTTTTATTTTTTCGTGTATTGTGAGCGACTGCCATCGCCTGGCCTCGTCTCACCTTCGGTTTATTAGAGCGGACAAATTCGCGGTATTCGCGGATTTCGTAATATTAATTATTATATTTATTCGTGGTGGTCCGCCGTGCCATCTTTTATTATTTCGGGTATTGTGAGCGACTGCCATCGCCTGGCCTCGTCTCACCTTCGGTTTCTTAGAGCGGACAAAATCGCGGTATTCGCGGATTTCGTTATATTAATTATTATATTTATTCGTGGTGGTCCGCCGTGCCATCTTTTATTTTTTCGGGTATTGTGAGCGACTGCCATCGCCTTTCCTCGTCTCACCTTCTGTTTAGTTAAGCGGACAAATTCGCGGTATTCGCGGATTTCGTTATATTAATTATTATATTTATTCGTGGTGGTCCGCCGTGCCATCTTTTATTTTTTCGTGTATTGTGAGCGACTGCCATCGCCTGGCCTCGTCTCACCTTCGGTTTATTAGAGCGGACAAATTCGCGGTATTCGCGGATTTCGTAATATTAATTATTATATTTATTCGTGGTGGTCCGCCGTGCCATCTTTTATTTTTTCGGGTATTGTGAGCGACTGCCATCGCCTGGCCTCGTCTCACCTTCGGTTTATTAGAGCGGACAAATTCGCGGTATTCGCGGATTTCGTTATATTAATTATTATATTTATTCGTGGTGGTCCGCCGTGCCATCTTTTATTATTTCGGGTATTGTGAGCGACTGCCATCGCCTTTCCTCGTCTCACCTTCTGTTTAGTTAAGCGGACAAATTCGCGGTATTCGCGGATTTCGTAATATTAATTATTATATTTATTCGTGGTGGTCCGCCGTGCCATCTTTTATTTTTTCGGGTATTGTGAGCGACTGCCATCGCCTGGCCTCGTCTCACCTTCGGTTT
The DNA here is from genome assembly GCA_910591585.2 of Nysson spinosus. Taxonomy (NCBI): domain Eukaryota; kingdom Metazoa; phylum Arthropoda; class Insecta; order Hymenoptera; family Crabronidae; genus Nysson; species Nysson spinosus. The sequence continues at coordinate 9,998,527 of OU342830.1, read as the reverse complement.
ATTAGAGCGGACAAATTCGCGGTATTCGCGGATTTCGTTATATTAATTATTATATTTATTCGTGGTGGTCCGCCGTGCCATCTTTTATTTTTTCGGGTATTGTGAGCGACTGCCATCGCCGGGCCTCGCTTCACCTTCGGTTTATTTAAGCGGACAAAAATGGTATATTGCGCTGGTATGCTTATGTGGAATGTTGTGACTGTATGCTTTTTATAGTGTGTTACGCTTGTATGCTTATGGTGGTATAGTGCACTGGTATGTTTGGGTTGGGATTGTGGGACGGTATTTTTAAGATGGTATGGTATGCTTGTGTGTTTATAACGGTATGGTGCGATGGTATGCTTATGGTGGGATGTTGTGACGGTATTTTCAGATGGTATGGTATGCTTGTGTGTTTATAGGGGTATGGTGCGATGGTATGCTTATGGTGGGTTGTTGTGACGGTATTTTTTGGATGGTATGGTATGCTTGTGTGTTTATAGCGGTATGGTGCGATGGTATGCTTATGGTGGGATGTTGTGACGGTATTTTTAAGATGGTATGGCATGCTTGTGTGTTTATATCGGTATGGTGCGATGGTATGCTTATGGTGGGATGTTGTGACGGTATTTTTAAGATCGTATGGTATGCTTGTATGCTTCTGGTGGTATAGTGCGCTGGTATGCTTATGGTGGGATTTTGTGACGGTATTTTTAAGATGGTATGGCATGCTTGTGTGTTTATAGCGGTGTGGTGCGATGGTATGCTTATGGTGGGCTGTTGTGACGGTATTTTTAAGATGGTATGGTATGCTTGTATGCTTATGGTGGTATAGTGCGCTGGTATGCTTATGGTGGGATGTTGTGACGGTATTTTTTGGATGGTATGGTATGCTTGTGTGTTTATAGCGGTATGGTGCGATGGTATGCTAATGGTGGGATGTTGTGACGGTATTTTTAAGATGGTATGGTATGCTTGTGTGTTTATAGCGGTATGGTGCGATGGTATGGTTATGGTTGGATGCTGTGACGGTATTTTTAAGATGGTATGGTGTGCTTGTGTGTTTATAGCGGTGTGGTGCGATGGTATGCTTATGGTGGGCTGTTGTGACGGTATTTTTAAGATGGCGTGGTATGCTTGTATGCTGATGGTGGTATAGTGCGCTGGTATGCTTATGGTGGGATGTTGTGACGGTATTTTTAAGATGGTATGGTATGCTTGTGTGTTTATAGCGGTATGGTGCGATGGTATGCTTATTGTGGGATGTTGTGACGGTATTTTTAAGATGGTATGGTATGCTTGTATGCTTATGGTGGTATAGTGCGCTGGTATGTTTATGTTGGGATTGTGTGACGGTATTTTTAAGATGGTATGGTATGCTTGTGTGTTTATAGTTGTGTGGTGCGATGGCATGCTAATGTAGTAGGGTGTGATGGTTTGTATATACTGGTATTGTGTGGCTGAATGCTTATGCTGCTTTTGCTATGGTGCTTTGCTTTGGGCTTTTTAGTTTGTTGCTTTTTTATTGTAGAAGTAGTGCATGTGGATCTCCATAAGTAGCAACCTCCACGTGGTGAGATCTGGGTTGGCATTACTAACGATACGTTTACAAATTATGGTATTCTGATTTTGCATCGAAAACGTATCAATAATAATGCCAAGCGAATGGCTACTTAAAAATAATTGCATGTTTTATTTTGCGTTTTCACTGAAATCAGAGAAAACTTTTATCTTTGTGTTCAGTGGGTTACATTAATACTGATCCAAAAATGGTGTAGGAGCTTTGGTTCTGCCAGGATTTTTATATTAAGATGCTATTATATATATATATATAAATCTGTTCAACAGTCTTACATTTCGTCTGGGGAATATTATATATATATAGCACTCATAATTATTTGAGGCGTGATATTTCTGCCTTTCATAAATAATTTGTGATATGTTTGATGATAATTCGGATACTTTAAAATCATATAAGCTGTAATAATCCATAAACAGGATTACTCCAGTCTGCCTCTAGTATCACAGATGAGATGTTAGGAAGACCAACTACACAATGTATTCTATTATTCCAGAGTTATCGGGCTCTAAAGCCCGATAAGAATTTTTGTGTTACTGTTGATGTTATCCACCGAACACATAAGATATCTGTTTTTTAAGTTTTCAATGCTTAAAATGCAAAAATAAAACATAGAATTATTTTTTGAAAAACCCTTACATCTACTAGAATACATCTTGATATTTAAAACAATATTTATTGCAAATATCGGAAAATTCGAAAATAACAATAATCTACGTAAAAATTGGAAAGCAATATTAATTTTATTACTCAGTATGCTCAAATTCACCGCGTCCTGTAAAAGTATTACATCTTTTAAATATATCTAAATTTCTTAAACACGAATTTAACACGCAAGATCGTCTAAACAATAGAAGAACTGAGCGATAGTCTTTTATCTTTAGTATGGTAAAATGGCTGCTTCATCATTAAAAGGAACGCGTAAGACATACAGTTTTGAGGAACGAGAGATCTTGATAACCTTGATAAATAAGTACGCAGATATCGAGGATAAGAAATCCGATCCGATATCAATGTGTAAACGGAAGTCGGCTTGGTCTCAGCTTGCCGAGGAATATAATTCCATCGTCGGTCCTCAAAGCTGTCGCTCCGCTGTACAATTAAGACGCTGTTGGGAGAATATGAAAGCTTGTAAGAGGAATCGCGAAGAAAAAAGATCGCGGTAACATTTCCAAGTTAAATACTATTGCTCTATTGAATAAAAATCGAGGGAGATGAACAACGTCTGTTTCGGAAATTAATATTATTGCACCGATTTTGCAAAGTAGAATGCATTAAAGTAACTAAAAAGCTACAATATATAGTGATATAATTACATACAGTACAGCTCATTTTCTCTTCTATTCTTCATTTTAGAAATAATTTGAAAAGTTTATATCAGTTTCCCAAGGATCATGTGGGAGTAAAAAATTGGGAGAATAAAAGTCGCGGGCAAAGCGTACCGGAAACGCCTGCATCTACCGGAAATGTCGGGTTACCACCGAACGTTGTATTCGAACCGAAGGATTCGGAACCCTTTACTTTGCAGAGTGTTTGCACTCTTAAGCCTTTAAAGCTAAACTTAAAGAATGATGATAATACCAAGGATGAAGGTCGTAATATTTGTTATGCATATGAATTTCAAGCATCAATGGATTTATTAAGGAGCTGTTAATTATAAGATATTTGTTACAAATTTCAGAAAGTGGGGATAAAAACGATTCCATTGTGCCGGGTTATGGCCCAATGGGTGATTGTTCTGAAAAACTAACTAAAGACTTTGATTCTTCGATTGCCGAACGATCGGACGACGAGGATGTCTCTGAAAAAAGTCACTTAACACTTAGAACGAGCGCGACGCAAACATTTATTTCACCGACAATTTTTCAGGATCAAACGCGGCGAACAAAAAAATCTGTGCACAGGGAGGAAGAATTACATATTCTTGCTCTCTCAGAGGCGCAAATGAAAGTTGATATCGCTGCCATGCTTAAAGAGGAAGCTAGAATTAAATTAGAAGAGGCTCATTATCGTAAAGAAGAAGCTAGATTAAGAATGGTTTTCTTCACGTACAAACTTGATAGAATAAAGGAAGACTGACTTTTTTCATAAATATACGCGATGCATGAAAACAATTTTATTATATATCTGCTTCGTCATTTTTAGTTTGTACCTTCATTATTCGTGACTCGATACAACAATTATGGGTTTCCATATTTTTTTTCAGTATGCTCAATCTTCACGTTTGCCTTCTAGAATAAAGATTAAGATTATTCAGTGATTCGATTGGAAAAAACGAAAACGTATTTATTTTCCGTCGTAATCTCCTTTTATAAATGCAATCAAGTCTGTATATAAAAAATACAATGTTTAAAATCTTCATATATTTCACAGTATGTAGATGCGTTTGTATCTTATTGCTGGTGTACTTAAATCATTTTTAACTACTATTTTTCCACGCTTTCGTATTACATTAATTAATGGATTAAGATTTTAAAGATTAGATGAACATGGAATGCTTCTACTTATTTTATTGAATTCTACACATATTCTTAAATATTTTCCAACTTGAAGTTAATTTGAGAAATTTTAGCGATCAGTGCGTTTCCGATTAATTCCATAAAATGTTTAAATGACCCTGAAATTAATGAAACATTATTTCTCTTACCAAATGCTTTTTAACGTGTCAATTGAAAAATGTAATAAACAATATTATTTTTCACATGCTAACATGCAGTGCTAAAATAATGGAAATTGAATTTCTCGATTGGCATGGCAGTTACAGCTGGCAGTGTGTAGTGATCGTGACTAGCAGTAATCGAAACCTTAATAAAAATTATTACATCTTCGAAAAATCGGTGGACGTTTAAGTACGTGGAAGATCGTTAAGTATCATCTGTGTCATCGTAAATATAATATATGCTATACGAAATGTACATGTATAAATTCTAAATATAATAGTAATTCGACGATTCCCCTGGTATTTTAAATCATACTTAAGTTCCAGAGAAAGAGTTGGAGATATTCGTCCGAACATTATCTTATTCATTCAATGTCTGATGAAATGAATAATGTTAGTCAATCTAAATGCTCTTCAGAACTTTATATGAGATGAAAGTTGTCATTAAGTGCGGGTTTCGAAGGATTCGAAGATGCTCGTGCAACCTCGAAGAGTGAAGGATCTGTGTAAATCGGCTCGCTTGGATCGTAATCGGGTCTTCTGCTGGTTGAAAGTCCTACCGCGCCCTCCAAAGCGTTTGATGAAGCACTCATACGTTGATTGATTACATTGCTCATTGATCGCGAAATCGACCTATCCATATAAAGCAATACTGGCATCAGTTTAAAATAAGACGACGTGGAACGAATTGATATTCTTGAATCGAACTATGAAAATATTTTTTTTTAGCATTAGAATTGAAAATGGATGCATAATTCAGGTGACTCTTGTGAAATATTATTTATATGAATTATATGATAAATTTACTCAATTTCTTACGGTAACTTCAATGTATAATTCATGAAATAGTATGGATTACTTACGTAGACTGAAATGGTTTTTGAAGCCCTGTTCGGAGGAAAGAAAAATTGTTTACTCTGCTGCTATAAGCGTCATCTGAGTGCCTACTGCGGTTACACGATTTGTCGACTCTGCGATTTTTCAAGATCACCGAATAAGCATATTTCCTGGAACAAGGTAATGGATTAAAATATACAAATACAAACAGTACGTTAATTACGGGATTTAATGTAAAATATAAAGTGCGTATTTTATATAAAATTATGTATTTTTACCTGTAAATTAGCATCGATAATAGAACCACGGAAGCCAAGAGTACAACTAGTACTGCCACTGCTGTTACAAGTCCATAGTATTCATTCGGTGTTATGCAAACGTTTTCCAAAACGGTGGTTTGTTTCTCGAACACAGTTTCTTCATCTTCGATGTCCATTCTCGAATCGAGAACCTAATTAAACATAATTGTATTAATTTGAATTAATTTTAGAAATTTGATTTGAAGCATCCAATTTGCATGTTATATACGTGATGTATACCTCGATCATTTCTCTAACATGTTCTTCTTCTTCTTCTTCTTCCTCCTCTTCTTGATCGTCTAAATTATTTTCGGGAATTGTAGTATTTGATTGCGAGGAAGTGCCGTTAATTTCATTCTCAAGCATTGTCATCATCGTTGTTTCGTCAGTTAGTGTATCATTGTTTATATCCCTTCGCCTTCTTCCAAACGATGGTTCACTTCTTCCGGTACCACCGGAACAGTATGCTGGTTGGCACCCATCTCTGCAGGTTCGCACCGTTGCTTCGAACACCAAGAAATTAGATTCGGGAATTTTGAACGCGTTGAAACGTGCTTCGAGACTATCACCTTCTCGTAAGCGATCTAATCCTGGGAAGACATAGTTGTCCACTGGACACCTGAGAAATAAACGATTTCGCGGGTAATGTAAAAAATAATACACTCTTCAGCTAATGCAATAATAATATTTTCTTTATAGAAATTAAAAATTCTCGAGATTATATAAATTGTAGATCATACTAATGACATAATATCAATATACTTACCCATATCTATCAATGAGTTGAACGCTTCTTCCAGAGTAAGGATCCCTTGCTATGACATTGGTAGCAAAGATGTCAGTCGCGTAATTGTACCTGTTCAATTTTTTTAATAATTTTAGAAAATACACCCAAACAAAAGTAACATTTGATAGAAGTAGCAGCGCACAGTGGAAAACAATTATAAAGGAAATGGAATCTGTATAAAATAATAAAACATGAAGAAGTAAAGCTTTTGATGCGACGAGCGTAGAATTGTATGAATATAAATGCAAAACTGGAAACGTTAGATAAAAATAAAAGGTTTCGTACCCATCCTGAGCTTCGAGTCTGAAGGTAAGCGGATCCCCAACGGCAATGGTTGTGGTGGGTCTGCCTTGATACAGAATCTGCAAACGTACTCGGGAACTCAGGGTGTTTTCCGCCGGGAGGTATTCGATTGGGATCGGGGACCCTGATCTGTACGGTATACGAGTGGACTCCATTAGCAAGATTGGAATTGGTACAAGTATCATGAACATGCTACGAAAACGAGTTTCGAAAGGTGCCTTTTTCATCCAACGTTGCAAATTGTTCAAAGTTTGAAAGTTCCCGGTACGTGATTATACTCAATTACATTGTTCATCGATATCTGGTAATAAATTCTCCTATTTACAATCGATTAAGTTTAACAATGTGATACTCCATGATGGTAAATGATACCTGTGCTCATTTTTCGATTATGTTATTTGCCATTGAAATGTGAATAGAATTATTTTCTGTATTTTATGAGTCAACTTGTGGAATTGATGCATATTATTAGTTATAGGTGCATGACATTAAGTTTAAAAGTAGTAAAGTATTAGAAGAAATTCACATAATGTACTTGCACCGGGTTACGAAATTGTTCGAATGAGTGCAATTTATGTTTTTGTTGCACGTTTTAAAAATTTTGTATATCCGGTGCAAGGCACAGATTCTCAATCGATATGACCTGGCATACCCGGCACCGATGTAGCCGGATGTGACGACAGCTTCGCCAGGGCCTCGAAATAGACAGGTAAGATTGAACCGCTTATCTCTTCCGGTTTGGACGTAGTCGGAAAATTGGACTACCACAATATTAGTCATTGTGTCTCCGTACTGTAAATGCAAATTGTGTGTGTGTTTTTTTTTATTTAATATCAGTGGTTCTTTATGAATTGAAGAATTATTGACAGATAATATTGAAACCGGACATATTGTCTTTAAATGCTGCAATGTATGGTTTAAGACATAAGATTTATTTTAAATATGAATTCCGTTAATATTTGAAAAACAAAGCATTACAAATATTTATTGCAATATAGTGATGTAATTATAATACAAGAATGTTTTTGACTTAATATTCAGTAAGGTTCATCTCTTACTCTTTGTGTGCCGCATTCGGGGTAACCCTGAGGACCGCTGATTCGAAGCACGTTCACTGTACCACCATTCCCACGGAAGAAGCAACGATCGTAATACCCATAAGTGTAAATGCGACCGATGAATCCCTCGGGTGTCCTTAATGTAAATTCCATTCCGTCCTCGCTACAGACTTGACTCACTAAAACGACCAGAGATACAATTTGCTATCGTAATCCCAGAAATTCCAATATTACAGAACACTGAACGTGGACATTGTGGAAAGCTCGTTCATAACTTCCAATAGACAAATATATCGTGATACTTCTCAATGAATATTAAATCATTCTCATATACTATCAAAGACTCAATTGAAATGATAAATAAGGTACTCATACATGGGTAGTGCACTATCAACTTGGCTCATGTAACAAGTAATCAAATCATGATAAGTGATGAGCGTTGAAAAAATAAAAAAAATTAATATAGAAAATACAAGATATTTATTTTTACAAGCTAAATTCAACTGACAATGTTGAGTAAAATCTACAATATTAGTAAACCATGATAAAGCATAAATTCCACATGGACTTCTCATAAAGTTTTTGTCGTATCAGAAATCTCCCAATCTCCACGCAGTCGGTGTCCACGGGCGTTTACGACGCTTACCGTCGAGGCACTCTCCATCCACCCCTTGTCTTCCGTTGTTTCTCTCGTAAAAGTCGTAGTCCGAGCCACTGTCGTAATAAATCGGGTTGCCCATATCCATATCCCTGGAGTCGCGGTCGCTGAGCTCGCAATTGTCTCTTTCGGCACCGTATGGTGCTGCGTAGGGACGATAATTGAACGATCTACAGACAAAATCCCTTGCATCGGCGCATTCCCTCTCGCATTGAGCCAAAGATGAAGAAGTCGTGTATCGTCGAACGAATGGTTTCCGAACTCTCGTATGGGGTCCGACTTGTCGGAAGTTCTCTTGCTCATCGCATCTCGAGATCAAAGGTGGTCGACCAATTATCGGCCCACCGCTAGTGCCGAAGGGTCGACTGTTGTAGACACCACCCTCGCCTACGTATCCGCCACCAACGATACCATCCTCGTTACCGTATCCACCGAATCCGTTCAAGGGTCGAGAGTTTCCGTAAGGACCCCCGGAATTGTAATGCGGACGATCAACCCCGTGGGATTGTGGGCCGCGAACATCGTCAATGAAACCGTGGGGATATAAATTATGGTTTGGCTGAGGATACCTAATGATTAAATTGTATACATTAATTGTTTGCAGATAATAATGCGAATATAGGGTTGCGTTGCTGTTTTTACTTTGTCACGTACCGGCTGGGATACGGATCTTTTTCTGGATATCTCTCACTGACTGGATACCGATCTACGGAAGGTCGCACGCCACCCAGTCCTGATGGATATCGATCCAGGGAATCGTCAGGAATAGGGTAGCGATCAATGCTATTGGGAAATCGATCATCACTAGGATATCGATTTGGAGGTGTTGGATAACGACCACCGTGACCAGATGGATATCGGCCACCGTTTACGGGGAACCTATCCGGGATATTAGCATCTGGGACTGGATATCTACCACCAGAAACAGGAGGACGATCGCCTCCCCTAACAGGGAATCGATCAGAAATTGGATATCTGTCTGGAGTCGGATACCGATCCCCAATTGGATAACGATCCCCGGTTGGATATCGATCTCCAGTCGGAAAACGGTCACCCATTGGATAGCGATCATTAATGGGATAACGATCTCCTACAGGATAGCGATCTATAGAATCAGGATAGCTGTCTCCACCAGAACCACTTGGATACGATCCATGAATCGGATATCTTGTATCTGGATATCTGTCACCAGGTGTTGGATAACGATTATGGAATCTGTCAGGATACCGGTCTGGATATCGGTCGTTATATTTGTCAGGGTATCGGTCATTGTATTTGTCAGGATATCGATCTGGGAATTTATCTGGGTATCGGCTTGGATACTTATCAGGGTAGCGATCAGGATATTTGTCTGGATATCGGTCAGGATAACGATCTGGATGACGATCCGGATAGCGCTCTGGATACCGATCTGGTTTCACGCTGCCGGGATATCCTTTGTCATAAACATCTGGGTAACCTGCGTATAAAGTAAAGTATACACATACATAATATCTTGTTTATATTTACTTTTAAATGGAGTATTATATCATATCTGGATTCGCATGTTCTTGGGGATATTGTTTGTCGAAATAAGTAAAGCATTTCTAACCAGGTCGTCCTAGAGACGGTTGACCAAAATTCGTATCCTGCCCCAAGGGATCCGGTCTATATCCAGGTCCGTCTCGGTCACCATCTAGATATTGATCTGTCGATGTAATTTCATTTTTATATCATACACGAAATACCGATGAAGTACACATTGTTTTTTTATCGGTAGTACATAAATGATGATTCTGTTACTAAATGTTATATTGGATAAACAGAAGACATAGACTAAGAATCGGTATTCTTAAAGTTGAGGAACTTACGCATAAGATTCTCATAGTAGTCGTAGTCAGCATCGTAGATGATCCTATGGCCATCGCGTTGATTAAATCGGCTCAATCTACAGGTATGATAGTGTTCGGAATAAACGGCACTCCGACATTGAAAGCTAGTTTGGCGAAGACACTCATCGAGGCATTCGCTGAGGCTTCGCCCTGTTATTTCAGAATGAAACTCTCCACTCAATCGAGAATTTCTATAACGTTGAAAGGCTGTATCCGGTCGGCGCCCGTCGGAGAAGAGGTGCGACGTTGAGCTGCTATCCGGGTACTCCGAACCTCGTGCTATGGACGGATCTACGTTTCGTAAGTGGGCATTGATAAGCCGTTGTAATGGTTTAACCGAATATATCTTTCTCGTTAAAGTTCTTTCTATCTTTTCAAGCATCTTTTATCGTTCGAAATAAAAAAGGATTGACTCAACATTATTACCTTATCGGAAAGACTTTAAGTTATATTCAATATACCAACGGTCTTCAACAAGTTCATACAACACTAATAATTATAAACTTATTTTTTGATATACATATTTTAAAAGTTTTGTATGAAATTGAAGATAGTATTCCAACACAGTTACAATTATACTTATACTTACGATTATCTAAGCAAACCAAATCATAAAAATGGTGACTCGGGCTGCTACTTATTCCAATGTCATCTTTCTGAGAAACCGAATCTTCTTCGGATATAACGCATTGCCTGGTCTGTTCATCAAATTCGACACTTCGACAAAAATATTTTTCAGCCCTTAAACAGAGAGCTTGGCACTCATCTAAAGTAAGATTAGTGTAAATATCGACTTCGAACGGTCCCCGAAGACGCTTGTTCTCTTCTTTGACGAAGACGGCCAGTCCATCACAACGACGTTCCGCTAATTAATTATCAATGAATTAAGTACTTTTCTAAATCATTTTTCATTGTATCACAGATTGAAAAGGCTCATACCATTTAGACAAGTGTTCTCCAGATAATCAGAATTGGGATCATCTTCTAATAACTCGGGGTGCGTTCGCCTCGTGAAACGACTTAACGAACAACTTCTTAGAGCTGTATCGTATGTAGCAGATCGGCAGATAAAACTGAACTCATTTAAACATCTTAAACGCAATGCAAAATAATCGTTAATTACATAGAAATCATTGATTACAGGAAATTGCGAATTCTAAAATAAATTAGTACCTGTCCTCGCAATCAGTTCTATTCGCGGCGCTCACCTCCTTGATATCGGTTAACGGAAGTTTTAATTTCTTTCTCGGGTGCCTCTCAAAGACGTAACGCCGATTCGGACATTCTCTTTCTATTCTGTCAGCTACAATTTTTTTTATAATACTTAATATGTGAAATTATAACGTACAAAGAAAATTCATTTCCAGCATAGTGCGATGGTGTCAAAAAATGTATATAAGTGGCGGAGGGAGGACATGAAAAATAAGACGAACTTCTTTGTTAGTCGTCATTAATGATTTCGAAGTGGCACTCACATCCAAGGCAGACTTCCGTGAAATGCACGCTGTTTGGTACCAGCATGAGATTTCCGATGCCCTCTGGCTGCGCTTGTTCCCTCGTTAAATAGCAAGTACTCTCTTCGTACTCCGCGGCGCCGCTGAAGGATGCAATTCTGCTACCTGGTTGAAAATCGAAGCTCGTGCATGCGCGCACCAGGTTGTTCGTCGCTGTTCTATCACGAAGACAGAGTTCCTGACACTTTTCTAACACCCGAAATGGCGGCGCCGAATCTCTGACCTAATGAATATTCCATCAGAAACCCTCACTATTTATTCGGTAATTAGCAAATTATTAAAGCATAACATGATTCAGGTAAATCTTATAACAGAATATTGTTTTTTTAAAGTAATATTTAGGCATACAAATATTTCTCATAATTTCAGAATAAGTTTGCAAGTTGTAAGTGTTAGTATTCCCTCTGTTTACGTCTCCGGTATTGCGGTACTTTGGTGTCCGCAACACAGTACCGTGAGATTATCATAGTCATTAAACCTGCCCCAAAAGTTTCTCAAACGATTATGTACACCGGTAGGAGGAAAGTAGTCCATATAGTAAGAGGGGAGAAAACGCAAATGTAACGTAAAAGATTTTATACCACGTCATCGTCGAACCCCTGGAGCTGTTGATCCGGAAGTCTCTCATAAACGACCCTGCCTAACCCGCTATTACAGGTTGTTTGTCCTGAAAACACAATGATTTTCCTCGTTACCGCTTGCCCCGAAATACGCGAGCCGCGTCGAATCGCCGACTTTATTTTCCCTTTTATCATTCCGTGCGAGCGGATTATTATTTCCCAAGCCCAGTAAAATTCAGGCTACTTCCTCTGGGACGGGTGGTGTACGTGGGAGTATTTCGATTTTATCGTGACAATATTTTCGTGCCATAAGTGGCACGGATACCGATACAATAGGACGAAACGCAATTTCGTAAGCGCACGTGACATCATTCGCGCTTCGCGTCCTCTCATCGATTCCCGCGCCCGCGATTCCCCGGGCCCACGATTCGCGACGTGCCCTATAGTTATCCGCAAGTTCCGGAATACAAAAGAAATTTTTTAGAGCGCGCTGGATTTATCGACTCGATCGAAATAATAACTGGGACGACGGCCGCGTTTTTTTCTTCTCTCATTAGTATATTGAAATTAATGCCGCGACAATTCTGCATCGCATCTTTTCATATTTTTCTTATCATGACACTTTGAATCAAATACGGTCGTTTTTCTACACGTTGTATATTTAGATGTCCTTTGTATTCTTTAGAAGTTATACCGCGACTATATACAGAATGCTGAACTTACCATTTACAATTATATTCAAAGTCGCGAGGAGGGAGATCGTGTGCAGTATGTTTGACACGTTGTGAATTCTTTTCATTTTGATAGTTGATTTTGTGATACGGCGTCGATGGTCATACCACCAGTGTAGAAATTCTGAAAGTAGATAATAAGATTTGCATACATTTCAGGTAGATTAAATTCAGTGCTTATAAGAGATTACAAAATATTATTTAATATTGAACTGTATTAAAGATTCGATCAGAATGGGTGTTAAATATTAGAAATTTATAATATAGAGTATAATATATAATATTAGAATAATTTAATTAGAAATCTGCGGGGTAGTCGACTTCGTCGCGCAGATGCGATCTTCGCGCGTAAGGTGCATGCTGAGATTTGTTTACAGAAATTTATATGATGCAATTATAAGCGTGAAACACACATTAAACAATCCTGTCTCTTATTCAGCAGAAATTACGCTGCCAAATAATTTGATTTCAGTATTGAATCATATAAATTTCTTGTATCAAATTTCAACGCAAAACATTATTTGAGACCACAGAAAAATTGGTGATTGAACAGATTTCCTTTGACAGAAACTCCCAGAGGAATGAACACGCGATTATTGTACTATATCATTATTACGTATCAGAATTGATTTGTTTTTCAAGGGGCAATTTCATCCACCAAGATCACAATCACATCTACGGCAAGGTCATGATGCTGTAATAAACGGTACAAAGAAGAGATATTTTTATATTGCTCGTTAAACTATAAAATAATCATTGCACTGAAATCCAATAGTATTTACAGGGTACATTTTGTAACTTGTTTGAGAAGTAAACGTGTACGCCGACGAAGGATCAATTCCGACAAACAGACGAAGATTACTTTCGTCGGTTTCTAGTTTCTGTCGATGGAGCTAACGTACCACGTTGGTCACGATAACGGAGAAGATAATGGACAGCTAATAATGTAATGCCTGAAAGTTGGAACCACGCTCCGTTGCCTTACGGGCGTGTGTTGATCCTTTACCGCGTATATGTACACGTAAAATACACAAGTACATCGGTGAAGAGATATAGGGGGGTGCGAGTGTGTAGATGTAGTGTCAGTGTTCAGGGTGAGTGCTCTAGAGGAATTCCATAAAACCCTGCACTGTCTCTGTACACCTCGAATAGATGGAAATGCCCACGAGGCAGAACGTGGGTCTATCACGTATATCGCTATATATTTCAGATATCGAAGTTTGTCTTTCGCCAAATAGATTCAAGATACATCCCTTTCCTTCGCGGGAAGAGTGGAATTTCCGAATACGTATCGTTCACCCCTTGATTTCTACCTGCACGCAGACTGACTACGAATACTGGAATATTAGCGGTAAAACTTAATAATTCTGTTTTTGGAACTTGTAACGTATAGCAATTTTCCCGAAGGCGTTTCTTAAATATTGATTATTATTGATATGTATTTTCTTGTTAGTCAGTGCATTTAGTGAGAATCGTGTTTTTTAAATCTCTCAGATTATAATTCGTATCTTAGCACGTATTTGCTAATATTAGAATCGAGGTACGTGTCTATAATGTGGAGGCGGTGCTTATTAACAGCGTTATGGTTTGTCGCTTCGGTAATTGCATCTCACGGGCCGAAAAGGATAAAGGCATATTAAGAGACTGTAATAATGGTTGGTAAGAGAGCATTATGTATTCGATTCATGAAATTTCCGGAATATTATTGTGTACGAAATTACATTGATATTACTTTATGAACTTAGATTAAAACATCGTCGGCATTACTTCGAATCTTTGTAGGCAATCCGTGCAACTGAATAGAAACATTCAATCTATAACTGCAATTTATAGCCTCAATCGGAAGTGTAATATAGAAAATTTCAGGTAAACATTAAAGTGAAGTTATAAAAAATTATTCTCTAATTTGTCCGTGCAACGTTTGAACGAATTAATACAACGAAACATGGAGTCTCGAGTGGTAGTGTTTCTACGGTGGATGTTCAAAAAGCTTGCGTGTTTTAGGAGCTGACTTTTTGTGAAAGGCTTCATTGTGTACTTTAAATCAGTGCCATTGTCGCGATGCTCTGAACTTTAGTCGGTACGTGAGTGGCATTGTTGCGTGTTTACTCGCGTCGAACCGGCTCTGAATTTGAATCATTGTTGTGTGATATCGATGTTAATGGGCTGTTCGCACGCAACGATGGATTATTATGTGAGAGACCATAATTCGTTCGCGAAATTAATTTCATCCTGACCACGGATTGCTCGGAAATAATTACTTTTGGGAGTTCAATATGGTTGCTGCTGTTGCATGGGGAATTCTTTCAGTGTTTCGACAGAATGACTAAGAGTATTCTCTTATGAGATTTCTCTCAATCACGCGCATCTATAAAAACTATATCTTCTAAAAAAGTATGGAATATTTTTTACTACAAGAATAATGGGGTTAATTTTATAGACTGGTTTTATTTATTATATTAATTTCGATTTGTATTAGATTGTATTAGACGTACTTAATTCAACTATCATCTCCCGATTGCATAGAGTACAATCAGATATAAATTCGTACAATGAATATTTATGATCTATTATCACCGGCAATACACAATCAATTGCGGCATACCAACGTACCGTGCAACATCAGGAACACGCATGAATAGCAGCTAAAATAATACGATTTGAATTAAGTTCTTTGCTTATATGAAACTCGGAGATGCCATTACATAAGGTAATGACAACATTCACAAGGAATTTTATAATTATTTCCGCGCAGTCTACTGCATCATCTTTTGTTTATTGCAATCACATCACTGTTATATCATATCGTACAATATATTCCACTAGAATCGCAGAGAGATACGAATCTTTAACTTCGTTGCAATCATTATAATTGTTACTCATTTTATGTATATCTTACTTTCTTGATCCTGCGATGGTGAATGTTCCGAGCGCCGGCGCCCTGTATGTCCGAAGACTTCTTCCGGTAGCAGTGGAAGACCACGCAGCAAGACCAAGCACTCGTTCTTGATTGCGCTCCGAGTACTCCTAGCCCAAAGGAACGTTTAGAAACGAATAAATCTAACAGAATTACACGTCCAACACGAATGGCACCTGTAATCAAACTGACGGTCAAAATCGGTGCAAAGCGTGGAAATAATGGGTAACACCTGACGGGGGGGGAAATCGTCTCGATGAATGGCTCATATAGAGAAGCCGTAGGGGGCAGAACAGAGGAGATAACGTTGGTGGTACACAGGTGCGGTGGGGTACCCACGTCCGATTTCTGGCCTTGTGCTCAACGGAAGTAACTCCATTGTGTCCGGTTTCCGTGGGGCCATCCGGGAAAACGCTGGACGCGCGTGTAAGCACTAGAACACCATCACGTCGGGACGCCGGATTGATCGTGCCGATGGACGCCGATGGTTCGCTTGCTCCTGGCGGAACCATGGATTAGAGTTTTTTGTTCGGGGTCAACCAGGACGAACAACGCCTGATGACGTCGCGAGACTGAAGTACAAAGATTCGATCAACCCTTTCCCGCCTTTCATTTCCACATACTCTTTGTATGTTTGCATTGTTAACAGGGAAGATAATCAACGTACCTTGTCATTTATTCCACATCCGAAACGGTATTCTTCTTCCACGAACACTTATAACAAGGATTAGAGTTACAACCCTTGTTTTGTAATTTAATTCTTTTAGCTTTTTTTAGGAACTTGAAATAGATTCATGGACCCACGCATGGATGGATAGAGAGATCGGAAATCCAAATAGTACAGTGAAAGATATTTGTTAACAATGTTTTCTTCATGAAAGTATAGCTTCCGAAAAATATTAGAATGCAAAGTATAATCATTCAACAATGGTTTCGCTGCACTTAAGGTAGCAGGAAAGTGGCCCAATCTAGGAGCATTTATTTATTACATGCGTCTGTGTTACATTCAGAATTGTACGGAAGAGCAAATACGATATCCCTGAAACAGATTTTCATTGTCTGATCTTAGATGTAATTTTTGTATTCAACATATTCTCTGGAATCAATCGGCGCATTGTTCGGTATTGTATTTAACTGACTTCTATTGTTATGGTATCGTTAAATTCAAAACACTTAGTGTATAGTCTGATTCTGTCTATATCGCAAAAGTCATTAATCAAGTTATGATACTATGTTTCGGTATTAAATTATTCGGGATCGTCCGACATTTTATCGTTTCGTTAATCAGTAGAAATATTTTATTTAACAAATCGTGTTATTATCATCAGTAAGAGATTTATAGCGAGAAACAATTGATCATATTGATCAATTGAGGACATATTAAACGTTAATCATGTTCTATCAAATCTATTATAAAGAATCGCTCAGTTTCAGGGAACATTCAGATTATGGTAACAGTTTTTCTTTTTCATTCGCGAATGTTAAAACGTTTCCTTCAATATATTGTTATTCGCATTATATAACTGCATGAAAGATCAGCACGCAATTTATTAATTCTTTCAAAACAGCCTATGTATTTTTTTAGGAAATCCTCGCATATTTATAAAAAATCCTTTACTTCAGACAATTTCCATTGCAGTTGCTACAAGTTTACCATTTTTTATCAGGCTGCAGAGGTGCCATCTTTTGTTAAATGTTTTACCTATATTTTACTTGTTTATTTTGTCCATATACTTCATAAACTGAATGATTATATTGTTCCTGTGCTATATCTATTTAAACATGGCATTAAACATTCTTAATGTAGTTCGATCGATCAAATTTCGAGATATTTTAAAATTTGCCCGCCTGGCATTTGAACAGCTTCTGGAGCGGATTTCCGTGACAGGTGGTCTAGTATGAATACTTTGTCTATGGCAGGAGCTGTCAAGTGCTCGATACTGTGGTGATAGTTTGGTATAGTCAGCTGATGCCAAAATGCAATTGCATACTTCCCGCGATCTGTAACGAGATCGACCGTAAATTTCGGGTGTAAACACAAAATTTCTGTCGACGCGCGCGATTGATGAATAGCACATTTTATAAATAAAGTCTTCTCAAGGAGATTCGGTAACTAATCGTTATTATACTGATGCCAGAAATAATTATACGTTAACTTCACGCGACCACATATTGATTTATGATATTCTCGTTGCTTGGTTAAAGTTAACGCTAACTAATAATGTGGTTTGAATGAGTCGGAGCTCCTCCTACATTGTTCTAAATTTGAGTCTCATATTCCTTGGTAATCAACATCAGTTTTTCCTCTCCTCTTCCTGAGGTTATCACAATTTGTTATTTCGGATATTTTCTTTCATTTTACTGTCCTTCACTCACATAATATCAATTTCTATTTTTTCATTATTTACATGTAGCTATCTCTGTCTATTTCATAGATTGATATTCTGGAACTCAATACATCTCTACTTACTAGTTGAAAAAAGCAGACACAATGCCACTGAGTGCAGGTAAATTTCACATATACTCTTATTATTGTTATAAAAACAAGTTTTTATACATTATCTAAATTCCCTACTTGGCAAACATATTTTCCCAATACTTCCTAGAACAAAGGAGATTCAATAGAGAAATATTTTCTCTAATGTCCTGCTCAAAATGTTATTTATTTGTGTTTTCAGATATATCCACAGCATTGCACCTGCTGGAGCATGTTCAGGAGCGTGTGGAGGATTGTGATGATCCTAAATTACAAATGCACACGAATCAAGACCTGAAGTCTTTAATATCTTTATTGGAGGATCCAGTATTTCGGAGCATTGTCACTATCCAAGATTCATTAATCGAGTTAAATACACAATTAGGGCAGCATCCATCTATTCTTCCTGGTGATTTTGATATAAACATCAGTGGTCAACTAGAACTTTCTGTTCCCAATACTCCAGTGCAACCACTTGGGCCCAATATATATCAAGATTTATATCAAGACAGTAGTGAATTAGAGGATCAAAGAGTTCCTGTTGCTCCATTAGTACACAGCAGCAGTGAAGACACTAGTGCTCAGGTTACCAGCCCCAGTCTGGGGTCAGAAGTTATGGGAATGCCACCCATAACAACACCCACATATGCAAAGGAGTTTAAAAAAGTTATTGAAGCTGCTGCAAGGGGACGTCAAATCTTTACAGTGCAGGTAAATAAATTATAATCGAACATTTATAGCTATTAAAATAATATTTAAGCATCTATCAATTTATATTTATCCTTAGTTTACATTCGATTTACTTGTATGTTGCAGTTGTACAAACCTGAAGGTACCAGCCTGGGATTTAGCGTAGTTGGTCTCCGCAGCAAGGATAAAGGTGAACTAGGAATATTCCTCCAAGAGATACAGCCAAAT
This sequence comes from Nysson spinosus, assembly GCA_910591585.2. Taxonomy (NCBI): domain Eukaryota; kingdom Metazoa; phylum Arthropoda; class Insecta; order Hymenoptera; family Crabronidae; genus Nysson; species Nysson spinosus. The sequence continues at coordinate 9,979,381 of OU342830.1, read as the reverse complement.
GGTATAGCGGGTTGGTGAGTGAAATTATTTAATTGTTTCCGTTTATCAGATTATCATAACTCTCCGCGCGATTTACGTGTAACGATCACAGTATTTGCTGTGCGTTTATGTAAAAATAATGAGCAATTCAGAGCGTTATTCTGCCGCCGTGAATATATAAAAAACGCTATTAAATGTTACGCTTAAAATGTACTTTAAAATCGATATCACATTCGTGGAACTCCGAGAGATTTGGAAAGTAGATGCGAGCGACTTTAGAGAGTAGACTAACTCCAAGTCCGCTATATCTACCAGCAGTTCGGCGACAAGTTTGAATACGGACACGTAAGTCCCGCCTTATGTCGAGAGGCATTTGATTTTACCGAAGGGAAGATTGCGCCATGATAAGGGGTTGCAAGAAGGGTAGGGACGTCATACTACCGTCGTACGCGATATATAAGGTGTCCGAAGATTTCTTAAATCGTCGGTATTAATTTCTATTATCGAAAAGTAAAGTTCGTCACGTGTACTTTCTTTCAGTTATAATCATTTCCATTAATTTAAAATTATCACATTTAATCTGCCATATTAAATACATCACATAAGAACTTGTTTACCAATCTTCGAAGGTATGCGTGTTTACAATAATATTGATTCACGAATATCAGAAGACTGGTTTATTTAAAAATTGTGGTGCTATCAAGGCATATACAATTATATATAAAACGTTATTTAATGCAGCGCAAGTTAGAACACTTAATTCTGCACATGATTGTCGCAATAAAAGCGGAAAATCAGCGTTCTTCTTTCTTTCAGCAATATGCCATGCTATCATAATGGGATAATTTTATTAGTCAAATTAATAATTTTTTATTTGCATGCTTTTTGGCACACCCTGTGCATAATAGTTCATCACACGCATGCTCGTATCGTCGAGAAAACGATGCTCTCGAAAGTGACCTCCCCCCTTACTTTCAGTCTTCGTCGGTTATTCGTCGTGGAAGGTTGTGTAGATTCGCGCGCATCACATAAACACGTTCGTTTCGCTCTGTGTCTAGTGAAGTTAACCATCGTTTCTCCTTCTCGTGAGCATAATTTATTAGTTCATTATGTGTTTAATTATTTCGAGGAACTTGTAAAATATGTCTGCTACTCGGTCTTGGACTTGGACGTTTCTTTCGTGCCGCGTATGACGGTTCTTGGTATCTTAATGCTCGTTGCTTTGGCCGGACATTTCCTTACTTTCGAGGCCCTTCGTTTATTTATATTTCGTGTTATGCCCATTCCATTTCTTCCTATGAAAGGGCGAGGTTCTAGGACGACGATTGGGACTTGAACGAGGTGAGTGAAACGAGAAAGAGACTCTAAAATTGCTTAAGTTCAGCCATCGCGGGTCATTGCTTGAAATCTTCAGGTGGTAATTCGACAGATTTCATGTTAATTTCGGCTGCGAAATCATTCGATGCCGCGAAGTTGTGCGGAAAGCTTTCATTCCATATTGGAGAGACACGTTAATTATAAAATCTATATTATTCCGTCACATTGAAATTTGTATATAAAATCAAAGTAGACGATGCAATTCAAAATGGAACAACTACGAGTCCGCTATTTTTGGAACCAGAAAACATGATTTACGTCCAATGTTATCTTAAACGCCAGATGTTGGGTAAATTTACAATGCTCTACGTTGCGTTTGTACACAAAGGGCTGTACCAAAACAAAGGAAAAAAATACTGTTATAGTTCGAATCGGTAGCTCTCGTTTATTATTATTAGATTTACTGTCTTCACTCTCGAAAATTATGGTCATAGAACCCTACAGTTTCGTGAACAGTATGCTTTGAATAAGCTTGGCATAAGACGTTTATTACCTTCTTGTTCCGCAAAAAATGTGTCAACAACAATTCTCTTTGGTATTAAATTTGGACGTGACTCCTGTTGCATGAACATAAGAAGTATAAGAAAAAGCCAGCACACATACGTGTTCAGAGAAGAACATTGAGATATTTATTATATGTTGCGCGTATGAAATTTTTCAGCCCTTTCTAAGGAATCGAGTAAGTTTAAAAGTATTTTCTATCAGCTGGTTTAAGCTGTTCAATCAAACATATTTGCTCAACTACTTTCATTTAATTAAATCATTTAAGTACTTTCCATCAAAGTATGTCATAAAAAAATTATGAAATGTGGACTAGCCTCAGGAATTTGGTTCGAGTCGTTTAAAGTGTGCTAACACGACAACAATCACGGTGTGGCGGAAGACCGGTAACATTTTTCGACAAAGCGGCAGCCTCATGTTTCTGAGGCGAAGCGAAGGGAATTTTAGATCGCCATTATGTCTTGTGTGATAGAAGTTTAAAAAAGGCGATTAAAAATAACAAAGCGTGGCTGGTAGGAATGAATATAAAGAGTGCGAGCCTTGGGGAAAGCATAGTATACTCCGCGGAATGAAGTTAAGCGTTTCAAGAAATAAGATTTACTCGGTGCACAGTCGGACGATACGATTGTATTAAGAGACCCCGAAAGATTCTAGACCTTATGGTTTATTTCATATTTCTCGGAAGTTGAAAAGCCTCCAGTCTACCGGCAGTGTTAAATTGCATTTTTATCGACTTTGCCTTTAGCCGACCGACAATGAAACTGATGTGTACATTGTACACGCCTCGAAGGTGAAACTGGGTTAGATCGTCAGTAGGAGTAGGCATCATCGATCCCAGATTCGAATTCAACGTGAAATTATTCTCCTCTCTGGATTATTCATGCCCTGGGACCTTGTGGCGGTAGTTTGGTCCGCCTGAACAATGTCATACGATTGACGCTTGTAAATTAAACCCCTCGCCACCCATCGCCATTCGAACTTTTCTACTATTTCCTTGTATCTTCACGTTATTTTAGTGTCTACTCAAATATTCTTTATCCTTGGAAACTGGTCCACCAGTGCGATTGCATTGTCCCATCGTTTGTTTTCCAAATGGTTTTCGCCCTTGTCTTATTACAATTTTATTTTTGTTCACATTACAAAGTAATAAGGGGAAAATTAACTGTCGGCACGTTTAAATTGTCGTTTCTTTGTTATTGATCCTCGGACATTACATTTAAAAAATACATTGAACACCAAAATTGGAAACCCGCTCGTATAACAGGCTTTGTTTAGCAATGAAAAATTGTTTCCATCTGAAAACTTCTCTGGTCGGTCGACTGTTTTGCGCTCGTTTATTTCGATGAAAAGGGTATTCATTACGGTCCATTGTCTTTTTTATACTTATACACGGGGGGATATAACTGGATATAAATTAATTGGGATCAGAATTTAACGAAGTTCATTGGGTGGTTTAGTTGTTTTACTTTAAACGAAAAGTTGGGGTACCGTCGGTTAGAAGAAGCTATCCGCAGGCATATTCCTTTGCTTAAAACGACTTAAAAGAATATCAATAAACTTGTATTATAATCAAAGTATACATTTTTGTTAAATTTTTCTTGCAATAAAGTAGTGAAGGAAACGAATTTTAGCTCCCACTTAAATTTCCATCACTTTATTATGCATAGAGAACTTTGATATAATACAATTTCAATAATAACACCCTCTTTATAATTTCTACAATGAATTTCTTTATAAGAATCCATATTTCTTTCTTGCAAGTTGTTACGGCTTATCAACACGTTTTTTATCACGATATTGGCAAGGTGATACAAGGAGGTGATTAGAAAGTTAGCTGTTTCAGGAGATAGTCCCCATGTTAAGGGACGAGTGTTTGGTGGAGGATACGATATCGTTGACTGAATACGTGACTTAAACTATAGACCCACAATGGAGATCGGTACTCACGATAGGTTGCTCTCTTCGGAGGCAACCCTCTGGTTTAACGTTTCGCACATCATTTGTTCGAATGTGGGGAGACAAATTCGAGTACCGCCTTTCTTATTTACGTAGCGTGAATGACGTCCATTCCTGAATCCTCGGAACTTCCTAATTTATGGGCATTCTTCCGCTCTCATCCCCGGCTCATTAATCAAATCGCCCTGCTTAAGTTTCCTCTATTTTTTTCTGCCGTTCTTTCTATTTCGTGGAAGGTTCTGCTCACTTTATCCTCCTTCGGAGCCGGATTTAGATCCGGTAATTTTGTCTTGTTATTTTGGACGATGTTTTTATCATGCTAAATACAACCCGATGTAACACTCAATAATTATTTGTATTATTAATCTAGATTCCACGCATGTTTAAGCATCATTGTATTTAACGTAGGTCAACAATTTCACTCGCTCTACTTCCGATGGCCGATGACATTTATTCTCCGTTTAATGACGGGGTTCTACTAAAAGTCTATGATCTACGATTTTTTGACAATTTTTTAAGGTATACATACCCCTTTACATTTTTTCGACTTGGTTTCGACCCATTTTTGACCAATAAAATTTTTTTAACCGCTTCTTTCGACCAGAAATCGTCCTAGAATATGTTTATACATCATTTACCATCGATTTAAGTCGTTTAGAAGTGATTCTGGCGACTTTCAATTTTTGACCATTTTTGAAGGTATACCCCTTTACATTTTTTCGACTTGGATTCGACCCATTTTTGACCAATAAAAATTTTTAAACCACTTCTTTCGACCAGAAATCGTCCTAGAATATGTTTATACATCATTTACCATCGATTTAAGTCGTTTAGAAGTGATTTTGGCGACTTTTAATTTTTGACAATTTTTGAAGGTATACCCCTTTACATTTTTTCGACTTGGATTCGACCCATTTTTTACCAATACAAATTTTTTAACCGCTTCTTTCGACCAGAAATCGTCCTAGAATATGTTTATACATCATATGCCATCGATTTGGGTCATTTAGAACTGATTTTGGCGACTTTTAATTTTTGGCCATTTTTGAAGGTGTACCCCTTTACATTTTTTCGACTTGGATTCGACCCATTTTTGACCAATACAAATTTTGTAACCGCTTCTTTCGACCAGAAATCGCCCTAGAATATGTTTATACATCATATGCCATCGATTTGGGTCATTTAGAACTGATTTTGGCGACTTTTAATTTTTGGCAATTTTTGAAGGTGTACCCCTTTACATTTTTTCGACTTGGATTCGACCCATTTTTGACCAATACAAATTTTGTAACCGCTTCTTTCGACCAGAAATCGCCCTAGAATATGTTTATACATCATATGCCATCGATTTGGGTCATTTAGAACTGATTTTGGCGACTTTTAATTTTTGGCAATTTTTGAAGGTGTACCCCTTTACATTTTTTCGACTTGGATTCGACCCATTTTTGACCAATACAATTTTTTTAACCGCTTCTTTCGACCAGAAATCGTCCTAGAATATGTTTATACATCATTTACCATCGATTTGGGTCGTTTAGCAGCGATTTTGGCGACTTTTAATTTTTGACAATTTTTGAAGGTATACCCCTTTACATTTTTTCGACTTGGATTCGACCCATTTTTGACCAATAAAAATTTTTAAACCACTTCTTTCGACCAGAAATCGTCCTAGAATATGTTTATACATCATTTACCATCGATTTGGGTCGTTTAGAAGCGATTTTGGCGACTTTTAATTTTTGACAATTTTTGAAGGTATACCCCTTTACATTTTTTCGACTTGGATTCGACCCATTTTTGACCAATAAAAATTTTTAAACCACTTCTTTCGACCAGAAATCGTCCTAGAATATGTTTATACATCATTTACCATCGATTTAAGTCGTTTAGAAGTGATTCTGGCGACTTTAATTTTTTTACAATTTTTGAAGGTATACCCCTTTACATTTTTTCGACTTGGATTCGACCCATTTTTGACCAATAAAAATTTTTAAACCACTTCTTTCGACCAGAAATCGTCCTAGAATATGTTTATACATCATATACCATCGATTTGGGCCATTTAGAATTGATTTTGGCGACTTTCAATTTTTGACAATTTTTGAAGGTATACCCCTTCACATTTTTGTGATTTTGGGTCGACCCATTTTTCGCCCGGAAAATTTTTTAAACCATTTCTTTCGACCCAAAATCGTCCTAGAATATGTTTATACATCATCTACCATCGATTTGGGTCATTTAGAATTGATTTTGGCGACTTTTAATTTTTGACAATTTTTGAAGGTATACCCCTTCACATTTTTGCGATTTTGGGTCGACCCGTTCTTCGACCGAAACAAATTTTTAATGCACTTCTTTCGACCGGAAATCGTCCTAGAATATGTTTGTACATCATATACCATCGATTTGGACCATCTAGAAGCAAAATAGTCGACAGTGTAAATATCAAATAGAACATGATTTGTTTATTAAATGTGGCAATTAGCTCGAACGAGCTTTCAAAATTTTCACCTGCAACACTGACTTATAATTTCCAACACACTATATGCCCTACATTATTAAATCGTATCTCGAAAATTCATGAAGTCTTCACGCCGTTGCAGGAGAAATATTTGTAGTATTCGTAGCTAAAGAAAGCTTTTAATTTATTAACCCCTAGGGTCGTTTATAAATCCGACATTCGCCGGTTGACGTGAAAAATGATTTTTTATTCGAAGGATGACATCCGCTGATTATCTTAGAATACCATTTCGACTCCCCCGAAGACAGCCATTCTTCTCTGATTTCCTTCTATTAAATCTCAGGGAGATGTGTCAGAAGCCCTGAAAGCGTACGTATTGCGTGGAAAGGATAATAAATGGCAAGCATTTTCGCAAGATTTCGTTCGAACATTTCATCGGATTGGCACCGTCATTGAAAGTTTGTCAGCGCACTTTGTCGCCCACAGTTTTCACAATGATTCACTCGGGTTAAGGGTTAATCTAGCGGAATGTGGTTATAGAAAAAACATCGTACCGAGAGGTTACCACGTACGGATTCATCGATATCTTCTTCCTTTGCTCACTTGTTGCATGATCGGCTCCTTCATCTTCGTCGTGATAAGAAAACTATCGCGATAGTACGTGGTAGAACTTTTCCATCTGTTTCACGGTATCTTTCAAAAGTTCCAGTATTATTTCCAGGTATCTCCTTGAATTCGAGTAATCTGATTCCCTCGGTAAAGTTTGCACCGGAAATATTTATCTTTCATTAGCATTCCATTAATGAAAAACCTCGGCTGCATTTATATTTGTATGTGCTTGTCCTTTGTTCCGTTCTAATTAACGAAGAGACAAACCTAGTATTCCGCTATAATTAAATATTCCGAGACAATGGGATAAAAACTCTGATATATTTCACGGTTGAAACAAATATTCGATACTATTACGTGTCGGATGAGTGCGAGATTGTTACATAAATTGAGATTAAAAATAATTTGTTGAGCTTTAATTACAAATGTATTTGCTTTTCTTGAAACATTTGCAATGAAAGTTTAAAGCGGTCGGAAAGATTTAACGCAAAATCATGGATAACTTTATACTAAATACTATACTAGCAGTAGTGAAATGTTTGCAATATACATGTACAATACTTAAATATAGTTAGAGAGAGATATAAAAAACGACTTCGTCGCTGCCAGTCAAAGCACATTATTTTTTTATGCACACTACGGCACCTAACAGTATAGAATTTATTTTAGATATGAGAATATAAACGTCGCATAATATCGAAGCATTTACTGGAAAATATGTATAATAGAATTTTGATAAGTCTCATATACGTATCTATGTATTTCCCGCAATGGAATTCAAATTCACTGTCGAGAATCGGTAGATTTATCCGCGACAAAGAACGATAATGGAACGAATAAAAGTTTGATCCGTGGCGCGTTTATTGTGGGTGCGACCTTTCAAGGAACCTCCGTGAAATTCGGGACACTGTAACCGGAATACCGGTAGATACTCGAATTCGAAGTGGCGGATTCACAGCGTCCGGATAATCCCTCGCAAATCCCGAGGAGTACGGAGTTTGCAGTGCACTTACCTACGTACTTAACTGGTGAATCTTTTTTCGGTTGATCGGCGAAAATCGTTTCCTCCGTCGGGTTGCGCGTGTAATTTTCCGATTCAGGATTTGCCGGGGAACAAAATTCCAGCACGGCTTTTACTTCCAGTGCTCTAGAAACTGATTTACCGAGGATTTGTAAAGTGGGCATCGATGCCTTGTCTCTCTTTCGTATTTTACCAGAATGGAACTACTGTTTCCGCCACTTTTCTCCTCGTTAAGCATGCTTGATTATATTCCCATGTTCCTTCCACTTTTCTTTCAAACTATTTTTCCGTTTAACGTCGTATGTCCAATATATTTTCAAGTATACAAAATTATAGTAGGAGCTAAATAATTAATTATTATTTATACGATAATTCGAATATCGAGATATTAAATATCGTTGTTTCTAGTAATGAATGAATTAGATGTGGATATTTGTGCTTAATTGAATTATATTACGGTCGCGCATTCCACCCGCATCATGGTTTGCGTTTAATACATTTTAGTATTTGTGTTTAATGTCTTTAGTGTTACTAGATTTATTTGGATGAGATCAATATATTTGTAACATCTTCTATATGTAACGTTAGGCAAAAAATTGCTTTTGAAATGGTCCTTTTATATTTTATTATAAAATTCAGTTTTCGTAGTGAACACTATCCCAATAGTAATTAGGATTTGGGATGTAATGCATTTTAGATTTAGAACATGAATTTCCATAAACATATCTCGTGGCAAATTTGCGAAACTCTCAAAAAATTCCCTCACCAGTGTGTACATTTTTAGATTTTTGTTTGAAAATAAATATATTCATGATATTTTGATTAGCTTGGCGTGACAGACGTCAATATCAAAATTTCTCTTTGGCGGGCGCAGAGATTGAAGTTATACGGGACGGTGGCGGGGTTCGAGTCCTGAAAAGGTCTGTCTTTGAATAGTAGCTTCTCCTTTGAAGATATCCAATATGCCTTGCGATTCTCAAAGTAATCACTTTGAAGGAGGACCTCGGCCTTAAGAGTTTTACTTCATAGATAGAAAATTCACTCTGTGATTGCAACTATTCTTGATTCTCTCTGCTTACGGGATGCCGTCTTTCAAGGATCATTCTCTTATAGCTGACTCTGCCATTTGCACTAACTATTATTGTACAAGAAAGCATAGTTATTATGTATATTCAACATGCCAGAAGCCATTCATGCATATCATCGTACATCAAAAATATATTTTTCAACACTCGACATAATACAGCATCAAACAAATATTGAAATACCGCAACATCAAGAATTCTCTTGAATTAATATCAATTATAATGCAAATAAGTATGGATTAAATTATATAATCTTTTGCGCATATTAAATTGAGTTATATAAAATAAATCTAATGATTTGTCGCGAGATATTCTTTAATTAATGTAATTTTTAAATACCAGAGATGGGAGATCTTATAAGTGAAGCTAAGTTCAACTTATTTCCTTATACAATTGTACTTAAATTATTTTAAAAAAGCTGGATAAAAAGCTCATACGGTATTTGTTTATTAGTGAAATTAGTTGGTATATAGTTCCTGTAGTACATTCTCCCAGGAGATTTATACCAATTCCCCATCCTTGGTGGACTAAATTTCCTGTACACGTCTAACGGTGGTTGTCTCGACCATGAAAGCTACGTCACGGTATTTTCTTAATGAGTGGAGGGAACCTCCTTTTCATCAAGCTAAATGACGCTGCATAATTCAATGTACACGAGACACCTTCGTTATCTATCCGGTTGACGTAGCAAGATGTATTGTGCGTAAAGTTTTTATATCGGCGCAGAAATCAGTTTTATTAATTCTTTTCACGCAAGACATATTTACACCTTTTCACGAAGGCATTTCCATACATCCAACATACTTCTAGCTGATACATTATATTGTACTTTATTACGAGGCATATTTCCTCCTGACGTAAAGGTTACGATTTTTACGTGTACGAAACATACTTCGGTGTGCAAAGTCGTATATAGACAAATATTCATATCGTAATTGAAGAAAAAATTTCCACGTACGGTATAATTATAATGGCCAGCATTCGTATATTTTGTTTAAAGCTGTTAGCAAATTTTAATCAAGTGCCACTGAAATATCCTCCACTTCAGCCTTTCATGGCTTACTGTATGTATATGTATTCATGTATGTACGTATATATATGTATATGTATATATAATATAGTGGAGTAGTTCGTTAGAAGAAAAGACAGTTCGGCTTAGGTATAATCTGTGCGGCGTCACGATTATCCGGCGAGTCGCTTACATTTTTCAAGGTATTTTCAGACGCCGGCACTCGACGTCTTTTTCCCGCGTCTATCTAATGCAATTTTAACGAGGCTCAAACTCGGTCACGTTCTGTCGTGTACCCCGATGCTTGACGGCTTCTGCTGTTACACGCTCCCCTCGAACACTCGTTGGGATCGATATACTCCCTCGAGCCGCTCGGACGCCGATCGATCTTTTCGCACTCATACTCCACGAAATCGGTACCTTCCTTTTCTACTTCTGGACGTGACTTTTCTCCTTATGTCTCCCCATGACCCTATATGTGCTCATACTACGCTCCTCCCATACCCTCCCTAACTTCTATTATTTTTTTTTCATCGAACAATTTTGCTTCTTCTTTACATGCTTCATACATATAGTGTGTAGTTCTTTTTATATCTTCAGCCATTTTAAGGATCTTTGCATATATCGCTGTATATTATTTAATGTATTGATGCAAAGCCTTTTAAATATTAGTTTTGATAATATACAGGTGAGAATTTTATGGAATGTAAATATTATATAATCGCTGCAAAGCCCTGCATTGATAACAGCCCGGGGCATGATAGGGAGAGATTAAACGTTATAAGACCAATATGGCTATTTTACGAGTGAACTTACTCGGTTGTAGTTGGTTTTTTATGCAATTTGCTCGTGGGTAATTAAGGTAAAGTATGGTGTTATGGGATCGTTGCTATAAAGACTCGCGTTGTAACGGTACGAGGGTAGTTATCGGTAGACACATCAACCGATCGTGTTCTCGTTTTAGTAGAAAAGATTAATGGATCCGCGAACAGTGAAAAGTATCGACATCGTGGGAGAAGAGGAACTATTAGGTCAATTAATGCGAATACAGACATTGAACTTGTACCCGGCAAATTACCCGTAATTGTTTAGTTTTGAAGGTTTGACGATCGAAAGTACGCAAATCGATAGTAATGCATTTTTGAAAGAATAAATATCGTGTAATTGCTCTAACCACGATACACGAAGTTTGGAGAGAAAGATTAGATAAAAGAGAATAAAAGCTGTGCCGCGCTCTCCTTCGTTCTCCTCGATCGATGTTCGCCAAACATGTTGTATGGACGTCAATCAATCTTTCGCTTCTGAAAAAAATAAATATTCATAGTTATCAAGTATAACCTGCACGTCATGCAACACTCGATTTAAAGCGTTTCAGAAATAAATTGTACCTTTGGAAGCTTTGTACTAACCTGCTCTATTATACGCGGTTGTGAACATCGTTCTACAATAGGACATTAAAAAAATTGTAACGGCAATTTTTGTAAGCATTTTTTAACCCCTGTCATTACCACTAATATGAGTAATTTTCTTTTCGAAAATGAGATTATATAAAACTAGTCAGATAGCTAGGTAATGATAGCAAGTTATTGGTAGTTAACTTGAAAATTATTTAACATTTGATTTATAGTATTTAGAAATAAACAGAAATTTTTTAACATTTTGAGTCGTTATTTATCATGTGCGATATTAAATATTTGTACATGTCATCGGGTAATTTATGAAATAATATTAATAATTTTCGAAAAATGTTTGTGATAGCCAGTCAAAAATTGAACTCTGGGCAGCAATCTTTTTGTTCGTAGTCCGTAAAGGAAACACTGGGATATCTATAGCCAGTAGAGTTCGCTCAATTAAACTTTCCTTGGACATTTGGGCCGACGTTTTTCCACTTTGTTGCCCGGATGTTCATCGATCTTGACCCTTGAAAAAAGGATTGACAAGGTTCACGATCTCAGGGCGCATTTGAAGAAAGGTGCTACATCATTTAGACACACTTGTTTGACTCAAAGGTATTCAGAAGATGCACAAATCTATTTCATACCCATAATATGCACTGTGCATTTGCCTGATTCCTTATTTACATAACCTCATATTAGAAATTGATTTTAATAAGTTTATAGAGATCTCGAAGGTTAATTTTGATTTTTTCGTGAAATAAGGGGAATGATCTATTCAAATCTACAGGAATTCAGTGAGATGAAATTAAATGAAAAGTATCAGCTTTCAAGGAATGACTCTTAGCGGGGCTTTGGCCAAAGTTTTTTTGCTAAATATCTTTCAGAAGGTTTGAGAGTTATGATTCCTTTTCTCCCTTGGATGTCGATACTTTTCAGGCAGCTTCTCGCGCATCCATTAATCTTTCCTACAAAAACAGGAGCGCGCTCGATCGATTGCCGTATGTAACGTATATAACGTATATAACGACTAGCTTTTGATATGATAGGTAGCCAGAGGAAAATTTCGTTGTATCGCAAAATTGGAATATCAAAAAAGCAATACCCGGTGTATAAGTATCATCCAATTAGCGATGGACCCTGAGGACACTTGACCGCACTGTAAATTCCATAAACCTCGGTGCGTTCTACAAGTATTGCTACGACAATGCGGGTTGGTTCTCCATATGCGTTTCAACAAATCATACACGTCACTCTCAGAGATGCACGTATCCTTGTAACGATTGCCTGTTGCAATATTTATTGACACAGATGAATAATAACTAACAAAGAGCAGATTTCCACTGGCAAATGGCACGCATCACTTATTCCCGAATTACATAAAGTCATTTATGCAGTATCATTTGCATCATGTATAATTACCTCTAAGCGGTAGCATTATTTAATGTGTACGTTAATAATTAATTTCCGATTACGAATAGTAATGGCCCCGTAATGAATTAATGTACCATGGATATGAATACTACATTAAGTCAGGGAAGCAACATTTAATTTGCATCATAGATATTTCTTGAAATTCAAGAAATTATATTTTCTTCGGATTAGCTGTCGGTCATTCCAGTCACGTGAATTAAGGTTGAAACATATTTTTCATTTACTTCATGTAATAGAAGGAAGCTTTTACCTTCCCTTTTTATTGTTTCTTTATTCCGCAGTTCTACAAATATTTTTATTATATTCGTGTTATTATATCCTTCATATCTTACTTCGAATAAACCTCGTCATTGCGACTATGTCTTCATTTAAGTGGGTCTCTTGTGGTTAGCAATAATTATGTATTATGATATTCTGTACCTGACAGCGTGGAATAATCGAGTGACAATACCTTTCCATCATGTCCGTTAGTTAGATCCGAACAATTTGTAAGATGGAACAAACAAAGTATAGGACATGGACACGTAATACACGGAGTACATTTGTGTATAAAAAATAGGATACTCGAGAGAGCGTAGCAGCAGTAGTTGGGGTCCTTTGTTGCGTAATTATCGGTAGCTATTAAGGGCCTTCTAGGATGATGGGATAGTGATGATTGCATAAAGCGTGCATTCGTCTGTATCGTGTTGTGCAATTTACCCTGCCTGCCTACCGCAGGATAAATGTTGCGCAATCTATCCTTTTCTTCTGATTTATCGAGCCATGTTCTTACCCCAGCGAGCCACTTTTTCTAGTTGAAAAGGGTTCCATTCAGGGGGTAGGGATGAACTTCCGCCAGTTCTCCTTTTCGCTACTTTCGAGACACTCGTGATCGTGAATTCGCTTATTAACCTAGCCTCTTACCGTGGAAAAGCATTACTGCGGTAAAGCATTATTACCGCAATTGCATGTAACGCTATTCGTGCACTGGTTACATTTGCTGGCTTTATTGGCACAATTGAATTATTCCTAAGAAACGTAAACTCCCAGATTATTACGGTGAACTATGATAAAATATTTGTATTTAATGTTTACGCAATAATAATATGTTCATATTTGCTTATCGTGGAAATACACATATCTGTTGTTAAATATTTCTCGATTATTAGTTTTGGTATTTTTACACATCATTTCTAAAGGTTTGAAATCTTTCGATACTCGATATAATTTGCATTAAGCATTTTTCAGAAATATTCGCTTCTTATAGAAATTATATATTTCATTTTCTGGATCAGCTACAGCTACTATTCTTATGTTTGTGAAATACACAAAACATTCGTCTATTCTTAGATCTCGAAAGTTTAAATTCTTCAGAAGTACATGGAGAATGAGCGTAAATAAAGAGATGCACGACTCTAGATTTTCATTGTGAATTTTTGCATGAAAGAAAGATTGAAGAATGAATGATCCATTCTGTGTCGACATTTAGGTAGGGTCGTAAGATTTGTCAGGTTGCATGTAACGATCCTGATTTCGCGTAAACTTGGATAGCGAGAAGTGTTTTCTAGCATCGTATTCCGGAACGTATGTACCTCTTCGTTCTGGCATTGCAAATATAATTTTCCGTGCTCCCGCGAGTCTGAGATCGATATACACCACGCCTCACCAGGGCAACCATACGAGCAACTTCTCTCCACTCCTTCGTTCCCAACATCAACGTCGTCCTACACACCCACTTGTCCACACTAAACCCACCTACCCGTTTTCTACCCTTACTGTCTTCGAACTTCCCTCACGGCGAGGCTCGTGCTTCGACCCGGTACATATACTCCTACACGGATCAACGAATTCTATCGAGCATATGCCTACCTCCAACCTCCACTGATTGATGCATGCACCACCCACTCGAATATTTACTAGCCCTTAGAACTTTGTTAATTCTCCTAATCATTCACGACGTTCTGTGACTGGCAGTTTCGTGTTGCGTGTGAAATATGCTTCCTTAGGGTCGCGATAACGCGAACTACGACAAAGAATACTGCCGTGTCTATATTTATTTAATAAAAGCAAACGCGCCAGGGAATATATTCCATAAATCTTATTGCCAGGGAATTTATCGCGTGAAAATGATTTCAGTAGCAAACTGTAGATATTATTTCATATAGATAAATTTATTGGCAGGATTGGTTGTAATGAAGGTTGGGATGTTCCATAAGACAAAGATGTTCTATGATGGTCCTAAAATGCCTATTTAACGCGTTTTAGAGCGTTCGTTTCTCGTGCATTATTAAATCTTTTCTTCTATTAAAAAGGAGTAGCTCTGGAGTATGTGTACCTTATCAGGCATCTCAGCTCGGAAGGAAAACGGGCTTTGAAGTACTCATTGTGGCATAGATTAAACAAGGAATTGGTAGTAGTGGAACTTGAAAGCGTGAGAAATTACACGTGCGAATACGCGTGTATACAGTAGAATAACGTAAACCTTGGTGTAAAGGAATATTATGCCTCGCCGGAGCACAGAAAATCAAATATTTGCGTTGGAACAAATATAATGGACGAACTTTGTGATTATCGGAACTTGATTTTGTTCTCGTCTAAGATATTCGCACAGCAGAATGTCAATCATAAATTCTATTTAGATAGATTGTAGTACGTTTTTCCCCGCTGAAACTCTTCAAAAAGGGGAAAATATGTTATTCTGTGATTAAAGTTTCCTTTTGTTCTCGTTAATTGGAAATCTTGCTCAGTTTTGCACCCTTATATTCTTCCTAATATGAACAGATGTTTAGAGTTTCGTTCCACGAGGTTGCGCGAAAATGGTTTGAGAAATGCTTTTCGGGAGGCACTAACCGTAAAATTCTTCCAAAGAACATTTCGTCGCACTTTTACCGGCTGAAATATGCGTATTCTGAAAACATTGAATGAGCTTTTATTCGAGCGCAGAGGGAAAAAACATTGTTAATGCGGCGTGTGTGTTCTATACGTGATTCTTATTATTCCGAATACTAAGCGCGGCACGAAGGGTATTTGGGGTGTACAAAAAATGTTTCGTGTTTAAAAGAAATGTCGATCTGAAACGATAACGTACTGAAATATGGAACTGAAATATGGTAGTTGCTTTGTAAGCACTGCTTAACACGTAGATCGGATGTATGCTGTGAATATATCGAAACTATAATTTTTTCGCATTTTATTATGAAACATTAAGCTATCTCGCGTTAGATCGGAAAACTTTTTAAGAATATAATAGTTTGTCTCCACAAATCACACTACGCATAGACAATTTTCCATGTAAAAATGATTTTATAACGTTACCGATACAATATTATAGATCAGTTGCTATGAAGAGTAAGGAAATAAAATTTGCTTCTTCCAAGTGGTTTTGATAAAAGAGAAGTTAAAGTAATACAAAATGGTTTGGATTACTTGTCCATCCAGTTCTACCGCATTACTTTCATTCACCCCTCTGCGCGTAACACGTTTTCGAACTTTTCTCTTACGAAAAGTCTCATGTTTCGGGACCGCATCGAGACCCTTCTTACTTTTTCCAGGCTGTGTACCCCAAAACTTCCCTCTCACGAAGCTTAAATGTCGGGGCACACGAACACATATGTGCAACATGTACCAAAGATGTATATAGAGTACATACAGTCGCGGTAGATTGCCGATAGTTAGCATACGGGGTGTACTTTATTGAATTAATTAACATTTTCATAGTGGAAGAATGCTTTCCTACGAAAACGCTTCTACCTAGATACGTGGACTCGAAACATTCTAAATTAATGGGTAAAGGTCCTAATTTGCATAAATTTTCAACATGTTGGACACAATTTTAAAACGGAAATTTTATGTATAATATTTTTCTTGTAATTTGTTTTGAACGTTGGGATTTTGTTTAAAAAATTGTCTAAAAATTGCTAAAACATTTTTGTTATTAGTGTATATAATTCACCATGTTATATGTAAATAGGTGTATTTTCAAGAAGAATATAATATCTCATAAATAGGGATTTAAAAGTCTAGCATACATAAAGACGGAGGAAATTATCCGGTGAAAATGTTCGGTATTTTTAAGGAATCAAAAATAATTGTGCGATCTGTTTGTACACGGCACTGTTTTCGTTTAATTAAGAGTCAGGAGTGTAAATTTAGGCAGATAGGATCGTTAGTTTCATGCCAAGTACCATCCCTAAATTATGTAGCTTCCCACGAAAATAAGGTAAAAGAGACTAATTATACATCGGGGATTTGTTATCTTGCCATTAGCATCGTAGGTAGGTTTTATTCATTTCCCAGTACCTCTAGTTTTCCGTTTTTGCTTTCTGCATTCAACCACTGCGGTTTCAAAGTTGCCCCTCAGAAGCTTCATATCCCGTGAGTGTAGGTGTATTCATAGACGGATGTATTTGTGGAATGATAAGTACACTTGCGGCTAGATTGTGGAAAACCAAAGGACGAAAGGTGCGGTCACCAAGGCGACGAGCGAAAAAATTTCACTTCATCTCGTCGCCTCTCATTAAGCTAAATTAATATTTCATAAACAACTGAAGAAAAATCGCAGAAGTACAATTGCAGTCAGCGTGTAAATTAATGTAATATATTCTATATTTAATATATTTCGACTACGAATCACAGCAACAACATACACTATTTTACTAGATATAGCCGTTCCAAATAGTTAACACGCAATAATTCTATTTATTTTATAAATGTTAAATAAGCTTCGCACTTAGTCAATTAAATGAAATATAAATATCTATCGACGCACATTGCAACATTATACAAATGTTAATACAACTGTTCTCAATGGTGCATGACACTAGTACGTGAGATTCAATACACTTCCTATTGTGCGAAAAGGTATCGAGTACGCGTGGTTAATGATAATGTAACATGTATGCGTTTGCTAATCCAATACAGTTCGCGATACAAGAGGATATAATCCCGTGCGGTAGATCTCGTTAATCACATTTCAGGCAGACGTGACATCCTCCCAGAACACCGATAAATTCCTATCTGTGGACTGTATCTATACGTTTCTCTTTCCTCCGTTGAAATCAACGGCAACGATTAACGTACTCGATAGGAGCACGATGCAGTACTGTTCGGGAAAGTCTTATTTACTGTAGAGACATTATTTACGATTGCACCGGGATTCTCGCAAAGGGGTTGGCACAGATCGATTCGTAATTGCTCTTCGAAAATGTACAATGTTAACAGGTGTGTTTCCTCCCCTCAGCTATTCTACCTTGCGCTATTTCTTGCGCTATAGTTGTCTGTAATCAATAGCCTGATTAAATAATTTGCAAATATATCGCTGAATATAGTGACACGTTTTCGGCGCAATGACGAGGATCACGATATAGGAAGTAAATGATTTTGGTGTCGATTTTAATTATCTACCACCCCTAATCGTTTCACAGTATCTTTTGTATCAAAGCTGGAATCAGCATGAGCGATTAACGCACCCTCATCCAATCCAACGATGTCATTTATCTGGGCAACGCAAACCCGAGGCACATAAAGAAACGTAATTAAGTGATTATTCCCACCATAGGTTCCTTCGATAGTCTTTACCATCGTAGATTGTCATTTACGCTGATTCATTCTTCCTTTCGATCGGCGATTCATCGACCGATGAGTCGCCAATTTTATCGGTCACGTAAATTTTGTATCTTTATACCGTGCGATGAAATATTTCGAAATAATTATCGCGTTATCGCCATTAGATAAATGGTGTATGAAACGCTTATTTTTTATTCGTCCTTTACGAAAAGTGGTACAAACGATTATCGTCCCTTTGGGACACACAAAATAAGGGTAACTTTTTTGACCCTTCGTACCAAAACGTGTGTCCTTCCGCACAATTACTTCCACAGTTCTTATCTTCTACAATTATGTCCCTTTATAATTGCCTTCGTATCACATAGAAGTACAAAATTGAATTATGATTTCCTTCTTTAGATCTATTCAAATTTTGCTTCTGCCTTTGCTTAAGAAGGTAGAACTTCTAATTTTATTCCATTTATCACGGTCTTTTCATATACGCTTTAAAATAATTTTACAAAAGAACGTTGAATAATACAGGCGCGATGATTAAGTAGAATAATGTACTTCCAGCCGGGCCAAGTAGAACGATATATTATATATACGGGAGAGTTCAATCTCGTGTCGCTTTTCTTTTAGCTCATTCCCTTTAACAGTTTCCTTTGTAATGTTACATGTTCTAAAATACAGAATAAATAGATCATAATTTCGGTACCATTCATTCGCACTCGTTTATCAACTTCCCTCTGATTTCGCCCCCGAAGTCGGGTGAGAACGATTAGCATTTCCCTTGCAATTCAACGGGGCGCGGGATTTTCTTATTTACCAGTAAAACGTAATTTACGATCGCAGCTCTTGCCGCAACAAAAGGAAGATTTTGCATTAAGTTATAACCGTAGTTGAAAGCCGTATAACGTCACGGAGATCATTTTACGAAAGGAACCGCCTGGGAGAAAGTCCCCGGGGAGAGGCCGTGAACAGGAATCCTGGAAACACGTATCCCACGGGATAGATGAGCACATAGAGAGATATTTAAATGTGGACATTCCGATTTCCAGAAACAAACGTGTAACTACGGGAACGTTCATTCGTGCTCCAGAAAAAAGTCTAACGATTACATGAGCACTTCGTAATCTCCATCAGAATGCTCTCTTCGAATGTATCGGACTGGTGTTGTTCGTTCTAGGTTTTTTTTTGACAATGCTCGTAGGTCTTTGTATTTCCGCGGATTATATGTAGACAGATATACATATGTATATATTATGGTGTATTATATACGGTGAAGATAAAAGAAATCCGGACTCAGCATTACAGAGGGATGTGATGTATCGATACACAGCTTTTGTATTGTGGAGTTAGTGAATCACGAATTGATATGGACCTTTTGATAAATATAACGGTAGAATATTTGTACGTTTATTGTCAATGAATATAGATAGGTTTTGGATGAATATTTATCACGAATGAGAAAAAGCAACAGAATTTTAAGTGTCTTTTATCATACATTTTCTCAATCCAATTACATAGAAAAATAATCAAATTTATTTATGAGTAGTATATCTGAAATTGTATGTACATACGGATCAAGTGAAAAGGAAAATTTGCGGTTGAATAACTAGGAGGTTAAGGAATCTGTTTCTAAGAGGTGGTATTGTAAAATATTCGAAATACCTTACGACTCTACTTGACGTGGTTCGTGTCTTATAGTAGACAATTTGTGAGATGCGCAACGAGGTGTTTCGAAAGGAATGCCGATTTACGAGCTAACGTTATTGCATGCTCGGCACATGTATATGGGAAACGACGATTTGGCGCCAAATCAATCTTCTCCTGTAACGATTTACGAGCACCCGCCACGGGCTTGTGGGAAATGCAAATCAAAAATACCGTTTTCTCGCGGTACCGCGCCCAATCGACGTTATTACTATCGCCTCCGATCAAAAACCACTGGATTGCGTTTTCGGTAGAACCTCTGCGGGAGACACAATACTTCCTGATACCGAAATGTCGTACCACCATATTGATTAAACATGGTCAATATCGATATACAATGCCAATCCCCAAAATATGTATAATATATCATTTAATAATTGCGTAGTTAAAAACTTAATTATTATTAATTCGAAGTAATTTTAAAGTGACCTGTGCAAATTGTGACATATAGTGCTCGTTAAGTTTCAAGTATAGCTCGAGTATAGTCTCGCAGTATAAAATATTTGACTACCAAAGTATCGATGATTTGAGACATCCAAAGTGAAGATGGATATAGAAACAGGAAGAATTAAATATTAATATTATCAGATTGTTACACGAGCTCGATAACAAATGCAATTTCGAAGATTCCATTTGTGTCTGGCATGGGATTAAGCCCCCGGACTCTACTATTCTCTCGGGAAGGTAACGATAAAACAAGGTGGAAGAACTTGGAAGAACGTTGCGGGCCTCGAATCGTAAAAGAAACGAAAACTCTCGCGGGATACGGCTGGTTGGAGAGCATTAAAGAGTTATATGACCCGTACGGGGGAAACCTGCTGCTGTTGCTTCACGGTGCTGATAAATTTACAGCTCCACCAGCGACTGCTTGTAACAGCCAATTCCACGAATGAAGACGACTTGGAGGGAGATCGAGGTAAGAGGGAAACAGTGGATTCAGACTCGGTCAGCCCTCGTGCCGTCGAAAATTGTGCCGACGTCTAACACATTGGCTTTCGGATACTATGTGCCTTCCCATTTATTTATTACTTACAACACGTGCTAACATCAACCGTGATTATTTATAAGTCTCTACAACACCCGATTATTTATAAGCTTGTGCACGTGTAGCTGCTTCAAAGTTAAACAAGATCACTCAGAATATCACGGTGTAATGAACAGTACCTCATTCTTCGAAGATAAACGTGTTATCGAAGGAACTGTTTATAAAGTAGATTGGTGAACGGTATGTTTGCACCAATTTCTAAATTACAATGAAAAAATAGAGGTTTAATAGAAGTTCTCATTATTTTGGAACAGGAATGCATTCCAAATTGCGAACTTTTACTTCGAAAGTTTATGCGGTTGTTATATATACAATGCTCGTAATAATTGTAAATAGTAATTAGAGCTGAAAAAACTTAAATCTCGAATGCACTGTGGGTTGAGGATTCTTCGGTGCGTGATATTTTGCATGGAACAATAATAAGAGGGAATATATTTGTAGAAAACAAATATTGGCTCTCTGCCGGTGTGTACTTTGTCATTAATTCGTAATTTCCAGGGTTTGCTAATGTGCACGATGACTATTTGTCATTTCGTACATGCACGCCCTAAATTAATACCCGAACGAAACGGTTTTTACGAAATAATGAGTTTCGTTCTCATCTTGTACACGTTAATTTTGCGGTTATGAACTGGGTCACTTATTTGATTGCACTCGAATGACGTTCAACGGAGAAATGATTCAATATCTTCATGATCTATGGTCGGAATGATGAAAGAAGTGGGGCGGCGCACGAATGGCGTAAAATTAAGAATGAGAAATATTAAATTTCAATGCTTTCACGCCTTTTACGTATTTTCCTTTATAATTCCGAGTTCGTACAGCTTAGCTCAAAGCGAGATGAAATGTTTCCTTCGAAATAATTGGACTTGTTTCAGAAGAGATTTCAATGAAAACAATATTAGAACGTAAACATGAAACATTAATTTACATCAATCAGATATTAAGGTGCACACGAAAATTGTCATAGATGAACGTTGCGATCGTACTTTTTAATAGCTTTAGTTTGTGATGTTAATTTCGACTGATAAAAGTTGGTTTGCTTCACTTTCTAGAGTGGTTTCATTTGCCCTTTAATAGTCTATTAGAAATTTGATAGCCTATTACAATGTACTAAAGTTTCAACGGTATATGTGTAATATTTCGGAGAATTTCTTACCGGCGTACGTGGAAGTGACGTAAAAATTGAGTTTATCTGGAAATGGCAGGATCTACGTAAACTGTTTCTACCCTTTTATAATTGAGTTTTTGAAACGGACAACAAAGTAACATTTTATTTCTCGTGCATTCTTCTCGGCTTAAACGAGAATAAGTGCTAATGGAGAATAGTATTTCGTGCAGAACGAAAAATAGCATTCTAAGGTTACCCGGGAATCTTCGACATATCTCGTGGCAAAATGAGAAGCTCGTTTTCCGAATCTTCCTAGATTCCTTCGGTGAAGCGCGTTTAGAAAAGAGATTTATTCACGGTCATATTTTTACGCGCAATTTGCGCTTTAATAGAAAATATCGACAGATAAAAAGAAACTACCTTCCGTACGTTTGATCAATGATAAAAATTGTATGCAAAACGTTGGACAGGAATCTATATTCGGAATAGCAATTGATTGACAGACTCGACCGTTGAAATATTGCTTGATCTCTGCTGAGCATTGCATACCGCAACATCCGGAAATTAATTTTAGAAAGGTGTGTTATCGGTTTATCGAAATACCATTATACCGAACTTTCGCGCAATTCTAGTTTATGTCGGCGAGCGAAGCGTTTCACGAAAATTGAATTTTACAAGAGATCAGAAGCGAGTCGAATGTACCCTCGGAATCTGCGATATCGTAGTTGCGAGTTTGTCGTACGTCGACATGTTTACGATGGAGTCCTTAGAAGGGAATGCGTTTCTTTTTTTCTCCGATTCCTTCCTCCCGCCCTAAAAGCCAGAGAAACAGAAACAGTGAAAGCTGGGGTGTAGAAATGGGCAACGGTGGAAAAGAGAAAGAGAGATTCGTTATTGATTCGAACTCGCCACAGCTTCGGGTACAGCCGTGGTAGAGTATGTAGTCATTGTGCAGCCAGAGTCCTACTCAAGAACATTTTCTACCAGCGTATCATAAGTGATTAAACTCTGAACCATCTTCCTCCAATCTCTAATTCTAACTCTCTAATTCGATGTTAACAAAGATCGTGACGTGCATTGGAAGTTAAATACATTTGTTGCATAGGTTTAGCCAATTCAACTTTCCTTTATATACACAATTCGTTACAAATGCCGACAATTCAAACTTCTTAATACGCGAATATATTCTATCGCTCACAATACTCATTTCCATGGGTGAACTGTATTTGTACCGTTTTTTAAGCGGGTTAATTCTGGTGCGATCAATTCACTGTATGATTAATTTATGAAGTAACAAGCGGATTATTCACGGGGTGGAAACTGATTTAAATTGGAGGAATCGAGTTAGACTGTTGGAGATTGAATAATTTCGGTGCACGTAGGTTGATTAAGGTCCTCGTTCTCTTTTCGTATCGCACCGATATTTTCTAGTGGTGTAACACGATAGTCACATGTGTACATCTATTTCAAGATGTCAGATTAGATGGTGTTCGATAAGGTCCCGTGCCATGGTTACCAGGAATAAACGGCGCGAGATAATATCTCCTTGTATCTTCCCTCGTAGTTTTTGATGAAACTAGCAGGAGAGTAGAAGGAAGTTATTACCTTGGGGGAAGATAATTGAATACTTGAGCATCCTTGTATCCATTCTCTGCGATGTAAGATACTATCCTTACATCCTATGTTTCTTTTCTTTCACAGATCGTGGTGCTTCTGCACGAATTATTGATAATGCGTGAGGGAAAGCGAAAGTGAGAGCGAGTGAGAAAAAAGGAAGTAGCATCCCCAATCTCTTTTAGTTCTTTTTAAAGATCCGAGTACTTTCTTCGGCATTAATGATAAAGACATAAATAAAGAAGGCTGCTTTCATCCCACGCTTTACGTCCGCAGCTATTATGCGACACGGCTCCTCTGAGAATTGATAATACAGCATTGACAAAGAAATAGCGTTCCTTTTCGGCGTTTACTTTCTAAATACAGTTTGCGATGTCATATCATGGCGATCGGAGGTAAAGGAAATAAATAAGGAGGCAATAATGTTCATTTGGTGTTTAGTACGTGTTTAGTTTTCCCCTGAACGTTGATCGTAAAAGATTATAAGATAAATGTAACCAGTTCTTCGTATAAACTGCTCTTTTATGTGGGTTGCCCGATGGCTCTATACGGCATTGTGTTTGGTTGCTTTATGTACCGTTATAGGCATTCCCCCATAATCTTGTCAAATCAGATTGTGAGTGATGAAGGGTCGCTTCATCGTTAATGTCGATAAACGACTTGGTTGAAGTCTCTTTTGCGTTCACCGTTCCGAGGAAACATTGATCGTCGTACAAAGTAGAAATAGTAGCAATCTGCTATTTTAGAACAGCCGACTTTGTATTTTACTACAAACAATCGGAAAAATATACGTTATTCAAAACCTTCTAGAATTCAGAGACAAGATTATATACAGTTTTTTAAACCACCAATTTCCAATGATTTTATGATTTCCAAGTACTCTTTCCAAAAATGTGCACGATACGCTGACTGATAAAATGTCGGTGTTCCGTTAATCCAGAATTGCGTCCGGGGAAAGAATAAATTCAATAAAGCCAACGTAACTTCGTCGAATGAGTTCACACGAACGTTTCAAAAGTGATTCGTGTTTCGATGAAAATTATTGCCTCCCAAGCTGGAAAATTCAGCGTGTTAGTGTTTCTAGTAATGTATTTACTCAGGCGGATACATATACGAGAGAAAATGTATTGTGCTGGCAGGGTATCGCAACCGATGTTTGCATATAATTCTTGGGAATAAGCTCTCCGCTCCTCGCGATTCTCTTTCAAACTCGAAACTGATCCACCGGAAACAATGCCCGTGTCTCCGATTGTGTATGTTTCGTGATTTACATGCGATTTCTCGAAATTCGTTTTAATAGGATTTCGCATCTGCGGTTTTGCAACTAATACCCTCTGTTTCAGCTTGAATTTCGACGAAAAGGCGCTCCTCATGTTTCCGTTATGTTTGGATAAGATTCAAGTACATTTTCCACGCGACATCACTGATATTTATAATTCAAATGTTGCACGTAACGAAAGTCGTTTAATTAAAAAATTGTTTTTTCTCTCGCAAATATTAAATTCAAGCTGATTACGCGTTTATCGATATAAACAGAGAAATATCCAACCCGATCGTTTAATTGTTGAACAATTCAGTAATTCGGAAGGCGGTTGAATTTTTTTGGGCGTTAACAAATTTCGAACGTCTACCTCGCGCGTGCGTCAGCAATTTGCTGGCTCGTAATTTATCTTCGTTCGCCTACAGAGAAAGAGCGTGCTGCACCTCTAATCATTATGCCGTGTATTTTGCAAATTTATTACGCGGCACATGGAATTTGAAGCTTCATTTTGCATCTTGGTAATATTTTATTCATGTTTCACCTATTTTGTGCTATTCGTCATAAAGTTACGCGTTATAAAAGCATGACTCCTTTTATAACAGGTTAAACATGTAGCGTAAACTCATTTTAAGTGAACCGACAACAATTATGGCGTGTGTGAACATAGAGATATCGTATTAAAACAACAATGGCATTCTTTTTTATTGTCGATTATCTCTACCAATTTTATTATTAAATCTCTACCAATTTTAGTATTATTTGTACATAAGATTCTATCAGACGCATATTTTCTTCGTCCAACGAAGATGTACGAAGCCAATATTCCTTCGAAGATCTACCATACTGCAATTTATTATCCCACAATAAGTAGTCATATTTCCGGATATCCGAGCGAGCTTTAATACTGGATGTTATTCCATACCGCAAGCCAAATTACTTGGCTGTTCCGAAGATATTTCTCCCAATAAATTCTTGAAGGATGCGGGAAATTTCACAACGTGACGGAAATCCGAAGGCGTGAACCTATCTCAAATCCATTCCCATTTATCTCCGTCTCTATCCACTTGCCTTGATCGGGTTTCCCTGAGAATGTCGTGTCTAACCCTTTCGCTCCCTAAACCGGCTAGTCTCCACGACTTTTCATAGCCCTACAGATCTTATCGTGCTACGTTCACCTTAGAAAAACCTCGAATCAGGGAGATTGTCGTCTTCGTGGTTTACCGGGAGTACATTTGCGTCCCTCGCATAAAGATTGGAAAAAAGGGGTGACTAGGTAGTGTATTTCAAAGAACAGGAAGGTAGGAAGAGTGAATAGAGACTCTAAAGAGTCGTCGTATCTATAGATGCGCTCGGATGAAATAAGAATAGAGGCAGACGCAAAGAGAAAGTGGAAGACGAGGTAAAGCAAAGGGATGGATATCAGGGAGAACGTACAAAGCTACAAAGTTCGGTTGTTACCTGGTTTCCCCGTCATTTTCAAGCGGCGTCTCTTGATTTTCGGGCATGTGTACGTCATAAAAGATCACTCACGCGGGAATTTATTTGGTAATAAACGATGATGGATCGCTCGCTTGAAATATCGAACTCTTTCGCTTCACCGAAGCTATTAGGTTCAAATGTCGCGTTTATCCACTTTGCTAGTTTACAAATTTTCATGATGAATTATCCTGCACACTGATCGTTTGTTAATGTTTTTTATCAAGCTAACGGTTTAATTTTGTATGCCCTTTACATAATATCGCTTTTTGTGAGTTTAAAGGACCTACGTTCTAAAACTTGTTTATCCCTAATTAAAATTCTGTCGATCAAAGTAATAGTTAATTATAAAGCATTAACGACAAAGACGTACGGGATGAAATTCCTTTGATTTCCGTTTATTCTCACGTCAATTATGATGACAATATACTGCGAGGACGATAAGGCCACCTTCGTTGACAGCTGTTCGAAATACGGCGTCGCATTCTCCTCGTCGTTACTTCGAATGATTATCTCCCTTCGAAAATGTCGATGTCAAAACAAAGGTCGAGTAGTGTCAAGCACGGGGAAATGTACCGGAAAAACTATATTCCGTGTATAGTGGAGAAGCGTATTTCTTGAAGGGATTAAGGAAAACGTTCGGTTAGTAGACTGGCATCGATGTAAACGCAGAAACGTTATGTTGTCGCATTAGTTGCTGAACCGGTGATAGATTATTCTCCTGGAATATCGGAGGACAGTATCTCGAGAAAGTACATAACTCTTGAAGACTTTTCACTTTTTTCGGCAGATAGCAGGATTATCATCGGGGATGAGAAAGTGTAACACCAAATCCCACAAAATCTTCATGGAATGTATGTAAAAGATTTTGGAATTCTATTTATGAAACTCGAAGAGATCCTGATCTTTCCTGAAGCTCGGATATCCTCGGAAAATATCAGTTGAATTTATGTTTCCGTAAAAATGTTATTGAAGTCACGGTTAATATATATTATTTATTGTTGTCCCTAAGAATAATTCTGTCTGAAAATTCTATCAAGAAAGGGACAAAATTAGTGTCGTTATTAATTCAACTATTTACCCAACTTTACGATCCTCAATTTTATTCGGCTGAAGAACCTTCATTCTTGTTTGGTATATGACACTATATTCCCGTATAAAAAATTTAATAACGCGCAGGAGGGATTATTACACGGTGTATATTTTATAAAATAAGGGGTTTAGCGGCATTTCAACTTAATTGAACGAGCTGGTAGAATATTTTTTACAACTTTGAAGGATATAGAATAACGGCATAAAGAGTTCTGTGGTATACGGAAATAAATGAGAACGGTATTTCGCATAATAATACATACATCCTTTTTCATTTTATATAATTCATACGTACGTGTTTATTATGATGTTTCGAATAGTTCTACAGAACATGTTCTCTTACCGTTATTCTTGTTTTTGTACCAGCTGTTTTTGTGACGGTAGAAACCACTAGATTCGGTTGTACAAAAGCGAAGATACATTTAATTACGTGTTCTCTGGTTTTCAAGCGGCACACTATATATTTCGTGAGTACCGCTGTTTGTTACGGATTTTCACACACGTTGTTGGTTCAGAGCACTCCACTCTTTTTCTCACCACCTTTTTTTTCACAGAGCCATACTGGCACGAAAAACACCCTACGTATTTTCCGTTACTAATACCGACTCCTTCCAGTTGCGAAGTTTATTGTAAATAATTAAATAAATTTTCCCAACTGATCATTCGATACCCTCGTTTAATTTTTCCCGGGCGTCGAGTTAACTATCGGTTACAACGTGACCCACATTAAGCAATGATTAATTACTGCCTTCTGGTTGGATTAACCTTCAGTTATCAATAATTAGTTGCAGCTTAGCCTGTTTACCATTCTGCAGCTCGTAGTTAGTTAATGGCTTAACATCAAAGTACCTTTCCACGGTAACCATAACGAGCTACTTCAGATACGATTAAACTATAAGCGCACAGTAGTTAATGTCAACCTATGATCAGTCAAGTGGTACTCGGCTGTCATTGGTCAGGCAAATGGTACGTGATGCCGACCATATAATACTACATAGTTATTCAAGTCCGAATTACAATAATAGTTATGATCAAGAATAATATTAACTTACTTGCCTTAATATTTAATCACAATAATATTTAGTTATAGGCTGACATTAAATATTAATAAAACATTATAATGCATTCCACTACTGATATATTTTCTACAAACAAAAAATTGTTATCTTCAATATTTATATCTTGAATAATTTCTTCAATCAAGTATTTATTATCCACAATAGTTAGATTTCGGATAATTTCCGGAAACAAAAATTGGTCATCTTCAATATTCATTTCCTATACTTATATTTGCTAGATTTACTTCTGTGCAATCATAACAGTTTTCTTACACGTAATTAGTTTCGGTTTGTAGTGTAAGTCATTTTGGGATGTTGACAGATTGACGTTTGCTTTAGAAACCAGTACGATCAGACTGTACGGTGAAAAGTATAGAGAGTAATAGTGAAAAGTAAACATGTTTGAGGTTGCTTCGTTGTCATGTTGTTCACGATTCTACCCCCGGCACATGTTTGTCTTATGCTTGAGGGTGTTTGTCTTACTCCAGTAGTTGGCCATCAATTATGGTTAGACCAACTTCAGTGACCAAGAGCGTCTTATTGATTATATTGAGCTTAACTTTGTTCGATTACTAGTTATCTCCTTAATATGGTCAGACAGAGCCTGTAGAGATGTACTTCGTTTAACCTCTTCAAGGAAACCGAACACCATACGAAATTCACTATAATCTTTTTAAAAACAAATATTCCTGAATATTGCACTTTTGTTGATTTATCATATAATTATTATATAAGTTAATTAGTAATAAAGATAATAATTCGATAGTAATTCTTCCGATAAATTGAGGTATATTAGTAAATAGATTAAAATAGAATGTTTTCGTATACAACGCGAAAGGCAGCGCATCTTATACCGGAAATAATTAGAATAAATTTGGGATTGGAATGGGCTGCAAATGGTGATCGTATTATCCATTTGAATTTAAATCTGCTTATCCGGGTTAGAATGCAAATCGATCAGAGCAGGAGCTCGAAATGAAGCTCGAACAGCTTTTGTCTGCCCGGAACTCCCGAACTGGGTGGAACTTTAATTTACTTGCACTTCCCCAACCGGTTCATTGTTGTTAATCATTACATCGAAAGCCCTTTGAATTAGGCTGAAACCTTTCAACTTTCGAGATAGCTGAAAGTATCGAAATTCTCCCGGAGGAAGCTCTAATCGCTTACGTCTTCAAGATTTTACACAGTACCGATTCCGCAGTGGCTGTTTTTTAACAAGTTGAAAAATGTCCTTAGATTTACGAGAGTATTCAGATCCTTCGGAAAGTTCTTCGCAGTTAAACAGCATAGGTGGTCAGTGTTCAGTCTTCAAGACATCAGAAGTAAGCCGATGGGCTCTTATAGGAAAGTTTTCGCATATTCGAAAAAGTCAAAGCTTTAGTGCTTTGGGATTCTCCGTATCCTCGGCTCGTTTAAATTTCTTTTTCGTTATGTAATGGAAAAGTTTACTGTGTCATAAAAATCTGTTTTAATCCCAAATAAGACAGGCATAAAATTCCAGTACACGGTAATGCAAAGGGATGTAAGTTTTGTGGCGTCCGTCAATCGAAATGTCCTTTCGACTACTTGTTCGGTTAGTCATTAAATCAAGCTTGCCAGTCTCGCTGTGCGGGGAAAATCTTCCGCGAATATATATTTTCAAAAATACATCAAGGACGCGGGACACGTCACGTCCTGACAAACGCTGACGTTACATTTCAGTTTTATGTAGTGGAATAGAAAAGAATGACGACATTCCAAAAATACCTAGTATTTTAAATGTAGGAATAAATATACCGTAGAAATAAAAATGGTGAATATCTACTTAAAAGTAATGCTTAACATAATTTTTATTCCACGTAAAGTTTCCCAAATTATGCTCTGCTAGAGTTGAGGTATAAAATGATTGTATTTGAAGAATGTAACTTAGAAACAGTAGCTTTTGTGCGAATTTTCTGTTGACTCCATTAAATAATCTACCGAGAAAACATAATTTATGGATATTCAGAGGCATCCTGGTTCAAGTCAAGGAGAAATGCGTTGGCTAGTGTGCGAAAGATAAAATCGCGACAGAGCCGAGTTGAAAACAAATCAGTCAACGTCTTCGTCGAGTATGGCATTCACTGCGTCCTCGAATTTAAAGGTAGGCGTAAGAGCGCATTTAAAACTCTCGTATAGATAAAACCGGCTCTATTTCTTCGCATTGGCAAACATCGTCCGGTTTTTCATTCGCTTTCCACCCTCGGTTCATTCGAAGTGCACGAGCTCGGCTATGGAAGTAATCCGCGAGTGCTCTGTAAAGGCCATATAGACCCCGCAATATTCGTTGCGTTCATAATTTATCATTTGGGGTCGAAGGAAATACTGGTACAGCGGCCCTTACTACTATTAAATATTCCGCGGTAACTTTCCTATCCTTTTACCCCGATTTTGCCTTCATAAATTATCATTCGACTTTCTCTAATTATATTTGATGGGACGCTTCGATCAGTTTTATTAAACACATTTCAAAATCATCGATGACATACATATTTTTAATTCAATACCCATATTGATTATGGAACGTGAAGAAATGTGATAACGTATTCAAAAGAATTAATTAGACCGGAATCCGCTTTGATTCCTTTTCAATATAATCGGTATTTATATATTTCCGTAAAAAGTATGTAGAAGTCGAGAGGTACGTGTCTGCAAAGAAATTCGATGACAATTCATCACACTGTAAATTACACGAGGTTGTTTCATAGGGAGTTTAATGAACGATGGGAGTGAAACAGATTTACCGGGGATAATGCATGCTAATGCCGTGTAAAATATAAAAGTACCAGGTTGGAAAAATTTGGTAACGGGCTGGATAATGGATCGGATAATATATCAGTGGCTAATGTTACGTATAGTCGGACTAGTCTGACGGAGATTTCGTGGTCGAGAATTGATTGCCGTCAGAATAGCTGGCAGTCTGTGTGTGTTTAGCCTGTGGTTTATTTATACTATGAACATTTGCGAGAAATACTTTTTTACGCGAACAATAGGCAGCGAAAGATTTATTTCTTCGATAGTTAACAAATGTGTGAATCGTTAGATACTCCGTATATCAGTTCCAGAGAAACCTTTGCAGTAGTATATGTGTATATATGATCAGACAAGGTAGTATTCTTTATTGAAAGTGAAAATATTGGAAGTAATTACATCGAAATGAAATTGATTAATTACTGTCAGAACTGAACACACTCAAAGTTCCAAATTGGTGTATAGAAGAAATTCATTTATTTATTTAACAAGTAATCAATCCCGGCCAAATAACGAGTAGTGCTTTCTGATTACGAAGAAAGTAGCGGATAAATTTGGTACATTAAAAACATAATTTTACTCTGAATTTGCTTGAATATTTTACAAAGATAAGCACGTAGTTTGTAAACTCCATACATGTTCTTATTTCACCGAACAAATATTATTTCGTGTCTTCGTTGGACTGAGAACAGGGAATTAATTAAATTAAGCATAGTCGTACTTTGATCGTTGCAAAGTAATGGTGTTAACATTTACCTTGTCGGCGTTGGAATTCGGCAGGCGATATCCACTTTGGCAGTGTCACGGAAGGTCCCTTTGATGTATGAAAATTCGGAGCGTAGATTACCGTGACCATACTACAGTATCATTAACGACAGCAGGGCACCGAAATTCGCTTGAGCGGAAATTAGGCAACGTAACCGCCATCGAACCACTAAATGCTGGCGCAAAGCGTCAAGCTTTGCGAATGTTCCCCCGTACAGTTATCGTTGATCAATGCCAATATCTGGAAGTAATAACGTGGATATTACGTTTTTCGAATATCATTGGAATTAGCTTCCTATTAAAGGTTTAATTGCAGCCCAATTGTTTCGTTAAAATAATAGCCACGTGAATAACCGCACTGCCTTCAGTAATAAATATTTCACCCAGACTTCGCACGAACAGCAGTAATTATCGCGTAACTATTATAAATTCTTCATTAAACGTATTCGTTATAAATGGCCACATAAATATCGGTCCATAGTATAATACGTATAATATAATTGTAATAGTATAATAGATCTTTGATATCGATATTATTTAAATATTCTTTTACACGCTTCTTGGTGTAATTGCTTTTCAAATTGTAAGCTACAAGTTTCTTTCCATTTAAATGATGACAATAACAGTAAGACAATAATATATATCAAGATTGAATACCATCCATTATGCATCTATTATGAAAATGATTCTTAATTGTGTACCGAAGAAGTAAGTTGAGCACACGAAGTATTTATAAAAGTTCGATTTCCAATAAAAACAGTTCGATATAACGGGGGGGGGGGGGGGGTCGAAGTGGTTGAGAACTGCAATTAGCCGTTCGAATCGGTATAACTCTTAAATCAATTTGCCGAGAATCTTGGGGTAATAGGATATCGCGTATAAAAAGAGATATTTGCGTCGGTGATATGCCTGATGGTGGGGATAGGAATTAAACGGTGGTGGAATAACGGAAGTGGAACGGCCGGGTAAACCGCGTCGATGCGAAGAATTAATTCCTGCAACGAGCCCGGCCATTGAAAAGGTGGTGAAAATATCGAGGAGTAAAAGAAGCATTAATGGAAGCATGCCTGGATGAGCAAACGCGCTGCAGTTGGCACCAATTCAAAAGCGAGCTGTGGCTGGCTTGTCAGGAATCACCTACCGGACTCAACTGTCTCGCCGTTGATTTCTCCTTTGGACATCACCCTCCCCGACAGATCCTCGCTGACCGAACCTATCACACCACGTTCTCTTACTTCAGTAGACATCGACTTCTCTTTTAACGCTCGCTTCCTAGCTGGCTTTACCTACGTTACACGTGTCCCATTTTTATGTCCTATTAATATAAGAAGAAAAAGTATATCCACGTCTTGCGATGTGATATCATTTATCAGACGAGCTTCATCCGAGTGTTTTCAAAATTTGGGAGTGCCAAGTATTGTTCGAAAAAACCAACCATCTTTTAGCATGCGAATAAAAATATGAAGGATTGATAGGTTCTTGCGCGGTTTGAACGAATGGAAGATAAAGGCGAATCTCGTGGAATATATCCCCTGCAATTCGATTGGTTTGTTGTATTGGAATATATAAATTGGAAAAGTTCGGGGTGGATGGAGGTTTCCTCGGGAGACATCGGTTCTGTTTCTTAAATAAAGCAAAATAATTTTGTTTTACCGCCTTACACGTAGATTCGATGTATTATTTGAGGAAAGGTAATCGTGTATAATTCATGTTTTTGTCGTTTTGGCATTTTGTCATTTTATTTAACTCGTGGGAAGTATATTTCATTGACGGTTATTAATCTTTATATCGAGTATGTATCTATCTACTTTGCTATTTTAGTACCGTTTGAAAAATTTAAGCCGATTCAATGTAAGCCTCCCTTCATTATTATGTTATGAGGATTAAGAATTCCGAACTTAAATAGAGTAAGAAACGTACGTCGGTAATCCGTTATAAAGTGGCGTATGATTTGATAGAGGATGTGCAGTTTTAAATCCTTGTTAGAACGATCTTCGACTAATTATGCAAGCGCCAGGGAAATGGTCGAAACTGGTTAGAAAGCCATTGAATATAAACTTACTCAATGTTGTTTCTGAATCGATCCGAAGTGAATGAAAACGGCCAACCAATCTACCTGTACCAGATAATTTTATTAAACGGTCTAATTAAGATAGTCCCGGTTAAACCCATCCGTATTTACATCCGTGTCGTTATTGGATAAATTGATTATCGATTGGAGCCGAAATGCGAATCGAAATGCAGGCACTGCTAGTGGCAAACTTCGAACACGCTCGCGGTTAAATTGGTGCCGTTAAATGATCACGACATTGCGGATTAAAATATACGCGTATTCGTTTCGTGCGCTGTGCTTAAATATGGATCATAGAAATCGATTGTCGTCGAAACAATTCCAAGATTGGCCGAATATTAGACAGGGGAGATTGAAAACGAAATGTGAACATTTGTTGGCAGAGTTTTTATCGATCTCTAACAGCAATAAATTCTTTTCTTTGTCCTAGAATCCATGTACATATTTAACACAAATGTAACGCATGTACAAATCAATGGGTGACGCCTCTCAGCGAGGTGGAATAAACATGTCCAAATCTTTGTTTATAACTTTCGATCCCGTGAATATTTTTTAATGGGACCAATTCTATTCGAAAGAGGAGTCTTTTCTGAGTAAGATCACCCACGGACGTAAAAATCGTAGGGCTGAAATTTCTATAATTAAGACACGCATTATGATTTATACTATCAAATTTATATTAAATTGATAGTTCTACTCTAAGTTAGTACATTATTGGCATGTTAAATTAAAAGTATACATGTAATGAAGATTCTACTTAATTGGAATCAAAAAACTCATTTGAAGACTTTAAACTGATAAATGTATGAAAGGTTCGTTTAATATTCATTACTCTCGAAAATCCTCCTTTCACGTGGAACGTACTACGAACTTTCCAAGAACGTAATAATAAGTTCCACTGCACGTTGGCGAAGATATATTTCGTAATTTAAGGTGGAACCAGAAAGAATACAAAAGCGGTTGATATACTGGCTTCATATGTTTGAGCGGATCGCAGGAGGCTTTCGATGCTTGGAATTTAAATGAATGAATTTCAAAGAAGAATATTTTGGTGATCTCGGTTCCTTTTTGCTCTGTTTCAGCGACGGTCGATTGGTGGAGGGAGATCAGATATTGGCGATAGATGGGCAGCCACTAGACTCGAACATCTCTCATGAGCAGGCAATCTCGATTCTCCAGAAGGCACGTGGTTTGGTTGAGTTGGTCGTAGCAAGAAGCGCCCAAGGTAATTACATTTTTTCCGACAATAGCCCTTCTTTGTGACCCCGTGCACAATGATCGGCTATCTACCCTTTCATATCATCTGCCGATCGGCTAAATAAAACCATTTATTTCGCGGGCTATCGCTTTCACAGAATTCTTCGATACACTGGTGTAACGCGCTTTAATAGAACCGTACACGTTTCTAATTACAATCACAACCTTTTCCTTCGTCATTTATGATTACATTATTCCGAAATGATTGAGTATTTTTTACCAAAACGTGAAAGTATACAACAAATATTTTAATATAAAATATGAAATTCCATATCGAGATAAGTATCTTAATATTTCATTGATGTACATATTTAGATATATTACTAGCTTGAAGTACTCAGTTTAAAGCGTCAAATATTTTCTCTATTGTTGCGATTAAAGGAGGTAGTTTATTTTATACGGGACACCCTGTATATAAGTATGCGTTGAATGCTAATTATAGTAAATTTCTAGTAAACACATATTACATAAATATAGTATGACTGTATCGTCATAATAATCGAACATCTCTACCATTAAATATATCTCAAGAAAACCAGACAAAAACCCTCAGAAAAAAAACAACAGATGAATAAATGTCGATAGTACGTTATCCACCTTGAAATCTTTCCCTCCACGTAATTCTGAAAGGCTGACGCTTAGAAATCCCGATATGATTTGTTGGTCAGACGTTGGGAGCTCTTTGCCAACGGATGAATTGTCCGGAGGTTCAAGTTCGACGGCGGCCGCGGGAGCAGCTGCGTCCATCATCGGCGGCCTTGTCGGCGCGGGTACAAACCATACGAACTCCGACAAGGATCAATCGGTGTCAGCATCCTCCGTTGTTACACCAGCACCGACATCCAAATCCAGCCAACCAGCCAGCACCACCTCCGGGGCAACACCGACACCGACACCCACGCCAACGCCTACACCGACCTCGACACCGGTACCTCCTGGACCGCTCCAGGTCGAAAGAAGCCCCTCCGCCGTCAGCGACGCCTCCAAGAGTGGCTCTGACATGGTGGTGAGATTATATCACTTCATTTTATCACTAATAATTTCGGAGACTTTATTTAAATTTATCAGAAGGTTTATATATTTGATATATTTTATATGTTTATTAACACACTATGTGCGGGAAGGGTTTTAGCACTGGAACTACCAAAGCAGTCAAAATGACGGGTCCTCGAAATTTAATAAAAATGTTCAAATATATAACGTTTCATCTTTTGAGATTTCACGCGTAAATCTACTAATTGTTCACGTGTTTATTATATTTTGCATATTTATTTGAGCACAACTGCATCATGTAGGGATGACTTGGTACAATATAGCAAATAGTAGCAGTTTCTATCATGAAATATTTGATTGGAGAAAATGAAGAGAATCGTTATTAATCTTGAAATTAACGACATACATACACAAATTTTATTTATAAAATTAGTTTTGGTGAAACCCGCTATATTATACTTCAATGTTATTATATGTAAACCTGCTTTTATTGCATTTTTCGGGTAATAGGTGTTGAATCATACACAACGTTTCCAGAATAATTGAATATGTGCCGTGCTCTGTTATTCTGAATCATATATATTGTCTTGAATCCTAGTCTATTAGTTGATCGAGAGTGTAAGGTAACGATAAACGTGGTGGAGTATGTTATGAAGGGTGATCATTGTTCCTGAGATGTCGATATAATGGTAAGTGAGGTTGATGTTTCTTGATCAGAAGTTGATCGAAGCCTGGCAACGGACTAATAGCAGTTGCGCCAAACAGCTTATCATAATCTAGTAGAGTATCTCCGTGTAAGCTGATTATTCGCTCAATTAATAATCAGTTATTGTTGCAAGGTTAAAGCTATTTTACTGTTGCATAATATACAAGTTTTTGTTTGTATTGGTAATATCGGTGTAGCTTTTTAAAAAAGAACAAGAGTACTTCTTCGATGTAGCAGCATTTAAGGAAAATTGACGACTACCAAGATACACAAGAAAATTAAAACAACGCATTATCGAAGTATTGGAAAAATACGAGCACTTCGGTGTAAGCCCCGTTGGGAAATCGGGGGAATTTATTATATTAAGCTTTCAATATATAATCGGAGGATTGTTTCTTAGCCAGAAAAATCTCCACTAAAAAATTGTAATTAAGATAATAAGACAAATACGTTGACTATGTAAAAAAAGAAGAGAGATTGTTGTCAGTCATGGAATATCGAAGAAACCATTCAAGAAATACTCGGGAATACAAAACGCTAATTCACCTAGATTCGATGATAAAAGATATTGTTTTTCTTCAAAACAAAGAAATCTATCTCACGGATGGGGCAGGATGTTCCGTATAAAATTTTGCAAAGACTTAGAAGAAATCGTTCCACTTTAACAAGACCCCTTTTCCATCACTTTCTCACTCGCTTCCTTTTACCCGGGCTGCAAACTAGCCTATAACCAGAATCAATTTCACAAAGTTTCCTCTATCAACTTTTCTATCTCCCTCACTTACCGGGTTATTTGTTATCTTACGAATTGTGATATTTTCTACGTCTTTTCAACGTCTCCATAATGTTCCTCTATATTAGGTTCCTCCATCGCGCTCGTAATTCTTAATAAACACACGTGCGCGTACCTTTACAATGTTACCGATACTAATGCATCTTCACCTACGATTTCATCGGTAAAAGGTTCACTCTCGATGTCGAGGAGCTCCGCTATCTTCTTCGTCACTTCTTCGCGCCTACTTGGTACTTGGTATCTCCTCCGAATTCAAGGGTTCTCTCTGATGGCGAGAAACAAAATATTTGTGCTCTTGGCCCGATAAGGGTTACCGCTGATAAAATCCGAAAATCAATACCTGCCAATAATTTGCTGCATTTGATTATTCCTTTAAAAGAACGCTTTTCTTTTTGTCTTTTGCTCCGTCGTCGTTTGCGGGGGAAATAGAATTATTAACTTGGCTTTCCATTATGTTTCACCGACCATCGCTTCTGGAATATATTCTTTATAACAAATTCTTTTGGTTTGAAGTATCGATAAATGTACTTACATATTGTACTTGTCTTTGCACTTTCGATGGTCCCATAGAATGCAACAAGAATCGCTAATAAAATTTTAGTTTAATAATTACTTTATATGTATTTAATTGGAAGGACAATTTATGCAGGAATTATAATCTTTAACTTGAAAATAAGAGAAGCTGGTAGAGCAATGGGGCGTTGATATTTTTGATCGATGATAACAGCAGTAAAGACTGGGGTTGACGCATAAGAAATGGAATCATCGAGGCGGACAGTACCCTCGGGGTAATCCGTGTTCGCTGGGAACGATTGGTCGATCTTGAAAATGCATTCCCTATTATCTTCGGTGTTTGTGAACGACGGGAACCTAACTAGAATGTTAACGATCGAATTAGCATTTCGCGGAACTGATTGTTTATTCCCATTACGTTAGTTTAATCAATTTGTCCCCATCGCATTGCACGTACTCGCCTGCTGTTTGAAAGCCATTAATCAGTTCCCTTTATCCGGCATCGAAATTTGGATTATTCTAATCGTACCGTTTCATTCCATGCCAGTCGCTATTTTAACACAGGAAATAATTCAAACTACATAACAGAATATTTCAAATTTATGGTTATTAACTCTAATGCATCATTATTGCAACTTTGGTATGTTTTAAAGTAGACATACTATAAACAATATGAATAATATACAAAATATATAAAGTACATATAAAATACACGTATTTTATAGAATTAATAGGAAGCAGCTTTAAAAGGCTTCATATATCCGAATCATCTATTAGTGCAGTCGGTCCTGTTGCTGCGAAATCCTATCACCAAAACACGGTGCTCGCAAATTGAAATTTGCATAGTGATCTGCCACTTGGATGTAGTCCGCGATGAAAATCACGTTTAGATATGCATGTTTAGATGTACGTTTGCTGATACACTCGAATTTCAGAATCTATTTAAACACTGAATTCCAAATACTACTAACGCAAGAATTATCATTGCCACGCATTGCCTTTGAAAAATAAATGAATCACGATTTGTAAGATAATATTAATAATGCTTATCTAAATAAGTATTCATTAATTAGTAATGCTATCAACGAAAAGTAAAATGCTATCGAGGAATAATAAAAGTAACGATACAAAGACAAAATATGAACCTGTAGCCAGTAATCCAACTG
The DNA here is from genome assembly GCA_910591585.2 of Nysson spinosus. NCBI lineage: Eukaryota > Metazoa > Arthropoda > Insecta > Hymenoptera > Crabronidae > Nysson > Nysson spinosus. Next base: position 9,939,626 of record OU342830.1, on the reverse strand, counting down.
AAAGCTTATGAGTATGAAAAGAACTTAAACATCTGACTAACAGTATACTTCGTCAAGCTTTTCGAGCTTATCGGAGCGAGTGCAGGGTGGCCCTGTTGGACTGCAGTAATTCTCAACATTTTTCTCTACCTCTTATAGTTTGAGAGTTGTGCACGTAAAAGTTGGAGTACATGTCAGTTTTAGGGTATGGTTTCATAGTTTTAAAGAGTACTAGGATACGAATGAAACATACCATTATTACCTCTATAAATCGTGCTATATTCTCGAAAACTTTGGATGAACAGAGTCGCGCAATTCATCTCTGCTTTATTACAATTTACATTATTCATCTAATTTACTATAATTTTTACGAATTCGTCAGATATTGATTTTGACGCCAACAAAATTGTATTAACAATGTGTTTTGCTTAATATTATTCAGTGAGTCTCGTTAGTTGTTTCGGATTAATAATCAAATAAAATTGTAAGTTTTATCATCGTCCAAATTACGCCGAGTTTACTTAGATATCATATCTTGTCGTAATTTACCCGTTAACTGTTGAATCGTTCAAGTTGAGACTAATGTAACTATTAAAATGCACGGAATTTATATCAGTATTTAATTGCTTATTACCCGCGAAGGTTTTAATGCGGTAATGATATCGTTTTTACAACGAAGATAGAAATAATGGTGAACTTATAACAGGTCGGATATTCAATTCTAGGCAATTAATGCATTATGCAAATTTTGGGTAAGAGTAGATAATACCGTCTGAATTATAACTCCCCTGTTTGTATAATGGGCAAAATTAATATTCAACTTGCAATGCATAACAGTGCGGAAAAACGTGCAAAAGCATTCTAACAGAATTTATTAATTTTCGTCTTTTATATATTTAGTTAAAATGATTAATAAAAAATTGATATACAATGGTACTATTCTTTAAATAAATATTACTTTTAAAAATATTTAAGACACATTTTAAACCAGTCCTATTAAATCAAATAATTAAAATAACGTTTTTTTTATACACTCGTAATCGACTCGAGTTTCGTAAAAGTGGTGATAAATCGCAGAAGTTTCCAGATAATAGTAAAACATATTTCGAGGTACCATTAAAATGCACCGACTTCTCAATTTCACTAATGGTCCAAAGCATTCCAAACGAGTGAGTCGGGAGGATCTGATCCTAAGAAGGGATTGGAAAATAAGGAGGAAATAGTAACCGACTGTAAAAATGAAATTCCAGGAGTCGCATGGATTTCATCTAAATTCTTCGAGAACAATATTGGACCGATATTAACTGCACTGGTTGCAACGGCATTATCGATAAAGAGTACCGTCCATCCTAACTAAGGATGCATCTCGAAGAAGTAATTGCCGGCTTGACGCTATTGATTGAACCTTTTCCGACGCTTTCTGTGCAATTCATGTACCTACGATGTTCATTTTAACACATTTTACGCCGGCTATATTTCCGCTGTTCAAAGTGTGAATGGTGGCAATTATATTTCCTGCCAACGAAAAATGAGTATTTGTAAGAAAATACATGAAAAACTTTTTAGATTTGCACAAAATAGTATATAGTATTTATTCCAAGAAAATATACTATAATTTTATTGAATGTTCGCTGTCCTGCGCTTTATATACTAGTAGCGGAATTCTGCAATATGGCGAAACCGGTATGCAATGTGTTAACTCGTGACTCACGTTTCCTTGGATAAATTGAAAGAAGATATGGTATATAAGTAAACCTAGCATAATGTGGACGATGATAAAGATTACCATATTATTTGAGTACTAATTCGAAACAAATGACAAGATATATTGAATAAAATTAAATGTAATATGTATTATTCATAAAATTTTGTTACCACCAACATCGATGTGCGATGAATTTATAAAACTTGTATTTAGTAAATATAAATTGGCCTGCATATTAATGTAACATATTCACAATAGTAAAAAAGAAATATGCATATATTATAATTTATTTTTTGTCAGGCAAATTCTTCAAGTATTCATGCCGAATGATACGAAATAATGATCGCATAAAAATTCATACGCGCTCATGACTTTCATTAAATTAATTCAAAACACGTTTGCAGTTCACAGGATATAATTAATTGATAGTTAATAACACAATTAGAATGATTACTTTCGTTTCTCGTGGTAAATGACGAATTGGTTGACAGAAATGAATTGGTTCCGTTATGATTATTCGCGTTTAATTAACAGCATAATTTAATATGAAATATACAATATTGATTTATTCCAGAGTATATATTTTGTATCGTAATATTACAAGAGAAGAAAAACAAGAAACAATAAATTGTATTGCGGCCATTAGTTTCGTGTTAAATATAAGGAATTCCAGTCGGCAGGGTAATCGATAATATAATATTGGTATTTTCCGCGGCGGATATTTTGTTTATTTCTATATTTTGCAATATTCTTGGACTTATAATTGCCGGGTGAAATGGGTCGGATGGGGATTTTATTGATCTCGTTTGGTTACGCTTCCTCTTGACTTCTCCTCTTTAAAGCACCGAGATAAGCAAAAGAGCATCGGCAGCGACGCTTGCAAAGGAAATTTTATTATCGATAACGCTCGGCGGTAGCTCTCGAGTCGTGTCTCTTGGTATTCGGCTCGCTTTAATAAGCTCGGTCATCAAAGGAACGCGCGTCAACCCAATGAGTAACATTCCTCCGCGAACCGAGTATTCGGTTTATCGGACTAATTTTATTCGATCACGTATCGCGATAAGCAATTAAGTAGGCATCTCGAAAAAATCGACAAACTTGCGCGAACTACGTAGCATCGGGTGTACCAGGTATAAATAAAGTGCGTCAAGTTAGAGGACTGAGAAATTGATTAAATTGATGCCGCGAGGTATATTGTTTTAACGTTATCTTCAGTCGGCTTTTCTCTTTGAGTTTCTCAATTGGATTTCTCCAGAAACTATTTAATGTTAAACTCGATTTATTGCTCTTTTTTTTGGAGTAACGTGGAAACTTTCGTAAAAATTCATTTCTGTACGCAGATTAGATTCGCCGCGCGTTTCAGTGCGGTTCACGCCGCAGGAAGTTGAAACTTTGAAGCATAATGCTCTTACGGAGAATTGATGTGACGGTTTTTAGTGAAATCAACTTATTTTCGAGAGTTGCGATGCCAATTATATAATAAGTACGCGCTTATAAATAGGGAAGGTTTCCATCGTTTGTTAACTGTTTAGTTTGCTTAATTACAGCATTCTTCTTCGAAAGTTCGTCCGAAGTTAATTAAGATCCCGGTAAATCAACGAGCCTCTTAGCACTTCTTAAACTTCGTTAAATCTCAGCGCGTTTTCCGCGCACAGAATATTCCTTTAGAATATTTCCAAGGGGTAACTCATACGTGTGGTAACTCTATCTAAATTCAACGTAACGGCATTTTCAAGTAGTTCCCGCGGTGTCGTTTCTCCGGATTTTCTAGGATTTCTTGGCAACACCTCATCTCTACAACCCTGCCGGAAAAATATCTTTCGTTCCGTATATATTCTTTCGTATTATCATACCGGAAGAAACTTAAATACGGGAAGTCAATCTTCCTCGGAGTCCTCGTATCCTTCGAATCTTACATAAATTATACTAAAAATTAACAGTAAATATCGGAATATGAATATATTTAAAACCTAGATCTTTCGTCTTTATTTAATTCTCCGACTGCACCTGACAATTAAAAGGAATCGCAGATAAAAAACCTATAAAATATAGGTTTAAAATAATCCAGTTTCCTATAGTGGGTCTTTCTGACATGGAATCTGATCACTGGTGCATGGGATTTAAACGGCTAAACTACAAATAGTAACTATCACATTATAAATTGTTTAATCCAAATCAGAATTGAAGTTCCACCAGTGAGTATAGAATGCAAGAAATACTTTAGTTCGGGGACATGAAACAAATTAAAGTTCCAGGCAATAGCAAGCGGTTAGTCGGAAAGCGTATAAAGCATTTACATAAGCGAACAATTAGGAAATTTGTTAATGGACTTGTAAAAGGATATTGGTTTAGAGGGGTCTCTGAAAGGAGAGTTGATTACCGACGGACCAACGAACCGGGTATTTCTTAACGACGTAAATATTTCCAATTATCACGGTACACTGTTTTATTCAGGTTACGCCACATCAAAGAAACGGCAAGTGGAAACGACGTTTCTCGATATAGAGCCTTCATCGACAAAGAACTTCCCAATTGCCTTGGGACAAGGATTTCAATAATTGGTTCGTTTCAATGGAGGCGACTTACATCTAAGAAAATCCGCACTTTCGAATCAATAAAATTGCTCTATGAAAAAAAAGGTTTTATTGCTCCACTGACGACCGTATAAATAGAGTAGTATTATTCGGAGTATTTATTCGACTTTGCTAAGTGTTTTGCATTCTATTATTGATTCGCGGAAAGGATAAGAATAAATGATTCTGCTGTTGGAATAATGTTATTCTTAGGTTGATCGACCTGTGGCTTGCTTTAAAACAATGGTTTCTTTGGAATACATCGTTTTCTTTATACCCTGCGTTCCATGTGAAATAAGGCACACAATTATCTTTAATTGTGGTAATTCAGACAATATTTTAAGCATTGCAGAATGGATTCAAACGGTTAATATTCTAAAACAATTTTTTCGATGTCGTTTTTTACAGAATTTTCAGAAAGGTATATTTTACAATTAGATGGCCTAGTAATGGTTTTCCATATTCATCTCGTATCCCCATCCAATAACAACAATTGACCTATTTTTCCTGTTAGATTACCCCCCGTGGGATACCCTGTACATTATTATAACATATGATATTAATATCATATGATACATTATCGTGTATTATTAATATATGCAGATTAGAGTAGCAGCCATGTTAATTGAAATCATAATACCGTTATTTAATATCACGATACGAGAAATATATTTCATGTGAAAACATTAAAATCATTTCTACGTTCGTGTTGCCAATATTAATTGCTCTCAGTTTTTGTATTCATTTGGCGAAGCTACCGATATAAATTGCCAGGGTTTCGAATGGTTGGAAAATATTAAAAACAGAAGCGCAACGAAAAATATTCGATTATTGAAAAAGTTATTCTCCCATTTCTGCGGTGATAATTAAATCTTTTTAAAACATTAGCGCAATTTTCACGTGTGTGGTTAACATTAAAATGTAGGAGAAGCACATCGAAGGGCCGCAGTGTCGATAGTAGTATATTGTTAAACAATTCGTGCAATTTCTTAGGGTTTCAATTACTCGACTTTGAAAATGTATGCAATTATAAAAAGAAGTTTGTCGAACCAATTAAAAGGTTTGCTCGAGGGGAAAGAGAAGGAGATAAGGGAAATAGTTCGTGCAGAATGCAAGGTGGTTCTTTCAAGCGTTCCGCCTCTTCGGCTTACTTCATTTTCCATATTCATCTCGCATCTCCCTCCAACAAGAACAATTGACCTATTTTTCCTGTTACATTACCACCCATCCACTCTCGTTTCCCTTATTCGCGACAACTCAGACGGTAATTAAAAAAGTTTCTCAAATTAAGAGGGGAAAATCTGGCGACCATGAGACCCTCGAAGACGTCTTCATAATGCTGAAAGCCGCAGAGGGTTTTATGTGTTATCGGATTGCATTATCCGACTGTTTTGCCTCTTCAATCGTGATAAAAACCTACTACTGCCTAATTTAAAGGAAACATTGTCGCAAGAAGTAAGAAGCTTAATACACTTTTTTTATCCCTCAAATCCCTTTCGTATTATAATGTTTAGTTGCTTAATTTTTGTAATTGCAATGGACAGAGAAATTTCTCTTTCATGCAAGGATTGATGAGCAAAGAATAATTCACTTGATTGAGAAAGTTGTCCGATTAAAGTAGAAAGACACGCATCCTGCCGGGGTGTGCATCTTCATCTCCATTAGAGAACTCAGAATTATTAATAATTCGCCTTGTGTGGTTTCCTCTATCATTTTGTAATATCATTATCCGTTTTATCTTCACTATTCGCTTCACGTGACTGTATCTTCGTAATCGGAAAATTCGTCGGTATATCTTTCACTGATAGCGCTGTCACAATCTACTACCCTGATATACGATAAATTGTCAAATTATTATTTATTTTCTTGTATGGCAAAAGCGTGATATTAAAGATCACTGCAGCATTGTTGGTTCTCTACCTATGGAAAGAGGTACTACTGCGACATGATTTGTCAAAGTGCATTAATAATAAGTAGCGCTCAATATTATTTATGCTTTGCATTTTTCCATGAAATGTATTTTATCGAGATACATACAACGCTGCTAGTTTATCATATATTTGGCGTGGAAATTTATCGCGAATGAAATACACAATTCGAGAATTCCGTGCGATGAACAAGCACAACAAAAAATTTCGATAAATAACACGCTTGAGTGGACTTCATACTTGGTTCCTTTATCGTACGTTGCACTCTTCTTTTTACGGATGACGTGACAAATAAACAATTAATCGATATTTTCGATATTGATTGGTAGGTATCGTAGATTAGTTCTCGTGGAATTATTAATAAATTTATTTCTACAGTATAACTTCTTTCCTCGAATAATGCGACATTCGTAAGTAAGTTGGTACCACAAACAAACTTCCTAGGAATACTTGATGCCGCGGTGAAAAATCCTGAAATAATTGTTGGAAGCGGTGGAATTTAAAGGTAGTTTTGTTCCTTGAAATATTCGTTATTGCACACCGTTGGGAGAGTAAGCCAAAGCACCGAGGATGTCTGACAAATATAGTAATATCAATCGATAAAATACCTTACGATTAATCCCCCGAGAAAAGAATTTTTATTAAGGGAAACTTATCTTATAAATATGTACACCGGTAGTTTTCTTCTTGAATTCTATCTCAAGCATTTCTTATACGGGCTTTGCCTCTTTAATTAATACTTAGCCTTATACCAGCCTTATTGTAGTTTATTCGCCTTCCATATGTATTTTTTCTTATACTAAATGAGATGGTAATCATAATTTTAATTTGTTAACATCGACCATATAAATTCAAATCATAATTAATTTCATTTAATATAAGCTAAACTATATCACATAATACTATAACTGTTTTATGAATTTTTCTTTTTGAATCGTATGTTCAGCATTTCTTATACGGGTTTATTCTTTTGTCGTTTTAATTAATATTTTCTGCAATCTTGTTGTACTTTGTTTATTATTTTCTATTTATTTTATCCTATATTAAATCAGATAGTAATTCTGATTTTCATTTATGTCAATGATTTCTATGCTTCATTTTAATTCGGGTATTATGTATATCATATATCAGCGTATAATATTTATCACTCGAAGTTAAATACACTCGAAGTAAAAGGATGAAGTAGACAATGGAGAATTAATACCAGAACCTGCTACTTCATTTCCATACATTACATTATCCTTTGTTTATTTTATTTGCCATACTTATACTATTTCAACTGCAGTCGGAAAATGTTATTTAAATATTCTCCACAAAAACGCGTTTTCCATTGTAGAACCGTGCCGTATGTGCGGAGTGTTTATTTTGCAGAAGTAACGAAGTGTTGGAGCGACACAAAGTTCACATCGTACTTCCTTTCTGTAATCCCTTCACGAGATTACTTTATGGGGTCAGGAAAACGCGACGGGGTCGAGTCGCGTAATTCCGGTAGCGCGACAGTGGAACACGACGAGATTATCATAAAAATGTAGCGAGGCAAGAGTGCTGTAATATATTTCCTCAAATATTCGACGTTTCCATTATGCGCGCGTCGTCGTCCTTTTAGCGCGATAAGGGAAATACCGGCTTCGAACGGCGTGGCTGCAGAAATGGAAATAGCATTGCGGATAAAAATCTTGGAAATTGCACTCTTACTCGACGATCTTTTAAAGGATGTGGCTTAAGTCTGACGAGCATTCCTTCCCACTTATGTTTCAGCTGAACACGGAGTGGGCACAAGTCGAAGTGATAAACCTAATCAACGATGGCAGCGGTCTTGGATTCGGTATTATCGGTGGACGTAGCACGGGCGTCGTCGTCAAGACAATCCTTCCGGGAGGTGTCGCCGATCGGGTGAGTTAGTTTTCCAAAATGGCGAATTTTATGATTCTATTATTTCATGAAATTGGAGAAATTCAAAATCAAGAATTTTACAAAATTAGACAAATTAAACTCTAGGAATTTTGTAATTTTATAAAAGTCATAAATAAATTGTACGATGAAAGTCGGCAGTTAATAAATAATGTATACAAATAATGATTTCGTGAACACTATGAGGAACATCTACATCCGATATTATATTGTATTTTAATAATCTTATGAAATAACTAAACATTTTACCTGAAGGCAAATAATTTACGATACTTTATGTGTAGTTTCTTGACATATTAAAACTAATAAAATAAAAACTCTGCTATCCATACATTTATAGCGGACAATTTCAAGCGGAAATAATTCAGCGAAAAGATAAAGTTTCGACCATTACGTAGCGGTTCACGATATAATTGCCGACAGAAAGAACTGGTTAAAAATCCTAATTGCTACTACCTCACTTTAATTGCAAGGATAATTGTAAGCCAAAATTACTATAATTGGAATCTGATTATACATAAAGTAAGAACAAAATAGTTTATCTTTCCATTAAAAATGTGCAAATGATACCTAAAATATAAACGGTTATCAACTGGATGACTAATATGCTTTATATGTACAACACATACATATTATTATTAACATAATTCATATACTTAATACATATTTACTACACGATGAAAATATTACTAAAAATCGGATCAAATATATCGCTAATATTCGTAAAATTTTCAACTCTTTTAACCGCTTCTTTCGACCAGAAATCGGTCCTAGAACATCATTAGGCATCATATACCTTCGATTTGGGCCATGTAGGAGCGATTTTGGCGACTTTTAATTTTTGACAATTTTTGAAGGTATACCCCTTCACATTTTTTCGGTTTGGGTTGGACCCATTTTTGACCAATAAAAATTTTTTAACCACTTCTTTCGACCAGAAATCGTCCTAGAATATGTTTATACATCACCCACCATCGATTTGGGTCATGTAGAAGCGATTTTGGCGACTTTTAAATTTTGACAATTTTTGAAGGTATACCCCTTCACATTTTTGCGATTTCGGATCGACCCATTTTTTGACCGAAACAAATTTTTAATCCACTTCTTTCGACCCAAAATCATCCTAGAATATGTTTATACATCATATACCATCGATTTGGGCCATTTAGGGGCGAAATTGGCGACTTTCAATTTTTGACAATTTTTGAAGGTATACCCCTTCACATTTTTGCGATTTTGGGTCGACCCATTTTTGACCAATAACAATTTTTAAACCACTTCTTTCAACCAGAAATCGTCCTAGAATATGTTTATACATCATATAGCATCGATTTGGACCATGTAGGAGCGAAATTGGCGACTTTCATTTTTTGAGAATTTTTGAAGGTATACCCCTTCACATTTTTGCAATTTTGGATCGACCCATTTTTCGGCCAAAAAAAATTTTAAACCACATCTTTCGACCCAAAATCGTCCTATAATATGTTTATACATCATTTAGCATCGATTTGGGTCACTTAGAAGCAAAATTGGCGACTTTCATATTTTGACCATTTTTGAAGTTGTAGGCATTCTATAACCTAAATCAAATGTCTTTCATATCACTCTTTTTAATATAAAATAACTAATATACCGTTAATAATTCAATCCTAAACCCTAAACTCGCGAAAGGAATAGCCGTAAAAATGTAATAATTACAATATATATGTATACTGTATACTTAATATATTTAATACACTAATGATAGATTAATATAGAAATTAATTGTCCCGCATCTGCGCTGTGTCCCGCAGGATAATCGTCTTCAAAGCGGGGACCATATATTGCAAATCGGAGATGTCAATCTACGGGGAATGGGAAGTGAACAGGTTGCTGCGGTTCTGCGGCAGTCTGGAACACACGTGCGTCTCGTTGTTGCACGACCTGTGGAACCAAGTTCGCCGGATTATCAGGTATGTCCTTCCGTTTCCGGATATTTTTTCCATTCACTAGCAACGAGTGAGATTTCTGATATAAAAACGGCGCGAGTGGAAAATGCCAAAAAATTGTAGTCGATGTAATCGATTACCGTGTTCAAAATAATTCGTTTTCTCGGCTCAATTCTTTGAGAATTATTAAATGATTTGAATAAGGATAATTAAATTATTCGATAAACAGTGGACCAGTGTGCATAAAACAATTCATTTCCGCGGCCCAATTTTAGATAATTATTAAATTATTCGAATGACGATAAAAGAAATGAAGTGCAGTATAATGAATAGCAAATTAAAAGGCAATAAAACCGGTTATGAATATTCAATGATTTTTAATTGCGATTTTATTCTGATACACCACTCTCTGATTGGAGAGGCTCTTCGGAGGCCCGGACATATGAAACCGTAAATTAATTGGATTGATTTGCAAGGATTGTACGGAATATGAAATGTTTTAGAAAATAGGAGTGGATATAACAATATTTTAAAAGCTAACAATGGCGCACGCACATTTAACATATTTTAACTTCCACAAATACATGAAAAACATTTCATATTTATATTACTTAGTTATTTGTAATAGTTTATTATCAGCATAAAATTACATTTAAAAAAAATTAATTTTCGCCCTACCCCGAAAATTCGAATTGTGGTTTTATTATTAGCTGAACAATTGTGTGGCGGAAATGAATTCTTCGTAATAACTTCTTCCCCATGATTCCTAAGAAAGCTTTCAAAGAATCGAAACACGAAGAAAATAAGTACTTTACGTAACACTCGACAATGTGATATACTCGGGAGAGCACAATATTGGTATTATATTGTTAAAAGAAGTTCTACCGCTACACAAATCCGAGAATCAGCCGAGTTAGGAAATCCCTGAACGAAAATAAAGGTGGTATATGAAAAATCTAACTCGAACGAGCTCCTTGTTATAAGCTAGGATTACACTCACGCAAACTTTTGCCAACAATAGCCGTTGGCTGGGTTAATCGAGGAGAGTATTATTGGGAGTATTTTATAAGTAACCATATACTGACGTGTGAAAATACACCTAAATATAACACACGTGTACATAAATATAATACCGACTTAAATCAGTTGATTTTTTAATACAATATTAATTGTAGAATAAATTCAATCATTAAATGTGATTACCAATCTTACCTGAAATTCTGAAACTTACATCTGCAAATTTGTTCTATGCACTTATTCAGTTTTATTACAATATTTAATGATATGGAAAATTAAGGAATTACTTAGTGCGTCGACAAATAGATGATAATTTTTCTAATAATTATTTATAATTCCATTTTAATATCGATAAGTTATGGATACTGAAAGAACAGTAAGCAGTCGTAACAAGGGAACGCAATTAGGTATTTCCTTATTGTAAATAGTTGGTTTAACTTCTTCTTGGATTCCACGGTCGGAATATCAAGGAACTTTCCGGATGACAACACAATTCTTGAGTATACTATAAAATATAATACGCTCGTTTGACCTCGTTTTTTTATTCACTTATCGTCCCTTGCTATTTTACACGCTTTCGAAAGAATAATTGATATTCTTTGTACCTGCTTAATCCACCGGCGCGCACGCAACGGTTGCCGGTGTCAGTAATTTCATTCGTGCATATTCGCCAAAACTTATCAACAATCAAACTCACAGGAATCGTACTTTTAACAAACTATATTGTGGAATATAGAAACATAATATTTATCTTTGAGGATATTACGCGTTTGTTCTTGTCGCGTGTTTTTTTATTCTTATCCTGTAAACAAGACAGCAAAAACAATTGATAAGCTGTGCATTGTCTTTGTCAGTCGGGAAATTTAATATCGCGAGTGCGCTTTGCCACTTTGTGCAGATTGTTTGCACGTGAAAGGGACATGTTATCGAATAATATAAAGAAATTATGACGTAGTAATTGAAACGTTTTCGGCACACCTTCGTTAATTAATTCAATTTAACATATAATACTTCTGCAGGTACTTGATAATCCGCGTAAGCTTTAATTAATATGTTTTGCCGAGGATGCTGTTCTTGTTGGCACTGAAACGTGCAAAACGATTAATTATTTTCGTATATCGTGCGTAAGAAGCGATTATGGGAGAGTATTATAAATAATACAATAATTAATCAGTTTTATGATAAAAACTATTCTATACTGCGGTAAATGTCAAGTATTAGTGTTTTTATTTAAACAAAGTAGCGCGGAATAAATCCGGGTTCGCCTGAATGAAATTATGAGAAAAAAGGAAAGGGCAAATTATCCGAGCGTACTTGGAGGTATGAAAGTCCGCTCGAAATATTCGACAAAATTTCCGGACCTTTTCAGGGAATTAATTACGGCTGCTGAACTTCATATCTATCAGCACTTCAACTTATAATAATAAAACTCTCCACGGAATGAATACCATTCTTTGATCGTTCAAAGTAATACGAATTCAAACTTTCCCCTTTTTTAATTAGAACTTTTATTTTCCGCATCACATAAACTTACTTGTTCCTTTTTTTGCTGAGATTTTTATTAACATAATGAAGAAACGGGGTAATACTTACGGCTTTATGTTGGCAGTTTTTATTTTGCATTTAATGATCCTTCAATTTATATTCATAGTGGTAACCTGAATTCAGGAAGGAATATAGACATTTATTTAATTTTTATTAGAGACACACTGTACATGTAATAATCTCTTGCTTTTTATTTATAATATCGTTAATGTATGTAAGAACTGAGTTTGTAGTATAAAACGAAACAGGATCACGAAGAACATAGAAACCCTTCGATTTTCTTATTCTGCCATTTACTTTGCTAAAGTAGCAACAAAAGATATTGATTTCTACTCATCAGCTTTAGCTTGCGGTTGTTTTATACACATAAAACAGAAGCAAAATTACAATCAAAAATATTTTGCACTAATTTCTGAACATCCAACTTTTTACCAAAATAGAGAGTATATTCTTACACTTTCCCCAGTAGGAATATGATGGTTCGAAATTTAAAAAGTACTTTAAATTTATCTGAAGAAAACATTTGTTTTTTTCATATTTATGTTATTTTTGTTTTTTGTTAGTTATGATGTAGCTTATGGTTGGATCCATGTTATCACAAAAACCATGATGAAAATGTAGATTGATGCTCGAATGCTACAATAGAATAGCATTAGATCGATTATATCTTTCTGTAGAGCCTATACAAACACTGAAATATTAAGTAAAGTTCGATTTATAACTTGAAACAGTTAATATCGCGTTAAATTGAAAGCTTTTATTACGATGGGTTCGGGATGCAACTGCAACGCGATCAATATGACTTGCGCGACGGACCGTTGAAGATCCGACGATGTGAGTACCGAATAAAACATGCCAAAACAGTGAAAAACGGTGAAACTTTGGCGGGTCGGTTGCATTATAACTTCAACAGGGAACAATTTAATTCGAGGATTATGAATAATGCAAGCTACATTTTCCACCCGGCGATTTTGTTATCCCCAAACTTGTCGAAAGTATCTCACTCGTTAAACTACCACTCGATTTTCGTGATACCGTCAAATTGTCGTTTATGGAATTACTGCTTTTTCGAAGGATATTAATCATTCATTGAATAGTTTTATTCACCCAAATATTTAATTCACTTATGACGGTTCGAAATGAATCTCAAGTATGTTCTAGCACCACTTATTACTCATTTCGGCCCAGTAAGACCCAAAATCGTAATGTCAAAAATTTATGCTAATTTCTATCAACCTGCGACTCTACAAAAAATCAATTGTTCTGACTTTACACATCCACGGTGCGCTTAAAAGCTATTTTAATACGATATCAGTATCGAAATAAATCTTATTACATTCCAATTTGCATCGCCGGCCATAATAATTTTGGGCAGGTGAAACACCGTCGTTTTAATAATTACACGATCTCCTGATATCAGTAACGAATGAATGTTATCACGCTAGGCACGCAGATTCCATTGAATGTTACATTTCAGGCTCTCGGTAGCCACGCTCCGATCGTACCGACGAAGATTCTGGGTGACCCAGACGAGCTCGATAGGCACTTGGCGCACAACGTACCAGAAACGTACAACTTACGGCACGTACAGGGTGACACCGGTTACGACAATGGTTACATGTACTCCCAGGAGTCCGACATCGAAATGCACGTGAGTGTGCCATGGCTGAATATCGGTCTTCTTTCTTCATCTCCTTTCGCATTGCGGTACCGATCGGAGACCAGAAGGATGGTCTCTTTTTATCCACGAGGATCCTCGATGTCGATCAGTACCTTCTTTAAGTTGGAAGGGTAAACATTAAAGATCCTTCCCCGGCTTCCTCTTCCAGGCAAGACCCGGTCTCATCATGGACGTGGTACGCAACCCTATGCCAATTGGAGCGATGCCAGTTATACCAGCGGCACCAGTTCCGGTGCAGATTCCGGAGCTACCGGTTCTCACCATGGACACCATCGACGTTAATTCACTGCCAGAAATGGAACGTTTCACCGTCGAGCTTAAGAAAGATATTTACGGCCTTGGGATCACTATTGCTGGATACGTTTGCGAGAAAGGTAATCCTCGCCTGAATAATACATTCAGGGATTCTCTATTCCTACGATCGGAAATAAGCCAAGAAAGATATCGTTCGAGTACTTTGCGTCTCTATCCTCAGAAAATCGATACACCATTATAATGCTTTTGTACAGTTTCCCGAGTTTGTATCGGAATAGAATCCTTAAAAGGAAAGGAGTTAAAATAGTTTGAAATTGTCATGGCTGGTGTATCACGTAACAGGAAAGTTTGGTATTTCATTTTCAGAGGAACTATCCGGCATTTTTGTTAAGAGCATCAGCGATGGTAGCGCGGCTGACTTAAGCAATAAGATTCAAATAAACGATAGAATAGTCGAGGTCGACGGCCATTCACTACAGGGTTACTCTAATCATGAGGCCGTGGAAGTTTTGAGGCGAACTGGGCAAACAGTAGTTCTTTGCCTTGAAAGATATCTACGTGGACCAAAGTACGAGCAACTTCAACAGGCAATTGCGGCTAGCGAGTTGAGACTACCTCAGCCGAGTTCTCCGTCTATTACGAGCCTACCAAGTTTTCCGATTAGTGCGGTATGCTTTACTACTATCTTTATTTTATGGGGTACTTCCATTTGTATGTCGACAATGAGCTTAATAAATGTGAATGCCTTTAATTATATTCTTGCAGGATGGAGAAACCACTACTGAGATTGAACCGGAAGGTGAATCACACACAACTGTGGACAGCGCAGTCTTGCAAGAGGGTGACCGAGAAAGATCCTCCGAGGAACTGGATGATGCAGCAAATGTGGAAGCTCTCCTTAGTGATCCGTCTAGCGAACTCACCCCACAAATTCGTGCAGCGATTAAATCAAAGTGGCAGAAGATCGTCGGTCCAGACATCGAGATAGTGGTATGTCTTCACTTAATATGGTGTCATTATACCTTAATAGAAAAATATTGCTACTACTTGATTTAGAAAAAAAAAGCATAATTTTCAGAGATTAACTCTTTTTAGTATGATGTATTATCAGCAAGGCTTTTTATCTCATTCCAGGTAGCACAATTGAAGAAGTTTGCGGAAGGAAGCGGTCTTGGAATCAGCTTAGAGGGAACAGTAGACGTCGAGAACGAACAAGAGGTGCGCCCCCATCATTATATACGCTCAATTCTTCCAGAGGGTCCAGTAGGGCAGAATGGAACACTTCGTTCTGGGGATGAATTACTTGAGGTAATGTATCATTTCATTACACCGATTAATAGTAAAAATGACTTCGCATTTAATCTATAATCGCGCATAGTGGGTGACAAATTCTGTGATTTCCTCACTGATAACTAATAAATTAAACAAATCTTAGTCTAAACTGCTTAATTAACCTTTTTGTGTTAAAGGTCAATGGTTATCGTCTTCTGGGAATTCATCACATGGAAGTTGTTAGTGTTTTGAAAGAATTGCCCATACACGTGCGTATGGTTTGCGGTAGGAATATCGCCTCTCAAGATCCTCTATGTCCGATTGACACCGCTCAACATCAGGCTGCGTTCCAAACCAGGGTAGGTTCGATATTTAAATAATAACAGTGCTGATAGAATCTGTACATTTTCTTTATTTCTGGGATAAGGTACATAATACTATAAACAATTTATATATTTCTTTTCTAGAGCATTCTTGGAGGGTCTCTGCAGAATTTGCTCCCGACGATGGATCGTCTGGTCAAAGCGAAATCCGACGGTTCCTTAGCCTCAACAACGACCACGGCTACAGTCACTGATGCGAGCTTGAATAAGATGAAATCACGTTCCTTGGAGCCGCTGACAGGTCTGGCGATGTGGAGTTCCGAGCCACAAATTATTGAATTGGTTAAGGGAGAGAGGGGCCTTGGGTTCTCTATTTTGGATTATCAGGTGAGTCTTTCAATCATACCCTATTTCCTGGCATTAACGCAATCAACCTGTGAAATGCATGAAAATATAAAATTTCTATGAACATGAAAATTATTTAAATATTGAACTGACTCTCGTTTGGAAAGTATCCTACCGCTGAACCTGAAACAAGGCATATATGAATTGCGGTTCAAAATATGTGTTGATGATATAATATATATAGTAAAGTTTCGGTGAATAATTGCATGTTGACAGGATCCAATGAACCCCAACGAAACTGTGATAGTAATAAGATCGCTCGTTCCTGGTGGCGTAGCCCAGGTCGACGGTCAGCTGATACCCGGTGATCGGCTTCTTTTCGTCAACGATATCGCCTTAGAGAACGCGACTTTGGATCAGGCCGTGCAGGCCCTTAAGGGTGCGCCGAAGGGGACCGTTCGTATCGGCGTGGCGAAGCCTTTGCCCATTCCAGACAGTATTGTCCAGGTGAGCGATCAGGACGATCGGATTGAAACGGTCGGAGATAGAGATAACGAGGCAACCATGTGCTCAATTATGGATAGCCATAAACAAAGGCGAGAGTATTTTAGAGAACGTAAAATAAACGTCATCGAGCCACCACATCATATGGATTTGATCGAGGGTTTAAAACATCAACACAATCTTGTTAAATCCGAGAGTTTCTAAGTATTTTTCATCCAAAATTACAAGCATTAACTTAAGACTTTAACATTTGCCGAATTCTGCCGTAATTCGCCTGTCTTCGAGACAATTTACGTGTGCACAACAATTCTGTGTGTTAACTGATGAATTAAGTTTTGAATTCATCGTTAATCGAATAGGTTCTATTTTACAAAAGGAACGAAGCATCACGATTTTTGCATATTTTTTTATATCTCTAGGCTGGTGTAAACCGATTTATCGCACAAGTGAATTTTTACGCATTTTCTAACAGGTCTCCGTCCATTGTGTAAAGGTGCTTTATTGCACATCAGATATCATGAGATTTATCAAATACGAAGCCATTATTCGTAAACCCCATTTGCGCACGTATTATTTATAATAATTGATCAACTGCTTGTGCATACAAAGCTCAAATACTTATATTTTCTTAGGAAATATATTAGTCATATTTTTCTAACGAACTAGAAAAATAAGTTCTAACACTTAGGAAAGGACAATCAATCCGTTTTGCTTAGTTGCAAAATAATTGAGCCAATTTTTACAGTGTTTAATGATTTTCAAATTAATCGGAATTAAACTGAACGGAATTATCTTTTTATCCTTTTCGCGCAAATAAACACTAAACCTGAAGGGGTGATAAAGGAAGTAACTTCACATCATTCATAATGAATGTTGTTTTAATATACATTACATTTTAAACATTATTAAGACACATTTCAGTTATTCATTTATTTGTTCCTCCTCTCATAACCATTTAGTTTTTGTTTTAATATTACGGCACATGGCAATTCTCGTGTTCGGAAGATATATAAGACTGCTTATTAATTAGTGTGAAAATGTTATTAACCTAATCGATTATTGTTAGTAGCTTGTTCTTTTTATTCTAATCCGAGATATTTCAGACGAATTTCGAAATGGCACGTATTTGTTTATGCATTGCGTTTAGTTGCCGCGGACCTAATACGCACAACATATCCCGCAAGAATTGCACGAATCAAGCGTAACAAAGCGAAATATCTTTCCTGCATATGAAGAACAGAGCGTGTGTAAGTGAATAATAAATAGGGTGCCGTAGGCGATATTTTCTTTTGTTTATAATTATTCTCCAAACCCTTCACCATCCACCCGTCTCCTTTGTTATTATTAATTAATTTCTGTTACAATCATGCTTTACTTTCAGTTCATTTGTGTTTTCACTTGTGAATCGTGTGTCTTTCATTATCATTTCATCGATGTGAACGTGCAGCACTTGAAGAAAATAGCAAATTAAATGGTTACCACTACCCACCAATTCGCGAGCAACGTAATACAATGAATAAGATCCGATTAATTTATTATAAAACAACAACTTTCAATAATTCCATATATCTAGCACTTTCAACTTTAAGAGTTGGAAGGATCTAGCTGTACCCAGTAGAAAGCACGTGAACGTCAAACAAGCGGTCCTATGGCGTACTTCCTGAGTTATCAACCACAGCCTGAGTTTAATAATAACAAATACAATATTAATCTAATTTTTTCCCTAGTCCACAGAATTTGTTGCGAGTTGATATGAGGGACCAATTTCTACATATTTTTATGAAATCTAATATCTCATATTTACCAATATTAACTACCATTATATAAATACATAAATCCCGATTTGTTTCATGTGCACAAGTATAATCGGAACATTCGATGTTTCCGGGTCTAATTTTATTAAGGTGTTACGACGCTTCATACATAACATATATACATATATTCGGATCTCTATCATGCGTAGTCCGAAACCTTTTCTTTGCGGAAATTGAATAACAAAGTAATGCAAGTATTTAAATCCGATACCTCTGTAATTTAATCGTATTGCAAAAGAGAAGGGTGTACCCCCGATTTTAACAATCATCGATCACTTACATCTACATTGTCATGGCACAAAGTGACAATATATAACGAAGATACCATACTTCCACATTTGATTAACATTTAAGGAGAATTGATAAGATTTTTACGTTTAATACGAAAATATCATTTACCCGACAAGTTTGCGATACTAGAATCAGGTGATAGAGTAAATTTTATTTTACTGCAGTTCGATCTCGTCGACGAAGAGTGTGTTTTCCACGTGCATTTCCAAGTTCTTATGTTGCATCGTTTCGTAGAATCACCATCGAAGCAGGAAATGCGCGTTGTTACCACGTCGGATGATAAAGTCCTCCGAGAGCGATAAATTTTCCGAGAGAAAAGAAGCTCGAAAAAAAGTAGAGTCGTACATTTCGGCTCGAACGTGAGGTGTGTGCGAATAATCTTCGTTTCAACGTTCCTCGTTCCTCCAAGACCATCGTCGTCTTGGCCTCGGTGAGTCGAGATTGAGCCGCGTGTAAAGAAAGAAAGAGAAAACGAGAACCGGGAGACGAGAGAGAAAACGAAATGGATTGAGAAAAATTTCGAAATTTGTGGTCGACGATAACCGCGGATGGGCTTTCTCGTAAAAGCTCCCCGAGCATCGTCCAAGTAAGTACAGACCAAAACGATTGTAATAGTGAATGAAAGTTGCCTGGTAGAGTAGCTGAACAAAACAAACTATATTTGCATTCGACTGACTACTCACATCCTCCTAATTATACGAGGCTCACGCGACACACATGACCGTACGAGTGACCTTTGTTTTTTTAGCAAGTTTTATTCGTTTGCCGAATTTTTCTTTCTTTTATGTATACTATATTTTTTGCCGTTTGTCTCTTTGCAGTCGAGCGAGTAGGGAAGTAAGATAGATGAGTAGATAGAAAGAGGAAGAGAGAGAGAGAGAGAGGGAGGGGAAAGCAAGAATGGGATAAATATAAATAAAATAATACGACGTTGCGAATGAATGACTAAAAATACGAACTTATGAAGGAATGAATGAAGTATGATTCACAGATGGAGAGTAATCAAAATTAGCGAGTCTGAGTCGAAGAATGCGGGCGAGAATGCGATGAAAGAACGAGTGTTAAAGATCCGTAAAAAAGAAACGTACGGAATGATCGAGGATTCTTTTGATACGGCAAAAGAATCTGAATCGATGTAAGAACGAAAGGTGTAGTGAGAAAGAATTCAGTGCGTGAGAGCG
This sequence comes from Nysson spinosus, assembly GCA_910591585.2. NCBI lineage: Eukaryota > Metazoa > Arthropoda > Insecta > Hymenoptera > Crabronidae > Nysson > Nysson spinosus. The sequence continues at coordinate 9,919,374 of OU342830.1, read as the reverse complement.
TGGAGGAGTGATCTATATGTGGTGATAGATCCTGAAAGTGAAAGAAAGTGAAAGAGGCAAAAGACGCGGATAGAGAAAAGTCTAAGCAAACCAAAGTATGATACACGAGGCAAGTAAATATTAACAATTCAGCAAATCTGTTTTCACTTGTGTTTCCTCTCTCTTTCTATCTATCTCTCTGTCTGTTTGTCTGTCTCTCTCTCTCTCTCTTCTCTCTCTCACTCTCAATTAATACTAACAATTATTAATCGCCTTTACTTTCTGTTATTTCCGATTCTATAAAGAAATGAACGATCGTAAGCTCGTATGTCAACCTTTTCCCCTTTTTGTAGAACTCTACTACCATTCCACTACTGTCTACTACTCACTGGCACCTTTCTTCACTATTATCAAGAGGCTCTCGTGTCTGGGGATCGATACGTGTGTACGTTTACTAGTACTTAACATGGGGGACACGTTTATACCTGAACCACTCTTCTCGATCATCTACCCCGAATACTAGAAACGGGCAAAACGGGGGAAAACGGATGGTCTATATGCTTCCTCTTCCCCTTCGGTGGTAGCTGCTGGATATCTGCCCGCAAGTTACGTAATTCAATCGATTCTCCTCTAGGCTTCCTTTTTTCTTCACCGCTTAGAACACGTGAAGCTCTTATTAGATACGTCTACATACTATATGCATAGAATATATACACACATATATATATTATATCGTATTATCTTTAAGCCCAGTCTCGAAGGCACGCGAAAGTCATGACTCTTATCATTGTTATTATTATTATTGTTATCTGTATTCTTATTTTCCATTTTTATTCCTCTAGTTCGTTATACTTCGCATTGATCATTGACATATGAACACGATTTTAGTATTATTGGTATCCTGGTAGAACATGAAATACATCTTTACTTTGTTACTTCCTTCGAGGCGCCGATATTTCTCCGTGACTCATCGCGTCCAAGTAATATCGCGCTACTTGTACTGGGATAGTAAAGGTTTATTTTAAACGAGCGCCTGATATCGAGTGGTACACGCTCTTGCGATATCGGTTGTTACTTTATTGATTCGATATCCTGTTTCTTGTCTCGGGAAGAATATTAAGTTGTATTTGTTCGAGTCCCAGCTAATGTCGTTTTCCAAAGTGCTACGAGTGACATTAATTTTAGAATTCCATTCTCGTCCACGATGGCTTAGAAAATATTATTGGACGTCCGATGCACCAATATTCGATACTCCGTGGATCGGAAAAGGACCAAAAAGTAGTTAACATGTTCTACCTGGGTGGCCTCGTTATCACTATCAGCGTCATTGTTATTCGTTGTTGTCGTTGTTTACTGTCACCTTTTCCTTCGCAATGTCTAATTTTAAGATATAAGCATATATTTAGTCGAAATTATACGTAGATCTTCACACATATATCCAAGCTGACAAGAGATTACTGATTGCAGCGATGCAATTCTTTCGCTACGCGCAATAATGTATTAACGAAAGAATGAACGAAATTGACTCGAGCTATGCCGCGGACAGATTACATAGATCGAGAAAAGTTTCAGATTTTCTTTGGCAATATTTCTTCCGATACATCAAAAAACGAGGAGAACGTTGGAGGCCTCCGAAGTTGTCGAAGTTCGAAACTTCCTGGCACTCCGGCATTCGTATTTCTATTCGTTTCATTAAAAGTTTGGTACTCCCTCATAAATTGCCAGGAACCCCGGAATATAACTGGATAAATGAACTTCGTGGAAATTAGTGAATGTCAGTCTGATCCCCGTTACTTCCGTTACTTATATTGTATCTCCTGGAACTTCGAAACGGACGTACGACGATTTCCCTTTGCAAATTTATTCCGGGAATGTCGTGTGTCAAGAAAATTGGAGGCAGAAGCGGATGGGAAAACTTGAAACTTTTCGCGTTTGATCTTCGGGCGTGAAGGCGAGGCAAAATTGTCATACAAATGAGACCTTCCTCCATTTCAAGTAACCGAGGTCTGCCGGATCTTCTGGTGCGTCATATTTTTTTTTTCTTTCTACCGATACAACTGCACAGGTGCGCCAATCGCATTCCGCACCTGCTACTTCCACTCTCTTCGATGTGCCTCGTAACTTTGAATTACAGTTTATGGAACCGAGTTAATTTTGCCTTGCCACCGTGCCATTTCCAGTTCTCGCTGCTACATCTACATACACCTACACCCCATGAATCATTTATTAGAAAGAGGGAATAAAACATGCGCGATTAATATTCCATTTCAAAACCAGCCCACTTTGAAATCTATTTTTCTTCCCGCATTCAATATTATATATCGCGATCAAATATTTAAGGAGGAAATACATCGATTACTTATCGATCGTTCATTTTTTTGCGAATAAATTTAAAGTCAATAATTGAAGTGTCCTTGTAGAAAACACTGTGCGAAAGTCACATTTTTCAGAAGAGAGACAAAACTCTTGGAGTGGCCACACTGGAGACACCAGCGGTACAGTCATTTAGTATTATTAATAACTATTTACAAAAAGAAATTGTACTATCATTCTATACTACCGTATTACCTGGATGGTAGAACATTTATCGATTACAAAGAAAATTTGGTTAATTTAACTTTTTCGGTGTTTTCTACAAGAGGTTTTCAATCCCGCACAACTTCTTCGTGGAATTCCCTGTTTCCGATAAAGAATTCAAGGAGAGTACAAAGCATTTCTGGCGTCTGACGCGCTAGTACGCTTAGTAGAGAAATAGAAGGAATGCCGCGTGGAATGTTTCCTAGGCGAAACTGAATTTCGCTGATTTGTTTTTGACAGAAATCAATGACTCCCGCGGAGATACTCGAAGGGATTAATGGACGGGATTTCTTTTTTGATTTTTCAGAGTGGCGCATAAACGTCCGTGGGCGGATCCATTTACAGAAGCGACTTATCAATGTACCACACAGTTAACGACCAAAGAACGAAAGGGAAGAAACGACGAGGAATTATGACGAAAATTAACGAAATGCGTTGTGCACGTTTATGCCCATTTTAATAATTACAATAATATTCATATCCGAAAGTAATGACTGAGCATGGTGTCTTATAATTATACACGTGTCTTTTCTGCACCGACATTATATCGTGTCCTTCGTATCCCCTTTTAATGTCCTTCGTTATCCTCTTTAAATGAGTTAAAGTCAAAATTATGACATCTCAGATGTTCGGAACTTTTAACAAATGCTTGATTTTCTTTCTAAATGTCGAGTTAGGTTTGCCATCTAAACATCGAGATAAGTTTTATCAGCTTGTGCTGATCTTTCGTGTAATAAATTGTTACTTCGAACGTGATAAAGACCTAAGGTGAAAATTACCGAAGAAGAAACAATTCGATTAAAGAAATACTTTTCTAATGGTTATTTAATTAAGTAATGCAATTAAATCGATTTAACTCTGGATTAGCTGTGAATTAGACTGGAAAATCATTTTAGCCGTGAACCCTCGGTGTATATATTTATTAATAGTGCTGAAGAGGACGATATCAGTCAAATATTTTAGTGAAATTGTATATTTTCTATACAAAGTTTAACTTGTGAGGAGGTAAGTTTTATGTTTGCTCGGAGAATAATAAATCTCCAAGGGATGTGTGACCTAAAACACGATTGAAGTGTGAATCACAGTGAAGTGATAGTGGTTTGCAAAGTGTGGTGACAAATATCTTCAGCAAGTGAGATCGCGATTTTACTACCATTTTTTGGCGCTCCGGTTAAGGTGCAGCCTCTTTGTAATATATTTTGCGATGTATTATTCGCTGATATTTATCTCAAATATTAAGCATATCAATGAATGTAATCAATTAATTCGCATGACAGATTTGTTTCCATGAAGTTACAACAAAATTTTCTCTCCGCGTAAATGGAATGAAATTCAAGTACACGAAAAAAAGATGAAGTAAGACCCTATATAAACATGTTTTAAAACAATTTTGACTCGATACAAGTAGATTACAATAGGCTTTTAGGGAGAAAAAGATTGACCGAAATTGACAAAAGTGGAAAGCGGTATACCTTCAAAAATTGTCAAAAAATCAAAGTCGCCAATTTCGCTTCTAAATGCCCCAAATCGATGGTATATGATGCCTAATGATGTTCTAGGACCGTTTTGGGTCGAAAGAAGCGGTTTAAAAATTTTTTCGGGCAAAAAATGGGTCGACCCAAAATCGCAAAAATGTGAAGGGGTATACCTTCAAAAATTGTCAAAAAATCAAAGTCGCCAATTTCGCTTCTGAATGCCCCAAATCGATGGTATATGATGCCTAATGATGTTCTAGGACCGTTTTGGGTCGAAAGAAGCGGTTTAAAAATTTTTTCGGGCAAAAAATGGGTCGACCCAAAATCGCAAAAATGTGAAGGGGTATACCTTCAAAAATTGTCAAAAAATCAAAGTCGCCAATTTCGCTCCTAAGTGGCCTAAATCGATGGTATATGATGCGTAATGATGTTCTAGGACCGTTTTGGGTCGAAAGAATCGGTTTAAAAATTTTTTCGTGTAAAAAATGGGTCCACCCAAAATCGCAAAAATGTGAAGGGGTATACCTTCAAAAATTGTCAAAAAATCAAAGTCGCCAATTTCGCTTCTAAGTGGCCTAAATCGATGGTATATGATGCGTAATGATGTTCTAGGACCGTTTTGGGTCGAAAGAATCGGTTTAAAAATTTTTTCGGGTAAAAAATGGGTCGACCCAAAATCGCAAAAATGTGAAGGGGTATACCTTCAAAAATTGTCAAAAAATTAAAGTCACCAATTTCGCTCCCAAATGACCTAAATTACATTGGTGCATGGCATAAGTGCTAAAATCCATATTTCTTAAATTATGATTGGTTTCTATAGTGCACAGGAATTAAGAAATGCTAAACACTTTTTTAAATATGAAACTCTTAACTTTAAAATAATTCGTTTGGACACCTTTCTATTAAAGGGTTAAGTAAAAAAAAGTACACATTTTAATTGAACATGCTCGTATCTACTTTGAATCTTTATCTTTTACTGAATAATGCTCGTACATCATAACATTCGAAGATACTATACTTCTTTATTGCTACTTTTGAAAACTATTTATCCAATTTCTCAAATTAGCCGATCCAATGGTAATTAAGAATCAAGAATATTCTAAAACCATCCCAGTCGGCTTTTAAGTAAAATAATATAAGCACCAGCGTGTACAGTAATTTTTCTACTCGAGCACAATGCTATATGTATATTAATCTTACGCTATTAGTAACGTTCCTTATGAGCACTGGTATCATTATCAAAACATAACGCAACAATTAGACAAAGTACTCGTGTACCTACTCATATACAATCTGGATGTAATAGAGGTGAAATTCATCAACTAACATTTTGATGGGTGCGGGTTTTTTATACTTCAAATTTCAATATTCCCGAAATAAAATTCGAGTACAGCCAGTCATTTATATATTATACCTATAGTGTCTAGTAAAATTGGGTTTGTTAAACTATTATATTTGAAGAAGAAAATGTGCGAAATTGTAGTCAATGAATTTTACGTCCATAACAATGATATACAATAGATTATGCATATAAACTATACATATACATATAAATTATGTATATACCTCTCACTTAATCGCCTTTAAACGATTCGCGGACTAATTACTCGAAGGTAAATCTAAATCAGTATAATGTATTTATTCCCAGGAAGATCGATCGATCTTCTCTCCTCCTTTGCTAACGTCTGCACGACCCTGATAAGATATTATCATAGATTATAAAGATCCAACGAATAACTTCTAGGACACTGTAAATATATACTACTTTGTAATTACCCATCGATCTTATCGTATCAATCCTGGCAATTCTCACTCTACTTTGAAACTATCTGTATCATAATGTACAATTTCTACCACTCGCTCCAAATTTCCGCTTTCAAAATCGTTTTATTAGAAAACCATAGAAAATGGTCGCTTCGAGGCTATAATTTTTACCTTGAAAGATGTATACTTTCCGACTCGCTTCCGTCCGCGCGTAATCATTCCTTGTTACTTGTATCTCGCTAGGAATGATTATCAAAGGAATATGCAAGATAACGAAGCTAATCTACCGATTTTTTTTCTTCATTTTATTCGTGTCTCCCGACGACCGATTCCGATGCCAGAGGGTTCCGCCGATTTGTCCCGTAAGACGCAGCAGAAGTTTCCCGAATGAAAGCGAAACCACGGATCGTGCCGCTGAACTGGAAGATTTTCTCTCCTCCAGATCAGGTAATCTTTAAATTATCTTTTTAGATAACAGTCGCTTTATCTGTTTAGATAACACAGTTTAAATTACCTTCGTAGATATCAATCTAATCGATGAGTTAACACATTTTATAATAAGTGTATCGCATGTGAAATAATCTTTTTAATGAATTAAATCTGAACTTCTTAATTCTAATACTTCCCACGAACTTTTTAAGAGTTTATGAACTTGCGATTTTGTTAACGGTTTTGAGAGTGCCAAAAACCTGGGTAAAAGTTCACTTTCAAAAATTAATTGAAAAGGTATAAAAGAAATTAGCGAATTATTATACAGAAAATAATAAAAATTAGCAAAGGTAAAACATAATTAACGAAGAAGATAGCGAACCATTTGAACGTATTTAGCCGTTCCTAAAAACAAAACCAAGGGTGAAATAATGATCAAAATTCAATATAGAAGAATAATCACCAACATTATTAAAGAATAAGTATAAATATAATGATAAAGATTATAAGTAGACAATGGGATAATTGATGAAATATTTCTAGATTAAAAAAGAACTTTATAAATTCGGGCAATTAAATTATTAGTAATAAATTAGCGCGTCGAATTAAACGGCAATCATGTCGTGTAAGTGTAGGAGAAAGTAGAAAAGTATTGGCAAATGTAAATTTAAATGTCAGAAGTAAAAGTCTTTCTTACACGATTGGATGAGTAAGTGGATGGAAAAGTTTATATTTATGGTTAATATTAAAAAAGCCATGCGTGAAAGCCATTTATTTGATGGAACCTCTCGATACACTTTCTTTGTACTTTCCATTAACACGCACGATGGCTTCGATAAAAAAATTTCACACGAACGAATACTACGATCTTGTATGCACCAGTTGCTAAGTGATAGACTAAATTTGCATTGTCCCCTCGAACGTTTCACGTTCCATTTTCATCCGACGAGCAAGGACGAGAGCGCCAATCAAATTGATTGCATCAGTGATCGTTTCGCGTTTAATGATCCTCTTGTCCTTGATGCAAATCTCATCGAAAGAAATTTCGAAAAGATATAACGCGTTTTATTACGCGGTACATTAAGGGTTATCGCTTTCTTACGTCGTCGATATTTTATTTTGGTCCGGGGAAATTCGTAAACAATCGTTGTGTGCCTTTGATCTTCCTTGTATCACAATTTACAGGCGCATTACAATTTATGGTCGCATAAAATCTTCGAATCCGAGGTTTCGCGTAGTTTCCAAAATTAATCTTATGGAAGTAGGGACCTTAAAGATTATAAATAGGCAATACGATAATTGTTGGAATATTTCTAGATTCAAATATAACCATAAATTCAAATACATTAAATTAGTATTAATAAACTGGTTTGTGTCGCGTAAGTGTAGCATAATATAAACATCAGTAAAAAAAATAATATAATTATAAAGTATACTTAATGACAAGTGTACGTTATTGTTATTACTGATTATAATCCTTCGTTTTAGGAGTTACGGAAGTATCGACAGATAAACCGGAGATCGACGAGGATGAAGAAGACGAAGAAGATCACTGGAAGGATGCATCTCCGATAACCCCAGTTTGCAGTCCCGCAAAACGTCCTACGAAGTTCACCGAGAAAGAAAAGCCGTCAGTGACAACTGCGGTCGAAGTAGAGGTGCCCGACTTCTATTCGGCAAGTTCCAGCGCGCCTCCCGAAAAAGACAGTATTCTCACGGTTGGCAATACCGTATTGTTGGAAACGAAGAAGTTTGTCAGATACAGCAAAAACGGAACAACGAGCGTGGATAAAGTGACACCAAAGGTTAAATTAAAGAAGGAATCCTCATTGGAGCAGGATGAAGAGACTACGAGGGAACAAGTGCCTGTATCGAAGTCAGAGATTCAAGCGTCGACGTCGTCTCTTCGAAGGCAAGACGTTCGTGAAAGGAGGAAGACTTTAAAACGTCATAGTAGCTTAGATTCCGAAGGAAAGATATCCGCGTCCAAGGAAACCTTGGATAGATCCGATACTTCTTCGGAAAAAGGAGCGAGGCGAAAGTTTCCGAAAGAACGGGATGATGGTAGAAAGAAATCGAGGAGAATAGAGGATAAGTCGAAGCAGCTCATTCGCGAAATGACCGATGAGATATTCGTGGAGACGTCGAAAAGTAGATTGGATCCGTTGGGAGATGGGGAGTCGAGGAGAAGAGATTTCGGACAGGTTGGAAGGAGATTGAAGGAAGAAAGGAAAAGTTTAAAGGAACAGGAATGTATCGAGAGGGTAACGGAATTTTTAACGAAACACAGTGTACTAACATATCCTGATATACCTCCGAACGTCAAGGACGTGGTAGCCGATCGTCTGCCTCGGGACTTAGACGAGAAAAAGGAACAACGAGCAAAACGTCCATCCGTACTAACCGTACTAAAGGAAGTACCTAGTAGAGTATCCTCTGCGATTACCGAGGAATCGTCCATTCTTCCTGCCAAAAGAAAAGAAACTCAGAAGTCGGAACTTGAAGAAAGACTCACCGAAATATCGAAAGTATCTTTCGCGCCAAGTTCGGGGAGAGAAATAGTAAGAAAAATATCGGATCGGACGCCGGAGATTGCCGACAGGAAAATACCTTCGGAAAAATCTCCGGACAAGCTATTGGAAGAGACAAAACCATCTACCAAGTCAACGCCCGAGTTGGAAGTGCCAGAATGCAGAAAGCGACCGAGTTCGATACGTAAAAGAAGAGACACTTTTTCCAGAGAGTCGTCGAGGGAATCCCTTTTGGACGACGTCAAGAAGGAAGTCAGGATACAGGAGAACGTCGAGGAGATCTTCTTCGAGGACATCAGCGAACAGATTTCGGGGATACTACCGGAAGTTCAACTAGTCACGGCAAGAATTATCACCGCGGAGGAAGTAGCAGCCAGTAGATTAGAAGAATCTCCGATGAAAGTCGAGATATACTCACCACCCCAAATAGCGATTGTTCCAACCTGCGAGAAGGTGAAATCCGTTCGGGTGTTCTCACCGGAAGCCGTCGAAGTGTCGCAACTCCAACTACCCACCCTCGCCAAATCGACTTCAGAAAATGCCTTAATAGACACCACCGAGAAAACGGAAGAGGAAAATAAAGTCTCCGAGAGAAACATCAAACCGGAGATTCTTTTGGACCTGTCGAAAGTCTCTGATGCCGGTGAGGAGATAACGGAAATCGAGGGGAAAGCAGAGACGAAGGAGAGGAAGCTGCTTAGTAGAACCGGTAGCGAGGGATCGAAAAGAACCTCGAATAGTTCGAAGGTCCAAGCAAAGCTTAAGGATCGTCGTACATTTAAGTTAGGTAGCCTAGCGCAACCCGATGAACCGGAACTCACCATCTTACTCGAAAATACTAGTGAACAGAAGTCGGACATCGACAGTCTGGAGGACAGTGCACCTGAAGAGGTCAAGGAAGTACCAGCGGATACCAGCAGGTGAGGGTATTACACGCTCAATGTTATTTAATTATATAATTTTCGAGCTAAACGAATTTGCGGATGCCATTGATATTTGGTATTCACGATACGCGAGGATTATGCAAATACTGTTATTCGAATTGACGGGATACCTTTTCCGAAGTTAATTTACATTTTTATAGTTTAATTGGCAGAATGGAATTTCCGTGGAGTAACGGAATGACTTTTATAACATCACGTGATTGTGGTTTGGACGTAGAAGGTGTTAGATGGAAAGAAAGTATAAGGTCATAAAAAAATTCAAGATATAGTGTTTCGTACAATTTTGAGAGATAAGTCAGATTATTATTTTTGTTCGAATGATAATATTTATCTGTATATATACAAAATGGCAGCCACAATTTATTTAAGATTTATTTTCACGGAATAATATGAAGGTATTTATTATCGTAAAAGATTATTCTCCTGATTACGTGATAGTGATGTGTATCGGGAAAGCGAAATGATTAGATTTGTAGGATCATAACTGATCTTCGTGATTTGCACAAATTGTGATCTAAACTACCCCGCATGGGGCTTCTAATGTCGATTAACAAACAATGTTATATACCTGAAGCTTGTTGGTACCGTAGATTAAGGTTGGATTACACGTGTGACCATAGAAACCCCGAGAAATGCACACATTTGGTTCGAAATCTAGGCCGTCTCGAACAGCACGATATTCCGTGACCCGAAAATTGTACAAACGCTACTTCTTTTTCTATTTTAAAGGAAGTTAATTCATTGCTTATTGAAAGCATAAGCTACTGAAAGCGAGCGTGTATTGGCCGGGAATAATTCACTGAATATTCGATTGGCCCCGTCGAGCAATTAAAATTCATTCAACGCTAATTCAGGAAATCCCACGAATAAAGTTCACGGTTCCACTGAAAAGAATGTCAATGAAATATGCAGTTCTCGTATTGACTCTCGACCAATAATGTGTCATACGAACACTTTTAACTCTTTCGCATTTAAATAAAGTGTAAAGCTGTATGGTATGCTTGCCTTTATTTGTAATATATTCTACATCTTATTTAACGGAGATTTATTGTAAAGACGTCTATAGAAATTTAATTGAACGAAGGATGTAATGTGTTCTCTCTATTCGGGTGGATAAAGCTTTCTCAGATGTAACCATCTCGACCCATGCACTGTAAACATCAATCAAATAAGTAACATTATTAATATCGACGAGTAAATAAAGCTCACGAAATCTCTTAAAAAATTATCGCTGCTTCGTTCATGTACGGCTTCGCGGAACTCAGTTCAGTGCATATATTCGCCGAATATAGCATGATAACAAGATGTACGACCTAACACAACACAAAGCAGAAAATATGACATTGTTTTTGGCTGTTAAATATGAATTGCAGAATCCATAAAAATCCATAAGAATCAAATCTTTATTGTAGATTTTCATTCATATTTTTTTCGGAAAAAATAGAATAATATTCAAGAAACCATAATTAGTGGCCATTTTAATATTTACTGGTGACCTCTGAGGTTCTATATACGTGATTACCTAGAAGGCACCGGAACTCTGTTTTCAATCAACAGCTTTTTTATTCTCCCCCCACCGCCCCTTACTCTTCGGAGTATCGTTGGCGGTTACAGTTAAACATCAAAAATACACGAAGCCACATGGCAAGCACCGCGAACCATCGGTGTAAAATGGCCGCATAGCCAGACCGATTCACATTCCTTGTTGACTGACCGCTTTAAAAAAAGCCGTTGGTGGTAAATGATGCAAGGGATTATTCTCGTGAAAAGAGGTATCCTAAAATGTAGAAGATGCAAGCGTACTTAAAAAAAACACGACCACGCAGAAATCGAATCGCGGAGAGCTATAAAAATCGACAAACGCGGAAGGATATATGTGATACGATTAAATGCATCGATTTATTATTAGAATCGTGGACGGACAAAAACAGTGGAGGAAATCCAGTAGGGTCACGGAGATGCCGTATAAAGAGGGAAGAAGTAAATCCAGATAAAAAGAGGGTAATGGGAGGAGAAGAAACAAAGGCGGAAATAAGTATGGACGAAGCCAGACGGAGATTAGAAAAGGGATGAAAAGGATTCGGACAAACATTGGAGAGGCACCGGTACACTCAAATAATGTAAATACAAATACAAAGACACATACAGATGCAGGTAATGAAACGCGAATGGAAACGATAAGAGATAAAGACGCGTTGTTGGCGGGAAACGATGCCACGGAAGGAAGGAAAGAGACGGATACGTTAAAGTACCGCGGTGAGAGAGGCGGAGAAACGGAGGAATAGAGATGGGAGAACCGACGAAAGAGATATACATATCTAACTAGATATCTAGAGAGAGAAGAAGACATCGAAGACAAAAGTAGGTAGATTCGGTAATAAGAAAGAGATGGAAAAGTTTTCCGCAACGAAGCTCGCGCGACTCTTGCCTCTACATAAGCGCACAATCTCGACCAGCACCATCGCAGATTCTTAACAATACAGGTTCACCTACTTCGCGTATAGAGCCGTCACATCCGCGCGAGTTCGTCGGCATACACAGTTAGGAAGTTAAGCGGAGGAGTATTCCCTCGAGCTTTTCCGTGTGGAGCTTTGCGTATCTATTAATCGCAAATGTATGCATGTCAAACAGTGCATTCGCGTTCGGCGTTTGCGAGCGTATAGGTGCGTGCGCGCGCGTGTTCGCGCGAAGCGGAGCGGAGTGCTAGAGTGTTGTTTATTAGATCAGAGTAAGCCAGTTTGCAGTGACGCACGCCCGCCGAGAGACACGACAGTGAACACCTTGGCTTCGCGGTAGAATGCGAGAGAGGGACTTCGTTTCCCCGTCGTAATTCACCCACCTGAACAACACTCACCGTTTCCGCTTCCCTTTTCTTTGAGCTTAAACTACCCCTCGGTTTAACGGAGGTTTGCCTTCGCCGGTTTCCCGGAACAGTTTGAACGCGGTGTTTCTTTTTACCTGGCGAACTTTAACCGGAAGTGTGAACCACGAGCATCGCAACAACAATCGGATAACGGAAAATTGGACGTGATCTCTCGTAAGATTTTTCGTTTGATATCTCATCCACACGTTCTCTATATTTTGATGCTCGGATAACAAATTATTGTGAGTGGTTTCAATTCTGGGGGACATATGGAGCATCCTATTGTAAAGTAATAAGTGTGTGGTGCTTATTGTAGCATGAACGTAAGTTGTGCATTCAGTGAAGTCAATGAAGTTATATTACATCGTAATAATAATAGAAGTGACAAACGAGGTAATATTATGAAATGACGGGAAAAATGTATAATTATCGGAAGCATGTAATATCATTTTCCGAGCAATAATGTTTGTGATTTTATTTTACTGAAAACCCTACCGGCAGCAATTCTCTGATGACATTAGATTTAAAAAAACATGTATTTCAATACGATTTTTTTAATTCCGATAATGGAACGCAGAATATCGTGGATGCACCGCGTATGAAAGTCAACCTGAAATTGAAAATAACACCGGATCTACTTTAATATCTGGATTGTCTCTATTATACAAATGGTCCGTGATATTCTCGATATCAGGATACTAATTTTAGCCGAGAAGGAGTATTATTGAACTTTCTTCATTGCCATAGAAAATATAGAAGTTTTAACGGGAAATAGCTACACTCTTGACTTTCACCCGAAACCAAAATTTCGCGGAAAGCAAATAAATCTATTCGAGCTTCCACAGCATATTTTTCTACCCACGTGCGTTCGGAAAAAAACTAAGCTGTTCAGACAAAAACAATTCATCCGGGTTTCGATTGAAAACGTGAAAATGATATTCGTATCAAATACGTATTATATGCAAAGACCAATTACGATGTTTCATTGGTTTATTCTATACAAAGTCACTAAAATAATCGCATAATATGCAAAAATGTAGAACAACTATTTTCAATGCAAAGTGCACACCTTATGGCACGACTAGCTTATCACGCGAAGCATCGCGCGGTTATCACATTACCGAAATGGAATTGTTTAACTATTATTATCGTAATGTTATTTTGTTTCGCTGTGTTGTAATATAATCTAAATCTCAAGAATAATGTTATTATTACCACGTAATAGAAACAAATTTAATTAGGAATATAGTTATATAACTCGTCTTGGTAATGTCACAAGTAATTCTGGACACAACGCACTGCAAACTATAGTCATCATAGTTATACAATGATAGGTGAAATATAATCGCGGATAAAAATCCAAGATAAGACGTGCATTCTGTTTTATTCGTGATTAAGCGGATAAGTAGTTGGGCATTAATAATGCTCTACCAAATTCAATGATCAACCGTTAATAGGACTTTTTCTCGCACTAATTGTGCTATTGGAACGAAACGTGAATGACGGGTGTAATTAAAAAAATCATTCCCTGCAATTGAGCCCGGACCCGGGCCTTAATGGGTCAACGCGGAAGACCTTTTCATTCGCCGCTTCAGCGGATTCTTTTTCATCGCTCTTACCATTAGATTGAATGAGTGCGAAGCCCGCAAAAGTACTCGTTAGAGTTCGAAAGACTTTCCTTTCAAGCCCTCCCCTTCATCCCACTAAGCATTTATCTTTATATTTCTTTTGTTCTGATAATATTTCTCGTTGATTCAAGATTTGAGAAACCGGCTGAGGACGCGTCGCGAGGACAATTGGTGAGAAGGAAACCAGTCGCGGAAGAGGTCGAACTTTCATCGAGAAAGGATTACGGTGTCGAAGAAACAAGTTGGAGTGAGGAGAGTAAAGATCGAGGAGAACACGTTGAGGAAGTTCACCGGAAGGCTGACGATAGTACAAAATCCGAAAGGAAACGAGAGGACCGAGATTATGATAGAATCCTCCGGCAGCAGAAACGGCCGCTGCTGGAGGAAAACATCGCATCGAGGAACGACGAGGACAGTTTAATCGGCAAGGAACATTCTCTCGAGTATCAAAGCCAGACTCTCGAGACACAGTCGGATCATCTCTTGCATGGAACTTCGGACAACTTACTAAAGTCGGTACCCGATAACTGGTCGAAACAAGTTCTCGAGGAAGAGCCTGAGGAAGTCGGACGTAGTTTCAAGGAAACGCAGTACTCGCCGAAGGAGAAACGAGACGTCGAAACACAGACTGAACAGGAAACAAAGAGTACTCAGTGCAGTCCAGATCAAAGTGTGATAAGTCCTTCGGAGGTTTCAAAGGACAGTCCCCTCCGCGTAGCGCAAAAGTGTTATCAAAGTCCTAGAAGGGAAGTTCAAACGCAAACGCAAGGAGAAAGCAAAAGCGTTCAGTGTTCATTAGACGATTTAGGTGATCTCTCATTTTCCAAAACACCCGATTCCATCAAGGACATCTCCGAGAATTCTGCGACATCGGAACCAGTATATATTCAAGAGTCCAAGAGTATACAGTGTATACCGGAAGATATTTCCACGAGTCCTGCTAGATCTTCGACTACCGTACCACCTTCGCCATCGTTAGACGCATCTTTTCGTAGTCCAAGAAGAGAAGTAGAAGTACAAACTTATCAGGAGACCAAGGCGATCCAGTGTAGCGATGACGAGTTGTTAGAGGCTGAAGAATACGTTGGAAGTGGATACCAGGCACGATTACAGAGCAGACCGACTAGCTTAGTTTCTCAAAAACCCCAGACCTCTCCATCCTCGAGTTCTGGCTCGCCTTGTAAATTTCCAACGGTTGTCTTTGTTGAAGAGAGATCGGACATGACGGTCACGCATCGAGACCACGACGGTAACGTCGCATGGGCCAAGCACTGGGGCCCCGAGAGACTCGTCGAGATCTACAGAGAACCAAAGACTAGTTTGGGTCTAAGTATCGTTGGGGGAAAGGTATGTTCTTGAAATTCGCTTAAAATAATCAAACCTCATTCCGTAATACTCCTACAATTTAATTCTAGTTACTCCACTGAAACTTTAGTTCGGATGCGCATACCAGTTTCATTCATGATCTTGTAAATCGGAATTTTTAAATGTCGTTCAATGTCGTATATTAGATTATTAATTCATGAAACGTTGGCCTCAATCGTGGTACCATTATGTAGCCTATCGTAATTAAAGGGTAATTCGGAAAACGAATTACTGGGATTGAGGACAATTTCGAACGATAACGTTCCATTGTCATATTTATTAACGGCGCACTCATTAGACCGTCAAATGCATCGAACGGTTTTTATTAATTGTTCAGTTAATGTACTGCAAGTACTAATGGTTCCACCGTCGTCCCACTCCCCTCGCCACTCGGTGACTCGCGAGTAGCTCCACCATAATGTTATATCGTACGGGTTATATAGAGCCATTGGTATAAATGCATTAAAGTAGGGAATGGCTTCGAGACATTAAGCTGACAAGGAAACGTAACAGGATAGTTGCTTTTAATTTTCATGATCCTTCGCTGCCAGAAAAGTTACTTAAGACATGCGAACTCCGGAACAATCTTCGTAATCGACCCAATCAAATGTCTTGGTTACCTAATCGATTTTAATAGACACGTACATCCATAATTGTCTCGGGGTTCTTCAATGCCTCTTATATATAAATCATAATTAAATTATTATTTTGACCAAATTTAAGTCTTTATCTAGCCATCGTGAATCAGAACCGATACTTCAATTTTGATCTTTGAATGCAATTAATAATTAAGTACTGTTGACTGGAATTAATGAATCTGATCATATTCGATGTAGAATATACTATTTTATGTGGCTATTTTGAAATAAATATTTTCAAAGATGATATTTAGAAATATATAGAAATATTAAAAAATATTTTTTGTACAAAAGTATTGTAGGAAGTATTTTTTAAAACTTACATAATCGAAAACATTTGTTATAGGTCGATTTACATAATGGAAGTTCTAGTAAATCGCAAAACATATCGGGGATATTCATAAAGAATGTTCTACCGAATAGTCCAGCTGGGAGGACCGGGGAACTTAAGGTAACATAATCGTTAGATTCTGGTAAAATAATCTAACAACACACAATCAAATAAAAGTATATTTAAACACGCGAATATTAAACTAATACATCTTCGAACAAGCATTATTATTCATAAACTACTTACATCATATGTATATTGGCAACTGCACCAAACCATTTATCGATTTGGGCATTCTTAAGTATTGGCTATCCTACCAACATTCATCATTTTTTATCTCTATGGAGTCAATAGAATTGTAGAAAATTTTGAAAATTGTCGAAGCTTCTCAAATCTAATATGTTACATTCCCCATATGGTTATGAATAAAAAAATTGAAATAAATTATTTTTCAAATTAAATTATTTTCATTTACTAAAATAAGGAATCACTTTTCTTTGAAAACGGGGGCACAATACGAGGAACAAGTGAACCGAACAATTTAATGCGCGTCTTCCCCTTTACGCGTGCTTTCAGATCGGAGACAGAATAATCGAGGTCGATGGCGTGGACTTGCGACACAGTACGCACGAGAGGGCCGTTGAGGTCATTCAAGCAGCCGGAAATCCTGTGTGCCTCCTCGTTCAATCTTTGGTGCACCTGGTGAGACCATCCCACGACCAGGAATATAGATGTTCTCCTTATCCTTGTTCTACCAGTAGAATCTCTGACACTTTATTAAATCTAAATCTTTATCTAGTCATCGTGAAGCAAAACCGATACTTCGATTTCGATGTTTGAATTCACATAAATCCTTATCATAAATTCATAGTGTGTCCAATGACCCTCTGACGATTTCCACAATTTCGACTCTTTTACTCCTATTTATTAAAACGGAGTAACATTAATGGTATTTCCATATTTATGTAAAAGTGTACCATTTAATTCAACACTGTGATAGTTTCTGGACTTCACTTCAGTGATTTTTATATATTAATGTTTTACTGTAAAGTTACGCAAGTATTCTTCCACCTCAATGATGCATCACTTTAACTGTGTGTATTATAACTTGATAGGAACAATTCTCATTGTCCCTTCTATTTAAACTAGCATTGTTTTAGCATTATATGCCCTATTCATACGACGAAAAAGTTCAATTATATTGTCAATAACTACAATACAATGACGCAGAACTTCAATCGATAGAAGATACGAGCTCTATAAAAACTCGGCGTATCTAAACGATGCTCTTAATAATCATCGGTCCTCTTTAAAGAATGACTTCCACGGAACCGAGTATTCAAGAGGAAGTATAATATTCCGCGGATATGCGCACCATTTTATAAGCCAAGAGAATTCCTCACGAAAGGAAAATATTTGTCGCGTCCGTGTAAACGGCCCTCTGAAAACGACATTCTGAGTTACCTCGATCTCTATCGGCGACTCGCGCGCACAGCCTCCCGAACCTGTCGATGCACAGAGAGAATGCCACAAATACATGTATGAAATCAAAGAGAATAAGAGGAAGGGGAATATCCCAAGTGGAATAACAGAGGTGATAGAGGAGGAGGGAGAATGAAAAAAGTGGAGGAGGAAAGAAGGAGCACACAGATAGAGCACCGTTATCGGCGAAAAGCCCTTTGTACAAGTGCGATGCACTGGGCTCGAACTTTCCAATAATCGTACAAACTAGGAAGTAGAATGAGGGGAGCTAGAAAAATACATGCAAAACTTTTCCAGAAATACGAGGGATGTTAATGTGCAGTGCTAAATGTATATGTACAGATGTGATGATAAAAAGTCGAATTTTAGTGGTGCCACTTGGTGCAACACCTTCGTAACGTTTCTTGTAACCAACACCCGCCAGATCGTCAAAAGCGTCCATCATTCTGCAGTTAATAATTTTTAAACTATAATAAACGAGGTTCAATAAATAATTAAACTTCCAAAAGATTATATCTATAAATCAATGCATATTATATAATATGTGGCATATTTGGAAAATTCTGATTTCGTGCTACAAGCTTGTTTAGTTATGAATTGTTACGGTAATTTTGTATCATATATGAATTAAGCACGAATTGGGGCAGAATGTAAACGGGCATAAATTGATGAGAGTAAAAAAGGGAAAGGGTTGAAAATAGTACACATACGAAGTGGAGGAACAGTGCGGTTCACCAGAAAGCGTGGATCACGTCGTCGCAACCAGGCGTTCATCATCGACACCATGGACCCACCCCTTCCACGAGCACCATCGACTAACCCCCTCTGATCAACACCATCCACTTTCTCTCTCCCTCCTAATATATCGGCAGTCTGATGCACGAAACCGTCTGGTTAACTGGTTCAGTCGTCAACTGCATCGCGATGCACTGGCTCTTTGGACGTAAATGTGTCACCTTCGTCGTACGTTAACATAAGCGCAATTTTTGCTCCCCTACCATGACCTTCGGCCAGACACCCTTTCAACCCTTCGCCCTCAAAGTGACTTTTCCGACGTTCACCGAGGTGTTTCTTTTCAACTTTCACATCACTCATTACTATTTCTATTATTTCTATTATTCCTCCATCGATGTGTATGTAATTAATATTTCATATTAATGGAGATAATTACACTTTCCGATATAGTGATGGAATTATTGGCTGGTGCTTAAACATGATAATTTCAATACCGTTCAATATTATTCGTTAAATGAAAATTAAAATTGAAACATTTATATTTAATTTCTAAATTAAGTTGGATATATTGATTTGAACTTTCTTCATTGATTTACTTTTTCCTTAACAAAACTTCTGTATGCGATGTCAATTTGTGTTGAAAATATCACATGTAAATAATGCACTGTGTTAATTGTAATCTCGGAAGATACGTTTCCATGTTGTCGAACGGTGAATTACCTTGGCGAAAATAGAAGTACCATCGAGATTTCGTTCTTACGTAAGACATCCTTGAGCCCAATCAGTGGAATGTGCAGCAGATCTCGTACGAAATGGAGATTTAATAACATGCATTAATGACGATCCTAATAACGATACAATGTGCAAGCATCCGAGGAGAACCCACTGCTATTTCACCGGCGGAATTAGTTCAATGAATTAAACAATAGTCGGACTGATAAATTACGTTCGTTCTGGCAACAATTCAAACCGCTTCCGTATTAATTCAATCCAGACGGTTTACCCAGGCGCCTACCACGTTTATCCACTACCAAAATAATGCTCGTCTTGAATGAGCCCATTTTTTTCACCGGCTATCTCGAACGGCTTCCCAAGATAACAGTGATTTTTCCTCGGATGCTTAGTATTTTATTTTGAAATATTATTTTGAAATTCTTGAAAGTCTTTCTCGTGATACGAATGATGGGTGTGTAGTTTAGTAAGAAGATATTTCGACGATTTTCGACAGAGCACCGAGAACGATAGCAACGCCCAGGGTGAGGAAAGGGACGGGGGCAGAAGCGCGAGAAGACAGAGCACCAGGAGTCGAGTGCCAGCTTCCGGAGTAGCTCCCGGAACACCCACGGCGTCCTTTCGCCACAAACCCACAGCAGTCTCTCCTGCACGGTCCATCACGCCGGAAGTGATACAGGTCGGTTACTTCTTAAATTTTGGTGAGTCTTTCCTTATTTGTACTATTTTCTCCCGTATTTTTTTTACATAACGGCTAGGTGATCGTAAGTTTTATTAACCCTTACGAGTCGAAAGGCTCCGCTGTGGGAAGATTATACTTACTTTATATGTCGTTTCTGATACTAATAAGTCATTAATTTCGATGTCCAACTTGCGAAGAATTTTTGGAATGGAATGTTGCCGATGATTCGGTATTAAATTTCGAGAGCTTTATACGTTTGCGATATTCTGATTTATTTACTCCAGTAGAGTAATACGAGTTTATTATCTGACACACCAATAAATCATTCAGTTGAATTTTATCATTTACATCCTCTATTAATGTTCGGTCGAAAATGGTACCATTTGGCTGTTATTGTACACGTTATAAACGAAGACTGATTAAAGCGAAGATATGTATAAAGAGCACGGTGTAAATCCACGTAATACCATGATATTTTTGAAAATATTTCATTGCGTGTTCTTAGCAGGGCGGTATCGAAGATGGCGAGAAGCAAGGTGATTTAAGATCTGATTTTCGAAGGCAAAGTACAAGGTCTTCAGATGGCGCCGGTCCCAGCGCTCGAAGGTATAATTTTCAGTTGATTCGCGTTAATAAATTAATCAAGTAAATCATCCGCGGTATAAGGACAATTAAGCCATAATTAAAGCAAATAGAAGACCTACTTTTCGAGTATATCTGACTTCTTGATCAACGTAGATCCTCCATGAAAAAATCAATTCGAAAGAAGGCACCGTCACCGCCTTCAAACCCAGGTATACTACGACAAGTAAGCGAAGAAAAGGAGGACAATGTGGCGCAACAGGAAAAACAACCCCCGCGCCGGAAGTATTCCTCGGATGAGAGTTCCGAAGAGGAAGACACCCGCGAACTTGAAGGAAACGTTTACACCAAGGCTGGAATGGAGGTAATCGAATAGCGTCTGACCTTCAGTGACCCAGATTTATTCCAAAATATTTGTTTATATCAAATAAATATCAAGTCCCAAATATCAAATATGATTTCACAAATCGAATAACATAATCTGATAGATTTCAAGGAAAAGTGCCGGAAATGTGAAACGTACGAAGGAAGAAATCGAGGCCGATCCAGAACAAGAAGATGAGTTCGGTTACACGAAGAGTAAGTTGTTAGATTCTTTGTGTTAGGATTTCAAATGCTACCCTTCGGTCAGATAAATGTTGTATATTAATTATTAATTAGAGTAAAATGCTTATCACGTTCGGGATATTTTTGATTCACAGTGAAAGTTCAAAAGAAATATCACGGTCTCGGTCATAAAGTTTTGATGGTCAAAGTGGAGAAGCAGAGACGTGGCTTGGGAATCTCCCTAGCTGGACACAGAGATAGAAATCGAATGGCAGTATTCATTTGCGGTCTTAACCCAAATGGTTCGGCACATAAAGTTGGCGAGCTTCTCATTGGTGATGAAATACTAGAAGTACGTTTCAGTCCCAGTTTTATGATATACATTTTATGAGTTCGGTTTACTATCGCTTATCATGCAAGATCTATGATTTAAGGTTCAATATTGAATATGATTAAAAGTATAGTATGACATCCTGATCTAACATATCAATTAATAATTTTGAATTTATGATTAACGAGACAAAACGACGTTCAAATTTGTTGATTGAGTACAAAGGATTTAAAGGTGTATGTCTTTGAATTTGTAGGTCAATGGACGTGTTTTACAAGGACGATGTCATTTGAATGCATCTGCTCTTATTAAAGGAATGGCCGGCCCTTGCTTTAAAATTGTCGTCGTTCGGTGAGGCATATTTTTAGCCTTCCAAACCTGCTGTGTGCAGGAAACTTGATTCAATTAGAAGTTCGCATAATTGTTATGGATTTACATAATTACAGGAGAACCACCGCCGTCGATGACATCGCGGTAAAACCTATAGTTCAGTTTCCTCCAACTTTGGATGATGTAAGTTGATTTATATCTCAACTAGGACATCACATTACATAGTAACACGTTATGCAAATTTTGATATCAATTTACGATGTACGTTGAAACGGACTCAATAAAAAGTAACCCGTAATTATTTCTTCTTCCTCCTAGGCAGACCAATTCAATCACTATAAAGGAGTGCGAAATGTGCCAGTGAAGAAGGTAAGTTTCATACGACGTGGCAAAGTATTTTGATCATTAATCATAAATGTTTTTAGGGTCAATATGGATTAGGTATAATGATCATCGAAGGAAAACACGCGGAAGTTGGTCAAGGTATATTTATCTCGGACATTCAAGAAGGCAGCGCAGCCGAGCAGGTAATAATTATCTTATTGTTAAAGACAATTACAATGATATTTCGTGATATCGTCATTCCTAATTGCATACACGATTATTATGGTTAACAGTCAAGTTCATTTCTTATTTATCATTAACAGGCCGGATTGCAAGTCGGTGATATGATATTAGCTGTAAACATGGATTGTCTATTGGGGTCAACTTACGATGAGGTAATAGACGCGTGAAATAAATGGTACAGCTATGAAGTGATAATAAGACGACGATGAATTCTTAATCGATTCACAAATGGCATTTCAGGCCACGAGTCTTTTAAAAAAAGCCGAAGGTGTTGTGACACTTACGGTGTGCAATCCAAATCAGAGTAAGGTTGCTAAGGAGGAGGAAGATAGGGCAAAGGGTATTATTCCAGAGGTAGAAAAACCGGGTAAGAAACGGAAGTTTCATCGGACTTCTAAGCCAAACTGATTAATTACAAATTATGATAAAAATCATTTTAGCCGCACCGAAAGAACCGGAGAAACCAAAGGAACCCGAGCCACCGCAAGATCCAAAGGATTGTAAGATAGTAGTTGGAAAAGATACGACAATAGAATTCCCCAAAGAGAAGGATAAAGGAATCGGTTTCACAATAGCTGGTGGGTCCGACACACCAATGGTAAGTCAGCCTCCGAAAATTCCGCAAGTTCATTCTAAATATTTTGCTTTGCAAATTAGAACTAACTCATTATTCTCCGTCTTAGAACGGAGTGTTCATCATCGAAGTATTCCCGGATGGCGCGGCTGGGAAAGATGGACGATTGCAAGCCGGGGATCAAATATTAGATATGTGCAATCAAAGTTTCAAAGCCATAGAACAGGAAAAAGCGCACGCAGCTGTTCTGAAGGCTGTAGGACCAGTAAGTTTCCAATCCAATAATCTTAATATATCTGTCTTCCGAAATATTAAACCTCACACTCTTCTTCTTATTATTTAGATTATCATGGTGGTTCATCGCCATGAGAAACCTACGGAGGAAGTCGACGTTGAACTGCAGAAGAAGGCGGGCAAAGGGGCGGGTCTCTGTTTGACGGGATACAAGTGCGGCAAAGGGGCATACGTATCGGATTTGGTAAAGATTTCATAACTTTATCGTCTTCATTGGAATTCAGATATAGTTGCGCAGATTTCGAATTTTATTTTGGAATTTCTTTCATTGCAGTTGCCTGCTGGTAGCGCCTTGGAAAGTGGAAAAATCTGCAAAGGCGATCAAGTGGTAGCCGTCGGTGGCCAGGACGTTCGCGAAGCACCAGTCGAAGATATTGCGGTCCACGTTAAAGTTTCTAATCCTGTGCAACTGAAGCTGGCTAGGTACAAATCCGCTAAGCAATGACAGGTATGGAATGACCAAGTAAAATTTTCTATATATTTTTTCTAGTTCATAGTTATTAATATAATTTTGTATAGAACAAATTATGAATTTAATTTTATAATCGTTGTATATAGTTTATGTTCATCGTGTTTTGGTTGTATTAAAAATAATATTCGCTAGCCTTTCAAACTTACGGTGGAAATAGAGTTAGGACTTACGATTTGTTCGTTCCGAATAATCAATTCCAGGGTTCTGCGGGCGGAACTCTTAATCCGTGCCCATGGCTAAGAAGGGCACCATGTAGACACCATGGATTCTAGTGTGATATAACTGACTACATCGTAAATATAAATAACTTTTACTATAAGAGTTTTACGTATATCGAGCCGATACGATAGTTGATAGAATTAGTGGACTAATCGCCGGCATACATTTGCATTATTGATAACATTCGTATCGCGAACAAGTATCGAATCCTTCAGGCTGCTAAGAAAAAAAAACGAGCCACGAGTGAAAGGAAATCTGGAAAGAAAAAGTGTAAACAGAGAACGAAGTTTGTTAGACAGCTGTAGTGCCGTCACGGTGAGTTATAGTTTTCATTTAGACCACATTAACGCGATTGGTTCAAGCTACCGACATGAACGGTGTTAGTTTTATTTCGTCTAACGAGATTACTCATATTTGGGACATAATTATATGAAGTATAAATTATTATACATATATATTATGTTACTTAGTAACGACAGAGTATTTATGCAGTTAGATAAATTAATATTATAATAGCAAACACGACTGCGCTGAGTATGTAAAACGGAGAGAAGGAAAGGGGAAGAGGTTCAAGGTTATATATGCTAATATGCTGATACCATATGACAAAAACACTGAAAAAACACAGACTCGGAACACAGTGAACGAACAATCGATCACTTTCCTTATCGCCCGTATTCCTTTTCTTTTTCTATACTCGCTACATTTTGTCCTACCGCATACGAAGACAAAGTCGCTTGTATGTTTCGTATTACTTATAATAACGATAGGCAAAGTAGAATAGCGGTAAAATCATAGCACGATCGTTGGAGCAATTATAATAACGATCATATTCAGCCAAATAACGTGGACGTTCTCCGTGACGTTCACGAAAAAATTCTAGTCTCTTCGAGATTCTCGTCTGATGCTTTAAAGGTCCACAATCAATGCAGCTATTTGTTTGAGATAAATTTGAGGATTTTAAAGCATCGCACGAAATCGACATAAATTTTAGACACATGCGCTTAAAGAGGAACAAATCGAGCCCCGTTACGAGTTTTGTGAAGTTTAATCGATAGAATCGCGCTAAACGACGAAGAAGGGTATTTACCGAGGATCGAGTAGTTTTTCGTGAAAAGACTCGTTTAAAGCTAGACTGGCTTGTTGATTGCATAATAGTTAAATTTATCCTATTATCCTAGTCCTTAGCATAGATTTTCAGAAACGAAGAGCAAGAGAGGAAGACTGTATGAATGAGATCGAGAGAATGAAGAGAGATTATATATACATGAATATATAATATATAGAAGACAAGGTACACGTTTATTTCGTAGAAAGAAAATCATTGTAACGTTATCGGAACGTTTTCACGAATGTTTGCATTTGAATTTCAATTTTATCGTAGCGAAAGATATTTGATGTCGCCGATACTACCACGAATATCGTCAACAGTGTCAAACGGATGCCTGATTATCATCGACATAAATCGGATATCCGTGTTAGGATCGGTAAAATCGGTAGAATTTTCCTTGCCTCATAGAATACACATAAAACATTGTAACGTTAGTCGCGCGAAGTTGTAGGTCTAAATATCAGCATTGCACTATAAATCTCGGGTGTTCGTTGTTGATTGGCTTTGATTTCGATTATTGAAACCACCCGGTGGTATAAAGATTGCGAATTTGCAATGGCATAAATAATCAATCAAAGAGCGAGTAATTAAATCGTTCAGAAATGAAAGTAAAACGGGAGAACGCCGCCGTCGAAGAAACTAAGAGGAACGTAAGATGGAGTCGATACTTCGATTGAAATCGAAATCAAAGGCACTTCGCAAGAATAATTCGCACTGTTCTTTCATAATCACTGTTCTGTTTCCACACACGTATTATACAATTATCGGTAGTCTCACTGCACAGAAGCGTCTGATTGTAAAAGCTCCTTGGAACAACGAAAGTGCAAACTTGTTTAATGTTCGCCAGTTGACAGAAAGTTTGCAGACTGTTCCGTAGTGTATAACACAGTGTTCACTGTTCCGGATGCCTTAGAAATTCGAGGAACGGTAGGTTCAAGCAACTTTTACAATCAATCGCTTAGATTATGATTATTATGATTATTGTTGTTATGATTATTACGCTCGACGTCATTGTCATTGTAGTCCACATACTTCGAGGGTAAAAGAGAAAATTGATTATTATAATGCGAGGATACACTGACCGAAATCTATTAAAATATTGATTGCAGAATTGCAGTACATCGTGTTTTTTTGATTATTGTGTAAAATAAAGATGAATACCCCAATGGAAGAAGATTATGAGGTAGGTAAGTGTGAGATACATAAACACAAAATATTGCTTTAATATTATTAATTTTAGTATCAGCATTTTATTTATAATACGTACATTTATATTTAAATTCAATGTTTGATTTCAGTGGACATTTTTACGTCTACTATTTTCCATCGATACGAAGATGACGTTACAATTAAATTATACACCGATAATGAGCTTTTTCATTGCTTTCGTTAGATCTAAAGTTACATTAGTGGGGAGTTCTTTCAAAGGCGGTCTTCTTTTTGACGAGCGACTTCTAAGTGGACCAAAGAAATCGTTTATTGGCTTCTAAAGTGGGTTACGAGTACGTTGGTTCGCAATGTGCAAGATTAATTAACCATAAAAAAGCGCGTAATAGCCGGTACGCATACAAAATCGTAACTGGCGAAATCTTATCTCTTTTAAGGATGCTAAATTTTCGAGGGTCTGCACGGTGCTTTCGAAATGAATTCGGTCGGTGCAACGTTGCACCGTTGCACCATTTATGACCTACGACTGGTTGGATCGGTCGAGCAATTTCTTTTTTACCGCTGAATTTAACCAGAACTTTTAATCCTCTTAATTACTCTGAATGGCATTAAATATTTTTGTTATGGGCACAACGGCTCTTCGGTCGACCGGTAAACATCTGTGGAATGAACCTGAAAAATAGTGTCAGGCTTACGATTAGGTAAGAAAAAAAGGGAAACCGGAAAAGTTGGAAGAAAAACTCGTAGTCGTTGAGAAACGAATGCCTAGTGGAAAATGGACATTTAATTGAGCCGACCTTTCACTAAATTCATTACAATATCTCGAGATGAGTGCTTTTATAACAGCATATGTCATCGAGCATATTTTATAATATATTATTATCTTGTCAGAAGAAAAAGAAAAAGAGACGACACATATTAAATTATTATCAAACATGGTGAATTCGTAAGATCATTTGTCACGTGAAAATTCATTTTTGATTTATGAATTTCTTTGACATAAAATTCTTCTTATGAAACTCTTTATTCGACATTAAATTCTTTCTTATTAAAATAAATAACACTATGATATACTATTCGATAGAATGTTAATGTAAGACAGATTATTGTTTCGAAAATAGCTGCCATTCGTAGAACGACGTCCGATGAATGAATATTTACATCGATCGCATTCTTCCTTCGATTTTCCGGGAAATCTAATTTCGTGTTTCGATAGCGTTGCATCTGTCGCTATTCGGAAGAGTTGTTCTATTGGAAATAGCTCTGCAAACAAATTACATCTGCGTCAACAATAGTTCTTTGTCAGCTGTTCCAGGAAATCTATTTCAGCTGTTCAATATTTCTGTATCCGTTGCCATTGTGGAAGGCACCGTAAAAATAATTCCGAAAGTAAAGGAGGGAGTCAAATTCGAAAGAGTTTCTAGTGACTTTCTTGCCAAGCGTTAAATTGATTTCTTTATTGTGCGAAAGTTTACCGGGGGAACGCGAACCCTCTAATGCCGGCGGTGACCTTTAATTATGTTTCCTGTAATTAACCCGCTTGTTAAAAAAAATCTCGTCGCGCAAAACGCTCGCTCGCTAGATTATTAGATAACGCAACGACCCGTTCAGTATCACTCGGCAGAATTTTACCTCTTCATCGTAAAAGTTCCAAACGTGAAAAATATTCCGAGCATTAATGACAAAATATATATTTAAATGCCCGGAAAATGTAATAAATGTATTGAAATGTATTTTTCTACCATTTTAAATTAGCGTGCCCCAAATGCTTGATCATCCAAGGATTAAATTGATATGCGTATATTTGATTTATTTTATTTATTCCGAATAATAACATGATATCGTGCTCGTCATATATGCGACAAAATTTACTTAAAAATAAATAGCCATAAAAACATGGATTATATACTAGGATAGTTAAAATTTTAATTAACCATATATATCTCATAATTAGTGAGACAATCTCTTATTTTCCCGGCAGCTCGACAAAATCGCATGAGTCGAGCCGTAATCGAGCAATTAACTTTTAACGAGTTCCAACGTAAACGTGAAAAATATGAGCAACGATTACTGGGAGCATCGAACCAGTTCGACGCTTCTGAGCACTTTATGTATCTTACAATTTACATTCAACGTTGTAATCCGACGAGTTCCGTATTTTGTTCACATTAGCAGCGAAGTGGATGAAAAATGCATCGTTCGTGATGGCGAGATATGGATATGTTGGAAAGACAAGTATGTCGGTGTAAGTGTAAAGGTCTCTGGCCGTCGGGCGTGATGTAATTACAATGCACTGGAGGTTTGAAAGAGAGCAAAATAGCATTCGCGGATATAAATGCAGCAGCAGCCGGGTTTACTTGGACAAGTTTTGCGAAATGCGCGGTAACGGCCGTCGCTTGGACTACTTCCACTCATGGCACCGCGTATTCGCATTCCAAACTTTCTTAAGCAATTATGTCATAACACACTAGGAAACTTAGTGCCCCCCTTTTCCTCGTCACCCATATGTTCCATGAATGCACCCCCTTTCTATCTTACTAGCCATATATCTCCATCCTTTGTGAAAACTTTGGATCTCTACTGAAAAGCATCTTTGATGTCTTTATCTCTCAAAGCTTATATGCTCGTCTTTTGTGATGTCTCATAGTTCCGAAGTTTTCTGCACATTTCTAAACAGCTTCGAGTCATCCGAAGAAACACGGTTTTATGTCGAATAACTTTGTCATCATAATATTATTATTACAGGTAATTCTCGCGTTTACAAGGCGGTACTTATAAAACGTGGTTCACAAATTATGATGATCCTCGTGTAACACGGCACTTAAATATAACTCTCGCGGTATACCAGGTTTACCCGTATTTGTTTGTTCTTAATTTAATTACTTCTTTGTGCTCATATTCATACTTCTGCGTATTCTCTACTCCTTTATTACTTTGATTTTTGCAAATGTCCTCGTATAATTTAGCAATTACGTTCCTATTCGCTGAGTTAGTATAACCGGTATTTTGAAAGATAGCTGAACTACAAGCTGGCATTAAAGCGGTACTAGTTTCTTGTGTCGTTGAATTAGACTATCAGAATTTCTTCCTGTTTCTGTTAATATTTCTGGTCCGAGTACCGGCAGCTCCATTTTTTGTTCGGTCGCGATTCGCTGACAAGCGTGAGCAATAAAATTGCGAGTCAAATAAGAACGACACGGTATTATGTGTAACGTTACGAAAATGTTATTACGAGTTAAGGGTGACCGTGCATAACGGTGTTAAATGACTATCAGTTCCGAAGTAATCGCTTATAAACTTTAACACTGCACGCTTATTATCTCCTTACAATACGCTCGGAGGTAATTGAAAATTACACAGGGCAGACGAATCCCCCACCTTTCCTGCTATCCGGCAAAACGCAAGAGTACCTTTCAAACACGAATGTCCGTAAATTACTGACATCTTTTTTTCATTACTCAATCCCTTCATGCACGGATAACAATCGACCTACTTATTAAAATAAATGGGAAGAGCTCATGTGTGTTAATTACCATAATTTCTTAAACTTTTTCGCGATATCATCCCGCGGGAGCAAAATATTGCACGAACTCATCGAAATCAATGGGAGCTTATTAACCCACCCAATACTGTGCCGGAGTCAAAAATGACCCGAGCGATTCAATCCAATGTCAAAGTTGTGTGTGTCATCGTCTTATCTACCACTACATGTTGTGTCGAATAAACATACAATGTACGTGTGCCTGCTTCTTCTGGGCTCGGAAGGTTTCCAGTCAGTCTATCATAGAGATTTTAAGGAGAAAGACGTGTGTAAATTCATAAGTTTATTCGACCAAAAATTTCATTTTTTGTTATTTTTATTGCTGACATTCGACGCAAACGAAGAAAATCTTACGTTGTGCTCGTAATCCTGATGCGAATGAATAAA
The DNA here is from genome assembly GCA_910591585.2 of Nysson spinosus. Lineage (NCBI taxonomy): Eukaryota > Metazoa > Arthropoda > Insecta > Hymenoptera > Crabronidae > Nysson > Nysson spinosus. The sequence continues at coordinate 9,889,098 of OU342830.1, read as the reverse complement.
AAAAATTTATTTTTTATAATTTACGATTTTTTACTAAACATAATCCCAATTACAACAGCATAAGAAATAAAAAAGAAGAAAAAAATTCGGGGGACCGTCACTGTGAGTACAACATGGATGAGAAACTTGGCTCGCACGAGTGTCACTATGTTAGTACAATATCGGTGAGGGCCCCGCATAGTATTGGAATGTCGGTGTGGGTCAGAATTGACTCCGGCATAGTCCGTAGTGCGAGGGTTAAAGACATTAGAAATTATATTCCATCGAAGTATCAGGTCGTGTAATATGAAATCACGGATTTCTTATCAAACCATTAAAAGAAACGCGTTGGCAAAAATGCGTACAAGCAAATGGTGAATATTTTGATTGATCAAATATTGATTTGTATTAAGAAACCAATTTTTATTTCTCTTTGAGTAATCCAGCATTTTATGTTACATGAGTTAATATCTTACACATTTACAGATACTCGATCGTGATCTGGCCTACTTATCGATGTAAATGAAAGTCGGTGTCCATCGAATATGCTAACTAACCATCGATAACGATCAATTATATCTATTACCAGGAATAATCGTAAAAATCTATTTACGTTGCAAATCCACCGTGGAATTCTATAATCATCGGCGGCTCGTCAATTTACATGTGCACGGTCATTCACACTTCGTCTGTAGTTATCGACACGTTTTAACTAAATCGCGTGAACGACTAGTTCATTAACTTAGCTACCGTCGAATATACTTTCCATTCAATGAATAATTTGGCACGGGAACACGTATAAGCTACGAGTACTCTCTCATGAATTAATTTCGTCACATATCAACAATGATCGGCCTACTTATTGTACTAAATTGATTTCACTGTCAGGAATACGCGTAGACCGGGGTTCGAGTAGTCGATCAATTAACACTCGGCGGTGCGAATAAAACCTCATAAAACGACGAAAATGTACTATCCGTCGTTGATTTTCTCGAGTGAGAACTGTCAGTTTCACGATCCAGCACATTTAATCTCGATTCAAGGTGAGGATGAGGCGAGCTTGAAATTCATCGCGGCGCGCTCTCGAAACGAATAGGCGCGCGAAGGCGATCTCGCAGCCTCGTTGTGTTAATACACCGTAGAACTTTCCACGAGGTGGAAAGCCCGATTCGATTCAAACCAAGAGGTCTTTTTCGTAGCAAGTAATAGTGAAGTCGATTCACGGAATAAGAAGGGTCAAGCGAAGCCTACTTTCTTCCTCTGAATTGTCTCGAAGAGGGGAATAACGACTCGACTTCACGGTGGAAACCTCCGGAGAAGTTGGTCCCCTCTTGTAGTCGCTCGGTCAGTATGTGCCACAACCGCGGTCTAGTAAACGAATCTCGAAATCGATGGGTCCGCATCGTGCCTCTTTGTGATTAAAGTCACAATTAATAACCGATCGTAAGCTTCGAATAATTTTCATCGGCATTCGTTCCACCAAACTCGTGATACTTTCTCGTCTAACTTTCTACTAATCGGTTCCTTGTGATTTCGTGGATCTAGGATACTTGGGAATCTCCGATTTGTGCATCCAACAGAAACATTAAGGACATTGATCGTAACTGTAAGTAATACATAATGTATCCTAGTGCATCAACAAGTGAACAGAGAAATTATAAACAGTAGTTGAATGTACGACAAACTTGTCCCGCTTGTTCGGCAAATTTCAAAATCAACACGTTGATCTCTTGCGGAGCATCTATTTGTATGCGATTCGATAATGTAAATTGCCCCTTAGCGTGGAAAATGTTATGTCCACTTTTTACCGAATATTAAATATTAGCTGACAACCTAAATTTTCATTTAAATTTCAGTTTAGTGGGCATCCTATAAAGACCTATTAGAGTCACATATTAACAATGCGCCACGCAGTTGATACCTTTATACTGTCGGCATGCGCGAGTAATGTGGATCATATTAATAGAACATAATTATCTCTGCAATGCAAATGGTGCATCCGTAGATATAATTTACCAAAATGTACTTCACGCTATGATACTTCTTCCCCATGTGTAAAATGCATAGATTAAAACCATCTTTAATAGTATTACCGCTTTTTAACACTAAAACTACTGAACTTATACTCGCTTATATTTCCACATTTAATTCTATAGAAATTATGGCTGGAGGATCGGAGTTAATTAATGGATCAAATTATACGCGTCACATATATAAAACCAAATTTATAAAATCACAAACAACGTGCCGTCGAATATTGGAATAATCTTAATAAAAAGTGGGGACCGATCATTTTGACCGCTTGGGTAGCCTTATTGTTAAATAAGCTTATATAGAACAACCGGTGTTTTTGTTGAAAGCAAATATTTTCGAAAATAAAAGCGTTCTCATTTTCGAGACAATTGATAGTAATGAAAACTTACAACAAAAATCTAAAAAAACCTTGATTCAAAATACAATTCATAACCAGAAATAAGAACATGGTCTTTTATTGGAAAAAACGGTAATAGTCTTACGGTACATTCGAATAAACCATTACTGATAAGACAGCTCAAATTCGGGGAACTCATAAAAATAATATCTGATAAAAATTGACTAATACAAATATTAAAAATGATCACTGTGTAGGTTTATCACGTTTCAATATCACACACTTATTACCATACATAATACGACAGTGATGAATTATCAAGTAACAGAATTTAAAGGTAATTCAATTAACCAAATTTTCCGCGAAAATATGACATCGCCTTTCATCTAATTTGTGTCATATTCAAGTCGATACTCTGAAGTTAATATCGAAACCACAATTGAGTTCCTCAATTTCCAGTGGTTTCGTGAATGTTGAACTACTTTCCTGTCAAAAGTTATTCGTAATTAATTGCATAAATCAATTATACATTTAACTATTGATATAAGTATAATACAACTATTCGATATTAGTTGCGATACCTTAAAAGCACCGATTTATTGCAATGTTTCTTGACAATAAATGGTTGCAAAGTGCAATAAAGCACGCAAAGGTGACCAACAGAAAAATTGATGTTGCAAAATGAAATACTATTTTGATTAATACGGCATGAACTGAATTACCGTCGCATCGATTTTCACATGAACGGTATTGTTAAAATAAAAAGACTCGCGTTATCGGAATTCCATAAAACGTTAATAAAAACAGAATTCCACAGTTGGTAGTTCCTAAAGCGGATATGCAATCCGGATTTGTTTGTAAGTCATTAGCATGCGGGATTATTATCATAACCGAGAACAATGATGTAAATATAATACACATTCTGGCACGAAAATCCACCAATAAACCTATCGAACACCACAGCTTTCTCAAAGAAACTGCATTTCTAGCTCATGAATTGCGAATGCATGGCATAATATTCCCGAAAAGTATCTCGGAAGTGCAATAACTGAGTTCGCGGAAAGTTGCACGCCGCGTATCGCCTTACTTTTAGCAAAGTATTCCTACATAAACGATTGCAGTGCGAGTTAGAAAACAATTGACATAAGTAAGACAAATTTCTAGCGCGTGATATCCGAAGTAGGAAAACACAAATTCGAGACAAGATTTCTTAATACCATGAAATATCTCGCGAGTTAAAAAGAGAACAAACGGCCGATACAACATCTCCAGGATCAAAGAAACAAAGTTTTTCGGATCGCAAATCAAAGTTCTGAAAGTACGTTATACTACAATGAATTTCCTGTTTGACAAAAAGAACTACGCTTCTTGGATGAATCGAATCGAAAGGTTTCCATATAAAGGACCATCAAAGCGGAAGTAATATTCTTAATGGCGAAATGCATCAGTGGAAGTGCAGCTACTTGGTGATATGGAATGATAAGGGTGAGGCGAAATTTCTTTCAGTATTTGCAGAAACAGTAAATCATAGCTATTTACTTGGATGGTTCGGGATGTCGGTAGAAAAATAGTAAGAATAAAACACGGGAAGTTCGGCGAACGAATACGCAGCTCGGGGCACAACGCCGGGCTCGTTCGATAATATTATAGTTTATATCGTAAATAGAGTCTCGAGCCGGAAGCTCTGTTTTCCTCCTTCGTATGGTCATCTAGGTTGCATCGAAGTGTTACACATTTCGCTTTACTCTGTCGCTTACACGTTTCCAAGTCCGCAGGCACTCTGCAACTCTATCGCGATAGATTTATCTTGAAAATTTAAACATAAAGTATCTTTGCAATACGTACAAACATGCATCTACACACACATAAAACCGGAAATAAATTCATCGTGAACGTTTTAATTTTCTGTCCGCCTAATGAATTATGATTCGTGTGATATTAAATCAGATTATTATGATAAATATCCACGTAATTGCAATATCGTGAAATATTTAGCTCACTTATCCTTGTAATTTTCTTTACTTGTACTTCGAATACCAGTGAAAATCTGTCGTTCGTTTTCTTCCTAACTCGCGAGATATTTAGATATACTTTTTTAGGGAATAAGAAAAAATCTTCATCGATGATGATGGTATTAAATCTATCGATCGTGGAGGAGTCGAAATTAATGATTTTCAATTCAGGTGAATATATGAAAACCACTCGAACCGTAAGTCATTTTTAATGCACCAATGAAGAGCATTCATTCGGAATATACGAATCGCCGGAACCGATAGGCCAGTTTTACGAATCGGAACGAGTTTCTGCTTTATTTTATCGCTTTCCTCTCCTTTGTCATATTTTATTATGTGAAAATAATGTTCGATGTTACACCGAAAATCTGAGGTAAATATTTGTTGTTGAAAAGCCCAGTATTCGGGAAAAGACAATAATAACGATCGTCGGATAAATGCATATTATACGAATGTAGAACGTCATCGAGGATAAGCTTGATAACCATAATGGCGCGGTTAATTGGAATTATTCAATGCGAAATAGCTACTTGGAGTATGAAATACATTTTAAACAGAGTGTATTGAGAGGAAAGTATTTTGCGTACATACTATAATGTTAATTAGACTTTTGGTGTACTTTCATCGCGATTATAGTGTAGACTGCATAATACATATTACAATCGCTTTAATAATTCTTGTTATACCTAGTTACGCTTTCTTTCGATATGGATTATAGTTAGCCATCGTTTACTATCCATAGTTCTATATTATTAAATCGTAACAATGTGTAAAAATATAGAGGTTGATTATAATCTTTTGTTCGTATTATCATTAATATTCATTCGTTTAAATATTACTCTAGAATTCACTGGATATATAATCCATAATTACATTTTCTTTTAATATGGATTACAGTAACCCATCATTTACTATGCAACGTTCTATGATATGAAAACGTTACATTGTTGCTAAACTTCAAGCCATATCATATCAAAATCTTGAGATTAATTATGATCTTTTGTGTTTATCACCATTCATATTCATTCGTTTAAATGTGACTCGAAGATTCATGTGGATATCGTAATAAAATTTCAATTAGTCACGCTGGCGGCACCACGCGAATACAGGTCAGACAATTATGGTCGGGAAACGTGAGTGTAAAACGAATCGGGATATATGTATCTATTTATCCAGGAATTTTGATTCTTTAACCAAACGTTAACGAATTCGATAACTTTCGATGAAGTCTGACAGAAGCAGACACCGATTCAGTTATCGAATACGCGAGGCGAAAAATCGAACGTGCGTCGACCTACTTGCTGTCTAGCTTTAGGTGAAATTCGATTCTACGATCATTCGAGCCACGGATTTTCGATGGACGTCGACTCCACCGTCACCGAGCTCGGCTAATTAACCAATTGAAATTATCACCTTACACGTCAGAATTCACAATAAAAGCTGGCGGCTTCATCACACAGAATCACATTGTTCTGCTTGCGCGAATTATGCACGGATACCTGACAAGAGTAAATTATTCCGAACAATGTTTTACGTTAAAGAAATTTTGGAATCATTTCAATAATATTACATAAACTGCGACATTAATGGTGTAGGAATATTTCGCGGTGTTTTATTGCTATTGTATTCGTGTCACGAATAATAATGTTATTACTGAATGATTATTAAGTAATTGATTATTATTATTGATACGCATCTGTTTTGGAATATGTATGCATGGAATTTAATCGTAATTATGGACACTATTCCGTGATAATGTTTCGGAATATTCTATTATGGAATACTAATTAAACTAATAGATAATTAGATGTATACATACTTTATATAAAAGATATTACCGCGTATTCCATGCTTGATGATTTATTTTTTATATTTAGTCTAATAGATCCAATTAAATATTACATGTTTTCATTAACTGATTCTAAACAGAGAAGAAGCACCTGCCTTCGATTCCTCGTCGACATAAATTTTAATTACATTGCAAAATTTAATTTGTATTTTATATATGCTATGAAAATATAAATTGGAATAGGGAACTGTCTAATTCAGTGACATTTTACAAAATAGATTTTCCAATACAAATACGGGTCAATAATAATCAATTATTTAATAATCACACAGTAGTAATATTATTATTCATGACACGACTACAATAGCAATGAAACAGTGCAACATATTCTACCCTGCGCTATTAATTTCGAATTTTATATAATATTGAAATGACGTTTGACTAAACTTATGATTTTTGACGTCGCAGCCAACGAGTCAGATGAGATCACAAGGTGTCAACAGTTTATTAAAAAAAGTGGCCGAAGTCTGAAGTACCGAAAAAGTCCTCTCTGGGAAGAAGAAAATTGCAGTTGAAATTCAGTGCTCGTTGCGTGCTCGTTAACGCGGTTACGCGCGCATATATTTTTCTCACCACATGAAAATTCAGTTTCGCGTGTTGGTACGCCGTGCTTAGAAACTGCAACCGCCGCAAACCGTGGTGGGGTATACTCGAGAAATTGGTTCTGTTTAAACTGGGGAAAGTTTTTTGTATTAGAAACATTTTCGCTGCACTTATAACGTACACGTGCATCCAACTAACCGAGGATACACGATAGACTACCGCAATTTAAGAGAACGTCTCTCGAACACTTCCGCCGTGTGTTTCCTCGAGAAACTATACTAATCATTTTATATCCCGTTCCGCCAATTGACGAGACACACGAGATGCGTTTCATGGATCTATAAACTGTAACTGATTGAAACAATAATTATACGTTTTCCATGATCGACGATAATTAAATGGAAAACAGAACATGGCAGTGTATCAATATTTATTCTAATAAGTGGTCGTACCACAGTAATGTATGTACATATATGACAGTAAAAACTCTTGACAATTACTGGCGGAGAAAATACAACGTTGAAAACGGAATATGGAGATCATTTGATATTAATTAGGACGTTAATGTCCAGAATAAATAAACGGATAGCAGTGCAGTGAATAGCGGCATAGTAAATTGGCTGGTGCATCGAGGTCGCCGAAAACGGTGCATTCAAAGAGGATTTAGTGACGCACTCGTATTTGGATCACAGAGAACACATAGGCAACCTACAATTATCATAACTTTCCCTTCGATAACGTATTACTTTTCATTCGATGCGCGACCTAAAGGCGATCAGGTAGACAGGAACCTGCCACTTTAAGGTATGCATATTAAGATCCACGCACTGGCCGTACCTAGGTGTCAAGAGTTACGACGACCTACATCTTCCGTATGAAAGTACGCCTTTAATATCTCCCATAACTTCTACCTTTACGCGACACTGCAAGTACCGCCAAAAACTTTTTCTATCCGACGGATTAAAAGGGATTTTCAATTAAACCGTTCTCTTCAAGCTTGGAATTCAGTGGTACGTGAAACTCGTATGCAGATCTATTCCCTGAATATTTCCGGTCTCCCAGAACGCAAAGAATTTCTGCCCTTATAATTCGACTTACTTAATGAGTTTTTCTTTTGAACTTTTCCACCCTGCAAAGAAAACGGTTTTCCAGGGTGTTTAACTTTCTCAAAACCAACACACAGGAATTAATAAGTCTTCTGTGCCTGGGTATATGTTACTTTATCCATCGCACGAAGCTACTTTGTGTTTATTGGCAGTAATAAACTTCTCTTACAATTCTTATTACTAGATCATTTTTCTCTTATTTATATTATATATACATATATATGTTGTATATTTTTAAATTGGCTGGTTCTCGTCGAGAATTGTTTCCTATTTCGTATTCCAACCAACTCGTATTTAAATGGAAATATTTTAGCGAGTACTTTATTCTACAATCAAATAGATTTTATAAGATGGAATGCGAACTCAGTTTGATAGATAAGCCACGTTTGCCGGGATAAATAGCGTAGATTTAGTACTGAAAATTTGACAACTCTGTTGATTACTGTACTTTTGTATACCCGAAAAATGGTGGTCATTAATTAACGTACACGCTACATATCCAGTTTGCGGGATTTCTGCGTGTGTTTACTGGGGAACTAACTCGTGGACGTTCTAATTAAGCGGCACTTTCGAGGAGTAAATATGCATAAACGTGACTATATTTGATATACCGTGTGTACGGCTGTCCCGTATATTGTAGTGAATAGTATAGCACAAACGCGAAATGGTTCTTTCACTTATTACTCCTCTGCTCGAACCACGTAATTAATCCAACAACCCGTGATATTCACGAAAGTTCGCGCAAGACGACTAATTCATTAAAAATATATTCGACGGTAGTAAACCTCGACCTTCGTGAATTATATAATTAATTACACAAAACGCTATACATATGATAATTATACGTGAGAAATGGAAAAGATTAGGTATGCATGCTTGTGCATCTCGTTAACTAGAGGTTAATTAATTCCTTGACATAATTATATATCTATAAACCAATTATACACACCGTGTTCTGTCTCGTGTTTATTACGCAGGCTTGAAAATGTATACCGAAGAATTTTCTGAATGGTCTAATTAATAAAAGAATTAGAAGATTTTTGGCATTGAAAATACATTGCGAAATAGGTTGTGATAGTTTCTGATGATATAAGTAGTTGATATACGTCTATTATTGTTTAAATAAATTGTGCAATTGCAAGGAAAATATAGTCCATTGCGATGCGAATAGTGTCACAAATAAGTGAAACATCGCAAGGATGCCGGGTCACATAAAGTACGGTGATTTCAATGACTGCAGCCGGTTACATGAAAGTGCGTATACGAGTCATCGTAGAAATGAGCCGTAGAAACTCAAGGATGAATTTCAGTCTTATACGCGGTACCCCGTAACATCTACTCGGAATCAAGAAAGTGTAAATAGAAGTCGAGACTCATTGGCCGGTCTTTTAGTATTCCACTATCGTCTCGAACATACTCTTTTGTGGTAATACGCACTGGACGTTTCACCACGTCATAGCATGCTACGAGACTCGACACAATTAATCGCGTCCGTCCGCGCTCATTAAATTTCTATTATATATGCATGCTATGATCTCTAACGAAATCTTTCACTCAAGAAAGTGCGAGGGAGAGCCTGATCAGCGGATCCTGCATCCTGTTTCGACAATTCCTCTTGCTAGCAATAATTCCAATGTGTCGAGATACGGCTCTCCTCTTACTTCTCCCATCCGCCATGGAAAACCAAAGAGGAAACTGTGTTTCAATCAACGTCTATATTCGATTCGTTTATTCTCACCGCGGATGAACGAATATGTTATTCGTTATTATTTAAGAATTATAAAATATACAGAGATACTCCTAATGATGCACGGTAGGATTATAATTCCATATTAATCGGATTAACTAGTAACAAAAATAATGTGATAAAGTTATGCATTGCTTTTAAACAAAGCCAATTATGAATAAAACATACTGGTAAACGTATAGAATAACTAAATGTATGTTGTGTTATTGTGTGTCAATCGATATTTAATTAAAATATATCGGATACCAGTTAACGAATGTATATTGCATGTGTCGAAATTCTTCCATATATGGAGTCGATATTTTTACATCACAAATATGTTTATTTTCTACAAGCCAATATGTTCAAGAATTATTGAAACGTTTTCAAAAATACATTCATTAATCACGTAAAATTATTTTAGTGCTGAAGTATCCTGAACATTATATATTAATAAATCGAGCTTTCTGGGTAGACACAAATTATAGTTGAATCTGGTCGTATATAATTCATCTATCAAAGTAACTTAATTAATAATTACCGAGGTTAGCTTGAACGTCGAATTATTCCCGAACGAAGTAACATATCCAGGATTCGCGCACAATGAATTGCATCCTCGACGAATTCAGTTCCCCGAAATATAATCAAACGATATCGTTTGCCCTTCGTGATTCTCTGCTATTTGATCGCAATCATTTCTACTGGCATACGTACTCCGCGCAACATTAATTTCATCGTTTCTCATTTCACTGAACGTTGAGCATGACTAATAGCTACTAATTACCCCGTCATGATCACGGACAGTGAAATAGAACCACGAAACACCCCAGGAATCTCTAACCTCTCAAATTCTTCTAACTCGCATCAAGAAAGTTCCAACTACTCGCTAACAACTGGATCCGACTGCGGGAACAAAATTGCATGAAACTGTTAACCAGGGAATTCTTCCCAGAAACAACATCTGGGCAATTTATATTTATTAGTAATAACATACATTCGTGTGATATATTCACATTTACGACATATATATGATTTTTACTGTTCATTACTAAAATTTATACGTATCGAAATTTAAGAGTTGTGAGAGTGACAATTGTAATTGAATTCTTTACGTTCGAGATAAGTGTAGATTCGATTTACGAATTAACTCGCCATCCCCGATTAACAGGATAAACTACCCTGGTATGTCATGCTGGCACAGAATTAGGAAAATTAAATGCAAATATATCGCACTATTTTCCGTTCGGCTTCGTAATTTGGTTCCAAGGAAAATAGCAGACTACTCTGACTGGGGTTAAAGAACACAGAGAGTGGAATGAAATTAAATGAAGTTAAATTCGTATTTTAGTTGAGTGCGTTTGCTTATGTCGCGGAATACGTTGCTGCTATTTCTGCCTCCCGCTTATATTTACCGGAGTTTCGTATACTTTGCATTTTAAAAATTGCATCGCGTTACTCGTGGAAAGATTTTCGTCAAATTTATCCTTGCTTTTCATCCTTCCCTTTATTCTTTCGTTTTTGTCGTTCTTTAGATACGCGTATTTTCATGAATCGTTGGAAGATAAGGGAAATGTGTTGAAATAAGAGATGTATTAATAAACACAGGAAAGACGATAAAAGAAGGGGATTCGCGTTATAACTGATATGCTGATTCTGCCAGTGATAAACTGGCAAACTTAGTGTCCGTTTGCAATCGAATAATGAGAAACGAGTACAGGATACTATTTAATTATCTGCACGCGCATTACCTTCATTAACTCTCAGTGGGCACGCGAACGATGAATGCGTTTTTTTCGACAGTCATTGTTTAACATATACAATGGATGTTCACATTTTCAACCGATTATCTATCATCGTAAGAGCTTTTCGTGAATCGATGGAATGGCACGTTGGAAATAATAAATTGTGTACAATCAACGAAAAGGAAATACTCGAATTGTTTTAAACTTATATTTATATTCACTGAACATATTTTTCTCCTAATTTCCACTATTAATTACATCGTAATTGTTATACAATTACTTTCAATTCGATAACTTGAAAACACGATATCGCCACCTTTCTCTATATTTTAACCTTCAGGAATTACACTGCAGTAGAATTCCGGTTAAGAATGGAGTTATTAGGAACGTTTTGTATGCAGTTTAACGTTTCCATGTATTACCTAGCTTACGCCGGTGCTTTCACTTTTCAGTAGGAGAGCATGGCAGGTCCCATTTATATCATTTTGCTAATATAATATCTGTCTTGCATTATATATCATAGTGAAAGTATCTACTCCAGGAGGGAAATGGGAATGCATCTTCTTCCTCGTTAGATCATTAGATGTGTAATTCACATTGTTTTTGTCCTCAAAGTCACTTGTTATTCACTTGTTAGCGCATCCTCGCGTAATTCATGCCCCTACCGTCACCTTGGGAACCGTTTCCAATGAGAATTCCGTGCACACCTATTTCTTTCCGCCCAACTCCCATCGTGTATGACGTCGAGAGGAACTATCTCAAAGAAGACATCGAACGATGCTCGTCATTGTTACAATGGAGATCCGCGATTAACTCATGTAAAGTCTTGAGAAACATGCGGTTTTCAGTCGCATTGCGCCATACGATACGCTCTTACCGCCTACACCTTCAGAAGTACATCCTCACCAACCTATTCGAGTACGTACAAGGAATCACTTGAACGGAAGGGAAATTTGTTTTCGAAAGAGATCCGAAAAAAACACCGTGTAATTTAAAACATGAGTGCGTAGGGTCGTTCGGAACCTAGTATTATTACGTAACATTCTCAGGAGTAATGTATCGCGACGTGGATTACGACGTAACGTTAACTTGAATGTACATCAGAGAAATTTCCCACGTATGAATTATTCCATATATTCTTTCCACCCACTAATTGTAGCAGAAATTCGTACCAAACTCTAGTGTGCAATTTCGAGCATATATATTACCTGCAGTATAACATATATTTTCATTGAAATTACTCGTGGCTGTACTTCTCATACAAGTATCAGTGAACACGTAATATTAATATCGTTGTTATAAAAGTAAAAATCACAATTTTACAAGACAGTTACAGGCAGGATTAATAAATCACTAGGTATATTCAAATATTTCATTTTGTGAGTATTAAAATTTTAATTATAAAAAAAATACAAAAACCTCTGAAACACGTTTACATGAAAATGTTAGTTAATGAATGTTATCTCTATAACAACGATGTAATGTAGGCGATATAAACATAAAAGTAATTTTATTTACGATTTTTATAGATGAACATCATGCCGCAATACCATGTAAGGTATCGGCTCAACGAATTTGATATAAATTAACCCAACGTGTACGCTTTTGCCATTCACCCGGTTTTATATTTCTTATTAACCCAGTAATAAGCGATATGGAGGGCGACCATAAATGCATATCTGGTTAGTATTATACAACTCGGCTGCGGCCGAAGATTTTATTTTGTGGCATTCGAGCAGCTACTCGAGGTGCTGGTTTCGAGAAAAATAATTGACAATTAATGCATAGAGTTCGTAGCTCAGTAGTTGTACGCAAGTGGAAAGCGAAAGGCCGGGAGAACCAGAGCATATCCCTTTCGTGAGATCGTGAACACGATTCCATGAAAAACGGTCTGTGAATGCCGGCGTGCATTGGCCCATGCTGTAATTTTTCTGAACAGCACCTATCTGTCTCTCGAAAGAGTAACCAATCATAATACTCATTTGTTCCTTTAATATCTTTTCCTGTATAGCATAATGATATTATAATTCCCCATTCAAAACATATACGATGTAAATCGTCAATGTACCCTTTGAAATACACTCGCGGCTTCATTGAAATTCCTTTTCTTCCGAGGCGCGAAATTGTGTGAATACAATGCTTGGAATTCATATTGCTTCGAGCATCAAATAAAATCTCATTATTTAATGCTCTTCGGAAAAGAAATATTCTGCCATGTTTTCATTTTCTTCTCGTGTATCTGGCACTTTAAACCGGATTACGGAATTTCTAAAAAAAGAACGTTCTATTGTATGGTGAATGTGGAACAGGCTTTGTTGAAGCCTTTCATTATTGTAGATTGATGTACACTTGTTTCGGTAGAATCTTATATTCTACTGAAATATTTCATGTTTACGAGTAGCATGATGCTAAATAATGATACGCGTAATGAGAAATAGGAAGAATTCTTGGAGTGTCAGAGTCTGCGACGGCTAAACATTCGCGTAACTCATTACGTATATAACGTGCTATTACCTCCGGTTTCTTTACCGGCCTCTCACGTATTCTCATGCTTTTGTTACCCTTTGCCATTTACTTAGTATTTTTCATGAGGGTTGCCCTCCGCTTTTTCCCTCGCCGGTCTCTAATTTAAAGAGACGGAAGTCAATGATGAACGGCGAGATACGAATATTGCATAACATTCCCGTAAATCGGGGTACGCATTGAAATATTTACAAAAGCGTTCGTCTGAATTTGTCCGCTATTGAGGACGCAGTTGGAGATGTATCGTTCGAGGAGTAAAAATGAAGTGCACTTCCGTCAAATTAAGTACAGGAAAAGCACATTGTATGAAAAAGAAAGAAAAGGTTATAATATACCAGGAAACATCTGTTTGATGACTTTCTAATTCACGATATCAGTGATACGTAAGGATTAATAATATGTTCGGAATATTCAGATTGCTTTTTGTTGCTGTAGAAAGGAATTTTTTGCAGATGCAGGAGAATTAATTTGTCATGTGGTATATTAATCTCCAGTTTTGGAATTATCGATCTTTTTATTTCAGTAACTTATTACAGGACTTTCACTGGAAAACATGATATAAGAACACGTTTTACGAGATCGGGATTTAACGTTGTTTTTAAATTGTAATACTTTCTGGACCGCAATTCAAATAAGGTAGATAGTTCACGCGGTCGTACTGGAAACCGCTGGAAAAATGAAGACCGAGATATTTCAGTGTTTCTGGTACGAGGATGATGCTCGTAATTAATTCACCTAGGATTGCTGTGAAATTGAAATAGTGTTCTCCAAATTTGGTTGAAATTATGTTTCAACCACACTTTTTTTTACCAACATTCATAAATATTTCGTGGTTGCTTATGAATACTTGATCTTTCTTTCAGCCGTACAACACCCGAATAAAAACGGAACACTTTAGTTTCATCAGTTATTTATGTACGCTTTGCCACGTGTTCGGTCATCAATTTCATCCGTGATATAAAAGTGTATTTCAAAATGTCATATCAGACCTACGTGAGTTCTACATTTTTCAGATGCTTTCACGAGCTAGGTGTAGCTAGCTTACGTCATAGATCAAGTGTAGAAAATTAATGAGAGAAAGCAGAATTCTTAGCCATTAGTGGCTACTTTTTCATAGCTACGTGCCCTTGGCAATAATGAAACATTACTGAGTACTAAACGTACCGTAGGAAAGAAACCTGTTTATTGTATGGTTACATCGATTCACTTCGTCGGATCTTCTCGAGTTACCGGATATAGCAACGAATGATAAACTCTGCCCCATTTCTTCGATGATTCTGATCGTAATCGATTATTAGATTAGTGCGCTAACGAAAGTACTTTCCATCATTCGCCCACTCTAATAGAACAGATCCTTGTACCATATGATTTGATTTACGTTGTGACTGAACCATTCCACCTTCTCCGCCAAGCTTTAGAAATTCAAGGAAGATATGCTATATTATTATTCCTACAATAGGGAACATTTCGCGCGGAAAGGATAATGGTTTCATGAATTACAATAGCTTTTACCCGTTCGTTTATGTTAGAGTATGAAGAAATAATGCCAAGTGGAAATATCAACGAATTATGGTAAATGGCCGTAAAAAAGAGAAATTCTTTCTCCTCGGTGTATTTCACTGTTACCGCGATTTAAATAGCACGGAAATAATACGAAGCACTATGATAAATATAAGAACTTTCTATCTCTTCTTTCTCCAGATTGGATCTTATATCTTCAATATATCTTTTGGTATTAATATTCATATAGGGATAGCGGAATAATTAATTCCAGAAAGAGCGATGTACTAGATACTGAAATATTTGTAGCGAACTTTAAATCTCACTGTCTAACATATATATTTTTCCCTTTCAGAATTGTTGCATTAATGATCCCATGGTCTGCCAAAATGTGGCCAACGTTTATACTGCATTGTAAGTAAATACTGGAATTTTTTAATTAATAATTCCTTAGCTTGATCTTAAGTCGGCATATAATAAGTAGTATACAATTAAAATACTTTAGGTCTGTTGGCAACATGGCTGGTTACCTCAATTGGGGCGATTACCGTATCGATAGATCGTTCCGATAAGAAGCCTGTAAGTAAAATTATTCCACCTTGCAAATAAATAATTCATATTTTCCGCGGTGTATCTCTTTGACTTATTTTATATTATCATTAAATTAAATGAGAATCAAACCGCTGAAAATCGTTTGAGACGTTACACGGAAGTAAGTAATTTCCCAAGTCTTTCTAGTTTACCTGTTGATTCTACCAGAAAATAGAGTGTCATTACGATTCACGTAAATAATACAATGGTTAGAATTTCGACGACACTCGACGTCGAAACTGGAACAGGAACCGCACGATTACCCAGTCAAGAAAGTTGTATAGTTACATTATAATAATCGAAGTCGTTGCGAAAACAGACGAGAAACTAGTAAAAGAATAACGATATTTAATCTAGATTTCTAACATTGAAATTTTCATTCCTAGCCACCTACGCGATCGTCGATGATCGCAAATGGATGGCGTCCATTGACGAACAGTTACGAGGAGACAATCGGCACGAATGTGTCGCCGGCAAGTAATCTCGAGAGAAATGCACCGGTTCATCCAGTTTTGGGGAAATTTCAAGAACACATGGCAACATCGGAGAAATTGAAACCACAACGGAAGATCAAACCACCGCCTCAGCATGATTACAATCCGCCGAGTATACTCGGCAGTTTCACGGTTTTCGGGCATGCGGCTGCCAAGGCACGCGGTGAAGCCCAAACCCAAAATCATCTGAACAAACACATACCGGCCGAAACTCAGGAATATACGTTTTTGATTCCACCACCGAAAGACGTCTACCGCTTCGAGTTAGACCATCATAGAAAACCAATTTTAAGAGACAATAACGCATACCTAAGGCAACCACAATTCGGTCCACCAAATGTTCACCAACCGCCAGATCCAATAAGAGCAGCGACATATTTTATCAAAGGATACACTTCCACGACCAATACTCCATCGTCGCCTAATTCCTCAAAAAACAGGCACTATCAAAATGGAGGTTATCCTATGCCCCCTGGACTTCAACCACCTCGACATCAAGCTAAACCTTTCGAATCGCTGAAGACAAACGTGAAACCTTACTTCCAACCACCTGGCACTGCGCCTGCTCCAGAGTTTGGAAAAGACAAACGTGGTAATGAACACGATCATAGATCGAATTATGATAGATTCCAATCCCATTCGCATAATGGACAGATGGTCAG
The DNA here is from genome assembly GCA_910591585.2 of Nysson spinosus. Lineage (NCBI taxonomy): Eukaryota > Metazoa > Arthropoda > Insecta > Hymenoptera > Crabronidae > Nysson > Nysson spinosus. Next base: position 9,872,000 of record OU342830.1, on the reverse strand, counting down.
TCCACCAAATGCGGGAAATTTCTACAGTCAAGTAAATCATCCTCCGCATTCTTACAAGACATCTTTCGAGAGGGATCCAGCATTCTTGGTCCACGAGAGTCACGAAGTTAGTTATGTCACACAACCCTCGGTGTATAATGGATACAATCTTAGACCCTCGTTGCCATACGAAACTCTTTTACCACCGGATATTTATTCATCTTCTACGCCAGCACCTACGACAGTTTCACCTCGAGTACACGGCCCGAATAAGTATTCACAGTCTAATGATGTAATACGTGAGCAAGACTATAAGCGTCCAGGTCACGGTGCGGCGATCAAACAAGCGGACAATACGGTGCAAAGTGAAGTTCTACCTACTTCTGGCATAGGCAGTACCTATTATGTGTCGGAACATCAAGATTTAACACCACCACCATCTGCTTGGCCAGTGCCAAAAAGCAAATACACTTCCGACATCAATGAAGTTCTGCCGAAAGTACATGCACCGTCGAAATTCAGCCAGGACGTCATTAATAATAATCAAATTCCAGAAATTCCAAAAGTCTTTTACGTAAGACCGCCGATGCAACAATATCCAAGCTCAGTTCTCCCAATCGATACACGCCCCGAAAACGCCGAACCAGAATACGAAACGCCAGAAAGTATATCTCTGAAGCACTTCAATGAACAACAATTTCTGATCCAGCAACAGTTGATAGAAAGAGATAGGCAAAGATTGGCTGAACAGGAACGACAACAACAACTCGAGATTCAGAGACAACAGCAAGAAGAGCTGAGGAAGAGGCAAAAAGAATTGAAGGAGTTGATACGGCAACAAAAGGAAGAGGAGGAATCTAGATTGGCGGTTGAATCTGCGAAGAATCAATCCGAACAGTTTGGCAAGGTTACGGATGAACAGACTCCGTATACTATCCAATTGGCTGAATATGAAATACCGAAGGTTACAACCGCTAGTGCTCCTGTCGTTCCCGAGTTGAGCACTTTTGGAGAGCAGCCAAAAATTCAAGAATCTCAGGTACTGATCCTCATAAGATTTATTTGACTTAAAATTCGTATAAAAATTGTTATTGTTCCGCAATTATTTCTGATACATTAAGTTCGCGTTAAATCGTGTAATTACTTCACAAGAAGATATTTTATGCTAACACATTTTATTTCATTTTAGGTAATCCAAGAACAGATCGTTACGGGAAGCCCAGGACAGAATCAACAGTATCAACAAGAGTTAGAAAATCAACAGTACCAAGAAGAATTACAAAATCAACAATATCAAGAGCAATTGCAGAGCCAGCAATATCAAGAGCAACTGCAGAATCAACAGTATCAGGAACAATTACAGAATCAACAGTACCAGGAACAATTACAAAATCAGCAGCATCAAGAACATCTACGGAATCAACACTATCAAGAGCAATACCAAAATCACCAGTACCAGGAACAAATACAGAATCAGCCTGAAGAAGAGCAAGTCAATTACCGAGAGCAGCAGCCCGATTCGCGGCCACATCGACCTAAGAAACCATCGCGGGATCAATATAGAAGAAGGAAACCAACTACCGTTGCTTATGAGCCAACACCAACGGTATTGCCAATTCAAGTTCCAGAAACCTCGGTACCTTTAACGCTTCACATCGAAGATGTTCCGGTGCAAACTACGGCTACACCGGAAATAACAACTCTGCCAACAGTAACCACTCAGAGGCCTAGAGTTCGAAGACCAGGTTCAGGATTAAGACGAAGACGTCCAACAACTACTACGGAAGAAAGTGTGACAGTGTCAAACGGCGAAGAGTACCTCAAATATGAAAGACCCGAGGAAGTGCAGCAACAGCAGTTGGATAGTTCAAGGCGGAGACGAATAAAACCCACACAATCGACGTTCGAAGAAAGTGTTACCGAGAGAAGACCTAATATCAGAAAACGTCCAGGTCACAGGAACAGAGTCAATCCCGGGGAACCATTCGAGGCAGAAATTGTTACGGAGATTGTTCACACCCCACTTAATACCTACAAAGATCCGACGGAATCCGTTCTGAAATACTATGAAAATAATCAGTACGTGACAAATCAACCGAACAATCAGTATCTTGATTACACCTCGCAAAGATTAGTGCCAACGGATGAGCAACGTGAGGATACTACGGAAGCGGTTCAGTTAGAGTATCTTACGGAAATAACGAGAAACCGGGCGGAAGATTTTCCTGGCAACAATGATCATAACCGTCAAGAAGAAGGGAACGTAGTTACGAAGATCCCTCTGGAGGACCTATTCATCAGGACGGAAGGTAATTACTTTGATCGAGCGTCAGCATTGTCACCCACAAGTACAACAACCTCCACAACGACACCCGCAACTACGACTGCCGTTCAACCAACCACAGAATCTCCTCCAGTAGTCTCATCAACCGCGAGACCTCAGAAAATGCGACCGCTTAGATACGGAAATACAACGAGGCCGCGTTTCAGTATCAAGGATTACAAGAGCCGGTTAGACTACAAGGGCAGGCTGTCTCAGCAATCGAGCACAGAGGCATCGGTGACACACGCGCCGCATACAAAGCAGAGAGGCTCCACTTTAAGGAATCAGCAACCTCAAAACCAACAACCACAGCCTGATGATGCAACAAGAGAAACAACAGGTAGGTATAAGTACATGTCGAGAGCGAACTATAGGACAACCTCTACTGCTCCATCAACGATCAAAAATCAAGATTATACTTCAACGGATGGTGTATCATCGACCACGGAAAAGTCTAATCGTTTTGTACCGAAAAGAAGACCTATTAGTAGTAACGTCTATCGAAGCAGGATATCCGCCACCACTGGTAGCCCCAACCGGTCGCAACAGCATCATGAGAGTGAAACTCATTCAAAACCAAGTACGGCACGACCGGAAAATGTTTTCTCTTCGTCGGTGCGACGAAGACCTATCATGAAGAGCAGGTTACCCGCGCTAAAGGAAACTTCCCTCGCGACACATACCCATAGGAAAGAGGAGGCTGCTACGGAAATGACTGCGGAAGAAACCAGTTTCTACTCAGCTGTAACTACAATGGCGTCCACACGTTTCGTCGCCAATGAAATTCCTGTCGAAAAAGGGGAATCAAGCTCGACAAATGATCCAGTGAAATTTAACTCGGACGAGGGCAGGAATGAAGAAAAAAGTGAGACCAGACCAAGTTTCCAACTTGAAAATGAAAGTGCACCGACCGAACCTGTCCGTCTAGGTAGCACCGTCAAAAGTAACGAGGAGAACCAACTTAAGGAGACTAGAATTCCTGAAGAGGAGCCTACCGCAAATACGGAAAATAATCCCGATTTTATGGATAAAAAGTCGGATGTTGACTCCACGCCAAAATTTAGCATTTCTACGGATGAAGAGGAACTCTTTGCCAAGGCTTCCCAAAGTGTCGCTGATCTTACGAGCTCCGCTTCCGCTCTTTATGATAAGCCCGGAATGTTTAAAGCTGTCTCACCGGAAAGTAGGGTCGTCGCATCGCATTTTAAAATTACCACAGATGAGCCAACATTACCTATCGAGGCATTTTTCCAAGAGTTATCAAAAAAGAACTAAGAAAAGGAAAAAATGACTGAAGTATCTGTCTAGATTTCAATATCTAAAATTCAAAACAGGAATACTTAACTGATTGCCCTTCCTTTATTTCTAACCAGAGATTTTAAAGGGTTCAAACAGATTGTGGAAGCGCTAATTTTCATGATACTCGAATTTGATCACAAACCTATTTATGAAAAATCATTATTTTTTAAATTAATCAATCGTAACATTTTGTACATTATTACGAATAGGGCGATGGTGCATTATTATGAAATTACGGAGTGCGAGATTAATACAAGAAAAGTATGAGTCCCGTGATTCACTTTCAAAATTGCATAAATTCTATTTTCCCAGATATTTTAGCGTAATAGGCACTTTAATATTTGCATAATATCCACGAATGTAAGTAACGTTTTAAATGTGTCCAAATCGCGAGAAGTAGGTACTTAAGAGAAGTTCTTAGTTAAATGTCGCAAGAAAATTATGAACTTTACGAAGAAGTATCGTTGCTTAATTACGCGCAGAAGCACCGACTCTTCTTCCGATCTTAAAGTCGGAGACGATAAGAACTCGCGTTTAACGAGGAAATACACATACACGTGCAATGTACGCGAAAATCATCTCAGGCTAACTTTCCACCCTGTGATGACAAATAATCGTACCTCCAGGATAGGCTTTCAAGAAAGGGATACCAAAAGCGTATATTCGAATAGGACCTACAATTAACTTATTAAGTCTAATTACGTGAAAACCATACCATTAATTTATTTAAAGCATGCAACATAATATCTAAATCATTGTATTTGTTAGTAAAGTATCCATTACTGCCGATGGTGCTGTGTGATATCGATTCAAAGAATATATTAATGGATGCCAAGAAAGATTTTGTAAATATAATTATATAGGGTATAAATATTCCTTTAATATCGTAATTCATCTTTGGAAACCAGAAGGAAATTAAAAATTGATGACTCGATTAAAATCGCTAATAACAATCAGACTGTAAATATAAATTATTCCAAATTACTGAATACTCAAAGATGTACTTTTATACATATATTCTATATGCATGTTTATATTTAAAAATGCCTTCCTCGTACATCGTCCAAATATCGCGTCTCGAATATTCATGAGAAATAAGGAAAGAGATCGTTGCAACAAGTGCTACGAGAAAATTTAGATGCGATGGAAAAACCAATATACTTAATGTTACTTTACGCGTGGTTTGCCACACGGATTCCGAAGTAATTGAATAACTTGGTGCATAACGTTATTTATATTGCGTAGGCGAGTAGTTGTACCTTGTAAATATGCATAACGTGAATAAATTACGATAACATTACCCTAAATCTACTCCACGGCTTTATGCTTACCTTTTAATTACACTAATAAATGTCGGAAGTAACATATGGTAATCCAAGTGGAGGAAATACTCGTAAAAGGACAGGAGAGAAAACATTCAATTGAGAACCACTGTTACAACTTGATATCATAATTCGTTTAATATCTTTTCACCTTATACTTGGGTTACGTCGAACAGTTACATTTACATGTTTAATCATAGGCGAGCAAAATACTAGTTCCATAAAATATCTTAATTAAAAAGAAAGCTGATCGTTCAGTTTGGATCCTACTCTATATATTTTCCCATTAGAAATTATTCGCAGCATAAATGAAGTGTATTTAGTTAATGCCGAAACAAGGTAGATTTAGATTTTCGTTATTTGTCTTCATATCGAAACTAGTACTTTACCAAGCCAGAGGTATATTACACAACCTTTCCTTAAATCGAAATACATTCTTTCCCTTCTTCAATTACGTCCATATTTATATAGGCCTACGAAATGTTACTTTTAATTGTATCTAATTTAGAATTATGCACAGGCCATACATTCCACATTTATATACGTTCAAGTATTTTTTTGCTGTTTATACGGTGTACTTAGTCTAGAATACTTGCGTTGCATGAAATTTCGTGTATATTGTAAAACTCCATATAATTGACAGTTAGTTAAAGTGTTTCAGTCACTCAAGGTACAGTTGTATATATACAATAGTATTAAACTATAAAGATGAAGTAGGCACACGCATACCAAGATATTTACATGACCCGCAGAAGCTGTGTGGGCAAGAAATGGACGTTGCAGCTAAATTTGTATTTTCCACACCAATGAGAATCACGTATGAATGAAACGCATTAATCTTACAATATTCAGTATCAGTTTCAGATTAATGATATTATCGTAGAAATATGTGATCGTGAATCAAAAAAATATCAAAGCACGTATAAATAGAAAGCTTTATTAAACAGCCGTAATTAACAATCATAGAAGACTAAAATAAATTCTAGATGGCCCAAATCGATGCTATATGATGTATAAACATATTCTAGGACGATTTTAGGTCGAAAGACGTGGTTAAAAAATTTTTATTGGTCAAAAACAGGTCGAATCCAAGTCAAAAAAATGTAAAGGGGTATACCTTCAAAAATGGTCAAAAAATGAAAGTCGCCAAAATAAATTCTAGATGGCCCAAATCGATGCTATATGATGTATAAACATATTCTAGGACGATTTTAGGTCGAAAGAAGCGGTTAAAAAATTTTTATTGGTCAAAAACGGGTCGAATCCAAGTCGAAAAAATGTGAAGGGGTATACCTTCAAAAATGGTCAAAAAATGAAAGTCGCCAAAATAAATTCTAGATGGCCCAAATCGATGCTATATGATGTATAAACATATTCTAGGACGATTTTAGGTCGAAAGAAGCGGTTAAAAAATTTTTATTGGTCAAAAACGGGTCGAATCCAAGTCGAAAAAATGTGAAGGGGTATACCTTCAAAAATGGTCAAAAAATTAAAGTCGCCAAAATAAATTCTAGATGGCCCAAATCGATGCTATATGATGTATAAACATATTCTAGGACGATTTCTGGTGGAAAGAAGCGGTTAAAAAATTTTTATTGGTCAAAAACAGGTCGAATTCAAGTCGAAAAAATGTAAAGGGGTATACCTTCAAAAATGGTCAAAAAATGAAAGTCGCCAAAATAAATTCTAGATGGCCCAAATCGATGCTATATGATGTATAAACATATTCTAGGACGATTTTAGGTCGAAAGAAGCGGTTAAAAAATTTTTATTGGTCAAAAACGGGTCGAATCCAAGTCGAAAAAATGTGAAGGGGTATACCTTCAAAAATGGTCAAAAAATGAAAGTCGCCAAAATAAATTCTAGATTGCCCAAATCGATGCTATATGATGTATAAACATATTCTAGGACGATTTCTGGTGGAAAGAAGCGGTTAAAAAATTTTTATTGGTCAAAAACAGGTCGAATCCAAGTCGAAAAAATGTAAAGGGGTATACCTTCAAAAATGGTCAAAAAATGAAAGTCGCCAAAATAAATTCTAGATGGCCCAAATCGATGCTATATGATGTATAAACATATTCTAGGACGATTTTAGGTCGAAAGAAGCGGTTAAAAAATTTTTATTGGTCAAAAACGGGTCGAATCCAAGTCGAAAAAATGTGAAGGGGTATACCTTCAAAAATGGTCAAAAAATTAAAGTCGCCAAAATAAATTCTAGATGGCCCAAATCGATGCTATATGATGTATAAACATATTCTAGGACGATTTCTGGTGGAAAGAAGCGGTTAAAAAATTTTTATTGGTCAAAAACAGGTCGAATCCAAGTCGAAAAAATGTAAAGGGGTATACCTTCAAAAATGGTCAAAAAATGAAAGTCGCCAAAATAAATTCTAGATGGCCCAAATCGATGCTATATGATGTATAAACATATTCTAGGACGATTTTAGGTCGAAAGAAGCGGTTAAAAAATTTTTATTGGTCAAAAACGGGTCGAATCCAAGTCGAAAAAATGTGAAGGGGTATACCTTCAAAAATGGTCAAAAAATTAAAGTCGCCAAAATAAATTCTAGATGGCCCAAATCGATGCTATATGATGTATAAACATATTCTAGGACGATTTCTGGTGGAAAGAAGCGGTTAAAAAATTTTTATTGGTCAAAAACAGGTCGAATCCAAGTCGAAAAAATGTAAAGGGGTATACCTTCAAAAATGGTCAAAAAATGAAAGTCGCCAAAATAAATTCTAGATGGCCCAAATCGATGCTATATGATGTATAAACATATTCTAGGACGATTTCTGGTGGAAAGAAGCGGTTAAAAAATTTTTATTGGTCAAAAACAGGTCGAATTCAAGTCGAAAAAATGTAAAGGGGTATACCTTCAAAAATGGTCAAAAAATGAAAGTCGCCAAAATAAATTCTAGATGGCCCAAATCGATGCTATATGATGTATAAACATATTCTAGGACGATTTCTGGTCGAAAGAAGCGGTTAAAAAATTTGTATTGGTCAAAAATGGGTCGAACCCAAGTCGAAAAAATGTGAAGGGGTATACCTTCAAAAATTGTCAAAAATGAAAAGTCGCCAAAATCACTTCTAAACGACCCAAATCGATGGTGGATGATGTATAAACATATTCTAGGACGATTTCTGGTCGAAAGAAGCGGTAAAAAAATTTGTATTGGTCAAAAATGGGTCGAACCCAAGTCGAAAAAATGTGAAGGGGTATACCTTCAAAAATGGTCAAAAAATGAAAGTCGCCAAAATAAATTCTAGATGGCCCAAATCGATGCTATATGATGTATAAACATATTCTAGGACGATTTCTGGTGGAAAGAAGCGGTTAAAAAATTTTTATTGGTCAAAAACAGGTCGAATCCAAGTCGAAAAAATGTAAAGGGGTATACCTTCAAAAATGGTCAAAAAATGAAAGTCGCCAAAATAAATTCTAGATGGCCCAAATCGATGCTATATGATGTATAAACATATTCTAGGACGATTTTAGGTCGAAAGAAGCGGTTAAAAAATTTTTATTGGTCAAAAACGGGTCGAATCCAAGTCGAAAAAATGAGAAGGGGTATACCTTCAAAAATGGTCAAAAAATGAAAGTCGCCAAAATAAATTCTAGATTGCCCAAATCGATGCTATATGATGTATAAACATATTCTAGGACGATTTCTGGTGGAAAGAAGCGGTTAAAAAATTTTTATTGGTCAAAAACAGGTCGAATCCAAGTCGAAAAAATGTAAAGGGGTATACCTTCAAAAATGGTCAAAAAATGAAAGTCGCCAAAATAAATTCTAGATGGCCCAAATCGATGCTATATGATGTATAAACATATTCTAGGACGATTTTAGGTCGAAAGAAGCGGTTAAAAAATTTTTATTGGTCAAAAACGGGTCGAATCCAAGTCGAAAAAATGTGAAGGGGTATACCTTCAAAAATGGTCAAAAAATTAAAGTCGCCAAAATAAATTCTAGATGGCCCAAATCGATGCTATATGATGTATAAACATATTCTAGGACGATTTCTGGTGGAAAGAAGCGGTTAAAAAATTTTTATTGGTCAAAAACAGGTCGAATCCAAGTCGAAAAAATGTAAAGGGGTATACCTTCAAAAATGGTCAAAAAATGAAAGTCGCCAAAATAAATTCTAGATGGCCCAAATCGATGCTATATGATGTATAAACATATTCTAGGACGATTTCTGGTGGAAAGAAGCGGTTAAAAAATTTTTATTGGTCAAAAACAGGTCGAATTCAAGTCGAAAAAATGTAAAGGGGTATACCTTCAAAAATGGTCAAAAAATGAAAGTCGCCAAAATAAATTCTAGATGGCCCAAATCGATGCTATATGATGTATAAACATATTCTAGGACGATTTCTGGTCGAAAGAAGCGGTTAAAAAATTTGTATTGGTCAAAAATGGGTCGAACCCAAGTCGAAAAAATGTGAAGGGGTATACCTTCAAAAATTGTCAAAAATGAAAAGTCGCCAAAATCACTTCTAAACGACCCAAATCGATGGTGGATGATGTATAAACATATTCTAGGACGATTTCTGGTCGAAAGAAGCGGTAAAAAAATTTGTATTGGTCAAAAATGGGTCGAACCCAAGTCGAAAAAATGTGAAGGGGTATACCTTCAAAAATGGTCAAAAAATGAAAGTCGCCAAAATAAATTCTAGATGGCCCAAATCGATGCTATATGATGTATAAACATATTCTAGGACGATTTCTGGTGGAAAGAAGCGGTTAAAAAATTTTTATTGGTCAAAAACAGGTCGAATCCAAGTCGAAAAAATGTAAAGGGGTATACCTTCAAAAATGGTCAAAAAATGAAAGTCGCCAAAATAAATTCTAGATGGCCCAAATCGATGCTATATGATGTATAAACATATTCTAGGACGATTTTAGGTCGAAAGAAGCGGTTAAAAAATTTTTATTGGTCAAAAACGGGTCGAATCCAAGTCGAAAAAATGTGAAGGGGTATACCTTCAAAAATGGTCAAAAAATGAAAGTCGCCAAAATAAATTCTAGATTGCCCAAATCGATGCTATATGATGTATAAACATATTCTAGGACGATTTCTGGTGGAAAGAAGCGGTTAAAAAATTTTTATTGGTCAAAAACAGGTCGAATCCAAGTCGAAAAAATGTAAAGGGGTATACCTTCAAAAATGGTCAAAAAATGAAAGTCGCCAAAATAAATTCTAGATGGCCCAAATCGATGCTATATGATGTATAAACATATTCTAGGACGATTTTAAGTCGAAAGAAGCGGTTAAAAAATTTTTATTGGTCAAAAACGGGTCGAATCCAAGTCGAAAAAATGTGAAAGGGTATACCTTCAAAAATGGTCAAAAAATTAAAGTCGCCAAAATAAATTCTAGATGGCCCAAATCGATGCTATATGATGTATAAACATATTCTAGGACGATTTCTGGTGGAAAGAAGCGGTTAAAAAATTTTTATTGGTCAAAAACAGGTCGAATCCAAGTCGAAAAAATGTAAAGGGGTATACCTTCAAAAATGGTCAAAAAATGAAAGTCGCCAAAATAAATTCTAGATGGCCCAAATCGATGCTATATGATGTATAAACATATTCTAGGACAATTTCTGGTGGAAAGAAGCGGTTAAAAAATTTTTATTGGTCAAAAACAGGTCGAATTCAAGTCGAAAAAATGTAAAGGGGTATACCTTCAAAAATGGTCAAAAAATGAAAGTCGCCAAAATAAATTCTAGATGGCCCAAATCGATGCTATATGATGTATAAACATATTCTAGGACGATTTCTGGTGGAAAGAAGCGGTTAAAAAATTTTTATTGGTCAAAAACAGGTCGAATTCAAGTCGAAAAAATGTAAAGGGGTATACCTTCAAAAATGGTCAAAAAATGAAAGTCGCCAAAATAAATTCTAGATGGCCCAAATCGATGCTATATGATGTATAAACATATTCTAGGACGATTTCTGGTGGAAAGAAGCGGTTAAAAAATTTTTATTGGTCAAAAACAGGTCGAATTCAAGTCGAAAAAATGTAAAGGGGTATACCTTCAAAAATGGTCAAAAAATGAAAGTCGCCAAAATAAATTCTAGATGGCCCAAATCGATGCTATATGATGTATAAACATATTCTAGGACGATTTCTGGTGGAAAGAAGCGGTTAAAAAATTTTTATTGGTCAAAAACAGGTCGAATTCAAGTCGAAAAAATGTAAAGGGGTATACCTTCAAAAATGGTCAAAAAATGAAAGTCGCCAAAATAAATTCTAGATGGCCCAAATCGATGCTATATGATGTATAAACATATTCTAGGACGATTTTAGGTCGAAAGAAGCGGTTAAAAAATTTTTATTGGTCAAAAACGGGTCGAATCCAAGTCGAAAAAATGTGAAGGGGTATACCTTCAAAAATGGTCAAAAAATGAAAGTCGCCAAAATAAATTCTAGATTGCCCAAATCGATGCTATATGATGTATAAACATATTCTAGGACGATTTCTGGTGGAAAGAAGCGGTTAAAAAATTTTTATTGGTCAAAAACAGGTCGAATCCAAGTCGAAAAAATGTAAAGGGGTATACCTTCAAAAATGGTCAAAAAATGAAAGTCGCCAAAATAAATTCTAGATGGCCCAAATCGATGCTATATGATGTATAAACATATTCTAGGACGATTTTAGGTCGAAAGAAGCGGTTAAAAAATTTTTATTGGTCAAAAACGGGTCGAATCCAAGTCGAAAAAATGTGAAGGGGTATACCTTCAAAAATGGTCAAAAAATGAAAGTCGCCAAAATAAATTCTAGATTGCCCAAATCGATGCTATATGATGTATAAACATATTCTAGGACGATTTCTGGTGGAAAGAAGCGGTTAAAAAATTTTTATTGGTCAAAAACAGGTCGAATCCAAGTCGAAAAAATGTAAAGGGGTATACCTTCAAAAATGGTCAAAAAATGAAAGTCGCCAAAATAAATTCTAGATGGCCCAAATCGATGCTATATGATGTATAAACATATTCTAGGACGATTTTAGGTCGAAAGAAGCGGTTAAAAAATTTTTATTGGTCAAAAACGGGTCGAATCCAAGTCGAAAAAATGTGAAGGGGTATACCTTCAAAAATGGTCAAAAAATTAAAGTCGCCAAAATAAATTCTAGATGGCCCAAATCGATGCTATATGATGTATAAACATATTCTAGGACGATTTCTGGTCGAAAGAAGCGGTTAAAAAATTTTTATTGGTCAAAAACAGGTCGAATCCAAGTCGAAAAAATGTGAAGCTGATTTATATATGAAATTATCGATTAATGCGCATTCGGTGATCGTTATGTGATACTAGTTTAAGGGAAAGTTCAATTAAAAAAATATATCGTCGTGAATGAAGCGAAAGCGAAATTTATTATGTAAATTGTTTAAATTTCAATTTACCTCTAAAATTAGTACGTTTCGGCTCTTAGAATTCTGTCAACTAATCTAATTGTAACGCTAATTAGAGAATAACACTCGGGGTAAATAGATTCTATAATTGTATTCCGCAACAAAGGGAAGTTTAAAATGGAAAATAATGTTGGTTTAACTAGGTTAATTTCTATCGAGTAAGAAAAGATAAAGTTGGAATTATTGTTCAATTAGCATGGACCAGCATTATACTATCAATTAAGAGCTTTCCTTTGGGGTCTTGCAGAATTCTAAAAATGAAGTCATATCAAAATATACTAATCGTCCTCGCGAGTTTATCAGCACAGGACTTCCTCGTATACCGATTACATCAAATACGTACACGCATTGTAGACTTCGTATTTACATGAATAGTACAAAAAGGTAGCGGTCCGACAACAAGAATTGTACTTTAAAACGTACTAGAAAAAGAATTTGCAGTGTCGTATGTATATAAATACGATATATATATATATATATGTATATGTATATGTATATGTATATATATTTATACATGTATATGATTTATGGAAATACCTCAATCGCCTATAAACATCTTTAGACAGTGGCATCGTATAATATAGCGGAAGCTGATTTAATCTCATATTATGCTTATTAATAGTTCATGCATCGGCCCGACCGTATTTTAACTAATCTTATATTTAACTAATTTTATACCCCACTTTACTACGCATCCACACTCGTCTAAGGTTCAATTCCATTCAACTAATTATATCGAAAACTAGTCTTTTTTTACAACTAATGTACACTCGTCGCTTCCTCGATAGGAGTATTTTCTAAGGATAATTACGACGATACCAAAATTCAGCATTCGTAAAAGTGGTACGATTACATTTTTACGACGAAAGCATATAATTACAAAGCCACTAATAATTAATAGTAATATTTGCTTTAACAGAAAAATATATTTTCATCTTTTAGAATGTAGGACTCATTATCCGCCGATGTTTCGGTGTAATCGGACTAATTGAAAGGATAAAGTGAAATATCGGTCGGCCGCAAGACTAACGCGATGTACTCCTAACACTTTCAAGCGGGTCCTTCTATTCTACGACCCTTTTTAGAATTTTCATATGTGGCTTTGACGTTGGTCCACTGTATTTAGTACGTTATTATCACTTTTTATATGTTCCTGCTCGCGCGATTTCGTTCGCGAGAAAAAGCGCAGGTGAGAGGATCGAAGCCTAACCAGGATAAGAGATATTTCTTTGAAATCACAACAGTATAACGACATTAAATTTAAGCCGATAACGCTCGTTATTCCTTCTTCTTAAGCTAACCTTTACTCATTCTAGTACCCACAGTTCATTAATCATCGCTTATCCCAGTCTCAAAATGTCCGACGGTTTAATCCACTAATTGTTTTCTCCTCTATTGTCTACCGCGTCGTTATCTACTAATTTCTTCGAATAAAATATCCAACGAGATAAATAAACCATTATTCGAACAAATGTCATCTTTATTTTACCGGAATACTAAATTAGTTTAGTTGTTTAAGTTGACGAAACAAAATTTATCCAATAAATTATACTTCGTCTGCTTAAAAGGAAATGTTCGGGAAATTAAGTTTTAAGGCTGAAAGTGGAGATATCTTCCACTGGTGGAAGATATCATAATTCGGCCTTTAAAGTACTAACGCTTTAATCGAAGGTTTTAAGATATGACTGAAAGTATTCCCCAAACGATAAGAAATTCTGTACATACTGGGTCTTTCTCTGTCCGAAACACTTAGAATTAAAGATCTTTGTCTTCAATTTACGGCGGCTCCCTTAAGGCCATCGTGGTCCGGTACTTACACAAGTGGCCGGGAGTTCGCGTCTACAAACGGAACTTGTCTGAAAACCCGTACCTACTGGGATTTACGTCTTAACACAATGAATTACTATATGGAGAACAAGTTCTCGTAGAACATAAATGCAATTAATTATTAACGAAAGAGAATTAACTTCACGATGGTCAAAGCTAGTTGGTCGAGGGAAATATTTTGCCGACGCTGAATCGAGAAAAGTTTTCTGTAAACAGGACAATGGAACTGAGAAATATAAGTTGATAATGAATGATTCAAAATTGTGTTAGATATATTAAAAGTATAAGGTACTCACTGCAATTAAATAGAAATCAAACATCTATCAGAGACGTACAAACTTTATCAAATATTTACAGTATTATAAATTCTATCTTACGCTAATAACGTTTCTAATTAATAATCTTGACAATGTTGTAGGGTGTGTAAAATCTCGAAATGGATAAATGATCGTTCCGCTGAGGTAAACGATTATACCGTGGGACATATCTCTAGGAGACGCCATCGTGCCATAATACCAGCCCACTTAGTCAAAATTATTAGCTCGTTAAGCTCACTTGGTATCGTTCTTATGATTTTCAGTCGAATAATCGGCTGAGTTTTGTATAGGTATGTAGATAGTGGTAGATACGGCTTCCGTGTGCCGTAGGTGCAGATAAACTTCCGGACCAAGCGACGAATTACGACAAAGCCCCATCCTTGGACAAGAAGGAGTTTTCTTCTTCTGGGAGGTCGGTATCGCCGTCTTCTTTTAAGGCATATCATTCACCGTCGTAATTGCCGCGTAACGACCATGAACGCCAGACACTCGCATCTTGTTGCTCGACCAGCTTAGAAATCTAAATCGCTAATTTAGGTGACCCAGATTTTTTTGTCACCTGCTTCACGGTCAGAAGTGCTTTCCCGAGGAAGAAGGGCGGCATAGTCGTTCTCCTAGTAGGTGGTAAACGGTGGCTCGAGGTCGAGCACACGACTTACATCGAGGAAGCTTTTTCCACCTCGAAGACGCCAGGCTGACCTGTCCTATTCAAAAGGACCATTGTCCTGGCGTATTCGGCAAATGTATCAAAGTAACCGTCATGCTGATTTATGACCTTACCAAATACCTTCAGAGACGTATATGTCGCCCTTGTATGTTTTCGTGGTCCGAAGACATCCAGAACATACCTCGGTGAGAGACATAATATATCCTAAAACGATGCGCGCAGTGCTCCGGAAGGAAGTATGCTTGATAAACTAAGTTAAGAGATGTCTCTGGTTGAACGAAGAATGACACATCTTTAACGCGATAATTCGATTGTAAAAACATTTAATTTTAACGGATATTATGAAGCCAGGAAACTGGATTTAATTATCTTGTTAATGCACTCTCTTGGCAATTATATAAGTATAATCCTAGCCTGATAATTTATGATAGGATGTGCACAGAATTAGTGATGAGTTTCGCTTGGACTTTTTAATCTTACTTACAACAATTTCGATGTATATTTCTGTACCGTTTTTGCAAGTCTATACAAAATGAAACGATTTTGAATTTTGCAATATCCCCGAGTTAAATATTACGTTGAATAATTCCTACCAAATTTCACCCTCGAGCTCCGCGAATGGTTCATTTTAGCACTTGAACAGACTTCGCATAATATTTCCTACCAGATTGAGCGTGAAATTCAGAACAATCTACAATTACACGTTATCATATCCTCCCGTTTTGTATACTTTAATTTACATTAGACTATCAGACGAAATTATATCGTCGTACGAGCCTGAATTTCTCGTCTCTCACACGATATACGTTACCCTGTTCCAGATAGGAGACGTTTAAAAAAGGCCCCGAAAAAGATGAAGCTACGTGGTGAAAGGTTCTTTTACCCTCTAAGAGAACGCGCTCAGTCTAGCACGGTGCGCCGAAATTAAATCAATCGATCGATTCGCTGTTGGAGAGTGCATTTCGCACATGCACACATTCACATTGACACAAGGGAAAAGAGGCTTCGCGAACGTGTGCACATTTGCCACCGTATAAAATAAACGGGCTGCAGGAAGCCACGGAGAGCTTCCGGGTTAATTAGACTGTCAATGCGGTACGATTCAGTTGTACATGTTGGAGGTGAGGTTGCTGGGAGCAAATGTGGAAGAAAAAGCGTAAAAGAAGAGAATCGACAGCGATTGGTTCTGTTCCACTCCGTAGAGTGATATCGATCTGACCTGTGAAAATAATTCGTGTCCACGGCATCTGTTAGCCTCTCTTGTTTCGCCGAAATTTGATGATGACACGTGTTAATTTACGATAACATTTCATGTATATAGCCACATAAACGTGTCATTGGAAATTTGCTTAATATTCTTTCGACGGTATAAAAAACTCATGATTCGAATGTAAAATAATGGTTACAAGCTCGGGGATGAAATTCACTTCTCCTTTGCTTCTCTTAATTCTTGGTATAAACTGTATTATATTATGAATTTTATAAAATTGCAAAGACACGAGTAAATCAGACTCCTGCTCGGTAATTTACATTTTACATATAATCGTGTGAGTGTTATTAATATTAATTATTCGTACGGGATTCCGGATATTATCAGCGAAGTACCGATTAGCATTTTCTGTAGAGTGGAACGTTCCCAAAGTAACGCATCCGAATAAAAATCGTGTGGCATTATGTAATGTGCTAAATATTACTGGAAACAAACAAAGATATCAAATTTAATAAATATCAAGGAAGCAATTTTCTGTTATAGTTTTCCAGCACATGGATTGTGAAGTAGACCGAATATAAATACTGATTCCAAGTTTCCCCAAAGCCATTAGATCCACTCAACAGAATATATCCCCGTGGGATTGTGATTAAGACAAGGGGGGAAAATCGACATATCATTTTCCATAACATCGCTCGGCTACGGAGAATCTCGAACGAGTTATTCCCTGCTCATTCCAACGTGATAGAGTTCACTAACGTCAATATGTACTGCAACCCATAAGCAGGCTTCAAACTACGTTATTGACCCATCTGGATTTCAGGTAACTACAAGCTTCAAAGCACCAACTATAGTACCCATTGCTTCGAGATTTTATGGCGGTGCATAACTTCGTAATTACTGTAACTCGGTGGCATTCGCAAAGTTCAAATATATCGGTATGTATACAAGAGTGATATCATAATATCGAAGCAATTCGAGGATATAATATATCTTAGAATTACCGGACTGTCAATCAAGTCTTAATTAAATTAATGATTAAATCATAGCCGTCGGTCGAGCAAAGCGCGCAACATGGAATAACTATTAGCCGTGTTCAAATCCAAGTACGTTCCCTCTTGCGATTGTATTCAATTCAATTAAATACGTGTACACCTTTGGCATCGATTATTCGCTCGAGATACATCGAAGCTATATACCATATACAAAAAGATATTTCCCTAACTACTTAATTACACGTTACGGTTACGAAGGACTTGAATCTGAACACAGTATTTTAGGCGTGTAAATTGTGCTGCACAGATATGTCGATTCTTCGATGAACGTTTAATCTTCGACTTTGATGAACTTACTGGGAATTAAATGGTTGTATTATATACGTAAAAGAGTGTCGTTGTCATTAATGTCGAGCAACGGTCGCTGATTGCCTGCAACGTTCCCGGCATCATTAGGATGCCCTGGCTGGCCGAAGTCCTGAAGAACCCTGTAGGAGGGGCGTCGTATTAGTTGTTATCGCCTGGACGCACGGAAGTCAGCACTAGGCTATGCGAAGGTAATCACTCCTTCCGGTTCGGGTGACCAACAATTGTCCGAAAGCCAGCACCCAACCACCACAGTGAGAAAACCGATTAGGAGTGCTAGGAAGATGTATGCCTCTGCATTCCCTAAAGAATCTGCATGGAGACACGTTTCACCGTTTTATCTCGTCACGTAAAGGGATCACGAAGAGTAATACGAATGCATCCGATACTCTAACACGTGCACTGCATGCTGGAGATTTCTTTTCATGTAACAAATGCATTTTCGTAAAATATAGCATTGGAAATGATGACTCTTAAGGAGACAGGCGTATCGGAAATATAATAAGAAGCAGAAGTTACCATGCTCGTAACAAGAACGAAAATTAAATCAAAGCAGATTAGGGAGGGTAGGGAAATGAAACATAAATCCGAAACTAAAGCAATAGCTATCGATTCAATATTGGCGTATATACCATTATTATTCCCTACTTTTGTACATAGACGTATATGTGTATATTTATACATATGTATAGACACCTTGCTTCTACAAATCCATGAATAGGCAGAAGTTTAAAGCATAACGAAATAAAATGACTGGCAAGTCTGGCTGATCTGCTGAAAATTTAAAATTCAAATCAGAGTCTTGAATCAGAGACTCCGAGTGAAAAGACGCGTACTGTTTAGCCGTTTCATGAATTTTTCACATCTATCATCTTTTTATTCGGATCCTCAATATATGTATATCTAAGTTGACGTGGATCGGCTATAAGATAGAATACGTGTAAATAATGTGTCTTATCATTTCCACATCACGCGTGATCCGTGATTTATAGGAAAAAATATCTCCTGATCAATAATTACGAAATAGATCATATACATTTGTCAATGTCAAATTATAGCATATTATATTAATTAGTTGAAACGTTCACACTTTTCTGGCAGAGTAAAACCATTTTTCTTTAAATTTTCTATCGCTATATGTATAGCGCTATTGTGTAACAATATTTTCTTCAAAATTGAACCATCTAAGAAGGTACTTTGAGAGTTGGTTGTCGTAATATGAGATTCCCTGACAGCTGTTTCTAAAGTAAAGTCATAAAGTTAACAAAGTTTCCTGCCCGAAATATCGCAAAAGTGGCTATACAAATAACTCGGGAACTTGAACGATGTGAAGATCATGCGATCCCGATGGACTGAGTTTTATAAAATATTCTGCTGTGGTATTGGAATATTGTGTACCAAACTCTCGAAAGTTACATGTTCATAAAAAGCTTACGGAATTATTTATGAACCAAGAACTAAACTTAAATTTAGTGCAATGCGATTTTCTATGTGCAACAGTAAGAACAACTTTGTTTAATTAAAAGAGAAAATAAACTATATATACAATCTTTAACAGCTATAGCAAGACGGTTACAAAGACATGCATTGAAATTGTTTTCTAACGTGGTAAGTGAGCTACATACTTTAAGAATAGATAAATTGCAATAGCTCGAGAATACTGGAACTACATTTATTTTTGGGGGCAGAAAACATACGTCATTCCATACCAAAACAAATTGATGCAGACATTGAGTAACCATTTCTTTAACCCTCTAACAGTACAATAATACAATGCGTTCGTATTGTAACGATAACGCACTTTGTATTTCATTTTCATTCGTTTGAGTATCAATGTAACGTAATCGTCTCTTATCAGAGTTAAATGAGAAGATCAATCACCAGTCAACTATAGGTCGAGCGCAAACAATTAGCTAGTTCTGACCTAAACTGTTAAAGGGTTAAGTTCTGTCAGAAGCAGAGAAAGTTAGGAGTTACCTAAGGGTCCCTTCGACTTCCACAGACCCTTGATAAGGGTGGGGTCGCCGCGGCGCCAGTCGCGCCACCCTCGGCCCCGACGTGCCGGTCCCGCGGACCATCCACTTCCACCGCCGGCGGCTCCACCGCCTGCACCACCTCCTGTACTTCCCCCAATTACTCCGAGCCCAACTCCCATTGCTCCACCGGAAACGCCGACACCAGAACCAGAGGCACCACCGCCAGCGGCGCCTTTACTTCCGGATGCGCCACTGCCAGTAGCGCCGCCGCCGGGGCCCGGGGTGCTCGGCGAACCGACCTGCGGCTGTCCATGGGTCCCCGCCCCACCACCACCTTGTGGCAACGGCATTCCCGCCGCTTTTATTTCCCATCCATTCCAAATTAGCAGCATGAAAATGCATGGAATGCACACGGTGTTATATGCTGTACATACCGAGATATCTAGAGATGGATAGGAAAAGTGATCGAGAAAAAATGTGGTAGTTTTAGGAATAGGAATGCCCATGATCCTTTGCAGATCTTTTCATATAGAGATTCTTGAATTTGATTTTATTTTATCCGTTCATTGGCTTACTGTTAATCCTTTAAACTGTTAGAGTGTTCATGCCGGCAATTAACTTATTTTCTATATTACAGTATACTTGATACTATAAAATAGTACATAATGCTAAGAAATTTTTATTTGTTCATCATCTTGCAATGACAAGTATTTAGTGATATTATAAAGTTGAAATTTGTAGGTACTAAATACTCTTTCAGTTTCAGCATAAAGGCCGAAATTATGGATTTACTATGAATTTAGATATACTAATACTCTGCATGTTCCACTTTAGTAAACAATTGAACTATTTATCATTATAAACAGGTAGGAACTATGTACATTGATACAATAAGGTAATATCGTTAAGTGTGTAATCGGAAGTGAATTAGGTAGTGTTTATTCAGACAAGGTAGCTTGCAGATAATGCTGTGCTTATTTAATCGCTATCGGAGCTGTGGATGCTCTGTTCCAGGTAAATTTATTCAATCGAAAAAAGCAAATATTCTAAGAAATTCAAAAGGCCTTTATATCATATCGGATTTACTTTAAACCATTTGGCTGGAAGAATAAATTTACCAGGAGTGAATCAGTCGGTGCCAGTTTATATGCATGCAGAATTGCTAAAAAGGTTACGAATTATAAGCAGTGTTATAGAAATTAAAATAATTTCACCCTGAATTTTTGCACATGTGACTGAAATTTGCACACCACCTTTATGCATACCTGTTAACGTCACACAAAAATATTAATTTTATTATACTATTTTCAAGCACTGTAAACACAAGTTTCTAATAACGAGCAATTCAATGCAACAAATGGTAATTAATCATTAAATAAATGAAACGCAACATCAGAAATTTCATCAGTAAATGGACAGCATTAATTTCAATACTGCAAAAGCACCCGGATTTTCTGTTTTTATTTAAATCCTGCCGAATTCGGTACCCAGTATTATACTTTAATTAAAAATTATAATACGTGACAAAATTACGCCATGAACATACAAGTAATTAATAGTCTTACGCATATTTAATAAGCGATATCTCATTGCACTCTTCCGTCAATAATTATTTAGCGCGATAAATAAGTTTTCAATACGACGCGAAATTCCTATGTGAATTAAACCACCCGTTATTTATTAAAGAACCTTAAAAATGCAGCGATTGGTTAGGTACCAACTCATGCATAAAAATTCTGATACGGGTACCTCCATTTCAACCGATGCTTCGGTATATATTCCCCGATTTTAAAAGTATTAAAAAATGAGTAACAGAATAAGGCAATGGGCTCGGAGTACCCATTCTTTTTTTTCCAGTATTTCTAGTCACGGGCGCATCGTGAATCATGTATACTGTATATAAGTAATCTCGAGAGAAAAAATTTTAACGGCCTCGTGCCTGCCGTTAATAGACTACATAAATTTCGACAGATTTTAAATGAACATAGCTAAGATACAAACAATTATCTAAATATGTGTGCTATGTTCATATAAATACATAAAAATAAATAAATAATAAATTTCAATAAAAACGTAGGCAAAGTGGCCTAAATACACGCTAGTCCTATAACAACATAGACGAATTGTATAAAAACAATTGTTTAGTTCATATACTTGTTTGTAGTTTACGAACGATAAGTAATAATACAACTAGCGGCTAAACGTAACAAATTTATGAAATTACACAACTTGTAGAAGGCACAATTAGCTGGCGTAGGCTAAAGTAAAACAATTAGAAGCAAGATAGCGCCATTACATTACTTCGTCGCTGTGTACTAACACCGAATTTTATGTATAATGGTAATAAATTTGAGACTTACCGCATAAGGAGAGCAGTAAAATACCGGCGATGAAGATCCACCCCATAACGTCGTCAACAGATCAATGCAATGCAGGTCATATTACATCCCATTATCACTATCTCCGTTGTATCGTTGAGATCACAATCCGCGAATTCGTCATTAGAGAGATCCTTTAACACAGAACAGTCCGAAATTGGGAATTTTAATAATTTTTTTAAATATTCGAAGTAGCGCCAGGC
Source organism: Nysson spinosus (assembly GCA_910591585.2). NCBI lineage: Eukaryota > Metazoa > Arthropoda > Insecta > Hymenoptera > Crabronidae > Nysson > Nysson spinosus. Next base: position 9,849,712 of record OU342830.1, on the reverse strand, counting down.
TTCCGATGTTCATATATTTTATAGATATATATTCCGTAGTTTACAACTGCGAACGGAACAACGCAGAATGAACCGTACCATGCGCTTTTGATGAATCGTATAAATAAAACAAACTGGCTATCGTGGAAGGAGGTCTGTGACATTTTGTACCTAACTAGTCAAGGTTTTAATAACAATTTGAAATTCTATGCGCATGAATATATTGAACAAAGCAAATCAACGAAGCACGCGGTTGAAATCCCAATGTAGGAATACAGGTACAAATTTAATCCTCCGTGTTCGTTATTCATGTAGTATTGGGGGTGAATCTCGAATGCAATAAAGTATGAATAATGTAGAAGAAACCGTATTCTAAAAGTACCGTAGAACTCAGACGAACAAATGTTGTGTACGATGTACTTGCATGTAATCGTAACTAAATAGTGAATGAATTCTTTTTGGGGGTATTCGTCCCCTCAGGTTCTATAAACGTGGGATAAGTGTATTCACCTATAAGAATGTCAGCGCATATCGTGCTTCCGGGCGATATTAAATTCATCCGCGCACCCTTTACGACAAGAGCCTGCCATTGTCATTGCACAGTGCAGTAGTACAACTTTTAGAAACTTCCTAATACCGAACAACGTTAAACTACGAACAAACGTTTCGATTTGTACTCGTGTAATTAACACAATACCACGAATTCCGGAATTAAATTGGAGGCGCGTATTGACATTACCGAATTATACGTTCTACTCTAATGCATTTTCAATCCAAATCCAGCGCGTTCTTTACACTTCCACTCGTAGCACTTGTGCAGTTACAAATAAAAGATTTAAAAAGTTTCGATTCGATTAGACTCCCTGATAATTTCACTTCTTTACACAGTGATTCCGCTCGGTAATATCCGCACACCTTTCCCGCCTTCGTAAGCCACTGAAGTTTGCAGCGTACGAGAGTCACGTGGAGACGCACTCTACCGCGTTAAAAAAATTATGCAGTTTTAATCATTTTAGGAATCATTTTTTATTCGAGTTTTTGTAATAAACTATGCAATTGTTGACATGCAATGTATTTATGATTTTCATAATTCACGCTGATTCTTAATGATATATCTCAGCGTTATCGTTATCAAGTGACCAAACTTTAAAGTTAGTGTGGTGCAAGTTAATAAATGTGTGTGTGCGATGATGGTGGTTTGCGTAGTGCGATTTTAAAGAGCGTCGCACTTGTCATGCCTTTTTTGTTAAAATAACACGATAAATAGTGAATTTATAACAGTTTTTCAACATGTGACATTCCGAATATACGGCAAAAATGACGGAACAAACGTTTTCTAATATTGACAGGCTGTCGGAGGAAATAAGGCGTCTGCAAAAATGTTTAGAGTGCACCATTTGGTAAGCGCACAATTTTGCACAGTAATATTAAATATAATGTATGTGGCAACCAGATATAAAGCACAGTTTATGTGTTTTACTTATAATTGATCATGTCAGTTATTTCTTTCTGTCATGATTCAATCTTAAGAGGTTATGTTGGAATCCACTTGTTGATCATCATTAACTATTCTATGTAGTCCCATAGATAAAAAATTTTATGGGACAGTCACATTGAGAATATTAGAGTAACAGGATTAACAACTTGAAACTGTCATTTTAAACTTGATTTTGTTATACAATGCTACTTTTAATGCGAATACTATATGCAGCTTTATAATTTACTGTTATGTCCTTATAGTGTATTACCATAAATACACATCACTGTGATAAAATACACTGTGCCTTTAAATAATAGAAATTAATATAAAAACTCTATGTTACGGTCCTTCATATCTTCACATTTTTTAAATAAACACACAATTTGAACTTGCTACTTGCCAAGATGGTGCCTACTGTACATTGTTCTATTATGATTTTGTTAATGTTGTTTCTACTGCATTTAGCTATAATCTTTAATATCATTCTGATATACCAGGTACGGTTCTCTTATGAATGCTTGAATTAATATCAGTGTACGACATACAAAATATATGTATAAAACAGTTATAATTCTGGAGTCAGTCATAGGAAAAACTGTGACCTCATTTTAAAAAAATAACAAAAAAAGTGTAAAGCTGGAATGCAAATGCTTTTATTACATTATAATTCTTATATGTTTTATGAATTACTGTGAATTTATTTATAGTCTATTATAGTCTATAACATTGCTGGCTATTAATACATCTAGCAATAATAATGATTAAGTGTTAGACACAGTAGTTGCATGATTCCATGCCTTCATCAGAAAATTTGTATATAAACATCTGGTAATCTTAAGTTGCATTGACCTTGCTATGATACAAAGGTTATTACAGAAAAATATATGTTTTGAAATAATAATATTTTACTGTATGATATATAATAGTAAAATAAAATAGTATAATAGTTAGAGTATCAATATAAAAGTTATGGTATCCTGAGTTGAATTAAATTGTTTACAGCAAAATATCAAATCTAAGAATGTTGTGTATCAGGCTTAGTGTTATGCGGTTATATGTAATATTATTATAATCAGACACATTTGATTTTTGTCATAAAAGTGTTCAACTCATGAGGTTTATTACAATTTTTTTAAGCTTCATACTAATCCGTTTCCGCAAGGCAAGTAAACAAATCCGTTGTCGAAATCACTGATACTACAATGCGGTATTCTGATATTTTCTGCTTCAGTTTACATATTATATCTGCGCCGGTAAAAACAATTTGCGGGCACTGGTTCTGTCGCACGTGCATAATGCCGATTATAAACAAAAAAAATGCGACATGCCCGCTATGTAAAAAGGGCCTTAAACGGCGTAGTGTTTTGAATGACGGGAGTATGGAAGTGTATATCGAGAAATTTGAGAAGCTGGTCGAGGCAATTCGTCTTGATTCCGGCATTGATAGTGAGTACCATTCATTTCTTCAACACCTTGCTGCTCCTTTTGTTTCGTGATCAATGAAAGCGAGCCGCGAAATAATTACAAAAGAATAACAGGCACGTTATAGCTGTTCCTATTATTTCGGAAGTATCGGAAAAGTTTTTCTATAAAAGTTTGCCTTTTATGGGAGAATGCAGAAGTATCTGTATACAGGTCCTACCTTCGCATCACGTTCAGTCAGGTCAACCATATATTCTTAGCGGTGGAGCGAGCCTCTCAAAAATTTAAGTCCTGCCGTTCTTCGGCTTCCCAGATGTTTCCTGTACATTTTCAAAAGCTCAATCTTTTACGAAGTCATAACGTTTCTATGTTTCCTACATCTATCGCGAACCTTAAATTTCTCCTTTCAGCATTTGATAGGTACTTTAGGATGAAATCCCGAATATATCTTTTTATCGGACGGTTTAAAGTTTAATTACCCTTTGCAATGAAATATGTGACCTGTATATCGACATATCGAACGATTCTTTCATATTTTTTGCTTTCACTTCCACTTCAATCTCTAATTTAATATACTTCGCGAAAGTATATCAGACAAAATCGAAAAATATATTTTTCATTACTGTGACAATGCAATGCATATATTGCAGTACTTTCCCACGTGAAAAGAACTAATGACACAAAAGAAAGTACATCGGAATCCTGCAGGATCCATTACAATGAAACAGTTATGTCTGGTGTACAATGCTTGCCTCCGGATGACGTTGACAAATCTAAACAAAATAATAAATTTGAAAGTAAGGTGAGTAGTTGGCTAAATTCGTTACCCGATACGGAAAAATTTGAAAGTCCCAATAAGAACGTATCAGCGAAGCCAACTGATGATACGACAGAAGACACTCCGATCGACTCGATTTTCTCAATGGAAATTGGAGTCACTACCGATGTCGATACGGAAATCAACAAGCCCGATAATCACTGCGAAACCGCAAGAAAATCAAAACGGTTGCAGAAGAACGATAACGAGGAAAAACAAACACGGTGGTCTATGAAGAGACGCTCTTTGGAGAACCCATTGCAGAATGAGAATAATGGAGGTAGTACGAACAAAGGGAGAAAGACGCGGAGATCCTTTGAAACAAAGAACGATTCGACAACGACGGGGTTGAAGTTCAATGCGGTTCACGCGAAGGTACGCAAGAAAGATATAATGGAAAAGCAGCAAAAGCCGGGTACATCTAACGCGGTTAAATCGAACAATGACAATCAGCCTTTGGAAGATATTTCGCGACCACCGAAAAAGCCCAGCACGAAAAATAAAATTGGAAACGATTCTAATAACTCTGAGAGCCTTCGAAATAATCGTGCCATGGATACTGGATGTCTTCAGAAGAACGAAACGCTGCCAATTCTAGAAGATGTTAGTACCACTATACAAAGACTAGGTAAAAACAATGAAGAAGAAACGCCTACAAAGAACAATAGTAACAGATCAATGTCGGAAGCGGCTCAACCGGAATCCTCGTTTATCACGTTGGAAGAAGGGGAACGAGTGGCAATCCGAAATTTGAACAATCAACAAATGAGTGATATCATCGGCATTATTGATGAGGATGATAAACCAAACTCAGGAACGAATGATTTATCACCTGACAATCGGAGACCCAAAGAGAGCACGTTACCTTTGAAAAAACGTAGTAGTATACCTGGTACCCCACGCAATCATTTGTATAACCATCCTGAATCTAACGTCGTTTCTTCGCCTGACACGAGAAGAATTCGGAAAATAACAGATTTTTTTCCATCACCAAAATTCCAGTCCCCTGAATCCTCAACCCATAGTAGACTATCTTTAAGAAAGAAACCGGGAAGTAACCAACGCGAATCCACGAAATCCTCTACTCCCAGCAATGTTTCACGACGACTATTATCTGTTAAACGTGATTTGTCAGGACAAATCGACCAAAATAAAGAAGACACAATCCGTGTGAATAATGATCCGATATTACTCAAAGATGTAAGACACGTGCCTCAAGAAACTAGTCTGAAAAAGCAGAACACCCCTAAACATCCTATCAATATTGCAAATGCTTCATCTTCATCAGTTGCAACGGATCAGAGTAAAAGAATATGTGATAAACAAAATCACACAGCCATAGTGACATTTAAAAAATTAGGTAGAATTATTAAGCCACGTAAAAAAGTTGCTAAGTTTTTCTATCTTGGTTCAACAAAACGTACGCGATTTAGAGACGCGTTACAAACTTCCACTTTGTGTAATCTACAAAAACCATGCAATCCCGTAGATACGCCAGAAAAGTGTGATTACCCCTATTCATCGGAGGGTTCTTTCGGTAACAATTCACATTTAACATTAAATCATACAATACGTAGCGTAAATCGTGATGAGCCTCCATTAGAGCATAATAAACATGACAATAACTCTAATAAGTCGTTGATTCAATCAAATAATAAGCCTACCGAACAAACAGACGATTTAGTACAAGTTGGAGAGAAGAGTACTTCTATTGAACGTATACTTCCAATAAATGAAAAAATGCCGACAAAACGTATTAATGTGTACAAGGACAATATCTCCAATAATTCTAAGCATTACTCCGGTAGTATCAGTAATGTAACTTGCAAATCACCGGATTCGGAAGATGTTCTTATCATATCCTTGCCTGAGAACGAAGAACAAAATTCAGAACCATCTACATTTGCAACACGGAAGAAACCAGATTCTACCTCGGCACAATTGGAGAATAATACGACAGAAAAAAAGAATTCTATTGCGGAGTCGTCTAAGACTGTCACGTCTAGGAACAACTCCAGTGTAGAGCCTATGAACGTTGTACCAGAAAAAAGTACTTTGATTCCACAACGTAAAACTGTATCTAATAACTCAACAGTCATCGGTGGTGTTAATTTAACTTCTCCTGAAAAGGATTCGCAACTTATGCTTCTCATGTACGCTTCACCTACATCCGAAGCTCTACACAGAAAGAAAATGATGGAGTCGAAGAAGGACTCTCCAGTAAGCAATGTTCTTGTTGCTGAACCTAAGGAATTGACGCCAAAGAGATGCGGTTCAATGGCGTCTGACGGGAATGATCGCGGGAAACCTACAGTTAGAAAGGATATTAGACTTGATCCTCCAAAAAGATTTGAACTTAAGGAGATTATACCTAAATCAACTTCATCTGAGAGTTTGCCAGATACTGAATCTGCTGAATTCATGGTGAAAGTAAAACATAATGGTCCGAAGAAAAGTCATAGCTCGGAAATCAAGGGGGCACATTCGAAAGCTCTTATACGCAGATCGCAACAAGGAACATCGGACAGCTCGCAAATTAGTACAGTATCTACGCCAAAAAAGAAACGGAAAAGATCGAGTACTTGTGAGAAATTGACACATGGGATTAAACGAAAGTCGATGGGCAACATCTCTCATCCATTGGAAATCAGTGATGGATCCGATACAGATAGTAGTATTTGTTCAATGATGACGGTACAAATCGGTAGACGTAAAACCGGTAGTAATAAGAATACCGGACATCCTAAAGTGGATGAACCAGGAATTTCAAAACTTGATAGTGACGGGATCCATGCTGACAATCGTTCTTCAGGTAACAACGAAGTGCAAAGCAAAAAGATATTCTCGTTGAGTTCTGGGTCTGATACAATGATTGAAGAGGACGATGATATACCAAAAATACCGAGAAAGAAATCATTTAGAAAAGTAAAGTGTTTGCCTAGTTCAGATACCGATTCCGATGTTACGTGTATAATAAAGCCAAGTAACAATGAAAGTAATGTTATCAATAATGATAGAGATACACCTGCAAGCGTAACAACCACGAAACGAAGACGATTGCCGTCAATGGAATCGGACGATGAAATGAATGTTGCTGCAATAGTGAGCAGTTGGTGCAATGATATTAAATCACCGGGCAAATGCACTAAGAAAAGCAAGATAGAGCACGTTAGTAGCCAGAACAATCTTACGAAGAGTAAAACACAAGATAGAAAAACTGATTCATTTCTAAAGTCAAACAGAGCTGGTACCACTTCTGGTGATGTGGTTAGAACTTCAGCTTCGAGAGATACTTCATCAATGGATAAGGATCTCTTCGATTCTAACACAATGTTCATTCAGAACAACGTGAACCAGTTCGATACTGGAAAACATGAAACTCCGGGAAACAGTAGATCGACGCGGTGTGATAAGGATGACTTCAATTCAATTATAGACAGAGTACGAGAAATTCAGAGGACTGAAAGTAGCATTACTTCCGACAATAACGGTAAGCTATTGTCTAACAAAGACCAGTTGAATGATAAAGAGGATTGCTTAATGCATGACATGTTTGATGATATCATTGCGAATGTCGATACTCAAGCGCTTCTGGCCGGATTACCGCCTTCTGACAAAAATATTCCTAATAATCAGAGTACTAACAAACAAAGCGTACCTTCGGAGAAACCGATGGAAGAAAGACCGTCAAGTGCTTCCATAGAAAAAGCTAAATCCGCAGTGCCAACAATGTCGACGTCGTTCACAAACGAAAACGTTTTAACAGTTCGTAACTCGGATGGTTCCGACAAGGAGAATAAAGCAAGATATCAAAAAGATGAAAGATCGCACGTTTCGGGCAATGAAGAGAATAAGAGTGGCAAATCTTCGGTATCTGATTATCTGGTCAATACATCTAAGAGCAATAGATCCCTTGATAAAATAAAATCAACTCAAAATCAAATAGTGGATGTCAGGAAAGAATTTAAAGAAGACAGTGCGGCGAAATCATTAATTCCAAACCCATCTGTTCGTACCTCACCGGGAAATGATGAATGTATAGCAGAACATAGTATTACTCATGACAATGCAGCAGTCGCAAAAGAGTCTAGCTACGAACAAGACTCACTAATGGACATTACGCAATATCAACTGATGATTAAGCAATTCGAAGAGGACCTGTTTGGCGCTGCAAAGCAACGAACAGCTTCGAAGGTGGAGGATTTGAAATCGTCCAACAATGATAAGCAGACACCACGAAAAGAGAAAAATAGTGCTAGTAGTTGTCGGACACCAAGCACTAAGGTAAACGTTCTACAACAAATTTCTTTTTACTCTTAATCATTCATTCGCAGTAATTTTATAATAAAGTTTTTTTTCGTGTGCTATGAAATATTAAACGCAATCTTAAATTTGTAATAAGAATCCATTCTTATGTCTACTAGATAAATAGCTCATTAAGTCTTCTCACGCTTCTGCTGTCTTCTTTTTTGCGGCATTCATTGCTCATAATAGCCAAGCATTCTCCATTTTTTGCAAAAGAAACGAGTCTTTTTATGGCTCATTGTTAAAGACACGTACTCTTTTAAAATGCATAGGACACTAATGCCTCCACCGGAGAAGATGACATTGTTGAAGGCACTCCTCACAAAATGACAAAAATGTGAGTACTTGGAACAGTTTCTCGTAGATTCTTACGTTCTTTGTTAGACACCGTATAATATTCTCTATTAAGCTACTTCAATTTTCATCCTGATATAATAATCGTTTCCCGAAAGTAACATAATTTCAAGTCAATGTTAAAAATATAGAATTAAGTTACTGTCTAGTATACATTTAACATTATCCTTTACAAAAATTAGCCGAATTACATATGTTCTGTAATTTCATTTACCCTTACTGTCATTATTGACAAAATCTGTAATATAAGACCCCATTCCTCCGTAATGCCTACGTGCATTTTCGTAACTCTCCAGAAGCATGGGTAATCTCCAATCCATAAATACAACCGCAAGGAAAAGCTTAAAGATGACACCAGAAAGTTCGAAATCAAGAACTCCGACAAACCAGACGCTGGAATGGCGTGCAACGGAAGGCAATTCGAATAGTGCAGCTTCTACGCCTCTAAGTAAGAAGAACTTATATCCTCTTTATCAGAGCACGCCAAAGGTACAGCGCATTGACACCAAGAACAATCACGGCAATGAGGCCACATGCGCGGAAAACAAAAGAGTCGAGCATGTGCCAAATACCGTTCTAGCCAGCAAGTTGATAAACGATCAAACCACTAAGGATACTAATAAACAGCCGGAGAGACGAAGATTGTGTTTCGTATGTAGCGGTATAGCATCGAACCAAATCGAACGGGTGAAAGAACTCGCGGAAATGTTCAACGCTAAATACACGACTCAGTTCTGCGATGAGGTGACCCATGTCATTGTCAGACTGGACGATGATAATAGCACGAATAAAACGTTGAAGTATCTTCAAGGCATTGCTCACAGGAAGTGGATAGTGGGATACAAGTGGGTTGTCGATTCTCTCAAAGAGAAGAGGCTGGTAAACGAAGAACCTTACGAACCTCTGGATTCCACCACTCTCGAGGCGGGTCCTCGAAAATCAAGATTAAGAAGCAAAGGTATATTTGAAGGATTCATCTTCCTGTGTATTGGACCTTACGCAGACGTTTCCATCGAACAATACAAGGTATGCTTGAGTATTTGATGAGTTAGATACAGATTAATCAGCGAAGTGGATAGTTGATTGCGAAGATTTTTTATGTAGAGTTAGTTTGGCTCGGTACGAATCGCTGTATGAAGCTCCGGAAATTTACTTCTTTTATAACGAGAATCAAGTAGTTGTACGTGCTAGTGAACTTTCGGAAGACGGCTTATTTATGTTTTCCTAGGACTTTGCCGAGCTATTTTAAGTTGAATTCGAGCCAAGTTTCGCGGTATAAGAATGCATTTTCTTTTAGGACTTATTAGTTTCCACTGGTGCTAGGGTGGTCGATACGCTAGAAGATCTAACCGCTGAGAATAAGGGACTAAAAATTATTGTTATACAATCTGACATTCATGACGATAATATTATTGGTGAGTTCAGTGTACCTTTTAAAAATACAGGATTATATTTCTGGTTTCTAGAATTTACTATGCATAAATATATTCGAGAGTTAAATCATACATCGGGTTTATTTCGAATTATTTGTACAAATAAATATTCGTTTCATAAAAAAATTAAAAGTATATCGGAAGATATCAAACACATTTCCTTAGTATTATTTATTTTGTGACTAGATGAATACTCCTTTATATCAATATTTGTGTGTTCCTCTATATTTGAAATCGAACTTTTCCTTTAGTAGATTGGTATCAAAAGGCCAGAGCGGTCCCAGTAATCCACGATTGGGTAGTAGAGTGTATCAGTCAATATAAATTGATATCACTCTATCCGTTTCTTCAAGGATTGGCCCCACAGCATGTTCTTGCACTTGGTTATCCGCAATTCCTCGTTGAGGAGGAAGTTGAGGCAGAATCCGATAATTCGGACGCATCGCCATAATTCCTAAATTAATCACATTGCGTTCAATACGGTTTGCCTACCCTTCCTGTTTATTCTTTAAACTTACGATTAGTCTATTAAGAACAATAGTTTACTGCAGAGAACAATCAAAATAATCATATAGTAAAGTGCTCCTTTATTTGATACTGAAATATGTTTCCCCGTGTATTATAGAAGGCTAATCTGTTATGGAAAATTGTTACGTATATAAGTTACAAATTTATTATTTATCGCTATTAAAATTTATTTTTTGTTTTTGTAGCTATGATCAAACTGGTTCGTTTATCCCGATATATTTATTTTTCATCACATTTAATATTGCTTCGTATATGCTTTATTTTTATCCACACTTTTATATACTCGCTTATAACTTATTTTGCTTATCTTATCAGTTAGCGGTATATTTTTGTTATTATGATCCTTGAACCTGTTGGAAAAGATAGAAAGAAGTATTGACGGATTCGGTAGGCGTTGGCACTTTTCAATCACAATAAACACGTAGGTTCCAGCGGACTACCGAATATAGGGCGAGAAGGTGGTTTAAACCGTGCAATATCATCGTCCTGGGTAGGATCAGGCTTTCGTGTTGTGAGGGACGTTGAGGGTACTCACATATTCACTGAGACACACGAATGATATTGATTTGCCCGGGACCACCTGTAGCCAACTCTCTACCCTCGCGTACCGCGGTAGTGGTTATGAATCTCATCCAATTGCTAGCAAGTGAGTAGAAATAATTGTCCAGTATCCTTATGTACATTTAAACCTACCTTACTATATAATATCGTGCAACATTTTTTATGCTAACCTTTCCTATCACAAGAGATTATTATGAGATACTTGTACAGGTTGAACTAGTTTTAACTGATACTAACATAATGTGACGTTCATTCCACTTTTAATTGTGGAAATTAATGTACGAAGATGGTTACCTAATTGTTAAGTAGACCACTTTGTTCCCTTACCCATTGTCCTTTATATAAAATAATTGCTTTATGCCAGAGAACAATATTAAGCAATTATTATTAGCAACTACTGTTACATAGCATATATATTTGTAAGTAATACTTTGTATAATTTTTCAAATACGCGCCAATAAATTTTACGAAAACATTTGTAATATCAACGTCGAAAATTTCAAAAAGTATCATCGCCGCTGCTTTGTGATATCGAATAGTTTCGGAGTAAAAGAACTTATTAAATCACATGATTCGCGTATCCTTCAAAGGTTGGCGATTGAAATTTTCTATTAACTTTCCTTGATACACGTCGAGGGAGATTTATTTAGAATATTCATTGTGCATTGAATAATCCACGCATTGAATAATGCCTATCCTTTGACATTGTAGTAACGTAACTTAGGATTGTTGCCCAATTGTGTGCCATATTGAAAGTTCCCATTGTGTCTCCCCTCGCCAAACGTAGCCGATGTTTGCGAGTCTCACTCAATTCTGTACGGTACCGAAGGTCCCCATTGTACCTTCCCTCCTGTACAAAGTGATGTGTGCAATCACATCGTGTATCAAACACGACATATAATCCCGACACATCACCGAATCACTGATACCTGCCTTTTTTAAAACACAAAGTCACGGATCCGTAAAGGAAACAAAATTCACTGTTACTTTGTATTGCTTATTTTATCTCTCGTTAAGACAGTACGAATACAAACACTTATATCCCTTTTAATTCATCAATTTAAGTATTCTACTATCAATATTTGAACCCCTATAATTAACTATGAAAGCCATATTTTTTAATAAAACTCACGCTTTGTATGCAGTAGATTGTTCTGTTAAGCATTGCCTTTTATAGTTGCAGTAATTAGATTCTATATCATTCTATATTTTGAAATCGAACTATAGCAGTTGCTCGTTTTTGCAAACAACGTGATAAATTATTGGTGTAATTATGATCGAGTGGGATGATATTTATCGATATGAAAGGTTATCGATAATCACGGTTGACTGTACATATCAGAATAGTGTTCATTAGCGTGACAGCAGGTTACACGGATCTCCGAGATTAAATCGTTTTCCGAGATCAGACGTACGCGAAAGACATCTAATTAAAGTCAATCTACTATTATGCTGTGAATGCATTCTAGCAACCTTCATGAATTTCGCTTAATAAGCGTACATCATAATTATGTTCGCCATTAACTCCTCGAAATGCTTACGTACTTAATTACCGTGTATCTAGAGTACATAGCCGTAATTGGAATTATCTCGAAACAAAACATCACGGATTTTCGGAGATTACTGATTATCATTGAACTGCATCATGCATTATCCCGATTACATAATTAAAGTGTTTTAAGCTTGCCGGGATGAAGTCGGCCGGAGCGGGCCAAGTAATTAATGCCCTGAGTGGAGATCCATGTTAGCGCTTTTTTGAATTCGTAACAAATGCGTATTAAGAGCATTTTAGTTCAAAACATGTTTCATCAATGTTAAAAGTAATAGCAATCTTTTACTCCACCGTAATTATTGAACTGTAGAGAATTATTCATAAAAGTACTACCTTTATAAGGAATATTGAAAAATTGTTAGTCTATATCTAATGAAACAGTAAATTAATAAATATCAAGGAGATGCATATATCTCCAGGGATTTGTAAGTAAAAATTCAAGGGAATATTTATTGATACATTTTTTTGCAAGATTTCTATAAACCAATGTACTTTAAAAATATAAGGACCGCAGTAGGAAAGTGAAGATATTAGGTAAGCAAAGTTAAGTACGCAAACTACAGTTGTCAACAAGCATTGCCGTAGCGTGCTTCGAGGATCAGTGCTGTTACAACCTAAACAAGGACGTCTAAACTTGTAGATATCGACAATCACTCTGAGTTGTACCGTCGAAGGGGGAAACATGTGAGCTTCGCGTTCGGATTTCAGTACAAGTGTACAACTTGTTTTTACTAGTGTTTCGTAACGAGACCACCTCAACATCTTCCAGTATATCGTCAGCCGAGTGTAGCGAAAAGTTTAAGTGGGTAAAAAAGTCTAGTATTCGGGAGTACGGTTTAAGAGTGACAATAGTTTCGATAAATGCGACCAAGTCATCTGGAAATTCCGAACTCGAATTATTGCTTAGGGGAGTGAAAGAGTAGCACATATTTTTAGATTCAAGATCTGTTATAAACATTCTTCTTCAAGAGGATTAAAAAAAATCGGTTGGCAAATTGTTGGGAAAGAAAAGAAGACACTCCGATGGAGGAAGAAAACTAGATACATCCATTTTTTTTGTACGGTATGATAAATAATAAATCGCTATGTTCGTGACTATATCAGGATACGTCCGAGTAGATTCTACTCTTTCTACTTGCATTTACTAGTTTTTTAATCAAATGTGAAACTCGCTACTTTCGTGGTAAACATGAATGGAATAATATATTATTCCTTAGTGCCAGTTTACATCTGTATGGCTGTATAGTAATAACTATATAATAATAAGTACTTAGCATCCACATACTCTGCGTTAAGATATCTAATCAAACGTATATTTTTATATCTTACAATTAGTATTTAAGGGCTTAATATTATAAGCACACTAAAGATATATATTTTTAATTCCACTCATCGTCTTTAAATCAAGAATATTAAAGAACGAGTTCTTCAAATATATTGGTTAGATATTACGTCGTGTGCAAGAGCTACGCCGTATGCAGTAGTATGCACTTATGAAACTGCAAATATGATTTAGTGGTATGCGACTGAAATTAGTGTAATAATCCGCGGAGATATATCGCCAGCGGTAATAGGATAATACATAGAAATGGTAAGGACCGGTGTGCAATACCGCAGAAAATGAGGGTAGTAACCGGTAATAAAAATAAATAATCGAGCACGTAGAACCGCAAGCCACAATACGGGCAAATAACCTAGGAATATACGTATACGCGCACTCCGTAGATGGCAAACAGTGAACTTCCCCTAATGTAACTTTCATTGGTACATCCACGGTCAGCTAAGTGCAACGATATCGATCGCCTGATTGGAAAATTGTCTTTGTAAATGACGATCCGATGAAGTTATCATCCGCAAATATCCATTATTTTCGCCATTCCGCCAAAAAGCATCATACTTGCGGACAGCTTGCCAGACAGAATTACGATCGCGGCTGCTGATGAAGAAAAAAACTTTTACTCGGAGATCGCGGAATCCGTGATACTTTAATAACCGCGACGTCTGCGTGAAACTTTGTTTCCGGTATGCTATTATCGCGCAACGGGATAGTTATAATTAATACGGAAGTTATTATGTGTGAAGTTCTTGGAAGATGGCACAATGAAAATTGTTGAATGATATTCAAGATTTATGGTGTCTTAAACATTTGAAATAGTGTTGATATTTGTGAATTGATTTAAGTCTTCCAATAGGAATAACACAGAGAGAACGATGATTAAGTGACTTCTGTGATAATGATGATGAGAGCTCGTGTTAAAGTGCCATTGTATGAAACACCTTTAACATGAAATATGAAACAACGCAACGTAAAGCATGGTGTGGTGTTTCTCATAAGATAAGACTAAGATTTATACTTGAGATTTATCATAGTAATCATTATTCCTTTTTACCCGACTATAACTAATACCGGAAAGCCGCGTCGAAAATAAAGGGGCAGCGTGGTTAAACGGGGTTAACGAGAGGCAAACGCTGAAAGTACCGTGGTGATTAACGTCCATTTTGTAAGCTTATAATTAACGTTCCCGATTAAGTAATGAAAACCAACTAAAGCAAGCATATATTCACGATCGATGAATTATGCAGAATTATTCAATAATGAATGCAAAAATCGTGCCACGGAAACATACCGATGCATTATTGGATAACCTTTTATACAATTTTTTATCTTCGCAACTCTTCGTATTAATAAACTTTTGACCTTAACAGTGGCTACGTAACGTAACCTGTGGAACGTAATCATTAACAATTTCCATATCGTTTACATAGAACAAAATAAACACGTCTGGTATCATATAAAATATCGAGATACATTTTATGTTCGGACGAATATTGATGCCAACTTAATACCGCGTATCGTAGTTCAAACCGGTTGATTTTTATTAGTCAGTTTTCGATCATTAATATCAGCCATTTCGGACGCTTATTTCGTAACTTCTAAATTGAGAAGTAAAAATTAAATTGGAAATGTCAACAAAAATCGTTTTTCCTTTCGAACGCATTGATTTTGACATGAAGTATATTTTACTATGAATACGTAACTTCATTCGTAATATTTTCAACTTAATTTCTCATTAAAATAAAGGTTTTCAATGCGTCCTGGCAGTATTGTAATTCTATTAGTAAAATACTAGTTTTATCGAAAAGACTCGACAAGCGAGAACCCTCGGGAAATAGAATTCTCTTCCGGTAGTTCATCCTGCAAGTGACAATATTGAAGTCTATTGAAAAGGTTTTGCGTGAAGCCATACTGTCACGTCGTTTCCTTTAATTGGCAATGCTGGTAATACGAAAGCTCCGTCGAGACACGCTGGATAATAAAGATAAAGGATACAGTCTCAACGAGAATGCTTGACATTAAAGGATCCTACAGCATCGTCCTATTACATTACAATGTAACTTGAAACATATTTTTTAAAGCTACGAAGTATTTAAAGGCATCTCCACTGGAGAGAATAAAAAATGTAATTAGATAAAGTGCAATAAATTAAAGCAAAGCAAGGATAACGTGATGTACGTTTCTTTGTGCATAAATTGATTATCATTCAATGGCATGTTATTATGAAGTATTGAAAATACACTTCTCGAGAAATCGTTTTTCTTCGGAAGGATTCCTCTGAAGCGAGTAAAATTAATATCCGACAGATGCAGTAGTAAAAAGGTAAATTTATTCGTAATGATATCCAACGACTCTGCTTAATTGGCAATAACGAGGAAAGGCAACAGTTCAAAACGAAACAACAGGTAATAAAGATAAAGAATTTAAGACCGCGAGAAGGAATATTGTATCGTGTTTATTGGAAGTAGCATCGATTTATTGGCCAGTTTCTTAAATAATTCTGTTGGCTTTTAAGATAGAGAAAATGATTATATATTCATAGTAAAGTTCATTATTTCGATAAAAGACACATAAAACTGCAATATTAAAGAGAAGTATTATTCGGAAATCAAATTACGGATATAAAATACATAAAGTCGAGTTCGGAAAATTTTATGTATCCATCGGAATACATCTTCCAATTGGCTCCATAAATCTGAAATGGAATTTACTGGAAACCTATACAATGTACAGGAGAAAAAGCCATTCAGTTTCGGATGAATCTTCATTCGGTGCATCATGCAATTCCTCGAGTAAAATAAAAATATGATAAGTAAGGGTTGCACGTAATACTGCAATAAATTTGAGATTTTCATCGCAGGGGAAGCAGGTTTTCCGTCGTCGGATACAGTATTTCGTGGGAAGAGATAAAATTCACACGGTGGAGAGGCCAGACGATGAAAAAATTCGTCATTCCATTTAATTGGCAATAACGGAAGAGGAAAAATCGGTATTGGGCGCAGTGCATAATAAAGGAAGGTTGAGGTTCCAAGCCGACAATTTCCTGTCGGAAAATATTGTGTCTCTCCATAAAATCGGTAAGAATCCTAGTCCGCGTTGAACTCGTTTTTAATACGGCAAATCGTAAAACGGGCATCCTTCGTGTATTTAAAAATTCACAATGACGTACTCGCGAAAGTACTTCTGGACACTCGAGAAGCATTTACTTGGAAGCACTTCGTGTTTAAACGACAGAAAGAGGAGACAACAACTACATTTTAAATAAGGATACTTGACACAAATACTGTAGATGCGGTGAAAATACGACTGCTACGTTCCGCGCACAAAGTTCCAGTAAGTTGACGTCAAAGCGACCTTTCCGAAGTAACCGGTCTCCCAACCGAATTACCAGCTGGTTTCCTGAATGCGGAGTACAATAAGTGATGAACGCGAGGGTTGTCTTTCAAAGAGGAAAATTTCACAGGAAAACTATCAACGTTGTCCTTTTAATTTCTGTTAATTAGCAAACTCAACATATAATGCATTCTTTGGATAAAGTTGCCTGCCCTCTTAATTAGGAAATCCGAACATCCCTCCTCGGTAAATATCAGAACGGGGCCCCTATTTTTTCGTGTGAACAGGTTCTATTTGCGAACATTTCGGTAGAAAAATAATGTTGCCGAGGTAGTTATAATTACTATTTGTAATTTACGTTTATACAATTGAACGGAGAGTTGAATTCCTCTTTTATTTTCTATGAAAGGCATCCAGATGTTTCCGTTAATTGATAGTAACTTATATAGGAAACCTGCCAACGAGAATATATTTGAATGCTCTGAAGCGTGAGTACTGGTTGTATTGTGAAAGGAAATCTTTTCTCTTCTATCCTCCACCTATATTTCCCTCTCATTCTCTATTCTCTTATACCTGCTCCTCCACGATTCTTTCTCCCTTCGGCAGTCTCACTTGCGTTTTGTCCGTCCCATTTTATTCTCGGGTACCTTAGTGTTTTCTTACTGGACCTTGCGTTTTCGTGCGCTTTTATTACCGCTTTAGATATTTCCCAATATAACCGACTGTTTACTTTTTTCTGCTTCTCTACTCCGGCTCCGTACCTTAGGCTTCGACTTTAAACTTTTAAACGGTGCGCTGCATGTATTTCACTATATACCTCCTTTCCTCGAGGTTGTTCCCACCGTCTCGTTCTCTATCAATTTTTCTCTTCATCGTTCCAGTAATTTTTTCTATGCCTCCTCTTTAGCGACCCTGCTCCTCTCGCTTCCCGACGTTCTTCAGATTTGGCTTTCTCTAACTCGCTGCCAATTAACAATAGCAAGTGCTGAGAGGAGTCCCCTTCGCTCTACTAATTTGCCCCGGATTTAACTGCAGCGTACTTTACCCGGATAAAGGTAATGCTCTCTCTCCCTCTCTCTCTGCCCCCCTCTTTATAACCCTTTTCGCAATGGGTTGGGCCACGTCGCGCGCTCCGTAGTACGCACCACCAAGTGCAAGCTTACTTGTCTCCGCGATTTTGTAAATTGCATCCACGATGCCGTGCAGAATGGAAATTGCTGCCGAAACAGTTTCATGCCGAGCAACCATTGTCGCTTCACTTCCTACCACGGCTATCGGCGTTGCTAAAACTGACAATGGGAAAGTGAAGGGCAAACCTCGTTTGCCATAGAACCGCAAATTGGTAGCGTAAATGTGGTCACAGCTCGCGGTTTTCCGCCACCTGAAGATGCGCCACTGCGTGTTCGAAATTATGGATAAATAAATCTGGGAATTTATTTACTGCGAACACTTACTTTCGTGGTAACTGATAATTGACATAACCGTGGTGCTCCCCGAAAACCTTTTTTCAATTTAATTGGTACGGTACTATTTCATGTATACATATACTGATAACATCGAACCGATCATCATAAAATATCTGGATATTGAACCAATTTTTCCGTAATAATAACTTGATTTCTAACATTATAATAATTCCATAATGTTAATATCGAAGGCATCGATATATCACTACACTGTAAATGATTCGCATTGCGTATTTCTGTCACTTTCACAAATCCATATGCAATTTAAATCAGCGGAAGTATTCAACGAATGAAATATCATGGGATTTCGATTACGAACGTTTAAACCTACGAGATATTTGCTTTTCCATCTCTAGGGACCACAAACCATTTCCACATTTTAAGATAACCGAAATACATCCCGAATACGGAGTGATATTTTACGGGCTACAAAAACCACCGTATTTCTTTTAGGTATATCGAGTGAAGGGTTACAAGATTTTCCAATACATCTCGCGCGATCCTAGACTTTGATGTCGCATTCCCGAACGCTTTCTTCGAGTCCATTCAATTCGTGTCGTGGAAGAGATATTGATTCTATCAGAAATGTGTATCACGTATACTTTGAGACAGCCACGCGAGCATTGCAAGTCACGTTGCAAAAACGCCTTAAGCGATGACATTGAATTTCGTCTTGAACCCTACTTGCTCGATAGACACTTAGTCAACAAGCTTTCCGTCGGACGAACCTTTCAGCGTTTCCCGAAAAACATAATCGGAGAATTATTATTCCGACTGTATGCTTATAAAGTTCCGAGGAAATAGCTGGATCCGTACGAAAAATTCACGGTTCAAAAATAATGTTAACTGACCCGCAATAATTGGCCAAATCAATATTCCAAGTAATCAAATCAAAATGAGATATCAAGCACACGAATTAAAATTTGTTCTACGGGTAAGATGAATAATTAACTAGGGTAATAAATTTTACGAATTTAACGTTCGGTACTTCTTCTGGATCACACTCCACTTTAACTTTTACTCGAGCAATATTTAACGTAACTTCGGATTCGCGAATTTTGTTCGCGAATTCCGGTATTAATCGGAATATTATGCGTGTGTAGAAAGAACTGTGTGAACGTGATTGTGTGTGTGACGTAGCGCAGACAAATTGTTTCGTAGAACCCAGAGAGGAAAAGAGAAATGTGTACGGCCAGTGCTCCCATTGGGAGTCAACGTCACCGCTTTGAGCAACGAACGTGTAATTTCATCTCGTTTACAGATAGACAGATTTGTCAGGACCCTTTCGATGGCCCGATTTTTACTACTATTTCCTCTAGGACATATATTTCGAAACAGAACTAAGGGCATTTCGCAATTTTTCGCTATTATTTTAGCCAAAATTTATCGATTTCTATCATTATTATAGAATTCTATATCCGACAATTACACAATGTTTCCATATTGATCCGCTTCTAGCAATAGGAATTCGAAAAAAATCAACAATACAAAATCAAAGGTATTCTTCTATTGAAGGGATGTCTTTTCGTAGAATCAAGTCATTGATATGAGTTAGTTATATTAATCAGTGGCAGTACATACTGATAACTACTCTATTAATGGAAGTAATTATCTTAGAAGTGTCAAGTATGTGGAAAAATGAAGGAACGAAATGTGTAAATATGATCGAGAAATGACTTTGAAGTAATTTCTACACAGTTGGTTGAATCCAGCAAATTAGAGTTTACAAAAGGGGTTATAATTGGGATGCGAAAACAATGAACGTAGTTTCAGAAATGGAACTCTTCATCGCCGGTTTTATTTTCACCTTCAGAATTGGCAGAAATTCACTGGAATGTCCGGTATTACGGTGGGGGTCACCTTTTGTGTATGGCTTATCAATTTCCGAAGTTTTATGCCGAAGGTGAAGGCTTATCAGCGATAAGAATGGTTCTTGTATTAAGGCAGCGCGTTATAGGAAAGTCAATTTCACTTTTGAAGTACTTGGAGAAAATGGAATTGCATTTCCGTATTACGAATGGCGATTGCGCGTGGATATTTCAAGTCACTGGGGAGAAGCAAAAGGAAAAGCTGCCGACAGTTTTCATGGAACGTAAAAGCTGTTTGAGAGGTGAAAATAAAACTTCCTTTCATTTATAAAAAGATTCGTCGGCACTCTTTCCGATATGTAACCGTGTTATCTTTTCCGCGATGGATTCTTCTTCTTGATATAGCCCACTGATATCAACGACCTAATTCTACGATTAAACTTCCGTTCGGTAGAAAAATACCTTCGATTTTGCACCGTTAATCTTCTTAGAATTCCTATCGGTAGATACGGAAAAATATGGAAACAATGTCGTGTTATTGTCGGATATACAGTTCTATAACAATGCTGGATTCTGTAGAATTTTAGTTAAAATAATGCACTGCGAGTTCCAATATTTCTTCCGATAAAAATATAGTTTAAAATGGAATGAATGCCTTGAACCCTCGTATTAATTCAAGCAACTTGTTCCTGGAGTTCGGCCAATTCAGCTTTGCTTTAATAAATTATCACTTATATTAATTCTGTGGAAAGTAAAATCTATTCATGACGTAGAAAAATACCTCCCAATAAAAGCGACGTTTTTAAAGTAATTTTCATGAATAATTTCACTTCTTCAGTTCTCGGAATATAATCACCGTGATATTATGACGAATAACATCTTCTCATTTTCACTTCGAGAAAATTCACATTTTTGCCGTAGTAGAAATATTTTCATAAATCAAGCTCATCGTAACTCATATAAAAATGAATTTATACGTTTTAGTCCGTAATCGTACGTGATGACGATTTATTTAATAAATAATAAGATAACATTGTATCATCATAAATACTAAAACAGTAAGGAATATTCTACTTAAAACTAGAACTATCGAACATATACTCAGACATTAGAATGCTTAGACATTTCTTTACATATAAATTATGGACGGAGAATTGAAGTTAATTAATGGATTCAATTATTTACGTTATGTATAAAATAAAAGTATATGAAATCTCGAAGAATGCGCTGTGATATATTCGAATGATTTAATTAAAAATGGTAGACAAGTCATTTTTACCCCTTTGGTAGTTTTAATGTTAATAATGAAAGTTCCCATAATGCCGGTCAACATCGAGATATTAACTGTTTCTCACGTGGGTCATTTACCGTTGAATTGGTTCAACATTAAACCAATTTCAATTATCGAAAGTAGCAGTTAATGGATACATTCAATATTGCTCCAAAGTAATTCAATTGGTAACAGAAATTGCGATAATGGCAATCGGATACCAATAGCGGAATTCATCATAAAAATCTATAATAAAGACTCGAGATTCAAAACAGAGTGGCATCTTGCTTAACAATCCGCATCAGGTAAATCAAGTTTCTATACGCGGATGAAAAAAAGAACTATTGGAATTCTTTAGGAAGTGGCTCTCGACACAATTTTTAATGATGCTCGTAGTACGATATATATGAAATATGTGATTTATTTCATTCAGTTATACATAATAATACGAAATGATGAAACTGCTGTATTACAATCATTTAATCTTCAACTGCTTATTATTTCATTCTTACAATGCCTTACGGCACCTGCTTTGTGCCATCGTCAGTTGCTGGAAAAATAAAGAAGACGAATCATTGGATTAAGAAGTTTTATATAAAAATTGCAAATTATTTATTATCGTTATTCTATTTTTATATTAATTTAAGTTATGTTTTATTATACCACTTGTTAGATACGCGAGACGTATTGTCAGAGAAAATATAAAGAAGTTGAAGATAAAAGCTATTAAAGAAGAATAAAAATATTAGGAAATGTAATCGTAGAACTATACAATTCAGAATTCTCAGATTATAGAAATTATTATAATCATAGAATTATACTTTGATTCGTCATTGTCGAATATGCAATTCTATAATAAATCTATAATAAATCTGTCGAATTTTACACAAAATAATCTACTGCAAAATACAATATTTCTTTCGATAAAAATAGTATTCACTCTGGAACGAATGTCTTGAATCCTCGTCTTAAAACCAGCAACTTGATACAATATCGTAGTACAGGTGTTTCATCGCGCCGTATTGTCGTAGCGGCAACGATACTTTTTATTAATCCACAAATTAGCGATTCAGTGATATAGAATTAACTGATTTCCCTGCTGTATTTATGATGATACTTGTATTGGTATCTCGACTGACTTTGACTGACGAGCGGACAATAGTACATATACGTGTACCAAATACGCTAAAGAGATTTGTCGGTGGTTTGATTGATATTCCCTATTCGCCCTATTCGCTCTATTCGCCCTACTCGCCCTACTCGCCTTACTCCCCGATACTTGCTCTACTTTACTCGATCGTCCAGTTTCTCGTCAGAATATTAACAATCATCCTATTACTCGGAACGCGATCGCTGTGTCAATTTGAATAGATCAATCATAATCCACTAGTTGATATATCCCGCATTAGTTATTAATTCACTTATGCGCTGGATTATTACATGATAGTAATTTAGCAATTATTAATAATAGCAATTAATTGATAATGAGATTATCATTTAAAAAGAAAGTTTGCTTAATCTTAAAATGACTTTAATCTAATTAATGATAATTCATTTATTCATTCATTTATCTAAAGGATTATTGTAAGATAGATTGGTAGTAATTAATAATGATAGATACTTAATCTTAAGTGAATTCATTACTTTGACCGCAATTAATTTGAGGATGATAATTGAAGATAGATTAAGTATCTATTATTATGTATTACTGTTAACCGATCTTACAATAATCTTCCGATATGTGAATCAATTTGTACATCAAATTTTATTTTATAATACTTATTGTTTATCCGAGGCATAACTAGCAGTTTTGGAAAACACATTCCGTCCGGAAAATTATAGTCTCTCGTGGAAGGTTCCATTGTATAATAGTTAGTATTTCCATCGCGGCTTTCATTATAATAGAATTCATAATAGTAATATTAACCTGGGAAAATTACACGCAAATGAGGTTCGTACTATCGCGGAAAATTAAATTTCAAATTCATAATTGAAATGCTCCTTGTTTTCCAATGGTTTGTAAAAGGGAAAGAACATAGCCGGAAGGAAGTCATTTTTTATTATTCCCTACGGTTGCAATATTTTTTTCGAGCACCATTTTCGACTGAGAATAATTGCGAGCAATTTTATGTTGAAATCCCGTGGCAATCTGAATGAATTCAAATTACGAACATATATAATATTATAGCTACATCAGGGGTACCGAAAGTAATCAATTATTTTCCACATAATTTATGAAACTCCATTTCTTTTTTCATATTAAACATTATTCTATTAGATAATCCCTATCGTTATCTATGATCCTTGACCGAAGATCCTCCAACGCCATAATTCCCTTTTTGAAAACATCAAATTCCCAACTATACATCATTCGATAGCTTTTCTTTTATTCTTCTTTGTGATTGTTAAATAACGATGAAGACTACATTATAAATTAATTCGTATTAAATATTTGAAAAAAATAGAGTTTTTGACATTCGACAAAACCGCACGAGATTATGGAACAACCCAATATATTGAATATAGAAGATACTATAGGTATATATTATAGATTAAAGATACATATATACATATAATTGATTATAGATATACGTTCGCAATATTATCATGGAAATCGTCGAAAATCCTTCGTTGCACCGCAAGTAATACATTTATTGTATACAATTTTGGATCCAGATATTACGTGCGTGAGTAATAATTTTGCAAGCGCAAAATCGACATAATCCATCATCGTATCACTATATATATGAGTTTTGAAATTATACACGTGCCATTCGAAATTATGGATATTTGTAAGCAGACATGCCGGAATTAAAACAAAAGCCATGAAATTTGGTTCACCGATCGTTAATTATACGAACGCATTAAAAATCAGGTGGTCAAATAAACATTTTTCTTTCAGTCGCGATAGAGAAAAATATTAATTGTAACGTTTCTAATATGATAAAAAAAATACAAATTTCACTTTTTTATAAACGTACCATGGTACTCTATTTGCCATCGATATTTACTCACAGTGAGATAACAATATATTTTCCACTTTTTTTCAATTGCATCTGCTAGTATTCCGCGCTTTGAAATGTTGCACGGGAAAATGGATTTTATGATTTTTTTCTAACTGATTTAACCGCTCTTGTCAAAAATTGTTATTCCATTTTGATTTTGAGGTAAAGATATTAATTCTAAAGCTAATTTCTTTAAACATGCTATAATATTCTTTGCTGTAAATCTTCGATTTTATTATCATAATATCAAAATATTTAAAAATATTTTTGTAAAAAGTTTCAAATTTAATTTAAAATAATTAGTTACCATTTATCCATCTCCGTCGATTTATACTTGTGATGAATCTTTAAATAAAACACTTGTGTTTTATAAGTGCCATCGACATATTTTTACCTTCGAAGCCATTACCATAATTGTACTTCATTAAAAAATGTACACGCCGTGGACATTTATGCCGCGTTATTTAAGAACACTTTATTCAGACTTTTACGTTATTATTAAATTAACGAGGTGAACTTGCGGCAAATCTTTGGATCCATTTGAAAATCCTTTGACATCGCAACCTCTGAATGCGCAAGACACACACACAGAGAGTGCCGTTTGGCGAGTGAACATCTTCACGGGAACACTTCAAAAGTGTGATACTACATTAAATCACGGTATGCGTAATACAGGAGTAAATCAATTAAACAGAGTTCCCTTTGATAAGTAGATAAATTCCTGGACTCCAACTCCATTTTAACAATACCTCCAATATTAAAATCAGCGGTGTTTTAAAATTCAACGAATAGAAGGCATGCAATGTCGGAGACCGGATTACGTTACGAGAATTATCATTTCATTAAGTCCCCATTTTTACACAAATTTACAGAATACGTTGATTTACTTTCGAATGCACGGTGCTATTAAATATTAATTAAAATCTTAAGCGTGTTATTACACTATCACGATAAAATATAATATCATGGTGAAAAAAACTATTCGGCCACTTCAACTATTAAGTGAATTTTGAGTAAAATTATAAGCCTGCAAATAAAAAACTGTTTTGTTGAACGAATTATATACATTATGGTAAAGTGAAGAAATACATGAGAAAAAATAGATTTTGATTAATTTGTTATTTTCAAACCTCTCATTTTTCAAATTACTGTAATGTATATTTGTTAAATAAAACAGTTTTTTATTTCCAAACCCATCATTTGTCGCAAAATTCACTTGATATCTGAATAGACCAGATACTTTTGAGACTAACTGTATCCAGAATTCAATGGACATCGAACGGATTTTATTTCATTTCCATAGATTTTTAACTCACCTTGATTACGGTTTTAGCCGAACAAACAAAAATATGAACTGGATTAAAGCTCGCCTCTGACAGCATGGTATGTTTGTTTAACAGTAATATAAAATTCCATTATTCCCGTTTATTTAATTAAGAATGATACTTTTCCACGGTGTTCCTTTCTACGAAGCTTTTTTAACCAGTTAACCGTGGAGTTCTCCCAAAAACCAACATGACATGGATACTTCCGATTTAGTGATAAAATAAATCCGTGCGATATTTATAATTACGACGTATATATGTAACCTAATAATTAGCAAAATTAACTAGTCGCATGTATACGCCCTTCGTGCATATCAATGAACATGTGAGAGCGTATATATACGGTTTTCGCAGTCAAAGAGTTAATAAGTTAAATGTCAACATATTTGGACTCGATGAATGTGCCGGCGAAAGGCTACGTCGCGATTTTTGTTGGAGTCGTTCTCTGCATCCGATCGGCGTAGAGATCAGGTATACCAACGGAGAGAAATGTAAATGACACTGATATATACGATTGTGCAAATCGTTGGACGCGCGGAGCGAAAGCATCGTCGGCAGTGAAATACATATATCTGTGTTGCCGTTGAGTGACGAGCGTGAAATTCCGCCTTCGAAACGCGCTTCGAGAAGTTTGCCGCTCAGTGGTTCACCGTCCTCGAACTTTTAAATCGTAAATATTTTCCAAATCCCAACTACGGAAATGCAGTCATGCTACCAATGACAGTTCCTGTGGGAACGATCTTTCTCTCCGATAGAAAATTATCGTCAAATTACCATATTCTCTTGTCAGAGATCAGAGAATATCGTTAAGCGCCATGTCGGTCTCTAGGGACAAGTTGTGATTTTCTATGGAAATCTTAGTTAATGAACTTTACTTCTATTACAACGATATGCACATTAATATATTAATTAACATATATCACTAGTTAAAAGTACCTAAATATGGCTACATAAATTCAAAACACTTACGCCTAATAAAAAAGTGTATACTTTCATAACGAATTGTGAGCCATTCCCGCGAATAATTTAATATAAATTTTCATCGATGATTTTCTGAATGTTACGCGAGATTAGAGTTTTTAATATAATTTTTTAATGCTTGCAAATACAATATGTGATAAACTATAAAATGAAGGTGCGGATGATCTAATCATTGAAAACTGGTGCACATAAATTAACTACGAAATTGATGGCATATAAAATCATACGATCAAATCTCTGACTTGTGCATATAGGTATACAAAATATGTTGTACAAATACTAGATACATTTCAGTGTTTGCGTCAATGAGCGACGCCCGTGAAAGTTTATTTACGAGCGGGTATTCGATCATTTGTTAATTTATAGATTCTTATATCCATGGGTTTTGCTGGCTGGCCGTTCATTCAAAGTTAGGTGTTACCCTTTCATCCCGCGCTCAATGGAAAGTAATCGACGACCCAACCGAGAAAATGGCTCGTGAACCAAAGTCTTCGTGCTATTACGGATTTTCTCGAACATAAAACTGAGTCAAGATTAATTTCTTATTTCTTCCAGCAACACGTGTTATCATGCGTCACTAATTCCGGAGTTTTGCTGGCATGAAAACTTTGCGATGATTTACTTCACTTTGATTATTTATTATACTCCATGAAAATCAACATCATCAAAGCAATACCATAGATACAGATTTTTATAATATCAACATTGACTTAATATTTTCCCTCGCTGTAGGACACATTTTTTTTATTTAGTTATATGATTCGTAGTGCTGGTAATTAAAACTTCCGATATTTTACGGGTTTCGAAATATATATTGGTTAACATTGCTTTTGCTACATTTTAATTGAAATAACATTTCCACGGTGATTCGTATCGGCATATTTATTCAAAGTAAGGAGTGCCTGCCGATGAGTGATATCTTCGTTGATAAAATGTAAAAGTTGGATTGCGGCTTGAGACGAAAAATTCGTGGAATCCTTGTAACGCTCGAAGATATAAATGTATGCAAATGGCGGTGATAAGTACGATTTCACGATCCGTTAAGCAAGATGAGCAAACTTAGTACGCGACACTCAAATTTCTCCGCGTGAATGCTCGAGTAACAACCATACCTGAAGTTCCACCTTCATCCTCAGTTTCGAGAAAATCTAGCTCGCGGTTTTTGTTTGTGCAACTTCTGTTTCTAGACAATCAGCGAAAGTACGATCCACCATTTCGCGGTCGGCTTCAAAAGGTGGCCGGGTTTACTGGAACGCGAAACTCTCCGTCGCGTGAAACCGTAAACGTGGGGAAAGCAACTATTCCGAAAAATCAGCTGAGAATTTACGCAAAATTGCGCACAGTATTTGTTTCAAGTGGCGATGTTTAACATGTTAACACGTTTAAATTATGTTCCGTTCAAAAGCTTCAATAATCAATGCGAAATGAAAACTTTTGAGAGTTTTTTATTTAATTCACGTATGGTTCGAAAAATACTACTTTTATTGTCATAGAAATTAGTATTCGTAGAATGGTTTTGTGAAACGAGTGCGAGGGAGCAGGGCTCTTTAAATTATTAAAATCAAGCTAATGGAACGTCCTTCCAAGTTACACACCGAGCTACCCGTTAAATATTACTTAACTCCGTGGATATTTTTTCAGCTTTCCTATTTATACGTGTTCTCACGATGTAATAATGCTGCTACTTTGTAAAGATAGATGCGCGATATAAACACCTGGAATTCTACATTTTTCATGTGACATTCCACATCGTTCCTCGGGAAAGAACGACTAAAATATAAGACTGGTAGCGTAAATGTGTGGCAGAAAATAATGCTAGAGTTTTTTTAGTTACCACACGGAGGGATTTGAACGTAAGGGTTCGCTTTTTCATTTTGCCTCCCACGAGCTTGAAAAATGACAGAAAAGGTTCGAGTTTCTTGTTTTACCGACATCCATAACGTCCACTGAACGATGGACATGAGATTTTATTTTCGATTCGAATTCCAAGAGATTTCTCACGAAACTTTACCTTATCCGAACCACTTGAATTCTGATCATAATATTCCTTCGATTTAGTTCTCTTGCTTTTGACCGCATAAGCAAACAAAAGTTTCGACGAAACTTTGCGAGGTGGAAAATCATTATGTTTATGCACTTTCTAAACTGTAACATTAATCGACGTCGGGTATTGTTTTGCATGCAGGTATCCTAAAATTACTTCGTAGATGTAAAAATGTAATTATATATAAAATTCTACAAATTCGTCGATCAACCAGAATATTTTAATTCCCACGTTTCTGAGACTATTTAACTATATTTAAGTATATATTCCGCCGCACATTAATATAGTACACGAACTAACTTAATTTCGCAAAAAAATGGAAAGTTTTCAATTCGCATTCTCCCGCAAAACGTTTGCTCGATCCGATTTCCGGCACAGGGCAGAAAGTTTTCGTGTGTTGGTCTTCCGAAAGGCGAACTTAATCTCGGGGAGATAAATTTTCGTCGATTAGATGAAATTCCAATTCGACTGAGAAAGATATCGGGTGAGTTGTAATTGTAGCCTCTTCGGAATCACAGTAATTGTTAGGTAACCAATGGAAACAGATACATCCCGGGTTCATGATACCACGGTATTAGTAAGGCGACCGTGAAATTCACCCCCAAGGGATGCTTCCCCGTGTCGAGATTTGTCAGGGAACTTTCTGATATCTCGATCCTGGAACCGCTGGAGTTCGCGACCGTAAATATCCCCCTCGGCACGTTGGATTGCGAATGAGACACCTCGAGATCCCGAAATTCGATTTTACCGCTGGTTTCTGCGGTCTGCGAAGTGTTGCCATTCGATGTAAGGATAATAAACACCTCATCGCAGCACATCCTTCCTCACTCTCCTTCATTGCACTGCATTTATCACCCGAATTTAATAGCATATCGAACCGACTCGATCTTTCTACTTAAATTATTCTTTCCTTGCTTTCTATTAACGAATACGATGAGTTATTACTCCTTTCTCTTTTAGGAATACTATTGCAATGCAATCTCCGTAAAGATAGCTTCTTAGAAATGTTCATCAATAAAGTACATTTCTCGTACTAATTATATAATAATGTAGAGAAATGCATTGATAGTTTTGATCGTGATTGGAGTTCAATCACTTAGGAATGAAATATGGATTGAATTATGCCAAAGTTAAAACCAAGCAGAATTTATGTTGTTATTCGGTATTCTGAGTAATGGGACTCGAATTAGAATTTCTTCTTCGTTGAATCTACCGAAGAGTTTACAGTCAGAATGTTTTGCTCTCCTCTATCGGATCGTTCATCCATTCATTTATCTTTTCATTCGTCCATGTATTGTTTTACTGCCATCGGCAGACACCGGTGTCGTAATCACTACGGAGATACCGGTGGCAAACAATGCGCGTATATCGCAATTTACCGTCTTTTCCTGGCTACAGAAAAACTCGGAACAAGGACACGATGTTCCACTGGGTCTGGACTCGGTATGCACGGCAATCCCATTTAATCATCGAAATTGGAACTCCTCGAAAATCTCAACCTTTTTAATCCTGCAACGCGCATCCTGAGCGGTGCGCGTTGCACCGAAACATATTGGAAATTTATTTCTTCACCATAGAATTGCATCTGCAATTTCTTCCAGTAAACTCGCTCTCTCGTGGCATGATTTGTATCACGAATATCGAAGGAGTCACCGGGATATTTTTTTTTTGAGAATTCACCGATATACTCGCATACTTTACTTGTTTACTTACTCTACATATTTTGAATAATATTGCTAAGGTATGCACGGAAGAAATGTTTAAAGATCCAAATGTAGGAAATGTATTTTCCTTCCAAGGAAAGTCGTTCTTTTCGCGACACCACCTGAAAATGTCTCACGTCGCAGACATACTTTTTCACGCATCGTTTCAACCTGATATAACACTGATTCTTTATGGCACCGCAGCAGGATAAAAGTTACTCGGGAAATCATTCCCCGACCATCTATTATTACTCATAAATAAAATCGAGAAGAAAACTCTTCCCGGTACCATACGCGTCTCAAATTGATCCAACCACCTTCGACTTCAACGGATTAAAATGTTAAAGCAACGAGGGGCAAGAACCGCCATTACCGTGAGGATCTGTCGTTTCGTAGTAGATTATGATAAAGACTTGTTATAACCATCCCATGTCTTAAACTATTATAAAAGGCGCTTTCAGTTAACCTCGAGAATGTTGAATATTAATAGCGAATCTAAGCTGTCTTGGTCTTATTAGTAATTAATAAATAATGTTTCATTAGCGAACATAATACGAAAAGTTAGATTTAATATGCTTCATTGGATGTGAACAATATTATTATCTTCTAGCTTAAGCTTAGAATTCTTAAACTGGTTGAAATAAAATTTGCGAGAAACCTATTTTTATTAACGCGATTTATATCATCGCTCACAGAGGAAGTGGTCTTTCTTGTGTTCTAATCATTAGTCGATATACGATCTACAACTTTGTACGGTTTCCGGCGAGATTTAATGAACCGAATCGCCGGAGAATTCATTTAATTGGTACAAGCACTGCAATTTCATTTATTTCAGACTTTTCTACGGATGCTGCATCGGTCCACTCGAAATTGTTCTCACAGAGTGATCATCGTTCACCTGTGCGTGATCCGATATCTCGTGAAATTCATTGAGCCGATTTTTCCAGAGACCTTTTCACTGATTAATCACTCGCTACCTTCTTTATTAGATAATCTTGTTAAAGAATAGAAGTGTAAGCTCGTATAATTTATCTCAAACTCGTATTGATTAACAGCTCGTGATTGGACTATCAGAAGATACTTTTCAAGAATTTCTGAAACGAGTCAATGACAAAAAATCTTTTATCGTCACGAGAACCACGGTTTCAATTATCGTAGAATTTTCACAGTAAATCACGGTTATTAATGTTCGTAATTTTCCTCGTGAAGTGATTATCGATTGTGAATATGTGGACCGGAAATTTATCTAATCCTTCTGAGAATTTAATGAATCAAAGCGCCACGAATCTTTTGTAATTAAGATCTAACAAGACGCTCTTGGAATTAAGCCATTAGAGTAAAAAAGGACTGGATGCTGCCCCCCGATCTCTTCGCACATCTTTAGAGCCCCATGAGACACGGATCGGCCGTTTCTCTTCTCTCTCGCCGGCCCAGATAATCTTCCTAAGTAATCTCAGATAATCACTCTTCGATATTTTCTCAAGTATCTTTATGAAAAATGCATAATTATCCTGTCATAATGCCGGTAACAGTAATTAAAATACCGCGGAAAGGAATTGTTATAAAATAGGTTTCACTTCCCGGATTTTAAACGAAGAAGAATCGATAATCGACCGGCGGGTACAAATTATACTATGGTATCAAAATTGAACTCGTCTGGGTGCTACGCGCCGTTTTCTTGAATAAAAAGTCCATTTTTGCTATATATATGGTGTACTGTTTGCTCGAAACAGAAATTGGTTCTTCATTATTGTTATGGAAAAAATCGTAAGGAGAATGTTGTAATTCAAGATCATTTCTCTAGCGCACACTGCTTTATAATATTCTACATCTCGAGTATAAAATTTCATAAGAAAATAAATATCAGCACACATTTCAAGGAAATAATTCCTTGTGAATACCCTTCTCAATTGAATCAACCAGCACCTTGTCTCTTCACTGGAAGCATTTTCAATTTGCATGCTCTAATTAAGATTCACCGAGTTTATTCATATTTTATTCATCGCTCACGTGAATTACTGTAAAACAGAATTCAGCTATCGACCAAAAAGTAGTATGCCTCAATTTTAAAGACGAGCAGTTTGAGGATAAAATTCCTAGAGTGTGTATACCTGAATAGGATTGTAAAAGCTAATTAGTCGCGCAAGTACATAATACGTAAAGATTTGAAGCATTTAGTAACCCGGTGGGCAATCAAACGTATGAAACAAGTTTGCAGGACACGTGGTGTCATTAACGAGGTAGACCGAAAGCCTGGTGTACGATATAATTAAAGCCCCGCGGACCGTTCAACGAATTAAATCTCTCTAAAGGGAGAGATAGTTTGAGAGAGAGAGAGAGAAAGGAGGGGTTGAAGAGTCGGTGGATAAAGCTATCCTCGCGTCTTTAAAATCTCTCTCTTGGTACGCGTGGATCCGTCCCGGGATATCTCGTTTTTGTTCTTTCGGTCGTTACGAGGCGCCACTAACTTTTCCGTGACTGCCTTTAAAAAGAGAATCTCACGTGGATAATCCTTTCATAAAAAATTT
The DNA here is from genome assembly GCA_910591585.2 of Nysson spinosus. Taxonomy (NCBI): domain Eukaryota; kingdom Metazoa; phylum Arthropoda; class Insecta; order Hymenoptera; family Crabronidae; genus Nysson; species Nysson spinosus. Next base: position 9,816,482 of record OU342830.1, on the reverse strand, counting down.
CACAAAGACGTAGCTACGTATACTCATTATATTTCCGGGTGGTGTACGTGCGCAGCTTAAAATGTCCCCCGACCAACATTCCCCATTTTTCTAGTAAATATCATTGCGGATGAATGCACTGAGAAATAGTGCAGTGATTAATAACGAATTGCATTCGTAAGAAGCTCTCCCATCGTGTTCCTACGGGAGGAGAAAATCCGAGTGTTCTCTGTGGAAAAATAATATGAGTTGCACGCGAAACTATAATGTTTTCCGTGATCTTTTGAGCCTTTACCTGGAAGAGGAAATAAACAGATTTTTCGAGGGATTATCCGATCGTTTTATAAGGAATAATGTTCTTTATCTTATTTAGAAAACGCGTAACGAGAAAAGCGTTACTGATCTCGATAAAGGAATTAAAGGATCCAGAAGTCGGATCGAGGTATTGGTAACTACGGCGAAGATACTCGAAGAAAGTTTGACTTTAATGTCCCTTGAAAGTATTTTATCGGTTTCCTTTCGGTATGAATAAATAAGAGGAAAGCTTTCACGAATGAATTCGGCGTAATACTCTTTTCAAGTAAAGTTCCGCATTAATTAATTGTGATGAAGTTACACAGAAATAATGCTATCCTTCGAGGATCAGATTTTTTTATTATTTTCTGAATTTCAATTAAGAATACGATCTTTTTGGTGTAAATTTGAAGTAACGGGCAGCGTAATATTTCCACGATTCTAAAATTTAGAATGGTTATAATAAACACTTAAGAGAACCGTAGATCCTGGAGGATAAAAATGGAGGGCGGCAAAAGTGTTTCAACCCTTATCGTCTGGGTTCCTTCAGAAAAAACTGAAAAGAGTATCCTTTGCCGGTGCTTACAGCAAAATGGACTTAGCCAGTCCATATTAAAAATATTCTTTTAAAACTTGGAATCTTACGAAATCTAGAAGTTTTTCATCAACTACTTCTGAATCCGAATAAACACAATAAAATCTTCCGGAGATCCTGGAACTTTCTGAACACACCCATCGGAACAATCCTAACCTCCATAATTAAAATTAACGACCCATTAAGAAGACTAATGATATCTCGAATTTTCATATTTCATTAATTCGTAATAAATTATTACGGTTCTAACACGGTCGCCGAAATATTATCAAATCGTCCTTTCTAATAATGACGTATATAGTTATTCCAAATATTCCATAATTATAATATTCACATAATTCTGTAATATTAATCGATTCATTACTTCACTACCCGATCAGCGTTCATTAATATTACATCAAAACTCATCACTATTCCACACATTCTCCCAAATATAATTTATAAAGTGTTAATTAACACCTTCTTCTAACTGCCCCTTTACTTTCGACGTCGACTTTGATGCCCCACGCCGATCACCGGAATAACTAATACACCCCTTGAATACCAGCAGAAAAGCGATGGGGCCATTTAAAACAAAAAACGAGGAGCAAGGGCAAAAGGAGAAAAGGCGGCACCGGTATCTTAACCCACGTCATTTTTTTCTCCTTTGGGAAAATTCGGGCTCGCTTAACAGGCGGTGGAAACCGTGGTGTCGTTGTACAGATTCTTAACGAGAAAGCGCCTCGAGAGAAGTAGCGGTCGGTGGCTGAGTCTGGCCTATTCATCGAGTCGTTCCACTGAACTTCCATCGCATGACATCGCACGCCACGATATTAAAGCCCGCCGTTGGCGTAGGTCATCCTCTATCGAGGGCCAAGATATCTTAGTAGAATTATTGCGGCCGATTTAAGCCGATCGAAACGACTCGGGGAATCCTCTTGGCGACGGCGAATGGTGTCGTCCCAACGTTTTGCCCGCGGATAAACGACCCGTAAACCCTGATATATAATGTCCACTCGAGATAGAAGAACGATTCTGGCTCTGGCCGACACTCGAAATACCATTATTGTATGCGTTTAATGCAGATCTCGTCACTCGAAAGGGTACCTCGTCTTAATGACCACGATGAAAGGACGATATGCAGTGACGTGTAATGAAACGAAAATATTTAAGGATTTCCATTTAAGGAGACCGGCAGAGGTATTCAAGAAATTCGGCTTTGTGTTAATGAGGACGGAGCTCATAGTATTTTCAGGTTTCGAGCAGGAAAGAGAGGGTCAAGCCTGAAACGTAGACCCCTGCTCCTCTTAATTTCATTCTCGTTCATCAAAATATCATTATTATCATCACTGAATTAAAACGAAGGCTTAAGTGCTCCATTAATATGCGAGTCGAGTTTCCTTCAGAGTGTAAATCCAGCGGAAACTTATACCACATGGAAGAATATTTTTCGTATGTACCTTTCAAATGGACATCCGGAAAGGATGGTACGCGGAGAAATTTTTTCGGCGGGTGTTCATGAATTCTGAATTAATAAAAACCGTGAAAAGGTAGACGGATGAGAATAGAATGAAAGAAGTGTAATCGATATGGAAGGCCAAAGGAACGGTGCGCTAGTAACTAAGCTAATTAGTTCGCCAGCGCAAATAATACTTAGTCCGCGAAGGGTGGGAGATAAAAATACGCGAATCCAATGCTCCGCTTCCTATTCTTCCATTTGTTTAAATTCATTAATGATTGTGCTCGGTAACTTGCTCGGAAATTACGCGAATAACGTCCCGACAAAATCAATTTTTTTATTCCCGTTCTACGTGGAAAGCCTTACTTAAATGGGAAAAGAGATATCCATATTGTTCATATTGTTGGTACCAGACGAGATAACACCGTATCGCAAATATCCGTAGCAACCAACCGAAAAGTACACACTCACTACATCACAAGCGTACATTCACCGAAATTTGTCGCTGTATTATTCATAATTGTTCACGTGGAACTGGTCTATTGTATTATTTTATCAACATGGGTACTCAAACAATAGCATTGAAAGGTACATATGAAATCTACCCACTGATATACAACTACTGCGCATTGCTCGCCAGAGATAAGTGCTACTAATATCCGCATAATTCTATTGCAATAATTGATTTATTCCTTCAACATCCGATCAATTTTGTGTAATAATGAATTACTGCCATCATTATTCTAAATATTTCCCAAAATACACTTTTCTTAAACACAATTATCACAAATAATAATCATATCATTCTACATCATAAATATCACAATAATTCACATGTAGATAAGAAAATTACTATCCGTAAAAGAATATAATAATTGAAAAATGTGCTGATTAATAAATAGCTGATCTCGTGGTTACACCAGCTTGTTCAGTTTTACTGTAGAACATGAATATTGAAAAACTATGCATGCGACGGTTATTAAGAATATTTCACGAAAAGCACAGTTGCGAGTGGCATTATATTAAAAACGGTATCTCGAATATTCTAATAAGTACGTCGCAGGTGCATTTGTATTGGACGTTGGGATAGGCGAATATCTAGGGTAGAAGTATGAGCGTAAGGTACGGTCACGTTTAAAGCTTTTAATCACGGCGTACACTACAGGCGCAGTTATTGGTGTATGTGTACATCGTTTGCTCTATTCGCATCGTGGACACGTGCACCGATCAAGTCTAAACGAGGAGTTTCACACTCACCTCTCCGTGTATTACGCACGCACTATGTACTTCGTCTCCTCTAGTTCCAGCTTCGATGTCCAAAATCCTGATCTATTATGCTCCTCTTTCGTAATCCTGATTCAAAGAGACTGCCTGAGTACCCGTCAGATCCTTCCTTTGATCCTGGAAATATAGCGATGCTTGCGATCAAGGAACGTTTTTATCCTGCCGGTCGATATCTTTAAAATATGCTTTAATAATGATATTATATTATTATATATAGGATTTTTTGACAATTTAGTCATATTGATGTCGTAGTGAACATTGATTTATTCCTATAATACTTTGTCAGTCTATTTATGCTGTACTTTAGCAATCCGTTTATGCTATATTTGATCAATCTACTTATACGATATTTCTATGGGTTTTGATGGGTATTTTCGAAATATGGTTGCGTATGATACGGAGTATTGTATTATAGCAAATATGTTTCAAGTATATATTGACACTTCGTCCTCCCGATGTTTGTATTTTATTACGGGAATGGCATGTTGGAAATACATCGTATATCGAAGTTCACCGTGAACATATATTGATTTACTTGATTTATATCGATGTGGTACTTAGACCTTTTGTTTAACAGTTTCCGGAGAAAAAAAAGAACAATGTTCCACGGAGTGTTCCGCGTTTCATTCTTACCTGGTGTTCTTTGCGCTTCCAGTGTTTCTGGTTGAAAACAAGGCAGAGACTTCACTGACCACCATCCAAGTTTCTTCAAGTTTTGTCTTGATCCTGATGAGGAGAAAAAGAGCCATGCAGTTGCCTGGTTTTCCGGCAACTTTTCCTGACACCCCACGCTTCCACGGTGATGAAATAAATGTCTCTTCACCTGATTCGTATTTCTCGTGCTGATCAAAAGCTTCGAATACTGTTCTTCTTACGTAACTTTCTTATTTGTTTTTCTACTTCCGTAGAAAGAATCATTAAATTCGAACTTGTCTCGACGATTTCCACCAGCCGTCACACAATCTTACTTCTTCGGCGAGCAACTAAAAAACTTTCCCTGATATCCTGCGTAAGTCGAAAACGGACTGTTTTTCGCCACGATGAAGCACGAGCTAGATCCCTTCCACTCTTTGCAAAAACTTTACGTGTCGAAGGATGTCAACCTATTCGTATTATCCCGTTGTCAACCCTCTTCCGAAGGTGGCAAGAAACTTTGTGGAAATCTTTGCGGTGCTACGAAGAAAGATCACTTTGCAAACGAGTTATCACCCACGATTCCTTTTGGTTACCGCGATCAAAGAAGATATGTACTCGGTGGTTACCTTTTCTAAGGTAAATCTGTACGTCAGCCTCTTACGAGGTTACTCGCGATTCCGAAGAGGTCCCCGGTGAAAATGAATCCTTCCCCAAGGTAGAACACCTACTTCAAAATGATCCTAAAGAGGATTGCGAGCAGGTGGCAAAAAGGGGAAGAGAACCGATAGGACCGGCCGGCCGGTTCCTCGTGGATTCTGACTTGTGGCTCGGTGCCGTGTTATCGCGAGGGATGGAGAGAGAGTGAGACAGAGAAAGAGAGAACGAAAGAGGATGGACTGCGCCCCTCGCCGGGTGGCACCCAGGTCGGCGACCGTGACTTCCGTCCTCCGAATGCTTTCTACCGGCGGCGCGCTCGCGACTGGGATCCTGGATTTCAGATGAGAGCTGGCTCTCAAGAATCACCACGCAGGCGCCATTCTCTTTCACCTTCTCTCTTCATCCCCTATCCCTCTCTAACTCCTTTATACGGTATCGCCTACCTCTGTTTCTCTTCGACTTTCCCACGCTTACTCACCCTTTCATATTCTCTCCCTTTCGCACTTCTCCTCTATCTCTCTATCTCGCGCGCGGCTTTCACCTCTTCCCTGACTAACCTGCGCTGCTCTCTCCTGCCTCTCCTGCCTCTCCTATTTCTCCTGCTCCTCCTGTTTGCCCTGCCGCATTAATAGCCCATCCTCTCCATCCTCTACAAGCTTCCTATTACTATTCTCTTTTTCTATCTCCCTCTCGCTCCTCCCTTACACTTACCTGCCTCTACAGAAATCAGTAGTATGACGTTATGTTATATCAGACGTGCTCGTCTTTTCTACTGACTAGCCGTAATCCCTATCCTCGTTTCACCACCTTAATCCTGACTCTCCTTCAACTTGCATGAAGCCAGTCGTTATTATATCTACGTCTATATCCTGTTACCAGGTACGTGTTTCATTCTGATCTACCTGCCGCTACCACTTTCACCCCCGGCGACTTACCGATACTTCTGGCGCCGGTCTGCCGTTCAGGGTGTCAACGTGTGAGGCTCACACACTTACACACGATCGTATTTCATGGGATTGATAGTGCGAGCTTTCTCGGACGTGAATATCCTGGGAAAAGTACCAGACTAACGAGTATGCGAATCGAAAACACGGCGACGAGACTGAGAATCTGAAGGAGGTAATAAGAAATCCTTCCTTCCGCTTACGCAACCTTGGAAGTTAAAGAGTCGTTCAGTGAATCAATGATAATTCACATCGCTTCTCGCGATCCGAATTTTTACCGATATATTTCCACTTTAAATTGACAATGTTTCCCGCTAATGTTATCCACATTATTCACAAGTAACAAGCACATTAATAATTACGTAAAAAGTATTCGTTACTTGTGAAATTCATTTGATTACCTGGGAGTATGCTGGATTGGATATTATGCAGAGGGTGATGATAATATTACATAGCCAGTTCTATTAACTGTGCACTGACATTTGCGAAGCCGTTATGCCGGAGGTGCACAACGAAGAGAAATGTGCCACCTACCTGCTCTGCATACATACCTTGGTTACCCTGTGTATCCGTAACCTATTCAATTACCTATTTATGTACCTGATATTAGCATGGCTGTGGCATACCCGGCTTTCGATATCACTCGCAAAAACTTCATCTAAAAACTTTCGGACACGTAACTATTAATAATATGACTTAATAGTTTTACAGTATGAATTTAATGGACAGACTCATTGAACCCTAAAGTGCCGTTTAACTATGAAGGTAGAAAAGAAATGATATTTTATCCCCGTCGACATTTACGACGTGTATATCCGTACGTAGTTATTAATAATTCGTTGCAGAACATATTTGTCCTTATTAAGTGTAAAAAGCGGAGATTAGCGAATTTATTGGACTTCATAGTTGCGCAGCATATTCTATAGCTATAAAAGGAATTTACGCGCTGGCTGACGGTTATAACCGCAGGATGTGAGCCACTGATAAGGATCCGTGTAATAGGAGCGACAAATTCTCGGGTATCTGCTTTAAAGAGCTTGTTATTACAGGAAGCTGAAGCGTGAACTTAATATTCATCGATATATAATTATGTTTGTTTGTTAAACACAGTGTAATAATAGATTACGAATTTTTAATACGACGATAAAGAAAGAACTTCGTGATACACATTGAGTTGATGATAGTTTAAAATGCAGATTAAGATATCATGAAAGTACGAAAATAATAATTATATTATTATAATGTTGTTAAACATTATTACTTTCACAGATATCTATTTGTCCGCTAGTTGAATCAGTTTGCATATACTTTCGCCGATATTATTGTTTAAACTCATAAAACAAAATTGGGGTGAAAGTGTAAGTTTGAAATTGATCAAAGATCAAATAAAAGGCGCGTGTCGATTTGGGAGTTTGTGATTGGAATTCCGAACGCAAACTTGTTTACAATCTCTCTCGGCTGTCTTTTCGCGTTCATAATGATAGAAGCTAGATGAAGTGAATGCTCGTGCGTTGAATTTTGAAACACTGTCCAACTTGAGTTTAGTAATTCACCGTCAGTAATGCGATGGCGAAATTAAATAAGTTGGGTACGAGAAAATGAAAGATGTCTGCACATTTTGTATTACACAGTTTTCATAGTTTCCGAGATACGAAGTGAAAAATATATTCGAAGAATAATGTAATAAATTATGGCTTTAGATGACGAGTGCTAATAAGGTACAGGTAACCCTCGCACAACGCGGTACTTATAAGTATACAAGTCGATTTTGGTATAACGCGTTTCACAAATTGTGGCGATCCGCTTATAACTCGGCGCTTATAAAATGCGAATTCGAGTTTTGCATAATGCGATTTTTATAACGGGGCCTTTCTCTCGAACCTAACTCCCATGATATGCGAGGGTCGTCCGTATTATTAATCAACTGTGATTTCTCCGTTATTAAAAAATCATTCAATTAACATCAATTACTATCTAACATTATTCGTTATCAAACAGGAAATATTAAACACGGAGCGCCATAATTAATACTCCGTTAAGATATAATAAGCAAAGAACGTCACAGTATAAAAGCTGCAATAACGTCAGAAACAATTTACGTAACATATTAAAATGCATAACGTCATCGATATAGTGACGCGTTGCTAATGAAAGAATAATAAAATCGATGAATTTGATTAAAGAAGAAAGTTCAGGGTATAATAATAAGCGAACCGTAGTTACAAACAACCCTGCTATTTTTAAACATCCCGATTGTACAGCTACTCGGAAGTTATTATGGGAGCAAGCGAAATGAAAGGTGGTTTTAGATACTGACATTTATAACGACAGAAATGTGACGAATGGTGAGTGAGTAAGCTAGGATAGGAATAACCAGGAAGTTTATGTTCTTCCAGATCGTACATATCGGTTTCGTCAAACAGCTATGACGCGTGTATAAGGATAGGTTTACGATGGCTGTGTATGCACTGTCAGAATGCTCAATCTTCCAGGATTATATCGGTGGGTCCTGCAAAATTCAGGGAAAATAAAGAATGTCCAGGAGAACCTATCCTCTTTCGGCATGTACAGTGAGTCACAGAAGTATTCATACCCCCCTAATCGTCGACTTCAAATGATTCATATTTTGTTAGGACACAAATTTTAAAATGCTTATCAAACTAAATACATGACATGTTAATTAAGCATTCAATTGATATAAACTTTATTCTGGTATAACAATTCAGTGTAACAAAAACAGGAATTTAATTAACCCATCACAGAATTAACCAAGCCATTAGCCAAGACAGACTAAACCTGTAAATATTTTGGTTTTACTCGTACCAAATCCCTACAGTACGAATACTTCTGTGGCATTAATTCTCTGCTCGTGTTTTTGTTACACTAAATTATTGTATTACAATAAAGTTTATATTCATTGAAAGCTTAATTGATATGTTGTACATTCACATTGATAAGTATTTGAAAATTTGCGTAAAAATATATCAATCGGGTGAATACTTCTGTGACTCACTGTATACATATGCCCGGAATATCGCATGGATGCCGGTACGTGTAGTGAGTTTTTGCAACTACGTAAAAGAGAATATTCTCCTACCGCTTTTCTATTCTCCGCCATATTACTTGGATAGCGCAATATCGTGGTAGATCATTGTACTCCCCGCTTACTCCTTCTACAAGCTTATCGAGCAGTAATATCAAGTAAAAGATGAAGATTGCAAATGAATAAAATACTTCGAATTCGAGTTACGTAATGTATTTAATATCGCGTGGTTTTAGTATTGGCTTTTAATCGCAGGTAAGCAAGTAGGATCAAATACATATACCAATCATTATTTCCGATAGTAATTGACTTCCATATGGAGAGATGTAATGAATGTCAAATATAATTAGTAGATGTATCCGGCAACGAGCAGACACACTTTGTACATTTATTAAAATCCGAGTACCGTCTCGATTTAATTATTTCGACCCTCGTATTACGAGTATCAATATTTTCCTCTTTGGATTGATGTTACTCGATTTCTGTGCCGGATGCTAAATGCGTGGATTCGTGTACCGGCTCAGCCGTAGAATTGTTTTTCAGTTCCGCTGGACATTTGGTATTACTGAAAATTAATCCGTGAAAATTCAAACGTATACATAAATAAAAAAAAACAATTACTATCACATTATTACTTTTCATCCGTGTTATTTATAAAGAAAATTTATTACAGAAAATTTTGATAAAATTGTGTAAAAGTTCGCGACAGAAAAATACGAACGAATTTGATAAACCGCTCTACGGCTTCTCAACTTTACTTCATATATTTATTTCAACATGAATGAAATGAAAATAAGTGAAATATATAACATTTCAATAAAAAGCAGAGGACACAAACGAAATTACATTTTCGGACAGAATGTTGGGGGCGGAAGATTGGTGGCTAGTATCGAATCCTTACACAGGTGACAAGCAGCGGTGTAATATCATAGGTGAAGTAATAGCTGCTCCCGGGTTTCATTAAATACGAACGATAAGGCAAGCACGCGCAAACACAGCGTGGGTGTCTAAAGACAAGTGTGTGTGTTATCAGTTATGCGTGTGTATATCACGGCCTATCTAATTATAAAACCTCTTAGACGTAATATGTTCTCCTTGGGAAATAGTGCATTTCGGTATAACACTATCCAACATATTTTTAATATTTAATGGCACTTGTATTTTAATTAAATCGCCGGTGACAGTACTGTCTCATTGGACTTCACATCTAAGAACGTCAACAATGAATTTTGGAATTCTGCATCGGAAGTAATTTAATAATACAATAGTACTTGAACTTGAACCTATAATTCATAACTATAGCTAGTATAATTAGAAATTAATAATCACTAATTATGTAATAATTCTTCTGTGAATATTTGTTAAAGTAACTTAGATAACCTTATGAGTTCTCTGTTATTATTAATACTATTAATATTGTTATTATAGAGTGAATTAAAGTATAATTACATATTTGTTTACGCTACCGGAGTTTCTACAAAGGAATGAATATAAATACAGAATCCAGGGTCAAAACGAGAGGATGGTGGTTTGAAGATATTTTTACTTTCAAGTTTCATTGAGTCGTTTTGTAAACTCATTCGTCTTTTCACTTTTTGCACTTACTGTCTGAACCTTCACAGAAGAATGCATATATATTTAATCTGAATACCCACAGGTTTAGTACGCCGAATTCTGCTAGGATGAAAAGCTCTTCATTCAACTCGCAATAATTAAAACATAATACGAACTTCCATAATAGACTCACGTATACAATTCACGTATGCTCGGTATAGCTTTTTTTCCCTTTTAGTCAACCACTTGTTATGGAATGTATACAGAATAAATAATCGTGCATTAATCGTAAAAATAACAGGCATTTTTTTGCAAAGGTCTTCATCCTCCGCTCGTTTCCGGGCAATATATGTTGATTTATTGCGGAGCACGTGTTATTAGGACAATTGGAACATTGTAACAGGTCACGCGTTATCCTTACATTCTTTCGCAACGATTTTTGAATATGAAATAATATGTAAATGCTGTAAAGCTATTTCTGAATGTAAATTCGTATATATGTTGTTATAAGTAGTAGCAAACTTAGAAAGTATCACTTAATACAAATAAAGAAGAAGTAGACATAAATCGTTCAAAGTTGTCTTTAAAATTATACTTTTATCAGCGAGAAAATTTGTTGCAGAAAAACAATACGCCATGCGCGGAGTAAAGTGTCAGTGATTTATTATATTTAGAACTCCTTAATAGTTGTAGAAGTGAACTATAAATAAAACTATAATTTATTAACACATTTCGCGCTGATGACGTCTTTTCCGTTTTATCAATTAACAACCGGTGACGTAAATGTACGTATGTACTTCGTCTAATTTTAAATTGAAACATAAGAATCTTCGACGACGGTTAAGCAAGTTCCGCAGATGACAGATGCGGTGCAAAATGTGTTAATAATAATAAGGAAGAAAAGAATACCCTGTCGGTAGACCAAAGTTTCAGTGATTTATTTAGAGCCCAGAGATAGGTGGAGTTCCGAACTATGAATGAAAAAGGTTCCCGCCTACTGGTTGGATGCAATTTCTAGGAGTTTCCTGTTATTACACAGCGGGGGTAGCTGATACTGCGAGGACCTCCACGACGGGTTCGAAGAGGGATTGCAGGTCACCGATCAACCCCTCGGAGAATACTAGCACGTGCATTATAGCATCTAAATAATCTAACGTATCCCAGCTTTACCTGAACATGCTTCAACGTCGATTACATCCATTAAGGGCATTACAGGGAATGGAAACTCGATTTTTCATTCAATTGTAATCCTGTGCAACGATAAGCCTCGAAGTTTAATCAAATAATGGCGTACGATTAATTAATTAGAACTTGAACCACTTGCTTTAATCTGGTATAAATTACTTATACTACTTACAAGGAAAGTAAGGGAATCCGAAAATTCTGAAAGTTTGTAGAAACATAGCAATTCATCCTGATTACGAAACTATTTTTCGTTGCTGCCCAAAAACGGATTAATAGGGTGAAATCACCCGCCATAGAAAAAGTGATTTTTTCCTCCCCGGCTATTATCTTGAAAACTACAAAAGATATCGAAAACAAGTTAAATCATAATTTTAATGGAATGGAATTGAATTTATTTCACACATGCGTTCCAACGATTTTATATTAATTACTTCATGCAGTTTACTTTAATGACATAATATTTTGAAGAATTTCTTTTTATTAAATAATAGTTTATCTTTCGGACAAAGCTGCTGAGTTTTATTTATTAATCGATTGCTTATCTGTACGCTGTAATAAATAAATCCATTAATTATCCTTTAATTATTACACGTTTGCAGCTTAACTCTAACACTCTAACATAAGACGTGAATTATTTCATGTAACCTATTTTAATGAAATAATATTTCGAACAATTAAATTTAATTAAGCAATATCTTAACTTTCGAATACAGCTAATTTTACTTATTAACTCATTAATTAGATTTGTTAAGTAATCTGTTTTTTTTATTATTGGTTACATGGTGGCCACTACTTGTTTCGCCGGAACGTTCGCAATCAAAGAAAATAAAACAACGAAGGATAATTGTCAAGATATTCTTTTTACAAGTGTATATTTATTGCATATATTCATATATTTATATTTGTTACATTATAATATTTATTAGAATACAATTTTGTATACAAATTGTTGAATCTCGTGAGGTTTACATTGACAATAAATGATTTTGTTAGGAATATACTGTGTTATATTTTATATTTTCTCGATGTATGGAATATCCATAATCCCATATGTACTAAACCCTTCCCCGAATTAAGCGATTCCTGGAATCCGCGAAATTCTCGGAAATTGACCGCATATTCTTGGAATTCGCGGGCTTCTCGGAAAATGACCGCGGTTCCAGGAAACCGCGAAATTCTCGGAAATTGCTCGGCCACAGTCGGAAATTCTGAAATTTTGCCGTAAAATCGAGCAAATGTATCAGGAGAACATGATATGCGAGGAGGTATTCGATTCGCACAATTCCTGGAATTTGACGTCATTTCTTGGAATCCGCGAAATTCTCGGAATATGACGTCATTTCTTGGAATCCGCGAAATTCTCGGAATTTTATCCAAAGCCGGAAATTTTGAAATTCTGCCGTAAAATCGAGCAAATGTATCAGGAGAACATGATATGCGAGGAGGTATTCGATTCGCACAATTCCTGGAATTTGACGTCATTTCTTTGAATCCGCGAAATTCTCGGAATTTGACGTAATTTCTTGGAATCCGCGAAATTCTCGGAATTTGACGTAATTTCTTGGAATCCGCGAAATTCTCGGAATTTGACGTCATTTCTTGGAATCCGCGAAATTCTCGGAATTTGACGTCATTTCTTGGAATCCGCGAAATTCTCGGAATATGACGTCATTTCTTGGAATCCGCGAAATTCTCGGAATTTGATCCGACGTCGGAAATTTTGAAATTTTGCCGTCAAATCGAGCAAATGTATCAGGAGAACATGATATGCGAGGAGGTATTCGATTCGCACAATTCCTGGAATTTGACGTCATTTCTTTGAATCCGCGAAATTCTCGGAATTTGACGTCATTTCTAGGAATCCGCGAAATTCTCGGAATTTGACGTAATTTCTTGGAATCCGCGTAATTCTCGGAATATGACGTCATTTCTTGGAATCCGCGAAATTCTCGGAATTTGATCCGACGTCGGAAATTTTGAAATTTTGCCGTAAAATCGAGCAAATGTATCAGGAGAACATGATATGCGAGGAGGTATTCGATTCGCACAATTCCTGGAATTTGACGTCATTTCTTTGAATCCGCGAAATTCTCGGAATTTGACGTCATTTCTTGGAATCCGCGAAATTCTCGGAATTTGACGTCATTTCTTGGAATCCGCGAAATTCTCGGAATTTGACGTAATTTCTTGGAATCCGCGTAATTCTCGGAATATGACGTCATTTCTTGGAATCCGCGAAATTCTCGGAATTTGATCCGACGTCGGAAATTTTGAAATTTTGCCGTAAAATCGAGCAAATGTATCAGGAGAACATGATATGCGAGGAGGTATTCGATTCGCACAATTCCTGGAATTTGACGTCATTTCTTGGAATCCGCGAAATTCTCGGAATTTGACGTCATTTCTTGGAATCCGCGAAATTCTCGGAATTTGACGTCATTTCTTGGAATCCGCGAAATTCTCGGAATATGACGTCATTTCTTGGAATCCGCGAAATTCTCGGAATTTGATCCGAAGTCGGAAAATTTGAAATTTTGCCGTAAAATCGAGCAAATGTATCAGGAGAACATGATATGCGAGGAGGTATTCGATTCGCACAATTCCTGGAATTTGACGTCATTTCTTTGAATCCGCGAAATTCTCGGAATTTGACGTCATTTCTTGGAATCCGCGAAATTCTCGGAATTTGACGTATTTTCTTGGAATCCGCGAAATTCTCGGAATATGACGTCATTTCTTGGAATCCGCGAAATTCTCGGAATTTGATCCGAAGTCGGAAAATTTGAAATTTTGCCGTAAAATCGAGCAAATGTATCAGGAGAACATGATATGCGAGGAGGTATTCGATTCGCACAATTCCTGGAATTTGACGTCATTTCTTTGAATCCGCGAAATTCTCGGAATTTGACGTCATTTCTTGGAATCCGCGAAATTCTCGGAATTTGACGTAATTTCTTGGAATCCGCGTAATTCTCGGAATATGACGTCATTTCTTGGAATCCGCGAAATTCTCGGAATTTGATCCGACGTCGGAAATTTTGAAATTTTGCCGTAAAATCGAGCAAATGTATCAGGAGAACATGATATGCGAGGAGGTATTCGATTCGCACAATTCCTGGAATTTGACGTCATTTCTTGGAATCCGCGAAATTCTCGGAATTTGACGTCATTTCTTGGAATCCGCGAAATTCTCGGAATTTTACGTCATTTCTTGGAATCCGCGAAATTCTCGGAATTTTACGTCATTTCTTGGAATCCGCGAAATTCTCGGAATTTTACGTCATTTCTTGGAATCCGCGAAATTCTCGGAATATGACGTCATTTCTTGGAGTCCGCGAAATTCTCGGAATTTGATCCGAAGTCGGAAATTCTGAAATTTTGCCGTAAAATCGAGTAAATGTATCGGGAGAACATGATATGCGAGGAGGTATTCGATTCGCACAATTCCTTGTATTTGACGTCATTTCTTGAACTCCGCGAAATTCAAGAAATTCTTGGCATCAGAGTAATGGAAATGAATGATTTGAATTGAGAAGTCAATTTGTTACGTTTCTTTCTATTTATTGCAACTCAAAAACTATACATATAATAAATTTATAATATATAGATAGTATATTCGTATATATTCGAATATTTTATATAATATATAATCAGCGCATCCACTTGACCGCATTTGAACTATATTTCGCTAATGATCTACATATTTCTTCTATAACCGGTGTCGAAGCTTTCTGATGAACCCAGTCCATTGCATCGTTGGCACTGCAAAAAACAAAAACCAGTGCATTATTAACTCCATCGTTATCATAGAGTACCCACACTGATGTATAATTATAGAAAAAATATAGTTGGGCAAGCATAATGAAGGTAAATCCATTAGGACACAGGCGAAATATAGAAGACCAATCTCTAAATGGGTTTTCGTGATTCCAGTGAGAAATTATTGACGCGGTGAAACTCAACGCTAGAAAAAGTGCTCCCTTCAGAAATGAGAAAAAAATCTCTGAGCTGAGCGCACTTAACAGTGTACTCCGAAAAAAATGACAAGAAGGACGAACAATAGTTTAGGGAAAGATTAAAAAAAGATGGTCCAGCGATATTCGACACGACATTCCTAACTTCTTTGCTAAACGAGGTGTCTAACTGCTAATTAAAGTATACGTATAAAACAGAATTCTTCTGCAATTGCAACTGAGCTAGTATCCGATTTCTAATTCTCTACTTACAATCATTACTGATTTCCAGGTCCGATTTCCAGTATATATATATTATATACATAAATCCATCCATCCACCGTTTTATTCCAAGTCCCCAAGGCATATTTTAAACTCGAATTAAACTCGAAGAAAAATGGAACAATCAGATTTAGAATATCGTCGCGGATGCAATCTATTTTGCATAATTTAATTGACGACCTCTTCTCTTAATTAATTCTGTTAATATTATCCACGTTATATGAATATAGCTGTAATTATTCGATATTATATACGATTTTATTATACGAGTATAATGACAATTTTAAGCGATTACAGTTTTATGAACATCGTATCTATTGATGCAAATAAAGTCATATTATTGTGACACAAATTATTCCTACTATAATTTATATCATACAATAATTTATAATATAATGGACGATTATCACTTTATGTACAACAGTATACAGTACCGTCATAAAATTATAATCGTTTAAAATACTCGTATAATAAAATCGCATATAATATCGAATAATTAGAATTACATTTATCATAATAATTTTATATTATAATATAATAAACGAATATTTCTTGTCTATAATTTCCCAATATGAAACTCATCCACCATGAACTGTTATGAGTATCCACCATCAGTATTCCTCTATTACGTCCAATCCCCTTATCTACATTTTGTCTTTTGACTCGGATAAATGTTCAGGAGCATTCAATATTCCGTTAGTGCACCGGCGTACCAGCCATAAATTTGATCCGGCCGTCTTTATGTACACGAATATAGATATGTTTAAAGCAGGATTCACGTCCACTTCATTTGCGTGGTATCATCGGTATCGTATCCGCGGTGTGCACACCTGTCAATACTATCAGTATCCTTCTAAATCGCTTCGATTTTTACATGTAAATATTCAGTTCCAATATCCACTAAAGTATAAATTCGTTCCTGCAAGTATGCTCAACGAACACTTCCGGAAGAAACGAACCAACTCACTCGTAACGTTCTTTCTGAATATTTCAATGTAGCATTGTTTATATCAGAGAAATAATACTACTACATTTTCGAAGAACATCTATGTGCTACAATATCCGCGTGCATTAGTTTTATTTATTTATGAATTTAATTCAACAGCCCGTGCCCTTTAAACGTGAAATATAAAAAGGATATTTAATAATATACGAACGAAAATAAATGCAGTGCAATATAAATATAAATATAAACAAAGTAATGGAGGTATAATGGAAGGTAGATAGAAAGGAGTTAGCGGTTTTTATGGAGTAGATAAAAAAGAAAAACTTTAAATTAAATTAACTTACATTATCTTGAATCGAACGTCATAATTTAATAAACCGATGCAGTAAAAAATAACATTGTCATGATATTTAAAAGATCTCAATAATGTCTTTTTATTACTGAATTATTCCCTCAAGATTTGCGCCCTTTTAAAACTGTTAAGAAATTCATAAAAAGTATTTGGAAGCTAAGAAATTAGTTGAGTAAATTAAACAGAAGTTAACAATCCATGAAGATCACAATTCGTTGTTTCAACTTAGAGATTCGAGTTTGCGTTAATTAATCTGGCTTTAATTCAAGGATCTTAAACGCGATCGTTTCGAAAAAAATTTGTTGCGTGATCTTCGAACGAAAGGAATACGATGATTACGTACATAAAAATTATATGAAGCGGAAGGATAGCGTGGAGTAATAAATGTTTCATTAACGAAATCACGTATGCAGCTCGCGCGAAAGCGAACTTAGCATTAACGAAACACAATGTGTGCATAAATTAAATGAACTAGGGCGGAAATACGTTTGCGTGTTACAAACCCAGCGCTTTCCACATAAAAAAAGGCAGATGCATCTAACAGCATGTCAACAACAGAAAAAAAAATATGTATGTTCGCCCGGCTTTCCAAAACTTTCAGCAAAATACTACCGGACATGTGAAACATATCATTTAAAACAAACTTTTGTTACCGAGATTGAAATAAACTAAATGTAATTTAATTAATCTCGCAGCGAATATATAAGTAATATAACATTAATATAATTATTTACGAAATGTTATATATGTAAATCTAGGATCGCTGGTAAAAAATAGTGAACTAATTGGATCGAAATCGATTCTACCTCTTATTGTATCTATTATTACAGATCTATTATTATAGATATAATAATATAATATTATATTATATATTGATACAATATAGTATGTAAATCTAGCATGCAACTATAAATCAGGAACTAAAAATGAAAAATGAAAGACGATATTAAGCAACGCCTAGGACATTCGCCAAATTATTTTTAGCTCCGCGAACCATGATTTTTCTTCGCGTCCAATTTTCAGCAGGTTTTCGAGATATATATCAAGAAATATAGAGAGAAAAGAAGAAGTAAAGCAATAAACATTAATGACGGTAGTCGCAACATGATGTTGAAAGAACGATTTGGATTAATGTGTCTCAGCGTGGAAGGTTTTTGTGTGAGATCTAAGCAGACTTTTTTTAAGGTCGTTTATTAATGAAATTAACCGTGAATCACGTTTACCGTAAATACACTGTCGACAAGGTGATAACATTTCGCAGAATCGCATTCAAATTGAACTCGAATAAAAACGTGTTGCAGTTAGCGGAAAGAATTTAAACTCGCTTAAAGACTCTGTTTTTCATGCACCGTGAATAGCTGAGAAACGTGTGTATACATTTTGGAAACACTTCGCGATGTTTACCGGAAATGTACATACGAACCAAGAGAAACGCGTACACGCCAATGAAATCCGTGTTGCTTGCCACACAAGTTTCCGAATATTTCAGTTCACGTTTTTCTTTTCCTTGGATAATCCAAGAATGATAAAACGAGAACTGCGTCCGCGAAAATCACCGTGTCAGCCATTTCTGAGAGCCGCCTTGGAATAACAAATTTCCAGGTGTTTGGCGATCCTTCGAACCTCATATTTGTCCGATAACGGTTCACTGAAGAAAGTGATACTATCGTTAAAATTCTCACTATTATTATCATATTCATTATTATAATAATTGCCGTAGATGTAAAATCATGTGAAATCTAAGGATTGTAAACAACGATATAAGCCAGTCGCCGAGGTGAAATCCTTGCTCCGAAGCGTAATAATATAAATCGCACATGTTTATTTTATTAACGCAGTTCGTCTGAGAATACGTGAAACTCGAATTTTTATTGAATTGTTGAGAATGCAGATAAAGTACGAAGGTTAATTAAAAAATATCATAAATGTAACTAGAATCACTTTGTTCTACGATACAAACATTAAAATTCCCATGCATTCGTGATTTCGCGGTAACATTCGTATATGTATTTACATAAAAACGTGAATATTTCCGTATTCAATCGACGGTCAACATTTACCCAATATTGCCACGACTACAAATATCCGCGAATGGCATTCGTTATGGATTAACAGGGAAATTAATGACCTTGCGCGTATATCTATCGATAGAGGATACCGCGAATGAAATATCTCCGAGGAACTTTACGCGAGCCGTTCGAGTAACGAACTATTGGATTTAAAATTTTCATTTAAAATCGACACGACATACTTCGCGAACGCGCAGGAAAAATGTGGCCGATACACGTCTAGGGATCGATAGCTATTACCTTATCCCATGTGCTCCCCACTCTCTCTCATTTTTATATAATATCACTTACCATAGTCATATACGAAACTACACTGTATAAAACGCAGGAAACACGAGAATCGTATATTCATCGTAGAGACAGATTTTCCGCGAGATTTATATGACGCAATCGTTTGTGGTACACCATATCGCAGTTTGCCGGTCGCGAAATTGATTCTATCAATTGTATTAACTATGAATTTGATGAAAGTCCACTATGTATTATGTAAAAGCATATTTATATGACGCAATCGTTTGTGACCATTATGGTCCACCATATCAAATTTGGTAGGCCGCGATGTCGATTCCATCTCGTATTCACTATCAATTCCGTAGAAAGCACAAAATTAAAGTTATCACCGCCATATGTAAAACTGCATTATATAAAAGGCAAATGCTGCCGGTGAAACGGATATTCATCGCCACACGGATTTATATGACGCAATCGTTTCTGATCTTTATGGTATACCATATCACGGTTGACAGATCGCGAGTTCGATTCTACCTCCGTATGACTGTTAATTCCGTAGAAAGCCCAGAATTAGGATTCGATGTTTGATCAAGAACATCGAGATCAATGGCAAACGATCCGACTCCGAAAATCGTTTACGAAGCTCGTCGTTCTGGCTTCCGGTGTGCCAACATTTAAGAAGATTACTAGTCTTCCATTGAATAATGCTTCCTTCTCAAAGCTTTTTCATGTTAATGTTTGGTGACGTTTTATTCTGAATTGTACTTCAACGTATGTTACGATGGAAATAACGCAGAATTACACGAGAAACGAATGCGTTTACGTTTCATGATAGAAGTGCATTAAATATTCCACTTGTAAAGCAGAGCGATATAAAATGTAAAACTGTTTTATTGCAGGCATAAAAGAAAGGAAATGATGGGGAACATTTTTCTGTTTGCTTTTACGAGAATACTTTCTGGTATTTGAACGCGCTCGATTTTAATTAACCCTAAATAATTGTGGTAATTAAATTCTTTAGCCGTAGAGCATGTAAACAATGTATTGTGAAATATTATGAAAAAAATAATCATACGTAGCACAAATATGTAAGTCATTTTTCGTTTAAAACGCTACAAAACCATTTTGTAAAAACTGAATTTTATATAAATTATAAATGAATTGTAAATAAACTATAAACTTGTTAATGGAGGAAACATATGGCAGACACCATTTTAAAAACGTTACTATTAGTCGATTCATTTACGTTGCTGGCATATATGTATATATATTGCGAGAAATAATATTGCCATCAGAGTTATTAATATTAATATTGATATAACTGGATGTCATGTAACTGGTCCTACTAATGGGAAGATGGTGATTCTACATGAAATGCTGTATCGAAAATATGGAAAATCAAAGTTTTTCATAAGTGGTTTTGTTGCCGAGAAAAATTACTTTGAAAATTGATCGAGTACACCATGCAAATGTATGTATACCGATAATATATTACTGATAATATCAATGTTATTATCGAATCGTATTAAAACTCGTATATAAAGGAAACACTACTTCAACGTATCGCACCTCCATTAATTATTACTAATTGCATGGTATGATTTATTTCAGGGCTCATTGGACGACATAAATTCGTGGCTCGTGACAGTGCAACCGAGCCATCCAACGGGGTGGCAGTATATAAATTCTGCAGAAAGTTCTTGGAAGGTAAGAAGACTTGATAGGCAAGAATAATCTTCTGAAAGTCCACAGTTTCTCCCCGAAGGCATATAATTTTATTAGGACTTGGAGTTTAATCTTATCGAGTAAACCGGTGTACGGTAAAAAATTAATTTAGATCAAGCCGTAAAGAAGTTAGGAAGATCCTCGATTGAGTTCTTCGATAGTATTAATTTTTAGAGTCGGTTCGCTAGGACCGAGCTGATAATCGATATTCATAGGAAGCCTTTCATAAAAGGAAGAAATCGTTGAAGCATCTTTAATCGTTTGATTCGCCGGTACACAATTCAATTACTCGAACGTTACAAGTAAAAGCCTACCCTTTTACCCGGCGTTTGAAACATCCCCGACGAAACTTTCTCCGCGGAGACTCGAGGTTGCGGCTCGTTATTTGATTTCGACCTTTTTGCATTTCCAATCCTCTAATAAGCTTTATTTCCTTATTCTCCTCGGTTACCTATCACAGATTACTCGTAGATCAATCTTGACGCGCGTTTCTGTATTTCTTTCCCCGACACTCGCCTTTGCCGAAGATCAACGGGGTCGATTTATTTATATCTCCGACGTCAGGCATTCGAAACTTAATTAACCCACTATAACCCAATTTATTGGTGTCTAAAAAAAATCGTAGAACGTAAATCTAATTAAACGCGATTCTAACGAAGGTACATTACGTGAAAATAGTTTCCAAATTATTACTTAAACGTACTAGAAAAGGTAGCAATTGTTGGGCGTACTTTTGTAATTATTATTGCAACGAGAAAATGAAATGAAATAAAAGACACGGATAGATGAGTGTGTGACTACCAAGTTACATGACATTATAGAGGGTTCAGGAATATAGTGACGTACGTACAGATTTTTCTTGATCTTTCCGTCATAGAAATTCATCAGTCACGAGGATTCATGAGAAGTGTAACTTTCGGCCATGTCTTTGCGGGCACGATAAAAAAAATTGTTCCTCGAGGGCTTAATACTTTGAATCCAACCGCGATCGAATGTCCCATAAATCCCCCGGAGAACTTTAGAACTGGCATTACCGCTTCTATTACTTTCGGTGGTCGTGCAAAACAAGAGTGCCGAGACGGTTCGTTACCCAAACTTTCTACGATACTTAATATACGAATTGGCCAATGAAAAAACTCGAGTTACGCGACGTCAACTGCAACCGGATTACGATAGTGCAAGGTATCGAAAAGAAGTCGCGCGATGATTTTAGTTTAGCCCTTTGCGGACGGCACGGTTCGAAGCTCAGCGCTCTGAGGAATCGTAATAATAGTCTTGTGGATTTGCAAAGAAAGTTTGAATATTTGCTTGTATCAAAATCGCAAACTAAACGTTGACTGAATCAACATATAAGTGGTTCGTCTTCGTCGATTGTTTTTGTCGAATGCATATCTGAGTTTATTGGCGACGTTAATGTTCCACGCTGAACGCATATATGTATGCGTCGGTCGTCCGCAAAGGGTTAATATGTTTAATACTTTCATTCGATCTTCAATATTCGATTGCATAAATTAATCTCCCGCAAAATCAATAAAACACAATAATAAACAATTTCGTAGCAATATTATGTCATAATATATCAGAATATAAAGGAAGTAGAGATAGTTGTAGAATGTACTCTTCCCGTTCATTATCTTCGACTATTCTTTAGAAATTCGACGCGCCTTCTTTCCAGAACCCAACGGTACACGGACCTCCCATCTTCCGGATGCATGATAATTCTGCAAGTTGGAACGAACGTTTTTCCAAGCGTGGCTCTGACATTCAGATTCCATCCCCGATAAATTATCCGGATGGCCGTTACCCTCCACGATTAATATTACGGTAATTAATATAAATTCCACTTCAATTAGCGACGCCAATTAACTCGCATTATATCACGATACCCTTTTTACTTAACGTCAAGTGCAAACTGTGATTAAAACCATTGTACATCGCTAATATTGCAGTTTATTCATCGAGCAAAAACTGGATGAAGAATTGCTGCTAATGAACGCCGCTTTACGACTTTAAGGATAAAATAAAAAGGTCGAATGGATCTTTCGCGTGGAATATTTCTCGCTATGTTAATTTGTTTTTATAGAGTGTTTTTAAAGACTTATTTAATAAAGTAATTTATACTTGAGAGAAACATGCAGGAATTACTTTATATATATCGAAACTGTATAATGTAAATTTATGCACAATTAAATATATTTAAATATATTTAAATGACAAATTCATATCCACATCCTTTGGCACAGTACATAAATTTATTTAAACGATAAATTCATATCCACATCCTTTTAAAATCGCATAAAATCATCATTATTAAAAAGTCCTTGAAACTTTTCGCAGTATAATAAACTTCTGCTATAAACCTATTAGTAACTTCCTCCATCATGGTATATCAACTTGTTTCAAGATAAACTTCCTGCATGTTCAAATTTTAGAAAGACACCGAAATTAATTCAGTATATTCATATTAATATATGCGGACTTATCAGACATATTATGTAATAGATACTCAACATATTCCACATATCGTTGTTATAGAGTTAAAAATCACTAACAACAATTTCTCCATTTTCTTCGCCAAATATAATCACTTCAAAGTTATTAAATCTTTGCACTAACGAAAGTTGTATTATATCTTATCATGAATGGGGTGAATTCGTTCTTTCGAGTAATAGATATGTCTGCTATCAGTTCATACATTCTCTATCAAGTTGTAAAACTTAACCAAGACGAGACAGATCCTCTATAAAATTGAACAACGTAATGGAAACTGGACTCCATTGTCACATTTGATTTCCGGAAACCATACTGCAAAAGCATGCTGGAATTGCTGGTCTACCGCATCAAAAGTGGCTAGCAGTGCAAAGGGTGAAATTGTAAGTAGCCACGCGAAGTAGCTTTTTGGAAGAACTTTCCAGTTAACAAGTTAATAACTTCGCATAAAATGAAATTAACGTCGGCCGAGAAAGGTTCTAGCGATGACCTCGTTCCAGATCCACAGTGGGTAGGCGATGATCGAGAAACTTGATACCGATATTCTCTACGGCGTAGTCGTACCTGTTAGGATCCACAAGTATATTTACTCCATCTTCGGAATCCTTCCCATAGTCGATATAGAGCTTGAATAATACATTTGCTCCACTATTACAAACTTGCTCCCTTATCCCTCCACATTTCCACGAGATTTCCTTCCTCTTCCACTCCCGTTATCTCTTTCTCTCCCCGTACCTCCTTCGGTTTGTCTTCATCTCTCGATTTCTCCTATCGTCTCTGTTTCCATCGGTATTCCAAAGCACTAAATTTTCTTACCATCCCTTCGACATTCGCCAAACACGGTGCAGGTGTGCTCATCCGAGCCTTCGAACCAAAGTCAGGCATAATTTACAAGTTAACGTTAACTAGCTTTTACCGGATTAGGAACTACGATAGCGTGCCGAATTCGCGGGATGTTATTTCGAGAAGGAAGTACGCGAAATTGTGGCTGCTTGGATTAGTTGATGAACCGCTGGGAGATTTGTACGAGATGTAATAAGAAATCAATCCTTATTGCATTATTTCATCTCAATATTCAATTTTATAAAGTAAGATATATAAATTTTTTATTAATGAATTTAAAATTTTATTAAACAAAATCTCAAATACGGATTTATTAATATTTATTTCATTATTTAATTTCATTATATTAATCAATATTTTAGGATTATTTCCATATATTTTTACTCCAGCCAGACAATTATCTTTCTCATTATCTTTTTCATTTACAATATTATTACAGTGAAAAAACGAAACGAAATATACGGATATATGGCGTTTTGAAAGGGTTAATATCAGCGATCAATAAGCCGAGTTTAATGGTGAACATATTAGTCTCGCTAACACAGCGATTGTAGGTATGGAACTGGTCGAACAATGGCGAAAAAGATATCGCCGGAGGGTGAAAGCCGACGAATGGTTAAATCCTCGGATCAAGGTTTCCAAAGGTTCGTTCGAATCGTTACATATTGCTTTCTTCTTTGGTATAATTCACGCGGTATCAGTTTCCACATCTTTCGATTATCCAAAAAACCTCGAACACTGTATTTGGTGCTCCTCCGAATTCCGTCCCACCGCGATACAAAATTCTGATAACATTCTATCAGCTCCCGCGAACGCGAAAATTGAAACTGATCGTCCGGCGAATTCTAGCGCGTCTGGAAACTTCCAAGTTTCCCGGAAAGTTTCACGGGAAACGTTTCGTAAAATATATTCCCGGAAGTCTCTGTGCTCGATGTATACTTCGGACTTTGTGCTTCGCGTTTCACGCTCTGGAAAGACTTCAATAATCCATGAGACGAGACGAATTTTTTATGTAGAATTATGCGCCGCGAAGAAAGTTGCAAAATATGAATTGCAAATGTACACTGTTATTATCAACGTGTAAAATTAATTCTATTTTTGCGAGATTTGGAAAAACATTCGTAATCTTCTGATTTCTAAATATTTCAGGTATTCGAAAATTTCATTAATATCTTATAATATATGTATATCTCGACGATGTTAATTACATTGTTGAATGAAGACCGGAGATGTTTGTTCATGTTTCGATTAGTTTTAACAGTTGATACGACATTGCTTCTGATTAAATTTTTAATTATAATCCTGCAGCAAGCAAATTTATTTGCGGTGGAGATTGCGAAGAAGGTGCATTGGGATGTTTGCATAATTCTTCGAAGCTGGCTATACAAACTCAGCCAAATACTCTCGATTGGTTTGCAATCTAGTTAACGTGCTAGCAAATTGATCGTGACAACGCTATTTTCTTTTTCTACCCGGCGCACATTCGGTTCTCGTACTGCGAATCCTTCTGCTCTCTGAATATCAAGGTTCGTATATCAAATTTTCGTTGTTAATCCACTTCTTCCTAACTTTATTGAAAACATAAATATAACATACCCAGTGGTATCGGATGAGAATCTTGTTTCATGCATATGTATATCTACAATTTTGGTTTACTGTAGAAGCTAATTAATCAATTAATTAATACTGAAAATTAATCAGCATTTGAACCTTTACATATACATCTATAATATTTATATATAATTTTTCTTAATTAGTAGTAGGAACATTTATGGCAATTTTAATTGATACAGACGTTAACTAATATGGCGCTTCTCGACTGGTTTTATTGCACCACTACTTCCTTTCTGGTATTACTTTTTCGTAATCAATTCGGCTTGTTAAGCAGGTTTGAAAAAGTGTTATTTATTAGTTATCTTTTATCACTGTTTTTTCAGGTTTAATTGCCCCAAAATGTGTTTGCGTATGCGGACATTAGCAGTCGGCACAAAGGAAAATTCACAATGGCTGCACAGGAAGTGAGCCTAAATATTTTACCGGGTAAACGGTACTTTATGAACTTCCTCCTTTTAGGAATCCTTCGGATCGCGCGCGCGTGTTCTTTGCGCGCTGACATATTGCAAGAGCTTATCAATTTACATGCTTTCTCAGGGGTGCGATATGTTAAGCAAGTATGTAAAGTTCTAATAAAAAGTTATTATAAAATACATTTCTCCATATTTCTTAGAAATAGAAGACCTTTTCAGAAAAGTGTTTCTATGTAAAAGAAAAGGTAGGCATATTATGAAATTAATTTTCCTTTTCGCCATGCCACAATTTTTAGGCATCTCAAAATCTCAACACATATAAATGTGTTAATCTAACAATTTTTCTGAAGGTATTTGGCAGCAGCGGTATTTATTAGATCTTCTCATTCAATCATTCCCTGCTTCTTGCAGTTAATGGTTTGTCCAAAATCGTTTATTATGTTATCATCGTTAAAGTTCTAGCTACATTTTGCAATTTTACCATTTTTAGCAACCCATTTTTCAATTATAAATAATACCTCTCTACTTGCATGCAGAAAGTTATCTCATTTCAAACTATCTTAATATCGTGAGAAAGCGGAACAGCAAAGAAGCAGAATATTTAGAAGATTAACTGGTACAGGAAGAACAAAAGCAATAATTCACCGTGATTTAAGTGAAACTTATCTCAAATTTGAAAATCGCGAGAGCAGTAGCCAAAACGAAGGAGGTTCAAGATCACATAATTTCAAAGTTTGACGTCAGACGTAATAGATCGGTAGTTGGCAGGGTTGCTACTTGGTTTAAGCCATCCTACTGGCACCAAAGCTAACCGTATAAAAATCCATATGCCAGCTCAGACGATCTAAGCTCCTGTATTGATTCATCCAGGATTTTCTTACTTTCCTACGGATTCCACTTGAACGTTTTTTTCTTCACAGATTTGCTACTCATTTGTTGTCGTCCTTCTGTCCTTCAGCATTCAAGGAAAAGATTGAAGGAACGAGTACCTTGTCTACTTCTGGAACGCTTGCCCTTTTCTTTTCGTTACCCTTAAAATGGTCAGCTCGATAGGTCCGCCTTACTTTGTCCCTCGGATCCCGGACTTTACCAGAATCTTCATGTCCAACGTCTTCCGATGTTGGGTTCCGCAAAAAAGTCCCTTGATCTGTTATTGTTTCTATACGTTATATATTATATGTATATTGCCAAAAATGTGTACACAATATATCCTTGTTACAGAGGTAAAATTCATTAACTAACATTTTCAATGTAAATATCACTGCTTTTCCAATAGATGAATAACAAAAAGTTACAACAATAACTACATCAAGAATTTAAAAAAATTTAGTTAATAAATATGGCCTCTAACACAACGATATACATGTATAAGTTACATATCTCCCATAAAGTCTTGCCTTCTTTGCTGAACTCTATCTTATAACATAGTCTGTTCCTCATTTTTCCTGATTATACCCTTACTCGCTTTATCCACTGTATTTTCACTCTTCGCATATCTACTGTTCAAGCTTCTCTCTACACCGGTTCATGTTTCTTTATGATTTAAGATTCGCACTTATCGTCGCGAATAAACATTCATATTTATCGGCGACATTTCAGGGTATTTCTACCAATAGAATTCCGTACGATCGCGTTACACGCTGATATCTTTCGTTCCACCAAGTTCTGTGTATATAGCTTTTGTGATAAGCGAGACTCGGTTCCTTGTTAGACTCATTCTCTTCTTCTTGTTTGCATATTCCCACCGGAATATGTACATTTTTCCATCCCGTCAGGATCGTCGTTATTCCGTTTTTCTTTCCTTTATATTTATCTCCGTCGGGTTGATCCCATTCGAAAATTTATCCGTTTCACTTCAATGTCTCCCTCGCTCCTCCGCACCCGTGTTAACTTCGCGTCTCCTTCATGCCTTGCGCATTTGCCTCTCCCTCGATGCTATCTTCTTCGCGCTGAGCCCTTTCATTCTTTTGGCCACCACCCCATTCCAAGTTCCGCTGTCTTTACTATCGTAGTAGATCTATCCCTATTCTTCGGATTCTGTGGCTTTGTACCTTATTCAATCCGTGGACTCCCCTCGCCCTCCACCAATCTAATTCTTGTTTTCCCATTTCAGTTCCAGGATCATGCATTCTTATTCCGCGTGACAGTTACATTCGGCCTCACTTTACACCTTCGCACATATTCGTACTTTACAGCTTCGCCATAATTCCATCTTCCAATGCCAGTTGCACTACGCATCACCTTCTTCGACGATACCTCTTATTCCTTTCTTCAAATATTCACCCTTTCTCGATGATAGCTTCCATCTTTATTCCCCGGCCACACTCCGCGTTCTTCCATCTCCGTTCTCCAACAGACCAGATCCACTCTCTCGTTTCTTACCCAGCAACCCTCTTCGTTTCGCAGGATCTCCATCTCCTTCTTTCTCGGGTATACCGATTCGCCGTCTCTTTTCCTCTGTATCGAAACCCAGCTTCCAACCCCTGAGATACCTCTCTTTCTCGTTTCCTCCTCATAGCCACCCTCACGCACACTCGCTCTTCCTCTCCTTTTCTCCTCGTCGTTTCTTCGCCTCTCCCATGGTTCCCTCTTCCTCGGTTGCGCGTGCATTCCCCTCGGTCTTTCCTTATCTTTCACGTAGTTTTCGAGGGGTTTCTCTCTGTCGCGTCCCGTGGCGGCCGCTCGGCGCAGCCTGCTTCTCGCCGCCGTTATTAGAGAAGCGGTAACATTCTGGCGGACGCCGGGGACGTTCAGTCGGCACCGCGTACCACCCGCGATCACCACGTTCCTCATTCTCAGCATCCACCGAATTTACTACGAATTTACGCACAATCTGTGTACACCAACACCTACGATACCTCTCATTGTTCATTCTCTCATCGTGCTTACCGAGAAATCCTCACTTTAGCTGTGGCGTGCTAAAACCACACCGGTCCAACTGACAGGAAGGAGAGTCGTTTTCTGGTGAAAGCTGATGCCAGAAGCATCCATTCGAAAAACGGGCCTTCATCTCGCTGCTAAGCTTTTTGTGCCTCGAAGAGGATATACTGCGCATTTCAACGACGTCGCTGTTTCTTTTCTCCATACATCAAGGTATATATTCCTCTCTCGTATTCTCTTTTCCTAATCACTTATAATTTATGTTTTAGATGTGTAAATGTAATCTTGAATCAGCTTGTATTTTCTTAAACATTATGTTGCTACTGTATCTGTAAGTTATTTTTTGAAATAAAGCTTTAGTTAACTTGATATACCTTCAATTATTTCGATACATTAATCAAACCGACGAATCTGATACTTTCATTATAAGAAGCTCGTATTCCTTGATAGCTAGGGTGTATGATTAGCCAGACAATCTTTCGCGTACTTAAAACTTCAAAGGAAATACTTCGCGCAAAATGGTGCTTTCGCCCGACAAAGAACGAATTACTCGCGAGTGTAATACTACTTGTCTGACCTAACGTGATTTATACTACTACCGCCTGTTCCCACCACTTTTTGCTTATCAGAGTTAGATGCAATCCCAGCTGATCACTCCCAACACGCCAACTTTCCACGAATACTTTCTCCGACTGTGATCTTAACTTCTAAACTCCTATTGAACACATCCTCCGGAGAATTCGCGTAAATCTGACAATTATGTTTCTCAGCATGAAATACCATTATAACTTACTTCGACCAATCACGGTGACCCTCGAGAAAACCAAGTCCGAGATAATCCACTTCACTCAATCGCGCGTCACTCGACCTGATCAAAATGCGGACCTATTTACTTAATCTCTTTCCAACCTTTCCTCTCTCGAGACCACTTCGTACATTATTTAATAGAAAAACATGGAGGCTTTTTCCTTGAGCGTCCTCAAAGAGCCAAGTTCCACACGAGTGTATTAATAAACACATACACGTTCATGAATAACAATTAATGTTACCCTACATTGAATTTCGAGGTGAAATTACGTGATACATCTTCCGGTGTTCAAAAGTAAGTAAATACAAAGAGAGGTGACAAGGAATCTTGCTTGCGGTGGAACTTATTCATACAACAAGCAAAGAATGAAATACACGTTCTTTATACGTGGTGTTTACGCGATTGCGTTTACACTCAAATCACGTACTATATGAGATTCAAGAACACGTCGCGAGAATAATTTCATTCAAATATTCTTTTCCTGCCTGTTCGCATTTTTCCTTATCTCGAATGCAAATGAACGAAGCCAAAGTGCTTGCCAAGATTGTTCTAACGACAAATAAGCCGGGTAAAATTTGTGGAGAGAATTACACCGCGCATTGAGTAAATGGGATAATTTCTTAAAGCGATGATATTTGGTGTTGATTTGGGAAGTGGTCACTAGTTGGATAATCGAATTTTCCTGAGCTGCAACGGCACATGACATGGCAATAAGCAGCACGGTGGAGGATTAATGTAAGCTAATCGTATTTCCGCTGAATTTCCAGTGGACGATCGACCCGTCAGGCACAACTATGATAGCCCTCCGATTCGTGTATGCGTAATTTCATTGGTACGCGAGAAGAATGGCGTTTTCGAAAATCCTGATAACGATTAATCCTCCGGGTACTTGGAAACATCCAGACAACGCCTAGCTTTTTAAATTTCTATCGATCCACCCTTGGATTCATCCCCTTGTTCTTCTAATTGCTCCAAATGCTCTCTTTATCTGGCTCACTTTAGAAAGCAGTTCACTGCGTTTTGGCTCGCGGTGGAAAAGTAAAAATTCCTCGGGTACGTTCAATGGAAATCCAACGAAAGGTCGAAGGGCGTGGCAACCGAGGCGCAACGCTTTTCGAAAATACGCAGATCTAACTGTTTTTTTGTTAAACGCACGATCCCTCCATCGAATACTATCGACGGTAACCTCTGCTTTTATCGGCCCTATCGATCTCGAGTTTTTTCTACGCATCGTCAGGCTGTCAGCCATTTTTCGTTGGAGAAAATTATTCTGCGATGTATATATATATACTCACAATATTCCAAAACTTCGTCCAGGACGAAATGGACGCGATATTGGAAAAAGTTTTAATTGGTACGTATAGATAGCGGGTTCGATAACTTGCACGGTAAATGAGGAAGTCACGGCAAATTTTCATTAATAACCCGAAAACCAGTTTAGATAAAACAGCTGGGTATACCCGAAAAAATAATATAGGTTGTATAAATATCTCTCGTACGAAGATAGTGACTTAATGTTCTAAATAATCTAAATTCATATTCTAAACTTGTTTCACTTGTTTCGTTGCATTTAATTAATAATTTCGTAACTATTTTCACGTAACGTATCTTCGTTAGAATCGCGTTTAATTAGATTTACGTAATACGGTATCATTTTAGACACGACAATATTCCAACACGTGATAGTCTCCTTCGCAAACTCGCAAAGATAAACTTA
Source organism: Nysson spinosus (assembly GCA_910591585.2). NCBI lineage: Eukaryota > Metazoa > Arthropoda > Insecta > Hymenoptera > Crabronidae > Nysson > Nysson spinosus. Next base: position 9,784,550 of record OU342830.1, on the reverse strand, counting down.
GAACGTGTTTGAACTTTTTGTACAAGGTACTTGGAATGAAAAGCTAACTTTACTGGGAAATAGAATTATGCATGCGGTGTTGAAAGTTTGATCGGGAATCGCTCGTAAGGCAAAGTAAACGGACATTTTTCGATAACATCAAATGTGACACAAAATCATATTTGTGCTTTAACAATAGAGCTTAGAACCCTATATCGAAAGCATGTAATCGCGAATGTATTTAAAGTACATAATGTATCTACGATCCGTTACCAAACATTTACGACTACCAAACCGGAAAGATGGATATTGAGTACCGCGCCGGGAACATTTTAACAACACAATCGTTTTCCATCATCGACGTATGTTTTCGTTTGAACAACCAGATATATTATGCAGATAAATACCAAAGGAATGTCGCCATAGATCTGCACATATTTCATTGAAAAGTAATTTACAAACGATCAACGGAACAAAGTTGAATATAAATATTATTTATATGTTGAATATAAAAAGTCAAATATAACCTTGGCTTAAAATGGAACACAGTGGTGTGTCAAATTTGTGTACGCGGATGTTAGTTAATAACAGTTTGTCGTTGATATTATATTCATCATTAATATTAACAATAATAATAATTAAATTAATATTAGTATAAACAGACGAAATTTTATCATAATAAATATTTACTAGTAATAATACTCGTAATGTCGACAGGAAACGTTTTTCAATTTGCTTTTTAAGGAAAATGCAAAGCGAATATTTTTATATGTCGATATATATTTATTCAATTATGTGTGTACCGTTTTATTCCACAACCTTTCTCCATTGTTCGCGCAACTGAAAGGTTCCATCTTCCCAGAGCTTTTCAGTATACGCATTTCGTATATATTAATAGATATGTGAGGACGTATATATACGCTCGCAGTGAAAGGGTTAATAATTGCATAAGCTGATGCGTGTATAAACGCGAGTTAACTTATTACCGGTCAACAATGTGTTAAGTCAAAGAAATAAAGTTTTGAAATGTACAATGAAAAGTTAATTTAATATTGACTTCTAAAGAGTACATATGTATTGTACATCAACTACAAACTCCGCGTCATTGTCAATCGAACAGTTTCATTTCCTTCGCTCTCCAATGCGCACAAATAATCATTTCCATTCGCGTCGATTAAATATTGAATCGATTCCGTACGAAATATAATATACTGCGTGAATCAAACGAAATAGAAAATTGAAAATGGATGCTGCCCTCCGCGGTGCTCGGATCAACGAGCGAACCGTGCGCGGTTGAATCAGTATTTTTGCGGAATTCATGGAACGAAGGAATCATGATTGTATCGGTGAGTTTGATTGGAAAAATAATGAAGTATGGACTACCATTGAATTCTGGATAGAAAACGCACGGTGAGTTTTGACTGGGAGAGGAGATTTTCATTTATGATGTATGGGAGAGTTCTGTATAGTATGTAATATGTAATGAATAAGATATGCTAGGATATATTATGTCTTATATACTATATAAATTAGATGGTATATAAGAACTCTTCCATAGGTTATATATTGAAACCTCCTCTTCCAATTTACTGCCACCTTGTGCTTTTTCCAGAACCTTTCACTATTGTAACCCCCTAGCAATTATATAATATATATAATATATATCGTTACTAGAGATATAAAATTCATTAACTAAATTTGTTCAATAACTCATTCTCCTATTTATTGCTACAACTTATTGTTATCCATCTACTGGGAAAGCCGTGATTTTTATATGAAAATATTAGCGTTAATACATTGGCATGAAAACGTTAACGAATTTTACTCCTATATCACCGATAGCTTATGTTACATATTATATGCATATTATACATTGCGTAATACGAACACGTCTAAAGTCACATTGAACCTTCATCCAGAGTCCTGCAGTACTAAAACCGTGCGATATTTGTGCTGCCGTTTATTAGTTATTTGAAGTAAACTTAGTTTGAATAGTATTTTAGTAATGAGCACGGAGAAGCTGGTATGCAGGTGAACTACACGTGACATTTGCCAATGTGAAATAGATCAAAGCGTGGCTCGCCACTGCAGTCAGCTATGAGCAATCAAATGATTCGCTACGAAATCACGAAATGGTACCACGATTACCAACTATCGTTCACTAATCATCCGAATCTCCCACTGTTAATAATACCGCACACAATCGATATGATTATAATATTCCATTGTATAACCGCAATGTAATATTTCATAATATCATCGTAATTACAATACTTCCATAATGTACAGAATAAACACTGCGATTAAATATTAATGTCTGACATTAATCAATCTGGGAATATTTATGGTTGTAATACTCGACAGTACTCAGTAATATGATAAAATATTCATTTCTGATAAGAATATAATAAGTTTATGATTATAATACTTGACAGTAGTTAATACTGTGATTAAATATTATTTTCTGATACCAATAATATTATCGAAGATAATGAATTTTGTTAATAAATACTTTTGTTAATAACTTCCGGATTACAAGGAAATTACGCGGGACTTAGTGACAATGGCAGTCCAGATATAATTCACGTAGATCAATGGCGAATAGTGTCAGGGAGTTAGGAAAGTTTGGACCGAGCTTAACAGCCCTCCATTCATATACCACGTGCTTTAATCTCGTTGCATTCTCCGATGCTGTGCGTTAATTAAGGAACACTTGTTTCGTGCCAGGAACACTTAACCTAATGCAACTCTCTTCCAAACAATTCTTTTAACGATCAATGAAATTTTCCATTATGCATACAAAACAGGAACAATCGCTGGCTAATGTACCGATGGAAAGAAAGTACTCTTGATGAAAGTATCACTGGAACTTCGATCTTTCGAAAATTTTTATATGGGATTCTCCTCTTCTTGTTTAAAGTCACCGTGTGCCTTTTTCCGAAACATTACAGTATCGTAATTCAGTGGTCATTATATTATATGTTTATGTCAATATTATATGATCTTTGATCAAACATTTTAATTGGTACGAATGAGGCGAGTGTGACCATCATGTTGAATACACGAGTGCATGTACTCTGCAAGACTTTAGTTAACACTTCGCGTATCGATTTCCATTCATGAGAACATATGTCACAGAGGCTAATAACGAATGCATAGAAGGCTTAACTGATCTCGAAATAAAAGCAACAATGTTCCTCCGAAGACAATAGTCGCGTTTGAAAACACCCTCGGAACAAAAGGTTTCATCGACAACCGGATGTCCTGCGAACTTGCAACCACCGGGGTCCAAGTAATTCTGGAGCACAAAAGAGTACTACGGTCGCGTATACAAACGTCCACCTACGAGAGACCAAAACAAAATTAACTTGTTGCGTCCACTCGACTGAAGACAACCCAACAATTCTTTCGATCGTCCATTTTACTCGAAATCGCGATGAAACATTTCCGCTGGCAAGTGCTGTAGGGTACTGGAAGAAGGCGCACGGTGATTGTTTACGGGAAGAGGGTAATGCCATGTATAACCTATGGTACACTCCCTATAAATATATAATATGTAAGCACGATTTGTGACGAGACATTAGTATGCACGGTTGAATTAAGGTGGATATTAATATGTAATATATTATATCGTTGATACGAAGGTAAATTCATCAATTAACATTTTCATGTAAGCGAATTACAGAGGTATTTGTATCTCAAACATTTTAAGGGTGAATTGAATAGAATGAATTTTAATAATTTTATTCTTTAAGACTAATAAATTTGGACAAATCACGGCTTTTTCGATAAATGAATAACAAAAAAGTACAGCAATAAATGCAGAAACAGAATTCTTGAAAAAGAACATAGTTAATGAATATTATTTTAATATCCTCCGTAATTCAACCGCGAATGCTAATCTCTCGTCGTGATTTAAGTCATCGAAGTTTACGTACTCGAAAAATACTTCTTTCCAAAACCTGGCAGTACTTTGATTCGTCATATCTAAGCTAGCACTTTTCGAGGGGTAGAATAGGGAATCGTCGAAGCACGGATTGGATGAATCGTTTGAGTACTCGGTCCGTGAAACACTAACTCGAGAAAGACAATTGGAGTGCGAAGTACATGTCATAGAATAAATGGGACATTTAAGGGGTGGCCATGGTGAGCCGTCATAAAAGCAGTGATACCCCGAGGGACAAGGTTTTGTTTAACCGCTCGACGGGTATCTTAACCTCCGTGGTTTACGGACCGAAAAGATTAATGTACCTTGCTACCGATTCTACCTCAGAACAGTTAAATTCACCTTAATTCAAACGTACATGCTAATCTCTCGTCGTGATTCAAGCCTTTGAATAATTTATGCACTCGTAAAAATACTTTGCTGCACTTGACACAGATATGGCTGCCGTGAAATTCTATATAATTCATGTCCACAAAAATGTCTATGTGAAAATTCTTATCTTCAACTATTTCTACGTGAACATTTTTATCTTCAACTATTTCTGTTAATAAAATACCATACTTTTTTTAATAATAATAAATTTATTTTCGGATGAATTTATATCGCGCATAATTCAATTATCAGCTTGAATTACCAGTTTTCAGTTGGGTCGAGTAAACACCGCAAAGAGGAGAATGGAGGAGCACGTGTAACCGAGGGGATGCGATTGATTTACCATCTTTGGGATTCTTCAAGGTACGCAATTGATCGATCCTGATTGATCCCGATCGAACAACCAATGTTCTTCACACAAACGACTTCGCGAGTACATTACATTACTTCCGATTGCATCTATTCGTCTCGAAAATACGTTTCCTCTTTACTGGATCCTTTTGGTTGGCAGAACTACTTGTAATACCGTTCGAAATTAGATAATTCTGAATATATAAAGATAAATCTACATTTTCCGAGAGGGAAATTCCCTGAAAGCAATCTCTCAAACGGAGATATTACAGAGAGATGATATTCAAGAATTTTCTAAAAATAGAATATTTCATGAGGAATACAAGTAGAAAATGTATATGTAAAATGTTGAAGTGTTATCGTTAAAAATATACGCACCAGATATTAGAATACCGTATCATTGAGGTAAAATAAAAATTATGTATAAAATATATTATCTGTTACATATTATATATATTACTTAAAAAGTCATTCTTTTTTCAAGTTAAAATCCCCTGTACGATGATTGATGTTAAAACACAATTTTTAATATCAAAGCAATAAAATAGATATGAAATTAATCTCCTGTACAGATTAATTATTATTGCTTAGGAATTATATTTTCTATAATATTCCTTATTGCGATATTAAATGGAATCGAATTAAAGCATTGTAAACATTCTTGAGAACATTTCACGCTTCTGAACAATGAATAATAATTCGTCATGTTCAACCTATCATTGTTGAGTCTACATCGCTTGAGACGCAGTTTACTCCTGACCATAAGGCGTTCTTCTTGGAAGAGCGGCAGATGTCAGTGGCCGCTTATCAGCACGTGCATACCATATCGATATCCTTTGAGGTGCCGCGGCTTTTCTTCTCAAGGGCGGCAGTTGACAGCGATCGCCCCTTGTTTTTAGGTGATTCGTGATCGAATTGGTGGGAGAAAGGATATAAGTCCACTCGGATTGCTAGCGGGGTTGTTAGTCTGTCTGTCTTCTGCGAACCTTGAGCGATACGATCCACCATATCGAGATATACTATTAATGTACTTCGCGTTTGCAACACGGCAATTTCAATTGTACCTGGCAACAATAACACGTATCGAGAAAGAGCCCACACGAAAAGCGTGTGGATCGCGGACTCGGCGGATTTACAACCCCCAAAATTGCACCGCAAACAATCATTTTTTTGAATATAATAAATTTTCTACTTCGTAAAAGTCTAACATTTTCAACGCGCACATTTCTGTAATCGGGAAGAAAATTTAACTGGAAATTGGAGTCGTAACAATTTTCAGGTGACAAGTAGTGAAAGAAAGGGACAAGAATGCCGGTTGGAGGACGAGTCGCTGGGAAAGTTGGGATTTATAGCTCCCATTTCAATGGTAATGTAAATGTAAAAGTTCTTCCATTAACTATCACGTAAGATCGCGTCCATGCACAGCGAACTTTCCGTCGCTATCAATTACCCTGACAATGCCACCCATTCATCCGATCGATCAGTCACATCCTTCGTGGTAAAAGCTCATGCGTCATTATCTGTGCATATTTTGTCACAAGTAATACATTCGAGATAATTCTGGGTGAAAATTCATTTTGATAACAAATTATCTAATTTCATATGTGACCACAGTGACCACCATTACCAATTTTGTTTAGAATCATTAAAATACGATGAATATCATCGGGCTTCATGAAGTATGTGAAATAATAATTGCTAACTTTCCGGTACCCCTACTAATAAATCGGTTACTTATTTATTCCTGATTAGCTCGTTCAATTTTATCACAGTATTTTCATGTAACATATTAATCTTAATAAAACTTTAAAGTAACGTGGCAATAAACTCAATGAACCATATCCGAGCAAAAGCCCAGACGATATGATAAACACGGTTCACTCGCTTCAATTCTCATCCATCACGTTATCAGACGTCTCACATTTCACGAACAGACCCGAATATTCACCCTAAACAATTAAACTAAAAAATTGATAGTGGCATTCAGAAAATAGGAATCCAATACTAAATTTCAATTCAATATTGTTAGTTTAATAAATTTGCAATAAGATTAACAGAAGAATGGCATTCAATTAGTGCGGAATATTTAAAAAAAGTAACGTCAAATATGCCAAAACGCTTGAAACACACCGGATTAATTCGCACTTTAATTCGATTAATTCGTCTTTTGGATTCTTGATAGAACCCAGATAACTCAAATGTGAGTCTTTAGATACGATACACATCTGTCTTAAGCCGTTTGAGTACGTTTCGACTAAGTTATATATTGGTTTTTATAGCAATGTTTGTCAACGTAACTTTATTTAGCAAGAGTTCGCCTCGTTGCGCGTGTAGGATTCGGTTAGAAGTGCCTCGACGCGAAAGTGTTAAGGGAGAGAAATAAACTAACCTCGCCGCATGGGTAGGCCCAATGTAAGGTCCCAATTACAAGATAAACCCAGCATGCTTTCAGGGGAAGGCTACAGCGGTATAAACGAGGAAATCATTTGGATCAGTATCGGCTTGGGGATCACCATCGCGGTATTGATCACCATAGCTCTTTGCTACATCGCACGGGAAAAGTGCCGTAAACGACAGGAGGGTTACTATGCCTCCTGACGCACGTTACCACCGCCATCGTGGGCGACGTGCACCTTCACGCCTACGACGCCGGGGATCCTTTTTAGCCCTACAACCTCCAGAGGCAAGCCAAGAGCATACTACATCACCGTGTAATACTCGGACTACCAAAACTATCATCCACGGCGAAAGTCGGGTAAAGAATACTGTTTCAGGATGAGACAGGGTCGAGCTTCTCAATGCATTTCATTCGAAACCCATTTGCATTATCGCGCTCGAGATTTATTTCTTGGTCGACCGTAGATTCAACGGAACCCTATTTAGTCGCCTTATGAGACCTACTTTACCTAAAATCTATTATTATTACTCGGAGATTAGGATGTGTCGTTTAACACCTATAAGTCCCATAAGGCCCATCATGCGTGCGTGTTTTTCTGTGAAGAATCTTTTCAATAATTCGACATGAAAAAATGCGTACGATACTATGGCGTGTCTTGTAAGGTGAAGAATAAGGTGTTTTACGTGAATTAGGGTGTATTCTAGTGGATAGACGTCATAAGACCAATTTGCTAAACCAATTTACCAGATTCGTGGATTACATGGACACTAGGCATCACCTTGCGTGTTGTAATCAACGTATGTACCAACAGTTTCGATTACTCGTAATCAGTAGCTCCACGGATTGGAGGAATGTTGTATTTCGAGTACCAAGAGCGAATACTTAGAAGTAGACTGAGAGTTGTATGATATGTGATTAGATCTATGTGAATAGTTGATTTAAATTATGTATAAAGTAAAGTATTATATATGCTGACGGGGATAGAATTCTAATAACGCACAGTAAAATAGTACGAGACTTATGAACTTATAATCCTTCTTCGAGTATTTCATACAACGGTAGACAATATGTCGGGCGCAGAATGTTTCGTATAATTGAAATATTGCCAGAGAATATCTGTTTACATAAATCGGGGAACTAAAAGGTGGACTACGTTTATAGATGCAAATGGGTTCAACGTTGAAAGCATTTCTTTCGTATATTTAGAGCTGCATTCCACTGCAAGTATTAAATATTTCGATGAAAGAATATTCGGTTAAAATAGCAATAATTTAATCTAAAAACGAATAATGAAAAACTTTGATTTATGATTCAAAGAAATATTGTATCGATCACAGAAAAATACCGGTACTTCTGATTAGGGTTATCAATGGACACTGATAATAAATAACACAGAGAAGTAAAGGAAACAGATTTGTGGAAACAGAACTTTAACACCATTATTTCTAAATTAATTTAAATACGCTGATAAATCGATGTTAACAACCAGATAAATTTCATCAGAAATCGTTCCGATCTCAATTTAAGATCTTTAAAAAGTCACTTTACATATATCAAGATTTATCTGAAATAGAGTAGTTTCGATCTCCAAAGAGCTTCGTTTTTTAAAGTGAGAAAATATACATTCAATTAGATTATCTCAGCTGGTCAATTTAATAATTGCACCTGCATGAAATAGTACCTCAGAAAAGATATATTTGGAACGATATTCGAAGTTTTCACTGAAATAGAAAAACGTCGCAAACAACGTTGGCTCATAACTCGAAGGACAATGCGAAAGTTCGTATTTCGAATCGGCGAGAGTTTAAAAGAAACTCGGTTGAATTCGAACTTTAAATAAATCGATCTCCGCTTCGAGATCGGAGTTAAGTTCCGCCATAAATCTTACTTGAATTTCAGTCGCAAAATAACGCGAGAAGGGTTGTTCGTTAAAGCGCCGCTCTCGCGACAGAAATATTTATGACTCCCGTCTAAACCTACGTAAATCCTATCTGGATTCGTAAAGAATGGCTGAAACTGTACTAAAACACTAATGAAAACACAAAATTCAGGCCAATTGTAAATGATAAAACGCCAACTCTCTCGCGTATGACATAAAACATTCAGAAATAATAAATTAGAGGTAAGAAACTTGAAATTACACGGCACATAAATATTCATTAAACTCCTTCATCAATTCGCGAATCTTAACGCGCGCTTAATTACTTTCATTACAGTTCGAGCAATTGTACGAAGTACTTTTGCCTGAGTTTTTTTATTCGTATTTTGCGACTAATATGTCGGCGACTGTTATGTTTGCATTTAACAACGTACGGCGCAGTGTAATTATTTATTCTTATTCTTAGGTCTGAGAAACGACTGCATTATGTAATAATATTGTTTTACACAATAATTTACTGGCGTAAGGACTAATAACCTAAGAATTGTAGACCAAGAAAGACACGATAACGAGGTACTTGCTTCCAGAAATATTAGTAGCCATGTAAATAGAGGTATATATATTACACACAATGTAATTACGATTTTAGGATGCGTTACGATATTATTGTCACTGATAAGGTGGTAATGCCCTATCTCAGCATTTTTTCAACTTTATAATTTCTTCTTCGACCGCGTACGAAGGTAATTACATGATTGCTTTAAAGCGGCACAATCACGTTACAATTACAACGCCTTCCACGCGAACTTCGTGCTACAGCATTAAGGATAATTACTCGACTTTTGCCGTTCCAATATACAACCGCTAATTGAATTCTTAGATTGATAACTGAGGAAGCATATTAAACAAGAAATTTTCGTTTGTGTCAACGAGCAAGCATTTCAAACTCGATAATAGCCTCATTAACCACTAATTGTCCTTTTACGACCATCTAATGACTCACTAATGCGGACTCCTGGTAATAATATTGCCACGTTAAAGTAAATCACCGTTTTTTTTCGATGACAAAACCTGATCTTATTATCAGCACAATTCAGGTTTTTGTTAAAAAATATTTTCGAACATAAGACGAGATCTTATTTCTGGAACAATACATGATAATGCAAATTTGCAATAAAGATTTAGAAAGAAACCTTAATTAAAAATTCAATTCATTATAAAAAAGAAGACCGTGATATTAGTTTTTGGTGGTCTTATCATTGGAGAAAAACGGTAATGCTCACCTTCGTACGAAAAGTGCACCCTGTACCTTCGATCTCAATGAAAGTCTCTCATCAAAGTGTTCTGAAACATAAACGTTTTTGGCCGAAAAAACATGCGGCAAAATCATTGCAAAGGAAAACAATGAATAATTGAATGTTCTCCTCATCGACATAATCTACCACTTAAGTATATTATTATTCACTGTGGAAAATGATTCTCGATGATTTTTCGTTTCCGTGGACCCTCTAATAATTATATTATTCAATATAATTATATCGAATGAGGAATAAACTAGTCAAAGGATTGTGCCAAAAATAGTTATATTTATATTACCAATGGGAATAAATTAGTCTACTGTTATCGTAAATTTCGAAAAACCGAGTTGATATCATTTACTTTAATTCTCAATTTAATCCTTATTCTTAATTACTCGTTGGTTTTAATTCCATTAAGAATTATTACACGTACACACATATATTAACAGTGTAATATAACTGCCTTCTTTAATTCCAATAATTTTGTGATTCTACAAAATGATTATCAAACCAACGAATATTATACAAATTTGAGTCAGCAAGCACAATTATATGTGCATGTAATACATTTAATATTCATTAAATGGTCATGCACTTCTAATGAAAAACGGAAGTGGAGATCGAGAATCATTGACCCGAGGTCTCTCGCACGAAAGAAATCTAAATATGCTGTCTTCGATTTATTAATAGAGACATCGACGTAACAGGTCATTCAATTGTTGACGATTGAAGGAGAGCAACGCCTCAAAGATACAATTAACTCTTACGTAAGAATTCTGACCAAAAACTTCTAGCGTATACTTCTGAACTGAGAATACAAAAAGGGCCTTGATTCAAGTATTACGGCTGATAGGAAACGACTGTAGAATAACGGGTACATTATCTAATATTGTTAGAGAATTATACATTGTTGTAACGTCTATAAAATCTATTACGTAGATGACATACAAAGATTAATGAAACGAAGTAAGAACCATCTTGATCGTCAAATCAAAGTATGAATTACTTGCGGAAAAGGATGAAATTTCTATTTTCAATATATACATCACATCCTAGCAACACATCTTCAAAATAACATAATTATTTATACTAATCATGTACAATATCAAGAATATTTATCGATTAAAAATAGTCCGATTAGGAATGATGTTTTATTAGAATATTACTTATTTACCGTGTTAAGCTTTGGCGACCATGAAGGATGAAAACAATATGAACCTTCGTTGTTCATGATATTATGAGATATGCAATGTTGTGAAATGAAGGATTTTATAAATGGCTGAATACTGGATTTGATTTGCGACTAAATATACAAATTTTAAGAATGTTACGTCGCGAATATGGCGAGGCTCAGCCTACGAACGAATTGTATTTCCATTGAAAGTAGTCGACACTGCAATGACCAACTTGTTAGATCGCTCCATGTAATATGATTATACATTACTTCTTCCGGTGGATTTGTAATGAATAAACGATCAAAAATGTATTACACGAATGATTCGTTATCGTATCATCGTTATTCAATCATATTCGAGATCAGGCGGAACGAATGTATTATTAATGAAGTCGTACGACGTGCAGTGAAATCTTACGCATAAGAAAGGAAATCAGAATTTTAATAATCGTAATCTATTTACATAACAGCCTGATGATAACGATTGTCCATACAAATTTAATATAAACTTAAATTGAACAATTCCGTGTAACTAATAATGTTATGTTTCTATAAATATGCCATCAATTTTTTTATTGAAATGAAATCAAAATGCTGAACCAAGCGACATAAGTGTTTGATTCTTTACTTAAACAAATGAAATAATATTACAGAACTTTTATCCGGCAAGTTTATCAAGAAAATCTGTTCTGGATTTATATCAATGTCGGGGCATATTATTTTTATGATATATATTATTTGTTTGTAAATAATATAATTGAGGAAAGAAAACTCTGAATGAACTACATCATTCTATCGAGAAGCAGGTAGGCCCATATGAATATAATTATTACAAATACTATATATCTGTACATTTATTTTCCATATACTATGATCTCAGGAGAATAATATCAATATCACTGATCTCGACAACGTGATGAAAATCAAATGACAATTGCGGCAGTACGTACTCGGTATTATACAATTTTCAATAATTCATATGAAATTAAATTCGTAGTAATTTGTAACGCATGTTGAGCTACTGATAGGAACTCTCAACGCGAGCGTAAAAGGAGAATGAACTGATAATCAATAAAATTATTCATCATTTCCTTCCCATAAACTCGCATCTGCAAGAAATCCTTAATAGATTAAAGTTAGACTAAAGTTAATCTATCTAATGATGATTTAATATTATACAATTTCCCTGTACAGTGCTCTATTGTCTCAGATGAATTCTAACGGTAAACAGTGATTGTGTACAAATCAAATCAATTGTCCATCCATCAATTAACCCGATAAAGAATGCACTACTGAAAAGCACAATTCAATATATACATTTGCTTCATAAAATATGACTAAATATACGACAACAACTATACCGAAAGTTTTCCAACTTGGAATGAAATCGGATACTCAATCATAAATATATCATTACAAATTGTCTTCGTTGTTAGACGACATCTAATAGCAAATCTTTCAATTTTAATTAATCGCAATATCTAAGAAACTCGGTATATTGAGTTTCAACTAAACAACGAAAGTTTTTAATGTGCCGAGAAACTGAATATGCGGATGAAAACGATGATGGCGATGCAAAGTGGGAAGACCAAAATTAATTGAACAATAACTGGTTTGTAAACATCATTTCTTTATAAGCTCACATACGTTACTTTCTAATTTCCTTGTTACGAACACATATGCATGCAAGCATACAACATGAAACAATCGGACAGACATTCTTACATGTATCCACACATCATACATACGTAAAAATACAATTCTGCTGCAGAAAGAAAAATTATTGTGATGTATCGATTAAATTTAAAGACAGAAGAATACAATGAGAAATTCTTATGTAGATGGTGTAAGACCACAAATAATCCTATACAAGATCCTAGAGAAACTGAATTTATACAGAGGTTTAATTAAAGGCGCTCAGATTCGATCTAACGGATGCCTGCCTCCAAAAAAGATGAGTTACAGGTAACTCGTTGACCGATTTTTCTGTATATACATATAACTTAGTCCGAACAAAAATGTTCGTTAATGTCATATACATCTTCCAACAATCGAACTCGACGATTTTGAATAATACTTGAGGTAAGTACACCATTCGAGTTGTGAACTTACGTTAATAGTTCATTTGAAGGAGCAGGGATAGCAATCCCTAAATATAATATTTACCGAAGCAGAGGGAACAAGAATAATTACAGTAATAAATTACGTAATTATCGTGAGAACTGAGAACTTGAAAGTAAAAGACATAAAGGACGACTTTCCCTACGGAACAGTCGTCTCGCACCATTTATTAGTTTCTCGCCAACATTCCGTATTATATCGCGATAATATATTAATCTACAAATTGTTCTTTACATGCATACACCGAATCGATTCATAACAATTGTATAACGAATTATACCACTTCCTTATTGGGCCGGCCATTTACGAAAATATTAGAAAACTCGGTAACCTTAGTAATTTAGATATTTGATAACTAAATATTGTTACCTTTACGAGCCATAAGGAAAATACGCTGCACAGCGATGAAATTTGAAAGTTCTGTCGCCACCGGAAGACTGAATTAAGAAACTCAAGATATTTTCGTATTAGGTTCGAACTTGTTTTGATATTGCTTCTTAATATCAAATGTACTGTAAATACTTGTTCTTACTTATGCTATCTGGTATCGAAAATCCACACCCTCCCGTGTCTCAGCAGATGGGAATAATCCCTATGACAACATTATTGTCATAAGTATGTGATAATCCCCTTGTTTAATGTATGGCCTGAGTTTTCGACAACACACGAATCTAAGCCGCCGAGTTACTGTTTTGTTGGACGTGGGAGGTCTTTTTCAGGTTTCGAACCATTTTACGCCTTGCACTTTATGCAGCTTTTTGCGCGACATCACGAGGCATACATTCTGTTAATTTCATGTTGATAACGTTCTTGAACCGCCTTTCTCTTAAGTTTGAATGCAGCTGTTACTAAGCCCATATCTGGTGACCATTGTTCTGCGCATAGTTTTACGGCACCGGGTATCTCGAACTTCTGGAGCTTGCCTGAAAATCAAACACAAAACATAATCACCCATCTATGCAAACAAACACCCATTCCGTCGAAAACTGCTTGATGAATAATTACATTTATTAGCTTGTTCAACCAGTTCTTGTAAAACCGCTCTTGCAATCTGCGGGTTATTGCATAGCTCCTCTAAATTAGTTTCTGTAATGCCAAGATTGGCAGCAATTTCCTCTAGACTATGTTGATTAGGCACAACCAATGCCACTGTATAAGATTTATTTGCATCTCCGTAAACACAAATATTTTCTACAACGCGACACGTCTTCAACTCCGCTTCAACTTTGCCTAATGATACATATTCTCCAAGTTGCAATTTCACTAGATCCTTCTTTCGATCTGTTGGCATATAACGAAGAAATCATGATTGAGTGCGATTACAAATTATTCCGTAATGTTTGATCGAAGAGGATATTGTGGAAATGTACCTATAATTTTTATAGAACCGTCGGGATGAATTTCACCAATGTCACCGGTTTTGAACCAATGCTTGCCATCTTCTTGGGAGAAGTCGTCTTTCGTTTTTTCAAGTAACTTGTAATATCCGGCGGATACGTTATCTCCACCTATGACAATTTCTCCTCTAGGATGTGGACTGTCTGTAACTCTGTAACCAGCTTCCTCCCAATTTTCTAAACGAATGTCACAACCTGTGGTCGGCGCACCTACTCTACCCGTGCTTCTATCGTAATCTAGTCAGAAAAGGAAATATAATTTAATAGATACTTTGATACATAAATTAAGCAAATCTCGTATTTAAAAATACGTACTATCCATTACAGTTGCACAAGAGCATGTTTCTGTAAGACCATAACCCTGTGTCACAGTTACACAAAGGCAAATTTTAACTTGAGTATGCGTGTCCGGACTTAAGGGCGCTCCACCAGAAAGTATAAGCCTAACTTTTCCACCGAGAACCTGCCTTGCAGCTCCAAAGATGTACTTGTCTAAGAAGGGCGTCTCATAACCACGTTTCGCCCACTTACGCTTATATTCATAAGCGAAGTTGAAGATTGCCTGCCTAAGGGGTCCAGATTTTTTAACTTTCTCGTTGATACCTTTAGAGATACGATCCAGAATTAGCTAGAAATATAAAAAATAATCATTGCATGTAGTTGGAGATGATATATCTGTTTCGTAAAGCAAGAGAATAGATTTAAATGAATTACCGGTACAGCAGTCAAACATGTTGGATGTAAGACAGATGCATCACCCTTGGATCCTCTTTGAATCTTGCTACTCGAGTCGATCATAGTAAGGGGCGAACTATAGCCAATTGGAACACCAGTCAGCAGACAAACACTTTCAGCCAGAAGTTCGAAAACATGGGCCAATGGTAAGAATCCAAGGAACACATCATCCGGTTTAATTTGTACTGCGTCGCAATATGCTTTCAACGTGGCCATAATATTTTGGTGTGACAATAGAACTCCTTTCGGTACACCCGTTGAACCAGACGTATACATAATAATAGCAGTATCCTCGGCCTTCGGTGGTGTAGCCGATGCAGTTGTTTTATTACCAGCTTTAATTACATCGGAGAAAGGTGTAAGCCTAACGCCATCCTGAAACGTGATAAACGAACACGCTTACTGTATTAAATCGTGATAATGAATGATTAAAAAAAGTGAACGAATGATCACGTTACTTTAGCATCTGCATGTATCGACATTACTAACGTACCTTGTACCCTTTAGTTTCAGTCGATTTAAGTTGATCTTCCATGTAAACAATAGTTTTAACTTCTGGTACCATTTCCAGAATCCGCTTGAACTTTGGTAACAAATCATGACTAGTGATGACAGTGTCCACTTCGGTCTCGTTGATACCGTGAGCGATAGCCTCATCGCCCAAGGTTGAATAAATCGTGACGACAGTGAGATTTTGCTTAAAGCAAGCATGTGCCGCGATCATCCACTCGGCTCTCGTCTCGGCGAAGATCACGACGTTTTTACGTGCGGTCAAACCCAAATCTAACAATCCGCGCCCAAACGAGGCGGCGAGTCTGTCGACTTCCATATATGATTTCCATTTATAGTCTCCCATTTTGTACTGAGAAAAATGAAAAAAGAAAAAATTGAAATACACGCTTGAAATTATAAAAATCCCGGCTACTTTATTACATCCTTTAGAACTATACTTTTGCCGATACGATTTTAAACGGTATCTCGACATGAGTTTGTACCTTTTTAAATATTCTACCGTTCGGCTGAACTTCATCTTCTTCCGCGAGTATTTGTCTGGTACCAAGACATCTCTTATCCCCGTGCAATTTCGCAACCCAACATAACATTTTCTCGAGGGTGTCAATCTTTTCCCACTCGAGCATAACGTGCATCAGTCCAGGTGAATCCACACTCCTGTAAGTGATCGAGTGTTCATCCTTCGAGATCGGACGTGCCTTGATCCTTCTCGAAGCCTTCCTCTTCTCCCAGGGTCGTTGCAATATGAGGTAGACTGGGAACGTCAGCAGGTCGTACACGTACGAAAGCGCCTTGATGGCGTGGATCGCACTGCTAATCCAGAAGCCCTCCATTTCTCTGTAAAAAGAGAACCAGGTTGCAGAGACATACCACCCATTTCTAAACCTCCAAATAGTTGTAGCATTTCCTACGAGATGCGGTAACTTGGTGCAAGATCTACTTGAATGTGGAGCAGTACCGCAAGAAATACTTCTGAGATGCATTCTGCCTTATTTATAGAAAGGACCATTAAGAAATTATTAAACTACACGGGGTTATAAGAAATAATGTAAACTTTGTGTGATAAAAAAAAAGAAGAGAACGTCGTCGTTCTCTACAAATCGTTTACATTCATTCTATACTCAGAGAAGACCCATGATGGTGGCATTTCTACGTATGAGGTAATGACAAAGTTCGAATGGCATCAGCATTGCAAAGGCAACTATAAATCTAAATCTTCTTTTTCGCCGAGTGTCTAGACTATTCTGTCATTCTTCCTCGGCTTAATATTTCGTATTTCTGTAAAAAAAGCTATTAATGCATCTGGAAGCTTTAATGAGGGTACCAAAGGGCATTAAGAGAATGTGTTCTTTGCTCGCATAAGAACAATTCACCGTTTCTCTTTCAAAATCCTCTCTGCTCTCCCCTCGGCAAAAGGCTCGCGCGTTCTCAATGTTATCTTTGAGAAAAGTAGGCGGTCTCTCTAAGCGTGAATAAGGACAAAGGCTATCGGACCAGAGACATGCACCGTGCAAAAATAGTGCGTACCAAGGAATGGATCCACGATCGTGCGATTTCATAACCAGTAGGATCGATAGCCAAATAATATCGACGCGCCTGAGCAGGGTTATCCTCTCGAGGCCGCCATCGCGCGAGTATCGCCGGTTACTTCGACACTGGAATAAGTGCATGCAAATCAGAGCTCCTCATGCCGTGCATGTGCGTAAAGAGGAAGAGATATAAAAACCAGTAGAACTATTTACATAAACATATTGGCAGAAATTTTCATAAAAATACGTTATCAACAGTGAACGACGCCACTTCGTCAAATATAATACTCATCATTGATAATTACTGGAATTGGCTAGCATTTTCATTATCTAACATCATTATGTTCACGGACTCTTTAATTAGAATATCTTTTTAGCATAATTGCTACTTATCATATTCATCGCCGGCACCAAGCTCAATAATGGTATCCTGCACTTAACTTGCTTCATTACTATTTACTATTGGCTATGCTAACCGGTATAATTACTCTTTGTACATACCACATTCACTATATGTAAGTATAGATCCAATTTCCTCGTTATTAATTACAGCTATCGGATATACGATAGTACCTCTTTGAAAACTTTACACTACACATACGTTTTCTACAAGAACAAACTTCTATCATTCTCGATTATTCCTAGTATAACAAAATAATATACTTCGAGCCTATAGCAAGCAGCAAAGTGTGATACACGTGTAAGAACTTGTTTGTTCCTCGACAAACTTTGAACTTAAACTTTCCAATTACAATGAATATTAATCCATAGCACACCCTATATGTTTCTTTACATACAATATTTAATGTCACCCTACATTTAAACCGTCAAACAAACCGCGGCAGTATTTGAATGTACTTCCTCCTAGAATTCATAACGGTCGAAATTTTGTCGATACTGACCATTCCTACGATATTTTACTCTGCTTACGGTACCATCCTGATGGTACGCTGGCTTCTACGTTACGCTAGTCACTACGTCCGTTATACACAGTCTGAACTGGTAGGGCAATTTAGTGCACAAACTACGTCACAGACACGCGGATGAACATACTGGTAGATTCGAATATCTCGACGGACTTTGATCGGCGCGAGTCCGTGACGATCGCAAACGAGTGTGTGGTTTAAGGCGCCGTAGCCAGCGGGTCTCGGCCACGCACATCTTCCCTTCTAAGTACACTCGCAAACGAAGGGCATCCTCCATGAATATGTACACCGACAAGAGGAAATGAAACCACGGAGTAATAAGCACTCTACTTGCGCATCGTAGCGTGTACCGCGCGTCCATTTTTTTCGTATTTTCTCGTAAAACTTTATTCCACGTAAACATATCACTTACACCATTATCTCGAAATCAAATGAAATATATATTTGCATAATTATCCCTTCCTCGGGATATATTCTATGCAGAATACATTGATATCATTACCTTATGGTAGCAGGAGTATCAAGGATCGAATAAGTACATGTTATAATTACTGTACCCTGCCATATGTTCAATTATGAGTCGCCACAAATTAGAGGTTAGATGAGAGGCTTTACTTAAGGATATACATTTTGAACAGCATAATTCTGCCATCGTGCTATTTTGTCAATGAGTGCAAAAAACACTAAAAACATATTTATTATATCGGTAACTATAAATACGTATGCCAAAATAGATGCATCATCCACTGTGTTCATCATAACAAAATTTGCATTACTGCGTAAAAGTTATGTAACAGGCAAACTGTATCTGTAAGAAGAATTACTTCTGAGAAAGCATGCTACTGCAGAAGAAACAAAAAGAAAGGTCGCTAAAGAAGATCAGAATCATGTTGAGGAAACGGTAGTGAATAACGATGTGTATAATGATTGTTTAATGTATTGAAAAGAGATGTATTATCCAAACACTTTATACAACACGATATAGCCATCATATAAGTGGATATAGTCACAAATCTTCCTGGATACTTATTATTTAATCAAGTTAAAGATTAATATTTCTGCATTCGACTTTAGAGCCTTTTATACTATACTTTGAAACCGTATATAGTGTCTGGATCCTATATTTAAAGTGGACGCACATTGCGCCGAAAATCTTAGTCTCCGTTTGCGTAAAAGATTTGTTTAGTTTCTACTCATGCATAAGTAGTATAGAAAAGGTGCGTAGCGTGCATTAAGACGCATACATGCGTAGCTACGGTTATTTACAGCAGTCGAGCATATAGATCATAATTTAGCTATATATTTTGATAAAATTGTGCGTCAATGCTACTGCGACTCACTGTTTATCCTCCACGATCATGGTGACGGCGTTTTTCCAGTCACCTTTACTTCCAGAGATATAGTTCCGATAGTCGAACGGGATTCGCTTTGATGCGGATTAATGACACTGCAAGAAAAACCATTCCCAAAATCGGCATGGTTAGTCTTCAGAGGAATGTACATGCTCCTCTTAATCAGATCGTTCCAAACCTATTTTAACATAGAAATCGTTCTCGACGCGGATACGCGATTTCTCTCGATTCCAGTTACGATATAACGTACAGACCTTGAATCACTTGCCGGTTGTCAGTATCGCTTTATTAATATCCTCGAACGTCAAATATTCAAGATTACATGCCACTTGTTAGCCAACCGTAAAATACCTACTTTGTGGAAAACCGAGATAATATTTATCGTATCGGAGTATCAGTATTTTTCGAAAATTGTTTTCAAAGTAATTTCTCACAAAGTGCATATATCCTGTCCGATGTACGTGCACTAATATGAAAGTGTAAGTTACCAAAGTAGGTAATTTATTCAACAAATTTAGAAACAATACCCGGAATGAAGTTCTTTCACACGCAATTAACTATGTGAAGTTAAGTGTGTAAGGTGAAGCGGTTAGAATATTTGCAAGTACAATCTAATTACAACATTGTCGATTCGATTAGGGATCAAGTTCATCTCTCAAAGGCGCCATATTTAAGGGTGACACCCACATCCCATACCAATAGGGATTTATGGCCCTTCGAGCACTCCTGGGAGCCGACTGTCGTTTTAAGGGGGGACTTCTTCACTATTTCTAACACATACTTCCTAATCGCGACTTTATTCAACGAATGAAACTCTCTTATTTCCAAGCAATCGAGCGCATAACAATGGCTCAAGGAAAGGGTCGGACCTAGTTATCCATAACGTTTGCATCGATTATTTCTCGGTACGCGTTTATTGTATCTGCATTGCGAATATTCTACAGAGGTCACTAAAAACTGAAGAAAACGTTCGATTTACTTGGAGCCTTATGATTCGTCGACCACGTGGCGTGATCCGGTCAAGTGCACTTTGTCCTGAATGCGAATGTATCGATCACTATTCGAAGCAATGTCTCGCGATGATCAAAATATTATTCCCAAGACATATAATTAATTCCCAAAAAAAATCTGAAAAGTTATATAAAACAGTATACTTTAATACAGAATTAGTTGCGGACAGGAAATGGAATAAATTGATAGTAATGTTGAGTAATGAACATTTGCGTAATTCGATATCTGCGCGTACGAATCGAGAAAAGAGAGCACATGGAATGTAAGATAGAAATGCGAACTTTTAACCGTCTCGTGTTCGGACCTTCATATTCCAAAGTACGAGTTTCTCAGGACAGATAACCAAATGATTGGTAAGCAATGATACAAATCAAGGAGGCGGAGCATGAGACTCCAACGACGAGACATGTCTTTATTTTTCTCGATCCCACTACCGTGGAGTCCGAAGTTCGAGAACGGGATATATCGGCGGGATGCTTCGAATTGTTCTGCGTCTCGAAAAAGGAGCGTTATACCACCGATAAGCCACGGTCTACTGGCACTGTTTCAGCTATTACGTCACTCCTCGTAATCATAGGAGCCCCAAGCTAGACGACAAATCTCAATCAGCCATCATTATCACCTGAAACACCTACAGCTGCATGGAATTGACTGTCATATCGATTATTACGTTATCATCTTTTAACTTGAACGGAATTATCTATTAATACTCGTTAACATGTATGACTACACCTGTACAGAGTCTATGATATTCTACTGATAACCGATAACGGAGGCTTATACTGCGTAATTCCTTTCAGCAGTTCATTCGAAAGTCTAATTCTCGTAATAAACCAAATTCATAAACTTTATCTGTTACATTTTCCATGATAAATGAAACTAACAAATGCTCTGCTATCATAACTTTTAAAAAAGGCAGCGCTCGTAACTTTAAAAGTCTAATGTAACGCAACTTGTTTTGTTGTCGTAAACATTGATCACGTGAAAGAGATAATAGATATTTTAAATAAGAACGATGCGCTGCGGTGTCAAGACTCGTGCACTGGGTATAAAGAAGTCGGAGCATAGTGTAAAGGTCTCTTAATCCGTTGAGTAGATTTTTATCGGGTGACGATTCATTAAATATTAAATCAATGAATCGGTAGCAGTCAAGAATCTCACCGAGATTTCACTCCTCTTATCCCTCGAAATCGATGTTCCGCGTCCGGTAATCACGAATCCCGGTGCTCTTAGAAAATAGACTACGGGGTCACTGAGCGCTGAGTTACTCCAAGATCTACCTATACATATATATACTATATATACCTATCTATACACGTAGACTTATGTATTATACTTAAGCGACCTAAATTCGACCTTGGGCATCATCCCCGCATAATTTAACAGCTCTACGCTTGGATATAATATTCAATGAATCCTATGAACATTGAAATATCGAATGGCAAATACCGTATTACAGGAAATTTGCCGTTTACGATTACTCAATGAATACCTGAATACTGCATTGAGTAATTATATCGCTGTTAGAAAAGTGAAATTCAATAACTAACATTCTCATGTAAGCAGGTTACATATGCTTTTGTATTTCTTTTATAATTAAAATTTCAATATTCACGAAATCAAATATTTGCGTGTAACAAGTCATTTATACATCCTTTCTGTACTGGCTGATAAAATTGTGTTTGTTAAATTATTGTATTTGAAGAAGAAAATGACGAAATTGTGATTAATGAATTTTACTTCTATGATAACGATATGTTACTAATTAAGTTTTCTTGGTATATGATAAACTCTTCGCAATAAAAGCTCAAGAACTACGTTATACCTATATCTAACTAGTCATAACTGTGTATTAATGGCAAAACGAATTCTGCATAATTAAACGTGTCTAAAAATAAAGTTTTGCAAGGAAAACTCCGAAGGATATGAGTTGTTTTTTTTTCTAAAAGAGAATTAGAACCATCTCCATCCTCGTATTCGACATTTTGATCTCGGCGACTTAAGTGCCCATTTACATTATGCACAGATTCCTCGTTTTATTTGAAGCCAGAGGATATTATCTTTGTTATTCTGTAAGCATACGATTCCAACATATCAAGTTACTTTGAAAAGTTCCAATGTCTCCGGTAAAGCTTACAAACATAAGCTAGATAACAAGTTATTAAAGATAATTTCAATCATAGCCATATTCTATATACCGATAATCACGCTATTGACGTTTCCGAAGGTCGTAGTCTACAAACCAGAGTTTAGATTAACTTGGAACAACCCAGTTATTCTACCGCAGTGTATCATCATTGTCCCCAATTTCCAAATCCAAAACGTTTTGCTCGAATTACGTAAGATCCGTGCATCTCCCTTATCCGTGAGATTCTTCCGATATACTATTTCGAAAAGTAATACGTAATGATTTAATACCATATGTAATAACACCATCGATATTCGCGTAGAAGATCAGAATTGTTGATTCTAACTTTAGAAACGTTTAGGAAAAATTTGAATATTACATGATTACATTAAACCGGCTAATTTTAGACCGAGTCGTAAGAAGGTTGACGCGTTCCTTTCCGATGAAAATTCTAAGAAGCTAGAAAATTATCGGTGTACCATGAGAAGCGCAAGCTTGCGACTAATCCTATCGAAGTTATCTTATCTGTGCCACTCAAAGGCTGCGGAGAGTCCTCTTTTTTTTACGGTATTTCGCCACGGACTTATGATCATCTGTGAACTTCGAACAGACGGACGCTCATGGCAGGTGACAAAGTTGCTTAACCATCTCACGAGTGTCGAAACGATTTCGTAAGTTGGCCAAACGGAATTTCGGTGAGCCACGAAATGCAGCTTCTCCTCGAAGCTCTCTGTTTTTAACGGAAACGTTTTCTTTAAATACTGCTCGAAAGTTTTCGAGCGATGCCGCATTTTCAATAATACACGTAGCACTTCTAAACTGAAGCATCGGAAGTACAACGTGTAAGAAAAGACGTGTTAAGAATTTAATCTAAATATCGAGGTACTCTTTTTTGTCCAAATATATATAATATTATAGGGAATTTCAAACTTCCTGCTTCTCTATTTTACACGTTATTGACTTACATCGACTGGCTTCTCAGCCATTTACATCAAGGTTGACTTTTACCTGGAATCAGGCGAGTGCTAAGGTATGTGCACCAACTGCTATAAAACTAATTACTAATACATGTTTGGAGTTGAGGTGTTAACTTTCACGACTTCGATGTAACTTAACGAACTTATTATAGTCGAGAGTGCATCATCGCAACATAATATTATTATATTTGACACGGCACACGATATATGTTAGAAAGAATATATGTTTTATAATTTTCATAGGTACTCGTATCAAGCTGATTTTCCAGGTAACAGCAACACCCACTTCCGCTTGCATGCTTGCAAAATGATACGATGAGTCAGGAAGATTGAATAAATGAAAAACATTTTGAAAAGTAGTTGTTACACCTGTCTATCTCCGATTCCGTTCCTCCGAACAGGCACAGAGCATGCTTGACTCGTTGAACGAGCCATGCGCGTTAGATAATGAAAATTGGAGCAGCGGAGCAATAAATTAAATTATCTTGGCGCATCGACGAACAACTTCCCAAACATATTCCCCTGTGAGTTCGTACTCTTCGTCTAATGCTTTGTGCCATGTAATAAGTTAGGAACTTATGAGACGCAAGATACAAGAAATAAGAAAACGTCACCAACCTAATTGCAATGCTGCAACGTTGAATTACGGCATCAAGGGACATTCAAACACGGGATTACACATTAGAGACAAATACTCTGGTAATTATCTTCAATTCATCTCCGATTCCACATCATTATCAAATGACCCTATGTTATCTATGACATTTGTCACGCAAAAACGAATGGATGCATCAGCAGAACTTCACTCAGAAAAACCTTGCGAGCAACATTTTTGTTACGTAATTATCATATGGTAATTATATATCATTCAGCTTTTTAAAATATGCCTGCCACATCGAGTTTCAATGTTCAACAACGGCAAATCAAAATTGTCACACGTGAACGTTGCGAAGATACGCTCAATACGATGTAGAAATTGTTAGGTAAGACGAGAATTGTATTGAATCCACCACCCTATCATGCTTGAAAAATTAATCAACTCCACCTTTATGGCGCCATTTGTTAGTTTTCCCCTCACCTAACCCCACGTGCCGGAAGACAAATTTAGAGAGACGATCGTCGTCAGGAAAGCATGGTAACCGTGTGAAGGACCATTGCAGGGCATAGGAATAACAAGTTTTACGGCATTGAACATCGGACCCTGCATAACTGACGTTACGTTGTTAAGTTGCGCCAAGGTGAACGCCGTCGATATACGGTTGCCCGCGCACGATACACCCACTTTGTGTCCAGTTTTGAAAAGTGAACCTGATTGCCACTGATACTTCGGTATACGAAGCTTTGAAATATCATTCCATTTTATGCTCACTACTTTTATCATTATCCCTAGTTCGTTCATATAAATATTGCAGATACGTGACAAGTAAAAGTAGTAGTTGTTCCGAAGTATCGAACAACGTTTAATGAAGATAAACGATTAATATATCATGCCACTCGATTGCTGTAACATAATCGAACAGACATTACAGGAAATGTAATTTATTTCGGCAGGAAATCGGAGTTGAAAATATATGTTCGATTCAACAGGTTGACAACAAATTCGAGATACTTGATTCGAATGATATGACAATATTATATCATTTTAAAGACACGTGTGTACGAATATTAAAACGATATGAACTGAAAACTAAGGTTACCGGAAGGCGCACCAATGAGGGGAAAGATTCGGTGTTATATACTCATGATTGATCTCGTCTACGAACTGAGAGAAGACTAGCTTATGCTAATAGTACGACGATTGTTTTCATCCGTTAGTTTCTATTATTATTGATCACATATAAATATGTGATACCGTACTATTAAGGAATAGAAGTAGGGTAGAATATTTTCATACATCGAATTATTACCAGGCTAGAATAAATACCCGGAAGAACTCAAACCTATGAGGTTAAAGCGGTCTTCCATTTAGTGGCGTAATTACCTTATTAAAATATACATAGCGGTCTTAGTAAAACCATCACCATTTCTATAATATTTGATCGATATTACCAAGCGAACTACCTTGACCGTCCAACACAGAATATTATATCACGGCACTATACAATAAACTTGGCATTATTGGGACTAAAGTCTCACCGTTACACGATTGTTTAAAAGGTACTTTAATACATAGTCCTACTTGTAAGTTTGCCAAATAACTAATTATAGGGCACCTTTTCCGTTCGCATTGACTTATTACGACTTAATCTATGTGCGGAAAACTAGCGTAAGCGGTGTCTTTCTTCTTGCATATGTTCATTCATCGATAACAACACTGATCAGTGACCGCGCACGATTTGACCGTGATTTCAATATCCGTGGACAACAGATCAATGACTTCGAATGCGGAGAACCACGAGACCGTGAACCACAAAAACGATAAGAGATCTTCTTCGCGAAGTAGAGCCGCACGAGAAGCACTTTAGTAAAATGCGCAAAGAAACCAAACTTCGTGAGTCCGCACCACGCCGGAAGTTTATTAAAGAGATGATTCAGGCTTGTTTTGAGGAGAAACTTTTATGAATCGCACACGCAGCCTGTGAAATCGGATTAAAGCGATCTATGGACCAAAGGGTGCAACTCAATTCTACGGTGTGACTCAATTACGGTGATTTGTTTTTTCGATGAACGCATTATACGGAACTTACCGACACGAGATCGAACTATATCTACAGCTTGTCTATTCGAGTTCATCATATCGAATGACGAGCGAAGGGAGGAAATTCGCGCAAGTAGGAATTAAATGACATTTTCGAGGTAAGGTAACGGATTACTCTCCAGAGTGAGTAAATGTTACTAAGCTACTGCTTACCTTACGTACAGTACGTAAATCCTGGAGTTGTTGCAAGCCTTCGTCTTAACGCGTACGTCGATTCCTGCCAACTAACAGCCGGTTTTCCCACCGCGATCAGGAGAGGAAACTATCACTATACGCGATCCAAGGGTCAAGAATGGTGTGGGTGTATTTGTGTTTGCAATAGTTGTTCCTACGTACGTGTATGCGTATATGCATTAAAGAGGACGAGAGACGAAAAAAGAGGACGAGAGAGACCGATCACGACGTGACGCGTTCCGCAGCGGTCGACGAACGACTGAACTCCTATCGCGGTTGATACGACCAGTTACGTGAGTTACAACTTTGTGGCGATCTTTGATCTTTGCTCTTCGTTTCGAGACGTGGTGGTCAGTACTTTTTACAAATTGGACACTAACACTCGCGAAGCATGAGAAATGTGATGTGCATGTAATCAGTCGGACGGCTGTTCGATTGTACGATCACTTATCATAGAATTCTGAAAAGAAGGTATTTACTGGGAGACTTTAGCCGGGGAGAGAAGAGTCCCATGTATATAACTAATGGAGAGACCACGTGACCTACGTGCCTTCTTTCTAAAAGTCCACAATACGTGTACCTAACATATATCGATGATGAGCCGCGTCAAGAACGAGATCAATTTTTCACTACACTTCTTGGACGTTCAGAACTTCAATATCCATTTAAGCTTTCGTACATGCACCCGCTGAAAGATCGTGCTATTCTTACATTGGCTACAGTAATCGATCTTATAGATCAAGCTTCTTGAAATCCTCCTTGATTGGAATCTGTCCCAATAACCGGTTACTGCTTGATAAGGTAAAGGTTTGGCAACACGTGCTTTCCAGGGATGAGTCAATACAACTTCACTAGATGGTTGATACTACACTTGCAATTTTAACATGTAATCATGCGCTAGGCTTAATATTCGCACGAGTAATCCCCAAATGCCATTGTCTTGTCTTCGTACGGGCCACTGCCTCAACTGGGTACGATGATTCTTAAACTATTACGCGTAAGAAAGATTCTACCTTTTTATAAGTTTCGAAGAACCGGGACGTATCGTAGACTACCACGTACTAACGCCAGCGCGGAGTACCGACCACTACGTATACATTTGATCCACCGGCAGCCATCTTGCCATTCGTAGGCCTGAAACTGAAGGGATCGATGAAGAGACGATAGCGAAATCTGCCGGGCCAGAAATGTGATGTCAGGAGTCCTAACCCTTCAACATATTTATGTCCTAAATGTACATTAATTTATATGCGCTTCTCAATAAACGGTTCTCTTGATCGCTTCTACGCACACAGTTCTTTATAAATATCATTATATGCTCCTAGTGTAACAGACGTTTCTTTGTTCCGACATTTCCCGATATTACGTATGAATAAAGCTAAACTTCGTTAAATGAAATAATTATATTCCGTGCGACGTCTTATTTAAAGAAGCTTCGTATCTTCATAACATTCTTCGTATCTGGCTGGTCTAAATATTTAAATGTGCATGCAAAGATTAACACAAACTCAAGAAGCCAACCTGCAGCATCGTGACAGACATGCCCGTTCGCTATAGATAGCAAGCTTGCACATGGACCAATTGCAAGCCGAGTTTCAATGGGCGGGGATGTGGCGTGATCCTTGATGACGTCAGTCTAGGCCGCAATCGATAATTCTCGACTTTAGCAGAACCTCTTTTTGAAACTGAAACTGCAGGATCGATATGAAGTATGAATGACCCGCGCGCCCTTTGTGCCACTATTGTATAGTTGTGAATAATCGGCCTTTATGATTTTAACCAAACAATCTGAGGAAATAGACTAAAAGGAATAAAAAAATATCTATAGACAAATTTCGTAAACGACATTTGACCGTTACCGCTTGAGTCTAGAAAAGCTACTTTATCGACTACAACCATACTACCCACCGTTAACATTTTTTAGAGAAAGTATTCAGGCATACAGCAAAAGTAAAATTTAACTACACTCTATACGTCTATATCGTCTGAAGATTTGACACCCAATCGACGTACTTTGAAAATATCTGCCACATTTTTGTTTAGTCCCTCACTGCATCATTGTATATAAAGGAATTCCCTAATGACAAAGAGGAATTGAATTTCATAGATGGAATGTAGGAACGGCACATTTGGAAACATGAAGCATAATATATGTGCCCAGAAAAATCACCGGCACGATTAACGCTTAAACTTTATTAAACCAACAACAGTAACAAGAGCAACAACAACAAAGCATACCCTCTCAAACAGTCCACAGAAACTTGATTTCATACAAAGTTAAGCTGTTCTTGCCGCATGTCGCTCTGCGACGTCGAGTGTCAGTTTCACACTCGTATAGCGTGGATGGTATCATGAACGGGTAAATGCCTGGAGACCTACGACATTAGCAATACAATTCAAGTGACAAGTGCCCTAAATGACAATGCTGTTTCGTATCAAACCTTATAATCACATAATGCATTAACAAACTGTCGTTAATGGGCCGGTCATGATGCCGCTACGATTGCTAAAAGCAGTGCAAGAAAACAAGCGAGCAAAACCATAGAATAGGTTGTTATCATTATGGTTATGAGGTTAGTGACATAAGAAATATGCATTCCAGTGGGATCAACCATTTCGCTATCGTATGATTCGTAAATATGCTCGCATTTTGCATTCTCACCTTCACGGTTCGAATCACGTTTCTCAGCTGGAACAATGGCGGCCGGCATAACCGCTTCCTCTTCAACATGTTCCTTTTCTTCTTTATTTACATCTAACGTATCAATGTCTTTACACAGCCGTGTTTCTTTATCTTGGTTTGCATCACTGACCTTAGAAGCACTATTCTCATTTGCATTTTTCCTCAATAGTACTTCTAATTCTTCAATTTCTTTTTCGTGCTCACATAAACTGGCTGCTGCTAATTGTAAATCATGTACAGCTCGAGATAAATCACGTTCAGCATCCGTGCTTTCGTGACTATCGAGTTCGCTTGATGCAGTATGCGGCTGGCCCCATTTTACGATTGTCGAAGTATTTTCAGTAGGAACTATATCTGACTCTTTTACGGCCTTTAACGAACCGGTCTGTTCGTCGATGTTGTCGTCGAAACTAAGAACTGCGGAACTACGAGTACTTGTATCATGTGTCGTACTTTCGGATTCAATTTCAGAACGACGAGGCGTTGGTGAATTCTTCTGACTCAAACGACTATCACGTAGGTGGTCGGCCACGCTGCTAAACGCCTCCGCAATTAGCTTAACGTTTTCATCAGCAAGACGAAGATAGAAGTCAAGGGCACTATCTTCCGTTTTGGCTTGTTCTTCTTCAGGGTTTTCCATCAAGTCAATAGCTTTATCTGTATCTTCACTTTCAGTAATTCCGCCAGAACTCGATTTATTATTCGTTGTCAGTTCCGAGTACTGACTACCTAAGCTTTGAATACGTATAACAGGAGGTTCATCGGCATTTGATTCATCTATATAATCGTCTATTTTCGAAGGTTCTGTCGTAACAGAAGTAGTTGTTTCATTTACTACCTCCGAATTTACTTCTGCATCATTCGGCTCTTTTATCAAGTTAACTAAGTCTTGGCAGAGACGAGTATAAGCGGTAAAGTCCGATTCCGTATCTTTACTCGTACTATACGATTCATTAAATTCTGAATGAAAATCCTGCCAAAATCTGTCATCCAAAGTATTCGTCGATAATACTGTATCAGATTGTACTGATTTTCTTGCTTCCGCGTCACTGTCGCTTTCTTTGTCAGGTGTCTTCAACGTTGTCGATGGCGATATATAAACGCGAAGTTTTTTTCGATCTAAATTCAAATCAGGATGGTTACCATTGATATCGGTATTTTTCTTCGTTGATTCGTGCGCCCGCCAGTGTGTATCGTAATCAGAAAGTTCACCATCGCTTACCACGCGTCTGAAATTACAGGTGCGTTCGGGAAGAAATTGTTTAGCGTCAATCATTACTTCATTCATGTCATCAGTAACTTCCTGAAGACTGGATTCCCGTCGGAGATGAATGCGATCCTGATTAATTAATCCATACAGATTGACAGATAAAGATCTAACCGCTCGCTTCTTCTTGCCAGGAAAGGCGCTTCCTGATTCTCTTGTAACCTCGGGTTTACTTTCAACTGCGTGCTTCGCAATATTGGCATCTTTCCTAAGAGTTCGATACGCCAAATCGTCCGTAACAATGTCCGGCTCGCATTGCGGTATGTATGATGAGCGAGGTTGTTCTGGCTTTGTCGGTGTTGAATGTAAATAGTCACTCTCCGTTGCAGTAGTGACTGGCCCCAAAGGTATTCCAAATAGAGGTTGTGGATCAATTACTTTAAGTGTGTTATTCGCGTGATGAATACTTCGATACACAACGTCGTCGCGTGTAACATCCGGTTCCTCCCGCCGCACTGAATGATTAGGAACAGGAAAGTAATCGTCGGCGACACCTTTGCGTGATAAAATAGGTGATGCCATCAGGTAACTGATGTTAGAATATCCTACAACATCTGATAAAGATGTTGGCCTTTCCTTGGGGTGCATTCTTCTATAAGCCATATCATCCTTCATTCTGTCTGGAGAGTCTGGACAAGTTAATGTAACCGTGTCATTGTTAGTATGCTTAACTCTAAATTCTTCCATAGTTCGCCGTTCCGCGCGATCAAGGAGATCTTCGTCACCAAGACGTAAACTGTTATATATCGCTTCGAGCTCCGAAAGTGCTTCCTCGAGGTTCTTCGAACTCCTTTTTCTTTCCAATGATTCCCCGTCAATTACAAGTTCCTGCATATCTTTAAGTCTTGTTTGTTCCACATTTTGGTCGCATAGCTCGTTTTTTGGATTAAGTATGTATTCACAGGATGTTCGTTTGGACGGTGATTTAACGGATGTTTTTTCTTCGCGTTTATTTGGATACGCCGAGGAAGATTTTTCGAACGAATTTATCTGATATGTAGTAGGAAATTTATTTTTAGTCGATAAACAGTTCTCATCCCAGGAACTGCAACTAAGCCGATCATTTCGATTGTTTCGTCTTTGACATTTGCTTGCTTCAGTTTCATCAAATAGTGATTTATCATGATATTTGTTATTTGCATTACGTATATTATTCGCATGTTCTCCAAAATTGCAAGACTGCGTTGGATCTGTGCTTAAGGATGTCGGACGTCGGGTAGATTGATTTGTTGATCCGTACCAACCATCTTCATTCTTATAATAATTTGGCCGCACATTCTTCTGCGAATAACTCGGCATCCTGTTAGGTGAATCTGGCCTCATTCGCGAAAGGTCGAATTTATTCGCCCATTGATCTTTACCATGAAACGGAAAAGAATGACTACCATGGACGAAAACGCGACTACTTGGATCTCGAGGTGGCGGTTCAGGTGGACATACACTTCGACGTGTTCCTTCAAAATCAAGCTGTTCTGAATAATTGCTGCCAAGAACAGGTGAATTATTCTTCCCTGAAGTAACGCATTTTCGATCTTTTCTTATAATTTTTGCTGGTTTAGCATATGCATTATTCTGATTAAAGTCGGTAATATACTGGTCCAATGGATATTTCAAGCCATGAACTGTCGATGTATTGTACACATTTGGTAAACCTACCGCGGGTTGTCGTAAATTTCCGGAACATTTTTGTGACGGAAAAGTGTTGCTATTAGATTGTGTAACAGAACGCCGCGGATGTATTGGAGGTCGGAATAAATGATTCCCATCCATATTTGCAGATCGATGATTTTCGTCGACGTAATCAATACTATTGCGTTTATTACTTATATCGGTTAAACTCTCGGCAGTACTGTTCCCCTCGTCCTTAGTATGACGTTTTATATATCGCTCGGTTCGCGCTGCGCGACTTTTTCTGTTGCAAGAGCCATTTTTTGTATTATTTTGTAAAGGATCCTCGTTTTGAAGTCTTGTTAAGGAACTAGTGGATTTCCGCGAGTCTTCATCTGAACTACTATCAGCACAGATGAGTTCCCTTTTAGCCTCTGCTCGTGCTTTTAATTTATTTTTTCTTACTTTTCTACCTAAACCATCTAATGATCCATCACTACTACGTGAGTGAATAGAGTCTCTGCGTACGTTTTGAGCCTCATTAACTTGTAAAGTATTATTTTTATCTGACTGCATTGAATTGTTCTCATTTGAACATTCTTCTAAATTCTTGCAGACAGGGCGTAGAGTAACACTATTACGTTTCCTGTTGAAAACACTGCAATTTCTTGGTTCTCTTTTGCAGTACACCATTTCCTCTTCATTAGAGGAGCTCTCTGAATCCCTAATGGATGATATTCTTTTTAAAATTCCACCTATAGACCACTTCCTCCCTTTTTTCTTTTCCACAGGAACTGTTACTGCATTACATACAGGTAAGCGTCTAGTAGGTGGCAGTAGGCCATCCATCCTTAGGATGTCTTTTCCAGTGATACTTCTTTTCTCCATTGTGTATTAAATAACAGTTCTACTCCAAGTGTGAATACCTGAAACATATTGTAATTATTTTTTGAGAAGCATGCATTAATAAACACAGGAATCATAAACAAACATGTCATAGTATTTAATATTGTATTCACATTTGTGTTACCACATTGATGTTATTAATTTTAATATTTAGCACCGTATAATAAAGCCTTATGTAAGATAACATTTCAAAAATCCGTTGTTTATAATACATTTTACAAGCGGCCGAATAAAATCGTAATAATACATGAATATATTTTTATAGAGTCATATGTCGCATACACAGAAAAATGCTGAGAAGTAAATATACACACACAAACAAAGATATAAATATACAAACTATGCAAGCATCGGAAGTTTTATTAAAATCATATATTATAGCTACGCTCCTGCTTCTCGACTCGCTCTCTTGTCGATACTAACACTATGACACGAATGTTCCGTTATATATACACGTATATTGCAGCAAAAAATAATACAAAAAACTACTGTCCACTAACCTCTTATAACTGCTGCTATATCGAAGAAATGGATTTTTAAAGGTAGGGCAAATTCCTTGTGAATTTGCCAAATATTTCGGATGACTCACGCGGCTTAGGGACGATCATTCAAGACGTGCACACAACTGAAAACATAAAGCGGGACTCAAGCATTGCTATGATACACCGCCGATAATGTTGATAAGATCTCCGCACCTTTTCTGGACTTTCACTGCAGTTATTGAATGGAGTGTCCATACTTATAAGTGGTCGAGCATAAGATCCTATATCACCAGCATTCTTTCTGCACTATGAAACTGACAGTATTTGCTTTCTTGTAATTTGAAGTGTTTTCAAAGTTGGAGACTATAAAAACTTAAGTGACCTCGAAACGTCCATGTTTAACTCCAGATATTAAACTTTTTATGACGATGCCATTATAAGAGCACGTATTTCCCGGTCAATATAAAAGATTCCATCTAACTGTAGGCCACTGTACGATACTGATTTGAATCAAATATACGAAGAGGAGGGATTCATCACTGAGACCCCGCCCATTACTTTATTCTCCCGTATTCAGGCGCAGTAAATCCGTGCAAACACGCACCCACGCACCGTACTGGTATACTTAAATACGAGATCTACGGAGTTTAAAAGATGCATGGCAATGCTTCACCGTAATCCTAGCGCCGCTTGCCGGGGATACTAAGAACTGCATTTTGTATGTGTTAGTAGTGTACTTGTTATTTTTATTGGAATGCAGAAAACTGCATAAAGATCTAGGTAGCCAAAGTGAGAATTTCGAAGTAAGGCAAACCTTGAAAAGATCACAGTTTCCGACCCCTTTCACGAGCATCACGAAACATATGTGCGTCGTTGCATGTTGTATTTAATGATAAGTTTTAATAAATATATATCTGTACGAAAGCAAGCCTAAATTTAATGTAAAATAGATGTTCATACTGATCTCTTCCAATGAAAGCAAATCCTGTGGAATACAACTAGCTTGTGGTAACTTGATACTATAATTGGAAAAGAATATAAGCTATTGCGGATTATCGAAATTGAAAGAAATACATTTGTGGCGCGTTTAACGAGTTTATGCCACAGGGTGGAAAGACAACAAGGAGAACAATCGTATGAGTGTTAAGCTTTTTCGTTTATTGAAAATATCTCTGTAAAACGTGTGTATATTGTGGCCGGGCGAGGTAAGCCGACAAAACCGAATTTTCGACAACGAAATGTAATCGGGTAGCAAACGAAGAAATATGGTGAAGATATTGAAAACAATACAGCCGATCGTATTCCAGTATCTACATAAGTAAAGGACGAATCAACGATAAATTCGCTTACTTTTTAATCTTAGTATATTAATTATATTATGTATAACAAAGCGGTAACAACTTGTTAATTTGTAACTATTACGGTAATAATCGTTTACTTTATTTAATTACAATAATGTAATTGTAAGGATCGTTAACTAATCGATAACAAACGAATCGTTTCCTCCTCCATCTTCCTTCGTCCTGATCATCATCCTCGGTCACTTGTTTCATTGTTTTGGTTTTATCCGATGTCGATCATGTTTATTATATTCCCTCATCCCCTTTTTTCTGTATTAATTATTTAACAACAGTTTTTTATCATTTTATTATTTGCTTTTTAATTTAATAATCGTAGTAAACATAGTAATTATTTATAATATTGTGCAAATAACCCATATTTTATTCTGTTTAATAGTAATGAATGTCATTCAACGGAGGAGCTTTTCTACGGTCTCTCCATCGTTATCGCTCGCTCTTTCAAACCCTCCTTCTCTCAACATCCTTTCAACATACTCTCATTCTCGCTTTCTCTTTCTCTTTCTCTTTCTCTTTCCCTGTCTCGTTCTACGTTCCTCCTGGATGATTTTCGACTTGCTCGCTGATATTCGCTGATAAGTGTGTAGAATATAAACGTGCAATCGAAATCATCGTCTCGATCCGTCTCTCTGGACGAAACAAAGGCGCGAGCACGAGCGCGCGCGTGCGCCCTACTGCATGTGCATTATGCGCAGGGCGCGCGCGCACGCATACACAGCACGCATTTAAATGGACGATCCTTCGCGCGTAATGTTTCGAGAGCTAGCACGTTAAAATTGGATTTTATTATTTTTTTTGTTCTTAGCACGTTTCTATCTAGCTTGTTGACCCATGGCAGTTGCTTGTTCATTATACTGGCCGACAGGCTCCGTAGCTTGACACTTTACAATTAGTTTTTTTAGCCCAGCTCTAGGATTTTTGTTTCATATTTTTTTTATATTTGTATATCATCGATTTATTTTTATTATCTCACGACGTAAGCTAATGATTCGAGAGTTTCGAGACACTACAAAGCCCTTTTGTTTTATTTTACTATCCGTTTAAGAAAATTTCGTGCATTTACGATTAGTTAACTTAGTTCTTTTGTTTATATAATGCGTAACGGCAGTATCGTCCACGGAGAAAGTACGTTTAAATCTCGTCTTACCTCGCTTAAACGAAGGAAAGCCCTATTATTCTGTTTTTTGTTGTTAATATCTTACAGCCGTCGTCGCGCAAAAGCTGGTATTTAGTGTATGTTTTGGTAAAACAAACGAAAATTAACGAAGCACACCACGTATACTCTTCCACCCTCCTCCCCCTTCTCATTTCTCGTTTCGTTACAATCCGGTCGAGCGAATAAAGAAACGGATTAACGCTTACACCTTACGTGACTTTCTATCCCGCGAATGTAGCGAAACAAATTTCCAGGCAACCTTCAGAGACGCGGTCCTCTATTCCGTTACACGACTTCCGGTGTTTTTTTTTTCGGCGCGCTATCGTCGTTCGATTTAGCGATACAAACGTTAAAGATCATCGTTCAAAGTAAACGCGATTGAAAACCGGGGAAGATTGAATTCAATCGAACATCTTGTCTCGATAAATCAATGAGGCGCGTGGCATTAAATTCGAAATTACGATCAGCTTGTTGCACGCGAACTCCATACCGACAAACTTCCGTCGCGCCTCCTGGGGAAGAATTTATCGTTAAAGAGGCCTTGTTTTTGGGGAATTCTTTTCCGTGAGTCTCCTCCATTCCGTTCACTCTCGACGTGTGTCTCGTTTTATTGCTTCTATAAGTTTACGGTTGCCTATTCGACAAAGTAGTATCGAAAATATATATTATATGCGTACAAACCATTTGATTATTATCGAATTATTTGCACATATTACAACACGGGTGGAGTCGAAACTCAAAAGGGGGCGGGAGGGATTATCGGAGTAATTAGTGAGCCGGACGGACCATCGGATACGTCGTATATCGATATAAGAACGATCGACGAATTC
Source organism: Nysson spinosus (assembly GCA_910591585.2). Classification (NCBI taxonomy): domain Eukaryota; kingdom Metazoa; phylum Arthropoda; class Insecta; order Hymenoptera; family Crabronidae; genus Nysson; species Nysson spinosus. The sequence continues at coordinate 9,747,302 of OU342830.1, read as the reverse complement.
AAACGATTGTCGATCGATCTCGTGCCTCGATTCGTTCCGTTCCGTTCCGTTCCGTTCCGTGCCGTCGTCGTCCGTCGTGCTCCGTGTAAAGATTTGCGATTACTATCACGACATGAGAAAATGTGTGACTCGATCGATGCACTCTTAAAAACGACGACTTAAGCGTTCTTCTGGGGGGACAAATTCCAATAATTTCGCGCGAAGAGAGCAATAGTTTCAAGCATAGAATTTTTCTTGATTTGTACAGAATTAGCCAATATCGCGGCGCGACGTGTGGGCCGAGTGCCGATATAATCGAAATAATTGCGCAGGCTTCGTAATCTTCCGATCTATCGGTAGAGCGTAAGAAAGCCGATTTCTGTGGACAAACGAAGAACGACGACCTGTTCCGGACGAACGAGTCGCGAGAACGCAGCTACGCGAGTGTGCGTATACGTCGAAGCGAACTCACGAAAGGATCATCGAATGGCCCGCGACGAGAATCGTGAATGCAATTATAATATACGTAGAAAAGGTACGAGGACATTAATATCGGACAGGCTTCTCTAAAATACTTTGACAAAGCGGACTCGACAACGATAGTGTGTAAATAATTTGTACGAGTAATTTACAATGATCCTCACCCTCTTGAGCCTTCGTATCTTAAAGTAATGAACATTTTTTATATACTTCTCGTGTTGTCCTGTGTCACCTACAAATCTAAACGACACATCCTCAACCCGATCTCTCTTTCAACGCCATCATTTTGTCCTAGTCGTTGTCGGTAACGTCTGCGTTTAACGTCCGTCGTACGTCGTCCACGTCCACGTCCCGTCGTCGTAGTTCCGCCTAAACGAGATTACAATCTTCGAGCGAGCTGCGAACCTCATTCCACACTATGTCCGTTTTCGACCAGCGAGAAGGACCCTATTTTTAGTTATTACCGTGTTTCGCAGTCGCCTCATTGTCTTCCGACACAACATCGCCCTAACCAATCGTGCTACGATACAGATTTATCCGTTTTTTACGTGCCTTCAGCTCGTGTTGCTCCTCGTTCCTTTTCATCCTTCTGGATCACGGATGTAAACGTAGAAAAATAACGATCGCACAATCCGCGTTAACACACACACACATACTTTTATATTATTTCGCCGTCGAAAAGCTCAGAGTCGCGTGACGTCGATAACGTTCTTCTTTAGTTACTTCTCCCAAAGATATTTATACGTTAAATTTGTATATTATGTATATATATGAATTTGTCTCTTACGAGGTACCGGTTTTCTGGAACGGCAGAATGAATTGTAGTCGCCGTCATCGCTGTCACGCTTTATAATGAACTTTGTTCTCCGTGTATACACCGTTTAAACACACCTTCTCGATTTGGTTGGCGATCTGTATGTACGTACGTTGCGCGGGGGCGATACGATTGATTTCCATGCGACAGAATCGCGTGCCACAGCTTTTTAAAACCATCGGCAATATTGTCCTACTTTAGTGCTCCCTTTCCGATCGTGACACGATCCTGTCGTACTCCCGCAGCTAGGACGGCAACATCTGCGTGATCGAGCACGCGATTCTGCGCTAAATAAAGCACGTAAACCCGTTCGAAATAGATCTTGAAGCCTGAAAAATTCTTCTCCTCGCAGATACTCTCTTACCGTCTTAAAGCTTTTTCAATTATTAGACGTTTTATTTTATACTTTTTACTCACTGGTATTCAAAGAAATCGCATTCTGTTATACCCGATCGATTCTGATTATCGTCATTGTTAAAATTGATATCTCCTTTTGTATGAAATCAAGGTTAAACTCTATAAACGCGATGTGCCAGCGATTTAACAGAAAATATTCATATCTGGAACAATAACCATCAAATAGTAATTTGTTAACATCTCAACGGTAAATTTATCAGATAAAACTTAACGTTCCTCGGCAGAAAATTCCAATTGCAATATTGGTATCCACAGATAAACTCAGTAAAACATTAATAATTCTTTCGTCGTTTCCTCGTCTTATAACACTTTTGTAATCGAGTTAGTCCGTTTTGAATTGGAAATGATACAACGCGCGTATTACCGTGAGACGGGTTTACATGCGCACGGCTATCGATTACCATTATTTAATAAACGTTACTCTATTATGTATATTCATTTATTCCAAAGCGCTTTACTACGTCGTGTAAGACTGTGTATGTAAGTTTTGCAAATGTGTAAATACCTAGCTGATGATGATTGCGAAATTCGTATTGCCACCCCTCTCTCCAACCCCTTTCGACGACGACCCGTCGGTGGATCGTCGCTCGATCGAACACGTCGCACATTTCACGAATTCGATGGATATTTTTTCTACGCGCGCGACTGTTCGTTCGTCCGCTCGAGGTTTTTAGATACAAGTGGAGAGGTGAATGATCAAGGAGAAGGTAGAGAGGTCATCGAGAGTGATAGAAAGAGAAAGAGAGAAAGAGAGATAAATAGGTAAGTTGATCGATTGGTAATCGTATAGATAGATACATGAATAGGTAGACCAGCAAAAAGAAGTAGAGGAGGCAGCGAGGAAACGAGAATACAATGAATTTTGGAACAATATTCTACACCGTCCATTACTTAAATGCAGACATGAAGTGTTGTGCATCAGTATGATCGTAAAGTCCAGGATGCATCAAAAGGTCGAATATTTAGTAATTAAAGGGCGTTAGTGTATGTTGCGCGTATGCATTTATGTATTCAAAATGTTGAAGTGACCAGGGGAAGGGGGGAGGGGGGGGCGGGTAGAACAAAGCCGCGCGATCAAACATTCGTGCACCGTATCGCGCAAAAATTCTTCAAGCCGAGCAAATGTATTAACTAAACGTACGTGTCACGAGTGAGTCTTTGACAAGTATCAATCTCATACACCGTCGTCATTATCATCATCATAATCATCATCGTTATCATCCTCACTATTGGTACCACTATTATCAGCGTCATCAATAACGTCTTCATTTAGTTCTATGTCGTTTCATCGTTTGTAATTCGTTCTTGTACACGATACCACTTTATGCGGAACAACCGACGAGATAACATGTATCACCCACGAACCACTACCGCATCCGGCCGACCATTAGCGAGTAGGTGGACTGCTGTAAAACCGTGTAAAAAATCCAAACGGCGGATAGAATTCGCGAATTGGGCTACTGTATAGAGATGAAAGGTATCGCTCGTCGGAATGCGGTGTTTACTACCTCACCGTTAACGCGTAGGTGTTCTGTCCATTGACATCGCCCTCGTCGGTTGGTCAGGGCACAATGGTGGTTTCAATGTGTGCAGCTAACGCAGGCAGCGCGGATCGTCATCGTACAATTAAACGATAAGGAATAATGGCGAAGTCCATCGAAGGCAGAATTCTAAGCGAAGCAATGACGGCCGTCGTGTTTTCATTTGGGGAAGTTCAAACTCGAGGGCCGCGTTACATCGTCTAAGGTCGTCTATACCTTCTGGCACATCGACTGTTCCCATATTTGCATGTCCTTCGATACTTCTTCGAAATTTCTTCCTCTTCCTTAACATATTATTCGATCTTGTTGATTCCTGATCAAAGTACTTTTCTCTACTTTTGTTCTTGCTACCTGAAGAGATTATCCTATCCCTCGAGGATAGGTCTATGCTCAACGGTACAGAGTGCTCACACTGCATTTCTCGCACATACTCCTCGTACTCCCCGTATTCCTCGTATTCCTCGTATTCCTCGTTTGCACGTTCGGCTAGCTAGCAACGTATCTCCCAACGATCGTAGCGTTTAAAGTCGATTAAAGGCAACTCGTTGGAGGAATGTATTTATACAACTATAAGGCTGTCGATGGAGAGCGCGCTTGAGGCCCGTTTGGCCGCTACTCATTCGGAGTAGTATTATCAGCTGACGACATGAAATCGACGGGAATCTCGTCGTCGTCGGCTGTGCTGCAATGGAGCAATCGTCTGCCGGACGGCGGCGGTGGCGGCAGCTGCGGCGGCAGGGGCGGTAGCGGCGACGGTGGCGGTGTTAGAGACGTCAACGTCGGCGATCAGACGTCCGCTGTTCTTGAGGTGACGCTCGATGAGCGGCTGTGAATAACGACTCGATGACCATTCTTCGTCACAAAGCCGTCACTCTCGACCAACACCGCGGTCTGCCTTACACGCGGATCGGTGTCTGGATCGTCGCTCTCCTCGCTTGGACCACCTAGACGCTGCTGCTTATGCTTCCTCCAAGCATTTTGTATAAGACGCGCGCAATACTCTTCACGCTGGCGCCAGAGGGTGGAAGATACCGGCTCATAGCCTGCCTCACCTGGTCGAGTCTGCACCTCACCAAGCTCTGCTGTTTCTTCAATAGGATTACCCTTGCGCGCGAAGAAGTCTTTTGTGAGGGCATCGAGGATATCCACGCAAAACATAAGGTCACCCTTACATATGGGAATATCCATCGACACGATCTTGTACTTGTTCGGCTTGTGTATTTGCAAGGGCGGCTCCAAAACATCCAAGAAATCAGAGAGCTGGTCGTATCGAATGTACTGCGTTCCATCCGGATCGAATTGTTGCCAAATTTCATAATACATGTCGTAATCGTCATCCGTTAAACCTTCTTGTACGTCTTCAGTGGCTTGTGAGTAATTCTCCAGGATTACCGCAATGTACATGTTTATTACGATTAAGAAGCTGATCACCAGGTACGAGAGAAGATAGGCTATGCCTATTGTAGATGAACCACAATTACCCGGATATCCGATCTCGTTGTTTGGTTCTTGGCAGTCCTCCTCATTTATTATGCCATCAAGCACGCCGTCCCAGCCAGCAGATGTTGACATCTGCGGTGATAAGAAAAAACAGTTTGTTAGCGTATATGTATTTCATTCTTCCACCAGTGCATCATTTTTCACTTTCATACCTGGAACAGCAATATCATCGACTGTCCAAACGTTTTGAAATTATATACATCGTCCAGTCCACTTTTGTCCTTGACGTGCATGAAGAAAGACATCCCGAAGATTGCGAAGATGAACATCACCAAAAACAGCAGTAGGCAAATATTAAAAAGTGCTGGTAACGACATCGCCAAAGCGAAGAGTAGGGTTCGGATACCCTTGGCGCCCTTCACGAGTCGAAGCACTCGGCCAACTTTCGCCACTCTCACAACACGAAGTAAGGTCGGTGATACAAAGTACTTCTCGATTATATCGCTGAGCACCAAACCTAGAGAGGGGATATAAAAAACATAGATTAATGGATATATAATAGTAACTTAAGTCTAAAAACAAAACAAAAGGAGGTGCGTTTTTCTCAGTCTATAGTGCTCTCTATACCGATTGAAGTTTTCTCTAAATGTCATGCTCTTCTTGTACTATTAAAATTGGAGTGCATGCGTATCGTAGTTTTATGTCCGTGTGTATGTTCAAGATTAATTGCAGAGTGCCGATAAGTTGTAATGATATTTTTTTTTATAACATGTTATGATTTAGAAATGTTAATAAATTTCTGTTAATAAATATGTGGCATTAAAAAGAAAGTCCGGCTTATTTTCAGACTTCTGTGGCCTTCACTTTAATTTATGCTTGTATATATATTATGTGTAAAAAGACATACGTTCTTTTGCAATTATGTGCGATATTCAACAATTTTTCGGTCTTTGTTTATAAAAAAGGTTCTCTTTTCGGTAAATAAACAGAACGTCTGTAATGCATTATTAAATTTGTGCCATGCACCGCGGTCCTAGAGACTGAATGCTGAACTTTTCTAATAACTTATTAGTATGTAGTAATACTAGTATTTACTAAATCCCCGAGATTGAAAATTCGTGCACTGAACTTATTTTGCAATGTAAAAGCTTAATCGGAGCCCATTCGTTCGTTGGATCATATAGGGTTGCAATAAGAAATTTTTAATATCCTTAGACATATTGCAATCGGGATTTGAGTAAGTTCCATTGGATTAGAAATATGCTTGTTTCTAGAAAAATCTAATTTTAAGCGAATAATAAAGTCTAATGGTATACATAATACAGACCGAATCTTACCCGATACTTGGATTATATCGTCGTTATAACGATTATCAAATACCGAAAAAGTGATATATAACGTTACAAGATGGCGGATATAATATAAGTTAGCTTTACCGCGCCATTAATAGCCAGATGGCTATAAAAGTGACATTGCATACTATATCGCCGCAAAGTAACGTTATATATAACCATATGTTTTGATTTTTTCCGTATGCCCATTTTTACGTTTTCTTGGAGACACGGTGTAAAGAATGGGGAGGTTTGGAAGGGGCGGGGAGGGGACAATTTAACATCAATGTGAGGCTACGTAATGTATATTGGTCGCGACGCAAGTGAAACGTTGTATCAGTCTTATCGTTAAGGAAATTTGTTAATTTTTAGTAAAAAAATATTTTTCATGCATAAAAAAAATGAATTCTTAATATAAAGTATCATGCTAATCTCTCTTGGTTAGGTACTATGTTACTAGTAGTAACGTGAGAAAAGTAAATCGTGCTTCCTCGTGCGTCGATGGAGATGGAGAGAGAGAGAGAGAGAGCTAAAATGATTGTTCTCTAATGATTATAATCTAAGAGTGCCTAAGATACGTTTCACTTGGGTCATACGACTTATCAGATTGTTACATTACATTACCTAATATTGATAATATAACAACAACAAAATCAAAGAGATTCCATGGCTCTTTGAAATAATGGTAGCGTAGGGCGAAGATCTTCATGAGACACTCGCTGGTGAATATCACAATGAATATCATATTGAGATAGTCTAGAACGTCGCTGAAAGTCTGGCTCTGTTGATAATGGTCCAACGTCATCGTCAGCATGTTTAGCCCGATGAACAACATGATTATCATATCGAACTTTTTGTCCGTCACTATTTCGAACACTATTGCCTGCGGCCTCCACTGGAATCATTTCAAACATGATTCAATTAACATATTGTCCTCATTGAATATTATCGGGCAATCCATATCCTTTATATTTATCGGCATTTTTCATATCGAAAATTCGATCATAAAGGATACGCATCGTATGTATTATTGTTTATACACCAATTTTGTTCAATATCTCAAGCTTACCCTTGGACGTGGGATAGCCTTCAAAGGTTTTTTGCTACCCATCTTTTTCATAGCATTATAATATTTCTTCTGGTCTTCCGTCATGAACATTTCAAGAGACCCGCCAGCTTTCTTCTTCTGCTCGTTAAAGTTGTCGATGATAACTCCGATAAATAGGTTCAGGGTAAAAAACGATCCAAATATAATGAAGAATACGAAATAGAAATACATGTAGATGTTCGTTTCACGAATTGGTTGTTTGTTGAGCTACAAGAAATCGTTCGACTTTTAAGTACCGCGAGAATTCATCCGTTTACATTTCAATCGATAAATATATAATAATTATTACGCATACCTCCCTAGAGTCGATCGCGTCATTCATAATCTGAATCCACCCTTTAAATGTCGCCACTTGAAACAGACACAGGTATGCTTTTCCCACGTGATCAAAATTCATCGGCGAGTTTTCCCACGTGTAATTTTCAGCTATACAGGCATTTCGATCCGGTATGATTTCATAACTGAGAGTCGTTTTATTCGTATCCACGCACTGTCGATATTGGAATGTATTAAATGTTATTATGTCGCCGAGTCAGTAGTTCTATAATTCCATTCAATAAAAGTCCGAAAAATTCCGAAAAACGAAACCAAGTTAAATTCTCAAACATACCTTATAGTATTTTCCGGCAAAAAGCTGGACACCCATAATGGCAAAGATCAACCAGAAAATAAGACACACGAGTAAGACGTTGAAGATGGATGGAATGGCTTGCACCAATGCATTGACGACTACCTGTGAGATAATAAACATTGTTGAGAATTACGTAGGCTTACCAACTAATTAATCTAGGCTTCTATGTAGGCTATTATATGCGTCTAGAAGTGCGCCTATTCGCGCCTATTCGCGCCTAAATGCGGCTACGTGACTACGCCACGCGCCATGCATTATCGTGTGTGAAGACGAGCTTAAATTTCTCTGAATTAAATAAAACCAACCCTTTCAACTCTAAAACGTATGAATCCTGTATTAAGACTTCTTCAGTATGAAATTCTTTAATAAGCGCGATATTAACAGACGAGCATGTATATTATTGCTTAGCATTCAATTGATGCAATGAATGATTTCATTGTTTACTATACTTTCAATTTTGAATAAAGACTTCGACTTCTAACGTTCAACTTAAATCGACAATCTAATGAAATTCGAACAGCCAATTCCTTGCAATAACGTCGCAATACTCCGATTCAACTAATTTGCAATGTCAACTAAACCAAATTACCAAAACCAAATCAAGATTCGTACGTTTGCTAATCAGCACTCCCAAGTAACAGTACCGTAGCGGTGTCGATAATTTCAAGGAATTATATATTCGTAGAAATCAAAGTATATAAAAGAAAACGCAACTTGAATCCGACCAACGTCATTGGTCGATGTGATGCGGTACACTTTAACTTAACATCTATGTAATTCTATGAATGCATTCTCTGTAAGGCGAATACATTCATCAATCGCACTTATACAGAGCATAGAAAAGTGAGCAGCAAGCCTGGACATTCACGAAGCGGGAAGAAATATGTATGCACATTAAAACAGTCTACATCGTTGCGGCACAAACGTTAAAATGCAAAAGAAAACAGTTCTATGCATATAACGTACCAGCGTCGAAGAATGGCATACAATATGCGGGGTAGATAAGAAGCGAACGACTAAGGTATCATGCAGAACCAAAAAGAGGAGGATGAATTTCAAGTACGTCGTTATAAGTACAGCTTAAAACTAAGTACTATAAGATAGGATTAAAAACAGTGTAGTCTACTGTAAGATATAGTAAAATAGTGTCAGGGCGTGGGCATGACAGTAATTCTACGCCCAGTGTCTCAGCGACCTTGTGTTGCAGTTTTGTTTAACAAATTTGTATTGTGATAAGTCATGGAATACGTTAGTCCTTTCGGAGATCTACTTGTTACTACTTGTGACAACTTCGATTAATTAGCATGATATCTGTGTCGATACGATTGTCTGTATTTAGCGAGTTGGTATTCGAGAATACCAGAATCATGGATATGTTGATTGTTGTTTCGTTACGATCGGTAAGTATAATTTGATTTGAAGAATATATGATCTGAGATATCTAATGTAAGCGTATGTCTTCGCGGTGCGTGTTTTGGCGGGTGTTGTCTATGAAAAGAGGAAACTATTGCACTGTTTCGCGCCATTCGCAATTTGAAGCTGTGCATTCGCGACTGCTCTATGCATGTTAACATGCAAAAGAAGAAGATTCGATCGAGCCCTCAACATCGCAAAGACCGAAGAAGGTTCTTCGTATTTCACAAGAGTGGCGAATTTATTAGTCTGAACTTAACACTGGATTTTATATGATTATTTCAACACATACATCATCGATTAATGATCATTAATGAACTCTTGAGAAACACTGCTCCTTCCGGACTTGTCTGTTAAGTCTCATAAAGGAAAAGTAAACACGGTGCCGCCGTATCTGTTGATTACATCAAAGGAATAAATTCTACATTATTCGTCGAATCTTTTCCATACTACCATTAAGTTCGCTACGTAAATATCTACGTAAAACGGTATCCTGAAAAATGATCCGTAACATTGTAATATCATACGAATAGTTTCGACGGCACCAGGAAAATTGAAATGATAAACAAAATAGTGGGACCGATACAAAGGACGTTGATCCATCCGTATGGGATTACTGATCCGATAAATGTAAATCGAGCAACTGACAAGGTCGACTGAGACGGTGGGCTACATACCCGCATCCCCTGCATTCTAGACATCGCCCTGAGTGGCCTTAGGGCCCTTAGGGTCCTCATTGTTTTGAAGGCTTGGATCCCGCCAGCGCCACAGAGCGACGCTACGAAGTTAATGAGCGATACCTGCGAGCGAGAAACGAGAGCGGATCACAGCAAGAGATAGACACACTACGTCTGAAGAAATGTCATCGTTTCTAACGAGAGGATACTCTATGAAGAGAAAGAAAAAAGGGGGTGGTAGAGAATCGTAGAGAAAGAAGGGACAGGCAATCGATGGTCGGTGGATCAGTTTGCTCGATGACCTTCTTCACGGTTCGAGGGTTGGAACGTCCAAAGAGACATTCAGCAGACGACCTGCCGATCTGTAGAAAAGTGAGATTTCCATATATGTGTATGTATATATACATATGTATATATACATTATAGATACGGTACAATATAACATGTAGACAGGGGTGAGAGAGGCATAGATAGAGACCAGGTACAGCACATGTAGCAATTAACATTAATCAGGAAATGTACACAACGCTGCGTGTTTGCATATATCTATGCTTACACGTATACTCTGTATAAAAAAAAACACCGTGTGTATGTGCGTGAATAATTATACGCACACACGAGCGTACAATTGACAGACAGATAGACAGAGCGCAAAGAACTGTTTTGATAGGGATTATTATCATTACGAGCAAGTATAATCAGCTTCATCCTGAAACAGATTAAAAAGGTTTGTCATACTTGCAATCGCGATGCACGATCGGAACAGTCGCTCGAAGCATTCGGAAATTTGGTTGTTAATTGTTATTTGCATATTATGTCGGTCCCCATTGTCCAATTGTTATTCGGTAAGAAAAGCGAGATTCTCGTGCATCGCGGGATTACCAACGAAGAAAACCCCTGGTGAACATATCACAAGTTACACGCGAAAACGTATGTAGTACACACGCGCACATTTACATACAAGGAAGGTAATACATTACACAGAAAGCATATGTTGTAATATGTATATAGATATACGGTACTTCACACAACAATCACTGTACCAAAAGATTTTGAGAAAAGGCGTACATAGGCAGTAGCTAGTACGACAAGGACCCCAGTATAAGTACAAACATGGTGCACATAGGAAAAGGACACCATAGTACACGATCACCGTAGAGATCTTATGTTTTTTGTTTTTCAATGTTCCCACGGTCGGTTAGTATATGTATGTACTATATATACTAATTCCCGGTTTTGTCTCCGATAATTCACAAAGGCGAAGCTTCGTACTATGCTGGGCGGATTGATCTGTCTCTAAGTTTTATGATTTCTCATTAGCAGCCTTTGCTTCTCCTCTTTAATGGAACAGGGGAAGGCAAAACATTCACTTTGAAAGAAAATATTAAATAAAAAAAAATATATATATATATAATATAAAGAAATTATCAACCCATCGAGCTTGTACGATCCGTTAGTTTATTATACATTGCCGAATGAGGCTGATTTCGAAGTCCTCATTGACCGATGACTTACTCTCATGCCTTCCCAACGTGAGACTGCTCGCAATGGCCTCAAGGCCCTCAGTGTTCTCATCGAACGGAATGCTGGGATGTCGGCAGCACCAGCCCAGATCGCGCCCAAGTTGATCAGTGATAGCTATTATCATTAAACATTTATCAGATGGACACATGGTTCTCAAGAAATATAATTATACGTAGCGATGGATCAAAGGCAAATCCACCGGAAGCTTCCACGCTGCGCTCCCACCACCCCGCACAGCCTTTAGTCTTTTCTCAAAGGGATAGTGGCAGATGGAGAAGGACAAAGGGGAGAATTCTTCCCTAAGAAATTCTAGAAAAGCACTACTAGATTGTCATATTTTCTGTGACTTGATAGAACTCAACTTTCGTAAGAAGAATTATAAGTTAATGTTAATTCAATTAGAGATGCAAGATATCTTATCCTTCGAGGTTTATACCGTGTGCAATTTTATCGTAGCTTTCGTCGAGTCACAGAAAATTAGAGTACGATTTTTGTCAATGATGAATGACTTTGAATGATTAAACCATTTTGTATCCGTGTGTAACGTACAATAGTAAATAAAAAATTGTTTAGCGAACTGAATATAAACATCCTTAAATGTTCTTGTGTCATAGATAAGATTAATTGATACATCATATTTATCAATTTCTGAATGCAGATATTTTATATTGCATAACAATGTACATATAAAATGAATCATGTATATGTTTATCAATGGAGGTTATTGTCAATGTTCACTACGTATAATAATAAAAACCGTGTAACCGTGTAAACTGATAAAAATGCGTGGTGTTTACTTGTAATTGAGCAAAGTGGAAAACTTACCATGACAATGATGAAATCAAGCCAGCACCAAGCGTTTGTGAAGTACTTTTTGAAGCCAAGGGCCAACCATTTGATTAACATTTCGATGAAAAAGATCACAGTAAATATTCGGTCCATGTAGTATAATATATCTTGGAGGATGGGTCGTTGTTGAAGATGAACGTCTTCCAAAGCCTGAGAATATATCCACACATAATTAGTTTCATTTCATAAAGTGGTACGATTGAAAAATTCGAGAAGAACATTTTAGTACTCACAAGGGCCATACTACTCAATAAAATCATCGTAATGACGGCAGTCTCAAAATACTTGTTCTCAATGAGTTGGAAGGTCTTCAGTCTCAAATTCGCCCAGCCTTGCCAAAACGGAGCATCGTCATCACCAGCCAAGAATGGAAATCTCTTGTAGCAATTCTCCGGACAGCAATCAGCAGGATAATCGGATTCGATCGGATCTTCATCGGCTTGTATCACGGTAACCCCAAGATCGTTATCGCCGTCATAATCCTCTGCAAGATCTAATCGTGTACGATTGTAAACGTATATAAAGAATGCCTCAATTACCAATAGTTGGATGAGAAACTTCTTCGACTAGTACCTTCTTCCTGTTCCAAATCTTCTTTACTGGCATCTTTCTTCTCTTCGCCATCGAGAGAATCCATGCTACCCTTGTGGCTCTCATCTTTGAATGCACGATTCTTATGGCTGCCATACGATTTGTTACTATTAGAGAAACACGCAAGTAAAGAATGATGTTAATCGAATACCGCTTGATGTAGGAGGATGATACGAGCCTAACAAGAGGCTTGACCGACCTGATGGTATCGTCCTCATTATGATTAATATAATCATTGTCCAGCCTGTAGTCACAATGATTTATCGAATTTCCAATGACCTTGCTGTTGTTCATGCACAGTTTGCCTTTCTTCAATTTGTTCTTTAGATCTCCTTCGAAAATAAAATGATTATATCTACTAATTATATGCGATGGAAATTGTTACTGTTTTGCCGAGAAATAAGCCAACTAGAGTAATTAACAGAATGTGAACATTTCGAAATGAATTTATTTTTAAAATACGATGTATCGATACGTTGAACGACATGCTTACCATGAATAGTGAATTCCATTCCATCCCCGATTGCAACTTCGAGTTGATTAAGCTCTTTCACGCTTTTCTTATCCCTATACGCGTCAAGCTCGGCATCTGCAAGATCTAGGTCCCCATCGCGATCAATTCCATCTGCACAGTCACATAAGATCTCTAATCTGCCCTCATCAGACAATCCTTCGCAAAAATATACTTCAACGTAATCAAATAAATAATCATTTCTCTTCGTTACTCAAAAGAACACAAGTATTCGAAGAACTCTGATTTTAATCATTCTTGTATCATTTGTAATACAATTCGTGGCAACATTTTAGGAACTTTTTACGGCTATTATTCTTGAAATTTAACTTCTGCAAATTTTTAATCGAAATTTGATCGTGTATTATAAATCCTCTTTATAAATAATTAATTTTAAACATAAAATGTCAAAATTGATTTCACGAAAAAAATCCTATTCAAGTTTATCATAATCGCAAAAGATAATGGTATCATTTATTTAATAATAGAAAAAGAGTAGAGGAACGAAAGATGTCGTTGTACTTGTTTCGTCCGAATTATAGCCAGCATTTCATTATTAGTTGTGTACGTCGAATAAAATCTTCCTTAAAATAAAGTAACTCTTTTCCTATTGATGAATGTCTAATCTATTCGGCATGCACTTTTATGTGTATTTTATGAATTATGATGTTTGGTTCACAGACTTTCTGTAAATCGCGCGTCGTTGCGCAACTGGTATCACTGTATATGATGAGATTAGTACTTGGTACATGATGATGTTAATAATGTTCCTTATTTGGACTTGGATTCAATTATTTATATTTCTTACATTAATTAATATCAATCTACTAAATAGTACAGAAAAAATTCTCAGGATGACGTTAATGTTAGCAATGCAATAACAAGATTTAGGTCTACATGTACCAAGTAAAACTTAAATATTTGTCAGTATCGAATACGATGTTTACAATCGTTTGTTATTCTACGGATAACCACGTAACGTTTATCTCTCCGTGTAACGCGGAAAGAAAGTACGTGTACCCAAAATAATATGCGAAGCAACGTATAACTGCGAGGCGGCTAATCAGCGAAGCAAAACTTAATTCGCGCCCAGGTTTCCCGTAAAACCCTTATCTCGGTTGAAAGTCTCGTTCGAGGAAAGTTCATCATGTCAAAATAGAGAAAAATAGCGAACCGATCAAAAGTAGAATTTGCTTGATAAATTGTACGTGCCAGTCAACGCATTTAATTAATGCCACTTGCATGCTGTAATTAAGAAGAAACCTTAATAAATATCGAATAAAGTGTCACCGAGTAGACAAAATAATATCGAACAGAATTAAATTATCCCATTTGTATCCTGCAGTTTAATCACACCTTTAATGCGATTATTTCGGAGAAATAGACTTTTGAATGGACTCGAACGTCGACTGGCATCAAGTCGAAATACGAAAAAAGTGTAAAGCATAACTGAAAATAGTGCGATGAACTACACAGCGCACACAGCAAGCGATCTGATTGGATATAAACCTTCTTTCCAACTGTTGGACGGTCCCTCACCTGGCGCCTGATCGGATATCTGATTGGTGAGTTTAGCTCGCATCAATTTAGCAAGATAAAGGACATTTCGCTTGACCCAGTCAATCAAACGTGCAATCCTATCGATCGCCTCCGCGATCTTGTTCGTATCATTGTCCGCTGTCGGCGCCGAGAGGTTTGATGAACCGAAGTTGCTCAGCAACAGAGCCAAGAAGAGATTCAGCACCTATTTTGTATGACCACAGTGACACCTTTTAAACAATCTTCCTCTTCCTCTTTGTACTCGACGATTATCCACCGTTACGGATATATTTCATTTATTTTCTGCTCGAGTAGCTTCTTATACTTTCAATATTCCCACATAAGCATATTGTAAATAACATCTCCAACTGGTTTGTATATACTTACGACCAAATTACCGATGACAACAGTGGCCAAGAAAAATGGTATACAAGAAACATCGCCCACAAGCATACAGTCCCACATTGACTCGATCCATTCTCCGCAAAGTACTCGAAATACGATCATAAATGAATGCATGAAATCGGTGAAATTCCATCTTGGTAAATCGCCATCAGGAAACCGATCAACGTGGTCCGTGTAGTTCTTCCCGAAGAGCTGCATACCCATTACGGCGAAAATGAAGATGATGATGCACAATACGAACGTTAGATTACCCAGAGCACCCACGGTTCTACCCATGATGGAGATCAGCAAGTTCAACGTAGGCCAGGACTTAGCCAACTTAAACACTCTCAGCTATGAACACAGAAAATGGTCGATTTCAATTAATAATTATTGCTAAAGTAGAAGAATTTATTGAGTTGAGTAATAAATGAGTTTCGTTCGTCCACGAGTTTTTTCACTCAAAACCATCAGAGTTTTACGTAAAAGGAATCGACAAGTTGTCTAAGAACGTTATTAACCCTTTGCACTCGAAAACGATTTTTAGTAGTGGCGACTAAAGATCGTCTCTGAGTGTAAAAGGTTAACAATGATGCCGAATATATTAGATTAAAATCCATTGTAGTTCATTTTGTTATCGAATTAATTTGATTTAAAAAACGAAACTTATTTATAACTCAACTCAATACATTGACGGAATGGCGATGCACTTACCAATCTGAATGATCGCAATACCGAGAGACCTTGTACACCTTCCAATCCCAGTTCCAGAAGTGAAAGAGCTACGATGATGAAGTCGAATATGTTCCATCCTTCTTGAAAATAATACTTTGGACTCATCGCCACCAGTTTCAGTGTTGCTTCGATGCCGAATGTCGCCGTGAAGAACTAGAATTTTGAATGATTGTTCATGTATATTCGATAATGTCCAAACTCAATAAAATGAAATTGTTTTGAGAAGAATTCAACTTGTTACTTACATAATTACCAGTTTTCAATACCCTCTCCATGTCCTTATTCATGTCATGATGGTCCAACGCCATAAATAACGTATTGACGACGATACAAAGTGTGATGAATAGTTCTACGAATGGATCGAACACCAAAAGGGACACGTATTTTTGTATTTCGAGCCACAACCAGCAACAGTCCCACACGCAGAAGATATCAATACCACGTAGCACCGTAGTTACTAATTTGTCCTTGAATGTGGGTCCTTCTTCATCGTCGTCTGTTGCAAAAAAGTATGTCGAAACTGTACCGCGTGTTAGTAATTTTGTCTGGCACCACTCTTTTTGGGGAAAGAGGTTTTTCATCTGTCAAGCTTGTTCTTTGAGATCACAGATTATATACAGGCAAGCAAGCATTATACAACAGCGGGCATCAGAATGCAGAAAATTCATCATTTGAAATTCATCGATAATAGTAAAGTAATTAAACAAATTATATAATGCAATTGTATAAGCAATGCAGATAGCGAGATTGCACATAATAGAAGCACGAAAGTACAGGTGGATATCGCTCGAGTGCAGTGGCGAATGAATGATCGTCATATTTCATACAAAAATCACACACATTGTTTAACACTTTCACTGCCAATATGATATCGCTTTTAATGGATTAGGTGCATTGCATAAATATCGTGTTATAGACAAGATTGGATAAATATTATGGCAGCAAAAGTATTAAAAAGTTGTATTAAGCCGTTTGAGAGAATTCGATTGGTTTTAGTATGTAAAACCAACCATGGTTAATTAGTGGTTCTTAAAAGAAACTTCCACTAATTAATAGTATTATGACTGTGATACATCCAAAATTATAGTGATTCATATTTAGTATATGTTTTAAAAACGGCTTAACACTATTTACTATGGATATTGGGATTAGTTTCATGTTGCACAGATAGAATGAAATGAGGTTTACTAAACGAAACTGAATTAAAATCAATAATAATATACCGTGCTTTCTAACACATTATATGCAACTAATAAGAAAGAGGCTTCATGTAAGAAAAGAAACTTAGAGATTTGACCTAATATAAAATGATATTCAGGGATTATGATTTCTGTTTACAACCAATGTCCCGGCTGAAATCGTTCTATTGAAATCCGGAAAGACTAAGTTAATAGGCGATTCGCGATAGTGAGTACTAATCTTGGGAACGTGACGGCGTTGTACGTGATGGGAACGCAAAGTTTGTAGATTCGAAGCGATTGAAGTGTATCGATTGCTGCGTGCGAAATGTACAGAATGTGCCGGCTAAGTATTATTTATAAAAGCTTCATTCGCCTGGTCACGTGACTATGTTCAGGGAATGCTAATAGTATATTATCTCACTGTTCATACTGAATTGTCAAGCTGGTTTGGTCCTACTTTTTGAATGTGCAATCCAGCCAAACGCGCGCGGTGCCCTCGACACGCCGCAGCAGTGTGCCGTTACGTAAATAGAAAATTATTAAATCAAAATTCGCTGCAGTTATGTTTAACCCTCTACAGCCCAATTTGATTTCTATCTAAAAGGAACTCGTATAACGTAAATCTAGTTAAACATGATTCTAACGAAGTAACATTACATGAAAATAGTAACGAAATTATTTCTTAAATGCACCGGAAAAGGTGACAATCGTTGAGGGTACTTTTATCATTATTATTATAACAAGAAAGTAAAATGAAATGAAAACTACGCATAGACGAATGTGTGACTTCAAAGTTACATGGAACTATAGAGGGTTAAGATGAAGCAGCAAAATTCAGGCACGAAGCGACCAGGACGGTGCAGCTGCAGCGAGGATATTAATCTGTGTCACGCTCTAGGAAACAAACTCTGTTTCCCCAAAAAATAACTACAAACTCTTTTTCATCCATCCACCGATTCGAGGGCTTATGCACTGTAATTATCGTAAATTTCTTGTCTACATCATCATTATATATTCTTTGATCTACGCTAGATTCTTTACGATTATTAGAAGACTAGTATTTTGAGAGCTTAAACAAGTTTACGATGACCGTGTCTATAAAGTTTCATTGAATTATCTTGATTGTATATACGAGGAATATCTCCGATTAGAATTAAGGAAAACAATATCAGTTTTGAAATGAATCTCTGATCAAAACGGAATAAGACATGCACCTCGGTGTACTATATTACAGATACTGAATAGAATAGAATCCTTTTTACCTCGCTAGGTCGAACACAGTTGGAAATTATAATTGAAAAAAAAGAACTTCGATCTACTATATACAAGGCGCTCAGACAAAAATCTTTAGCATTGAATATCGATAGAAAGAAAGTACAAAAAGTTTGAACAACAGTGTACATCAAATGACGGGATGCTCATCAGACGGTAGACAAGATATACACATCTGTGATAAGGGTGATAAACTTGTAAAAAAAAATGCGGAGGAAGGAAACAAGTGAAGGACATTACCTCCTTGTTCGGGAGTTCGACTTTGGCGGCCAGCTGCTTGTTCTATGATGTTGTTCAGGACCATAACGTCTATGAAAAGAATAAGGATATGGAGACTACAATTTTGTACTCAATTACTTATATAAATATTTACAGTTTCTCCCAAAAGTATTCGGACACTAATAAAATTTGACTACATAGTAATGTAATTATGTCAATTATCAACGAATTGGACTAAATATTTTTTTTTGTGAAACGCCTTCTACTGTAATTAAAAATTGTGTATTGTAGTTTATTAAATTTTCATATATAATAAACGACGTTTAGTGAAAAAAGATTTGGTACAATTTTTTCATAATTAACATAGATATATCATTATGTAGTGAAATTTTAATAGTGTCCGAATACTTTTGGGAGTAACTGCGTATTATAATTTCCCACGTGATCGTACCTTCCATGTCAACTACAGCATGTGGTTGAGAAGGCTCTATAAACGGATTGTCTTGTTGCTTGCCCTTGCCCATAGGGTCTTCTAGATCAGCCTCCTAACGAGTAATGATAAATTGTTTAAACATTTGTCTGACACATATCAAAATGAAATATCACGGCGCATTGTTTGAGATTCGATATACACAAAGCAAAGAATGGAGTCTATTAATGAATGTTTACGCGATACTCACATAATGATACTTCTGATTGGAATCCGTGAGATGACCGTTGACTGACGGTGGTCTGACAGATCTGGTTCTGAGTTGACTCTCCTTGGTCATTGGTTTTCCTGCGCTAGCGAGACCACCGAGAAGATCGCCGTGAGAAGTGTACGAAAGCCGGGAAGCATGGGAAGTATACGAAGAGTGCCTAGATCCAAGATTGGCATAGTAAACCGGTACCACGATGGTACCATTCTCTTCCGACATAGGTGTCACAGCATTCGAGTCATCGGCATACGGTAGATGTTGTTCAGCATCGCGATACGTTGAAAGCACAAGTGGTTTCCTATCACCGCCCGGTGGTCCGACAAAACGACCACGGCCATTTCTTATTGTGAATTGATGGCTGCCACGACTACTTCGACGAAGATTGAACGGTGAGCCAGGTAGACTAAGGCTCGCCTGTAATTACAAAAAAGCGGACCACCGCTTTTCTCTCTCACCGTTCTGGACCTTTACCAAAATGCTTAGGCAGGGGCCAGGATAGGGAATAAATATCGGGTGATAGAGGCTATTACTGTTTACCTCCACTAGAAGAAATGATGGCGAACAATTCTTGGACATTTAAATGAACTATCGAATATCTTTGCCTGAATATCCTGATATCTCCTGTCTCTAATAACTGAATGAGCATATATACACTGTTAGTCATAGGAGTATTAGGTGAATGCCTCCCCGTCTTTATACTTCATTAGTTCTCATGAAAAAACTTTCATGGAAGGATGGTTGAACGAGGGAGAATATGAATGCTTCCTGTTGCCAGGATACCGATTGTTCCTACGTGATATAATGTAATACGCGTTACACCAAACAATACGATATTCTAATTGATTCGTAATCAAAAGATACGATAAACGACGATGATCGAGAATGATACGATCGATGTATTTAGAACAGTTACGAACGTATTGGTGATAGTATGTTACTGATTGTCGCATTACTGAAGTGTCCATGCGGACTTTAAGGATACCGCTATCCTCGGAGATAAGTACGAGCCGAATGGAGGATCTGAGAGAATGCCATAATCTTTCCACCTGTCCGACGCATCGAACCATCGTAATTATCGATGAACATGATTCAAGGATCATTGATCCTATAGAGCTATGTAGTACGTACGGTCGGCGGTGACAGACATGTCGTGATACACGTACCTTCCGCAGGCTTTCCTGGTAGGCATAAGTAAACTGGCCATTAGCGGCGCGAGAGACCTTAAGAAAAAAACAAGAAAAGAGATCTCCTACCAAACGGTTCGTAACGTAGTCTATATTGTACACCAAGGAGGCACTCGATACGGATATGTTTATATAAATACTTGCAAAAGCGTACATACACAGAAGTGAGAACAAGGTAGACACGCAGATAATATACTCGTCGCAACATATCAGGGGAGAAAGAAGATTGTTAAAGTTACATCTAGCAAAAATTGGGGAGACGGGAGACACGAAGATCGGTTTGAAGTGCTATATCAAATAAGTAGGCAAGTGTATTACGTAATGGCAATATCTGAAGTATTTGAAGTATCTGGTAGTTTACCTCTTCAATAATCTCTGCTCCACTCCTTCCAACATTTTTCATATGTTCCATGTACTTGTAATAGTAATCCGACATTTCGTATCTCCACTTTGTTTTACGCTAATTGATATACGTGCTTTCGCATGCAAACTTTGATAATTGTATTTCAAATGATTCTTTGTATCTCAACGTTACTTTAATCTCGACGGTATCGAAACATTGTAACGTGGTATATATGTTGTGTAATGATTGTATCTCATTGTAATTACAATAAATTGACAACAAAAGGAACTGAAGAGTTTGTTTGTTTGTTTTTTTTGCGTAAAAGCCTTCTAGCGTAAGATCGAAAACATAATCGAGCAACCGATATACATACACTTGTGTATGTACATATTTGAACAAGCAAGCTACAGGGCAGCAGGTTTTACGGGAAGGCTCGACTCGTCGAGGCTTTCAACATTTTTGATTTATCGTCAACGGATCGTAGATTCTAAGAATTCTACCTTCATGGACATCGTCAAAGAAAGTCTATCGACGAAATTACCGTCGCAAATTTGCCTGCCTTTTCGATGCTCCATTAAAATACCACAAGTATGTTTGTTAATGTGACTTATTGGAGAAAGTAAACCTCGCGAAACCATCCTTCACAATCCAGCCCATCATGTAGAAACGAAAAAACCTATTTCTCGACCTGCTAGACGACGATCACCGAATATCATACCTAGTGACATTCTACGATTCTTAGAACGGAATGGCAAAGCACCAATTAAACCTGCTTAGCAGGGTATCTATCGAAAGACATATTTTCCAGTGGATTACTCTGTTTATTGTAGAATATCGACGAGTCGAGTCGAGAAGGCACAGTCTCGCAATAATTGCTCTCGTAAGTGCGAGTTCGGGAGGCGGGTTTAAAAGTAGGAATAAAATACATTACGTTAAGGGAGGACAGGTCGATAATGTATTACCAGTCGGATACTTACGGCGCTAACTTTTCGCACTTTCGTAGTAGTAGTCGTGGTAGTATGATTGTTGTTGTTCTGTCTAATCCTGTACTCGCTAACGGACTCAATCGAGCGAATGCTCATTTTTTCTTTATTATTATCATCATTGCCTTTTTCCTGACCAACGAAGAGTTCATAACTGTGACACGAGAAATCGGAAGGAGACTTTACAATTTGGTCGGCTGCAGCTGCAGCAGCTGCAGCGGCCGCCTCCTTCGCAGCTGCTTGTGCCGCAAGTTTATTCTCTTTCGCTAGAGCAGCTTGCTCCGCCTCCTGTAATGATTTATTATATATCGTGTCGTTCAAACGAAGAAGGCAATGATTCAAACGCAACTCGATGTTCTCCTTACTCTAATCGCTTCCTCTTCCGCAGCCTCTTCCTCCTCGGCTTTCTTTTGTAACTCATCGTATGACATCGCGACAATAGCGAGGATCAAGTTCACAAGGTAGAAGGAGCCGAGAAAAATAATAACGATAAAGAACAGCATATGCCATGGACCGGCAGATCTTAGTACCAACTGATACAAATTTTCCCAGTAGTCCTGAGTCATAAGACGAAACGCGGAGAGTAAGGCCCAGCCGAAAGTGTCGAAACTTGTGTAACCATAATTCGGATTATCACCGTATCCTTGTAAACACGTGTAGCCAGGAAGGCACTGCCTACGTTACACACCCAGAGACATCGTATTTATATGATTCCCGTAAACTTCAGCAAAGTACAAGCACAACAAAATGGATATTCGCGTCCGTTTCAATGTGCTTATGCCTTTGAACATATCTTTTAAACGATTAAGGATTCATGCAAATCCCAGTCGGTCAACTTACCCCGCTCCTGATGAATTCCCACATAAGGGCATGTTTTTCGATTCATCCACGTACCAATTGGCTGTAATGAGATGATCATTCATAGTGAATATTACAATTCAAATTCAAATTGTATTCGTACGATTGGAATGAAAGATGCAGTTTTGCGTGGAGACACGTACTTTCGTTACTAACGAATCGCTCCCAATTCTCATCGGTGAGATTACCCCAGGAGCCGTCCTCAGGAAAGTTCTTTATACACTTCTGCGTGAGGACCCCCATGTAAATTTGAAGACCCATCAACGCAAAGACGGAAAGGGAGAACATCGTCAGGATTATCACATCGCGCAGGTTCTTCACGGATTCTATCACAGCGCCAACAATGGTTTTCAGACCTAAACAACGAGAAGAAGAGGACAGTGGGCTCAGTGGAAACCTAAGTAGATTAGTCATTGACTTGAACAGACCACTCCTTTCGGAACGCGGACAGAGATGATGAGATCGGCTGAAGAGATGAGCAGATGAATGTACACAGTTATCGATAGAACGGATCAACAAAAATGTAGGAGGGAATATGAGTGAACGGACAATGGTATAAATCGTATGGATGATCCAGGATAAAATTGATACTCCAATGATCTGATCGATGAACTGCTCGATCGATAGATGCATAGAAATGCAGGAGAAGGTAGAACGACACGTGAAGAAAGAGATAGTGATGGCATTAAATTAGAAGAGGCATTATTCGTCATGATACGAGAATGTGTACAACGATCGCGACAATTATCTAAACTCTCTATTTGCATCTACATCCAATTCTATTCTCTAAGCATACCTGGTACAATAGCGACAGTCTTCAAGGCTCGGAGGACTCGAAATGTCCTGAGAGCGGCAAGGTTGCCTAGATCTATGCCCATCGTCACATAACTGCAATACACCCGAACATCACACACATTACAGTGATACAAACAAAAAAACAAAACGTTAGAAAGGGTTCAGGGTAGTAATTACTCAAAAGGTTACTCGCTACATTTCCTATGGCCTACCAAAATCTGCTTTAATTGCGTATCTTAGAAGATTAGCTAGTACTGCATGCACGATGTAACATAATATGATTGTACCACGTCTAACAAGATCTTGATTGCATTCTAGAATAAATTCCTTCGTAACCTCCTACATATGGAAGAAGAGTTGGAAGAACACTGTATCGCACTTCACGGGATTCTGTGATTTTTTAATTTGAATTTTACTCCGTTAAAAAATGTAAGTATCGGTAATAAGTTAATTTTAATGCAAACAAGCCTTGATTAATGGTACCGAATCGATGATGTTACGATGCTTAGCCGAGTAATCGTTATTAGCGATTAAGACGTATACATGTATCGACTATCTATCAACATTTACGCAATATATATATATAGTATAATATATGTATATGTTCTATACTACAACAATTATAAAGTGATTAATTGAATCGACGGATATGTACTAATCTAATCAACGTATTACGGTGATAATAAGAATACACTTTATCTGAGATTTCTAGGAGATAATAAGTAATTCTATCTATAATCCCTAACTAATTTAACTAATTCGGGTACCTGCATGTACGTGTGTATTACATGTATGTGTACATGTATAGTCGGTATTATGTAATATGATGGAAAAGAGATTGAAAGTATTAAGTGGATGCTACAAAAATCTGACAGCGTAGTTAACGGATCTAGCGACGAAATCTACTGACATGATCTGAAGTATCTAACTTGATACTAATTAGCGTTTTATGTATAACGCTTCTTTGTGCCAACGGTTCGTACGCAGATCGCAACTTTTTTTTAAAACCGCTCCTCTCGATGCGATACAGTTAACACCTTTTATTATATCACGAATCTACCTCTGAAACTAAGGGATGCGAACGATAACAAAAATAACGGTACCCCCTTTGCAGGTGGACTGTTATCAATTATCAGAATTAGTGTCTAATCGTACGAAATTAATAACTGTGATGAATTAAACGTAGGATCATCAAGATATTGTTGGAACTAGGTAGATTCGCTCGTCGGTGATCTTCTTCGAAAAAACGTGAGTTTGTCTGATTACATTTCCGATTTCACTTCCTAATTACACCATTACATCTGTGAAAAATAATATTTCTACGCGCGTAGAGAGATATGGAATGTTATTCTTATTCAACGCCATATTTCGCCATTATTTTCGTCTATCGTGGTAATAATATTATTGAAATATTTATACATAGAAAACTCACGCTTTCGCGAGGTTGCGTGGATATCATTATCAGTCAATATATCGAGCCAATAATATTTCAGAATTATTTATACGAGCAATGTACGATCGATTATCAATACGTTTTATACCCCGGCTATTTATCATGGTATGTTATGTAATACTGTTTACATCTGGAATTATTATCTATAGAAATATCTCTCCGTATAAAAATCGAAGAAAGTATGTTAATAATCTACGAAATTAATCTGTGTCTATACTAGAGGCGGATACTCTTACTAATACACAAAAATATCTTTCCACTCGGTTACTATAACATCCTAGTAAAAGTTTCATCGGATAGTTCAAGAACATCATAAGATCATGAAGATGTTTAAAATCTGTACCATGGCGGCATGAGCTTGATTATCCGTTTTCGTCACCCGGCGTACCCTACCGTCTGCTCGTCTGTGTTTTCTGTACTGTTTCGCTTTTGTTTTCTCTCTTTATAAAGAATAAGTTTTAACTACTCACGCTAAAGCTATAACTACGAAGTCGAGCCAATTCCATGCATCTCTAAGATAGGTAAAAGGCTGCAGAATGAAACCCCTCGCCATCACCTTAACGGCGGACTCAAATGTGTAGATGCCCGTAAATATCACTCTGAAAACAACAAACACACCACTCAGCTTTAAATGCGATTTATCACGCGCGTTTACGTTTCTCTACTGCCTACCACGCATCATGACATTACTGATGTCGCGTGACCGACGCACCCACCTGGAAAAGGGGAATAATACTAATTTACATATCACCTTACACCCCTTCATCCGACTTTCTTCTTCACGATCCACAAACTCTACTACATTAAATCCCGTCTCCTTTCCTTAGCTTACCATGTTTTGCCCTTTTCTTTTTCATCTACTCGTACTTATTTCATGTTAACCCTACACCGTATTTCGAATGGGTTTACTTTCATCGTTTCATAGCATTTATATCAATTAATTGTAAGGATAACGAAACGAATGCGAAGGCCAATTTTGGGGTACAAGGTAAACCACTTTTCTGAGTAGGGCACGTCGTTTCTCCTAATATTAGCAATAATCTCCGATATCTATCGGCAGCTAATTTATTGCAAATCGACGTAGACAAGTCACCTACGAATATTCTCGGGTCTACTATGAACCGTGCAAATCAATTTCTCGGCAATTTCGGGTAAGAAAATATCATCGAAATTAGAAATTGTAGTATGTTTCTTATGTGGGGAACGCCTTTCTTCACTTGTTTAGGTGTTCTTTGCGAGTAGTATATAAGCCGCTTATGATCAAAGTCGTGTAACTCCATTTAAGTTCTGGGTTGCGAATTAATATTTCACATTAACATTTAATCAAATGAAGTTATTAACTTTATCTCGTTGTCAAATGGAGTTACCCCAGTTTTATAACCTGGATCTCAAATTGCTTATGAATGAAAGATTCACTTTGAAATACAATCAAATAAGGATTTAAACCGATTTTGTTGGGAAATGAAGTTACTCCAGTTTTTGAATAAGCGGTTCATATCTTAATCGGTATACTTGAATCAGCATTCGCGCGGATCACCCATTGCTACTCTACCTCTAAAGAGACTAGAACAAAACTTACCAACGGAATACAATTTATCACAGTCTCTACTCATATATTAGAGCTATAACACGTAGAACATTGCTTGTAATAACTATATTTTACAACACGTACTCGCCGTAAGCTTTCGATGGGTTTTTTTCTACCTGAAATCGTGGATACCGACCGATGCTTTCAATTAGGAATCAAAGAAAATAGACAGAGATAAAGGTGGAGAGAAAGAGAGCGAGAATTGGAAAAACACACAGAGAGAGAGAGAGAGAGAGAGGGGGGGATTAAATTGGCTTCGATAATACGGGACAATTTGGAAGATAATATCTGCAAACTCATCTCCGGCTTGGGCTCATATAGCACGCTAAACTACGTTGGTGTTCACAGTCACTGCAGAGCAAGCGCAAATATATCGATCGACAGAATAAAAGATCATTTTTAGTCATGTATTATTCCTATTCTGTAGAACTTCTTTACATGTTTCCGAACACAGAAATGCTCGTCGCATTCTAGCGCAACTTCAAAATCTTTTTGCTTCTAACCAATAGAGTGTATAGACGCATACTCTTCGGCGTATTACTATAGTTCCATGTTTCATAGAGATCTATTATGAAAATCTATTGTCAAACATAACCAGTACACTTGGTTATAAACTCAGTGAATTTCGACGTAAGTTTCAGAACGCGAAACAATTTCTTTCCAAACACGTGTCTCGAATTTCTATAAAAACCACTCGTTTCCTAAACCTTGATTTGACTTAAAAACATATGTAAATATTACAATAGCCGAAAATCCTTTTTATTCATCGTTCTACTTGAGCAGTGATACGGACAAGTTTCATGTTACTTTTCAAAGAAATAGATAAGGTAAGTATATAGTAAGAAGTATATCAAATTCTTGCTATGTTTCAATGCTAATATATTAATTAATGTAATTTGAGAAATCTGCTTGTACTCACTCCGTGGATTCGATGGCGGGCGTAGTGGGCATGATCATGAGTATGCAGTTAACCAATATCGTCGTGATGATGAACAGGGAGAATAGTGGGTGAACCAATATGTAAATGGCCACGCGTCGTATCGGGTTGAACGGGTCGAGGATCCACAGCGCGTCCGACGCTGAGAATCTGAATATATCTTTTCCCTTGCTGATGACGACGAAGGTCTGCAAAATAATACATAAACATATATGTAATTCAAATAACCTGTTATCCAGAGAAAATCAAATAACACCGCCATTGGTATTCGCTTCAAAATTGTTATATGTTTATGTTTACATCCATGCACTCGAGAGGCGAGTCTCGGTAGCCACTAAGTATTACGGCAATTCGAGTGGGGACTGAAAGGCGATATTACGATAGTAAAATATAATTTCTGACTGTTCTCTCGGAATTATACAACTTCAAAGTTTGATAGTCGTAATATACGGAGACTTTTGTGTAGCAATGTATTTATGTGGTTTAATAGGACATGTATTAGCAAGAATGTATGTTAGCACTATGTAAGGAAATAACTAGGTAATAAAATATACGTGCCCTTTGGTTGTGATAGTAGGTATCAATATCCTCGAGAGGTGTGGAGGCCAACTCGGGTGGGAATTCGTTGTGCAGTCGGACCGGGATCGGTGCTCCTTGTTCGAGCATCGGATCCGGCTGAGGACCCTCGTCCTCGTCCTCGTCGTCATATCGAACCTGTGAATTCGACACTCCTAAATTACCATTGATCCCTACAGACGTGTCCCCGTCCCGGTATTATTATTACCGCATACCGTGCTGTAAGTATTTACAGAACGCGTACCGTGCTATAATCTTCCGAGTACGCGTTCATCTTTTTCCATTCTCGAATATCGAGAATCCATAAGAATTCATCTTAGTGAGTAAGAGAAATAAATATTTCCAAAACATTTTCTAACTACTAGTACACTGTGTACTCAGAGTATCGATGTACCGTAGAACTTCATTCTGGTAGGATTTCACTCGAAGTGCATAAAAATACGATCTTGGAAATATTCATTTGTTATTGTCGTCTATGTGCGCCAATTATTCATAACCCGCTTCTAGATGAGCTCTATGCAGTATATTATTTGATTGCATAGTGTGCATCGCAAAAACAGTGCCGAGCTTCGAGGCAGGCACGTCTCCGAAATAAGATAAAGGTGACAGAGAAACGTAAAACCCCATGCGAGAATGTTACGTTCTTCCCGCTATCATTGTCATCTCTTCTAAATGCATCACTTTTGCGTTCACTAATAGAAAAACTATTACCATCTCATTTCAATGCATTGCAAATACATCATCACCGTCATCCTAGATTTCTAACGATTTATAAAGACAAACACCTTTTTCATCTCTTTTATAATCAGTGATTTTAAAGAACGAGATAATTATTCGATATTACAACTATCACAGAAATAGTAATATTTTTTCTCAGGAAATACGTGTACTTTACCGATAGCACGACGTTAACCCACATTTCTTTTTTTTCTACTTTGGAAGCATCGGGAACATCCATTCCGCGTCTATGTAGTCTGAAAAGCAGCTATGGCGGCTAGTCGTATAGAAGGCGTTATACATGTGTGTGTATATAGTACGAAATTGGTGCTAAAAGCGGGTCGTGAACATACGAACCTGCAGAAGGTCCACGCGATCTGCTCGATTCTTCTCCTTCTAGCGAAACTCACAA
This sequence comes from Nysson spinosus, assembly GCA_910591585.2. Taxonomy (NCBI): domain Eukaryota; kingdom Metazoa; phylum Arthropoda; class Insecta; order Hymenoptera; family Crabronidae; genus Nysson; species Nysson spinosus. The sequence continues at coordinate 9,718,122 of OU342830.1, read as the reverse complement.
GTTATTATAAACTCGTGGAATGTCCACTTTCTTTTAAAACATCCATTTGAGGTAGACTTACGATCTGCCCTCAAATGTGACGTTTCTCGAATGACAACCAAAATAACTTTGATGCGAAGTAATATTTAATAAAGGAAACTACGAATACGATGAAGATACCTGCTTTCTTTGCGTCGCATCGATTTCAATATTGTATCGTTATAAATATTCTGATAATATTACAATTTCGTGAGATCATTTTTATATTGTTTCGTAGATTTCTGATGTAACAAGAAATTGTAATATACGGTAAAAGATATGAGATCAAAACAATCCATACGTTTCCCGAATAATAATTATTGTTGGACGTAACTCATGAAGGGAAATTCTAGAATCGAAATAAATTGTGTATTAATTATTACAGTCACCGTAAACTATCTAGATCAACTAAAAGCATTTTAAGATCTCCAATCAGAATTCTTCCGACTATAAGTATGTACATGTCCTACTCCTAATAATAATCTAATCTAAAATTTGTGTATACGTAAGACTATCTAAATCTAAGTTGCACAGGCAAAATCTTTTTTCGCGAATGAATTTTTTTAAGTTTCACTGCCAGAGCATAACACATAATGCAGCAAATCATGTTTGTCGCTTGTTCCTTACACGAGAATTTACTGAAAACATACGACTCAAAAGAATTCGTTAATAAAGAAGATAAAATAAATACACTTCTATATTCATATCTATAAATTCAAATATGATTATATCATCGCGGAAGTTAGTAATCAAATTAAATCATAACAGCGCATGCAAAATATTCGAACAAATCATTGGGTTATTTATTCCGAACATTCCACCCTTATTGGTTCGCGAATAAAATTGCAATAACTGTTGTACAACCCCCATATATCGCAAGATTGTTATTCCACTTCCCTACAACACGTAGAGCAGACTTATTGAGACAAGATTGGATCTCCTCAACGAGACACAGATGCGACCTTCTTTATATCTTATTTACATCAGAATGAGTGTGTTGAGAAAAGAAGTGTTAAATAATTTTGTATTATCATCCCAGTTTTTATCATTCCAATTGCATAATGTCTTACTTGAACCAGACTTACGAGACTTACGAGGCAATAACGAATTACAGTATCACAAACATTATGAAGTTGATCATCATGAAACAACGACTTCACGTAAGACAATATTACAATCTAGTATAAGCGAATAAAATATCCAAAGAATCTAACACTGCGATAATGTCAGATTCCCGAGGTCCGTTTAGAAACTGCACTGCCGAGGCGCGCTATTAAAAAAAAAATTAAAGAACTTGAACTAAAGCATTGCAGGTATACGGCGTACGATCTATAGCAGCATTCGCAGGCGTCGTAAAGAGTCTCTATATGCGAAACGTATGCGTTATTTCAGCAAAGCCTTTTCGCATGCGTATACATTTTCGTGCCTCCGAACGAATGAAAAGAATCGGCACGACATTCGCCGACTTCATATCACCCGATCGAAGAGAGTCTCAAATATCTATCTGACATTTAAACTAAAAGAATTCTGCCCGGTATTATTCATTTGGAAAGTATCAGAATTTGTTGGATTTAAAGATAATTTCGCAAATGATTTGAATCGAGAAAGATTTACGGAAGAGCCACAAAGTCGAAGCACAGGCAGGACACGCTTTTACGTTACTCGTAAGACGTCAAGCCACTTGCGGAGGAACAGATCATTGATGCGTACAGCGAAACAGCAAGCGCATCTTTACGGCTGTGTATATGGAAGTGTGTGGATGCTGCTATTTATATGTCTGTCATGATGTACCGTCGGAAGAAATGAAGTTATTTGTTCATCAAATATAATTCAGAAATAAGTGGACTTCTACTGTATTGGAAGTAGAAATATGAAGCCGGAAGTTCATTGAAGAAATTATACTTGTTAAGATAAGATTAACCCTTTGCAGTCTGGAGTCAACGCCTACGTGGCAACACTAACTTCTCCGAAAACTCTTGACTCACTTCTGACGCGCCACTGTATTTAGTTAATAAAGCCTTATCAATTTGTATGCACAGCAAGAGACACTAACTCGTTCTTAATCAAGATTGTCCAAAAACTATTATTAACGTTTTAATCCCTCGGAAAAGTCATATTTCCTTTGTGCTTGGATTATTACATTTATTTTGCTCGCTTGCATGCAAGAAACTATTTTATACAATATACGTATTTTATAAACAAAGTGCATCAGTAATTAATCTCTGGTACTAAACAATTTCTCTGTGCTTAGACAAACCAATGAAAGCAATTACACTGCAAAGGATTAATATGCAATGTCTAGTGAAACCTGCCGTGAACTAACTATGCAAAACTGATTAATTCTAAGAAATCATTAATAACGGGAAAGAACCAATGTGTATAAAGAATCAATATATACAGTGGCGAATGTGAAAATAAGGAATCCAAGTAAAAGTGTTTTGGGGCGGTGAGTGAGTCAGCGTGTGTAGTAATTTGATCGGATTAAATGCTTGCCAGTGAATCAAATCATAATGGTGTTCATGTGGTTGTATGTGTGTGTACGTGAGGAAGGTAAGTGTCGAATGATAGAGAGCGATATTACTTAGCGTGACATAACGTCTTACTTCTTTTTTCTTTTTCTTCCGTCCAAAACCTCCCTGAAATTGGAGAAATGGAGAAACAGTGGTTACACATAGAGATACAGAAAAATACGGGGATATAGGCGAAAGTGGCAACAGTTTAGCTAAATATGCAGTCAGAGAAGAGTGGATAGGTGAAGTAACAAATAGGAACACGGGATCGATTCACAGCTCCCGAGAAAGGCACGGTACGTGATATACTAAAAGTTGGATAGAACAGATTAACAAGGGTAAGAGAGAAGAGGGTAGAAGTAAGGAAAAGCACGAATATACATATGTTTGTACTACCTATGTTATGTATAGCATTATATATGTTATATATAGATATATATCTGTAGATGTACGATACGGTTACGGAGAAGTCAAGCGAGGGGATTGCTGGATCAGGCAAGCTGGAAGAGGGGAGGAATATATCGAAGCGCACCAATTCTTATTATCTCGTTTCGCTCTCTCTCCCTCTTTAATCGCACTCTTTGTGAATTTATTACAAGAGATACTGTTGGAATGTGCTTCCGCGTACGAAAAAACGTCTGAATTATCTAAAGGCCATTCCTCGATGTTGCCGCATTACGAACGAATCTCTAACCGCGTAGAAAGCAAGATACACGTTTATTTATATTAACCGATTTGATTGTTTACGAGTTTCAAATCTTGAGTAAATAAATATACAGAAAAGTGTATGATATTTAAGGGAGTATACGAAAATTGTAATATCGAGGGTATACCATCCACATATAGAATAAGGTCGTATATTGTAATCTCGTATAATATAGGAGGGTTTTAAACATGTATACGTATATTATATATGAGTATGTAGGACTGTGCATCTAAAATACACGTATATATAAACTACATATATCTACGGAGGATACACATATGTTATACGTATTATCCTGTATTAGTCGTTATCTACGTATTACTATGAATAACGAGCTTAAAAATAGTATATTAAGCCTACGCAAATATGTGTGCATAAATGCGTACACGTATTCAAAGAAACAGAAAACCATAAGGGGGTATACAGGGAGAGAGAGAGAACTACGACACAGCAATATTTATGTATATATAGAAACAGGCATAGATAGTGACACTGCAGACATCGAGCTCGAACGCGACATATCTTTGGTAACACAGAAACAATACATTACTTGACGACAGTGATGTTTCACATATATGAGGAGAGATGTAGATAAAAGTCGTCGATAGGATAGGCATGTATTTTCACTACTTTAGCAATAAATCAAGCAAACAATCAACGCGACGGGTAGCGACAATCGGTTGTTTACAAAGGGGGTAGGTAGAAACACCGCAGCTCGACGTGTATTACGATTGTGAACAAGAAACAACAGATTTTGCAAATGGCATTGTAGCTACGCAAAGAAAAAAAAAATATATATATATGAAAAAGTAAATGTCCATCGAGCGTCACGAAGAACTCAAGTGAGAGAATATACTTAAGATCGATCAACCAACCTTCGTTGCTATACGTTCTACTTTATTTGCTTTGACACACACCGACACCCCAAAGTGCTTTCTCTATTGTCAACAATTTCGGCGAGATATTAATCGAATCTTAAGTATAAGTGACGGAGGGGAATTGATCTGTTAAAAATTGAACGCACTCAACAATGATGTCTGTATATTCGAAGACTGGCTATAAGATCTGCAAAGTAGAATAAGCTGTATATTGGTATTAATAAACGCGCTCTATGTATACTGCAACCGTTTCAATGGATACCGTTAGTTTGTGATTTATCTTAGTAAACCAGGAGAAAGACTTTCGCTGATATTACAGTGTCAATGGACACGTTTAACGACGTTCTGCACGCATGTGAGTATGCATTAAAGGATTTCTGGTTATATGGGGAATGAATGGATACGTACATATGTATGTGAATAATCATGCGGACTCATCCATATGCGTTAAAACACTGATACCAGACCCTCAAATTTTCCCTCGTTCATTATATCGTTATAAAACCGTAACAGTATTAATGAACGAAGGAAGATCATATTTCTTAATCCTTTCGTCCCGGATTACAAGTAACATGTTTCAGACCAAAATGAACACATAACTTGGTAGTACACACGTGTAACAATAACTTTCAGGTGTATTGAAATATTAGCGGTACCTATGTATACTATTCGGGACGATAGGGTTAAACACGAATATCTTTATCTTAAAATGCATATGGATTACCTCCGCCGATTAATTCTGTTGAAACATGGCTAGTTAACTGAAAGTAATTATGTCGTATTAAAGTAATGGTACGCATTTCCCTAACACCGACTTCCGACTCGATGCTTTTCGTGAATTGTTCGCGATACTAATACGATACATGTTCATCCCTACCTCGCCTTCCGCTCTCTTCTTTTCGAGCTCCTTCTGCTTGGCATGTTCCTCGGCGATGCGAGCCTCGATCGCTGCCAGGGACTCCCGCGTGAACGGACGGAACAAACTTCTTTCTTCCTCTGATATAGAGTCAGAATCTTCGGACATTGTCTAGGCTGCACACAGCTGAGCCACCTTCCTACAAATGAAAAGCGCCATTGTTAAATGAAATCCTTGAAACTATTGGATCCTTGAAACAAGCTCAGCTTTAAACCACTGTCACTAAATTCCCGCCATTGCTACTTGGACACCGTTCTATTAATTTATCGATGTTGTAAATTTAGAATATGAAGAGCAATACGCTATTTAATGTAGCGCAAGATAATGGAAGATGCTTTAAGTTGTTTGACAAAAATTATGTAAACAAAATGTGACAATGTATCTATATATACATCGTTAATTTACAATAATTAAACTTCGTCATAATTATTCTTGAAGTTTTAAATGTGGGATTTTAACGCAATCTGGATTGCAGGAGAAAATGTGTTACGTAATATATGTATATACTTCAACGTGTGCTAAAGTTGTATAATCTTTTATAAATAAAACTGAAACTCATATATTATGCATAAGGAGAGCTTAACGTCATTTAACGTCACTGTCAATATATTTAAAGGGCGTTGATGTTCACGTATAGAAATTAGTAAAACCACAAACGAAGGATGGAAGAAGGCAGGTGAATTATATTTTAGATTTTTTATTAATTTGTGTTTCAAGTGTCTTTGAGGAATTGGATGTATAATTTCGGAACCAATTTTTATACTCGATAGTAAACTTAAAGTTCTTTAGAAAAAAGTTCTTAATGGAGATGGCATACACGCCATTTTTGGCCCCCGGATTTTCTCTGGCAACGCGTGACACATCCTGTTCTACTTCGCGCAGCTTTATTTGTTTGCAATTGAGTACTATTGGAATTTCAGCATATATAAAACAACTAGCTGCATTTATTAGCCCGCATTTGCCTGTACTTGTATTCAAATCTTTCAATGTCGAAAAAAGTGTACTATCTTTTCCATGAACCTCACACAATCGTATTCTTTTAACTATCGACCTTAATCCGTGCAAAGCGCCTCCCTCACTTCCATCTCTTTTTCTGTGGTGATACTTCGCTACAAAATTTGTTCTTCAATATTGAATCAATATCAAATCGGAACATTGCGAAGTAATGAAATCAAAGATTACTGTGAAACATCATATATCAATAAATTATACAACAATAGCAGCATCCAGCATCGATGATCAACCGTACTAAAACCAAGTAACTATCTGGTATACTTTTCAATGTGTAATGCAGGGGTTAATCAAATTCAAATATAATAATTCCAAAAAATACTAACAAAATATTCGAAGCTTACTTTTGATCGGTGCTAACAGTTCCTGAAATGTAATGTGCGCGTATCCCACGATGCCGAGGGGTAAAAGGGTAGTTGCTGCGGTGGCTGCGGCTGCGGTTGACAAGGAGGAGTCCGGTGTTGAAAGCGGCGCGACTTGCCGGCTAGAGGCCGGTACCTGGGCGTCGATTCCGAACGCGTCGTGCCGTGGATGCGGATTCTCGACGCCGTTACGTACGATCGGACGGATAAATGCGCTCCGTGGAGCACGTCGACTGCCGATCTACCGGTACTCTTTCTTTCTCTTTTCTTGTCGATCGCCGTGACGCACTCAATCGCACTAATGTTGCTGCCGATACTATCAATAGTACTGTTGCTGCTGCTACTACCGCTACTTCTAATGTTGCTCCTTCTGTTGCTTACGCTAATGCTCCCACCGTTACTGCTGATTCTGATGCTGCTATCTGAATCTCGTTCCGACGAAATCGCGACGAGAAATGACGAACGCGCTGCGGCAGTGCGTGCTATGTCGGGGACCGTCCAACGCGAACCAAGATTTTTCATGTCCGACCTATTACAAACCGATCGTATTCGATCACATATTAATCCGAGTAATTCATTATTCTTCTTCAATAACTTCAAATAGCTCTTTGATAAAGGGACTGTGATCGGCAGAGTATGATACACCGTGATATTAATGTTGCGGATCATATTTATAATAAAGTTGCGGATACTCGCTGATTGTATTACTAAATATTATTCATCACGGGTTAGTCTTAATTATCGATAGTCACGTTAGCTGTAAGGATGATCTATATCGTTGAATAAATGGAATCATTCATTTATAAATCTTACATAATGTCAGTAATAATCATGTAACACGTATGCAATTGATTTAAGAACTGTAAACGGAGCTGAAGAGGATCATCCCTTAAGCCGTATACTTACGTGTGAATGAAGCGACGGGTGTGATCAATCCGTTATCCGAAATAACATAGTCTGGTCTTCGAGTCCGTCGATTCTTATCTAAAACAAAAAAAAGTATGTCAGAAAAATAACGATCACGTATGCATTAGAATAAAAAATATTTCTTTTGCAACTTCACTAAACTTCAACAGACATCCACGTAAGCAGTACTCTTAAGTGTACTGTTAAAGAAGGGTTTATCTCGGTACAAAGTTCGTTCTTAATGCATCGCGGTGTTCGTAAATCATGAAAAAGAATATTGAGCCAGTAGCTCCTATCGATTTATGAGCATTATAGCCCTCCCTAAAATAGCAGTTCCTCAAATATCATGCATTAAAGTTTTCGTAAGGTGCTTAATAAATCGGAGGAAATGTAAATATGTGGGAAGGTATATCGGCGAATCATTGGATGATCCTAGTCATTGTGAAGTACGGACCTTCGGAACACCTCATAGCCCTTGTGAACTAAGAAAGGAGCACGACGTGTTCACGCATATTCACGACAGGGAAATTTTACGGCAGGCATGCGATATAGAAGCAGCCCGAAGAAAGGTGTCGGTGGTCTTTGACCGAGTTTCGCCCGGTCGATCATATTCCGCCGGAACTCGGTCACACGCTTATGCATCGGCGTCGTCGTCGCGGCGCCAACACCAAACGCGGGGCTATACGCAAAGCAGGAAAAGTAAGAGTGAAGGGCTGATCGCCAGTGGAACAAGTATACGCAGGGTCGGCCAAACCGAGACCGCCCGAAGAACAACGGAGACGCCCGAGCTAATTTACGGACTCACCATCTAGTTGCAGTAGTACAAGTAGGAATGGGCACGGCTTTAAATTAATTTCTAATTCAATTACGGCGACGTGCTAATTGCCACACTAAGCCAACGATAAGTACCATTATGGTTTTTTTCTTCGCGTAGAATTATAATCGAAATTTTTCTTTCGTTTTTAACGCGATATGTGACTGAGAGTTACAAGTTTTGGGATTTAAGTTATGCAGAATTTTTAAGCAAACGTAATATTGCAATGAAAATGATTATACTCATTATATCTATAATTGTTGACTTGGTTTACTTCTATTTTATTTCTATTTAATTTTTGTAAGTGTGTACATGTACTGTATATTGTTAATATATTATACAATCATATTTAAAGGTATAATGGGTATTGAGTCATGTTAAAAATATTCTATGTAATTAATAACTACAAAGTGGAATGGGGATCGATTTGATTGACTGTTGCTACTTTCATCCTGCAGATATACGAGTACAATAAAAACGGCGCTCTGCCAACACACGGGGTGGAAAGAAACGGGGTCAGCTGTATCTGTAGTAAATCAGCCTTCATCAAGGTATCATACATGGAAATCAACAAAAGCGCCCAGTATTATGAAAATAATATCGCCAAGACTTAAAATTCCTATTCAGTACACAGCTTATGATTGCAAACGTTATCTACAATTCCAAATTACAACTCAGAGGAGGCACGTTACAGGACTAACTGCAATGTAAAATAATTAGTTGTATATGTACGGCATACATCTATGTTATAATCAAAAATTGTGGCTTTAATAAACAGATGCTTTAATGTAAACAATAAAAAGTTCATTAAAATATTTGACAAAATTCATTGTTCCATAAAGCAGACTCTTCTTAATAACGATGTGCACATAAAAATCAAGCACTGCTTCTTCGAAAGTGTAATGAGTATTAAAACGAATGCTAATGAGCCCTTCTTAGCAGTGTTTCTCATAAACAATTTCTCCTTTTTTAAGTTTAATTTGTAATCATTTGCTAAAAACATAAGAATATTAAAGTAAACGGGTCATGAACTTCTTTTAATTATTGTATTCTGAGTAGAGTAATCGCGAGGCCACCATCTTGGAATAGATACAGCGTTTGGTAGCGCCACCGGAAGCTACTAATAGCGGAAAACCCTTCTTACCGCGTCGCGGTGTGGCACAGCAGTGGTTCGACGCCGACGCCGACGACGACGCCAATTCCGACGTCGCGGTGACGTCACAAACCAGGCCGGGTACGTTGCGGAAAAACGTTGTCATGACAACGACCGCTGACGCTACCACCACCGCACCACTCTTACCACTACCCCTCAAATCCTACAATTAAGCTACATCCACCAATGCCAAGGATTGGAATCGACAAAAAAATCACACGTCAGAAATATAGGATCATCTGTTTTTATATCACCTAATATTATTTGACCTTACACCCATAATATATATCCTTAATATACCGCCTATCTTAAGTAAGAGATTATCATATAATATTCTCCGTCGTCTTGGAAATAAAAAAAAGTGAACGAAAGAGGATTGAACGATTATCACATGATATACTGAATGCGGTTAATGCAATAATTTCTCTTATTCCATACTCGCAAATTATTTACAATACGTGTATATGGGCATATTAGTTTCTGTTAATATAAATATAAAAAGCAATGCCTCTTTTGGAATTACCCGGAAACACATTTGTAATCGACCATTACCGTTTCCCGATGTCATCAATTTGGGTTAGTGAATGGGATATCGAGAAAGAGTGGGTTATACTACTGAAGAAGTAGTATTGCCTATAATGGCACCGCCAACCCAACTGGGTGCGCCTGTACTTTCGAGTAACGTCCAAAAAAACTTGTCTGACTCATGTGATTCCACTGATATTAGGGGGTGGATAATTATCAAGCTCTATATGTGTGGATTGACGTAATAGCTTCCTTCTTGGAAAAAATGAAGTTAAATGGCGTGTCCTTGGAAAATGTAATTTGTAAGAGTGTCAGAATGAGTGGAACTACTGCGACCCTTCCGAAGAATACAGCGACATATAATTAAGTAAAAAGTATCAAATAAACGTCCGAGCAATACGCCTGATATATGTGATATACAATAAAACGCTGAATGGAAAATATCTATGGAAAAGGTAGAGCAATTGCATTGTTGTTAAAATAAAGTGACTATAACATCGAGGGGCGTGTAATTTCTACGAGGTATACCTACAACGGAATTACTTTGTGGAAATAGTATTAGAGTACTGGTCAGAGTAATAATGTACAGCATAAATTGTTGCTCTCACGACATCACCTGCACTGGCGCGACCCACAAAGACAAAGTTATATCTCGACCCAATGTAGAGAGAACAGAGAACAGGGCCATGCGTTCATGCGAGGGCAATCGATCGGTTGCCCGTTTGCCTGCCTGCCCAATGTCTGATTTCTCTAACAGTTCTACTTACTACGTACATATTTTCCTCGGGAAAAGATCCTAAAAAGTCCAGTGCCTTGTTTAACGTAAATTAAAACACAGCTTTGCAACAATAATTTTCTTTTCACTAAGAGCCACGGCACTTAAATCAAACGTGAACATTAAAATGACAACTGTTCTGCCGTAGAGATAGATGAACTTTGAATGAACGCGTTCCGAGTGTAATGCGGATGTTTTTCGAGTTAAATCTGTAATTTCTTCGTAATTTCTTGTGATTCCAAGAAAGCAGTGTGTTTGCTATTATTTATCTATTAAGAGAAGAAGAAAAGTCCGTCATAAATAAGGTTACCTACATTTTCATAGAAGCGTCAAGAAATACTTGGAAACTGATGCATACGAAATCAATTTCAAACAGTAAACATATTTCGTCAAAATTCCATGAACTTTTATCTATGATTTTTAAGTTCAGTTAGTAACTCATGAACTTCACTCTAACTGTCGATTAGTCTACAAACATGTAGTGGTCTTTATATAACGATCCATTATCAATTTCATATTAATCCAAAGAAAAACATTAAATCAAATTATCAGTGGTACATTAAAACTTTTATCAAGTTAACCTTCTTAACTTCAGCGACCTTTACTAACCGGTAAACCCAATCTTTATCAACCATGTTACATAAATCCGCTTTTAATGTATGAATATGTAAAGCTAAATATAAATGTCATTTATAGGTTCATAAAATCGATGGATTACATTAATTGAAAATGATACTTGCTTATGTAACATGTTATTCATGTGTGTAACGTACATTCTTATTAAGAAGGGGGTCATTACGTGGAAGATGTATGAAAAACAATTAATTGGATTGGCCAGAAGGTTCACGCAGTTTGAATTAGTGTTCATGTGACGAAATAGAGGGATTTTTATGAACACGGAATTAAAAAATTATTCAAATGATAAAAAGATGTTATCAGTCAAAACCGATGATATATTATTGAGTAAAGAATGCGGAAATAGAAAAAGCATACATAATTGAATATAAATCGCATTCTATTTCTATGTTAAAAACCGCAAGAATTTTCCGGCCAACCTAATACTTGTGATAGACTTGGGTACACTCGTACCTATCTGGGTGCACTTGTACTTGGAACCCCGCGTGAAGCATGGTGCACCTGTTGCGTTTCCTCGCCCATCGGCTACCCTGCAAAATCTCCCTCTCTATTTTACCCTCACCATTTCTTGCGTGCGCGCGCGCTTTTGCAGTGACATTACTTATCATGGCGCACTCGAAATGAGGAAGGAGTCAAGTTTGAGAAGTTATACACCATTATTCATTCTCTACTAATTGCTTTTATCTAGCTTATGACTCGCATTTTTAAAGAGTCCAGGTATAATATCGGGGTCAATGCTTGATATCCGTGATTTGTATTCAAACATGGATTTCGTACGGAAGGTTTCGATTAGTCCTGATTTCTTTTCGAATTCAATTACGTTGTAACGAAACGATTATGACGGAGAATTGTGTCATGATTTTGATGACAAAGAAATTATGTGGAGTCTTAAGGAGACTGATTCAATCGGTACGATTTATCTATTTCTTAAGGAGTTTTCAGACGGAATATTCTACTGACGTCACTCTATCTTATGCGGTATCGTTTAACGGAAAAATAAGTTTCCTTCTAGCACGGACAATGTAGCTCTGATGCGACCTTTGACATTCCGCGGCTATATTATCGATCCTTTATTTATTAAGGAGAATAGTTTATCAAATGTAAATAGATACGAATAAATTATTATCGTCCAAAGGCTTGAATTAATATTATGCATCATACAGTGTACCCAGTCCTGAATGCGTTTTCAGTATTTATAATTAGCTTGAATTAGTACGAGAGGCAACGATTGATATTAAAGAATGGAAAGAAGTCAAAGAGAACCTCGTTTTCGATTGGTTATGTGTTCTAATAACGGTGTAGGATCAGTCGTATGGATTATATTACGAATATCACTTACGAACACAAATAAGGATGGTATATAGTTCGTTCCCATAAGCAGTATGTAGGTGTCACAGTTTTTTACACACATACACTCTAGACTCTGAATATTCCTATACTGTTCAAGTACGACGCTTCGAGTGGCACTCTTGTATTACTTATAGGGGTATAACACAACTATCGAATAAACTTTGAACAAACGTTGAACCGCACGTTGAACTTAATCACCTTAGTTTCGTTGCACAACATCGTATATTTTAAACGAGGACGTACCGGGAAAGAAGCATAAAGTATTTTTCTATGATCGACTAAAGGCATATCATAAATCGGCATACGATCCACATGTTTCTCTAGAAAAGAAAGTTTCTGCAGGCGTCGTCATGCATGAGGCGGTGATCGATACCATCGCACGGCTCTTAAGCGGATCGTGCACGTCGTATTGACCGGCAATTTTCGCGCGAAGGAAGGTCATCACGAGACACAAGACACAAGCAAGCATACAGGGGTAGACGATATAGATATTGTCACATGCACAGTTAACGCGACCTTCGTCAGGAAGTACAAAGTCACCTCAAGCCTACTTCGCGTTCAACTAATCTGAAGAAGAGAGTAAAGAAGAAGAGCAAATGCTTATCGTTATCGCGAACCCCTGACTGATCCCTGCCCGCGGCAGTATCGATCGATATATCGAGAATGAAACGGTAGTCGCGCGTCACGCTATACGTACATATATGACGCCCGTATGTCGCCGCTTCTGTTTCACGATCTCTTTTAACCAAGCGGAAACTCTATTATGATCGTCATACTCGATCAAGCGATCACCTACGTCAGCATGAGACGAGAAAGCAAACTAACTCACGTATGTTATATTTGACAAAAAAATGGTGCATGATAAAACGATAGTCAGGATTATTCAACGAAGTGACCCCGCATACAGCGTTACCAGCGCCCCTAGAGGGTCACATGCTGTGCCACCGCGGACGAAGTAGTACGAATCAACGAAAGGGTTTACGTAGCGTACACCGTCAACCTGTATCACTTAAGGAACTATGTACCGGCGCATCACTCGTGATGCTGAACTGGAGTGAAAGTGTGCATTCGTTTGTGCTAAAAACATGAATATGTAATTCCACTTACGGTCGAGGAGGAATTTCTCCAGTAACGTGGGTCGTTGCGACACGAACGAAAAGAAGCACGACGTAGCGATACAGAAAAGAGGCACTGCGACGTCGAGGAGGGGCGGGTTCTGAGATACCTCCGCGGGTCTTGCTCGTTCAGCTTCGGCAAGGGTAGCACACTACCAAGCAACGACACTGTACACTTAACACCGTTAGACGACAAACTCTTTTTGTCTTTCTGTCTCTTTCTCCGAGTACGACGGCAGCGATGAATCTTCGCGTGTCCTTGGTTTTTGGCAATCTTTACCAAGCAAATTACCCTATTTCCTTCCTTCTTTTTTTTCTTTACTTCTTTACTCTCCTCTCACCACTACCTTCTCCCCCTACTTCTCTGTTCACCGCAGCGGCAAGGACCCGCCCCGTGTCGCGCTACACAAATGTGTAGTGGATAAAGAGAGCGTAAAACTTGCTCTGCGACAACATTATCTGGCCGGTTATCGGTATCTCGCTGCAGTCGTCATTTCTTCCTTTCCTACGGTCTCGCCGCCCGCGCCGCAACGAAAATTGATCGCGTTGCGCGCGACGGTCCCTTCCTCGGGGACAGGCCCGATGCGTTTCTACCCTTGCACTACTCTCTATCACAGCTTCAATTACCACCTTAGTCTCTTTATGATCCACTTCTCTTTCCCTGACTTCCTGCCGTCCTTCGCAACTCTTAACTTCCCTGGCCAAAGGACCGACCGGGTCCTTTCCACTCCCTTTCTTCTATCCTCGATTCCTTCTGGCACATACACACGCGCGCGCCCGTACCCTGTCTCTCTTTCTCTCTCTCCCTCTCTCTATCAACCTCTTTATCTTTTCGTTCACTCTATCCCTCTCACTACCTCCCACCTACCACTTTCTACACTCTTTTTCACCCCCTCGCGCTCACTTGTTCCTCATTAGTACTCTCTTTCTACCCCCGTGGTTTTCTTGTCCGTATCTTATGCTGAATCGTGTTTCCTGGCACAACGAGTCACTCTGATCACTCGGCTGGTTTATTCGCGTTTACGACGATACTGTTTCCGTGTGCCTGGCGCACTTTTTCGTGCCACGAAGGCTCTCTCGAGGGCCGTCGCGATTAGACAAACCGACGCGGACGTTACTGCACCGCCACGCGCCAATCTCGCGCAGCGGATTCAACGGGAACTAGTTTTGAGGCACCCCACTGAACCCGCACCATTCGCAACCATCTAAGCGGCCCACCCCTTGTCTGACCACCCACCGCACCCACAACCCTGCGCGCAACATTCTCGCATCTACAAATCCGTACCCAAACGAACCCCCTTCATTTACATCCTTCTTGCTTTCGGACTGTTCGTGCTTCCAATGTCCCCAGCGTGTCTATTCAAAGTTATTTGCATCGAATCACGTTTTACATTTCATTAAGGTCACTTATATTTTACGCATAAAATATATTACTTTCGTGTTAACAAGCAAACGAAGAAATTGACAGGGTTCGTAAGCTCTCTTACTTGATACTTCCGTGCCACGAATGGATCAATGAAAATGTACCTACCCTTCCACCAACGGCAACTCAGCCGCCACCCCCGTGACAGCGAGAAGCACGGTACCATAACGCGCCATTCTTACTATCTTCACCTGAAAACATTCGCTTATCAATGCGAACAGTCCGACCATACCTGGCAGCTTCAGTAAGCTCGCCCGTGCAAGAAGGTCCGCAGCAGCTGCATACGTCAGGTGTGTTCTGTTCTTACTGTTCCAGCTGACACAGTATTCCTGGAATTACTCCATCAAAAATCATATCCAAATAAGTCTCTCACTCAAGTGTCCGCGAGATTGCACTTTAAACTTGTGCTGAAGTTCTTTTCACGACACCTTAAATAACGGCAACGGTATCAGAAAAGAGAGATGCGAAGCAATGGATTGCAAAAGGAGTTAAATTTTAACTACTCATTTATTGATTGTTAAAAACAAAACATCATTTGTTTTCTAACTACAAATACTTCGTTGGTCTTCGGTAAGAGTGAGAATTGCAAGTTATATAAACTGCAAAGTAAAGTTTCAGTAAATTACATGTCAATCGATTCATTTTACCTCTTCCTCAAATAAACTATACACAGTTGGAAAGAAAACAGTTTAATACAGTATAGTGATGAGTACATTGAGGTGATCATTATGGAAATAAATTAGAAATAATGTCGCAAACATTTTCTGAGTGTCCCGTCAACTATATGCCGGTTGCATGCAAAGTTGCCCCGTCAATTTATTAACTATTTCTCACCGCCGTATATAAATATTCATATCTATACATCATAATTGCCGAATTACACTAGTGTTTGATCCATCTTAACAATTCGTGTAAAAATATATGTGCTATGTATAAATATAGGAAAATCTCTTTGTTGAATACAACGGTGGTACAATAGGAATGCAACTAAAATGTGTGGTTTTTCTCTTCAATTAATAATCGCGCGGCCTAAAGCAACCTTCATCGATTTAAATAAACCTCGTTATTTCGTTTCGGCATTCTTCGAATGCAAATGTATAAACCTGTACCCAAAATAATAAGTAGCGGAAGGCCAAGGCCAATCGCGATAATCATAATCACCAGATAAGAAAACTGCTCGTCAGGCGGTGTGCCGTATCCGATGATGAACGTCCTAAAAGAAGCGTAAATGTTCTTCGTGAAAATCAGGAAATATTAATGAAGCACCATCAAGAATTCCAGGTAAACGTAGGGAATTCATTTACCAAGTTGAGTAGGAAGTACTTTTGTAGAAGCCATCTCCTTGCGTCCCCAACGAGACGAGAATTTTTTGTACAAGTAAATCGTTTACTTTGTTCCCGTAATAACAATAGAGCATTGAGTTCTCGATAGCGCTCGCGTGATTAGTTACTTGGATCGGTGGATATTGAACTGTTTCTGTTGCGCTGGTTACATCACGAGATGCGTTCATGTAAGAAACGGGCCTCCATTGCAGATAAGCTCCCGCAGTTCGGAAATTATCCATTCTTTTATACGGAGGTATTCTAACTTCAACGACCTACAAATGGAAAATGATTCTTTTT
This sequence comes from Nysson spinosus, assembly GCA_910591585.2. Classification (NCBI taxonomy): domain Eukaryota; kingdom Metazoa; phylum Arthropoda; class Insecta; order Hymenoptera; family Crabronidae; genus Nysson; species Nysson spinosus. The sequence continues at coordinate 9,701,402 of OU342830.1, read as the reverse complement.
CGCATCGCATCAAACCTGAGTCGCCAGGATATACATATGTATGGACAGGTATATATCCATTAATTATATATTAGATCGATGAGACAGAAATAGTACCTCGAATATACCTGGCGTGTGTTCGTCGTCCAAAGTTTTTTTGGGATCGACAAACACGGGTATGTCGGGATCACCCGCGCCTACTACGAGCAATTCAATAGCAAACCTACTATTATGGAATGTTTTATTAGTCTCTATATGATCGAGTACAATATCGATCTGTGTTGAGTTTTCGGTATGCAACATATGAGGCACAGTTTCCGAATGATCAAGGGAACAAAATCCTCTTAACTGGAAAAGTGAAAAGAAGGTGGTCATGTTGTTTGTCCGGTCTATTATAAGCAAAAGCCATACGTGTCAATGATCCTCGAGTACTAAACGCATAAGCATTGTAGATAAATCGATTAGACTTAATTGATCCGCAAACAGTCGACTATACTAAATCTATATCGACTTAATATCATATAATTTCAAAGTACAGTAAACTCTCGTATGACGCGCTAAAAATATTGCGATCAACTCTTTTTATATAACGCGATTCTCGTACAACGCGCGATATAATCAAATGCGAGAAAGCCCCGGTAACGCGATTTCATACAACGCGTAACATAGTAATCGCGTTATACGGGAGTCTGCTGTAGCAAAATACTTTACCGAAAGTTTTACGTTCCCGTGTCTGACGACATTCGTATCTGTATCATTATAAGAGTTGCCCTCCATATCCAAAGCAACATATTCATTGTTTTGCGATAAGGCCTTACGCTCCCAGTTAAAATAGCCGGGATGTAAAACATTGATGTTGACGGTGCTGGCAGTATTAATCAATGCCGTATCATTTGGGTCATTGAATTCGATAATCTAACAAGTACCCAAACGGTCCCTTAATTCAGTCATTTAGGGGGTACTGGTATGGATAGACGCAAGCGTTTCTCTTGTAAAGCACGCTTACCTTGTTTATTACTACGCCGAAAGTGTATAACGGGGGCTCCGAAAATATCACGGAATTGTTGCGTTTTTTAATAAAGTCATCCCAAGTTATATTGAGATAACTCGTCGATGATGTGAGTGCTAACAGAACGGACGGTTTGCCACGGAAATCCCATAAATAGTGTAAGGTGTCGTTCGGACCGTCTGCTCTTAAATAAACGGTTGTAAAATTTGTGTCGTTGCATACATCCTCGCAGCCAGGATTCACCCACGATCGTAACTAATACCAGGTAAGTTCTTTTGTATACAAATACAAATTACATATAGTGCAGAGATACGTGAGAAATATTTTATGTATTCTACGAATTACAAATTTTAAATCATACTGTTTCATTGTAATAATTTACTGTAAGCGCCAAAAGTCAAATCTTTCAGGAGAAAGAACTTCCTGCGAGGCCGCATTGGAGGCACCAGCAGTACAATCTTTTAGCATTATTATTAACTATTTACAAAAGGAAATTGCACGAAAATTCAGTACTACAGTGTTACCACTGATATATAGAACATTTACCGACTGCAAAAAGTTTGTTAATTTTGGCACTTTCAGTGTTTTCTAGAAGGAGTCTTCAATTGTGATTATCAGCTGCAGGTTCAAACATCAATATCCAAGAATATTAAATTTAAGTTAAACTTGCAAGGAAGTGGATGAGTTATAAAGTAGATATTAAAAAATGCTTGAATTTATGCGTGCGTTGTAAAACACTCAAGTGTGACGGTATTTGATTACGATTTAAGATCAAATTTACGTGAGACAGTAAATTTCGTTCGTAAAAACTTATCTTGTATTTTAATACGATGATCTTTTCAATCAGCGGACGCCATTATAAAGGTAAGTAAAATGCTAATATTATCTGTATTTTATTCTATAGATTACGTAATTAATAGTAAACAAAACATAAACGTAGCGAAACTAGGGCTATCGTTATTATAAGTCGCATAAAAAAAATGCGGTCGATTTAAAGGTAACACGCAACGTCCTTATTCGATTTTAAGTGTACAATGTATAGTAACAAGGTATAGGAAAGTACCATAGGTTGTATCGGTAACTTTATTCTCAAGCTTTCGGACATTATACCATTGTCAATCGGTCAATTGACGTGCCTACGTTAATTACAGTAAAATAGGTTATGGGATCCGGAGTTCCTCATTAAACAAGGTAGTGCTATAGGCTGGTATCAAATTGTCGTTTAAAAGGTAACCTTGACACTCATGAGAAATCAAACTCGAAGAAATTCCAAGCGTGAGATAAATCCGACACAAACGATGAATCACGTACACCCGATCTTTGTTTTCAAATCAAGAATCCAATTAATCGAAACACAACTGACCTAATAAAGCTTTATTACCCAACGCACCGAACTCGAATAAAAATGATTAGCCACTACTACTTACAGTTCTCTGAATACAATATCCTGAATCTACCAGCATAACAAATAATAATAACACATGAACATAATCCATGCTTTTCGACGTTTGTAACAACTAATATCAAAATACACAGTGCTGACGCTACTGCACTACTGATATACAATCGCTTGGATCCTAATAGATCTGAATAAGCGTTGACGAACAGCGCCACGTTCATTCGTGTCAGTTTAACGAAATACCTTAAAAAACTCCCGCGATAAGCACATGTTTCAGATCATATTATATATAGCGTGATCCCTAAATAGATATCACAATGCGGTTGACGCAAGCAATTTCCGCCAAATTATTTATCTTTACTGAAATAAAAGCCATCGAAGAATACACTGCTTGTAGCAGTGTACAATGAACATCGCGTGGAACGGCTGGTTCTCATATAGGTAGCGCTAGGTTCGAAGTGTTGGGATCGGAAATGCAGATACATTTATTAAATTAGTATTTAGTATTATGTTATTTACAAGATCAGTGGTATTTAATAAGCAGCGGAATTATTTCCAGAACTGCCATTTCTAGAAAATAATTCTCCTCCATAATTCTCGATTATAATTGATTCACGACTTAACTGTCAGCTTACAGCCGTGGTAGCCCCCATAATTGCACGCGATGTGTGTTTTATTATAAATATACACGCGCAACGTTATATAAATGCAAACAAATTGTTATAGAATTCGGATGATAATTATTATGTAGACATTTTTGTGTCAATTATACGTACAATGTAGAATAATGTAAGCCAGGCAATTTATGCAGTGGAAACAATGGCAGTAGTGATGTCCTAGTTGCGCTCTTCGGCGTACATTGATCTGGAAAAAGTGACTACTAGAAAATCCAAAAATTACTTTCTTATTTAATTACTAGGTATTTTGCCAATATCAGCGATAATATAAAAATATTTTATTAGAAAAACCTAGTAATTCAACGATCAGCTCTAGATTTCCGATTTGTTAATTATGTTACGTTTGCGTACAGTAAAGGCGTTGAATATGTGGAAATACTAACCCCAGTAATTAATTCTGCAAGTTCGAAAATTCGATGCAAATTCCATTCCCCTGCATATCGTGGATGTTGCCTCTCGCGCCGAGGAAAGGAAACTCGTACCCCATTGGCTATTATATTCCGCCAACGGTGGTGGAGTTACCAAGCCTCGGCACAGTATTTTATTTGCAGTCATGCCGGTGCATCGTGTGTTTTACATCTTGTAAATCACATAATTATCAACGATGGCATATAAATGACATTATTGACGGTGGTAATTAGCAGTAGACTAGATTTTCTTTGATCACTTGTGGTTGATAGTAGCCATTTCGCTTTCAAGGCATTGCTGTGTGCAGGCGAAGAAAGAGAACGCACAAAAAGAGCGTTAAAGGTGCAGACTGTGACCTTGACCAAAGCCGTGTCCGTGCGTCAAGCACATACGCGCGTATATACAATCGCACGTTTATGCTCTTCCTTTTTTTTGGGCATTAGGTTCCTCCCTTTTTTATGATGTCGGTGCAAATACATTACGCACAATTAAAGCGGTCCAAATTCATCCTTAACTTTTATTAACAGATGCTCCAATAGATTTGCATTATCGTTTCGCCGTGGTAAGATACATATAAAAAATCTCTTCTATTAGATATCGAGTAATAAAATATTTTTGAAAAAAGTTCAGGTGTACCGTCCAAGGTACTCAGGGGCAACGCTCTTCAATGATTTAACGATACTATACTGAAGGTCGTCGGAGGAAGTCGAGATCCGCGGGAGAATACAACCGTTCAATGTACCGGGTGGTTCGATGAAAGATCTCCACTTTCAATGTCTTTTTTCACATGTTAATATCCGTAAAAAAATTTACGATTAAATAGTAAGAAACAATCAAGGCCGGCCGCTATTTTCGCGAAGTAGATATAAAAATTTGAACTTGGTCCTGCGAAGAATAAAACATTTTCTTCGGAGCTAACGAGCCGGTTATTAATGAAATTCTGTAATTATATGATGCACCGTAATATAAAGACTCTTATTTACTGTCCCTTGATAGAAACGCTGTAATTTCGAAGTTCCATTTGTGGCTAGCAATAATTGATTTTAGTATTTCGTTAAAAATGGTTGCGTGCACTTCTGCACTGGAACCTTACCTCTATTCAATTCCCACACGGAATATCCTTTGCAAAGTTGGTTTTGCTCATGTGGAACTGTTTAAACGCACTGTACAATTCCGGTCCGACACGTTTTGTACCTCGCCATCATCCTTCCATAGCCATGGTGTAGTTTATAATTTAATACTGAATCCCGTCGAAGGATCGCGACGAATAAAAGCAGCCGAGGAAATTCAACGATGAACGTGATAATCGCAACCGGCGCGACTGTTGAATGTCCTCCGACTGCACGTATAACTTGAGCTTCGCCGTTGCCGGCCGGTTAACCGAACGAAAAACGGACAAAGAGTCTTCTTGCGCCGTGAGTAAACGCCGGGTCTCGGCCAATCAGAGGAATCGGCACGATCGTAGCCCGCGTTCAATCGGCTGCTCAAGGCGGCCTGCCGGTCACGGAGAAGCTCGACGTCGCCATCGTCGGCTACGTCGAACCGCCGGAATGTTCGAAACGTGGAAAAACTAGGCTTTTTTCTAACGGTCCACAACGGTATGCAGTGCTGCAGTAATATTTGCAATCTTCCAATTTACGCCGGCCAGCGTAATGTAACTTTTTTCTTGATACCCGATACTCGTTACAATAATATATGTAATCCTTGATGCATTATTCAAATAGATAAAACAACGTTTATGTTACCAGGAATAAAAACTCGGAACGACAAAGGATTGAATTGAAAAAGTGTAGAGAATTAAATAAAAGTTACAAAACGTCCTTACCATACTATTAGAATTAAACAGGGTTTTCTGAGAATGTAAAAAGCCTCATCGATTACATCGACCGTTGGCGACTCGTTCTTATACTTGACAATCACAGTGCCCGAAATAGTACCGCTCCGAATAAATCAAGATCACGTAAGATTGAATAACAGATTTAAGCTAATGAAAGAGAACTTGATACTCTCTTTCACCAGCACGTCGCGTTATGCTCCAATACGTTCTCGTACGGCGTACACGAGAAATGAAAACTAATGGTAAGGCAAGACGAGGCGAGACGAGACGTGATATCAGACGTCGCCGCGACGACAACAGGTGAAGGACTGTAGTGTTACTGCACTCGAGGATGCAAGCCATGCAAGCTGCCTTCAAAAGGAGGAGACCCACCGTGGCCCCGACCACGGCCTCGAATACGAGATTGTTCTAAACCATCGAGATGCCATCTATGGATACCAGATACATCGAGTCCACCCGATCCTGTGCTCCTTACAAAAATCCCTAATAATTTATTATAAGTATTACACACTCTTTAAAAGCTCTTCTGTACTTACACTTACACTACATCCTTTCGAAAGTCCCTTGTAAATCTTAAACTAGAAGTGTTTGGATATATGTACAAGCTAAATCCGATGAAGAAGAGACCAGCATATCAATACTGTTCAGGATCGCCTGAGAACTTTACTTCGGTACTGCAAAGATTCCTGAAATACAGGAATAAAGGTCTCCTTGCTTATTTTATATCCGCGGAATCTGATTGCGTAAGATTTAAAATTCAGAAGAGTTGGACAATTTATGTGATTTGTAAAGTAGAGTAATGTAAAGGTATAATAATACCGGTCTATTTTAATCATACGAATAATTATATGCATTTCCTGTATCAGGGTAACCAGATAATGCATACATTTAATTACTGTATTAATTGTTAATTCCCTTAATAATATATATACATATATAACTTGATGCACATGTAATAATGTAAGGCCGTGCATCCATACAGATTCAAGTATGTATGTGTAAGCAGTTATGCAGTAGTAACAGCCGACAGGAGTACGACGACTGCGTACGAAGTGAAAAAGGAGGAAGAAGGAAAGAGAAGCACGTACGGTGCGGAACCGGTTCCATGGGGTTCCAGTCTCGGCAAAACGATTCGCCTGGTTTGCTGGTTCGGCTTGGCTTGGCTGACAGCCTCCTGCGAGAGTCTGCTCTGGTGCACCACCTACCCACCTACCTACCTACCTACCTACCTATCTACCTACTACCTGCCCCTTTTCTCCTGCTCTACCCAGACTCGTTGACCAAGGTACCTGATGCGTCTGGAAGGGTTCTGACTAGCGGAATTCCTCACTCGAAGACACGATTCAGACCTTTCTGAGGGTAGACTGACGTTGAATGCACCTTTTCACTGATATCCATGGATATCAATATGTCTACAATAGCTACCGATTTCACGTATCAGTTCATCTATTTAGTATCAAACGATACATCTCTGTCACTTTGAATTAGGAATGCAAGCAATAGGCAACCACGATATCTAGGAACTTAAAAATCCATTTAAGTATGAAGTAGATAGTGAAGATCTCTGACCAGGCAATAAGTGGCCAGTACTATTTGTATAATTAATTGCAATCTAGAAAACTTAATCATAAAATTAGACGAAAGTGAAATCTATTACACTGAAAAATTAATTTATAGCAGATTTACATAATCGCCAATAATCAATACACAATAATCCAATTTAGTAACGTCAAATGTCAATAGAACCAAAGGAGAAAGTTAGAGGAGAGTGAGCACTCTGTCGTATATGTAACGTTCTCTGAATTAGATGTGGCCTTGAATGAGATTATCTGTAAATTACATCATGGCTGGACCCCTTTCCTCATTGTTCCGTGAATGCTTCTAGTGAAATGTGATGGCATTGGATAGTGAATTATATCGTGTTGCACCGAGATAAGGTCGTACGTATATCCGTTGCCATCGTATTACGAGGATCAGAACTGCCAGGTTCGGCCCCGGCACTGACCTTGGGCGAGCCTCGAGCTTCGAGCCGCCTCGCAGTGGAAGCTGCTTTAAACGCAGCCACGCCGTTTCTTTCCCAGTCAACGAAAGTATGGAACGAGTTTCTGAGCAACTTCTACTCCAGAATATGCAATTACAAATAATTCCACCAATGCCTTGTTCCCAATGCAATTAATACGTCCGGAATATATTCGAAAAATCACGAACCAGTAACAGTTGTAATAATCTGATTTTAGTAAGCGGTTTTCGCTTACTTCGTAAGAATTGGATATTAAACTTTGATTTTAACGATAATTGATAATCTTGTTGTTATGCTATGCTAAATTTCGGGATGCTAAATGTTCGTTAAAATCGAAAGGTTTTACTTTCATAGATGGCCGATCTTCATCCATGGTCTACTTTCTTGAGCATTCATCGTCTTACTTTCCAAGGAGAAACAATAATCCGTATTAAGGACCTCAATGACTCTTGTTTTATGTGCAATCATCAACATAGTGAATTACCCCAGTGAAAGTATCTATACGAAGAAAGAATACTAAAAAAGAGCTCGAATTTTCTTACGAGGAATGGATGACACCTGATGATTTATATTGTGTAAAAAACAGCAACGGAGAAGAACAATTTCACGCGAAGATATCGATGTCTTCCACCGGTTATCGTTTCGATACGCGCCGTGGACGCCGCTGGAAACATAGTAGCACAATTGCATCGAACATTAATTTCGTGGACAAGCCAAATTATTAAGAAAACACTCTGTCGCAAGTGTATACGTGAAATATACCGAACAAATTGTAGATCGTTACAAAGAATGATGATCTTCAGGCTGAAAGTAACAGATGTAATTACTGGTACTACAAGTAGCACGGTTTAAGAGCGACGCGCGAAACCGAGTCGCCAAATCGTTCGGTGATCTCGTATTCGCAATGTGCGGAACACAATTCCTGCAACCCGATGGAAAGTTGGCCTGCGTGCTGCTCGTACCATAGGAATTTAAACGGGGATATAGGTATAAGAACGCGGAGACGGGGAGTCGTTCGCGGTAGTGTGAGGCATAAACGCGCCGGCACCACACCCAGTGTGACCACCATTGCGACACGGGACACGGGACACGGCCATGCGCGTCGCGGTGATCGTGAGTACCTGTTAAAAGTGTTCTTTTTCGTGCACTCTCTAAAGACCATCCTGTGCCCATGCTCCTCCGCCCTTCGACCACCCCACAACATCGTTTCTTTCATCTTCATCCTTCTTCGATCATCTTCACTTTTGGGGCGGGGGGGGGGGGGGGGGGTGGATATGCGCCACGAATTTTGCCGCCATATGACGGACTTAAATTACCCACATTGAAACCCTGTAGATCTGTTTTTTGGTGTATAACTTGATTTGACGATGATCCTTGCAGTGCTTAGTATCAAGGTACTCATAAATACTTAAAAATAACAGGTAATATTTGTATTTCGTGAAAAAGCTCCAAAAAGGGAATATTACGAGGGTACGTTGCGTTTCGTAAGAAATGTAGATGTTTCGTTATTTTTCACGATGCTTTTCAAAGTTGCAAATCAATGTGACACTCTACTACTACATTTTCTCATGAGTAATCTATATTTTTAGTATTTTTAGGATCATTGTTATATAAACAGTATTTTCTAAAGATATCAGTTGATGTTTAAATAATTGCATAGAGTTCTTCGACATAAGAACACCGCGGAAATCGACCGATCGTAAAAAAATAACTGCAAGTAAACGCGGTTACATATTATAACGCGTTTACTAGGATTTCTCGATGTAGTTCGCAAAGAACTTTCTGTGCCGCGATTGAGATTAAATTCTGAATTAGTGTAATCATTCTTCCAATTTTTACCTTGCAACGAAAGATAATTCCGGATTAGTGTTGGAGCTTCCAGATCATTGGTGCACATATATCGAGTACGTAAGCTTAATACGAGAAATAGAATACAATTTTAAGTTGACATGTAATCTCTCGGATGAAATATAAAAATTGTACCGGTATGTGGATAGAATTTCCTTTGTACTTGACGTACCTTTCGATCTCGAGTATCTGAACCCACCCCGAAGGTCTTCCTAACTCACCTACTTACGATCGAAAGATACATTACAGTATGTACAAGCAGGTCTGAAACATAATTTAAAAAATATGAAACAACTGTTCCAATTCTATGAATTTATTCACATTTTCGTAAATCTTGTCCATTTTTTACTCTGGTTTATACCACGTTTATTAATTCACAAGTTGACTACTGCGGGGATCATCGATGATGCGAATATCATTAAACTCGGATTCTATATATCGCTAACATTTGTAAAATTTGCAATATTTTGCAATAGAGCACTTAAACCATTTTTTTAGAGGGTATATACATGTTACAAATGCGTATCGCGAGGTATCATACAACACGGATTTCCCTCCGGCAGTCAAAATGTTAATTACCGGACTTAATAAAAAGCATGTCATATTTTACAAGAAATATCTAAATTTTGCATTCGGATTTGAATCGGAAAAAGACATTTTCGATAAGAATCACGCACGCGCACATTTCTCGCACGCGACTACTACGCGGAATGCCGATCATCGGCTACTTGATAAAGGGAGGAGAAGGGTGGAAGGGATCGAAACGAGATCTAGAGCGGGAATTCGTGACTGTCAGCATGAGGAACGAAAATTGGTGGCCGCGTTGGCTGGCAAACGCAAGTGAAAGCGTCCGGCAAGAAAGTCGAATAGACTTTTCGTCGTATTCCGTATAAAATGTCTGCGCGTGCTTTGACTTGGAACCAAGTGCAAAGCCGTAAGAAACGAATCGGCGTCCACTCGATTCACCTCTCTTTCCCCTTCTCGGAAGAAGTGCATTCCTCTGGACTACAGGAACTATAGGAACTATAGGCGTGGATACGCCGATCACCCGTACCGGTTACACTCTAAACGATATATCCTTCTTCCCCCCTTGTTCGATACATGAAAATCAAACCACCATCGTCTACTCCCTCGCTTCTTCCTTCTAACGAATATATTTTCGGCTTTATTTTTCATCCTTGAAATAAAATCTCATTATCACATCTAATCAGAAAAGCACACTCGATACGAAACATTTACGAGTACACTTTAATCCTCATTACGTGTTAGATTCGTGTTTCATTATAGATTCATGTTCGCCGGGTAGTTATATAAAGTAAAAGTCACCGGGAGACTAACAAAAATAAAGTGACTAACATTTCACGCTCTTATGCAACGATAGTTGTAATACTTCTGGAAAACTGATTAAATGAGACGGCCATTTAACGTGTTTCGAATAATCCATGCAGGCCTATCAGGAATGCCGAAGTTTGCCGAATATATTACTAGGATATCATTGTTCTCGTTCCTCTATAATATCGAACAAATCGCGGGCCAACTGGTTTATTTGCGACTGGTTTTGTAATTAAATACCGATACCGGTTCGCAGATCTATTTTTGCGTGTCAAAAAAAATTAGATACGTGTTTATACGGCCGAGGCGTGTTGTTGAGTTGTTAAGTTGCATACGCAAAATTTCCAGTTCCACGAAGAAAAGAGAAAGTGATTCGATTCGGGTAATTCTCGTCGCATAATACGTACGCTGCATTCCCTGACATGCATAAATACGTTACCGGCGTAACAGTTTAATCGGGTTGACATTTAAGCCGGACAACTATGTAAAAAAAGCACTCGCTAAGTACAGGAAATGATAACAGCATAAGGACGTTATCAACATTAATACGTAAAATATCTTTCTCCAGCTGCGTAATTAAGGTATATGTAATTATATACCGGTCTCGTAAAATGTTGATCGTACATAACGTGGATATAAAATGTTATTAAATATCGCGTACTTCCGTACGATCCAAGAAGGAAGAGAAACTATGTCTTGTGTTGCTGTTAGGTGGTACAAATCTTTACAGTCCTTTTTATTGCATTGTATCGCTAAACTAATTCTAGGTAACGATATGATATTATGTATGTCAGAGTGGAATTAACATAAATATTATAATTTACTTAGTTGTTGGCGTGCGTCACTGCGCTAGCTTCTGCCCAGTTGCACGATGACGTTGGAGGAGGACCACCAAGAGGACTACCAATTCCCTTGCGCAGTGCGCGATTCCAGAGATTACCTTCAGCACGGCCAGTTCTTCCAACACAATCTGCGTTTGCGAATCAACGAATTCGCCGTCCAATTTCATTCAAGTACGAACATTGAACCTAACAGACCAGAAAACTTTCAATATTAATATAGTGAGCATTGAAATAATATGTAATTCAATTTTGATTTCATATTTCAGACCTAGGGGTGGAACTGGACCTGAAGAACCACATGGTGTGGGACCTGGATTATTGAAGCCACTCAAATCTGGTGTGCCATCGGCGCCAGGACTTCCAGTACTTCATCAAGTGAAACCAGTCAACGAAGAACCCGAGGAGGATGAGAAGTTTTCATCGCGGGATGATCGAGAGGATGACCGTGATTTCAGTCAAGAGGAAGATGAATCGGTCGGTGATAGCGAGGAAAATGTAGCACGCGCAGTTGCGAATCTTGGCGCGGTCGGTTCTTCCGGTTTAACGAGGGTTTCCGGAAACACCGGTGGTTCGACATCCGCACAACCTCAACCGGTACCAATTCAATACCGCCCCTTCCAAGGCGCACCTGTACCAACTGGAAGAGGTGGAATTGGAGCACAGTTACCACAATCACAACCACCACCAGTTCAATACCGGCCGGCACCAAAACCGAATAAACCAAGAAAACAAATCGTTGAGGATACTTTCACGCAACAAGTAAAACCACCACCAAAGCAGATAAAACCGTCGCAGATTTATGACAGCCGAGGAAAGAAGCCAGTTGCACAGGTAAATTGTCCTTGTACCTTACAACCTTCCCCGGATTTCCTGAATTGTAATACTAACAAATCAATCATTGAATATAATTGGAGAATAACACAAGTTTTCTGCAGCCTTACGTAAAAATATTAATACTTTAAAATGAAAGCAACCTTTCTGACACTACGCATTGGTGTTCCACGATGTCAATAACTTAAAAGTAGAGCACGAAACCTGTCTTTATTATGTAATACTGGAAGGAGAGAGTTAAATTGATACGTACCACTACTATCACACATATTGAAATGTAAAAAAAGTAGCCTGCTCGCATCATTGAGTATGTCGAACTCTAATGTAATTTAGTATAACATAAACGAAATTTAATGTTTCGGAAAACTACTTCTTGCGTCCAACGAATATAAATGCCGCGGTAATTTTGATAACGTGTATCACAGTCTATAATGAATATAGTACACGGATTTGTTATGTTAATAGATTATCAGACGGTATCGGAATGACAACCCAGATGGCTCGATCACTTGGGGATTTGAGAACGATGATGGATCCTACAAAGAAGAAATAATCGGAGTGGATTGCGTAACACGTGGTAAATATGGATACGTTGATCCAGACGGATTACGTCGCGAATATTCGTACGAGACTGGAATTCAATGTGACGAGGAACAGCGGGAAGAAGAGGAAGAAAATGGATTCGTAGACTATCAAGAAAACAAGCTGGTACTTCCCGATGGAAAGACTATTGATCTTTCAACTATGGGTAAAAAACAGGGTCGCCGCCCACAGCCTGTATATAGAAACTAAGAAATGTTCATTTATCGCGCATATTTATCATTGATCTCATGGAAATTATGGGACCGATTCCATGATGTCAATTAAAACTGAGGAAAATCAACAGCGAAACGAGTCTAGTTTGAAAACACCAATGATGAAACCAATGAAGGAGCGATATCATTATTTTTGAGCCTTCAAACATTGACGGTACTTGGATCGGCGTCGGTCCTGCTTGTAGATTTCGAAAGCCGTGCCTGAAGATAGACTAAAAGAAAGACAACCAATGAAAACATGACCAATGTCAAAGGACAAAGATGGAATGGTCGAAATAATTGGTGAATCAATAATACATGATTTATTTCATTCAGCATTTCTTCATACATCCAGGTAACTGGATATTTTTAAATAGAATATGTGTATGTACTTACATCGTGTACATATGGATGTACCTGTATCGAGTCTATCGAATAAAAAATAATAAAAAATATTAAATACGTCTTGTGCTCTATTCTGATCCTCGATAAACTACAATAAATTATCCATTTCCTCAGCCTTGATATGTCGCGATCATAACTTGCGGAAATCTATATATAAAAGATGATGCGCATCTAGCTGAAAGTACTGTAAATGCATATAACGTAAAATGATATCATTTGAATTTGCCATTTACACAAAACTGCAACAACTAACTCGTTAGGTACAATAGCATCTATACACATAACATTAACGTAAATAGCTATAAGATCACTATAGTAGCCTAATGAGTTAATCTGCCTGATTAAATTAGAATAATATTTTGAAGTAATCCCTACATTAGACTGGCCGAGAAATATGTTCGCGCACAACGTCCATTGTTCGTTATCAATCCTCGAGTGTACATCCGAATGGTTTATTAAACGTAACTTAACAATATGCAAATATACGTATATTATATCTATATTAGCATTTCTTTATAGTACAAAAATGTGGTTTTAGAAGAATAAATGTAAGTGAGATTCAATGTATGTACGTACGAAAGTACATAATGCACTTGCAGAGTAAACAGCTCTTTAATGAGACTGGCATACACTTTCGATTATCGAGGCATTTTTAAACCCGCGCAATGTTAATGTGAAGCACATAAAACTGCGGAGGGATATCCGTACGGATTTCGTTGAAAAACAACATGTTAAGATTGATGATAAGATCGATATTTCGTCAATCTGGTCAATTAAGCGACGATATATACTTTCGTGTATATACATTAATACGCAGGACTGGTCACAGTCGATACTTCTTTCGACTGTATATGTTCACCCTGCGCTATGTCACCACTTCTTAGCGCATGAAATTTCAGCCAAGCGTCATAGCCATATGCTGCCATGGCAATAAATCCAAAGAGCTAGAAGAATATTTGTATTCACGAAATGCAATTAATCCCATCACAATAGATATGTACATTAAATACGCGTTATTCAACTTACAGCAGCTATGCCGAAGGCTTCCGCATAACGAGCATAATCGGCTGCAAGACACGAGGCCAGAAAGTAGAAGATAGTCCAAATTGTGCAGAATATGAATTCCTGTTAAGATTAACAATTATTTACACTTGCATGGACAAGTAAACCCAACAAGTTTTTTTACGCAACAAACTATACGGTTTTCGAAAGTTCTGGAACATATCCTCCGTTTTATTTTGAGCGGTATGTCCTTTTCTACACGGTTTTTATTGGAACGCATCTGCCGCGCGAAAAAAAAGAGTTGGGTGTATTCCAAAACAAGTCTCATTTGCAATTCATTATCATCAAGTACGCGTATCACGTCTATTTTTATCACTTTCCTGATTCGATCTTTATACGATGATACAGATATTAATAAATAATATTTGTGCCAGACATGATTATCTTGTTAATATTCCGAGAAGAGATATTCAAACAGTAATAACATAATCGGAACGTGACTTACAATTTTCAACCAAGGGATTTTCGAGAATTTCTCGATAATATGAAATATGTAGAACACGAGTAGTATTCCCGTGAACCAAAAGCCGCCCATCGCGACAAAATTAAACCATCCTCCACGACCATGTGCGCTATGACTGGACAACGTAATGAATATAAAACCCAGTAAGTTCAAAATCTGCAAGAATATCAAGCATTAAATGATTTCATCGTGAAATAATGCCTGTGCGGTGTCCATTTTTCAAATGGATATTTATACGACGTAAACATTGAAATATATTTGTAACACCGGCCGTCTAGACGGTTGTATTACATTTTACTGTATACATACAGGGTGCCAAAGTTTTAAAAAGAGTTTATGTAAACATATTAAATACGAGGGATGTCTAAAAAGTAATAAAGCAGAAGTCGGTTCTCGGGAATCCACAACATTATATCAATATTGCACCGCCCTCGGAGATGTCACATTACTTTTTAGACACACCTCGTAGATATCGGCAATGTGTTCCTATGCTGTGTTGACGAAACACCAGTCCGTTATCATTTCGTATTTTTGTTACAATTTTTTAATAAAACATTTAAGTGTCTATGTTTATATAACATCTTTTTCCTAATTTTGCATATACAATATGTTGGTAAAGCTATGCGGAAAAAAACAGCGACTCCCTGTATATCTAATTGATGATTCACTAATCCTTCGCGCTCCTCGAGATTGACTTGTCAGTCGATATTATTGCATCAAATTAAACGTCGAACGTCATTCTACAGTTTTATATAGTAAATTCACGTTGGGATGCATTCGTCAAATTTATTTGCTAACAGTACAACCTTTTCGGGAGTACGCTTTTGTTAACCCTGTAACGGTTTATCCCGAGTGAGACTCGGGCAGAAAGTGCAGAAAGAAGATGCATCGAAAGTGTTTAGTCTAGCATAGATATCTAACGATAAGCTGTCTCTTTCTCGTCTCTGTTTTCTTTCTAATATCTACAGTAAAGAAAGTGATTTGGTTTTTGGTTCAATAGAAGCCAAATTTATCATACGCGACGTAATTATTGAACAAATACTTGCAAAACATATTTTTTCACACTTTTTATCACATATAGAAATATTCTAAACCATAACAAAAATACACATTCTTTCACTGAAAACCCTAATTTTATCAGACTATGAAGGGGTTAAGGCTGGATAATCAATGGATTCAAGTATTCGCGTTATGTATATAAAACAAAAGTACGTAAAATCTCAAACAATTCGCCGTGGTGTATTTGCATAATTTAACTAAAAATCGCAGACAAGTCACTTCGAACGTCTCTGCTTTTCTACTGTTAAACTATTCCAAGTCTAGTAGCTTTTGTTAATAATGTATTGTACAGTACTAGAATGTACAAGGATTTTCGTTAGAAATTCGTAAAGCAATTGATTGTTAATTTATAAGCAAATAAATGTGTGAGCACAACTAAGAATATATTCTGTAGTTTTAGTGTATAAAACTTCTGAAATTCATTCATGCCGCATTATTGGGAGGCGAGAAAAGAAATTCGGAACGCAAAGGAATAAAGACGATGACGTAAGAGAATAAAATAAACCATAGGTGCGTCCGCGCATGGACTTACAATCTGCACGAGCTTAAGTGTGCCAGGTAAAGTCCTCACATAAGCCGTATCGAATCGTATACTAGGTTGCGTGGTAGTGGTCGACGTAGTAACCGTCGTCCTAGTAGTGTGTTGTCCCGGGAAACCTTGATTCATCTTCTCTGGTTTCTCTAAAACTGTAACACAATGATCGCGGGTTCTCTTAATCCTCGATTTACAAATCTCGGAAGGGGATATTACGAAAGAGAAACTCGCAACGCTTCGGGCGCGTGGATGCGTATTTCAAATGGCTTTTTAGTTCGAGGAACGAACATATCGATCAATTTTACTTTGATACTGTAGGAAAACGTATCACATTGGACTTTACGAATAATTTTACGTGTTTTCGAGATAAATGTACTTGCCGATAAGATCTGTAACACTTCGTATTTATTGTTACAAGTAGGCCGGTTGGATTTATTTAAAAGGCGAATGGATCTTATCAAAATTTACACGCTCGACAAAATAAACCCCTTTCTTATCGTGCGATACGAGGGAACAATGCCAAAAAAGTCTTATACATCCGTTTAGAAATTAAGAATTTGTCGTTTCATTGTATTATAAAGAATGAAGTGATACAAAGAAAATGATAATACAAAAATGTTGAGTAACATCACTTCTATGGGCATCGTTCTAGAAATTGTGTGAGGTCATGTGCATTATTGAGTAAACGGAAAGTAAAGGAAATGAAATGCCGGTTGATTCTATTGCAAGCGACATCGAAACATGAAAGGCGTATACATGATTATTTCCGAGATAACAAGAGACGAGCATGTTGCATAGGTCGTCCTACATTCAAACAACTCCCAGAAATTATGTCATATGCCAATGGCATGGTATCTCATGAATTAAATAGTTAATATCCTAGTGTGACGTCTCAACTGAAAATAGCCAATGACGATTATATAGTGCATAGTAAGGAAGCCACGTATAGGGCGTGAATATTCCCGCGTAAGGCGTACATGGATAAATGAATCTACGCAAATACAAATGCATCGTTTCTGTGTTGGTATATGCCTATCCATTCGCGACACGCAATACTTTATCGCGGCAAAACCACAGGATACAGCCACTCCAATGGTCATATCATACCTGATTATTATCCGTTTTTATTAATAAACTGCAAGTATATGATAAATCATGTATAACTCGTAAGGAAAATCGCAATGTTTAACTTGTAGTAATTATCGGAGTACATGATGTATTAAGGCGCGCTACGAGTAGGCGGCGAATATTGTACTCTCCCGATCTTATCATTATGAGTATTGAGTTCATAAGAATGATACTTAAATATGCCGAATGCTTCCAAGAACATATCATGCAATAATGTTCACAAATATACTTTAGTCCACGTGATTTTATTGTCAACGAAGAGAAATAGTTGTGCCCTAATTCGCGTAATAAGTTAAAGTAGAGAGTAAGATTCACATTCAAGAACGTAATCGGAGTAGCATTACCTGAAAACTACCTGTTACTTCTGTCCGGTATCCGTTTACAACGCTTCAACTTTCTTCCTTCGTTCCTTCCTTTTCGGTTTCGACGTTATGAATGGCCCGCAAGATGAACAGAGAGGCGTCGTTCTTATGTACCTGGCTTGACAGACCGATCTATCGATTTGACGATTTCAGATATGGTTCAGTTCTTTTACGCGTAAACAGACAAACTCAACACTCACGAACTTGCGACACTTTCGAAAACCGGTATAAAATTCCTGCCTGCACTAAAACAACGCGCGTGCATGTGCACCACCAAAAAATAAAACCAAATGCGTTTCGAAACGCAACATTATTAAAGATAGATCTACGAAATGTGATATATATACAGTAGGAACGTGCGAACAGTGTTGGTTTGCTCGACTTTACCGTTGATTTGCGATTTACTCTAGCGGAGCTGCATATAAGCAATTCTTTAACTCGGTAGATAAAAAGATATTCATGCGCGCAACGAAATATATATTTACCCCCTCCAGATGAAATTCTGTTACGGTTGGCAGCCCTAAATACTACACATCAATCATAATTTTCCTATAGTGTGACTAAATTAAAAGAATTTATATACACTATTCTTAAATACTACATTCGGAACATTAAATTTTTTATTCGGGGATTTGATTTTATTTATTGCAGGATTTTATATATTTTCATTTAGCGCGCATTTAAAACTGCCGCCCGTAACTAGATTATCGACTGACTCTTTCCCTAACAAATTCCCTAAAAAGTTGCCCTTGGCTATCCTGATCAGTAGCTCAACCAATCATGAATAACTTTACCTTTAAACTTTTGTTTGAAATTATTCAAAGTATCAGCGCATATTTGCGCCTTTAAAAGGAGTATCTTAAGGAGAATTACACTACTTATTACTTTATTTCTTTCATTACATACATTGCCATAATTAATACCGAGAAGTATTATACAGCGATGCGTTGAAACTGAAGAGTGTCGCGGCAGAATATAATTTAGGTTCCGGAAGGTTTATGAAATTAAATCACGTTGCTAAAAATGCTGTAGTCGCTGATCTTTAAATGAAAGTTTAAAGTACTGTGATTGCACCATTCGGCGCTGCCATTGAAAACATGTCATCATGTCCATCCTTCAGCAGTTGCGTCAACCTTGCGGCAAATATAGGATTTGTTTTCATTTGCTTTAGTAACCATTCAAATGGTACGCTAAAAAAGAGTCGTATGTTAGCTGATATCAAAACGATTAAACAATGTCATATTTAATTTGGACAACGCGTTCTCCCAGTTTAATGTAGAAGTACAAATTGTCGGATGAACTCCAAAATTGAACCCTTTGCACTCGAAGAACATTTCGGTTATAAACGAGGACTTATTCTAAGATGTTTTGTAATACGGATTAACAAATTATAAACAGTCTTTCTCTATGCCGATTGATGAATGATTCTTACAATATATATGTGTTTATTACATTACAAATATTTCTTATATGTTTCTTTTGTTAATTCAGTTTGTGTGACTAATAGAAAATTTCAATTTTTAATGATTGCTGCGAACGTATATCGTTGTCATGGCGTCTACGGAGTGCAAAGGGTGACATATTGAAAAGAATAAAAGCTTTTGTACCCCCGTGGAAACTTCTGCAAAAGTGTGGATAGTATTCGTTCACTTTTATTGAATTTCGACGTGTCGACTGATCCTTCCCTTTTTCCAAAACCAATCGCGGTAGAAATATATTCCGGTTTAAAGCCGCGGATTTCTCGCGGCCTTGTGCGATGTTTTACAAAGTGGGAGTAATTTTGTGTCTTGGTTGCCACTACAGCAGACATTCCGACGGCCAAAATCAAAATCATCACTATTCCGGGCCTCATCTTCTTCTAATTTCGATGAAATATTACATTATTTTATCAAGTATACATCAACATATTCTACATTTTCATATTGAACGCATATAGAATATCAAGAGATTATTCGATAAAACGGGGGTCGGGTAACAAATAGAGACGAAGCGTACTGCTTCTGAATGCTTTTGAAAATACTTATTTAGATAAACATGTTCTTGCAGTGAAATAACTTTCTTTGCGTTTGAAACTATACTTTCGTCTCTATTACGAATTACCGTCAACTATTCTATAGTACCGGTAGGATGAACTTCTTACGAGACTTGTTGCAATTATTGTAAAACCTTTCATTAATTTACACTTACGTACACGCATATATTACGCACACATGCATTCCGTCACAAAAGCAACGCCAAATTGCGTGCATTTAATAGATATGTTACAGATCGGATAATTATACTTACATAGGAAAACCGGAATACCAAAAGCTAGAATTTCGTATACGTTATAAAATTAGTAAACTTACAACGTCTACCAATATTTCCTGCTAATACTAATATTAGTAGTAATATCTTTCATAAATTATGAAATTAAGTAGTAGATCGTCATCTTCGGCGATCCAATAATTCTGACTATGTATGAAGAATGAAGCGGAAGAAAGAGAACTATAATTTTCAGTTATTATCATTAAAACAAGATTTCCACTGATTTGAATAATTACACCTTTATGCATATTACGCCTACATGTTTCACTTATACCTGTGCACGAATTCCTTGTTAATATCAGAAACGTAAAATGCACCTTTTCAAATACATCGTTATTAATATGTTTAACTCTCCGACAGTATGACGGAAGCTTCGAATTAATATCTGCGGCATAAATGATTCCAGCAGAATGAACAAAAGGAGAACGTAGTTACTATCTATGCGTGCAATCGACTAGAACTGAGCTCCGGATCTTTCGGTGGTCGTTTTGTAGAAAGCCGCCGGCACCGCCGATTTTGCCGCCGTGTTCGGCGCCTTGGCCGTTCTTGTAGCCGCCGATCAAGCCGCCAAACCCTTCCCACTTCTAAAGTACAGGAAATCATAATGGAATACTCCAAAAGCTAAAGAACATATTACGATAATTTTGCGCTAATTTTAACATGTCATTTCTATATTAATTAAAGGTATGTGCATTGAAATTCAAGGACTGACAATCATACGAGAATATGACGGCGGCGTTGGGACCGCAGTTGTAGCGGCCGTCGCGGCCGTCGAAACCGCCCACATTCATTTTTCATTGTATTTACTTGAATCAAAGATAATAATGAATTAAGAGTGGCTTGTAAAATTCCAAAGAGAGAAGAAGCTGAATATAACCTAATGAAACATCCTTTTTTGTACATCTGAAGATCATTATAGAAGAATACAAAGTCAGTAGCCGCCGCAACCACCGCTGCGTACCGTAGATTAGGTTTCTAGCCGCCAATGCGTCTACAAATTTTCACTGCGGCTGTAGGCATACTGCTTCCGCTCAATAAAATTTCATACAATCATCGCAGCATGGCACAATATGCTTAAAGCAATCCCTTCTAATTATTGCTAATGACGATACCGTTTAATTCCACCGAGTTGTCATTCCATATTTAGCGTCAAATAAAACTGCATAGTATTTGTAATATACTCAGTAACTTATAAACTGTTAATGACAATAAGAAAATAAATATTCCTTGATTAAGTTAAATAATTAAATATTTATATTTATTATTTTATCGCATATTGCGCAAGTATCAAACTGCGATGTTAATATTCTGTGTGAGACAATGGGAATTAGGAGATGGGTTTACGAAAAAATGTCGAATGACTGAAAAAAAGAATAGCGTGAAAGTAATAAACAAAACAACAAATACTAAAGTGTAATTAAAGTTCAATAATTAATTCAAGCCATAAAGTTTACTTGATTGTTGAGGGAAACGCCAGAGAAAAGATGAGATCATTATGAGAGAACAACGTTAATGGCGTTTCAAAATTGGGAAGACCTAGAAAGATTATTGGAGGAAGCCATGCAGGGAAATGACATAATTATCGTAGGTGATTCGAATGCCAGTATAGGGGAGAAACAGGGAAGGGCCAAAATGTACACGCGAGTAGGGTGAATGGATAATCAGAAAATCAAGGTTGCGAAGTTTTTTTTCCTATGGAAATATATTTTATGCAGTAAAGCATTTTCAAGCGTTACAGGAAGTAGCCGTTTAATTCAATTCTGGATCTAAAAATGGAGATTTAAAATCAATTAGGTAATCGTTGTTTCTGGAGGAAGCAACACCACCAAATATTTTATAGCTTTGTCAATAGATTTGCTGGAAGTATAATATAATTTTTATTCAAATTTTGTTTAATCCCTAAATAAAATACACGTATTTAGGGAGAATATGCTCGCATTCTCCATTCGTCTTAGGAATACGATTAGACATTTTCTTTGATATCAGTGTCAACTATAACCATTTGTTGACTTTTTTAATATGTTTGCATTCTATTATCACGTAATTATCTCTTTTTAAATCGTTAATTTATTTCATATATACAAAATGTGGAATAGTAATCTTTATAGTTTACATTAAATAACAAATTATTTTGTTTCATGCGGACAATATTGCATAATTAGTAAATTGATCATTTCGTTGTTTTAATTCGGTAGTGATCTAAAATGACTATAGGGATCTCTTTAAGAACAAGAGACCACGATATACCGGAATATTTAACGAACAATTCCAAAAAGTGTAAATAATTACCACCCTCGAATTCACCATCGCTTGCAATCTTGACACTATAGAGGAAACAACGGGGATGTCATTAATGTTAAATAAATGTGAAGATTTGAAATCTTACCGAAATATTCGTACCTATCAAGTGGTATAAAGGAAAGAATATACAGGCAAAGATATTTAACGTAATCATTAATAACGGAAACATGATGTTGGCGCAGCACAGTTTGTATTCCTAATGCAAATACCACAGCATCAACAGGGTCCTGGGATTTTTTACTTAGAAGGCTTGCTGTAATAAAAAGTACAATTCATGATTTACATATACTGAGTGTTTGCATATGATGTATCATATTCGACATACCCGTGTTTTTACAGTAGTATAACTTATTTAATTGCGATGCAGTGAACAGGAAAATAATAAGGGCAAAATTATTTATATTAGGCGCTTTCATGTAAACTTTGTTAAGTGGATCACTAATACCAGCCCAATCCAATCTGACGCTGAGTTCATGAAGCAACTCACTTTTCTCCGATTCATTTGCAATATTATTAGCACCTTTTCTCATTTCAGACAAAACGGCTCTGTAAAACGTGATCATACGCTGTATTGTACTATACTATGTCGGCCAAGATTTACGAAAGTATTGTTCCTCGGAAATTGATCATACATACGTATTTAACGTCTGAAGTGCAGCTTCCATATGTTTTGCTTCGAATTTACACGCAGTATTTAATTCATATGCTATCTTTTTCCTAATCAATTGATATTGGCCAATTTTTAATACCCAATCGAGTACTTGGAGCCACAATTTATTCGTGTTCGAATTAATCGAACTGTGTAGTTTTGTCATGCTACCTAAATGAAAATAAAGATCGTAAACCTATTGATAAAAAAGTCTATACCCCGTTAACGTAAAAACTGGAAACATTTGAAGCGAGGTACCTTTAGAATTGTTTGTTACATTGAATGCAGATTCGCAGTCTTCTATCACGCTTGACCACGTTTTATTACGAATTCCCTTTTCTATATAGCGAGTAAAACTTTCTATTTCAACAGCAATATAAAACGAAATAAGTTTATCCAACCCTGATAAACCGGGGGTTCCTATCGCTTCCAATATTCTCGAGAAGACTTTATAATTTAATACTTCTGCTTGTGTTTTAAGATCATACCATGCAAGAGAGTGCTCTATATAAACGGTTGCTCTGAAAGTGTATTAAATATAGCAAATTAGTACTGATGTAATCATATACATATTACGAAACAATTACAAAATTGTTATCATTTCCTGCATCAAACTGTTTAAAAAAATTATTTTTGATCACCTTGGATCAGTGATCCGGATAAGTTCCCGGGCAAGTCTTCCTATAAAAGTGATGGAATTGTTATCCAAAGTAGGAATGTGCTTTTCTTCCTGAAAATATCTCCATGACTTTTCTGGAATCCAAGAAGAGCCTCTACGTTCTTCTTCAACAGCATTGTTTATTATGTATGTTACCTATGTTTATTGAAGTTGCTGGCATAAATATTTCTTCACCTTGAAATTAACGAACATAATACTAATTTGGATTCTCTTACTTCTTCATGCCATATCTTTAAACTGTTAATGTTTATGTAATCTTGTATGTATTGGAATGATTTCCGATATCCATCCATAATAGATGCTAGACTGTGGAGCTTCTGAAGTAGCGAAGTCTACACAGACATGAACGGCAATGTTTTTCGGTGATACAGTTTTGCAAGATTTGAATAAGATGCAAATTGAAATATACTTTTGACTTAGAATCAAAAATGAGCCCATTATGCAAGGCTAATGTGACTTTTTTCACAAGTTCTTGGCGTATGCCGTCTTCCAGAAGACGATGAGAATCTACTCTTAAAACGCCTAATGAAACGCTTCTCAGGGATAATACACCTTTCGTAAATACCGATACAGCGAATGTTAATTTGGCCATCTAAAATTAGGTTTCTATTGAAATTTAACTTTTGACATGTTATAACACAAACTATAAAATAATTGCGCATCATTCTTACTTATATTCATCAATCGTAATATTGCAAAGAACAGTAACAAACCTGCACATACTTTTAATCTATCATCAAGTTGAGCATAGTCTTTTAACTTATCTTTTGGCAATTTAGTAGGAATTTCTTTGAAAGCATTGGTTTCAAGATGTACTATTTGAGCGAGTAAACCAAACACAGTTTCAGGTATTATTTGCAAAACACGCCTTGCATATCGCTCTAATTCCCGACTATAGTACTGGGACACGGACGCTAAGTCCCCGCTTCGAGCTTGATTTACTCTTAATAAAGGTGTTTCTAGAGCAGAGGCCATCTACAAGTATACCGATATTCTATTCTTTAATGATGAACAGACAAAACTGTGGAAACTAACTCTTTTATCCAAACATACTTTTAAGAAAAGCGCTTTCAATTTAATAACGGTTGGAGGACTTTCTTTTATACTAGCTTGCATAACATCAATAAATGATTCCATTATATTCCATGCATAACAACAGTCTGTCACTATGTTTAAACTAATCATAGTGTCTTCTGTAATTCTTCCAATACGTAGCATATTTCTTAATATTTCTCGCGTATCAGCGAGGTATTGTGAAATGTGTAAATTATTCTCCAACTGATGGAATTCTAAGACGATGGGAATTAATTTTGTTAAGTCGGATAATATAGAAGAACTGTACATAATTGTGGCTCACTTTATAAAATTGTTAAAGCAACCTTGGACTTCTTCTAGTGCCTGCAATAACTGTGCAATTTTTCGTCCATCTTCTTGTTTTAATGAATCAATATGCTTGCTTATTTCCATGAACCACGTATGAAGATTTGAATTTTTTTCAACGCCGTCGAGAGATTTGTCGCCGCCAAAAATTTGCGCAAGATCTGTAACGCGCTCAACGCATATTTCTTTATCTCTTAGCCATTTCGCTTCCTTGCCAAATAGTAACTACAAGCATGTGTTAGTATAAGATCGCTGTATTACATTAATCAAATATTACTTAATTCCTTTCAAGATATTAAGATATAAGAGTACATCTTTATAGAGCTGCTTAACATCTTGTTCAATTTGTGCTGTACTTAATAATAGACGTAAACATTCTGTCGTAGTGTATTTGCTTTCAGTCATGACCAACTGCTTTAACATACGCGAACGTTTTGAGTCTTCTAATGATATAGTTGGCACAGAAACATGCAAAAGTATCCAATGTAAAGTCACATTGCATTCTCTGACTAACTTAACCAATGTATCTATGGCTGTTTCTTCTAAACTAACTGCCTGTTGTATTTCTTCAGTTTCTATTATTAATTTCTGAAATCATCCATATATGAAATACCTGTATTGGATGTTAGATGTATCATAATAAAAATTTATAAATCTCTTCACCTTCATTTTTTGACCATATTTTTGTGCTATCGCTTTTATATTTGAAGTTTCAAGAGTATTGTTAAGAGCTGTTTTCGCAGCCTTGTATGGTGACCACCAATCACATAAATTGATCACTATTCCCATATAAATACTGATCACCCAATTATCAGGAAAAAATCTATCTACTATTTCTCTCATCATCGCTGTATGCGTGTGCAATACAGTTGGTCTAAATGACAGAATTACGACCAACATTGCAGACTGATTGGAAAGAGCAGTACTACGATGTTCCGGATATGGAAATGCAAGACTCTGATTATAGACTTCATCCGAGCGAAGGCGACTAATAATAATTTCTATCAAAGAGTCGTTCAATGGTACTCTCCTACATAAATCAAAGGAATTAAAATATTGAGTTGAACAATTTGCCTAATTCCAGACTATAAAAGAATTTCATCCAAAGTCTTACTTAAAATATTCTTCAGGATAATTTGATGGTCTTTTAACAGAGGTTTTAGAAAAACCTGTTGATCTAAGTAACATACAAACATCATCGACTCTAGTAGAAGAAAAACGTTGAGCATTATATCTATAATAAGACACAAGCAATCTTTCTCTAACACATCCTTCCAAATGGTAATCCACAAGGAGTAACATGACACCATACAAATATACTGCTTCACACTGTTTGTACAAAAATATTGAATGTCTATTTAAGTAAAAATGCTTTAAAAGAATTTAATAGGATGTGCAAATTTCTATAAACTGGAATACCATTAACTGTCTTCCTTCCTCATTGAGCATAATAGAATCAACAGACTGATGAATATAAATTCCATCGCCTAAATCAGCCACAAACAGATTTAAATCTGTTACATACTTATGTATACTTTCAAAGGCCAAATAAAATCGGGATAATATGTCGGAAAAATTATTTCTGAGATCTTCATCTGTTTCTTGGAGAACCTAAATTGATTATCATCATTCAGTATTAATAGTTCTAGATAAGAAAACTTGATATTATAAGGCTTCCTTCCTCACTTATTATGATCAGATATAATTATTACAATTTCAAATAAGATTCAGTAGAAGATGAGATATTGACATACAATATAATTACTTACTGGATCATCTTCAATTTTTTGTTCATAAATACTAGCAGCTTTGAAATACGCAAAATCAATTATAATTGATCCATACTTTTGCACTAATCGTTTAGAATCCAAACTGCAAAACGAATTAAGGCAAATCCGTACAAAATGTATATCAAATTATTTACAGTTGTCCATTATTATTATTAATTGTATCTTGTATTTATTGTAAAGATAATGAAATAATGAAAATATAAAAATAAAAAGGGTTGAAAGGGCTAATTCCGCTAACCTGAATACTGGTGGTACATAATCCTTCAATCTCATCAATTCTGCAATAATTGCATTTCCGCGAGAAACCAGACGTAACAAATTTTGACCGCATACATTATTCGCAGCTAAAAAATCGCCCATCTTTTGGTGAGAATTTACAAAGGTTTTGACAGCAGCAACCAACGACAGAACGTCATAATACCACTGATTAACACTTGCGATAAACTGCGAAAAAGCAGGAGAATACTTCTCAGCTACGTTTGATTTTATTTAAATCTTGTTTAGAAATAACTTCTTAAAGAGAAGAAATAATAGATTTTTGATGACACACTAGTTGTTACAAGAGTCAGGAGTTACCTATCATATCAACATCAACTGTAATATCAATGAGAGAAAAGAATATGGGGGCCGGGGGCTGAGACCCCGATGTCTCTCTTAGCCTGTTCTATACTTTGCCGGTGATATAACTGTAGCTTTTCGGTTTAATATATTTTGTCATCAGATAATGAGAGTATGAACATTGTACTATTTTAATAGATAAGGTTCGTGATAAAAACCTCTAAAAAACAATAGATAATATATGAGTGGATTTAACTTTAAATTAATATGTGAAGGTGTACGCGGGAGACTATACAACCTTATGTAGTGAAGCAGTGACTACAAATTTTGAATAAATCAAATCGAAAGAGATTCTTTAGAATTTCATTCCTAAGAAGGACAAATTATCATGTTCAGTTTAGTGGCTTCGAAAACTATTTTTAAAACTGCAGTTTCAATATGCAGAAACACGGTACCATGCGCGGCATTGCATACCTCGAATTCTCAAATGTTTGGAATACAAGCGATAAGGTAACATTCCAAACAGTTTCTCGTACACGTGATAACAATGCAAATACTTTTCATATAAAAACAATTACAATTGAAAACAATAATCATAAATTTCATTAAAGTCTTAAAAGTAAATAATTCATTGACCTTTCTTTACAAGATAACAATCATCATTCTGATACCAGTCTGAGATATCATTTAATTTTCTTTCTTATTTCTGTACATATTAATCTTATTTGACTGTTCTTAAATGTTATTTGAAGTGTGCCATGTATTATAGAAAAAGTGATACTAATATTGTTACACCTTTGCAGTAATAACATTAATACCTTTTTTCTCATAGATTCATAGATAGAACAGTGATACATAGATTAAAATCTAAATCACCACAATATCAACCAAAAAGATATAAATCACCTTTGAATATACGCACAGATGTAATAAATGATGTGCTGTTGTATAAATATGATCATGTTGGTGTTCTAAGAAATATAAAGCTATTTGTTTTTGGACAACTCTTTGGTTGGCTAGCATTAGCTTATATGCTTTATAAACCAGCATTCTTAAATTTCTGGAGCAAGGAAGGCCGTGATGTCATACAAGAACATATTATAAGAGCATCCAGTTTCTTTTTTGCTTTAATGGCAGGTAACATATGCATATATAAAAGTTTCCAAACTTGATGAAATAAAAATATTAGAATACACTATGATGAACATTGGGGTAATTTAAACAAAACAGATTCAATTAATTCAATGGTACTAATAAATGTTTATACATATATTTCTAGGACCTTTTGCCTTTGTGATCCTTTATCTGCTGACAGTTAGAAGTGTAAAATATATAATTTTGCGTAAAGGTGGTAAAGATATAACAATTATTACACATGGTGTTTCTAAAAGACAGATATCTTTAACCATGCCAATAAATGATGTAAGTAATGATCTTTTGTATATTAATATGTGTTGTGAATTATTTTATATATTTTATTTTACAAACACTTGATTATTTATAGGTAGTCTCCAGATCATCAAGAGCCAGCACATCTTTTATTCCAGTGAAAGTTGCTGGAAAATCTTTGTATTACCTGATAGATACAAATGGACAATTTATGAATGAAGAGCTTTTTGATCATACGGTTGGTATGACAACTAAATACTAGCAAAGTAGGAACATTGTATACGAGTTTTTTGTTATAATAAATTGTTGTTTAATATTAGTTTCAATATGTGACACAAATTTTTCTTTTAACACTCATAATGTTAGACATAACATTGGATATGATTTTATTAAAATACAACACTTTAATAAATAAAATCATACGTTTTTTGCTTTCATGTTCCACATATATGTAGTAAACACAATCATCTTCAATCTTATAATATTTACACATGTAGCAAAAATGATATTACTGAAATATTAAACATTATTTTTCTAAAGGTTCATTGTATTGCAGGCTAAAATACATTTTGTTTCTCAACTGTTATTACCATTTCAAGCATGAAAATAGCTTAATCAATAAATAATTGCATATATTTATTTAACAAATTATCTTAGTAATATGTAATTGCGTTTCTTGCTTTTAAGTGTACAAAATATAAAATAAATAAACTTTATAATTCTATACAAAATATTGTAAAATAAGCAAATATGTCAGAAAAACGAGTATTAATTATATTCTTATGTATATAAAACTAGCTGGTTTTATTGCACTGAAATTAGTCTTGCTATTAATCTTTCCCTTCTTACTTTTTTCATAATTATGAAAACATATGTATACAAATATGTTGGTACTTTCATTTGCATCATCCTACATGACCTTGCCAATATCGTGTCCAATACAAGTCTTCTGGATTAATATCTTCTGGGTGCTTAGCATTCCTAAATACATGCACACAGTACATAAGACTTCCTATTAAAGTCAGACATCCAAAGACAAGGAAAACTATTCCCAGGATCCTAAAAATTATATTCCGCAATTTAGATACAAATGATCGGTTCCGATTAACTCGAGAATTAAGCGATATTTCCATAACGCAGATAGTCTTCACTTGGAACACTTTTTATCGATCATAAAATTATAAATTAAATTACTATGTGAAGAGTATAAGTTCATAGTAAACTTACCACACTATCAATGGTTCAAAAAATTGAATTACTATGACAAAACCCAAGGTGACAAGGATTAATCCAAGGTTTAAGAGCAACATAAGACAACAAACTCCCTTAGTATTGGGACAGAATGGATTAGGCGTCGACATGGTTTCAATGATGATACCATTTTTCCGAGACGTCTTTACCGTCGAGATACCTGATCTTGCCGAACCACAACTATACTGACTAGGAGCTCTATGACCGATTCGAGAGCTTGGTGCCAGACTATGATGTGATACTCGACTATTAAATACATCAAAAACATTGTTTATGACTGTACTTTCATTATTATTTTGTTATGTGACTATATCCCAAAATATTAAACACCTTATGTCAGAAGTTGCTCTATAAGCAGCACTCGTAACATATATGTCGGACCCATTGTCATAAATACTGCCATGTGAAGCGCTTTTTCTAAGAGGATGAAGGCTGTGTCTTGAAGATCCAGAAAGGACAGAACCGCGCGTATTATGTGTACTTCTCGCGCGCCTTTCATCCTCTTTTTCATACTTTTCTGGATGGTTTTTCCTCATTGCTTTTACCTAATGAAGCATGATTTATAATACTACACAATTGTTTGGTATCTTCGATCAATATTGGTTGCCAAAAATTAAATTACCATGGTTGCA
Source organism: Nysson spinosus (assembly GCA_910591585.2). Lineage (NCBI taxonomy): Eukaryota > Metazoa > Arthropoda > Insecta > Hymenoptera > Crabronidae > Nysson > Nysson spinosus. The sequence goes on along the minus strand of OU342830.1, from coordinate 9,670,476 downwards.
TGGTCGGCTGAAACAATGTATTCTGAAAGGGTACGATCAGAAGGGGCGCGATGACTTTCTTCATCGTCCGTTAAATAATCGCGATTTGCATTGCCGTGATATCCTAGGTATCTTGAATTATGAGCCATTGTAATATTTTCTATTTCGGTTCCTTTGATACTTCAATTATCAGAACTATAGAGCTGTTTTACAGCTGTAACATACATCTATTACTTACAATGTAAAAGGAACTTAGTGAAAACTGGAACATAAGCAAATGAAGGTCTAATTATAAGTAAAACGGACTTTATTTTGTAACAAATATTTTTATAGATATTTATAAAGTATATAAACACGAATGTCTTCAAAGATTATAGCACCGAAACATTAATGCCTCCGATATTACAAAAGCTTTGAGCTTCAGTATTTACATTAATTTTAGCTGGATCTACGAAAGTTTATCAAATGCATAAAAATATACAACGTGCAAAAATGCGTATAACGCACTGTATTAAGAACAACAAACTCCCCAAATATTGTATTTGGTATTATTTTATAATATAAACATTTTGTAATGTAAAAATATAATTAGCGTACGATAAATGGCAAATTTTATGAAAGCTACAGAATAAATTTAAGATGCATCTACTGTAATAGATTTTATTCAATTATTATAAGGTATTAGAACGTGTACATTTTAGATCGCGATTGTAATAGATTTCGCAATGATTTGATTTTCATTTTGCGCAGGAGTATTTCGTAAAACATTGTATGTATAATAAGTAGGTGTGATGTAGGTATCCGTTTCCGTAGTAATTGAATTCTAGAATAATTAATTATCATTGAATTATTATTGTACAAATCGTTGTTGTGTCGCAATATAATCGTGTTGGTAGACAAGTCCTAATTTAGTGTGGTGATGTCACTTGACAAGGTCGTATAAATCTTCGATCGGCAACAGGTTTGCCATGAATATAAATAAAATTGTTTATTGCAACGTTATTCTAACAATATTTGTTACATTTCTGCCAATAATCTAGGATTTATACTCATATCTACTTAATATTAAAGAGTATAAAGTTTAAGATTCCTTTCAAAAGTCGTTCTGTTTATGTGAACAAAATATCATTAAATAATGTTCCTCGGTTCGTTAAATAATTTCTCGAGACTTATTTCGTTTTGCATATTTCTCTAAATAATCAATTACAAAATCGCAAGAAACATCTACCACATAAAGTAGAAAAGCAAGTTGAATCATTCACCTGCGCAAGCGTCATAAATCGTTTTAGAAATCTCCACAGTCTATCGTATTTCACGCATTAAATTCCTTGCGATTTTTTTGCAGCAACGCATATATAAACAAGTACGGTTCCAGTAAAAATCAAAAGATACGAAATGTTGAATTAATTTTACGCTTGGATAAGTGGATATCGTGTTTGAGAATGGTATTCTAAGTGATCTTACCTTCAATATCCATACTATTCCGAAGACCGAATTGTCAAAACTTTTGCGTAACGTATATCCAGGCAAGCACGAAAAGGTTTCTCACCGTGGCAAACTACTTTCTACACAGGAACTGTCCTCTTTTTGGTAGAAACGCGTTGATTAAACGCGAACTGGTATTGGAACATATCGAGTACCTCAATTCGGTCGAATTAGAATTAACGGTATCCGATGCATTGCAAACATTAAAAAATACAGTATGAACTTCGGAGAATTTCCTTTAGAAAATTCATTAGCAGAACCATTTAGAAAGCACCGAGTTATTCACGTTGGATCAATCGGCAGGATACTGTCGCGGACGTTCTACGCCTCTCACACTTTCTGCTGGAGTGGTTCCGAGCGAAAGGTGCACTTATTGCAGCTTGGCTATACGAAAACTCAACCTGACGCCTTTAAAAGGCAAGGTGAGGAGCACCATTATATTTCTTAAAGACAATACTTCCTAAACTCTTACTAAGCAACACATTTTCTTATGACGCTTGGAAATATAAATGCGATATAATATTAAAATATTAATACTGATGGAATACAAATCTAGAAGTAATTTAATATTTATTAGTGCCATCATATGTAATAAGAAAGCGAATTATTTATAAATGATTGTGATACTTTCAGTATTTTTGCGGTAAAATGAAAAATTCTTAAAATTTTAAGTCATCATTTTATTCACACGTTTTATGGAGCGTTCAATTGTATTTCAACTGTATGGGGGTAGCGCAAGCGTAAGAAGTAATTAAGCTCGAGTTCCGCGCCAAAACTGAAAGCTCCATGTGTGTTAGTGTATGTCATCAGTTTCGATACTTTGAACGAAAATTGTTGGTAAACATCTTTCACGTTTACAGAAAATTTAAGTCTTCTTCTTTTAGGCACACTATAATTGCATAATTTGTGTATGGAGTCCCTAAAATGTCTCAGCACGGTGCTGCATTGCAAACGTATAATCAAGAACTTGTAAAATGTACGTTGATTTTCTTATAACCTATTATAAATTTTTATATACTGGGTGTGCTGTATTTGAGCGCAAATACAATCGAGTTAATTGACCATTATTAAACGAAAGCTTGTTTATTTGCGTTACATCATTACACACTGTATGTCTCGAATGGTATGCCTCGATTTATAGGTTTAGAAGAAATGAAATTAAGAAGAATGGAATTGCAAGAACAAATTGAATCCCAGGAGGAAGAAAAAAATACCTTGCAACGAGAAATAGAAAAGATGTCCTATAAACTAACACGATTAAACGATAGTCTCGCTAAAAGGATAGCAGTAAGAAATGAATATGACAGAACCATAGCAGACACTGAAACAGCATATATGAAGGTGTTACTTTAACAGAAACTGATATCAGAATTAGTTCTACATAAGTGAATTGTTTGTGTTAACTATTAATCTTTTCAAATACTTCGATATAATAACAATAAGAATCAAGATGGACTTTTGCAAAGCAGAATATAGGATAGTCATGTATTGTTGCAGATCCTGGAAAGTTCTCAACTACTATTAAATATGATTAAAAGAGAAGCTAGCAGCCTTGATCAGACCTTGGGAAAGGCAAATATGGAAAAACAACAGTACCGATAATAAAGAGCAAAACTTTAGATGGAATTGAAATTACAAATTTTCATTAAAAATATGTTTATTAAAGTATTAATTGTGAGCACAATAGATGTAAGGCTGTCAATTGCAGTTTAACAAGTACAAAATTGTAAATACTCTATAGGCATATAAATCATTCCTAGATATCTGAATTATGTTTATATGCAATATCAAGACATATACTTTTCATTTTTCCTTTTTTACTTGTATGATATAGAACAATACCTTTAAAACAATCAAGATCAGTTTTCTTTTATACTATAATTTAAGTAGTAATCAATGTTGTCTAGTGAAAGTTAAATGTCATCATATCAAATTCAATGTTTAGACTAATATTCCTTGTAATATAATAATCTCAAGTATTATTTAATCTGCATGTTAACTTCAGAAATAAGGATATCTGTTATGACATGTTATATCTATACTGCCATAATAAGTTATTTTTTATATAAAGACTGACTAATGTACTTAAGCTTGTTGCAAAAATAAAATTATTTTTAAATATACTTCATCATGAATTTGTCTCCAAAATATTTCCTTCAAAGTGAAACCTTTCTAAATCTCTGGATAATATACTTTTTATGTCAAAGAAAAGTATTAACAATTAAGACTTTTAAGATCAAATAATCTGTAATAGATTTCATACAAGAGGAACCTTATGTATATTTCATTTAATACAGTTAGTGCAATTATATTAAAGTATAATCTTTTGTAATTTAAACTTCTTTCTAGCACTATATAATATGAATTTTTCTCCACCATTCTAACTAAACTCAAGCATTTCCTAGTGCTTTTTGTTCATTCCATACATACAAAAGTTCATTAGGATCTCCATATCCATGAGATGTTATTACATACTTATAATTAAACTTTGTATAATCCTTTTTGTAAAAATGAAATTCTTCACAGTGAAATGGTTCAATATCTGCTTTTTTTGCAACTAAGCCTAAAAATATGTCATCAAATCTGAAATGCTTGGTATAAAGACTGGTATAATACATCTCTAAAAGGGCTTCCTTAGATAAAATATAAGCTCCAGCTGTAATATATGGTGGCCATAAATGATATGAATACTCAGTGAGTGAGACATACCATTTTGAAGATTTATGACGATGGGGAGATGATACAAATACATATCCTGCAAATAGTCTAACATCTTCAGGAAGTTGAAAATCAAAGATCTGCCTTTTTGTACGATTTAGTATTAATGAACTTTCATTATATGTAGTATAATTTAAATAACTATTTAATGTAGAATCTGTATTTTCGTTCAATTGTTCATTATTTGGTTTGAAAGAATCAACATTAGCAGAAACAAGTGTTACAGCTGGGTCATTAGGATCTTGTGTTGATGTATGGTTACTGTTATCTTTATACCCATCAGTAGATTCTTTCAAGAAACTTTTACTATTTGCATTGTTATTGCGTATTTTTGTAATTGTACTTTCAGTAGATAATACTTCAGCCATGTCAGATCTTTTAATTTCTCTCTTATGTGCCTCAAACTTCTTAGGTTCTTTCATGTAATCTGGATAGTTAACTGGATTTCTTATGAATCTCAAAACATTTTTTATGGAAACATACATATCATCATCAACAAACATGTAAAATTTAGCATTTGAACAATACTTTACCATCCATTTAAATCCCATCATTGTTTTGATGGTATTATTATAATATGAATCTACAAAATCTATTTGTATAATGTCTTTGTATTTTGATGCTTCTACTTTTATTTTTGCCTGAAGTTCATCATCTCCAGGATGAATGCCCAGTAGGAAAACAGTTCTTGAAGGTACATCAAAAAACCTTTTCTCAAAACCCCAGGAATTGCGAATTGCTGTTCTTCTGTCAATGTTTTCTATTGCTGATTTCACAATATATACAACACGAAAAGTACTATATCCAACTTCTACACACTTCTGCTTATTGTCCAATACAAAAGTATAATTATAATCATTGATGGGATTAACTGCTGGTTTTCCATTGTGCCTTAATGCATGCACAAATTCATGTACATTTCCCTCATAGGGATACCCAAAGTTAGAATCATATGTAACCTCAAAAATGTGAGTGAATGCACCAAAGAAATCAAGCAGCATAAGAATACCGATACAAAAACATATATACTTCAACCTAATCTTTTTTGCAAGCCTATAGCTTACTTGCAAACAAGGACGTAACAAGCAATACATCCTTATGCAAAAGGAATTCATTGAATTTACTTATACATAATGCCAGTGTCTGTAATAATTATACAACCTGCAAGATTAATATTTTATTTGATGTTAATCAACTATAGATATTCATATATCATTAATATAAGTAGTACTCACAACTCTATTGCTTCAGAAATTTATACTTATTTCCAGTTGTGAGCAATTATTATTCAAATATATAGAACAATGTTCCAATTAACCCATGGCCATAAAATTATTCAATTACTATCACTCAACATTATACATTTGCCTTGTTTACTAATACTTTTTCAAAACATCCTGCAATTGGATATGAGATAAAGTATAATCTTGCACTCTCTATTAGTTCATACTTGATAGAAAACTAATAAATAGATATAGATGTTGAATGGATCTTTTTGCTATTCATAAACAATTATTATTCTTCATTTCAAACAGCACATGTATACAAATTATATTAGATGTGAAGTTATGAATTTACCGGTCCGTACGCAGGGCAGATTTTGATTACGAACATGGATATAACAGTTATCATATTGTTTAACCCTTGTAAGTACTGTTACCTAATGTTATATGATTATTAATAGTAATTGAATATACTGAATGTCTGTATTATTTATATTATTCGTATGATTGTACTAGAAGTTAGTTTTTCTTCATGCTCCCAATTGGAACATCAACAAATCTACGAGATCTTCTTATATCACAGACCAGATATAGACCAAGGACTAAATGGGGTGAGTGATTCCACTCAAAAATTACCGACGCGGTAAAATTTTCCGCAACAAAAAGGCCCCTCTGCAGAAATGAGCAAAAAACTGTGACCTACGTGTCCCTCATAGTCTCTCCAATAAATGACGTAGAAAACTTTCAGAAATCGTCAAAAAATCAAAGTCGCCAATTTTGCTCCTAGATGGTCCAAATCGATGGCATATGATGTATAAACATATTCTAGGGCGATTTCTGGTCGAAAGAAGCGGTTAAAAAATTTGTATTGGTCAAAAATGGGTCGAATCCAAGTCGAAAAAATGTAAAGGGGTATACCTTCAAAAATTGCCAAAAATTAAAAGTCGCCAAAAAAAATTCTAAACGACCCAAATCGATGGCATATGATGTATAAACATATTCTAGGACGATTTCTGGTCGAAAGAAGCGGTTAAAAAATGTTTATTGGCCAAAAATGGGTCGAACCCAAATCGAAAAAATGTGAAGGGGTATACCTTCAAAAATTCTCAAAAATTGAAAGTCGCCAAAAAAATTCTAAACGACCCAAATCGATGGTATATGATGTATAAACATATTCTAGGACGATTTCTGGTCGAAAGAAGCGGTTACAAAATTTGTATTGGTCAAAAATGGGTCGAATCCAAGTCGAAAAAATGTAAAGGGGTACACCTTCAAAAATTGCCAAAAATTAAAAGTCGCCAAAATCACTTCTAAACGACCCAAATCGATGCTATATGATGTATAAACATATTCTAGGACGATTTCTGGTCGAAAGAAGCGGTTAAAAAATTTTTATTGGCCAAAAATGGGTCGAACCCAAATCGAAAAAATGTGAAGGGGTATACCTTCAAAAATTCTCAAAAATTGAAAGTCGCCAAAAAAAATTCTAAACGACCCAAATCGATGCTATATGATGTATAAACATATTCTAGGACGATTTCTGGTCGAAAGAAGCGGTTAAAAAATTTGTATTGGTCAAAAATGGGTCGAATCCAAGTCGAAAAAATGTAAAGGGGTACACCTTCAAAAATTGCCAAAAATTGAAAGTCGCCAAAATCAGTTCTAAATGACCCAAATCGATGGTATATGATGTATAAACATATTCTAGGACGATTTCTGGTCGAAAGAAGCGGTTACAAAATTTTTATTGGTCAAAGATGGGTTGAACCCAAGTCGAAAAAATGTAAAGGGGTATACCTTCAAAAATTGTAAAAATTTAAAAGTTGCCAAAATCAATTCTAAATGGCCCAAATCGATGGTATATGATGTATAAACATATTCTAGGATGATTTCTGGTCGACAGAAGTGGATTAAAAATTTATTTCGGTCAAAAAGCGGGTCAATCCAAAATCGCAAAAGTGTAAATGTACTCAATATGCGAATCTACAATTTACCAATGCTATGGATTGGTTATTTTACATTTATAAATGAAATGGTCATTCCACTTATGAATGTAAAATAACCAGCAGCCGATTAGCTCGAAATTACTTATGGTGTAATAAGTGCGACAACTGAATTATAACGCTGGTACTTCTTCCATAAAGGAATATGAAATAATACGAGCTTTATCTAATATAGTGCTACATAAATTGATACTATAAAACAATGCCTTAAAATAATTTTCGTGTCATTATTACAGGATAAATAATTCCGATTGCCCAGGTCTCACCACGTGGAGGTTGCTGCTTTGAGACCCGCCCTACGCGGAGGGCGGGAGGTAAGATCTTACCTCCCAATCATTTCAACAAAATTTTGATTGCAATTTACATTCATCATAAAAAAGTTTATGCCAAATAAAATTTCCTTTTTACCACGGAAAAACATGACACTAATTTTCCTCAAATCGACTGGCAAAATGTTGCGGTCCATTGCGAATATGCTTTAAGCATATGAAAAAGTTAAACCTATACTACTGGTACCTTTTAGCGGTACATTCCACGATCGCGATTCCATTGACTTAATACAGGAGCTCTCTGTACGAAGTAACTGGAAAAAAATCGACTCTACATCAAGCTGACATAACTTGAATAAAAGGAAGCTACTTGAGATCGAAGACTACGTATATTCATAGTCGATTAAACACACATAGTCAAAAGTAGACTATGGTTAGTAGACGAAATCGGCCGGCTAAAGTAAAGAGATTCACTTTCAAGCGGGGTAGACTAAGCCCTCGGGCCGCCAACCTCGCAAGAACATTAATCGCTTCACCAAAACTAAAAAAACCGACGCAATTCCACAGAAATGCCCGCATACGCACACATGTGGAAGTACGTCGTGCACGGACCGCAAAATTCCGTGCCAGTCGCAGATTATGATTAGTTTAAATACAAACATTAAACCATGCGCACTGTCCGCATCCATCCGATTCACATCTCAGATCCACGGCTGACTGCGGACCAGGCAAAATGGGCATGTCATAAACTACGTTTTTGATCCCGGACCGATTTCGAAATGGAAGTTTAAACAAACAAAATGGGATTCTCGAAATAAACTATTATTACGAAAGCGAAAGCAGCACAACTCGCAGCCAACGAGACGGTGTGGAATCGAAGCAGGGAAACAAAAGAAGCTGCAGGCTTCAAAATCGTTCTAACAAGATGCAGAATTGCAAGAAAATGAAACTCACTGAGAGTCAAAGTACTGAATCGTGGAAGTTGATTCCTCAAAATCTTAGAAAAAGGAGCCTAGAGCCGCGATAAAGGGCTAACAAATTTCACCCTCGTGCATGGCTTTTATATGCAATTGCAAATTAGTATCATGCTCGAGTCTACGTGAAAAAATTTCCGTATACCTCTCAAGAAACTGATATAAATCAAAGCAAACATTGAAAATCACGTGATTTTCGGACACGTACAACTGAATATTATATTTCATATATGAATATGCCGTAATGTAATAATATATTTATTGGAAGCTACTGAGAGCCAGAATTTATTGAAAATAAAAATGCTTCTTTTACTCGGTTTTAACCGTGACGATAATATCCACCAGGACAAAAGTTTTTAAAATATCGATACTTGTAAGAATGAAAATATTTAAATATTTCATTGAAGCACGAAAGGTGCAAAAAATAGACAACTTCATTATAAATTATCAATAATAAGATGTGTTAATAGTGTTATGCAATGAAAGTCAACCTTTCACAAACGCTTGGCTTATCAATAATCCCTTTCATGGGATTTCATATCGTCATTTGGACGAGCTATCTTAACTCTCCAGAACCCTCTTTCACACTACTCTTTATTTTATTTCATTTCCATTGTTATCAACAATTTCATCAAGATTACCATCATTATTATCAACAAATAAATATATATATATAATTAATTATACTTCCTCTCAAAAACAATAAATATGATCATCGTATTATTATTTCATACATAACATATTCGAACCCCATCGAGGGATTCTCGAGTGGTTATTTGCAAAAACATTACCAAAAATGGTGTTAAAATATGGTACATTTTACAGGTAGAAATTCTCTCTCCTTTGTATTTCCATACAAATGAGGGTTCTGAACAGCCGAACTGGTTCGAGTGACTCGTCAGTTAGCTTTTACAATCGCTACAACCCCCTCGGCACCTCGAACTGTTTCGATCAAACAAATCATCGAGAATTTTCGCAATGACGGTCCGAACTCTATCCGGATAGAGTTGCCACAGTGGACTCCGTACAACCCTCTCAATTGTTTAAATCGATCCAGTTCAAGACCTGGAAAGTCTACGACAAACCGCCCTCGGAGTTTATACTCGTGCAATGAACCAGTTCACCTACGTCCCCCCAAAGAATTTTGTGCAAACAAGGCTCAACTCGCCGGAGAGTTCAAAATTCTCATGGGGGTCCCTTCCTTCTCGTGCCTCTTTTTGGGCATTGAACTCCTTCAAGACGCTTTATCGAAAGTATTTATTCGGATACGTTGCCAAGTGCATATTAGATTGGGCAAAATGTATATTGTGACACAATTCTTCATTTATATATATTTGCTGGATAACAATTTTTAATCGCGCAAGAATTCCAACAAAATTCATCCTCCATACTTTTCAGCATAAATTTCAACTATATATTTCTATTTCTATATACATAGTTGCAATTTACGTTAAAGAGCTGGCAGACAAATATTGTCTTCCTCCTTGGGATCTTAAAAATTGCAATGTCCAGACAATATGTGCCAGAAATGATATTTGAGTATGCTCCATATATACATGGAACGTGAAATCTATTATTTTGCATTTAATGCTTGATTTAAGTCATATTATTAATTGTTATAATAATGAGTCTTGAAGGAGTTCGTATTATTATATTCTCCAACAGGCCTTTCTATGATGAATTGGTTGGAACTATCATTCAACCAATTTTAGGCCTTATTGTCATATTCCAAATATGACCATTCCAGATATAATGAAAGCCGTAATTTCAGCTTTCGTGTGTGAACCCTGGGGACGCGGGGCAACGGAGTTCGAACACTACTAATTCAATAAAAATTACTCATAATATACTAAAGTTAATTTCAAATAATATACTTCTTCGAAAAAGATTTCAAATCATAGAATCTATAAATATAAAAATTGACTCGATTTCAATAATATTTATGTTACCTAGAAATATAAAAACTGACCCGATTCTAATAATATTTATGTAAGCTAGAAATATAAAAATTCACCCGATTTTAATAATATTTATGGTGTTCCAATAATTACTTCGTATAGTTTGGATTTTTTAGGAAGGGTGTCTTTTCGGACATTGTGGGTCACCACATAAGAGACGACTTATGTCGCAAGACAGCGCCCCGTGGTAATGCTGTGTAGAGAGGGATACTATACGAAGCAACTGGAAGATAATTGACTCTATCTCAAGTTATTTATAATAAATGTTTGCCTGAAAGAGTAAAAACTTTGTAGGGATATGAAACTATTATTGGATTAAATATAACTTTAACTTTAATCATCAAATTTCTTAAAGATTCGCGACGCGGATGTTTGCGTCCCAGGTTCACAAGGGGGTATGGGTGTACGGGGGCATGGTGGGCACAATAAAATATAATTAGCGAGCATAGCGACTTAATAGCATAAGAATGACGATCCATCCGAAGATGAATCGTCATTAAATAGGTCTTCGCCACTTGGGCTCTTCGCACTTGGCTCTTCATCCCGCGATGCGTGAAAAGTATTTGCCCGGACATTCCCTTTTCGTACAAAGAACTGGTGGTTCCACAGAAACGACGAGTGTTCCGGTGCAATAAACCAGCTCATAAACTACATTTACTACATTTACACAACTTGAATTATTCTTGAATATCCGCGAACATTCATCCGTCGAATACCCTTTAACATTCAAAGATTGAACGTTCTCCGGAATATCCTGCGGTGAAACATTCTCGAGTACCCACGAATAGAATATTTTCGGTGACATTCTCCGAAAAATACTTGAATTTAATTCAATTTAAAAGGATAATATTGAGATTGACTTTACTTCGACAGAAATTAGATATGAAGTTAGATATATAATAAAAAGTTTACTGGTATCCTAGCACAGAGCACGCCCAGCCATTTCATATTAACGAAATGGATGCTCGTACCTGTACACATTTAATCGAATGTCCAAGCAGAATACAATCCACGTGCTGAAAGAACAACCTTACTAGTCCGTGATTTAAGGACTCAGCGAATTCAGAAACCGGTGTTTAAGAACCACTGCAGCCTGTTAAACTACGTGCGTTCTAGGATTAATACTTATGAATACATTAACACTTTAGCATATCGGTGATGATATACTAATTTATTAACAGTTCCCAGGTGAGGGATCACACCTTTACAAAGATCGCCTATCAATGCTAAACCGAAGGTGAGTCCTCAGCCCTGGCCCTACCTACTTAAAATTAACTCATAATCAAGCACACAAAGTTAGAGAAGATATGCTACCTGCCTCCCTCAAGCTATATTTAAAATGGCAAGAAGCAAATCAGGCACACCAACACAATCAGCATCAACCCACTCCACGGTTCTCATTCATGAGCCCTGGGTGCAAAGCCTACACTAGGGAGAAGGTCCCGGGACCCCTCCGACACCCGAACTCGATACCAACTCATACCACGAAAATGTACGTACCCTTTTTCCTGAAATCGACTGACAGAGGCTGCGTCCATTGCGAATTTTTATGCTTTGAGCATATATGCAAATATAAACTCGCGTTCCAAGAATTACTTCGTATAGTGTATTTTTGGGAATAGGTATTTTCGGAGGGGTCACCACATAAGAGACGACTTATGCCGAAAGACGGCGCCCCGTGGTAATGCTGTGTCGAGAGGGATACTATACGAAGTAACTGGAAGATAGTTGACTCTATCTCAAGTTAATTTAACTTGAATAAAAGGAAGCTACTCGCGTCTAAAGACTATGAATATTCATAGTCGTGAAAGTATAAAATATAGCAGATGACTATATTTTAAAGTCTATTACGACATTATGGATAGGAAAAGTAAAGAGAATCACGTCCAAGTGAGGTAGAAGGACCCCTCGGGGCTCGCCAACCTCGCAAGGATGTTCATGGCTTTACTTAAAAGTTAAAAACCGACGCAATCCCACGAAAACAACCGGTCATACACACGTGTGGAAATGCGTCGTGCACGGACCGCGAAATCCTCCGCCAGCCGCCACACATGATTAGGAAATATTAAAATTAACCCATGCCCACCGCCCGCATTCATCCGTATCACATTTAAGATCCACGGATAATTGCGAGCTAAATAAAATGGGCATGCCTTAAGAGTAAATAAATGGACACAGTACACAGGAGTTTGAGGTTTGCTGAAAATCCTGACTAAATAATCCACTTAACAGAGTGAAAGAATAAGTATCTGAACGGACTAAATTGACTTTACTTTAAATCATTTGCATAAAGGGAGGGCAGAAGAATTTATTTATACGAGGGTAGGGAAAGGTGTATTCTTTATTTCAGTGACGCGTTTCAAAGGGGTATCACAATATTTAATTTAATATTCAGAAAGATTCAATTTCAAATAATATATATATGAAAATATGTACTGAAAAGTACATACGGAAATTGAAATCTTTAAGTAACCTCGGGCGACCCCTTCATCGAAGACTTTACATTCGTCGTTCGACTCCAGAATCTACTCGTCGCGAATTGCCTTCTTGCTCATATCAACAAACCATTTTTTGCGTCAAGCGTACGAACGAAAATCGGACGAAGCGAAATGCACATTAATGAATACATATTGATGTATAATCAAATTAATAAGGACTAATATATAATATCAAATCGGATGCATGATCCAATTTTAATCGAATAAAGTGAAATAAAGTCGCAATTAATTCATGCGACTCGCGTATTCGCGATTCGCGATTCCACGGTACGAGACTCTACAATCGGCGGAAATAATCCGCGCATGCATATTATAATTGAAACCGCGAAGCTACAAACAAGACAAGAAGGCCTACCTCAGCTAATAAATATAAACCACATTCAATGTTGATGCTACCCACGAGAAAGATTCCACAAGTAGAATCTGCTCGCGGTCGCTATGCTCGCAAATATTTAGAAACAATTATAACCGGCACCCCATACCGATTCGGATCAATCGTCCTACGGCATAGGATACCGGGGGGACAAGACTCTAAATTTAAAACTTTGAAAATTGAAAATCGGGTCAGAGGGTATACAAAATATTGAAACCATTGTTACTCACTCGGCGATGTCTTGAAACTGCCTGTAGTAGGTTGATGTAGTAGGTTGATGTTGAAGATGGTGTTGAAGACAATGATAAAGATGATGCTGGAGCAGCTGGAACTTACGAGCGTGAATTTAACACTCCCGAAACGGATTTTAGAGTCCATTATGTAGCAAGTTTTAAGTCGCGGCCGACTTTATTTTCTCCGGCGAAAAAAGATGCACTCCCGATATTTTATCCTGTAACAAGAGAGAAGAAATTCATGATAAGACAACGTTCATAAAAATACCCAATATAATGAAAGATTGAAAAAGAGAAATAAAAATGGATTTTGAAACTTACCGATCCCTTCGCTGCAGCCATGCCCGATGGAGGACCTCTCCGCAGGAATCGCCTTTTGACTCTAATTATCGCGGACGAGCAAATTGCAAAAGATTTTTATAACTCTAAATACTAACATCGCGATCGTACACTTATTTCCGACGAACAACACTGATTCTAATTTCCGCGAATTTTATCTAAGATCGCATTGCACGCGATCACAAAATACGGAACTCAAACAGCTTGAACCTGGAACCTCCTACGGACTTGAAGTTAACACTCGCGAAACGGATTTTAGAGTCCATTATTCAGCAAGGTGTAAGTCGCGACCGACTCAATTTTCTCCGGCGAAGAAAGATGCACCCCCTATCTCGCGATATTTTATGCACACACTGATGAATCCTGTAACAAAAGAGCAGATATCCATGGTAAGTTAATGTTTTTAAGTAAGTCAATGGAAACTTAGAGGTGAAAAAGAGAAGTAAAATGTGGATTTTCGAACTTACCGGTCCCTTCGCTGCAGCCATGCCCGATGGAGATCCTCTCCGCAGGAATCGCCTTTTGATTCTAATTTTCGCGGACGAACAAATTGCAAAAGATTTTTATAACTCTAAATACTAATATCGCGACCGTACACTTATTTCCGGCGAACAACACTGACTCTAATCTCCGCGTTCTTTTTTTCGGAAGCAAGTGACTCTAAGATCGCATTGCGCGCGATCGAAAAATTGCTGGAAAGAAGAACTATTAAACACAAGAAATATTCAAGCCAAGCGTTTGTTCGGTTCTATGAATGTCAATAAAAATTGAAATCCTTAATAAACGTTGAAAATACAATAAAATACCACAATACATGTAATACAAAATTCATGGTATATGACTATCGTCGTAGCCAAAATCGAGTACAATAGTCTTTTAAATAAGGAAATAAACCGGCATCCTCGTTTTTCAAGCAACTCTAATTGGCAAGATTAAAGTTTCTTGAGAAAACGTACGGAAATCAGGTTTATGTGTATGCAAAAATTGCAGTAAAGAATACAATTGCATATTAGACACACACTTCGAGTGGAATTATCAGCCCTTTATATGTTTATACAACGGATGAACGAATATCGAACAACGAAACAAAGGAGTGAACGAACTCCAAAGGAAACACGATGACACCTGAGGAGAGTGAAATTTCGATGAACAAAGCAAAGTCAAGCAACTTTACCCAAAAAATCCCACAATTCCTTCAGATAACGAAAATCGAAGCGATTCGATTCCATGTTTACGATGAATAATGTCGGTGAAAAATTCGACGATTATTTCACAGACAAATATTCAAGTACTAGTACACTGCTGGTATATAGAAGTATGAATTATTAAAATTAATTATCGGAAATAAAAAGTATATTAATCACGGATCAAAGTTAGACAGAGAAAGGACATTGAAAACTTTTAACACTGCGTTACTGCGCCGCGAACAAGATTTGACTTTGAAAGGTTACGAAGCAATACAAACCAAACCGCCTGGTTGAACTGCGTAGTTGGCCGTCTACGCTCTTCCACACGAAAAGGGTCTAGCCGGTTAAGGTAGTCAAAAGTGCCCCTAAACCAAATTGGACTTGCGATGGGTCATTCGATAGCTAATGAAAAAAAAACAATCTGTGCCAAGTTTCAACTTTGTATCTCGACTGGGGGGGTAGTAAAGGGCAAAAAACGAAAAATCACGTTTTTGTTCAATTTCTTCCAACTGAGTGCATGAAAAATTTTGAAAAAAATTAGTGGCACGGCAGTTAGCGATACACATATTATCGAATTTTTTCAGATTTTTATGTTGCAAATCCAAGCTGTGAAAAATAAAAAACCCCCAAAAATGCCGAAAAATGCCGATTTGGTATTGAAGGAGTTGCAGAACTATAATTATATAATTTGGGTAAGTGGGTATATGTGATAGTATTGCTCTCAATTTTTTTTAGATTTTTTGATTAGGTGCGCCGTAGTTAAAAAAATTAAAAACCGGGTTTTTCGGCGTTTTTTGCGTGTCAGATTGACTTATAGGTCGAACTTTCGTATTATTCTCTATTAAATAAGTGTTTGTGCAGTAATCAATGTTTTTGCATCCGGCAAAGCAATATGGGAATTAAGGAAACTAAATAAATAGAGAAAATTGGAATTACTGTGCTATTAG
Organism: Nysson spinosus; assembly: GCA_910591585.2. Classification (NCBI taxonomy): domain Eukaryota; kingdom Metazoa; phylum Arthropoda; class Insecta; order Hymenoptera; family Crabronidae; genus Nysson; species Nysson spinosus. The sequence goes on along the minus strand of OU342830.1, from coordinate 9,654,290 downwards.
AGCCTAGAGCGTAGCGAGTATTTTCAAGTGGTTCGGTGGTCCCGTGGCAAAGCGTCACGCTGTTGAAACGCTGCGGACTTTTTTTGTAGGTTCGCATCCCACTTAGGTTAATTTTTTTTTGCATTTCATTTTCTCAATTTTTAACTATATAACAACCGAACTAGTTTAAACATAGTTTAAGCATATTTTTTAAATGTCTTATATTTAAAGATAAACATGCGCTCCAAAGTCATATTTACGTATAGTACAGATTAGAATATTTCAAAAATATGCTTAAACTACTTGTAAACAGATATTGATATAGTTCGGTTGTTATATAGTTAAAAATTGAGAAAATGAAATGCAAAAAAAAATTAACCTAAGTGGGATGCGAACCTACAAAAAAAGTCCGCAGCGTTTCAACAGCGTGACGCTTTGCCACGGGACCACCGAACCACTTGAAAATACTCGCTACGCTCTAAGCTCTAATAGTACAGTAATTCCAATTTTCTCTATTTATTTAGTTTCCTTAATTCCTATATTGCTTTGCCGGATGCAAAAACATTGATTACTGCACAAACACTTATTTAATAGAGAATAATACGAAAGTTCGCCCTATAAGTCAATCTAACACGCAAAAAACGCCGAAAAAACCGGTTTTTAATTTTTTTAACTACGGCGCACCTAATCAAAAAATCTAAAAAAAATTGAGAGCAATACTATCACATATACCCACTTACCCAAATTATATAATTATAGTTCTGCAACTCCTTCAATACCAAATCGGCATTTTTCGGCATTTTTGGGGGTTTTTTATTTTTCACAGCTTGGATTTGCAACATAAAAATCTGAAAAAATTCGATAATATGTGTATCGCTAACTGCCGTGCCACTAATTTTTTTCAAAATTTTTCATGCACTCAGTTGGAAGAAATTGAACAAAAACGTGATTTTTCGTTTTTTGCCCTTTACTCCCCCCCCAGTCGAGATACAAAGTTGAAACTTGGCACAGATTGTTTTTTTTTTATAAGCTATCGAATGACGTATCGCAAGTCCAATTTGGTTTAGGGGCACTTTTGGCCCCCCTTAACCGGCTAGACCCTTTGGAAGTTAATTTCGCAAAATGTACAAAAATCGAACTCTAGTTGATACTAAAACTAAAATACTAGAAAATTCGGAATGAAAGATCCCGGACCACGAAGCTTGGAAAGTACGTCGCGAAGAATGTGACGCTACGACAAACAACTCGAAAATTTACTAATCAATTATCAAAAAAACTATAAAACCGAGCCGAGGATGCTTCGTGGCACTTGTGGAAACACGTTTCGAAACGAAAAAGTAAAAATTTTGAGAAATAAAACCCGAAAAATGGGAGCACGCTGAGAACACGTCCGCACTACTCGAGGCACGACCGGCGAGAGACTTTACCGCACCCCGCGCCTAAGCTCAGCACATGCTCGGGAGTGGGGAGCCGGCGTACCGAGCACAGCGACGCTACTAACACTACTTAAGCCCTTCGTAGGTGTGAGCTATCTTACGTACTCACCCATGTAACGCCTTTCTGAAAATTCAGAATGACGTCAGCATGTGGATATTTCTGAAATAATTAATTTTAACGAATTATTAATAAATAATACATAGCTCGTTAATGAATATGCCTTACATCTTAGCCCTATTCATTGAAATTATTGCGTATGAATATAGGATAAGCCAAGATTGTTCATATAACGAACTTAAAATGTTAATTAACATTTGAAGTACTTGCATTCGTATACATTTTATCAATTTATACACAATATTGCAATTTGGCACTTCATTAATTACCATCTACTCGAAATAAATTCTTAACTGATGCTTAAATTAAGAATGAATGTAGAATGAACAATAGACTATGTACGACTCAATCTCCGACAAAAAATGCACGGTTTCTTTTAAATATCATTGTGATTTAGATCGAAACGAGCTATTAAACAAATTAATGACATTCAGAGTCATTAATACCGTCATTCAATGTGTTTGAAGTACTTAAAATGTAGAATTATCAATATTCGTAAACTCATTCGAATCGTTTACAACAGTAAATTGGTTTCCAACTTGTTTATAAATGTATATTTATGTCATATTTTTGCGGAATTTTATTGAAAATAAGCGAATATCTTCAAAAGCAATGAGATAATTGTAAATCATTGCGTATTTAATTCTGTAAATGAGAAAATGTAGGATTTTCTCACAATATTTTAGAGTCTACGCGTATATCTTGCAGCTTTTCAGAATACGATCGATAAGACACGTTATACTGTACATTAAACATTATAAGAAGTACATCAATTTCAAGAAATCTCAATGTTTTGATGTCGACGTACTTTAACCGTGCTTCTATTTTCGGTTTGTTTAGATAAACGAGTATTCCAGCGGAAATATCACTGATGTACGAACAGACTTTCCGGCCTGGCTATTTCATCGCGATACCAGGAGCAGAAGAACGACGGCTCCTAGGGGCGTTATATATTTTTCAATTTTCTGTAAATATTAATCAAATACGTCACTACTTTATAATTATCGTGAGAATAAAACTAAATTATTATTATTTTGAGAGCGGCATAAGTTACGTTTTCTCAATGTTACTTTAAAGAAAAAATAAAAGCAATCGATGGTAGATAATGTATAAACATATTCTAGGACAATTTTGGGTCGGAAGAAGCGGTTTAAAAATTGTTTCGGCCAAAGAACCGATGATAGATGATGTCCATACATGTTCTAGGACGATATCCTTGTCAACAACACTAAATAAGCGGTTTATAGAAAATTTGATTACTTATGAGTAGCTGAAAACTAATGGTCACTATAGTAGTCAAAAACAGTTAGCGGGTAAAAAATGTTTTACGGTTTATAGATTGTAACCGCAAATTTACAACGATCCAAAGTCTTTTGTAATAACATTTATTTCTAAGACTATCGATCTATTTACAGTTATACACGACTCGTCTATGCAACATAAATGCAATGATATTCTACAGCCTCCGATGATGATGGTTTATTTCATCTAAGTGTCATTGGCATTTTGCAATGAATATAATCTTCGTTCTTTTTTTCAAGATCAAATGAGATCTCGGGATCCTTTTCCTTCTCCATTGCTTGGATGAAAAATTGCCCGTATTGCATCAAAATCAATTCCTAACGGTGTACGCAAACGACACGTATTTTTTGGTGTATAATAATTTTTGATGGTGCATTGTCACATTTCCGTGCATTTTATACAATTACTAAGGATATTCTTATTTAACACATTTATCCTTTCATGCGACTACTCGATGACTTGAAGAAAAAGATATCTCTCGGCGGAAACATAATCGTCACATTCCAAAGGATACTATATATATAATACTACAAACACGTTACAATGATGTTCTTACAAAACGCAAATTCAGTGTTAATTCAGATCACATATCAGGTAATCAAGTTTGATTAGGATTCTTTCCCTTCTAGGTTCTCATGGTAATCACACCTCACTGATACTTAATAATTAACGAGAATGGTGAGATACAATAATTTCAATTCGTAAAATAATCTTAAGTTATCTAGAATTGTTATATTATCCATACACATATATCTATCATTTGGTTACTATTAGTAGTCACACTCTGATAATTGTTTAGTTTTAATTTTACGGGACTTTCTATAAAGCAACACACTTATAGATGAATCTTGCGCGATAAATGCAAATACTTCTCTGGAATCGATTGTTTTCTCAGAAGCGAAGTATACTCTTTAAACGGTACTGGCCTATTTGTCCACGCGTGTTCCTGATTTGGACGATGATTTTCATAAATCGCCTTTTACTGACACGATCGGACAATAATTATATAAGCCAAATAAGATCTATCGATAAGCCAAACTAACTTCTAGTTATTGTATGCTAAGCTGGCAGATTTATGAATGTGTACCGACACTCTTCCGTACCGGAAGATGCGGTAAGTACAGTATTATGCGTAGCGTGTTTTACAATTGGCACGTTCAGTATCAAATATCTTGCTTGATTATCATCTTAATCCTTGATCCTAACAATTCCTAATTAGGACCATGCTCTGCAAAATATTTTGTACATTTTCCATAATTTGCAAATATAATTCGAATATATTTCATATTCGAATATTTAATACTTGAAATATTTGTATATTTCATATTCGGATAATATTTGATAACTATAAAATGTTGTACTTAGAGAGTATAATACTTCATATGAAAAATGTTGTTGCAGCATTTCCAATTAAATAGTCTACTTAAGAAGATATGTTAAAGGAAGATATTAATCTATTGGTACAATAATAACGATCTACGATATACGATCCCAATCTCGAAGAAATAAAACCAAGGATTACACTAAATTCATGAATGGATTGAAAAATCGAAGAATAGAAACATCTGAGTAATGAATAATGCTTTGTGTCTAGGCTAGATATAAGCAATCGACATTGCATTATATTCACAAAATCTTCCTAACGCATCGCACTCTTACGCTCGATTAAAAATTACGCCTAAATGGAATCACTCGGTGAAGAATTTGTCGCGGAACACGTGGAGAAGTTTAACACGATAACGTCGAGGAGAAGAATTCTATCGAATGACACTACTGGCACAGCGATTACCATTATTGCTCGTTCGATGCATGATAGTAAAGTTCTCTCTCCCAAAACTGCTACTTTGTTGGCTTTTCTTTGGCTAGAATCGATCGTTTCGCCTTCTCACCGTGCGTTACATTAATTTAATGTCCTAAGTTACTTTTAGGTACAAGTGTATAATAGTGTTGCTGTATGTACAGAGACCTACGGCAAAAGCTAACGTCCAGTATTTCCAGAAGAGATTTCTAATTGTAAGCCTTTGCACTGGCCTCGTTACGGTTTCCCCATACCTGTCATTTTTTTATAAAAATAGTGTCGGAAGTAGTTTTATTGGCTACGCGTAATAGTACAAATGAACTGTTCAGAAAGAGACAATTGATTTCGATCAATATACTCTCCATTGTGTCTTTCGTGTTGATCGAACGGAAGTAATTATCATATTGCGTTATCAGGCTTCTGTCTACCATAAAAAAGTCATTATGATCGTTTCTCACGATGTTGTACATTCGTTAAAAATGCACCGGAAAAAACACGTGCGATGGTTGCTTCTGTAGAAATTACGAGGAGATTTGTATTCTTATTCACTTTCACTTGTTTCTTTCTCGCGAGTATCTGATTTTTGCGTAGAGACATCGAGTTCTATTTGTGATATTCTATGCGCTTAAATCTGCGTTTTTTCTAGGTAATGACTTTCTTCGATGAGAACTAGAATGAATTAACTCACGCGTTATTTCAGGATTCTCTTATACTTCCATATTGGACACTTTGATAAGTATCCCTTAATTTTATCTAAATTCTTTTACAATTCAAAAAGAATTCGAGAATGTCGAGCTCTTTTTATATTTATCTACGAGGAAATGCATAGGGTACGACCTGTATACGAGATTTATTAGGAGGCGTAAGTTTATATTATTTAAATAAAGTATCCTGGTGCTTAAGTGGATGAAGGTTTTCGTATATCATACTTCTTTTCTTGCTTCTGTCGTATTCATTTTATTACCTTATATCAGAGCGTTCTTATGCATATCGATATTTAGCAAATAATAATTGCAATTCTTAAAATTCGCTCACAAAATAAATAATAAGCTGTTGATTAACATCATTCCAGTAAGCATTGTATAAAAAAATATGATATACGAATGTTCATTTTATGCATATATCATACAAATATATCCGCCATGTAAATGAGAGTATCGAAAAAATGAATATCGCAGCTGTGTTCTTTATAAAAATGACAACGTTTACATTGGAAGCATCGGTTGAAAGTATTAAGTCATATTAATATTTCAATAATTGATCGTAACTGCTGGTATCAAGGAACACAACGGTATTCTTTATAATAGTACTGTTCGATTGGAATTTGGATCAATTCATTGGTAGAAATATATTTCTTTGGAAAATGGTTACGTATAATATTTACGGATTGACAAAAATCCGTTTCTTACGCCTCTTTTAATTACCCTCTTATATCAAGGACTACGATAGCGACACAAGTAACAAGATTGTTTACATCGCTTAGGGAATACAATAAATAACATGGATTCAAATAATATCAACATTAATAACCAACCAGCTTACCGTTCTAGTCGGGATTCCAACAATTTTGTACGAACACTTCGTGTCGAAATATGTGCAAATACATATTTCACAAATGGTATACCATCTGTTACGATAATATAGACGAGAGATAAAGTTTTTACGTTCATTAAAATATATCTTCGATGTCGGTGGAATCACGGTCCCAATATTCACCTGTATACGCCCAATCGTCCAAACCCGTGTAAGGGTTAGTTGTTGATTCGAACCACCTGTCGCATTATAAATTCCCATAAATTAGATTGCATTAGAAACAAACGAATATTTACTTAATCGTTATAAACGAATTGATTCTAAAACGATTGTAGAATATTGCGAAAAAGTAACTTTTATCAATTAATTAATAAGCTAATTATTCTAAACTAGTTTGCTCTAAAAGAATTGTAGAATATTTCGAATTTCGTAGAAGTAAATAGCCGTTTATGAACTTATAAGAATTAATTTGTTCTAACAAGATTATCTATTACTCGCTCAACTACCTTCAATAAGATTATTTCGAAAATTAAATTACCTACAATTTGAGACAAAAATATATGGTGTAATTTGTTTTTCTTATAGAATCGTATAATATTATAATTATTGGTATTAAATTACCTAGGTATCCATTCCGGTCCCTTCTTATGTTTCCGAGATTTACGCGAGTCCCGTTGCTTCTCTTCGAGCCTCGTCTTCTCTGCGGCCGCGCCATCTTGATCTCCGTTCTCCAGTTTTCTAATATCCGGTCTTAATCTCGAATCCGTCGGGCATAAACCACTCGGCATCCCCGGTTCCATTTCGTTTAATGTCATCGCGAATGTTGTGAATTGATAGTACTAGCAGAGGGTGCAATTGTGATTATGAAGATTGAGAGAATCGATCAAATACATTAATTACATTGAATAATGGAACTTACATTGGAACTGTTTGCTGGTCTGGGAGTAACTTCCCAAAGCCTAGTTGAACTAAGGATATCATCAATCACTGGTGGTTCGTCTCCATCTATACTGGCCGATGATTCGTCTATAGCATCCTTTAACGAATTAATGAATTAATATTAATTCAAGTTTGAGAATCTATATTCTAAAATATTTAATTTATATAATATAATACATTTTTAAATGTTCTACAAAGTACCTGATGAGATGGTTTGAAAGCCCCAACCTTAAGACTGTGAAGTTTAGCAAGGACCTTTTTATGTCCAGGACTACCCTGAGGACTTTTCGCGTCCCGCTTTATCCTTTCCAAGGTTTCCTCGTACATCATTGGGTCACAAGCACGCACCCCTTCCGTCCATTTTCCATAAATGAAGGACAGCTTCCTTTTACTAAAGAAAAGAAGACAATTCGAAAATTTTTGTTAGAAATGAATATCGATTGCTTATTATATCTTGTAAAGTATCATTGTAGAAGTATAAATAAATGTTAACAAATTGTTAGTGTAATTTTTATGTTTAGATTCAAGTGATGATAAACTGTTACCAGCTTACTCTTGATCCGTTATGAAGCCCTCCACACGGTGAAGATCTTTTCCGTTGCAACCAGCGCTCTTGAAGGATAAAGTGGCCTTCAAGTTCGCTCCTCCGCATTGTTTTATCTCCAAGGAGCCAAGCTGTTCCATCCATAATTGACCCACTAGCACGTTATGAAGTATGCAATTCACATTTTGCCAGGTATACGCTTCCTTCCATCTGTACACGGAGTTCAACTTCAAATACTTAACAATTGGTTATTAAATAATTCTTAATAATCTTCTATGATGTAGAAATTATAAGATTGTGCTTCACGACAAATAATTATGATTTGATTATACATGTAACTATGAATAGGAACACATAACGCTATAAAGTAGTAGTTTCGATTCATGATGAGAATAATTTATTTGTGTTAAATAATCAAAATATAACACATAAATAATCTACCTACCTGGGAAGTTCAACCGTGACTAGTCCCTTTGGATGTATCTCTATCGATTTCCCCCAGAATTTTAATTTTGGATGTATGCTTCCGTGGAAGATAAAATCTTCGCTTTCCGCGTGAAAAGCGGAGACCGGTGGATGGTGTGAAACTTGCTCACAAACTAATCTGAAATGGAAATCCGAGACTGCTGTTAATTAAAATTTTATTCTCATTTCCTCCATTTTTTGTTACCATTTAAATCTTTGCCCTAGTTTATCCCCACTTACAAAATACTATTTTACTTACCGAAAATGTTCACGCTCCAATTCGTAGGTCTCACCAAGCAGAGGGTTGAAAGGTTTGCCAAAACGTTCCCAGTTCGAAGCCAAAGCGCTTACAGCGAATGCAGCTACATACTACAAGATAAAAAATTGTATTAAATTTGTCCCAATATTAATTATAAATGTTTATTTTTGTCTATAAAACTTTTTATTTCGTTTATTTTGATTATAAATAAAATATCTTCTGTATGATCAGAATTGAAGGAGTTAATTAGGTGGTTTATTTCATACGAAACAACCTATATGTAATAAACACTTTTTTACTTGTAATCTTCCAAGAGGTGTTTCCTCCGCGGCTGCTTGTTTAAGTAATTCCGCATATTCCATGTATTCCGCGACTCGTTGAAGAAACGAAAGTGGCTCGTTGAAAATTACTGGCATAGTAATTTTGCTGAGATCTTTACCGAGTGATAACACCGAGCAGAGGTTTACCTCGGAATGGCCCGGAGCTGGTAAAGACGTCCTTAAAACACAACATTTCCTCTCCATTATTATACTCTTAATAGCTACCGACATAAACTGCTTACGTTTCCGCGTTCAATTACCACACTCTTAGCACTAAATCAATTACGAGGATGCTATTAGAAAGTTTACTGAAATCAAGTACACCTCGGGTTCCGATAGACATTTTGTAATTTACTTAATAAACTTTTATCGGAAATAATAACTTCGTCAACTCGGTTATGAAAGTATATTAGGGGTTGATCAAATTCTGATCGATAAGAGGTGAGTGTTTATTTAGCGAATATGTCGGGATTATTTACTTGGTATGTACTTGAAATTATCTGGTCTAAATTTAAGTAATGTGACTCTCAAATTATGTTAAACAATCGAATAAACTTTATTCGATTTTAGTATTACGAATATATTGATATAAATTTTTGATACCACTAATATAATTTTAGATAAAGCAATAATAAGCTTAAAAATCAATTCTGTTGACACAAATCTAGTGCGCTAATAATTTATCAAAATCGACCGTGAAAGGCACAGATTTCATGTCACAGTCATTTATTAATAAAAACCGTAAAAAATCAACACGTTACTGCATCTTAAAATAACAATCGACTTCTTAATATCGTCATCGAACCTGCAATCATCCAACCAAACTTAGCACCTCCGATGCTTCCCCAACTACAAAGAACTCTCGGGAAAGTTTCCCATTACATAATTCAGCTAATTCAAGCATACTCCATTCATTCACGTAATCATTAAGTAACCGCATACCACGCACCTGTATTTACCCGACAACTTTTCACTGGCCATTGTAGTGGTTTGCTATAATTATCGAACAGCCTGTTGTACGCCCCCACGGTTCTTCCTATCACAAGAAGCGAAAGTGACAGTGTTTTAAGACTCCCTTAGTCAATGCGGCCGAGTTATCCTGGCGATTCAATATTATCGCAACGTTCAACGACATCCGGCGATAATAGGGATCAACGTTCGAAAGAACGAGACGAGGCACGCCACATTTCCCGGTTTCTTTTCGCGCGATAAAGGAATCGTTAATTATATATATCTCATATATCTATATTTATACGATTAAGGGAGAAAGTGGTAGGGTGTCTGATGTGATCAAACTTCGCAGCGGATAATTCGTGGTGTTCCCATTCGTTCCCCGAAAATTCACACTTGATTATCACCGTAACATTATTTCTGACGTAACCGATTATTGTTGCGAATTATGGTTGACAGTTTACGTTATATTCGAGTCGATCGTTAAACATTTGCGATCACTGACTTGTATTTTCTACGTAGGTTTGTAGTGTCTCTTAAAAACTCACGATCAGCTGTATGCCCGGAGACTGCACGTTGAGCTTACGGGTGTGACGAAGGCCCCGGTCCCACCCTCTTATCAGTCTCTTCGTCCTTATCTGACTAGACTGAATCTACTCTTTTTCATGATCCACTCTCTCGCTTCCTCCACCTCGGTCTCTTCAGAAAATATCAATAAATTCGAGCATGGTTATTGTGGACTGTACCGTGTACCTTCCGTTGGAGGTGGTTCCTGATTCGTTGCATCCAAATCGGCGCATGTGCGATGCCGTAATGCATCCCTTACCCGAGGGCTGGCTTTGCGATTTGAAATCAGGGGTCGAGGTTCCTTCGCTTGGAATTATATCAGAATTTATATATCGTGGATACCATATAAAACACTGTGACTTATAAAGGAACGTTCTTCCAACTCCATCTTCACAAATATGAGAAAGAAAAATGAAGTATATAAAAAAAATAATGGGGAGAATTATACTCGCGCCTTTTCTACTTCGAGCTGTTTGGTTTCAAAAATAAATCATTTGCATAATATATATGAAAAGCATCCAAATGGAAAGCAGTAAATACAGCTTCAAAAAGCGCATGGTTGTAAAACAATCGCAATGAAATTATTTGATTATATCTCTTCGTGTTTTATATAAATATGTTATTTTTTTCTATATTCATTAATCACAACTGAAACCATGGCAGCACTATAATTAAGTTGTTGTAAAGCATTGTAACCCCGGCATTAATTCAGCTTGATTAGAATGTATTGAAAGAGGAATCTGGAAAGTGACATTTAAAGAACGAATATCAATCCATCCCTTTCTCTGAATTGTCCTTTAGGAAATAGCTTTCGTGTTCTGCGTCTATTTCGATGAACAATCGCACGCGATGAAGTCCGTGCCGCAGTTTCAATGGAGTATATCGTGTATGTTAATTAAATTCGTTCTATATTTTGAATCCGCAATCACGGAGAGAAACGCCGTTACATGATGGAATTCTTTCGTTTTCCGAGAAATTCACGACGGATTCGCGACGGTCAAAACGCGGCACATTCCAATCGCATTGCACAATTGACTCCGCGAGACTATGGCATCCTTTAATCGCATTATACTCATCTTTATTCCTACAAATCGTATTACGTACTAAAGTGCAACAATGTTAAGTTTAAATATCTAAGTATTTTAGAATGTAGATATACCATAACTTATTCATGCTAAATTATCATCGCTGAAAAGTCTACGAATATAGATGAATTTAATGAAATCAATTTCGACATTGAATTATGCTTGATAATAATTTGGACGAGTTATTTGCTCGATGAAACATAGCAATAGTATATTCTTTTAAATGTTTTCAAATTGACTTGTGTTTTATGAGGAAGAAGATGAGCGTAATATTATCAAGTGTATATGAGACTTCACGGATATCATTTTCAGGAGATTAATCGCTTTTATTTTATAATTAATTGCACCATTTTAAGAGACACTTAGTATTTAAATTCCACATAATTCTACTTTGTATAACGCTGGGGCTTATTCCTTGCGTGAGGCTATTAAGCAGAAGTATACTTAATGGGGTACACCTAACTTGAAAAGCTTCACGAGAATATGAATTAATAAAATAGCTGTAGGAAAACTGTAAAAGTGTTGATGCTTGGCGTGAAAATACTTATTTACACTTCAAATAATCCCCGTTACGAAATACTGTTAAATGATAATAATAAAGTATTGTAATATTAAACTGTATATTGATGTACGTATAAGAATGTGTATTATTTACATCAATAAAAATGTTGATATGTAATACAAGAATTATCAAAGTATTCAAAATGACAGAAAGTTTTATGTTAAAAAATGTTTTAGTGTTAGCATAAAAATACTTGCGCCCGAGATAATCTCGATTATTCGAGGCCATTAAATAGTAATAAAACATTACAGTGTAAAACTGCGAAATTCGTTAACTAATATAATAAAGGAGTGCTTGAAAAGAATGTAGTTAATGAATTTTACGTTTAAAGGAACGACATTAAAAAGAGTGTTATTTGCAAGAATAATAAGAATACACTAAATATTTATAGATCGTTCCATAATCGGTGTTGCATCGCTAATCCGTCTCCGTCCATTTGCCCCGAAATCTGTAACTACTGCAGGGAGAACGGCTATACAGGAAGTTGAGTACTTTCTGTATAGATATATTTCTCGGTCAGAATAAGAATGAACCAAATCTCTATTGATTCACCTAGAAACCAAATCGATATCCGTACGAGGTACAGGGGCTCACTTCGTTACAAATCGGCTAACTTTCGCCGGATCAACTGAGAGACGAGGAACACTCGTCGAAAGTTTCTTCACCCGTTCTGAACGAGCCGCGTCCGCTAAATTTCCCGCTTGGAATTACGTGAAACTGAATAAATGCATCTGCATTATACCGATTTTTAAATCATCATTCGATCCGCGTGAGTTACTTCTGGTTGCATTTTGATACTTAATAAAATGTTGGATTAACATTTTGAATTATAATTTGAAATGATTAATTATCGAACGAGACTTAAATATTTTACGTTATATTTCAATTTGACATTTTAACTTTGTAGAATATTGGTGAGATTGTAACGTAAAACTGCAACTGATTGTAACCCTAAATATTTTACGTTATAATATTTTTAATTTTATATGTAATACTTGAGATTTTAACTTTGTAGAATATTGATGAGATTGTAATGTAGAGGAAACATTTATTTCAGTTGAGAGAAATAGGGAAGTTGGTGATGATTAAAAAATAAGTCTTTAGTGGAAACAGTATAAGAAATTGGGTTTATAACGATGGTTTCGAGCATTCAAAGTGAGAGCCCGACAAAAGGAAGTGCCGGAGTATTGGAAAACGAGGGCGGTTTCGAAGGGGATGTTGAAAAACCCGTTTCCGGAGACGACGGATTAAAAGACGACACAGAAAAGATACCGTTTCTTAGGAAATATCGTACAAAGCACATGAAATTATATCCTGAACTTTACAGAAGCGATGTCTCCATTCATCCGAGTTACACGACTCTCGCAAATTTCCCATAGTAAGACTTACTAAAATGAACGTTTCTAGAATTTTTACTCTTCTGTTAATTTTTGTCTCTCGATCTTCGCTAACTCGCAACTATTCTATCGAAAGTTACATCATCTGTAGACACCGAATTCAGAGGCTCAGGAAGCAGATCAATCGTCAGTTGAATCGTGAAATCGTGCATTTCGCGATGATGCAGATGTTGGGAATCAACAGCGTCAGAGTCGACCGTATTTTCAGCATCGGAATGTCGCCGAAGAAACTAATTGTTCCCGACTTTGCAACGGAAAAGGAAAGACGTTATATCAATGAAATGTTTCGTAGTACATAAGTGTTGAAATGTACATTATTTTACGATAAATGTACCATTGCGATGTCGAATAAAAATGCATTTATATCTTGAATAATTTTGTACGTTATTCGCACCTGTGATAACGAAGATATCGTTGTTACAGAGGTGTAAAATTTGTTAACAAATCTTTTCTCAAAAACTGTTTTTTGTATTTATTGCTGTTACTTTTTGTTATCTATCTGTTGGAAAGACCCCTTTTTTTATATGAAAATGTTAGTTCATAAATTTTACCTTCATAATAACGATATAGAATGTGGCTCTCAAAAATATTTATTACAAAGAATAGCATATAAAGATCATTTGTCAGAAATATAAAATAATTGTGTTAGATAAAATACTTTGTGGAACACATAAAAATGCCAAATTCAACTCATTGATTGAAACAAAGAAATACTAAGTACATTGCATGCGACTACATTTGACATTTTGAAAATGAACATATGATGAATGTATTTTAATTAGACTTCAATATTTAACTTTGTCGATTTGTATTAATGTTTATTAATTGAAGAAGAAGAACGTCATGTTTCGTAATGCTTATCAGCACGGATATTTATCCGTCTTATATAGTTGCGGTTCAGCACCGTTAGAATTGTGGGATATGCACGTCAGTATTATAAATAATATATTACATCAACATTTCATAATAAATATTCATATTTCATAATATCAAACTTCTTCGAATTCTCAAGTGATTCTAAACATCTTTGTATTGCATACAATAATTAAATAGGAATTTGGTACGAAGATGATTATTTTGATCTAAACTGCCATTAAACTACCGAATGAAAATTATGTCATAAATATAATAAAAAAAGGCTTCCATTCCTAGGTGAAAAATGGATGCATACGAAGAATCACCGATGAGGAGGTGAAGTCATTAGCTTTGGAAATATCTGGTACCAACGTGGCGACGACTTACATTTATTGTCCACCGGACCCTAAAAAAGTTCTTGGAATTAAGCTACCTTTTCTCATCATGATCATCAAGAATATGAAGAAGTATTTCACGTTTGAGATAACAGTAAATCCTTCGTGAATATAAGTTGTTGCTTCGTGAATGACGTTTATTTTACAGTTAATTCTCAAACAATAAAATCTAATGGAATGCGAATACGAGTAATTGTTATTAATAGATATTGGATGACAAGAATATGCACAGAAGGTTTCGAGTGAGTAACTTCCAGAGTACAACACGTGTGCGTCCTTTTTGTACGTCGATGCCGATTGGTTTGGTTGGCGGTTGGAATAAGATTCAATTCAATTTGGCCGATTTTACGCGGAGAGCTTATGGTACTAATTATATGGAGACTACGAGGATGCAGATTCATGCGAATTGCAGAATTCGGCGTATTTATTTCGCGGATAGGTATGTCGATCCATTATATACTGCGGGCAATATTTTTATGTCGATATTGTGATATCATTATGTGGAAAGTAGATCAGGATTAAGTCGTTATGAAATTATACTCTGAAAAGTATAAAATTCTTTATATCGAGTTTGTCGATTATTACATTTATTATTTTGTTACCGATTTCTTTGCGGTTCTGATATGTTTTGGAGAATCGTTAGTCCAAAGGAGTATTTAAATGTAATTGTAGTTACAATTCGAGCTTAGTATCAGTTTATATCAATTACAACATAGAATTTACTCGGAAGATGAATTGCCGGATGAATTCAAGCTCTTCTTGCCGATGGATCGTAAGAAGTGTGTTAGGGCAAAGATTAGTGCTCAAAAAGAGAGAGTAAAGGAGAAGGAAGCACCGGTCGTTCCTGAGGAACCACCGGCATTCGCGACCGAAGTTGAAGAAAAGGAAGTGGAACTCCCTACAGAGGTCGAACCACAGCCGGAAGTAGAGGCTGTTGCAGAACCTCCGCCTGCTATCTCGGAAGATACGCGGGAGGAAGTTGAAGAAATAGTACATTTAGAAGATGAAGAAGAAGAAGAAGAAGAGGAAGATACTGAACCTGTTGAACGAGGAGTTTACGACACAGAAGAAGAAGATGTGGCTGAGGATCGGGAAGAAGCGGAAGTACCTGCTACGGCTGAGGATCGGGAAGAAGCGGAAGTTCCTGCTGCGGCTGCAACGGAAGAGGAAGAGGCGGATACTAATCGTTTAGAACAGGAAGAACAGGAGAGTCCTGAATACGAAGCTGAATAGTAGGAACGTTTAATGGGTGTAAGATTAATTAATAAATTAAATAGAATCATTCATCGGGATTAAAATGTGTGGAGATGGTAATTAAGGATACATTATTAAACACGAACATATTTACTTTCATTACTTATTCTTTATACATTTCCTTTTCTAAACAAGGTATGCTTCCGATTGAAAACTATATTTTTCAGTGGAAGGTTTTATGAGTAAAATTATCTGTCTTCTTTTTTGTTTTTATCGTTACGAGTGATGGATGAAAGAAAAAATTCAGCACAATGGGGATGTAAATAATTCCACATATTACAAATGTAAAATGATTCGAATTTGAAGTTAAAATTCGGACGAATGATTTAATATTTATTGTTATGGAACATCATAGTCATCATCTTCTCTCTTCCGCTTCAAAGAATCTTCGATTTCCATTTTGACTGCCGGCATCGCCTGACCCGACGAAATTTGTATTTTTGGTTTAGCTACTTGAGTCTTTACCGTTGTTGGTCCCGTTGTAGCTAAAATTTTTTATTTTAAGCAATACGAAATTTCCGTGGAAAAAAAATGATAATCATATAAATCATTTTATTTTCAATACTTATTGATCTCAGCTTATGTAACTGAGCTCTTAATGTCACTTGGATGGAAGGAATAGATGAATGGGAGTGCAGGAATTGGAAAGGATCTAGATTATAATTTTTATCGTTAATTTCACGATCGTGGATGCTAAGAAATATATGTTTAATTATTTTCTTTTTTTTCATACCAGTCGAAAATTTCAAAAGTGGCTTTGGTATTGAAATCGTTTGTGTCCTTGCAACGGTAGCAAGTGTTCCGGGCCTCTTAACTATGGAAAGGCCAGTTTTGCCACCCTCTACTTTAATCCTAGATTGTCCACCTTGTATATTATTTCCCATTGAGTGAATCTGTTTTCCGACGACTTTTTTTGTCGCATTCTTAAGTCTATAATTCGTCGAGTTCAAACAATATCTATCGGGCGGTAATCTAAGGCCATTGTTTGGTTTAACGAACGGCAGCGGTATATTATTTTTAGCGCGAGCAACATCCAACAAAACATCTCTGGGCGGTGGGTTCGTGAATGTTCTTTCTAATTGCATTTTGACAGCTAATCTTACATCATCCAAATCAATAAACTTCTTTTTAGCATGATTCGCATAAATTCTACTGTCATCTAATATACACGTAACATAACCTACAAATCAGAAAGGACGTTTGTGTTATGATAAAAAAAACAGTTCCAATGTTTACACTATGAATGTTCTGTATAGACACTTTGAATATACATAAATAATAATGTGTATCACGATATAAAAAGTGTAACTAGAGAACTCACGATAAGTAAATTCAAGTAGTTGGTTTATAACCTTCGGCTCATAATCTGTTATTCCCATATCTTTCATAATTGACATTATAACTTGTGCATCTTTCGGTATATGTTTCACGTGACTCATTGTTTTTGTTTTTTCTGTCATTTTGCAAAAAGATAAATTATTACTCTTACACCTCTCACTTGAATAACAAAAAGTTTTTGTTCATATTTAAGGTTAGCGTTCCAGTCAAAGTTGCTTCGGAAATCTGAAGGTCGTCCAGCAGGGGTACCACATTAGAAACCAAACCTACTCTATGATACAGTCCTTAAATATCCTCAATAAATTACTATGTTTAATAAAGTATAATATTTATTTATTACCCTGCGCAATCTTATTTATCGTTCACATGGAAATAGGTAATAAACTATGAAGAAAGAACTAGGCTTCTTTTTGCGTTTTTTATTTTTATTTAAGGGTGGTACCCCCTTAACTTATATGTGACTTACTTCGATTAAATTTAGTTGGCAAGTCCGTGGCTTGCCGTCAGTGGTTTTAAAGCTTTACTGAAGATAATTGTGTCGAATAAATACCGCTATGAATATCACATCAGCAGGTAACATTTTCCTTTGAATTAAAGTTTTAATTCTATGTATTACGATCTGTTTTTTTTGGCATTGGAGGACAATTTCCACTCAATACTTACACACATGCCTTACAATGATTTGCAAATCTCGTAAACCATAACCTGTATATGATCTTTCAGAATATAATATACAATCATTCATTTAATATTATTAATCTTTCTGTATACATCTTATATGCCCAGTGACTTTTTAAACTTATTTCGGTACAATATTATAATAATTGTAAATATTAGGTAATGTTAACATAAAACTTTTTAAACTGTCATATTTGTCAGATGTTATCAATATCCGGCTTGGAAAGTATTTTAAAACATTTATATATTGCTTTTACATTAATTATAAATTGTTATAATTATATATTTTGCACGGCTTTGTGATGGTGCAGGGAAATCTGGTTAATCTCATATTGTAGTTTTTATCTTTTATTTTTGCAAGCTTGGTGGTAAATTTTTACATAGTTTAGTATAATTTTTTAACTTTTGTTTTCTGTAACTTAGTAAACATATGTAAGTTTCGTGCCTTAAATTTTGCAAGGAAATAAAGTAACATAATGTTACTACATTTTCAGAAATTTATTAAATAATTTGCCACTGTCCATGCAACATGTATGATTTAAAACTGATATATTTCGAGGCAGGTTTTATTATTTAGTTGTTCTTTCTTTAACATTTTACCTAATTTATAAGATTATAAAATAAGTGAGGATGGACAGTTTTCAAAAAATGTCGCGCGACATACCCCTTATCGTTCTCGGAGCGAGAGCACTCCGCGACTGCGGCCGCGCGTTGCTCATTGCCCCCCTAATTCGTCGCGCTTGCGCACAAGATTGTTTGAATTTAAATTGCTGGTGGCGCTTCTTTAACTACGATAAAAATTATATTTCGCAACTCAGTTTCGGGAATTAAATATTTATTTTAATATTACGTCTCATAGTTGTATGACGAGAATTTTCTAGGAGTATAAGTGGATTTTTATTTTCTGTAATTAATTAAATAAACATGTTCTTTCAATTGTACTCATTGGTGATATGTGTGATTTTAATATGGCAATACCTGTTATTCTTGTAGCTGGTATCATATCCCTCCTTGAGGAGCCAATGCCTGAATTAAAGGTATTTGCTCTGAAAAAATTGGACATGATAGTGGATGAATTTTGGCCTGAAATATCTGAGGCTATTGAAAAAATGTATGTATACTGTATGGATTTGTATTGATCCCATAATAGGTACCTCCTTTTAAAATAAATTGTACGTGTTGCAGAGAAATTCTTCACGAAGATAAATTATTTAATCAACATGAATTAGCTGCTTTAGTAGCTAGCAAAGTGTATTATCATTTAGGAAGTTTCGAAGACTCGCTTACTTATGCTCTCGGAGCTGGAGAACTCTTTGATGTTAATGCTCGTAATGAATATGTTGATACCACTATAGGTATTGTCAAAAACAAAAAAAAATCGCGTTAGCATCCATTAATTTTTTCATTATATATTAATTTGAATAATTTTTCTCCAGCCAAATGTATCGATTTTTATACTCAGCAACGCGTAATGGAAGCTGAAGGCAAGTTGCCTCCAGGTAGTAAGGGAATTGACCCAAGATTGGAAGGAATTGTTAACAGAATGTTCCAACGTTGTTTGGATGATAATCAGTACAGGCAAGCATTGGGTCTTGCTTTAGAAACTAGGAGGATGGATGTGTTTGAAGCTGCAATAATGCAGTCTGTGAGTTATATAATGACTGTTTAATTATGTTAAAATTATTTATCTATTTCTCCTTATATTTCTATGGTCTTCTATTTAGGACGACGTGAGTGGAATGTTATCTTATGCTTTCCAAGTTGCTATGAGTCTTATTCAGAACCGCGGCTTTCGTAATACCGTAATCAGATGCCTTGTGAGCCTTTATCGTAATTTGGGAACTCCAGATTATGTGAACATGTGCCAATGCCTAATCTTCCTTGACGATCCTCTCGCGGTTGCCGAACTTTTGGATCGACTAAGCAAAGGCTCACAGGACTGTGTGCTTATGGCCTACCAGATCGCATTCGATTTGTATGAGTCCGCGACTCAACAATTCCTTGGTCTCGTCTTACAAGCACTTAGAGCTACTGCTCCCATACCAGGTGCACTAATGGCGAAACCGATTGTTAAACCTGCCGCAAAACCCACTGTGGAGGTAGCTTCGGATTCCGCCACAATGGAAACTGAAGACACGACCCCCGCGCCTGAAGAAAAAACTCAACGTAGCGTAGACAGTTTGGTAAGTTTACAATTGTAAATATTGCTGGAATTCTCGTTTATAAACCATTTTTATCCTGGTTTAGAATGCTGAAGAACGAGAACAACAAGATCGGGTGAACCGATTATCTAGCATTTTAGGCGGAGAGATCTCGATCGACTTGCATCTCCAGTTCTTAATTCGTAGTAATCATACCGACATGCTGATATTGAAAAATACTAAGGACGCAATACGCGTTTCTATTTGTCATACTGCCACCGTTATTGCAAATGCGTTCATGCATTCGGGAACAACAAGTGACCAGTTCCTAAGGGATAACTTAGAGTGGCTGGCGCGTGCAACAAATTGGGCGAAGCTGACGGCAACTGCGTCTTTGGGAGTTATTCATAGAGGACATGAACAAGAGGCTCTAGCTTTAATGCAATCTTATTTGCCAAGAGATACCGGTGCCGGAGTCGGTTATTCCGAGGGTGGCGGTTTATATGCGTTGGGTCTCATTCACGCCAATCATGGTGCAGCAATAACGGATTATTTACTCGGCCAGTTGAAGGATGCTCAAAATGAGGTGTGTTATCTATTACTTTTCAGACCGCATAGCAAGTGTTATATCATTGATAACGTAATCCTATCACAAACGGATGTTTTGTTACAGATGGTTCGTCATGGTGGATGCTTAGGGTTGGGCTTAGCAGCAATGGGTTCTCATAGACAGGATGTGTATGAACAATTGAAATTCAACTTGTACCAAGATGATGCTGTGACTGGTGAAGCAGCTGGTATTGCTATGGGTATGGTGATGTTGGGCTCCAAATCCACTCAGGCAATTGAAGTCATGGTAGCGGTAAGTCAAATACCGTTGTGTATATATCGTAGCGTAGAAATTATGTTAATAGTAGTCGGTAGTATACTTGGTCTTGCAATATAAAAACAAAGGTTTAAAAAGATGAAAAAATTTATTATGATATGATAAACCTGGTATTGATATTTACAATATGAGCGATGACAAAAGCACCTTGCTGTCATCCAAGGGCATATGGTGGTGCCTTAGCAGTCTTCACTGTATATGACCCTCTAGCACTGTAAACAGAAAACAACATTCGTATTTAGAGCCATTTAAGTATAAATCATAGTAGATTATGGGTATGGGGGAATATCCAGGTACACAAAACTTACTTGGGATCGAGGGTGGGTCCACCCATGTATGCAATACTTTTATAAGTAGCCATAAGATTATTTTTAGCAATTCCCTTGAAACCAGTAGGATTTCTAATTGATTCAGCATAGAGCTCGTACGCACGAGAGTGAGCACATGCCCCTGTGGAAGAAACGAATCTGATTAATATGTCAAATTTGAAATGCACAATTGTGTTGTTCTTGAAACATAATTTTAGTATGTTTCGACCTCCTTCATTTTGAAGCACAATTTCTTACCAACAATGTCTATTGCACTGCAACCCGGTTGTTTTCGTCCACCGTTTGGATAAAAATCAGACGTTCCAACCGCGTTTTCAATGCCGAGTTTACCCGCATTAGTGTGAATAATTTGAACAGCGTTTGCATCCGAAGCATCTACTCTATATCCTGGACCAACTCCATTGAAATATGGTCTTGCAGGGTCAAGGGCTAAGCGCGAAATATGATTTATATTAGCACGGAACATTAGTTAAATTTCCGTAGTAAATGATACTTCATGGAATAGGCGTATTTGCATTTAACTTACCAACGACTTCCTGAATTCTTCTCGACGAAGCCCTCGCAGCAAGTCCCACGAGATGTCCACCAAGGGAGTGTCCGACTAATTTAGTGTTAGCGGGATTAAGACCACCGTGAACATTCAAAAAGTCTATGAAAAGTGCCACATGCCGGGCCACCATCGGTATACTATTAGCGACAGATCCATAATTAAGACTACCAGCTATTTTATTCCAGTCAATGACGATGACATTGTAATCCCCGACCGCAAGATACGCTGAAAAGTAATTCCGCTAATAATAATCACGCAAAATTAAGCTTCGAACTTGACGAGGAATCCAAAAAGTACCATTTCGAATAGACGTGCAGGAAGGGTTCTGTCCATTTCCCCGCCATCCATGAGTTACAAAACGTGTAGGATTCCTCGGATTCCATCTACTGTTCTGAAGCCGACCTACGTCTCCAATTTTCAAAATCTCGCCATTCATGTTATCTCTAAAACAAGAAATTTTATCTTGAACTACCATAAACAAGTTATACAATCACGTTTCATTTAAATTCACAGTAAATCATTGATTCTGCCAAACTAGATTTAATATACTAATAACTGGATGATACCCATTCAGTAGTCCACAAAATTAGAAACCAGATGATTATACTAACCTGGTGTGAAGTCGAAAAGTTACGGTTTTCAAATCATCCGTAACTGCTGCAACTGCGGCAGCAGTTAAAGGCTTCACATCAAGATTGATTAGGTTTGGCACACCATTTTCATCCGGGAAGATCGCATAGTTTCCTGTGCTTGTAATCGTTGCAAGCATGGAGGGGAAAACTGTAATAATATTGAGTACTGTTGAGTATTATTCAGTGCTTTAACCGTAATAAGAATTTAATAAAGTATTCATTAATGTTCGTAATGTAATATAAATATTATGTCCGGCGATACTAACGCATTATTAACGGTGATACGGCTACCATCTTGCCTTTCGATCTTGAGTCAGTGTCAGTACAAGATCGTTACACTTCAGTTTGGCGTTCGTGAGTTGAAGTCGTTTCTTTTATAGTCTTTACGGAGACAATGATTATCCACTTGAGTATTTCACTGATTGATAAGCGACTGATACTCTCGATTGATGGATCGTCCAAGGCTCACGCGATTATGTGACTTATAATAGCCAGGAAGTCTTCTTCTCCTATGAATTTGATTAAGTTTCTTTTAAACTTTTTCTTCCTCCGTGATTCTTCGTGTAAGATCAATAACGAATTGCAGAATTACAGATTATATGTAAAAGTATTTGAAAAACATATATTTAAATTTTTTAATGGTCAACCACGTTTGTTGTCATTACATCGTGCGCTTGTACCACGTGAAGATTCAAGATAAAGATAAACTTCAAGTATCATATCGCCGCATTGAGAATTAAGTTCTATCATTCAATTTTTTCGTAGCGCCGCACTTAATGGACTTTTATAGTATCTTATCAATCTGTTTTATTTATTTCTATTTCTTTGCTTTATATACCTTCTAACAAGCGACACAATGATAGCAACGCATTAATCAAAAAATACAATATAATCCTTTCATCACTTTGCATATTTAACTATATGACATACAATACAAATTCTTTAAAACTCGAGCTACGGAAACCGTCAAAGTGACGGATCCGCGGAATTTACTTAAAACATTCAACTTTACAAGGTTCTATTTTTTTAGATTTTTTGCGGCTCACGTTGCATAATGGATCTAATTATATCGATTAATTAATTTGTTCTATCCATTCTTATTTTTAAGGATGTATATGCGAACATATAAATATAGCTGAATATATTGTCGGCATTTCTATTGTTGGCATACAAGAAATGTTTAATATCGTACAGAAACAGAAATAAGTAGCGTATCGAATAGCATTAATGTTACCCATTTGGTAGCTTAATTAAATGTGATACATCTGCGTCACTAATAGAAATATCACAATTTACCATTCGCCAGTCGCCAATTAATCGCGGTGCACCGGTTGATGCACTTTGACTTATTTTGCAGGAAACCCGTGGACACGAATCCCCGAAAGACGTCGTCGCGAATTTGTCTTGTGTTTTGGTCCCCGGGTTTTCGCACATATATATGTGCATCGAATGCCAAATCGATTAAAGGAACGGGAGAGAAATTAGTGGGAAACAAATCTCTCTTCTTCTTGTCAATACAAACTAGTAACACTTGAATTAACAGAATTCGGCTACCAGCCACTCATTAATTCCAATTCACGAGCCGCTTGCCGGTAGCTTGACCTCTGACTTTTAATTCCTCATAATTATATTGTAACTCGTAATCGTGATTACCTTACGAATGGTAAGGTAAGAAAGCACGATAAGATATGCAGCATTAGCGTCTGTTTAAAGAGAAAGAAGAATTATCATTAAGAATGTTCATCCAATTAATTCCATTTTGCATACCACCCCGCGGCTTTCGTCACATTTGGTACAGCGAGGTCCCGAATTATAATTATGATATCTCAATGATTCGCGAGAAAAATTTCCATTTGTTATCGATTTTATATAATATCAGTGTCGCATGTGCATGTCTTACACATGATTTCTTTAGTGATTTAAAATACGTCAGTAATGATACGGTTACATTGAATAGCAGTTAGTAGCGTCATTTGGAATGTTTTATATTTGTTCACGTTTTATTATTAAGCATATGATAATAAGATTGATCATTCCTTTTCAATCTCGATATAAATCACAGGATGTTATAAATAGGAGGCCTTGAAACGGAAACTGTGTAAGCCCGTGTTGAACTGCAAACAATTTTAATTAGTGAATTCGATTATAATTAAGGCTCCATAAAACGATATTGTTTTGTATTTCTGTGGATTCCAGATAAATACTACTGACTTTCTATAAGACTCCTTGTAGAAAACAGGGAAATTGCCAAAATTAGTAAATTTTTGTACAATCAGTAAATATTTTACATATCAGTGTTAATACTGTAGTATAGAATTTTAGTGCAACTTCCTTTTGTTAATAATTATTAATAATGCTAAAAGATTGTACCGCTGATACCTACAACGTGGCCATTCGAGGAGTGTTTAATCTCTTTTGAAAAATTTGACGCTTGGCATTTAGAGTTTTCTTCAAATAATAATACTTTCGAGTATGACGCGAAAAACCGCGATACTTTAAAGTCGTGCAGCTGCATTTTTATGAACGCGTATCTATCGTTGTTTATCAGTAAACGTCCTAAATATTACGAGTGAAATTCGGTGGTATCGTTTAAACGATTTATGCGAAGCCGTGGAACTACCGCGATTATTCAACGAAGAAAGTGACGTTATCACGGAAGTTGGAGAATATCAATGCGAGCGCGAGTTTTCCGGTATGAAACGTTACGTAATAATTTTCTGAGCTTCCCTCGAAAACTTGGTACTTTCGGAGTGGAGTACCGAGAATCTAGCTCTGTGCATAATCTTCCCCGATTTATGTACGGCTGCCTAGGTTTTCCCATGGAATTCCGGAATCCCTGGCTGTTATACTTTGTCACGGAACGATTATCTTGAAAAAAAAAACAACAACAAAATCCCACTTGTTTCTGTCAAAGCTGTTCAACATAAATCCGCGGAATAAAGCGACGTATGTTAACGTGAGATTCGCTGGTTATATTTTATAATGCTTATTTACATCGGATTTTTTCGTTGATTGGCACCTTCGTCGTTGTTGGACCGAATAATTCCAGCCATATTTTAATTCATAATGATCTTGATTTTGTTCATCAATGAAGGATTGTCTTTTGGCAAATATCATGTGGCATCATACATGGTAATGCTAATTATGCAATGTTTTAA
Organism: Nysson spinosus; assembly: GCA_910591585.2. NCBI lineage: Eukaryota > Metazoa > Arthropoda > Insecta > Hymenoptera > Crabronidae > Nysson > Nysson spinosus. Next base: position 9,628,819 of record OU342830.1, on the reverse strand, counting down.
AGAAATTCGATAACAAATCGACGTACTCTGCACGTCATCCAATTGAAGGATGCACCGGCAGACCACTAATTATGTTGATTGTAAATCTGACTTGATTGGTGGATTATTTCATTGCTTTCCAGTAATGTAAAATGACAAAAATATTTGTAATGCAAAATTGTCTCTGATAATCTGAAAGAATAAAATTGAGAACAAATAAGAACTTGGAAAGCATCATAGATGAGATGTAAGGCTATTACAATATTGTTTAATAAAAATTTCAATCACATATAATTTGGATTGTAATAATGATAGGGTTATTGAAACTTCAATCTATTTTACAATTTTTGACAATTTTGGAATAATAGAATAAACCACTGTTCCACAATCTATTTGGAATCATAAACTTTTATGGTTACGCAATATTTAATATTTCGTGGATATGATTTTCTTTTTAATGACGTTGAACTTTGGATCATAAATCTTGGATTTTCGCTGATTTCTATGGGGACAAATTCGCCAAATGCGTGTAACAATATTTCTGCCATTTTTGTGAATTAAATCGTCTAGTCCCGACTCTGGCAGGAAACAGACAGAAAACGGAAATTCTGCGACACGCGTTACGAGATAAGGGGCTGATGCCAATTTCGATCGATTAAAAGTTAATCGAGATAATTGCGATAAAGTAATCATGATCTGTACATAGATTAAATTTCTACGTCAATACTGATAAATTGATTTTTGCTTATCATCAATCGCTTCTATTTTCTTCCTTTCCCTATTTCGCAAATATCAACAAAAACGGCACTTCACCATCGGGTGATTATTTATCTACTCCATTTTTTCAAGTGAATTACTTTTATATTTCGAATGCAATATAACTACGAATTTGCTATTCCAATAAATTAGGAAATACTTTCGACTCTCCGTTCAAAGTCTATCGAAATAACACATGTTTTGAACAAGCAAAATTTGGAAGTATCTATTTCCGATTTGCTGAATTCGTTTACACTCAGTAATTCATGCTTCGGTAATCGCAGCGGCTTGAATGAAAAATGAATATTTTAATCTTGTTTTTAAAGTACGTCAACGAGATTAGAAAGTTATATAACCGTCGAGATTCATTCATTCTTTAGTATCGTATCTGATTACAAACAAATACTTCGTATATCGTGGACGTACCGAAATAGAAATATTAATTCGACATTGTGTTTCGTAACATACTACACATCAAAATAATATCTAACATCTTCATACTTCGTTTGGTATAAGTACTTTGTTTGTTTCTCGACTTATTTGTTTCTCAACTTAAGTTCGGTTTACAAAATCTACTAAAAAAATGGCCGTGCATATTCAAAATTAATTAAAATGAATGAACGGCTTTTGATGATCAATCAAAATATCATAATTCTTCTTATTACTCCTCATAGTTGTAATACCTATACGCAGTAATAAACTACGTATATCAATTATTCTTTCTTATTTTAGGCGACAAAATATAATTAATTAAATAGAAAAGGCAGAAATTAGGAATCTATTAAAATTACATTTAGCCCTTTCTATAAACAAATACTGTCAGATCCCAACATCTGGGGACATGTGTCAAAGTATGCCACAGGGTTCTGCTATCTTTAAGTTTCGAGGTGTTATTTTTTAACTCAGTAAATACTCTTCTATAAAATATTGTAAAAGCGAATTAAATTGTTACACCTTGTTTTGAGAGGGTCTTGAATTTAAAATATTTTTTGTTGCAGTATGCTCAAGAAACGCAACACGAGAAGATCCTTCGCGGATTGGCAGTTGGTATTGCGTTCACGATGTACGGCCGGCTGGAGGAGGCTGATCCTTTGGTGACATCCTTGTGCGCCGATAAGGATCCGATCCTGCGAAGAAGCGGAATGTATACACTGGCGATGGCGTATTGTGGCACCGGAAACAACCAAGCTATCCGTAAACTTCTCCATGTTGCTGTAAGTTTGTCTTTTAGTTTCATCTATTTGAGATCATCGTTATTGACAGTTGTTCTGTTTCCATCCTTTGTTTACTAACCTCGTGAACTCACCTAGTACACTGATATATTCTTATTTAAAAAATACAGAGATGTCTTAAAAATAATATTGATACTAGTATCGAAGCATTTCCTTGATAAGAGTGAAAATATTTATAATTTATGAATTACAAGCCTTTCTGTCTAACACTAAAGATAGTCAAGTTTAACCGAGTTATAGGATACCATGATATAGTGGGAGTAGTTAAAACAATGTTATAATGTTTATGCAGTTACTCCCATTATCTTTGAATCTTTAATCTCCGCCATTTTTATCGAATAGCTTTATGATATTAGATTTGATTCATATATCAACTCCTAACATCTCGTAACATGAAGTAGTCCACGGGGTTCTGATACCTTTAAGTTTTTAATTCCTACTTACACAATGAATTCAATTAAACCACTCTGATATTTTCTTTGACACATCTGATGTTACGTAAATTTTCAAATTCGAATAACTTGTTATCCATTTCTTTATACGTCTGCTGTTAGACTACAAATATGCACCTTCAACTTATAGCATTTTAATTAGAAACAGTAAGAAAATATTATCAATTTGCTTCGATCCATTAACAGCCTGTATAATGAATTTAATTGTGCTATCCTCTGTTGCATTTCTTCGGAATAACTCATAGTACTTCCGTCAAAAACACACATTTTCCGTGCTGTAAAAAGGTCATCGTAAATATGCTCCATGCAATGAAAGCACTTTAGTCGAATAAATTATTACTCTTCCCGATAAAAGCACATTAGTAGCACGTCATCAGTCAGCAAGGAATTCGCGAGGAACGTTCTAGGAATAACGAAAGAAAATGCATTTTTTATCAGGTTTCTGACGTAAACGACGACGTACGACGGGCAGCGGTGACCGGTCTCGGATTCCTCCTGTTCAGGTGAGTACCTACAAAGAATACTTAACGTATCCTGGAAACCCGATATGTATTGGAGGAATGCGAATTCTCCGATGGTCGAGTCACATCGTCCTTCGTTCTTCAAATTCCAATCCTCCCGGCAATAACTCAGTATCGCAGCATTAATAATCTTAACGAAAGTTATTTTCACGGATGCGCCTTTTCTTCGTAAGACTCCTGCGAATGTCCTCGAGAAAGAAGGAATTCGAGCTCGTCGAACTTTTTGTATTTATATGTTGATTTAACACTGACAAATAAAACGCTGGAATGCTTGAAATTTGGCGAATATTGTTTAACATTTTCATCATGGATTCATTGAGAAAAATTACAATCTTCGTTCGAAAGTATTCATTGAGACTATCTGATAATGGATGATATGGATGTTTCGATATCACCGGTATTGTTATTAAACAATAACTCGTCAAAGTTGATGATTTCGTTAATCTTTAGCGTATTGCTTAAATGCAATTGTATATGACTGAATAAAAGAGTACATATTGTGTAAATCTTTTTATCGGAAGAATATCGGTTATTTCCTTATTACGTTCACTTCAGGCACCACTTTTTTATCTTGCTCTTGATCCATCTCTGATTATTTTGCGTTTCTGCGGTCGCAAACTTGTTGGACTATCAATTTTGTCAGCTGATAATAAACACTACATTTCGACCGTGATAACAACTCGATATTGAACAATTCCTTTTTTGCGTGTATATGGACACCACTTGTGTCATTCGCGAGTTTCATAGATTATCGTAGATAGATTATTTAAGGAAAAACGTGAAATAAAATCATGTCGATCGAGGAAGTATATGATTGAATTCGAAGATTAAGCTTTCGAAAATGACGGAGAAATTTACGGCGGGAAATCGTATAAACGTTGATTGCACCACCTAGAAATAGGAAAGGGATCGTTCGGAGAGATTGAGCTCCCTAATAGAAAGCACGAAAAAACCCACGGAGTTTGAGCGAATTGAAATCATTCCGTTTCGGCTAAAATTACGTTTGCTTTAATAGCTTCCCGCCGACGACGACGGGGTCACGTCCCTTTCCGCGGCTTTTCAATTAAATCGCAAATTTCTCCGATAATGATCAATTGCCCGCAAATGTAAAGCCCTACTTCGATTATCCGTTCATTATCCTGTGAACTTTGTGGACACTGTAGGTGGAATAATGAACTCTTACTTCGACTTACATTTCACTATATCTCCTGCAATTTTCTCGACATTTTCGCCGATGGATCATAAACTAATCACTTACAGACGTAGGAGCTGTTTACAATTTCAGCGGCCTATCAATTCCCAGTGCTGTCGTATAATAAATAAATCACGATATTATTAAAATGATATTTTATGATGTAAAGGGAAATCTGAACGAATGCAACTGTTCTACGATCTACATTTAATCAAAAATGAATTATACCCACAACATTATTATTCCTGCAATGCGATTAAATATCATCGGTAGAAATACAAGTCGGGATACAATATGATAATAATTGAAATAAAATATTAGGAGAAAAAGAAGAAAAGAATAAGGGAATAAAATATTGTAAAGTAAAGGATATAGAAGCGCAAGATGAATCGCGAGATCAGTTTACCACCACCGATTCAAAGGTTTAAAGAGAAGCACGATCCAGCATAAAAGAGAACGAGCGTGTCGTAAACTTCACATTCGTACGCTCGCGAATACTTTTCGCACTCGCTTGTTATCATACATAAAGCCCGAGAACGAAACTACGATAATATCTTCTCTCTAATGTATGGACGCCTCCCGGCTGAAAAAGTTAAACAAGCCAGTAGAAAGTTAAGATAACTTGAAAAGAGCGTTTCGTGTTGGATATAGGTAATGGTTACTTGCTCGATCTTTTCCACGGCCGAATTTCAACTCTACTAGACGAAATTTATTATTACGATACTCGATATCAACCAGTTATCCCTTTCCGTGGGTTCGCGTAACTTTGTATAAAAGGTTCGTGCAAAATTAGTAATGCATAAGGCGATTCTCGAGTTAACAAAGTCTGAATTAATTATTATGAGTCACGTTATAACTTGTGTAGCTTATATAACTCATAACTTTGCCGTGCAAAAGGAAATTTGGGAAATTGATGTGAGACATATATAGTATATATTACCGCTCAAAGGTACTTAAACAACAACAGAATTTAAGCAATTCGTGTTCCGCTTCTTCCAATTTTCCTATAAAAAAATACAATTGCGTTCGATTTTTTTTGTTAAAAGTTTTATGAATGCCTCAAACCCGGGGCGACGATACTGTTTCAAAATTAATTGAGTAGTTAAACAATTAGTCGTTTCTTTCGAATGAATTCGGTGTATTAATGCCAGATATAATATACCCAATTTTAATTTCATAGCTATAATATTAATATTAGGTACCTGATTATTTGAATGTTTATTATTCACCACATTCGACAGTCGTACGAATTAAATCATATCACTGATTCCATTTAATAATATTCGAATCTTTACTTTCGTTGGAACATAATTTTCCACAGTGCGGCATATTTTTGAGGAAAGAAGCAAACTCGATGCCGCGTAAGTAATCCGGGGAGTGTAAATCGATCACGTGTAAACTGTTCGCCTAGATGGATAAGTAGCGTTCAATCTGCTTGCATGCCAAGTTACGTTAGTCAGCCTGATAATTACATACATACGAGCTCCCGTAATTAGATGTTAATTGGCCGTGAATGCACATCCTATTAGTGATTTTCTGCTACGATACTATGAATAACGAAGCTTTTCACATTGAAAACCACTTTGTTGTTGCAATACTCTTCGTCCAAGGAGGCTCACCACCTTTCACGCGTGATTTGCTGCATAATAATGAAGATTTAATTACAATCTTCTTGCATTATGATCTTAATTATGATGATATACGTGTAATGATTTTGCAATTCGAAGATCTCGGCAGAGACTCGAGTATCAGTTGATGAATTACAAAATGCGCATCGAACGATAATGCGACTAATTGAAGATCCGAGACTCGATAAGCAAACCGTGTTTATTTCTCGCGATTTATCAATGTTAACAAACTCTTATTCTTATTCTTCCCATGGATTTATTATTTATTTATTATTCTTAAAACTTTTCGTATGTAAAGTCTTCCACGGACCTGTAATTTTGAATGTTGTTAAATATTTGATATTTTTAATCTGTACATCATTATGTGCACTTACGAAAAATGTACACAAATTATTTTGACATAATTTGCACGAACTATTTTATATTTGTTGACTCAAAGCGAAGCTGCATATGGTATCTCCTGTCAGCTGTAGAATAAAGGAAGAGATAATTCCAACCTGTTTCCACGGCAAAGGATCGATAGTTTTCATTCTTCAAACTTTGACAGATTGAAAGTTCCTTTCATTTCTCTGTTAGTTTATCCTGTATTTCTTCCCCTCTCGTTGGGTATCTTCGAATTGTTCTCTTCCCTCGGTTCGATCGCACAGATTCCCCGCTCGAGGGGTTCGCCTAATCCGAACCCACGTTTTCCATTAACTTAAGACTTCGATGATCGCTTTGAATCGTTAAACACTTCTTGCTGTCACCTTTCTTCAAATATTTTACCGAAACTCCGTTCGTCTCTCTGCGGGTTTTCTCACGCTTTGTTTGTTGAAAGTACCTTTGCTTTGCCCACGTTTTGCGTTGTTATCTGAATAAAGGTGGCTAATATTAGCTACAATGATGAAATATATGAAGAATATATACAATAATAAAGAATTGAACCATTTAGGATCGATTTTGGCGACTTTTAATTTTTGACAATTTTTGAAGGTATAACCCTTTACATTTTTTCGACTTGGATTGACCCGTTTTTCGACCGAAACAAATTTTTAATCCACTTCGTTCGACCCAAAATCATCCTAGAATATGTTTATACATCATATACCATCGATTTGGGTCATTTAGAATTGATTTTGGCGACTTTTAATTTTTGACAATTTTTGAAGGTATACCCCTTTACATTTTTTCGACTTGGATTCGACCCATTTTTGACCAATAAACATTTTTTAGCCGCTTCTTTCGACCAGAAATCGTCCTAGAATATGTTTATACATCATATACCATCGATTTGGGTCATTTAGAATTGATTTTGGCGACTTTTAATTTTTGACCATTTTTGAAGGTATACCCCTTTACATTTTTGCGATTTTGGATTGACCCGTTTTTCGACCGAAACAAATTTTTAATCCACTTCTTTCGACCCAAAATCATCCTAGAATATGTTTATACATCATATACCATCGATTTGGGTCATTTAGAATTGATTTTGGCGACTTTTAATTTTTGACAATTTTTGAAGGTATACCCCTTTACATTTTTTCGACTTGGATTCGACCCATTTTTGACCAATAAACATTTTTTAGCCGCTTCTTTCGACCAGAAATCGTCCTAGAATATGTTTATACATCATATACCATCGATTTGGGTCATTTAGAATTGATTTTGGCGACTTTTAATTTTTGACCATTTTTGAAGGTATACCCCTTTACATTTTTGCGATTTTGGATTGACCCGTTTTTCGACCGAAACAAATTTTTAATCCACTTCTTTCGACCCAAAATCATCCTAGAATATGTTTATACATCATATACCATCGATTTGGGTCATTTAGAATTGATTTTGGCGACTTTTAATTTTTGACAATTTTTGAAGGTATACCCCTTTACATTTTTTCGACTTGGATTCGACCCATTTTTGACCAATAAACATTTTTTAGCCGCTTCTTTCGACCAGAAATCGTCCTAGAATATGTTTATACATCATATACCATCGATTTGGGTCATTTAGAATTGATTTTGGCGACTTTTAATTTTTGACCATTTTTGAAGGTATACCCCTTTACATTTTTGCGATTTTGGATTGACCCGTTTTTCGACCGAAACAAATTTTTAATCCACTTCTTTCGACCCAAAATCATCCTAGAATATGTTTATACATCATATACCATCGATTTGGGTCATTTAGAATTGATTTTGGCGACTTTTAATTTTTGACAATTTTTGAAGGTATACCCCTTTACATTTTTTCGACTTGGATTCGACCCATTTTTGACCAATAAACATTTTTTAGCCGCTTCTTTCGACCAGAAATCGTCCTAGAATATGTTTATACATCATATACCATCGATTTGGGTCATTTAGAATTGATTTTGGCGACTTTTAATTTTTGACCATTTTTGAAGGTATACCCCTTTACATTTTTGCGATTTTGGATTGACCCGTTTTTCGACCGAAACAAATTTTTAATCCACTTCTTTCGACCCAAAATCATCCTAGAATATGTTTATACATCATATACCATCGATTTGGATCATTTAGAATTGATTTTGGCGACTTTTAATTTTTGACAATTTTTGAAGGTATACCCCTTTACATTTTTTCGACTTGGATTCGACCCATTTTTGACCAATAAACATTTTTTAGCCGCTTCTTTCGACCAGAAATCGTCCTAGAATATGTTTATACATCATATACCATCGATTTGGGTCATTTAGAATTGATTTTGGCGACTTTTAATTTTTGACCATTTTTGAAGGTATACCCCTTTACATTTTTGCGATTTTGGATTGACCCGTTTTTCGACCGAAACAAATTTTTAATCCACTTCTTTCGACCCAAAATCATCCTAGAATATGTTTATACATCATATACCATCGATTTGGGTCATTTAGAATTGATTTTGGCGACTTTTAATTTTTGACAATTTTTGAAGGTATACCCCTTTACATTTTTTCGACTTGGATTCGACCCATTTTTGACCAATAAACATTTTTTAGCCGCTTCTTTCGACCAGAAATCGTCCTAGAATATGTTTATACATCATATACCATCGATTTGGGTCATTTAGAATTGATTTTGGCGACTTTTAATTTTTGACCATTTTTGAAGGTATACCCCTTTACATTTTTGCGATTTTGGATTGACCCGTTTTTCGACCGAAACAAATTTTTAATCCACTTCTTTCGACCCAAAATCATCCTAGAATATGTTTATACATCATATACCATCGATTTGGGTCATTTAGAATTGATTTTGGCGACTTTTAATTTTTGACAATTTTTGAAGGTATACCCCTTTACATTTTTTCGACTTGGATTCGACCCATTTTTGACCAATAAACATTTTTTAGCCGCTTCTTTCGACCAGAAATCGTCCTAGAATATGTTTATACATCATATACCATCGATTTGGGTCATTTAGAATTGATTTTGGCGACTTTTAATTTTTGACCATTTTTGAAGGTATACCCCTTTACATTTTTGCGATTTTGGATTGACCCGTTTTTCGACCGAAACAAATTTTTAATCCACTTCTTTCGACCCAAAATCATCCTAGAATATGTTTATACATCATATACCATCGATTTGGATCATTTAGAATTGATTTTGGCGACTTTTAATTTTTGACAATTTTTGAAGGTATACCCCTTTACATTTTTTCGACTTGGATTCGACCCATTTTTGACCAATAAACATTTTTTAGCCGCTTCTTTCGACCAGAAATCGTCCTAGAATATGTTTATACATCATATACCATCGATTTGGGTCATTTAGAATTGATTTTGGCGACTTTTAATTTTTGACCATTTTTGAAGGTATACCCCTTTACATTTTTGCGATTTTGGATTGACCCGTTTTTCGACCGAAACAAATTTTTAATCCACTTCTTTCGACCCAAAATCATCCTAGAATATGTTTATACATCATATACCATCGATTTGGGTCATTTAGAATTGATTTTGGCGACTTTTAATTTTTGACAATTTTTGAAGGTATACCCCTTTACATTTTTTCGACTTGGATTCGACCCATTTTTGACCAATAAACATTTTTTAGCCGCTTCTTTCGACCAGAAATCGTCCTAGAATATGTTTATACATCATATACCATCGATTTGGGTCATTTAGAATTGATTTTGGCGACTTTTAATTTTTGACCATTTTTGAAGGTATACCCCTTTACATTTTTGCGATTCTGGATTGACCCGTTTTTCGACCGAAACAAATTTTTAATCCACTTCTTTCGACCCAAAATGGTCCTAGGACATCATTAGGCATCATATACCATCGATTTGGGCCATTTAGAAACGATTTTGGCGACTTTGGTTGGCGTATGATAGATGTATTTCACACTTTTATGGTGTGCCATAACTACATAGCCATCATTCTTTTTCATAACATTATTTTCTACCGATTTATGGTAGAATAAAAGTAATCGGCTAATCAATCAGCTTTGTGGTAATATCATTTTCTTATCGGAAGTTATTGTTTCGGGTTTGTCGTACTTGATAAGCTAATTTCTAGATCCATGCTTTATATCCATGTTCCTTGAGAAGATAGCACGAAATGATAAGAAATCGCTTCGTGAGTACTACCCATTGTTTTCTTGGAATCAGCGGGATTAGAAGCTGCAACTGTGCGGAAAGTTTATCATGCAATCGCGAGTCACGATGACTTTTCCTATTAATTCCAAGAGGAAGTTTTTAGTCTCCCTTTAATGAGGTTCTCGCGTGTTTATACCGAACCCAAAGAACTTACTAATTCGCTGCGATCATATTTAGTGAATTTCCTCTAACGTAGGGTGTATTTCAATATGTAGGATATAACGATTTATTTAATTGATACCAATAATCTCGGCTCGTTTCAAGTACTTCGTTAACATATCTGCAAGCAGAATACAAGTATTTAAAGGTCATATTTTTGACAGAAGAACGTGATTTATTTATTAGAGCCTCATCGTGTTCTCTTAAAAAGAACTTTTCCTAACTTAATTCATCTTGCTCTGGAATTCCTTCTTTATTGATACTCTTTAAAGTCAGACTTTTTCACGCGGTAATTACGAATGAAGAAATCATAAAACATTTCTTGGTAGTTCCGCTTAAGAATGTTAATCATCGTACTTTTTAATCGAGATTTTCATCGCGGAAAAGTCGAGATGAATTAATACTTCGTTCCAGTCGACTTCGCTTCGTAAAGCGAGTGACGTATCTTTCTTATTATTGGATCCAATGAATCTTGATCCAGCTGAGATCATCGATAAGAGGCCAACCAGTGTAGCGAGTCTTAATTGAAATTGTCGATCGATTCGATGGCCCTGTGAAATGAACTGTCGCCGAGGATAAATAGTCCTGCCCTTGCTTTGTTTCAAGAGAAGTATCCTGATCCTTAATGATCACCGCACTGCAAAGAATCTCAGTTTACAAGTGCAACATCGAAGTTCGTGAAAACCGAATTAAAAGAAGTACCAAGCACTATCTTCTTAGTCTTCTTTGCACTGTTCAACTTCTTTCGAAGCAAATTTTCGCATCACTTTGTTCGATGGTACCAAACATCGAAAGCTACATAATTCTTGCAAGATTTGTCGGACTTATAACCTTAACATTTTATTCTCAATCAGATTGCACAAGTATTACCAAATAAAAAGATTTCTTCGAGTGAAAATCAGAAGTTAAAAACATCTTCGAAAGAATGCAATTGCAGCCGGATACCTAAAAGACGTCGATTCTAAGCATCATTAAATCGATATGTTTCCGCGCCTGGAACAGAATGGGCAACGATTCCGTGAAGACGAATGACTAGCCAGTACACTCATGAATTTCAATTGATACGAAATCGAGTCGGAATTGATGCCACATAAATTGGTTTTAAATCTTGGTACGCTGGGAAAGGTGGGCGTTCTCGAGTGCGAAGTATTGCAATTCCCGTCGGTTTACGAAGGCGTTTACCTGCAACTTTTCGTTTACAATCGTATTGGATTAGCGTAGGAAGATGAAGTGGTTGAATAAAATGATTCCGGTAGAATGGGATTCGTTTTGTGTCGTTGTAAATATGCGTTCCATTTAAAAGGATGAAAGGAAGTCACGGAGGGTTCGTGGTACGTGCATGAAGAACGGAACGAATCTAGGCCAACCAAGATCCGCTAAGCTCGATTTTAATCAATCCCGTAATCGGGGGATAAATGTAAATTAATTTCATGTAGGACGAGACTGGGATTTCCATTGGGTAAACGAGAGCCACTGCTCGTGACCAGACTGTTCGACAACTTCTTCCCGTCACCAAATTGCATCGTTTTATTTTCAGGCTAAAACCACTAATGCATTTTCTTCCAATTTGCGATTGTTTATTCCCTAATCCTTATGTTGCGATCGCTGCCATCAATTTCAAGACAATCTCTTTTATGTCTACAGTTTGCGGATAGATTTTCCAGAATATTACGTTTTTCTCAGTGCTTACATGATCTATTTAATAAATATTTCTCTATCAATTTACTACGGTGTAATTGTATGAATTATTTTGATATTAATCTACATTAATAAATATGGTTTATGCTAATAAACATTTGCCGGTATATTGCACTTTCAAAAGCTTGATGTTGCGGAAGCTCCATTCTTTAACAAATTGCATCAACGGGTTTATTTAATAAAGTAATATGGGCTCAGATATTACTTAATCACATTAAAAGCATAGTAAAATTTTGCCAAGGCACTTGAAAGTTAAATGGAATTATATTTGTTAAACTACACTCACGATGTTATATACGTTTTATTATATTTTTTATTGGAGCAGCGTACGTGCACAGATTTCTCAGAATTCAAAGTAGTCATTTTTCTCCAATATCGTTGAAATTGTTTTATAATCCTTATCGTAAGATAACGAGGGACATGCAGAGAATTAGGTGCAAGGGATGTCAACATTAACCTTTTAACCGAGGAGTTCTTTCAAAAAACGATATCACGCGGTTGCTTTCAATTTAGTGATAAAATAAATCCGTGCGATATATTTGTTATTTTCACGTATATATTGTTTTACTAATTACTGAAATTTATACGTATAAAAACTTGGGAATTATGATAGTGATTATTGTAATTTAATTCGTAACCTTCGAGATAAATGTAGATTCGAATGACGAGATAACTCGTCATCCTCGGTTAACAGGTTAATATCGTGATTGGATCGATGGGACGCATACGTGGGATTCGTGCGAGTTAGATCCGAAATGAGTCCTGATTAACCATCCCTTTTGCGTTACGGAAGCCAGGATAATATCCTTAAAATGACGTGATTACCAAACTCCCTTCCCTGGAACTTGCTTTTCCGCTTATTAGTGCGTAATGCACTACCCACGATGCCGACTTTAATGGCGCCCTCGTTTCCCAAATTACCATCCCATGTCGGCCATTGAGCAGCCCTATTATTTTCTACAATGCGCCTAAAAAATTGTATCTCTCGCAAAGATCAGGCTGCTCGTTTTTACGGAAAACTCTAGCATCCTTTAATCAGGTAGATTATATCCTGCATTTATGGAGATTTATATTCTGTTTTCATCGACTCGCTATGTTTTATTAATTATTAATTTAGTTATGAATTATTAACATAATTAATTAGTTAGTAAAATTGCGAAATTGTTTGGTAACTTTGCGTAATTTAACCTTTAAAACGTATCGCCAGGGAAAATCACGTTAACATAATTAGCGTTAACAAGCGGTACGTTTTTTAATATTATTAAAGCAATATTTGCGTGTGATGAATTTTCATCCCTGATACCCCTGAAGGGTTAAAATCGATATAATTTTCGTTAAAATAATTGATTTATGACCATTATTATTATTGGATAGGCAACATTATGATACCAATCAAATGTTTATTGATCATTTTCTGATTTCTATAAAACGCATTATCTTGAAATTGATCCAAAATAATGATTCCGGTGGACTTAATTGGAAATTGGTGAATCCGAGCATATCTTTGCAGAAACATTATGCCGTCTTAGTTGACAAACTTGTAACTGAGCTGTAACATAGTGGCAGGGAATACTAATTGAAAGCAGAGTCGTGTTTGATGCATTTACATCAAGAAGAGATAATGTCACATCAGTTGGATACGCGACAATCAGCTTAACATACGGGTTTATCCTATTGTCCATCCAAAACCAGGTCTCACTAACAGGTCCTGGTTCCGCGAATATGAATATCATGTTACTTGTTATTAATGTTCCCAAATACCCTATAATTCCAATTGAGATCGAACCAGTGCTGCACATTTTCTGGTCTAATTTAGTCAGTTCGTTAGAGTCGAACGTAACTGTTAATTAAGAAAGAACTATCGACATTATATTGATCTTTATAATTAGTTTTAATAATATAATTTTCATAATATTGGTGATATACTCATTCATATTTGTGTATTTATACGTATGTGCTTAGAAATAAGGACATACATATAATGGCGGAAAGATATATAATCGATTTAATTATATTTATCATTATGCAACACGAGCCTCAAAAAATCTCGGAAACTAAGTTTTTGTATAATCGAATATTTTTTACTAAAAATGTGGACCCGTCATTTTGACTTCTTTGGTAGTTCTAGAGTTAGATTATGATTATAAATATTCTTTTCTAATCATTATAATTATAATCATACTATAATCCGATACCTATTACGGTCACGCGGTTAACAATTCCACTATTATTTCCTCATAATGATATATTAATGAAAAGTCGCTTGTAATTATTATGAAAGGAACATTGCAATTAGAGCCGCTCATTTCAGCGAAACTATAAACGCTCGATTATCTCCATTAATTATGTTATCATAAATTGATAAATTTTCAGGTTTTCATAGTGTTAATTAAACTTCGGTTATCTTTCAAGTTCACCATGCGTGCTCGTAATTATTTTCGTGGATTAACAAACGCGGATCGTTAAAGGAAATCGGCTTAACGTACGATATTAAAAATGCGAAAAAATAATGGATTCCGAGCACGTATAATGGATTCAGTAATGCACGGAACACGTATACCGAGAATGGACTGTGTCGCTGCATTATCGTTAAATTCTCATAAAACTGCCGATCTGAGAGCGCCGCAAATTATTCACGATAATATGATCGTTTTTACTAAACTTTCAGAAATCCCAGGATTTTTTGCAGGGAAAATTCACCGTTGTTTCGTCGAATATTGCCCTATCATGGAATAATAACAAGATCAGTTTGTCGATAATAATTATTTTTTCCAACAGCATAGAAGTACCGCGTAGCTGCAAAAATATCAATAAATAGTCGACGATTAATTGGTTCGCCGTTGAGCTAGCTCCAAAGGAAATCATTTTTTGACTGGCGAAAGTTCAACTATGAACAATAATAATTTTTTGTCGGATATTCCATAAGTGTGGAGTGTAAAATAATATTATTTGCGTAATACAGAGATTCGCATATTATGTGCTTTATTTTTTGCAATTAATATTGATTGATACATCTGACAATGTTTACTTGATTTTAGATAATATTTTAATGGTATTTTAAAGCGTACAGTGAATATATGGTAAATGATACCGATTTTACACAGCCGATTTAATTGACATTTAATGTAACCGAATCCTTCGGCTTCGAAAATGATCGGTGCGCGATTTCAGGTTGAAAAATTTCCTTGACGCGACACGGAAATCGTTTTACTTCAAACAATTTTTGTTTTATTGCTCGGATCCCGACTCGGTGTTTCGTCGATCTATTGGCGATTGGAACAGCGGGTTGTAAATATAGCTCGTCTTTGCGTATCATGACAGTGTTATTTTTGTGAAAATTATTCGACATTGTCAGAAAAAGAGTGCCTCTTCACAAAGAGGATGATATACCTGTGTTTGACATGTCAACACGGAAACATCAGCGACAACAGCCATTCGTAGCTAC
This sequence comes from Nysson spinosus, assembly GCA_910591585.2. Lineage (NCBI taxonomy): Eukaryota > Metazoa > Arthropoda > Insecta > Hymenoptera > Crabronidae > Nysson > Nysson spinosus. The sequence goes on along the minus strand of OU342830.1, from coordinate 9,613,174 downwards.
ATCCTAGAATATTTGCTAGCGAGAATTGTCAGCCCTACGAACTTGTTCTCTTTGAGTAGCGCGTGCAGGTTTACTTTGATTTTCTAACACTTTGTTGTGCCCTGATTTTAGAAGAATCAGGATAAGCTAGCATTTAAAGTTGATGACTCTAAATACGATTTTATTGTATTCTAAAAAAGAAGTACATGAAATTGCTGATTTATTTAACGTAATTCAATATAGATTATTAATTATATTAATATATTGTACAATGATGGGTAGAAGATAGTCACTATATCTCAACATTCTTGCTGAAATATTTTATACAATTATTTTCAATCGTAAACAGAAGATTCCAATTATTTTATGACCTATGTTTTGTGAATTATTTCGCACGAAATAAATATTTCAATCTCTCTTCACACTTTTATTTGCATTTTATATTAATCGAGGAGTAGTGTAAGAATTAAAGCTCGTATTGTACAGCGGGGTTGAATCGAAACAAACATTTCGATGTTACGTTACAATCCCATTTGCATATCGATTACCGAATAATGTTACGCAATACTGTAATCAATACCACGTGGAAATTTTCTCGACTATTTTCCAGCGCGAATAACAACAAACCCGGCGATGTAGAGGAGAATGAAAAATGACCGGAACTTGTTCCACAAACTTTAATGCGATTGTCGAGTGCAAAAAAATGGAGAAACGTATGAGAGCCAGCTCGATAATTTCGAACAATTGAATTTCTAGAAAATGGACAAAAATCTTTTTAAACCAGCAAATCAGTTGGATGGCAGTCATGGAATTATTTAGTTGATGTACGTGCAAAGAGCGCCGGGACACAGCTTTTTTAGTTATAAAATTTTCAGTGACGAATGCTCATTTAAATGCACTTCTGTCCTCGATTTCGACCTTTTCTCTTCACTCAGATATTAATCTTAAATCGTAGCCTCTTTAAGTGGTCTCCTTTTTTTATCACTCCTAATATTACGTCCCTTTTCATTTATTTAAATATCTAAATATTTAATTTCGGATATCCGAATTCATAAAATCTTGGACTTTAAATAACTTTAGAATTAATTTTTTCCAAGCAAATTATTTCACTGTATATGTAATCCTCGTATAATGCGGGTGTTAGGTTTCGGAAATAATGTCGCTTTATAAAAATCGCGTTATTTCTTTTTTAACATATATTAATTAAACACATTTCAACATAAACTGGTTAGATGGCTATTAATATGAATGGAGTAATATTCCATAATATTCCACTGAGATTCAAAAATTTTGATTAATCATGGTTTATGCTTTTGTTCTCTTACTTTTTATAATTTTATTTTCGAAGCTTTTTTCGATGATTTAAACCCTGTACAAATAATACTGGGAAACATAGATCCATTTCTTTCATCGATTCCAACGTTCTTCTAAAATTTACGGAGAATGTATCCACATAGAGAATGCAATTTTGATCGATTTCGCACGGTGAAACAGCAAAGAGCACGAAATTTCCATAATCCTTCATCGATATTCCGTGGAGTTACGCAACCGCGAAGCCATTTCGCGATTGTTATTCAGCAACTCGAGAGAGAGAACTTCGAAAAGACCACGCATACTTTCAGTTTCAGACAGTAGCTTACCGGAGTCACAAAATTTTTTCCATTGAACGTTTACAGACACAAGGATCACCGAAAAACTTAGCACGAAGTAGTATTACGGTCCGCCGCTACTGTGTTTGGAATTTTTTATGTATTTTCCGTTATGTTGCGGCGAAACTTTCGGAGTTACAACGGCCGCTACGTGTTTTGTTTCCATCACTGATTTTTTTCTCCTCCCTGCGCCTTTCGTTTCCCTGCAAATGACCGTTCTTAACAAACTGGGGTTCCCGAGCTGGTTGTGCTCTTAGGATCGAGAACAAAAACAACAAAAACCGAGCCGCGTTAAGAAATACTTCTGGGGTGAGTTTGTAAACGGGATGAATATACATCTTTCGACATTTACGTATGAATTTATGTTGTGGTATTTGAATTTCGGGGGAATATTAGCTGTATTATCATTTATAAGTTTCGGGGTTTCAAGTACGTGGTTTTGTCATGCATTATTCAGCAGGCAGCCTTATATTAAATTAAGGCCTAAATTATTGACTTCTTCAGACATTCAAACATCCTGGGAAATAACAGTAAGAAGGACCGATGATGACATTGAATTTTTTTACTAAACTTCAATCGATCCTCTATTAATTCCTGATTATAATTATTTGTTAATATAACCGGTTTCTGCGCAATCCCATAAAAAATATTAGTAATATATGATATGGAATTTAACGAAATTTGAATGAATACTTTACTAATTATTGTTAAAATATGATATTATGAAATAAATATCTGATTTTACGGATGTAATAGGGTTTCGTATAATATTCGATACGCGTACGTAGATCAGATAGAATGATCTCAATATCAGTAGGAAAACAGTATTACTGGAAAATACGCGAATTTCTGTGGGAGTTTTTATGTATATTCCATTATCTCGTAGAAAGACTTTAGTTTCGGTATTCCAAGGGACAGTACGTGTTTCGTTTCCAATATACGACCTCGTTTTTTTCATTCTTTGACCACCCCTAATAAACAGTTCCATATTCCACGAAATGTTGTTTTCGTGAGCCACGAAATATATATATAGATTCCCCTCTTTTTCTCCACGCGTTCCTAGTTCGCCGAAATAAATTGCAGGCACTGAGAGGGGGAGACACGAGTGTTCCCTCTGGTAAATTCAGAAATGATTTCTATGCAGAGAGATGCATGAAATATGAATGTACTTTCTCAGTGTTGCTGCACGATGTTTCTATATGCATATCCTGCATCTTCCTAGGAACCAATTAAACCAATTTAAGGTAAAGTCCTTTGAGTTCCTCGTGCCCAGAAACTTCGTTATCCTTAGTACCCTAAAATTATACCCCTTCGATCGAGCTTTAAAGCTCCCACCGCTATTGTGAAAAGTAACGTGAAACATAACAAATGAAGAGTGATTGGCCGTAAATCTTGGTTTCGAGGCGTGCACTTTTTATGGTGGCACCAATGCTTCTGTTAATTTATTAGCCAGCTTTCGTAGTAGTGCCTTTAGCTTTTACTTAATTAATCTGTCTAATGCATTTTTCGGTTAAAATGTAACACCGGTTTTTTTATTTGTCAAGTTTTTCTGCAATCTTTTATTACCTTATTCTGTATGATTGATTTTTCTAATTGATCATCACTATCATCAACATATGGGACAGGAAGTTTAAATATTGAAGGGGGGAGTACATAGTTTTATAACAATTATAAAATGAAGGGCCCATTATGAATTCTGATTTTTGAATTCGGTAGGAAACAAATACTTCGTCCTTCACCTAACCCTGATAATGCTTATCCTCTCGAAAAGCAATTGACATTACTATTCTCGTGGCAGAGAGACTGCTACTGACATCCACGGTAAACCCGAAGGAAAAAAAACTGGACGTTAAGTGGAGTCGCTATTGTTTCCCACGGGACTCGCCAGGAATACTTGAAAATTTACCCCGCGCTCTTCTCGATTCAATGAATAAATATTATCACTCCATAGAAAAATTCACTTCACTTCCTGTGACAAAATTATTTTCTACATTTACGCCTCCGTATAAAACACGCGGGGAACGTGGTCGATTAATGACCTCGCGCGTCCCAGATAACACGGGGAAAATAAATTTTCCTGAGATATAACGGTGCTGTACGATGATCCTTTTAATCCAGGGTTATTAGATAAGATATTTCAGAAAAAATTCGATTTCCGATATTATTCTTCATATTCTTGATTCGATACTTGATAATTCTCGCTGTATTCCACTTTGAACATTACGATTCTTACAATATTACATTATTATTATTGTTATTATTTTCAACGTTATTACTGTTATAAAGATAGAATAACTATTAACTGGAACGTCCAGATATTTTCTACCACGATATCCGAAGAATCCTTGAAACCCCCAGAATCCTCCAGCAGATGCAACAAATATTATTTCTGCAAATAAAAGCATCATCCGTTTCTCGTGCTGTTTAAACTCGAAGAGGTGCGCGTTAATATCTTTGAACTTATTCAGCCGTGGAATTTCTTTGCACCTTTTGGGCCCCTTTGAAATTTACGATATTTCTTCCTCACATTTCGATATATAATTATATTTGTTTTCTACCGTTTCATATAAACCTTTTATCAAATTCTGCTATATAAAAAGCGGTATATAATCATAACATGTTTTTATTCGTTTATATAAAACGGGGTATTCAAGGTGTATAATATTATCGCTTGTGTAGTATTTTTTGTAACTTTTTTTGACATTTTCGTGGGGATTTTGCAACATAATCTTGGATCCTCAACCTGACAGGGTTCATTCGTTTCTGTGTTTGACAGTATGTCGAAGAGGAAGATATAAAGAAACATAGTGCACTGACATTTATTAGAAACAAGCATCTACCCTTCAAACGATTTCACGGAAAGTCAGGCAGCTACTGTAATATTTCTTGGTAGGAGAAGCATTCTTATTTCTTATCGGCAGCTGTTTCCGATTGGACATTTTTAATATTCTGTACTTTTGTAGAACAAATATCGTTTTTATTCTTTCCTACCCAATTTTCATATCGCTCTTATCATAAATATATCGTTAAGTTATATATTTGCCGTTCATAAAACTGTACTATCCAAACTAAAAATTGTAAACTTTTACCTGATTAAATTAATAATGTCCGGGAAATTTAACAGCGTTTAAACAGATGGAATTTTCGAAGACAAGCAATATGAAAGTTTGTTACTGCACGTTTTTATTACTTATGTTTAATGTCAGTAATATTACTATAATAATATTTTTGAATTAGAGTTTAGCGTAAGTTTACATAAAATAATAATAATGTTTCTGAATTACAATGAATTATAAAATGCATGTTTGTTTACGATGGATTGAAAAATTTGTGGGAAATCGATGGTATTTAAAGGGGCACGATTTATCACGGCGAGTTGGTTTCGTGTACAGAATCGATGAGATGTTCCTCTTGAATCATGGATAATTAGAAATTACCTCTTAATTACTCTCCTTGCTGTAATCGCTGTGAAAAGCCCGGGGGTTGAACCGCAGTAAATAAGCGCGGCTTATTAGTCGAACAAGTTATCCCTTGAATCAACCACGTACTCAGATTTAAATTCTGATAAAATACCAAGGGGCGTAAGTCATACCCTTTTTTACACGGTGTTCTAATTTGATTATAGTATCAGTATACTATATTATAGTATATTTTATTAATAAAGAATCATATTAATAGTATTAAGTACTGGAAAAAGTTCGTGCGGATTTTTAACTAAAAATTCAAATACTTTGCACATTTTGGAAAGCACATATTCTTATTTGACGAATTAGTCGCCATTTAATTCTACAATTCTTTTTCAATGTTCTGCAAGCTTATGCTTTTGTTTTTTGAAAAAATCTGGTATTTTACTCTTGGGAATGAGTTGTGTAGTTTTGTTTGCATTGGAAGTTGGAAATTTGATTTTATTAAAATAGGAATTATGACACTGGAGAATTGCCGTTTAAAGATCATAGATAATGATGGCGATTATCTAATAGAATAATACTTAATATGAAAAACATGATTGATTACTTTCCTGTACCCCTAATACACTTTAATACCGAATACTTTACAACATTCTGTATGTGTTACTTTTCACTATCAATTAATTTAAATGGGATGGTGATATTTTAAATTTATCGGGTACACTGAAGAAGACTTGCCCTTTGATGTTCCATATTTCAATATAAATAAATGCATATCGAACACGGTATTGGTTCAAGTATTACTCTGATTGAATAAAAGTAAACGAGATTCAATTTTCATTGCATTCATTTTACTTCGAAAATGATGAGTTTTAATCGTTTATTTTTGGTTTGCCTTTTATTACAAATTTTCGATGTATCATGGCTGATTATTTAAAAGCATTTGTAAACCAGGTGTTACGAAATCTCCGTGGAAAAAGAGATGCAATTTATTTTCGTTACTAGCAAAGCACTTTTAATCGTCCCTTCACTATTCCGAGATAACAAGAATTAATAAAGTTTTGCAACAGCTCGCGAAATAATTCCTGTTGAACTTCCGAATTAATTTAGCAGTTTCCTTTGTGGACTTGCTTTCACTTACAAAAAAAAATGTAATTAGTATGCGGCTACACGATATTCGGTTGCGGTTTTGAATCATTTTCAGGATGAATAGGGATAAGAGAACTTGAAGTTAACGGACAAAAAATGCGCGAGATAACACGTTAACTTCTAGGGGGAGGATGATATAATCGCACACTGCAATTAGAAGTTAAAACTTGTTTAAAATTTCATTTTCATAATACGGCTAGAATATTCACGTGAGTTGGAAAAGTAAATACAGAAGTAAAACAAATTATTACTAACTCCTTCGAGTTCTATCTAGAATTATCATGCGAATTATTAAAGTAATATGTGTACGCTATTCCCGCGAAATGAAAAAAGAAGTTCAAGAATAATAAGAATTAGTGCGAACTCCTTATTATCGTTTCTGTAGAGGTAAAAAGAAATACAGATATTTTTCTCTGTTATTCGTATATAATAAGGTCCGTGTAAAATATGGTTACAAATCAATGTTTCCGGGGAACGATTAAAGGTATTTAAAGAGCAATGTTCGGAAATCATATCTAATTCCACGGCAATAATCAATTAGCAGAATGGAGAGGCGTTCGACGAGGCTGTGAAAGCTTAGAGCCGTAATTTATCACGGGCCATACTTCGCGGCGTCAGGAAATAAACAAGCGCTACGGATTCGCCCAATAATTGTTTAATGGCGTTTCAAAGTCAATTAGTGTGCCAGTTTATTGTTAAAGGCTGAACACTGTAAATAATAATTCTACGTAGAGGAATATTCTTCGACAAAACTATATATCATGTCTCCTTCAAAATTGCTTTGTCAATAAAGTAACTTCACTCCGGCGTTATTTACTTGATGGTTGTACGAAGGAATAGCAATAGCAAGGATTATGAATTTTATGAGCAGCTTAATATTTTATTTAATTAGGTTCACCTATTAATAACTGTTTTATATCAAGCACTTTTTATGTGAAGACTTATCCAGTTAATTTTTCACGAAGAATCGGGTTAATATAATAATTGGAAATATTATTGAATCCTAATTATGCAACAGAACCTTGCTCGAATATTCTTACGCCAGATACCAAACAAGGTACTCTTTAAAATATTAAACTCTAGTTCTGAACAAAATATCAACTCCTTTATTACATATTTTAACGTTATTACATCAGGATAATAAATATGAATATTTTTGTCTGTTTCAGGTAAGTCCCCGATATTAACAGTTCACACAGACTCGGGTAAGTTTCTTTGAAATTTTCCACACTTCCAAATGTCGCAATCTGAAATTCTCTTTCCAGCTTTGTTCTTTTTCTAATTTCGAGAAATACGCGAGGCGAAAGTAATCTTTTTTCTCGTGGTCTCACTGCGCGACAGAGTAAGGAGGGTAAGAGGAGGGGGGAATAGCGCCTGCGAAATCCGCGAGAATATTAAAATCGGAAATGGAGCCTTAGTAATCCGGTGCATGGGATTATTTCGTTGCCCGTTGCATATCTGGGAATGGCGAATTTGCTAATCCTCTTTCGCTTTAACGCCTTAATTTGTCGAACGGTGGATTTAATCATCGTCCTCGGCATTCGAAATATTAATTCTTAATCACCACTGAAACAATCATTGTACCAACCACCCAAGAATTATTCACTCGAATAGTCAATGAGATATTTTTCGTGTCTTAATTACCCCGAACTCAGAGGCCAATAACTTTCCAAGAATTTTCGCGCACCTCCCTCGTTTCGAAACACCGTCGTCACTGGAGCTATGAAATTTAATTAATTCGACGTCAGGCTCTTATGACAATGATTAATGGCATCATTTTCCCCGTAAAAAATAATTCCTTTCGAATACTGATTTCCAAGCTAAATATTTATCTCCCCCGGGATAATGTATCAGCGCATTATTAATGTAAGCTTATCTTCCATAACGAATTTTTAATCGGTGATAGTAATTCCGATCGATATATTAATTTAGTTTATACCGAAGAAAAGAGATATGTAAGTGTTAAATATTTTTTTCATGTCCCTCGCATTATTCTCCCGTTGATTCTATCAGTGTGGGGTTCATTCTCATGCATCGAAACTCCATGATTCGAATTTAACAGTTTTCGGGTGTTTCATGTTTCATTTGAAACACGTATCGGGCAGCTGTTGGGTGTCAAATGATTTTTTCATGTTTCCGGGAACATTTTCTCTTTAAACTTACTAAAGCTTAATGGTCTTTCGGAAAATCATACATCTTCGATGATACAGTTTTCATAGATATTTCTTATCACGTATTCCTCATTTAACGCATCAAGAAAATATCGCGATATTAAATAAACCCTTTCTTTTTCATTAATACTCTTACTATTAGAACATCATCGCGGTATCTGATAAGAAACCAAAATAGATTCTCTTGAAAATACCTGAAAGTAGCGATAATTTATTGTAACCATTTCCGTGTTAAACGGGGAACAGCAATAATTGATTCTCGAGTAGATTCTGTTGCGCGAACATTTTCTTTGGCATGAAAATTTTAACAGGCCCACTTTCCGGTTCTTCTTTACTAAAAAAATCCGGTTTTCCTGCTGGAAATGAAATTCGCGGCGGTTACATTAGGAAAACTTGCTGGCGGTCGGCAGGTTTTGCGCGGAAAAAAAATACGGCTTTTCATCGAGTAAAATACCTGTTGAAATTCCGGCTGAAAGTGTAACACCGCGCTTCATTCATTCGTACTCTCATTAATTAGTGTGTTATAATAAGTTTGGTATTTTTATTAGTAAAGCATCCGACACGGATTTAGTAAAATCTAGTATTTCAATAAAAAATACTAAAAACCACAATCAAATATTTAGTAAAAAATCCAACCTAATTAATAGATGGTGGATGACCCATTTGCCAAAAAAGTAAGGATTAGAAGTACGCACTAGTATTTAGTCTTTTAGCAAGGTATTGAGACAAGTATTAGATGTCCAATAATATTTAGTTGCGAATATTAACAACTTTGTATTAATTTCCGCAAGTATTGGTTAATTATAGTTCTTCCAAGCAAGTATTAGCTTTCCAATAATATTTGGGTATCGATATGAATGACTTTGACTCAATATAAATAACTTTTACTGTCATTTTTAACTTCATTATCTATTTGTTTTTTATCTCTTCGTATGAATGTTGATTTTACATCCCGTCAGTTGATATATTGTTATTATTTGCAATATCAGTCGGATAAATTAATACAGGCTCCGTGTTTCCAGTGGCAGCTGCTACTGCAAACCGCTCTGTGGTTCCCAGAAACCACCTACTTGCTGTGCAACTGGTTTACTGGTTAACGGGTATATTCGTATCTTGATGAGGATTCTGGAGAACAATTCGATGGATTTAACCGTTGAGAAAGTTTAATGAACGTTTATAAAGTTAATTCACTTTTCCTAATTAGCACTACTCGAGACCTGGTCTTATGAAAGTATTCATAGAAATTATTCTGCGATATTTTTATGCGAAATATGCTTTACTCATTCTTCATTTTTATCTTGTTTCCTTTGAATTCAATTAATTTAATTTCACCTTGTTTACAAACGCAAGAAAAAATACTTATAATTACGACACGCTCGAAAATATTCCGGCATTTTTGCTTTAAATTTTTTACTTAAAAAGTAGAGACTTTCATTTAATGTGTACACAGACTCTTTAATCGATGCATCCACTTTTTACACTCGAACCTGTTGCTTTTCTTTGTAGCGAAAGTCAATTTCATGTATAATAAATTCTTCACTAAAGTTTTATATTACCGAAGGTACCAGGATTGAAATGGCGGGATTTTAATTAAATTCTTCTGGGATCCCTTTATGAACTCTATCCGTGGCCTTTGTTTTATATGTATTCCAGATTTTATCGAATTTAATTTGCGCGAGACCCAAAGTGTTTGGTTTATGATTTAATTAATGTTCGATCCAACTTGTATCAGTTATACTCCTAAATACAAGAACAATTTTTGAACCAACTTATTCTATCATATTCCAAAATTTAATTTTCCAGCTATATTTAAGGGAAGAATTATTTACAATGTGTTCAAATGTCGACTTACTGTCACACGAAATTCCAGAAATTCCTCGATTATTCGGCCTCGAACTATTGGACGATACAGAGTAATCTTCGATGAAATTGCAGTTGCAGTCGACTGTGCGCTCCAGGTTGCATGTGTGTTCGCATAGGCGTGGAATACATTATCGTTCCCAACACGTGGAGCTGCATATAAATTCTCTAGGGTTTATATTAATCCGAATTTGTATATATCTGATTTCCACGGATCTCTACGACTTAAAGCATAATAAATAAACATACGTAAACGTATGTTATCCCAAAAAACGACTTAAAGCGTAGCTTCCTTAATATTCAGTAGAATAACCTTATAATGGCCAGACAGCAGTATTCCTAACACCTTTTATTATATTTCTCCCTTCTATACTTCTTACCATATACATGAATGGAATACATATAAAATGGTATTTCAAATGTCCTCGATTATATATACATAAAGTGGTATTACGAACATTATGTTAAATATTATCCACTAATTGAAAATATTTGAATCGTTGCATAAAATACTGCACATTCTCGTATTACAATGTAGCTGATTATTTGTGCATTGTGGATCAGATGTGATTTCCACAGGAAATATCTCACCAAAAATGTTCATAATTTAATGATATCGGATATTTAATTGAAAATCGGCGAGCATAATGAAATTCCTCATAAATTCCATGGTAAAAGGAGTACTCATAACCCGACGCCATTGTCCATCAGAATTTCTATCTCTCAATCCGTTCTCCGGATACGAACACTCAATCTGCAAGTGCATCTGGCATTAGCTCGAATTTAAGCTCGGTTCACCCTCGTCCAGCTTTGATCGCACTCGAAACACTGATTGACGTGTAGCGACGTAATAACACGAACAACTCAGTGGTCAAACAAATCGGCGAGCATCCATGTTCGTCGTCGATAGTTTGCCTTTTTGAAAAAAGACCTGCGCGACATGCAAATTTACGGTGTCCTCGAAACTTCGTAACTCGCTGACTCCAAGATCATTCAGTCTATTCCACGATTCGGGGATAAAAAAGTTTCAAGTGGTTCGAGATACCTTCGGTTTATGTCGGGAATATTAGAACAAATTTAAGCCACCCTTAAACTGAGCTTCTTAATATTACCTCTATAAATAATAACTTCTCATATAAAGCGCGAGATTGGAATACTTTTTATAGAAAATGGAGTTTTGTCATTCATGACTGACTAAGTTAATCCGCTTTTTTTTTACATCGAATTAAATAAGCCGGGAGTGCTGAAGCTAATATTAAACTTTGAGGTGAGAGATGCGATATTGATTACGAGTTTGTCGAAGCGCGAGCTTCGTTCGGTTGGAAATCTCTCGAAATTCGCGTGACGAATTCGGACGAAGGAGAGTGGATAAAAGAATGCAATAATTACTATGAGAATAATGAATTTGTTGCCACCGTGAGACTGCAATAGAAATATGATTTCCATGTGCTACGCTTACGCACATATGCTAGCAAATTAGATTTATAAGCGTGAAGCAACCACCATTTTACCACCACCTACTCGCTAATTCTACCGTCCAACCCTCGTCACAATTTCACTAGTATACCACCGGTTTCCTGTTTTCTCGTGGAATATCGGCCATCCCTCCCCACTTTATACTCTCATTCATTGCACATTGAATTTCAATTACTACTCTACCTCTATCTAACACCCACATCTAGATTTCATTTGCTGGATTATTTATCATTGCGCGAAGATTCGACTTCTTCGTTTAACTCTTAACGGCCATTACGGGTCAACATTCACCCCATTCGAATTTCATTGTAATATTCATCCACGGCTGTTATAAAATAACGAAATGTTTCGAGTATACTAGGCTTTTTTTATGGTAATTTTGTACTTACACGAATTTTACGCGCTTTACTTTACTACACGTTACAATTTCGGTTACAATACTCGGGAAGAAGCAAAAAAATCGCGACGACGATCCATCGAAAAAAATGAATCTCGTCGGAAACACATCGATCGCAATGATTCGATAGTCAATGCTGATTGTGTACTAACAAAGTGTATTCAATTGATCTCAACACAGTATTACCTTACGGATGATGTGAAAGGAGGGATCAGTAGATTTGTTCCTCTATAATCGGTCAGATTCCGATACATTACACGCGGAAGGGATTGCATTATGTGAAGCACGGTAAAGCAAGAGACGGATAACAGACGTTTAGAATTTCCGCGCATAGATTTATCTTCGGAAACGATTTCGTGCTTCTACCTTGCAATGATCTATGCCTCGAAGCACTTCCACGTCGGCGATCCACAGGGGCTGTCTCACGAGAACAATACCACCCCCGCTTTGCATGTAACCTGTAACACGCGCGAATCTCGGTAACCGGGATTTCACTGGACACGTAAATGGGTTTCGTGGTCGGATAACAACGAATACCCCGGGAAAATGTATGCTTAACGAATCTAATAGACCTCCACGAATAATGAATCCTTTGGAAAATGGATTATATCCCGGTGTTTATAACTTTAATTACATTCTCGACTCGATGCTTGTAACAATTAATCGCGAATGTAGATAATTTATATTTTCAATGGTATTCACGAGACTTTACGATTGTAATTCTCATAATGTTTCATAATATCTATAGCTAACAATATTTATGTTTTAATAATTATGAGTTCTTTGATCGCATGTTTTTAATGGTAAGGTCTCGTTATAATCGGTAAATGTTTCGGGTAATATCAATTTGAGTTGAAAATTGTAAAAAGAAGGATATTGAGATGTATGAGTGAAAATTATGTGGCGGAGGACGAGGATAAAAGAGTGGTGCATAAATTAAGATTCATTTAAAATTTTGCCGATATCTGGATGCTAAATATTGGTCCTCGTTGGATACTTTAGAGTCATTATTAATTTAAAGCAAAATATGGAAAATTGCAGTTTGGTAATATAAATATTTAGTTGATAAATTTCGGGTTATATCTCTGCATTTATGATCTAGGTTCACGAAACTAGGTTATTGATTGTCTTCCTATGGTATCTTAATAGTATCCTTCTTGGGAAATGATAAATTAAGCGTACGTGAGATAGCGAAATGTCTAAAATACCAAGAATTATATGAACTACGATAATAGAACAGATTCGAGCTGTGTAGCATTGCGGCCAGAATTAATGGCTAAAAGAATTTTTGCCCGATTTACCTCATTCAGTATTATATATATTTATTTATTATATTCGGTTCCATTTTTGCCAATTTGTGTTAACATATATTTTAACCGGGACAAATTTTTAACGCACTTGTTTCGACCCAAAATCGTCCTAGAATATGTTTATACATCATATACCATCGATTTGGGCCATTTAGGAGCGAAATTGGCGACTTTGATTTTTTGACAATTTTTGAAGGTATACCCCTTCACATTTTTTCGACTTGGATTCGACCCATTTTTGACAAATAAAAATTTTTTAACCGCTTCTTTCGACCCAAAATCATCCTAGAATATGTTTATACATCATATACCATTGATTTGGGTCATTTAGAATTGATTTTGGCGACTTTTAATTTTTGACAATTTTTGAAGGTATACCCCTTTACATTTTTTCGACTTGGATTCGACCCAGTTTTGACAAATAAAAATTTTTAATGCACTTCTTTCGACCAGAAATCGTCCTAGAATATGTTTATACATCATATACCATCGATTTGGGTCATTTAGAAGTGATTTTGGCGACTTTTAATTTTTGACAATTTTTGAAGGTATACCCCTTCACATTTTTTCGACTTGGGTTCGACCCATTTTTGACCAATACAAATTTTTTAACCGCTTCTTTCGACCAGAAATCGTCCTAGAATATGTTTATACATCATATACCATCGATTTGGGCCATTTAGAACTGATTTTGGCGAGTTTTAATTTTTGGCAATTTTTGAAGGTATACCCCTTTACATTTTTTCGACTTGGATTCGACCCATTTTTGACCAATACAAATTTTTTAACCGCTTCTTTCGACCAGAAATCGTCCTAGAACATGTTTATACACCATCTACCATCGATTTGGGCCATTTAGAACTGATTTTGGCGACTTTGAAATTTTTACGATTTTTGAAGGTATAGAAATTTTAGAAGTAGATATTTTACTCTACCTTTTCCACTTTCTGATGTATATAACTGAAAGTTAATCGAGGTCATTAAAAGGGTTACTATTTTAAAAGGTACATCGTCATTGTAATTTCTCGAGGAGTAATTTTCTTGGACCGTGTCGCGGTAAGCTAATACTGGCTACCATGGAATTGCCATAATTGGCAATCTGTGCAATTAGTTCACGTCCACGTTCCCTGAAGTACGGAAAGATTCAGGAGCCATTTTCACGGTGGCCCCTGGCTAGTCATGTTTCAAAGTCTAGATATTGGTCCGAAGGAGATCAATAAACAAGCTAAAGTACCTTGTTACGTAGTCCACCTCCTTTTGCAAATAACGGTAACTGATAATTGGAGTCTCTTGAGTCTCTTAGTTCTTATCGCTTGTGATAATGGCTGACTTTAAATAATGTTTTTCTTGATTTTAATTATGAATTAATTAACGAATATGTCCTGTTTTCGCGAATTTCTATTCATAATTATGCATCGCAAATTATATAATTTTTTCTGCGCGAAGCTTATATACACAATGTATAAGTTGTTCCATCTGTTTTTAGTATGTTTTCCAATCAACGCATTCAAAATTTGGACACCTGATATGAATGAAATATTCATATCGGTGTGTTATCGATGTCGCCGTATTAATGGACGTTAAACAGAGTAACTTTCGACACGAATAGATTGTGAAACTGAAACATGAATTTGCTTTCTCATTGACGTAGAGCATCCTACACCCGAGTAGAAATAGACATACAACGTCAAACATGTCGTTCTAATTTCATCGTATATTCTATTCATGCTGATCAATTATTTAGATCATCAAATATGGCTGTTCTTCACGAATATTATTCGTTTTGCGGACGCCATCTAAAAGTAGCATTTCGGTGTATTCATTAGCCTTAGTTTATCTCTGTATCTTGATCGTCTGTCTTACCTAACTTTAACAATCAACAGAAATACTTTGTCTTATATTTATACTATCGTTATAATTAGTTGCTTTTTATAGATCAAGTTCCGAATAGTGCTATAATTAAAATCCAATTAAGTCATTATTTATTTGTCTAACTTTAGAACGAACTCGATTCAGAGAGCTAATATACGGAGTTTGGAAAGTAGTGATATCGACAGGAATTTCTATAACAAATAGTTATTGCTTAATGTACCCCAAATAATCATGCGATAAGGAATTATCGCATTTCTAGATTACTGAATTTCCGAATGTCTAGATTGCTGGAAAACCGGATTTCTGGATTTTTTAATCTGCGGATTTCTGGATCCCTTCTTGATTCCTGGATCTCGGAATTTCTGGTTCTTCGGATCTTTGGATCTCTGGATTTTTAGATCTTCGGGTCTTCAAATCTATAGATTTTAAAATCTTCGTATCTCTGGATCTTCGAATTTCTGAATTTCTGGATATTCAGATCTTCGAATTGTTTAATCTCTGTATTCCTGTATCGCTGGATTTCTAGATATCTAGATTTAGCATTATCGAAGTTCAAGAATCGAGAGAATCGGCGGTTAGATCGGGTGATCAAAACGAAAGAAATTGGAGGAGTTGCCTGAGAGTGACGGAGGTAGCTGAAGATCCTTTTTCCTATATCCTGCAATTGGCTAATCCTTCTGCCGATTTCACGAACACGCTCGGAGCTCATATTGAGCGGTTAGAGGGCTGCTTTCGCGCGGGCCATGAGTTAATTAACGTCACGTCGAACATAGGTAGACCTCGTACACTTGGTTCTTTCTTATTCGGCTTTCTTAGTAGCAGCTACTCAAATCCCAGGAAACCACTATTTGCTGGTTTGCTCTTTCGGTATCTTCGCTCTGTTTCGAGTTGTGTTTACGAAGCACTCTCCGCTAGCTCCTTACCCATCGACCTTATTTCTCCTTGGTTTTTACTCCCGTCGAAATCCACCTACTCGTAAATCTCACCTTTCCTACCCCACCACTTCTTCATTCCTTTCTGCTATTTTCCTATTTGTTACAGCCTCAAATTTTTTCTCACTCCGACACTAATCTCATTCTTCCTCCTTTCTTCCTTCATCCTCCTCCGAGTTTTTTCCATTCAAGCTTGTCCCGACTGTCCACTTATTACTTCCTTCCTATCGACTTCCGTAACTACCAATGCATCTCATTGGCCCCTTTTTACCGTTGCAACTTCGAACCACCTTTTTTTCGAGTGAGATGGAGAAAGTTGCTCGACTGAATTTACTCCAAACAGAAAGTTATCGAAATCGATGAGCTTAATGTTCGTTTCATGTTCCCGACACAAATGTAAAAGACTGGTGCTTCATTTAATACCCTTCGATATTGGATGCTTGTTAAGTCTTATTTGTTGCTATTTACTGTTATGTATTTTATATTTGATTGTCTCTTTGTCGTAGCTATTCCTTTGTTTCATTAAATCTACCGTGAAATCTTGTTACGAAATTAACCATCTGACTTAACAAGTCCCTCATTAAATTGACGAGAATACACTGTTCAAATAAATATTTTCTATTCTAAATGATTCAAAGCATTTTCCATTACATTCGGATAATGGCAAAACTCCAATAACTACCTTCATGTTTCGCGAAGCCAAAGGGGTTCGCGAAAGTCCTCGACGATAAGGGACGAGTCACTTGATCTCTGTCGGCGTCTGTAATTTCGGTGATGTAGGTAAAAGGGAATAACCGTAAATGGAGAAATGAAGAATATTTTGGCTCGCCGGGATGTGTTGGAATACGCGGCCGTTGATGAATCGTGGCAACATCTCTTGCTATTCAGAGTGCGCGGCTTGCCGTGAGTTCCGATGAAAGAAACTCCGTGGAGACATATTTCTCTCGGGTCCCCGAGTCTTTTCTCTGGAAAAGTAACGTAAGGGAAGCCTGGATTCCCTGGTACACGGTTGACAAAGCGAGAAGGGGATGGAGAGGTTACCCTTTTCGAAAAAGAACTACCGAGTCGCGTCTTTTTCACGCACCATGCCGATCACAATGAAAAGCTCTTTTGAACTTTTCTCCATATAACTCACGTGTTCTATTATCTTTGATTTTCCTCTGTATCTTATCGCCGCATTCTCGAGGGGCCAAAAAGAATCCGTGGAAACTGGGAAGCATACGATTACAGAAGAAACAACATACAGACCTGTAAATGACTTTTATCTTTGAACGTTTACTTCGCGAAACCTGCACTTCCCGTACGTGTCTCTTTGAGGCCAACAAAAAGACAAGTTAATTTCCTCTTTGTACTTTGTCGCTGCTTGGTTTTACTTTTACTCGAAACCGTACACGTTTCTTTCTCGGTAAGCACCTATGGTATCACAGAGAATTTTGGAGTCTAATTTGTCCCACATTATTTCTGACCTAATTACGTGTCTGCTTTTTTACTTACTAAATTGTGAAACCGGTAGCTTCGCACTGGATGGACACACAGGTGACTTTTTGTCACTTTACCAGAACCTGAATAACACAAATGCGAGTCTTTAGATACGTTACACTTCGCGCTCAAACAAAGTTTGAGTACATTTTGACTGAGTTATATGTTCGCATTTTTGTCAACATAACTTTACTTAGTAAAATTCCGCGAACTTGGCCCGTTACACGCGGAAAAACCGGCTGAAAATACTGCGACGCGAATGTATTAAAAACACAATCCCAAAAGTCATAAAAATATCCAAGCCGACAATAGATCAGGTTATCCAGAGGTGTAATCGATACGATTCGAAGTACCAACGTAATGGACAAGGGTAATTACGCAATCGCTTGTTACCAAGAGTATATTTGCAGTCTGTGCACCTTCGATATATGTACAGTGGAGAGATCATCAACGAACAAAATCTGCACGCACGTGTCAGCGTATTTAGGACCCCGTAATTTACTTCGATAAGCTGTTTCCACTAACCTGATAACTGATAACCTTCCTCTCTGGTCTACCGAGTGGGTTTTGACGAACATTTATACGCGATAGACACAAAAATCAGTGCGTGTTTAATTACCTGAATAACATGCTTTATGGTCCGAGCACCCTTTATCGATAAATGAAAAGAACTTTTGAATGATTTTGACTGAATTCCCTGAAGGATTAATTGTATGCGTTTTATTGAAATTGAACTGAGGGTTCCGTTATGACCAATGAAGAGTAATTAATTTCATTTTACCGCGGTCTGATTCATTTATCATAGGATGTGTTTTATGAATCAGCTTCAAATTAAATGAGAAGTGAAAGCACGAGTCAAAAATGGCGTTATGTTCTCGGATTAAATTGTTGAAGTGAAATTTGGAGAACGAAATAGTTGCGCCGAAAAAACTATGAATTATACAGATTTGAGAAATGAACTTTATCTGTCACAGTTTTAATTAAGCTGAATACTTTTTAGGTGTTAAATATTAAAGTTATTGGTTATAATACCTCCACTGATATCAAGGTGTATCGCTTTGATTTCACTTGAATTTTATTATAAAAGGGTGCGTATTCTATGAACACTAAAAAGTAAGTTTGAAAAAGGGGTAGGAAGATACACAAGACTCGGTGATATTTTTGAAAATTATTGGCTACACAATTTTGGAATACTTATAATTCGAGTTGTAAATTCTACCGATAATACGAAATACGTGATCGCGTTGGGAGTCGTGACAAAAATCGGGATGATAACTTTTCACGACATTGTTATTCGCTAGATCGACTTTTTTTCGCTCTACTTTATAAGCGTACTGTCTCCCCTCGTTTCCAGTTCCTTTCTTCGGTCGTCTCTCTTCTCCCTCGGACGTTTTTATTATAACAATTTGAAATTCTACGGAGATAGTATGACGAATTTTTTTACATAGATTTATATTCCTGTCAATAGGCCATTCATCCCTCACACGTTTATTTTAAGTGACGACCGGAAGCCGAAGAACCTTCGAGCTTCAACTTCATAATTCGTATCTTAATATAGATTTAATAAGAAGCTTTTTCAATTACGGATATTCATTACATTTCGAGTATCCAATTCATATGTCATTCGCCTCTTCTCGCAAATAATTCTCAGCACAGCCTAATTGAACGTAAACTATTGTATTCAAACTTAATAGTGACTTTTAGAAAAATTCTTTTATAAACAATCAATATCGATTTTAAGTGTCTCATCGATCAGCCTTTATAATTTAGAAGAATTCCAAGCATACTTTGCATCCTTTTTCCTCTTAGTAGTTGAGGCTTTTGAATACTAGTTATTAGTACTAATTACTTTCCTTCTAGTATTACGAGTTATATTTCCTAGTATTAGAAGTAATACTTTCTAATATAGGAGTAATACTTCCTAATATAGGAGTAATACTTCCTAATATAGGAGTAATACTTCCTAATATAGGAGTAATACTTCCTAATATAGGAGTAATACTTCCTAATACTTCCTAATACTTCTCTAAATAATTTGGGTACTCTTTCAAAATTAATCATGACTCAACTTTGAATGTTGGGCACCAAAAGAATTCCAAGAGAAATGTGTTACGGCAAACATGAAAATCAATGAAATCCTGGAGTATATCTGTAAGTAATTCCACCGCGAAATAAGTTTTGAAAATTTACGAGGAGCAACGCGGAGATTGCCAACCGAAATTACACGGCTGCTTGGCTATCAGTCGGAAGTTTACTTCCGCTGCTTTAATGGGACAGAATAATTAATATCTCTCGTCTGTCGTTTTCAGGGTGTACGAATCGACTTTTCTTTGATAAACGACATTTCCTAGCATTTACGCAAAGATAATCACGAAACACTAATTGCTCCAAAATTAATTAACGGCGCGAAGTGCAATATAATCCAACTTGTATTGATTAAACATTTTTGTCGTCGAATCCAGAAATTTGATATTCGATTCGCGTTAAATCGACGTCGGTTGCCAGAATAATTTGAACGAATGCTTTTCCGCGACAATTTTTTTTTATTCTCGCTCGGTGGAAATTAATTTTCATCAAGCTTTGCATGGCCGTTGCATACCGTTTGTTCGATATCGTTTCTTTTTTCATTCGAACTGACTGGTTTAAATGCAGACCGATTGCTGGGTCAAAAGTTTATCTCGTTTCCTAATTAGATAATACATATTGATGCCGAGCTGCCATGTTTGGTTTTTATTTAGAACGTTAATTATTTCACTGATATATTTTCTTTGGTTATAAATCATTTTATTTCTGATTAAATTCATTATGGATTAAGTTGATGGTTCGATTTTCCTTCATTCGTAATTTTCTGTACATATTTTTTTACGTAATGCTAAAATCTTAAACATTCACTGAAATATATAGAATATTATTATATAGAGTGTAATATATATAATATAATATGTAATATATAATAATTCTCAGCACAGCCTTGCTGAAAGATACACAAGTTATTTTATTAAAAATTAACAGTAATTTTCATAAAAATTCTTTCATAAAAAATCAATATTAATTGTAACAATAATATTATATATAATATAATATCCTATACATTTCGTTACGTTCCCATGTAAATAATATATACAGATAATTATAAACATCTAAATCGAATATATATTTGCTACTTTGACAGTTTTTCTCGCGAAACATTATATTATATAATAACTGCCTTTGTTTTTATTTTTGCAGTGGAATTTTTCTTAAAGAGAATCGGGATTTTGGTTTCGATCACAATTTCTCGCGGCTCTTTGTCGGAGTAACGTTATTAGAGAATTTGGTCTCTGTAAAAAAAATGGAGTTCCGCGGACGAAAATAGCTCGCTGGGTTTTGACATATTTATTTCTTTCGCGAGAAAAAAAATCTGATACGTCGAGCGTAGTTCCAAATACAGGCTATCGTTCGTTATTATTCGACTTTTCGCGAAATTCCGGTTGATTTAACAAAAGCTCTATTTCAATGAAGTTTTATTTTTTAGTTATAGTTTTGCTTGAAATTGAACCATTGAGTGGTCTATATTTATATAACAGCTTAATTATTGGAACTATGTCGCCTGTACAAAAAGAAATATTAATTACTTTTCGCGATTGGAATCATACTTCCGAAATATAAACAAATTCTTACGATCGAAAATCAATTAAATATTATAAATGTCAAACAAAATTGACAAATTGATGGAGTTTATGAGAATGTCATAAAACTTATGTACATCTAGGAAATGTTGGAATTGACAAAATTTCGATGATATGCTAAAAATCATAAGCATTTGTTACTAAAGCTCAATCATTAAACTCGAAATATTATCAATGATAAACAAATTGATAAATTGATAGAATTTATAAGAATCCCATAAAGTTTATGTATAACCAGATAAATCTTGAATTGATCCAATTTGGATGATATATTAAATTAATTCGATTATGCAAATATCCGATTATGAAAATTCTGTAGATAAATTGTTGCATTACCCTTAACATTTCGATAGGATATCTTTGGAAGGCTGGAAACCACATTTTTCCGGTGACAGGACATCCCTTGAAACAGAGTAGAATTCTTTAGATCATAAAAGGAACATAAGGATTCAAGGATCAGTAAATCTACTCCACATATCTGCATCACAGAAACTTAAAGATCCACAGATAATTCTCACAGTTTATCATCTTCAAACGGACATACAATTTTCTTCATTTATGATAATCACTGATATCATAAAGGAACAAATTCTCGGCAAACTCGTGCAGATTTTTCAGGAATATGTAATTATTTCATAGATTCATCGATCATTTTTCCATGTTTTCGTTGATATGCATTTATGGAAATTCACGATAGACAAACGAGATTAATTCTTATCAGAATTGTTGTAGATTATTCGAAGTAGTCCGACGCGAGTCGTCTTCATCCCCTTATTATTTCTACGTGATCTTTATCAGTTTCTTTTTCGCACACACATACACACACACACACACATTCGCACACCCAAATCATCGTCTTTATTTATTCTCTTAACAATGTAAAATGTAACACGTTCATCAATATTTACAGATCCTTTCGGAGGGTGAAATATTCTTGTTGACATTATTTCCAGGAACGTGGATTACGTCGATTAATTGAGTAACATTATTCCGGTACGTTGTTGCAATCTACGTGATATTATTTTATACAGATTACTTAATCTACGATAGATTGTTTTCTCGCGCTTGTGTATGTTCCAGTCGAGATCTATCTCGCGAATGTTTCCTTCATGTGTACCTTTCAGTGAAAATCTATTTTTCCAGCGAGGGTAAAAAAATTGCCTTACGATCTTCGCTTGGATCTTCGATCACTTAAGTAATTACGTTACTTAATTAAGTTAACTATATCGCGCACAGTATTCTATAGTTATCAGTATTCATAGAATAACAAATGCAATGCATTTAATACAAGTATTCTTTAGCGTCATAAATCGTGTCCGATTATTCTCAGATGACATTAATTCTCAACAATTATTTCAATGATCATCCAAAGACTTCCAAGATGTTTGCTTTAACTAATCGTGCACGGAGCATCTTGGAATGCCTTCAAATATTGTCAGACGGGAATTCGTAGATCCGTATCGTCCGAAAATCGTTGGTGTTTGCATTTAAATTCGCAATACTAAGCGCTGTAACTCTGCCAGGGCTTTTGTGTTTCCTATCAAGATTCTAAACACGTTTGCGTTTAACTTGTTCTCGCGAAATCAGTATCCTCAGAGTGCTACCTCGTTCGTTTGACTCGTGATTTTATCGCGCTTAGACGATATAGAATTTTTCACAGAATGTCGAGAAATTCAGTGTAACTCACGGAACGATCTGTCGCAGGAAGTTCCAGGGAATTTCTTTCTTAGACGATTTCACGGCGCGATTTCGATTCGGTCGACATTGCAATCCTTTTGTACTCCGCCACATTTGCCCATCGCTGCTTCCGCAGTTATTCTAAATCCAACAAGAAGACCCTCCCTCGTATTTATTCATTTACATATTCACATATTTATTTACAGAAAAATTCCAAAGTGCACTCTGCATCCTTACTGGATTTTTATTTCTTCTCATATTATTTATTTAGTGCACTTTAATGCAACCTTCGAATGAACTGATTCGATGAGATGATTATAAACATCTGTTATTAAAACCCAAATGTTAAACATTAGATATTATTAATGATAGGAAATGAATAAAATTGAAAGAATGTATGAGATTTTCATGAAATTCATATGTAACCAGGTAAATTTTGAATCAACGGAGGTTGAATGATATACTAAAAATTATCACATCAATGATACAAGTGTTATCATCAATATAGATTAGAATCGATTAAAATTTCGAAAGATATATTTTCTATTCATTGAATTCGCGAATCGTGTCACTCGTGTTATTACTTTGACGTTCTTTTTGAGTTATTCGTTCAAAGCGTCGTTCTGAAGGATTCATTTTGTACTGATTGAATATTAAATAATACGAGTGCAAATTTTGGAGTTTTCCATTGATAGGGTGGTATTATTAACGAGACGTTTTAACGCTTTTGTTGTATTAATTATTTACGAGTTCTGTCAAATGGATTCGATTCTGCCCGCGGAATCCGCGATTAACAGTTTAATATTTTAACACTTCTCCTACTTGTCCGTTTCAAGTGGTTACCTACGATATATCCGATAACAATTTACAAAGTAATATCGAATATCTAATTTTTCCTGCATGTCGTCGAAGCTGTGTTTATTGATATATATTTACAAATATTTAACTCGCTACAGTTGCGTCTTTTTATGTCAGTTAACTCGGTGAGCAATCTTCAACTTTCTCTCTCTCTATTCTAAGCATATATTTATTTATAACAAAATTCTAGATAGTTGGTTATTTAGGAATCCGTGAGGTTAACAATAATGATAATCACCGGAAGGTACACATCGAATTCTTTCGATAGATACAGATTATTTACATATAACTAGCCTGTCGCGCAGCACCAGGTTTTCAAGGTGATATCATGGAAGCATCATTCTATACTATAAAGCAAACCTTTGGTAACTCTTCGAGTTCTTCCTCCATCTTCGTGGACGGCATATTTTCATGCTTTCAGAACCACGTCGCACAAAGTGCTTCAAGTATTTCTCGAACACTAAATATCTTCAAGTTCACCACACTTGATAGCACCATTCGTTAAAGTCTCCAGTTCACGACTGAACTCTTATACAAATATTTCTAATGAACTGTTTATGATTCTTAATTAACTTCTTAGTTGAATATATTTTGTTTAACACATCATTGAAACGATGTTATACTCTGGTGTTTGCGATCCCCGGTCTCCCGGGGCCAAGTGCCTACCTGGAGGACCTCCAAGTCTGACTCCTGTATCTGCAGAGTATCACTTTCTTGAAAGCCTGCCGGAAGTCCTTGTTGAATATTGTGTAAAAAATTGGATTCACCATGGAACTGGCGTATCCGAGCCAGGTGACCAGATCGAAGATCTTGCGATCGATTTGTTTCTCGTAATCAGGGAACAAAGCTAGTACCAGATTTAACACGAAGAACGGTGCCCAAAGGAAAACGAATGTAAAGAATATCACGCACAAAACTTTGGTTGCTTTCTGCTCGAGTTTGATGATCCTTCCATGACGCGAACTGTTCCTGGATATCACGCTACTCGTCCTCGAATGATGACTTCTAACGAGGCCCGAATTCCGAAGTGGACTCGGGGAAGATAAATTGCTACTAGGCTTCGGACTATTCGCTGCTCCATTATGAGCTCGCATTGTCGCTGCTCGTCTCCATGGTGTTGCCTTTGAGCCCACTATCGAAGTCCTCGTATTACCTGCGGGATTATTAATCCGTCAGATGTAATGGATGTCTCTACGACGTGACTGCAATTCGTATGCATTCCCCAGCTTTTTCATTGTGCATTCTTAATCATCTTCTTTGATTTTCTTTCAAGTAACACGATTGTCAATGCAGCTAGATTGTTATACTCCGATCGGGTATATTTTAATGCAAAATATCATATTTTGTTAGCACCAGAAAAATACATCAGATATTTAATTAAGCGTGCGGTAAGGGATTGTATGAATTTAATGAATTTAATTTACACGATCGATCGACTATATAAATTCTTCTAACCAAATATGTAAGATACTATATTATGTTTTATCTCATTGATTAAAATAGGTGTCATACGTGTAGTTCATACGTTACAATATTATATTTGACTTACTTAAACTAGATCTCCGTCTTCCTCCCCACGTGACGACTGTATTCGTGATCTCGTAGCTCTTGGCACCCTCCATCCTGACACTGTTATTTCTACCCAAGAGACTAGACTCGAGATTTTTTCCTGAGATTGACCTCATCGTGATCTCGCTGGTGGTCGGTGGCGGTGGTTTCTTCGAGGATTCACCGAAATAGGGACACGTGCATTGTGTTGGCAATTGAATCGTCTCGGTTTCCTGTTTCTCGGTGAATTTTTTCTCGCCGGTTTCCTCGATCGTTGAATCTTTCCTTGGTGTGGGAGTCTGGCCAAACGAGGATTGCTCGTGGAAGCTGAATGACCTTTTTCTAGGTGTTCTTGGTAACTCGGTGCTTTCACGATGTGACTCGTTATAGAACGAACCCCTTCGACGATGCTTGAATGGTGTCGGAGAACTGGGGTCCTCGGTCACTGATAGACTCGTCCTTGAACCCGAAGCACTACTGGTTGCACTCTCGCCACTTCTGAAACAACAAATTATTTGTTTGTTAGTACGATTGTTATTTTAATATATCCCTTATTATTAGACCCATAATCTCTTATTATATCCCTTATTATTAGAATATTTTTAGTCCTTTATCTTCTCCTTACTCCCTTTCTTTTCTTCTCCTCTTTCCCGTATTTACTATCCGGAAAACTTGCTTTTTTCCTTCGAGTTTCGATTCAAAAGCTATTTAAGAATCGATTGCTATACCTGGAACTAACCAACTAGAAATTTATGGATGAGTAGCAAGTATTGTGGATTCCTCATGGATAGAAATTTGTTCACTTTAGAAAGCTTTCTTTGCAGTCAGAAAAACAGAGTAATATTCTTCCAAATGTAAAATATTAAATATTAATATCGTAGCATACTACTGTATCCGAAGAAGCTATTAGCGCCTGAAATGTGTCGGCAATGTATAATATTAATATTGATATTAAAGTTGAATATATATTCCTACACCTCGCATGTAAGTATTCTCTATTTACTTTTCGAGATTATACACCTCTAAGATTATCGTGCGGTTAACATTGACGCGATAAACAAACTCGATAAAAACTGTTCAGCTATGAAAACGCTTTATATATTCCGAGGATACGACATCAAAGTGAATTGCACTTAGTTGACGGTATTCAAAGTGCAAAACGTACCACCCTCTCAAGGGGGTTAGATAGCCTCAATTGGCGGTGGTCGCAACTTAAGTAAACTGCTCTTCCTACCTGAACCTCCTCTAATAAAGGAATGCACTTAGTTAGCCTAACCGTGTCCTAGAACCCGTTTCCACAAAGGTTTCGTTGCACCTAACACCGGATCGAAGATGTTACTTTTGATCCTTTGAGCCTCCTCCGTGATCTACGACTACTAGATTGTCATTTAAATCGATTCTGTTGTTCTACTTACTATTCTGTGCATTAATATGATACTATCATTTGGATTATAATATGGATTGTTATTCAACATTTCTCCTATGAGATTAAAATAAATATTCTATTTTTAGTATTATGATCATCTCAATTAATTGTCGGTGGTATATTTATTGTGATAAATTTCTAATTATCAGCAACTGAGATACTACAAATTATGCAATGCATTATTTTTATTACTCACTATATGGCTACTTAATGTGGGTTGTATAAATATAAAATGTTTAAGTTCCAAATTTAATAATTCCCTTTGTAATCTTTCCGATTTAAAGTAGCACCTGCTTTCATTCCAATTTGAAAAACTTGATGAATGAGTTACTTTCAAAGTTAATATAACTTCACCGTTCTTCGTAGCCCCCTTCAATTTCATGCTACTTTTTCTATTACCTTTGTCAACGTTAAGTACTGTGTCAACTTCCCCCGGTATTCTCTACTTTCTCTCGGTGTAATTCATTTTTCTACAAGCGAATTCTAAATACACCTTTCGTACGATTAACCCTTTCATCTCCATTTATTTAATAAGCAACTTGTCAACTCTTCTTATTACAACTTACGTATGTCACCATAGTACGAGTCAGTATTGTACAGACTTTTTATTTTACCGAGATAATAAATGATTCAATAAGTTGCATCAATAAATTGACTGATGTAAGTTATAATAAAGATATAAATAAACTTGTGTCAATAAATAACGCAAATTTATTGAGTTAATAAATAATTATAGCATCTGGAAATAATGAGGAAAATGACTAGGAAAATATTAGAAAATCGTCAGATAATTATCAGAAAATGGTTAGAAAATGATCTTTAAGTTAAATTAATAGGGTCATCGATTAAATTGGAAAAAAGGGCATCGAGTCAGGACAAGAAACGGCACGTGCCAATTCTTCTAGAAGGGCGAAGGAAGCATTAGTCGATAAATTGGTCCAGTCACCGCTAAGTGGTGTTCCCTCATGGATTTGTTATGAGGAAACCTCATGGTAGATACACTTCAACGAGCCAATATATTATTATTACTGCTACATCAGGAATTGTTGGTTCTCACGGTGCTTTCACCCTCGAGAAAGAAAGGAAAAGAATAAAGAATATGAAAGAAGAAGAACGGAAGGAAGGCCTCAAGGAACAGGAAAGTGAGTACTTTCGAGTGACAGGAACCTGTTACCATAAAGATAATGGAACGATCTTTCCTAATGGCTGCTTAGATTCATAAGGCTTAGTAATTCGATCCGAACGCGCGGCAAACTTTTCTTATTTAATTCCGTATCGGCGATATTTCCAAATTTTATTCCGTATACGGATATTACTTGCACCTTTACGATATTCTCGCGAAGGGAATTTATCGTAATCTCTTTCGGATTCAATAACCGTATGGAAAGAATTTCCATGATTATTGCTCGGAACTCCACCGGAGAAAGTTTTCGTTGTAGAGTTTAGTTGACTGTAATACATTCACATGGCGCGGAACATTTTATTTCTTCACGAGAATATGAGACTCGAATCTTTTCCTTTATTTTGTTTTCACTAAACGAATGATATTTACTTCATTTTTAGGCGATCAAGAATAGTATTTAATTTTGTCTTCATCTTATATCTGGATACAGATGAATTCTAATATCAATAATTTCAATGTATTCGATTACGACTCCATATCCTCCAGGACTGCAATCAAATTCGTTCTAATAATCGACGGAGCCGATCTGAAACGATTCGAATCTGCGAAATATTTCGCAGGAAGATCTGCAAGGATTAGAATTCATAGAGGATTAGACGTTCGAAGTGTTATGAGGAAATAAGATTGGAGGATCGAATCCAGGCCTTCCGTTGGTCGGTGAATCGAAATTGATACCCTTAGGGCCGAGGCTATTCCTCCGTTGAAATATTATCCGAGGTTCGAGTTTTCAAAGAGACAAGGTTTCAAAGGGTGATTTAGGGAGATATTTCTTCGCCAAGTGGGAAAAGGATCGTTTTAAGGGACGATGGAAACCCCTTATCGATAAAGACGTACGTTTCCGGCAAACATTTATGGACTGCAACCACCTCTCGTATTTCTAGCCATTCTCGAAATTCGAATCCTACCGGGTTTTAACAATAATAAGACCATGGCCTTATTTTTTATTATGAATTGGATTATGAATAATGATATTTTTTCAATTTTTGTCTGAAATTTTCATTATCTAAATAATTCATTAAAAATAAGTCCTGGTCTTATTTTTGAAAACAAAAGATACAGACAGATGAGTATATGATTTCAAATTACATGGTGTTATAGAGGGTTAATTCCATTTGATGTCATTTTTATTTCACTGTGTCGAATAGTAAAAGAAAGTAGCTTATTTCCTTGGTGAAAATGCAGTCGTACCCGATCGAACCTCTGACCTATTATACGAAGAGATTTTATAACATCTTCTATGATCCTCGTGAGAAGTGCCTTCAAAGTTTCCCTCCTCCGCTCTTACTACGTACTCCCGGATACTTTATAAAGTACTCAAGAGTTGCGTTCCTCGTTCGACGAGTAATAACAGAAAATATTTAATGGCTTCGAACCTATTTCTTCCTTTATCTCCTTGTTATTTCCACGTACGTGGATCGATAAATAACGAATGAGCATACCGATGATATTTATTATTTATTATTCATTTATACATCTCTATAATCGAATATATTGGGTTGGTTAAACAATTCGTCTAGTACTTGACATATAAGTGGAAAGCAATTTTTAGTAAATTTTGAATAATGCATAAATTATCGTGTTCCTGATTCGTATATCACACATGAACACGTTTATTTCAATTTTAATTCCAGTTTCTAATTATCGAGTGGTTTTATGTATTTCGGTACGTATTATATTTTCTGGATGTTGAAATAAATTAATATTCAACTCTACCTTATATTTCCGTCATTTTGCAGTGCGTTTAATGACGAAGTATTAATATATCGTGATCATTAATATTTGGTGATTTCATGATTGAATTAAGAGTCAGTTTCATATCTGACAAGTTTTACTTTGCACGTAAACATCTACATACATTTTATATTACGTTATAATTAAATATTGTATTATCTGTTCATTTACTATCAGATTGTTTGGATTACATTTTAATCTTTGTAAGCCACTTTCAGTAAAAACAGGTGACGGAACAAGTAACGGTAGCGAACTAAATTTCTCGTTTACTTCGTTCGTGGATTTTCACGTACTTAGGTGTCTCGAACTGTAACGAATAGCCAATCTCCGTGGCGAGAATAAGGTCCTATCTACACCTAGAATTTTCCTCGTAGAAAGCCCACTTACATACCGCTAGAGTATACTAGGAGATGACGGTGCTTAGCACGTAGAACTTCGTCTACTTCCAAGTAGAACGGAAGTGACGGAACTAGTTTAGCCGTCCAGAATGATGCTTCTTTCAGCGAACAATATCGAGCCATCGAACAAAATTGTCCATAGATCTCTCTTTCGAATATCGCACCTCGTTATTCGAGTTCATTCTTCGTTGAATTAAATTTCTTCTTCGTCTCTTTCAACCTTTATTCGAATACTATATTTCACGTTCAATTTCTAGTTTATGTGTGTTTTATACTGAGCACATTTGGCACGGCGAATTTCTATATTTCAATTTCAAATGACATAAATGACGTACCTTTACATCACCGGCAACATATGTGAATATTGATTTAAGAGTAATAATTTCATTTACTCACTTTAATATACTTATCATACTTGGAAAGTTATATTTTCATTTGCATTTCAGTTTATATTTCAATTTAACAATTGACGATACAAAAGTTTATTGATTTTGAAACTTGTAAAAATTCGAGAGTAATGTCGATCAAAAGGTGCACGGAGATTTATAAATTCCACGGGAAATATAATTTTCACAATTTTCAGTATCCAGTTTTAATGGCGATTGCAAGGTATGACGATACTTCGCGATGCAATTTCGAACCGCCGGTGCAAATGCATCTGTTCCTATCAATAATATAACACGATACGAATGCATGTCGGGGTGTCTAAGGGCTGAGTGACAAAGTGACGTGGGTTCAGGATGCTGTTGCAATAATGATAACAAATATCACCCTTGGGAGTTTCACGCTCCCTCTACAACTGCATTTCGATTACCAGCACATACGTCACTTGATTCACAAATTATGATTGATACTCTTGCAATACCAATCTTTATAACTATGGAACTTCTTTGACTTACAATGAATTTTTGAACAAGCAGTCGTGATTTAATAATATTTGGTCATTTATCACAATTTTATATTAATACATAATACTTTAAAACTAGAACCACCGAACATGTATATAGTTGTACTTAAACATTTATTTATGTATACATTACGACTGGACCATGAAAGTTAGTTAATGTATCTAATTACGTGTGATATGCAATTTTTGAAGAAATTTTAAAAGGTGCACGTTTTGTATTAGATTAGTTTTATTGAAAATTGTGGACTCGTCATTTTTATTGCTTTGGTGGTTTTAGAGATAAATTATTATGTAAGCTGATGAGTTAACCACGTGGCTCGCGTTCCTAGGATTTCAGTATTATTGTTAACCTGCTTCATTTTATTGTTAGTATCGTATTCGAAGGATGATTGACACGGCAAATATTCCCTCTTCGAATAAATCAAAATTTATTCATTCGGGATGCATCGAGAATTTCTTCAAGGTGCCCGGTAAAACCGTATTTCATCTTCGTATAACGCGTCGAATGGAATGGAATCCTCAATTTCTGACACCTAAAGGTATCGACCACAAGATACATGGTCACCATTTTCCAACTTTTATGTGATTTCGACTTGTGACGGATTTAAGACAATGACGATGTGTCATAAAACAAGGAATATTATTACTTGCTTTGCATATTTTATGGTATATCGAATTTACAAAAGAATTGGCTGAAAATGTTTATCTCATCATTCGCCATTTTACATGAAATTACATTAGAATAGAGTTAGAGATGAGTAAACTATAATTTCTTTATACATTTTCATGTAAAGAATTTGAACAGAAAAACATAATAACACACTTATGGGAAAGCCACTATAGTGGCGTAGTGTAGCTAAAAGGTTAAAAGCAAAAATCGCGATGTCTCAACGTCACCATGTGTTGGCTATATTCATTAACACATACTGATTGAAATAATGAAGTTCCTAGAAGGGGTTGTCTCTACTCACCCATGTCGAAAGCTACATCGATGTTGCGATAGCGGTTGCTGAGGTTGAGGGTGATGATGTTGCACCGAGTGTTGCGGGGTCGATCTGGGTGTTCCCGTGGGCGTCGAGCTTCCAGGACTGGCAATCCCTTCGATCCCCCTGGAGAGTTTGAGCATACTGGTACCAAAGGCATGAAGGACGGACATCGCCGATGGCGGTGGTTCAGTTTCCGGTAGCCAAAGTTCATGGGTGTCCAGATTAGTCAATTCCGTGTCGGTGGACGCGGCAGAAGTATGCTGCGGGGTTCCGCCACTTCCGCCTGAGCTCTTGCTAAGCAGTAATCGCTTCCAGGTTCCTCGTCTCTCGAGCCCTGCGGACATCCAAGTAATATGTCACATAAGAAAATTACATTTTTCTTCTCTTGTCACTGGCATGTGTTAGCTTCCAATCGAATTTAGACGGCAACCCTTTCCTAGACTTATTCTTTCGCCGTGCTTCTCGAACACTCTTACCTCTCGATCAACTTGGACGCGTGGGGATATTAAGAAGTTTAGAAACTTATTTAGGATTTGTGGAGGGTGTTACTTCGAAGACAATATTTTCTTTGTTTTCTTATACCTTGTCGTAATCCGAGGAACATTAGAATTATGAAACTCCTTGGTCGATTATAAGTATTTTATATAGAGATAATCATTTTATGTCGTGTTTAAGTATCAGGGATTAATGAAAATATTTAACTTACGAAAGTTCCTTTAAAATCATATGATTATGATACTCCTTACTTTGGAATATTTAGGAATCTGTATTTTAAATCCAGTACAATTTCAATAGTATTTAAATAAGTTCACTTTAATCATTATTCAAGAAAAAGGTGATAAGATTCCGAAGCTTTAGTTAAGTTTTCAAATTAAAACGACTCCGCGCTGTACACTTTGAAGTAAAGTCGCGAAAGGATTCATATTTAACGGCTTCGTATTAATTCTTCAAGGCGAACTTTCTTCTTAGTCTTTAACGTTAGAACTACTGACAATACGTTCAGTTATATTTCTATATTTATGTATAAATTCTTAAAAATGAGGATGGACGATAAAAATAAATTAATGCATTTAATTATGTTCATTAAGTACACGACATGTTCGCCAGAAAATCTGTGAAAATGGTGCGTTATAAATTAGAATATTTCTATTCAGTACTGCGAAACTGCCATTTTGCCTGCTTTCGAATATTCGATACGACACAACTTATTTTCTGATGGATCTAAAAATAAATTCCCTATTCGAGACACAGTAGAATATTCATATTTCTCGGTTGAAATAACTCGGTAATATCACCGGAATGTTTCATTCCTTCATCAGCTATGCACGATCTTTTTCATTAAATATCGAATGATAAAGGAGAAAGAATACCATCAACTCTATTTCCCTAGACTGTCTGCGAAGTTATCAACCATGCTGCACGGCGCCCACCCCCTTTGCATTCTGACTTCCTCTTTCATCCTCCACCCTCGCATTACTTACACAGGTATTACATAAAATGAGCAACCTATCTTAATTTTCTCGAGAACCGACATCTTGCATCCTTGGTCTTATCAGTGGACTTTTAAGTAATCGATGTTATTATTCACGCATAATGCAATCTCGTATCATCACGGAAGAATATCATGCAA
Organism: Nysson spinosus; assembly: GCA_910591585.2. Classification (NCBI taxonomy): domain Eukaryota; kingdom Metazoa; phylum Arthropoda; class Insecta; order Hymenoptera; family Crabronidae; genus Nysson; species Nysson spinosus. The sequence continues at coordinate 9,579,481 of OU342830.1, read as the reverse complement.
CTTGTGCTCCATTTTTCTTCATCTTTAAATTTCCTGCATTTTTCAAAATTACAAGAATAATTCGACCCGATCTCGTTTCATTTAAAATTAGATTTACATTATTTTCTTCAATGAAATCTTTCTCATCTTACAAAAATGTCAAAGTTGCCAGGAAAACTTAATTCTCCTTGGTTCGATAAAATCCTTACAAAAACATTAATTTCCCGTCTTCCCTGTTTCGGATATCGCCTGGATACAGCAGGAATTAATAAAGGGATCGATCCGTGGTTTGCTGAATTTCCCTGCCAGATTCTTTGTTCTATTTCCAGTGTTGGTTTCGCGGGCTAACAGAAGTGTTATTCACGGCGATTTATTGGCGGAGCTTCTGGTCTTGCCTACGGGGCGTTTTATTCAGTCGTGTTTCAAAGCTGCAGAACGGAATAAGCGTTTCATAAATGTTTCTGTGCGGACGTAAATTCGATGTTGTCTTGGGACAAAAGGATCCTCCCGGGGCTATTTCACCACGAGTTCTTCTTCCCTCAATGGCCAAACTTTTTCTGTAAATATGCTATCATGTTTTCAACCCGGTCCTACCAACGCCACTACATTTCCATTTTTCTCGCGAACTGTTGTCACTTCGCTTTAAATGTCCTTTAACTATCTTTCACATTTACACATTTATATGATATAAATGAAGTTTTAAAATCATAATTAGCCAAACTTATCCGTACAACAGATGATGTATAACAAAGAAAATTCAAATATACATACTTATAAAACAAGGCAAAATATCTACTAATTTCTTATTGGTATAATAGATAATATACAGCAAAGAACCGACCTAAGAAAAAAGGGGGATGTTAATTCACGAGAAAGTAATTTCCTTCGTGTATCGCGAATGTCAGCTGCCTCGTTTCTTATCTCCGTCGGCTAGCATTTAAGTACGGGAACTCGATAGAACGGCAAGAAATTTCGTGGGTGGAACATGTACATAAGTCCGAGCACCTGTGCCAACGGCAGAGTATGCAAATCGAAAGCATTATGCAAAAGTAACCGGACGTGACACAATATGGTAAAAAGGGTGCTTCCGAATAATCGTTTAGTAAAATTAATCAATACAACGATAAGAGAGGCGAAAGAGATTCCGACGTAGAAAAGGCGGTTACTCGGAGGACATAAATTAGACTCTTTGAATCGGAGAACAGGACCAATCTTATGCACGTGTTAATTGCTCGACCCTTTGCTCCCCAAGAATACATCACAAGGAAGGAATGAGAAAGTATTCATAGAAATTTATTATTTTACGATTAATCTTATAATATCAATCTTATATATTTGTCTTGTTATTAATTGTTGTCGAAAACACGTGTTGCGGAAATGAATAATTAAGTGGTAAATTTGTCACCCAATTTATTCGATGCAACTGTTAGAAGTAATTATGTGATGCAGAAAATAAAGAATAGAAGTAAAGTACCTCGAAAAAGTACTCTAAAAATATCAGTCGAGTATCACTTTTATGAGCAGGTTTAGTGGAAATATCACGATTAATCTTGATATCCAAGCGAGGATTGATATCCAATGCATTCATATTCATATTTGATATGTTCTTTGCACCGCTAATAAATCGGCATATTTAAATATATAAATTCATAGATAAAATTATAATACCTCGTTTACAGATATTGAAATAAAATACATCCGAAAGTCAGCTCATTTAGTCGAGAAATTACCGTTTTATTAGGACATTCGCACCTGGGCTCGGTTACTTTGTACTTTGTATAAACTCCACGATTCTAGATTACCTTGTTCTCCTGCCATAATTATGGATCAGTTATTGCATGTAATTTTACGCGGTCGCCCTGTTACGGAGAGATAAGGCTCTCGATAGTGTCCCCTGATAAGAGTCGCACATTTCGTGATTGCGAAATTTTCTTGTAATTGCGTCGAGTGGGCGTAGCTAGATGACGGGAAGAAAGATAAGGGTAAAAGGGACTTCCATTTCGATCGACGATAAAAACCTGAATGACATGAATTACAACGACGGTAAATCAACCTGGGCTTCGGCCGGCGGAATTCTAAGAATAGGCTCTTTGATATTTCTATTTTCGGCAGGAAAAGGATTTTTTTCGTTATCTCCGAATCATTCGTATAATTCGGATACGGTCACCGAAATAATAACTCATTCTGACACTCCATTGGATTTCACGTGAAAAAACCTGAAAAATGTACTTTATTAAAAACTACCCCTTTTCTGCGGAAGTTCCTGCAGCTTTGGAAGCTTTCTACGAAAATTGATCTCTTTCACAGATTACACGAGCAACAAATAGAAAATGCCCGAGAATTTTGTTTTGTTTATTATATTGTTTTATGAGTTTTGGAAGCTCGATATCGAAATTTATTTTCTATGTTACTATTAGTTATTATTAAGTATTAAAGTAATTTAAACAACGCTGTGGTTAAAACGATTAATGGTAATTAAATAAACAGGAAATAATTGTTATGAATTATTTTTTGTACATAATAACTATTACTTAGAAAGTGGTCGAACTTTTAAAAATGTAGCATTCGATACGGAATTATTGTAAATCCGGCTTCTGAAATCCAGTAAGAAGTAATATAAAGAAATATAATATGAAGAAAACGAATATTGCATAAACATAGCATAATCATGTAATATAAAACAAACTAGAGACTGACCTATGACGAAGTTATTGACTTTCGGTGTAAAGGTGTAAAGTTGACAATCAATTTGCAAGTTAGATTGGCAGTTGGAAATTTTCGTATCCAGAAAGGCGGCGAATCACCGCTCGAATTTATCGGGCAACCGATTAACGGAAACTTCGGAAAACCTTCTTGGCAATTTCTTAGTCAACTTACTCACATACAACGAGTTTTACCAACTTTCCGAAGGAGATTCTGATTCATTTCAGTCACCAGTTTATCGGGTAAATTTCCAAGAAAACGTCCATTCTTTGAAAAATAATATCCCTCCATGTTCCGCGGGAATCTTCCGATTTTCGATAAAGACTGACTTTAAACGAGTTTCTTGGTAAAAGTTTATAAAACCGATGCAAATTGTATTCTGGTATCTAAATATCGAGGCATTTATTAACATACTTCTTTATATAAAAATAATTATGAAATACTGTAATATTTCACTATTTATGTATTCTTGTAATTATTGGCACAACAATAATAAGAATAAGAATAACAAGTTACACCGATAATAATGGTATTCATGATAATAGAAATCACCGAGAGCCATTCTTTTTTAATGGGGGCCAATAACAATTAATCTATGCTTCCAATTGGCATAAGTACTTTTTCCTATCGTTAACCGAGCCGTTTCACTCCTTTCGCTAGCGGAGAACCGGTTTAAGGTTTTAGGTTGGAAAGGCTCAATTTCTTTCTCGAAGTAGGGTTCTTCCTGTAAAGGCGAACAAAGGAGCCGACCAAACTATAGAACTCTTAATCGCAATCTCGAGCGATTCAGGATGGAGGGAAAAGCCAGGAAATGTTGCCAGATTACACAGAAATTCTCTGTAATACTTTTTCTTACTTGGTTCCTTCGTTCTGGCATCCGCCACGCCACTGCTACCCCCGGTTTATTTTCAATTCGATTGACTCCGCGCCCGATTAAAAAACTTTCCTTCCTTTACCACAAACCTGAAGAGGATAACTCTGATAATATTGGCTTTGGTCGACGCAATCTTCACAAATTCACCGCGATAATATCGGACTATGTAATTGCACTGTTTAACACTACAACTACCAAGAGGATCGAAATGACTTGTTTGCCATTTTTAGTTAAATTATTCGAATATATCATGGCGAATTTTTTGAGATTTTATATACTTTTACTTTGTATGCATAACGCGAGTAATTGAATCCATTAATTAACTTATATCCTCCAGTCATGATTTATATATAAATAAAGGTGTAAGCTTAAGTGAGTATATATTTGGTAGTTTTAGTGTTGATCATCTTTATGCTGTTCGGTTTGATTTACTCTTTATTCTTCCGGTTTCAGTTATATTTGTTTTTATATAATATATATTAAATATAATTCAAGGAAATTCGTCCATTAAAATGTTTACATTTCGATTCGATTACGACGGAAGCTATATGTTTGAAAATAAACAATGCTCCGGAAGGTTCAATGAAGACTTTGCATAACGAGGTATAACTGCATTGAAAGAATTCATTATTTGTCAAAGATAAACTCGGTTCGAGTGGCTAGGGAGGTACATCGATGTAATAAATGCCCGAGAGAAATTGCACCAGAATTTACCTGGTATTTAGCCAGATTAACTTCGGGTCATTATGCGAGACAATGGCTGTATCGCGACCCCGTCTATTTTCTACGTGAAATTACGAGACTAGAAATTAAGCGCCTCGTGAATCGGGGACGGAATTTTAACAAGCTCCGTATAAATATTGCCTTTGCGAGCATCGAAAGCGACTCTAGTCTCCTCAATAACAACAGCGTTACCTATTGTTTTGTTTATTACTAGTTTAATTTAATGGAACATATTTTTCATACCTAAAATAAAAAAAGAAGCTGCTAATAATCCAGCAATAGACTTTACTTAATATATACTATTATGGAATCATTAAATAAAATTGCGATTAAACAGCTAAAATAAAATAAAAATAATTAATATTATGATGAAATAAATATTATCTAACGCAATCAAGGATACTACATATAATAATGTATTAATATAATTTTAGTAATAATAATAACCTAATAATACCGTAATAATATGATCATAACGATGATCAAATGATAATGATAATAATATAATAAGACTGATTGAATAATAATAGAAATAACCCAGCAACTCGAGAATCAGCGAAATCAAATTTGCTTCGAGCCTCGTCGATGGATCTTTTCGGAACAACCTCGAAATAGCAATTCAGATTCGCGGATGAGGAATACTCGTGTTTACCTCGAAAGTGGATAATATCGGACGTGCATACGTGTAAATGGAACATGCACTGATTAATCGGTTCGTAGCGAGATCCATCTTCGGCCGTGACTTGACTTTTAATGATTAATCACGCGCCGTCTGGATCCACATGTTAAAGCGCGACGCGTTCGATAAATTATTCGCGAACATGTTCTCGCCAAAAAGAATCCCTCATTTGAATTTATAATCACGGCTCTATCGAGCGCCACGATATGTAAGAATCCAGAGCATGTTTGGTATTTTCGGGGCGACTTCCATCGGCAGGATGTCTCTTTTTATTATGAATTATTCTCATTTTTTGAAGAGAGTAGATTTTCATCAATTATGCCAATAATAATAAACAATAACTGAGTTCTGGATGACACTAGAATTATTTAATAGTTCAGTGACATTAAAATATTCGGCATGATTTTTTATTATTTTCATAAATCGAAAATTCTATAATATTTCCAATAAACCGTTCAGTGGAGCGATAACTTATGAAATTCTCAGTTGGCTTTTATTGAAGAAAAATGAAGTTTTATATCGCTGGATTCAATATTGTTATAACGTGTACAATTTTCTAAATTTCCGTCAGATTTTTTAATAAAACTCTTCTTGCGAAATACAGGAAAATCGTGCTTAAAAGATACTGTTCTATTCGAAATCCCGAAACACACGACTTTTCTGATATGAAAACTTATAAATTGTAACTTTTTATTCTTCCAAGCATTTTCACCTGTTTCGTTCTTTTATCGCAGACATTTGAATTATCTGCATTTCATTGCATATCTGCGTTGCCATGACAACACTCCGGAACTAGAACATGAATTAATCGACAGAAGGATAAAGGTTTAAAGCGAGCGACTATCAAATGATTGTTCATTTTCCATATCTGCCGTGTTTCCGGACATTTGATTTGACTCGCGACTGACCCCGAGTCGACCGAACTTTTCGGTGACAATTTTTTCTCGCGCCTCGTTGACGTAATATTGCAATATTGGATTGCAGTTGATTTTTATGAAGCGGAAAGTCTGATCTCTCTGTTCTCTCTTTACCACAGACGTTCATTTCGATGGCGAGGCTTTGTCGCACGGCAAAACGTTTAGTCTCCCAAACACAAATTGCTCTGTCACTTTATCTTAACGAATGTCATTTCGTGATTCATCACGTCGCCGGTTTCAAACAGACAAATTCATTTTCTTTCCTCCCTTTTTTTATCTTAATACTAGAATGCTACTGGAATGCTTCTGGAATTCGAGATCCCCCTCCGATAAACTCACGCAAATCTGCCGTGAAAACCTCCATTGATATTTTCTGTCAATTCAATTTAGATTTTGAGAATATTTCAAATATTGAATTTTTTATCGATTTATTAGATATCGCTCTTTATGGAAATTGTGATACTACAGGTTCTAATTCCATTGGTAGTTTGTATTTATTTATTTATTTATTCTTGCGCGATTGTTTTGGATATAAGAATCAGTGAAACACCTTGTACGTGTCGATTATTTATTAATCTATTAATTACATTTCGATATGAAATTAATAGATTAGGCTAGGTGTATAGTATTTTTATATTTAGTCACATTTGATGCTTATTTTGCTTATTACGATGAAATACATAAATAATTGTGATTACTTTCAAGACTCCTGATAAATCGGGAACAATTTAATATAATGCGATAAAATATCGGTAAATAATTTGGCCACGTTTTTAACTATTCTTATATGATACGAATGTATCATAATAATATTACAAGTATGAACTTCGAATTTTCAAGCTATCATAATACAACATCATTTTATTCTACTTTTATTTCTCCATCCACTTTATACGCCCCGTATTTGTTCGGATCTAAAAGTACCTTAAAGCACCGTTCAAGGGAAAAGATCGCAATAAACCAGTTTTCTTTGTTTTTCTGCCTGGTCGGCGGAATCGATTTTGCTTGGCAAAGTTATTGGTTCCAGCAGAGGTTCACGAGTGGCCACTGACACCCCGTAAGAAGGACGACATCCTTCTGTGTCAAAATCTACGCGTGCTTTTTTCAAATAATAGACACATTTTTCAGGGAAACGCGACGTTTATGGCCCATCGAATAACGAGAATCGTACGGTCTCAATATACCGGGTCCGATCCTCGCAAAATCTACATTTTTATCGAATGTACAGAAATTCGTATTTCCCCATATTCGTAAAATATTTGCTAACCCCGAATCCTCGAAACAACGATGGATTTTGATCTGTTTTGGTAACATTTGTATGTTTATATTTCTTACGTATTTTATATACATTGTATTACAAAAAGTTTTCCCCGCGAATTTTCCACATCGTTCGATTACAAATACTTCAAAGTTTTCAGCAAAATATTATTACTGCAAATCCCGTTTCATGAGAAACATTCGTCGGAAATATTCGTACCCGGTAAAAAGTAGAATAGCAGAAGCAAACGCGATCGAAAATAGTTTCGCGTATTTTCGATGGAATTTGACTTCAATCATTTTATTCCTCTCTTTAAACAATCTAATTGTTTCCTTTCTATGTTTGCATCGTTCTATACTTTTCGATTTGACACTTTAATTTCGATCATAAATTATAAATTTTAAATGATAGAAGTTCCCGTTGGCACTGTTCTCTTTGGTGCGCATATAATTCTCGAAGATCGAAATGCGATATGCATACTCGACTTTCTAAATTGAATTTAACGGGAAGAAAAAGGGGAAAGAGATATGGAGGGTAAATCGATAGGGATTTGAAATGTAACAGGTCAGTGTACCTGATAATACACTGACCTCCGGGTGAACCTTGCGGAGCACCCAACCATCAGGATGACCAACCTGTACTTCCACCGATATTCTGTCTTTGCTGCGCCAATAGCCTGACTGTCAGTGTTGAGATAAGCAGCATCACGAACATCGGAATGTAAAAGCAGATTATGCTACCAATCAGTTTGTAAAGCGGGTCTGGTATCTGGCATGTTCCGTTCACCAGTAGCGAGTCGGCTTCCTGCAACAGCGTCAAACAAGATTATGTAATGGATGTTCCACCATTTCGGACCTCGATGTCGATGCACAACCTTTTGCATCCTCTATCGTGAATATTCTGTGAATTATCATTTCAAACCACTAAGACCATCCACATTGAAGTTATTAACACGTATAGATATTAATGACAGCGATGATTAAATTGCCCCTAGCTTTATATTATTATTTCATATTTTTATTACTTACTATTTATAACGGAAAGTACAAGAAGTTATAGAAACATTTGCAATGCAAATAATATAATATTATATATTATATTATTACATATATTCATAAACCTACTATATGGTACTCTTCACGTATAATACGTGAAACATTCTTTACTCTAGGGTCCAAAAGGAGCCCACTTCTTTTAAAGATAAAGATCATAAGCGACACAGTATCATGGTCGAAAATGAACCCAATAGATTCAAGGTACCCGTGTACATCAGATAAGCTTAATCCCGGCATTTCTTTTAATTCCAGGACACCAGAACAATGTCCGAGTGTGGTATCTCTATTAGCCGAGAGTTATAATCCCCACGTAAGATATGGCGCGGCGATTGCGCTGGGTATAGCGTGTGCCGGTACCGGTTTGAAAGAAGCAATAGCTCTTTTAGATCCGATGACTAATGATCCAGTAAATTTCGTACGACAAGGTGCACTGATTGCCTCCGCGATGATTTTGATTCAACAAACCGAGGCGACTTGTCCCAGAGTCAAGGACTTCCGGGCACTCTACGCCAAAGTCGTCGTGGACAAGCACGAGGACGTTATGGCTAAGTTCGGCGCCATCTTGGCCCAGGGTATCATCGATGCTGGTAAGTTTAACATGCCACGTCATTACGCGATCCTTTGATACTTGATAAAGTTCGAGCGATAAAGTTTCCTGCGCTCGCCTTTAGACAATATATGTAGAACTGCAAACTTGTACTTTGTAACGAGTAAGTTATCGTGTGTCTTGTCCTTTCGCCTTTTTTATTAATGTTTATCGATATCCAGTTCGATAACACCAAAATTATAACTAACATGAACAAGAGAACATGAACTTGATAACGATAACGATGCGAATATTACTAAAACTCGATGTAAAGTAACTAATAGATTTTAATTAAATTGTAATTCGAGGGATTAAATAAAAAATGGTACCGTTCCTTCTTTTCAGGTGGTCGCAACGTAACGGTATCTTTGCAATCAAGAACAGGTCACACCAACATGTTGGCAGTAGTGGGTGCCCTAGTGTTCACCCAGTACTGGTACTGGTTCCCTCTGGCTCATTGCTTGGCCCTGGCTTTCACACCTACTTGTTTAATTGCTCTGAACTCTGAATTGAAAATGCCCAAGTTGGAGTTCCGGTCTAATGCCCGACCAAGCATCTACGCTTACCCTGCAGCCTTGGAAGAGAAAAAACGCGAGGAAAGAGAAAAAGTAACCACGGCTGTTCTAAGTATCGCTGCCAGGGCTCGTAGACGCGATTCCGAGAGGCGGGCTCGTGATTCTCACGAGAAGATGGAAGTGGTTCGTTACATAAAACTTTTACTTTATTAGTCTTTATTTTAACAGTTTCATGTAACTTTTATTTCTCGGGAAATTTCGACAATATTCGTTCGAATTTCTTACAATTCCCCCTGATTCTTATATTTTCGAATGTACTATAGATATATATTCTCTTATATGTCTTGTAGAAATGATCGTGATTTCTTTCTAATAGAATTATTGTGTTAGCTTTAATGAGGTATTCTGTGACACGTAAACTTTTCTGGTCATTAATCAGGCGTTAATTTCCCACGCGTGTAATAGTAATATTACCAATGTTATTATTTATATTGAAACGTGGTTTCGATATTTCGCGGATCACAACGCGATTTTTCTCTGGGACCTAACTCCCGCGTTATACAAGGGTTCCCCGCAATTTATTTCTTCTATCTCTCGAATATCCTCTTTAATATCCGTTCACAGGATCCACCGGCGGTCGAAACGAAGGAAACCGCGGAAGTCAATGAGGCACTATCGAAGGAGAAGGAGGAGAAAAAGAAGGATAAAGAAGAGAAAGAGGTGAAGGAGGGCAAGGATACCAAGGAAAGCAAAGATAGCAAGGATAGCAAGGATAGTAAGGACAGTAAGGACAGCAAGGATAGCAAGGATAGCAAGGATAGCAAGGATAGCAAGGATAGCAAAGATAGCAAGGATAGCAAGGATAGCAAGGATATCAAGGAAAGCAAAGATAGCAAGGAAAGCAAGGATAGCAAGGAAAGTAAGGATAGCAAGGAGAGCAAGGAGAGCAAGGAGCCAAAGGAGAAAGTCGAGAAAAAAGTTAAAGAGGAACCCGAGAAAGCGGAAAAGGAGAAGAAGGAAGTCGAACCTAACTTCGAGATCCTGCAGAATCCTGCGCGTGTTTTACGGCAGCAGCTCAAAGTGATCCAACTGGCGGAAGGTAGCAGCTACGTTCCCGTTAAGGACATCCAGATCGGTGGAATTGTTATGGTGAAACATATGAAACAGGACGCCGAGGAGGAACTTGTTGAACCGGTAGCCGGTGAGTGTTTACTTTTATGAACATATATTTTAATTGCACTTCAAAGGGTTTCAAGAACAAAGCTGAATTTTTTCGTTATATAGGTATTTTTGATATTATACTTCTTACTTTTATTCTTTAATTATACATTTAGGAATATTTACATTATGGCTGGAGCATATGAGTTAATTAATAGATTTAATTATATGCGTTCTCAAACAATGAATAATTTTATTAAGAATTCCAAAGTTGTACTAGTGCAAACGATGAACTTTATTCTTCACAAAGAGTGACTGCATATACGCCCCAGCCAATAATTTATTACTTTTCATATTTCCTACGGAAACATTTTTCTTCGACCCCAAAAGAATAGTCATTTATTACATTTAACACTATATTTGTCTTTGCTCCCGCCAAATATTTTTTCCCACGTAACATAAATCTCGTACACCATTCAATATTTTTAGAATTTCTTCCACTTAATAGTCCATAAGTCCCGACTTTGGCTACATTCTGGTGCCAGATTTATGTCTTTCATATTTCATTCTTCACTATATCATAAAAAACCAATGAAGTTATAATCGCCTAGACTTACATATATTCACGCTATATAATCACTGCATAAACTAACTTCTATAACGTATAACAAATCCTCGATCTTAGTAATTAGAGCTACTAATTATTCCCTGGCTTACCGGCAGCTAATCGCATGGAAATTTGCGATAATTGAGTTTGATTGCTTAATCATGGAGCGTGTTTCGTATCAGAGTGGAACTGATGTTCCATTTATCAGCAAATGTGTTTGATGAAAGCGGAGTTATCGGCGCCTTTCCTTCGATCACGACTGATATGTTTCAGCTTTCGGCCCTAAACCCGATGAGGAGAAGGAAGCGGATCCTCCAGAACCCTTCAAGTTTACCGAAGATTAAAGACCGATGTGTCCTGCCAAGTTTCTCTCCCACTTCATCATCGTAATGCAAGTCATTCGTTCTCATACTCGCACATATATAACTGGCTAGTTCCAAGGGAAAGAAACAAACGGTTTTCCCTATCTTCGATACGAGTGCGATCATCTTACAGTGACACTTTTCATCAGTTCTTATTTTAAATACATATCCGTCACATTCAGTAATCATAGGAAATAAAACTGATGTTTTGGGGACTCGATTACGTCCTCCATCGGACTCGTACTATACTTTGCCGATTTTTAATAAATATTATTTGCTCCGTTATTCTTGCTGTTTTTATTATACTTCGATCACCCAACCTTTAGGATAAGATAGATTGGAATATACTTAGCGAAATTTCGTAAATCGAGGAATTAATTTTGATGTGACTTTGAAATCGATTTCGGTGATCTTTTTGGAAAAGGTAAGTGCCGTTTTTCATTATGGTGTTATTAGTATACGTGATTAATCTTGGACGATAAATAAAGAAAACACTAGGAAAACTGTAAAAGAGCTCCAAGCAATTGCAGGAAGGAAGTTAATCACCGCCCAAGATTTACGAGATTCGCGTTTACAATGCTTCGCTGGAAAATAGTGGAAATTTAGTTTGGCTGAGTTTTCTTTATTAGCGGGACGAACTCTTTATACAACAATTGCGAAAAAAGGAAACATTAAGGAGAAGAATATGAATCGCTATATATACAATCGTAGTAGTGAAAACGCGATAAAGAAAAAGAAAAGAAGAGAGAAAGACAACTTAGCGATTTGTATAAAGTAGATGAAAATTAAATTATTTCGGATCACACGAGTTAGAGAAAAAAAGTGCAAGAAATACGAATTTATTTTTTTCATCTTATTCGTTTATAATTTTACCGATGGACTACAGTACGCTTCTGAAAATGGAAAAAATATTTTTTAATTTTTACATGAAAACGATGACGGTGAACGATTCGATGTCATTTTGTAAACAGATTGACGGATGCTTCCATTGGTGGGTACCAATCCGTAATGGTCGACCCGTATCTCTTTGCATCGTCGGACAAGTTTGCCCAAGGGATGATCGAGTGAAGGTCATAATTCAAAATCTAACTTATTACGAAGGGAAATGCATTTATTCGCGAAACAGATACTGCACTCTCCACATCCTAGATGTATCGTTGTCCTAAGGGATGACCCTTCCGATAACATTTGCCTATCGATGCTTATCACTCTGAGATTTATGTGGGCTTTATGCCATACAGTTAATTTTATCCGTCAACCTCGAACTAAGGTGCACCTCTTCTCATTTTTCCGATTTTTGGTCGACCCATTTTTGACCAATACAAATTTTTAGCCGCTTCTTTCGACCCAAAATCATCCTAGAATATGTTTATACATCATATACCATCGATTTGGGTCATTTAGAATTGATTTTGGCGACTTTTAATTTTTGACAATTTTTGAAGGTATACCCCTTTACATTTTTTCGACTTGGATTCGACCCATTTTTGACCAATACAAATTTTTTAACCGCTTCTTTCGACCAGAAATCGTCCTAGAATATGTTTATACATCATATACCATCGATTTGGGTCATTTAGAACTAATTTTGGCGACTTTTAATTTTTGGCAATTTTTGAAGGTATACCCCTTTACATTTTTTCGACTTGGATTCGACCCATTTTTGACCAATACAAATTTTTTAACCGCTTCTTTCGACCAGAAATCGCCCTAGAATATGTTTATACATCATATACCATCGATTTGGATGGTCTAGGAGCGATTTTGGCGACTTTTAATTTTTGACAATTTTTGAAGGTATACCCCTTTACATTTTTTCGACTTGGATTCGACCCATTTTTGGCTCGAAAAAATTGTTTAACCGCTTCTTCCGACCCAAAATCATCCTAGAATATGTTTATACATCATATACCATCGATTTGGATGGTCTAAGAGCGATTTTGGCGACTTTTAATTTTTGACAATTTTTGAAGGTATACCCCTTCACATTTTTTCGATTTGGGTTCGACCCATTTTTGACCAATAAAAATTGTTTAACCACTTCTTTCGACGAGAAATCGTCCTAAAATATGTTTATACATCACCCGCCATCGATTTGGGTCGTTTAGAATTAATTTTGGCGACTTTTAATTTTTTACAATTTTTGAAGGTATACCCCTTCACATTTTTGCGATTTTGGGTCAACCCCTTTTTTGACCGAAAAGAATTTTTAATCCACTTCTTTCGACCCAAAACGGTCCTAGAACATCATTAGGCATCATATACTATCGATTTAGGCTATTTAGAAGTGAAATTGGCGACTTTGAAATTTTTCCTTTTTTTGAGAAATTCATCGACCGACGTATAAAACTTCGCCCTACCCTATATATCTACATACCATTTCCAATTTTATATTATGATTTATTTTGAAGCAAATACACCTAATAAAATCGCCAATGAAACTTGAACGAACTTGCAAAATGAAAGGAAAAAACCAAATGTAGAATCATAGAAAATTAACAATAAATTCTTCGTGAACCATGAACTCTGTTCGGTACTATTTAATACGATTTCCTTTTCTCCTATAAGAAGGAATCCCTAAAACTTCTATTTCTTAAAACTATTATCAATATACACCACTTCTTAAACAATAAGTAAAGAAAACACAATGAAGACTGTAAAAGTGTTGCCGGCAACTCCAGGAAGGAAGCTTAAATAGGAAAAAGTTAATCACCGTCCAAGATTTACGAGTTTCCGGGAAATAGTAGAAATAACATCTTCACGAAATAAGTTATCCTTCAAACATCGACATATACATTAAAACACCTACGGAAATGTTTGGAAAAACAGAATCGAAAATGGATTCAAGCTACATTCGAAAACTAGTTAAATGTGATGCGCGTTTTTCACGACAATAACTCCGATAATAACGAAAAAATTATTATCATACCTATATCGCATACTAAAATTAGGGTCTACTGTTGGGGTTCTGGAAAGAAGGCACTCGTAAGTGTCGCGTGGAATTTTGATGTCTCGATCATATGCATTATTTACTACGAATTATATATTATATATTATATAAGGCCTTTTGCACAGGTTGTAATACTGTAATACTAATAACATATAAATAGAAAGTGATTTTTATTCTATTATATATGCATTTTTTCGATTTTCATTATTCAATAATGTATTGCCGGTTTCAATTTATAAAAAATGAATGCTCAAAAAAAATCCTCTACAGGTTTGGCACTCCAAAATAAGGCCTTTTGCATATCATATTCAGATTTTGCACTCAAAATTAACCACTTTGCAGTTGGTTAACTGGTCAACTCAATATATCGGATTCTCCTCTGCCGAACTAAAGTCAACGGCGAGCCTTTTCTCCTGAACCCTGAGATAATGGAAACTCGGATCGGCCAATGGCAACGGGCTTCGATTTACGTTTCGGTGGTTTTAAGAATTAATTTTCCGGGTCGTTAATCCTCCGTGAGGAATTCAAGGGTCCCGAGACAACTCCACGTTTTTTTGCCTTTTTGTTGCCCCAGTGGCGCAGCCATTTCGTTGAGGGTAAAACGACAAGTGACTATTACCTGGCCTTAAGTGGCCGCGGTAAATGTCGCGAAATTATCGGGACATTCGCCTGGCAACTCTTACGGCTTACTGCCCCCAGTAGGAAACGATTTTCTGCGTTTGCCTTTTTTTACCCTCTTCGAGCACGTACTTTATCTTTTGATGGCCTGATTATCTGACTGACCGACTTCACGATTTAATTACAGAGAAATCGCGGTATGGATGGGCATAATCATTACGAGTATGGCTCCCGAAAATTGATAATAATTCCGAGTTTCTTGGTATAAAGGCATGCATTAAAACCTTCGAGAAAATCGGTGGCAAATTTTTTAGTTGCAAGATATTTCGTAAATTTTAATGAATATTCGGAATTATTATAGTTCAAAGAGAGTTAAATTAATAAATGAAGGAATAGTCTTGTAATTGAGTATTAATAATTAACACGTTGAACACCGCGGGGATCACCGGTGTCCGACGTTGTTAATATTACTCAAACGCAAATCAAATAGATCGTTAATAATCGTAAAACCTTCGGCTCAAACCTCGACGTGTTAATTATTATCAATTCCATCGAAATAAATATAACAAATGTAAGAATTTGAAGACCATATCCAAGTTAAGTAATGTCGACGGTAGGAATTTGGAATTATTTATATTTATTACGTGAGTAATTATTTCCTTATTCATTTATATGTTTGCACATCAAATATGAATTATGGAACATTGTTATTTGTGTACGTATCAGGATTACTCGAACCGCGATCATTATGTCGATAATTACACGCTATTAATATCGTAAATATGTTCAGTAAATGTTCGTATTATCATGTTAATCTTCGTGGCCGCGTTATCCATTATTAGGTTGGATTAAATTTGCGTGAATAATGATCATT
The DNA here is from genome assembly GCA_910591585.2 of Nysson spinosus. Lineage (NCBI taxonomy): Eukaryota > Metazoa > Arthropoda > Insecta > Hymenoptera > Crabronidae > Nysson > Nysson spinosus. The sequence continues at coordinate 9,563,623 of OU342830.1, read as the reverse complement.
TATTAAATGAATTGTTTAATGATGTATGATAGCATAAACTAGATGAATATTATTCGGAAAACGGAATGAATTCGTGGGTGCTTGTAATCACTGTGATTCGGATAAGGGGGAGTTATGGTTTAATTACGGGGAGGAGATTTCGGCGGGGTTGATTAACGATTAGCGGATAATTAAAGTAAACGGGGATCTTCGACTTCGGTTTGGTTTGAGAGATCTGTATTGAAAGCTTTGAATTTTTTAGTACGGCAATAAAATGCAGACAATAATTTTTATATCGAAGAATAATGTCATCATTTCATAAGACAATAAATATTTTGTTATGAACTTTTATTAGTTCATTCCTTATGTAATTTAATTACTTATGATATGCGTGTATTCGGAGAGTAATTTCTTCAAACTGAAAACGAAACTTTTGCCAACATTTCTATTATCATTAAATGCGATATAGAATTGAATTCTATAACATTCAATATTGAGTCATTTATATTACCAAGATAATGGAAGCAACAGAAAACAATTATTCCTGGCAAAAACAATGAAAGGTTTTCAAAATAAAATTCATCCACGTTTGGTATAAATAGCTTTATCCGAAAATTCAATTTTCTTCTAATTACTTATTGTAGCCGATTTCCGTGTTTCTGTCGGCCCACCGATTGTACCGCGATAAAACGTAAATTCGTTGTCAATAAAAGGAAGCGCGATCGAAGCCAGCTGCCTGAACTTTCGCGATAAATTACATCGAACAAGTTTGATTATCGATCACCCACGTAAATTCAGTAAATCGTTTAGAACTCCCTCCACGAAATTTGTGCCACGGCATTTCCTTTCATTTCAATTTTCGACCCTTCACTTCCGCGGTTTCCACTTGTTGGCCCGAAACTTTCCGTCGGCGAATATCCTTTCTGGTGTTTTTCCGGTTCCGTTTAAGGTTTCTCGTCCTTTTTCTCGGTTTTTACTCGAATACAAATTTTCGATTCTTTACATGGGGGGCTTCTAGTAATTTTTTAAATATTGATAGTCCGTGATAGGATAACACAAATTTTTGCCAAACTTCTTGTAACTTCTATAATCTCAGAACTTTTTGCATTATCCTATATTTTCAGAATTCTTAGAAGATTACTATAATTCCAGAATTTCTGTAGATTTTATGATTTCAAAATTTCATTCTAAGTTCTACAATTTCAGAAGTTTTGCTAGAATCTATAATTTCGGAATTTTATCCAAACTTTATAATTCTCGAACTGTTGCAATATTCTATAAGTTCGGTATTTTTGTCTACGTCTATACTTTTAGCATATTTGCCAAATCCTATAATTTGGAAAATCCAACTCTTTAATTACATAACGATATCACTTTACTTAAACGAAGCGGCGTAAAATGGTAATCGTGAATTTTAATTAACACTTCCCGATAAATGCGATAGAAAATTTGTATACCACATTTACAATTTCGGGATTTAGTTTCGAACCTTAAAGAAAGACATCGATAAATTTATTTTCCAAGCAGAAATGAATAACTATTTAAAGCAACTCTTTGATTGATCATTCCACATTTTCTACTCACTTCCTTTTAAAATAAAATCAAGTAAAATATATACCCACTACTTCATAAATCCCAGGAATTTTAGTTACAAAGTAGCGAATATAAAAATTTAATGGTTCAGTAATTTTTTCAGTGGAAAGGATATTTTACTGTTCAATTAGGAATATAAAGTAAGTCGTTCGATAAGAAGGCGACTTAAGGATTGCAAGTTATCAGGCGAGATTATCAGGAAAGTGTAACATGCCTTGAAGATCGCAGTTTTTTACTTGAATTCGATCGTGCTAGTTTCTTACGAACCCCGTGATAAGCGCAATCACATTTCTCGCTTCTCGGTAAAAGATTTCCGTGCCGCACGAAAAGCAAACAGTACGGCCATCGGCTTGTTGAATTCTCGAGCGGAAACACTAAATCCACCGAAATATCGTTAGAAATCGTCACATATTCGATATTGATTTCCACCGATATTTCGTTTTCCATGGATTTTTCCTACGCGAGTCGTCCCACGGTTTAATTGAGGACGCGCGTCATTAGAACCGACACGAGATTTTTAGAAAACAACGAAACAAATATGAAGGGTTTGTTACGGAAGCTGAAAAAGTCGATGTAACTATTTATTGGTCCAACTAATACTTATATTATCCGGGATTTCTTACCATTACAAATTCCTAGTGTTTCTAAATAATTTGATAATACTTTCACTCAGAAAATCGCACGATTTCCGCATGGGATAATATCATTATTATCTAATTTTTGCTACTAATTTAATTGCAATTATTTGGTTCTAAAAAATATATTTAAACGATAATATTTCTAACTTTTCCTTCATCATAACAAACAAAATTTATAGAAGCTTCAAACAAAGTAAGAGAATGTATTCTAAAAGCATATGATCGAGTACTCACTTTTTACGTACTGCATCCTAATATTATATTATAATCGACGGGTTTTCGCTAATAAATTAATTCCGTTATAATACCAAACTAATTCCTTTTTAATACCAAATTAATTTGTTCGATGGTTGTTTGCTACTAAATTAATTCCGTTATAACACAAAACTAATTCCTTTCGCTTACTAAATTTATTTCTTTTTAATACGAAATTAATTTGTTTCAGAAGTGAAACAAATATTTTAATATTTAATAAGGCATACAGGAAATTGATTCAGCATGTAATTCGAAACTCACCTTCATGTACATTAAACTGAGTGGTAGACTCATGGCAACACTGAGGATCCACACGATGATTATTTTCAGAGCTACCCTTCTATTGGTCTTGTTACGCCCCAATTTCATGGGGTACCGTAGACTGAGGTAACGATCCACGCTTATGGTGCACAGGTGCATTATGCTCGCCGTGCAAAATAACACGTCCAGGCAGATCCATGCCAAACAATACTTAGGCGAAAGCGGAAAGTACCCTGAAAAAAGAACAATCCGTTTGGTTAGAAATGCTTATCAATCCAATACGTTAATTTAACAATAAATATTTTAGTTCATATCTTTAGTATTTAACACTGAAGTACGAGAACAGTGGAACTTTTAGAAAAAATGATTATTGAACTCTAAGAATTCCTCCTCATATTTATACAATTTTTTTGGAAAATATTATTAATTCTAATAAAGATCTTTCTAATAAAAAGTTATTAGTTTGGTTATTAAAAAATAAGAGTGTCGAAAGAGGTATTATTGAATTATGTGACGAGTGACCTGCTTCGCGATTCGTGCGACCTTTCATTGACCTGCACTGGTTTCGTCGGCAACTTAAGTACAGTGAGAAAGTGGTCCGATGAAATAAACTAACTTTAGAAATGGCTGGAATCGAAACGAGCAAACCATAAAAGAGAATGAAGTGTCAGCAGAGTCTAATGATTGCCTCGACTACTCGACTTCTACTCGACTACTACTCGACCGAAACTAATCCAACACGATCTTACAATCTAGAAACATATACCGCTTCTAAACGCGAAAGAGATTCCAATCGGTTTTCAGAAAATGTCTTCCATCGTTAAATTGTTGCGCGGACTTAACACGCTGTAGAAGTTATGTTGTGGGCAGCATGACTTCATCGAAGTCACAATTTTAATGGTACCTTGGATGCTACAAAAATGCGTTAAAAAGTAGCCAAAAAAGATATTTTTTAGGAATTACTCTGTGTTTGTGCAAAGTTTCAGAATTGTTTTAATTTTCGGGTTCCCTTACTTTCCTTGTAAGTTACCATTGTAATTCTTCAATTATGCCACATTAAATGAAATAAGAAAATTGTTCTCGAACATATATTAATTATTATATATTATTTATTGCAAAACTTGTATCCCTACTACTTTAATGATCATTACATTTAATGATGGAGGTACTCGTATTACGTCGCTTAATGATATCTAGTAAAACCGAATCTGTGCATAAAACGGAAACTCTTCCCAAAATTATGCGCGGCCTATAAAAATAACTGTTTCACATTTCTTATATTTCCTCGAAGAAATTTCAAACTTCTTTGGAATAAACATCGTGAAAGGAAAATCCAAGTTGTCACATTCCAGTGTGTTACAACTACATTTTGTGTTAAAAAATAAAGCATACTCCAATTCGTATAATTTCTCATAATTATTTTTTACTTTCTTGTATTATTACAAGAATTCATTTCTAAATAAATATATACTTGAATTTCACACATTTTAGAAATGTCATTTATTCTTTTTTTATCATTTTTGATTTCATTATGCAATAGAAACGGTTAATTGCGATTGCAATTAAATATTTAACTCCTTATTTCCCCAATCATTCATTATTCATGGTTTCATTCCTAAATACACATATATTTGAATTTATATTATTGTTTTTTCATTCTCCATATTAGAATTTCTATTATATTATTTATATTATTCTTATTTCATCATCCCGGATTTTATTATAGAAGCGGCTAATTGCGATCATAATAAAATGTTTAATTATTCATCTCCGTAATTATTACTTATTCAAAGTTTAACTTCCAAACACAATCACCTCCGTATTTAGCCCGTTTAAGTAACATCATGTACTCTAGTCAGACATTCGAGGATTCCTCGAAACGTCGAATATTCATAATTATCTGAAACATTCACTTTACTTTCCAGTGCAAACTGAATTCCATGAAAATGTCGCGTATCTCCATATTTAGTTGAACCTTTGGAATAAAGTTTCCGGGCGAAACCGCGAGTTGATTATTACATAAGTTCCATGATATTATGCTACCACTATAATATGCCGGTAATTAATTCGCGTCTATTTGAATTTTCCATTAAACCATTGCATTAAAACCGTGCCGTTTGTTACTTCGTAATTCACACGATTCACGGAATTATATTCATGTACGATGACATGCTTTCATTGAAAGTATTACAATAAACATTGTATTATATTATCCGGCTAAACAATCGCAATCGACTAATACGTAATTAACCGTACAAAGTACCTCGTCATTCGTCGAAAATCATGCGGATTATCGAGTTAAAACTTGAATCAAAACTTTATGTATGTAAATCAGTAACATGTTTGTTAGAATTAATATTGCTCGTTATTATGTCGGACCATATCCTGTCATACCCACTTCATGCAAATTTCATAATCGTTTACAGTTTATAATCCACCGCTGCGTGTTCATTAACGATAAAGCAACAAAGTGCAGACTATTACTTTTGTAAATTTGTATCAAATATTCTTATTGATATTAATATGAATGATACTGACACTGATGTGGCTGTTTAACACAAATATGTTTAATAGAATACTTAAAGATCGTCATTTACATTACATTACTTAAATCTTCTAAATGTAATATCAAAGATAGCATTTTTGATCGAGCAATATTTAATATATAAAATTCTTGATAAACTTAACGAATTTAATTAATATGGAATTAATAATAATTTAATGATCATTTCTTCACTACTTGTATTCTGATAAACAAATTAATAGATTTTTTATTCTGAAACACGGTTTGGTGTTGCGCAAAAAATCCAAACCACAGTGATGTTTCACGATTTACTTCAGCTAAAATATCTCCATCTGGCAGTGAATATAAATTTCCGTTGGAACGGGGGGGAACAATTGAAGATAAAAGAACGGCGATGATTTTAGTCCGCGTCGGAAGTGAGACCGTTTCCCTCCCTATGTTTTTTTTGTCAGTGATTCACGATGAAAATGAATACACATTCGATGGATTATTGAAAACATCACGCCTCGGCCGAACGAGCGTGAAGCTTCAATGCATGGATTTATTGTTACGAACGATTGCATAAATTGACGTTACAATCATCCTCCGTAAATAATATTCCCGTTGACTTCTGCACTGTCGACTTTCAAACGTTTTCGACGCCATCGGCGCCATTATTTTCAATAATTCATCCTAAGCAATTAATGTAAAATAAAGTTGCGCCGGTATCTTCACAAATTATTAAAGTATTCGCCCAGTTGCTTTTTATTGTATTAAAGAGTCTATTGTAGATAATAAAAACATAAATAGTTGTTCCGAAATTATAATATTTTCTAAAGGCTATCCAATAAAGTGTTAAAAGTATGTTTATATATTAAATAATACGCATAAGGTATAATATATCTTGAGTATCCGAATATTTTTATAACCCGGGAATTAGACCTTGTTTCGGTTATAATTTGTTTTTCAGGCAAATATTACCAGAACTCAAAGATAACGTTTAATAAAATATATTCCATGGACTGATATACGTACACGCAGTTTGCTAGACGTTCGGTCGCAGACTGACTGTCAAGCGTCAACTCTCACGTCATCCTTTGTTTTGGTTTCCTCTGTCGCGCTCTCTAAGTTCGCGATACGTTTACATTTCAAATTGATTTTCGTTTGAGAAATTTCCTGAAATGTCAAGCTTGTTAAGATACGTTCAACTTTGTATCTTTCAGAATTCAATTGTCTCAATTTTTAATAAATTATTTAGATGAGTAATAATTTACGATTTAATTAGGACTTACTTCTCTTTGTATGTTTTATAAACATGTCTATTTTCAATGAACAGCATACAAAATTCTTACATACAAAACCTGCTGAATAAAATAAAGAATTCATCTACGTAAATAAAAAAGGGCATATAAATTAATATACATTTTTATAACTCTCCAAATTTCTAATTAAAATAATAGAAACACCACAGAATATTGCATTACGTATTCGTCTTCGTTTTTCCAAACCATTCATGAAGTAATACTGTTTATGAAGAAGTCAATGCCTTTTTTAATAAAATTCCAGCACCTACTCGGCACAATTAACTTCAGTATAATGTTGTTAATGAATTCCTCATATGTATTTTCACATCCATATCTGCAGAGAATGTCATTTCAGGAGACGTAGATGCAAATAATGAACACCCGGAGTTCTGTGACTTCATTTAATTACGTCACCCTGAGTTTCGTCACTTTAAGTTCGTCATCCCGAGTTTCGTCACGTTGTTTAATGCAAAGGCGTTGGTTCTTCCAGTAGACATTATGCAGCTTCGTAAAACTGCATTATTAACACGTTCGTCCGAACCGTCGAGAACGGTTTTGCCGTCACGGCGAACTTTTGTCGTCGAAGCGGAATTTAATAATTACGTGTAAGTAAATTAGGCGGAGATAACTGCTAACGACATTGCTTCCCATTCATAGCAACACTTTTTTATCCCGCCTCCGCCGTTATTAAGTTCCCGCGGGATTAAAGTATTTAATGTAAATGAAGATTATTATTTCAAGGCATAATTGGAACTTATGTACCTGAATAACCAAAGTTTCGAAATACTTGATTATAGCAATTTAATTGAAAATACATTTTGCTTCTTTCGTTTATTATGGTGGTTTTATTCTTAAGATTTAGGTTTATACCATTCTAACAATTTTAAATATAGAATTATGTCGAATTATAATTCATTGATTATTTGTGTATTATGTTATACGTTCCATGGAATACTGATTCTGTTCGAATACTACTTTTTTCAGAATTCTAGAATCACTAATTCTCACCTTCTCAGTGCGTTTAGATGATATTTTTAGTTTGGACGATTTTCTTTCAGATACGAAGAAAATTGGATTATAAAGGTTTAATTAATTATTACATATATCATATATTAAGTATTTACAATAAATAATCTTCTCTTTTGCCTAATACTCGACGTTACTTAAGATCCAAACTTCCTCATCAAACTAAAGATGTAATAATCGAAAACCCAGTGATGAAACATATCGAATGTTACCCGACCACGGCACTGTAATTTTCAGGGCGCACTATTGGAATCTATTCGGCACAATGCGACAAACACATAGAGGAATGAGATTGATACCCTGGGGGGTTGAAAATTTTATAGGTTTCGGAACAAAATGACAGTGGTTAATGCACGAAGGAGGTTGGAATTAACAGAGCTTCGTGTGTCGAACAAAATTACCATGCCCCGAGGAGATTGCATATTCATGGATCTGGATTACCATTATATACTTCATACAACCGTAAATTATTAACATACACACTCTCACCATTTCTCCTCTCTTGATTCCAACTTTGAAATTCGTCACGTCGTTTTAAGGTTCTTGGTATTCCGAGCAGTCTTCTTCATCAGCATACCATTCGACATATCTTCTCAGAAGTATTAATTTCGTTTTAATACGTTGAACGCCGGGCCAAAATCCGTGTTACACGATACTTCGCGATACGCGTCTATAACGTGTATGTAACGTCTAAAAATGAAACTGGTTAAGCGCTCTGCGATTCATTGGTTACTTTACACCATTATCGGAACGTTATAAATATTAAAAATTGTACGAATATTGACGAAGTCGAAGGAGTATGTTATTTAATATTACCACGCTATATTATTAATGCAATTAAATATATCCACAAAAACATAGATGTAATACACAGACATAACAGTATAATTCAGAACCCGAATATCCTAGGCAAAATTACACATAATCTTCATTTCTTATCACTTCCCATTCCACAATCTTTAATCAAAATTTCTCACTTCTTAATCTCTTTCTAATCATTCCTCGACCAACCTGATGCCTTCTAATCGAATTATCCTAATCTCCTTCCATACTCCGCAATCCAAGTTTTCCACCCTTTAATAAAAGTTCTCACTCTTCAATTAGACCCTCTCGATTCTTTCTAATCCAATTATCCAAAATCCTTGAGAACCCATCGATCTTCCAATCTGGACTCTCTGCAACATGCAATATCTCCACGAAACAAGGCTACGTTTTCCCATCATCGTTGACCCGCGACTTCGTCGGATATTTTTTCGTGGAAGAATAGAGAAAAGAAAAAATAAGCGCGAGTATGTGTCAGAAGGGTGAAAGCTCGGTGGAAACAAAGTGATCGGTGATTTATAACGTGGTGCTCGAGGGGGTGGGGGACGAGCTATTCGACGATTTGCCAGGGCAAATATCCCATGGGTCAGCAACCACACGAACCTCGAACATAACGTCCATGATTCTCGACAGAGTGGACATTCCGACAAAAGGAGACCAAGGTACACCAGGTTTGTTCTTCGTAATCGATATCTCGAGTACTATTTTTCTACGTAGATCAAATGCTCCTGGCTCGCCTTTCACTCGAATTTTCCTTCCGCCATTATGGTACCCGGTTGGCTCCAGTTGAATCCGGTAAAAAGGGCTGAAAGGATATCCTCTGTGAAGCTTATCTCAGTTGAAGTCCATGGACCGGATATCTTCTTGCTCCTACTTTCTGTTCGCTATTTATTATATGCCCTTTGATTATGAAAACATCCGGTTACCTGAGTGAATTTTTAATTGGATTGTCGTAGCGAGTTAATAAAAATATTGTGAATTTTGTAATTATTTGGATATAACTGTTTTATTAATTAATAGTAAATTCAGTTTTAAGAAGTTCAGTTCAAGTTCAGTAGTAAGTTCAAGTTTTAGTATATTTTTTAAATATTTTGTATTCAATAATTTATTATCTATTTTAACTTATAACCTTTCCTATCTTCTAAAAGAATTCATAATCTTAAAAGCTCCTCGATTTTCCCGCATAATTGTGATGAAAACAACAGATTTTCTGGCAAACACAATATTATATAGTATATGGAATATTATATTAATTCTATGAAAGATTAGAACGCAATAATTTAATCTCATATTACGGAAAGTAGTGTCACGTATAGTGTTTGTAAATCCGATTTCTTCTTTCTTTTGACAAGATTTCTAATAAAATATTCTTTTAACGAATCTGCAGGAAGAAACTCGTTTTAGGTGAACGAAGAGAAAAGAATTACTTGGATTGTTAGAAGCAAAGTAATGAAATATTGAGAAATAAAACGTCGCGAATGAAGCAGGGAATTGCGAGGAAATAATCTGCAATTTTTTCAATAGGATTATACAGCACGAAATAAATTAAAATCTCGTTTCCCGTTCAGGTTCTTCAGCATCAGACCTGGAAGTCTGAGTTTTTAAGAGTTATAAAAGGCGATTATATCTCGAATGAATTTCAGTATGAATTAAATTGAAAACAATGATTTTAATAATAACGTGTATCTTTTATGTAGAATATCAATTCAGTATCAATGAAACTGATAATATTATCTATAGCATATTGGAGGAAATTGTTTAAATTATATGATACTCTTAGTTTTTTTTTAGATATAAAGTATATTTTTGGATAACAAAATTGAAAATATACCAATTTTAATGAAAATCTAGATGTAATTATTTCTTGTTTCAATATCCTCGAATATTTTACATTTATTTGATGTCTTAATAATTTTATATTATTCTTATCTTGTTAAGTCCAACTACGTATTGGATTCTCAAATCCTGTTAACGGAGAAAATTCATTCGGGGGAAAAAAACACTTTCACCCTTAAAAACCCTTCTTTCTTATCTCCGAACCTCGTTCACCCCGATCCATGAAAAGTTCTATTAATAACGATCTACCTAAATCTGATTTTTTCTGCGCCATAACGATAACACTTGGCTCGTGTAACACGTATTTATATTATGGAAATAGAATGATTTCAAACTGACAAAAAATATATATTCAATTTCAAGTTCCATTTAAACACATTTATTTGCATACATTAGTGTGTTTAGTAAGCATCATATTATTTATGCGACTTAAATATTAAAATTTCCATGGACTTTATTAAATAATCCTTTATTCAAAATCGAAAACAAAAGGAATTTTTATTTCTTATCATTTTTCTGAATCATTCTGTCATTAATATAAGTACGAACTTAAAAAATTTGATATCTATCCAAACTACATTTTAATCATGGTTTTTGATATCGGCATCTTTGAAATAACCGGATGGCTAGCCAGGTAAACGAAACACATCGTTATTTAAGGACTAATATAAAATTAAAGGACCGAACGGCGGATGGGAAGCTTCTGATTAGTCCAGGTTTGCGAACGGTGAAATCTTCGGTGAAAATCAGTAATGAAACAGCGCGAATCGTCGGCCCGCCGCAAAAAAGGGAGCAGTCGAAGCAAATGAAAGTTTTATCCGGGCAGTTAAAAAAAGACTGAATCCGTTGGCCGTACCCGGTGCAGGAATTTATTCCGCGCTGGGAATTACCGTCTATGGTTCTTTTAACCACATCAGATCCAATCGGTGTTCCACCGAACACGTTCTTATTAATCTCATTTCATTAATAAATCGTTCCATTGGATTTTTATTGGAGTATGAAACTCGAACAAATATATCGACGTAAATTAGCGAATTGTTTTCAAAAAAATTGACCTTGTAATACCTGTTAAAGTCGTGGATAGAAATACGTTTAAAATGCTGATGAATTCGTCCTTGATGAGAATATTAATTCGGCAATAATTGCAAATGTATTATAAATATTAGTTCCACGTATTAATATTAAATATGAATGGAGTGAATATATTCTACCTCTAGTTTAAGATTATAAATAGCAAAATATTATATTAAATATGTCGAGATAAGATTATAAATACCAAATCGGTGAAAATATTAAAATTGCAAATTGAATTTAATTAATAAATCTATATTTAAAAGTAGTCCACGTAAATCGAGTTACATGCCGGTTGGAATTAAATAGTTTAGAGATCTTGTATAATTTCCATACTTAGTTATGTTATTACATTAGTATTCCGTGAACAGATTTGATATACGTAAGTGTGTGGTTACTAACTGGAAACAATTCCGATTTACACTGTTCGCGCAGTTTCCGTGGCTTTGGTCAGCTACTAGTATTTGTGGTTTCCGCGAAATGTGCTGAAATTGTTATGTTTGCAACACCTTCTCCCAGTCCATTCTGATATTACAAAATGCCGTCGACGTGCATATCGTCTATTGTGATAGCTGCTATTGAATTTTCCAAAATTACAAATATTAATGTAAATTTCAGATAACTAAAGTTAACAGTACACTCGCGAGTGTATATTATAAAATATAATGGCGTACTATGGAATAATATAATAATATAATATATTGATTAAAATAATACATTACGAAATAATAAAATTTGATGGTATAATGTACTACGAGACAATAAAATATAATGATATATTCGGAGATACTATAAAACTGCAGATAAGTAAGAAAATAAATTTAAGGCTGATAATAAACAATGAGAAAATAGAGAAATATGTGCAACATAAAAATACGTTAATATTTCTCATACACTTTGGCAACACATGACAAGCAAATTTAATATGAACATGCAAAACATGGCGCGGAAGTTGGCGGTGTATTAACCCCCGACTTTGGTTGACTTATTTTACTGGAAATAAAAATCTACCGGTTTAAGTAGAATCCATGAAATTCGAGCATAAAACTATATAAAAAGGAATATATGAACAGTTGTTGCATCAGTTTTAGTAAGGGTGGAAGTTTGGTATTTCCAAGTTTACAACGTGGCCCGTAAAAAATGTTTAATAATTCGAAGCTTCGAAGTCCGGAGGGAAGAAATTTAATAAGTGGAATAAAAGGGGGGGGGGTTGGTCAACGAGAGCGGAAATTTACTTATGGTTAGTACAACGGAAACTGTTCCCGAAATAAAAAACAGCCATTCGAAGAATATGTTTATAAATATTTTCTGAATATCCTTCAACACTATTTTTCAACCTTCCACTGAGAACTTCACAGCACGGTGAAAATTAATAAATATAATTCCAATTCCAATCAATTATAACATCCAAGAATAATTACACTATTTAATCAAATGAATGTTAAGAAAGAATAAATGACAGAGATATTCCTCAGACTTGGGGCAGTGAAACATAAATTTAATTCCGATTGGGAAAAAGAAACTCATTTGTTAGTCATTTGAGACACTTCGGGTATCGTGTTTCTACCCCGAGACCCTGAAATTACACTGAAAAACAGACAAAGTACAGAATTGCGGAGAAACCTCGCCTCGCCCTTCGTGGAAACTCCAAATAGGGAGATTGAATTGGACGTTTATCCGTCCACGCCTTTCAATTACGCAAAATTACGAAGATCCGTAAACAAACGACGTGCCCGTTCCTTTGTCATCGCGATAACGCCTCCCGTCAAACCAACGACTATTTGTTTATGAAATAATGATGAACGGTACAAAATGGATTCAAGTCTTACGCGCTTATTACTTAGCACGAAAAATTCCGCTTCCCTCCAGCAATTAATTTCGAATTGAAACGCGAAGCTTGTCAGCTATTTTACGTGTATCTTTTATCAGCATCCTCGACTCTAAGTAGATTCAATAATAACATTATTAATAATTGTCAAATACGCATTACGAATAAAAGTATCCACTAAACCACGTAAAACAGTGGCAAATTAAAGTGTCCAACTGTACCAATAACCCAATTAACGTAATTTTAATCGAACAGAGCATAATTCCCGTGCACACTCCGAATATAAGCAACACCTTTGGCCACGTAAATAAGTGATGGCATTAAATCCAACGTAACTGAAATAGAGAACTTCTGCATAAACATTATACTTCTTGAAAAAGGCTGTTACAAAGGAACGCGTTTTAACGAAACACGACGTTAAACGGAACATTAATAATGCGAGGAGGGCAAAGCGGAGTAAAGGCAACGGTATATAATTACAGTAAAAATTCCTGGTAGAAACGAGCCACGAACCTTTCAGTCTTTCTGCCTCCTACGCGAGAACAGAACTCGAAACGTTCGTTCGCGTGTCTCACGAATTTTCTGGTTGTCACGGCACGGATGACGGCGATTCATTAGTGCATGACTCACTTGGGTTATAAACCGAGACGTGTGCCGTGGGCTTCCGGAAAGAAGACGCGCGTTGGTTGCACGGGGAGAGGGGAATGCCGTGTATATTCAATACGAGACATATTTTATGTAGGGACCGATATTATAAATAAAATATAACAGTCATATTTCTAACATCTGTGAAGTGATAAATACGAGTCTTTTGAAAGTGACACAAATCTTATGAGACACCAAAGCAAATTGTGTATACAGTGTTACTCTCTTACATAATTGCAGAATTTTTAATAAAACATTCACGTATGTATGAAAATTTGTCTCACACAAAAAGCATAGGGTGTTCGAAACTATCGAGCAGGAGTGTATAATATACACTATATATCCATCGAGGGATCGAAACTCCACGTGACACTTATATCATACACGTCTTCTTCCCAGAACTTAATATTAGATCTCGCGCGACTGGAATTGCAAATACGCAGCTGCACATAACAGCTGAACGTTTATGGTTTCTCGGGAACGTATGTTTCCTTGGATGAAACAACGAGATTATCAGCGCTCCAAGGAGCAACGGAAAATTCCGAGGAAGTATTAATTGCATTCTGAACCCTCAAGGTGAAATGCAACGCTTAACCTGGCTTCTTGTTTACCGGATAATCTATAAACAACTACAACTCCGCGGTTCTGGTTACAAACTTCCTCGAATAACTCGAATTCCTCCCCCTTGTTATTATTCCTTTTACTCGTCCGACGGGATAAACAAATATAACAAGAGACGTTGTTTGAGACGGGGAAGTTTAGCGCGCGAAGAATTCTGAGCAGACATTCGACAGACTTTTTTTTCAGTAATGAAGCTGTTTAATTTAAGATCGTGATTAGCCATTTCTCGCACCAAGTTCGTAAATAATTCATTAGAAATATGTACCAATTATTATATATACATATTAATTATTATGTATACATAGCAAATATTAGCCGTTTTCCTCATTAAATGCTAAAACAACTGTAACTTGCAATTCAAAATACTGATTCCCGTTGTACATTGTAGTCTGCTGGTTATAAAACATCGAGGTTTTCCTGGTACTAGTTATCAGCGGTCATTTAGGATCTTTTATCAGTTCAAAGCAAAGACTTAATAAAAGGGGGTGCCGTGGAACATAAAATACGTTTGACGGATCAATGTGTGAGTATCGGGAAGAGTGGAACGTATTAGCCAATGGAAAGTGATGGAACGCCATGTAAAAGCAGGTTCGTGAACTTTAACAGCACGCGAACTCACGGCGCGGATAGAAACGTAAATTAGAGTGCTGCTGCCATTGCATTTCACGGTGAAAGGACATCGGCGATGGTAGAATAATAAAGAAACGCAAGCGCAAACCACTTTGTACCAGTTACTTTGCAGTTGTAATAAAAACTATCTCGTTCGAGAGAGACATTCTTTTTGCACTGTTTTTTGTGTCAATAGTCTCGAAAAAAGGAGTTCATAAACACTTGGTAAAAAAAATGCTTTAAAAGAATAAAATAGCAATATTAATGTTACGACGGCTTAATTATAAGTAGAAGTGTAAGAATCAAGAAAATAAGAATTTTGATGTTTGGAGGTAATATAATTATTTTCTGTGTGGTAAGAATGGTACTCGATTATTTAAAATAACTGATTCATGATATAACTGATTAATGATGATATTATTAAATATGACAGCATCCGGTAATTATATTAGTAAATTAATTATCCCGATATAATTAAGAGCTTTATAATTATGTAGGATAGTATTATCATGATATCGGATAATTGTATGATGAGAAGTCCTTTAATATGTATTTCTAGCTCCATTTAACTAATTTTTTTATAAAACTGCCATCGACTTGGATAGTAAAACTCAAACTATCAATTTGCTTGAAATGACTCGTAACACATGATTTTTTTACGAGGTCAAAATAACCCCCCTAACCCCTTTTAGTCGCCTTTTACGACAAGCAGGGGATACTGTGGGCTGATTCTATCCCTCGCCCACAAGGGAGGTATTATCAAACGGTGTGCAATACAAATTTACAGTTGTAATGCAGTTATGAATATAAAACAAGTATGGTACATAAAACTGACAAAATGATCCCTATCGGAAAATATCAAATAATCAAATTATAATTACCCCAGAATATGACATTTTCAAGATTTTACCCCTTTCATGCAGAAATGATTAAAGTTATAGTTACAGAATCCGCCGTTGATTTAAATATATTGATACTTGTTTCATTAAATGCAAACCTTTGGGATTTATCAATAAAAGAATGCATCGATTCCATTAATATTTCTTATACCTTCAAAAATGGTAAAAAATTGAAAGTCGCCAAAATCAATTCTAAATGCCCCAAATCGATGGTATTAGATGTATAAACATATTCTAGGACGATATCTGGTCGAAAGAAGCGGTTAAAAAATTTTTAATGGTCAAAAATGGGTCGAATCCAAGTCGAAAAAATGTAAAGGGGTATACCTTCAAAAATTGTCAAAAATTGAAAGTCGCCAAAATCAATTCTAAATGACCCAAATCGATGGTATATGATGTATAAACATATTCTAGGATGATTTCTGGTCGAAAGAAGCGGTTAAAAAATTTGTATTGGTCAAAAATGGGTCGAATCCATGTGGAAAAAATGTAAAGGGGTATACCTTCAAAAAATGTCAAAAATTGAAAGTCGCCAAAATCAATTCTAAATGACCCAAATCGATGGTATATGATGTATAAACATATTCTAGGATGATTTTGGGTCGGAAGAAGCGGTTAAAAAATTTTTTCGAGCCAAAAATGGGTCGAATCCAAGTCGAAAAAATGTAAAGGGGTATACCTTCAAAAATTGTCAAAAATTAAAAGTCGCCAAAATCGCTCCTAGACCATCCAAATCGATGGTATATGATGTATAAACATATTCTAGGACGATATCTGGTCGAAAGAAGCGGTTAAAAAATTTTTAATGGTCAAAAATGGGTCGAATCCAAGTCGAAAAAATGTAAAGGGGTATACCTTCAAAAATTGTCAAAAATTGAAAGTCGCCAAAATCAATTCTAAATGACCCAAATCGATGGTATATGATGTATAAACATATTCTAGGATGATTTCTGGTCGAAAGAAGCGGTTAAAAAATTTGTATTGGTCAAAAATGGGTCGAATCCATGTGGAAAAAATGTAAAGGGGTATACCTTCAAAAAATGTCAAAAATTGAAAGTCGCCAAAATCAATTCTAAATGACCCAAATCGATGGTATATGATGTATAAACATATTCTAGGATGATTTTGGGTCGGAAGAAGCGGTTAAAAAATTTTTTCGAGCCAAAAATGGGTCGAATCCAAGTCGAAAAAATGTAAAGGGGTATACCTTCAAAAATTGTCAAAAATTAAAAGTCGCCAAAATCGCTCCTAGACCATCCAAATCGATGGTATATGATGTATAAACATATTCTAGGACGATATCTGGTCGAAAGAAGCGGTTAAAAAATTTTTAATGGTCAAAAATGGGTCGAATCCAAGTCGAAAAAATGTAAAGGGGTATACCTTCAAAAATTGTCAAAAATTGAAAGTCGCCGAAATCAATTCTAAATGACCCAAATCGATGGTATATGATGTATAAACATATTCTAGGATGATTTCTGGTCGAAAGAAGCGGTTAAAAAATTTGTATTGGTCAAAAATGGGTCGAATCCATGTCGAAAAAATGTAAAGGGGTATACCTTCAAAAAATGTCAAAAATTGAAAGTCGCCAAAATCAATTCTAAATGACCCAAATCGATGGTATATGATGTATAAACATATTCTAGGACGATTTCTGGTCGAAAGAAGCGGTTAAAAAATTTGTATTGGTCAAAAATGGGTCGAATCCATGTCGAAAAAATGTAAAGGGGTACACCTTCAAAAATTGTCAAAAATTGAAAGTCGCCAACTTTGCTGTTAAGTTGGCGACATAGTAATCTATGGTAGACGATGCCTCAACATGTTTTATGACCTTAATTACATTAAGAAAGGAAGGAATAAAATGTCCTAAATAGTCCCGCCTTGTATTAAATCACAAAGTAAATTAAAAGAACAACCTGTATATCGTCAAGTTTGCGTTCGAGCGAAACCCTTCCAGGATCGAGGAGGTTTCCTGGAAAACGGCGTAACCTGAAGAAACTTAATTTTCCAGAAGCCTTGCGTATCCACGATCACAATGCCTCGATGGTTTAGCATTTCCATGAAAGCTTTAAGCCGTTCCCATGCGATCGAATCCGTTCGCTTGGGATTCAGCTACCATTCATCCTAGCTAAACCTTGGAAGTAGAAGATCGCAAAATAATGTCGAGGCCCTCCGGGGCTTCATCCATCGCCGGAAACGTAATCGACATTTTCCACCGAATATAAAGCTTCCCCCCTTGCTTTGGTTTAACGAAATGATCGAAAAACCGTGTTTCCAAGTAATTACTTCGAGCGCTTTGTACCTTTTGTATTCCAACGTTTGTTGCTTTTGTCACGATTCCAATTGTTTCCAGTCCTCAGATCACCGGTTTATACATTGTCCGCAAGCGTAGTGTTGTTATTTAATGTTGCCTTCAATATTTAAATTCAACATCAATTTCTACTTTTATTTAATAATTGACTCCTCACTCTCGTTATTACAAATATTCTCTTCTCGAATAAAAAATTCGTTAAGTTTAATTAAAACACTTGTTGAATATTCAACAGGAAATTTGGATCTTAAGACCAAAAAAATTTCTCCATATATTTTCGAAAAATGGAATATTTTAGCGATAGTTTTTTCAGCTTAATATTTTTTGTGACATCGCAGATTAATATTGCAGACATTGTTTTCTCAGTCCATACAGGAACATTATGTATCGTTGTACTTAAGAATTTTAAAAATCGTCTGACGATGGCGAAAGTGGTGTAACTTTTTTTAAAGATCGTATTAGGCGTTTTTCTCATCGTATCTTACAATAATTAATTATAGATGCATATCGAATATTAAAATATAAAGTATAGTGTTAATTCTTATCTGGGTATAAAGTATGGGTTTATGGAATACTACTTCTGTTGTTTCCGTCGGGTGGCACGAATGTTTTTTGTTTCCTTCCTCGTCATTCGGAAGGTTATGCATGAAGTTTCCGTCGGAAGTTTAGTCGACGTTACGAAGCCACTACGTATTTCACAGGAACATTGCAAATAGAAAGTTCACAAATGGAGGAAAGCAGAAATGGCGCAGCTGCCGTCTTTTCAGCGTAGGATTTCACGGAGGAAACTGGTCATTTTTCTTGACAATCCAGGAGACAATTGTACGCGATGTTTCTCGGTATTAGTATTTTAGAATTCTATAAAGAAATATCTCCTTCGAATTTAACGAAAACATCTTCCAACGCCATAAAAGTAAAATGAAAATATAAGGTCAATCTTTCCCTAACGTCATTGAGTTTATTTATATATAAATTATGGCTGGAGAATTTAAATTAATTAATGGATTCAATTATTATGGAACAATTTAACTAAAAGTAACAGGCAAGTCAATTTGACCCGTTTAATAGTCTAGTGTCAAATGCATGTCTTGAAGAGTGATTGAATACAATTATCTAAAGATATTATTAATATCTCATTATAAGAAAAATTTTATTTTTATGTTCGTAACATTCGATGTATGAAGCAAGTAAAGTAATTACTTCGGAATTTAAACAAAGCTATTCGTATAATTTTACTATTAGTCAGCGGTATGTTAATTCTTCAATTATTAATAGTCTTCTTATTTTTTATTATTTTCGTTCATCATTTCAACGTTTAATACTTAGAATTAATATCATTCTAACTTAAATTGTAATATATACTTAAATTGACTTTAATCATTATAGAATGAACAACTAATATCTGTCGACAACTATGTCTCACAAAAATAATATTCAAGTTACGTAATTCTTAAAGACACTAAAAATCTACCTACAAGGATGTCCCGATAAAACTCAAGATATTAGCTTTCACCGACAACATATATTTTGAACAATCGAACTAATACACCCCGAAGGAATGTTATTATTAAGTAACTGACCATGTGCTGGGAAACACTTCTTACCGAACAAACTCGACTGAACCATAACCGAGATTAGAGAAGTTAGCCCGGAAGTTCCGGGGCAATAAGGACTGAATCTCCCGAGTCGAGGAAAACTTGGAAAATTGTCGTAATAAGTTCGCATCACCAGCCAAGGTAGGTTCGCCTCTACGCGCTATAGAATCGCTTCTTCTCGAGATAACAAAAAATTTCATTAGCTTTTGCTACTTATCCAGTAACACTGTAACTCTATTGTTGTTGTTGCGCACTGTGCGCTATTCGAGGATTCTGACAAAAGGATTTTTTATAATCGGAAACGTTCGATGAACGAAGTAACGCTATCCTTATTCACTGACTTATTCGCTTAACGATTATAAATCAGAGGGAAGTTTTAGAGGCTTCCCAGGGAGTTATTATTAATAAATATTTGTATTAATATCCTTTTGCTATTCTTAACAAAATTCATATGCTTCCTGACATACTCTCGATATTTTTAATATTCATTTATATCGGTAATTTATTAGTACTTTTAATATGGAATTCTTTTTCGAAAATGATTACTGGCTTCCTCGTTTGAATGGTGTTCCTTAAGGAAATTGAATGTTTTTTTTAAATTGCCTGAGAATTCCGCCACTCGAAGGTGGGAAGGAATCGGAAGGCCATTGGGGAAGAAAATTTCTTTGAGAGACAGGAAGAATTTCCTTCCTCATTTCCTGGGCCATTCTTCGCCGATATTCTTTCAGCTGTTAGAAGCCTGAGAAGAAACTGTGGAAGTACACGGTGACATTTCATAAAGCCTAGTGATCGATTTAAAGGTTTCGACACGTCATACTGGAAGAATTTTTACGCGCCCTCACCAGGACATTTATTCTCAAAGAGCAACCACGGGGATCCATTTTGCTTCTTGACACGTCTCAAATCACACGCACTTCGCTCGATCAAATATACTTCGATATTTCTATATGCTCCTTCGAATTATTTTCAAACTTCATGACTTTTATAGACAACTTACCGAATACCTACAAAACCTTTACGTTATTCATTTTCCTCAGCTTTTTATAAAAATGTCACAAACCAATAGTATTAGTTACGATATTTATTTATTAGTAATATGTGAAGAATGATTTAGTTGGTAATGTTTAAGAATGCTCATTCTTTAAAGAAATAAACTCCAAAGTTTATTTTCATTATTTGGACATTTCTTCACATAGAAATAATTTATTTGTAAAATTATATCTTTCTCAGAGATATAAAAGATTGCATGCAAATAAATATTCTTGATTCACCTTATCAATGATTAATATTAAAGGCAAACAGTCGTAATATCACGATTTAACATACAATGAAATTATTCATCAGAAACAACACCATGACAAAATTAATAATTCAAAAGCATCTTTGAATGAACTCCCAAAGGGAATATTTACATACCAGTCGTGCTTAATTTGAAGTACACTCGATTCCTCCAAATCTATTCCAGCATAATATTCCAAGCAATGTCTAGAACCCATAAAATATTCATTTCCACTTCCGCGAGAGAAATTCATTCGGACGCCAAGTCGTTCGAGCATTGAACAAATATATATTTTATTTACCGCGAAATCTTGCGTTTGTGATTCAATTGGTCCTGGGAGAGAGGGGGGAGGAGCTACCAAGAAAATCGAATGCATTATTTCGGGGAAAGCCGATTGCACATCATTCTTCGGCACGCATTTCCGCCGGGTATGTCGGATGCGTTTTCCCAGCTGACTAATTGTGAAAATTTTGGGGTGAAGTTTACACTTTGAGGGATCAATGCGTCCTTTTATGTATATAAATGATCTACAAAATTATATATCTCTAATAAATACGCAACATTACATGCAAAATATATATGCATACACTATTGATTAATCAACCTATCAAGAATTGTTAACAAAATCAACATTGTAATATATAGTATATATTATATTGTGTTGGCCAGAAAATTCGTGCAGTTTGCATTAATTTTTTGACGATACATTATTGAATAAAGAAAATTGAGGAAATACACGAAGTTAGTAAATCTCAATAAAACTAAATCGTTCGGTTTAATTTTAAGAACTAAGTGGGTTTATTAATCCAAGGAAATCGTGTGGAAAACAAGTTCAGGAGGCAATTTACGCGCCAATGAGATCCTAGACGCTCGTCTATTGGTTCGAGTGTATAAGTATCTATCGGAATAACGAAAGTTTTCTATCCCTGGAGAATATTTGGCTGCGAAGCGGAAGTTTCCGTAGTTGCCGGGCACCGGTTGCTCCGCCAAGGAACCGAATTTACCACGTAAGTTACTGGCATGGCGATAACTTGAAAAATTTATTCCGTCAGCCCTTTTCCTATCCACGCTTCTTCATCCTTGACTTTATCTTTAAGGCGTGCCATCGTCGACGGGGGGAGCTTCTACAAATTTACCTCTTTTCTTTTTCCCGTTCGCGCTCTTACGAATCACTTACTCGTCGATGGAATCCTTACGAGGCTCTCCTCGAGAAAATTGCCTGCCGCCTCAGCATACTGTTTCTAATGAAACTTTAACGAAACACATTTGCGGTATTCGCTTATGGCGGCAGATGTCATCAATAAATTCATAGTTTCAAGTTGAAGTCAATTCAATAATAATTTAAGTAATTTTCAGTTGAATTTTCAGAAAACTATACGAAATTGAAGAAGTAAGTCTTAGGATAAAAGTGGCAGAATTTTTGTAATTTTTTTGTAGAGAATACTTTTTAGGAAATAAGTTATTTAAGAACTATTTATGTTATATAACATTTCAGTACTTGCAAACCATTTATTTACCAGCTTGTTGGAAAACACGACTCTAAAGAGGTTCCTTAAGATACTTCATGCGAGAAAGTTATTGAAAGATTAATGATCGGAATAGATAAAGATTTATGTCTGATATGAAAAATTATTTATCTCTGGAGAAAGGAAACCCGCAACTTTATTCATTATTTACTTCGATATGTTTTCGATGAGACTTCCACGATAGTTGAAGAATATTGCAGAATGTATATTGACATTTTCTGCGTTAAATGTTTGGTGAAATACATTTATTCTGCAAATATTGGAAAGTCTGATTTTATTATGCGAAATTGTATTTATCGCGAAATATACGATTGAAATTCAAAATTTCACACATTCCTTACACGATGATGAAATTCTTACGAAGCATCCTTACGCTGCTCTTCAACAAAATAACTCGAGCGGCACTAATGCCATGATGAATATTTGAAAAAAATATGTTTCCTACGGAAATCCAAGAAAGTTGGTTTACATACTAGAATATTATAAATTTTACTAATTTTATACGTGCTTGATCAAAAATCCTACGAAACTTATACTTAAAGTAGGCAACGTTATTGAATACTACATGAATTTTGAATGTTCAGGTATCAATAATAAAAGAGGAGAAACATATTTTTGAAATTCATTGCACTCCAATAGATAATGGCGCTCATTAAACACTTGGAATACGAAGGCAGCAAGGGAAGCACACAAATAATATATTTGTATTTAAAGTGTGTACGATGCTGCATTAATGCCGTATATTATAAGCCACGATTCCCATTGCAAAATTAATTAAAATACCATCCAGAAGCACCGTATAAATACGCATTAATATGAAATGAAATGTTCAACTTCCACGTAACTTCCGCAATCATATGCAGCACGGTTGTACACGCAAAAACAACGAACCACTGGACTCGTACAAAATACATACGGGGAGGTTTAATATCGCGTTCCTATTATCCCATTTTCTTCATTCCGATTAAACCGTAATTGTACTCCGCAAGACTGGAATTAAAAGTGATCCGGCGCACAAAGGAAATACATCGACGATTTTCTGAAGAAATTTACGAGGAAACGGAAAAAGATTGCATGCCTAATGAAACGGCAATTAAAACTTACCACCCTCGACTGCCAAGGGGTGGTTTGTGTTCTTGCCAGCTCTACTTCCATTAACCGTACCTTTAACGTTCCTTTGAATACGTTAAGAAACGCTTTTCTTTTGTTCTTCCAAACATACCGGATATCCTTGCAAGGACGGACATAGGATATCGGTTCGATAAATCTATGGCTTTGGATACTCTCTAAATAAGCCATATATTAATAACAGTACATCTGGGGTCCGATTTCAGAAATATTCCAAGAAATATTGCAAATATAATCCACTAAAATTGTAGTGTTAATTTAGTGGTGTATTATTTTTTAGAATAATTGTCAATAAAATTGAAACCTTTGAAGTATTTTAAGAAATACAAACACGAATTACTAAAAGCGTAACGTTCAATTAGTGTTATCCTATTTCTCTGTCAATAAAATGTCGAGCATGGAAATATTTCAAAAGTATTATGTCGATAATTTAACAATATTATATCAGGGTGAATATTTCCCAATGGATTAAAAGCTTCTGTGCGGAAGCATACTAGTGTTTCGAATATCGCTGTCATAAAAACGGTACTAGATTCCGTTTTATTATCAGAAGTTTTTCCTTGGGTTTTATCGTGCCGTAGAATACATTGCGTGTATCCGTTGTTCTTCGACATTCTTTTTATATCTTGTCACGATTCCGTCGCTTATTTCTGGCCACGCATATGTTACAACCGGTAGAAGAAATATGGAAAGAGAAACTATAGAATCGAAGCATCTTTCCATATGGTGTCGGTTTCCAACATCGATATACTTCCACGAAGTATCGGAAAGTGTTTTTGCGTTATGGCGAATCAACCATTGTAGGGGAAGACGATGGAAACAGGAAGCTAATAGATACAAGAAGAACATCAAAGCATACACTGTTCGGAAGTATGAATAATAAAAATATTAATATGCAATCCGGATTTTCAGCATTAACCGTAGACTTTCAATTAGTTCAACTTAAAGCGATAAAACAGCAGCGATAAATGCACGAATTCCAGGAAAGTGCGCGAGTTTTACGGGGTTTCACGTGATGGTTTCATCAGGATACATGAAAAATGGTGCACTTAAGGATTTGTTGGTTCGACGGATCAGGAAGTTTGGAATGTACTCTTGCCGCGGTAGTTCTAACGGGCTAAGAACTGTAATCCAACTTAAGTGTATTAAACCGCCGAAGCATTAATGCCGCCACTTTCGAAAGTTTCCCCTGTTTCCAGGAACAGCCATCATATTGCGTGGTACGGAACTTCGGAAAATGCTTTGTGACCTTTCGATCAATAGACCCCTGTGGACCCTTCGAGTTCCGCCTTCGAAAAGGGACACTATCAACCACAAACACCCTTTTTACTTGTCACCTGCATTCAACTACCTCTTGCAGAACTTTCAATCTCAGCTAATTAATAATCCACCAATCGATGCCATTATTTACAGGATTTTTCTAATACCTCTCAAAATCATTGAGATGGATTTGTATAATGTATAAAAATTCGAATCTAAACTAATTAATAGTCAACCAATCAATGTCACTACGTACAATGTTGATACATTTTTATCCCCATAATTGCGATAGATTTGCGAGGATCAGAATTCCGAATAAATGCCTGTCTTCTGGGAAGATAATATATTTGGGTCACGGTAAATGCGCAGTGCGCGATTAATTATTTGTCCCGGCTGTTGGCAAGAAATCTAACGTAAATAAACAACACATTTCATCCATAATACGAGTTAATCCGGAAAGTAGGAAAAATGGTGGAGCGAAGGATTGATCATCGTCGGAAAATTGTGTGACATAAAATTTTCATAGTTTCACAATGCATAAAAATGCTTCCCTCCAGAGTTTCGAAAATGAATCATTTTCTAACTAAAACGTTGGAGTTGCCTCAAAACTCGAGTGGAAATTATTAACGGCATATAAACGATCCACAATTAATTTATAAATAAAATTATTAAAATGGCATCAAAATCAGGTAAAGGTAACTATCATTAATATAGAAGACTGAAATATATTTAATATAATTGTATGTAATCCTACAAATTAAATATACGCAATCTAAATATATGTTAACCAGTGATTAAAATATATGTATAATCTAAACAAACACAATCCAACAGATTATTATATATGGAACTCATATATACCTAATTCAATAGATAAAATAAAACATAAAATACATATAGTTTGGAATATCAGCGACATGCCAATATAAATGTACGTAGTAAACTAATTCACTAGTTTCTCCGAACGAATCTGGCGCGGGAAAAGTTTGCCTTGTTTTCTATCAATTAAAGCAATCTCTAATGGCCGGTAATAACTAGATATAATTTATAGCGGGAGACGGAAACGCGGATAGATCTCTGAGTAGAAAAGGCCGTGTATTACGGACGTAAATCTCGTTGGTAGAAAATCGAGCAGTGATAATTGCAGCTGATTAGTCAGATACCAAACCGAGTAGTAAAACCTAGCATTTGTGAGACAGGAAGGACGATGCATTTAATAATGCATCTATGAAACCATGCAACTATGTTGTTAGCAACTTTTCCAGGTGTTCTGTATATCTTTCGAAGATTCTTGATGAAGATATGGATAGTATTCGACATAAAGTATTATGTATCATTGCATGTTAGAACAGACAGAGCAGAATAATCTTGAATAATGATCTATAATATTATTGAATTCTACCGAATATATTAATATTGAGTAACACCGAATAATATTCTTGTAATCATTATTATTTCTATTTAACATTTATTTTTATTGTTACTATTACTCTTCTTTTCCTGCTTCTATAGTTAATATCTTTTGCTTGTGTTTTACTGAATAAATGAATATTGAATATGTATAATTTTTGCTATGTTAAAAGTTTTAAAGGGCTATACTATTTTCTTAAATATCATCCCCAGTGCATTTACCGATGGTATACTAATAAATTCAGAATTTGTTAATTGTTGGTTTTGTTGCTTAGAAATCGGAGGACTTAGATTTATTATTGGTTTCATTCTCGAAGTGAAATTGGTATATAATTGATATCATATATAATTAATTAATTACATATGTTGGTACAATATGGTGGCAACTGAAACGTTGCGACCACAGGTGAGCCGTAATAGTAACAACAATGAGCGGTGCATCGGTATTAATGATCGGCTGCATTCGGCACGTGGTTTCCGATGCATTAGTCAGACAGTGGTAAGCAGTTACAGCCAACGATCATTGGTCGATAGTACCACAAAGCATTAATCGCTGAATAACTACTGAACCGTGTAAGGAAACTATCAAAACCAGTACTCGCATTTTTCTAGAATCATATTTTAACCTCTTAGCTACTGTACGCCACCATAGTGGCTTTCCCGTATATTGTCTTATTATATATTTTTTTCAAACTCTTTACATGAAAATGCCTAATGAGTAAGCTACCTCTCGATATTCAGATCTGGAAACTATATAAAGCTGGAAAAGTTATAAACCTAGAAATGATAGAGATCGAGAAAATATAGTGATTTATTATTAATGAATAAAATGTCTATTAATTACTATTTTTATTCAAAATCTGTGTTTATTAGCAAACATCTATTTTATTAAAATTAATATTGTGAGATATGTAACTATTCTTAACTAATTTGCATGCAATCCCCTTGGAAACTATTATATAATTCATATTTCATCGCATTGAAAATTATAAAACGTGTTTCTATTCGCAACTTCAGATTGTGTGAAATTCAAACACGACATGAAACCAAAATTTGTGAAGAATTAGTTGACAAAATAAAAATGATTAGAGGCACTACTTCAACATATACTGATTGGAATAATTAACGATCCGGAAAGTATTCAAGAAAGTGAATAATAAGAGCATTTTGTTCAATGAACAATGAATACGAGTTACGACGGAGAGTACTGAAAATCGAGAAAAATCAGTCATTATCCTAAAAAGCTAGCAGAAAAGTATAAAAGGGTCAGAGGGAAGTATCGAGTTACTCCAGTAAGAATTAATCTTTATTATCGAGGAAAGTGTCACTTTGAACGTTCAATAACGCGATATTATCGATATCGAATCATTAATAACCGTTTTTTCTTCAATGGAATTGCACGACACTTAAAGCACCTCCAAGATTCATGCTAGAAAGCTTTTTATGGATCTAATCTACTTTTCTTCCTACGATCTATAGAAGTGTCATTCGCGTTGTTTTCATATTAACCAAAATAATTAAATGCTTGCCTCCTCACTTGACATTTTTGCAATTTAATTGGACTTTACTGTAGCACGTTATACAACTTACAATCTTCTACAACAACTTAATTTATATATTTTAAATTAGTGTCAACAATAGGCCACTTTTATTTAATTTCATCTGACGCTTATAAACGTATTCATAAGAATTTAATTCTTCACAATTCCAATCAAGTTTAACATCATCTACGTAAATATTAAGTGGATGATATATTGTTATTAATTCATAACTGGGATGAATCAAATATAATAATTCATATTGCAAACTTACTTTGTGAGATAATTTATGATCCACAATTTCATTGGTATTAAAATAATTGTGAACATAATTATCGATAATTATATGCAAGATTATAACAGTGTTTGTTATATCATTCTTGCATTCTTACAGTTAAATATAGGGGCCTTGAGTGCATTATTATTATTATATTTTGACCAAGCAATCAAACGAACTATCGTCATAATATCTTCTTTTCGAGATTCGAGGGATTCACGAAATCATCGAAGCAAACGAGAAGGCGTTCGTTCCTTTAATTATCCCAGCGATTATCGGTTTTTCGTCGATTCTGTTGTCAAAGGGATTCGGGCTCGCGATTTATCTTCACGAAGTTATATCTCGCCGCTTAATTCCAGCACAGTGGGATTAAAAGCTCAGGAAGAATTCAAGCAAATATTTCCCCGACAACTTGCCGCAGACCGATAATGCCGAAAATTGTATACCAAGCTGTAGATAACCTTCGGAAACTCTCCCGTGTTAATGAACCGAGAAAAGTGTACTCAACGAATTATTTATCATTTTCAGGTTGAAAGATATTCATAATAATTGGTTGGAAGTGATTGTAATTTCGCAAATACGGGGTTTTTAATATATACATACACATAGATCTAGCAACTTTACAGATTAACAAAAATATAGATTCAGAAAATATAGAGATTTATGAAAATATCAAATTAGTAAATATAGATATTCAGAAAATGTACAATTAGAAAACATAAAGATTTAGGAAATATCGAATTTTATAAAATATAGGGATTCGAAAAATATTTGGAGATTGGCAGTATATCGAGAATTAGAAAATTATAATTAGAGATCATACGTGAGAAAATACTTAGATTATATATTTTTCGTAGAATTTCTAATTTCAAGTTAAAATTATTTCTGAAGTACAAGCACCCAAAGTGATACATACAAAAGTATTTATAAACAGCAAAATAATGAACCCGTGATGTTAACCTTCACTAAAGATATGCTAAACCTTAATATTTTTAAACAATAAAGAGCAACGTAGTAGAAAATCTCCCTCTCGTCTTCAAATTTATTTTAATCCTATGCAAAAGTCTTTCCGTATGAAATGGAAAATTAATGCACTTTCAACGTTATTTCTATGCATAGAAATATCCTGTGACCAAAAACGATTTCCTATGAATTTTTGTTTCTTTCCCCAAAATAAGCCGGACCTGCAACTCCATCCTGAAACCCTCTTCTAAGCGCTACTTTATCATTCACGGATGGTAAACCCATTCGCATTACGTTTATATTCCCGTGGGAAGACCAAAGATTATGTATTACAACTTCGGATATTCTATCGTCGAGCTTTTCCTTTCGTAACCCGAATTTCGACACAATATTTTCCGTCCTAGTCATATAATTCGACTAAAAAACACAATAATAAAAATAGCGAAATATTTGGTGTGCTTTTTTCATAGGGCTGATCAAATAAATCTTCGTTGCTAGATTGTATGATTAACAAATTGAAAGAACGAATGGTGAGTAGTTACATAGTGACTCAAGAACTTTTGACTTGTGACTTTTAATTTTTTTCAAGAACACTTTTTTTAACACGTGTTATATCTGCCAATTTGTAATTCGAAAAAGGCGCACCAAAGGATAGAAGCCCCTTAAATTAATATCAATTTTAAATAAATCTTAGCGTTTAATAATAATTAATAGTACTGTATAAAGGATTTGTACTTCAAATTAACCATTTTGTGGATCATATTTACCTTTTTGCACTTTAAATTCAACCTTATTGCAAATCAAGCCTTTCTACAAATTCGGTTTCTTAAGCTATTGTAATAAAAATAAAATGCAATGTGACAGAAAATTGACATAAATTACTTATTTAAGTGTGAATTTGATTTGCAAAAAGGTGAAAATGATCTGCAACATGGTTCATTTGTATTATTGTCTTTATTGCCTATTATTAACTTTATATTATTTTCACGTATCAACAATACAGCCACTTACTGATTAATTTCATAGATATAATCTAAATTATAGAGGACCACTTTTTCGAACACATATTATGTCTGTCAACTTGTAATTCGAAAAAAGGAGTGTGAGAAATGGTGAACCAAAGGGGACGGGCACTTCAAAGGCTTCCCTTTAACAAAGGACGAAAGTGCGCGAGTAAATATTATATCGTTCTCACGGGGAGGAATTCGCTTCAAGTTAATTGACCCGACTCGAGATATCCCTTTCTTCTGCATTACCAGGAAGTACTTTTCTTAGTAGACTTCGTAACAACTTCACCCCTCGAAGCCTCCCTCTTTACTACTTTATGGGGAGTAATGACGTTAAGAAGATGCCGGGGACGTGCAAAGATTGGCAAGTGCGAACTTAGAATTCCATTCCATCTCGCAGTGCCGAGTACGAGCCGAAATAATTATCCAGTGTTTAATTTGTTGAGAGGCTAATTGTAATTAGATAATTATACGGATAGTTGTCTCCATTAATAATTATGTACATTATTATCGAGTTAGAATTGTTCTTTAAACGCAACATTGTTCGAAATAATTGTCTACTGTTTAGTTTGTAGAGATACTAATTGTAATTAGATAACTATATAGATAGTTATGGATATTTGATATGAATTGCCAACAAGAAATATATTTTTCTGGTTGAAGCTTGCCAAGTTGTTCGAATATTATTATCAACAATGTATCATGATTCCATTTTCGAATTTTATTCGCGATATACGATCTTCCCGATAGCTTCAGTTTCACATGAAATATAAATCTGATATTACACGGCAAGTTTTTTGTTCCATATTTATATCGCATTTATTTTATATTTACATTAACAACGAATTAATAAGAACTTTATTAGCCAGTTCGTTGAAACATTTTTAATATATCATATACTTCTGTATTTAATTCGTTATTTAACAAGTGGAATCTATCCATTGTTCATTCAGATAATAAATAAAGAAATACTAAATATATTTTATTGATATTATTTATGTGCAAGCTATTAATATTTTACTTAATTAGAGCTACTTAAATTGAATATGTACTAACTAAACTTAATTATATGATTTAAGATGAAAAAATTTTGCTTGATTAAAACTGAAACAATGTTTAAATAATACAAATACTGCGCATGTGGTAATTAATAATTTTCTCAAATAAGCACAATTATTGGTATCCTTAGATTAAAGGACATCTCGTGTATATATGATAGTCCATGTGCGAATAGCTCGGTACGATGGAATGCAGAATTAAAGCCAATAGACTGTCCACAAGTACCACTCGCTAATTAAGCGGCCACGCTAATTAAGCGGCATTAATTAACTAGCGAGAAGAATTACCACGAGTCCTGTTCAGCAAAGATGGCAAAGAAATAGAAATAGTCAATAATCGACATTCGCGAATGCAATCGTAATATTCGCGCATGTTTTGCAACCTGAATATCCCGCGTTCCACGGAAACCATAAAGTATTCCGCGCAACGGAAACCAGGCGTCATTTGGGAAGACATTTCCGGCTATTCGTAAGCGACGTTAATAATTACATTAATTATTAACGTCGACTCTGCGTATTTCGAACCATTTCCTCAGGAAACTTGAGAATTTCGAGGAACGAATCCGTACTAACACACGAGATGCAGAATTATTATTCTATTAAGTAATTAATTAATTACGTATATAAATAGGTGCGTATATCGAGAAATAAATATCTACATATTTAGAGGAGAACCTAATTGTGCGAAACTGTTCCAAAGCAACTATGAAATTTATATACACTTGTAATCTGATAATGAAATGTCCAAAAAGAACCATTTAACGTGAACCTAGATAAACGCGAATTTAAGGAAACTACATTACGAGAAAATATAATAGTAACGAAATTACTACTTAAACGCACTGAATAGGGTGACGATCGTTGCGCGTATTTTTATGATTATTTTTCTAACAAAAATGGCGTTATAGAAGGTTAAATTACCCAGTTTATTTACGCGAAGTCGGCGTGCGACTTTCGAGAGACTTTCTTTCATCAAACCGAAAATCACGAAGGACATTAAACGATGTAATTACGTAGCCGGATATTATCGCAGTGAATTTCTAGAAATTGCGTCGGTCAAAGCCAATATTATCAGAGTTATCCTTTTCCGGTTTACCTTAAAAGAGAGAAAGTTTTTTAATCCGGTGTGGAGTGAATCGAATTGAAAATAAACCGGGGTTGCCAGTCGCGTGGAAGTTAATACGGTACAACATGTTATAACGATTAGTCTTACGCCATGTCCTGTTCGCTGGCTACCCAATATTGAGATCATCGACGACATATGTGGAATATATGGTACGTGCTGTGTGGTAGACTGTCACCGAGAGACTTACAATTAACCCTGCATCCCTGTGTTTCCCCATGTTCGTGGTCAAAGCGTGTTTAGCGAGGGTACACAGAACCCAGCCAGGAGGATCAAGTCCTAACACTTTAATTCAGATTAAGTCCATCGTGCTTGTCCTGTCACATCTCAGATAGACATTAGTACATTTGCCTTGCTGAAATATATCTCTGTGCAAATTTCACTGATCTGCTTTGCATATTTCCTTGGTGTCTGGCTTACTCCGGTGTTTCATATATTTGATGCCAAACGTAATTGATGCTAATCATTAACTCTGTAGTATATCATTTTGAAATATTTTTAGGGTAGTTTTAAGTGGTGGTTGACTATTGAATGGCCTCTGAACTCTATTGTACCTTATAAAGGATCCTAAAAATTCGCCCGTACCCTATCAGTGCTATCAGAGTCTAACTTAAAATATTGAAATGTAGAAATTTGTATGAATAAAAAGAACTCAATATAACTCCAATCCCAATAAAGGAATTTTATGATCTTGTCCCCACTAATTACTTTAATGTAGATAAATAGAGAATATCACAATGAATTAACATTTTAAGACGAAAAGTAATAAAACTATTTTTACGATAAATAGATATGATGAAAGGCAACATTTTATTTTCTTAATTTCACTGTTTCCTTGTCACCCGTAAACAATCGCAATTAAATGCATGACATTGAACGTGAAGTTCCCAACTTCGCGGTTGGACGATAGTCAACAGTCTAGTGCTTAAGAATTTTCTAATTTAACTTCCGCTTGATAATTCCAGTTTGATCATGGATCACCAGGAGGAATTTTGGTTTATCGTTGGAACGTCCTCTGGTACAAGGGTCGATCGTTCTCAAATTAAACTTTCTTCTTTTTTTTACTCCTCCGATCGAAGTCGATAAGGCCGAGGAATTTCCACGACGAGGCGCGTGAGAGAATGTCGTCACCGCAACACCTCGAGACTTTACCTTTCACGCAAATACAAACACACCGCGATATGTCTTCGATATCCCCAAAAGTATTCGTGAAATTATACGACAGTAATAATTACTATTATCATATTAATATAATGAATTGTTTTATGCTATTAAATTATATGGAATTATCTATTTAATGAGAGTTCTAGTAACAGTTCTCAGTTACATACTTAACTATATCCAAATAGCTATTAATTAGAAGTTGTACTAAAAATAAAATATTTACAACATTCTCTTTATTTTGTTCGTAATCAAAGAACTTCACGTATCTCGACAAAAGGTCAGTATTTTAATTAAAGATGACTTACAACGTCGTGCTACACGAAGATCCTATGAAACTGGACTTTCTAATTCACGACACGCGAAAAGATTCGTTAGACTTCGTACACGAAATTCTCAAGGTAGAAGAAAGTTCTCCATTTCCTGGTTATTTTTGTCGATAAACAAGCCGAATGTTGTTTGCGGGGGCGCGTGTACGAAACAACAACGATACAAGTTTTTCGAGGTTTCTACAGCATCGACGGAAACTCGGGTGAGAATTGTACTCATTGTACAGTGAAATCGTTTCTCGAAGCTGATCCATTATGCATAAGAAAGCTCGTTTTACGACAAAGAACCTTGAGTTCTTCTACGCCCTGCAAAAGAGAACTATCACGCGAGAAGAACGATGAGAGCTCTAATGATACTACCAGCCAAATGGCACGACTAACACTGACCATCTTCTTCGCGAATTCCCTGCGAATTCTTGCGAAATTCCTCCACTTTACGCGCGCAAATTATGTACATACGTTACAGAATAACATTGGCGTGTGTAGAAATACAAATTTGAAACAACAAAGAAGATATCTTGTCGCGAAATTTTAAGGCGTTATGAATTATATTCTCAGCTTATTCATTTCATATGAGAATAAAATAATATTTTATCTAGAAGAGTCTACTTTTATTTAAAATCATAGGAAAATATCAGATGAATAATTGCGTTGTCTAATAATCTGCGTAATTATTTATGCTAATAATTTTGGGTGTCCAGCAATAATATTTGGAATACTATACAATTTAATATCAAATGTTATAAAATAAAAATATATTAATATAGAATGATGAATCTTCGATTCCTCAATTCTTTGATTTCCGGCTTCGTGAAACGAATATTAGTTGGAGAGGTACAGAAAGAAGGCGATCAGTTTTCTGATAAGAAATCAGCGCTACGATTAAGGAGAGATAAAAAGCGCTTCTTGGGAAAACATATGTATTGACCATACGTTTTTCAGAAGAGAAGGCCGCAAGAAAATCCAAGAGATGAATGGGATATCCGTCGAGGTAGCAGAAATTGGTGAGATACCCGTAGAGTTTTCTGGGAGAAGGTGAGGAAGAAAGTAAAACCGGCGAAATTGTCGGACGCGTAAGTGGCCAATTTGTAGCTCCCCCGATTCCACGAGCCACCATTTTTCACCTACTTTCCAACCCTTTTCGACTCAATGTTTTAACAATGCCCTCTTTATCCGTCTCCAGTTTTTGAGTCTAATGTTTTATGCTCGAAAAACACAACTGCTGCCTGCTAATAGTCGAACACACCTCGATAGAATTAATGATAAAATTTCGAGGATTCTTATAGTTTTAGGAATTTATATATTCCGGAAAGTTTGGAACGTCTTTGGAAGTTCCTTAAATTTAAGAATTTCTAATTAATACTAGTATTTACATTTAACACTAGAGCTACCAATGCATTCCAAACGACTAGTCTCCAATGTTTAATAAAATTATTTAAATATACAACGGTGCATTGTTCCAGATTTTATATACCTCTATTTTATATACATAACAAACATAATTAAATCTGTTAATCAAATTACATCTTCCAGCCATAATTTATACATAAATAAATGTACAAGTATAACTGATCATGAGTGTATGTTTGATAATTTTAATGTTAAGAATAATGAAAATTTATTTTCAAAATTTTCCTGTAAATCTTCGCATTCAACAAACATTTTTATTGTTTAAGGGATATTTAAAATGTTGTTATTTAAAGCAAACCATAAATAAAATGTATATATGATATACAGATATATAACAGTGATATTTAGATATGATATATATTTATAGATGCGTGTGGTACCTGATATTTGTCAGGATCAGTTCAATCGAACAAGGATTATTTAATGATAAATAACATGAGGATTTAATATGAATCATTTTATAGGTGTATCATCGCGATCACATAAATGTATCGTGAGAGCCATAACGATTCACGTTGAAACGTTCAGGAATCGGTTTTTGACAACGCGTCAGAGTCCAACTTGACACTCACTCGACAATTAACCGAACGCGTAACCAACAGGCCTATTAATGAGAGGGAAATAATATTGGTTTCTAGATAATGGTACCTAATAAATTTGGACATAATAAATTTTAATGTGACTTGAAGATTGATTATGATTCAATCCATCGTTATGCACTCTACGATATATCATAATATTATATAATTCAAATATTTTTGGTATAGACATATTTTCGGTCGAAAACTGTGTTTTCAAACAGCGGAGAACAAACACGTATCCAAATACGGAGAAGTACAAATTAATTTTCAGATTACATCCACTTTAATCGGACGAATCTTAGTAGTTTGCATTGCAACTATCTCGCACACGATTTGTTTATTCTAAATTAACAAAATGATGTTCATAATGATGAAAATTCATTATGTGTAAATGAGGACACGAATGAAGTGCCACGTGAAAAGATTTAACAGCAACCGAGTTTTAAAAAATGTCCCCTGCATACTTTAATTCGTGCCACTAAAAATAACATTCATCACCTGACATTGTATTTTTGTTTTAAATTGAATGTCATCCAAATGTATCATTTTCTATGAATAAGGATCACATTTTGACTTATTCATCAAATCACCGGAATAAAAGATACTATAAACAATTACTGTGTTGAAATATATATAAGTTATTCACTGAACAGTGACGACTTAAATTTCGATCATTCTTTCCAGATTTTCTTCTGATATCAATATTGCATAAAGAATCTTTTTCTCAGTAGGTCACTATTGCCCTCCACAGCAGTTAACAGTTATGTCTAATGAAAGCGACCCTTGGGGATGGCAATTCAAATCCTAATCGTCATTTCTACATGTCTTTACGATAAGAAATACTACATAAAATATTCTTTATTCTCTAAATCACCATAGACACCAATCAAAAACCTTAGGAGACGGGGACCTAATGGATACGATTTCGGACCCTTGGGGTGACCCGGGCTCAAATCTTCATCGTCGCCATTGGATTATTCTATGTGATGATATTACCATCGTTCTCGTGATTCGAAACTCGCCTTAAATCACAGGCCCTGGGCTAAATCACCGTGGAGGTTCAATTTGATATACAAAAATACAACGAAACTATAGAGATACAATACGTGTTTCGACTATTTCAAGAAAGTACAGAATGAAAGACGGTCTCTCTTTCATAGATATAACCAATGGAAGATCCAAATTTATTCGAATAATAATGAGCACTATTATTGATTTCTTTCTAATTTCCGAAAGGAATTAATTAATGTTGCAACAAATTGCGAAAGGTTTTAAGACAATAGTGAGCGGCTTTATAATAGTGTGATTGTATTTATTATAATTATATTATCATTAGTTTATTATGATGGTGAATATTGTTCAATTATTATCAATTTTGTTTTGATAACAGTCTAAGAAATACTGATAATAATTAAAGATACTTAAAAACGTAGGGTGGATTTGTACTCAATCAATTTTCACATACTTTATGAAACTCGATTTATTTTTTCATATTACAGATTATTCCATTAGATAATCCCAATTGTTGTTTATCATCATTGACCAACGATCCACCAATGTCATAATTTCCTTTTTGAAAAAATCATATTCCTAAGTTTCTATTCGACCAAAATTTTCCAATCCTGAATTGATTACTTTTCGGTATCTCTAATACAATTATGTATTTCGGAATTGATATGCTTTGCAATAAAATGAAATTGAAAATGTGTCCGTCGGACACTACTGAGTTGTTTAAGGTTAAACCGTAGGCCGCACGCTAAATTGCCGTCTTGGTCCAAATTGATATACAAAGTACAAAATATGAAATATGTACAGAAACCTGTAGATACAATACGTGTTTCTTCCATGTAAATGCGGAGAACGAAACACGGTATTTCTAAGTTAATCATGTATTCAGTATAAATGTTTTCCTCCGCGCACGTGGGACAAGCGAGACCTTAAAATATGCAGAAGGAAGAGAAGTCTTATGATTCCTGTTTCTTGTGTGATTTCTCTCAAAACATCTATTTCCTTGAATATCGTGTAAACTAGGTGAAAAGTTGACGAGAATATACTAAATGTTTGCAACAATCTTGGCCTGTCTGCGACTAATTAAAATACCGCTTAAACATTTCTGAATTAATCCTTTTATTGATATGAATAAACAAGATATTAAATTTCGAACGCTATAATATTCTATTGCGAGACTTATATCACATTATTTTATTGAACTCGTAAAAATGATAATAATGAAATTAAGAAAATAATTAAATTTTGGTTATCGATTAAAAATAATTTAATATAATCGTATCTATTATGTCATTATATTAATTAGATACAATAATTATGCGAATAAAATTAATCCGTGAATTTAAGCAATAAGGGTCTGAATTCAATTTAAATTCGAATTTAATTCAAATTGAACAGTTGCGTGGAAGGTGATTAAAAGATGATTTTGTTTATTATAAGTGCCGAGATATTAACTGAATAGACAGATTCAAGCTCTAATCGAGTTTGTTAAAGTAGTATAAACTTTGATCTCCTCCTTTGTCATAAAATTCGAGGTTTTCGCTTACGTTCGTGGCCAGGAAAAGAAGCTTAGCGAATTTCGAGAGAAGACAAATGACCGGTCGGATGGCCTGGAAGATTTAGCAAAAGGTGAAAGTTGACCTACGACTCGACTTTAATGAATCGCTTCGCGCTGACAGGATTCGATTATGGCGCGACATCCGGTGATGGATTTTTCACGCAAGTTTTGAATGGTCGAATTCCTTTATATCTTCCCTGGCGACGTTCTACGAAGAAGACGCGAGTAACCTCAACGATTCCGATTGGATTCTCTGTCCGAGGGCCCTACGTATCAACCAGTTAAATTTGCAATTGTACTTCAATTTTGAATACAGTTATATTATAAAATTTTAAAATTCACCAAAAACAACTGTCGCCGAGGCGCATCATTTTTAATAAAATTGTAATGTCATTTTTGTATTATTGTTATTCTTTGTAGAACTCCACTTTACTTGGAACTCGAAGTTGCATTCAAAGGAACGTTGACAATAATTTATACACATTTAAGAATCGTATAGTTTCAATTTAGCTTCGCGAGGCAAGTTTGTTGTTCCGAATACGACTTGTTATTTTTCAGGTGAAACAAGCAACAAAATCTAACTGTAAGTATGAAGAATTTAGTTGCATTTGTTTTCCTGACTCCGCAACATAATTCAATGCCTGAACTTCCAACTCAGAGCAGAATGGTCGGGATTCGTTTGTACGATGCAAATAAGAACGAGAATTGAAATTCCACGAGGTGAGACCGCCATATTTCTGGAGTTATAATTAGAGAGAAAAACCGTAGTATCACAAATTAAATTATTTCATGTCTTAAAATCGATATTACTGTTACCGGAAAGTTACAAACGTTACCCGAATTCCTAATGAAAGTAAATGGAATTCTACATTTCATGAAATGTATAATTAGAATGCATATAAAATAATACTCATAAAATAAAAGGATATAAAATCTCGAACAATTCGCCATGGTGTATTTGACTAATTTAACACAAAATCGTAAAAAAGTCATTATTTTGACCCTGTTGGTCATTCTAGTTTTAACGACGTAGAAGGTCACAGGTTCCCCCATCCCTGTTATACAATAGTATAATCGACTCTGATTTGATAACGGTCCAAGAAAGACTGATAGTAATTGAAGGAATTTCAAAATGTCAAACTATTTTCGCCGTGACGAGTTTCCCCATACATTACTTCATTGAGTACCCTCTTACACCAAACTCCGCGTAATCTTCGTAACACGGGAAACTTTGATACAGACGTACATCACCGGCCGAAAGTTTACTATCCATTATTGGAAAATACATCAACCCGATGTGGATCTTAACAACTCCCGATAAACTTGCACCGCGTTCTACGCTCAGAGTCCTGAATTTCCATAATTTTAATCAGTAACGACATCCAGAAGGTTATAGCTCTGTTATTATCTAACAGATTTCTTATATGGGCTAAGAATTCTTTCTCAAAATTGAAAGTTAAACAGAAATGAGCAGTCTATCGAGATCGCAATTAGTGGTTTTAACTTAAAGATTCTACAGAAAAATGTATCTTCTTGCAGACAATTCTTATAAAACGAGAGGAATAAGCAGATTAATAAAGAAAAGAATTTATAAACTAATAAATGAGTATTCGAATATTTATGGATGCAAATAACAAAGTTCTTGTAGAAATGAACATTTCTGTTGAAAAGTAAAGCAACCTAAAATAATATAATCTATTTATATAACGTTATTAATTTATATTGTTACTGATATATTAACACTAATTAATATTGAGATTAAATTTCTATAGAAACTGAGGAATTCGTAGATCAATAAATAAGCATCCTAATATTTAAAGATGCTGACAACAAGGTGTCTTATTGTAAACGAAAATTTCGTTGCCAAATTGATACTCTCTAGATTTATCTTATTGACTTACCCCTGACGAGGGTGAGTATTCCAAGGGGCATAACAAGTATGGCGATCATGAGATCCGTTATCGCGAGGCTGGTCAGGAAATAATTGGTGACATTCTGCAGTCGCTTTTCCCAGGCGATGGCAAGGCACACCAGGATATTTCCTGCAGCGGTAGCAACGACGAGGATCGAGGCGAGCATCGCCCACCAATTATTCAGCACATCATTCTCGAGATCCGTTTGTGTGGCATTCACGGTACTCCCTTCGTAATCACTGTCATTCAATATTCTGGACACCGTGTAACGCACTGTGTCACCACTAGGGTCTGTATTGTTTACACTGCCATTACCAAACAGTAAGAGTTCCTCGACGACGGCCTCGTAAGGATCCATACGTTCGATCGTCTCGATCGACGATCGGTTCATCGCTTAAAGAACCTGCGTCTGATTCTCGAGCACTCTATTCTACTTAACTTCACGGCACACGAATCTTATTCATCTGAAAGGACACCCTCCTCCTTCGGATCTTTCTTATTCGTGTCTTCGATCAGGTTTCAAATGCTTCTCACCCAATCGATCATTTCAATAGTCTTTTTCTGAGATACCTTTCACGAGGTTTTTGGATCCGAACAGTGATAATGCTTGATGCTTTCGTGGAATGACAAAGAATATAGGGTTGAAGGTAAACCTTGGTTGCAACGTAAAGTAGCGGATCGAATAATGTAATTGGTTATGTCAATCAATATATATTAATTATAATATGCGGTATTGTTCGAATTCAATAGATGTCAGAGTATTATATTAACGATAGAATAATAATTATCACGGAAGAATCGAGTGTGGTTAAAAGATTTGAATTTACTGGTAATATAAATTTGTCAATTTATATTATATTATTATAAATTGGATAACATCGGAGAAATTATGTTTATGAAGTATGAAAAGTAATAAATTTTTAGGAGTATTTATAACGTTATCTATTAAGTAAAATATGCACTCCAAAATTTGATTTACATATAATTCAGGAATAGTATCCTGATAAGTACATAACTATGATACACTTAACGATATTATTATTAATGGTTTATGCTTCGAACATGTTAATTTCAACGATTTGCAATATTATACTGGTAATAAAATTCGTTCGTCACTAAAATTCTTATTTGAATTTCCTTATTTCCCACCATAAAGCATATGTCATATGTTACTTTCATCATAGAATTTTCCTTTCACCCGATGTCGATCGATCTATCAAGCATAGAGTATCACTGCTTACTTTCGTACTCGCTGAAATATTTATACCTCGGCCGATATTCTGGAATAATATTACCAAGATATACAGAAGTCATGTAAAAACTCGCAAAGCCCCCGGCCGAAGTAAGTCCGTAAAAGTTTCATCTCTGTTTAATCGACAAACTGTCCGACCAACGTACAGAAAATCATTTCGATCGCCTTTTAATGTTCCATTAAATTGTGATTCGTTATATTTTGCAACTAAGTTCAATACTTTGTTATACATTCTTTACGCGTTTATCAGAACTTCTGACGTAAGGACGTTCAAATAAAATAAGAAATGTGAATGTAGGCGTTTAATATTTTTAACGTTCATAGTTAATATATAATGCAAGTAATACTCAATACTAATAGTGAATTTTTATAGAAACTGGCGAATAAACAAATTAATAAGTAAATATTCGAATATTTAAGGATGCGAACAAAAAATTTTCTTAATAGAGATGACAAATTTTGGTTCGACAGTGCGTTCATTGCATATTATTATTATATATTGTATTTCATACTCATCGTGCTAATGATGTGAAACTAAATTGTCAGAGTGGAGAGTCCTAGAAATGCCTTCGAGGTCATTAATTTTCGTTTTCGCCGGAATGGGAATTTGGACGATTTAACCTGGAAATCTTCTACTTTTTTTCCTAAATGGATGCTAGGAAACTGCAGAGTTCCGTTTTTACATTTTTTAGTAATCATCGCCGTGCACTCGCGCGTGCATATTCCTCTTCGGCGATCTTATAAATTATCCAACTACCACGGAGCTACAAATGCCAGAATCGCATGACACGTTTGGGTTTTCTGATGGCAATGAAAAATCGCCACTATTCTTGCAACGTGCTTCCCATTTTCTTGTATCGCAACGAAGACACTGATCCACTAAATACTTTATTTAAATTTAAATAATGATTGTTTGCAATATATTTTTCATCGCAATATATCATTCTTATAAAGGTAAAATTCATTAACTAAACTTTTGAAAAACTATTTTTTATTTATTGTTGTAACTTTTTGTTATCAATCTATTGGAAATATTTAGTCGATGAATTTTGCATCTATAATAACGATATTATGATACATTGAGTACTTCTTATGTTATATATTAACTATGAATATAAAAATGTTAAGCATCTCTTTTAAGATTCAATGTCTTTTATATTATTTGAAAATCTTTATATCAGCCTTTATATCATTAGTTTAGTAGTAAAAAAAGATCGCGAAAGAATGTTCAAGAAGCTCAATTTTTTACTAAGATAATAGCCTCGTTATTTTTTTATATATTGCTGCTGAAACGTTATGTCGACTCGAAAAAAGAACAAATCTAAATCCTTCGACTATGAAAAGAAAAGGTGGGGGAGATTGGTTTCCCTATTATTCTTAGAATTTAAAATTCATCAGAAAAAGGGGGGACACGGTCGACCTCGACGAAGATGCGCAGGTAAAATAAAATCCTCGCATAAAAAGAAATAGGTATATTACCTCCAGTAAAAAGCGAATAAAAATATTAAGGGATAAGGTGGTTATATAGAAAATAGCAAGTTATGAGGACGTACGGGAACGTTATATTCGGCCGACGTGCTAAACCGCTCGAAAAAAACTACAAAAAGGAAATATCCGGTTCAAATATTGTTCATCCCTATTATTCACAAGTCACTGTTGTTAATGAAAACTTCAAATTCGATCGAAAACATACATTTTTAAATTTTTGTTTCTTTAGGTAATATTCCTATTTCTTAATTTAATATTAAATTGAACCCAATTTTTAATTTTGCCACGTTCAACAATTTGTAATTTTAATATCTACTTCTCCTACTAACTCAAATTTGTATCATCAAAGTTCTGATGTTGGAACATATGGTTCTACTTCGATATAACATAATATATATATATATATATATATATATATATATATATATATATAAAATAATATAATATACTATACCATTGATATACTACATCACATTATGATATATATTGATGAATAAATATATTATTGAATTGATGAATAAATGTATTATACCAAGAGTCATATCTTTTAACATCGGATTTAAAAACGAATTAAATTTCAAAACGATTCCTTGCGTTTAGTGGATGATCATTAGAACACTATTTAAAGTACCTTACGTTATCGGTACCTGCTATCGAACACGTTTACCGTGCTTTACTGATAAGAATGGACAACATTAATTATAAGAGTAAGTGGTTGACACGGCTCGTTGGTTCTACGTAGACCACTAAATAAATGCAAGAATTAACACCACCGGGGGTTGTATTTAATCACTGATAGTAGACAAACCACACAAGACACAGTAAAAAGCTTCGTTCCTGTCGGGGGTATTATATCCGAGATATTGTATTCG
The DNA here is from genome assembly GCA_910591585.2 of Nysson spinosus. Lineage (NCBI taxonomy): Eukaryota > Metazoa > Arthropoda > Insecta > Hymenoptera > Crabronidae > Nysson > Nysson spinosus. The sequence continues at coordinate 9,519,686 of OU342830.1, read as the reverse complement.
CGGGCGTGATTAAGTCATAAAACCTTGTTAGCCACGCAAGTTAATTAACGCCGTCCATACTACAGTTCGCTTAAACCAACATTCCAAAGCTCTTTGATTTACATCCCACACGGCTCGAATATTTAATTACATTGTTCATAAAGTATGGAAAATAAAAGCCCTTTATACTCGCGATAATACATTGTTACAGTTAAAGAATATAAAATTTGTATTGCAGTATCAAAAAGTATTTAACTAAGTAGACGAAGTGTTTTTTCATCTACGTCATATCGATGAATTATTTTTGAAACCAACATTCCAAAATGATCTAATTTACTATAACTTACTGCTAAAATATTCCGACATATTAAATGTAAAATCAAACCAATATTTAAAATTATTTTCGCAATTATAATTAATTATCATACGGCAGTTATCGCGCCGACCACATTCGATGATTTACGCACATACTGCCGTTAATTTATGTGAAATTAATAATAAACTACAATGAAGCACCCTTGAATAAACTCAATTATAATTCTAAAAATAGTTCCCCCATTCGAGGAAGTTAATAGTGACAATGATTCTCATTCGTGGAAGTAAGGGGTAGTTTCGATTTCCCAGCAAACCGAGGGTGAAGCTGACAATCAACTTAAACGTTGCGGTAGGTCGAACAACGAGCGTTATCGATTCCATAGATGCTCGCAGTATTGACAGGTGATAATGAATTTCTTCAAGAGATATTTTCTATCCTCAAAGTAATAATAATGCCACGTTATCGCGTGCTTTGCCACCAAAATATATCGCGTTCCGTTGCAACGTGACTTTCAACCTCGTCGACGGATAAAACCTCGCGTTATCTATTCGCGTGACGACTAGGCGAAATTACTTCTTACGAAGAGCCAATCGCGACACAGTTTCGTGTATTTGTGTATCGTGATCACTTTTGAGCCTCGTTCGCGTGGAGTTAAAGAACCCTTTAATACATTATCGTAACATTCAGAAAACAGCGCACGTAACTCCTTTGGATCGTCCACTTAATGAACTTAAGACGAGCTGAATCTGAATATGATAATTGATAATTAAATTTTAATAACTACGTGAGAATATTCATCGTGGTATATTAAATGAGCGACAAATTCCAATTTTTCTGGAAGTGCTATTATCGATGTAGATTACTAAGTAAGCCGGAACCTGATAAGCTCCGGATCTAGTTCGGATAAGGCTCTAGGCTTAGATAAGACTTGGATTTAGATCGTGTCTTAATAGATGTTTTAGATGAATTTTCTGATCCTCCTATTCCTTGCAGATTGTTTTTATTGGACAACAGAAAATTCGAGTAACAAGTCCTCCATGATTCTCAAGAAAAACAGGATCCTCAAGTAATAATTTAGATTAATATGTGAGAATATTTATCGTAGTACATATTATATATTTATATGAATTATAAAATTTTATATGAGTTATAAAATATAATCACGAAATTATATAATAATATAGAAAATATTTTACACATTATACGGATGGAAAAAGAGTTTTTTCCGTTGTCGGTTTTTTTGGAATTTTCCAGATCACCCATATTTTTTACACGGAAAGATATATTGTTTAATTAAATGGCATATTTTACGTTTTACAACAAAATATTAAATAGAATTAGTTAGACTTACAATATTAAACGAGGACACTATATTCCTAAATAGGATATGAAACTCTAGAATGTAAGATAGTTCTTGTCAAAGATTAATCACAGAATCATAATTTGATAGCACTCGCAAATGAAATTTGCACAAAGAAAATGGTACTTTGATGCCATCACAATTGTGTGATTATATATCAAATGGAGTAAATTTAACGAAGAACGTCAGAAATTCATTATATCCTGATCACCAAGAAAGAGGAGGAGTCGCGCGTAGATTAAAACGATCTTGCAAATGCGTCTGACATTTCAGAGACCGGGAAACAATGAAACTTTCCAGCGACTTTAATCCGCCAAAGTAGAGCTTCGTTTCAACTCGAACTTCTGAAGATATTAATGGCCTAAATTATAGATTAATATTCGCGCGGATTACAATATAGTCTGTTTATTGTTATAACAAAATAACTTCTTCGATTATCATATTTCCCCCGATATTATTAATCGTCTACCATTCCCTATATTTTTTATATTTATATGAAACCTACATTGTTTTATACTTTCCATATTTATGTCCAAAATTTATATCACCGTGATCAGACTGATGCAACAAAATTCAAGTACTTCATAACAGTGGAATAAAGAACAGGATGCAATTGAAATTCCAATTAAAAGTCCGTTTAATTAGAGGGCTTCGGTATACTCTTATCGTGGCATTTAATTTTAAATCTTGTAGGTTTTTCATGTTCCTAGCATGTCGTTAATGTCGTGACTTAGGGTGCCGCTATTATTACTATTATTACCGGAATTAACAATCGAATTATCTCGATGACCTTTTTTGCGGATAATTGCCATATGCGTGTTCTTCATTACACTATTCTACGATAATGAGAGTAAAAATGTCCTTCTTTCAAATATCTCATATATTCTTCAAGTCAACCTACGAACTTCACTTGCACTTTTAAGTTTATCTCCTTTCATTTGTGAAAATCAAATTCAAGTGCTTTATTATATTCCAAGTCAATAAAGAAGAGGACGATAATTATAAACGGTAAAACACCAAGCATTATCAAGTAGATTTGGAATACTTCATAAACATAATTTTGATTTGCATTCCATAAAACAAAATGAAAGTCCATCTTATACCTTCCACATAAACCGACAGAATAACCTACACCATGTTTCACCAAAAGAACTGCATCTCTGATTAATCATTCCAATTAATTCCCAGAGTCCCTTTCAATTCCATAATGATCTATTTCCCCATAACGAGCTATTTGCACTGATAGTTGACAGAAACACGAGGCTATTTTCAGCCGTTCGAAGCACGTGCTTCGCGCAGAGCCACGAGTCTCACATTCACCCTTCACCCGGATTTCAAGAATGGCCGATAACACGGAGTACTTCTACCGTGCGTTCTACCACGTTTGACAACAGGATAGTTTCGATAGATGGATAATTCGCGAGGATAAAAATCGCGAAGAACGAAGCCAGGACGTTGCAGCGGGCAACGTTATACTGACTGGGTGGCTTATCGCAGACTACTACCCTACTGGCCCTCATTCCTCCGCAGCGCCCCTTCTTTCCGCCGGCAAGTGTGTATCACCCCTTCCCATCATTTCACCACCCCCTCGATCACCCACGACCCTCCAAATATCTCGCGGAGGTGAGTTAACGCGCGCATGGTGCACCGAACGCAAGCGCGCCCGTAACGTCGCCCGGCCCACAACCGTTTGATAACATACCGCGGACACCTGTTCACCCTGTTATCAGTGTATCTCAATTGAGACTTCGAAAGAATCCTCTGACTCCATGCGATGACTTAAGGTTTTCAAAAATTCTGTTCTTTTTGGGAGGGGGGTACAGGGTTGTGGTAATATTCTGTTCTTTTATTGGAAACATCACGTCGGGTGTGTTTCGGTTCATTTAACGGTTTCATCCCTGAATACAAGTAATATGTTTCATATAAAGAATTGTATTTAACGCTAAAACTACCAAAGGGGTCAAAATGAAGATTTATATACAAAACAATGCATTTTGTGAGACTTAATATGTTTAATTTCAAATAACATTAATGCGCCTGATTCTGAAGGATGTTTAGGAAAATAAAATTATAGTACATTTATGAACATTAAAGTATACAATATTACCTTAATAAATTCTACCGAACCTTCGTAAAAAATATTATTCCTATGAAGAGAACGAGTTTCAGGGTCGAAGAAGTTATTCAATTTTGAACTGTTCCGAAAACTAAGAATGTAGACGAAGATAACATACATACATAAATGGTATGGCATTCCTTTATCAGTCGGATGACGTCAACCAATCGATCGATTCGCGTGCTCAAAATTAGTGAGATAGGCTTGACCCCACCTTTTTAAGGCTAATTAGTAATCATCTGAATCTTGCATGTTGACGTCACACTTCGTGAAAACAAAGGAACCTTTTCACGCAATTCAGGAAAGGATTATACGAAAGGAGAGAGTCATCTCCCAAGGGAACCGTTCTATATATTTATTAGATAATACGTTCAATTTTTTTGGAGGCGGAACTTGCGATGATAATTCTTTCGCATAAATAATAATAATATTGGGATTCAATATATTCTTCCATATTTTCTTATAGAATTATAATTACGAAGTGCTTACTAAATATACCTCCTCGATCCACGAATTTTACTAAAATTATTCAAATATAGATTGCATTGTATGAGATATATAACGCACATAATTAAATCCATTAATTAACTCATATCATCCAGCCATAACTTTTATATAAATAAATGTGCAAGTAGAACCGTGTGTCTGTTCGGCAGTTCTAGTGTTAAAGGGTTAATGAGTATTCGTCCCCGTTTCGCAGCGTGTAATACACGTTCCAAAGAGTTAGTGTAAGGTTCACAAATTACGATTTCCCATACACCGAACTGCTTATCGAAATCCCTCAAGTACTCACACTAATGTCGACCTACTATAGGAAGACGCGGGAACACCTTCTTACGAAGTACGGAAGCGCTTTCAAGATTGTGCAACAATGATGTGCATACAGAAATCGTGCACCGTGCCTTGAGCTTCTATCCTTCCAACCTTCCCTCTTACTACACAGTTTCTTAAGTCTCGCTTAAGCCGGCTTTAAACCTGAACTATCTTAAGCTGCAGTTACACCAACCGATTTCTTATCCTTCCACGATTTGTCGATGCAATTTTCGATAGTCATAGATGGACGGACAACGAGTACATCGAGGATAAATTTTAAACAAATTTATCTCGAATATTTTTGGGTGAATTGAACCTTATATATTTCTCCACCGTTTACATATTTCATATTAAATCGATTACTGTGTAAGACTTAATTGTTCGATGAATATATAAAATATGTAATTGAAACTTAATCAGAAATCTGAAAGACCTCAAATTATTTGTAACAGAGAAAACAATCCTTTAATTAATTTTGATTCATACAAATGTGTATTGTTGGTTCCTTTAATTCAAGCGCCTGTCATATCAAAACCTCTCTATTTTATTGTACTGTAATATTCCGTAATTCATATTGTTAAGAATTCATTATTTTCCAGCCGTTTATTATATAATTTCAAAATGCATGTTAATTTAACGAAAATCGAACCCGTACGCAGCTATTTACGACTGCGAATTTCGCAACGCTAATTCGACGAATTTAATGTAAACGAACGTTCATGCTGCCATTTGAACCGTTCTTTATTTCGTTAGGTTAATTTATCGAATATTACCGCGAACGAATTTACCTGCAAGAATTTAAGGTCCTTTGTGTGCCAGAATGACATTTAACAAGCCTTTTGACCTCATTAATATTCATGTACAATAATCTGTGTAGAGCTCTGGTGACTGTGATATTTCATTGGGAACATTTTTAAAAACTTTTTGCTATAATGTAGTCAAACAATTATTTCTTCCCTCGTTCGTAAATTCTAAGAAAAATTATATTCTGAATGCACATCCTTAGTGCATCTTAATTTGTTTCAATGATAATTAGGTTAAATAATTCACTGCACATGATATATGTATATGATTATAGATAATATATAGTTGCAGATAATGCTATCATGAAAAGAAAATATCGAGAAAAATCAAGGAAACTTCTATTTCAGAATTCGAATACGATTTTCGAAATATATCGATACAATTATACGAACGCTCGATATATAATAGTTATAGAATGAAATTTATAGTATATCCTCTATCCTCATATTTCATAGCAGCGAAAACCTTTGCATCGACCGATCACGTATGATAATTACATTTGGAATGGTATTTCAGTAGAAACGATCGTCTTGAATTTAAATGATAAGTTCGGTAAAGAAAATGGTGCCTTTACGGAGGCATAAATTTGACCACGAGATTAAGTGTCTGTATACTTATAAGATATATAGAAGTTATAATCCTGGAGTATAACTCGTTCAATAAGTAACGCGCCTCCAGCGCTCATGCTTACTAAATATGAAAATGGGTCAAAATATAAATTACAAATAAAATACGAGTACCATTGCCAGTCAAAGTATACGTGCGCGAAAAGAAAGAAGCCCGTACGAAAATGGCACACCTGGGACTCGACGTGTAAAACACTGAATGAATAATCCTTCTCATAGGCGGTGCCATCCGCCATTGCAATACAAATTACGACCAGCCAATGTTACCCCCAGAATATTTGTTCTAATGCCACGATAAGGGGACCGAGGGAAGTGAAACACATGTGACTCACCAAATATCAATTTTCTAAGAAAAACCAGGGTACGATGTCCTTTATGATGTCCTTCATGGACTCCTTGCGGTAGTCCTTTGAAGAATTCCCCTGTAAAAAGCCAATTATTTGATCAATTTACAGGTACATATTGTAGTGTCAAAAATTTGATATAATGAAAACAAAATTTATATATTTTGTCTAATAATTAAGTATTATGAGGTAGCAAGTTTTTATTAAAATTGTATTTCTATGTAAAAGAAACGAAATTTATACATGTATATTAATCAAATAGTTTTTCATACAGCACTAGTTGTTTATTAAAATTATATTTTGATGTAAAAGAAACGAAATTTATATATTCATTAAATAATTAAGTTTTATACCGTAGTAGTTTTAATATGATGCATTTAAACGATGGAGAAATATCGAAATGGATAATTTCAAAACTCCTGTTTTTGGCAGATACCTTCAAACTGCTTTGAAATGTCGAACTTTGGAACTATTGTTCTTGCGCATATCCTGTAGTTTATAACTATTTAGAATTCGAATAGTTTACTCCCTCGATTATCCCGAATATAATCGCGCGATTATCGAAAGTCTAATTAGTGTTATAAACGCAATAATTATTCCTAGCTAAAATTATACTCATTCTATACTTTAACTAGAAAAAGATTTGTTTCCTATTTCTCTAATATTTAATTCGGTTTTCGAATAGGACAAATAAAACAACGGCAAATATATCTTATCATCAAATATTCAAAATAATAATTCATGGTGCTATGTCACCATATAAATATACTAAGTTATACAAGTTAACATTACCTATTCGTATGTTAAATAATAATTATTATACAAAGAGGAAACAATACTCCTTTGTGGCGAAATTATTGACCTATTATAACAATATCATTATAATGGATGTGAGAAATATGCATTTTTCGTACTCTAAGTTTCGAACAAAATCTTTTTCCGATCTTATCACCAGAATATGCAATTTCCTTAATATTCTATCTTTCATATATCTTTTCATATACTATTCGTATCGTTATTATAATTTGTATGTACTTAACTATATAGGCACAGAGTTTTTTTACCCAGGTATATGCTAAATAGGTAAATATTATTAATATTTCTTCGAATTAAGAGTCACTCTAATTGAGCTTGTATTGAATACTTCCCAGTGTTCGCATAAATTAGCGGAAGAGTGTAGACTCGAGGATTTATCAACTTGGCGCACAGCCAATTTAATCTTATGGTAATATAAATCAAATGCCGCGACACGCAACATCGGATAAACTATCCACACATTTATCCACGTGGGGTGCCGATGTTGGTGCTCGTCTCGAGGGTGAAATTTACATAATGCAGTTCGATCGACGCGGTTACGATCGCGCTTAAACGCCGTTAAACCATCCTTCGATTTTCACACACAACTTGATAATCAAGTTTCGAAAGCCTTCCATAGGAAACCGTCATTGGATCTTGGAAAAACTACACGAATTACTTTACAAGGTTTTCGGTCGAAAGAAGCGAATAAAAAAATTCTTCCGGTCAAAAATTTCGCGGCGAAACAAACACGTTATTATATGTTTAATTTTACAATAAGATATTAAAATGCTTGCCTTTTGCTTACTAACACGATCCTGATACGATATGGATTCCGAGTGGAGAAAATAGAACGTTGAAGCTACATTTTAATTCTGAATTAATGCACTTCCTTCTACCGAGTACATACGCGGTAAATGAATGTAATTTTCCCGGTAAATTGGGAATATTACATTCGCGAATGAAACCACAGAGATTAGTTTGCCGTTTGATAGTTTTCGGTGCAATTAAGAAGGCCAATGCATTGGATTAGTGATTGAAATGTTGTTGTTCATCTTAGCAACGAGTTTAATTTAGAGATAGTGCTGCATTCATTAAATAAATACATAAATATATACATATAATTATTGTATAACTATTACACATATAGACATTCTTATTTTCTTGACTTTTTAATTTAAGTTCATATTAACTTGTTTATTAACTTAATGCAAGTTATTTTTTGGCATTCCAAGTATAATTCCCCGATTTTTCAACCTTTAGTTAAAAAATTACTATGATAAATATTTATTATTTTCATTGAGAGGTTTTAATTTCGGTTTGTCAAAGGATTGTAAAACTGTATGGAAACAATCCCTTTACTTAACCGAATAAATAATTGTATTAACTACTTACAAGAATATCTTTTTAGAGAGCAATGTTCTTCTGCAATTTCCTGAAAGTCTTTATAATAATTTCCCCGCAAAGATGGATTAACGCAAAGGCAAACGTTAAATCGAATATGAAACCTTAAGATTTATAGAACAAAGGAAATTCGTCAGATTCATATTTCCTTGAACTCTCCACTTTTGAAGAGCAACAAGTTCTTTGACCAATTCTTATCACACGGAATTAGTCGGTTCCTTTTGAGTTCGTCCACTTTGGCCAGCCATTTTATTTCTTCATTAACTCGATTCAATTAACTTAAAAGCACTGTCGCCTGTCTACCGAACAAACAGCGTCCCGTAAAAAGCAAGAAAGGGGAAGAAACCTATCCGTGAATACAATCACGCTAATGCGAATCTCGCGAATCTCGATGAAGCTGATATTCCCGGAATCCCATGGGAATTTGCGCAATTGCAAATCCGAAGAATCTAAGAGCAACCGGAATTACATACTTCTTGGATATCGTCGCTCGTGAAATCTACGGAAACTTAAAAAGAATTTAATTTGACCAAAAATTCAATTAGAAATCAACTTCGATTAAGTTCCGTGGAATACGTGAGGTGAAATTGGAATTTGATACTTCTCTTAAATATCGAGGTTTAAGCGAGTGTATTTAGATCGGATTTGCATATAAATGAAATAGAAATAGATGTATAAGAGTCCTATGGAAATGTAAAGTTCTTTTACATTAAATTGTACAGAGATATTAGTTCGAGTAAAATAAAAATGACGCAAAGAAATATGAAAAAATTCTACTAAATAAAAAATTAACTAGTAGTAATTCAGCTACTTATTGCAAAAACACAATTTAAAAATACTTAAAAAATAGAGTAAAGTCTCTGCCAAACGCAGCAACATATACACCGAGCAATCTCAAACTTCTTAATTACCGAAACAAGGAATTTGAAAGATTTAAACGAGAAACACCTTGCGTACTGACTTGAACTTATCAAAGGTAAGTCCAGAATCGATAATGCGACTTGAAAAGTACTCGACGATATGGATAGAAGGATTTGCGATGGTAGACATTGTACAAGGTTGAGCGATACAAAAGATTCGCGGATCTTGAATGCGATATCGACCTGATCTTCGTCTTCGTGTCCTTGGAAAATCCATCGAGTCTCGTCGACGAGGAATGTAATGCCCGTAAGTAAGTTTAACGCTTTCTCGCGAAGCTGGTATAACGCGGAACACGGTACCTCCATTACGAACTTGGTGCGGCGCGTAGTTTCCAATTTCTGGTAGCTCGTCGGGCCAACATGTCATCAGGATCAACGAGAATCCTCTCTCAAAAATAGCCAACTCAACCGATTAACCTCGGTATACCTTCAAAAATTGTCAAAAATTAAAAGTTGCCAAAATCAATTCTAAATGGCCCAAAACGATGGTATATGATGTATAAACATATTCTAGGATGATTTTGGGTCGAAAGAAGTGGATTAAAAATTTGTTTCGGTCGAAAAACGGGTCAATCAAAAATGGCAAAAATGTGAAGGGGTATACCTTCAAAAATTGTCAAAAATTAAAAGTCGCCAAAATCAATTCTAAATGACCCAAATCGATGGTATATGACGTATAAACATATTCTAGGACGATTTCTGGTCGAAAGAAGCGGTTAAAAAATGTTTATTGGTCAAAAATGGGTCGAATCCAAGTCGAAAAAATGTAAAGGGGTATACCTTCAAAAATTGTCAAAAATTGAAAGTCGCCAAAATCAATTCTAAATGGCCCAAATCGATGGTATATGATGTATAAACATATTCTAGGACGATTATGGGTCGAAAGAAGCGGTTAAAAAATGTTTATTGGTCAAAAATGGATCGAATCCAAGTCGAAAAAATGTAAAGGGGTATACCTTCAAAAATTGTCAAAAATTGAAAGTCGCCAAAATCAATTCTAAATGGCCCAAATCGATGGTATATGATGTATAAACATATTCTAGGACGATTTTGGGTCGAAAGAAGCGGTTCAAAAATTTTTATTGGTCAAAAATGGGTCGAATCCAAGTCGAAAAAATGTAAAGGGGTATACCTTCAAAAATTGTCAAAAATTGAAAGTCGCCAAAATCAATTCTAAATGGCCCAAATCGATGGTATATGATGTATAAACATATTCTAGGACGATTTCTGGTCGAAAGAAGCGGTTAAAAAATGTTTATTGGTCAAAAATGGGTCGAATCCAAGTCGAAAAAATGTAAAGGGGTATACCTTCAAAAATTGCCAAAAAATGAAAGTCGCCAAAATCAATTCTAAACGACCCAAATCGATGGCGGGTGATGTATAAACATATTCTAGGACGATTTCTGGTCGAAAGAAGCGGTTAAAAAATGTTTATTGGTCAAAAATGGGTCGAATCCAAGTCGAAAAAATGTAAAGGGGTATACCTTCAAAAATTGTCAAAAATTAAAAGTCGCCAAAATCAATTCTAAATGACCCAAATCGATGGTATATGATGTATAAACATAGTCTAGGATGATTTCTGGTCGAAAGAAGCGGTTAAAAAATGTTTATTGGTCAAAAATGGGTCGAATCCAAGTCGAAAAAATGTAAAGGGGTATACCTTCAAAAATTGCCAAAAATTGAAAGTCGCCAAAATCAATTCTAAATGGCCCAAATCGATGGTATATGATGTATAAACATATTCTAGGACGATTTTGGGTCGAAAGAAGCGGTTCAAAAATTTTTATTGGTCAAAAATGGGTCGAATCCAAGTCGAAAAAATGTAAAGGGGTATACCTTCAAAAATTGTCAAAAATTGAAAGTCGCCAAAATCAATTCTAAATGGCCCAAATCGATGGTATATGATGTATAAACATATTCTAGGACGATTTCTGGTCGAAAGAAGCGGTTAAAAAATGTTTATTGGTCAAAAATGGGTCGAATCCAAGTCGAAAAAATGTAAAGGGGTATACCTTCAGAAATTGTCAAAAAATGAAAGTCGTCAAAATCAATTCTAAATGACCCAAATCAATGGTATATGATGTATAAACATATTCTAGGATGATTTTGGGTCGGAAGAAGCGGTTTAAAAATTTTTTTGAGCGAAAAATGGGTGGAGCCAGAGTCGCAAAAATGTGAAGGGGTATACCTTCAAAAATTCTCAAAAATTGAAAGTCGCCAATTTCGCTTCTAAACGACCCAAATCGATGGCGGGTGATGTATAAACATATTCTAGGACGATTTCTGGTCGAAAGAAGCGGTTAAAAAATGTTTATTGGTCAAAAATGGGTCGAATCCAAGTCGAAAAAATGTAAAGGGGTATACCTTCAAAAATTGTCAAAAATTAAAAGTCGCCAAAATCAATTCTAAATGACCCAAATCGATGGTATATGATGTATAAACATAGTCTAGGATGATTTCTGGTCGAAAGAAGCGGTTAAAAAATGTTTATTGGTCAAAAATGGGTCGAATCCAAGTCGAAAAAATGTAAAGGGGTATACCTTCAAAAATTGTCAAAAATTGAAAGTCGCCAAAATCAATTCTAAATGACCCAAATCGATGGTATATGATGTATAAACATAGTCTAGGATGATTTCTGGTCGAAAGAAGCGGTTAAAAAATGTTTATTGGTCAAAAATGGGTCGAATCCAAGTCGAAAAAATGTAAAGGGGTATACCTTCAAAAATTGTCAAAAAATCAAAGTTGCCAATTTCGCTTCTAAATGGCCCAAATAGATTGTATATGATGCCTAATGATGTTCTAGGACCGTTTTGGGTCGAAAGAAGTGGTTTAAAAATTTTTTTTGTCAAAAAATCGGTCGACCCAATATCGCATCAATAGATGATGCCTAAAAATAAGCGAGGACTATACTACGAAATGGTCCAATTACTTTTCTTCGCTTTTCCTTTACTATTTGAATTAACCCCGCCACACCTTATATTTCAAATATTCATTTTCACTTATAAAGCTAGTTATGCCTCGATCATAATTATGACTCATAATAATATTTTATTCCAATTAACTAAAAGACACATTTCAAGAGATAATCAGGTATTATTAGAGTCCACCTGAGTCCATTGGTATTTTTATTAAAAAACCAGTTAATCAAAAGTACCAACTACTGCAATCTCCGGAATTAATACGATTCAGTCTTATCTTCCGAAAAAGGAACGGAAGTAATAAGTTTAATTTTGTAAAAGTTGGAAGTCTGATTCCACATGTGGAACATATTCTATGTGCGTGCTTTATCTGGCTGTCTTCTTTCACTAGATTTCCCGACGGACGCATTTATCGTCCATTGACGAAATTCAGGAAAGATTACGGGACGTGGAATTTTTCCTGACAGTTAATCGATATCCTCACTATTGTTTTAATTAAAAAATTTCTCCTCTGCATCAGCAATAATACGAATTAAAAAATAAGCTCTCGGTAAGCCGACTCCGCTCTTAATCCCAAATGAAACGTTGTCCTGATTTATGCTATTAGTGATTAATTAAACAAAAATAAAATTCGAGCTTATGGTTTTTCATTAATTTGTATGGTATATTTATAATTTTATATATCAATCTGTTTTCTGAAGTTTATTTAAAGTATTTAATGTAGATGATATTACTAGCGAAGATGATCTTGGTGTACAGAGTGCAATACAATTATAGTTTTCGAAAGATTACATGATTTACATCCATTACAAGGTAAGCGTAATATCTGTTAGTTTAATGTAACGAACCAACTTCTCGGTGTATAGTTTATCTCCCGTAATCCGTGTAAGGCGTTCTAATTACGTTGCGTTTCCTAATTTCGCGTTGCTTGCTTTCGCAAAGGAACCCTTTGCCTTTCGTCTAAGGCTCTTCGTGTAGGTTTATGCGGATTTACTCTGCAGCCCTTATCTTTAAAGAAGTTTTCTTCCCATAAGACTTGTCGCAGTTTATTTATTTAGGTAGTATATCCATTAACTAAAATAATTTTGCTGTAATCCGAAATTTCTCATGTTTGTCCTGTCTCACAATCGCCATAAATTGTAGACACATCTTAAATGCGGAATTTTTTAATTACTTTTTATAATCTTAGAAAATTCGGAATTTCTACGTTTGCAATTTCCTAGCATTTTTAAACCATCTTGAAATTGAGATTTTCTACCCTAAATTTTCAATTCTCTAGAGTTATATATTTCAAATACATTCAAACATAGAATTTTCTATGATTGCATAGTTTATTTAAAAAATTAAATTAAATTGTCAACTTACAAGGTCAAACAATATCTGACAATTGAATTTTGTGTTATGAATTATCTAAAAATGAATAGAATCCAAATTCTTATTCTTGAAAATTATTGAAATAAAAGATAAAAGCTTCAATTCCTGCATTTCCTATCTCACGGATTATCATCCCGTTGATTTCCCATTGTCTTTCATTCGTCGAGAAATGTCACGTACGAATGAAAGCATCCTTACTTTCTTTTCTACCGAAGAAAGTGTTTGATTCTTTTATGCAAACTAGATTTCATGCAAACTTCGGGGGAGATATGTTCCTTTCTAAGCATCCGTGTCTTCGTATCCTTTCTCGTGATTTCGTTATTTGAAAGAGGAATTGAAAACGGGTCGAAACAGTACATACTTATAAATTCTATTTTACCGAAGTTCAGTAAGAATTGTTATGCAACGAGCATCTCGAAATGATATTGCATCGATTCAAACGGCCAAGTCACGTCGAGATATTTCATTTCCGCAGCAGTTTGTAATAAACTCCAAGATCTATCGATCCCTGCTTCAGGTTCGTGACTTTGCAAAATATGTTAAACTAAAACTGCAAAATAAATTGTTTTTCGCTCTAAATATTCAGATTAAGAATTAGCTACCATGCTTTACCCAGACACGATTACAATTACGAAAGCAGACTCTGATTTCTGCGAAATATGTAAAACGAAATTAAATATCGAACGCATCGTGCTACAATATCCCGAGTAGCAAATTTCCAAAATCCGACACGAAATAATGCGGAACTACGGAAATCGTTTAAAAGACAAGGCACGGTATCGAAAAAGTTGATTAGACTAAATAATTCAATATATAATAAATTAAATGTCATATTTGGAACTCAATATTTATGATATTTAAGTGGAGTGATTAATTCTAAGCTAGTACCTGTTTAAAATGATAAGAAGCAGAAATAAATCTACAGTAATTAACTAACAGCAAGTCATTAAATACTAAGTTGCTGATTAAAATAATTGCTGTAAAAATATCTTCTTCTTCTTACGTTATTCATTCTGGAAGTAGTATTATCTTTGTTGAAGTAAGTTTCAGGAGATTAATAATGTAATACTTTTATCATAGATTAATTATAAATTATTTATAAATCCTGTACTAATTAATAGAAATTACATACAATTATGTGAATCCTTCGTTCGTATGACGTTTAGGATATTAAAATTATCCAACAGAAATAGAGCATGTAAAATAATGACGATTATTTTAAATGTGTTAATTAATTCGATGTAACACGTGGGAATAATCTTGCAGGTTGAAATTCTAGTTTAAAGAGTAGTACGTACTTTTATTCACGTGCTATTTTCCGTGAAAGCAAAATGTGAGCGAACCGTAGGTGCGCTTCGAGCTGGTAGCAACTTTCTCATCAATCATTCCCGACATCACTGAAACGAACCCTTTTCAAAGCTCTGATATCGTTGAATTAAATACTCACACGCATGAAACGGAATTTTACCTACCCTGTATTTCTTTCAGGTGAAATTGTTTTAAGTCCCACATTATTTGCCGCCTTTTATAAGTAGATGTAAGTTCAGCTATTGTTTATTTTGAAGGTTATGGAAGCATTTATTTTCACCAGTTATGGATTGATAACGATAATTAATAACGTTAACTGATCCTCGTTCAGCTCGGGGCCCTGGGTGCGCAATGCCCATACCTAATGGAATAATCCAATAGGTCCCCTGGGGGGTCTTATTAATTTTTGTCACGGAAATCCAGATCAGTCCAAGTTGATATTTGCCACGGAAAGCCAGGTCCATCCAGGCTGATTTCTGCCCCGGAAATCCAGGTCCATCCAGGCTGATTTCTGACCCGGAAAATCAGGTCCATCCTGGCTGATTTCTGACACGAAAAACCACAACCATCCAGGTCCATCCAGGTTAATTTCTCATCCCGAAATCCAGGTCTATTGCTACGAAAATCTATGCTATTCCAGGCTAAATATTGCCACGGAATCCCGTGGTATTCCAAACTATTATTTGAGAATTATGAGTGGAATCATATTAATTAAGTTGGTAACCTTCGTTTTATTGTGTTTCCAGTCGAGTCGTTCCAATTAAGCTCGCTTTGTTTCATAATATTAGTAATCAATTATTAGTTGCAGCTCAATCACAAGTTATAGGATATATTTAACATTAGAACTACAGAACATATACTCGGTTATGCGTTTACATTTATTTGTATATAAATTGTGGATTGCAGAGTGCAATTTAACTAATGAGTTCAATTATACGTATAGTGTACATAAAACAAAGGTACATGAAATCTCGAACAATCCGTTGTATATTTGAATAATTCTGTTCAAAATGGGAGGCGTCATTTTGATCGCTTCGGTGGTTCTAGTGTTAACATAATTCCTTCCGTAATCGATGTTTCCATCAAAAATAATATACTGCCAAATTTTGAAATTAATAAATAACACTAACATTCGATACTTACTTGAATACAGTGTGCAGTGCGACTAATATTCGAGGACTAGTTGGTCGTATGAAGTAATAAATACAATATATAATATTCGTAATGATGCATTATCATCCAAAATAACAAATAACTTAAAAAGCCGGAGAGTAATTGAATTTCCCGAGAAGTATTCTGACTCGTAACTCATTCTTAATGTGTACACAAAAATGTCGTTCCTATGATTAATCCTTTGTTAGACGACAAAAAGCATCGACCAACTGATTTCGTGAATTACGGTTACAAAGCGAATATTACTACGGGAAGCTTCACCGCGCGGAACTGCACAAAACCCATTTATCCGGAAGTGGATGTGGCTACGAACTTCCGCCACCGAAAAAAAGGATCGTCGAAACTGTGTAAATGAAAATTGTTTTCAACTCGATTATCCGCTGGGATAACAGAGAATGGTGATGATAATGATTGGGGGAACTCTTGTTGAAATAAGTTCATCGTTAGTTTATTTATTGGATCGTGATTATTAATCTCTTCCATTCGAATATTGCAGGAGATCTGAGCGCTAGGATATATTTCATTGATTATTTCCGTTGGTCATGCGATCATTAAACAAGAACAAAGACAATATAAAGTGCCAGGGTAGATAGAAGATATTGGCTGTAAAAATGTAATAATTAAAGTATAATTAATAGGATTAATTAATGGTAACGCATTGCGTGCTTGGTCTACTTATATCTCATCGGTGATATTGGATTGGCCAGAAAGTTCGTGCGGTTTGCATCAGTTTTTGTGCGAGAAAAATTAAGGAATATTTTTGTGAATTAGTATACTCTGTGTTAATAAAGTGATTGTGCATTAATTGTAAGTTAGATAATATTTAATCTTCTTATTATGAACATTGAACATTACATTATGAGAATTAATGTCTAAAATGAATAATATTAATTTTAAATAAATAATACTAACTTTTCGACGTTAGATAAATATAAATAATTAAGATTGTTTTCAACCCTAATAAATGAAATCACAATTTGTTTCCATAATCCTCGGAAAATCAGTTTTTATTATAAAAACAACCAATGTCATTACTTCTAAAACTATTTCTAGAATCTATTTACATAACTTCAATATGAATCGAACTTATTAATTCCATTAAATAAACAAATTCTGTTAATAATTTCGAAATAACTAAAACTTTATGTTTATATTCGAACGCATTCCCATTCGGTTAATCATCGATATAGAATTCATCCCTACCCGCCACTGCATAAATGATCGTTCAATATGCGCAAGTAATTATCGATAACTCTAAATAACTTAGTAGCCGGCACTAGTTAAGCAATAAATTATTGCACACCGTTAATACCCGTACCACGCTATGACGATAGCATAAATGCACTTCTGTTTGTCGTTCGCTCCACAACACACCACCGGGGAAACACACGGGAATTGTTCTGCCAGGAGGCAACTTGGTGAATATAAATTTGGAAACTTCATACGTGATAACGTTGAAGTATAATGTTCAACTCTGGCGACTAAAAGTATGCTTCCAGTGAGATAGTTCCTTTGTAACTAGAACGGAACTTCAAATATTCTTTACCTAGATATTCTTTATCATGCATTTTCCAGAATTTTCATGTAATACAAAGTGGATCTTGCGTTTTTTTATTAAAAATCGAAAGTAATTATTACTTTCTACATCTGCGATTTTCAATCGATGTGCCACGAGGTGCCCGCAGGATATGGCCAAGATTTTTCAAAGAGGAAGTTGCACAAAATTCTGTTCGTGTATCATTAAATGTCATTTAATGCACGGTGGGAAAAGTAGTTATTTTATTGTCACTTTGGAGTTAAAACGGAAGAAAATATTATTGTTTTGTAAATATGATAGAACTTTGTACTTTTTAAAAAGGGTACTTTTTTCTCAGCTTGGCAAAAATATATGACATATGTTTTGGTGTGCTGTAGAATTTTCGTAATTTAGTTAAAAATGCGCATAATGAAAATTCGGCTTGAATGAAAAATTAATTTACCTTTATGTTAACTTGTTTTTGCTTTCCATGTAAAGAATAAATTATAACTTTGCTATTGTCGTGGCAGTGTTGACAGCGGCATCTCTTGGGGGGTTGGAAATAGAGATTTCACTTTATGTGGGCGGGTTTTGATATCACAGAACTCCCAGCATCGATAAAATAAACTCGCTCAAGTTTTACTATGTTGGAAAGCACCAGTTATCAGCCGTGATAACATGTGCCTTGCGTATAAACAGTTGTATCTACTTACGATAGAATCGTCAATTTCCATAATAATTTTAATATTATTAAGTATAAAGTTAAGATATGAAATAGAATATCATAATACACATAAAAATAGATATTAGTTAATATTAAATTTATTCTAGAAATGGACGATTCTATAGAAAGTAGATACAACCCTCTACAAGCAAGTCAGACGTTATCACAGCTGATAGCTGGTATTCTCGAATCAACCCTTTCTCTCAACCTCTAGTTTTCCACTAGATAGAGCCCCGTGAAATATGTGTAAAATACAAAAATCTATACCTATTTTTATAAATATAATTGATAATATACATTTGATTGTTGTTGCTTATCAATAATAGTTTTTCCCATCAACGTACTGATTTTTATGGTATTCTTTTTTACTGGTAATTTTTGAATTTATATTTGAGCACGAAAAATCAAGGAAAATTATTCTAAGAAACCCGAAAAAATTAGGACTCGCAATTCATTGCAACTCTACTTAAGTAATACTTAATTAATTACTTAAGTAATACTTAAGTTAACTCTACTTAAGTAATAAACTCATAAAGCCTATAGATTTGGAGTGCATGATAGAGGTTGAAGATAGTTTTGGAGCTTATCCGATTACATTAGGTAAACAGATGTTTAGAAATGCAACGTGGTGGAAACCGGTATACTATATCTGCTGACTTTATGCGGATATCAAACCCGGAATATAACAAATTATTTGTTGTAATGAAAAACAGTTGCGCCGCGACAGTAATGTATGACGTAACACATGTAATAAACTTTGTATTACAAAAAACGAGTGACAATGTTTCTTTACAACCCATAAATTCTCCTTAAAAGTAAACCACAATGAATCGATAACGACGTTTAATGACATTTAACTACCTTCATTATTACAACCGTATACATGGCATTGTTATCTATTGCATCTAATACTTATCGAGTGTTCCAAGAAAATACAACAATTAATATCATTTGTTAATTAGTTTGCATATTATAAAAACAGGGGGCAAATAACAAGCCGTATTATTCGTACTGTCAATCAACTGTTAGGTAACCAATTTGACTGTCGAACTTTGCCAGTTAATTAATTAGGTCAAGGAAAGTTCCAAAGTTTGAAAAATATCGGAAAATTTCGGAGGTAAACAATAATTAATATGAGTTACAGTTCTTTAACACTAAAACTACCACACCAGGCAAAATGACGGATCCTCGGAATTTAATAAAAATGTTCAAATTTATAATGTTTCATTTTCTGAGATTTTTCGCGGATAAATGAATCGGTTCGTTTATTTCTTCCATTCATCCTTTTTTAAAAACGCGCACATAAATATACAAATATAGCTGAATATACCACCGGGAGTTCTAGTTTTAAGAAAGATTAAATAGTAAGGGAATTGTAATAAGCAGATAAATGCTAATAATAATATTATTGTACTATTAATATAACGTACTATAAATAATATTATATAATGTTGTAATATATTGTATTATATTATTAAGTCGTGTCCCATAAAACGGCGGATTATCTTGAAGACTCGGTTTAATAATTCTCTGCTCTAAAATATTAACAATATGTATATCTTGTTGCCATTGTGGAAGTTCTAGATTTTTTATATCATATTATATTATATTTTATTATAATATATTAAAATATTTTCTCTGAAGTATTGCCCGATGAGTACAAATTCAGTAATCATTTATTTTTTCACATATTCTTTAACTTTTCTGTAAATTCCGAAAACAGATGAAACTATTTCAGTAAGTGGACAAACAATATTACAAAAAAATGGTAAACAAGTGGCTATCTTAGGACAGCGTAATTAATCTTCTCGATTGTGTGGTATGATCAATTTTGAGGTCTCACGGGGATTCGCATTCGTTTTATTGCGATTAACGTAAATGGATCTCACAGTGGACACTTCTGTGCCCCTTTTTTATTGCTCAGAACGAAAGTATACCGATAAGGATAAAAAGTGTCGATCAATATGCGATCCCGGTATTTTACTGGTCGGCGGAGTATCATTTGCGTAAGTGTCGATTGGACGAGCACGAGGTAATGCAGTCATTTCCTGGAATTTCCTCGAAAATGAAACCGCATAGGAAATGATATTAGAACAAAGAAACTGATAGGCTGTCTATAGAAAATTACTATTCAACTTGCCGGACTGTCGTTAAACAGTCCGCTTCATTCATCAACTAACTTTCGTGGAGTGCACTACTTGGACTGTAAAACTTTCTGGGATTCTATTCAATACGCGCCAGGAATTCGTTAAATAATGAAGAAGCGGGACAGCAATTATAACTCCGACAGAAGAAAGAAACCTCATTGTAAGTAAAATTCTTTTCATTAATCCTGGGCAGGAATCTCATAGATTATTGTGGGGTTATTTATTAAGACAAAATATGGCACCGTGTGTTTATTAATAATGATACTTTTCGGTAATA
Organism: Nysson spinosus; assembly: GCA_910591585.2. NCBI lineage: Eukaryota > Metazoa > Arthropoda > Insecta > Hymenoptera > Crabronidae > Nysson > Nysson spinosus. Next base: position 9,498,772 of record OU342830.1, on the reverse strand, counting down.
GATTTTCGACTTCTTCAGTCGATTTTAAAAATTCGATTCACTTGTATCTAAGAATGTTTAAAGTCCACTGAAGAGGGCGAAAACTGACACCGAAATCTATCATTTTGAATACATACATATAATATAAATATAAATATCGTGTAATATCGGAGTTCGGTTATCCAATTTTGTTTGTAATTGAATTCGCGTGGTCCATTTCTAATTCAGATTTCACTTCTTGAGTTTTCCTATTCACGGCGATCACTAGGTTTTCCTCCAACATGTTATTTCTAATTTCGCGTATGAAAAACTATTTTGGATTTAGATTTAAGTATGGGTTAGAATTAACAAATAAAGTTGAATTAACGGAGAGCAAGAAGATTGAAGTTGAAATTATTATGGTTTCTATGAAGTGCATATATCGTTCTAATAAATAAATTTGTCTTTAATTTACTTCAGCATATAATAAAATCTGATAAAGTAAGAGAACAATTTTCCAATGGAAAATGAATTGTATTCGATTCTAGGGAATCTGAGGGGTGCGATACAAACCTTGAGAAAGTGGTTCGAGGTTTATTGCGAGACCACGTCGCTCCATGGATTTCGAAATATCAGATTCTCTGAAGCGAATGTCGTTGAAAGCGGGCTTTGGTTTGCAGTGAGTACAAATACATAAACTACCCTCTTCCGGTTTCTGAATCCTGAAAAAACTTTGCCGAGCTTTATTTTTATAATGACCTGTTCTCTCCTCGCGGGAAACATGCCGTTGGCATAATATTTAAAAAGAAAACATGGAAGCATCGTTAGATAACAAACATTGTATTTCGAGTTCCTTGTTTACGATATTTTATCATATGAAATATTTTCGTGTTTAATATTAAAGATGATATTTCATTGCAATCGTGGCGAAACGCTTGAAATGTAATTTTAAAACAAATAACAACGTTTATTGAATTATAATTCATTAATTGCAATTATTAATTAAATACTGAACTTCCTGCATTGTAGTCCAAGTCTTATATTTCGGGGCCAAATTTTGTATAAATTATATTTTGGATTCGAATTTAAATAGAAAATAGAAAAAGCAGTTACAACTATTGTTTAATTAGAATGATTTCTTCAAGCTAACAACGGAAATGGAAGTGGAATATGTTTGTGCATTCGTTTACATTTAACCGGAAACGTTTCGGGAGCGATTAATCATTGAACCACTCTGTTAAAAAAAGTATTACGAGACAGAATTTCGTAATCAACTGATGTGGTTTTTTATCCGCGATAAATTGAATTATCACTAATCCATTTACAGGTCTGCGTGTCGGCTATCATTTTCTGTATAATACTTATGTTACGAATGTGGAGTAACTTCTCAAATAATCCATTGGTAACCATAATCAATACGGCTAATCCGATCTGGACGATGCCATTCCCAGGTGTCACGATATGTAATAACAACAAAGTCTACAAACCACACGCCGATGAACTTGCAAAAACATTGTAAGTAATCAGCATGTTGAATTGTCTGGAAAGTTCATGCCAATTTTTAAGCAAAATTCACAAGCAACATTTTTATGTGTCGACACATATTTATTCAATTATATGCGCACCGTTTATTATGATATTAAGAATATTAAATATGTAGTTTAAACGATCGAATATATTATTAGATCACTTGATGAGAAGAACAGCTAATTACGATCACAAGAAAACAAATTGCATCCATATATTTGTTAAAAGTGGTACGTTTCAGCGAGGGATTCTCGCTTTCTTTAATCGATTTACAAAATTCTAATCGATAATCACTCTTTAACCTGAATTCATTTACGAAAAGTATTAAGAAGACATTAATGCCTTGAAATTTAAGAATTGAGTAAGAATTTCAAGGAATTAAGAAACATTAAGAGAGAAAGCTATTTTTTCGGGCGAAATTAAAGGAAACAGGTGTCCAAACCTGGCGCAACAACATTGTATTATATAAAATTAATTGAGAACTTAAGAATTTGAACTGTTAATGAAGATCGTAATACAGGGTTTTCATCTTATTAAAAGAAGATATAATAATAAAATGCAATAATATCATAATATATTTTACGGTGGCTAGAAATGTTTGTTGTACGGAGAACTTTATTACATTAAACTGGTTCCCTTTATCAGATCCTCGTACGGATTTGATAGCAGTATGAACAACAGGCTTTTCACGTCTTTGATGAAACTGATACGCCCGGATAGAATCGAGATCGATAACTCCACGGCATCCTTTGCTCTCGATATACTTGGTTACTCTGTCGAAGAACTTATGCTCGAGGTAAAGATATATTTTTTATTCTACGTGATTCCTTTTTACTAGGTGCATTCGGGTACCCGAGTCGAGCCAAATCTGGATTTCGAAAATAAACATTTTCAATATTTGGTGCAATATACGTCAGAGTACATTATGTATCATTGCCATCTAGGAAACCCTCAAATTATGAAAGATGTGAACATTTATCTACTAAACTATCAATCGGGCAACTGGCCGCCATGTGAAAAATTCCCGACCCGACTCGAGCCCGATATTCAGGGTACCCTAACAGCCCTAGTTTCTCCTAATTCTTCGATTTCTTTTTTCAATTTAATTGATTTGGGTTTAATACTTTGTAATATTATTCATTAAGAATCTGCCTTTAGAAGTGAAATGTTGCGTCTACCAAAATAATGTGTTCATATTTTTATGAATATTTTATGATTCCTTTTCATTAATTCTTCAATGTTCCTCTTCAATTTCATTTATTTAGGTGTAATACTCTATAAAATTGTTAATTAAAAATTCGTCTGTCGAGGTCGAATGTTGGATCAAGTAAAATAATGAACTTATATTTTTATGAATATTTTATGATTCCTTTTCAATAATTCTTCAATCTTCTTTTACAATTTTATGTAATATTGATGAAATGGAATTATTCATCATTATTTTTCAAAGTCTATTATCATCTACTTGAGTAATGAATTTTGGCTTACTTTATATATTTTTAACAGATTTTTGATGAAATCATTTCGATGAAATCATCAGCTTTTTGAGGGAAACTTTTATTTTTAGTGTTAATATTAATGATTAAACTTCCCGTTGTTGTAGTTGATGCAACCTTGTAGCAAATTATTAGTAAGATGCGCTTGGCTTGGCCAGATTTACGATTGCAACAAAATGTTCAAAACAGTGAAATCGAACGAGGGATTTTGTTGCGCATTTAATTATCATTTCGAACAAAACGGAACTTACAGGTAAGCAAAATTTATTATTATAATAATTCAAGTTTCTTCAACGATCCAACATTTTATCTATGCTATCTAGCAATTTCTCAAAATTCAATATATATTAACAAATACGACATATTTATTAATTTTACAGTTTAGAAATGGCAAATTCAACAGAAAAGGAAAACAATTCCGGAGCAAAAAATTCTTCCGAACCGCTACCAGGTGTTGATGAGATTTTGGTAAGATCCATTTCTCTTAACATTATTTCTACTTCCTTCATTATAAAATAATATCAATCCGTGAAATTAATACTAAGTCTAAATAATATTAATTGATATAAATATATTATTAGCAAGTATTTACTTAATAAAAAATTAATAAGTAATAATAACCCTAAAAGTAACAAAAGTATTAACATGAATACTAAAGTCTAATTAAAAGTTAACTTCTTCGTCTATTCTTTGATGTTATTAAAATAAATGATTTTCGTAAGATTAATTGTTTAAATATTATTTCCATCTCTATTACAATAAAATAATATCCAACCGTGAAGTTAATACTAAAAACCAAATAATATTAACTCTGAGTTAATATCATCATAATTAATATTATGGAATTACGTGATTCTCTTCATAGAAATCTGTATTAGGAATAAAATAGTTTTCTACTTATTATTTATTTTTCTATTAATATTATGGAATTACGTGATTCTCTTTATAGAAATCTGTATTAGGAATAAAATAGTTTTCTACGGCGCGAACATTGTTACATAAAAATGTGTACTTTTATCAAATCGGTCTGGAATTGTCTGGAACTTGATCGATCTCCGATTGTATCGTATCTGACGGAATGAAAAATGAAAAAAGGCGGTGGTTACTTTTGTGAACGAGTTATTACTGAAGCCCTGATTTCCGACCTCTCGTGGCTGACCCATTTAATCCTATCTATACCTCTGTTCTTTGGGCTCACTATTAATTCCAGTCACGTCCATCACTTTTATTTGCACGCCCTTCTTATGTTTTATTTAAAATGTATTTCCCGAAGCACATCCAAATTTGTTCAAAGAAAATCAACCTAAATGTTCATCCAACAGATCGTAAATATTTATCTTCACCTCAACTATTTACATTCGAACCGAAGCCGATTCTATTCGAATACTCAAATTCATGCTTAATTTAATCGTATATATTGTATACCGTACCACGATTATTATTCATATCTTATTTATTTGTGATCTTATTTTAGCTCTGTACTTAATATTATTAGTACGTAAATAGTTAGTTGTATCATAATGATTGCATGATGTTGATTATGCTAGAGGTATAATAATAGCATATATTCCAATCCTTAGAATGTATCACTATTTTAAATACCAATTTTATTTATCATTTATATGCTGCTATAATGCCGATATTTTTTAGGGGGATCTTGTTGCGTATCTTTATGAGTATCTTTTGTCACACATTTTTTTTACAGAAAGTACCAGGATCCGGTCGAGATGTCGGGTTATCAGTGGCGCTAAACATCGAGGGTGATAAGTATAAAAGTTCGGTAAAACCATTTCTGGGTGCCAATATCCTAATACACGATCCACTGGATTTTCCTGATGTTGGTATACAATCTGCTGCTGTACAGCCTGGTCACGTATTGACACTTGCAGTCACTGCCACCGGTATGAAAAGTGAAGATGATGTCCGTAAAATTGCTTTACATAAACGGAACTGCTTGTTCGATGGCGAGGTATAACGTTTATCATTAAAATAATTATTATCGCGAACTACTTATTATCGAAATAATTCAAATTATTCGTATTAAATTATCGATATTCATTTCGAGATATAACGTTGACTTCGTTCAATCTATGTATAATATTTATTATGAACATAATTATTATCACGCAACACTTTTTATTAAAATATTTATTTATTTAGATACCTGGCGGAACCACGTACAGTTATCAAACGTGCATGTCAAAATGCATGCTTAAACAAACTTACGCATATTGTGGATGTTTGCCATTTTTTTATCCAGATTCGCGTGAGTATTAAGATTGCATGATGTTTATTAATATGGAACATATTAATAATTAAGAAATTATAATACGTACTGTGGAGATAAGAGAAATTAAAGGAATACCTAGAAATGTAGCTTTGAAGACTTTCTATATTAAAATCGAGTTCTGATCTTATTTCATTTACATAGATAACAAAATAAGAAGATGACAGCAATTACTGTAGAGTTCTGGAAACAAGGCGCACTGTGATTTTATGGAAGATACATTTAACTTATAAATGTATAAATGTTTGTGTAATATTAATTATATTACAAAAATATATAACATTGCAATAAAAAAATTATCGAAATATCACCTCTGTCAGCCTTCTTTGCAGAACCCAACAGTATTTATAATACTTCGAAAAATCAAAATAATAATAACACAGTTTATAATCATTTTCCACTTAAACCACCATTATTTCTGCCTCTACTCGATTCAGACTCAATTCAATCATTAAATGACTTTGCCACTTTTGCATACATTTTCTTAGTTTATTAACAGATACTGGAATGAGAACGTGTTATTTGACGGACATAAGTTGTATTTTAACTCGCAGACGTAAGTAACAATACTTGAACCTGCGCTTTGATTAATTATTAACCCTTTAACGGTGGAATTTTGTTCTGAGCGTGTATCTCCTTGTGTAATTAAAATCAAGCGACGACGAATATACTCGTCAAATGCAGAATAAATAAATCTACTACAAATCTGAATTAATTGTTAGAAAATAGTAAATACTACGAGTTGGATTATTTGAAAACCCAGTAATATTATTCTTCACAAATCCATTAATGTAAAAAATGTTATTAATACAAAATTAAAAATTCGTATTTAATTCATTTGCGTCAAATATAATAATATTTTCATAAAAGTGCAAAAAGTTATTGCACATTTCATTTCTTTATTCCAATGAAACGGCGTACTCGTCAAACATCATTAAAGGGTTAATTAAAAATCTGTCTTAAGAATGGAAATGTTGGGTATGGCAAAATAGTGTATTCATATTTTTATGAAATTTTCATTCGAAATAGGAACCATGGCGAACATACGATTAAGTCATATCGACGAGTGCAATTGTCTGCCTCAGTGCATCGATAAAATGTACGATCTAACTGCAGAAGAAATACGAATCGATGATATCGGATATGAATCCGAATTAACGTGAGTTTCTTTTCGATACTGCAAGTATCATGATAAAATGAATAATAAGTTACATATTAAAATATGTTCACGTCGAATATTAATTAACCCTTTTAGTATTTTACAATTTTTCTATGTACCATCTAGAAACACCTTGGATAATATGCACTTTTGAAGATATTGATTAAAATCAACATATCTTTTCTAAAGATAAAGTTTGGACAATTCTTCCGGTCAGAAATGTCACCAGTTTTTAGTTCAGAAATGTCAACATTTTCCAGTTCAGAAATATCGAAATTGTTTACTTCAAAAATGTCGGAATTGTTCACTTCAGAAATGTCGAAATATTTCAGTTGAGTAATGTCAAAATTGTTTACCTGAGAAATGTAATGATTTTTGTCAACATTTTTAAAAGCCGAGATATGGGCTCGCGGTATTCCTGTCAAGCGGCGCGGAGTCAATATTTCGACTTTTGGGTATTAAAAGGGTTAAAGACGCAGAATGTAGTATTCTGAATTAGTTTTTATAGACTGCATAATAAAGAAATATTTCGTTACATTTCCAGGAGAGATTTGAGCACAAAAAATACTTCGTATATATACGTTTACTTCCGCGATGGAACGTACATTGAATACCGCAAACAAAGTATTATGGGATGGGATGGCCTTTTAGGTAAACAAAATTCTTTTTACAAATTAATTAATAGAGCCAAATTTAACCTCTGCTTTCTTTCATTTCTTATCATTATCGCTCTTTACCATAACAAGGTCTATGATAACAGCAAGTACAACTACCAAACTTGTTATATACTGCTAAATATTAATTATGAAGTAATAAAAGAACAAGCCATCGCATCGCTACAAAAACATTTGGAATCCAGACATCGATATTTTACTTGAGCATTATAATTCATATTATACTATTGTTCTCCACGAAATGGCGAATTCCAAGGTTAAAAGAAGAATATTTATAAATTATAATATATACGTAAGACAACTAGAATTTCAACGATGTAAATATAATAAAAATCGTTGAGTATATTGTTAATAGTAAAGAGCGGTGAACGATCAAAGAAAATGAATTTCGGTGACTGCAAGAAAATTTTGTATTTTTACGTGAAACGACCTGATAGCATGAGATATCTCTTGTTAAATCGAATAATGGAAACTTACAGCCTCCTTCGGTGGAATCTTTGGCCTCTGTCTGGGTGGGTCGGTGATAAGTTTGGTGGAATTGGCTTATCACTTCGTCACGGAGTTCCTTAACCTCCGCAGGAAGAAACAAGAGCAGAGACGCAAAAACATCCCACCTGCCTCGAAGATGTTTCTGTCAGTGCAATCGAAGGACTCTTTGCTGAATAAGTCCGATCCAATTCCCATCGAGAAACGCGTATTTTTCGTGACAAACGACAACTTCCATAAACGAGGGCAAAATAATGATGAGCAGGATAATCAGAACTCTTTTAGATCCCGTGTCGATTAACCGGATAAATTGGTAATAGAGATAAAACTCGTGATACGAAGTCGTTAATTAATAAGATAGAATTATGATCTCTTATTAGATAGAAATATCCCATGACATAATACATTCGTAATATGTTTGTTTTATTATTCAATGTTCTTTTAGATTTTTAATTAATTCGATATCATTATCCTTCAAAGTGAATATTGATTACGAAATCGCTCATTATACACTATGATATAATTAATATTGGCCTAATTAACAATAGAAGTCCTTAAAGATAAGGATGGATGGGAAAAATTAATCAATCGATTTAATTACGTCCATTATGCAACACGAGTCGCAAACAATCTTAGAAAATGGAATCTTATCAAATTTAACGATTTTATTCAATTCCGCGGACCATCATTTTGATGGTTTCCGTAATTCTAGTGTTAATATATTATTCACTTTTGGACAAATATTCGTTTTGAGAGCTTCACTAAACTCTTAATATATTAGTTTGATTGAACTCATTGTAATATAAATACATACTACTGTATTATATTAATAGTATATGACTATATACTATATTGTACTATTATAGAAATACTATTTAATAAGCAGAATAACTTCCCATTTAATATTCTTATTCTTGAACTGTTTTTATTTTAATTGTTATTATTCGAACTTACCATTAGTTATACTTGACACGGACTTACTTAATACATTGGTTTATTTACTTTCAACAAAATATATTTTTATATTCATTTTAAGCGAACAAATAATCCGTTGTTAAATATAAGTAGGACTACTAAATCTCATTAGAAAATCGCTTAACTACCGTAACAAACTTCGGGGAATGTAGTCATCAAAGAAGATTGATTTACGTACTTCGAGAAGTTCATCGAAGTATCATATAGTACAAAATTACAATACTTTTAGTTATAATATAAAAATACTCAACTACATATTAAGTACACATATAATTAACCCTTTGAACTCGAAATGCCTCTCAGTCAGCACTCAGTTTCTTGATGTAATTCGAGTGTCGCTTCCGAGTGCAACGGGTTAATGATTAATTAAATATTATATACATTACTTTTATATAACATACGTAATCATAAAAAGGGTCTAACAATAAGACTTCAGGTGCTTATATAATAGTGCTAACCGTGATAACTAAAGTCTGTCTAATTAACATAGGTCCTAAAATCAATCCTTTCGATGTAAAATCAATTTTTATATTCACAAGCGTTCGATATTATGAGTGGATTTACGTCTGTCAAGTAATCTTCGTTACCAGCAGTTTAGACATTTATTTAATTATAAAGATAGCTATATTTTATTTGAAAGATATGCACTTATAATGTGTATTAACCGAATAGGTGAATATATTACGTACATTGGCTACGTAAATTATCAAATAGGTTAGCTACGAATAAATGCGTCTTACCTCGACTGTGTCGTCCGCAGAAATACCTGATGATCGACGGCACTACTCGAACCAAAACATCGCACTTTATCTAGAATAAATACTTACATCAAGAATAATCCGGCGATGTCTTGCAACCGTGAACCAACGTTTTTCTAAACCAATTCTTCTGTTTACATTTGATACGTCGCGATGGACTCACTATATCGAAAAGCTTGTAAACATAAAAGTTGATGTTGGATTGAAAGAATTCATTTTACGAACTATGTTAATTAGATGTTTTTCACTCCACTCGGTTAGAACTAAAAACCCGTGAAATATTATTGTTTGATCCTCTTTTTATCACCCAGTATATACAATAATAAAATTGTATACGTAGTTGTTCAAAATTAGTAATTGTAATGTATTATTAAGAGAATAAAATCAATTGATTACTTCTCGCAAACTTGGGAATCATGATTATGGAAAATGTGGACTTATAATGTATAAGACATTTTTTATAAATATACTGTTAATTGATATTAATAATATTCATTAATATTATTTAATTATATTGGTTTGCCTTGACTATTTAGGTTAAATTCAATATATTTATATCTTTTGGACGACTATTAAGTCCGATGCAACTGGGAAAATGTTAATAAATAAATATTATGTTCAATATTTCACCTTTACGTTAAAATTGAACGGTGAACAAAATTCTTTTAGAAGGTTATTATTGCCTGTACTGTATTCTGTCTTCTAGAAGGTTTCCTATGATTTAGTTTTTCGAATTGTTTTTCAAATTTCGTGAAATACAGAGCGATAAACAAAAGATAATTTAGTGATACACAACTGTGTACAGGATATTCGGTGATATACTCACGCCAGGAATGTTTCAATTTTAACGACATCGTTACCTTCCTTCTCGTGCTTTTGGCACACAAACACGCTCTTGATTTTATCCTTTTCCGCGACAGGCTTGCAAGTGAAAAGATGCTTGAGATGTGCGACGAAATGTCGGCTCAGCAAACAATATAATACAAAGTTGGCTGAACTCGCGATCGTGTTCAACAGTGTCGCGTACATTCGAAACCTACGACATACAAAGTAACCCATTTTCGACCAATTTAATAGCACGCTTGACATCTTATTCAAAGATTCATATAGCGCATTCAATAATTACATCTTAGATTACATCTACATACATCTCAAAGTCAACGATGTATGAAATAAATATAATCGTTTTATATACAGTTACACCCAAAAGTATTCGGACACTAATACAATTTTACTACATAGTGATGTATCTATGTCAATTATCAACGAATTGAACTAAATCATTTTTTTTTTAAACGGCGTTTACTGTAATTTAAAATTATATTTCCTTAGTTTAATAAATTTTCATATACTAATTGAATGCCATTCTTCTGTTCATCTTCCTGAAAAATGATTAAACTAACAGGATATAATTGTCAAGTAGATAAACGACGTTTAATAAAAAAAAAAGTTAGTCCAATTTTTTCATAATTAACACAGACATGTAGTCAAATTTGATTAGTGACCGAATATTTTTGGAAATAACTGTATGTACATATTTCGAAAAATTCGGGATCTTCTTTCGTAATTAGATTCGCGTAGCCAATCTATAACCCCTTGGCCTCAAATGACGAGTCTGACTCGTCATGGTAATTTAATGTCAAAGCATACAATGACGAGCTACACTCGTCCTGGGGTTTGAACAGCTAATTAATCAGATTTGACTTGTGCCAATTTGTTTTCATTCCTACTTCTTCCTATACTGACATACGATAGAAAATAAAATCGTATCCATATGACAAATAATTCAAATTAAATCGTACGTCACTGAGTTAATCTGGATTATCGTGCAGTGCGTAAAATAATGTTTTAGTATTCCAGCTGTTATCTCGAATTCTTCCGAGTTGTATTTCCTCGTATCTAATTCAAACGAGCCACCCTTCAATAAAGTTTTCCGGAAGTTCTAAGTAATTCAAGAGGCCTCACCGTTCCATAAACTTTTCCTGAACCCTCGATGGATCTCCTGCATAGAGTAGGGAAACAGCACTGCGTCGTGACGCCAAATGAGTTGGCACCTCGCCCACCAGAAACACGAAGACAATGCCAACAAGCATCACAGTCATTCTCGCTTGATCCTGAAGAACGACAGTGCTATCAAGTAAAACGTGATTGGCCAAGAACGGCAACGTATGATATCTCCTCGATGGTAATCAATATTATATGTCAAGATGAAATCTTCACTTTATTCTTGACATTCTATTTTTACGAACGAGTTTGTATTTAACCCTTAAAGGACGGAGCAGGACGGTGCTCAGCATTCAATATGGCGGCGCTTATTTAACCCTTACAAGCTATCATCAAAACTCTCGTTAATGTACAATAATTTATCGTACGTTTATAACAAACATGAGAGAACTGATCTGATGATTTATGATAACGACGTCACTACTGGCAGTCAATGAATTCTCAAAATTAGTGTTACTAGTCACTACGTTGTTTAAAATTATTAAAATTAAATTCGTAAACAAATAAAAAGGTGTAGAAATAATAATTATTGAGCGTATGCATATATTGGTCATAGCGAATGGATCATACAGGTGCTGACAAAGGGTTTCTTTAACGTGTATGTACGAAATAAATAAATAGTTATTATTTATAATAATTCTCTTGGATGTAATGTTGAAAATTATTGTTTCCAGTGTAGACTTTAATATGTCAAATATTTATCTTGCAAAATTATCAAATTCCACATTCAATGGGAGTTGACATAATTTTGAATAAAGGAATAATTTCATTACTGGAAGCATAAGGTTGTTGGTTCGATTGAAATGAAGGGCATTAATGATAGAAATTAATTTTTTTATAATTCTGTTTATGGTTGATTTACCCTCAAACGATTTCCTTCTCGCACGTTTTTCCGCTGAAGCAATCGTTGCCTCTGCCTCAAAGTCCTCCTCACTGATAGAGACATAATACAATTCGCCACGACCAAAAAAACCGCTGGTATCAAACCAAATACCACGAATTGAAACCAATTCTGTAGATTGTACCATCTGTGAACAGCATTCAATCGGATTGATGCAATATCAAATTCGCAATAAAACGATTAATTAATAACCTTATCATATAGCACAAACAAATATCAAATATAGAGATACAGTTGTGGTAGCATAACTTAAATAACTATAACTTCAAACAGGGTCAACATTTATATTCCTACAATTCTGATTCTAAAAGGTCCAATTCGATGGTAGATGATGTCTAAAGATGTACTAGGACCATTTTGGGTTGAAAGAAGTGAATTAAAAATTGTTTCCGCTCAAAAGATGGGGTGACCCAAAATCTTCAGAAATTGTCAAAAATTGAAAGTCGCCAAAATCAATTCTAAATGACCCAAATCAATGGTATATGATGTATAAACATATTCTAGGATGATTATGGGTCGAAAGAAGCGGTTAAAAAATTTTTATTGGTCAAAAACAGGTCGAATCCAAGTCGAAAAAATGTAAAGGGGTATACCTTCAAAAATTGTCAAAAATTAAAAGTCGCCAAAATCAATTCTAAATGGCCCAAATCGATTGTAGATGATGTATAAACATATTCTAGGACGATTTTGGGTCGAAAGAAGTGGTTTAAAAATTTTTCTGGGCGAAAAATGGGTCGACCCAAAATCGCAAAAATGTGAAGGGGTATACCTTCAAAAATTCTCAAAAATTGAAAGTCGCCAAAATCGCTCCTAGATGGTCCAAATCGATGGTATATGATGTACAAACATATTCTAGGATGATTTTGGGTCGGAAGAAGCGGTTTAAAAATTTTTTTGAGCGAAAAATGGGTCGACCCAGAATCGCAAAAATGTGAAGGGGTACACCTTCAAAAATTCTCAAAAATTGAAAGTCGCCAAAATCGCTCCTAGATGGTCCAAATCGATGGTATATGATGTATAAACATATTCTAGGATGATTTTGGGTCGGAAGAAGCGGTTTAAAAATTTTTTTGAGCGAAAAATGGGTCGACCCAGAGTCGCAAAAATGTGAAGGGGTATACCTTCAAAAATTGTCAAAAATTAAAAGTCGTCAAAATCAATTCTAAATGACCCAAATCGATGGTATATGATGTATAAACATATTCTAGGACGATTTCTGGTCGAAAGAAGTGCATTAAAAATTTTTATTGGTGAAAAATGGGTCGAATCCAAGTCGAAAAAATGTAAAGGGGTATACCTTCAAAAATTCTCAAAAATTAAAAGTCGTCAAAATCAATTCTAAATGACCCAAATCGATAGTATATGATGTATAAACATTTTCTAGGATGATTTTGGGTCGAGAGAAGTGCATTAACAATTTTTTCCTGTTAAAAGATGATTCGACCCAATGTATGGTGATCAGTAAACACTATTTCTAACAAAAAGACCTTACTTCTTGTTCTGCAAATACCAATAACGAAGTAAATCCTATTCGTCCGATATGGTTCCAATTTAAATTTCACACGAAAAAAGGTATTTCTAAAACCGAGTATCGTATTACCATGGATTGAAACGAAATACCTCAGATCTAGTATCTCGATCAACACCATAGATGACTATTACTGGCCGGAAATTACATCCTGGCCAAAGTTTCCTTTGCCGGCGATATTTTCGTTTACTCACCGTGAATGAAAGAATTTTGTAGTTATCAGTTCCCCGCGCTCGTTGTAGGTATAAATGAACCAGTACGGTAGGTTGATCAAAGTGGCGAAGAAGCCCGAGGAAATCATGAGGTTCCGGGCTACTTGTTGGTCGCAGAACTTCGGTGTTTTGCAACTTGGCAAACTATCGACCCGGGAAAAAAAAAGAAGAGATTGTTAAACTTCCGTCCTTTTCCACTTTCGCGCGAAACAGAGTCGCGGGGAAATGGAAATTCGCGGTAAGAGACTGGGTTTATGATATATCCGACCAAGTGTACGTTCGATTATAAGTTTGACGAAGTTCGAGAAGTACCTATTACAAGTTTGTTATCTGTGAGTTAATAACTTCTTCGCACAACATTTACGGAAGAACTACTCTTTTGTAGTGTTAATGGGTGATTAATAAGAATTAATTAATAGTGATCAGTATTATTATTGAATTTTTTGGTCAGACCAATCGATTACGTTATTATTGACTATCATACTTCAACTATTCAGATTAAATTTAATATATGTCTGTCTTTTAAGATGGCTATTATTTTGTATCATATGCTTTGCATCTCACTATCGAAATATTATTATTATTATACTATTTATCATTCAATTTTGAATGACCATTAAATTAATACTTTATTGCTTTATACTATTATTTTCATAATCCAACTAGTATAAAGCAATTCCATTTAATTAAGTTCGAAATTAGGACTCGTGTATTATCGTCCTAATCACGTGACACTGATAAACAATCTTAATTCGTTTCGCGGTGATTTAACTTGCAGAGTTAACGAGACGAGTGCAGTGGAAATCGAGGCGTATTTCAGGATATAATGTGTTTCTATTTGTTACCTGCAAACTATTGCCAATCTATCGACGGTGACGCAAACAGCAGCCCAGACTGTAATGTTTGACGAAACTGAACCTATGGGTAAATGAACGAACGCATCGAATTCCATCCATCCACTTTGACACCAAAAAATGCCCCTTGCCAGGCCCGAAAATAATAGCAACACGCAAGTCACAAGATCAGCAAAAGCGAGCACTGTAAAAACACCAATTAACTTCTTTGTCTCTCGTATCCTTTTTAAGCCGATAACTAACTTCGTCCTTCTATTTGCAACTGGAAATCTTCAACCCCGAAATTAAATTCGCACGAAGTGGTGAAGTCGTTAATTCAATTATTTTCATTGACGATGGTATAATTGATAATTATCTTAATTAAAATAGTCTAATAATGATTATGACTTATGTATGGTACTTCATATTCTCATATGAAATATCCGCAGAATAAATATAACGAAAATTGTTTATTTTCAATGAATAACTATTTTGGAGTAGATTGGAGTTGGATATCTATTTGTTTTAAATTTAAACTAACCTGCTAGGTAGGTGAATGTTGATGCTTTTAAATTGTTTTTACTGAGAACAGCGAGAATTAGTGCATTCCCAATTATTCCTAGGGTTGATATTATTGGAATGACGATACTGTAAACGATTATGCTGGTTAAAGTTGGTTCGGCTATCCAAAGACCGCTGCTAGTTTCGCCAAACGTGTGCATGTAACTTGGTCGTCCTGGCCTGTAATAAATCTAAAATTAATAACTAATAATAATAGTATTTTCTAAATTAGGATCTTGAAACATTCTAGTTTCCTAATGAGGGCTTGGAAAATTCTAGTTTCCGAATTAGAGTCTTGGAAATTTCTAATTTTCAAATCGGGGCCTTGGGAAATTCGAATTTCCAAATTGAGACTTGAAAAATTCTAGTTTCCAAATTGGGATTTGGAAAAATCTAGTTTTCGAATTAGAGACTTGAAAAATTTGAATGTCTGCTATCAGATGTGATATTAACAATCTCATTTACGTTTTGCAAGAGTATACAAATTATTATCTCGAATGTAATTAATTTAATTCCCCAAAAATAATTCCTTGCCCTTTTAAATACTTGCAATTTATTTTCAATTGCTAAATACATTAAATAACACAATTTATAAGTGAGGACGGGATATATAACATAAATCAATAATTGTAACTTAAATATTTTACCTTTTGCACATCACCGTCAATTCTGCAGTAATATTAAAAAATGTGTGGATCACCGCCATTTTCAATTCGTGGTGCAATAGTTAAGGAGGAGAAACTCGAGGCATTTCGAAGAATGCAGTTACTAAGGAAATGGCAGTCGAAAAACGGTGGCTTGAAAGCGTGAATAAAAAGTTAGATGTCAGTGAAAGGAGTCGAATTATAATCAGACTCCAGTCTCACTGTGAATTCGATGCTGATGAAGCACCAAGCCTTCCAAGACAATCAAATGATTTGCATTCCGCCAAGCACTTCGTAAATTCTTTAAGAATCCTCATCTAATGGCATTAAATTTATTCCAGTATTTACTTCAACTATTTTCTGAAATTATTATCTCGTTCCGTTTTATACGCTGCACTTATAGTATTATATTTCAAAATCTAAAATTAAAATGGGTAGTTCTTAAACGACGTACGTATATCATAATAACAGTTGATTATTAATTAAAGTATTAATTACTCCTCAGAATATTAATTGTCCTGGTGGTATCATAATTAAATGACACAAAAAATTCATTTTTCTCAATTTTGTTAACTTTGACAATCTTATATTCGACGAATTATTTTGTAAGTATTATTAAATGTAAATAACCAAATCATAATTTCGCAATGATTTTCAAATACATCGTGAAAAATTAGATTAACTGACACAAATGAAAGAATATAGTTCATTGTTAATTCTACGACATATGGAAAAAAACAATAGATCTGATTTTACTCTGAAATAAATATCAATTATATTCTCACCTGGATTTATTGAATGAGTGTGATTAAAAAAGAAGGTTTTTTCTAATCGTAATAAATCCGACGCACCATTCGTTGGACGAGCGTAATTCCGAGTTGAAAAAATAGCATTGTGATTCGTTTCAGTCGGAATGAGAAAGGATGATAGTGGCACTGATAAAAAAGCACATCCGCCCAAGAAAGCCTTTTCTTAATTCCTCTGATTGCACAACATAATGATATATTTGTTCACTTCATACTATTATTTACATAATTCTGCCTGTAAATCCTTTCTTCTTTATGTCTTATAATTATTAATTTCTATATATCCAAGTAGATTAATTTCATGTCGAATTCTTGTCTAAAGTTATATTAGTCTTGAATAACAATCTAAGTTTCCAAAATCTCCAACTTTTTCCGTTAATAATTTATCCATAATTTTATATCGAATTTTCGTCTGTGACTTCTAATCTTAAATAATTATGTAAATCTTTTAGATCTGAAATTTTCGCTGCTAATAATTTATGAATAATTTCATGTCGAATTTTCATTCACGTA
Source organism: Nysson spinosus (assembly GCA_910591585.2). NCBI lineage: Eukaryota > Metazoa > Arthropoda > Insecta > Hymenoptera > Crabronidae > Nysson > Nysson spinosus. The sequence continues at coordinate 9,481,450 of OU342830.1, read as the reverse complement.
CAAAACTTTTCCTGTTATAAATTTATATTATTCAACTTCGAGATCCTATGTCGATTATTATTGTTTAACGGAAATAATAACAAATGATCACTTTATCTATCGGTTATATGTCCGTCGATATAATAATGAAAACTACCGAATGCTACGAAACATCAACGGAAATGAGGTATTAGAGTTTCTAGGGTGGCCAGATAAATCCCTGATAATGGATATGCAAATATTGCGTTCATATCACGAATCAATACCGAGTATCATTGATACCACACGTGATTAGGAATTGCGCATTTAACATTTTCGTTATTGTAAAACTTTACGACCTAGATGTATTCCAAATTTTCTAATGTGCACATAAAAACCAATAATTCTGGATAAAACGATCGAATGTACAATAATATTATTGGATTCGATGAAGAAAGCAGTTAAGCTTGAAAATAAATAAACAAGCGTAGTTAGCGATCAGGAATAATGTATTTAATGTTTATTGAAGAATCAAAATGTGTAAATTAACTTTCTAATATCTACTGATTCAAATTCGAAAATATTAAAAATCCGCGAATATAAAAAAACGAGCATGATTAACTACCCTGATATTTAATAAGATATTTAACGTTTATCGAAGATTAAAAACTGGAATTGGATTGATTTGAAATTGAAAACATTTCTAATCCACAACCAGGATAATTAATTTCAAGGAATTAATGTGACAATGGAGAGGCTGAATATAAACAAACAAGCGTACTCAGCCACCCCATTTAAGGTTGTCAGTCTGACCAGCACGATCGTACTGGAAATAGGTTGACATTAATCCCACCGGGGATTGAAATGGTTAATAAGACTAGTTGACCGATCTTAACAATTGTCAAGCGTTAACGAACCGATCTGGGTGTAACTATGGAAACAAACCACGATAACCATTATCGATCCTTTCGGTCGGACCACCTTCCGTCGCTCGTGGAACCTGAAATTAAAGGCAGGAAAATTTGGGACCCGCGTCTCCCACACAATATGCACTAGATGCCACGGACCAAAATAATGTTATTCCACCTGATTTCGGTTGGCTAATAAGAAATACATCTCTCACCATTGCGGCGTCCTAATTTTTAAGTAGACTTTCGGTACGTGGATATTTATTATTATCTGCGCGGAACCACGCTTTATTAAGTTTCTTCCACACCGATAAGTATTTCTGTGCACGCAAGGAAGCCTGATAGTGGCGGGTATTTATTTCACTAGAAGCCAAGTGAAAACTGGATTCTAAGTATCTTTATGTTCTCCATTTTCGTAGATTTTTATCGACGATGCTGTGGAAGTTCCTGAACATTTTTTGTAATTTATAATCATAACAATATTCTTTATCGCGTCAGAAATGAAGATTGTCTTCCAGAATTGTGAGAAGTTGTACTTCACATAATTCGGTCCTAATTGAGCGGATTCAGTATTATGGGTTTAACAAATTCCCAACTTCTAAATTATGCGTTTAAAAAATTCTCAACTACTAAAATATCGATATAGAACATTTGCAACCATTAAATTATGGAAGATATTATAATAAAAAACACTAATTATCCCATTAACACGCCAAGTGAAGAGGGAACTTAATTTTATCGCGTTTAAATTAAACTGTTCTAAAATTGCCAAACTCATAAATGGTTACGCTTTAAGTTTCTCTGTATCAAATTAAGTAGAATTAATATATTTAATTTCGATGGTAGAGTCTTATCCGCAAGGAACTCTCTTTCAAACGTAGTTACGTTAAGTGGATATTTTTCTCGATCCAAAAGCATGATAAGTCGAATCTAATTAGCTGGGAAGTACTTATTTACGTGAGATACTTAGCCTGTCGTTTTAATCTCGTCAATATAAATCGTTTAGTGGATCAGTTTATTTTAAGGGCAACGACACTAGATTGATTACAAGGATGGCAGGGTATATCGGGGTTCGATCTGAAATTTAATAAACCTCCATTCAAGTTAATTTTGCAATTTACCTCATCAGTCCCATGCCTGCGGCTGGGAATTATAATACTATTTCGTTAAAACGTAGTTACATAATCCGCACTCCGCTAACATGCAACTACCGCGCACTGAATTCATAATTTTGACACGTAACGATTTTATTTCGAGGATTCCTCTTCCATATTTATTTTGCAACTCTGTAGTGTTTCAAGTTAAATATGTTCATAGTATAGTTTATTATCTGTTTTCTATAAACAAGCATCGAATAATGTCAACGCACATATTCTTACCAGAGTATTACTTTCATTCCAAAATAAAATAAATTGTTAACATTAGTAACTACGAAAAATGGAGAGCATGAAGATACAATGTTTTCTGAATTCCCGATCTAAGAATCGGGAATTTTTTATACTAATAAATTAGGAATCGACAACATTCTAAACTCAATTTAGAAATCGCGAATTTTCTAAACCCATACTTCAGGAACTTAAAGAAAGGAAAATAGCTGCACGTAATATTTTCCAATTTATTTCTTCACCATTATCGAGTGTTTTAATATAATAATGGCGGTCGTAGAAATTCAGTCGGCTAAAATCTTGCTTCTCGTCATGTAGACGCGTTGAAATTGAGTATTAAATGATTCAAGACGGGCTTAAAAATTGAAATGCTTGCGTATAGATGATTCACGATTCGATTAAAGAATTGAAATGCTTACACACTTTTGGCTTTACGAGAAAGACGTGGCGGTAAGCTAAAAGATTCGAGCGGGTCGAAGGATCCAATAGTTCCGAAGTGTATAAATGTCTCGAGAATAGGGTGAATTTCATCGTTCTTTGTGTGCAATACAATGGAACCACACGAAAGCAATATCTCTTCGTGCCATTAACCAGTCAGACACAATCGATCCTCGTTTTAGCATGTTTTCATGCCACTCGACAAATATAACCGTATTTATGGCTCTCCATGTATAATTGGACCATATTTCCCATTTATTTTTTATCCCACTGCCAACGCAAATTCAACAGATATGTTCAAAAATATAAAAAGCTTCACTTCTTATATTCACATATTATGTAGTTTTCAGTGACCAACAGCGGAATACAAAATACTTGAAATATTCAACAACACATAATAAATTTCGTCAGCAAAACAGAACTAGAACAGGACATTTATTAATGCCATGTCGAAACGCTTGATTAAAGAGCACCAAGCTCCTTTATAATCGGGACACGTTCGCTCGAAATTTCGGTTCCAAGACAAATTGAGCCCGTCACAGAAAGTCTTATCCGAAGGTCAATAATAATGGTCAGCAAGTTGTTAGCAATGAGTGATTAGGAGTTTTAATTAAAGCAGAAAATAAGTTCGACCCGATGTCCCGATCCTTCCGTTATCTTCATCTGGAAACGGTGTCGCTGACACGTGTTTCTCTTTTGATGTTGAAACTGACGTTCTAAAGATAGAAGCATTGTCTTCGACACAACCTTCTCTTCCTTCTAGAAATCTTGGAAGGGCCACTGATCTGTGAATAGTTCTTCACTCTTCCCAACTAACCCCTCGCCCATCTTGCGAAGCTCTTATAATCCTCCTCGTTTCCCTCATCCCAGTTTCATCGCCCTTTTTTTTATCGTGCTTTACTCGACGCTGCTGACACGAAGACGCTGGGGTGCCGTTCAGTAAGCTTGATTGAAGGATGCTGAGGATAAACGGACTACGTCACAGTCCAGACACTTCAGTCACTATATTTTTTGTTATTTTTCACCATTCTTTTATGTTGCAGCCTATAGTTTTTATTTACGGTCCACGCCAATTGTAGTGCACAATTATAGGAACATTTTGCATCGGTTGAAAAATGCATGGATCTCGTACGATTCGATCTTACCAGATCGGTTTTAGTGCTGGGGAGTCTATAAACATGTTTTGAATATGTTTTTGCTCGATATAAAGGAAACATAATATTTTTTGTGAGAGCTTTGAATTTCATATTGGTGACTTCCAAATTTGGAACTGTCTTGATTTCGAAGTTAAGAATCTTGAAGGTTTCTAATTGAAAAGTAAGAATCTAGATAGTTTCAATTGGAAATTAAAGATCTAGAAATTGCCTTAATTAGAAATTAAGAATCTAAATAATTCCTAATTTCGAAATGAAGAATCTACAAAGTTCTTAATTTAACAATTAAGGATCGGTAACTTCCAATTCTTAAATTAACGGGACTTAGAAAATTCGTGTTATCTGAACAGAAAATTTATAATGCGAAATTCATATTATTGCCTTAATAAAAGTCCAACATCCCGAGCGTACAAGGATAATAATGCACCGGATAAAATAATCAGTGATCACACGGGTTAGGTCCCCATAACCTAGAAATGAAAGATAAACCTTACAAAGGCAATTCCAGTGTGCCGGTCTCGGTGACCTTGTTTAGGTGGGGAAAAAGCGCAAAGGGTTAATTGGCGATAAGGAGACGCGGAAAAGGATAGAATTTCGCGGCGATTACGGTCACGACGGGTAGAAAATAAATGCCCGGAGATAAGAAAAGAGGAGGTCGATTCTAGAGAGAAATTGACCTCAGGAGAGTCAAGAAGGTCTCCAGAATAGCCACCAAAAAGGATCGATCAACGCACGTGGAAAGAGCAACACGGTCGGATGTTAAATAAAATTCTAGTCGATAAGAGCAACAACCCCCGTCCGGACGTTGACTGTGCGATCTATCATGATACGATAAAGAAACGCTCCGTAAATTATTCTCGATTACATCACGTAATTCATATGGGACACTCGTTAATTAATATTGACTTAACTAATGCTCGTAAAACGAACGCACCAGCCGTTTATCGTCAAAGTGGTATAACTCCGTTTTTGGAGAAAAAAATCTACTTGACGTTAAGTGTTCTTTGAACCATTTTATACCAGATGAGGGAATGTTCAATCGGGTCACTAATAACAGAATAATCTAAGCTGATCACGCATCGTGATTCACTCTGTATTGTTATATGTAATATTATAGTATGTAATATGTAATTTATAATATTCCAATAGATCTCTGCATCTAGATCCTTAATTTCGATATTAGGAATTTGCTAGGTCCTTCATTTTGAAATTGGAACATTTCTACATCCTTAATTTCGGAGTTGGACAATTGAATATTGAATTTACCACGCATTGTGTATAGTTCATGATATAAAACATTAATTATTGATGTTAAATAATAGAGTCAGTTTACGTGGCACTAATTAATTTGCTAAATTATAACGTTCGTGAGACAAGAAAATGATGATATGTTTTTAGACTTTATTGGATCCTTTGGAATTTGTTGCCTATGGTATAATGCTTCTGGGGCGAAGGGAAATTGCCTAATTTATTTGATTGCAATCATAGCCTCTCTATCGAGAATATTATGTAATATCGTACAAGTTTCCGGAGACGATGATGGTATTTTAGTAGCGCTCATCTCATAAATTATCCGGCAGATTACGTTAATGAATTCTTATTCCATGAATCGATAACCGTGTTTACATTTCCTTGATCGTGTATTAAAACGATTCCGCCTGTTTTTGCAAGGCGTTTGCGAGTAGTGTTTTCCATAAAATGCGGAAGGAAATTCGGAGGAAAAGGGTAACGACTATTTGATTTAACACTGGAACTACAAAATCAGTGAAAATGATTGGTCTGCAATTTTTAATAAATTTGCCCAAGTATACGACAACATGTTGTTTGAGATATTTAGAAAATGCCGCACATAGATTAAACTCTAATAAAGTCGATGACAAAATGAAATTATTTTCAATTCTACGAATAATGTGATAAATGCGATTTTCAGTTTCACGGTTCCTAAAAGAATTATGGAAAAAATGCAAATTTGCTTCTCCGTAATCCGAAAAATTGGATAATATTTTTATCTGTTTATCAGCACCATTACAGAAGATTGTGCAAACACTCAAAGGCATACGTTGAGATTTGTTATTGTCAGCTATATGATAATGTAATATGACGACGCTACGAGGAAAAGCTTATTCAACATTTTCACGGTTAAATTAGCGTATCTTAGTAGAAAAGACAATACGCGATTGGTTCATATTTCTCGCTATGAATACTGCTTTAGTTGGCATAAAAATTACTATTAAGTGGAAATTGTTTAAATTGGGATAATTTTAATGCAACATAATATTTCTTTAAAAATTCAAATTTGAGTTCAAGCTTCTCTTGTATATTGTCTGATTTTATAGGTATTTTATGGCTGACATATTATATTATATTTATGTACTTTCACCGGACGGGGTAAAATTAGTTTATTATTTCAAAAAAATATTATATCCTATATTTTTTTCAATGCTCCAAAAGGGTGAATACACATACGTCGACTTAAATAAAGAGTGATATCTTTTACGTTTCAAGTGAGAACTCTTTGATAACTAACCCCTAAAGTGACAAATAAACGATATCATTTGTTGAAGCCGAGAGGGAAGAAAGGCAGGATAAAGTATTGTGGTACTTATTATACAATTTTTCTTGTCACCGAGGGGAGGCACCTTTCTTGATCAATTCAAATCCTACACGCATTATTCTCAGTGATATACGATAGTGGTTCGTACGTCTTCGAAAAGAAATCACCCCCCTTTCCCCGACTTTCGAGATTTGATGATACAGAGGGCGAGGATAAATAGACTATCTCTGTAAACTTACGATTTATTTCTAGCTTTACTTTCTCCTGCACCACGTAACTTCTCATTTCTCTATACTTTATTTTTATTTTGTCTTTCCTAGCCACGTATCAACTGTTTCTTTTTATTCATAAAGAGATATATGTTGAACCGAAAGATTTGAAAAATGTTTAACATTTAATGTTAATTTGCTTTCTGGAAGAATATTCGATTCATCGACGAAGAAATGATTTGAAAATATCATTAACATTAATATTGAATACATCTTGAAAGGTTCACTTAATATTTAATACTAATTATTAGGTAATCACAAATATCTAATATTTCAGATTAAGTATTAAATATTAATAAAATCTTTCAAGACTTATCCTACATTGATCATTTAATATCGATATCATTGAAGTTTTCAAATAATTTATTTGACAAGGAATTGAATATGCTCCCGAGAAGGAAATTGTTAAAAATTCTCTTACACGTTAACCACTTTTCCCTGAAGGAATGTTAAATAATTTTTTCATTTCTCGGATGATTCTTTTATAGAAATGTATGCATCGCTTATACTTTGTATCACCGTATATCTTCCGGTTCCTTTCCGAAGGAAATGCTTCCCTAATTTATTGATAAATGGAACAACCTATAATGCGCGACATATTTTGTTACTTTTAACTTGTTGCTGCTTTTTTCATCCTCCTGGAATATTATTACTAATATTTTTCACTTGACCTTTCACTTGCTAGGAACACATTCAAGTGGCAGTAGATACAGTCGTCGATAGTCAGACGCATTAAACCTATAGTCTGCTTATATATTATTTAACGCAAAATCCATGAATGTTGTTCCGAAGATACTAAATTATAAACATCCCCAAGTATACCAATAACTGTTTAATAATTTTATAAATACACGAAACATTTGAAATTCCTTCGGAAAACTCGATCAATTGCAATTTTATCATATTGTATTCATCCTCCATTACATTAATTTAATTTAAAAGTTCTTCCAATAACTTTATTGTCAACATTTATATTTTTATTTTAATATGTAGTAAAGAAATTCATAATTTCTAAATTGATATTTCTATACGTCATAAATAATCATTCTCTATCTCACTAATACAATTTAAACAAACTTTCTATAATTTTATCTTAAATACTAATTCCTAAGTTCTATCATAAATATTCCTTCATAAAGTGTCTTCACGTATCATTTTAAAGTACACACTATAATCTCTTTTCTAGTATAAAATTTCAAAACTCCTTCAAAATACCAAATCTTATCATAAAGTATGAATACCTTTCCACGAAATCTCTTCAGTACAGTAAAGCGATTTCCAACCAATGAAATTCAGATAAAAAAACATCCCCTCTTTCCGATCGCATTCCTAGAAATAAGTGACAATTGCGATCTAACTATTCCACTATTAGAAGAAAAAATATGGCACGTTGGTCAGTTTAGCGAGTCGAAGGGGTTGAGAAGCGCGTGCGCAAGCGAACCAACCCCCCGAACGAGAGAACTACGTGCAACACAACATGCGAGGTTCAGTTTTCCTCCGGATTCCGTGGGGAAAAACGTTCCTCTTTCTCTTGTCCTCCACTTTCGTAATATTTATCGAAACCTCGTGGTGTAACAAGTATTATTGTGATCAACAAGAATTCAGTATTCTCCTCTGGCATGTGGATCACCGAGAAAGAGCCAATTAAAGAATCGATCGTTTCGTTTACAAGATCTCCAAAGATTCACGCGGAACTCGGAAAAAGTGAAACCATGTTTTCTATCGTAATGAAAAAAAACTGGTTTATTCACTGTGCATCGTTCGGTTGTTATTAAATATTGAATTGAATCTCGTTGTTAATTGTAACCAACGATGCGTTGGTTTTAAATCAATATATAAAAATGATAAGACTTTAATGTTTTTATATCGGGATGCTTCATATCTGGATTTGAGAAGTATTAGGTGGAAGTGACTAAGTTGATGCATATTTAAAGGTTCTTTTAATGTCGATTATTTCGACAGCATTACGTAATCAGCTTCGGAGTTAAATAAATAACGCGTTCGAATGGCGCGGAGAACGAGTTTCAGGAAAACCTGTCGTTCGACAAACTTTAAAGAGATTAAATAGACGATTGTGTGACTTTGTGTGGCTATATGGCAACTTCCACTGTTTCTGGACACCATGAAAATATCGAGAAAAATCATACGGAAATACTGGATCACATTTCCATGAGTGCTTGTCCGCCGAGCAGCTTTCCCGACAAGTTTCAAGACTTCTTCACGGCACTCAACGAAGACGGTGACGATTTACCTAGCATGCTCGAAGACAAACTTATTCCCAGGTAAACACGAACGAACAAATTTAATATTTGAATCAATATCAGTATTATTTAACTTCACCATATATGGTGTCGCCTATAGTGTCTTTTATCAGACCTTTCGTAGCATATTTTGTTACATCGTGTCGCTATTATTTATTCTTAAGTAATACTTGTTACTTTATTTTATAAATTGATTTCTAATTAATTTTACTAATAATTTTATTTTTTATTTAAAATTACAATAAAGTACATTATATGTTGGCGTTATTCATCTGTAAGTACAATATTATAAAGATTAAATAAAATTGAATATAAATTATTTATGTATATCATTTATCCTTTCCTTATTTGTTATATTTTTTACCTCGATAAACGTAAAAGGGTGCGTATTATGTTTCGTTACTCGACAGTTTGAAATTTCAACATTGTACTGATACGCTTAGAATGAAATTTTTAATTAATTTTGTGCAATTAAAGTTTTAATTAATTCCTACATTCAAGGCGATATTCCTTTTTCGAGAATTTACTGTATATAAAATATTAATAATGCGATACAAAGCATTCAATTTTGTACCTATTTATATTATACGGTTTAGACGAACAACATTTAATTCGCACGAAATTATTAGTTGCTTTTATTAATAGATAAAATAATTTGTACAATGTACTGCCATATTCTTTGCGTAGAAGTTCCGCGATATCATTTTTACCTTTTCCATGGAATGCATTTCTAAGGTTTGAATAAATTCCGCGAGGGATGAAGACTGTAGAATCCACCCCCGTTTCTCAACAATGGCTTTCCTTCGCTTTTACAACTAATTTCTCTTCAATACTCTTCCATGCAAAATGATTTAACGAAAGGAGTTTAAAAGGCATTTTATAAATAATAATAAAATAGAACCAGGCGAGTAGGTTCTGGAATTTTTTCTCGAGCCAATTCCGCGCGCGTTTATTATTTTCAACGGAACGTTAATTGAAACTGACAGACTACGTAACTTCAACTTTCCAAGCCTTTCAAACTTAAGCTTTCAAGTTTACTTCGTAAGGATCAAAGTGAAATTTAAAGTACCGCTGGAAGCGCAACGGGAAATATTTTTGTTTACGCAAAATATAAACCTGACGGTACACCCCCACCTCTTTATCCGGGATTTACTCCATTTCATTATCCCGCCCGGGGAGGGATGGAAACAAAACCCGAGTTATTTTTAATAATCATCCGCCAAGTTTTGTATGTCCTCCCGAATTATTTTTCATCTGTGAAACAGTATTTCTTAACATTCCTCAACATTTTTATATGTCGACATGTATTCAATTATGAATATAAAAATTACTCTTCACGAAACAATTCTATTCTATTATTATTTTCATTAGTAATTATTCATATTATTATACCAATATTTTATTACTTTTCCTTCAACGATTATTACTATTATATTTATTATTACATCTTATTCTTTATACTCAAAGTATTTTTTTCTCCTACATGCCAAACGATTAAAGACGAAAATAATCAAGTTAATTAAATCACAGAATTCTCCACGAATCATGTATTCAAATTCGACAAAATCGCAAGACGCATCGCGGCGATCTAAATTCGGGCGTGTCAGATCCTTCGATTAGTGAAAAATGTTATCGCGGCAAGACGGTTCTATTATTTCAAACTGCGTTTTCGTGCGGCTGAAAATAAAGGGCCAATTATTCGGCGGCAGGGTGAGAAAGGGGTAAAAAGTGCAAACTCATCTTGGTCCTTTCAGAAAGCAGGAGGTCTCGAACACGGAGGCTAAGAGTAGACGATGGAGCAAGAGAGCGTTTCAGAGACGTAGCAGCGAGGTCGAAGTTCGTCTGCATCGTGCTTCTTTGTCGGGGTCGCAAGGTCACAGCTCCGTCGATGGACCAAAGTCACCGACACCCTCGCGACGACGAAGCTCCAGCATCGCCGTCGCCAGACCAACACCGGATTTGCATAGGTAAACTCCAAAAAATAATTATTATTTATTATTATCTAAACATATCGCGACAAATTGGGTGGAGACGGAGATGCGACATTAAGATTTACAACGTTGGCCATAATTTAAAATCCAATAACAAAAAGTAACTGGAGTAACTCTTAATAACTGAGAGTCGCATCTCGAGTGCAAAGGGTTAAACTCTGTAAGCTCCAAAAGTTCCCGGTCCAACGATATCAAAGAAGTAATAGAATCCAATAATAATTTGTATTTTCCGATATAAGCACCCTTTATTTTAATACGTTCTTTGAAACGGCTAATTAACTTTTCTATATCACTGAAAATATAATCTAAAGTTTGTTCTTAAAATCAACTAGAACTGCATGTTCGGATCGAAAACTTTTCAACTTTACTGCATAACATGAACAAGGGGAAGTGAACTTAGCAAACTTAATTTATCGCGGAATAATTTGAATTAAATTGTAGTTCGAGGAATTAATAAGTGCTTGTTAATAATGAAAGAGAATTGGTTGCATAATTATACTGTTAAACACGCGTGCAATCAATATTTTCTCTCAACTTCTAAATCAATAACTATATTTTCAAGAACACGTGTAATGAATGAACACAATTATGCTCATTAACGTGATACAATTATACGACCTGCGACTAATTTTCATTTCAATACGTTTCACCTTTAAAATATGTTGAAAATCAAATTACTTTGAGGAATGAAGTTACTGTCTGATTTCAATGTTCTTGACATTTAAAGTAGTTGTAATATAACTACAAGATTATGAGTCATACTATCGTGGTAGGGTATATTATAAATTGAATAAAATAGTATTTCATAAAAACATGTCTTACAGTGGTCCGTGCCGTCTGAGCGACCGCGAAAAATGGCCGCATGCGACCAAAGTTTTCGCTTGCAACGCACCGCACTCCAAGTGTTAAAAGAAAAGAAAGTGTATAGAAATAAAGTGGTTAAAGAAAGATCATATTTTCTGTTAGATTTCTACAAGCAGAAGCTGGACCATGGGGTCACCTTTCACCCTCAACAAGAAGTCCAACAAGGACACCAAACATAAGTCCTGGAGCGGTGTCATCTTCTTCGCATTTAAGTCCAGGAACAAGTCCAGGTGGACCAAGTCCAACCAGTCCAGCTGGTCCAACTGGTCCAGCATCCGGTTCACGTGGTCCTGGACCGAGACAATATCGTGGGCGGACAAGCAGTATGCCCGCAGTGCCAAGACACAGGGTGAGTATTATTCTTAGAGACTTGTTTAATACGATTATTTAATATTCTACACAAAGGCCGTGAAGACTTACACGATATTAATAAAAGGATAATATTTATACCACCGAAAATTATGAAAATTGATAAACATTGATAGAAGTTAGGGCGGAAGAAAGATAATGTTGATATGAAATTAATATGTAATTATTTAATATGATGTACCGTAAGTTCGTATGAAATATGAACATACATCGCATGCAAGTATTAAATTTATGATTACAGTGGATGTGCTCGATCTTGGTAAATTCTAATTTCGAGATACTCCACAAAGGAGATATATTGATTTTGCATGAAATTAAACTCCATTCTTGAAATTTATGGAAAATAATTAATATCGTATGTCGCTATTCATTAATAGCGGCTTGTGCGATACTGCGAAGAGTTTCACCGAGTGAACATTATGTTATTATAACATTACTTCAACATCGCTCTTCTTTTAATTCAGAAATATCAACATAACTGTGGAAAATCCATAATTCTATATTGTAATAAATTAATCCAAGTAAAAGTATCATAAAATGAATGAATATCAACATAATAAAGTATGTTTTAAATACAGTTCATTAATACATGTATTTCATAATAATAAACAAATAAAAATCGTAAAACATATATGAACAACAAGGTTGCCATTACTTCAGAGGGTATAAATTAATGAATATTAATAAATATTGAAGCCATAATTACCGGTTTCGTTTTCAAGCAGATCAGTTCAATTAAAGCTGAACCAACCGATCGGCTAAAAACTGGATCGTTAGATTCGGTAATTTCGAGGTGGATAATTAAGGAAATTCAATATTGGCCCGAACAGATTCACCCCCCCCCCCCCCCCGCGAGGTTAATCAGCGGGAGCCTGGATACTTTGCCATTAAAAGTTTTGCGGGAAATTACAATGATCGTTTTCCATAACTTCTTCCTCGCATTATACGCTGAAAAACGTAGGGCACGTTATAAACTTACACTTTGATGTCAGAATTGAGTATAGCAATTTCTGGTGACCCGTATTTCCTTCAAATATGTTTATTACGCGTAAACAACAGTGCCGTCTGCCATCCGAAAGTTAACATTATCAGTTTCCAAAATAGAAACAATTTTCGGTTGAATAATTCTAAGTATATTAATTATAGTATGACTTTTAACAATCCGTTTTTAGAAAATAATACGCAGTTGAATAATTCTGAATCAGAGACGAAAAGAATATTTATTATTAACGTAACAAAAATATGTTTATGGCGTATATATTTATTTGTGAACAATGGAGTTTCTCTCATCCTAATGTTACACCATTTTCGAAGATGCAGGCTATTAACTTTAATTTAATTTAATAATGACATTAAATATTTAAATTGAATCATTTAATTAAAGTTAGTTCATTTAAGTTTATGAGTTATCAAAATCCGGTTCTATCAAACAATTTTCCGTTGAATAACTGCAAGCAAACCTTGCAGAAACTAATAACAGGCACTGTGCGTCGATATTTGCAAGTGAAATAATGCTTCGGTTTTTATTAATTTTCTACGTTATTGAAATCGTGTTCGCCCACGTTATTTTTATATATTGTTCTCAACTCGCGTGGAAAACATGTATGTATGTAGGTGTATTTTTATTGCGAACTTTCCTCCAGAAATTATCCGACTTTTTTCATATTATTTTTGGATCACAAGACTAGACGTTGCAAATATCTATGTACTTTATTCTATCATACGATATATTTATATTTTGATAATAATAGATTTATAAGATTATAACTTCGATAATATTATTTGATAGCAATTGATATAATTTCGGGTATCACATAACGAACTGCAAAACAATCATCATCCAGCTTAAACACTGAAAAAAATTAATTATCTTAAATCTAACAACGCGATATAATTTGAAAATCAGAAATACATAACAAATCAGTAGAATAAATATTTTACTAGAAATTTCACTCACGTTTTCAATATCAACATATAATGTACAATCTCAGTCGATGGATAACAATGGACAATTCAAGAAGTAAAAGTTTACGATATAAAAGTGTACGATATAAAAATACTTGCTAAGCTTCAACTTCCAAGGCTAATCCGACTTTGTGTCCGCCCCTCGCGATATTTGCACAATCAACATTGAAAGATAAGGTTAACGTGATGCTGTCGTCTAATTTCTGTTGCAAACTTGTCCCGAGCTGAAGATCCGTGTTGAATTTGAATCGCAAAGTCGAGCTGTCGTCGATTTTATATTTCGCCGCTGCGCCCATCGTCCATTCATTCATATCATTGGCTCTCGCTAAAATACCTTTGATCGCCGCGTCCCACTCGGGATTCACTGGCGAAGCACAAAATGGAAAAATTCAAAACAAAGAATCCGCTGAATATTTACTTAAAGCGACTTCCGCCAATTAATTTCTAGTCTCATAGGATTATTATGCAGCCGAGGAATAGATTTTATAGCAACTTTTGGGAATCGTATTAAATCCGAAAACATGTGTTATTTGCAGAATCTAATGTATTATATCTACGGAAGATTAACTTAACTTGTTTTACGTTAAATTTATAATGAAGTTATATTTAATTATGGAACCTCTGTTATTGCAATTTATCAGACACGTAATCCTATAATTATAATTTCGGGAAACATATTCATATTTTCATTCGAATTATTTACTAATTAATCACGAACTATATAATTATTATCAATCATTCGACTAATGACGAGATTAAATATCCTGGTTTAATTCTCTACCTAATTATTACTGCTGTAATTCTGACAATTATTCTCATTGGCATATCACGAATTATTCAATATTAATAATCGTCTCACTATGTTCACTAAAATGAAATTTGAGATAATCAAATGGACCAATAGAGAGTCAGAATAACACTGGAACTACGGAGAATAAACTCAGCCATATTTCATAGTGACGTATATGTTCTTAAAAACAAATTTGGCAAAAATAAAATAATCAATTGAATGAATTTATATCATTATGATTTGTATCATTTATACCATTTATATAAAAATGGAACGTTATAAATTGGGAGATTTTTATTAAATACTGCAAATCCGCCATTTTGAGTGCTTCAGTAGTTCCAGTGATAATATACGTAGTTCTGTGTCAGATTTAATCCACGTGGAAAAGTACATCCATGGAACAAGTCTCGATGAAGCTACTTTCCCATTTCCAATTTCCTTCGGGCTTTCATCCTGAAGGTCTTAAACCTCCCGTAACTCGAAAGCTTACGATCTTTCAAGGAAATCTACCTAACGCATTGCCAGAACAGTTTTCGCAATTGGGAACCTGTCTGTTTAGTTTACACTTCAAAAGCGGTAATTTCGTATAAATTGCTCCTTCCTCGCTCCTCAGCTTATCCCTCGAAAAACGAATTCCCCTAATCCTAGTAATTTAAAGTACTAAGAGTTCCTTCGATCTATATATATACATCTATCGTACATATTATTAATAATAACGTAAAAATATACATTATTATTCAATATATATTGTAGCAGTCTATATTAAAATTTTTAGATTATATTTACTATTATATACATATGTATAGGGTTTTCACTTAATTTGCGCTTACTTATTGTATTATTGAGTTTTTTTTATTCAAATCAACCGATCAGGTTGTTATCGACTACTATTTTTTTGTATTATTTAGATTAAATTTAATATGATTATGTCTTTTAAGAAGGCTATTCATTCAAACAAGCCTCTATTTCTAATTGCGAGTTTGAAAAGCTATTATGAACTTGTAAAAACAGTATTAATCATACTCCGCAACGACTCATTAGTGTGTTCGATTATCTGGGTAAATTCTGAACATGTTCTTCCCTCGGTAAACTTTCGATTAATAGAAGCACATTCAGAGTTCTAATTGAAACGTTTACGAACATTGCTTTATGCGTGGTGTTCTTAAAACATCGGAACTTCGTGCATAATTATTGACAAAATTTATTCTTAAAATACGTTCCAAACGCTATTTTATATTATTTGTTGTTGGAATTGAAACAATGCAACCGCACAAAAGATTTTTAATACGTTTGAAAGATGATCTTATATCACTTACTGTTAAAATTGAAAGGATTCGATAATATTCAAGATTCCTGATATCTTTCAAATGACACTTTATATTATTAATACTTAATATAAGTTATATTATTTACCGTTAATATTGAAACGATGCAATAATATGCAAGATTCTTGATATACTTTAGCCATGTTATTATATCAGTGTTAATAATGAATTTGTTAAAAATATGTAACCTTTATATAAAAGGGAGAATCCATATTCGTGCGGTATCGAAGTGCATCGAAAATGTGCGCCGACATCGTGATAAGTGAAAGCCAAGCCGACATCATTTTTTGTCATCTGATTCGTGTCGCTATTGTAATCGCCTTGATAACCAAGCAGGAGGTCCTTGTACGCCGTTACAACGGAACCGTAAACATTTACGTTCGAATTCAGGTTACTTGCTGCGAAATAGATCAATTTCTTTCATAATCGAATCCCCTAATCTCTACAACAAATTATATTGATGAATAAAATATTGTTTATCATACGATCCATCTTCACTGAAATTCTTGTAATAAGGATTATCTTTGAAATATGTTAATGTTCATTTCAATCTTTTGTTTATTTATGTGCTGAATTAATTAATTATGATCGTAGTATATTAATTCGTCTTGATTTTGCATATATCGAAATATTTGTCGAAATATCAATTGTTTATTATACAATTCCAACGGAAGCAGAAGTTTATATCGTGTATGGGTTGTATAGCAATAAATATATAAAAAGTGAGCATAAAAAGTATTCATACATCAGCGAATTTTAACAAAAACATCGCAAAACTTTTTTTCCGCATGAAACAAATTGTGAACATTTCCATAACAAACATGGATAAATAATATGTTTTTCCTGAAATTCATTACGAAGATCTTTCTGAATATGTACATAACACTAGTTTATTAAAATGTTTTAAATATACAAAATTCTACGAGGTTTTTGTTCAAATCCGCTGCTGTACGAAAACGTGCTACACTTACTGCATATATATTTATATACAACGGAAGATTTCCGAATCAATTCTGAACAGCCACCTTTGTCTACCTTTAATTACATACCGACAATAAGAACCATAAAAGTAATTACGCTTCAGTAATGCGCAAACTTCAAGCTTTGTTTGTAAACATTCGAAGTATAGATAGACTCATCTTCAAATATAAATCGTAATAAATACTGGCTCAGTGTGCCAACTGTCTCGTATAGTTTCGGATGAGACAGTAATACGTTAATTCACGATTAAATCAATAAATATGTAGAAAAGTGACGCGAATAATTCAACCGTTACATCGAATATATTTCTTTTGCTTTGCTTAAACTTCTAGTTTCTTCAGCCAGAATTAAAAGTCCCTGAGTTAGGCTTGGGATAATATTGGATTAAAATACGTCCCTCGCTTTCGTGCTTCGAATTACGTAAGGCGTGCTGTATCTATTAAAATATAAAAATAAGACGGGTGCCTCGAAGATAATTCAGTTTCACATTGAACAAGTGTCGTAATGGTGGCAAGCTTCTTAAACTCCCAGTGAAATATATTAATCGAGACATGCAGGAAGATTTCGTTTTTAAACAAGTATGTTCATTATTTTAAACAAGTATGAGTGTTATGAAATAATGGTTAAACATTGTGTCGTTGAAATTGTTCTCAGTACATGTTTTCTTGTTCGATCCCGGTTGCATCAATTAATATGTAATTAATAATGCCATTCTTAAAGTATTTAATTGAGTGATTAACTGAATTAATCAAACATTGAGTAATTAAAATAAATAATTTACTATGAGATCTATTAAAATGTCTGGAATTTTAAATAACTTTGGATTTTGAATATAAAAATGTAATAATTACTGTTTTCAACAGGGTTCTATTTATGTCTTCAATGTCGTGAAATTAATTTTAAACGCGAGGATAAGTAATTCTGAATATAGATGGAGTGCGTGATTAATAATAATGTTAATACTATTAACAGTAATTGATACTAATATTAACTTCCGCGCGTTGTTTCCTGTTGTTATTATTCATTATCAAACTAACATATCGAGCGGATTACAGATCTAAGATACTGCAGTGATAACTATTTTACAATTAACAAAAAATGATTAAATATTTAACGTGGTGATTGTTAGTCACACATTGAGTAATTGAAGTACACTTATTAAGTTAACCGAAAATAATGAAAGGAAGACATTTAAATTTCGATGAAATAATTTAGTATAAAATCCATTAAAGTACCACGAATTTTAAATGAATTTGGTTTTTAAATATAAAAATATAAAAATATAAGAAGCTAAAATTATAATAATTTCTGTTCCAACGAGGTTGTATTTATACATGTTCAATGTGATTAAATTAATCCCAAACGTCAGGATCAATATAAATTATCAATATAAATGGAGCGCGCAATTGGTAATAATATGTATTAATTTCCGCATATTATTGGCTGTTTTTATTATGAATTATGAAACTAACATATCGAGCAAGTGGCATTGACGTTATCATTGGCACAATTGGCACCGAATTTCATGCCCGTGGCATTGCTCTCCGGATTATAATTGAGTTCCGTCTGCATCGAAAAATCCTTGATGAGCGTGCCATTAAAATCCAAACCCAGAAAAAGAGTGCCATCGCTCGTCCACTTTTCCGTCCAAGTGCCATACTCTTTCATTTTATACTTCGATTCCATCCAACCGTGCATCTATTGTCGACAAATGATTAAACCACTGATTCTACACACGTGTTTATGTGGAAGTTCAAGTTCTTTTCAGTACATTTCAAAACATTCAAGGTCTCTCACCTTTGGTGTATCAAAATTCACTGACAAGTCACTCATCATTTGAAAATTCTCTCCAGATTTCGTACGAACATTAATTTTGAAAAGACCTTTTCCATAGTGATAACCCGCCTTGAAAACATCCTTCGCACTTTTACCAAGATCCGTGAAACTCGGTACCACCATTACGTTCTTGGGAACGGATTAACTACACGTACAGAAACATTTCAGCCGTTCAAAGTCTAATTCGAAATCAAAGACAAATACTTATACTGCAATAACAATGAAAATATTCAATAATTTCGATGTCTAATCAATTTGAAATAAAGAGATAAAATAATGAAATCAATGAAAGTAATGAAAATCGAATCAAAGCAGTACCAAATCAAACATATTTTCCAATTAAAAAATGTGAATTAAAATAATCAAAAATAGCTCACACGAATATCATCAATATACAGCAAATATTATTAATACAAATTACTTATTAATTATCTAAATATCCTGATATATTGAACTCCACTACTCTCTTTCAACAAAATAAAATATAATTTACAGTTCGAGGTAGAAATATAATTAATACTATATTATTGTTCATTATTATATAAAGTGAATCAAAAAATTAGCCTAGAAAAACATCATCAATATATGACCTTTAGAATTTGTGCAAATGAAATATCCAAATATCAATATTATTTTCCTGTTTCCGCGAGATAAAGTATATTGAACATCACTTTTGTCTTCCAACAAAATAAAATATAATACACAGTTCGAGGTAAAAATATAATTAAAAGTACTTTATCGAAGGGTTAATTCGGAAAACTCTTTCACTGCCATGTAGCATTGCCAAGTTCCACCCTTCCTCGGGACAGGTGGATCGAGTTATCGGTGAATAAACCCCGGAGGAAACAACTTCTTCTTATCAAAAGGTGTGATAATTATGATATTACGAAGTTGTTGACGTTTCTTACGGTTATCATGGTTAACACCAGAAAAACGAACGTAGAACATCGCGAATTTCGTTGCGGAAAAAAGCGAGTCTCGATTCGTTAACACTCGAACTACCAAATTTGCACTCACGACCGGTTACACTTATACATCCATTTATATATAAATTATGCCTGGAGGACGTATGTTAATTAATGGATTTAATTATGTACTGTTAATTATGTGGAATATTATTTGGAATTTATCGTTATCTATAATACGAGTGAAATAATGTTTGCTAGACCAAATTTGATTATCGGAAAACTTGGGGATTTTGTAAAATCCTATTGTAGAAAATAGGACCAGGCCTTATTTCTGAAAGAATATATAATAATGAAAATTAAAAACAAAGAATTATGAATAACTTTGTTCATATTTCAAAAGACCACCCAAAAAGAAGACCAGGCTCTTATTATTGGAAATATACCTGTTTACAAACCCCCCAAATTCTTCAATAATACGATGGTCTTATATTATCGGATAAAATCGGTAATTTGTCATTTAAATCTGTGGCAAATCTCAAAGTATCTCAAAGCAGTAAACTAAAACCGAAAGGAACAGGCACAAGGACGTAAATCCGTAAAAAGTAATCACAGGAGAATCCCGAGCTAATAAGAATTACCCGAAGGATGAATAAGATGAATTGTCAGCTCGTTGAGAGGAAGGACTACGGATCAAAGAGGTTTTTTTTTCGCTGGAAGAGAATCTAATCGAATGAAAGAAAGAGTGGGTAGAGCCGGGTAACGGTGAGTTCGCCTTGAAATCTGTCAAGAGCGATTTTTATTCTATCCCCGGATCGAGCTCGAGAAGACCAACGAGAACGTCGAGGGAGGTTTTCCTCGAGCGGATATGGATCGTCATTGGTCGTGAACCCAATGAATCTGGTCTCGTCGAAGAAAAAAACAGACACGACTTATCCATAGATATCGTTAAATCCAGAATGATTTCTCAAGAGTTACCTAGAAATTCACGTAATCGATGCTTTCATCCTTCCTACCTGTTTTTGTACCCTGTTGATTCAACGCTTCTCCGTGTTGTGTTCTTGAAAGAATACTCAACATTACTCCATTGAATCGTGTCTTACCTTAATTCTCTTTATTATTTTAGTTTATTCGTTAGTTAGTTCCATCATCAAGATAGAATATCTTGATGTACCTGGAACCTGCATTTTTAAAATTACGTCTGTCGCAAGTACTAAAACAACTATTCCTAGTTTCTTAATAATTTTACTAATTTTCTTCTAATCTTACTAATTTTATGGCGATTTTGTAACAAGCGACATTAATAAAAGAATAAGATAAGAGACCCGAAAGGATTCAAAATAGCGTGTCTTTATATTACAATATTATTAAATTAAAATTTATCTTTTAAACTGAGTATGCTTTTCCATGATGTTTTTATATTATTAAGTAAATGGTATAGTTATGTTTGGAATTTTCCAACAAATTTCTTGGATCTTGAAATCATGGGGATGATTTTCGAAATGTCAGGCGTGCTATTTGAAATCGATCGCTTAAGAAAATTAAAGTAAAACGTTAGAAATCCATCTGCTAGAATACACCTTAATTAGAGTAATTGGAGAAGAGATATGTCAGGATTCACTGTGACCTTAATCTCACCTTTAATATCTCCCGCTTATATTATTCATTATCGTGGCCGATAATTTGACATTTCGAGCCTTATCTAGTCCGAACTTCCTGATTTGATTAAACCTTTATTATTTCGCATGTCAATTACGCGGGGGATTTTATCGGAAAAGTAAAATTGTCACCCAAATTGATTCATCTCAAGCTCAATTAGCTACTAATCTTTTCTTAGGAACTTAAAATTATGATTTAAATTGAATCATTACAAATTTTATTAGTAGAGTAATTATTAACAATGATTAAAAGCTGGCAACTATACTCATGTGATTCTAAGAAGAGCACTAAGTGTCAATCATTTCTTCAAGATTTTAAGCTCGATTATATAATGAGACATTTTTGGAATATTAATTACAGGAAAGTGCTTCGTAAAAGTATAAATTCGATTATTTTTCAAGTGATATTTAAATATCTTAATTAATAGTGCTTACCAGCTCGCGCCATATGGATTTTCACTGCTAACTGTATATTAAGATTTATTTCATCGGAAGACGGAATAGGAATGCATTCTATCATACGTTATCATGTAGAAATAGGAAGATAAAAATTGATATTAATATCAATACTAATATCAGTATAAAAATATGCCAGCTTATGTATCTATGATAATATTTTAAATAGTGTGCGTTTGAAATATCAATGTTTTAAATATTCTCCATTTAAAATACCAATATTCTAAACATTATCTATTTAAAACACCAATATTTTAAATACTGCTCATCCTGTCATATAAGCCCAAGGTATCGGCCATTACAACCCTTAAAAAAATCGCAATCTAATACATTAATCATATCAAACAATTATTAAAAGTGAACTTACGACTTACACATGAAACGATCGAATTCTGTCGACTTCCTCTATCAATGCTTATTGGAAAAGTTATGAAGAAGCCCAACTAATGTTTCATTAGAAGTTAGATATGTCAGGAAGAAGGGTAGAAGTTGGTGTGGAATGAATGCTTCTGTGATTCCAGCCGATGCTCGCTGAAACGAAACGTGGCGGCGCCGGTGGGGCTGAAGAGGGTGAAACCGAGGATGGCGTGGAATATTACAGACTGCGATCGTTTTCCATAACAGCGAATGGGGTCTACAACCTCGGCGATTCTCTCAAGAGTCGACGCAGCAGAAGCATTAACAGTGTCACATCATCTGGCACCAGTTGCAGCAGCACCAGGGATGCAAGGTTACTCAGGTAAGAATAGATTCTGGGCAACGAATCTTCTTCGTATCTCAACAAATCGAATGTATCATAAACATTGAAACTAGTCGGAACTAATGGTACGTCTAGTTAACCATTTTACGTATGGTTTAAAATATTTATTAAAAAACAAAATAATGTTTTCATGTAAACGTATTTCATGAACAATGGAAGTAGTCGAAACTAAGAATAGCAATATTGATTCAATTTTATTTTGTATGATTTGGAGATTATATTCGTTTTATGGAGGTAAAGTTTATTAACTAACAATTAATTTGCTTCAAAAAATGTATTATGCTCCAAAGTTACATCTACATAATTTTCGTTAGGTAATATTTTGTTGCGTTTAATAAATCTTAAATCAATTAACATAAAAGTGACAAACCCTAAAGTACACCGCCGTTGGAAAAATGAGATTTCCCTTCGCGAATGTGACATTCTCGTGGTCCACCCTTCTTGCAGATGGGTGTTTTTCTTATCAATGACATTATTTATGCTTCGTCGGTTTATAAGCTCACAAAGCACGCCGACGATAATAACATAGTAGGCTAAAATACACGAGAAAAGTATCCAAGTTTTTCTCAACTCTGGGGGAACAATGTAAACATTCTTGCTTGTTACTGCTGAGAAATATAAGGACGTTGAATAAATACCCGTTCTCCTGGCAATACACGAGAAAAGCATCGAAATTAAATTAATTAATAAAATACAGATTCGTATCTAAATTTACAAATCCGAAGTGCACCAATGGAAGTCCGTGGTTATTAATAGTTCCAATACAAGTGGAAGGAACAAAGTTCAACAATTATAATATAGTTTCAGTGACAAATAAAAAATGGTAATAGCAAAATATTTTAATGCTTATGTCTTTAAACGTTAAAGAGTTTGTTATATTTACTAACAAGTTCGAAAATTGTATTCTGCTAGATGTTTAACATTTTTTTCTTGAAAGTATCTGAACCACGTTGAATATTATTAATAATACGTTTTAGTATCATATTTTTAATATATTGGAACAACGAGGTCCAATTTATTGTTTATCCACCAACATATTCGTGAACAGAAGCGAAATGTTTCAAAACAAACTTTGTAGAAAATAAAGTGGTATCGCATTGAAAATTGGAGGACCCTGATATCCTGGGTTTTTTACACGGAGATATTTTTGTAATAAAACTGTGGAGTACGCACTTTAGGGTTTTATTTCACGGATCCGCGGAATCACTAAAAATGATTGGCAGAATGAAATGAAAGTAGCCGGAAAAAGAAAGTAGTAGAAATAAATCTTTCGACTAGCATATTAATATTTAAATCAAACATATTTTCTTATTTAATATTCCTATATTGAAGTCTTTGTAAAATGTAAGAGATATCCTTAACATATCCACTTAATTGTATTCCATAAAAACAAGCATTCCAAAAATTAATATTTCCTGTCCTCACGAAAACTCTAAGGCTAATTTCATAAACGCAGAATAATACCTCAGAGCAATTAATAAAAAACCCCATAAAGTAACGAGGCACCCAGCATTCCCCGAGGTCGACTTAAAAGACCCGTAGTTGCAGTGTTCCCGCGAAACAATTAAAAGCACCAGGATAATTGCAGAGCAATTACAACCAACAAGGCTGGAGGAAGTCGAATGTAACGAATGACAAAGGTCAAAGGATTTCCCGTCTTGCAAAGAAATACCTGGATAAATTGGCTTGTATAAAATAAAGTTATATCGCATCAAAAATCGAAGTACTCCGGAATTCTTGGTTTTTACACGGCCATGTTTTCGTAACAAAACCGCAGAGTACTCATTTCAAGGTTTTATTCCGCGGATTCGCGGAACCACTATAATTGATTATCAGAATAGAACGAAAATAATCAGAAAAGGAAAGTAATAAAAAGAAATCTTTCAAACTGAAGATCCTAAAATTCTAATATTTTTTATTACATATCAAAGTCTCCACGTACTTCTTCCTAGAATTTTACGATAGTTCTTTCTTTTATTCCTAGCAAACCCTTTCTTTCACCTATTTTGTGCCCTCGTTAGTTGCACCGGGTGATCATATAGTTTGCTATTTTTTATTGATCGATCAAACTTTCTAACACTGTAAAACTGACCCGCGTCATTAAATAGAAACATCCGGCGGAAACAGAATCCTTGAAGCAGTATGTAATCTTAGCAAGTGCTCTCCTGTGAGTTGAAATTCGCGGGAACTAAATGGGTGTCAGTTTCCGAAGGTACAGCGAAAAGATAAAAGCTCCGGAAAATTCTGCCTCTAAACTAAAAAGCACCCGCTTAGATGTGATCCGTGCTTTTATACGTCTGAGTACCAACGAAATTTCCAAAAGAGTTCTCTATCTTTTCTCCATTTTCCGGTCTTCGATATACTGTTTCGCGGTGAATAAGATTTTCGAGGTTTTATTAGGAATTTTACTTCGTCTGTAAAATTTAATATTCTACTTTGTAGCAATAATTTAACAGCAAAACAACCTGTATAATAGTCATTAATAAAACAAGTCGTTCATCTTAATTTATTAATGTTCAAATTCGAAGTGGAAATGCATTAAAATTATCTTCAATTAATTCAGAAGAAAATAATGATTTTCTTATTCGTTTATCGATCTGTCTGCGTAAGTGAAAGTTAGAAAACTTATCAATTACTTAAAGAACATAGTGAATCCCTCAAATTTATGATTTTCATCATCATTTCCCCAAAATCCTTTTCGTTTCTACCGGTATAATTATAATTAGTCTAAGATGTAGTTGAACATGTATCGGTACTCTAATTAACTCAATCTAAAATTTGTTTAGAAGAAAACTATATAAAAGTACCTAAACACAGCCGCCCATGTAATTAAGATTCCATTTACCGTTTTCATAAGTAAATAAAGTAACCTTTGTCCGAAAGAACACTAAAGTAACATTCAACAGTATAATAAATCAAAATAGTATAATATATTAAAATGAATATTCTTTGCAATATTACCCCTATTAAAACCTCCATAAAAAACGTAACTCGGGGAACAAAATATTCCTCGTCCCTAGTGACATTTTGGTGGATCTTGGCCTCCAAAAATTAGTTAATATGATGCAGGAAGAGGGAATACCTAGAACTGACAAAACCGGGATGTAATCGTAGCAAGTGCTTTTCCGAAGAAAAATTGTGCTCGAGCCAAAGGATAAACTTTTCAGAAGGAAGAAAAGACGAAGTGGAAGGAAAGTTTTCTGACAGATGAAATACGAAAGAGAAAGAGAAGAAGAAAGATGAAGACAAACGAGGAATAATTCCATGAACTCGCGATGTGACGAAACCGGAACAAACGCGAGCTTTTACCACGTTATTCGTATGCACTTTCTGTCAATTTCTCAGCGAAACCGAAACGTGCAACTCTTTTCTCTCTTTCGGGGAATTAAAGTCGGTTTTATCGACCACAAAAGAATAAAATGGACTCTCGAATGTGCCCTGCGCCGGTTTTCAGCATCGCCATTTTAATTTGATTAAGAACACATTAAATATTTCGTTGTTAACTGATTGTGAGATCTTCAAAGAATCATTGCAATGTAATTCAGTATCCAATTAATAAGCTTCCAGTTGAAAAATTGCATCATGGTATTAATAATAACAAGATTTATCTTATTAATATTTAGAAAAATTAACAAACAAATAAAATACGATTATAATAATTATTTTCATGGATTATTCGATTTTAATATTAATGTACTTCTACTTCAAATTTTAATTTTATTGGTAATCATTTTGAGAGCAATGAAATACTATGGAATATACATTATTATGTATATATGTCATAAATAATAAACAACACCGAATAATAAAAGGCAATGTTGTTATTGTGTTACAATTGTGTTACATATAGTAAATATAGAATGCAATTATTACGTTCTACATTACAAATTAAATTAGTTAATTATTTTCCATTTATTAAGTACTTTTAAAAAATTTATTAAAAATCAGAATAACAAAGTTTGATCTAGAATAATTATTGCAACGTTTTGTTAAACGCTCCGTTAAATTCAAACAATCTGCAAAGAAGACTCGTAATTATTAGAATATAATTAGAAATAATAGAAATATGCTGCTTCGAGCTACAATTATTATCAGGTTTCTCTCGAAACGCATAATGCACCGTATTGCACACATCACTGATTATTTCACATTGCGATGAATTAAACGTACACACTTGGTTTACTATTCTAATTAATTTACCGTGCATTTCAATGGAAGCACAGTGTACGTAGGAAGTCCAATTTTCACTCAAATCCACTTAATTTGTAGTGATATAATTTTAATTAATACAATCTGCGATTTAAAATCTATCTGTACTTGAATCACGTCAATCTATGAATTTTTAATTTATAACCAATAATTAAAAACCTCATAAATATTTGCTGAATTTTAATATCGGAAAAAGACTATATAAAACTAGCTGAAAGTCTATATATTTAATATCAGGAATCATAAGTGAAAACGATGAAGAGGGGTCCGCCTGTCTGACAAATAAGCGGCATTTCTACTGGAAACCTTTATCTTTTAAATCTTTCGAGTTTTATCATATTTTCGTCTATATTTCTAGATCATAAACAATTTTATTTAGTGAGAGAACTTCGTTAAAATATTTCGAAATATAAACAATTAATACAAGAAGATAAAAATATCGCGGCCTTTAAAGTATCTCAATCCTATTAAATATTATTAATTCAATTTTAATTATCAACAGGACGAACTCGCAACAAATATTTATATAATTTTTAATTTATGATTGAATTATTTATGAAATTGAAAAATACATAGGTTACAGTACAATCGATTTTCACAAGCACTTGAAGTTCAATAAGTCTTTAAGAAAAGTCAAGGAAAATATTAACCCTTTGTACTCGAAAGTCGACTCTCAGTCACCACTCAGTTTCTGGCGGTAATTCGAGTGGCGACTGATAGTCGCCACCGAGTGCAAAGTGTTAACTTTCACAAAAAACTGTTTATTATTTTTTGGGGAAGTGGTAGGTGTCGGATATTAAATCTCAGTAAGACGAGAAGAATACGAAAGAAAAGTGGTTGGCAGAAACACGGAGAGAACAAACCGTGGTTGGTTGTCGGTCGATATGCTTCTTTTCTGTTTTTTTTTAGCTCGGCTTCGCAACTGTCAGGGATGGAAGCGGAAGAAGATACCAGCAACGAACGAGTAGCCACTTATAAGGTTGGCATGCTGGGTGCTTCCGGGGTCGGGAAAACCGCCCTCACCGCGCAATTCACCACCAGTGATTACATTTGCGCATACGATGCCTCTCTCGGTAAGTGCGAACACAGATTTTTTTTAAGTGCTCTCACACTAATTATCAAAACTATCATCCGTGGTGTACGCTTCCGGAAAATATTCCTAGTAGGCATCTTCTTGCGCCTCTTACCAGAAAACATATTCTATTTTATAAATGTTAAATCCATGTGGGATCTTGTTATTAATTTATGAGAGTTCTTGATTTGTCTGTAATTAATGTCTAATGAGTCATTTTAATCACGGTCTTTAAACTGCGATTATTATATTTGAAACTGATTATATACGAATATATTGTTTTAAGTGCTCTGACACTGATTATGAAAGTAAGCAGCTTCAACAAACAAATCTCTATGGAAACTTGTCAGATTAATTGAATTTTTCTGGCTGCATGAAACAAGGCAAACTAATTTTTAAGACAAAATTATTACCAAGTTTGTAGAAAATATTATGAAACTAAGAATGGTTGAACGAAAATAATTGTACGTTTGTGTTAAAACATTCATCAAATTTGATTTTCTGTGATTTCAAGATTATATCATTTCGTAGTATAACGATTCGTTTCCGTATGATCGTAAGATATCTTCCTTGAAGTAGTACACGAAACAGCATCGAATATCCAGGCCCGTGTTTACGGTCACCGCGAGTTGGCCGTTCTACAAGTAGATTCGAATGCAAATTACAGCTTGTGCAATACTGTAATTCCTAGCCCTATGTTACCAGGAAACGAGTAATTTGGATTAACATCGTGAAGGAACGAAGGATTGAATAGTCGAATAATGCTAATAGTCCTCCTTCCACTTAAGTATATTAATAGTGCCACTTTTCTCGAAAATAAACGCACAACGAAATCATACAGATAAATAAAATCCTTTCCCTCTCTGCGTGAAAGCATTATATTAGTATTAAAAAGTAAATATTATAAAGTACAGTATTCTATTTTCTGAGTATACATTTATAAGATTAAGTAGTATAAGTAACAAACTATCAACTGTCAGTCAATATTTATTCACTTATAGAATGATAATAATATACTGCGTGTAATCAGAATATTATTATAATAGAGTATTATCGTGTGTTTTAATTTATGGTTCACGGACCGATTAATTATTGCTATTTTAGTAAAATTATACTCAAGTAGACGGAATAATGCTCCACTTTTACTAATTCGTATACGGGTGGAATTTTGTTGGCGAACATAAATTTATTAGATCAAGAGATATTAACGTAAAGCATATTCGTTCAGTGGAAAAAATATTTGTTTACATGTCTTCCGGGAAATAACGATCAGCATGTCCTTTGTAGGAATTTCGCGCGTTAATGTGAATTAATGGTTACGTTCTTATTTTCATAGAAATGCTTCGTAATAAAAGTGGTCTTCCCGCGGTGGAATTAATATATCTTCTTCCGACATACTCATCCGATGAGTATGAAAAATGGGAGTAAAAAAAGAAGCAATTCCTTTTATGGTTGAACAGTCAATTATAGTTTAGAATTATTACTACACGATTAAAAATAGAAAGCAATATATCATAATATAATTCTCCTTCTTAATAAAGTGTTATTATTATGCCTCTTTAAAGTTCGAAGTTCGAGAAGGGATGAGCAAATGAAATCATTTTTAATAAATATTTCAATGAATTTTTGTAAAATTCCAAGCGCCGTACCAACCTCTAACAAACCAAATTAATTCGTTCCATTCCTTTTAATTTCTTGAAGTCTACGTTTACTCAACAATCATTAATTAAGTTCTAAAGTGTACTTCGGTATTTGCGCCTCACCTTATTTAAATGATATTTTCCCAGTATTTATTCGCTTATAAAATGATAATAATAAAGTGGTTAAAATAATAATGGCTTTAAATTATAGGCTCCACTATATAATCCTGACGATCTGCAAAATTCTATTTGCATTTAGGCGAACAACTAATCGACTCCTGACCTTTTTCCGGTCGACAAGCGCCAACCGTTTATGTATGTCGAGACCTCAGCTCGCTTTGTGTCCCTTTTTAAGAAGCGTCGATCACGGTCATTGAACTTTCACCCCATTCGCTTCGCTAACCACGAGAAATCTGTCAATTCAGCCTCCACGTTCGAGACACGATAATGATGAATGAGCAGTTTCCTTCTTCCTCAAAAGACGTACTTTTATTTCGTACAATTAGATGCATTCGACACCTGCGCTTTAAATATGTCGAGTGGAAGAATCGATTTCCGGATCGCGGTGCGTGTATGTTATCGAATGTCGAATTTTAAACGAGAGAATTTAATTTCAGCTTTAATTGAATTTCGCTTTGGGGAAAGAGAATCGTGATACTGCATACTTATTTATTCTCGATCTCTATGTAGTACTTTGAAAATAAATTATAATAAAAAATCAAATTAATTGGCATTGTTAATTCAATTCCGTTCTGGGAAAGGAGAATTGTGATAAAGCATATTTATTTATTTCACGTCGTTGTATATTGCATTCAAACTAAATTATTATTCACAAATGAACTGATTAATTGTCAAAATTATGTGATAAGTAGAATGCCGGATTTTCAACGACGGGAATTTAATTTAACCTTCAATTCAAATAACTCCGTTTTTGGAAATGAGAAACGTGATAAAGCGATATTTATTTACAATTTCAGTATTTTCGTTATCGTAGTTCTCGCGTATTGTAATTAATTTCATCAATTTCGTCACTAAGGGAACATAGTGTTTCATGAAAAACGAAAGCTTGCAGTGTTTGTGAATTAATTTTACGTTCACCGTTATACCTTATAAATTATTAAATTTAATATTCTTGTCACAAGAAAATAA
This sequence comes from Nysson spinosus, assembly GCA_910591585.2. Taxonomy (NCBI): domain Eukaryota; kingdom Metazoa; phylum Arthropoda; class Insecta; order Hymenoptera; family Crabronidae; genus Nysson; species Nysson spinosus. Next base: position 9,450,553 of record OU342830.1, on the reverse strand, counting down.
ATTGAACTGTTTCATATAAATTATAAATAACAGGTTGACAATATTCCGTGTCTGACATCGATAACATTATTTTATTTTTGACAGTCAACATCTTAATTGAAGGATAATATACTTTAAGGATTCTCTCGTTTTCATACGCGATTAAAGCAAGAGTTACGTTTTATTCTCGTACATAATCAAGGAATTTAAAGGGGTACACATAGCCTGACCCGCAAATCAATGTGCTCGTTTGAAATCACGTCGAATTAAGGGCAACCGGGGAGAATTGACACACATACTCAAAGCAAACCATCCACTCGTCATGCGAGATGAAAGTTCAAGTACGATTTTGAGAGGTGATGCTGGAATAGCAAATTCCACTTCGAAACAGAGGAACTGGAAAATTTGCCTGTTCTCAGCTCACACGAAGTCAAACTTCCGAAAGCGCTGTCTAAAAATCTGTAAAACGGAGATATGTCGAAAGAATGATTGTTATATCGAACTACGATACCACGTTCATCTGCTTTAATATCAAACTCTGTTATAAAATCGTCTAAACGAGTATCCAAAGTATACGTCTTATTAAACATATTATGAAAATGCTTAATATCTTTAATTAATATTTTTAATAGCTACAGCGTGCTTTTGAAAAAATTCAAATTTACACTCCAATCATCCACGTAACCTTGACATTGTACAAAGATTTAATTACTGATAATTAATTCTTTATGGTCAGAATGTTATCTTATCTTTATCTGATCATAACATCAACCAATAAAAGACATCTTTTCACCACATCATAAATCTCTAACATCCCTCGCACAATATTAACCGTTACATTAATCCTTCTTTTATTTACTTTCCCCTAATAAATCCACGTAATTCCTCATTAACCCCATCGTATCAGCTGATCATTAAAGCAATCAAAGTCTTATGATAAGCCCTATAAAGCCTGGCCATGAAACACTGATTCTAAAGCAGAAACAGAAAGAAGGAAGTACTAAAAGAGATATTTCAGTATACGAAACAGATAATGAAGTATAGAAGAGGAGCAAAGGAGAATTTCCCATCATCGGCTCGTTTCGTGATGGAAGCCGTATATCGAGCTTTTTTTGCCGTGGATGAAACGGCTCCCTTAAGTTGACGGGCGAAACTTTATATTGCGAGGCCGAGGAATTCGATTCCCGTCATTTCTGCGGCAGCCACGCAATGTTGCCTTAACTTCCTCCCCTTTACAGCCCTTTACGAGTTTCATATGCTAGTCGTATTTTCTTCTTCTCGTTACCCTCCGCTTCTATTGGATCGCGATACCGGGAGCCCGCGAGGCTCTGTGTCCTTCCCCTCGCATCCGTTTTCCGGACGCGTATGCAATAACAGACCGGTACATTTTCTTTTATGAGCGGCTTTCCGCATCGTTAAATGATACTGCTGGTTAACATATTCGTTACCATGTGTATCATTCCTTGAAAGTATAAATGCCTTTTACATTTTTGCGATTTTGGGTCGACCTATTTCTTGACCGAAAAAAATGTTTAATGCACTTCTTTCGACCAGAAATCGTCCTAGAATATGTTTATACATCATCCACCATCGATTTGGGTCGTTTAGAAGTGATTTTGGCGACTTTTCATTTTTGACAATTTTTGAAGGTATACCCCTTCACATTTTTTCGACTTGGGTTCGACCCATTTTTGACCAATACAAATTTTTTAACCGCTTCTTTCGACCAGAAATTGGCCTAGAATATGTTTATACATCATCCACCATCGATTTGGGTCGTTTAGAAGTGATTTTGGCGACTTTTCATTTTTGACAATTTTTGAAGGTATACCCCTTCACATTTTTTCGACTTGGGTTCGACCCATTTTTGACCAATACAAATTTTTTAACCGCTTCTTTCGACCAGAAATTGGCCTAGAATATGTTTATACATCATCCACCATCGATTTGGGTCGTTTAGAAGTGATTTTGGCGACTTTTCATTTTTGACAATTTTTGAAGGTATACCCCTTCACATTTTTTCGACTTGGGTTCGACTCATTTTTGACCAATACAAATTTTTTGACCGCTTCTTTCGACCAGAAATCGTCCTAGAATATGTTTATACATCATCCACCATCGATTTGGGTCGTTTAGAAGTGATTTTGGCGACTTTTCATTTTTGACCATTTTTGAAGGTATACCCCTTCACATTTTTTCGACTTGGGTTCGACCCATTTTTGACCAATACAAATTTTTTAACCGCTTCTTTCGACCAGAAATCGTCCTAGAATATGTTTATACATCATCCACCATCGATTTGGGTCGTTTAGAAGTGATTTTGGCGACTTTTCATTTTTGACAATTTTTGAAGGTATACCCCTTCACATTTTTTCGACTTGGGTTCGACCCATTTTTGACCAATACAAATTTTTTAACCGCTTCTTTCGACCAGAAATTGGCCTAGAATATGTTTATACATCATCCACCATCGATTTGGGTCGTTTAGAAGTGATTTTGGCGACTTTTCATTTTTGACAATTTTTGAAGGTATACCCCTTCACATTTTTTCGACTTGGGTTCGACTCATTTTTGACCAATACAAATTTTTTGACCGCTTCTTTCGACCAGAAATCGTCCTAGAATATGTTTATACATCATCCACCATCGATTTGGGTCGTTTAGAAGTGATTTTGGCGACTTTTCATTTTTGACCATTTTTGAAGGTATACCCCTTCACATTTTTTCGACTTGGGTTCGACCCATTTTTGACCAATACAAATTTTTTAACCGCTTCTTTCGACCAGAAATCGTCCTAGAATATGTTTATACATCATCCACCATCGATTTGGGTCGTTTAGAAGTGATTTTGGCGACTTTTCATTTTTGACAATTTTTGAAGGTATACCCCTTCACATTTTTTCGACTTGGGTTCGACCCATTTTTGACCAATACAAATTTTTTAACCGCTTCTTTCGACCAGAAATCGTCCTAGAATATGTTTATACATCATCCACCATCGATTTGGGTCGTTTAGAAGTGATTTTGGCGACTTTTCATTTTTGACAATTTTTGAAGGTATACCCCTTCACATTTTTTCGACTTGGGTTCGACCCATTTTTGACCAATACAAATTTTTTAACCGCTTCTTTCGACCAGAAATCGTCCTAGAATATGTTTATACATCATCCACCATCGATTTGGGTCGTTTAGAAGTGATTTTGGCGACTTTTCATTTTTGACCATTTTTGAAGGTATACCCCTTCACATTTTTTCGACTTGGGTTCGACCCATTTTTGACCAATAAAAATTTTTCCACCGCTTCTTTCGACCAGAAATCGTCCTAGAATATGTTTATACATCATCCACCATCGATTTGGGTCATTTAGATGTGATTTTGGCGACTTTTCATTTTTGACAATTTTTGAAGGTATACCCCTTTATATTTTTGCGATTTTGGATCATCCCATTTTTTGACCGGAAAAAATTTTTAATGCACTTCTTTCGACCAAAAATCCTTCTAGACCATGTTTATACATCATCTAGCATCGATTTGGGTCATTTATGATCGAAATTGGCGACTTTGATTTTTTTACGATTTTTGAAGGTATACTCCTTTCAACCCAAAATCGTCCTAGAACGTGTTTTAATACCACCCATATGTAATGTTAATGTGTAGTATAAACATTCCATATATCTGTTTGAAGCACCAATAAATAATAAACAGTTGAGACTGCCAGATTATCAGATTCAATTACCGAAATTTATTAGACAAAACTCTCAGGAGTTTCGCAGTTGCATTTTCATGGAGAGTTCAGTGTGAAATAAATTTCATACGTTGCTCTAATTAAAATAATCATATTCCCTGTGCAACGTTAATTAAATATACCATTCATTTTCCCCTGTGTTTAGTGATAAACCACATGCACCATGGCGAAAACACTGAAACGAGAGAAACTTCGTTCCCTTATCGCTTCGAGCCAGACGACCTTACGCTGCCTCGAATCTCAGCTTTATAACCGTCGATATTCGCTTTATAATATTCATATCACATCGGCGGAAAGCGATTCCGCCCGCGATATCCAACATTTTTCATGGTTTTTATCTCGAACTTCTCTCGATATCCTAAGATCTCATAAGATACGCTGGAATATGAATACGTTTTATCTGTTTTTATTCAACTTAATGTTGAAACTTCGTTTTCCAGTATGTTTATATTAACTTCTTACATTTAAGTCCCTGATCCAAACATACTTTTACACACTCTTTTATTTCTGTTCCCGAATTGTGTTCCATTATATTTCTACTGCAATTCCACTTGAATACTGAGTTATATAAAAAGATTTGTGACTTTATTCAATTAAAATATTTCTACTTATTTGCCACTTTTAACGGAAAATAATCGAGAAAAGGATTAAAACAAATATGTTATGTATCTAATGGTGCTTTCATGAAAATATTAATTGTATGTATAATAAAATCCATCTATTTATATGAGAAATAGCAGCATTCGGTGATAGTCATCCCCATCGATTCCTTCGATCATCTGTTTTAGTGCACGAGCGACGTTTTGATAAAGGATATGATATATTGTACTTATAATGGACAGAAACTGATAGGAATTTTGATACATGCGTACCCCAAGTACAGATCAGGGATGATTTGATTGATAGATATTTAGTTTCTTATTCGACGCACGAAATCCACAGGAAGTTCCAGCATTTCGACTTCTCAGGGGATAAGGCAAGGATCAATTCCGTGGAAATCCTTTGAAACACCCTTTTAAAGGGTTCGGGGGTTTACTTCAAACACTAAGTTTCTCTTTATACACATCATAAAGTTCACCAAAGTCTCGGCTATTTTAGCTTCCAAGGGGAAAGTATGAAGACGTATTTCGTGAAAATCTTTTGAAATGTCTGAAAACTTCAAAAGTATAACGGCACTCCGATAGAAGTTGGTTTAGCGGGCACAAAAAACATGAATAAAGTAAAAATTTGAAATCTCGTGACACTTAAGAAAGAATGTCAGCAAGATTCCTGGAATAGTGATACTAAATATTTATGACCCGTTCCACTCAATTTTCGAGATTTTTTATCTCCGACTGAAATTATGCGATGAAGTTGAAAGTACTTAAAATAGAATTACGAGTTGGCGAATTCACTTTCTATTTATACGTTAAAAACGGCGTGAATTTCTTCGCCGACCGAATATATATTTATATAATGTAATTATTATAATATAATAAAATTGTTTTCAGACGAGGAATACGGACAGAAAAGTGTTTCCGTAATGCTGGACGGCCAGGAGACGGAATTAGAGATCATTGATCATCCTGCGTCAGAAATGTCAGTAAGTACAAAGCCTAATAACCTCCTGATAACCAAAGACCTTCGATTATACGAGTTCAAATTTAAATTTCCTATTCCAATACGAAAATAGAATAATCCTGGACCTGATTTCCGACGACGGTATAATTTCCATTCCCATTTATAGATTTATCATCGATATTAAGTACAAAAATACAACCCTGAAGACGAATCTTAAGGATCTATTTACTTTTGGCCTCTTTATTTTTGTCAACCAAACAACTGATTTCTTTTATTATAACCTATTTTCACAGTAATACATAGTAATAAGAAATACCACTGTTTCATATACAGTGTAATAATAAAAGTAATGATATATTAATAATATTAATAAGTAATATCAATGATAATAATTAATATATTATATGAAACAACAAGTAATATATATCGATATGAAATATCACTATATATTGGCAGAGAAACTGAAAAGTGACTTGAGTTTTCAATTAATCTTTCATCGCAAACATCTCAGTTATTACCGTCGCCAAACGGGACAGAAAAAGTTAATATAATGCGATATCAGAGGAAACCTTTCGTTCTTTTTGACGTAGCTAAATTTAATGGTTCATATAGTGTCCTTGTAAAGAGACGCGTGCGTGGTTTATGTCCTGTTAAAGAAGACGGATAACCGAGTTGTCCGAAAATGGTCAATAACGCACAAAGAAGAGGGCCGGTGAATTATTTGTCGGGATTTATCAAGATGGATCACCGTCAGACTTTTTGCAAACAACCAATGACGAAGAGAAAATATGACATAGATAATACAGATAGAAGGAGTTATTCCATGATAAACAACGTAATACGTGTAATACACCAGCTTGCATCCATGAAAAGTATACCCTTCTTTATTCAGAGTAAACTGACGATTCCGAGATATATATTCAGTATTTCTTTATTGCCCACCAGGGTGAAGGAAAATGAAAGTTTTGAAGAAAATTTAGCCGACCTTTTAATAATGAAACTTTCAAGAGGAAGTGTTTTGTTAATATTTCATTGAACCCTATTAGTCGCCTTCTACGACAGGCAGGGATACCGTGGGTGTATTCTACCTCACCCCCACCCACAGGGGTAGTTACCATATAAAAAGGATACTAAGAAATTCTCTGGTTCTAAAACGTTGAAAATATATTATTTCGGCTAGAAAACTGCAAATAATTATCAATCTACATAGAACAGTAGATCAATGAATTCTTTTAATGACCAGCGTAGAATTAGTCGACGTACAAGAAATATTTGTTAATTTCTTAAAAGCTTAACATTCTTTATTAAGACTTGATTTATGGTGTACCGCAACGATGCACTCACGAATGTAATTATTTTAAACTCGATGATACAAGTTATCCTCTTATCACGAAATCCTGCGATACAAATCGACCTCATCCATCTTCCCATTTTCTGTCGTACTCTACTCCACGGATCATCATTTATACACTTAATCGGGCAATCATTCTAGAAACGCATCTGGTGCAGTAAGTCATTAATTCCTCGAGAAACCCTCGATGCGATAGCAATATAAAGACTTTGTGTGCTATTTATAAGCGACGATATAAAATATTCTTGACCTTCCAAGTAGCATATAACTTCTTTATCTTCTTACCTTACTATTTCTAATTGCCTTCACATTACATACTTATATTAAAAACGACTAATTATTCAGTTCGACTAGTCAGTATCGCACTAAGTCCCGAACTGATTCTTAAAGCAACATAAATTCGTGGTATTAAATACTGGTCCAGTAACAATACACATTTATATCATATTCAAGTAGAGATTCTAAGTTTAAGGATTCAATGATTTCTAAAACCAGCATCATTAAATAACGCATTTATTTTGTACTTACCCCTACAAGGTGGAGACTTTTTGTTCAACCTACAACCCAGACGTTTACGTGGTGGTCTATTCAGTGGTGGACAGGAGGAGCTTAAAGGTGGCGGAGGAAACGCTGCTTTATCTCTGGAAAAGCGATTACATGGCCAGCCATGGTGTGATTCTAGTCGGGAATAAGGTCGACCTCGAGAGAAAACGCGAGGTCCCATCCGTAGGTGAGTAATAGAAATAACGAATAAACTTACTAACGAGATCTACGTGCCCACCGCCTAACGAGCATTAAAATTAATATTACTTACTAATCCCAGTAATAACCACTCATTTCGAACCCCACGGGCTTTGTTCGGTGCTTTGACTTTCGAAACAAGTATATTTACAAAGTAGAGTATGATACAAATTGTGAGGAAACTTTGTAATAAGGCATTGATATGTATATAGTATATACATACGTCTGTGCTAATTAAATTTTAATATACATATGTATATATATATTTATTAATTAATATATATAATAATTGTTTGTATATATTAATATTATATATGAGAATATGTATATATTTATATTAAATACTAATAAGACTTACGAATTCACTTATAAGTGGTGTTGAAATTAATCATAATAACATTTTCGATCGTTGGAATCGATAATAATAATATTTTAAAACTAAGAGACTGGGATGAGATCTTTAAAGAAGATCGAAAAGCAATGCTATTACTTGAATTAATGCTTTTGTAATTTTAATCTTATTCTTCGCCGTTTATCATTCAATGCAACTGATGAGGGTACATAAAAGATGCTGAGACGTTTTGCTATAAAATAAAATTTATAAGTAAATCTGATTCTGTTAGCTATTTATTACGAATTCAAATCTAGTAAGTCTCAGATGATCGTTTCTTATATTATCATTTATTAATACTGTTGATAATATTTTGGTTTGATATATTGATTTGATTCTAATGTGTCTCGAATATTGTTTTGTACATTTTGTTGAGTGTTCTGACCTTAAATTTAAGGCTGCTCGGGGGAATATCAACTTTGCCCTTTGCGAGATGTAATTTCTTTCTCTTTAGAATAAGATTACTGGGAAAGTGAAGTCTACCATATCCCATCACGATACTAAAAGAAGATCCTTTACCGCAGGGTCATGAAACCCTAGAAAAGTTTCAGGTATATTATTTCAAATTATGGAACGGATCTTCTTAAACTTGTATTATTCTTTTTCTTTGGATTCGCTCTTATCTGCACAATATCGCGCAACCTTTAATACTTCTAATCTTCTACAGAACTTGTGATCAAAATTGAACTTCTAATTAAATACTGATTTGTGATAAAAATGATTTAATAACTCCTGACGATTACAATATTCGTATTCTACGAATCAAGTTTAAAAATCTATTCAAAATTTCACGGATAACAATAAAAAATGATGTAGCAGCACGAAGTACTATTAACTTCGAAAATATCACGTTGAAAGTGAAAGCTTATCAGGACGTAGAAACTGATTACAATCAGCGTTATTTATCCCTCTCGGAACGAAGGAAATTTAAAATGCGTAAGGAACCTTACGTGAATTAGGGCTCAATTTGAATTCCTAATCTCTTTTCCTGTAATCGACTTCCTGCTGCCATATTTCTCCCGTATTTTATCAGCACCAGTAATAAACTTATTATCGTGAAAGGTGACGAACGTTCAAACCTTGCGTGACATTAGTATCGCCAAACGCGTGCACGGTTATTACGAATAATGATTTCAAATTTCAAATAAGAACATGTAATTCTTGCCTGGAATAATTGTCGCGTGACTTACTAGCAGGCGTCGCTTCCAAAAGGTTAAAAAAGAATTGTTATCAGGTCACATGGAGTTTAGGAAAATGAAGCATTCTATTATTAAAGAAATTAAAATAAATTAGACTCCATCCAAATCTAAATTTCTAATTGATTCATTTCAACGAATTCGGCGGAAGTACGATCGTAATCATCCAATTGATTTAAGTACAAGTACAATAAAGGACGTTTAATAAAAAAAGATTTAGTCCATTCTTTTCATAATAAACACAGATACATCATTATGTACAACAATTCTATTAGTGTCCGAATAGTTTTGGGAGTAACTGTATCTAATACGAATACATCTACCTACTAAAATAAAATATAATTTTTCCCCAAACGATTTTTAATCATAATGACCTTTCCTCGAGTTTGAATCTCTGACCTTCAGTTACAAAGTACGTCATCCGGCAATGCAACCCATATTAGGGTTGAATCTCATCATGTCGCATAAAGTTCTGTGGGCAACATTTCATCTGAATTTCCTGTATGTTCGGACAGTTGGTAGACGTTTGGCGAACAGCTGTGGCTGCAAGTTCATCGAAACTTCTTCGGGGTTGGCCCATCATGTGGACGAGCTTCTCGTTGGTATTCTCGCGCAAATCAAATTGAATCCCCAACGAGATCGAGACCAGGCGACCAGACGAAGAAGGAGCAAACACCGCAGGCGAATCCTGAAACACCTGCTGGGTTTCAAGAGAAAAACTAAGAGCTGCGAGAATCTCTTCGTCCTCTAACGACTTTCTTTTTATCGAGGATTAAAGCGAAGAGGAAATCGTGACATCCAAGTAAAATTCATCGATGGAAGTATCAATTACAACCTACGGCTTCCTTGTAAGTATAAAATTCAATTATCTCGAAGCGACCGTGTTACGATGGGGAATATCAATTTTCGATTTTATATCCCGCGTAATTAAGAGTAAGTCGTTGAGTAGGCTCGTAGAATCTAAGGATCATCGAAATTCGATTATCTTCGTGAGATCGTCTTTTAATTGTGAAATATGAACAACATGAATATCGACTCGAACCGAGTGACAATTTTTGAACGGCTCGAGATGTAATTTTAACGGACTATTTATAAGATCCGATCAAATGTGTGGATTTCCAATTTTATCGAGAAAATATATCACAAGGAATTTTCGAATTCACGACCAAAACTTGAAGAACCACTGGGAGATGATGCTATTTTAATATCGTGTAATTAATAGTAGAATTGCTTTATATAAGGATCCAAATTAAAAAAGAGGTACAATTTTGTTCATTCCGTAACAAGGAATTTTGATGGTTGAAATAGTTACTTACTATGTTGAAATAGTTGCTATGATTAATAATCATTGCGTAATCATTTTCCATTGTTGTTTTCCAACCCAATATTTATATCTTTAAAGGAACTCTTGTATGATAATCTAGATAATTCTTTAATTTTAAAGCGATAGATTGTATCGTGCAATCTTGCCATTATCGTCCTTGAACTATTTATTAAAATTGTAATTACAGTATTATCTATTATATCGTTAAATTTTGAATTTTCTCAGTCGAACGTTTTACGAGAATGATAATCCTCTCCTTTCTAAGAAATGTTCGAGTGATAAGTGTAAATAATAACAAATGTAAGTTACGAAGGGCTCAAGAACTTACAATTAGATTCTCTTAATTATCGATGCATTCCAAGTAGTAATTAAGTCCTCTTTTCTCCTCGGTGCATCTTATCGTAAGTGTATTCGTCTACAAACTACAGCCTAAAGGGTCTACATTTTATATCGATCTGTATATTAAAGATAAACGACGGCCATTAACCTGGTTAATTTTATTTAATTGTATTTAATTAACAAGATTAATGGTCGTTGCAAAGAAATTTGTGACTATAAAAATATCGGTGTATAAAGTTTTAACTTCAAGATCAAATTGAACAGATAAGGAGGATACCAAATTATTGATAGTAATAAAATAATAAAACTATAATAATTATTTCAATCGCTTCTGTAATGCTCGGATCAATTTTTCAGACATATTTTACGGATTCTAAGAATTAGGAAAATTTTGTAACTGTTGATTACGTGATTAATAATTATACCGAAATGCATATATTAACATAACTCTTTTAATACTCTAATTTTATAGAATCTGGGCTTAAAAATTGATCAAATAATTCTGGAAATACTCTTATTAAGAGGATTTATTTGAAATGGTTCAACTGGATTACAATTATCAGTACTTTCAACTCCGTCTCGTGGGACCCGTGTAATATTCGAATAAAGTTCTTGTGTAAAACGGATTTGTTTGTTGTTTTTATTATTGTATATGTCAATTATATCTTCCTAATACTACTCTCATTTTTATTAATATCAAATTAATTTAAGTTACACGACAATCGAATTACTGTTGCTTGTTGTATGCACTAATGATATTCACAATTATCTAATACTCATGTATTTTTTATTTCGTTTAGTAATAATCTCTTATTCAAATAAAAACTTTTATGCTGAAAATTATTCTATTATTGATGTGTTACTATCTTTATATGCATATATTATTGACAGCAAATTGTTCAAAATGAATAATTACAAATATTTACTAACAAATGTGACCTTTAACAGAAAAGATTTATGAGCAATCCACTCAATATTTTTACATTTGTATTTAAGTCTTATCAAAACCTTAAGTTGATACCTGTACATATCCACTAGTAAACATATACATTCACAGTATTTATGTCTGCATAGTAACATACATATGTATATCTATAAGTTTGAATATGTTAGCCAGATAGATCACAACTTATCCCACATCTTATAAGCACAACAAGGAGCCCAAAGTAGCTGGCGAAAGACAACAATGAAGGAAAGTCGATTCTCAAGGGTGGCACGGCTTAAGGGACAAGGAAAAGGCGATTACCTTTCATTAATAAGCATTACACAGAAATGTTCTTATTACGGGTGACGCGTCGTCATCGTTTCTGGAGTGGCTTTTGTCCCCGCGACCACTTGACCTCCCTAACTCTGCCAACTCCGTATCCTGCAATCTCCAACCTACGACTTTCACAACGTTGACTCTACATCGTATACTAATGAGACAGTTACCCCTTAGGCTCTTTCCCTTTTCAACTACCTACCCTCGATAGAATAATTACTCTTCCTGGTTACAAGTTGAATGGAATTGAATGGAGGTGGTCCAGGAAAATAATGCCTCTTTATTTTCGACTGAATTAAGGAGTACCTTCTCAACTTTTGTCTTTGATTTCCTCAAATCTCAACACGTGCGAATCCTTCAAGATTAGCGAGGCGAACTTTTTCCATACAAAATTCATTAACCGTTTACAACGCTGATAGTAATAATAATTATAAAAGTACGCGCAATGGCCGTCCTTTTTTTCAGTGCTTTAAGTTGTAATTTTATTACTATTCTCACGTAACGTAGCTGCGTTTTATAGATTCGCGTTTAACTGGTTTTACGTTATACTATGCCTGTACTGTCTTGCAAAATTGTGTTTCTTAAATTATATATGTCTCTGAAGAAGCAAATTGCGAAAATGCTGGTTGCGATTTTTAATTTCTAAAATAGATGGAAGCAGGACATTGAAGTCTGCTTAATTAAGTCGGAAGTATTTATTTCTTGTGTTTACTGTTCATTAATATTTAATAAATTCATTTTTAACGTATCTGAATAAGAAAGCTCACTTCATAGATATACTTGAGTCTCCTGAGTTTCAATATGATTTACTTCGAAACTTGAAGATTAAATTCGAGATATTTTCGTTAATCTATGTTCAGCAGTACGAATCTACAAATAGCGTGTGCATTATTAGATTGTAAGAATAATATTAGATTACATTAGATTTAATATCACACGAAAACATGGATAAAGTTGCTCTCGAGTATCCATCAAACGCGCAGAGAATACTGCGATAAATCATGAAATAAAATGGAAGTTCAAAACACAACCTGCAGACAAAATTCTCATCAAAACAAAATAGAGATTATTGAATTAACTGACTATCAATAAAAATGTAATCAAATGTCAGCATAAACCTAATATTATATAATTGCATTTTTGGTATAAATGCTTTGTCTAATGTCCCCATGTTCACTTTCGATTGAATCCAATTGTCGATGTTTGGACTCAAGAAGAACCCTCGATCCATTATTTTCTGGATAACTTACTCGGATAACATGGCAAGGGACAACAAGGTGGACAACAGGGTTGTTTCAGTGGAATTGGTGGACGATATTTTGACTGTTGTGGTGCTGGCAAGGGGCAAGGACAACAAGGACCAGGTGCTATGGGTGGTTGACATGGGGGTGGTGGACAAGAGGGTGGTCTTTGGGGTGGAATTACAAGAGGAAGTTCTTGAATCCTAGGTGGCAAAATAATGCTGCACGACGGTTGCGGTGGAAGTTCAGGACATTTGCTGGAATATGATCTTTGTATCATGTATTATGTAAAATGCTAAAATATTTATGGCAGAAATAGTGATAAACATAAGAAATGGTTTGTTTTTGATTATATATAACCATAGTAAATAAAGTTTTGGAACTTCGTAACTAATTGTTGATAGAAGAAAAGTTGATTAAATACGTATCCATGTTGTTGGTCAATTAAGAAAAGTACTGACCAGCAATCAATCGCACATATTAAATATTTCAATTCTTCCATATCGTTCCAACATGGTTTTGGGAGCTTTTTATTACTCATGCACTCCATTTTGAGTTTAATGAATATTTCCAATTTGTAATTCGGGTTCTCAGATTTTCCGAGGTTGTATTATGGAATTACTTCATAGTAAGACAAATAATTTAGAGTTAAAAGTCAAAAATTCTAAAGACATATATAATCCTGTGAAGTATGTAATGACAAAAATTCGATAGATGTTTCTGTCAAATTCATAACGCGATATTTCTCATTATTTCACTAATAAATTACAAATAAATTTCAATCATTCTGTAATTTGATTAATGATAAGAAGAAATAATGGCATTACCGGGAAAAAAGAGCGCGTATCATAAATTAATGTCGCACGTTGCTTTGGTCCTCCCGGAAAAATTCCGGCCGATCTTTCTGCACCCTGCAGGTAAATAAAGTTCAAACGAATGAATTAAGTAAACTGATTTTAATATTCGATATAAACTAATAATAAAATTGATGAACTTAAAAACGAATTTTTCTATAAATTAATAGGACCCACAACCGTATTTTTCTGGGCACCAACATTTAAGTGGGGCCTAGTAATAGCTGGATTAGGAGACATAAATCGGCCTGTGGATACGATTTCTCTTAGGCAAACCGCGAGTCTCATGATTACAGGTGCCATATGGTCCAGGTATATTTCCTAGTACATATTGTAAACAATCTGTATGTATAGTAATCAATAGTTTATTTTTTGGTCCAATAATAATTAATATTTGTGATTTTGGGTTACGGCTTTTGATATTTGGGTTACGGCTATCAAAAGCCGTAACCCAAAATCACAAATCTGTATGTATGTAATCGATATTTGTATCTAAGACTTATTCCTAGCGAATGCGGTAGTACTATAATACTATAATATAGTAAATACTTTATATATATAATCCATATATGCGCGCGGTCCCTGTTAGATATGCAATGGTAATTACACCAAAGAATTATAATCTACTCAGTGTGAATGCATTTACCAGTGCGACGGGGGCGTATAATTTCACAAGGGGGGCTCTCCATCAGATGAACCAAGATACATGAAAATAGTTTTTCAATGGGGATGTAGAACATATAAATTATAAATGGAGTGTAATAAAAATATATCATTATATGTATATTTATTTCGTAAAATTATTTAACAGTAATGCTAACTATCCGAATATCATCATAAGGTTTGTCAGTCTTGGGATTTGTTTTAACTTGACTGATATTTTGTACAACTTCCATACCTTTCACTACCCTACCAAATACTGTGTGTTTGTTATCCAACCATGGCTATTGGTAAAATAAAGAAATTGATTAAGAATCAAGATTATTGTGTAAAGTATCAAATGTTTGGATACATGTTGCTTGCTTACAGTTGGTGTTAAAGTTATGAAAAATTGACTTCCATTTGTGTTTGGGCCAGCATTAGCCATACTTAATGTGTATGGCCTATCGTGTCTTAAATGAGGTTTAAATTCATCTTCAAATTCACCTCCCCATATACTCTCTCCACCTGTTCCAGTTCCAGTTGGATCACCAGTTTGAATCATAAAACCTTTTATTACTCTATGGAATATGTGGCCATTGTAATAACCATTCTTTGAATGAACACAGAAATTTTCGACTGTTTTTGGAACATCTTTCCCAAAAAGATTAACGTGAATATCTCCGAGAGCAGTGTGCATAATCGCGGTATCGAAAATCTTTTGCATATTCGTTGCCTCGGTAGAAGAAATAATGTCCTCTTTAGATGGTCTTTCATTAAATACATCTCTGTCACATTCTTGACTTTTTGTATCTTCGGGCTCTCTCCTTGTAAACATATAAAATCTATTCTTTTTGTGGGCTGTACAGAATAGAGTTGGATCTGGTCTATTCAATTCCATTGTAGGATTTTCCGAAGCCTCCATCTCTACCGTTACGGCCGCCGTAGTTTTCCGCGCTTTACCCTGTTTATTTGTTGTATATCAATTTCGGTGACTTTGATGGAGTCAATCACAATTATGTGTATGTAATACTTTATTGTGATCGATTATATCAAAGAACTAAAATTTTCGATTCAATGGCTTGAACCTAACTTTTAAGATATAAATTACGAGAAAAATAAAAATATGCTCATAGAATACCTGAAATAATGCTAATTGCATAGGACGAATATTTTCGGGTTTGCCCATAATTCGAATGCACCTATTTGTATACAAATTTACAAGTTTTACACCCAACATTGTGCTATACAAAATCATGTAACCAGATTCATCAAATACTATATTCCCAAGATTAGTTTCTGTTTTATCTAGTTCCCTTTCAACAGCCATTCTATAAAATATATTCATAATAAGTAAATTGTTGTTCAGGGAATTCAGAATTTTTTGTTTTTAAATATATCTCATGCACCTTCTACCAAACTCCATATTTGGAAGTTGCTGGGTCATTTGTTGTAACTCAGTAAACCTTTGTAAACTTTCATCAAAAACTCTATACAATTTGCCTGTCCTAAAATTAAAAACTCTGACTTTCCTATCCCCACTTATGGAAGCAAACTTCTTCCCATCTGGGGACACAGCTAAACCACATGGATAAGTCTTATTTTTTGCAAATTCAAACAAATCAGTATCCAGCTTTGAATCAAATGTGACACATTTTGGAAATCTATATTCAGTTTTTGGACCAGTCCAATATTCTAAGATACCTGCTTTGTCTACAGATATACAAGTCTCACAAATAGGATTATACTGAAAGAAATTCAGAAGGTTTTCAAATGCCCTATTCATTAAGAATCAAACATATCAACAGTTTTTTTTCATACTTTCATAACAACAACAGGTTTGGTGTGCAACTTTTCAAATACATGTAATGGAATATTGGTCCCTTGCCCATCATAAATGTAAATTTTGCTAGAGTCTTGGACAGAGACTGCCACTGCTGATATTGCATCACCAGGAGAATAAACCCATTCACAACAAAGTGGTACAATGTCCAGTTTTATCATATTAATCATGTCTTGAATAAAATGTATTACAATAAATATGTTTGTAAAAAGAAAACATTTATCTGAACAAGTATTTCATTTGAAGCATAGCATATGATTCATGCTTACCAAAATTAACTACATCAAATATTTTCATTGTTTGATCTAAACTGACTGTGCAAGCATGAACCCCATTGCAACTTACTGCCATAAATTGTATGGGCATTAAGTGTGCCCGAAAATGTTTTACAAATTCTATTAGCTCTTCTTGTTTTTTCCAGAATTTAACATGGCCATCAGAACTAGCCGTTATAACAAAATTTGATCTATGGCAATACAATCAGAGAAATTAAGGGTACAACTTATTTTTATATGAAGAACTGTAATATACTAACATCATCTTTAAATACTGACTTGGTTACCAAGATATGTGTAATAACATCTCTGTGCATATAAGATTTCTCATAACATTCACAACATGGTAAGTTGTCTACATAAACTTGTTCATACTCCAATACTGTGAAATGAATAGTGCATTCATGTGTTAATTATAAACATCCCAAAAAAGTATATGTCAATAGAAACTTCTCAGTGCTCAATGTCATTTAAAAAAACTCTTTCATATCATTGCTTAAACCCCTATGATATAAGTTTAGACCATAGTCGGTGTAACTGATAACGTGTTCGTATATAATAACTATTTGTACAACTATACAATTGAGATAAATAAATGTTTATATAAAGGTTGTTGTCAAATTTGACTGTAATCTTATAAGATTACAAGGAAGCATGTAATCTTGCGCAATCGGAATGCACAATTTCAATAAATACATTAGTTTGCATTAGAGCTACATTAGAAATCGTAATTTTATAAATTGATTTATTAAATAAATAAGACTTTGAATGGATAATGGAGAGGTTACGCGAGTAAACCTTTCTGTTTCTTTTGCGGCGCGGCTTCCGAGGGCAATGGTCCCACCCAATCATCTTCGTTATCACTTCCATTGTGCTCTCTTTTAGAAACTGACATTGTTATGAAATAAAAAAGGTTTATTATCAATTTCAATAAATTTGTTTTCGAGCAAGACGTAAAGCGCCACTATCGCAACCAACACCAAACACCAATACGAGATTCCATCTGTCCATTCCTCCAGAACATTGCGAGATCGATGGTGCCCCTCTTAAAGGAGTATCTCAATGAGCGACGGATGCTTTGGAACCGCCATGTTCCCGAGAAATGCGACTAAAATAATCATCCCTAATACTTTGAACAAACCACAACCCTTTTGTTCGAAATAACATTTATCTTGCACATGGAGTATCAACGATGAACATTCTTTAAGGATTTATCATTCAAGTTCCAGAAAACTTTGACGGCATTTTGTCTTAAACTCACATGAGCGTGCACCCATTGAATTCTCCTGAAACTCAGCAAAAATTCACATTGCATTCTGGATGCCTCGTCATTGGCCCCCCTGGATTATCAACGCAACCCCGTAGCCAAGTAACCAATGAGCACAAAGGTCGATCATTTTAGTGATCATTTTTCAAGGATAATATCTTTTGTATGACTCCAAATATTACTCGGAGCATCATAAAATTTCAATATACGAATTAATAGATAAGAATAAGTAGAAATTGCCGATACCGGGGGATATTGGCGTTAAAGGAAGTGGCTAGTATTAGGATCTAAGTTGGTTACGGTGGCCGTAGAAGGGGGAGGTGGCGTTCATTGTTGCAACGGGAGTTTGGCGGGCAACGTAACGACGATTGGCCGGTCTTCCCTCCCGTAGTCAATGGTCGCCGCAGTCGTCCGGTCGAGTATCGGTTCGAGTTTTCGCAGGAAAACACTACTTCCCGCGGCCCCATTGTCCCCGACGCGTCGTCGTACTTCAGTTGAAGAAAGATATATCGTGTGTGTACATCGAGTATCATAGGTAAGTCCTTATTTTCGTTTAATAGCTCAATCGCGGATATACCTTGCGGCGGATACTCCGGCCCGAGTCCCCGCGGCTCTCTTTACCCAATTCCACACGTGGTCCTCGACTTTGTTACATCGGGTAATGCGAGTTACAACGGTAAATCCGGATTTAATTCGTCCTCGTGGCTCGCTAGAGTACATCGTTCCTATACATGATTTCGATGCATCGTCTACCATCGCATGCAATCCGCTCGCCCTCGGCAATCTTTTCTCTCGTACGGGCAAAAAAAGCGCAGTACGGCGTCAGTCTTGGCTGCCATCTTCGCGCCGTGGCGTACTTGCGTACCACCACTGCAAAGTGGGGGCGATAGAGCCACGTTGTACGATATCAAACGACAAATTTTCTGCGTTTTATCGTCTCCCATTTCCCATAATCTTAATGCGATCAACATGAATTTTCCGCGGAGGACGATGCACCGGGTTAAACCCCTCGCGTGCGGAGTGCGACGTCCTCTAATGGGACGCGCTTTCCTTTAAAAACACGTGTGTCGTCTATATACCCCTAGAAAGTATGGACAGATGCACGATGCCATTTTATACCCTCGATCTTGTGTCTCTTCTGTTTGCACGAATCGAGGATATACATGTAAATAACTATTCGCATCAGATCTCCAAAAATTAACGGTCATTTTCTCCCGAGCATTTATCTCCCCTGGTGGGTTCTCTCTCGGTTCCCCCCCTTTTTCTCTTCTTTCTCTCTTCGCTCGGTTATTCGAGACTTCGATAATTCATGCTTTTCCTGCTTTTTCTCCCCCGGCAGTTACATTCGTTTTTTCGTCGTGCATTTCGGGGGGATATTGGGTGTCCCGCGCACCCGCGCGTACTGCCCTGCACGATATATACCGTTGCAACAGGAATCGCTTTCTACATTAGGCCATTTTCGATAATGGATATTTCTGATAATCTGCGACTTTTTCCAGTACTTTAATGTCGAAAATATTTCAGCTCACTCACACGCATTTACTTCGTGCGCACGGCAATATGCGCGACTTTTCGCGTCCTAATATGCATTTTCAAAAATGCCTCATCATTTAGAATTATGCAGATAATGAATCATTTTCTCTTATTTCCCAAAATTGTTCCCTGATATTAACTGTTATAAGTTAGTCACAATCATCATGATCTGATGTTATTTTCACGAAAAGTTGTAAAAAAATATTCTCCTGAAATATTTAACATTCTGTGTCATTACACAAACATATAAAATAGCATCACTACAAAAAATCATTTTTTGGAGTTAAATAAGCTTGAAATATTGTATGAAGTACATTTTCTTGCAATAATTAAATTCACAAAGATGCAAGAGAATGTGCTTTTTCATATTGTTAATTTAATAAATATAAGTACAAATTTCGAACTATTAAAAAGTGTATTATGTGCCTTTGGACTTACAGAAAATGAGTTCAAGCGCTTGTTATAAATGCAACCGTATGGGCCACTTTGCACGGGAGTGTCCACAAGGTGGTGGTGGTGGTGGTGGTGGAGGTAGAGGAGACCGCGGCCGTGATCGCGACGGTGCTTTTGGACGTGGTCGCGAAAAATGCTTTAAGTGCAACCAATTTGGCCACTTTGCACGAGAATGCAAAGAAGATCAAGATCTTTGCTACCGTTGCAATGGAGTTGGTCACATTGCAAAAGACTGTCAACAGGTTTGTACTAACGAGATATTTTACATTCAACTCACTACTTTCTCATTGGTTTAATAATAAACACATTGATTTGTAAAGATAATCCCATTAAACGATCCTAAATGAACAATGATTAGAAGAATATTAACATTACTAGGGGCCTGAGATGAACTGTTACAACTGTAACAAGACTGGTCACATTGCACGTAGCTGCCCAGAAGGTGGCAATGATTCTGGACGTTTCGCGATGCAGAGCTGCTACAACTGCAATAAAGCGGGACACATTGCTCGCAATTGCACCGAGGCTGGAGGAAAGACTTGCTACATTTGTGGCAAAGCTGGTCACATAAGCCGCGAATGTGATCAGGATGACAGGAAGTAGGAGATAACCGGAATCCGTGCCGCTCGCTTAACGATAACGATAAGCCGTTTACCGTCGCGCGCGCCACTACCGGGGATTGTAGCTAGGTAGGGATGTGCGGACGTATGTCTCGTTGATGCGTATAATTGCTAAAAAAAAGACGCGTTTCGTCATAGTCGTTCGGATTTCCATCTCTCCCAATGCCCAACTCCCGGATATATATCCTTCCCTTGTTCCTATCATATCCCATACACTCCTCAAAAGTCCCTTATTCCTAATCTCCTTCTCTCCTCTGCCCACCGTTGTTCTCTTCGCAAGGGTTTTTCTTATGATGTCTTTAAGTTTTTATTGCTGTTACACACCACACCACTATGTGCGCGCGCGCGCGCAACAAAAGATACTACATTTACACATAGGACACACACACATCCACAAAAGAAAAACATTTACATGAATACACACTATACAATGTAATAATATTATAAACATTCAATTGAATTAGAGTAGAGACATGAATCCTCTGTCCCCTGACATTCAAACTATCTCGTATGCGCATTGTTTCGTGATACAAGATGTATGGATTTTCGAAAGTTTATTGAAATTTCACGAGGTCCGTGTTACACATGTACGCATAATTACACGCCGTATATAGACATATGTGTATGTTGCCCGATTTACATTGGCAAGCGTGTTACATTCTTTGGTGGTTCATATTTAAACACAAACAGGAGGAAGCCGAGAATATCACGAAATGATAGTAATCAGAATAAAAAATAGTCACTTTTTTTTATAAATGTACATGAGAGAGGGATGAAATGATTACGAAGATTATCAATGACAAGACAAAGAAAAGCGTTTATCTTTCTTTATACTCATATCCACGCATCTTGTATCCGGTCCTCCCTCTCGAACTCTCTAGCCAACTCTCGAGTTAATAAAAAGGAAAAACAAATTCTGAAGTAACGGGAAAGGAAAGAAGTGAACATTGCCGGCCCTGAATGCATATAAATAAGGTTCAGTAACGCCAATTTTTAATGTGTAAGGATGTAATGAGGATCGTTGACCCTAATATTTTATAACAAGACCTAGTTTCAGGATATTGACTTGAGAAGAAAAGATGCAGTACACAAAACTGTAGTGATTATCATGTGTTTACGGGTTTATATACAATTATACCGAGCCACTACTCTTAGATTCTGATGGATTAGGGCAGGCATAGTCGTGCTTTAGATATCAGATTCTTTGTATGTATGAAACCGATACAAAAAAAACGTAACTACCGGTAATGATTGTTTGCGATCATCACGACGTATATGTGTATATATACATCTAAACACAGAGGTCTATACGAGTTTGCACATTTTGTACGTACAATCATAAACATTGTTATAACACAAGCCACCATTGTTCATATTGTCAAGCGATTGTTAACGGAGAATCCAAGGAAAGCAGCTGCAATACCTTACTATATCCTTACATGTTGGTGAAATATTTCGTTACTAGGTATATGTATATGTATATATGCGCATATGTGTATACATATATACATACATATGTGCAGGAGCTGTATTTTGTACTGTAAAAAGCTAGGTATACTCTGGTCGTTGCTGGTGACTAATTCCGACGTTTCTTATTTTGTACATCACAAAACATAAAAAATTATATTTTCATGTATAAAGTACTGCACTATATCTTTTTTATAAGTTGTAGGACGAAAATTTGTAGATACGATCAGTCTAGCTATACTTATCGAGCGTTCGCTAAAGATAGAAGACAGAGAAACAGGAGAAGAAAATAAAAAATCATGCGACAATGACAAACGGTTATACACTAAACACATTACCTTAAATACTTCACTTTTAAATTATCCACAATATTCTTGCGTTATTATAAGTACAAAGTTCAGCATGATTTTCCTTTAAAGATCGCAAAAACTAATCGATGGACACATAAACGAAATAGACTGCGAGCATGATTTACGAATACATAGTGTTTATACGTACGAGCAACTTTATTAGGGTGAAAATCACTTACGTTGATACTTTAATTAAGATTCGTTCCTGCAAACGAACTCATTCAAAATCTGAATTAACCAATGCATCTTTATTTCGCCTTACATTCATCGTGAACGTATCATGCAAATGTTAAGCGAACATTTCAGCATTTATCTAACAACATTCTTGTGCGACGTGTTAACTATTTAACATGTACTTTCATCTGCATGATTCGTGTATGAATGAATCAATGGTTTTACCAGCAGCGACAATGTGTATTAATGTTCAGAAGCCAGGCGTGCCTGACTCGGTGGAACAGAAGCGCCTTGTGCGTTATATTACGTAGTACAGGTGTCCTGCAACAATTTTATACATTAACTGTTCGGGACTTAAACCGATCTCATACATGGTTTCGGTAGTTATTAATATTAATATTATTAATAATAATAATCAGTGCGCGCTAGTGCGTCTGACGAGATTTGGAGGATCAAAAGATTGTATTTCGCTATTGGACCATGACCTTTGGTGCACTCATTGGATGCATGATTATTTTCTTTTCCTAAGAAAAGCGCAACTACGAAAATGATATCAAAAATCTTTCGAAAATGTCCCATGTATCATGTTTATTTCTACGAGCAATGTGAAGGAGAAGAGTACATACACATTTGTTATCTGGGAGGAATATCATGTATGATTAATATTAATCAATTTGTTCGAAGAAGATCAATGATCCTTTAAGAACTGAACATCATCATCGTGAAAGAGGAGAGCATAGGTCAAGTTCATTGGTGGCACCAGAGGTTCAGACGAGCATAAATAATTAAACAAAAAAAAATACGAGTGCGATAGGGCACCTGCGCTTTTGTCTCTGCTACAAGACTTACGAATATTGTAAAGAATACGACTGTTACAGTGTATGAACTAATTTGACCGGTCCATGTCTGGTCACGGCTCGACTTATATTAAACTAATCTATTAATACTTAAAGGAAGAAGATGAAGAGGACGAAGAGGAAAAAATAAGCTACAAAGTAATAAAAGGATTGCGGAGTATTTGAAGTTATGTTTTTAAACTGAATTTTTGAAATAGAATGTGTACGGAGAGGCAAAGATGAGATCTTGTTTTTTTTACTGTTCCCCAATACATTTCATCCGCTGGTTACTCGTCTCTATATATATATACATATTTACTTCAACCACTCGTGCATCCATGGCAAAAACAAAGTGTACGATAGTATACAATATACTCCATGTATTATTATTTATGTTTTAGTTGGAAGGGAAGATTATTTACTAATAAAATGTAAATGTGTACTTCCTTCTTTAGTTGTCATCCCTTTGTACATGTATACCTAATCATTTGTAAGAACAATATTTTCGGGGGCCGCTCGAAGAGCACGTCGAAATAATCATAAATTCTTGCCAGTAAAATTACTTTCAATATAACAAGACCAACTTACATTAGAAAAAATGTCATAATTTACATTTTCTTATCCTGGAACGACTGGTATGCAAAGTGATATCCATAACGACGTAGTTTTCTCATACTTTATTTATTTTACGATTTCTTATCACCACTCTTCTGTGTTTATCAGAATGTACTTAAACTACCGTTCCATCTCTTATCGCTGCATTCACGTAAGAACGTAGTCTCATACGTAATTTGTCAGTGTGGAGGGTTATCGGAATGCCTTAATTAGATTAAGTGAAAAATTCGATTGAATGATTAAAGTATCTTCATTGAGGTGTATTGATATTAATTTGATATTCTTATCAAGAATTTCAGTAAATCGACGGTAGGTACTAATATATCGTTCATATACTTCAAAGTGATCTGACTATTGTTTCTGACTAATTTAAATGAGAATTTTTTGAAAGAAAGGTATGTGGAATCTGAACTTTTATATTACTCATAAAATCCATTAACTCATTTTTTAACCAAATCATCGCACAAGATACACGCATATAAGGAAGGGAACATCCATATTATATTATCTTTTTGGGATCCATTTTCTCAAGGTTGCTAATGATTCCATAGATTGGTAAAGTTCAAACTATTATTTAATCATTTGAGAATTAAAAATGGTATTAATGAAGGATTAATTAAAATGAGATTTTTCTGAAAGAAAGGAACGTCGGAACCCTGGATCCACGGTTTGAAAACGTGGAACACGTGATGGAACATATATCCGGTTCGCGTGATATTTCCCCGTGGCCACTCACCTTAATCTCACGTCTGTCAAACCGTCGCGATTTCTTGGACAATGTGAGACTACGGAAAGCGGGGCACACCTAAGGGAAGAAATCGCGCGTGTTCCATTGCTCTGCAAATAATGTCCTCGTACTCGGGACACATTATTGCGGCCGCTGATGCTTCGATTTATTTGCGGTAACGACGACGAGTTAATATTCAAGGATAAAAAGAAGAGCAAGGGCAGAGAACCCCGACATAGCGCACAGCAATGGCCACGATAGAAGGGGTTACGATAGAAGAGCTGAAAGCCGAAATCGGCAGACTATCGCGCGAATTAGATTTGGCCTCCACGGAGAAAATACAATCGGCTCAATACGGTCTAGCCTTGCTCGAGGAAAAATCCTCGTTACAAGAGAGATGCAACGAACTCGAGGCACTCTACGAAAACACGAAGCACGAGTTCGATATAACGCAGGAGGTTAGTCGTGCTTTCCTATTCGGTGGATCTATCTTGGGATTATGACACGCCCGAAACGACTGTTTCTACTCTACTTTGTATTCTCCCTCCGAACCGGTTCAACATATTCTACTTTTTTTCCTATTTTCATTGACTTCGACCGCTCAAGAAGATCTCACCTTTCAAGGACTAATAATATTGATAGCTAATTCCCGTACTCTAGATGTATTGTATATTTATGCGAAGCTGTAAATAAAGCTCTACAATTTTTTGCCGATTTATACTTATTTTTTAAATATGTTACAAGTCATAATAGCAGAGTTTTTTTTCTATTAAAGTTCTGAAGTATGTTTACATTTTTTCATGGCTCTTGTTTCTTAGGCCCTTGCAAAGTTTCAAACTACTACAAAACTAACTACAAAAAGTGGTATAGAACAAGAGGAGAGTCTCCTTAGTGAAAGTGCTGCAAGAGAAACTTCTCTCCAGACACAGATTATTGAATTGGAAAATGAAACCAAACAGGTAGGTTTTTTGTTTATAAGAATACACTATGCAAATTTGCAATATTTAATGGAAATTTTACAATATATTATTTGGTACTTTGAACATAGTTGAGGCATGAATTGGAACGTGTACAAGCAGAGCGTGACCATGCACTTCAAGAAAGAGAGGAAGTTGGAAAAGATCATCAGCAGGCAGAAACAGAAAGGAAGTCTCTTAGAACTAAATTGCGTGAATGTAGATCACGTGAAGCTAGACTTCTCCAAGATTATTCAGAATTGGAAGATGAAAATATATCTTTACAAAAGCAGGTGTCTGGTTTAAGATCTAGCCAAGTAGAATTTGAGGGTGCCAAACATGAGATTCGAAGATTAACAGAGGATGTTGAACTTCTAAATAGTCAAGTAGAAGAGTTAACAAATTTAAAGAAAATTGCTGAAAAGCAGATGGAAGAAGCACTGGAGTCTTTACAAGCAGAACGTGAAGCAAAGTATGCTTTGAAAAAAGAATTGGATCAAAGAATCAACAGCGAATCCATTTACAATCTCGCGCTCTCGATTCGCGGAATAACCGAGGATCAAACGATATGTAGCGACGAGGACGATTCGCCGGCGCTACGTAGAATCGAAGCCGATTTAAAGACACAAGAACCAGGCACCTCTGCCACTGATAAGCAAGTCGATTTATTCTCGGAAATTCATCTAAACGAACTAAAGAAATTAGAAAAGCAGCTGGAACTCGCGGAATCCGAGAAAGCACATTTAACTCAAAATTTGCGCGAGTCGCAATATGCTGTTGAAAAGAGTCAAGGTGAATTGCAATCATTTGTCGCGCGAATAGTACAACTCGCAGCGCATGTGCAATCCCTGCATCATTTACATTCGAAATTGCCTGAGAAACAAAGTGAAGAGACTACCTTGGACAAACTTAATCAGGTGAAGATTAATGTTTTATATTAATACATATGTGCCCCTCGCGGCCATAGCGCGTCGGGGAAAGGGTATTATGATCGGAACTTTTATAAAGCGGACGACGCGGCGCTTATGTTTCGTCAAAGATAATCCGCTAAAGTCAATAATTTTTTGTTATGATGGAATCTTTTTTAGGCTTATAGTATAACAATATTAATATATTTATATTATATAGTTTCGCCTCGATTCGCGTAAACTATTACGCGCATCGGTCATAGCACGACTTACGACCAGCGCGGTGAAGGTTTGTTGTCGGGGATAGCGCGTAGTACAACCGCAAAGGGTTAATATAGTACAATATTGATTATTGCATGATACATGGATTTTTATGTAAAAGAATCTTCATTGTTTCAGGCCATTGTGCAATATCATCAATGGAGTACAATGTCAGCGCGCGAGGTGAATCAACTCCAAAAAGATCTCGCGGAATTAGAAAACGGTTTAACTGTATCCGACTCGACGCAGCAATTACGAACTGAGTTGACAAATCTTCGAAATAAGGTATACAATTATTCTCATATTTCTTTCTTTTATTTCTTATAATAAATTGATGACAGCATTTTTACGGGAAACTCGGTGAAGAAGAAACGCGTAAGTGGTCATATTATTAAGCGATTGTTCACAGAAAAATCATATCAAATTTGAACATATCACGATCAAAGTACTCTGTGACACTGGCACGATTATTATTCAAAATTTAGACTTTGAATAGAAATTATGGCGTTTCAGATCCCTGAGTCGGAGAAGACCCTTCGAGAAAAGGTTGGAACGTGTGGTCCCCTTGACGTATTTACCAAAGTTTCTATAACAATTTGTATTTTTGGCTCCTCTAATGATCCGTACAGATTGCTTTTCAATGTTCTAACAGCCTATCATGTATTGCTTCTGACTCTTTTTGACATACTTAACTACACGTGTTCCTGAAGCTACTGACGAATGTGATATCATTTCACGGCATTCAGATTCACTTGTGAAAACAATCATTTATATCCGCTCGTAAACAATAATGTTGTTTTCACAAATGTGTCTATATAAGCATCTACAAAAGTAATGTCACCAAGGCATTAGAAATTTGATTGCTATATTACAACGAAATAAAATTAAATAGTTGTTCGCCTCGATTTCTACAGATAATTATGCAAACTGAATTAATTGAACCCGAAAGCAAAAAAGTATTTTTGCATATATTAAATACATTATGTTTCGATGATTGGCAAATTGTTGCTCTTATTTGTTGATTTATTTTATGACGTATTTAATGAATGCGGTTTACATCTCTACGATGTAAATAAACTCTTTCAAACCGTATAGTTATACTGTTGAAATATGTTGGATAATACTTCTAATTTTATTTCAAACATTTTCATCAAGTGCTCCAAAAAAGTACGGATCACAATCGCTATGCACCGTGGCTTTGAGATCGAATGTGCTTCGGACAACAAAAAGTCAATTATTACTATCCTCCTACTTGTTTCATTCGCACCTAACGTAGCATGAGTCAGACTCGCAGAGCCTGTTTGCACGATGCTCGAACAAAACAAAAATTGATATAAACATTCTTGTCGTATTACGAAACCCGGTAAAAATACTTTGTCGGACTTCTAAGAAAATGTTGTACAATTTGGATCTAAACTTTACCTGAGACTTTCACATTAAAAATATACTTCCAATAAGCCCGCAACAAATAACGAAGCAATGGATTCATAATAGATTGAATTTAATTGTACTGATAACAATGATCATATTTCAGCTCCTAGATACGGAACAAAGAAGTATGCAATTGAAATCCGATATATCAACATTATCGAAACTTGCGGGAGAAGCGGGCGGTTTCCTTGATTCCGCACAAAACGATCTACAGAATATTTCCGACGAGCTTGCGCAACTTTATCATCATGTTTGCACTGTGAATGGTGAAATTCCGTCGAGAGTGGTACTTGATCATGAAAAGATCGTACCTGAGAAGGAAGAAGAAAATGGCAAGATCGAATGGTGCAGAACTTCATTCAAGACTGATATTCAAATAAAGGACTTGGAAAGTCTGAGCAAAGCGAAGGAAATCGCTAAACATATAGAAACTGCGATGGATCAAATAAAACATCTTAGGAATGCAGTTGAACACACAATTGAACTCTCCAAAGTTCAAGGAATGCAGTCCAATGTTTGCAATGTCTGCGAAGGTGAGTCACGAAAAATGTTTAATATTGGTGGCTCTATTAATATATTATTAATGACTTTTTGACATTAATTATATTTGACTTATTTCAGCATCTGTTAACGAGAATAAAGCAGAGGTAGCAGATCTGCAGGAACAAGTAATCAAACTGAAGGCTTTGCTGTCTGCAAAACGCGAGCAAATCGCCACTTTAAGAACAGTACTAAAAGCAAATAAAAATACTGCGGAAGTAGCTCTGACGAATCTCAAGAGCAAATATGAAAACGAGAAGAAGATCGTTAACGAGACTATGTTGAAACTAAGAAATGAGCTTAGGATGTTGAAGGAAAATGCTGCGACATTCTCGAGTAAGTATATTCAGTTGTTACTTGAATTTATAACTCCTATTATTTATCGAGGTACTTACATGTAGAATATGTACATTTTTTGTCTAATTCCCGGTAGTTTAATTCCCAAACAGTACAAGTATATATCTCAATTTTTCCTTAGAATGATTATTTTCTTTTTGAATTAAACATTTGAGTCAATCGTAATAATCGATTTTTTTCTACTTTGTTTTACTAATCCGCTTGTATTAACTTACTAATGGAAAAATGACTTATTGCCAGCATTTATGTATATGTTGTTGTTATTAACAAGCAGTGCTGCAATCGACTTTGCGGCCGCGTTACGCGTTTGTTACCAAAATTATTGTTTTGATAAAGCGGATTAACTTATAATATGTACCTTATGTTTGTTGGCTCGTGATTAAGTTCATGTATTATAAGGACTAGTGATTAATGTACGAAATTTATCTTGCCTAACGTACTGTATCCAAAAAGAATGTTAAGTGCGCAGTGCGTTAACTATTTGGATACAGCTGGGAACGTCTATGAATAGATTTAACATACTCGATATCTTCGTTCATTACATATGAAATACTCTTCTTACTTAATATATGTGCCTATCTCTATTCGGTGTTAAAACCTTGCTAACCGCACTTCTCAGGTTTACGTGCGATGTTTGGCGCACGTTGTGAAGAATACGTGACGCAAGTAGAAGAATTACAACGGCAACTCGCTGTGGCGGAAGAAGACAGAAAGACCTTGAACCAACTTTTACGCCTCGCGGTACAACAGAAGCTCGGATTAACGATGAAATTAGAAGAATTGGAGGTCGATCGAGAATTACGAAATACACGGAGACACGCAGCCGGCGCGAATGGACGAGGTAGAGCACGATTGTTGCAACAGACGAACCGTCCGCACTTAGGCAGAGAGTTCTTCTAGAAAATGATGAAGATGTGGAGCAAGATATTCTGAGAAAAACGAGGATTTTGAACTTTTCAATTTTCTAATGCTCATCGTCAGACCTCCGTGATTAATGAAACAAAGAATCAAGGCTGCGCTTTTCGAAAATTGCTTTTATCAGGAATACTAGAGTATGATTTCAGTACAATATCTATTCCAATCTCCAATGAAATATTTTCCCACGATTATTTTCGTGAAACATAGAAAGAGTGGGGAAAAAACGTTCTTGTTCTATGTCAGAAAGATAATTATACGCAGGTGGCGGTTAAGGATATTTATTATAAACAAAGACGCCGTCCTCAATATGGGAAACAGAGAATTTTGAAATTATGACGGACGTAGACCAGGACGTTTTTTGAAAGGCTTTAAAATCTTCATTTTCTAGTATCAATTTTGCTCCATATCATAGGGGATTCCCAAGAAGTTCTGCCTTCTGTTACCAATATTGTTAGTAGAGAAGTCAAATCAAGCGTAGAATGTATTTGTGTTAATGCAATTTCTTTTTTTTTCTGTGAACATCAGCAGAATCAAATCGTTTTAAACGTTCTGTGCTTGATAAATTCAGACAGAAATCATTACGCGATAATTTCTGTTTGAATTAAACTCGGACGCCAACTCGGCGTCTGAATCGATTCATATTTAATCGGTTACATATTCTTTTTAAGAAAGAGATGTCAATTGTGTATGTGTGTTTTTTTTAGATAATTCTGCATTTTAGTAACTTTTTAGTTAACGATTAATTCCGTAGGCAGATACGCAGGTACACGTGTTTCCAAGTTCAGAAACTCATTGTAGTTGATGTAGGTGATATTATGCATGGATGGTCCGTGTGGTTATAATAATTATATCGGACTGATATAATGTTTTCGTATTAAAGGGGATGCATGATTGATCCTTAAGTACCATGGCAAGATCTAATTCAACATATATCATGAAATGACTATGTTATATTTTAACGAAGATAGTCCCTTATGCAATTATTGCAAATGGAATTTTTATGAGAAAGATGTCTTATAATCATAAGTATGGCAGTTTATCTGTTACAAACTGATAAGAAAACTTTTCTACTGTCATGTTTTAGTTCTTTGTGCGTCGTATCTAATATAATTAAGACCATGGTACATAAAGACCAAAAAAGGAATATACTGTTTGTAATTAGATAAAAGAAAATCGCAATTTGACATTGCATACGATAGAGACAATATTACTATCACGCGCGACTGTAGCGTTTATAATCAAAGTAGAAATGAAACGACGTAGACTCGTAGAATCGAAACTAACGGAGTAGCAGAATAACAAAAGCTAGGGACCCATTTCCAAGTAGTTTTTCAAATTATTAGCATCGTTTGATACAACCAAAACGAATAATTCCCCTATCACGTATTGAATATCTTTTTACAAAGTTCTTTAAAATCAGCTAAAGAATCATTTCCTTATCAAGTTTAATAATCCCCGTTCTCTAATTTCCAAGCATCGTGACCGTCCATTTGCTTCTCCATCGTTCAAAAACTATTGGTGTATCGCTTAGGATTTTCGTTAATCTTGAATTTCCAATGCATGACGTATATTTCTTAAACAATTTTATCTAAACTCGGCCTAAATAAGGCTAAGAAGATACAGATCATTTTGGACATGAATAGCCATTTTACATTAGAATTGTAAGATTCTTATTATTTCTGACTGTATTTCATTTGTCTTTATATGTACACTTTACCTTATTCAGGTATCTTCGGATATATAAGTAATGCATTTTCAATACTAAACCATTTCTGTTGTAATGTTGAAGGTCACCACATTTTAGTACTTCATGTAGATTTAGATTTAAGACATTTAATAGTGAAACATAAAATGTAGAGCTTTTTGCAAAGTTCGAATTTAATATTATAGAATGTACGGTAAACAGTATACAAAGAACAGTAAAAAATTTAGTGGTACATATATATACATAGGAGATAGCACCAATAAGAGTGATCTTTGACATTACATCATAAATAGATTGGTAAACAGCCATTAATTATAGAATAACTATCTATACGTTTAAAAATACCCGAATAAGGTGAAAAACTGAATCAACGGAGTATAGTTGGAAATAATAGGATTATTATCATTTTTAATAACAAGGCTGTTATTATCAGTTTTAATCATTTCGGCAGCTTGTTGAAAGTATATATACATCTATTATTCAGTTAAACGGTTTTTTATTGTATTTATATTTAGTATTATTATTTTATTCCGGGTATCTTGATCATTGACTTTTAAGTTCTTGTTAACTTATGTACGTATTCTGTCGATATACTTTTAGTTGAAAATGATCCGTTATGGTTTTGACGTCGAACAATGCATAATGTTTACCACGATCTCGTTAAACAAGAAACAGATACGAACGATTCGTTGCAGCTATTCACGAGAGCATAATGAAAAGAAGTGTCAGAAATGAACGCAGCTATAGTTGTCGATTGTAATTAATCCAGCCAAGAGGTGTGGCAGTACATTATTTCTTAATGTACACGCTAATAGTTATTGTCTCCCTCTCTCTAACTTTAATATGTATGTCTGTTGAATTGTACATTTGTTGTTAACGTGAAGCCAGTTTTTCTATTGCTATTCGTACGTCCATTTTCATGTCGTTCTGCCGAACCGAAACGACAGATTGACGAATGAGAAAAGAGAGAGAGAGAGATTAAAAGGAGATTATGTAAAGTCGAATGACGTTAATTTGCAATAAGCGAGAATTTATTTTAAAGTGGACCACGAGGAAATGATCGTTCGTCTCCATTTATTCTAACATTAATTAGTGGCTATATTTTATTAATCATCATCGTCGTATCTTCATGGAAATCTAATTATGGTATGCTTAATTACGCTACTATGCAGAATGTTCGAAAATCACTTTATACGTCTGATGACTTTTAATCGTATTATTTTAGCGGACTTCAATTTATCTCGCCTTTATTTATTCGCCTAAGTATTTCCCTTTCTATCTTTGCTTACAGTATTCATATACGGTAAAAATAATATTTGTAGAGATTTTATACTTTTTTAGGAACAACACTTTTTGTTGTCAATGCAAATATTATGGTTTTAATATAATATTTAATATATCACTGACAAAACATTCTGCATACGTAGGTGATGTGTACAATTATCGCGAACCGTCTTAAATCAAATTTGTTAATATAGCTATTGCTATCTTGATTATTATTATTACTATTATTACCATTATTAATATCAATATTATAATTGTACATTAATTATTATATGACATATTACTGTCGGCTTCGTCGCGGAATTCTGACGAGTACCTAAAGAGAGTTTATCGATCGTTCATTGACTATCAATTGATTGATCAGTTGTCACTATTATTATATTTATACCATATAATTATTGTATCGCCTGTGTCTATGACGCTTATCAGTAGCGGACGTAAATCCCTGTTTTTATTTCTTCTTTGATCTATCCCTCTTATCAAGACCCCAAATAAAACCCATAGATCAAAATCATTTATTTCTTCACCTTTTTTGTGTCCTATATTATGTTTTTGACGTATTTCATTTACATATTTGTGTATATATTATTTATATACTTAACACTGAATCATTTCAATGTGTATATAAGTAGTTTTTTATATCTCATCGAGAAATTTGATTGATCCGTATGATATCCATTAGAATCAGTCAGACAAAAAAATTGAGAATTATATAAAATTATATAAAACTTCTACAAACTTCCAAAACTAATGGTGAGTCAGAAGTAAATCATTTTGTGTGACTTCAATGTAATAGATATTTCAAAATATCTATTATTTTTGTTTATGACACCTTTACGATTATGCTTGAGAACTCGTTGGATTTTGATGACTTTTCGAAGATCCATTCGGGACAGCCAGTTCCAAGTATAGCTTGGAAATGAATTTAAATGATTTTCTTTTTAATTTATTATTTTCAGTGTCCTTAGTCGATAGACACAGGTGGAACCAATTTGTGTCCATAAACCGAGCCAGCCTCAGACCACCGTCCCTTCCCCTCCCCTCACACCACCGTTAGGAATCAGCCAGAAAAAGAAATTCTCTCATTTCCTTCAATTATTGTCACTACATTATTATCATTCTCTGAGAAAACTTCGTCCTCAAACGTGTCAAAAGTTCGTCCTCGACTCTTTGTCTTTTGCCGTCCGCGACCCTCGGACCGACTGGATACTTCTCTTATCGATGGCGAACCCCCCCCACCCATGTCTGATTACGATTTTAATAAAAGGAGAGAATAGAAATAATTATTTAATTAAACAATTAATTAATTCGTGGAGTGCGAAGATAGATTTAAACATTTCGCGATTGTGCGCGGTAATATATTAATAAACCCTAATTGTAATATTCATTAACGTAATCGATTAGGATAGTGATACCGAGGGTTTAAATTAAAGAAATTATTAATTGAAATTTAAGGTCCAAGTTTTGTACGGGATTGAAAGATACTCGACATCTTCGACTTCTTAACCGGGGATGACAAGTTAACTCGTCGTTTGAATCATCTCTTATCTCTTAACACTCGAACTACCAAAACAGTCAAAATGAGGGATCTGCAGTTTTTAATAATATTATTCGAATATGTAACGACGCATTGTCTGAGGTTTTATATACCTTTATTTTATGTATATAACGCGCATAATCAAATACATTCATTAACTTTCATAAAGGGTT
The DNA here is from genome assembly GCA_910591585.2 of Nysson spinosus. NCBI lineage: Eukaryota > Metazoa > Arthropoda > Insecta > Hymenoptera > Crabronidae > Nysson > Nysson spinosus. The sequence goes on along the minus strand of OU342830.1, from coordinate 9,415,701 downwards.
AACAATTGTAGAGCATCCATTTTGAATGCTTTGTTAGTTCCAGTGCTAATAATCCAGGATATACAGGAATAGCATAAAAATGTAGGTGTCTTAGAAATTGCAATCTTTCTATCAGACGATAAAGTCTGACAGTGTTTTCTACAAGTAGTTTTCAATTGTAATTTAATTCGTAACCTTCGAGATAAGCGTAGATTGGAATGGCGAGTTAACTCGTTAACCCCGGTTAATGAGTTAAGTTGGGCAGAGTTTAAGGCAGGACGAAATCCAGTCGGTCGAGTGTTAAGCATTAAATGACTTTTGCCAAAGATACTCTTCGTCCTTTCGAAGGATCTTATTATCCTTCAAAACACTTCGCGTCCTCACAAAGTTCCTTCGCGTTACGAACTCGTGAAAGCTGGACACTTTTCATATACTTTATACTATTGGTGTCTTTCGCCAAATTTTTGTTTAGATACTTTACGCGCTTGTAATCATATTTCCGATGAAAATAATCAGGAAGATCAATGATTCGTTATACGTCTCTCATTTTTTTACAGAAACCGTAATACTTTACTACTTAAATATCGATATAACGTGTGTATATGATTTCTCAAATTTCCAGTATATATGAAAATAATGATTTATATAATCATTATATTTTCATCCTCAAAATAATAATGATTAATATTCAATTAAAAAGTCGATGTACCACGATCCTTTTCAATAGAGATACTCCCAACTTTCTCTCTTTATTGTTTGTTATTTATCATAAAAAATAATCGAACACTTAAAACCACTTATCTAGATGAATATAACTAGACTATTAAAACTACACAAACAATTAAAGCCACATTCCGTCACAAAGAATAAAAGACAAAAAAAAGGAAGATGAAGAGCCTTTCTCCATCCGATAAAAACCACGACTGGTATCGAGCTTATATTTTAATATTAGAGAATGTTCTTTATCGAAAAAAAAGAAGACTTCGAATTCCAGAAATCCCTTTTTTGGACACGAAATCCCAGGATGATATTTTTGCAATCGTGAAACGAAACACGATCCTTGGATCCATGTGATTCATCAAAACGAAAAGAAAGGGAAGACAAACGAGAACCGAACGAAAAGGGTATTAAGAACAATAAAAAGTCGGAATCTACCTGCCGCGTGGTTGTAATTTACAGGAGTAATAAAATGGCGGGTAGATACGCTGAAGGCTTCCATAAGAGCTCTGATTGCGTCCCAATTCCTGGCAGATCCCTTCTCGGTGGTGTGTATTCGGTTTAGATCGTATTTATGAACATTAGGAATTTAATGAAAAAAGCTCGTGTGAGTCGAATTAGCTCTAAACCGCATTAAGCTAAGTGATTCGAGCGACTGCACAAATGCGAATCTCAATTCAGGAATTATTAGATTAATTCTGGAATCGTGGATTCTACGGCAGTCGGCCATGCGCCGGATATCGGCCTCACTGATTATTCCACTTTTTCTCTCGATGACTATTCAAACTTTGTTCACCGGAATGTTGAGTACTCGAATCATTTTTGTATTCACGGCGAGGAACATTTGAATTTAAATTAATTATGTGGGTATTCTTGAAATATCTGTCTGATGGTTGACAAGTATATTCTACTTATTTGCAGAGTGAATAAGTTTGATGAATATGTGGTGGAAGTATTGAATTATAATATCTTAGGAACTAATATATTGAAGAACGTGTTCCGCTGATCGAATTTAATGATAAACAAATTAAGAGTCATGAACGTAATTAATAATAGTTGATGATATACTGTCGCATTGTAGTCACGTTACAATTATTCTAAGTAGAAAGTAATTAATTATCTCACTGTAGGAAATAGGTTCAGAGGTAGCGAAATTACTTATTCTCTTCGGTAGCTCAACAAAATTACGAGTATGGTAAAATAGAAGATAATAATTCACTTAGATTACTGTCTATGATATGCAAGTATGAGATGTCGATAAATTTCTTTAATAATCTTCCATTCGCGTAATTTTTATTCGCCCTGAAACTAAGTAGAATACGTTCACCGAGTCAGACCAGAAATACTTTTATAATATTGTGGAAATATTATATTTATAGAACTTTGATTTATCATCTACGATTTTTGTTAATTCAAATGCTCCTAATTATGTTTATATATTTAAAATTCTAGAATTATGTTAATCGTGTAATTAAGATTAAGTGGAACAACAAATTCATGTTCAAAATATAATTACAGAATATGTCGTAAATTTCCAATATATAGTTCTAGAATATTTCATACATTTATGAAATATAATTATAGTTTTACATGTGACTTGATGTCCGGCGCATGGCAATTATCTCTTTCATCGTGGAAAATGAAATGTGCGGAATGCTTAATGAAGAAAATGTCGCAAGATTGTATCGCGGGTGGAATGAAACGTCCGAGGAAAGACGCGTGTTGAAATATTAATTGCACCTTGACATGGTCCACGTTGCAATTGAGTCACGAGGACACAAGCGACTCATTATCGGTTCGTTGTCTTCGCCATGTTAAGTATATTTCGTGTAACAGCATTTTTCGATGTTTATCGTTACATCGTCGACTCATCACACGGGAATTTAATTCAGTTTGAAAGAATTTATAAATTTCCAATAAAATTTTTGGAGCGAAATTAACGAAGGTTAATAATAAGACTAACGTTGGGATAATCCAAAAGTTCGAATAAAAATGTATAATATATTGATATATTGTAGATAGTATATCAATGTATAATATAGCAATATTCATATTTTTGTTTAATGTTTGGATTATTTTAAAGTTTGTCCTGTTAATTTGTTTAGGGTGCAAAGTTCTTAACTAATTTATATATATATCGATAAATTAAAACTCGAATTAACTAGAAATAAAAAGTAAAAGATTGAATAGGAATTAATCGGTTCAATCGTTTATTTTTTATTTCTAGTAATCCTCTTCCATGATATTCAATGTTTAATTTATCGATAAAAAATATGAAACCATAATATTATATCACTGATATAATAATAATTTCGACTAACTAAAACACCATTGAAAATTTGGATCCTGCATCAATTAATATTTGATTATCTATTCTTAGTAATTATCTTTATAGTATTTAATATCCTAATAATTATTGAATATTGAAATTGTTGATTCTTTCATACTGAAAAATGTTCCCGGGTAAAACGATCCCTCCCTTAGCTCCGTCACAATATAATCGAGCATGGACCCAAAAAACCATTGTAAATACTGTAAATGCACTTTAGCGTAACACGCCATAAGAAAAGTTTGTCGGGATACGTGTTTGTAAGAACAAACGAAGAATAATATCGACGATTTATATTTCGGAGTGACTCCACACATATATATTTTCTCCGTAGTCATATTTATAGGACCGATAACCTAAAATACCATAAAATACCGTAGACTTTCGAAAAACGAAGTGAATTATTGGCGTTCGTAGGAAACTCGTCATTCTCCCACGTTTATTAACGAGTTCATCATTAAAATCAGACAGTCATGTTAACTAGATTATCGCAGATAGATATTAAGTAGATGTTCAAGCGACATTATTTACAAGGGAAATATTCAAATTCGGGGAAGTAACGACGTAAAGATTCGAACCACATTCGTTGTACCCGGTGTTAATGTTATTAAACAATGGGACATTACCCGCATTAGGAATTCTTTTTGTAACATAAAACGAAATATAATCATTTGTAACGCGAGCGATCGTTTGTTATTTTGTGCTCCCAACAATCCTTTTCCTAAATCTTAATTAAATTAGAGAATTTAGAAAATTGTTCGGATAACAAAAGTTTCATTGAAGATTTGGATCCTGCGTCGATTACTAGGTTATTGTTTTACTTTTCATAATTCTGTATCAATGTATTTACATTTTTATTTATTGGCACGTTCAGGTAATTAGGATCTCATAGGAAGTTTGATTAATTAATATCGTATTAATTCCCTGAGCGTATCAATAAATGAACATTTAATTGTGCTAAAACAGAATTAGTAGAAGTAGGAAATAAATTGTTATAATAATTAACACGGGATTCGCATTTGAAGCAGATGCTAACTTCACTCGAAGGCAGTAAATCGAATAAAAACAAGCGAGGATATAAACAGACGTCTTATCGTCGACCTAAATTAAGCGCGTAGTCGTTACTGTTTACAACGCAAGGATACAATCGCAGGTTCCGTGTTTCAGGATACTCAGTGATATGGGAAATAAAGCATTCGTAACTCACCAATTACGAAGCCATTGAAATGTCCAAAAAGCATAGCTCCAATAAATAACCCGCGAGTTAAATAATCCAAATAATATTCAAAGACTTTGTTAGAGTAGAATTTTCCGATTCAACGGAAAATGTTCTCTTCACGTTTTATGAATATAATTTTCATATTAATTTATAGAACATAATTATATTTCGAGGATCAAGACGTTGGACTGAAGATACATTAATTCTAAATATTGTTATATATTTAGGAACATTCTTTTGTTTTACGAATTTCGAATTAGTTGTATATATTAGATATATCATATGCTATACATATATCGCAGGATTTTGAAATTGAATAATCGCGATCTTGATAACAGCTAATTTATGTTTAATCACTCGATTTATTTTGAAACAGATCATAGTAATTAACGAAATAGTTTCGTGGCATATTAGTATATTAAATCAAATAATTCCATAGGTATTTATCTACCTTTGGCGATTACGCTTTAGATAAAATTTGTACAAATTAATATTACAATAGTAATATAATATTATAATATATTATATTGTGTATAATATTATATTATAATATATTATATTAATATTATAATATTACAATATTACAATGGTTAAATTACCTTTGTAGATGATGAAATAGGCCAGCTGCGATAGGAACGACTTCACTTTACGGCGTCTTGGAATGAACTCCCGTTTTTGTTCCGAATAGGTCACCCGATCGACTCCTCGCTCAAACCAAAACATCAACACATCGGCACCGAACGTATCGCACGTACATTTCTAACTGGCGCAAAAGTACATTATAGACTTATAACTACCTAACATAATATATTAAATACTATATTAACATATTAATCTAGGATTTCAACAGATTTAATTATTATTTAATCGTTAACAACCCAGTATGCTTTTGTACCGTTACTAACCGGTAGTGTCCAACAGACATATTACTGAAATTCCTCAACGTTATATTAAAATAAAATAAATAATGTGACATAAATTTTTGGTTATTATATTATACAATTCTCTATTTAAGAATTGGTACTCGGTTTACGATTTTATGTTCAATCGCTGAGATATAGTTAAATATACGATATTAAAATTTTGCGGATGATTATTACTGAGATAATTGCATATTCATATTAATAAATATTTTCTAATCGAATGTCTCTTTGAAATTAGTATACCTTTTACTTTTTTCCTGCATCCCCTTGTTATAAACGTCTATTATATCTTACTGTATTATTTCTTCTTAATGTAAATATATTTGTTAAATATTATATATATATAATTATTAACTATGTGACTATTACTATCAATATTTTGAAGTCTATCCAACGCGACCATGCTAATTTCAACCACCTTCGAGATTAAAATAAAACTCACCATTATAAAAATGAAAGGGAGCGATAAAAATTATGTCTACACAAAAAAGATTAAATCGTTGGTAATCTTTTATTCATTATTTAGCCACGTTAAATTTCATCCCCGAATCCATCCTTTCTACGATCTCCATACAATTTCAGGATTCCTACAGGTACCAACACCTAGTAAGAGTAACCAACTTTCAAACTGACAGAATGCATCGTGGAAACTTCGTTCTTCCTATGAATAGATTATAATAAATTCGGAAAGCAGAAAAGTCAATATCAGACAAGAATCAATGGTTCGTTCTACCAAAAGTCGACCTTGTTTCATCCACGTGGATTCCGAACTTATTAAGTCTCTATTAAATTTGACTCGGACTTCGTTATCAGCCACTTATTAATTTATTTTCACTTTCGTTGTGTCTGTAACTTTTACCAAAGGGTGTCACCTGTTAAACTAATAAATAAATAAACTTAACTTCTTCAGGAACGAATTTTTAGTGCCACTATTTGAACAATGATATTCAAAAATGTTGTAACGAGCACCGGGTTACCTTGGACATTAACATTAATTAATGAATGAATCCGATATTAAGATTTTGTAAATGATTGTCACTAAGCTGATTGAATATTCATATTAATAAATATAAAATACGATTTTCGTAAATCTGTTAAATAATCTACCGCTACATTTCACGAATAATATATTCAAGTTGAAACAGCATACGTTTGATTTGAGTAAAAATATTCAATACTAAGAATATAAATAAATATATACGTGTGAAGTCGATTATAAAATATCGAACATAGTAGGATGGTGGTCCACATAAAAATCTATATTACGTAAGCTTCATATTATCACCCGATTTATAATTCCTAATTAGATGGTGCATAACTAAAAAGGGGTGGAATCCTGCAGGAGTAGCATTTTAAAAGATATGACTCACGCTCGCGCTGCAAGTTGATTAAAGTACCCTTGTTGGAATACGAAACGCGGGCATCCTTCTTTATTAAACTAGTGGTAAGCCCTGCGGAGTACTGTTTATCCTCTTTATTTCCGGTCCATTTCTAAAGCTTAACGGGATAACAAGAATTACCGGTGGGGGGGAACAATTAACATTGGTCCCTTTCGAACTTCCCTACTTTCTGGGATCCAACCTTCCTTCCGGCAGTTTCTCACTTCGGAATTGGGAACTAACGATTTCCATCTATCGACACTCTTCTTGGCAGCATTAACGAGCGGACTTTATTATTTTATTGCTTTTATTCTTCTATATTATTTTATATTGAACTTTCAAGTAATACCGATTTATTGATTTCGATGTTCCATTAGTTATATCGTTACACAGCTCAAATTTATTAATTACATTTTCGCCATTTTCTTCTTCAAATATAATCATTTAAGAAATATAATTTTATTGGATAATGCAAGCATATATAAATAGATTGCTATATTCAAATATGTTATTTCGAAAATATTGAGATTGTAATTATAACAAAAATATAAAAGCCTCTGTAACTCGTTTAGATGAAAATCTTAATGAATTTTAACTCAATAACAGTGATATACTTTACATTCTATATTTTATATTCTATATTTTATATTTGAACCCCTTAACCGGGGATAACGAGTTAACGAGTTAACATAATTCTCAAATTTTTACGCGTATAAATATCAATAACGAACATTCAAACCTATATGCATGTTTTAATTGTAAATATGTCGCACAGATTGATTTTATTACTAAATCGAATGTTTCCGCGTGATGTCGCTTTTCAGAGGAATTCACCGATTAATTGGTTAAATTTTGTATTCTATATTCCATATTTCCTGTACCTTCTATTATTATATCCTGTATTCTACATTCTATAACATATTATTAGATTTTGACAGACTGCAAATTTCTGTTTACCTTCTCAATTTATTCTGAAACATAATTGTTACCCCAGGTTGTCGAGTTTATATATTACTTAAGTTATATACTACATAGGAAGTCACTAACGAGGGGACTTTATTACTTACTCGCAAGCTCCGATATTTAAATTCCACGGAATACCAGCCGAGTAATTAGTGAGAGGAAAAAGAATCTTGGATTCCGAATCGAGGACAAAAAACCATGTACAATTATACCGGTACAGGGAGGCATGCAAATGAACTTATTTTCTGAACGGTGGAAAGTTAAACAAGAAAGTGATATTGCTTTGCGCGAGGAAATTTAAAGAATCTCGCGTTATGATATTTGAATAAAGAACAGAAAGGAGTATTATTGGAAATATTTGAAATTGTCATAAAAACCGTATTGCTTATAGCGATAGTACTTTAATGTAGTCTATATGAGTTTAGATTATAAGAGTTAATTAATGCAATGGAGTAATCAATTATTAGTATCAAATGATTCAAAGGATTGTAAGAATTATTATATTAGCGGTAATTGTGTGTCGACTCGTATTTACTTTTTGGAATGAGACACGTGGATTAAATGCATTTTCTGTTCCATAAATGGGTCGACCCAAAATCGCAAAAATGTGAAGGGGTATACCTTCAAAAATGGGCAAAAAATCAAAGTCGCCAATTTCGCTCCTAAATGGCCCAAATCGATGGTATATGATGTATAAACATATTCTAGGACGATTTTGGGTCGAAAGAAGTGGTTTAAAAATTTTTCCGGGCGAAAAATGGGTCGACCCAAAATCGCAAAAATGTGAAGGGGTACACCTTCAAAAATTGTCAAAAATTAAAAGTCGCCAAAATCAGTTCTAAATGACCCAAATCGATGGTATATGATGTATAAACATATTCTAGGACGATTTTGGGTCGAAAGAAGTGGATTAAAAATTTTTCCGGGCGAAAAATGGGTCGACCCAAAATCGTAAAAATGTGAAGGGGTATACCTTCAAAAATTGTCAAAAATTAAAAGTCGCCAAAATCAATTCTAAATGACCCATATCGATGATATATGATGTATAAACATATTCTAGGACGATTTTGGGTCGAAAGAAGTAGTTTAAAAATTTTTCCGGGCGAAAAATGGGTCGACCCAAAATCGTAAAAATGTGAAGGGGTATACCTTCAAAAATTGTCAAAAAATCAAAGTCGCCAATTTCGCTCCTAAATGGCCCAAATCGATGGTATATGATGTATAAACATATTCTAGGACGATTTTGGGTCGAAAGAAGTGGATTAAAAATTTGTTTCGGTTGAAAAATGGGTCGAATCCAAGTCGAAAAAATGTGAAGGGGTACACCTTCAAAAATTGTCAAAAATTAAAAGTCGCCAAAATCAATTCTAAATGACCCAAATCGATGGTATATGATGTATAAACATATTCTAGGATGATTTTGGGTCGAAAGAAGTGGATTAAAAATTTGTTTCGCTTGAAAAACGGGTCAATCCAAAATCGCAAAAATGTGAAGGGGTATACCTTCAAAAATTGTCAAAAATTAAAAGTCGCCAAAATCAATTCTAAACGACCCAAATCGATGGTATATGATGTATAAACATATTCTAGGACGATTTTGGGTCGAAAGAAGTGGATTAAAAATTTGTTTCGGTCAAAAAACGGGTCAATCCAAAATCGCAAAAATGTAAAGGGGTATACCTTCAAAAATTGTCAAAAATTAAAAGTCGCTAAAATCAATTCTAAATGACCCAAATCGATGGTATATGATGTATAAACATATTCTAGGATGATTTTGGGTCGAAAGAAGTAGATTAAAAATTTGTTTCGGTCGAAAAACGGGTCAATCCAAAATCGAAAAAATGTGAAGGGGTATACCTTCAAAAATTGTCAAAAATTAAAAGTCGCCAAAATCAATTCTAAATGACCCATATCGATGATATATGATGTATAAACATATTCTAGGACGATTTTGGGTCGAAAGAAGTAGTTTAAAAATTTTTCCGGGCGAAAAATTGGTCGACCCAAAATCACAAAAATGTGAAAGTCGTCAATTTTATACTTATCTGACTCAAATACCTTCGTATTATCCTGTAGATCGTGTTCTAGCCGTTTTTATAATCGCACAGTTCAATTATGTATTTAATAATAATTATTTTAGTAGGAAATTGAATGTTGATATTACTTATTTAATATTCCGGGGTGGTCTTTACCATAGAAACGAAGGATTTACTTGAGTCAAGAGATATTGCACTAGAATTTCAGGTCACCATCCAGAATTTCTTATTTGTGAAACTCTTCTTTCAGATTAATTGCATTCCTGGCTGTACGTGCTTGGATTCTATAACCGGCTTGCTTTCTGGATTTCTTCTCTTCCTTTCCCCCCGCGATAAACTTTACGGAAATCTGATCCATATTAAAAGCTTGCAATACCAAATATTTGAACGGTTCCATCCTCCGAGCGTTTAGCTTTTTACAAACTTATGCGCTTTCGATTAAAGCGCTGTTGCAAATTTTTATTATGGAAATATATTATGTGCTTAACGTAATATTATAATATTAATTTACTTTGGTCACTCGATGACCGTAATTACTTGCAAGAGTTACTATAGGTAAGATTTTATTACTTATTTATAGAAATTTCGATCTCTTTTTATTTATAAATATCTATTAGAAATATATATTTTTTGTTTATATATTTCTATTCCAAATTCACTTCTATTTAAAAAGTGAGTAAAATTAATTTTTATTTAATTATTTAACATTCAGATATCAATTATGATGCGTGGATTACAAACAAACAAATGATATAAACTGAATAATATAACCAGAAGAAATAATTTATAATTTCAAGGGGACTATCACAGTCCAATAAGTAATATTATTACCGTGAATATTATTTTATCACTTCGATACTCGTACAAATCAAAATCTGTTATGTAAATAACGACTTGTTGATCGTCTGGAATCTCAATATTTCCACGAACAAATCAGAATTAATATCACACTGAAATTCCCGTAAACACGATAATAACATTTGACGGAATCACGATATAAAAGAGCCAATAAAAAGTCAATTTAATAGTCGATCATCGACAACAAGCGATTCCTCTATTTAATTAATTGAAGTGCATCGAATTAAAGATAGTAATGCCATATTAATATCACAAAGATAACATCACAACAAATGAAGATCATAAGATATGATTTAATCTACTTATAATATTATTAAGTAGATAATATTATATCAGTAATATGGCAATAATAATATAACAAGACGCAGACATGTAAGCGAGTTACGAAGATTTGCGTACTTTTGTTTATAATTAAAATGTTAATATTCACGAAATAAAATATTTGAATATAGCTAGTTATTTGTACATATATCCTGCCTGCACTGGCTAGTAAAATTGTGTTTCTTAAATTACTATGTTTGAAGAAGAAAAATGGCGAAATTGTAGTTAGTGATATTTATCTCTATAACAACGATATTTAATACCCCAAGAAATGAAGACCTAAGGTCCACCTTCGATCTCCAAAAACAATAAAAAATCCGAAGGACAGTTTCAAGGAAAATCAATCGCGGCTGGTCGAAAGACCGTCGTAAAAGCAAGATAAATTCGCGGGTGCCTATTTTTGCGAGTGGTTCGCCCGGCTTGTAATCCTCGTGTTGCACCTCTGCCAAAAGTGACGTCTAAGTGCGCGACACTCGAGTATATTCAGAATTAAATAAACCAGGGTACCCGAAGATTATCGTTTCACCGTAAAACCGAAGCAACAAGCGCCGCAGGCATTCTCACCCACCTTGGAATCCCTCAATCTCCGAAACCCTCTCCACCCCCATGTTTTCTTTGCTGCCCGTGGAATTTCCACGGCTTGGACCAATGCCAGCTTAGCCTACGTGTTGTTTCGAATCGTTAAACCCGCCGTATTTATGCGTCTCTTCTTTGGCTTACGTACCTTTCGTACTCGAGTGCTTCCACGATGAAACCTTTTGATGAAACCTTTCGATCAGGATGATCACTTTTCTATAAGGCATGCTTTTTTTCCGTTGGATTTGCAACAGTTTTCGTTGGATCTGTCGGATGAGTCTCGCGGCCACTTCTTGTCCAATTAAAATTAAGTGCTTAAAAAGATTCATGAAAGTTTGGCGATAAGTAGCTTGGAAGGTGTTACATTTTTTATTAATTCAATATTTGTAACAATTAACTTGGAAAGTGTTAAATGTAGAATTAATGAAATCCTTGTAATAATTAATATAGAAGGAGGTAAAGGTAAAGTAATAATAATACTGATAATAGTACCGATATTCTAGTATTATGGATTCATATTAATTCTCGGATATTGATGGAATTATGAGAGTTTAATTAAATGAATTTCATACATAATTTCACTCAGAGACTTAATATAAGGTGGCATTCGAAATAAGATACCCGTATACCTTCTTTCCAGAATTCTACAGTAGACAGTACTCACGTGCCTTCTTTAGATAACTTTACTTATTATTAGCTATCGCTGCAGAAATTCTTCCTTTTTGACTTCGAATCTCGATTCAAAGAGTAATCGATCAAAAGCATGTTTCAATATTTATCGGCTACTCGAAAGAAAATATTTTGCTCGCGCTATTCCGAACTATGGGTACGCTGTATTTATATTGATCGCGTGTATCCGCCGGATGAAGCGGATGTATACGTACTCTATGATACGAAGAAGCTTTTAAGGCACGTGGGGTTCAAGGAATTTCGGCTTGCAACGAATGCGAACCTTTTTAGCTTCCCGGGGAAAACAAATTTTTCCATCGCTAAAAGCTTCCACGTGGAACGTGCTTATTCTCTTAATTCTTGTTACCCCTTCGCAATTTTACGTGACATTTCTCGCGCTAACATTCCTAGCTTTATAATTCACGCAATTCAGGTTCACGGAGGTTTTTCACCTTCGTAAACATTTCGATCGTGCCCAACTCAATTTTCAGCCCTCGTTTGGAATTCTGACGGGTTACGTAAGAAATATATTTTTCATTCGAACGGATTAAGGAACTTTTGGAAATGACAGTGGAAAAGTGGGTCTATTACGACGTTCCAGTAAACTGGCCTTCGTCAAGTAGAAATATACGTCTGAGGAGTTTCGGACTGAATCTACTTACACTCTTATCTTGGAATTAGACGTAATATATAGCTACATTGAATTAAATTATCTAAAAAATGAAAGAATATTTGTCGAGTAACGTGGAAAGTGTGTTGAAATAAAAGTAAAAACTCCCGGGTTTTTTTAATAATATAATAATGTGTAGAAAAAGCTGGTCCATTCGATTGCATTGGAAGGAGAGCACTCAAGAAGTAATATCATTAGTTCTAAATGATTATAGTTCATCGGATAAAAATTCCATTACTGGATTCAAAAAATCCTGTTACTTCGCCTTCTACAAATTTTACCCGCTTTGCTATTCCTGCATCTTTTTTTATTCTGTTATTTAACTATATAAAGTGGGAGTAGCAACAAACCTATTAAACTCGGATGTCGTTAAAAACAATATTTTCCGAATATTATTAATATTCTGTGAAACATACTTTAATAGCCTTCATTAAATCACGAGATAAAAAACATAGAAATATAGAACTATAATTATTTTATACATTCAGAACTACAAAATATAAGTATAGAGCTACATAAATCACACATACTACAATATTATAGAAATACAAAACTACAATATTTTCGAGCTACAGAACAACAAAATTTTAAAAACTTCACAATTGTAAAAAATCACAGAATATAGGAATATAAAAACCGACATTTCGTAGGCGCAGAACGTAGCAGGTGTTTGAAGTTTCTAACCGTAGGTTGAGAAGTTTGCAAAAAAGAAAGCCTTTAAAAAATGATGATATGGTGTAAAAGGGAGAGGCGTAGACGATAATATCGGAAGATAAGGAATTGTAGGGTGTCGATGTAAGGGTGTAGAGATCAGCCGACCCAATTAGCGGTTCCCAATTAGATCGGTAGAGCGTCTATGCTCTGGCCGGAGATCGGTGGTAGGAGATAGCACGTTGCTCCGAGAGGGAATGTTTCGCGGTTATTTATAAGTTCGAGGGTCGCCGGTTAACCTTGCCCGACGTGGACCGTCAGGCATGTCACCTAACCGTTTTATTACGATACTCCCCTCACCCGAAACCTTCCAATTGGGTCAGGTCCACCTCGATTTTCGAGAACGCCTCACGTTCCTTTCGTGACTTATTTCACGAATTTAATCTAACATCGACAATCTTACTTTCTTCGAAGAAGGCCCTTCGCGCTCTTAAAATAACATTTTATTGCATTACGTGCTGTGTTCATAAAACCACGATCCATATTTCGAATTGACCAGCTTTTTTTAGATGAGCAATTCCCAGGTTTTTATTTCTGTCTTAATTGACTTTCGATATTACTATTGTTACTATATATAATAATTAATATATTTAGCAGTAATGGGCTATAATTAAAAGACCAATAGTTTGGATTGATCAGTTTCTTTAGTGGGAACATTCCTAAGTTTCTAATTTAACTGAAAGTGTCGGTTAATTAAGATTATATGTATATTATAGATAGACATATTAATGATTATTAGCATGTCTGATTATTTTTTGAAGACCCTAGAACGCGAGAATGATTAATAGGTTCCCGAAGTATATTTGGCGCATAGATGAAAAACTCGAGGAATGCCAGCTTTTTTTTGAGAAAGTGTATCGAATCAAATATTCGTGTCACATTTGTGTATATATTTCTCTGCGAGGCTCTTTTTTTCCTCGATTACACGGGTTCTTCACGATAACACGAAACGAATACGAAGCGTAACACTCGATCTCTATCAGTAGGGATTTTCCGGAGGAAAGTAGCAACAATAGCAATGGATGAGGGTATTCAAGCATCATCGGCACTTTCTCTTTATCATGAAACTCCGTCGTAATGCGATTGTCGTATCTCTTTTTCGAGAGACTGCAAAACGTGTGGCCCTCCATGGAACAATGTTAAAGGAAGAGCTACCATTGTCCCTTGCTGTCAAAGACTCCTGAAATGTCCATACTGAAACTATTCCAACCCTTTATACAACTGCCCATAGAAAACTCGACATTTATTCCACATTAGAATTGGGAATTTGCTTGAATTTAAAATGTGAAGTTTACTTGAAATTCACTTTAAAATGGATCACATAATCCACGTGAAGTTTCATTTTCAATTCAGAATAAGAATAAAGAATATTTTCGAGACTATTATTTTTATTTTAGATATTATTTTCTGTATTGTACTTTATTCGAGTGTGTTATTAAGATATTTTTCGTGTATTCATTATTTCAATACATTAATCAAGGTTTGGTGATTGTGAGAGATAATTGAGAATAAAAAATGTATTAGTGTTGGAAATTATTATTTTTATTTTAGGTTTTTAATTGAGATATGATTACGTTTATGAGATTTTTATGTAAGATTGTATTTTAATTACAATGGGCACTTTGTAAACCATTGAATTAAACTAATTAATTTAATAATTATCTTGTTTATGATAGATTTCTTATTAATTCTGCTTTATTGCAGCATTATTACTGAGAAATTTATTGTTTAATTCTTGTGGTTTGGGTTATCCAACCTTTCGAAATCTACGAGGAACCTTAAACCCTTGCGAAGCTGATCCTTATTTTTATAGAGTGTAAAATCTGAAACGTGGTCGATGCGGAAATCCAGGAAAAGCATAAAGTAGTCTGTTTCCGGTACTCCTAAACTTCCACGTTATAAAACGTGATTTACTCGTCTAATAAAAAATTGTAGAGTTCCTTAATTTTGTGGTCTATAAATCTTAGAAATATTGGTAATAATCTCTATATTTTTGTTGGAAACATAGAAATATTTGCAATAATCTCCAGATTTGTGTTACAAATATTAAGTATTCTGCTCCGCTTCTTTAAAAATAAATATTTTAATCCGTCCAGTTTAGAGCTCCAGAAAAATGAATTAAGATTCAAATAAATTCAATATTTGAAATTCTATAAAAGCTGAAATTCATGTTAGGCAACTAAATGCAAGCACGAATAGTTCATTTTTCTTTCGTTCTATCCATCATTTTATCCATTACTCTTCAGAACCTACTCTAGAACCCTTTTCAGTGCTCGATCATCATTGTGAATGCTGGAAACCATAATTTTTTCGACTATGTAAAATGCGAACCTAGGATATCTATATTATGACATGCAACCTGTTTACCTTTTCGTCCATTCACCTTCGAGCATTACTTAAACGAATTACGAGATCCGATATGTTGCGAAAGATAAAAGACATAAGCAGATCACACAGTTAATTATTAATTTTTTTCAAATTATTTTACAAATGAAGATATAATATACGATGTTTCTTGTCGTTTTCAGAGTGTTCAGAGTCTAATTAAAGTCGAAAGCAGAGAATGCTGAACCTTTCAGGATCCAAGTGACAATTGAAATTACTGTTTCAACAAGATAATTATTACTTAACGAGAAACTCTTAATTGTACACTCAAAATTCCTCCGAATCTAAAAAATACGAACAGTCAAAATATCAAAATCATAACTCCATCTATCACCCTACTGCTTGCGTACCAAAAGCTCCAGCAACCAACGCGGAAGTTCACCCCTTGTTCGATCATCATCTCCATTAAAAACCATAGAATACGCTGAATGCTACAAAGTACAACCAGGCCAAGTACTCGAGTCGATGATTAATGATCGATGATGAACCCCATCCGGCGCAATCATCACTCCCGAAGAAACACAAAAACTAAGCATAAAATCCCGACCATAACTCAATCATCGTGATCCTGGACTCTGGGCGAAAATCATAGAGGAAGCAGAATAGCATCAACCGAGAAAGCAGCAGCAGGTTCAGTCTCTATCTCGAGACTCGCATAGAGAATCCGCGATCGTCGTTAGGACCACGCCCTCAGCAAAGAACCGACGCCGACGCCGTTGTCCCTTCCCCTCCAACGGCTCTTCTCTTCGTTCCCCCTCTCGTTCTCGTTCTCTTTCTCTCTCACCCTTTCACCATTTCCCCTTCGTTCGTAAGCACCGGCGCCTCCACCCTCTGACGGTAGCCTGATGGCCCCAGGATCTCGTCAGAGCGACTCGACTCGTCGTCGACGGTGACTCGCCGCGTGTTATTTCGCGCCAGTCTCCCACTGACCTCGCGCTCGTCAACGTCGCCGTCGATCGTCGATCTTACCACGTCGTCGCCGTCGTTGTCGTTGCTCGTCGTCTTTATACCTGCTTTTTATTATTCTCGACAGTGTCAGTGTCCACGATTGGTTTCTTAACCATTGTACCGGCGACAACAGTCTACGAGATTAATGTCAAAGGATGGGATGGTGGACGACTCGGGTATCCTAAATATTTCCTTGTTCCTCGCGGGTTGAATACATTGCGAACACTTTTACGAATTCATTCTGCGCCCGGGTTTGTGTATCTGTGAACAGTGGTTAGTAAAAGGATTTCAAGGATCTGTAATTCTTCGTGTCTCGTGATCTTTGTCGAGGTGTTAACGTGATCGTTTTATGAATTACTGATCGACCGTTCGAGGATCGAGGATCTTTTTCTATCGGGATTCAAGTTTGAAAGTGTACAGTGTAGATTGTTGTTGGGACGTTGACTCGGCGGTGCAAGAAGAAGGGAATTCTTCCTGCCGGCTTGTTTGTTCGTTTCGAAGTTCTTTGAGGTACGTGATTCCTTCGTGGTTTCTATTTTCTATCGTGTTCTACGGATGTTTGATTGCACTTGTTTGATCGGTGGCAGTGATCCTTATTTATTTGATAAATATTGTTTGGATCGAAATATAACAAATCAACCACCGATCGTTCTACGTACATGACATTCATGATTCTATAAGCACATAGAAAATATACAGCAAAAGCATTCTATAAATCCTCCACATAATCACAAAGATTAATTCTCATTCCACTTCTACAGCATCCTAATTACTATCATATTTTTCACGTAAAACTTGCCACTTTACTCTAATTACATCTAACCCAATCACGTATATTCTTTAAACACACAATACAGTGTTGCAACCAAATTACAATGCCGAAGTATTCTATTCGAATAAAACAATTTAAATACGATAAAATAATCTCAATTCTCAACCTAACATTCCAAGTGACATATAAAAATACGACTTATTGTAAGCTCTTTAATCTGGAGAAGTTTCATTCAGCAGACAAAGAGTCAGCTATACGACATGCAAACTCATCAGCCAACCGAGTATCAAAACATTTGTTGCATAACGATAACAATGCATAATACGTGACACATGTATATACAGATATTTTTCAAGTATCTTCATTATCCGGAGTATCATTTATACATCTTTTATTCGTATATCGCTTGGATGAATTATAATATATATATATTTAATAACCGCGTATATGCAGCGATGAGTAAACTTCCTCTTTCACGTGGTGTAATACACCTACGCGATCTTTTTTAATTTACTTGGCAATAGACCCACGATTTTATGTCCATTGAGAAAGTGACCCGGATGCATTGCTCTGTTGGGTGGGATGCGCGGAATGTCACCGACACATAGATCGTTTGACAGTTAACGTGTTTAAATATACATCCACATGCTTAACACTAGAACTACCGACGATATATTCAGCTATATTTGTACATCTTCGTAATACGTCTTCAAAGGAACGACGGATGGTAAAAATAACGTAGACCACTTAGTTATGTTCATTGTGCAACGCGAACCGCAAAACTTCTCAGAAAATGTAATGAATAAGTTTGAATGTTTTTATTAAATTGTGAACCATCATTTTGACGGTTTTGGTAGGTTTAGTGGTAACACAAACTATTCATCATCTGAATTTTTTGGGAGTCTTGGTGTTAACACTGAAACTACCAAAGTCGTCGCAATGATGGGTTTGCAGAATTTAACAAAAATGGTAGTTTTATTGTTATTACTGAAAGTATTGAAATCGTTAAAATGGCGGGAATGCAATTTGGAATAAAACTGTTCAAATACAAAACGATACGCACAACTTGTGTAAATTTCTTAAAGCATACAAAAATGGATAAAATAAATTGTGAAAAGCAGTGAAAATAGTGTAAATGTAAATCGGGAATGAGAATCCGGATTTAATATCAATATTTATTAAGAGACTTAATTGATTTTATATCTGATCGCATAGAACAAATATATAAATTAACGAATATACGGAGTATTACATTAAATATTAATAAAATTCAGGGTGCAGTTCGAAGTACAATAAAAATCAGGAATGAAAATCCGAATATTTATTCAGACATTTACTAATTTATTTCATGTCGATGCAAAGTGATACTGATAAACAACGGACTTTATTAAAATGCAAAGGCAACAAGACAAATGCGGATGATCCTTTCGGATGGAAATGTTCTTATTGTGGCAATTGCATTAGCTGAGTGTACCAGTATATTTCGTATTTCCTGTATAATATATATATCGTATCTTTCAGTTTACCGAGGGTATTTGCGTCAGATCCATTGTTTCGTTATAATTATACGTCGGGCCTCGAGCTTTCATCTCCTCCCCCCGACTTTTGGACGGATGCCTGATTTTCCACGAGCCTCTGCCACGAATCTTCCGCGTTGTTTGCCACGAGATATCGTTCCTTACCTTTAGAACGCAACTCGCGCAAACTATGGATATCAGTGTTGTGGAAAAAGTTTGGTTGGTTTTCAACGATTCGACCGATTCCTGATCATAATCTGATGAAACAGTTGGGTGTATAATAAATAAAGAAATATGTAGAGAATTGTGTCAAATGTTAAGAAAAGTCGTCGCGTAGAATATTCGAAATGTAAATTAGGAATTACGAACTAGGAATAATTGCATCTTCTGTTAAAAAGCTACAATTTTCAGTGCTTTCAATATATCTTTATTATTATTATTTATATTATATTTCATTTATTAACGGTTAACCCTCTAGTACAAAAAATGTGGAATACCATCATCGGTGAGAAATAAATTCAAATAGTTTGCCGTATAGAATGTAATTCACGATATAGACACGGTATAGATATTATAAATAACTTATGATAAAATGTGCAGACAAGATGCTAATTTTATTTCGCCCGTAACTAATGGAATTCCAAACACCTCGATGGAATTTGAATAAATTGAATGGACGCGCAGACTGTGTTCCTTAAATGTATTCGAAGGATGGCTGATATGGTGGATATTGAACTCTATCACTGTGTAACCATTTCATTTTATGTACGCCAGTTCGCGTAATCTTATATACGATATATTATATACACACACGAGTGTCACACACGCGAATACTAGAATTCTTATGCATCTATGATCGATGGCCAAGTAATACATCGTGTGCCAACATACGAATGCAACGAAGTTCAAAAGGATACGCCAGGATTCCAAGTACACTGTCCTCTAATACGTACCAATTCGATTTTACAAAATGCCAGGGATTTTTCCGTGTCCTCTGTGAAATTTTTATGCCTCGATGAAGATTCCAGGAATGGAAGCACAGAATCTTTCACGTGAAACTTAAATCGATTGGGATATAAATCACTTCGTGAGAACCAAACAAAGATGTTCTTCATCCGATCATGTTTATTTAAGTTCGTAAATTATTCGATATTAAAAGTATCAGAGCTCGCTAAATTTTGCTTATTTCATTTGCACATTTATTTTTCAGTTTAATCTTCTTCCGCAGATAGAGATGCTTTCCTTTACTTGTTAAATGTTCGATTAATAAGTGAAGTCACCGTTCCTCTATCAGTTGAATGAAATCAAGAAAGTGAAGTGGCATTTAATTTTAGGTTTTGTTATTGTTAATTTCTATCAGTGGATATCCCTGTATTTATTCGGCAAATATATTCAGCACGGCAAATACTGTGACGGAGCCCTTTTTCTACGTATATATATGTCCATCGAACATTACACCTCCCTTGTATGGTAAACATAACACGTAACGTGTTCATATCTACTACATATATATTACACGCACATACGAACCACCCACGCTATATATTCCACCAAGCTTCTTCCTTCGCCGTGATTAAGTTAACTTTCTGTCGCGCCTCGGCAAATAACCTCGGGATTCCCTATCTTCGATCACTTTCGCACGAAATTATCCTATCGCCTTGCGAGTAACCGGGGAACAATGATTTGCATTCCATTTTTTATGTAGGACATGAATGAATTATTAGTATGTATCGATTGCACTAAACTATAAGATATTTTATAAGATTTTTATATATTTGATATAATTTTCGTAGAAATTGATATTAATTCAATGAATAATTGATAGAATTCAAGATGAGTTTAAATCGCCATTTTCCAATATTCCAAATAAATTTCTGACAAATTATTTACATCGGAAATTTTCATTTTAAAAGGATAAAATTTTAATCGCAGATGGATAAAAGTCTGTCGATATAAATATTGAAATATCACAAATTATAATATTTCTACGTTTCAAATAAATTCTACAGAAATTATACAGTTAAACAAATTTGAATTTTATTAACTTCAGAAGATTGACAGCTTATCCATCAAAATTAAAATACCTTAAATTACTATTTTTCTACTTTCCAAATCAATTCCGCGGAAATCATTCAGATAAAGAAATTGTTATTTCGTTAACCTTAGACAAATAAAAGTCCATGGATATAAAACTTGAAATAATAATAAGAAAGATTTTCATATCTCTTATATTTCTTGCATTATTAAATATATTGAAATATGATCTTATATTGAATTATGATTAATAAAACACATGATTAATGTTGAATTCGAGGGACGAAAGAAGTCTGTCATGAAGTGATCAATTTCAAAATGGACTCTCTGGATTCAGGGTGCCTTGGAGGGTCCCTGATAACGGCAAACGTAGATTATTAAGGGGACATCGGGAATTATCCCGCGGAGAATTATATATTGAATTATAATTGCCACTGGCGAGAGGGTGTTAAGTTTCGGGTTAATTAATTGACTTTGTTCTTCAACGAAATACTTCCGCTCGCTTCGGTCTGGGGATGTTTTAGTAATTTATGAAAGCGTATACAAACGTTACACGGAATTTATCGTTGTAAATTTATCAGTTTATTTGCACGAATAAACAAATGGTGTGTGTTGAAAAATCAATAGTGCGATGATATACACCAGAGCCGATTGCAGTAATAACAAAAACTTTTAAGGAAAATGCCCGTAATAATAGTAAATATTGTACTTAATTTAGCGGCAAATATTGCGTTTAATTAAAATTGTACTCGTACGTGTTAAGTAAACTTTTTCAGATTGTTTTTAATACTCGAATTTTTTAAATAGTCTGATTGTAGAATATTATCGTAATATTTAATTTCTTTGTTGCAATTTCATAATCATGTCAATCGTTTCGAATGTTATTAAATAGTTGATTCTTCATGCAACTTTTTTGCAAACTTTCTTTGTGATTTTGTCACGTTTCAGAGTGAACTAACTTTATATTCACGCTCTGATTCATATTGCAGGTATTTTCTTATTCCGTCATCATCTCGACTTGCTGCAAATTCTGTTTACTTCGAGTTTACTTTTCTTACCGGAATAAGTAAGTCTGTAGAACAATCCTATTCAGCGAATTTTATATTAATAATGTACGGTCATTTTTAATAAGACTATTAAATCTATTTGCATTTCTAATAATAAATCTACGTACAGATTATAATATGCAGATATTTTAATCATGTTTATAACGTATATTAATTTTGTTAAGTAACAAGTATAAATTAGATGATTTCAAAGTCCAAGCAATCTGAAGGTCATTACTCGAATAATAGATTTTTATTTTTCGATATGTTATATCGATAGATTTTTATTATTCCGAAGTTAATCAATCCTTATAATCCATTCCTTATTCTATTTTGTTTCTGTTTACATTATTTATGACTACGAACGAATGTAGTCTTCAACAAAGTTACTACAGTTGAATTCAAATTTACATGACAATTAAAAGAGTTGACATAGTTGTGGAATTCGAGGAATATTAAAGAAATTAGAAGAAGTGGTGTGAAGAACTCGCGACGAAATGCCGCGTAATTGAAAGTGTTTAGGTATTTCATAGAATGACAATAGAGGATACTTCTTATCTGAAGGAAGCGGAGCCTCAGGGAAGACAATGAAGACTTCTTGACACTATTTCGAAAGAGATCGTTAACTTTATTAGTACGGATAATAAGAGCGAAGTGGCAAAGCCATAGCAATAACTCTACCGGAATGTCGTCCACAACTATCACCGCGTTTAGAACCAAAAATTATACGACACTCCGATTATTTCTATTAACATTTTAACACATTGAATGCCGTGGAGTCACCGGTGACTGACGATGCGAATATTACTAAAACGCGGATCCAATATATCGCTAAAATTATATAATACGTAAAGTAACAAACGTATTATAGAGCACATAAATAGTTTTATTTTTAGAAGCTATATACATGTTACAAACGCGCACCGCGAGGTATCGTATAACACGGATTCCGATCCGACAGTCTACGTGCTGGAGCTCGGGTACCCCGGGTTCGCTAAGCCCGTACCCACTTCTTTTGTTACTATTTGTGGGCCCCTGGGGGGAGTTATGTTGATAAATATTAGTTAGCATATTAATGAATTAATAAATAATACTGCAGAAAATCTTGATGCGCTTTTATGTTACTACAACTTTTACATTAACATTAGCACGATATATTTCATTAATTACATTTGATAATGGCATTATTGCCACAACTCTACAAAATATATTTATTTAATATTATTAAAAAATATACGGTACATTCGTGTTTCGCCAAAATGAATTTTAACATGTCATAAAACATTTTATTCGCCATTTTGATGTTCCCTTGTGCAAAAATAAATCTGATCAGATATAACCCTCGTGAAGATACCATGCCCAGATTAGTCAGTTAATTAAAATTTCAACAATCACGGCATCGTGGAGTTGGTGTTTAAAATCAATATTAAATACACCTATCTAAAGTGATCTCATTAAAATCTCCCGATTTCGACGCGGATGTCCTTTAATTTATTAAATTGAGGCGAGCCTTCGAGATCCACCAATTCCCTATATTTATATCTTCCCTCCTTCTAATTAGAGGTCGCATTATAATTATATTTAATCCTAACTCGTTTGGAAATACAATCTGAACTCGTAAAACTAAAAAAGTTCCTCGGGATTAATGTATCACAGGGTCATTAAGACGTAGGTTTTTACGAGGGTGTCGTTGAAACTGAATTCCGTGAAAGGAAGGGGCGAAGAGAGGCCTTTTTTATAACTTCGAATGTTGATATTGCCATATATTTAATTGGCATTAATTCGAATAATTTAGATCAATATATCATTCCAATATTAATGTAGAAATTGTAGTAATATAAGTGAGTACATTATTTAAAAAGTACATTGATGAAATGATATATCTGTTTCACAATTTTCATTTAAAATATTTGTATACATTTAAATTTTCAGAAATTATTGCCAAATATTAAATTAGTGTTAGTGAAGTTTAAATTGTAGTAATATAACATTCAGATTCTGCATATATTCAAATTTTATTAGAAATAACATGAAGGCAATAAAACGTCTGTATGACAATTTTCATTGAGAAGATTGTGATCTTTTTATGCGCTGGAGCTGGCATAACTTACTTGCAAAGATTCTTGGCTACAATCGTCGTCGAACATGAAGAGAATCCGGCGATCCTTGGAATCAAAGGTACACGTAATCCTCGAGTACGCTTTTTAGCTCTCGAGTCCTTTCGAGCCGTTTCGTCTCTTTGCAAAATATGTAGAGGAGTATCTCAGAATTTTTTCAAGCTTTTGACTCATCACTTTTCCACTCTCTCTAAACTCGTTCGAGCGACTAAAGTGTCCCTTTATCTATGCGCCTTTATCTTTGTAACAGAAGTAATCGCATTGTAATGAAATGGATCTCTTCGTTAGCCTGTTAACCGGGGAGTTCTTCCAAAAAGCGACATAACTCTCAATTGAGTAATAAATTAAATCTGTGCGATATATTTATAATCTCAAAAGCTCGACATTAATGAGAGAGATATTTGTAATTTAATTCGTAACCTTCGAGATAGAGCATCTTTATTTAACATTCTGGCTTCTAGGATATAGTTTTATATATATTGGAATTGATAATATAAAGTGCAAACTCATTTTGAGTTACTAATAGTAATCTTGCATGTGATAATTGCACATTTGATTATAATTCATTATAATTCATTATAATTATCTAGAAGCCTGCACTGGATATTTGTTATGTTTACATTAAATGCAAGATATTATATGTATCCACAATATTATTAAACTTTATGTAAATAATAACACGAAGCTGTTCTCGGTTTAAGAATTACGTGGTCTGACCATATATGGTTCGTACTACTGGAAAACTTCACGTTCCAGTGAAGAAATGAAATGGGACATTTTAAGGGTGAATATTAAAGTACCGTATTTTCTATAATATACAATTTATTTAAACAAAATATGTCTGGTTGGATTCAGTGGTCCTTTTCCAACATGTAGCCAGCGAAAACATGCAGTTTTTAAAGTAATCATCAGAGTGATTAATAATAAATTGCTCGAAGGCCTCGACTACTTCCCTCTGGTTTCAGAAGAGTGTTTTACATACAGATAATTCTAAGTGTTTGAAAAGATGATAATACTTAAAACTTCCATTGTTATCTCGATAAATTAAGTGTTTATTAAACAATTATGTTTTTCCTTGACTCGTTTTATTCATTTCCAGCGAAACCACTGGAATTCTAGTATTATTCGAATTTTTATTCTCCACAAACTTCGAATCTTAATGGAATTCTAAAGTCCTAAAGTTTCCATTTTACGAGACTTCTGTCTTTCGGAAATTCCAAACTCATGAGACCTCTAATACTTCGGATTCCGACTCTTATTCTAATTTTAACAATTTCCGAGCAATTTCTTCTCCAATAAATATGTCGTTGATGCTTTTTTTAAATCCAAAGAATTTCTAATTCTTCCCGTGGATGTGAATTGACATATATTTTTTTCGCGAAACACGAGCAATTCCTTTGGTTCTAGATTTCACCGTCAGATTTTCTTACAAATATAATAAAACATTTCCTAAGTGTACATTAATTTAAACAAATTAACAATAATCCTCATTCTGCATCCATAGAATTGAACTGTACTTATTTTACATTTTCCAACGATCAGCAAAAATTTATTTCATTTATGTAACTTACCATATGCAACAAAAAATATTCTTTATTATAATTTATATTATAAGTAATTGTGCAATATACAATATATATTAACATATGAAAAATATTCTTCATCACGCCAGAAATATTCTACAATTAATTATGCAGAATTACTGATGTATTACGTAATTATTTTATTACTTTACAATATTTAAGCGTGTAAGGAAAGGATATTTTTCATATTTTAATATATAATATATGGAATAGGTTGTTGAAGCCGATGTAACTTATATCGTTTGCTATTATCATTTTATAAATAAAGTACACATATTTATAGAGAGTTTCAATGATGTCGATTTGTATTTATCTGTTCTATGCCACTTATGCAGATATTTAACAACGATAAAATCACCAATTTCATGGAATCGATAGTAAACGTGCTACGGTTGTCTTTACATTGCCTTTATTCTCCTTACTAACATAGATAATAACATATCTGTATATCGTCCTGGATTTCCTTCGAACCGACCAACTTTACATTCCCTGGAAACTCTCGAATATTTGGCTCTTATCGTTCTCCAAGAATTTCTATTCCTTTCGGCCAATCGGCTATACGATTTTACGGTCATTTCGATAACAATATAATCGTAAATCGAAATGTCTTCGAGTACCGTTGGATAGCATTTTTAGATCAAATCAGATTATATGAAAACATGGGATTACTTACATGGAAGTGCTCGAATACCCGTCTTTATGTATTGTAATATATCCTAAATTATAAACTGTGATTTTTTCCTATTAAATTAATTGCAGAAATATAAATCATATAAGAAAACACTGAAGGTGATGAATGGAGTCCGCGTGTCAGAAAATCGCCTTACGCAGATCTTCCAAAGTTTCGGAATTATTGAATGAGAAACGCTGAGCCAGATGAACTGAAATAGCTTCTGAGCATAGTTCTCGGCGAGTTGTTCATCGATGAAGATTGATAACATTTGTGCAAGGGGCTCTCGCAATGGAATTTCGATAACAATCTCGAAGAAGAATTTCGAGGTCGGGGGTGGTCAATAACCGACCTTCGTGAACGATGAGAATCCGAACGAAAAGAGGAATGCTTACAATCATTTAAAAATAACTGGCAAACATAAACTCTCGAGCTGGAAACCTTGACGATTTTTTTCCTACGGGAGAGCACTCCACCATTCTTAGAAATCTCCAGGAATTTCGATTACTTCGATAAAACATCTCCTTGTTCTATTTACTTTGTATCTTTCAAAGGTTTATCTCTATTTACATCCACGATGTTGCAATTTATTTTGTCTTCTTGTCTTTGTTTTCAGAAAGCGATTTAATCGGATTTATTTATTTAGAAACTTCCAGGAATTCCTCTTTGTTTTACTTACTTTCTATTTTGCAAAGATTTATCTCTATTTATTTATATCCACAACGATGAATTCTGTCTCGTCTTCTCGCCGCTATGCTGAGAAAGCATATTAATTGGATTCATTTATTTAGAAAATTCCAGGAATTTCGATGCCTCTCTTTTTTTACTTACTTTCTATTTCGCAAAGATTTCTCTCTATTTATTTATATACAGCGTGCTGAATTTTGTTACTTCTTCTTGCCTCTATCTTTTGAAAGCACTTCCCGCGGATTCATTTATATTTAACGAGTTTCATTGCATTTCCTGTTGCTCTATTATTTATATTTTCTTGTACACAGCTATGAAGGAAGGTCATTTTGCTTAGGCGCCATTTGTTAGTTTTATTTGAAACGAACACCGTTAACTATGTGAAGAATCCTTTATCAAAATAGTGTTTTACTAACTTCTATTCAACGTGTTTATATTAATTTCAACTAAACATGAGAAACATGTCATTCTAACTCGGCCATATTTTAAATACAGAATTTTAATACTCCACTAATAATAATTAATCCGAGCTATTAATTCAATATACACATAGACAACATTCGAAGCTATACATTAATTCTCCACAATATTAAATTTCAACGAAGCAACATTTTAATAACTATCATTATCACAAATTACTTTCATAACATAAAACTACTCCTATTATATTATCATAGGTGATTAATAAAGGTCTAGATCTCAATGGCCACTGGATATTATATACCCCCAAGTGCATAGCGTAATTAAACTAACTAAGCTGATTTAAATCTGCTAATAAAAGTCCGAGAAATTCACACGAATTTAGTTTGACTTT
Organism: Nysson spinosus; assembly: GCA_910591585.2. Classification (NCBI taxonomy): domain Eukaryota; kingdom Metazoa; phylum Arthropoda; class Insecta; order Hymenoptera; family Crabronidae; genus Nysson; species Nysson spinosus. The sequence continues at coordinate 9,387,778 of OU342830.1, read as the reverse complement.
TTGGTATCAAAGCTTAAAGCAGTGAAATTTGAGGTCTGAATCCAGTGAGATGGGATTTGAATGTCAGCTTAGAAGGGCACTTTTCGTTTTCACTCGATTGTTGGGAAAGCAAAAGAGGGGAGGGAGAGGGTGGGGCGAAGAGCAGAAGAGGAGAAGGTAATGAATGAGAAGTAACAAGAGCAGCTTAGACCTTAGAAGAATGTGCTTTACTCTCGGAGCTAATAAAATGGTTCTCCTGAAGGAATGAGCCACCGTCGGTTCATAGAAACCTTCAGCATTGTCCGCTTCTCTCGTAAAACTTACTTTATTTCGACCTTATATTTTTAATGGTACCTGAATGTTCCTCGAAAAACATACACCTTCATTTACCCGGAAATGATACAGATATTTCCAGATCCCCGCGAAGCTATTTCCGAATAAAGATTTAACTAGAAATTCCATTTTAGTTATTTTCAATATACAGTTATTATGTTTAGCCTCCATAATTATTACGTTTAATCTATTTCATTATTGTATCTAATCTGTCTACTTATTATATTTAATCACCCTGTAATCCTGAGAGGAAATAGTAAAGACATGATAATAATAATAATATTATATTCAATCTATTTAATTATTGTATGTAACCCATTTCATTATTATAACTATTTAACCCAAACAATTATATTAATAAAAATAGAAATGTATTTAATGTACATAACAACATCTTTGTCTCTTGGCTTCATTATAAATATAAAATGAAGGCAGTTCAAATTCAAGGATGCATAACGAGACTTATCTTTTATTTATCTAAACTAACGTACTTTCGTGGAAGATTGCATAAAGCATAATGCATACAACAAGAAACTAGGAAACGTGCTTCTTTAAGGATGAAGTCCTCGTTAAAAAATTCAAGATAGAAGTCCCTGGTATAAAGAATAGCATCTAGCTATTTCTCAAGATTTTCTTATCCGTGGGAAAAATTGTGTGTAAGGTCGGTTCATACACCCGGAACGTAAGTAATTCAAACTGTCTGGGGACCGTGAAAAATGAACAGCGGAAGCTGGTTCAAAGATACGCCGCCGGGGAGACAAGTTTATCCTTTTATGCTAATTGAACATAAATCAAGGTGGAATTGATTTTCACAAGCTTGTAATTATCGCACTTCTCCTACACTTCTTTTGGTACGATCGGAAATAAATGGGAACGGAGAACTGTTTTACCGAGGAAAATGGATTAATGCAGCTACTGAATCGAATTTTCATACTCCGAAGCACAGAGAAGCATTTTTAAGCGTTATTATAAATATTGTACATTTCTGCAATAATAGTTCAGTAGGTGTTATAAACATTTTTTTAAGAGACTGAATTGCGGAAATAAGAAAAAAACAGTTTTTATCAATTGTATGTCATCATTGATTTGATGAGAGGAGTAATTAATATTGTTCATATGTCTAGAGTACATCAATTATTACCTAAGTATTTTTCTAAAATCGAGTTCAGTCTCAGGAATTAGATGAACACGATGATTAAATCACATAAGGATATCAAGGTTTATGCAAATAATAATTCATTATTATTCCCGAAAAATTGAAGTTCATGAATTTTACCCGTATAACAACGTCAAAGAAGTCAGTGTCCAAAGTACTCATTATCTTTATTCTCTGTCATTATCTACGATACTTCAATGCGGGGCTCGTAATCAGTTAAAAGAGCTGTTTCTCTGGTTTTAGATGTTTATTACTCCGAAGAGTAATAAGATTCGCGGGAAATTGCGCGTGAAATTTAAGGATCCCATGATCTACGACGCGTGCGCAGCTACGTATCTCTCGCGGTGCCGGATCATTATAAACCACAAGGAAACATTATTTTCAGGAATGTTCTCTCGAATTACTTCTTTATTTTCCCGTTAAAATTGAACATGGAGTCGTACAAATCGGACGTATATTTAAGAGCTTTTCCGCGCTTCCTGCTTTCCTTGGCTAATTAGAACCGTAAGATTCACTGAAACCGATTTAGTGCTCTTTGAAGAAGTTCCTGATTAAGGATATTCTATATCGAGAACGAAATTAAAGGACATTTTTCAAGTGCTTTAAGTAGGGTAATTAGAAGATTTGAACAAGTCAATTGTAAAGTTGGTGGAAGATTGAAACTGGTTGGTGTATTTAACTGCAATTTTCTACGGGTTTGGAATCTTGGGAGTATTAAAAAAGACTTTGAAAAGTTTGAATCTGGAGATGTTTTAAGCACAGACTAATTTAACATTTGACGAGAAAAACGATTATTTACGATCTTAAGACAAAAATTAGTTTCCCGCCTTCTTTGGTCGATTCTAAAATTGTATAATACGAAAAGTATGCAAAATTAAAATGCGAAACTAGACAGAAAATTGTACTATTCTGATCTGCGAAACAAGAAGAACATTTAAAAGTTTAAAACCTTAAAAACAGAACAGGTTAATCATTTCAAACATTGCCATCATTGGAACTACTTCGAGTTAATTTACTTAAAATGAGTCTATTATAATTCGTATTAGCTCAAACCAAAAGTTCTTTCTTTATTTATTTAATAGGTGATAAGAACTTTCACGTTTATTAAGCTGAAAGTATGATGATAAATCTAAGCATAACATTAATATATGTTAAGAAATATAATATTTGAACACCTCGATTTCAGAGGAATAACTCATCCGATCATACATGGTCTGCCCATGCTTGACTTAAACTACTTACTTCTTCCTCGACTCGGTTCATATTATCTTCTCCTCTCTTTCCAAATGAATTATAATAAAAATTATACGACATCGTCTGCTTTAACCACGATAGTGTGCAAAGTTCAAATTAGAATATAACCGGAAGTAATAATGAATAAAATACTTTCCTGATTGCAGAAAATGTCGTCATTACGAACACAGTCAACCGGCGGCGGTGTCCTCGGATTGAGCAGCGTTGGTTCCGACAGAACCGGAGCTACCTCAACCGCTGCTGGTTCTCATACGCATTCCCACTCGCACAGGAAGCATCATCATCATCACCATAGAAGCAGAAGTGCACCTAGAGCACCGGAGAAACCACCTAGGAAACGTCATCTCAATCCAGGACACAGTCTTGCCTCCATTCCTAGTCAGATTAAGTTATCCATGCTGAACAGCGGCCTGATCTCCTTCGGTGAGTACTTACTTATTATCTTCATCTTCATTTACCATCGAGAATGAACCCTTCGTATCTCCTGTAACTTATTATTATATTATTTTCTTGTTATAATTATTATTCGAATACTGGAATATTATTATTAGAATGTATTATTAGAATATTGTTAGATGTAGAAATGAATTCTTGCCGACTTTTCGGTTGCGATCAAAGTTTGATTTAAAAAGAATGAAAACAGATCGATCATATTCGTATCCATATTTTAGCAGTCATGTTTGGGAAGTTTGAATCTGTGGATGATTTAAGAAGAGATTAACATAAGATTTGATGAGAAAAATGGTTATTTATGATTTTAACACAAATAGACACTATTTCTGGTAAAAATGATACTTTACATCTTCGTGGATATTCTTGTGTAATAAAGGCAGAGTTTGTATACAAGGAGTGTTATATGGTTCGGATATGATGAGTTTACGATCGCGAGCTCACTTTGAAAGGCTGTAATGTGAGCGTGCTTTACGGGGGTAGATGCGATTCTGCGTCGACAAATTGCTACATTCCATCGAGACCAATAACCCATCCTTCCGAGAAAACTCCCGGCTATTTATTGGCGTGGAATTCGATATTGCTTATTGTGATGTTATCTTTTCTCTATTACCTGAACTTTCAAGGGAAATGTCGCGAGTTTTGCATGCATACTTGATCCCGAAGTATTAACTACAATTTCTGGAATTATCGATTTCGCGTGAATTTAAATGAAAATCTGTATAGTTTGTGTGGGCAGATGTAATGACGCATCAGTATTAATTTCAATCTGTATTTAAATTTGCGGGTCATTATGTAATCATTAATAAAGTATTATAGAAAAGTAACAAATTACAGAGATAATAGATAAGAGAAATTATGATGTTAATAGTACAATTATTGTGAAGGATTTGTTGCTTACAAATATATTATTTGCCACTTTAACTGTACTCTATGATATTATAAATATTATCAATTTTGTGGAATATAAAAATGGAGTGGATTAGTCGAGAAAACCAAAGTCATATTTTTCGTTATTCTTCTTCAGAATTAAATTCAATGCAATGAACTCACAACACAAATTAAATCATCTTCGTGGAAGTCGTACCGAAGTGGAGTCTCTCGCGAAGTAAATTGTTCGGATCCTGCGGAAAAGCGCGAAGAAATTCCGCAAAGCATATTTCCTTGAATTTCCTCGGCGACGATGCGCCGCTTAAATGAAATGAAAGGAAATGGAGTTCCATAGAAAATCGGAGAGACAGATTACATGGTAGGCAGATGAATAAAATTATTGATGTAGACGCACGATAAGAAGACAATTACGAAAACGTATACTTATACAAATCCACGCGAGTATCTTCGTGAAAGAACACTTTTCCGGCCTGGCTTTTATCCGGAAAATATGAACGCGCTGGAATTTTAATTCAACCTCATACTTTCGTTCGAGGAGATTAAACGGTTTCCGTGACACGGATTCATTTTGATTACACTCAAAACGATTTGGCGCCGGATTTTTCCAATTAATTGTTTGAATTACACAACCCATTTAAGCATAAAGTTCAGTTACTTTGTGATTGAATATTTTTAAGTTTTATTGAAGATATTGCATTTTATTTTCGAGGCAAATTGGAAATACCGAATTTTATGATTAAGTGGAATGCTAAGTAGTTAAAAAATAGATTTGTTACAAAATGTCTAATATTCCAACGATAAAAAATACGAAGACACCATCGAAATAGGTACTCGATTTTGAAAGTATAAGGAAAACTTCCGTATCCTTCCTGAAAAAGTTTGCGACACGTAACAGCTGCCGGAAGACTTTCCTGCTTAAAATCACGTCACGTAGAGTGCAACATTAAATTTCGGCGCGTAGGAAAGAACTTTCTTTCTATATTAATATAAGATTAATATAAAAATAAGATCAAATATTAATGCCAAGAATATCTTCAAATAAGAACTTCAGTATGACACCATAAATTCCCAAAATTAGAGTAAATATAATTTTCACAATAACTTATTAGAAATGATGTTAATTACAAGAATTAGAAATTTATAATTTCAGTTATATTATTCGGTTGCAGTTTATTTATTTATTATAAATCACAAGGCAAATCTATTAGTAGAAGAACCGTAAGCATGTAAATCGAGAATGGTATTATTAAATTAAATACTAAACAACTTATTCACATATATTATTCCATTATTAAGTTTCAACTACGAATGGCAGATTCAGGCAAAAGAAATATAAATTTCCACGTAATTTTTAAATTGCATCTGCGACTACCAGAATCGGGGAAAATATTAAAAATATTACTTCACTGATATCACAATATCAAACGCGTCATTATTGTATGTCATCTTTCGGTGTAGATTTAAATAACAATATACGTCATATTTGTTTATATTTCGTGGCTGTTATACGGGATTTTATCAAATTTCACTCGCGGCTGCCAGATTCAGGGTAAACCAATGAGTTCCCGGCACCAAAACGTATGACGAACTCGAAGTTTCAAAAGCAGACTCAACGCTTGAAGGAGGCCTGTACAAGTTTGACCTACCGCAGAATCGCGAGAACTCCGTTAAACGCTGCAATTTTACCGTACATTCGGGAACCACTTGGAAATCAACGAATTCGCAAAACTCTCGGCAAATTTCAAACACTCAAATTTCCAGTATACACGCGGATAAATTGTCGTGTCAATTTCCACCTCGGTCTGCCCAACCAAATCAAATCGTGCACGGTTAGAATTAATTTCTTTGTCTCTGGCTTGAATGAAATCCTGATTGCACGTGAAATGCGACAAAGGAAGTCTAATATCCAGCCGCATATAAACAGTCATCGAAACGACGACAACAAAAGCGCTGTCATTGAGCGGAACAAATGCCAATCACGAATCGGCCCGAATTTGTTTGTAGTCTGTTTTTGATATTTCAAGAATCGCTGCCAAGTTCGAACGGAAAAATGTGTAATATTTAATGAATGTCATTTTGTGGACTTCGTTTAATTTTCTGTACCATTTAATTTATGCACGATCTAATAATAAAATATTAATATATTTAAAACTTTAATATTAATTCAGTTAATTACTGATAGTCTAGTATTACTGATTACTTGCTGATCAAAATTACACGATAAATTAATTTTGCAATATCATAGAACTTATATATAGAAATGATTGTACCTACATTTTTACGATCTTGAAAATCCAACGATATAACAGGAATAAACCGGATAAATAATACTATAAATCGTCTTACTCGGATTGTCAAATATCGTTGAATAAAATAGGGGCCCGGAAGATTTCCATGGGTGAGAAGATATTGGAATATTTTCGGATGGATCATGGTTTGATCTTATCGCGAAGGAAAGATTTATTTTGAATGGCGACCGGCGATCGATGCGTCTGGTCGGTATCCGGGTTAATCTACTTGGGCTTCAATTTCTATTCTTGTTTGCTTGCCCACTATCCTCCATCTCTCTTTCCCCCCTTTCCGCTCTACTCTTCCCTCTTTTTCTTCATTTTATTTCCCTCCCTCCCCCTCCTCTTCACATCGTCGTGTTCACAATTTTTTAACCCCCCGTTCTCACCCCCTCTGTATTTCACAAGCTATCATCGCAATGTTTTCCTGTAACGTAACTTCGTGATAAAGAAATGAAGTTGCCATGTAAATTATATTTCCGGACGAACGACGGGTCTCGTGTCTTTCGTACTGAATGCAAACCCGCGGAAGTCATATCGGGATAATAATAAGATGATAATTTTGCAAGAATAATTGTTGACTGTAATGGCACTATGGTCCAGCATTTTGGTAGTCGTAAGAAGTTCTTTATAATGGACTCATTTTTCTAGTACAACATGGAGCAGATTTGTAGACTTGTGCCAGTTATTAATGTGCTTTATTATTCTTGTAATGTGCAAATTAACTTGTCTTGAAGGATTAGTGGCTTAAGTTTTACTCGGATATTAATAAGTATGATAGTCTTACAGATAATCTGGAAGATATAATTCAAGATGTAATCCCGGAAGACATAAATATACTCAAAATATTACTTTGATAATTGTTCATCGGTAATAATTAAGATAACTTACAAATTACTTTTGCTCATACTAAAAATACTACTATAACACTAATAACAAAATTTTGGTGGAAAATAAAAAAAATGAAAACTTTATCGTCATCTTACAATAAATTATACAAATCTTCAACATCTTATTCATAAATATTTACATTTATATGAATTGAATAAAGTAATTGAGATATTTTATTAGTTTGTTTGATTTGTTTAAGCAACATATACTAACAGTAAGAATTTAGAATAATATTTCTCTGTTCTTTTTTGGATTGCCATAACTGCCAGATTCGTGTGTATTATTAAATGTTTATTGGTTCTGTGAGATGAAGAGAGCTATATATTTTGAGTATTTCGAAAAATAATTTTACGATGTGTGAAAATCCCTTTCGTTCTTTATATCTTTGACCCGACTCCGAAAGTTCCGTGATGCTCGTAATATCATGGTGTTTTCCCGTAACGTAGTTTCGAGCCACGGAAATGAAGTTTCGATGTAAATTATGCTTCCGCAGCAACGATGCTTTTCATGTTCTGTAGCAGTCGAACTGACGACATGCCAAGGTTGTGTATAACCAATCGAGGGAGCCTCCATTTATCATAATATTTATATACCTTCTTAAAAAATAACTTCAGTAACCAAAATCTTTAAAGTAACTGAAATAACTAAAATGTTAAAAATATTATGTCTAATAAATATTTCTGAATATTTTTTACTTCATCATATTTTTAGAGTTAAACACATCAATTCTGATTTTTTTATGATTATTAACCCTGAAACATTATGGCTACGTGTAACAGGCTACCAGATTGGGGTTTTAAAGGTTTAAAAAATAAAAGTAGAAAAGAATGAAGTTCATAATGGATTAAATCGTTATCGTAAAAAATTCTTTCAATTTCCTCAATTCTTTATAGGGTTGTACAAAGATTCTTATTGTTCTTTTGATGGCAGTTAAAAGTATTATGAAAATGTTCCTCAATTTGTTCCGACTTAAGTGCAGTTAAAGTACTTTCAGCATTTCTTGAAGAGAGCTGACAAATACTGAGTTAACTTTCCACTATTCTTGCACAAAATTCACATTCTTTGTTCATTCTTTTCTTCTTGCCTTTATCTTGTCCATTTTCGTTTTTATTACAAAATATTACGTCATTTTCAGTACGTCTTTCTTGCGATATTAAAACTGTAGACATTAATATCCACAAAAGATGTTTGAATTATTGTCATTTTGAAATTAGTTTTATTTAAATGTGTCCCGGATAAAAAGAAAGTCAAATATAATTTCGATAAATCCACACATTATTATTCTGAATACATATTTTGCCACATTTAAGATGATTATTGTTCAAATATTAAATAAGGAAGTTCGTAGTGTAAAATTATTTCTAATATTTAACTCCTGAATTATTTTGATATTATTAGATATATCATAGTTTTCTGGACGCTGTCTTTATAGTTGTCATTGAGATTAATTGAAATTGCTTAACTGAAACTCCCACCAATCTGTTACTTCCTTCCCGGCGTTTCCGGTAGGAGGGGAATTCCCCTGAAAATATTTGTACAATCCATCGCCAGGAGAAAGAAAAATGAAGTTTACAGGAGAGAGAAATAAATGAAATATCGACTCGGCAAAGCTTTCAGGCTCCGTGTAATTTATTAGGAGATAGAAAAAAGTAGGTCGATCTAGTTCCTAGGATGTGATACTTCCTTAAACCTCTCGCTTGTTTATTTCGGAATCTTTTTTATTTTTGTATCATCATCAACTTCCTCCGAGAAAAGCAACGTAATTCGATTCCGACTTTCAAACATTTTCGATTGTCTTTCAATTGATTTCATATATAAAAGTCAGGTGGAGGAATTTATTTAGTTTGGTATAATAATAATAATAATAATAATAATACCAAACTGAACAAACTCGTTCCATAAATTTTCTACTTCGACTTTGTGAAAATATCTAATGAATTCGAAGAATATTATTATAAATTGATATTTTTAATACATTATTAATTATCTCTGATATTTTATGTGGGGATTATTTGTATTTTACAGATTTGTCATCATTTTCTTGACGATGCTGTCTTTATATAGAATATATTTAATATATTATTGAATTATTAATACGATACACATATTTCAAAAATATATAATTCAATGCATCAGTCTTTTTAAATTAACTTCCTTGTTATTAAATCCTAACAAGCTTATTATCAAACATAATAATTAACAATCTTCCCAAAATTCGTGGCAATTCCTGTATTCCATACAAATTACAACTCAATTCATTTACCATATATTAATGTTCAATTTATTAACTCCATCATAGATTATTTCATTTATAACTTCACCTTTTAAATTCACAAGTTATAACTATATTACATCATCACGTTCAACATTTAATCCGAGCATCCCTCAACACCTTCATTGCGTGACACGCAATTAGCCATCAACTTTAAAGTCTTTCACAATAAATTGCTCAAGGGAAAACACAATAAATAATTTTCCTCTTCCAAATTCTACAAGGATTGACCTACTAGCAGTTTGAATCGTAAGCTTCCCAAAGAGTAGGTTTATTTCGGTGTCAGTGGCACGAACACGAGACGAGTAGAGACGAAAGGAAGCGAAAGAAGATGATGTTGCGCAGGGTTCCGGTAGACGAGACGAAAGAAATGCAGGTTGGGATGCATTCTCGAAGGTTTGCCGCGATCGTGAATTATTTTTAACAGCACTGACACAGCCGGTTCTGTTAGATTCGAGCCAGTAGAACTGGTGGGTTATTAGTCAGTGGCTTCGTTGATCTTGACACAAATACGCATAGCCCACTGCCACGAGCGTTGTCCCTTGCGGGAGAGCCTCCGCCATGATTTAAATAAACCGGTGCTTCCCCGATCAGATATCATGACTCAACCTCCGCGATCCTCCTGAACCGGATACGAGTCATACTTACGTTTATTCTTTCGTTTCTGTACTATTTATTTGATTTCTATCTCGATCCGTTTCCCTTTCATTGGTGATTATAATGGTTTGTTGTATTTCGTGCACTCTGTATTCGATGGAATTTTGTTGTTGTTGGCAGCTGAATTAACCCTTTGCACTCGAAGAATATTTGCGTTATGAACGAGGATATATCCTGACGCGTTTCGCGATACTATTTAGCAAATTACGAACGTTCTATTTCTGTAGCAATCGATGAACGATTTTCAAAATATAAATCTTATGTACTTATTTTGCTAATTCAGTTTGCGTGACGATAAATAAAATTTGATTTTTGTATTAATCGTTGAGTTAGATTTGTTAGAACTTTAACATCTTCGTGATGCATGCTCGAAGTTATTGTAGTTCTGAATGAATATAAACCAATTTACGTGGAATTATAATGATACTAATACACATATATAACTACTTTTGCAATTATAATAATGTTTTATAAATATTGCAATTTAATTTAAAATTAGCACTGTGAATGTACTGTTGAATAAGAGATTAAGATTCGGCTTGATATTCGTATTAAAAGTGCTCGAGAATGACAAATTTTAATGAAAATTGCAATTTTTTGTTTGTAATTATATTTATAGTAGATTCTGGTTCCTGTTATAACAGGCATCTTAAATTTACCTCTATGAAACGGCAACCAAATTAAATAAATTAAACGCAGAACACGCTGCCGGATATTTCGTATTCACAAATGTGCTCTGACATGATATTTCATATTTATGAACTGACACGATAAATCGTATTAAAAATATGACATAGCGAGCTAACATTTAACATAAATGTAATGTATGACTCTACATTTTCAGTGATTGGAAATTCAGAGCATATTACGATACAATATGAAATAATTACATTCCACTCCAATTGCAAATCCCAGAGAATTCTGCAACTCGAAACATCAAAGTGATTCAAAACTCCTTGAAATTCACACACATTATTAAAGTATCGAGACGATGACACTTTTCACAATATTACGTCACGTGGAAAGAATCATTGGATTTTTGACAATCGATTTGGAACCTCCATTTACGTGACCGCAAGAAAATTTAGGTCTCGAAAGTTCTACAGGGGCGGAAATTCCAAGGGCTCCGAAGCCCATTAACCCATTTTTTCCCCGAAAGCACGTAGAAAACAAGTCCGACGAGGGATATTCGCGAGGCAACTGCGAATGGCAGGGGGGAAAAACCTTCGTCGAATGACAAACAATATTTTTTGCTCGATCCACAAGGGGCTGCTGAGCGAGATTGAATGACATCCTCCACCCACAGAGTTTCCAACCCCCCGATTCTCCCGTTTCCTCTTATATTTCCAATGCTTTATTTACATTATATTCTCTTTCTCTATTTGTCTTTTTTCTAACCCCTTCTTCTCTCTCTCTCACACAGCATTCGCTATCCCTTCATTTTCGACTATTTTTCTTCATACGCCTTGATCTATTGCATTACGTACTTCCACCATTATTTTCGTACTCCGCGCTGACACTGTTCCATTATTATTTTGCGTGCTGCGTTTCGCATTAATAAAATTTGCAAACAAGTGTCATGTGGGAAATATCCGGTGTTGATGGCGGATTTACATAGAACCCTTTTAGTACACAAGGGTGAGCATATTGTTGCCCAGAGAATTGCTCGGAATGGAGTTAGTTGTTATTGGTATTACCTGCTAACGTTGTTTACAATATGAATTTCCTGTTTATTGTCAGTGCGCGAATGAAGGAATTGGGGGAAGATTTAAATATTTGGGGAAATATAGGAGGGCTGTTGGATCATGTCGAGTGTGTCGAGGTCGAAATTTGAATTATATATGTTTCTGCGTATGCCTATTTTTGTTAATGATTTCAATCGAATTTTCGATTATGTGACTCTACATTCTTAATCACCTTCAAGGAATTAATAAAAAATTGTGTTCTTCGACGTTCTGATTACTTTCTCATCTTCCTTACTTCTGAATTGGCATTAACATTTTATTGCAAGAGAGAAGGAGGATAATTAAGTATACTTCTAAATATACTCTAAATTATGAGAATTACATTTTTAGTAAATCTACAAATGATCATTGAAAAATTATATTCTTCCAAATTCTGATTATTTTTGTATCAATTTTCGGAGAGGTCTATTATTCTCAACATTCTAAGGGAAGTTGAGGATAATGAAATATACTTCAGCCAATAATTCTAATAAAATTCGAAATTATGTGAATCCATGCCTATAATAAAACTGCATAAGTTAATAGAAAAATGTTGTTTAATTTCTTAGCATTCTTATCTGTATGCCAATATTATAAACAGTTTATCATTATCAATATTCCAAGAGAAGTTGAAAATAATTAAAGATCACCCGCATTTTAATTGAATTTTGCTATATCTCTTCTATATCCCTATGTTATAATACACCATTTTAATACGTTATTAATAAAACGTTAAAAATGAATAGGAACAAAAATCAATCTGTTAACATCTGCACTTTCCAAGCATCGGTTTTTATCATAATTAAATCTCATATATCCATCCCAATATTCGTATCATACATTTGCGCGCAAAGAATTATTATTCTACATTTCCCCCGTCGAATGTAAATTGACAGTGCGAAATTGCAAAAGCGCTGATTTTTCCACGCGTTCGATCGCCTTTCGTAGCATTTCATGTTACGTAATGACACCGAACAGTCATTGGTTTTAACCGGCGAGCGAAATGCTGTCGCGGTGAAATTACGTTTGATCGATTTCCGAGGAAAAAAATCACATTTTCATATGAGTACGTAGCTGAAATAGTTGGATCAGATCTTTCACTGGATTCTACTTTGCAAATTTAAAGCTCGGGTACCCCGGGTTCGCTAAGCCCGTACCCATTTTTTTGTTACAATTTGTGGGCCCCTGGGGGGGAGTCTTTTCTGATAAATATTAGTTAATAGATTAATGAATGAATCAATGATTAAATATTACTTAAGAAATTAGTAATAGTTCGTGATATAGTTTTGTCGGTATATAATCATATTATTTACATTATAATAATAACTCTAAAACAGCTAGGATATTTAATACCGTAAGGTATTACGTGAACTTAAAGAAAATTAATTGTTATCAGAGTATTCTCTTTCTCGAAAAAGTCGCTCGAAAGAAATAAAACCATAGAAAAAAAAGAAGTTGCATGAGTTACTTAGATTTGTTGCTAATGTTAATTATTACGATATTATATCTATCGAATAATCCCAAATAATACATAAATCCATAGGGGAATAAGAAAGAAAAAGAAATTCCAGGGACGACAGGAAGGGAACGCAAGGGAACGTATATAAATGGAAGCTCTTACTCTGTTGACACGGATGTCAAGGCGGGCCATTCTTTTCCGCGACTCTTTTTACGGGGGAAGAATATTGAAAAGTAGGACACGCTCGTCCTCGTCTCCGACGAACCAATTTCTGTATTTCGTCCGCGAATTTTCTTTCTTGATCGTCATTCTACAAAACGTTCATGTTTCACGAGTCGTGTTAATTTTGAAATGAACAATCCACACTGTATTAAATACAGAGGATAACCCACGTAAAATAAGCAAGCTAATTAACAACAATTATACAACAATAATTGTTCCCCAGTCAAAAATATGGATGATTACGAAAATTCTGTACAAATATGACAACGAAAAAATTCTCTTTCAAGATATTGGTCGTTCGAAACTATTCAAATAATACATAACATATTCCCTATGTTATCGCGATTAAGAGAGAAAATTAGGTGGCTTATTTCATATGAGACTATTTGTATTTTATCACTTGCAATGCACATTTTTATTATTTATTATATAATTCAATGCCGGTTGCGTTACGTTTTTTTGTTCGCTTCGATTTGCTTCACCAGTTCTTATCGTCGCGCACGTTTGCTTTGCTAAAATGGCACCCTCCATCACCATTTTGCTTTTATTCCGTTTTAACGATGTTCCGTCACGTTCGATCGAGCTTATTGCACGTCGGCACATTGCGTAACCACGTTCCAAGATGCATCGATTCCAGCCAATGGAATCGACGTGAGATTAAATTTTATTGACAAACGGTGGTCCGAGGACCACCAGCCAAAGATAGCTTCATGAATTTCTCATCTTTCCATGCGAGATCATGCGAGCCCCTATCAGCTATTCATACGACGGAAGATTATCTCGGTCGCTTATCAGGCAATCGGAAGACGTCAACATAAATAATAGGTTCCTTTATTTCGATGTAAGGAGGATTATTAGGATTCATAAAAAATGTGTAATCGATATAATGATAAAGTATAATTATGATCCCGGAAAAAAGCTTAGAAGTTGGAATAAATACAGATATACGTGGTTTTAATTACGATTAAAACCAATTAACGATTCCCTGTTAAATTAAAAAACTGAAATTATCAGGTGTTAATATGTTTATTTCAATTGAAAGCTATTTACGAATTCTTAAAATTTAGGTAATAATAATTTTCTTAAGTTAAGAAATGTTGATAACCAAAAAAAGATTTTACTAATCTTGGGACACGTTATATGATATAAAATTTAATGTAAAAAATTCTAGGCCTCGCAGAACATTTGAGTGATTCTTAGAATTTTTAACTCAAGGAAATTATTATTCTATATTTAAGTATTTGCAATAGCTAACTCAATAGTTCGTAGATATTTGCACATTTCAAAACTTATCTTTCATTCTCGCAATTGTTTAGACGACAGCCATACTCCACTCACAATAATATTAATTCCAACAGAGGTATTAATTTTTAACTTTCTTCACAATATTATAACACCAAAGTGCGTTCTTGTTCTTCCATTTGGAAATGAAATCTCATAATTATAACGTGGGAGTCGGAGGATTCCGCACAATGGAAGAAGTCTATGATATGTTTTTGTGAAATAAAATATATCGCCATTCTTTCAAGGATGAAAAAGAAAGGTTCTACGCAAGGAAATTGTGTAATATCGGAGAAGTACGCAATAGAAAGTTCTTTTTAGTAGAACTTCCCGATGGAAATTAATTGGCACTTTTCACGGGTGACGTGGTTTACCTTTGACGTGAAATATCAGTGTCACGTTACGCTCGATCGCACCTCGGCCTGTTGCATAACATCACAAAAGATCGACTAATCTCTCGAGCTGAATCCGATATTCGCTCACAAATCAATTCGATTAAAAAAAATCTTCATTCCGAACCGAATAAAACAGAATTATATTACACAGAATATGTTTGATAATTATGAGGTTTATGAATAATCATATTGAGATTCTTGATATACATTGGAATACATAAATTCTATCGAATATCGTTGATATTATAATTTTCTATAATTGTATAGTTTAATAAGAATTTTAATTCTATTCAGTTATAAGTTCTTATAGTACAAGAATGATTATGAAATTGTAAATCATTTATAGCTTTCCAAAAAAGTTTATTCGACGACTTCTGATTTAAACGACTCCTCGAAAAGTAGAACTTTGAAGTTTTCAGTCGCTGCAATTAAAGCTTCTAAAAGTACCTCGGCAAGTTGCGTTCTTTCAAAGCATTCCGAAGCAGTACTCGAAGTAAGTAAACTTTCACAAATAAAGTGTGAACATTCGAGACGCGTGCTTTATAAATATTTAGAACTGGTAACGTAACGCGCAGATGAATGATGCGGGGAAAAACTGTGAAAAATTCATTTGGAATTTTCACAGTGCCTAACTTCCGGTGGCCTCGTCTCTATTCCGAGTACTCGAGTACTCCCGATGGCTGCAAAACGAATGCGTGTCGACAGATAAAACGAAAATATTTCTACGAATGCTGCTTCAAGTGTGCCTTATAAATAAACTCCGCCCGGTTAAGGTTGTCTTAAACTACTGTACTTCAGAAACGTTTAAACTTACAGGAGCGTCGAACTAAATACAAAGAAACAATTTTCCTGGAAAAATTTCAAGCGACGTGCAACGTTGTTCTTTGTTTTTGGATCAAATATAACTAGAAAGAAATGAGTGTATTGATATTCTTTGATTTGAGCCTTCATTTCCAGCGTGATATTCGGAATATTTAAAGTTTAATTTAATTTGGATGTACAATATTATATATCTCAGTCGATGGTTTTAATTAAAATTATGTGAATCGTAGATAATAAAAAATATTTCTAATACAGTTAGTTTTTAATATAATTTTTTTAATTACTGTATGTAGTGTAGAAGGTCGTAAAAAATTAAATCTTCGGTGTCAACAACAGTATCTGAAGGTAAACTAAAAAGTTACGCGAATAATTCGAGGATAAACCTTGGAATTTGAATAATACAATTAATTGATTATGATTTCTTAAATAATTGTAATGAGTGCAGCAGATCACACAACTTACATTTTAAGGGTTAATAACATTGTTTGAAACAAAGTTAAAAAATCACGTGAATAGTTGTAGAATAAAGGTTGGAATTCGTAATGCACGATGCACGCCGGTGGTCCGCAAGGTGCACCAAGCTAAATGCATACTTGTCGCAGTGCCAAGTAAGGCCAATTACTGCATAATACTGGCAGCTCCGTTAGTAGCTCTTTAATGGCAACGAGGAATGGGAGAGGAACTAAAAGCGGAGGTGTGTTCTCAGTAGAGAGAGAAAGTAGGAGGGTGAGGGTGAAAGACAGTGAAAGAGAGAGAAAGGGACTCCCCCACGGTCCTAGAAGACTAATTATCAGTGAAAGTAGTTAGGATCATAGCGTGCTAAAGGGATAATTGATACTGCTCTTCGATCTTGATAACCCTCACGGGAGTTTTCGTGTCACTATGTTACCTGCTTTTACTGACCCCCTCACCCAATGAGCCGTTTGAACATCTATTTCAGGATTTTAGTTACACGTTTTCGTATTCTGGCAATGACCTTCATTCTAGTTCTATCGATCCTCGATTTATTCATGTTATTTATTACTACATTATACAAATTTGGGTGCTTGTGATTTCACTATAACTCCTAGCATTTATATCTATTATTTTATGTACTTTTTTATTTAATCTACAAGAAATTTTGTTTAGTTGTTCCTTATGTTCCGATGGAAATTATAGGCTACTTAATTTGTAGAAGTATTAGCGACAATTCGGGTAAACAAATATTTTTTCAGAACTTAGCCGTCGGTCATTCTTGATGGAGTAGTATTATAATATTATTGTATTATAATATTATGTTACAATTTAATGTTTGTGCGCGTAAATCACCGAAACGATTTCTTGAGACATGAAAGCTTGCAACAGTGTTCTTTGTGCAGTTTTAGCACAGCGTTGGAGAAAGTTTCAGATTTTCACGGAGACACCCCGCGAAAATATATTTTCAGACACCGAACTGGGACTCCGTCAACTTATAAATAGAAACGGCACTCTTTTTCGGCGCATAAAAAAAGTTGAAAATTACAGCACATTAATCCTTTGAAGTGTCAAAATATCAGCAAACGGTTTCGTAAACTATTCAACTGTATAGAAACAATGTCAAACGATATGAACGCGATCACTCTATCAGTCGCCCATCAATATTTGTTTTATATTAATTTATTAAATATATTTACAAAATCGCGACTGCTAGACCGATGATAATTAAATGTTTATACGTGGTGTTGAGAAAAATTGTGTGGAAATTTGATATCAATTTTCAGCCAGGAAAATCACGGTGGCTTTTCTATTGATAAGCAGACTGTACGCTGCCGGATGTGCGAATATGAAAATTCACAACTCGAAAACGGAAACTCCGTGATAAGAGGAAATTCTGTCTGCCACTCGCAGTCGGAAATAACAGAATATAAAGAGGGAGAAAATTAGCGATGCTTGATTATAACTCACACTAATTAAGTTTAATGCAGAATGTGTGATTACAGTATCAAGCATATATGTATTTGTAAAGGAAAGTGTTATCTGAAAATAATGAAAGGGAGAGATATTAATTAATTACGTCTATCTAATTAAAGCTTCAGGATAACGATATATGACGCAAATGATGGAAGAGGAGTACTATTTAAAAAGCGCATTAGTTTAAGTTAACGAAACTTGAACGTGAATATTTAACTATATTCACGAACTTAGTCAGTGGTAAACAGCAGTGGGTCACAATTTACGTGATGCTTAAATATATTCTAGGACCATTGTAGACCGAAAGACGTGGATTAAAAATTTGTTTCGGTCAAAAAACGGGTCGATCCAAAATCGCAAAAATGTAAAGGGGTATAAAAATTGTCAAAAATTAAAAGTCGCCAAAATCAATTCTAAATGGCCCAAATCGATGGTATATGATGTATAAACATATTCTAGGACGATTTTGGGTCGAAAGAAGTGGATTAAAAATTTGTTTCGGTCAAAAAACGGGTCGATCCAAAATCGCAAAAATGTAAAGGGGTATACCTTCAAAAATTGTCAAAAATTAAAAGTCGCCAAAATCAATTCTAAATGGCCCAAATCGATGGTATATGATGTATAAACATATTCTAGGACGATTTTGGGTCGAAAGAAGTGGATTAAAAATTTGTTTCGGTCAAAAAACGGGTCGATCCAAAATCGCAAAAATGTAAAGGGGTACACCTTCAAAAATTGTCAAAAATTAAAAGTCGCCAAAATCAATTCTAAATGGCCCAAATCGATGGTATATGATGTATAAACATATTCTAGGACGATTTTGGGTCGAAAGAAGTGGATTAAAAATTTGTTTCTGGTCAAAAAGAGGGTCGACCCCAATCGAAAAAATGGGGTCTGATAAGTCTCATTAAATTCACGAAAAGAATGACTCCATTGATCTTTTATTTCACGTCCTATCGACTTCCGTCCATCGTTCCTCGATTTTTCCTTCGTCAAACTTTTATTCCTTTGCTCGACAAAGAATCGCCGCAAAGCGATTTCTGCGCCAAAAGGTGGAACAGAACATCAGGACCGCTGTCCATCGTGTAACGGGTGAAAATCAGAAAAACGATTTATCAGCAGTCCGGATAGAAATGATGCTGTTTTTACAACGCGCCTCGAGAATCGCTGTCAGTTTTCTTTGGAAGCGGAACATTTTTAATCTTGCTTGATTCGCTTCGCGTGAAAGTGAAAAATGATTGCATTCATTAATAGCATCAGTATCATAATTCGTTCTCTTGATTCAAGAAATTGATGTTAATAATGATGAATGTTTGAAAGTGATCGATATAAGTAATTAATTGTTTCGGATATGCCATTTAGATATTTAATAAATCCAAACTCTATCAAAGTATACGTTATATAATATTAAGCCAATCAATTAAAAATACAGAATTTCATAATTAAAACTACCAATTCTCGCTCCACTTCCATTCTGATCATTTTTATAATAATTTTTTTAACTATTGAAAAATAATATTTATAAAGCTCTTCAGTTCTTCGCGTGATGATTCTTCATGTTTTTTATACTGTACATTGTGGACGCCTTGTTGATTATTACTTTTAGAATACTAGTAAATAGTTAAGATGAACAATTAAAATAAATATCAGTCTTTTCGCGCTACGATTTAAGGCATCCTGAAGTCGAATGGAAAAGAACTCTGTTTCATTTTGCAATACATTAGTTCTGTTCTTGAGAAGTAGTGCACAGTCATAAAATGTTATTTTCTAACCGAAACGATAGTTTCATCTGCATCAATGCTTTCTACATTATTACTCATTCAAGGACTTCGAGCTCTGGAAATACACTCTTGACCGTAACAGAACTCCTGGGAATATTTCAGGATTTACGTGTGCACCTATTTTCACATTACCGTTTATATATCCTAAATATGGAAAAACAACTGAGACTTATTTTAATTATTTTCTTTTTTTATACACCAAATATAAATAAATCTATAATCTATATCTATTAAATGGATACTCTAAATATCGAAACACTGAGCATTTATTTTAATTACTCGCTGTTTATATATTCAATATTACTATTACTATTAGCTTTAAAAATAATATACATTCTATATTTATTTAATATATATTACAAATGTAAATAAGTAACCGAGGATGTATTTAAATTGTTCCCTACCTCCGTTTTACAATCCCAGGCAAATAACTATCTCATTATTTCCGAGTACTTATTATCGAGCATATTAAATGACTATAATACAATCATTTAAATCAGAATTATACAACAAGCTACAAATTGTAACAGAAATTAAATTCCAAGTACACAATGTTTACTGTTCTTCGCGAAACGAAGGGTGTATTTTCGGTAGGATAAAATAAAACTAAATTCACTCGGATCGGAAAAATTCATAGTAAATTGAAGTGGTATCGAGATCCAGCAATTTGCACCGATGGAATTGTTGCAATGTTTTAGTTATCCTTTTAAGAGAAACACGCTTCGGAATATTGCAATATCACAAAATAACGAGTAAACAAACGGTCGAACCGGACACGTTCAAAAAACAAACGATATAATACCGAGTTGTTTATGATACAATAATAAAGAGGTGCGAAGAATAATTTAACGCGCGAACTACCGGATATGCTTAGTTGTACTTACACATTTATTCATACATAAATTATGGCTCGGGGATGAAAGTCAATTAATGGATTTAATGATATGCGATATATACAATCAAATAAAAGTATATACAATCTCAAATAATGCGCCTTGACGTATTTAAATAATTTTATTAAAAATTACGGGCCAGTCGTTTTGACAGCTTTAGTAATTCTAGTATTAATATATAATGTATATATTAATATATTAGTAATATACATACATATTACACATACGTGAAATACGTGTATTTGTGTTTATGTTTCACATGATGTTAATGTCACTGGAACTCGTGTTGCATGGATTAATTTATTTGATCAACAAATCCTAGGGTTTTTATGGGAGAATTGCGCGTACAAAATTAATCATCGAGCACGCTCTGCTTCCTTCTATCTCTCTGTGTGTGTGTATGTGTGTCACTCTGCGTGTCACTGTGTGCGTTACCATACAGAACGTGAAATATTGGAAATTTATTCTGAAACAATTGAACCAATCTGGGCTCGGTATTCCCGCGGATGATCGTCATCCGAAATGAAACAATTGTTCTACCTCGCCTTTATCCTACACTATTGTTAGACTTTTTAAATATCGTAGAATATATACGGAAGACGTCTTCCGAGTTTGACTTGGATCATATTATTTAATAGAAGCGGGCAAGATTAATATACAGATATATTGGCATAAAACGATCGAATTAGTCGACAATAATTTAATTGGTCGAATATAATATAATAAGATTCGATGGGAAAAACGGTTAACTACGATCTTCAGACACAAAGTTACGCCATATATTTATTAGATATGTATTTATCAGATATGTATCGGCTTTTTCGGTTACTTCAGTCGATTTTTAAAGTTCTAAAATATGAGAAATATGAAAAATTACGATATAAACTGCGATAACAATTTGTGGAATGATTATAGATTATGGATAATTTAATACTGCAGATTTATTAGAACGCAAATAATCAGATACCACAGATTATTATTACACAAATTGTTATCTCACTTTATATTCTAATTTTGCATATTCGTTATATTTTAGAAATTTAGAAATCGATCGAAGAACACGAGAAACTGTCACCAAAAAGTATCCCCTTTAATAAATATATGGTACAATTTTGTGTTGTAGGATTGTAATGAGCCTTTTTCACGCCAAATCCTACAATATTATTGGTATTAATTAATTATGTAATTAGGATCATTATTCACTAAACTTATCATCCTTGTAAGTGTTGTCAGTGTTGGAGAAAGTTTTAGATTTTCATGGAGACTTCCCGTGTCTCATTAAATCTTATGATATAATTATAACAGACACTTCTTGAAAACAATCTTTCTACCAGAATCGAAACATTGAATTGTTGAAAATTTCGATTTGTCACCTTGGAAATGGACAGCAGATATAATTCGTTGAATGATCAGAATCACGGCTTTATTATCGCATGGAATAGCAAGCTAATTCAGTGTCGGTTGCGTGGACGTGGGCACAGTGCGGCTAAAGTGTGCGAAATTTCCCAGACACAACACAATTTGGGTAATCAACGGAGGATAGTTGTATCGTGGAAATTTCCGTGTATTTTGATAACGACGCGCGATGCTGTTGACGCCGATAATGGAAACCCATTGAATCCTCGATGCACGTCATTTGTCGAATCTTTTAAAGAAATATTTTCATACGAACACCTTCTATAAAGCATTCATTAATTATCCACGTATCTGTTGGTACGCGATTATTATATGTTCGGGGTATAAACAATTTGATTATTATAATTGATATAGATTTATCGTGGAGGTGTTATATAGAAATAAATCTTATAGAAATAAACACCGCATATATCACGGTGTATTCAGTATTTAATTTTGTTTTACAAATTTAAGATAATTCTGGATTTTATTCGATATATGACTATTATCCAGATACTAAATAGATAATATATAGATATTATATAAATGTAGTCAAAGTAAATTATCATTTATTAATTCGCGAAACTACTATTCGCTTCTCAGTAGTTACAAGTTGCAGTTAAATGCATTCGACAGAAATGAAAGTTAGAATATCGAGCTCCACTAATTCCATATCGTATCGCGTGTTAAACCACAAATATTCGAGAGCGATTAAAACTCCGATGCTGTTAATAAATGCAGGAACTTCCAGGAATTCGGTTAATGCTATCAATAGGTTGTAATCTGACACGTTAACAGCGTCCTGTGCATAGTACCTCCAAAGCAATGCATCTATGCATGTGCATTCTATCATATATGGCGTGGTATACATAACGAATCAGGCTGACGCTTCCCGGCTTTATTGTTCGTTACGTCATCCAATAATAAACCTCATATCGCGAAAATAGATCGGTTTAATTTCAGCAAATTCTTACCGCAAAAGGAAATGAAATAATTGGATCCGGAAGCTCAGAGTTATTCGTGAATATTAATCATAACATGGAATTAACCCGAAATGTAATACATATATCTGGGTTGCCTTCGAAAAGTTTATATTTTTCATTAATAATAAAAAGATTATTATAGCAATAGTGATAATACGAGTGTGATCATTTTCTTATAATCCTGGCTTTAATAAAATTTATAATAAATCGGTAAGAGAAAGCATCACTTCCCAAAATTCCGTTGAAAAAGTGTTATTTTATAGTTTTTAAATCTAGTAATGAAAATATAAAGGTAATTAATATTACTTGTTATAATTAATCAGTAATATTAATATCCTTTACATTTTCGTTGCCAGATTTTAATGTTAGATAATTCCACTTTTGGAATGAAGTTTTGAGAAATGACGTTTTCTGTTGTCGTCTACGTAGATGAATCGTACACTGACATATGAATTATGGGGTGTACATAGCTTGGCTCTCAGTTAACGTAATTCTAATTAATGAAATATTCCATTACGGGTTATCAATTTTACTTATCCAAGCATCATGTACCGCAGGAAACACTTAAACAGAAATACGATTGTCCTTTGATTAGCATGAGTTCACTCTATCTGCTAACATTATCGATTACCTGATTACTGCCAATCAACTTGATTAACGATCAGCGACAATTAACATTGCCAATAGCATCAGACATTTTCGGTGAAATATCAGTTACATTGCTTATTTTATCATTATCAATATTACTCGATCAGTCTCGTAAAACAGTAGATTAATTACATTAATATTCATCATCACGTATTTGATGAATTATATAAAACCCCATCGAAATCAACGAATAATAAGGTTATAAATTTCAGTCGAATAATAAATTAAACATTTTCTATTATATAATAAAACTATAAATTGTAATCGGTTAATAAATTCACAAATAACATTCGTATAATGATACTACAATTTTCAATCAAATATAATAATGAAACTAGAAACTTCGACTGAATAACGAATTCAGAAATTTCAATCGAATGATAAATTTGCAAATGACGTATTTCAATAATTGTGTTTCGCAGATATGCAAATTGTTTCCTGTTACATCGATGTAAGACTGCCGTGAAATATGGCGGTGGTTCTGCATGTCGCGGTAGTTACCGTGGAAGTGACATTAGATACAATAAAGCAAACTGGAGGAGAAGTTGCTTCATGAACTGCCGTGTTCAATGGAATAACTATTCGCTTAGACACGAGGGGATCTAAATAGTTCGTGTATCGTCTGATAGGACTAGAAAGCAGAGACAAGTTTTGCTACAGACTCAATGTACTGGAACATATGAGCTAAATAGATAGATATATACTTCAGCTCATAATTTCTTCGTAATAAAATTCGAAATTAAAGAGAGGAATCAGTCTAATTAAGAAAGCAATTTCACTATCATTGTTTATAAATGCAGGAAGTAATTTTCTTAATTATTAAATTGTATTGAATATTTTTTAATGCGTGGAAACAATATCGGAAGGTAATGTCAAAAATCTTGGGAATAATTAATATTAACCCTTCAACTAGATATTATAATTCGTTAATAACAAACAGCTACGAATTTTATATATTAATTTATATAATACCAACATTTCTTGCCATTGTTGATTAGGAACTATGCAGACTTAAATATTCCATAATATATATGTTACACATAGGTTTTTAATTATAACAATTACTTTGAAGCAAAACCCTTCAAGTGGTTAACTCTATAATTAGACAAGACATGTGTTATTAAATTAACACACATACATTTTGAAGTTTAATATCGGATTACAGTTTGGTAATTAATAAATTATGGTAGATAAATGCGAGCCGTGTGCGGCAAATATCGATGTAAAATATACTCGTACGATGGAAGATTCGGTGACCTCAGAATCGCTTACTATTCTAGATAAAAGTGTTCTTTGATAGCGACAACAAAGGATCAATTAAAGTCCGCCTTTGTTAAGGTGGGAGCCTTTCCTTTCCACGTTAAAATCACGGTTTTCAAAGCACTCTCTACTATTATCCGCTTTTCTCTCATTCTCTCTCTCTCTCCCCCTTTCTCCCTCCATCTTTATTTTTCTCGTATTCTCTTCCTTTCTGCTTTTAATAGCAGAGATCTAACCACTATATTGCCATGGAAGCCTGGTACTCTTTGCAGGAGATAAAATTGAAAATACTTCCCCGGTTCTTCATTTTAAAGTATGACCTTAACGTTTTATAAACTGTTCGCGACTTCGGTACTCCACCCCAATCCTTCCCCCTCCCGCCCGCCGCCATTTTTCTTCCTCCAGTTTGTACGCGGTGGATGAAGAATGGCGGCCATTAAAATGATTGCTCTCCTCTCATTTTCCATTATTAACTCGACGCGTGCTTTTGTCATTCGCGATCAAATGTCAAAGTGGAATTCCGATATTGTCGTGTCAACAAATATCGAGTATGTAAAATTCATTATCTAACATTTTCACGTAGGAATCACGGCTATTCCAATATATGGATAAGAAAAAGTTACAGCAATATATACAAAGGAGAGTTTTCGAAACAAATATGTAATAGTTGATGAATTTTACCTTTATAATAATGATATGGAAATATAAAAAAGTATTTCTTGCAAATGATGAAAGTACGAATAATAAATAAACTGATATTTATCATTATGTCGTACACGTGGCACTTTATTTCTCAATTTGAAATGGAAATTGCTATACCTCCCATTTCCTCCTTACGACGCACGAATTTATCTTATTCTCATAGTTTATTTCCAGTCATAGAGAAAACGCTTATCCTCCTTTTCCCTGCGTTTCGCGTTTGCTGCCGGCTAAATTCTAAGAAAAGTCACCCGAGATAACCACCCTATCAAATGTAAAGATTTATGGAAACCATACATAATGCTGCAGCGTAATATCTCCATCTTAATCAAACCTTATGGAAAAGCTATACGGAATCAAGTACCCGATACCACGCCATTTTTCCAAAATCCAGTGGAAACTGAAATTTAATATCAGCCATTTCATGATCATATTAAGTTATTAATATGACATCCCATTATTCTCTCTATATATTGATATACATACAGATATATCCTATTATCGTATTACATAAATGTATTATTATTATTAGTATTAACAGGAAATTAAGGCGACTGATATATTAATCTCTTATTTAATATCAAGAATAATATTAGAAATTATTATGGTACTACTGCTAATTAATATCAAAAATTCATATCAGAAACAGTTAGATATCAATGTTTTATATATTTAGCCTGGAATAACACGGATTTCCGTGGCAAAAATATAACGATATGTTAATATAATCATATGATATTAAGATGGTTGATATTAGATAATAGTTTCAATATTAATTGTTATCATTTATTAAGAGTAGTAACATAATAGTTTCTCATATTATTCCTGATGTTAAATACATGTGTATTAGTATCAATCAAGATAAAAGTAAGGTAAACTTTATATCTATCGAGAAACTGCAAATAGGATGCATAGAAAAACCGCGGAAATCGTCGATGTAAATAGCAACAGGAAGAAGTGGCTTTTAAGGAAAGTCTCGTTGAAACGGAACCAAAATGAAGCCAAGGAAAAACCTCTTTCAGGCGAAATCGTTTTTCTTAGGAGATGAAAGCACGGAATTTCACGTCAAACACAATATGGCGTACCACGCAGATTCTCGTTCATGGTGGAAAAGTAACCGGGATGTATGGCGGATTCATAAGAAACAGGGTTGCAGATCGCGAGAGCGAAAAGTGGGTGATCGATTTGGGGATAGCCTCGGCGTATCGAAACCGAAAAACAAGAGGGTAGGAAAACCACCCTTCCCGAAGAGGAAACCGTTTTTCCTAGGAGGAAAATCGATATTGGCTTACTCGCTTATCGAATACGTTCAAGACAGAACACCATGCGGCTCTCAATGGCTTTTCCACCGGCAAACACCAGATCGAGCGAATTTTCGTGCGGTAGGCATTTTCTCTATCGCTGGAAATAAACTATACGAACGGGATAAACTCAGGCGCCCAAAGGATGACGGGAAATGGAAAATTCACCGAAACGTCCATTGCAAAGTGAATGGTGAAATACGATGTGGAAAGTGTAAACCGCATATCCAAAATGATATTATTCGGGACTTCGTTTAAGGAAATTCTTACACTAACCACATTTTGCATATCCTTCCTATTATTATTATTATTATTATTATTATTATTATTTTTGTGGATAATGTTCAGAGTATCTTACGGTACTGCGTCTGGACTTGTAATATATAATATATTATTATCATTACTTTTGATTTGTTGTAATCATATCAATCGACTAGGTTATTATTGGCTACCAGTCTGTTGTGATTATGGAATAGTAAATGTTCGTTGAATTCTTGAAATTCTAAGTACATCTTCTTCGATAAAATGAGGTATAAATATCTATCAACAACAAATTCGAAATTGACCACCATGTCTACATTTATTATCCAGAACCAGTTCGAGTTTTCTATCGCGAGAATTATTCTTCCTTTTCTGCAGCATCGATAACTTTCATTATTAATGTTCACGACAATTTCACAGTGCCAGTTTATGTTCCTCTCGAATATTTCTCGCTTTATTCTCTATTCATTGATTGATGAGATTTTCGACAAAAGTTTAACTCGCGAATGTTTCGAGATAAAAATTACTCGGCGAAGCCAGTAACGAGTGATAAATTATGACCAGGCAAAAACAGGTTAACTTAATAAATTATTCTTTCTGTCACCGATCGATTATGTCAAAATTTACTAAATGAGATTAATTCGAAGTGATCATAGATTACAGATATTCTCATTTTGTTAAGCAATTACGATTAAGAATATGAATATGATAGAAGGAAGATAAAACGGTTAATTTCCGAGCAAAAGGAGAACTTCTTTTCCTGAAATCATCCGAAACTTTTCGGTATTTGATTTTGCGTCCTCTTCAGCCACAAAACTTGTAAAAGTAAAAGCGCAACAAATTCGAAGCTGGCGCAAAATAAAATGCCGAAATCTTTCGCATAATTTCATGAAAAGAAACTTTCGTTTTGGTCAGAATATAGTCATTTTACCATATTTTTTTCCTACTATATTAATATTATACGACCACTATTAAACTAATTATATATATCCTAGTATATTTCCCCGTTACGTATGACGGACGAAACAACACACGGATTAAAAATTTTATATTAGTATAGGTTTGTACTTAATTATGGTAATTATTTTATTTTATTTCTGTACCAGTGAATATAAAATGTAGAGTACCTGAATAGATTAGAACAGGATTACTGTGAGAAGAACGTCTTAACTCCATGGCGTTTCGGAACACACTTAGCTTTCGCTTTCGAAGGGAAATCTGACGATCGGAGTTGTCGCATAGAAACAAAACAATCCCAACACACGAAGAAACACTTGAAACACGTTGCGTTCTGTAGCTGTATCCTTAACTCTCGCTTTGACATACAAACACACACATTGTATAACGTCCCTAACATTAGTAATTATTAATATCAGAAAATCTAAGTCGTTACGAAAAGCACGTTTTATTAAAAGTTTCGTTAAAACCGTTTCGTTGAAGAACACGCAAGAAAAGAAAACTTTAACGTTTTTATCATTATTCTCGAACATCTGCCGCAGACTTTCGCGGAAGGACTCTTGAAACTTTTTAGTTATGGAATTATCATAAAGTGTACTTTAAATGTAATTGCCTTTGAGCGAAGCTCGCATTAATTTTATGATAGATTTAACGGATGTTTGCGTAAAGGCGAATCGATTCTTTGCGATATAAATCTTGAACCACGAGGGTTGATGAAGAACGTTATCTGAATATTCCGATAGGAATTTACCGCGGAGTTCATACCAAGAGTTCATATCATGCCAAGAACACATTGTTCGACGGAATCTGATTCCAATCTACTCGGATATTGTGGCGCACAACGCAATAACGTGATTAGTATTAAGTTGATTAATTGATTCTTTTATTTTCACGTGGATTTACTTCAAGTAACATTTCCACCTAGGATATATTCAATAATTTTTGTTAACACATCGAGTTTCATTTTATGTGTACGTCGAAGGGTTAACTAAATTTCTAATATAAAGTTCGATATCTGTGAGTTTTGTGAAAGAAAAAATTCGGAGAGTTTAAAGGAAGAACGAAGTGCAGGGAAACGTTCATTTTTCATGCACAGCGAAGGCGGGTTTGGGACAAATTTATAAAGTGGCATTCTCATGTAAAACGGAATGCGGTAAGAGTGAAAGGTCCGTTCGATTTTAGTGCGAAGTTAAACGTGCACTTAAAGCTACATTTAACGTATTCAGAATCGTGCATAATTGCGTGGAATATGAGAACCGCATTTACATGAAAATCTCCTCGGTTTAGGGAAATATGAGTACTCGGAAAATGGAGTCGTATCGTGCGCCGTGAAAAGAACTCTCGCGAACCTTAAAACCGTAACGCCGTAATTGAGAAGAATAAAACGTGGTGTTAAAAAACACCGTGATATTCGTAACTACCGGAATGCCTCAAGTTTAATGACAATTTTAATGATCTTATTAATTACAGGAGACTTCTGCAAAAATATCACTCCGGCAATATGTTTAAAAAATATTGTACGTCGATGTAGGAATTGCAAACATTGATATATTATTGGCGTTCTAATTAATTATACATATGTCAATGTAGATTATATTTAATTCATTATACGGTAATTAATTTGCTCGTATAAATATATGAAGCACAGGCTTATTGTTAGTTTAAGTAAAACCGATAAAAGAAAGAGCGGGTGTAAACCACTTTGGATAGTTTTTATAATATAAGAAAAACCGGCTGACGAGCGAATGGTGTTAAACACGAGAGTTGAGTGTCGATTACAAAGTCGAACAGTGTTGATGCCCGTTGATCCGTGCCGCGTTATACGTGGATCGCTAGAATTTGTGGACCGGGTTGTACGAGGGTCACATGTATTATTCGTTCGCAAAAATCGCATGCAGCTACCAATTTTAATGTACGCGGTGAGTAAAGCGGTGAATTTATGTTCGCACGTAATTCTGTGGATCGGGAAAGACAATTTAACTTTTAATACGGCACAAGTTGGTAATTATATGCAACATAAATTAGGAAACATGGAAGTTTGAATAGCAATGTATAACAGGGTGCTTGTTTTCCATTGTTTTCAAGCTAATTTATATCGTGTTTTATCAAAGAAAATGTATCCAGAAAGTCGGGGGACAGAGTCATATATTTATTTATATAAAATATTCAAAACCGAAATGCTCGAAAAAAGTGTAAATCTTTTATAAAGAATACCAGAATTAAATGCTTCGAAGTAAAACAATTTTGTTTCAAACTAAAACTTTGCAGCTTCAAACAAAACTAAGCAATACAAAGTTATGAAAATTTTTTAAATAGATTTTACTCGAGAACTAAAAATTCAAAGTCTATAATCTCAAACTTTCAACACTCTCTTTTACGTTTTTCAACGTAAAACTCCATTTAAGCTTAAATTCATATAATAATGATAAAATAATGATATAAGCATTTTTGAAAAGGTGACACTATCGGCTGTACATATGTTACAAAACATTTTTAAACGAACGTCGCTTTTAACATGAAAAACTATTCAGAGTAATTCTTAGCATATTAATCGTCTTTTCGATACAATTTTATAAACGTCGACATGGATCCGCGGACATTTTTATTTAAGCGCGTCTGCGGTGAAAGGATTTCCAACGAATAATTCGCAGCGCGATATTCCTTTAATAAAAAGCAGCTACGTGTGCGTGTAGCTCCAATTAAAGTTCAGATCTCCGTATTTCGTGTTCGGAAAAATATCACTTTTCACGGATTCACGGACGACGAGAGTGGAAATACGACTGCCAGTTACAAGCTTAATTAAAGACTAAAAGAAATTGCATTCAATGTAATCATTTATGGAAGGTGCTCCGTGTATTTTCACTATATTCACTAAAGAAAAGCATAATGTTGAATAATGTTTAACCTGCTAACCAGGGAGTTCTTCCAAAAAAAGGTATTAAGCAGTTGCTTCGACTTCAGTAATAAAATAAATCCGCGCGACATATTAATAATTAAACTCCATAACGCCGTATAACTTTCCACTCACATAATCGTCTCATTTTTTCGTTGTAATAATCATTCGCGCAATCCTCGTCATCTTTTTCAATACGTTCGAGTAATAATTTAGTTGCTGTTTTCACGTAATGTAGCTGTTGCAGAGTATAAATTTATTTATAAACCAAAACATGGTGCAGACACTATGCTATGATATTTAATCTTCGATCACCAGTCAAATCGTGTTCGTTAAAGTATTATATTTGGAAAAGACAGTCGCAAAATTATAGTTAGTGATTTGTACCTCTATAACAACAAAATAAAAGTCATCGACGAACGATAAATACGCAAGAAAATGAATAAAGCGAATACTAAACTCGTAGCATGAGAAAGATTTAAATCGTGGCGAAAGAGAAAGAAGGAAAATAGGAAACTTAAAAAAAAGAAGACTTCGAATCGAAGTAATCAGAATTTCCAATACGTTCGAGAACTTCGCGTGAATACATTTCCTGGAGATTTTTTGCGTGGAAATTATCTGCAAGGGTTATCAGTAGTTTCACAAATAAAGTATATACAAATAAATATTAACTATTAATTTAGAGTATTTATTAATTGCGGGCAAAAGCACCGATGCAAAATTCAGGTTGATTATGGAACCGAGGGCAGAAGATTGTTTGTGTTTCAGGGAACCAATTACTGCTTTATATCGCAAGAGAATGAATAATAATAATACTTAAATGACGTAAACCATTAAATGTCCATAAACAATGGTTATAGATTAAACTTTATATACAAGCTATAGAATAAAATATATTTTTTATATAGTATAATCTAAAATATCTAATAAAAATGTATAATAATTTAATATATTTTATAATGAAATATAGTTTCTTCTATTATATAATTAATCAGAGGATCCAAAAGTATCGTCTTCCGTTCTTTACTTTTTTTTCAACGAGCCGGGTAATTTTTGGCAGCGGGTTAACTTATAAAAACACAGACGCGTGACGTCATTAACAAGAATTCTTTATGAAAGCAATTTTTACCGACAGAAATATTTGCCGGATGTTTTGTCGACTCGGTTTAAAACACGAGGATGATTAATTTTTCCGTAGCTCTGTTTTACCAGATTAAGTATAAATATGTTCTTTCGGCTATGTACAATACTTAGAAACCTTTTTGATCGTAAATATTATATTAATAATAACCATGAGAATATAAATAATAGAATTATAATAGTAATCAGCTAACGCGGCCAGCATATTCAGTATACATTTATGTAATAATAATTATTTTTCCCTAAAACATATTTTGTATTTATTTTTACGGATACTTGATCAAGTATCTATTATTTACCTCCACTATTAGTAGGAATTATTAAACAAGCAAAATTTTATTTGTTAAATTTTGTGCAATATAAACGAACTCCCAATCTAAATATTCCGCAAACTATATATTTTTATAATATTTCACCGTACACTTAATTAAATATCCATTATTTATCTTCGCTTTTAGTAGAAATTATTATAATAAACAAACAAAACATTGGCTCTTGAAAGGTGCTGTACGCAATATAAACCAAGTATTAGCTGTTAAACTATTGGGTTGCCCCAAAAAGTTGACTGAAAATTACTATCGTTCAATTCTATATATTGTTTTAATTTTTGTTCTATCTATTAATCTATCGTCTGTTTCAATTCATAATATTCTCCTGTGTTTTGGACAGCTTTGTATCACGCATTTATAAAAATCCTATATATCCTTGCAAAACAATTGATACAAATCCCACTAACTTTTTGGCCAACCCAATATAATGATACGTGAGATATCATGTGTCGTATGTTTACTGGAAATACTGCAATATCGGTGACTGCCAAAACTTCATTGAATGGAATCGTGTCAAGGGCCTCGGTACTAGCGCTTATCATAAATCCATCGAGGTAAAATTTTTCTCAGTCAGTAAACAGAGCGCAACTACTACAAAAAACTTTCGGCATTCCGAACAAAAATAAACCGGTACTGGTACGTAGAGAGTTGGGAGCACTGCCAATCCAGTTGGGAATGTTTTTCAAATTTATCGTTATTATCACAGCGCCCGTATTATTACCAACATCTCTTCCTTGTATATTCTATTATTTCGTTTTCCCTGTAAATCGACGGACATTCGATTCGATCACTTTAAACGACGCGTATTGAATCCTGACTGTCAAGTGCCAAGAGACATGGCAATTTTAATATTATTTTTCGTGGAAGACGAAGAAAATTTCGTGGAACTGAAGCATATATGATGTGATGTGATTATAATCGTTATTAATGGAGGAATTGTTTCAATTACACAATTATAGTTATTGATCTATACTGTGAACTAAACTTTATAATATTGTATTAAAAAATACGGAGCAATACGGAATTATTGTTTTTGTATTACTTTAATAAATAATTATAGTTGTTATTAAATTCTAATAGTAATTTAAGTTTCTCAGGAGAAGATACGTTCGCGAAAACATTAAAAAGTTCGCAAGATTAAATCTAACCAAGAAAAGAATTAGATTCGACAAAGGAAGATTTCGCCTAAAAATTATTATTATTATTCTGCGAATTGTATGAATTAAACAGTTCGAATCTGGTTAAATACTAACAATAATTTAAGTTCCTAGATGAAAGAAATATTCTAGAAAACATTATCATTTTATCTATTTTGCATGCACAAGATTAAATGTATCTAAGAACAAAAGATAAAAGTAAAGAAAAGAAAACTGCTAAGTATTAGGAATAAGTTCATATTTCAAGAGACACAGTTTTTATCCCTCCAGTGAGAGCCCTTCCCAGAAAATCAGAGAAATTGGCAGGCTTTCAACGAACAGGATACTTATTTGTGTCGTCTTCCTCTACGACGTAAACGAGATTGTTTTATGAATGAAATGATACTCTTCGGGTATCCGAAATCGAGCGGAACTTCCTTCTTTTCGCTTTTTTTCTTCTTAACACGTTGACTCTCGGATCGAAATCCGTGTTATAGGATACTACGCGACACGCATTTGTAAATGTACAATAACATATAAAAATAAAACTGTTTAAGTATTGGAAATTTTACAATATTAGCGATATATTTGAAACGAAAGATATCGAAAGTTATAAAAGTGCCGAAATATTATTGTGTTTTTAATATTCAATTTGCGGGCCTAATTATTATTGCAAAGCATACTATAATTCAATAATATCATACAGGATTTTAATCGAATATTCTATTTCCGTAACAAATTTTGATTGGGAACAAAAAGAATTCATGAAAAAATGAAACACAGATCAACGATTAAGGAAACATCAAACCTATAATTTCATAATTACCAACTAATTATCAATTAGCCAATATGGAATTATTGTTCTCATATTTCCTTAATTATTGATCCATACAATTATATCTAATAGTTTGATTATGTTTAAAAGATACACATTATTTAATGCAATACAAATAAATACATCTCACGTATTGTTGTAAGTCTGAGAGTAAGTGGTTCTCGAGCTTCGAAGTAACTTAAAGTCGACGGCAGTCTAAGCCACTTGGCACGGCTATGAATTCTCCTCCACTTATATGCATAAAAAGTTAAAGAACATTCTCGCCTTTCCAAGATATTCCTGGATAGTCACGGTGGGTTCGACGTCCTAACAGCGAGTAGTCAATAAAGTTCACTCGGTGTCTCTACTTTGCGGTTCGCTACCTTCCGCGATTTCCGCGAGTGGGGAATCCACAAACCTTTCCATCCCCGGAAATTCATATTCGATCTTGTTTTATAAAATCCAACCGACATAGACACTCAACTTTGTTATTCATGGAGAACTTCGTGCAGCCGTCTGACTCGACATTCCCATTTCACTTCCCGTGACTCGATATTCCTAGTTTTCCGTGCCTAACGTGATATTCGTGTTCCACCGTGCAATTTTAAAGAAATAACTTTTGACTTTCATTTTACGTAATTGCACCAGATAAACGATGTCACCTTTGTTATTATCTCGTGACACTTTAATTAATCACTCGTCAGGGGACACTGTGTAATCTTCGAGTTGGACAAATGTGAAGCGTCGAAAGCCCACGCTATTATTGTTAGTTAAGTTAAATAAGAGTAATTACTTAATTACTTTGTGTTCGTACCGGGACGGACAATAGTTGAACTGATACTTGGTAGATTAGGTGGATTTAGGTATAATCTAATATTTAGAGCGAGTAAGTTCCCCTAATTGTTTGCGAAATCGGTTCGGTATTACAGTACCCGTTTAATTAGTTTCAATTCCTGGATCGAATTAGATTATTCGGGGAATATTATTGCACAATAAATATCGTGCATCTACATATTTATTACTACAAGTTTTGCACTCCAAATTAACAATTT
Organism: Nysson spinosus; assembly: GCA_910591585.2. NCBI lineage: Eukaryota > Metazoa > Arthropoda > Insecta > Hymenoptera > Crabronidae > Nysson > Nysson spinosus. The sequence goes on along the minus strand of OU342830.1, from coordinate 9,352,233 downwards.
TGCAGATCATATTCATCTTGTTGCAAATAATATTCACCCTTTCACATATCTAATTCGGCGTTCACCGTAGATTTTATTTTTATTATAAAACTTCAAGAAAATAAATTTGTAGTACAGCTTGATTTGCAGAAGGCTGAATTTGATTAGCAAAAAGGTGAATATGATCTGCGAAATGGTTAATTTGGAGTGCAAAACCTGTATTATTTGCATAAGATAACGAGGCCTACTGGGATTGGATTAGGAAGGTAGGTCACTGATAAACTATCAGAGTTCGGTAGCGCTATCGATCAACTGTAAACGTGGGGAAGAGGTTGTGCATTATGAATGTCGATTGAACCCTACGTCTGTTCATTTCTGAATGTTTCGGGATCAGTTTTAACCCTTTGTGGACAATCGGTGCACATGTGCGTTCAGTATGAGTCATTAAAGTAGCTGATAAATTAAGTAAAATATGCTTTCGACAAAAACAATCGATGGAGACGAAACACTTATCCAAGCTTTCAGTCAGCGTTTAGCTTGCGCTTTTCGGCACAAGTAAAATACTAAAACTTCCTTTTCCATTCCACAAGATGAATGCAGGGTCATTTTGTCGCTGTTTCTTACGTAACATACTGTCGACGGGAGATGTAAATCGGTGTTCTTCATTTGTTAAACAGTGAATGCGGGAGACGCGAATCGGCAGTTTGTTGTTTCTCAAACGTCGAAGACACTGTTCTTACCGCGCTGATGTTGAAGCATTCGCTATCCGAGAGTTAAACCGAGGTGGTTGACGTCGATGACTACACCGAGGATAAACTCGCCCTCATTAAAAATGGAACTCGATTGATTCGAGTAACGTGGCAACTAGTATGCTGTGTGCAGTGTGCCACGGCCCCCATTTCGTTCCCTGTCAGATTAGAGGTGTCTGACCTGCCACGGGGACCTACTACTTCCAATAGTTTATCCACGCCGCCGCCTTCCACCACTTAACTACACTTCCAACCGTCAATCTCTACCACCGCCACGAATTTTCGAAAATCTAGCCATTAGAATAATTTGACACGCTACTGAAATTATTTCCTGGCATCCGACTCTGACACGTGAAATTTGTAAAAGTATTTATGACTTGATAAAACTATTTATGGATTTAAGAATTATGTAGTTTTGCACGTAATTCTCGTGATTATAGTATTTCATTTACAGATTGTAGGGTTAAATATATAATGCAGATTAGAATGGGATAACTGTGTGAAGAATGTCTTAATTTTTCTAGCAAATCTTACGATCGGTGTTACAACCGAGAAACAAAACACTCAGAAACATATCAACACACAAACACGTTGTGTCCCGCGGCTCAATTTCGTGTATTAATTTCGAATATTTGAAACAAGTACTGCCGAGTGTAGCTTTCGGCATTTTTCTACCCGCCCTTTTCTTTTTCCACGTTTAGAGTAATTGGAGGATGTACTCGTCGGTATTTATCGCCGGCACGCTTTCCTGACATTTATACGGGCTACAGGTTCAAGAAACTGAGTCTGCGAGTCGTAGAAAGAGACAAATATCTTTGGAAGCAGTTCGCGCGAGGAGAAAACGAGTAAACTAGTAAGGGAAGATAAAAAGAGGTTGGGAACAGTCGTTCGTACCGGCTCCTATGAAATATAAATATCGTTCGTTTCCCGGCGGGAAAACTTGCCAGTTTTTCTCACTCTCGCTGCCAACTCATCGGATCTCAGGGCTTATCTTGAGCCTATTAAACTACTCGATCGTAGCGTTGTGTCGACAACAATAATAGTGGATGTAGTAATTAACATGTTTTGTTGATCATTTAATATTAAGAAGAATGAATTGTGTTTTTAAATAAAGCTTGCTTCGAACCGATTAAACTACTACATTTTGGCGTTCGTGCCAACTAAAATAATGTAGATGTTTTAATTATTCTGTTCTGTTGATCAATAAATATGAAGAACATCGTTTTCTAATTAAGTTCGTAGATAATTTAAATTAAGGAACACTCACATTTTATACTTTAGCTACTTGGAATTGTTAAAATAATGTTCATATTTAACCTCCAATTTTAGAGATAGTCGGCTATAAAAGAATAATTATTAAAGTGCCAATAACATTTGAAATCGGTGTGATATGTCAACTGCATTTATTATAAGGGTAAAATTCATTAACTACATTTTGCAGAAATTTCTGTTTCTATTTATTGCTGTAATCTTTTCTTATCCATATTAGAAAAGCCGTGACTTTTAGATGAAATTATTAGTCATTGAATTATATGTTTATAGTAACGATATACCGGTGCGGATATCGATACATATGATTTTTGTTTATCGCGTTAATTAACGAAATACCAGTTCGAAGACTCAGAATCGATATCTTTCGCGGATAGATATTTAAAAATCACGTAATGCCCTGCTGATCATATTGACGTCGAGTGACCTTGAAGCTCGAACTAAGCACTATTTCTAGCCTCCCGACATATTCTTGGTTAAATATATAGTAGACTCATTTTTGGACGGTTCTACGCTTGTAATCATGTAGCAGGATGTAAGTCTATGTAAATGTCAGTGTATACAGGGTGTCCCATGTGAGATAAGCCACTTAATTATCTCCTTTAGTTGTAATAATGTAAACAATATTTTATCCATTATATGAATGGTTTCAAAAGGCGTATATCCCGAAAGAGAATTTCTGTCGGTGCCATTTTTTCCGGAATTTCGAGGACCACCCGTATTTTTTACACAGAGGCAAATATTATTATATAAATAAATAACACCCTATATAATTAAAAATATAATGAAGACCCTATTATAAATAATAGCCTGTATAATTAAAAATATAATGAACACTCTACTATAAGCAATGGCCTGTACTATTAAAAATATAATGAACACTCTATTATAAATAACACCGTGTATGTAGAAGTATTTCAGAGTTACTCACCAATTGGAATCCTTCCAAAATTATCCAAGAATTACACATCAATTGACAACCCAGCACGCAGGAAGTAAACCTCTTTCCTGAAACATAAAAAATAAAATAGGTTAATTCAATTCATATAATAAATGGATAAGGATCGAGGATCGAGGGATTTTAATATGTTACAAATCACGAAGGATTAAATGTTTATGATACCGCAGAATTTCTTCTCAATATACACCGTTATGCTTACGCACTTATTTATATATAAATTATGGTTGGAGGATTTAAGTTAATTAATGGATTCAATTATTCGCGTCATCTATATAAAATAAAAGTATATCAAATCTGAAACATTGCGCTGTGATATATTTGAATATTTTAATTAGCAATGGCAGACAAGTCAGTTTGACACCTTTGGCAGTTCTAGTGTTGAACGCACCAAAAAAGGTGACAATCGTTGAGGGTGCTTTTATAGTTATTATTACGACGAAAAATGAAATGAAATTAAAAATTCGAATAGGCGAGCATGTGACTTAATAATAAAGATAGAAAAGGTGTTCGAAGAGTTTGTGAAATGCGATTAGCGTCCGAACCTACGTAAATGGAGACTCGAATAATATTTTGGATAGGCGATTCTGACAAGAACGGTGGGATGGATATCAAGATTAGTGCAATAGAATCGGAGAGGGAAAAGCGGAGGGTAGTCGAATCGGGGTGGGCTATAGTAGCAAGCCACCTTGATTGGCCGATAATTGTGTTTCCCTTGTCACTAGAATCTGCGTTTTCCTCCTGACCCGTACCTTCCCATATTAATTCCATATATCGATCATGTCGACCCAACCGTTCGAATTAGTTCTTGGTTTTTCAGAGGATACCTTTCGGCTTATTATATTATCTGCTATCCAAATATCTAATTTCGAAGACACTGAAATTTTGTATTATAATATTTCTAATCTTTTCTGTTTATTAATATTATCTACTATTTACGCATTTAATTCTGAAAATACCAAAACTTGAAATTCTATTCATAATTTGTATATTACCTTGTAATGTTTGCTTATAAGAATCTGATAACTATTAATGTATTATAACCTGATGATTTGCCAATATGACAAAAAGAATAATACTTATAGTATTTAAAATAAAAGAATTTTCTAAATTCTGTGAGAAACAAAATTAATGATGGAATTACTTGGTTAATAGAAAACGATTATGTTTATTTTTCGATAAATGTATTCCACTACGAATAAATTCTTGTGTTCCTAATTTATATTAATTTGTCTGATTGCAAATCAAACTGCACGGTGAGAAAGCTGATCGACCCTAAAACGATATTCTTGTCCGTAGAAGTCTACACCGAAACGAAATTGAACCCAATCCAATAGATTCCAGGTAGATCAAAGTAAACCACTTCCCGATGTAAACACGCCGATCTGCTTTGAAATGAGTCTCGAACCGCCAACAATTTCACACCCCTTTATCGACACTATTTTCCTACGGAGATCTTTTGCATATCTTTCACACGCCATTTTATAATCCATTAATGCAACATCCTTAATAAATTATAAGAAGACCTCAATATTTTCTGAATTGCAAAACAAGCTTCTCTTAAAAACAACTTATAATATTTCAGTAATATCATGAATTTCAGTAACTTTATTTTGCACGGGATTTAAAATAATTCGTATACATCTGAAATGAAAGGTATTACAATATTATGCGTGTAGTAACACGCGAACTTACGTGAAATATGCTTTCACTGGTTTAAAGAAAATTTTAGCAATGCAAAGGAAAATGTTTTAAACTTAATATCTAAGAAAATATACCACCTGAACGCACGGCGTACTTCGAGTCGCATATTCAGGAAATTACATAAAATTTCGGGAAACCGTGAATTTAACGTAATTCAGTCGACCGTGAATTCATGGCCTGTGTGTTTCACATTACATCAATTTATTCGCCAGAAATTAATTCACTTGGTTTAATGTATTATACGGGAAATGTAAAGAGAACATGACATTCAACGAATATTATGGGGTAGAAAGTTAAAATTCTAAAATCTGACGATTGGAGTCGTCACTTAAAAACAAAACATTCGCACACATAAAACACTTACAATTATTGTAAACTGTGTCATCTAAAAACGGCGAGCACTTAATGCACATACCTAATATTATACAAGTTATATATTAAATACTCTGCATATATTATTTAAACTCTTCCATATATCCTCATATATCGGATTATCCCCTCCCCATAGAAAGTAACCGTGCTCCCCCAACCCCAGAATCCACCAGGTAAAAACTATTTGAATCATGTTACGTTACAAGTGTACTTTGTTAACAAAGCTTGTTAACAGGAAAGAATTTCGTCCAATTAAACGGCGAAAGAGATTTCGGTATGCGCGTTTAATTTGCGAGGGTGAAGGAAAAACAGTGGAATCGCGTTAAAAGTCGAGATCTACAGCGGACGAAGCAGGAGCAATTTGTGAGGCCATAGACATTTCATTTCCAGGACTTTACGATCGCAATTACGGGGCGAGTTAATTTCAAGTACTCCTTTAAAGGATCGTTGATATATCTGTACGTTGATTACGATCAAATGCTACGCGATATAAATTACGAAAACGGTTTCCAATCCAATTCAAAGTATCGCCGTTACGTTTCGAATCGAGCACCATCAAAATTGTAAACATAATTTCCCGGCGGGTTCGACGATAGTCACTAAAATATACGCGCAAGAGATAATTGACTTTGCGCAAGAATAATTCAATGCGGCGTAATGGATCGTGATTAAATGCACTTTTTGTTTGCAGAATTTTCTTGTAAATGGTTAACGTTTTCAAACGACGTATCGATAATTGGATAATTAATATATATATCGCGGCATCGTTGATTGATTTTTTAAATCCTCTCCTTTTTATTCATTATGGTTATCCATATTGAAACATTAAATAAACCAGTAAATGGCCACGATTTTGTTACATCAAACCCGGCATACTATTTCAGCACCTTTCATCCGATTAAAATTCCACTTCTCTACAAAATAATTCGAAACTTGTCACACTGCCTCGATTAACTAAGAATTCTTCCATAATTTCGTTCTATCCGTCCGACGATCATCGACAGAAAATGTACTTCCGACATGAAACTCATAACAATGTACACAAAAGGAGTTTGTCTTGGAGGAGGTTGTTCCAAGGAGACCAATTTTCCGAAAAGTTTCCACCCCGCGGAAATCACGAGCTCAAACACTGGGATAGTGCTCTGCTTGGCTTAACAAGTACTTCACACCACGGAAATAAACGGAATAGTGCCGGTGCCGAAGTTAGGATGAATCCAATGGAAACGAAATCCATTTAAATAGAACCAACTCGAGGTTACAATGTTCCGATGCCGATTGATTACCGAGCCACGTATCGGGTATTGTTGGGTTCTGGTAAGAAGACACACGGTGCCCTTACCGTACAAATGGAAAGGAGTATACTAGATGATGTATAAACATGTTCTAGGACGATTTTGGGTCGAAAGAAGTGGATTAAAAAATGTTTCTGGTCAAGAAAGGGGTCGATCCAAAATCGCAAAAATGTGAAGGGGTATAAAATCTTCAAAAGGGGTATAAAAACTTCAAAAATTGTCAAAAATTAAAAGTCGCCAAAATCAATTCTAAATGACCCAAATCGATGGTATATGATGTATAAACATATTCTAGGACGATTGTGGGTCGAAAGAAGTTGATTAAAAATTTGTTTCGGTTGAAAAATGGGTCGACCCAAAATCGCAAAAATGTGAAGGGGTATACCTTCAAAAATTGTCAAAAAGTAAAAGTCGCCAAAATCAATTCTAAATGACCCAAATCGATGGTATATGATGTATAAACATATTCTAGGACGATTTTGGGTCGAAAGAAGTGGATTAAAAATTTGTTTCGGTTGAAAAATGGGTCAATCCAAAATCGCAAAAATGTGAAGGGGTATACCTTCAAAAATTGTCAAAAATTAAAAGTCGCTAAAATCAATTCTAAATGACCCAAATCGATGGTATATGATGTATAAACATATTCTAGGACGATTTTGGGTCGAAAGAAGTGGTTTAAAAATTTTTCCGGGCGAAAAATGGGTCGACCCAAAATCGCAAAAATGTGAAGGGGTATACCTTAAAAAATTGTCAAAAATTAAAAGTCGCCAAAATCAATTCTAAATGACCCAAATCGATGGTATATGATGTATAAACATATTCTAGGACGATTTTGGGTCGAAAGAAGTGAATTAAATATTTGTTCCGGTCAAAAAATGGGTCGATCCAAAATCGCAAAAATGTGAAGGGGTATACCTTCAAAAATTGTCAAAAATTAAAAGTCGCCAAAATCAATTCTAAATGACCCAAATCGATGGTATATGATGTATAAACATATTCTAGGACGATTTCTGGTCGAAAGAAGCGGCTAAAAAATGTTTATTGGTCAAAAATGCGTCGAATCCAAGTCGAAAAAATGTAAAGGGGTATACCTTCAAAAATCGTCAAAAAATCAAAGTCGCCAAAATCAATTCTAAATGACCCAAATCGATGGTATATAATGTATAAACATATTCTAGGATGATTTTGGGTCGAAAGAAGTGGATTAAAAATTGTTTCTGGTCAAGAAAGGGGTCGATCGAAAATCGCAAAAATGTGAAGGGGTATACCTTCAAACATCGTCAAAATTTCAATGTCGACAAAATTGCTCCTAAAACTATTCACCGAAAATACACTTTTTACATTCACCCTTGGGATCTTCGGAAACCAAAAACGGTACGGAACTACAACCTCTCCCTTAGGTGACATAAAAACTTTTGCAACTTCCAAAGTGTCCATCCATCTACAGCACCGGAAGTTTGGAAGCATCTTGCCATGTACAAGATAAGGGATGATCATATCAGGCTCGAATTAACCGAAGGGAAGATGAAGACTGTCTTTGTCCTAATAGATCGGTTATTAAATGTTCCTCCGTTATATTTTTAATTATATAGTGCTTAATATGTCCACCAATTACAATAATCGTGATTCATAAAGGATATCTTTAATATTACTACTGCATAAAAACTATTAAATAAGACTTCGATATATAAGCATTGGATAGATCTACATTAATAACTGAACCGTTGTTTTTAATACTAATATAAATCCAATTTAAAAACAAAATTAAACCAACTATAATTTTCCACCACATATTGATATCGTCTTTATATCAATTATACTATTAAATTTAAAAAAGTTCCTCAGTTATATCAAAAGTATTGTACCTCCATTATACCGCAAATATAATGTCTGAATTGTTAATATAAAAATTAAAATGAAATTAAAATGGAGAATGGTGAAAATGTAGTGTTAGATTCTTGTTGATGACTTTTCTTTTAACATTTTTTTAAGCAAGTATAATTAAATCTGCTATTCCACGGTGGAAACAGATTTCGTTCGAAGTCACCGGCGCCAGTTGTCCTTTTCGTTAACTTTTTTTACCCGGCGCGTTCTTTTGTTCCTTTCTTTTTAGTGTTCTTCTTCCTGTGGAATTCCCACGAGACTGGCATCGTCTATTTTTCTTTGGACACGAAGTATTACAGCCAACGGTATCTCTCAAACACTACGGAAGTCTGATCGATTTCTTTTATCGTTGTTCCTTCCACGTGACGTCCGTAGAGGACTTATCAAAACGAATTTAATTTCCCTGACATGGTTTCTGCTAACTAACTTTTTCCGACTCCATTTAATAACAGTACACTAATCTACACTTCAAAGAGTGTTTACGAAATGAATTATAAAATCTATAATTATTCCAGACTAACTTTCATACGTTGGAAATTAATTATTTGTTATTTATTAATTATATTGGAGGAACGAGAAAATTTTTAAATAATTAAGGGATCTTTGATATGTTACTATTTTATTGTAATCTAATTAATTGTAATCTCTTATTGCAATTTAATTAAGAGTGTAATTCAATAGTATATTCAAATTATAATAGAAAGTTTAGTATAATTTAATTGATAGGGTTATGAAATACTAGTAATGTGCAATAAAATGTAGATGGCAAACAACAAACAGGAATTTGGAAATTAGTCGTATGAATGTACTAGAAGAAGATATAAAGATAAGAATATAACGGACGTTAAATTGAACTACTTAAATGGAGTCCATATTTTATTCAAGGTTTCAAGATCAAGATAAATGCAGGACAAAAAGTGCCGCGTTCCTGAATGCTGAAGGAATGAGTTAAATTCGAGAAATTCTGTGGATTGTTTATCCTTCCTTGTTCGGATGTCCTTCTAAACGTCCTTTGCCTTTAACTGTTGTTTATTCTTGTTCGTTGGAATGAAGATTTATAGATTTCAAGCGAATGGACATAAAAAGGGCATTAGAACTCATGAGTTGAGCATCGAATTCACTTTTGATTTTCTAAAAGGATTTCTCACAAGAGTTGTAATTATGATAATTACGTTCTCGTTAATATCATAAAATTAAATGATTTCGTGATTCAACGATGAAATTTCTATTACTTTATTCAAGCAATAAAATCGTATATTTATTAAGAGATTATTCCCTTTTGTCATATTAAGAATGAATTTTCAAGTTTCATTTAATCTCCCTGATTTTCTGTTTCGTATTGCTTTCAATATCTACTTAATTTTATTCAAAGTCCTCGGTTTTTAACCTAAAATCAGCTCTCCGCTTTCAATTCAATCGCTTCACTTTCACTTTCAACCTTTTTTTCGGTGGTAAAAATAAGCGTTGTGAGATTAATCGGACTAAAAAAAAAGGATTTAATTCTGTAAAAAATGCTGTATCCACCAAACACATCGTGGAAACAATTTCGAAAATGATTCCCACAGAAGGGTTCGAAAAGTCGATGGAAATTGTTTCGAATTACTTTCAGTGTACCTGTAGAGAAAGGAAAATCTCTTTGCCGAGAGCAAAAGCACATTTGATTGGCGAGCTATTGCTTTTGTCCACGTTATTCGATTCGCTTTCTTTTTTCCGAGGTTTTTGCAGGAAGCTTTCGCATACGTTGTCTCCTATCATCCCTTTTTTTCAAGTACCTATTTCAAAGGGCCACGCCATCCGGAGTGTTGATCGAATTTCACTCCCTTCATGCTTTCGCGCATTGCCTCATTCGACGTTAAAAAGGCAAATTCGTACTTTTCCCTTTCCCACTCTTTCGAATCCGAACAAACAAGATTAATGCCGCCGACCATCTTTTATGCTCCTCAAATATTCACTTACACGTGCACACTGTGAAAACATTTTTTCAAATTACCACAAGAAAAGTGAGCTTTAACAAGATTTTATCTTATGTTACATTCGACGCGGCTTTATTGGTACAACGAATTTAGTTATTTCAGATTAATTTTCATAGCGTTTTTAGAGCAATTTTTATGACACTCTCCCTTATATTCATCAAATTTTTATATTTAAAACCATTACCACGAAAATTTGATCCTGTCTTAAAATAATAGTATAAATATTATAGTATTTTTGATATAATATTATTGAAGTTAATTAATGAATTGATATTGATACATCTATCTTTATGTTTATTTATACTCAATTTTGATTTGTTATTGCTATTAAATCAGTATTATTAGGGTATCACTGACGAATTGAAAAGAAAGTAATAATCATATATCGCATAATGTTTAATATAAATTTTCAATGAAATATTAACTACCCTTTTAATGATTAATTATTAGATTCCTTTGATGCACCACTTCCTTTCAATCATTTCATTCGATTGGTTTATTTAAAAAATATCTGCAAGGGTTTCCGACTTCTTCCAAACTCGATGGAACTATTGGCTTTAGTTTTCGAAAAAGTTTTCTCTGCTAGACTCACGGCGAACTGGAAGGGTGGCTGAGAACTTCTACATGGTCTCCATTTACATTTGATTTGTAGCTTCCTCATCGATGGAGGAAACTCGATTCGAGTGAAAAATCAAACTATCACTCTTACACTGAATCCATACTCGGAAACGATTGAAATCAAACCCGCTGCAAAACAGGAAGTTCGCAAAAATTCTCGGTAGCATAATCGCATCGGTTAAAGAAGAAGTACCTTCGATGAAACTCCGATTGAAGTTTAAGACTTCGAATCGATTACGCGGAAATGTATTTCGCGTATCATCATGTTTTAATAAAAATCTCGGTAAGTAACTGAACATTTAAAAGACTTTTGGAAATATATATGTTTTTATAAAAACTATATAAACTTCGGAATATTCGAGAACAAACTCTGTTCATTATGATCAGATTATCCATTTATGAATTATTATATTAATATACTACTTAACTTATGGATTCGGTAGATCATGCAATCCATTTATGAATCATTATATTTCTTCGCTTCGACGAATAATAATATAATAGTTTGAATCTCAACGGAGCTGTGCTAATTTCTTAGTATAAGACACAAGTAATTATGCAATACTATCTCTGCAATTTACGATTCTGATACTGACGTTATGCAAATTCCAGACATCGTAAAGCTGCCAGTTCAGAATACTACTTGAAGCTAATATATCACAGTTCAATAAAGCCTCTTTGTTGGAAGGAAATCAAATGTAATGATTTACCAAGCGCACTGAAATAACTTCGTTAAATATTACATTAAATGAACTTCCACCGAGAATTGTTACGAAGCGAATATATTCTGATACATTTTTAGAGAAATTAAAAGAAAACATTCAGAACAGAATATTGAACATAAACCGCTGATTTAATGTTTCCTAATTTCTATTTTTTATATCTATTCTTCACCTTTTTTTTACGATATTTATTAAGATGAACATATTTGTTTCAAAAAATAAAGTCTGCAAAATTTCTCAGCTCAGAGATGTCAACATTTTTCAGCTGAGAAATGTCAAAATTTTGAAAAGCCGAAATATCGGTTCGATGAAACATATTCTTCGTTTGGATTCTAAAATAATTGTTCATGTTGCTTCTGAAACTTATATTTTTTGAGTATTCAAATGGCGTGCTTACATATTATAAATGAAAGGTAGCTTTCTGAGAACGTAGAAGGTGATGATTTACAAATGTTTAATTAGTGGAACAGCAAGTTAGAGCTTCAAAGAGGGAACGAATAAATTGGGAAGTCTATCTGATGCCAAACAAAGTCACACAACTGCGCTGCCATTACTCGACAAGCGAACTGAAATTAATTGATTTAAGTTACCTGTTACTTTGAACTTGTAAGTACTACTTTCGAATCGCTTTCATCCGCAGTTACGGAAACACTCTGGAAAGAGGAACATGCCAAGATAGTTGTATTACAAGAGTAATTAAAATATTTAGCCAGAAATTAAATCGATGCTTATTCTTAATATTTCGAGAGACCATTACAAGAAAATTCATATCAAAAAAATATTTGAGAAATCACCATCAAATGCAGCAAATTCAATCTTCGTATTCTATCACGATTATGTTCATTAATCCTACTATGGAATATATTCAAATTTATATTAGGCGAATAGATTATTATTCAGTTTAGGTAATAAAGGGTCGTTATATACTTAATACAATGTACAACAACTTAATAATTAAAGAGCTTCAAGAATTTACTCGAAAGAAAGTACAAAATACCTAAGTTCAAGTCCTGAACATTCAAGAAGAACTCACTAATTAATACACCAAAGCTGTTAAATTAATTAATACGTTACAATACCTTTACTTAAATCTTCAAGAATTTACTGAGAAAAAGTGACAATCAAAAGCGTCAACATTTAAGGCGATCACATTAATTAACACATCCAAGGCGTTAGATTAATTAATACGTTAAAATACCTTTACTTAAATCTTCAAGAATTTACTGAGAAAAAGTGACAATCAAAAGCGTCAACATTTAAGGCGATCACATTAATTAACACATCCAAGGCGTTAGATTAATTAATACGTTATCATACCATCTAATTAAACCTCCAATAACTACTTCAGGAAAAACAGCAACCAAAAGCGTCAACATTTACGAATAATAATTATGATTTCATAGTTAATAACTAGAGATAATTATTAATGATTAAATCAAGAATGTTCGGCATCATTTCAGTAGGAACAACTGAGATAATTACGTGTATATTCACATGATTTCCAACAACGACGTTTGTCTCTATCCACGAGTTCACACACGTGGAAGGAACATAAGATTATGGAGAAACGTGCGCACTGACGTAGAGACAAACTGTATGTACTTTAAACGTGAGCCGTAATACGTGATATGATGTTGTTTGCAAAGTCTTCGTAACGAGGTTGGTAACCCTGCCCTACTCGTAATCACTGTGGAGGTTCACTATAACCGATCTTTATCAGCATCACGGAACATTCCTAATTTTCATGTACCGATGAATACGTTTCGCAAGTCGGTGATTTAACGCCGCTTTATTAATAAATATTTTTCTGTACACTTTATAATTATTGTTTTGTATATAAAGAATTTGATGTTTCTGGTATGGTGTGCTGTGTTTTGTTTAGTAAAGAATGGTATACTTCTCGGAATATTTCATAATATTTTGCGTGGAACTTTGGAGAATAAATAATGCATCAAGATAAGTTTATTTTATCACTCAAATTTGATCTTTATCACGAAATCACGATCTTAGAATTTTGGAAATACTTTGACGATGGTTTCACAAAAAGCTCGTCGGTTTATGTCGCGCTGAAAATTGAAGTATAAAAAATATCGAAAAAATCTTTTAAAAGTCCGACATGTGCATGTATACGTTAGTCTTTTTTTGGGAGTTTCAAAATCGGGCGTAAAATTCGATGATCTACGGTAAATCCTGGTGGAAACCGGAATAGCGGAGCGTTCGTTTGCGGATGTTCCGTAAACATCGAAGCCGTCGCGTGTCAATCATCATTTATTCGGTGATCAACTATCAGATCACAAAGCAGATTGATTGCCAGCCGCAGGAGGGTTTCGTACGTAGCACATTTGCCGAACACCTTGAAATTCGGCTAATTCATTTCTTCGCACGCAGCCTACTATCATTAATCATAAACCCATTAAACGATCAGCCATAATAAAACTCTATTATCGGAAATATTGTAGCCACTTCGGTTCTTTAGTTGTTTTACCCTCATTTTATCTTCCGTCGCTACAAATACAGAATCAATGGGCGATTGATACGATTCTCAAAACTCCTCAAAAGGACGCGTCCCTTTTATATAATAATTTACTTTCGTACACGGTCAATTATCTCGGATAATAATCGTCGATTTTGTTCGATGTTTTCACATTATTCTTAATTATATTATTAATATAATATTAAAATTCTGTGTGTTTATAAATTCTCGATAACTCCTATTATTTCTATCCAAATCAGATAAAATTTTGTTTTGTTTGCGTTTATGTTCTGACGGTATTAATTCCCGATATTAACTTCTACTATTACTGATAAGTATGGGCCACATAATTTGCGAAAATATTAGCTATAAAGCTTGTAAAAAAATGTGTTTTCAAACCTTCACAATTCATCATGTTTGACACAGGAATATATTAATTATTATATAATTGATAATTGCAAAACAGGCAGATTCAAAAGTGAAATGATTATTTATATTCAACCTTTTGATGTTACTTTCTAGTATTGTTGTAAAACGTATGAGTACATATGCAGGAAGATTTATACTTTTTGCTTGTATTACAACCCTTTTAATAATTATGTCTCGATGTATTCTATCTCAAATATTATTCTACAAGATATTATAATCTCGACATTTTTAAATTCCGAATGTGAGGCAATTTTCTTTTGTAATAATTCTTCTAATTTTTTTGTCATCCCATTCGAAATCACGGTTTACCTTATCTTCATAAAATCCGTGTACCGGAAATAGGAAAGTTGTCCCATCCGGACACATCAAGCACTGATTTTAGCAGAAAAGCTTTTGAGTTCGGGATTTCAGAAGAGCAATATTCGATCGGAGTCGAAACAGAAATTGCACAGCAGACGTTTTAATATACGAGCTTTTACTTTACGATGCAATACCGTTTTGGATTTCAGAATTTGTTACGCAATGTAAACATTCGAAATGTTGCTCTATTAACTTGATGTATAATAACTTCCACCGATAAAGTACGGTATTAAAAATTATTAAAAATAATATGAATGCTACTGGGAAGTTTGCAAGTGTTTTACTACTCATTTTTAATATTATTTATAATTATTTTTGCCATATAGTGGTAATGATTGCATTTATGAAATAATTAAGTGATATAATTAATGTTGTAGATAAATAAATCATGACAAACTACGCAATTCTTTCGATTAATAGTGTTGTATGTCCAACGAAACGAGAGATACTTAAAGCTTTCCTAATTTTATGACTCATCTTGTATAATATATTATTAGGAACATATAAAACATATGAATTAAATAATTGTTTTACATCGTTAACTCTTTAAACATCCCTCTAATTAATTGATATCCTTGTTACATAAAAGAAAGTGTTAAAAGAATTTAAAAATACCTTTCATCTTACTGATTACGAATATAATAATTAATCAACATCTTTTACAGTACATTATTATTTACTCTTCAAATTATTGAGTTCTATGTGGAATTTTTGACAATATATTTTAAATGCTTAATTTCACATAATATCTGACAGCTTCGACAAAACCTTGCTCGTGAACTATTAACTTGTACCTCTGTTTCTAAAAATCACTCCTGTTATTAAAACCATGGTAATCCGTAGAAAATGCCGAATTCCAGGATGTAAAATACGCGACTTTTAACATGGAATAGCCAAGCATCGAGAAATTTATATTCGCATAATTTAAACCACCGCGGTGATTCCCGAATATCCTGGCGCGTTTTGCTGTTTCACCGAATGTAGGACATCGATTCGAGGGTTCGTACGAGTCACGGATCGTGGAATAACTTTCCGGCCCATGGGGCGTCTCCTAGAAATCACCTAGTCTTACACGTCCTCGTACCACTGGGTTGACCATTACGAAAGTATCAGGGGACCACGAAATAAATTAAGAGTGATAGTGTCCTTCCACTTCCGGTGGAAATCTAACTTACTAGAATTAGCTTCGCCAACACCATTGGCACACTAAGGTTAATAAAACAATTTCTACCATATTTCCACTATATAAAATGTTTCTTTACCATTTCAGTAATTTTTCTCATTTCAACCCGTTGACTGTTTTTGACTACTATAGCTAATTTTTAGACCATTTATTTTCAGGTACTGATAAGTAGTCAAACTTTCTATAAACTGCTTATTTAGTGTTTTTCACAAAGATATTTGAACCGTTTATTTTGAAAGTAGCGTAAGTCCAGTTTTCAAGAACTGTTCATTTATGCTTTTTAACAAACAAATTTATTAGAAATGCCGAAGTACAATTGCAGTCTGTTAACAGTGGAATTCCAATAGAATTCTAATTATTTTTTATATCAATAAAAAAATGGTGACACATTTGATGACGGTTTATTATGAAATCTTGTTACATTATTTATAGAAATATTCTTATAGTTCACTTTTTCGGAGTTTCCGTGGTTTATTCTACACAATATCGACAATTAAACTGATTAATTTGTATTGTATATATTACATTATATATCCTATACAGCCAATAGGACATCAAAATTCCAAACAATGTCACAAAACTATAATTTTATCAACAGATGTGACTTTTAGAGGTTGTAACTATATCAAGAGTGCCGTCTGTGCGGAAGCCGACAATGCATAAATATATTGGTTCGCGTGAAAATAATATAAAAGTAGAATCACAAGGAAAGGTTTCGGTGGTTTAAACGTGGACGACGATTTAAGGAAGAAACGTGTCCCACGGCACATTGAGTTTAAACGAGCCTGCGGATTTAAAAGTCTCCCGTGACTTCGCTGAGAGAACAATTTTCGAGGCATCCAAACCACCGGTCTCAGACCGAAAATTTTACGAGGTATAAAAAATGAATACTAGCAAACTATTTGCAATGTTCACGCCAGTACACAAATACACTCACCGTAAAACACTCTTACGTGTAAATAATAAAATCGCGCATTACCATAAACGTGCCACGGAATTCCCGAGATTGAACCATATAGTAAAATATTCGGTGAAAATTCGCCGTGCATAAATTATGATAAACCGTATACCCCAGTGGGTTTTATAGATTATTTAATATTGAACTTCGCACTCGTGACTCAAGTTTGATTTTCATTCTGCAACAACTAAATTGAAGTATTTCAAAAGATTCATTCTGGGCGATCAGATTATTACAAGTTTCTTATGTTTTTTAAATGCTAATTCAGGTGAGCGTAATTAGTAAATTCAGTATTGGAGTTATAATATAAGGTTATTTCGATGCGTTTAATGTATGTGGTATTTAAAAATGATTCAAAACGATAAAGATTCTAATTGGATTATAACTTCTCAGATATGAAATAATCTCGTAAATTCGTATAAAAATATATCCGAGAAACGGATGGATAGCTCTATTTTTCAGATTCCAGAATGAATGCGAAGGTTTATGGGATACCATAAAATTATTGCCGATCCTCTTTATAGCTACTTCGCAACGTTTTCGCATAGATTTCGTATGAGAAGATTTATCTGACTTTCTGTTCGCGTCAGCTCGTAGTATTATAAATGCTTATATGTACATTCCAATGACATACAGGTATCCCTCGTATAACGCGGTACTTATACATTGCGATTTCGATATAACACGGTACAAAATGCGAATTCGATATACACTTATCGCTCAAAAGTATTCGAACGACGACGGTTTAAGAAGTTTTCAGGATTCAGTTAACAAACAGGATTTGCATTCGCTTCTGCTGTTTTTTGATGATAAAATGACAACAAATACTAATATCAATGACTACCAATTGGTTTACATTGTGATTATTTTAATCCTAATTAGCGTATCCCTTGTAATTACGAGAACAAAAATTTAGGAATAAAGTTACAAATTAAGGGTATACAACAATACAACTTAAATATAATTTATTATAATATTATATTCCAACAAACTAATATCTAGCGCATAATGAAAATAACATAGAATAACTAGAAAAATTGAATGACATTCGAAAAACTGACGATGAAAAATCGTAAACGTAAAATGATCGAAATAATCGTTAGAATATCGCGCGATATTATACTGTACTTTTTCTGACAATGTCAAACATCGAGTGTTCAAAGCTTTAGGATCGTTGAAATGCAACGTGTGCGCGTAAACAAATCCTGTTTGGCTTGCCGAGTATATTTCTGTGTAATGACGAGCGTAATGATTCGGGAACATAAAAGCTTCAGTGTTAAACCGTGGCCATGGCGAACCCCGAGGTCTGGCAAGTCAGAAAACGGGGTCATGTGATCCCCTTAAAGTGTCAACCTCGTTTATGGCTCATGTATATGGATAAAGCAATCCTGATTCACTTCCCGTAAAACCGCCTACGTTCACCAATCCCCTCCCCGTCCACTGTTTTAATAATACGTCTTGGTTTCAGCGCGTTATTCGTCAACACGTACACCAATCATCGCGATTAACCTGTTAACTGGGGATGACGAGTTAACTCGTCATTTCAAATCTAGGCTTACCTCGAAAGTTACGAATTAAATTACGAAATTGAAAACTCCTTGTAGAAAACACTGTGAGTGCCGAAATGAAATTGTTATTTTGCAATCAGCAAATGCTTTATATACCAGTAATACTGTAGTATAGAATTAAATTATAATTATGCCACACATAATTTTTAAATTTGTATACATACAAATTTTAGTAATGAACTGTGAAATATATATCATATGAACGTACGTCGTTATTATAAATATGTCGCACGAATTTATTTTATTACTAAGTTGAATGTAGCCGCGTGATTTAGGTTTTTGAAAGAACTCCTCGGTTAACAGGTTAATAATCTTTTCATCGTGCTTCGAACGGAATAATTATGATAGCAAAGTTATGTGGCTGGATTAATGAGTTTCGTAAAAAAAAAAATTACTCCGGGAAGAATAATTAAGAATGGGGTTATTAGAGTATGTAGATGAAAACGAGAAGAGGACAAAGGGTGGGTGTTGGCGGGGGATGAAGTTTAAGAATTAAGGTTTGGTTTGAAGGTTGAATTAAAGTTGGATTAAATCTGAACGGTGTTTTTAAATTGAGTTTTGTTCGGGTATTTAAATAAGGGGTGAAGTAACATGAGAATACTTCAGGATAATTAAACAAGGATTAAAAAATGGATATTAAATAAATGTATTTTGAAGATAAAATAATGAACTTTCTTTGTTTTGTGTTCAATTAATTTAAAGGGAAAATATAAACTGTATATCTCCAGTTACGAGTGAAAATGATGCGCTACCTTTTTATCAGTTTACAACATTCTGTATTATTGTTTAATCTTGATATAGAGAGATTATTTGAAAAACTCAATATGAAATTATTATATGTTATTATAATTTTCAAGACGGCTTACAAAGATACTTCTTATTTGCAAACTGAAATACCCTTCGACTCCAATTCGTGCGATATAATATAACGCACGATACAATTTAAAAAAAAATCAGTATATTATATTAATTAGATTAGTATAATACAAAGAACAAAAGAGCATGTGTATATCCCAATACATAAATGGAAACAATAAATCCCATACACATAAACGATTCTCGTCAAGAAGGATTTACATTTTACATCAAATACACCCGTCACGTAGTTCCGGTGAATATTTTCATTCTGCCGAAAATGGCACCGATAATTAAGCTTCGCCATTTAAATGGCTCATTTTCTAGAATTGCGGCCTTTATTAGCCATTCGAGCGAACCACGTCGAGGCTCATTATGCGCAATCTCCGCGTTAATTACGAATCGAAACTGAAGTATAATTATCAATCGGAAATTTTCGGAGGATGGATACACGTGGCCCTGATTTGTCTAACGATTCTTCGACGGTCGAAGTGGGGGTGCGATAACCGTGGAGATCGGGGGATAAAGATAGAGTTGAAAAAAAGGAATCACGTAGATACACGGTAAATATTACTGACAGTGATTCCACGGGGAGTCATTGATCCTGCCGATTCCATCGTGTACGATATATTATGCCCCAAAAAAGGACCAAATGTGGGGGCTTACGTTCATTTGTCTTCTTCAGGATGAAGGGATAAATGAAGACAAGCAGACGTATTAATTACTGTTGTTATAAAATAACGATTATTAACTTGCTACGGGTGTTTGTATATTGTATAATTGTTATATAGGTAAAATTCACTAACATATTTCTCGTCACGAATGATTTACATTTTACATGAAATACAACCGTCGCGTAATTCCAGTTAATTTTTTCTAGAATTTTTCTTGATTTTTTTCTAGATTTTCTAGAATTGCAGCTCTTAATACTTTCAAATCCTTTAATTGAGATGTAAAAATCACGGCTTTTCCCATCGATGAATAACAAAAGTTATAACTATAAATACAATAAAAGAAATTATAAAAAAATGTAGTTAATCAATTTTACCTAAAGATATTTATTGCTTGATTTAATTAATCATAGTGTGTTGATAATATGTGAATTTGTTTGTGGAATCTTTGTTTAGATTCCCAAGTGATCAAAGTTTACTTAAAGAATGTATTATTTATCACAAATATCATTTTTCCAATAACAAAGTCTTGTTCATTGTTACGTTTAATGTGCAATTGGAATGATATCTGTGTCTAGTTAAGTTATACTTTTATATTTAATTCACGATATTGGGAAATTAGCAGTATAATATTTGTATAAATATTGTAGCGAATTTCTTATTGCATAATTTTGGTTTTTTTAAAATACTTTCATTTACATGAAAATCTTATAATCCTATTCGCGAAAGGGTATTCTACTTAAAGGTAGAATATTCATTAGATTTCAAGTAGAATATTCTTGTCTGGTGCAAAGAGAATATTTTAATTTCCATGGTATAAAAATGTAAATTGATCAACCAACGTTGTTCATTTTTCACTACTAAGCGATCAACATTTAAATACTTATTATCATTCGAGAATAATTATACTTTTCCGACGACATTAATACGTTCTTTATATAGGTCTACGTAAATAATAGGACAAGTAATAAATTCCTGCTAACTTAATAAGAATAAAAGGAAGCTCTAAATTGCCTGTTCGGAAACTTTCGTGTTTCAGAAAATAGAAGACAGTATCTCGCGATTTCGAATGGTTTTAAAGGGGTGTCTTCGGATGCTCGGATTCCTATCCTCTAATTCGTTGTTTGCTTGGACAAAGCACCGGAAAACTTCCATTCCCTTGTACTGCCTCTTATTTGTTTGTTCACCGCCCACCTACCTAATTTATCTACCATTTGCGACAAATCGACCAACTATTCCCTACGAAATCTTCGTTCTCTTCCGTAAACTTCTGTTGTTATTACTACTTCTTAAAGTAGCAGCTCGCGGAAATTATTATTGTTACGCGAATTATGCGCGATGCATATTATTATCACTCGTGAAAACTTGGAAAATGGTATTAAAATTCCTTTGATAATGATATCTCCTAAATAATAAACAATAATGTACGACATCATGAAAAATGATCCACAGTTTATCCCATCTCGTGCATTAAAGTATGAAATTATCCAAAGCGAATACTGTAACTATAATTTTATCTTACAAATTGATAAATATTATATCATACACAGTAAGCCTTAATAAAGGGAAAATTCGATAATAATTAATAATGTCCTCAATTAATAGTTTCCTTGAATCTAAAAAGAAGAGGAGTATCCAGTAATGATATTCAGAAATAATACAAATCAAATATTGTAATATCGTAACTCCGCGATTGAGTAGAACAAAGGAACGAGAAGTGACATTGAATCCCGGAAGTTAAGCGGAAGAACAGGAATCATAGGGGAAGATCGAAAGTGGCAATTACGTAGAAACGTTGGAAAGAAGAAAGGCAAGCAAAGAGTTACCGGAAGTTCTGATCTCGTAGGAGGTCGAAGAGTCTTCGTAAAAATGAGTTCCTTTTAGAACGAGGAAACTTCCTCGAACATTTCGGTAATGTCACAGACACGATAGTTTATTCTCGGTCCATTAGATTCTGGGAAAGTCGAAGTGATTAGGCAACTGCTGTCGATGACGGTAATGCTTCCGGAACTGATATGTCCGATCCAATCAATATCGAGGAACGGTCTCACCGTTTATTACGACTCCTACCAATCGCCGGAATCGGCCTCGACATCCGTGTGCCTGCGGATGAACGGCACAAAAATTCATTCCCGATTTTCACCCGGAATTCGACCGAAAATAAAGCGACACATTTCTCTGACGTGCTTCGGATTTCTCGTTGTTTCGTCGCACTGGCTTCCCATCCACGCGAAACGTCTGTCGTTTACACCCACCTCCAGCATTGATACTGTAAACATTCCTGGTATCGATGATGCCGTGCTTTTAAAACAAACCGATTCCTAGTTCTTGTTCAATTCACGCTGCGAATTGTAATCGTTTTATTCCACAGGGACTTTATGATACCGAACACGAACGACGGCGGTATTTGTTTAAAGGATTATTGGTGTCCACGATTGGATTCTTTGAAAAGGAATATTAATACTCGAACTACCGAATCCGTCAAAATGACGGGTCTCCGTGGGATTTAATAAAAACCTTCAAATTAATAAAGTTCCATTATCTGAGATTTTTCACAGTTCACTTTGCATTCTATCGGGGAACAAATATGTTAAAGGATTAGGAAAAATAGGGAAAATTTAGTTCAAGGTGTTCGTTTTTGCAATGGATTTTAGTGATTTTTGTTTTCAATATTAAAGGGAATTATAAAGAGCTTTGCTTACAGTTGGTAGATTAATTAAATCACAAACGTAACTAACTAGGATAAATTGAGAGCCGGGCTGCATTCGAAGGGTATGTCGGTTAATTAAATTTTCTATTTGCAACAGTATGACTCGTGAATCTCATTATTGCAAGCGCGGATTTCTCATATAACTTCAAATATCCAATAACACGAGGTAGAAACTTACTTGTGTACAGATTGCCACCGCACAGTTTGCAAAACTTTCAGATATCCAATCCTCCGTAAACTCAACGATTACGTCTTCAAGGATTTATGCTACTGCATCATCTCATATCGAGGAAGTTTATTTCTTGAATCTCGTGAACTTAATCCCTTTCATTTCTGGATCAATTTATAAAAGATCATCCTTCGATGGACATGAAATATTTATTCTAACGAATTTGTTGTTGAGGATCTCTCTGTGATTTTATGATCATTATGTTATTTACATTTCTGTTATTTATATTTCAGTTATTGCATTCCAAATATTTATATTACAATCATTCATGTTCCAATTATGTATTAATATAGCGGAAATTAATATGAATTTGGAATTTTGGTCAATCATTAAAAATGAAGCTCAGAAAAATTCGAAATCGCCTTTAAGGAGAGAAAATACTCCAATTTATTTATGATGCTATCTCGTGTCCAGAAAGCAAAGATACAAAAGCGTCAAAAAATATGCGAAAAATGTATCACGCAATGCAATCCGCGCGTTTTTAAAATTCTAGAAGACTAGCACTGCATCGATGGATACTTAAAGCACTCTGATTTTCCGAAAATGGAGAGGATATTCTAGGAAATACATACTTAAAGGGTGGTGGTACGTGATTGGACTTTTGCGGTGGAAACACGTAGCCTGATTCGCTGGGTAAACTGAAAATCGGCTGTTAATTTGAGTCTGATATTCCGCGGGTGCAGAATCAGATCGTTTACATCGAGGATTTATGACGGAAACGGCGCCGAGCGGTCGTCCCTTCTTCAATTCCTCGACTGGCGAAACCAGCTCGGAGAGAACTTTAACGAACTTCCAATGAAAAAGTTTCCGAAGTAGCTGACCGCGATAATACGAGAAGACAGGAATCGATGAGAATCCTAATTTTATCGCTCTCCAAATAAAAAGATATCTCTATCGCATCTCTTTCCCGAAAGAAAAAAACTTGGCAAATTTATCGTAGATTCGCCTCCGCGAGCTCTGCAGTAATTTTGATGACCGCGTAAGTGAAATTGCATAAATATGCAAATTCGGAGCTACGTTATTGGCGGAACGATCAACCGTCAAAATGCGGATGGAGTGGCGGAAAGATTGATTAATCTTTCGTAATGGATATTTTTGAATTTTATCGGATGAATTATTTCTTCGATGGTAAAACGTGGCATTTATCCATGGGTTTTAGGCACGGCGCACATTGTAGGATTAAAATGGCACAACCAAAATAGAAAATAATATTCTGTGTATATTCTAACGAGTAAATCGAAAATCATTTTTTAATACTTTATGGATGTTTACTCATCTGGAGAATTATAATTTTGAAGCTTTTTTACATGCATATGCTGGGCTGATTCCGTATTTCGTAAGGAAGTTCGAGAGATTAAAAATATTCAAGATAGAATAATTCTTGATCACAATTGACAAGAAACAAAAACGTATTGACAAAAATATACATCAGGGGTACACATAAATAATGCCGTTTATTCAGATTTAATAAACAGCGTCACCTTTTTTGGGAGCGTAAATTGTTATTATATAACCTTTCTGCTAATTAAATTTATTGACGTAAAAGTCTGTCAGAGTGATGAAAGAAGATTATCAATAATAATGGGAATTATATTATTGATTAAAGCGACATTAGTTATAGGTACCCCTAATGTTAAACAAGACAAGAATATATAATTGGCAAATATGTAAAATACATCTACACAATGAATAATAACTCCAAAAGACAGCTATGCAACGAATCACGCAGGTATCATCATAGTTTCAAAGTAATACCAACAAATTTCCATTTTACAGGCTTCCAATCTGACTTCCTTCCGCGTATATTTTAAGGCCACCATCGCAATAATTATTCAAAGAGAATTTCTATGTTCATGAGATACCACAGACTCTAGACATTAATAGAAAATATCCCGAGGATGTCGGATGAATCAGCGCGTGATGGAGTAATCAAGAATTAGTCGTTGAAGAGGTTATCGAATTAGGGTCTAGGCTTTGAGCCGCCAGTGAAGGAGGAAGACTATTCTCCCAGGCCATTAATCATCATCTCTCCGATGTAATACGCTTTGCCGCGTAATCCGTGTGCCACCGGGAGTACAAAGTGAAGCGAGTGCACCTGTTTACATGTAAACCGAGCGTAAACGCGCCCAAATACCAAAACCAAATGCACGTTACTTTAGGTTACTGGGTCGCCGTCCACACACGATTCGTGAACCCGTGCCAAAATTAGAGAATGCATAATCCGAATCAATTTCACGGAACGCGCTAAGTAAATTCCCTTGACAATTGATTCGAACCAAATTACAATACTCTTTAAAAATCTCGACGATATCTTCTTTGTTATTTATTGATATGAACGTAAAATGTCAGATTCTATACCGGTTTTAACACTAGAACATACCAAAAGAGTAGAAATTACTTGTCTGCCATTTTTAGTACAATTATTCGAATATACTACGATGCATGGTTTGTGATTTTATGCATTGTACTTTGATTTTATATAAGTTGAGAAACTGATTATTAATATAATATAATACAAATACTAATTTTATTAAAGTATCGTCGTAATTGAAAGTTTTCCTATATCAAGTTATTTGTTGTATTATTTCAAGTGTACATTACAGCTGGGGTGAAATTCCATATTGTAAATGGCGACAGCGAGGAAGAAGATTTTGTAGAGCATATGCCTATATTTATGACACCATATAATTGACCCAATTCGAGCTAGTGTAGGTAAAAATTGAAACATCTCGTTGATAGTCCCCTTTACTCGAGCGATAACCTATCTGGTTGATTATAGGCTCGATGATCTGATATTCTTTCCGATATGGAACAAGGTTTCCTGAATACCGGGTGATTTGCAAGATGATTAAGGCACGAGTCAATAAGAAATTGCGTTCCTTACTTGGAGGAGAACTAGAACTTTAATAATTCTGATTAAAGGACTCTAGATTCCGCGATGTACATATATTGATAAGAAGCACGCCCACATCTCTCGGAATTTCTCCGGATCGATAAGGAATTACAGTTTCATATTATTACGGAACACAGGATACGAGACCTCGTAAATAGGTTCGATTAATCTGTTAACCGGGAATGACAAGTTAACTCATCATTCGAATTTACACATACCTCGAAGGTTACTAATTAAATTTGTAATTCTCGATCTCTTAATTTTCCAATTTCTATACATATAAATTTCAGTAATGAACAGTCAAATGCATATATGCGTCGTAATTATAAATATATCGCAAGGATTTATTTTATTATTAAATTGTAAGTAGCTGCGTGATGTCGGTTTTTGGAAGAACTCCCGGGTTAAAGGGTTAAGGATGTTGTATGCATGAATTATAAAATAGCGTATGAAAGATATATTAATGATCTCCGTAGGAAGTGCAGCATAATTTAACTGGCGACGAACGTTTTATAATTCGTAATATTAATTTCACATCGCGAATTATTTTACGGGTAAAATGTATTTCTACGCATAACAACATTTGCGATATTTGCCGGGATTTTGGGGTGCATAACGTGCAGGATAAATGAACGACAGTGGAATGGGGTGTTATAAACGGTATACTAAAACAGGGGTCGCAGAGTTAATGTCAACGTGTTCCTGACACATATTTCGTGACCGATAGTAATTGCACACCTGTCGAGTACTACCACAAACACGATCACCGAACCCGCAGATCAAAGGACACTATCGGACAACTATGCGAAGATCTAAGAATTCCAATCGATTTATAATTGAAATAATATCAATCTTTCTATTTCACCTAAATAATTCCACATGGAAAAATGTAAAGTTGTGGTCGTGGTGCAATCCTAAGATTTACAATAATGCAAGATTAACTTAGTCGAGTAAGACATCCTTCACGCAAATAAACAGAATTGTCTTTTACGAAATTCATTCGAAATAGAAGAAAAAATGTGGCGCATGAAAAGTGTTGACTTCTTTTTACAACGGCGCGTGTCTTTTTCAAGGGAAAGGTCATTTTTGAATTGAGTAAACAAAATTGTTTTTGGCGCTACATAGCGTGCAATAAAGTGACCGTTAAAATATTGTGTCTCGCCAAAATGAATAAAAATAGAAAGATATATCTATATATACGGATTGTATTTCTAGAGGGATACAAGTTTCCTTCGTAAATCTTTGTAAAGGACCTCACGATGTATAGCCACTTTCAGAAGCACTGACAAGAAACAAGAGAAAGAAAGTAGAAAGTTCAGAGATAAAACGCTTTCGAAAGAAAATTTGGAGCTATTATATTTTTAAAATCGAATATTACGTATACAGTGAATGTACCACGTATAAAATGTCGTCACTTTGTTATTTAACCGCGAGAATAGTTTGTTGAGCTCAACAGAATGTGAAATAAGAATATGTGTATAAATAAAATCCTGTTCTGAAAATAATTAAATAAATATATCTGAAAGATTAACATCGTTTATGAACAAAAATGATCAAGTCTAATAACGGCGAATGATTAAACGTGTTCAACATCTATTTCCAATTAAAACGAAAGAAATAAAATAATATTTAGACCAAAAAAGACTATTTTGATTTCTAATTGGTTAAATTAGTATTGGCGTGCAATTAAAAGCAGTCTAATAATGGATAGGAAATATTCCACTGTATTCAAGCGAGAAACGAAAGAATTTTATGTCAAAGACTATCGGCCTTGAGTTTGATATATAATCAAGTACTTGCACATCGCAGAGGTACTTGATCTCATTACGTTGATCGATCGGGGATAGAAATGGTGATGTAAGAATCGCTGAAACTAAATTAAAAGTCAGAAAGTGAAAGATTCGGAAACGAAACGAAGGCAATCGGGAGTTAAAATCAAGAGGATGAAACAGAATTTCTTCTACCATTAAATTGAAACGAAACTTTGAAATATATTAAATACTCCTTTATTGCCTATCAAATGTTGACTTTACTAAGTTAACGAATTCATTGAATTCATAATTCTTTATATAATAGTATAACCGCAAATAAACAATTTGA
The DNA here is from genome assembly GCA_910591585.2 of Nysson spinosus. Taxonomy (NCBI): domain Eukaryota; kingdom Metazoa; phylum Arthropoda; class Insecta; order Hymenoptera; family Crabronidae; genus Nysson; species Nysson spinosus. Next base: position 9,324,284 of record OU342830.1, on the reverse strand, counting down.
AAGCAAATATGCTATTTTTTAACTTGTATGATATGTAATGTGTCACATGTGAAATAAGCCACTTAATTGTATTCCATTAGATAGATAACAGAAAGTGACATTAATAAATACAAAAAGAAGAGTTTTCGAAAAAATGTAATAATGCAGACAATCTTTTATATTAATTATTGTATAATTAGGTAGCACGTTTACGTGGAATGTCCTATATATTTTATTTACCAATACTGAAATAATACACACTTCGGAACCGTTACTTTTTATTTAATAAAATAAGAAGACCAAGTGTTCCGACACGGAATACTTAACCCGAAATAATTCCAATATTTCCAATTAACTTACAATACAATTTGAGGATGCCAACGAACCAATAAGAGGAAGCAACCGCAGTAGCATTTATCTTATCACACTTCCGGTCAATTAAGTATACGCAGGACATTGAAGACAATGAAAACAAACGGGTGGAAGTGTCTTCCATAAATAACAAGATTCACCCGCCTGGCATCTCTGAATGGAACTTACGGAACACGGTTAACTGATGAGGTGGAAGCGGAAGTCAAAAGAAGGATAGCGAAGGAAGATGATTGGTACACGAAGGAAACAGCTCTGAGGAAGAAGCTGATTCGATGGTGTCGAAAATTCCAATTAAATTCCGTCTGCCGCCTTTGGTATCGCTGTTGATGTGTATCGATAAGGAAAGATATACACCGAGAAGAAGGGTGGTGACGATCAAGGACATGTGTCAAGGGTCAATGAAGCACAACCGTGTCAAGGCACATATTACCAATATCGCACAGCTGGTTTCCTTCGGCAGAACCTTCGAATCGAACTTCAAAGTCATCGTGGTATTCAAAGGGGGTTCACCGACCTACCCTTATAGTGTCGCTTTTGGGGAGGGAAGATTTACTCTTTGTTATGTGATATCTACAGGTGATTCTTAAGGTTTTTAGGAACAAATCATATTCCGCGATATTTTGAATAATATTCCTTGATATGTTATGAGGATCCGAAAGTAACAAAAATATACTTTGTTATTAAAAATTGAAAGCAGCTTGTACAAGAATATGTCTGTACGTAATTGTTTAATGCTTTTAATTATAAGGAAGGGAGGTAAAAATCTTCATTTTACCTTCATTTTATTTTTTATTTATAAATATTATTTGAGTTGTTTCACGTAAAAAATGTAATCATCGTGTGCGAAGTCAGTATCATTGTTATTATGGATAATTTCTGTGCAATGTAATTGGCCCAAAACCATTTAGGAATATAACTAAATCGATGTACGTGTTAATGGATTCTCTATTAATTCCTGCAATTATCTATTCTCCACATCCTAATTTATTTACATCATGACATTTCTAACACTCTATTCTAATACAAATATGAAATGCAATATAGAAAGCAACTAATCCGTATAAATCTTTTGAACAAAATCCAGTTCTTTCCAAAAATGTATCTTCAACTTTATGATTGCACCTATCAGGTGCACAAATTTTTAATATATACTGTTACTATTTTTAGTATTTACTGTAAATTTGTTTATCGCATCAAATTAAATTCGCAGTAAAATATCGCAGTAAATTAAAACAATCTCATTTCGCACGTTAATTTCAAAGGGTGCATTTAACAAGCACGTCAACTGAATTGTTTAAAATTTGCACAAAATGAAAGGCAGTATTTGTGAAGCTAAAAAGAAAAGATGATTTTTTCCGTTAATGGGACAAGACTTCAGTAGTTTGTTTGGGAGTTCAATCACCCCTTCTAATAGGGAAAGTGGCGAGGGTGAGGAGATCATAAAAGCAGCTGTGTCACCACAGCTTTCTTGCAAGTATCGGTTACTGAGAAAGGCTAATGAGACTGGTGTACTTCTTACACAGCCCGAAGTATGTCTTACCTACATCTATTGTTATGTAATTTGGGACACAAAGCCTTTTCATGGTGTGCTATAATATAATACATCATAATTATCGGGTCTACGTGACTCCGAACTATCTTATTGACTTAACGAACTCTTCATAATATCCCGCGATTTATTGGATCTAATTTGATAAATTTCCGAAGGACCTTTAATCAAGGATTCATAAAATTTCGTATGGATTTATGCTGCCTTTGTTTAACACTAAAACTACACTACTACCTGAGGTTACAAAATTATAAGTAGAAGAATATTATTCTATTACTCTGTACAAAGCAAGCAATTTATAAATGATATAAGGTCGTCGAATTCACTTTGCACATTAATTCTTATCATAACATCATTATTATTCTTGGATCTGACTAATAAATGTTGATACATTTATTAATCAGAGTTTAGAAATCAAGTTTACAAAAATGTAGAAAACTAGGGTAATCATTTGGTTAAAGAATTAATGAAAAGGAAAAACGGAAAATTAGTACATTCATCGAATGTATTATAATAAGCCGTTTCTACAAACAGATCCAATTTCCATGAACTGGAAAATTCACAACGATAACGTTTTCTCAAACAATTCGAACTCGACTCTTTTATCGGTGGAAGGTTGTTATTACTAATAGGATTATGTTTTTGATTCCGTAGAAAATGGAGGTAATATGAAAATATTTGGTATCGCGGGATGAATAGGACAAAAGACAATAGAAATTTCCTGTACATTAATTCTGTGTTCCTCCATGTTTGTTTCAGCGACGGAAGAACTCGGTAGCAGTATGAGTACCACTCTGCCATCCGCACCAACCGAACTCTCCCAGTTCCCGAAGCTTTGTGAGCTACGTCGAAAGTTTCCAGTTCTGTATCGCGTGGAGTTTCAGGTGAGGACCCAATAAATCTTTCTATACGTTCATTCGTCTACTTGGATCTCCTTTCTTTATCCAATTTCACCTTTTCCAACCTCCAACCATTCTTTTTATTACTTTAAAAGTACTGCCGCCTATCCTTCTATAAGGCGAACCATCCAGCGGAAAGAATTACAGAAATGTAATGCAAGGAACCAAGATCTTTGATATGACTGAAAAACTGGAAATGTCATCCTGTCGCGGTGACGTAGTAAGAACGCGATACCACGACGATGTAATCGGAAAATGTTTTCTATAAAATATATTAGCTATGTGCATAAGTTTTCGCCAGTTTTAAATAACACGGTTTCTCTACCTTCTTTGAAAGGAAACAAATGCAGTTAAAAAGCTTGTAGATCGATGGAATAAGATTATAAAAAATAATGGGGAATATTCTATGAATAAAAACTACTTTTCTTAAAAAAAGAAGATCAAGTTCGTTTGAGTTCATAAAACGGCAAGAACTTACGCACATATCTAATAGTATTATTATATATCACTAATCATTCTCTAAACCGTATATATTCATATCTATTTTCTATCCTGAAGACACAAAATAATTGTGGCACTATTTAATAGAATAATAAGAAAATTATCGAATAACCCTTCCGAAGAGTTTTCTGTTTAAAACAATGTAATGTTGCTTTTAACATTCAGTTTTCAAATGACATTTATATGAGAAATTTGAATGCGACGTTATATGAGACCCCCCCACTTCCACCGTTCAGGGATCATCCCGTGCCATCTTTCGAAAACCCTACAATACGTATGCACCGGAGGTATCTCGTCCCTGTGCCTTTAGATACTGCAAAGTGTCCTAAGATAGGCAGACAGCCAAGAGACAAAGCGAACCCCAGGGAGCACTCGGTGGAATCGAGTCATCCCTGGCTCAATATCGGTTTCTCATTAGCCAGCCATTTCACTGAACGTATTCTGGGTTAGGTGCTTCAAATCCAGAATACTCTTTGACTCTCGACGATTTCAAACCGAATGCAGTTTGGTGGATTCGCCAAGTGAAATCTAGTTTTTATTAAACCGAACTCCTTTCGTCTCTATTTTCTCCGCTATGGGAAATATTCTGGACGAAGTGGATGTAACTCGAGTATTTGGAATGAAAGAGAAGTGCTGGTAGTAGTTATATCGCGGTTTACGATATCGCACGATATCATTTTGGCAGTGTTCAATATAATAATAATAAAATTATTGGATATGTAAGAGAAATTATTGTGAAATATTAAGTCAGTACTGGGGTATTAAATGTATTATGTGAAATACTGCGATTTTATGGTAGAATATGTCAGTGATTGCATATCAAGCAACGTAATTGTCAGTTATTAAATACTATGAACATATTAAAGTAAGTGAGAAAATAGGATGTGATAAATCACGAGAAATTAATTCATGCTTCGAGTAGTCTAATCACTTATTACTTTCTAGTAATTTTTTTAGAATCTCCTGTTGTTCAACAATTTTCATATTAGATTACGATATATTATTTATTTCTAATGTTTCGTAAAATTACGACTTCCTATTTCTTAGAGATTTCAAATGAAAGATAGGATGAATAAAAAAAGATAAATATTAAACCTACCATCGCAAGAATGTTTCCAATAACATTAGTAAACTGAAATTGGATAAAATCGTTATCTTTCTATTATGATAAGAGGAGCTGATTGAAAAAGCAGTAATTCATCGAGTCCTAATGATTTCGTGTCGAATGTCGAGCAGAGAGAATGAGAATGTTGCGTGATAAAACATGAAGTCACTTTGTCGGTTTCATTGATATCAATCACGAAAGAGTGGCTCATTTGATTGGCTTCGGTAATCAGAAAATTTCTGCAGTGACCAATAAATAACGTTGAGCGCGCGACCCATTTCCTCTTCGTCAAATTAACCGATTCGTATGTATTGCGACGCGGCAATTTTCTACGATTAAAATTGTGCCAATGGCAGCAAAGCCGCGGTTTGCGAGATTTATGAAAAAGGAATCGTCAATGTTCTTTTTTAATATTTCACTATTGAAATATAAAAATAACTACCACTATAACTATAATTCGCCCGCGTAACAGAATTGACGCGTGGATCTTCGATCTCCCATTGGTTATATTGTATATTGTATATTCTATATTTTATATTTATATATTATATATTCTATATCATCCAGGAAAAATAATATAAAGGATAATAGAAATGAAAACAATAACATTCCGAAAGTTCCAGAAAAATTAATGTAAATTGTAAAATATCATTCTATCTATATCTACGGTATAATAAATAGTTTCCCAAAGTTGCACAATAAATTGATTTATGCAAATCTTTCTCATATATTATACGATTGAAATTTTCTACACGGGGAAAGTATTCTTGTAGAATTTGAGGGAAGTACAAGGCAGGAAGGCCAGGACGAAGGGAAATACGATATTTTACACAGACACCAAAGAATTCCGAGAAATATGCAAATATTGTCGGTGTCCCTTTCCTTTTGAGGGAGGAAATCACAAAGCCACGAACAGAAACCACGTGATACAAGACCTGCTAAGAGAAGAACGGTTCTTTCCCCCGGAAGAAATGGAAATTATATTTGGACGTACAATAATGAAGAGCATCAATACGAATTTTTACTTTATGTCTTGTTCTTCCGTTAGTCTTCCGCGATATTACTGCCGCGCCTTTCTCCCATGTAAACAAACGACATTAAAAATTGCATGACGCCATTAAAACTTATATTTATCAAAGGAATCCGATTTATATTTATACTAGTATATTAGTATATTTATACTTATATGTATATTGTTATTAGACCTGACAAATAAAATCTGAAAATAAAGTTTCAATTATTACAGTTAATTCGACTAAAAAATCTGGTAATATTGAAAGAGAGTTCATTGACGGTGAATGTTCTTCCTTTTATAATTTATTGAATGTAATACTGCAAATTCTATCACAAGGTGATCCAGTAATACAAAAACTAATGAAAGAAGTACTTCTTGCTGACAAATCTGAAATAATATCATACTTCGTAATATCATAATTTCCGGATGATCAAATATTAAAAGGGAACGTCGACGATTCCTTTTTCATAAAGTTCTCGGAAAACGTAGTAGAACTAACCAGAAATGCCGTAAACAGGCAGAAGTGGACAGAGGTTTACCGGGTATCCAAGATCGACACGAAAAAGCTCTTAGAGTTTTGGAAGATGCGAGAGATCCGAGTACTGTTTATCCTTCGGGAGATTATTCTACCCTTATCCCTTATCTACCCACTAACCACCCACTAACCCACCCCTACCAGGCTGTGGTTATCGGAATTTCTGTAATCACGAATCAATCGACCTCTTTTACATCCACTGTTTCTATTTTCCCGCCCACGCCGCCAATTTTCCATTTTCAGTCGAAATCCTTTGTTTTCAATCCACTTTTCTTATTCTCATCAAAGAGACGCGCACTTCGGGAGATAACGAAGAACAAGGGGAGAAACAAAAACCTCGTGCCGATATTGATTGGGGAAAATGAACAAGACCAGAAATTGGACTTTGTTTCTTTGCGAATTTCTACGTGAAATAATTTTTGTTCGATACGGCTCGTTTGTCCTTGGAACAAGGTAAAAGAATTGTTGCTGTATGCTGGTTGTTTGTTTGTCTAAATGATATTACGGTTTACAAATTACGTGCGCTGAAATTATTACCACTTCACGTAATAAAATATTATTTTGATGACGATGATCTATTCTTATTATTAGCCACTTCTCACGCGCTAAGAATCAATGATGATTTTCATTCTTATGTAACAGATCTTATAATGATATCGATATTAATATTTTTCGTGGTATATTTTAATGATAGAACAATTTTTAATCTACTACTTTCGTAATATGAATAGTATTGGATTTTCTTTTCTGATAATTATAACTATATTCTCTATTAACCTGCAACTATAATTATTTGTCTTTGCAACCGATGTGCACATAAAACTTGACACAAATCTGCAGATGGAGGGCGCAAGATTAAACTTAACACAAAATTCTGCGCTATTCAGGACACATCTGTATCGCGTGTAAACAAGCAACGACTTTTAATCAAATAATTTAACACGTGGCGAGAGTATCGCGCAATTTCTCTTATGTACTGAATCACGGTGCTAGAGCAATCACAGGAGCCAAAGTAAACTATACCGGATCTCGGTCATACGTACACGTATAACTTTATATACATATCGTGTAACTGTTAATATCGAATTTAGTCCGCCCAAAAATAGAAGATTTGATCACTTCTATGTTAGAGAAATTATCTCCTCTTTTTGACGATTCCAGATTCAACCCTCTCGGAGGAATTGAGTTGGGAATCGTGGAAATGAAAATCATCGATTTGATTGTAGCTCATTTAACTTTCTCAATTTAATATATTTATAGATCTATATAGTGTTACTAATTGTTCCTTAATTGTTCATTTTTTCCTTGTATTACTTAGCTTATTTGAAATATACTCAATAACCCTACATCTATATTTCATATAAATCCTCTTTTTCAAACTAATATTTTATTTATGTAATCGGTAAACCATAATAACATTTAGATAAACAATCCATCAGCATTCAGCAAAAATCCTTGTACCTTCTTCCAAGGACAATAAACTCGTATAGACAAAATATAATTGAGGATGGAAAACAATTAATTGTACCAAATTTAATTATTAGAATCCTATATATATCCTAGTTATAGAGGCAAAATTCATTAACTACCATTTTCATGTAAATATCGTTATCAATAAATGGATAAAAAAAGTTGCAACAATAAATACAAAAGAGAGCTTTTGAGAAAAATGTGGTTAATGAAATTTACCTCTCCAACAATTATATTATATGATGGATATTGCATTTTAATTGGATCTCTTTTTAAATAAAATATTATACCGCGTTGTGGAATACCATATATTGAATATTTTCAACAGCCCTTGTTTTAACTTCTACCATTTTTTTACGTGCGCAGACGGCGATAAAGGTGGAGACGCATTCGTGTAAACACGCAACAAAACCAGCGAATAAAGAGAAGAATCAGAACCAAAGGTGTATTCCATGTAAGTACACTAATTACTTAATCAAGATTAATATTCGACTTCGATTAGAAATAGGATTAACGCGATATCCTTATCATTACCCAAATATTAATACCGAAAGCAAATATAATATGTATATAAAATGATACAACATAAATTGAAGATAATAAGTGTAATCAGATATACTATAATTAAATAATAATCCCCGATTTCGAGTAGTAACCGCAGTATCTAATTCAATGTAATTTTATTTACACAGAGCAGTAAATAAATTACTTAGTTAAAAATATTTACTGATCGGAGGGAAGTCAGTTAATAGTACAACATTGATCCACGTAATAATTCAAAAATAATGCTGTTTGCATTGACTACGAATATTCGATAAAATAATCACATTTATATTATTATTTTATGTTCATAAATGTTTTAGTAAAGTGATATCAGATCCAAAATGTTTGTTATCGTTAATTAATATAACATATCCATTCATTCATTTTAGAGTCCAAAGGAGAAACTTGTCATTCTACCTTTACTCTGGGAAATTATTTTTTACCGAGATTTTTAATTATCGCCTTTAATAAATTTCCGAGGAAATCGTACTTTTTATTGTTCGCTTTATTTTCGCGAAGCAGAAAGCGTTGCTGTGACTGGCATAAAACTGAAAAGTCATATAACGAGTGAGGTTCTTTTAATTATCCGCGAATGACTCGCACACCTCGAAAACCGTCGTCTCTAATTAGGAAAGCTAGTTATATTCGCACCTTCTATTCGTGCTTTTGTAATTAACGCCAGATATGAGTCACAGGGAACACTAGAAATTGCAAAAGATATTCCATCTATTTCTACCATGCATCCTCTAACCACGCAATAATGATAAATTATAAACAATTACGTTATGAGTATAAATATTATTTCGAGTCTGAACGCAGAACCAACTAAATTTCCTCAAATGTGCCGCTGAATATTCAATCATTATTTACATGCATTATTTATCGTATTAACAGCAATGTTGTATTCCAAACTCTACTTCCCTTCGATACTGTTGACATTTTATTTATTTCCTTCATATAAATTTATTACACAACATAAATAAAACACTGTTAGAATAAAATGTTTTACAAACTCCGGGAAATTCGAGGAATCTAATGGCATTTATTCGTCGAGGTGTTACGTCAATTTTTATATAGTAATTTTTCGGTATTTATGAAAATAATTAATTGACTCTTTAATATTTCGAATATATTTATATGCCTTTTCGAATTCGACATAAGATGCAAGCAGTAATTGAAATGCTTCCGGTAGAATGTTTGGTCCATTGTTAAAGTAACGAGGTAATTAATTATTCTTACAATGGCGCGGATGAATTCTGCTACCCTGACATTTATTGCCACGATAGTTCCTATCCGATAGTCGTTAATATCCGTGTAAGAATGGCTTACCGTTATCTTACACAGACTTAAATAACTTTTTTTAAATTCCCTTCGGCCACGTAATTTATTAACGTTCTTAATTCATTGTAATCCGGTAAACAGATTACTCGTTTAATTACCTTTAACTACGCGAATCAATAATGAAAATTCACATATTATATTGAACATCGGGAATAATTAATACAGCGTCGTTAACAATGCAATATTATTTAGAATTCATCAATAAATGTGTTGTAATAATTAAAATATAAACCTATATGTTTACTGCTTCGGTCAAAAATAACACAGCTTCGTGTGTCATGTTTTGTGAGTGCCAATGAATCATATGTTTTGTGCGATCTTAATTTGCGAATGATTTGTTGATTACTCATTAATTTGCAGATGATTACAACAGGGTGGTTCTGGACCCAATAGAGGGTCAACCTGATTCCGATTATGTTAATGCATCCTATGTAGATGTAAGTACACATACATTGATGAGAATTATTATTACATATCATATGAACAAAACACTATGCAATATTATGACGAAAGAAATTATGATAAACTTTTAGAGAAAATAATCATTACAGAAAATACTGTTAGTAAAATAAGCAAACGTCTATGCGTGACAACAAAAGATTGTATGATAAGACTTTTTAAGTTTTATATTACAAGGGAAATAAATTAATACCCAAAATGATACCAAAAGTAAAGGAATACTTAAATATTTCTGAATATTTCATAGTCTAATATTTCGACGCGAGAATAGCAGATATTCAAACGGCTTTCAATTTTGTTTTAATTAATTATTGCAGGATCTTTTGCTTATGATAATAGCGGAATAGCGAAAATTTGTTTTAGCACTTCTAAACCATTTGATAATCAGATCGGATTTTGATTGATATAAATGAAAATTCTGTTTCAGAGTATATTAAAACCCAACGCTTACATTGTGACTCAGGGACCGACGGAAAATACAGTCACGGAATTTTGGCGAATGGTGTGGCAAGAAAAAGCTTCCTGTATTGTTATGCTCACTAAAACCTTCGACTTTATCAAGGTAAAACTTTAATACTCCTTCCTCAACAGATTCATTATTTGCAAAAATAACTTTACATTGCGTCTAATTCTAAAATCCAAAATTGTGCGATACGCTGAAAATCTTATTCCCATTATAATTTAAACAAATCATAATGATACAAATTTAAAGGAAGATACAAAGTTAATCTAAAATACGATCCCAACATGAACTCAGATGAAAGAAATCGATGGTACTCTAATTTCAGTGTAAAAAATGGAAGCGAAAGAATGTCTGATAATGAATTACCTTATATTCCTGTATCGTTCGCCAGGCAGCTTGAAAATTTCTCGATTCTTTCGCCGGTGCATTTTACGGTATTTTATAGCACGTACTCCGTGACTTACTATCGGCACGTACACTCGGTAAATTATCGTGCTAACCGACCCAGCATACTGTTCGAGAAATGGAGCTATAATCCATATCCAATAAGTTCTGTTTCGGCAATCCCATGAACACGCTCTCCGCGGAAAACCACGCGAGTCTTTTCCACCCGGACGAACATTATTCAAACGATACCGATTTCACAGAACTTTATTTATGCGTGCCAGCATAAAACCTTCACCGTGAAAATAAAGATACTACAGTTACAGAAACCGCGTTGCAACATGAGATTTTATAATTTTGTTTGCTACACGTTCCCATCGATTTGTGCCGCAGTTTTTGGTTCTCTAAATGTTCGCGAATACTTTAATGCAGCTTACATTTTTATAAATATTTCGGTTTGTGAAGCTGAGCAAAAGGCCAAAAGACGCAATTTCATTCTGTTTTAAGAACAGAAATTTATATTATTTTTGCAGTGGTATAGACAATTTATTAGCGACAGTAGAAATTGTATTCATATAAGGGGTGAATATATTGAAAAATAAAAAGTATTGTTTGATTTTATTACCTCTCTTGATACCCTTGGACCAGAAACTTTTGGATCTTACTACCTACAATGTTGGTTCTAATATTTCGGTAAATGTAATAAAAATAAGGGATGAACCTAAGTTTTCTAATTTCAGGTGATGTGTGTACAATATTGGCCGGCGAGCAAAGACAAAGACGAAGAATATGGCGGAATAGGAGTCTCGGTGCTAAAGGAAGAAGAGCTTGCAAATTTCCATATAAGGACGATAAAACTCTACAAGAAAAATGAGAACGACGTGAGTACATATACTTCGCGCTTTCGGAATATTAAAGGATTAATTTATGCGAGGTAGAAAATTGACAGGCTCTTAAGATTAGCATAATAAATAAATAATAATAAATGTATAGTATATTGAATAATACCAATTTCTTTGAATGCTTTAAAAATCAGCTAATTACGATGAAAAGACTTACTAATTTCTGCTTCTTTTCCTTTTTATTTATTATTATTTTAATTACTCATATATGTAATATCAATTACATTGTGGAAGAGAATTATTACCCCAGGCTTTGGACGCTTTTTAAAGCTGTCAGAAAATTGGGGAAAGTAAATGGAAAATTAAGGCAGATTGAACCAAGACTGAAGAATATTTTGAATCTGATTCAATTTGTCTAACCCGATTAATTTTTCTAACCGCATAAAATTAATCCAGAAACTGTGTTTTTTTACAACTAACTCTAAAATAAGTAACTTTTAGGATGTATGATTTACCGTCATTCCTCTTTGACACATTATTTATTTATAAAAAGCGCCCGTTACAGAAAAGTTGAAATGCAACCGATAATTTTGTTCGACAGTTGTTGAAATTAAGTAGAATATTTCCAACATCGTTATTTAAAATTTTTATAAGAGAGACCCGTGTAAAATATTTATAATCAGTGTCCACAATCAACAACTACTTTCTGTGCAGTTCCAAAAGGTACGAAATTATTCATAAAACGTGGAAATCATTCGGTTGGTTTCCCACGATTATTAAGGATCCTTGTTTTAAATTTGAGTTTGGTCATAGCATATTCACGGAAGTGGAATAATTCGTAATACAGTAGGTAACGGAGTCTGAATTGGCAGAAACTCGTGGAAACTCGAAAGTTCCTTTCGACTGAAAGTAGATTTCGTAATGTCCTCGAAGGGTGGGGACCAAAATGGAGGACGGTAACGATGGACTTCGTAAAAAGTTCCTAGAATTAACTACACGAGAATTTCTGTATCACTTCGATACATTTTCGAAGCAGATGAATGCTACGTAATTATGCGAGATCAAAGATAGTTCCGCGATCAAAAGATTAATTTCACTAAAATCTGAAAAAAGTCCGGTTTCAACTTCCTTAATAATTAATGATTATTATAAATATATCACATGGCTGCATTCTATCACTAAATGGAATGAACTCGCGTGACTTCGTTTTTGAAAAAACTGTCCGGTTAAGAGATTAAGTCCTCAAGTAAACAAAGAATTATATGCCATTTATTTGGGGCGACCAATTTTGTTTTTAACAATGTCTATATTTTTTTACATGTTCTTTGGTATTCTATATTTGTTAGGATATGAAATTAATCCACTTGGAGAATATATGTGCTCTCAACAGCCAAGACGCCATCAAAACGAGAAGTAGTACGCGGCAGCTCATTAATGTCAGACGTCCAAATCTACTTGGTCACTTTCTCACGTCCCGTCAAACTATTAACACTTGGTGAACTAACTAAGTGAAGATCCAGACGAGAGAAACCGAATTTTGCCAAAAGGCAACGTAGCAATATCAGTTGTATTTTCAGAATCATTTTCTCGGCTAAATACAGTTTTCCTCGTAAAACATAGAAAATATAGAAGGTAGACGTTCGCCAAATATTAACAGATGCAGAAATGAATTTTTTCCGACTCAGTACAAGTATTCAAATCAAAATATTCTCCTGTTATTTTGCAAGCTGCCAGAAAAATGGCAAAAGGTCATCAACATTAATGAAAATTTGTCGATGATTGACCAGTTTTAATTCTTTTTAAATAAAACCTTGGTTATAACCAAAAGTCGGAATTCATTTCTATACATTCACTTTAGTTTTTAAAGTGAAAACTTTTTCTAGTACTTCATTATTCATGCCACACATCTTTTATTACCGATGCATCCGACTTGAATATGATTTCTATATTTAAGCACACTTCACATGAGAGATGTGAATTTTAATGGAGCAATATTAGTCTGAAGTGGCGAATATTTTGCCAAACGTCGTTTTATTAAGATTCATTATTTCGTAACAACTGGTGGTAAGATTTAGTGTGTCGGGGAAATTTAATATAGAAAGTGGAACTCTGCAACCCCATTCCGTGAATAGCGAAGTATTCATGGGGCATTATATCGTGGAAAATGTGTTAGCTACTAAAGAGGTGGAAGACACTAAATACCGCAGGATTGTTGTGCTTAACACGGTATTGTTAAATTAACTGCAGAATACTTCGTCCGGGAAGTAATTCACCGTAACTGCAACTTCGTTTCGTGGTACCTACCTACCTTCGTCATTGCCCGGTAATTCTATCTACCTTTCGGTCACGAATTCGTTCTGCAAATGGTAACCGAAAAGACGAGATCAAACTTCCATTCTGCTCGCACTGTTACGATTACTCCAATTCTGGATGGTAGAATCTCAGTAAATAATACAAATATTTATATCATATTTACGTAATATTTAACATATTAATTTGTATAATATGTAATAAAAAATAATGTAGCAGTAAGACGACTGATTATAATGGCAGGATGATATTCATATAAATATTACTAATAATTCGATGAAGTGCACTATATTATATGATCTTCATTCTGCAAGGAATTATTATGTCTTACTGTTATGTTTGAAGTGGAATAATTAATAGAAATACAAAGTTATGACATTTATTATAGAACTCAATAAAACACAGATTTTGTCACCTTTATATTGAATTTAATGTATACTTTAAAATTGATTACTTTTTATTTTTACCGAATCAAAATGTGTATCGCTTGGGCAACGAGATTTTCGGCGAAGTGCCCTGGCTAAAACAAAATTCTGCGAGATTTCGCGGAATAAAAGTGGTCCAATTTTGCTGGACATAAATGTAACATATATGTTCCATTCTCAAATACAATTTCAGGAGGTCACGGAAGAAAGAACACTGTTACAATTCCATTACACGGAGTGGCATTCGCACACGTGTCCCTTCGGGAATGCAGTTTTGGAATTTCGACGACGAGTCAGAGCCGTTGTTGGTTCGACCATAAAAAATGAATCTGGACCCATGGTCGTACATTGCAAGTAAGACGCTGTTAAAGAATCTTAAGTATCAGTAATTAATTTTATTCTTTAACTAAATATATTCTTTTATCTACTAAAAGTGATGGAGGCGGAAGATCGGGAGTCTATCTGGCAATAGATGCAAATATGGAGTTAGCCGAGGAAGAAGATGCCTTCGATGTCTTTGGTTATTTGAAAAAATTGCGACAAAGTAGAAGAGGACTTATCGAAAATTTGGTATGTTTGGAATGCTATTGAATATATACATTGAACAAAATTGTCCTAGAATATTACATCATCTACCCCCGATCTGGACCATTTAGGAACGATTTTCAACACAAAATCGTCTTAGAACATGTTTATACATCATCTAACATTGATTTGGGTCATTTAGAATTGATTTTGGCGACTTTGAAATTTTGACAATTTTTGAAGGTATACCCCTTTACATTTTTGCGATTTTGGATTGACCCGTTTTTCAACCGAAACAAATTTTTAATCCACTTCTTTCGACCCAAAGTCATCCTAGAATATGTTTATACATCATATACCATCGATTTCGGTCATTTAGAATTGATTTTGGCGACTTTTAATTTTTGACAATTTTTGAAGGTATACCCCTTCACATTTTTGCGATTTTGGATTGACCCATTTTTCAACCGAAACAAATTTTTAATCCACTTCTTTCAACCCAAAATCGTCCTAGAATATGTTTATACATCATATACCATCGATTTCGGTCATTTAGAATTGATTTTGGCGACTTTTAATTTTTGACAATTTTTGAAGGTATACCCCTTCACATTTTTGCGATTTTGGATTGACCCATTTTTCAACCGAAACAAATTTTTAATCCACTTCTTTCAACCCAAAATCGTCCTAGAATATGTTTATACATCATATACCATCGATTTCGGTCATTTAGAATTGATTTTGGCGACTTTTAATTTTTGACAATTTTTGAAGGTATACCCCTTCACATTTTTGCGATTTTGGATTGACCCAGTTTTCAACCGAAAAAAATTTTTAATCCACTTCTTTCGACCCAAAATCGTCCTAGAATATGTTTATACATCATATACCATCGATTTTGGTCATTTAGAATTGATTTTGGCGACTTTTAATTTTTGACAATTTTTGAAGGTATACCCCTTTACATTTTTGCGATTTTGGATTGACCCGCTTTTTGACCGAAACAAATTTTTAATCTACTTCTTTCGACCCAAAATCGTCCTAGAATATGTTTATACATCATATACCATCGATTTTGGTCATTTAGAATTGATTTTGGCGACTTTTAATTTTTGACAATTTTTGAAGGTATACCCCTTCACATTTTTGCGATTTTGGATTGACCCATTTTTCAACCGAAACAAATTTTTAATCCACTTCTTTCAACCCAAAATCGTCCTAGAATATGTTTATACATCATATACCATCGATTTTGGTCATTTAGAATTGATTTTGGCGACTTTTAATTTTTGACAATTTTTGAAGGTATACCCCTTTACATTTTTGCGATTTTGGATTGACCCGCTTTTTGACCGAAACAAATTTTTAATCTACTTCTTTCGACCCAAAATCGTCCTAGAATATGTTTATACATCATATACCATCGATTTTGGTCATTTAGAATTGATTTTGGCGACTTTTAATTTTTGACAATTTTTGAAGGTATACCCCTTCACATTTTTGCGATTTTGGATTGACCCATTTTTCAACCGAAACAAATTTTTAATCCACTTCTTTCAACCCAAAATCGTCCTAGAATATGTTTATACATCATATACCATCGATTTTGGTCATTTAGAATTGATTTTGGCGACTTTTAATTTTTGACAATTTTTGAAGGTATACCCCTTTACATTTTTGCGATTTTGGATTGACCCGCTTTTTGACCGAAACAAATTTTTAATCTACTTCTTTCGACCCAAAATCGTCCTAGAATATGTTTATACATCATATACCATCGATTTTGGTCATTTAGAATTGATTTTGGCGACTTTTAATTTTTGACAATTTTTGAAGGTATACCCCTTCACATTTTTGCGATTTTGGATTGACCCATTTTTCAACCGAAACAAATTTTTAATCCACTTCTTTCAACCCAAAATCGTCCTAGAATATGTTTATACATCATATACCATCGATTTCGGTCATTTAGAATTGATTTTGGCGACTTTTAATTTTTGACAATTTTTGAAGGTATACCCCTTCACATTTTTGCGATTTTGGATTGACCCATTTTTCAACCGAAAAAAATTTTTAATCCACTTCTTTCGACCCAAAATCGTCCTAGAATATGTTTATACATCATATACCATCGATTTTGGTCATTTAGAATTGATTTTGGCGACTTTTAATTTTTGACAATTTTTGAAGGTATACCCCTTTACATTTTTGCGATTTTGGATTGGCCCGTTTTTTGACCGAAACAAATTTTTAATCCACTTCTTTCGACCCAAAATCGTCCTAGAATATGTTTATACATCATATACCATCGATTTTGGTCATTTAGAATTGATTTTGGCGACTTTTAATTTTTGACAATTTTTGAAGGTATACCCCTTTACATTTTTGCGATTTTGGATTGGCCCGTTTTTTGACCGAAACAAATTTTTAATCCACTTCTTTCGACCCAAAATCGTCCTAGAATATGTTTATACATCATATACCATCGATTTTGGTCATTTAGAATTGATTTTGGCGACTTTTAATTTTTGACAATTTTTGAAGGTATACCCCTTCACATTTTTGCGATTTTGGATTGACCCGTTTTTCAACCGAAACAAATTTTTAATCCACTTCTTTCGACCCAAAATCATCCTAGAATATGTTTATACATCATATACCATCGATTTGGGTCATTTAGAATTGATTTTGGCGACTTTTAATTTTTGACAATTTTTGAAGGTATACCCCTTTACATTTTTGCGATTTTGGATCGACCCGTTTTTTGACCGAAACAAATTTTTAATCCACTTCTTTCGACCCAAAGTCATCCTAAAATATGTTTATACATCATATACCATCGTTTTGGGTCATTTAGAATTGATTTTAGCGACTTTTAATTTTTGACAATTTTTGAAGGTATACCCCTTTACATTTTTGCGATTTTGGATTGACCCGTTTTTCAACCGAAACAAATTTTTAATCCACTTCTTTCGACCCAAAATCATCCTAGAATATGTTTATACATCATATACCATCGACTTGGGTCATTTAGAAGCGATTTTGGCGACTTTGAAATTACATAAAGAATTTGTTTGTTTATAGGAACAGTACAAATTCATATACGACACGTTAGAGGAATTCGTGGTTTGCGGTACATCGTGGTTCCCAGTCTCCGAGTTATCGCAACGACTCAAACAAAAAAGTATAAAAAATCCGATAACGAAAATGAACGAGTATCAAAGGGAATATCACCAGATTTGCAAACAAACCCCGCGTTTTACGATCGGAGATTGTGCCGGCGGCCATAGAGCTGACAATCGAGAGAAGAACAGAGATGTTCTAGTTGTGCCACGTAAGTTTTTCACGAGTGTCCCCAAGATTATTACACTTCAAGAAAATTATGATCACAATATACTTGATGATACTAATTACTTCTGTTATTACAAATAAATACTTTTTCACACAGCCGACAATTTTCGACCATATCTGACCAGCTTTCAAGGCAACAGTTTCACGGACTACATAAATGCAGTCTTCGTAGATGTAAGTTTATAATTTATTGATTCGCAAACGTAAAACCAATAGTTTTATATATTTAACTAATAAATTAAATATAAATACTATGCGATATGAAAAATAATAAATGTCCTATATCAATAACGAAGGATTCAATAATATTAAGAACAATCTTATTTGTTCGTTCGACATAAAACATTTTTCACCTTTTATACTCGCGATCTATGAGCCAAATAAAAATATACTTCGTTCGGTTACACGACGTTTTACGAGAAGAGGAAATTCGTAGATCGTCTCTGAAAGTAGAATTTCTTTTTGCAAAAAGGGCTACACAAAACCAAGGGAATATATCGTAACCGAATGGCCACTTCGACATACGTGTGGTGAATTCTGGTCGTTGGTTTACGACTACGAGTGTGCCGCGGTGGTTGTGCTCTGCGTACCACCCGCGGGCTCCACAAATTTCCCGAGTTTCTGGCCGGAAGGGAAACACTCGAAGAAATACGGTCCAGTGTTCACGATCGACCACATCAGCCATAATCATTACACGAACATCAAGACCTGGGTAAGAGAGCTGACAACAGACTTTTCTCCTTTACATCTTCTCTTATCCACCACCCTTCCACTTATTCTAATCTTTTACGATGCCGGAAAGTGGCCTGGGTTTTGTGGAGGAAGCAATAGTAAGAAATGGGGTTTTCATTGTAGGTTTTCAGGATAAATAAGAAGATCGTCTCGCTGACCGAGCTTATGGCTGGTGTAAAAGCACCCCCCAAGACCGTACAGTTATTTCAGCTTACATGCTGGCCAATGGGACATAAAGTACCAACGTCTACCAATAGCTTGGTGGAATTGATGAACATGGTAGAAAGATGGAGACAACGAACCGATTATGGACCAGTTGCGGTGGTATCGCCGGATGGAAGAAGCCGCTGTGGAGTTTATTGTGCCGCCAACGCGTGCATCGAACAAGTCATTCAACATGGCGAAGTTGATATTTTCCAGGCTGTGAAAACTGTGCGTAGACACAGACCTCAACTTGTTGAAAATATGGTGAGTATCCAGGAAATTAGGGTGAACAAATATTATTACTACTTGACAATTATAACTCATAACAAGAACTTCAGATAAAGGTAGATTCAGCTGCATCAGAATTGAGGATCATTAACAACCTCTTTATTGATCGAATCATTAGAATTGTCCTTTTTTATGGTTTCAGACTGAATACAAATACTGTTACGACCTGGTTCTCCACTATGTGCTACACTATCTGAACAAAGACATGAACGAAAAGAAGTGAGAAAGCGAGTTGAGGGACGAGCTGTGGTTTATCGAGTTCGGACGTGGGGCGGCATTACCGTTGACACCGGAAGAAGCCCCAGTAGACGGTGAACCAGTGGTACCATGTGCGCAAGGTCGAGTGATCGTTGAAACTGCAAGACCAGCACCACCACATTTTGCTACGTGTTCGACCTATCGCAGGCAACTTCCGAGTAGCATATCTAAGGAGATACCAACATGTGTCCCTGGTGCAACACTGTCGGGTACCACGTACGCGGATCAACAATTTACGTCTTTTACTAGTAAAGGTGCGATAAGCAAGACTATGATAGCATTGCAAAGTACTCTAGCGAGACCAGAGGATTTGGGTGTAACACCATGGTATTTCGAGGATTATTCGACAATAGAGAATTCGCCTGGTCCTCACGGGGAACGTGGCTCGTACCCTTTCTACTCGTATGTAGACAGAGAACTTGGCAAATCGGATCTTACCTCCACAAGGAATAGCAGTCTCGATAGTGAGATTCCTCGTGCACCTTCGATCACTACAGCACCTAGAAAGGCATATATGGATCTAAGAGATGCCATCGCTTTACTCGATGAAACCTGCCCGAATCAGGAACCCAGTCCGTCCCTCACGCCTAGAACACCGAGAACTCCATTGACGCCTTATCCGCGTAACAAAAGAGCTCGATCTAAGAGCAGCGACAACTCTTCCAATTATAGCAACGAACGACTCAGTGATCGTTCATTTGAGAATACGAAACCTCCAGACAAGGAGAAGAAACGGCCATTTTTAAAGAAAATTGGTATTTCGAAAACGGAAGATAAACCATTCTTGGCGAAACTCGCGCCTAAGATCATCGGAAAACCCTACTTGGAGAAGATTGGACCCAGTAGAGCTGTTGAGAGACCTTTCTTAGAGAAAATTGGTTCGTCTAAGACTCTCGATAAGTTCACTTTTGATACACCGAGGTATGAAAGAAAGAATGTCGTCAAGCGTGAGACAGAGAGAACGTCGTCTAAGGATGAAGTTTTAAAGCTCACTCAAGAAACAATCAAAGAGGATAAAGAGAAACCAGAAATGGATCTGGTCATGGATAAAGATTTCAGTAGTGAGAGGAGACGTTCAGGTAAAGGATATCTGTTGAAAATGTATTCGTTTGAAACAGAAGATTTAGAATCAACTGTGCAAACCAAGGATAGTCATCGAGATCCGTTACGAGGAAACTCTTTGGATGACGTTTTGGACTCGGGGCCAAGTTCATTGCCACCAATGGAAAACACGGACTCTATCGAACCTTTGAAAGCGGATCTTCCACAACGTCCTACGAGCACGACCGAATTATTAAAATGTCGAGTCACAATCAGTGAGGAAATTATTTCTACTAATAAAGGATACGGGCCAACGAGAGAAGCTAGTAGTTGGAGTAATTCGCCTCGAAGAATATTAGGAACGAAGAAAGAAATTGCAACACCAAAGGCTATCAAAACTTCTCGTGACGGTTTATCCAGCACCGATAGCATACCAAATTCACCTACCAAACGTCCAATTTCTAATGTTTCCTCCGATCAAGGAAATACTTCGCAGGATGATATAGATAGAAGCATGTATTCTCCAACAAAAACGAGGAGGCAAACTTTTGATGATATACTAGATACAAATGGCAGAGACGATATTGATATGAAGGCCAACAAACAAGCTCAATTCGAAAGACGTGGTATCTCGTCGGATAATCTTTTGACTAAAGAGTGTCGTTCGTTCGTTGCTATTGGTCATCAATCCAAAGATCGTTTCGAAAGAAAGAGGGATGCTGCTTCCGAAGATTCTTTGGAAACAAGCCGAAGAAACGAGTACAGTAAAGAAACCTTCAAACAATTGCAAGATAAATTTAAGTATCACGAGATACCAACGGAGACCTACGCAGATTTCAAACGACGTACACGTGGAAACCTTCAAAGCACGATTGGAAGAACGCAGGATCGAATTAAGACGAGTATCATTTCAATAGATACAGGACGAGAAATTGAAACGGGTACAATTAAAAGTACAAACGAACCACCGCAAAAGTCGGACTCAGTGGGATCAACAAAAACAGAGGAGGAACAAAGTTCTGATGTAACGAACGAGCTTACAAGAAGTCGAGGGGGTACGGTAAGATCTGTTCTTAGGAAACAAGAAGGTATCGATCAAGCGAGCGATCAGGAATTCGATGGAAACTCATCGATAAGACGTCCAAAACGACGGATCTTCCATGAACCTTCGCAAGAGACTTTGGATTTATTAACTGAGTTACGGAAAGTAAAGAGCATGTTGAAGACACCATCATGGGAGAAAGATCTCGAGCTTGATAAGAAACCAACTCGATTACCGAAACGAATTTTATTAACCGACAAAGAGTTCTGTCTCTCGGTCGAAAGAGAGAACAGTATTCGCCGTCCATCGAAGGTAATCGACACCATGGAAAGAACGAAAGAGGAACCTTCGATGTTGAATCTTAACGAGGAAGGTAAAAAAGAAGAGTCGGGAAGTAATGGAAGAAAGATGGAGAAAAGAGAGGATAAATCCGAGGTAAAAATATCAGGACCTGCTTTATTCGAGAAGAAGTGTCTCTCATTGGATTATGCAGATGAAGATAAGCCACAAAAGCCTGAAGTTCGAACGATCTCATTGGCTTCGACAAGGCACTTACAATCGGAAGTTGAAGAAACTGTGAATTATTCTGAGCTCGCATTAATCTGCGATTCTAAGAGTTACTCGTCGGACGTTTTCAATAGTCCTTCCAAAGAGACTAATGAAAAAGAGCGTAATAACGACACGAACAATGAGGTGTCTCGTAAGTTGAGTGAGAATCATTGCACGGAGATTGACATCGCTATCCCGATAGATCAAAGAGTGAGAAGTCCGAAGGGGAGAGTACAAGTGCAAGGAAGAACCAGCGATCTCTATGAAATTATATCACCCAGATCAACACCGTTTCGAATGAAAAAACGCCTCGGAAAAATCTCCATCGAAGAGACCGTGAAACCGGAGAGTTTCACCCTCGGTTCTAAGGTCGACTGCCGATCAACCGTTACTCAGAAACGGACAAAGTGCTTCCCTTTATAACGCACGTCGATCTGCCTGTGGGCGAAACACTATCGGCGACGGTATTCAATTCGAGTCTCATGAAGTAATATTAATTGTAGACAAGGAGGTTCATTTAATGGCTATATTAATGAGACCGCCTAAATTACTGCCAACACCTCTGCGCTTGCACTTAATATTCTTTCAGGGCCAAGAATAAAGTAATCGGTTGCGGGGGTTGATTAATTCCTACCGAAGAATGGATCGCTTAATCTGAGCTCGTCCAACCCTTCGGAATAAGAATTAGGACCAGTTTTGTATTCGATTAGAACGAAGTTTGTCCGCCTGACACTAGTTTGAATAAAATTCACCACTTTAGAGTGTCGGTACAGAAAGAGGTGTTCATAGAGTTTGAATTATTGTGTTAATTTTATTCGCGATGAATGTTGCTGTTTTATATATCTTTATCTACTAGGTTAATAAAGCAACGTTTTCTCTTGTTACTTTTCGGTCGCTGTATCCAGCGTAATGGTGTTATATTATTATTTGGAAAATTCTTTTATTGCTATTTATTTTGACTTAGCGGAGACAGAAGATGTTATGATCTTCGTGAAACGGATGACAAACTTTAGAGATGGTGTACATTTGTTTATTGCAATCTCATGAATCTCGTTAAGATTTAGCCAATTATTAATTCTGTCCACTATTGGAATTTACGAGAAGTACTTCGAAAAACTTCACAGACGTGGACGGGATTCTATGAAGAAAACGAGTAGCTCGGCACGCGTTTATCTTTACAGACATATTCTAAAGCGTAACACGACCATTTTTTACGCGACTCTCGCTACGTGAAACCGCTCGAATGAAGCTCAACGGCAATAAACAACAAAGAGTTGGTGACGGCCGTTGACCTTTTTTTTTAAACGAAACATCCAGCAACGGTGAAACTTTCTTCTGTCGAGCAGTGCCTTGTTCATGGATATATTTATTTAAACGAAAAATATGAAACAAATCCTACCGAAGATATTATTAAATTTCCGACTGCGGGCCGGATTTTCTGAATGGGTCCACGGAGTTGCGCTTTCGGCAATCATGGAGAAACCATCAACCCTTTAAGGTTGACAGACTGTTGCAAGAAACATAAACGACGGATGACCACGATAGAAAATATTACAATCAAGACGTATATATAAAGTCGAATAATTTATTGCACAACCGTTTCAACATTCTCAACAGCTCGCATGATAAATATTTTTTTTCATTTTAATTCCCAAGAAAGTCTGTGCTTTATTCATTAATTCTCGTTAAGATTTGGCCAATTTGAATATTCTCCGATTACTTTGCTATCAATTTTGACCTATGAATTGATTAATTACAATAATTAATTCTGATCCGTCTGAAATCATTTTAGAATAAAAAAAAATGTAATGATAATTTGATTCAAGGGAATTCCAGCGAATAATTTATTTTATAAAAAATACAAAAACCGACGAAAAAGCGAAATACTTAAAGGCCAAGATTCCACATGAAACTAAGACAACTTAATCATGGAAGAAGATTAAAAGTGAGACACAATTTTACCAAAAGATTCTACTATTTCATTGAGAGATTTTAAATAGACGACAACTAAATAAATAATTAAATAAATAAACGAGAGTGCAACTCCCATGCAGATGCGTCCGTCTGCCAAGCGTATTTCTTAACTCGGCGGGGCACGTGATGTTTTAAAGCGACGTAAACTTGTAATAAAAGAAATGCAGATCGTTATGTTCCTCTTATAATTTTTTTAGTGGTAGATAGGGCCGATAAACGCAACTTAAACTGAATATACGGAAAGTACAGATTAATGTAGATATTATAAATACACGTGAATCGATGGAAATAAATGAATGTATGTTTAACATACCTCTGAAATCGATGGTCATCTTAAGATAATCGATTTGATGGGTGCAATTAAATAAATATAAAGAATTTAAATTTCGAAATATCAAATATGGGAACACTGTAAATAAGATTCTCGGATGAGTTAAATTTAGTTAAACATTTTTACACGGTCTAAACTTATTTCGTGATATCAATTTCTAATTATTAAAATAGATTATGTTCTATTATATTAAATTTACTGAAAACTACCGCTTTAAATTCCAACGATACAACCCCTTTTATTTCCATATTATTTCTTACCTTTCGAATCTTTTAACTTAAGGTTATTATAGATTTTCGAGTCAGTTCGCGTGCATTGATTTATTTTCATATTGTATAACAATAAGATATATACTAACGTTACTCCGGTCGATGCATATTTGTACGTATTCGATAATTATTAGAGACTAAAAACGAGTTGGTATATACATATTATATATATATACATATAGATATATATATTTATACGTACATAGGCATATACTCGATATTAAGAAGGTATATGGTGCTATGTATAGCTAAGTGTACTCTACGAATCCTATAGTTGACGAGATGTGCCAAACAAAGATACGATTTATTGTATGTTAATGATGTTACTTTTATATAAACATATATAAAAATCTCTATATTTGCGTGCACGTTTGTTTGCTTGCGTGCGTGGGCCATTGTGTGCGTGGTTCACCTTTACCGTGTCCATGTACGAATAAAAGCAAGTGTGTTTGTGTGTGTGTTAAATTCGGTGTATGCATTCGTATATGAATAGAAATCTATGTGTCATAGAAAGCATAAACCGACCGGTTGCAAATCATTCATAGACTGGTACGTGTGCGAGGGGTAAATAATGTCTTCGACGGAAGTCACGATTTGTTACTAAATAAATTGATTTATAAAACTCAGATTTCTGAAATCACTGTTTGTTGTTTCAAGGTGGAGAAGTGCGAATATTTCAACATATTCTTAACCGATATTTCAATGAGAGTATCACTTCGAATATCTCTTGGAAATGTTCTTTTCAATAGGAATCGTATATTAATTAAATCGTACTTCGATCGTACTTTGAGAAATGATGTATAAATCGTGATTTTTAGTCTACAATTTTAATGCAACGTGTGTTATATTCGGTCGGTGAAGTGCAATAAAAAAAAAGATATATGGTGAGGCAGGGTTCGAATTATTATGAGAGTCGAGAAATTGTCCAAAATTAATTTCAAACATCTCGTATTACGATAGCCATCCGTCCACCCTTTCGGCTGTCCATTTCCATCGTTTCCATATGCACGCGTGGGATGCAAATGCTTTCCATCTACCGAGTTTCTTATCTGTTTTAATTGTTTGAAGGTCAAAAAGTACACAACTTTTACTGTCCCAATATCTTTTTATCCGAAACTGGTGTCATAATTTCTAAATTTCCGATTTCTCGATTTCTGAATCTCTAAATTTCTGAATTTCCAAATTTCTAAATTTCTGAGTTCCTGAATTCCGGAGTTTCTATATTTCCGAGTTATAGAATTTTAGAATTTCCGAACTTTTGAATTTCTGAATCTCGCTTTCAACTTTAATGAACTATTTTATAATATTTTTAAACCGCCTTAAAAAAGGAATGATTTTCAAATATAGCGATTCTTTTAATTAAATTCTACTTTGACACCAATCCGTAATCAATTTATATAATTAGTTATACGAATTATATAATTTCCTTATTATTACAATCGAGTAGATGGAAAGTATCTAAAGAATTCTTTTCATTAATAAATCATGAACCAGTCCGTTAATGGACAAAGAAACCAAGCAACGGGGTGACGATTCATGAAAAACTAAAAACGTTTACATTCACGTTTTATATAAGTTTCTTTCTCGCAGGCGAGATTTTAGTGGTCGCGCAGAAATTTTTGGAAAAATTCGCTACGCGGCACATTGAGATTTTAAAATTTCTCACGAAAAGAATTTATGGGGCGCGTTAGATAAACTAACTGTTAAATTTTCGTATTCCAAAAGGGTACTTCGTGTTCAAACAGAATAAACTTTTAATGCTATTAATGTTTAACGAAAATATGTGAGGTGTACGATTTCATTTGATTTCAAATTGTACCCAACTTAATTAGCATTCATAAAATTATCTACTTGATAAACATATATTTCTTTATTCTACGGAATGTTTTATTTTACTTTTTGACGAACTATTTCAATTACGTTTCGTTTATTGTAAAGAGTTAAAACATTATTTCCGTATTAAGATTCGTAGACTTGCACGTAAATTTCGATGGACATATACATGTTGCTAATTAATTTATAACGTAATATGCATAGAGTATAATACACTCTATTTATTCAGTCAAAAAACATTAATTAAAGATTTCATTTACCAATAAATGCAGCACTAAATATTTGAAGTTACAGAATACTGTTCGTTGAACAGCTTCCTTTTAAAGTACGGAAAGTTTATCTTGAGTTTGAAGTAATTAAAAAAGGTTTAATCGCCCGAAAAGTAACTTCAAACGCAAATTTATTTTTCTTTATATCCATTTAATAGTCTGTGCACATATTAATTATAAAAATAAAACATATATATGGATTAAACGTGCACGTATTCTTGTCTTTATACCAATTATATTAGCAAGATTTGGAAGAATGTCTGTTTATATATGTTTTACTCGAGTTAAACCTTCATAAGTTTATAAAAATTATTTTATAACGGCGGATATTGAAAATATGTAAAACCGTTGTCACGTGGAAATGGAACAAATAATATATACGATGTATATTTAGTAATATTATTTAACCATAATCTAAATATATCTATCAATTTGTATTATAAATAATGCATATTTTTTCTCAGTGCGGATAAAATTAATTACTTTTATAAATGACAACCATCCATTACTCACACATCTAATTTTGTATCCATGTCATAAGAATGAGAAACATGGTACATAAAATTCTAAATATTTCTGAATCCTTGCAAACATGAAAGATAATAAATAAATATCCACGTGACAGCAGTCTTAAAGATCGATAAAATTATCGATCTTTGATCATAAAAAAATTAAGAGCACAATTACCACGGATTCTATGGCGTTAAATTTCTAAAAGATGATGACCCGAAGCTCGTATTTGAGAATGGATTTTGATGAAAAATCCTCTTTTCTCAAAGGTCTAATTTTGATTTCCCACGCGAATGTAAAATATGTAACCGTGAACGTTCAGAAGGAGTTTTAAGTACGTCGTTCATGTGTTTGGGGACGAATTTGAAACGAGCGAATGAGCGATGTTTTGTAAACAGTGTGATAAGTGATTTCAATAAAAATACGACGTGGTACATTTTCCGTAACATTGATACGTTGTTGTAAATAATAAATAGATCGTACGTTGTAGATTGGATATTCACTTTCCCACTACTGTCCTCAAATTGAAAATTGATCGAAATAATAGACTCATTTATCTTCGTTAAGAAACTTTCAGCTTATCTCAAATGTTTCGAGCAAATGCCACACTTGAATTGCAAACCTTGGTTTCTCGATATTTCACCGATTTCAGTTATTGCAAACTAATCTCGCGAATATAACGAATCCAAATGTATTAATAAATGCTGTCACGATATTGTGACTTATTTATTATTCGATTGCTTATCTGTACGCCTTAATCAACAAATCCATTTATTATACTTTAATTCTTACCCATTTACAGCTACTCTAACATAAGACATGAATTATTGCATGCAACTTATTTTAATGGAATAATATTTCGAACAGTTAAATTTAATTAAATAATATTTTAACTTTCGGATAAAGCTAAATCTGTTCATTAACTAATTTGCCAGATTTGTTATTTAATCTGGTTTTTTATTAATGATTACAGAGTGGCCACTTCTTGTTCCGTCGGGACGAAGGGCTATCCTCAAGATATTTTATTTACAAGTCTCTATTTATTGCATATATTTATATATTTATGTTTGCTATATCATAATACATATTACTATTGAATGTTGTATGAAAATTGTTGTACCTCGTGAAATTTACATTTACAATAAATGACTTTATTACGAATATATTCTGTTATATTTTATATTTAACACTTGATATTGTGTTTAATGGGTAATGTCACCCGTGACATAAAAATCGTCACCGGGCTCTAGAACTCGGTAACTCTGGAATTACAGATTGCTTTGCGTGCTTGTTCTACTTACGTATATCCCGTCAGTGGTATTAGATCTTCATATATCACGTCTGGTATGTTACGTTGCCAACTGCTGGGACAAGACTGCGAAGCACAACAAACACGGACACCACCTTACAGCAGAAAGAACACATCCTTAACGTATGTCAAGGCTTTTGCACATCTGTCATCCTTTATGTTAGTAAATACACTGTACACGTCGTATCTATCAGCCGATCGCATCGGCGATATAAACAACTCAGAATCAAAACATTGCTAATCGAGATCTGAATACGAGATCCGAGCACTCGAACATATTCGAGTTTTGAAATATTTGAATCTCCGGCAGAATGAGTTCCGCGAAAGACGATGAAGATTTTTGGTATAGCAGTGAAAAACTGTCTTTCTCATTCGAAAATAATGAGGTAAAATTAATGTAGATTTCTATAGCTACATTATCTAATTAATTCCACTGCACCGAATAATTAATGATAATCACAAAAGGTGGATCAATTATTTGGTGTCTCAAAGTCAGACACGGATAGATTGTGGGCTGGTATTTCCAATGCTTCCACCTTAGAGGGAAATCTGAAGACCACAGATAATTATCAGCCAGTAAAACCTATGTTGTCTGTTATATCGGAGAAAACCCTTTCTTGCAGTATGTCAGTAAATGTAAACAGATCGGTATAATAGTTGTTCAACGTCACTTTCATCTTGTGATTCTTAATATATCACATTGTATTGCTTTGTTATTGGAATTGAGTCTACAAGAGATTTATTCAATGATGAATTCAGCCGGTTTTTATATTCACCATATGATAACTAAACAACAAGGCATTATAACCATTTCTGGTATTTCACAGTCTTAGCAGTAGACAAACTGCAAAATGTGGAACATGAAACTGCTGTTGCACAGCCAGATATTACTCTTAGAAAAATATTACTGGGTCAACCATGTTCATTAGAACAATATAAATCTCTTGCCAGCAAAACTGCCTTATTAGATGCTGCAATCATTAGTGGAGATGGAAATGCCATTTTGATAGTAATGTCATATAACATTGTTTAGTGTGTAATTATTTGCAATCATTTTAGTTTGGCCCATCTTACATTGATGGTCAAATTAAAATTTCAGATCATTTTATTTCTTACAAAGACTCTCAAGAGATCTTTGGTCCAAAGATTATTATCAGAGAGACCAGATGCTGTGAACATATATATACATTATCTTTCTATAAGACTACAGATGAATGAGATTACAGATATTTTAACGTAAATATTAATATTATAAATATAAACAATAACATAATTCCTTCTTTTTCATTAATATCAAAATAATATATTATAGGATGTTAGGACAATCAACAGATGCTGCAGTAAGTGTGCATCTAGTAAAAAAAATTACATTCATTTAACAAAATCGAGAAATACGTTTAATTTTTGCAGATGAAAACTTTACGTATAATTATAAAAAACACGCGCGACCCCGATAGATTATTACAGAAACTCCGGAATTGTTATAAAACTCAGTTCTCGAATTTGACTGATTGCAAAGAATCTTCGTTTGTTCAATCCTACGTAAAACTACTCGGTAATTGCCTTCGATAATGTCCGAAATAATCAACACATATTAATAGCAATAAAAATAATACACGCGAAATTATATAGAATGGCAAATGGCGGTAAAAAGAACCGCAGATGATAAAGGTCTCGAATTAAATTCTTCCGTTCTCGAATCTCTACGGCATTCTTGTAAAGGATATTGGAATGCGCCAGAAGGAAGTTTAATGTCTCCTATGACTTTGTCTCAACAACACGATATTTCTCCGAGACAATATCAAAAGGTCGCGTTACAAGTGAAAGCGGCGTCTGCAGAATGGGACGATGTTGATCGTTTACTTTTAACAAAAGTATATTTTTGAAGTTCGAACTTTTCAAACGCGACATGTATGATGTATACATTACACTTGTAATTAACAGGGATGGCTGGGAAGCAAGAAATTGCAAACACCTTTGCCGATCGAAGATGTTGTCAAAATAATGCATAAAAATCACGCCCCATCTGAGATTCTCGAGAAATATCTCAAATATATTGACAATGTAGAAAGACGATTAGAAATAGCGCGAGAATTTTCTTGTTTCAGGATAGTTATTGATGTAAGCAATAAGTAATTAGTATAAAAATATGGACTATGTTGAAAGTTTATGAGAATTGTAAATAATATTGGATTTTTTTTAGATATTCGTGCTACAAGGCGATCGAATCTCATTAATGGAGTACAAAACAAAGTTGCAACCACAATCCGAAGAATATTTCCACGCGGAAAGTGCACTACGACTGCCATCGGTTAAATGGAAGAATTAATAATATTATTGTATATGGAATATTTACTGTGTGAAAATATAACAAAATATTTGTCAACGAAATCGTTGTCCTCTTTCATTTACCCTGTATCTGCTTCTGTTTTTATTTACAATTCGGTACAATTACCGTAAAATAAGTTATTTCTGGATTTTCGTAACATGTACTTCAACGTTTTGAATACGGTTTTAAAATATAGTCGAATACACAGGCAGCTTATCATTATAAACCATTCTCAAAAATCAGAGATATTTCGAACATATTCTAACTGGGAATAATAATAAAATGGGAATATTCTACGAATTGAAATAATAAATTTGGTATCACTTACATTCTTCGCAAATAAACACTGCACTTTTGTCCAAAAATATGCTTGGGATTGGTGTGCACCGTAACGGAATTGCAACTGCAATCTTATGAAACGTGTTTAAATGTTGTAACCGTTGCCAAGGAGGTTCGCGAATTCTTCGCGGTTTCAAACGGCGGCTCGGTCCAACGAACTTGCATGCCGGGAATCGAAGTCTCTAGGGTGCTTTTGCTTTGTTTTTTAATTTCGTTGACACATACATCGTAATTTCATCATTTTTATCGTGATCGAAGAAGTCCATCGAAGATACATTAAAATAAGTCTATCGGGGGAGAAATATGAGGGGAAGGTTCTTCGGTAAAATCGCAAGAAATTTGAAGTCTCGAGTCTAGTGCGGCGTTAACACGCGCAAGTTTGGCCAATCATTGGCGGAGGAACCGTTATAAGTTTCCGTTGTGTGCGCATTTGAACGATCTAGTGCAC
This sequence comes from Nysson spinosus, assembly GCA_910591585.2. Taxonomy (NCBI): domain Eukaryota; kingdom Metazoa; phylum Arthropoda; class Insecta; order Hymenoptera; family Crabronidae; genus Nysson; species Nysson spinosus. Next base: position 9,292,491 of record OU342830.1, on the reverse strand, counting down.
ATTTGTCATATCTGCGTGCAGAAACCACTCCCGATTGGTGTTACCTTGTTTCCGCGATTCGTGGTAAGTTATAACAAAGATATTTCGAAAATTAAAATCTTTCAGGATGTACCTCGATATAACTTAACGTACAAAACCAAATACTGATAATATATACGTAGAGAATATTTTGTACGTTGAAGTCGTGGCACGTCGATAAAGAATCCCGAATATGTCGGTGGTGAGAGTTTCATGCCAAAAAAAGTGAATGGAATGTTACTCGTTTATAGACCGCTTGGAAACAAAAATTATATTAAGCATTAACTATTTTCTCGGTTTTATGTAAATTCGATGTACGATTATATTATCCTGTATGACGGACTTTAGAACCGATTGTTTTTTGATATCACACATATCTGCCATAGCAACATACTGCTGAAGATTAAACGGATATCCTTTAATAAAAATGTTTATGTTACAGTTGAAAGATCGAGAAAAATTAACAATATGGCTGTTAACGTTTATGCAACAAATGTGACAACTGAAAATCTTAGCCGTCATGATATGCTGGCTTGGGTTAATGATTGCTTGCAATCATCCTTTACTAAGATTGAGGAATTATGTACTGGTGCTGTTTACTGTCAATTCATGGACATGCTCTTCCCTGGAAGTGTGCCATTGAAAAGGGTCAAATTCAGGACTAATCTGGAGCATGAGTACATACAGAACTTCAAAATCCTCCAAGGTGGTTTCAAAAAGATGAATGTAGATAAGGTAAGTGATATTGCTAACCATTAAAAGCTTTTCCTAATAAAGAGACTTTGTAGTTTAAAACACATCAATAATATTAGCAATTTGAAATTAATTGGGGAGAAATGGTAATTGTAACAGTATAAGGTTCATCAAGGCACACTGAGAACATATCAAAATGATTAGATAGGGTAAAGATATATATCATCTATCATGTTCAAAATGTTCTATCATATTTATTTATGAATTTCCAATTATCAACATTATTTGGAGTATCCATGGATGAATATATTATAAATCATATACCAACATAAAAACAGGGGTAGTACACATTAATATATTAACCCTTTAGGTACTACGTACCACTTCCCTCCGAATGGCATTTTTGAACGCAAGAGCCACCATGGTGGCTCACTTGTTTTCTTGCATTGAAAGCTGTGTGAATTGAAAGCGTAATGTCTTCATCATTTTAAAAGACATTTCCCATCTGTATTTGCAAATATACAAACAAAAAAAGTATTACGAAATTGTGTAGTATGCGCGAAAAATTATACGCGACGAAGATCCTGGTTTGAATGTAGCGAATTTGATGTAGGACTGTATATCGCACACAGTTATACCATTAACTATTAAAGTTTACTTAAACGTTACTTTATACTAACGCAAATATGGCTAAATGTATAGTTCAAGGCATCAAAACACCAATCGCGCTACTAATTTCGGCTCCGCGGCCGCTCGGCCGTAGCTAAAGGGTTAATACTAATGTTAGTAATTATTTAACCTAATTAACAGAAGTTCTATTACGTGGAATTAAAAAATGTATCAACTCACGAAATAATACTCCTAATTACAACTTAGGATAGATTTAACAACATATAAGTATCATCATTTAACCCTTTCGAGACTATTAGGACACATATGTCCCAATCAAGTTTAATTTCATTTATTTTGAACAAATTCATCAACTGAAGTATTAGAAATGTAGCTTAGCACCTTTATTTTCCTTAAAAAAAGAATCCGTCTCGAAAACGTTAAATGACATTCTCATATGGAATACCTTAACGGAATAACAATTTATCGGCAAGGTAAGAAACAATCCATAGGTGGAAAGACTCTTTGTATGTTTCATTAACTTCTGCGAAGTCTAGTTTCGGATAGAATTATAATTTTATTATGAAAATGGTTCAGGTGATACCAGTGGACAAGTTGATAAAAGGCCGATTTCAAGACAATTTTGAGTTTCTACAGTGGTTCAAGAAATTTTTTGATGCTAATTATGACGGTCGCGAGTACGACGCTTACGAAGCTCGTGGTTGTATACCACTGGGTTCTGGCGTAGACGGCACTCATAATTTATCAAATCCTCAATTGGTACCTTTACCACCTCAATCAAAACAACCACAAATGATCCAAAAGCATCAACAACGTAACATTACTCCACGACAACAGCCGGGTACAGCAATATTATGTTGTCTGTGTATTGATGCTTTTTGCATGTTCCTACCACTTTTTATGGAGATCTAGATATTATTTAACGTCTTAAGTGATTATTATATATATATATAATTTACATCTTACTTACGAACGCCATCGTCCTTGATCACGATGTTTGAAGGGCGCAAATATATTTCTACTCTATCTCAATTGTTGACATGCCGTATTTTAAACGCGTAATAAGAAGTCGTCTATACAGAAATATTAAACAAAATTTTATCACTTAAGAAGTTAATCAGAATTTACACACACAGTCTGTAAACACAATTTATATTGCAATATATGTTAGATACATTAATTGGTTGCACATTGCAATTTCATGTACCTTGAATATTATTATTGCAACGTAGAGAGCACACTTTTTATTTCTTTTACAAATTTATAGAGATAGATTTATCGTTAGGTTCGCCAAAATCGTTGTTTACCGCAAAGCGCCGCTACTTAATTTTCAACGCATTAGTTGCAAGAAAATATCCCCGAAATCCATGTATATTTCAACAAAAGTTTCCAGTTGAATTTAGAGACCCGTACCTGGTGATTACGTACCAATATTTTGTTCCATTATAGATCCTCAAATATATTTACGTATTTAATTTCATTCTCGCGTAGAATATACACGACATTACTGAAACGTTTAGCTAAACCATTGAAGTACAGGATGGTACTTCAATTTCGTAGAAGCATATATTCTACTGAAAGTACATTAATTATTTCTACTGATTTCTAGCTTAGAAATTTGATGATTACACTTTTGAGCTCATACGTACGCGACTCGCTTTTATTCTATGGAGTCAATAGGTTTAGAAAATGTGCCGAATGATTAATCAATTAGCCCACTCAGGAACTATTAGCATAATCCTGGGAGTATTTAATATAATGGAAGAAAGGTTTCATGTCTGTTATTTTTAACAGTCTATAAATACATCCAAGCAGGGGGTAACAGATTGTCTCAGGGGCATTAGGGGAACTTAATTCTGATTGTAAAAACTGATATATATTAAATTACAGAGCACACATTTTTCATATATGATGAATATATAAAAAAACATATACATATGTCATTTTTCATAAATCTCTACTACTCGATTATACCAAAGACGATAAGTCAACTATCTAAATAAAAGATATGTCCATGTGTTGATATTTATGAAGGGAATATGATGATTTCCTGAACGTATAGTATGAATTCAACTCATACCCCGCAAAAACTGATTTTTGATTTTTTACAACCACTGCGTTGTTTAATGGTAATATTATGTTTTGTTCATGTGATTTTGTTTTGTTCCACACGGGTTCCGCTAATCATTTACAGATCGTGCCAATTGATAGGCTGGTCAAAGGCAGGTTCCAAGACAACTTTGAATTTTTGCAATGGTTCAAGAAATTCTTTGATGCAAACTACTCGAGAACGGAGCCGTACGATGCACTTGCAATGCGAGGTGGTGAGCCGATGGGTAGTGGTGGAAGTAATGCACCGCACGGCACTAACGCGAAACGCCCCACTCCACGTGATGTAAATACGACTAGACCTGCTGCCCGTGCTGGTACATTATTTAAACAAATTTCTTTTTATCATACGATTTGAAATTTTCGGTTACTAAACATAATCTAAAAAAAACATTATCGTGATCTCCGCCAGACACTTAAAGGACTCACAGTGTATCCGCAATTATAGTTATGATTAGTTTTCTCTTACTAATTCAGTATTAAATTATGAAATTGATTATCTTCATTATTACATTAGTCTACGATGTCATTAATGAAGACAATGTTTTAATTGATGTTATACAAGTTATGATGAGTAATGAATCAGGAATTGGCTATGCAATATTTGGATCTTTTGGGATTTACTCATTTGTACATAATCTCTCTTCAATTTGAGCACTACAGTGTATTTGAGATAATGGACCCATTTGTCCTAATAATGTGAAATACAATTTCACTACAGGTGAGGGACCTCCGTCTCCTGTACATGCAGCTAGTATCAAGCCTATATCCAAAACTAGTAATTATTTTTTTGATTACTTTTACGCTCGTTTTCTTTATTCCTTTTTTGTATGTTTTGTTATTGAGGAGTATAAAGGAGGATATTTAGTGGAAACCTATTCGAAGCCCAGGTGTCCCCTCATAAATGTATTCCCAGTAATTCTTAGAGTACTATGACATGAATGTTCGAAAAAATTTGATTTTTTCTCGTTGTATAAAGTTGCACCATTTTTAAAAAAATTTCAATTTGATCCAATAATACGATCGTGGTAGGTTTTCCTTCCTTCACCTAGTTTTTCCAAAGATTAGTGAATGACCTAGTAGTTTCGTGAATAGTTGAATGTTGCATGGAATATACAAATTTCATAAATCCGTCTATGTGTTTGTTTCAAACATATAACATTCATAATTTCAACATTCTGTATCTTCTAAAAAAAATTAAAAGTACTTGTAAACCTAATCTATCTCTTGAAAGAATTGCACCCAATTATAAATAACTGCATGATGCTCATCTACATAACTGTACAGATTTACTTGCATGCGAATTTTGCTTGTGATCATTACTTTTAGGCTGTCTATACTGTGATATTTGATTAATAATTTTTTAAATGTAATATTGCTATAATTATTAACATCCACGTACGTATAATACAAACGTTATCTTGCATCAAACAATGTAGTTATTGAGTCCTAATAACATTATTAGTTGTAAAATAATAATAATAACAATTTCCCAATGTAGTCCACAAAGTTCAACCGTATCGTCCACAAGCAAAAACAGGACCAGTTGGAAACCGCGGTGATGCTGGAAAGGTCGAAGAACTCAGTACACAGGTATTTGCCGCATACGAAATAAATGTTTCACGACCAACATAATATTTTCTAAATACTTCGTTTTATCAATTTATTACATTTATTATAAAACACTTCGAATTTTTATATTTTCAGCTAATGGAATTAAAAATATCGCTCGAAGGTTTGGAAAAGGAAAGAGATTTCTACTTTGGAAAGTTGCGCGATATTGAAGTTATGTGTCAAGAATGTGATAATGGAAACCCACCACCCATAATCCAGAAAATTTTAGAGGTTCTTTATGCAACGGAGGTAATTGCTTCGTTCCGTATTTTATATAAAACAGGACCTTTACCACGAAATATCAGGTTTAATGTTTTTCGTGTTCTAGGATGGATTTGCACCGCCCGAGGAATTGGAGGGGGATGGTCTTGCACCAGACGATGAAGAGGAATATTAACCTCGTTTTTGTACTATCTTGATGAGAGGAGCAATGGCAAATTATCCAAGTGCGTTTCAGTTTATTATGTCTACGAGCCAGTAAGGGACGCCCCTGTTGCATAATTAACGAGCTACCTTGTATAGCTGTTTAAGCGTTTTCCCCAGTCGTTTTTGTTACAAAGTTCACTGTGAGGAAACTCATTATTGAATCGCACGTGACTAGAATAGACATAAGTTAAATAGTGCACTTGAATAACTTGTATTCTACGAGAGATATTAATTAAGATGATGAGAGATGATTTAGGGGATTTACATATTGTCTCATAGTTCTTTATCGTATTTACAATAACGGTAGAGTTCTGAATACCGCTAAGTCTCGATCCATAACATTTAAAATTATGGATGCAGATATTTCATAAAATGATCTGGATCCACATTGTTATACAGCGAATTATGTTAAATACTTCTTTTTTTTAATGTGTGCGCGTTCTTGTTTGTAAATGTACTATGTTCGTATCGAAGGTAACCTGTCACAACTTCTCATCGTTTTGTCCTTTTATACCTCATTGTAGTCCACGAAAGAATACATAGATTTACTGATTACACAGTTGAAAAACAAATCAATACCCCACTGAATTACTTTGTTGATGTGCAATTATGCAATGTGAAGGACATCATCGATTGTTTTCTATAAGTCTGACAATTCCAGTGATTGAAATATTTCAAACTGATGAAAGCGGCGAATGAGTTCATCGAACCAATCTCGAGATGTTTATTATCTCCTTCCGATGTAGATTCATGCGACGATGTATTGCATAGCTGTAAATCTGTAGACTTGTTAACTGTTTACAATCTATCAAATCAACTGGATTATCGTACTCCAGATAGTCTACGCTTCTTGAGGAATGAAGAAACTGGTAAAATATAGTGAAATAATTCGCTTCTGTTACAAACACTGAATTTTGAAGATGCGAAGAAGTACATCGAGATTTGGATTCTGATCAGTATTAAATTATATATTATTGATTCAACGGAGACTCTTAACGAAACGAATAATTACTTTCGCATCTTCACGATCCGTCTTTCAGAAGAAGAATGGCCTTAAACTATGACGAACATGACATTAAACGAGAGAAGACTTGAAATTGTTCGAACAGAACGCGAAGTGTTTGAACGAACCCTATCATGTTGCAAGCAATAGCGAAGCAACGAAATGCGCTTTGCTTTTGCAAATTTGTAAAATCGTATGTCCCGAGATTACTGAATGAAAGATATTGCGAGAACGAGTCACGGCGCGTAAGCAAGTTTTCTGTGCAGATACGTGTCCAAAGTGTGCATGATTGAACGCCTGTTCACGTATTGGTGTCTTATAATCACCGATTTAATTGGGATAAAAGGAAAAATCATATATCAATTTTAGGTTCTTAAGATTCGGATTAATGTTAAGAATACAAAAATGCGTCGATTATCTTTAATATTGTCTGACTAGGATACAATTCGCACTACGTACAACTCATTAATTTTAAACATCGTGGGATGCTGTTTTGGCTTACGCTACGTTCATTGCTCTATGTGTGCGTATAAAGCGATCTTCGCGCGAATGTGCTTCGAAATTGGAATTTTAATGGTGATGTAATAAACGTTTAATAGATTACAACTATTTACGTTGCTTTGTGCCTTTTCCATTTAACTCTTAATATTTATTTCATAAAGACGACATAAACTATATTTAAACCAAGCATAATTGAATATGTGCATAATCGAACATTTTTACACCGCGCGACCAAACGCGAAGCGTACAATTCCATTATCACGAGAGAGGGGTGTTATTATCACGGAACACTGCAGCGCGAAATTTCTACTCTAATAATAAAGCGGTACTGGAACAACGAGCATGGATGGAAAAAAAGTAATCAGCAAACACGACCTAATAACATCGAATATGTGATAAAAGGCATAATAAATGCCACCTTTTCTTACATACTTGAAATCTGTTACAAACATACAACACTAATGAACAACAATTCTCATAATCAAACAGCGCAACTAAATTCCACGGAATCACTGCAAATCCCATAAACATTGTAACTATGTTATATCGTTATTTCACAAGATATTGTAACTTTCTACCATCTAGTATAAACCATATACAAACTATCTTCAAGTATCGTAAAACATAATGATATGCCCAAAGTATCATTATACGAGTACCAATAATTACCACCACGTGACTTGATAATTTCACGAAACTACAGTGCTTAATATGTAGTAGCATAAACGTGGAACTTGGACAACGATTATGAGTAATTGGTTACGATACGGGCACGGAGTATGGTAGGGGGAAGATCTTTCTTCGTCGACGGGAACATATCATGCTAGAATGCAATGAGACGCGAAAGAAGAAAATGATCCCAGCATCCCGGTAGAAGGAGAGTCGCTCGATGACCGTGAACGTGTGTGATCACGGAGGAGCCAGCCAGAGATAGGAGAACGGGCAAAGGTCCACGGATCGTCGTGCCGTCTCCAGTTGCGGCAGCATCCCGCAGTCGAGCGCGCGCGTTTCATCCACCACGGAAACGTTTCCTCCCCACCATTCCAAGGATCAAACCTCGAGGACTTCGAGCAGGATCCAAGGAAGAAGGAAGACATAAAAGGGCAAGGATACCAAGGGAAGGGGGATTCTACGCGAAGAAAAAACAGCAGACGTCTGCCGGTACGCGAAACTCCTCGACGCTTCAAGAACCAGGTAAGAAGCTCGATGCAACGTAGATCGAGAAAAAAGGAAGAACATCTCAGTGGATGAATTACATCGGCATGAAACGGTTTGCTGGCTTATTTAACAGTTCCAGCGGCTTACCACGATTAGAACGGTAGCATCGTTCGTGACTTAAGTTTCTGTACTCGTTATGTAATCTAATTTTTGCACTTCTGCTTTTGCGGTCTGTCGGACGCCTCCGGTTTCGTATGCCTTCCTCTCGGTTTACCGATTCTCTTTGATTGTTTTGTCGCGCGAAACTTCTGGCCTGGATTGCTCCCCGTCTTTCTTACGGTTTATGGGTGATCCGTGGATCGTTAGACTCCATGCTGGAGTTTATCTCGAATTTATTTATTTTGATCCTTTATTGCAAGATAAATATATAATTTTAGACGTTTAATCGTATTTGTGAGTATACTTCGGTAGTGTGGCAGATAACGCGTGCAATTCTGCAGATTAATTGAAACACGACCATGGATTTTGTTATAAATAATCAAATTCAGTAACGTCAAACTGTTTAATATAGTGGAGCTAATTTAAAACACTATCTTATACCACACATTTTTATTCTGATTAATATTGACTTAATTACTGATCAATTAATTAATAATATCCATCGTGTCGATTCTAAGAAATTTGAATATAAGAAGGTGTTGTAAAGTGATTAACGAGCATTATACACGTTTCATTAAAATTCGTCCCTTGTGACCTAAACAATAGAAAAACCAAGTAAACATCGACGAAGAGGTAGCCGCGTCTTCAGTACACCGTGGATCACAGTTCGGTTCGTTGCCGTTTCCTGATTAACTTCCGGTAAGTTTTCTTCCACTCGTATGATTAATACGTCGCGGTTATAATAATCGTTGCTCCGAACAATCCGACAAATGAATCAATTACAATGAATCAATGTCAAAAACGGGATAAGTGAATAGATAGCTCGTTCCCCGTTTTACGATCGCTCAACGATCCGCGAGCAAATCGAAATATTTGAATACCGTCTCGCGAGCCGATTATAAATTGCTTTGTGTTTTAGAAAGTAAATATGGAAAATGAGTGTTTATCTTGTTATTGCGGAATCTAAATATACAAACTATATTTACTTGGCAACCCTTGTAATCGTGCAACGTACGCAAAGTCCGAATTTGAAAATCTCAGTTTACCACGACTTTGGACGATGGAACGATCGCAATAAGAGCAAGCGGAGTTTTTCGTTATTAATTTAAGGATACTCGAGAATCGCGGATGTTTCAACGACTAATTATTATTTTTGGTTTCTCCAAGTTCAAGTCGTGTCTGCTGTAATGCTTCTTTTTACCGTGCACTCTGATACGAGATATAAGATTTGACGGTCAACAGGAGCCGGGCGTATGGTCGAAAGGAAAACACGATAAACGTGAGACACGATAAAGTCTACGAAGTTTCAGTGAATGAGTAAGATCGTAGAGAAGTTAGACGGCGACTAGACGCGGTGAAGTAAAATCATTATTCAAACTTCATTATCGTAGAATATCACTGACTGAATAAATGGATAGAAATTTCTAGTTAGAACAGATAGATAGATTTATAGAATAATAGATATTCTTATGAGTAATAATCTCGCATTTAAATAGAGATTTCTTTTACAGAAATATCGTTCTGAAGTTAAGTCTTCACTATCAATTTGTCTTCATTAAAGAACTCAAATTGTATATTTGGTGTCTAATATTAGAGAGGAAGTTTCTAGATTGAAGAGATGGACAGACATTTCTAGAACAGCTTGATAGATTTATAGAACAATATATATTATTCTTACGAATAATAATCTCGTTTTTTAATAGAGGATTTTTTTTACAAAAATATCGTTGTGAAGTTAAGTCTTCATTATCAGAAAATGTCCCGTTTGCATCCATTACTTCGATGCATGAAGTATTGTACTATAAAAATATAATTACGAACGAATTCAATTAGATATTTGATGTTTAATATTCCAAGGATAATTTACAGATAGACTTACAGAATAATAGATATTGTTGTGAATAATAATCTCGTTTTTCGAGTATTTTTTTCACAGAAACGATACAATAATTGCACGTTGAGGATATTTAAAATGATTTGGTTTAATTTTGGACGTGAATTAAATCGAAATTCAAAGCTCGCGAATTAAAATTATCATTTCTGAGATACGCGCATTGAAAAATATTGGAGTCTTTCACTGCGTCCACTGATTTTATTCCTTCTGAGTCGAATTAAGTATTTGACGAAATTCCAAGAAATTGTAGTATCTCGTTCTTCAAAGTTTGTATGTATTCAAATTCATGAATGTACAAAAAATAATCAACAAACGTAGTTGAAAAAATGGCGACTAAAACAAAACCATTACGTACATCATAATCGTTAATTTTATGTGCTGCTTTAGAAGCGATATTCTAACTAATATTAACAATAAATTTAGGGCCAAATGATGTTGAAATTATCGTTTAATAATTTGGAAAAAAGTCAGTAATATTTTAAATGGATTAATGATTGTTATAAATATCAATCTTAAGGGTACATTAATGTAGAGGACGCTAATTAATTGCAATTAACTTCATGTATTAATTCTAATGTTGTAAGGTAATCGTTAAGATAATGTTGACCGAAACAAATTAATAAATATACGAGATAAATATATGATCGTTAACAAAAAAGTTAATCGATATTATTCTAATTGCAGCACCTTGGATAATTAAATGTTTGCTTATTAAAATCTTATTCACTTGGATATGTTTTTTATGATTGTCATAAATATCAATATTAAGGTAATCTTTAGCGGGTGGACGCTAATTAATTGAAATTACTTTCATGTATTAATTGCGATGTCGTAAGATAATCTTTAAGATAATGTTGGCTCTTCCGCGGTTTATTAAACGCGAAGATTTCCGAATGTTTATCAATAACTGTAATAAATCAGCGTGCACCGAATTCAGTTACTATACACGATTACGTTAAACGAACTTTGTATAGCTCCACGCGCCGACGATAAAATAGTTCGATTGATTTTTGCTTAGTCAGTTCGGCGGTTTTTATTTTTTATTCATTCCAGTTTTCTAATAGCGTTCAAATAGATATGTAAACATATTAAAGATACATTCAAGACAATTTTATATAATTACGTATACTTGATATTTTGTCTATCACGAATCCCAAAGCACTGATTAGGATGTAGAAGTAATTATGTAAATTAGTTCTAGTATTTAATGAATTTTACATCCAAGATCTACATTCCTAGCATAAGGAATAATATACGTAATTAATATGTGATACGAATTTAATTAATGCGTGTCGATGGATTCGAGTTGGATAAAACTATTTGATGTCTAATATTCCGAGCAATGTTTATTAGAAGACATATGTTTATTAGATTGATTTATTACTAGAAATAGTTTGATTAGAATTATTTATTATCAGAAATATTTGTTTGCATTTCTATTACAATCACTTCAAGTTTGAGAATGAATGAGAATGGAAATTTCTGGTCTAAAATTAAAACAATCGTTCAGTGTTCCCAAGAATTTTGGAATACTAACTTGTTAATTCTAGAAAGTTAATTAGGTTCAATAACAGAATATCATATCAACATTTCCGGATTCAAACAAAAACTCGATTAGAAATCCCGAGAATTCTGGAATAGTAAATTACTAATTTTAAGAAGCTAATTACGTTTAATAACCGAATAATTTATCGAAATTTCTGGATTAGAATTACAATCGTCGATTAAGAATCCCCAACTTTCCAAGAATTCAGGAATATTAAATTACTAATTCTAGAAACTTAACTCCTCCACCACCCTGCTCTTAGTTTTCATATTCCGATAACATTTTATGTCTCCTCGTGTTTCGATTTTAACGTTTAATGAGGTCCAGTTGGAAAATAATCTATCGAAATTCAAGGGATAATATTCGTGTAGGTTTTCGCGTATCATTCGCAGAATGTGGCGCGTTTCGAATTGTCGACAAAGATCGTACATATTGTGTTTTGCGGTGAGAATGCTGAAGTGTTATGGGAGTTTCTGCGTTCCGACTGATAATACGAGGTCGTGCCTTTTCGATAGCGGATTATCACCGTTACTTTCTTCAATGTTTATTTGTAACTGACTCATTACGACTTAATGGAGAAGGGTTTTGATTCACGTGAACCGATCTCTAACATCCGTCAACGAACCTAATACGTACTTTTATTCGAATCAAAAATGACGGACTCACCAAAAATGCAAGTTTTTGTTCTTTGTTTATGTTGTAGGAACTCTTTGATATTTATACGTAATTAATTAATTAAAAACAAAAACTTATGTTTTTACTTCTTCTAAAACCTAATATTTGGTATATCTGTTAATTAAGATTAAATATCTGGAATTACAGATAAAAACAATCATGGAGAATGAAGGAACGGCGGTTGTCGTAAGTATCGACTCTATAATTGTTTTTTAATTCATTCCATTAGAAAATAATCACAGCTATTTGCAGTATACGGCTACTTAATTTAATCAAATTCATTAATTATGTTGTGAATGAATTAGTTTAATAGAATTTTGTCAATCGTATTTATGAAATAATATGCAATAACCACTTTTTTAATTCGTTAGCCAGTAGGTAGTCCGTCGGAAGGCATAATGGGATGGATAGAATCAGTTATCATTACTGTTTCGCAAACATCATTAGGTCAAACCTTGCTGAAACTCGTCGACCGATTTTTGTGGGTCGTCGAAAAATCTGCGGAATGGAGTTTACCTGCACCGGAAGTTACTGCCGGTATATCCTTATTTATACTTATTTTTAAGTATTATATAAATATCTTTATAACAAACGGCGCAACTTTAGAATCACGGTTTAACTGGGTTTATAATAATATAGGATTCGAATTCTAGTGCATTAAAAGATATGAAAACATTTTAATATTAAGTATACTAAATTTATAAATACAAACAAAATGTTGTTAAAAGTGTGGAAACAATTATTTATTGAAAAAAAAGAAGACTTAAAATTTGGCAATGTTTGTCTTGCCAAGTTTGATTATATAAAGAAAGGAATTTTTTTTAATCATCTAATATTGTGGATGTAATTTGTGGTTTGATGTCGCAGAGGAAAATGGAAAAGCATTTGGTAAAATGGAACTTGTTAGACCGCTCCCGTGGATCTTATTCTTACCCGGATTAGTAATCTTGCGTGCTATAAGGGGCGTCCTTAATGTGGGTGCCTGTATCCTTGGATATCCTCAGATTCAACCGAGTGGAATGGTGAGATTATTTATAATATCTTTACACTAATATTTCAAATTTATTATACTACCACGATCTCCAAACCTTGAATTATCTAAATTTAAGATAAAAAATTAAAGTCGATTGTTCTCGAGATTTTAAGGAGCGAACTTATGTTTATTGTTTTCTATTTATATAAATTTATTATTCAATATATATTATATAAGTCCACATTGAATAAAGAAATTGTTTTACTGGATTTAATCCAATTAATGATAATGATTCACGTTGGACATACAATTAATGTATTATATCAGCTAAAATGTTATTTTCATCATAAATCGATCGTTGCTTTGATTTCCAGGTGAAATTCATGCAAAAAAGTCGCAGGCGACTAAGAGCCTTAAATCTGAAAGCGGTAAAAAGCATCAGGCGCAAAACTTGCAGTGCTAAGGTAAAAGTTCACCTCTATTACATAATCTGTGTTACAATTATAGTAGCTGGTAGTACCTTAATTATGTTACGTAAGAAAACAAAATAAAGAAATGAACACATCACGTAATTTCCCACTTTCGTATTTCATATTATTTCGCTGATATGAGGTATCGAAAACATTCAATGAATATGAAATATTCAGAAAGCTCACGAATAGTCACGATTTTAGAATTACTTTACAAAAACCTAAAAATTGATCATTTTCATATCAATAATAAATTTATCCCCTTCAAAATTCATTTCCTTTTAATCATTAGTAGCTTCATTTTTGTTTCCTCTTCAAAGTGATCGATGTTCATGCATTTCATAAATTGAATATTATTAACGATCGTTGTGCGATATCGCTATTATTATTAGTAAATCAAATCCCGGTATTTTTAAAAATCCATTGTTTAACAGTGATTGTGATGTGAAATTAACTTGTGTCGCTTGCTAACTTAATTACTTATCCGTGGGAATTAGTTTGAAGGTCGTGTGAAAAGTGGACATGGTTGGAAAAATAGTGGTCAACGCGTTCGCTACCACGTCATATTTTCATATTTCATATTTGACGCTGGTAGCGAACGTGTTAATTCTGGTGATTAGGAATCCCTTTAGAATCGTGGCGATCCTTAGAGAGATAATTGACGTTAGCACGATAATAGTCTCGGTGGTGGGTGTAGGACAAGAGGTTGTCGGTGATGGAGGCCAAGAAGGCCCTGATCAGATCCATCAAACTCACCCTTTCTACTCTATCTTGTCTGGATACTTCTAAATCTTCGCCATCACCTCCCCCGACCAAGATTCGTATTAGTGGTATCGATCTCGAAACGGTAAGTTCACCTAAGCAAGTGATTTAATTTATCTAACAACAATATCATTTAACAATTATAAAAAAAACATTTACATTCTTGGATGTAATAGGAACTTGTATACACTGTTACTTAACCCTCGAATTCAAGATCCATCACACAAAACGATACCCTCGTAAGATTAATAAATATTTGAAGATCCGTTCTGATGTGAATAAAAACATATTAATAAATATTCGTGATGCATATATGAATCAATATCCGAAATAAGTTCTGATATGAATGAGAACAGATTTAGAAATATTCAATACAAATATATGAATCAGAATTGGATATTTACTTATTAAAATTATTGTTCACTTTGTGTATCGTGTTAAGTTTCATACCGTTTTTAACCAAAATCGTAATAAAATTGAGGATCTCAATTATCAGCAAACTTGAGTATCCACGATTTCAAATTGTAAAACGCAGGTAAAAATATGTATTTGTCATTTGTTTTAATTGGAACATTTATTTTAATTCATTATTATCAAAATATTGGAAAACCCAATGTCGAGCTAAGGATTTCCTAAATCAATATTAAAATCAATATTAAAAATTAATATTACGTAAACATTAATTTATTATAGGCGCCAACCCCCGATGAAAAATCCACTACGGAATCCGCCGGAAGTCCGATGCACACCGAGGTGAAGCGGAAGTTCTCGGAAGTAAGTTCCGACGATGCGAGCACGGAGGAGTCGGAAAATGAAACGTTGCAATCCAAAATTGAAAGACTCGCGATGGATGACAGCACGGATGATCCAGATTTCAATGTGAGTTGTAATTAAAATCGTAAAATTTAAACATTTCAATTCACATAATTGATAAGAAATTTAGATCCGATGCCTAATTTGAGATTACAATACTACAATTAATTTGAATAAACTAGTTATCAGGAATAATAATTATTTAGTCCAAGAGATTGGCAGTAATCATAATTTGATTAAAGTGGTCATTAGGAATAATAATTTGACCATAAAGTGATACAAAATATTGGCGATTAAATTAAAATAATTGGATTAATTACGAATATTGATTAAAACTGAGATTCGCAGAACAATTATTATCTACTTGCAGCATAGGGTTATTTAATTTAATTTCACCGAATTAATTACTTATATTTTGATGACTTATCTAACTCAACAGAAATCGGAAAGATGTAAAACAATATGATTTAATATTGTATGTTCTCGTTATATATGGAAAACAATCTTCTTATTCATCGCAGAATTCTGAGGACGTATCAGCAGAAGTAATTAATTTCTTCTAGAGATAACGACAAAAAACGGACTACGTTATCACGAATAGATTCTATTTTCTGCTTATGCAATTCGAGACTAAATTTAATTTCAAGCATACATGCATAATCCAGAATAAATAACACATAACTTCTCGACAAGAAGGCGTCTGATGGAGAATTATAATTATGAAATTTCCATCCAGCAATTAATGGAAACAATAATCTAGAAATTCTCGTGTTTTCATCGAATTCGTTTTCGTTGAAGAAAACTCATGACTTGACCCGTCCACTTCGACGGTGATAGTAGGCCGCGGAATGATATGCGATCCGTTTCATTTTTATTTTTAGTTCGTCGATGCACACACCCACACACACACGTTTCCCACATATCTATCCGTACCCACACGCCGCCACTATTTTGTTAACTAACATTAACGGTGATTCATCCGGCTAAGAAGGCGCTCTTATCGTTGCATTCCGCGTCTTGTCAAAACGGAATGAACCGGCAACACGCGCCATGCATCAAAGTCACGAGGAAACATCTAACGCCTGCCTTAAATGCACTGATCGAATGAACTTCTTTCTAAAATCTCAATTGAAGACTCCAGAAAATATTGTAAGTGCCGAAAGCGACATTTTTCAAGAGAAAGAAAAAGCTTCTCGTGCAGTCCCCTTGGATGCCCCAAAGGTACCATTTTTTAACATTATCATCGCCTATTTACAAAAGGAAATTCCACTAAAATTCTGTACCACAATATTACCACAGGTATGTAGATCATTTATCGATTGTAAAAGAACAATTTTTAATTTTGGCACTTTCAGTGTTTTTTTTACAAGGAGTCTTTAATTATTCTAGTTTTTTAACACGCTGACTACTGTAGGGGGATTAGTAGTGATCGAATTCCTTAAATGCACTACTCCAATATAATTCCTTCTAAAACCTCAATTATTCTAGTTTTTTAAGAGAAAGCAATAAAAGCCGGCGTTTTTGAATTTATCGTTTAAAATGCCCTCAACTGATTAGTTTGAACTTCAAATTTATATGGAGAATGATACTCCAGATTTTTATTGTCAAAAGTTAATTGGTCTACCGGCTTAGTTATTTAATTCTTCGTGAAATATATGAGCGACCTAAAGCTTTCGCGTAACCTTTGCCGTTGTTACTTCAATAACGTAATGCAACCTTTGATCCGACGATAGCGGCGATGCTGCAAACACCAGCCGAGGGAATTTGTAATTGATACGTATTATAACTTCGAGCACTTCGCTTTATCGGTGCTATTTCTGTTATGGCGCCGCTACTTGATTTAATAATAGGTGTTCCAAGTACTACATCACCATAGATGTTATGATATCGATAAACTTTTCGTTTCAATATTCCATTATCTTTGTGGGCGAGTATCTCATATTCTTTGTATTCATTACTTCCTTAATCTTAACCCTTCCTTAACCCTTCGTACCCCGTAGACGACCAAAGTAAACACATAAGATCTGCATTATATATATAATACAAGAATTATTCATTTAATAATTGCATTAGTGGAATTCGTAAATTTAATTATAATCAATAATTTAATAATTGAGGAATTCGGTCATAAAACATGGTAAATAACAAGAAGTAAACTTTCCGGAAATCAATTATAAAGTTTTGAATGAAATACTCAATCCATTAATGCCAATAACTTAAATTCATAAACAATGTCAGATACCCGGTGTTACGAACGAATGCCTCAATTATAAAAAATGATTGGCAGCTGTAAGAAGTATAAGTCTTATTATTTATCGATCTGAAGTGAACACAAATCAATCTTACGGATTATGAAGATTAATTGCGAACTTAAATATGTCGTCATTATATCTCTGCAATATTTCTATGATATTCTAATTATTAATCTTTCATCTCCCGTGTAACTAAATAAATTGTTCGCTTAGAAAATAACTACTTAAAAACATTTCTTTCTTCTAATTGTATAGCCCTCGAAGGTTAGAAGTGCGATAATTAATTATTACAAGAATCTGTGGTGTGTTTAGCCGTCGCATTCCATATTGGAAAATGAATTCCACGTTTATAATAAATAGTTATACTATAATTGATATCTGACCAGCATTCGGTCGAGAAATGTTTCGAACAAGAATATCACGGCATGAATATTGTGTCTGGGAATTGTGTACACAAGCATCGGGAAAACAAGTTTCCGTGGGATAAAAGTAGCCGCATTTTCCACGACGCGCATCAAAAGAAGAAGAAGATTAGCGGTGACGCGAGATGATTTTTTTTCAGCCGGCTGAATGCAGCACGGAATCCAGCAGCCCCAGCAGCGGAAGTGAAACCGATCTCAATGTATCCTTGAACGAGCTTCATGATATCAGGAAGGATGTCTCGAAGACTTTAGATGGGGAGGCTCGCAAAAAGTCGGAATTTATTGACATTCCAAAGGAACATTCATCTCAGCAGGTAAAAAACAGATACATTCTATTCAGTTTTCTGTCTGTTTATCATAAATGTATATCACTTACCTCGTATTATTTGACCTGCAATTAAGTTGATGTCTCCAATCTATAATTTCCTTTCTATAAAGCTTACTTATATTTAATATTTATCAACAAATGATGTTAGTTATCATGCATTATTTAATTTCGCAATTAATAATTCAGCAAGCTTTCAAATTCAGCTCCATAAAGTTTACTTATGTATAGTAGATTAATTTAAGGTCCGACAAAATTGTGGGAAACAGAAATTCCAGAAATTGAGTTAGATAAATAGAGATGAATAAGAATTGGAGCAGATGATAAGTTTCGTAAATCCAGATTAATGACGATTAAATTAACACAAATGAAATATGTCGTTGCACTCGCGAAATCGCGTTAATTAAAGGAAGAGAAATCTCGTAATCAACCAATCGTGAAAAACCCATGTTGATAACGGAAAGCCGGATATTTAAGCGTTTAGTAGGATGATGTATTACTTCTATCAGAAAATCTTGCTTATCAAATCACAGCTTCGTTACATTTCGCGGGCCAAATTAAATCAGTTCACGATTGCACGATAAACTACAAATTACATCAAAACTATATGACATCATTATTCCAAGTCCAATGTTTATAAAAACCGGGCGTAACGTATCAAAAAAGTGGACTTTGACATCCGCAGACCAATTACGATCAACCGATCATAAATGCTCGAAATAATAAAAATCGGATAGAAAACTTATAAATAAGCGTCACTATAAATAACTATTCCAGGAAGTAAATCCAAATATTCCAATATAAAAAATATTGACATTTCAACAATTAAATCCATGTAATAAAAAGAATGTCAGTAAATAAATCCAAAAGTCCCAAATCATAATTCCAAATGGTCAAAGATTGTCAATAAAGAAATCGAAAAGTACGAAAACCAGATTCCAAACAATTCCAATAAATAAATTCCAAAGCATAAATAAAGCATATGCATCAAAGTAAAATCCCAAAGCATGAATTCAAATAAAAAGAATCCAAGGCAATAGTCCGAAATTCCAAATAATCCAATCTTATTGTTAGAATCACGAAGAATGGACTTTGTTTCGTAAACCGATTCCTCCGTCGGAAGAATCGGCAGGACGATCGGTGAGATATCAGTATGAAATTCCAGAAAACGAGCTTCGTGGAGAGGAACGATAACGTGAGTCACGAAACGGAATTGCAAAGCATCGAGAATCCGGAATTACTTTCGTCGAACAAATTTGGACAGGAAGTGGAGACGGCATTTTATTCACCGATCAGCTCAAAAAGCGGATCACCGGAACGTTCGATATCTCCTTACGCAGAGAGTAAGTGTTCCTTTCGCAACTGCGTTTTCTGTGGCTCCGTGAACCTGCTTTTTTTAACAACGATTCACACGATTCATTCTCATACAATAAATATGTTTATTTTGCTTATTAATATATTATGCTTATTATATGACGCTTCCTCTGCTTATTTTCGTTTGCATGTATCAATAATCTTCTCCGGCTACTTCATTAAATAATTTAACTACTTTCATTAATCTATATATTCATTTTAATTAAATGATACAACGTTCGTTAACTCTAAAATCACCCTCTGTTTCTCCTCATAATATTTCTAAAGACCAAAAAATTAATGATGACTTTGTTTAGTTTTAAGATATGAAGATTCTCCGATTGTCACGTGACTTTGTTTATAAACCTCGTTTGGTTTGAAGATTGTTGGCGTTTTGAAATAGGTGGCCTACATTTTGGTGCCACATAAAATGTGTATGTGAAAGGACACTTGGTCCTGCAAATTTCAGCTTTAACTCCTCGATGTTTTGGCTTCTAGCTTTATGAATATTGATATATTGATATTCATCGAGGATGTTGGAACTTCACATCTTAATTGATCGTTGATTATCACATCTTATTTAATTTGTTACCAACGAAAAACACGTACTTTTTTGTTCATCAGAAGAACCCGCGCCACATACAAACAGCCACTGTTCAGACGACTTCATAAACGGCGAAGTTAATTACGTCACAGGAGTTGCGCACGGAGGTACAACAATTAATTAATAGTTCATCGCTAATTTGGAAACGCGTGTTTCTTTAATTCTTTAAGCTATCGTTGTTATAGAGGTAAATAAATACAAAGTTCCAATAATGAAATTCATATAATCCAACAATTTCATAAGTGATTCAAATTAATTGACCGAGAGCTAGATTAATTAAAATTAATAAACTAAGTGGCGACTGGGGATCGCCGCCGAATGCAAATCATATTATATATAAGTACTTCGTCATTTAGCTACTAGAACGGAAGAAGTCACCAACGGAGTGGTAGCCGAGAAGCGCAACACAAACCCGGGGAAATTGCATCACAAAGGAAAGCGCGGTGGTCACGGAAATCGTAAGAAAAAATAGCCAGCCAATAAATATACTAAGAAAAAGAAGAAGAAGAAGACAATTCAGAGAAATAGACGCAAGATAGAATCGATTAGATGATTATATAGAGAGAGCTTTGTGCCGAAGAAAGCAACGAATAGGAAACGCCATTGCTCTCGCGTTTACGATAAGAGTCCCGTACACGTACCTCGATACATAAAGAGGAGAAAAATCTCGCTTGATAAACCATCGGGACTCGCTTCATACCTCGGAATTTTTTCGAAAAATCTCGAGTTTTTTCCTACGAATACGAGTGCACGAGGAAAGATATTATCAGTGACGTAGTATCGTAATCGAAATAGACAAAAAAAAGGCTAGCGGATCGAAGATCGGCTGATTAAAGTCACGGCAGCTCCGATTTCAAGGGTAAAATATTGTTGCTTCTTATCGATCGTGATTTCCAGTGAAACTCTACGGTAGTTTAATTAAATCGGATAATAGAATTAATTGCATATCATTGTTCACAATCCACACCGTTCAGAGAGAAATGATTATGATATTCGAGTTATAATTAATCGCTGATAAAGATTTATTTTCAGTTGTTGAACTCGCGGTCAAATCTGATTATGTTTGTGTGATTTTAATGAAACGGTAATAAAAATATAGTTACTCCCTGATTCTATTCTTTGGCATTGATTTATGTTGACAATTGTAATGGCTGTCGTTTAGGCTCTTTTAATTGTTATTACGTGATCTCATTGGTTAAATAATCCACAAATAATAATTTAGTTCAGTAAATTTTACCGATTTAAGTTGAAGGCTTCAACAGAGTCAGAATAAAAAATATTAATTGTGTAGTTGAGTAGTTTATGGATTTTAAGGAAAAGCTTGTGAAAAATTCGAAAGGCTCATATCAGCTGATAAAACAACATATTTTCACATATTCATGTATGATACCTTAGATTCTTTTGTATCATATAATAATATAATATATAACAAATTTCAAGGATGGCTAATCAAATTACAGATCGTCTTCAATTGCAATATGTTTATATCAATAATGAATAGACATCGAATATTTATTCTCTACAATTTCTATATAATTATGATATCTTAGATTCTTTGGTATCGTATAGTATGATACACAATAATTTCTAACGATTGAAAATGTTCAAAAAAGTACTGTCAGCTGATAGGACGGAAAGTTATGCCGTGTGTCCGGCACTCTGCTCAAAGTACAGAATCATTATCTCCTTAACCCGTTTCCAATGTGCATCTCCCTCCAAGATAATTCCCGCGACATTATTGCAACACAACTAAAACCGTTGTTTTGTTTGAAATAAAAAATGAGTCCGTTCAAAAAATACCGCGTAAACAAAGCACGAAAGAAACACGCCATTATCGTGCGCGATTATTTCAACCCACTTTCACCCACCTCAAAAAACATAGACTTGATAACGCGCCATGAATATTTATGAAATTCGCCAATCAATTGCAACAAAGTTTAATATCCAACTAAGGGAAACTGTTGATAATAAATTCACCGATTAACGCACTTTTCGCTTCCATCTACTTAGAGTTATAATAATAAGTTAATTCTGTATCAGAATTATATATTACACGCACAGGTTATCATATTGAATGTTATAAACAAGCACGATCGAGACTTCACACTGATGTTATTCGAATATTACAATAACACAATTATTCCACGCATAATTGACAGCTAATTATATCGAAATGTTTGTGCACCGTGGTATCATGTGTAACAATTATCACGATCTCATATAAACATTAATTTATTTATTTTAATATAAGTGTATCGTGTCGAATGAAATTCTTGGAGAGAATAAAGATCGGCATTTAACGATAAGGAAAATCGAAATTACGAATATCTGCGTGTTGTAGGAAATAGTTATCTAAGTTACTTAAACTATTATGAATAAACGGTGGACTTAAATAATTGGACCCTCTAATTCTAAGTTCCAACTGATTTCTATATTTAATATCTACGATATTACACCAGGAATATTTTTCTTCGTACAAACGAGATCGTAGGATCTTAATTGCACATCGAGATGCAACAATTTTCATTCACCGTTTCATCTCTCTTTTTTTTCTCATCCTTTTTTCATCGTTAATCACCTTAATTATCAAAGTACGAGATACGGAGAGGCGGAACTTTAAAAGTGTTGTAGCCCTATTCACGAATGTACGATTATGCCACTGAAGGTTGATCCTATTGTTATCACTAGATGTATCACTGATTTTACGATAATAAATTATTTAATCCTATCGATGCGCAATAATCAATTGACTGATCCTGTCACCAGACACCATCCTGAACCGCAAGATATTTACATAATAATTAATATGACATTGCTGGCATAGTGGTGAAATTCATTAACTAACATTTTCATGTAAGTGAGTTACAGAGGTTTTTGTATTTTTTTATATAATTAAAATTTCAATTTTCACGAAATAAAATGATTTTTAGTGAATTTGTATTCTCTATACTAAAGTACGTTTTTAATGGATTCGTTAAACTTCAATTTCACGTCCATCGATGCTGGAAGTCCCACTAATGTCTCCACTATGATAAGGGATGTTAAATAATCATGTGATTTGCTAATTAAAAATATTCCAGATTCCCATGTATTATAATAATTTCTAGTACGACAACTGTTTCGACGAAAATTTATAAAGTCTGGAATTCTTAAACAAACTAACAACATGATAGAAGGAACTTCTTAACAATCGTATCGTAATCGTTTTATTAAAGCACTTATCTCATTGTCACGAGTCGTTATGACTTCTAGAATATTTTTTATTGATTATCGTCTATGAGCTCGTTTAGTCTTTTCATTCCTTATTGATTTCCTTTCGCGTGAGTTTATGACGATCAATTGGGAAATAGTCCACCATAATTAATGTTTGTTTTTCTTTATGATATAATGTCGCAACGGTCTGTTATGACTGGATTCGTTTTTTAACTGTCGCGATCTCCGGCAAGTGTTTGATGTTAAAGTAGTTAGTGATAGTGATAAGTTTTCCGTGGATTCTCGTGGTAAGTAATTTATTACAATATCAACACAACATAGACATTTTTTATTACAAATTAAATTTCTAATATCTGTGATTATTTTGGTAAACGAATTCTGGTATGTTTGTAAAATTCATAATCTTTCAATGCTTCTGTAATAAATAATGGGGTCTTAAGAATATTTGTCAAGAGTACTTTTAATATTTTAATGAAATTAATGTTGTAATTATGTATAATTAAAATTGTAGATTCTATATCGAATTGTTAAGGTTCGTTTGATAATTTCCCACATAATTGATAACGCGTTATCAAATCTTCGATGTCAGTGTTAAAGAGTACCGATCACTGCCGATTTCATATATAATAATTTATTAAACAGATGGCGTTATATATGTAAAAAACATTAAACAAATTGCTGATTAAATTACGTTCCAGTAAATAAAGTTGGTGATATCAATTATCGTTATTATCATTCTGAATTCATATCTCGCTCGAAGCAATTTTCAAAAATTAATAAGGATTATTAAATCTGTTGATTTAGTATTACAATATTCTGATAATATTATTTATAATATAACGAAGTCATCAAAATCTTCAAAATCATAAACATGAAAAGCTTTTGTTAAAGCAAATAAAGAAAGATGACTTTTTGATAATGTCAACTTAAATCAATTAATCATGCATGGAATTGAAAGTAATAACAATTCCAAAAATATAACAAACAGCTAATTAAGACCTAAAAAGTTTCGAGAAAAACGAAGACAATAACCCAACTGTAGTAAAACGTCCTTCCACAATATATTTTGCATTATATTTCCCAGATCTAATTAAGATCTCTAAAATTAAAAAAAAAAGCGAAAACAATATTCCAACGATCGTAACATTTGTCAGTTTATTGTATTTTCCAAAACGAATTAAAACCTGAAAAGTCTCTAAACAAAAATGAAAACAATAACCCAGCGGTAGTGACTAGCGAGGTACAACCGCGTCCTTCCCCAGTTTATTATATTCCCCACAATATTAATATAGATACGAAGTGTCGATTTTTTGCGAAAAAAATAACCCTTATCGTGAATCACGATAAGCCGAGATTACGTGCCATATGTCGTACATGTGCTCGATGGATAGATAAGTGTGTTACACTGTCCTAGAAATTCAACGAAGAAGCTGCACCTATTGGAAACGTATTCCCTCGATGACATTTTTGCGATAAGAAATTTTGATCGAAACTGAGAAATTCGATTTCGACAGATACCTATATCGTTATGTCGTGAATCGGCCGATCTTGAAGTAGTTGAAGTGATCGGCTTCATGGGACGTCAGAATTGATGTATTGATTTTTAATATGCATTTGATTCGTTTAAGCGGGTGATGACTTATCGAGATCGGTGCATAAATAAATACAGATAGGGAAGGAAATATTTCGCTTTATCAGTGCACTCGTAACGAGCTCTGTTCGGTAGCACTTGTCAGCTAAGCCTGGATACTTCACTTCGAGGGTCTCTTGTCATTAACAAATTGTAAGGTACAACCGATTGTCAAGTAGCAACAATTAGTTGGTTATCTCGGAATACCTCAGTCTACCCGAGGATGGATATTTATACCGAAAGTTATTTTAACAATAGCACTTCTTGTTTGGTGATTGGTTGTAAATATAGCAATATATGTATAATAACATATACAAGGATTTAATAGTTAATGAATTGTGAGTTGTATTGTATATCTTAACCCTTTGCGACATTAAGATTTACTCCAGTTATTTTTTGTTATTGGATTTTAAAGTATCATTAACGATGTAGTCAATTTTAATGTTGCCTCTTAGTTGACCGAGCTGCCGTGATGATTGTAAATAATAATACATAATCTCGTGTGCAAAGGGTTAATTCTTGCATAATTCTTAGTTTATATATTGCACCTTGTTATTTAGTATTTATTGCTTCTATTTAATATTTAATATCTAGGCAGAAAAATAAGTATTAAATAAATATTAAATATTAAACAAATTAAGTATTTAATTATTCAAATATTTCGATATTAAATATCAAATGCTAAACTTCTTTCTAGTTGTAAGAACATTATAATTACATTATATTTATAAGAATATTCTATTCTTATCATTATTTAGAACTGTCGATAAAACCATAATTGTTTATTATTATTTAACCCTGATTGTCACTCGACAAGAAATAACAGGATGGTGTTTCGAATAAGTGGAGCAATTCTTAATTATCAATGGAAATTCCAAAAATATAATAAGCTACATAATCGTGCAGTTACATAATAATAACAAGAAACACTACGGATAGCACGATCAAAACTATCAATGAAATCAAAATATTAGCAAGAAAGAAATCGTGAAACTATTGAGTCGGGTATCCATTGAAATCTTGCTGTGTCAGCCGACATACAGAAACACCAATATAGGAGATTACGATTGGCCCGAGATATCGTGAAATCATTACACGTGGTAGATATCAGCAATCTATTATTAATCTACTATTTTTTCTCCATTATTCTTATACACTTTTTAACCGCAGCCTCACGTCGTAACTAAGCAACTGTAATTTTCCAACATAATTTTCTTTATAAACTTTGCCTTTATCGTTCTACATCTACTTGATACATCGTGATACTATTGTTTTTCAATTTGTATTACTATTGAATTTGTTAGTTAAATCAATTAATAAGGACATCATTAACAACCATCTTGTTCCGGCTATTTAAATTAAATTGTGACACCATTCTTAATTCAGATACACCACGTACTGTAATTATATTTACAATTATAATAGTTTATAAAATATAATTTATTCTTCGAAGGCAACCAAAATTATGATCCAAATATTGATTGTAGACCTCAAACTTTTTTAATGAAAGATTCAGAACAAGTTTTTCTACTCGACTTAATAGTAATTTATGCCCGTATAATATTATATTGTGATGAGTTTATTATGTTTTTGGTGAATTTTCTTTTTGGCGGAATATATATCGTGCATTTTGAAGACAGTATTTGGGGCTCCCTGACATTACGTCTTGCGGTAGTCAAACTAATCTATATAGGGTGTTATCAAACAGATAACGTTGCCGGAGCTCCTATCAGGTAGCCATATTTTCGATACAATATATAGGTGATCGATATATCCTCGTATAGTTCTCAGTAAGTGAGTACCGCTATCACGGATTGCACGAGAGTCATTTTTTACAAATTTCCATTCGGCTCGAAACACCAACAAAATTCATTTGTGTCCGGTTTCGTGTTCACCTTAATCAACACTTTTATCTGCGATGTCCAATTAAAGTAACACCAAGAACATTTTTGGAAACCATTGTTTCTTTCAAGAATACTCGATGAAAGTCAAAATTGATTTTCATCAAATAAATCAGTGAAGAAGTTCGTTAAAAACTGAAGATTCTGAACAAACGAAGACGAAAGTCGATCGAAAACCATTCAAATTGTGAATAACTCTCGAAGAAGATTATAGAAGAGGATTATTTTATAGCCAGAAATTCATTTTTTTCTGATGAACTCTTCGCCGAAGATCAGTCGATTTCGCGTTTAAGTTGAGCAGAAGGGTTTTGTACAGGAAATAAATTTGTAAAAAGAGGAAAAGAAAGCGAGGATTTGTTGAAAGAATAAAGGAAAAGCAGAGAGGGAGCTGAGAGAAAATGGCAACCGGATACGACGACTGCTACGACGCTTCCTGGCACCTGATTCCTCCGGATTATGTCAGCAACGACGAGGATTACAGGTAAGATTATTACATAATAAACAAATTAAATTAATTCCACAAATGTGCTTCGAAACATGCGATATTCTCTCAGATCGTAAAGTAGTATGTTTACAATATGTATACAAAAATGCTAATGAAAAGTGTGATCTTGTAAAAGAGATCGAGGTGATTTATAATTATATAGGAATTTAATATAAGAAGCATTTCCTGTTTGTAGAAATAATTAAGAAACCAGTGTTTTTTTAAAGTAGTTAGTGTTTTAGATACAAATTAAAGTTCATTAAATATCTAGTTTATTAAATTAAGTAAAGAGATAATTATTATATTATTCTATGAACCTAAATGAATTCTTTCCTTTAATTCAATTCTACATTCAAACCCCCCAAAAATACCTCAACTGAGTTCAAACGCCCCCCCCCAAAAAAAAATTTGCAACGGAAATATTAAAAATTAAGCCAATTCTAAAATGTTACATATGTAATTTATGAATTAATCTAAATATCTAATAATTAATATATCTCAACTTAAATTAATAAATATATTTAGTTCAAATAATGATACAAATAAGTGTGAACATTAAATCACGGGAAATGTATATTTTTAAGGAAGCTTACCAAATGAATTCCAAAAGGAAACAGTTGCAAAAATATTGTATTTTTTAGTATTTATTTGATTTTCATCTTTATCTATAAAAATATCACGCACAGAACAAGTATTAAAAATCACGGAGTCTTCCTTCAAAGCGCGACAAGCAATCCAAAGGATACAAAAATGTGGTTTATCACGAAAGACGATGAAAGAATATTCTTCGCTCGTGATATCTAATCCTTTCTAATCTAGCAATCAATCTAATTCACTTCTAAGAACGCCCGGTAGCACAACGAAAGTTCCATTCGATGCGCCGTTTATTATGAAAGTCGTATAACTGCATTCAGAATCAAAGTTGTAAATCGTTTATAGCTTATTATAAATAAATGCTGTATAAACTATATAGCGGAGCCCTAAAAAATATGATTATATATGACATATATAATACACTATATGCTAATTATAAATGAATACTATTTATTTTAGGTATTTGATCAAAAATATTTATTCGATTAGAACTATTTATTTGATTCGGGAAACAGCTAATTACGATTATCTTACAATCCGTAAGATATCATTCTTGAAAAGTATTAATATTTAAGAAAGACTGAAACCCAAATCCAATTCCTAAAATAAAATAAAATATTGTATTCGATCGTTTTATCGAAACTTATCGCTTACAATTAAAAGTTCATCTTAAATTGCAATCAAATTAATATTGATCTTAATTTCTCCAAGAATGGAGTTACAGTTTTGTGATAAACGTCTCGGATGAGATTCGGGGAACAGAAGTCCGTGGAAAGAATCCGCGTTACCGATTACGATTAGCATATCTGATCAGAGTGATAGCACCGGAAACCGGAAGTGAACGTTTAAGAGTAGTCACGCATATCGGTTAGGCGAATCCTTCGGTGTAGAGTGGTACGCCTTGTTACACCGTCGGACACGCGAGAGCTAAAAGGGCCGAAGTACCAACACCTGTTGGTTTCCACCATAAATTTCGGATTAATCGGAACCCCGATGGTCGCCGCCGTATTTCTACCTACGAACTCGCCATCGAACTGAAACCACCCAACTTTCTGATCGTTTCCATTCATCGTCCCTTTGACGCATACCACCCTGTAGATGAACCACCTACCGGGATGTTTTATAGAAAATATTGCCCAACTATGATTTCTTATCATTATTTATTTCCTAATTTTTGTTATTATTAAATTCTTTCGTTGAATCAGCCGACTATGTTATTAGCGACGACTATTTTTTTTCGATTATTTCGATGAAATTTAATATACTATATTTATGTTTCAATGATCATAAAATCTTAATTATAATATATTAATATTATTCCGATTCAATTTCTTAATCAAATCAATCGACTACAATCTTGTTTCGTCCATTTCGACTAAATTTAATATATTAATGTCTTTTGAGAAGGCTATTATTTTTTAGTACTGTATCTTGTTTTATAACATATATTCTGGAATATATATTATATAATATATTATTATTATTGCATTTCTTTGGGTACTCGAGGCATCGTATCACGAGGCATTCCACATTTAATTATCTTTTACATATTCCCTACAACTTAAGGTTTTATTTCGTAATTAGATTTGAGCCTAGACCTTTACTTCGAGGATAGTTGAAGTAAAAGATCGACTAGAGTTGACAAGTGACCTAGATACGTCCGATTAGCAGAGTTCAATGCAGGTCGGTCGATATATTCACATGGGGATCGCGCCATTTTACCATTAGCCATCGCATCTCGTGTGATTAATGATTAGATACACGTGACGATATAAACCAAAGCTAGGACACTGCGGAATATCTGCGGTAAAAATGTCTTCCCCCCTGAAATTCTATTTGCTAGTGCGGAATTAAAGCAGGGCATTGCGTGCTTAAAAGTCGACTCTGCAAAGAAATACAATGAACACAACTTAGAACCATTCGCGGTAATTCTTATCACTAATGTAACATTAAACCGTAAACTTGTGAATGCTTGGTTGTTCTACTTTCCGTGAAACCTACGAGACACTGTAAAATTGCAGCTTCTTTTTTATTGGATAATTAAGCACACATCAATATTATTTCGTGATAATGTTCATCATCATTTTCGCCGCAAGTGATGCTAAAAATTGTTGCAGAGATTCTAAACTTACAACTACGACTCTAATAATGTACATAAATATAAATAAATCGATAGAAATCATTTTCCTGGATAATAATAATTTTAATCGATAAATCATTCTCCTATTATCGGAATGAATCTGATTAGAATCGATAATAATATGAAACGATATAAAACAATGTATACACATTTTAATGTATACATTATATTTCATTTAATTAAATGAATACTACTTTGAACACCAAATCCAATGGTGACGCATATTCATCGATGTAATATGATGTTAATGTTATGTACAAATTTAGTATACATTTTTTTGGGCCCCCTCTGTATATACATTTTCAGCACATACCATTGAAAAATAGTTAAAAAGTCAAATGACTAAACATCCACATCTAATATCAGGAATAAAAAATATATTTAAAAAAAATAGAAAACAGGTAAAAATACATTTCCATAACTTTCGATGGGAAAGAAAAGAAAAATCTATGGAAGCCATGAATGAGGCATCTGTAAGCCACATCGTACCAAAACTCTCACCTGAGAGGTTTAAAGGGTCATCGACGAAGAGTACTTTCCGTGACCTCTAAGATTCTCGTAGTACGAGAAGAACCAGTCGAATATATGAATGGAACCTAGGCAGTACTTTGTGTTACGAATAACTTCTTAAACGTTTCTTAAACGATGGCGGTGGCTGGTTCTTAACGAGCCGTGCCGAGTTTAAGTCACGTTTGGCCCCGTGGCTTCTACGGAGTACATAGAATACCGAAGGGGGCCTTGAAAAAGCGACTGAAAGAGGGTCCTTCGGGGCCCACCCGTTGAGTCTACTACGAGTCGTACTACGTTCATTCATAACTCTAGGACCCGCTGCTTCATTGTGACCAGTTCATGAATGAACGTAAAACTCCATTTTATTCCCGCCATACTTCTCCCTCTCCCTCTCTTACACTTTTTCCCCTCATTTTTGAACCAGTCCCCACGAAGACGTTCGAGGAATTTTCTAAAAGAGATGTTTCTTCTTGTAGAATAAAAGGAATGGGGTTGCCGATGAATGGCGTAGTAACAATTTTGTTTAAATTCAATGAACTTCGGGTAAAATGTTTCTTAAAGTTGGAAACATGGAGACTGAAATGGAAGACGTATTAAGATGTATTCTTATTGGAAAGTTACTATATTTAAAGTGTTCTGAATCTTCTAAGAATCTTCGTCGTTGAATATCTAAGATACTTCGGAGTTTACAAAAATGTTTGATCTATAAAATGTTGTTAACTTAAGTATGATTGACATTAAACGTACATTTAATAAATAATATACTCTGCAAAATGCACTATGTAATTATTGTCACACGAAGAGAACACATTCGTCGCGCTTTTTTATGACTCACTAAAAAAGGAGAAGTCTGAAGTACTTGATAGAGACGCGTCGACTGGGTGCTAAACTTAAGGCGTCCAATAAATATAATGCACAAAATATAAAATAATATTAATATAAAGTAACGTTACCATATAATACAAATGATACAAAATACAAGCGTATTATTAATTCCTTTACAAAATGACACGTGACACTGTTGTATTCTAATTCGAAGGAAGAATATTTTAAGTGCCTTCCAATATGGAGTCACGGGACAATATTTTCTTATCCGATATAATACATCATACATTTCGAAATTTATTCGAGTAAACAGTTTGAAGAGGATCCGAGATACTCCGACACTTCGAGGTTCGCAGGATCAAAGGGTACTTAAAAATTTTTATAGCCCTCGTATAACAAGGTACTCGAGAGGTGGCTACTCGAGGAGGGTAACCATTTCGATAGGGAAGTTCTAGTGGCACTCGAGCTTATTGAAAATTCAAATTCGCACGTACGTGACGTACACAAAGATGGAATTTCCATTGACCGCTAGGATTCGGCCGAGGAAAAAGAAGCGGGATAGGTCGAAAGGGAAATTTGGTGTTTGTGGGGGTGGGGGTTAGAGAGAGACGGCGGGTAAAATTTTCGAGTAAAATCTTGCGTCGGCACGTACTGGCAATAAATAAGGACTCCCGGGAGCCTCAGGTGTTTGACCGACAGGTACCGATATTGTAATGTTAATGGCGAATAGACGGAATATCTCGTAAATGGATGAACCTCCATTCATGGCGGCACGTTTTCAGCCTCAACACCTGAATCCTAAAAGTGAACTATCAAGTGGCCCATTCGGGACGGTGTACTTAGAGCAAGTGTGTCCATAAACTCGCATCAACTGCATGCACCGTTTGTCCTTTTCTTAACAGTACTTTCTACTTGCGAGTACTTTTCTTTTAACACTAGAACTACCTAACATATACTCGATTATACTTCCACATATATTTATATATAAATTCTAGTTGGAAGGTGTAAGTTAATTAATGGATTCAATGATACGCGTGATGTACTTAATGATGTGCTTATTCCAATAATTTTATTCAAAATTGCGAACAAGTAAGTTTGACTGCTTTGGTAGTTCCAGCATTAAATCGAATCATGCATAATTTAAATTCAATCACAATCATCAGCTATTAAGAATAATCCAAATGTATATTTACAACAGAATATAATCTGTTATATTATGCACGACTAATTTTCCACTAAAAACCTCTCTCAGCAAGATCAATAATAAATTTATTAATATAAGTAGATTCAACAAATCCCGAACTTTTATCAACTCCATGAGTATCTATGTTTTTAAAGCAATATTATAATCAAGAGAATAAAAGCCTACACCATCTACAAGTAAACAGTTCACTTTAAAGAACCCAAGAACAAGTTCGTTTACTTAGGCTACGATTTAAGCGCTTTCCGTGTTTCGAAAATAGTTGGTGTACCCAAAAGACGATTCCAGGGGTGAATCTGAATCTTTAAGTCCCGATAATCTGCTGCGCCATTAGTTGGCTGATTAACTCGAAGTTTTGCATTTAACAGGGCGTTTAAGTCCGTTTGAGATAAACTCGAAGGCAGACGACGAGTTAATCCACTGTTTAAAGGTACACGCGTTTGCTCGTCGAGTTAATCCGATCGGTTTCAATCGGTAAAACCAGATTAAGTCTGAACACCACGACGTTCATCTCCTCGAAATAATTTCTTAGGGGGTGGTTTACGAGGGTGGTTTGCCGGGAAGATGGAAAAGCTTGGTGCGACGAGGAGAATTCAAAAGGAAAGTAGAAGGGAGGGAGACAGGCGACTTGGCCACCTGGTAAAGCAATTAGACCCAACACTGGTGGCAATAAAACCCTCTGTACCGCAACAATGTGCAATAAATTCTTACTGTCACCGGCACACTGCTGTGTTTTACACCCTGAATGTTGTCGCAATAATATTTTACGACGCACCGCTGACGTAAACGCCGCGGAATTTGGCTACCTCGAAAAAAACAGATATTATTTAATACTTCTTCGCGTGGACTGAGTTTACTTGTTCTTTGATGAACTGGAGTTGTGATTGGTGAAATAAGGGAAATCTTGACATTTTGGAGAATGTTGCGAGTGGGTTTCGTGAAGTTCATTATTTTCATATTTTCGGTTTTTACCTCGATTTAAGAGGATGATTTAAATCGGTGTTTATTGGTAAAGAAATCTTAGACAGTTTTTAGGAAGTACTGAAATATGATTAAGATATAATTCTATGTGATATTATGAATAAAGAGAAATTTTTATATTTTGAACCTGAAATATATAATACCCTATGGTTCCTGGAAATTAATTATACAATATAATTGATAGAAGATCCCAATTTTTCTAAGAACAAAAAGAATTATGATTATGGAAATCATAATGGATCATCAATACACGGCACAGAAATTCTTAGAATTCATATGAATTCTTGAAAACAAGAAAAGTATAAAAGTATAATCGATGAGTGAAGGGTTATAATAATCCGTATCGCGATCCCCTCGATAGTTCGAGTTTGTAAGAGAGAAGGATAACCGCGGGGGTGAAGACGGAAACAATGGTCGAGCAGTAAAACAATGAGACGCAGACAAATTGGGTTGCGTGCTCGAAACAAGTTGGCACAGCTATCGCCAAACAGTCGTGGGATCCGGCAAATGTTCCTCGATTACTTCGGACTCCAAGTTCTCTATTTTTTTTCCACCGCCGACGCTTGGAATTTCCAGGACGAGGCGTACAAAAGGACGAAACCGAGGACCAAAAAATCACGAGAGCGTCTCGTTGAAATCGATTCTAACCGAGTTAAAGAATACATTGTCGAGAGGAAAATACTTAAATCCTATGAGTTCCTTGATGTTATTATCATACCTTGTATATTTTGAAGATATATAAATATGAGTGACTAATTATTTAATTATTTATTTAGTAACTTAATGTAATATCTATCACTTAGTATTTAATCAATTAGTATCAATTAGAAATGAATATTACAAAATAGTAGTTCAATTTACAAGACCGTGAAAGACACTGATAAAACGCTGGCGCAACAGCTTTTTAGCAATCTTCAACCCGACATTTTTCCCGAGATATAAATTCAGGAGTCGAGATTCGGCCATGAGAAAGTCAGAAAGGTCAGAACCGCCCTCTTCCGTAGTTTTTGACTTTTTCGTCGACGAGGGACCCACACGATCGCACAAAAGCCCCACTGAATAAACCGGAAACCCGCTCTACCTTCGGATCCCCGCTTACCCTCTTCTTCTTCTGAATCATGATTTTTCGAGGAGACCGTATAAACCATCCCCTTCTACATCCAACATATATCTACCTCTGGTCTCATTGTGTATATTTATATTTATGTGAGTGGTCTCCTGGACGATTTGATACAACCTGCTTGGACCATTCAGGCCCACCTGAATCCAATGGACACCAAACCATAGATGGTTCAAGTAACTTCCATTTATTATACCTACGAATAGTTTATGTTCTATCTTTCTTTTCTTTAGATCACACCACTGACAAATATCTTCGAATTCAGATTCTTTGATCCTTTGATACGTCTGATGAATGTTGAGGTAGAAACAAATTACATCCTTGCTGGGAATGTTCCTTTATCGATCATTAATTATGTATTGTATGTGGAAGTTTATATAAAAATGATAGATGTTAACATGTATTATATTTATGCTTATGTTATATTGTATTTTGGAATCAGATGAGGTTTAGACAGATGTACTTTGTAGAGTATTCGAAATTAAACTGAATATAATCATCGGATTTTATCTCGAAAACAAGATTAGAATTGTATGAATATATTAACTATATTAATATATTACATGTATTTATAACGTCTGTCAAATGAATATGATATAGCTGTAGAGTAGACTTACGATTGGTTATAAGCAGTCCATAAAGTACTTAGTTCGCAAAGTGGACTTTGTCAATATATTTACATGATTACTCGAATAAAAGTTACATTCGACGATATTCAAAATAATAATCCAATATCCAGTATATTTGTTAAGGAATTACCTCGGATTAATATTTCGAGTATCGTCAACTGTAATTTCTGTTTGAACTGTATATACACTATAGTACATAAATATAGTTTACGATCGTAAGTATTCTATAGACTGTTTATATCTAAGTATAAAAGTATATTTTACAAATTGAATATAATACACATTTAAATATATTCAAACATGTAATTAAAATAACGCAACTTCCGGTCACGCAGAATCAATTATAATTACATTTCCCATCACGCTCCACAAACCGGTCTAAATAAGTACACGGCAAGAGGGTAGAAGCGTATACGATCCGCTTACACATAGATTGTTTTCCGATTGTACAAAGCGTGTCGACATAACGAGGACGCTTCTAACCCAGTTTTGCGTATCAATAGAACCCGATCTGGAAGGAAGGGAGAGAAAGCATCCGGTAGAAGAAGAACGGGGAGGGGGGGGGGTTACGTCGAAGTAAAAAAAAATCGAAATGACACAGTAAAAGCACCACTAATGCTCTTTCACATTAACACTCGACGTAAAGTATGCTCTCGGTGTAAAAAGCACCCTCTGATCGATGAAGCAGCCCGATTGGTCGGTTCGCAGCGAGGGCTGAAAACAACCCCCTACACTCTTTTCTGGGGGCTACCACGATGCGCCTTGCTCTCATTGGTCAATCCGAAACTCCACCCCATAGAAACTTACCCCCGTAACGCTACCAGTCGTTTCCCGTCCGCCTAAAGATGAGCAGGGACCATTCTCGTATTCTTATGGCTTTTTTTCGACTGATTAATCACCGGCATTTGTATTTATTCGTTTATGATACCATGATCTTATTGTGAGGGTTGAAGGGCACCTTGTGGCGACTGGATTTTTTATTTATGGTTTGCGGGGTTTTATTCGTTCGGTATCACGTTGAAGTATGCTGGTTTTCAAACCTCGGCATATAAGTTATTTAATTAATTTCACTAATGGGAATCCTGCCAAAATTTATGATAAATTGTTAATTATGATCCATTTTCAATTTGGAGCTTATAAACGAAAGTTTTGAATTGTATAAAAGCTTCTGTCGACGCATAGCTTCTAAAAAGAATCTGATTAAATTCCACACGAATTTTGCAAATTATGTAATTCAATGAAAAATCGAGTACGATGAAGATGCCAGGACCAGATAGGGTGAAAAGTTTGATTAAAACATGATAATTGATACTCCGATTGAAAAGCACGAGGAGGAAAAAAGTCCGAGGAAATTTCCCGTAAGTTTTCGAAGAGTGTCGGCGTGAAGAGAAGGGTGGACCGGGGTGTACCGGGGGTGCGATATCGAGCCAGGGGTGAGCGTGGAATCTCCGCCCCTCATGGAAGGTCCGCCCTCGGATTCGAGGGTGCTTGAGGAGCGAAACTGTACGGAGGTAGGGAACACTAGCCGTCAAGTGCTCGTCGAGGACACTCAAAAACTACAAGAAGAGTCCTTCACTCCTGCGAAAAGGACTCTGCTCTTTCGACCGGTCTTACGAGTTACACTAGTTTCATCCGACAACCCTGAATACACTTTACTCATTTTTTGTCAACTACGTTACAATCGTGTATTCGTGAAAGTTCGCGAGTGTATCCGGACTTAATATCAAGTTCCACGAGAAATCAACCCCCGGACGAAGGGGACGAAATTACGCGTGTGCCGAGTGCAGTTGAAACCGGGACAAAGTTGGACCGTCGTTTGTGAGGTGTTTTGCGAAAAAGTGCGGAAGAGGCGGATTAGAAAAGAGGGAGAGGAAAGTGGACGAGTGAAAGTAAACAGAAGGTACGAGAGAACGATTTTTCGGATCGATCGTCGGGGATATATAAAAAAAGAAAGAGGGAGTGTGAGAGGAAAGAGGGTTGGAAATAGAGGATTATATTCGGCCGTACCGAATTACCGGGTTTCTTTACCGTTAAGTGACTAAACTCTGGGAACGCCGCAAGAGTTTTCAGTAAAAAAATGTACTGCCGACACTAACACCCTTTCGAAACCCTTGCAAAATGGCGGACAAGAATAAGATTCTGCCGTGGTCGCTGCTACCTTATCCGGCCAGTCTCTTGAGTCACGTCTGGTACAGCCAGCTTGCTTACAATACTACTAGGTAAAGGAACTTCTAAAAAAAAGAGAGAATGACACGTGTTCCATGCTTACTTTGCGACACCCCATAGAGTTCGTAGAAATCTCGTGGCAATTATATTTTCGCAAGCTTAGTATTCGTTGTCATTTCTTTACCTACTCGAAGGTATGAAGTAGATGTGTTGAACGTGTAGAAATTGATGTAAGAAATTATTAACGTAATCATCGCAAATATCTTGCTAGAATATCGTTTGCTTGACCAGTAGCCGTAGCAAGTGCCTCTCTTGAGTACTGATAACAAAACTTCCTCCGTTCGTGTGAAATTGATTTGCGAATTTGGTTCTTGATCCTTATCTCCGTGAATAGTGTTTACAGTAATGTATTATTTTCATCTTATATGACGATGTTTCATTTTGTATTTTATGTTTGTTTTTCACGATTCTTGAATCGTGGTATGTGAGCATTGATTGCACGATAATTAAAATTTAGTTGTATTGCAGTATTGAAACAGTATCATAATGTTTAGGATATGTACTGAAGGAGGATTTAAATGTTATTACGTTATAAAATTAAATCAAGAAACAAATAAAATTCGTATAATTCGCGATCGTTAATTTTTTAATGAAAATAAAGTTTGCAGTATTTATAATGGAACACATAATTGGATTACGAGATAATCTTTACTCAGTTTTACTTACTTTGAACTCAACAATGGTTTAAGTAACATAATCAGGTATCATTATCGATAATGACGGTGACTCGCAATTAAATATTCGTTTAAAAGATGATTCCGTGTTAAACTCGAAGAATGATTAAATTCGAGGAGAATTCGAAGTTGAACAAAGTGGAAAGATATTGGGGGTCTCTCGAATTGTAATCGTTAATAATATCTTTAACACAATCAACTCGAGATCTTGATAGCCCTCGAATTCTTGCACGTGGCTTCATTAAGACGTATCACCTCTTATCACGTCGAATATCCGGTTTGTTATCGCTATCTTTGACTTAAACCACGAACACGCATCATTCGATTAAATTTTGCCCGCGATATTTTTCTAGCCAACAGGAAACTTTACGAAAAATATTCGGGAGATCTAATCCATATTCTAATTGTTTTCAAACCCACCATAATTACATATAACATAAAGAATAACTCTAAGTGAATTAATAATTCCAATGTTCCGATACCTCATACTTAATCCGTGGAATAAATTCATTTTCAATCAAATACAATAAATCACTATTAACAGATAAACATTATTCTAACAAATTCATTCTGATTACGTTATAAAATGTTATTCATTCTCATATTTCTAGTAACACAAATAAATAAAGAGTGAAATGAAAATAAAATATAAAAACATATATCATGAAGTGAATGAAGATTTCGAATGGTTCTTAAATTACCATTGAAATCACCGGTGATTTCGATGCCAGGGTTGATTTAATTACAGAAATTCCACGACTCGGAACTTCAAATCATATTAAAACCAAATTATAACACGTGGCAGGAAACAGCCAATATTCCTTGTTTCATAAAAACTTTGTATATTATAAACTTAATCATCCGTGGTGTTTTATATCCACACAGTAAACCTTCTTCCACAAACGACTTTAATCTACTCCGGACAGGAAGTGGTTATGAAACAAGATTCATAACTTCAATGAACTTCGACCCTCAGTTACATAATATATATTCATATTTCATAATACCTTAATAAAGCACGGGGTTTAATTAGAGTGTAGTAAAAAAGTGTAATGAATCCCTCCCAGTGTGATTATTGTAAAAGCAATTATTTTTTAGGGATGATATCGTAAATTGCTAACCTAAATTGGAGCTAATAATAGTAATAGTAATAGTATATCTATATTCTGTATATCCTAAATATCGATCAATATCAGTATATCTATATTTAGTAATGCTAATAGTAAATCAGTATTTATCTCATACAAAAAAACAAATAAATTGCAATAAAAATAAAAATCGTCGTTATAGAATTAAAATTCGTTAACTGAATTTTTTCAAATTTCTTTTTTGTATTTATTGCTGTAACTCTTTACTATCCGTCTATTGGAAAAAACGTGCTTTTTCCATAAGAATATTAGTTAATAAATGTTATCTCTGTAATAAAGTTCGTACGAACTTAAAATAGACTAATCTCGATCTAACTTAACTTGAATCAGAATCTGGGTCTAAGAAGCACCGTAATATAAAACGCAAAGGTCGGCTTCGATCAGGGAAACGCACTACCATAAAGTAACCTCGAAAAGGTCCGTTTTGAATGCGTCCGAACGTGCCGCGATAATGGGTCGTTTGGCTTAAACTAGAAGGCCGAAAATTCGCTTCTGTAGTAAAGACAGGTTGTTTGGGAGGAAAACCTGCAGGTATCCCGCGAGCGGTTTGTCCTTTGACAGAAAAGAGACGTCTAATCGGGTCTTAAAGGGGCCGGTGGCTTCTTGACGCTCGTCACGCCACTTCCACCCCCTAAGAATCCAAAGCCATCCGCACCAAAACTACCGAAATTGGATTGATTCGCCAAAACCAACCTTTGTGCGCGACTTTTCGACTCGCGAAATCCTTTGCCAATCACGCGCCCAATGGATTATCTATCATCCCTTAAACCTCTAACAAATTTCTTTCCTAACATAAAGGATTTTATTCGGTGGAAATGCTATCGCAACGAAATAATTATTCTTCCCAGTAAAAGTTTAATGTATATCTAATATATCAATTAAATCTCTCAAGTAAACCATTAAACATTATCAAGGATGTAATATATAATTATCTCAATAATATGATAACTCATAAATGCACCGCGTGTAATAATAATAAATATAAACGACAATACTCTAAATGACCAACATCTTTGTTATTATTGCCATGCAATATTTTATATTATTTATTAACGTAATGGTATTTTTTATTGTTTCAGGATATTCGAAAGCATGAAGATGCCAAGGACAGGTTTCCACATTAGTGACATCCTGGAACTCAATGATTCCAAGCCGTCGCAGGAGGAAACGGAAGTTCAAGGTGAGAATGAGAAATTCTATCAACGTATTTTGCCGATCATTTTTAGTTACGTGAAAATTAAGACGACTTTGACGAGTATTTCTAATTTGTTATTGCTGTTTCTAATTACAGGAGGCACGACAGTTCTACCAACACCAAATGACATCCCGGCGGCTTACCAACAATTCTTGGAGCATACGACTGCTATGCTTCAACCCGCGATACACGCGAATCTTAACAGGGGAAGTTTACCACCCCCTCCACCTGGATTATTAGGGTGGCCCGCTGGTCCAGGGTTACCAACAACACTCCCGCAACCCTTGGAAGAAGTTAATGGTGAGTGGAAAAATATGATCTTTTATTTTTAACTGCAAAGACTTCCAATACACTTTATGTGTCTCTTTTTGCAACGTGAAAGGTTTAGCAATTAAGCAGTTCTCCGTTGGAACAAAATTTAACATTTTGAGGTCGAAATGATAATTTTATTTATAGTTAAAATTATGAGAAATATAATTTATATTGATAGGTAATATATAATTATATTTGCAAAAGGTTCAAATGAAATGTTAACTATTTAATATAATTGTATCAGATATTAAAAAAAGTACGCGACACAGAAAACGAGAATTGTAGAAACAAGAGAGGGGTGCAGAAATAATATTAATATTAATATGAATAATAATAATAGAAATAGCATCATAGAATAAATCATCCAAAACAGAGATTTCTCGGAATTCTTAATCACCTAGGTACAATAAATATTAAAGTAAAAATGGAATCAGGAAACCATGTTTGACTGTTTTCCCCCAAAAATGAAGGACAAAATAGAACTCAAAAAGTACAGATACAAATTTTGTCACACATTAGAAATGACATATCAAGCCCATCAATTTATAACCTGTCAATGACCAGCTAAAAGTAAATCTCCAAGAATACACAAAAAGAACAGAACAAAACTCAGCATCCCTTTCGCCGTGAAACCGACTCAGATCAAGAAAAGAAGTTAGTCATTCTTCCGTTTGGTATTCGAAGTCGAAGTACAACGTTTCGAAGGGTTTTCCCATTTGCTTAGCTACAAGCACGCGATCCGCAACTCGTGGAGAAGTACGTTGATAGAGGGGTACGTCGAAAACCCTTATTTATTTAGCACCCTACAATTGGTCCGCGCGGGCTAAGCAGGATCTAATGGTCCTATAAAAGGTCCTTGTGGGTCCTGTTCACCGATTGGCCCCTATACGAGGACAGATGTCCTTCGTAGGACAGATGCGTGTATCCCTGCACCCGCGATGAATCGAAATTGTCACGCCCAAAAAATCGGCCTACTACTTACCATCCGTTTCTCTTCTCACCTCTCTTTATTTTCTCCTTCGATCTCCTCTCCTTTCTCCTCTCTCGACCCCTGTCCCCGTGTTCCACGCCACTGAAAAATCGGCTGCGAATTTCGTCCACGGTTCACTTCGAACAGCTTCGTCCTCTGAAAAGGATATCGGTCATGGATTATTACGATTCCTTCGAGCAGGTAGAAAGTTCATTCTGATTTCGACGCGCTCGAATGTCTTCCTTGGATTATCGTGTTTTACTGCGTTGTTCGATTATTCGATTATTCGATTATTCGATCTTCGGATAAAGCCATGAAATAGTCTCGAATGCGTGTTCTTTATATTTCGCTTCTATTATGTTGTCGATATTTATGTGCTACGTACACAAACATTTATTGCAATTCATCTATTTCTACTGATTTACGTAAACAATGTGAAATACTGTGTATACTATAATATTCTAAACGGATTAAAATTAATAATAAAAAATAAATTAGATTTTGCTTCATTATTACATCGCACAGTGGTGCATATACTACTTATTCTGAGAATTATATATAATACTTTGTATCTATGTTTTGAATAATTCACTTAATTCCCATGAAAATAAATGAATTAGGGGGAATATAATTAATCATCGGTTAATAGTTTTTCGCGAAGACATTAATACTATGCTTCAATGGTGGTGAGCGTCTAATTGAAATCACAGTGCGACTGGAAGTAGAGCTTAATCTCCCATGAAAATGATATGGTTGATCCCGTGGGGTGCAGCGGGGTGTGTTGGTATCAAATAGGCTTTATATTGGTTCACACCCTCTCCAAACGGACTCAGGGATCGTTCACACAAGCATATTGTGTCTTCTATCTAAAGCTGGGATTTGTAGTCCTACATTAAATTAGCGTGTCTCTCAGTTCGATCGTAATGTTTGTCAGTTTGGTAGCCAGGCTAATCAAAATATGGTTCGAATAATCCAAAGACGCGTGGAACAGAATAAATTCTGTTTGTGATAACAGATTTCTGTTATTTCAAACGATTACTATTATCTATTAATAGTTGGTTAGTGTTTCTGTTCTTCATAAATATTTGAACTCTTTTATTATTATTTTTTAACTATTTCTTACAACATTTTTGGAATTAAATGATTGTCATGCTTCAACGTGAAATATATTCTATCGTTTTTGATACTTTTCGATGATGCTATAAAATCACTAATGACATACAAATAATTGAAACTTTTAGCATGATTTACTGCAATGAAAAATATTCAATAAAACTAACAAACTTCGATAGAATGATACAAAATTATGTCATTTATTTATTAAAAATAAAAAATATTTCGG
The DNA here is from genome assembly GCA_910591585.2 of Nysson spinosus. NCBI lineage: Eukaryota > Metazoa > Arthropoda > Insecta > Hymenoptera > Crabronidae > Nysson > Nysson spinosus. The sequence goes on along the minus strand of OU342830.1, from coordinate 9,248,996 downwards.
TGATAGCTTTCGCTTTCTTCAGCAATTTTTAAATTTTGATGTATCAGATTCTTGTGGTACAAGTTTTTTTCTATTTTAATTCTGTATACTTGTTGTATCCCGGTATTGAACAATTTATTAGTTGTTTATTTCAGTTGGTAGTAAACAATGTTTATGTACTACTATTCAAGTGATTCAGAGTTGTGTCAGTTATAGTGAAACATTAAAAAATCAATGCAGTCTCGCATCTGCCAACAATCAGCATTAAAAGCTCCCGACGCTCCGAGGCTAATTAAATTGCAGCTGCACTGCGCTGCCTTCATTCTCATAATTAAACCTTTGGATTTCAATGATCGATTTCATAACAGCCATAAAGTGGCACGAAGCAACAAACAGTCAAAATAAATCAATTTCTAAATCTCAAAAATTACGGATTCCAAAGCTCGAAATAAAAAATATGTTCTTTAATAACACAGTTTCAAGGAAATATTATAATTAGAAATAAGAACATTTTTCTGCGATTCTACATTTATACATTGTATTTCTCCGAAACCGCTTTAAGTTCGTCTTAAATAAAGAAAAATGATCATTTCGCAACACATAATTTTTTCCAATGGCCGTTTTAATAATCCATATTTTTCTCATTAATAATTCCAGCGCTGCAACAACCAGACTCAACCAGTCCGACGATCTCCGACCTGTCATTCACGGCGAAGCAAGAATGCAAGCACGAATTCAAGGAAGAGGAGTCGCAGGACTTCGAGGACGAGCATCCAGGAAACGAAACGCAGACGCACGAATCGGAGCATAAAAAGCGAAAACGACGAGTGCTCTTCTCGAAGGCGCAAACATACGAATTAGAAAGACGTTTCCGGCAACAGAGATACCTGAGTGCACCGGAAAGAGAACACCTCGCATCGATAATTCGACTGACACCCACGCAAGTCAAGATCTGGTTCCAAAATCACAGGTACAAAACGAAAAGAGCAGCAACGGAAAGAGTGGAAGCTGGCGGAAGTGGATGTTCACCGAGAAGAGTCGCGGTTCCGGTTCTCGTGAGGGATGGAAAACCATGCCAATCAAAGTTAATGGAACCAACGTCGTATCCTGGTGCCGGACAAGTACCGATGGCACCGTACATGCAGAAACCTTATTGGTGGTAAATTAATCGGATTAACATCAGCTGGATCTGTGAATGGATCTTTCTGTGAATGGAATACGTTTTGAATGAAATATTCGAGGATCTGAATCGTAAGTGAAACGCACTTACGACGAGAGATTCGTGATTGGAGTTTTAATGATTTCATCGACACTTTGGATCCTTGAAAGACGAGAATTTGAAGAATTCGACGAAAGTGAGGATCGATTGAACTCTGAGACCATATTTTGTGAATATAATATTAAGACGACGAGGATTTTGAAGAACCAAGGTACAAGATTTTGACGACTTAATTATGATTTCTTATTCGATCTTATTACTCGATATTTCGATTGAATGAAGAAATAGAAAGTGGATGAGGAATTCATGGAACTCAGTTAGGACGAAGTATTGAATATGAATTCAGTTATAATCAGAATTATTATAGATAATTATTTAAGTGAACCAGCAAGATATAAATATTCTGATGGTAAATGAATCTTCTCGGGAAAATGTCCTGAATCCAGTAAACTCAGTGGAAGTAAAATTAAGAAAACTGTGAGTGATTCTTAAAAACATTAATAAAACCAATGTTAGAAGTGATAATAAAAATCGAACATGTGCATCTGGAATGTAAATTCAAGATAAATATAAAATAACAATAGTGCCGGTCAGTGTCGAATTAATTACGAAGTAATAACTATTATTCATCAATGCACTGTACTTAAAAAAAGGAATAGAGTATGGCTTCACTTCAACTGCCAATAACAAACATTTGGACGCGTCCACATAGATGAACAAATTCATTCCAATATTAATAGAACAATATCACTATTAATTATAATAAACAAGGGTCAAAAGCAGACCTTAAAATCCGAAGAAACACAACCTGAAATCTTTCCTCGAAGGAAAGCATCTCTGGCAGATGAAAACGAACAATAAACAAAACAATGCATTCCAGGCGAATTTATCAATGAAATAATATTTCTCATCGCTGGAATACTAATTAATTATAATAACACATCATAATGAAGTGTTAAGAAGGACTATAAACAATTAGAACTTAGAAACTCTCTTGGACCAGGTGGATCGTTTTCGACGTACAAAGAAGAAGACAAGGGATCCATAAAAAACTGACGACTCTAATGAGCGAAGAATTAGTGCGGTGTTTCGCTTGAAACCAAAGATAGCCCGCGATTTCTGAGCGTGGTTTAAATCGCGTTACCTTAATCGCAAGCCGCGAAGTGATTTAGTGCGATTAACTAGTTAAATCAATGAAACGCGTAGGATCGAGGCATTAGATAATTGGATGTTTATCACCGTACAAAAGAATTCACTTTTTGTACAAGCCGATCGTTACGTGTAGAAGTTCAAATTAGTTGGTAGTCCGTGTTTTCGAGGTGAAAAAAGAAACACTATCGATGTTCGTACTTACTAGGATGGTTGACAAAGTTGATGGAATTCGTAACGGAAGTAACGCGCGATGAAGTCAACTTGACAAATGTAAAGAATCTTAGCGTAGATCGTCTACACGTTACCTTTCCCTTAGATTAATTTCACCCATTAAGAGAATTCTATCATAATGTAATCCAATGCCAATCGAACCCTAAATTATTCCGGTGGATTACTTTTTTTCCCCGTCGCTTACGTAATTACGATCAGATTCACTTTCTATCGATCTAATCACGATAACGAGATAATAAGCAGCCGGTAAACAAATTCTTGTCAAATGATAATGCATAATCGTGAATATCAGGTCGGAGTGTATCTCAACGTTTGCAATATAATTCACGTGTTACGTCATTGCGTATAAAATTGGATGAAATGACATTTTGACTTCGTAATACAAATTGTTTATTTCTTTGAGAAACATGAAATGACACGAGGAATAAATGCGTTTTAATCGTTAGAATAATTTATCGTGATGGTTAGATTTTTAGGAGGAATATCGGTAGAAAGGCAGTGTTGCGATGGATGTTCATTGTGTTGTAACGTTTACACATTTTTCTATGACTTTCCTTGGCCAGTTAGGTGATCGTATAATATAGAAGGAGGCCAGTTCTGTAATCTATAAGTCCGATAAGTGATCGACCTCCAATCTAAGTCTACTTCGTGTTTCGTGAGGGAACGTATTCTTTCCTTTATCGTATTTCATAACCGAAAAGTGTGGAAAACGATCACTGATATCAAATTATTGTTCTACGAACCCAGTGTATCGTCTTTAATCGGCTAGCGTAGAATTATTTCGATAAGTTGTATATATGTACATTGTGTATAATACATAGTCATCTAATATATCAGAAAGCATATTTAATAAAATCGAAACATAAACATAATTGTGTGCCTTCTTGTTTATTGTTCCTGGAGACCTTTCGTGGAATATATAAAACATTCAACTATGTATAATGATATTTAATGTTCAACTATACGTAAAAATATATCATATATATAGAAATATTCAACTGTATATGAAACTATCAAACTGTTTGATAAAATAAAATATGATTTCTCAAATGAAATCTCGATACATCATTTTGTAAGTCTGTTTATTTTCGGAGATTCAGAAAAAGCAACTTGTATGCTGTTATTGAAGAAGAGAATTATTGTAAATTCTTAAATTATTTCTTAACATATTTTCCTCTTTAACTTTGAAATTACTCAATTAAATCTTGGAATTCGTTATTCATTAAACAATGACGTCAGATTTCGTTTTAAAGATGATCTTATTTGGAAATCTATGCGCATCAAGAGCATTAAATTAATATGACAACATAATCTACTCGAGATGGCATTCAGGACTTTCCTCTCCACCGAGCTTTTTATCCCACTCTCTTCGACCGTTTCATAACGCTTCCCTTTTTTGGGACACGCCGGAAGCCGGTGTAGCTTGAGTGACAAGCTTCCGCTTTCCGTTTCCGAGCAGCCATCTTGTTACCGGTTTAGATTTCCTGAGGGTGGCCCATCGAACTTCGATGAGGGAATATGCTTCAACTTTTACCCTTGTTTCGACTTGTGGACCGAACTTTTTATTCTCATACAAATTTGTATTCGAAATACAGAAACTAACTTTCACTGATAAAAGCACGAATTTCTTTCAAATATAAATGACACACAGTATCATTTAGTTTATTAATTTAATTCAATAATATAACAAGCGTATTTAACACGATGAATTCAGTTACAAGTTGAATTAAATATAATTAAGAAAATTCTTTTATGAAACACTTCGAAATAATGAATCACGTATGTTGATTGTCGAAAGAACTCAGAGCGGATCTTTTTAACACATAATCACATAACATTCACCAAATAAAAAATTCCGCGGATGAATAGAAAGTAATGAAATACTTCGAAATACTGTTCCAAAATAATATGAGATGCTTATGTAACGCAATGATTTCAATTACGACTTGCATTAAGTGTAATTAAGAAAATTCTTTTATAAACGCTATAACGAAAAAACACAGTTCTCGTTATCATGGAATTTCCTTGTAGGATGAAAATTATCTACTTTCAATCAAGGTATGCCTATCATATCGTGAGTTATGTCGGTGCCTATCAGTTTCGGGGAATTTTATTTCGATCAGATAGATTTTCACATACTGTGAAAGTAATAATCGATCCAAAGTATGATCGTGTATCGATAAGCTTATCGAGTGATAAAAAACGTTACCAGGCTGCTGTTGTTATATCGCAACTTAGATACGCGTTACTTACTTTACATAATTATGTATCTTCATTTAAATCAGTGACATGAGTTAGCGGTAATTTCATAATTTGTTAAGGCCTTCCGAGTTTTATCATTTTTGGTCAACCACTGGGCTGACAATGGAATTGTCTTATTCCACTGATATTTGTACGAAATGGACTTCAAATGTATTTACACGTTCTTCAATAGTGAACTTAATTTAGACGATGGAATCAGAGATTCAACTTTTTCCAAAATAATAACATTTCCAATTTAATCAATGTTAGTCCAGTTTGTACAAGTAACTTTTGTTTCTTATCTTTTTATATTTAATAACGTATCTCACCAAAAATAAATCAATTTCAGGGAGTTAAACTTATATAGTAGTAATAACTATTATAAATAGGAGCAGTAAATGACTAAGTACGGATGAAAAGGAGCGCCTTAAAAATTCAATATTTTCACATATGTACTTTATCCTTTCTACTTGAACTAATTTTAGTTAAAATTATACCGGTTAAAGTAAAGGAAAAGGTAAGTCGAAAATGTAGAGTGAAATGTAGACACATGATTTCACTTACGTCCAAGTCTGACAGGTATTACCACGGTGTTCATACTGCTGTTTGCATTCATTACATTAGATAATAAATGGTGTAATTAGATGCCACGGATGCCTTGCCGGCACACGCACTTAACGCGAGAATCATATCGGTACACTCTCGATTACTGTATGTCGCGATATCAAGAGAATGCCAAAGACTGAGAGTTTTACTCGGGAATGATAGCATGCCATGACATTGATGATGTTTATGAATACAAACTCAACAAAAACTAGTCCACAGCGTAGTCAGGTGTACGAGTACTCGACGAACCTTTAACAACGATTTATTTGGAAATGAAGTTTCGTACGAGAAAATATCACTCTACATTTTCGAATTACTTTTTCATGTAGATTCACCCCCTTTCAGTTTGTACCACCAGTTCGGAAACATCCTGCATATTTGAGCACAACATATTTATATTTATATCTAAATGTTTAATGTTTAACTATTTCCACTTTCGCAACGATTAATTAAAAAGTCGACCCATAAGCATCGTCACTTAAATTGAATTAATAAAATCAAGATATAAGATTTATATTATAATATCCATTCGTCGATTGCCATTGAAAAGAATCATTTATAATTAGATCAAACATCTCAGAATAAATTCTCGTTTATAATCAGAATATTCTTCGAGTGCAAATGATTAATAACACATCTCAAACAAAATAAATTCCAAGAATTACTGATACATATGTATATATGTAGGTATTTCATGTTAGTTGAATTGACTCACATAGTTCTGACAAGTACTTAAGAGTGGACGAAGAACTACCCCACTTTCCATGGCAATTCCGTAGGTCTTCCCTTTGGTATATTCAGCATCCCTTTGACGATAGGTTATCGTGTCCCCCGTCCAACATAACGAGAGATGACGTAGCGAAGTAAATGGAGTGGACAGCGGACAGCATATGCTTTGTGGCGATTCTTGTACAAAACGAAACCACCCCTAACGTAGAATATTCTACAGCGATGTGCGAAATGTCGGTGCGTCGAACCGGAAGCACGTGATAACATTCAACCCGCTACTAAGCCGGCCATGATTTATATGACCACCCGTAATCTATAGATTTGGACATAGTCCACCGATTTTTAGCCAACTTTCTCTCGGAACTCCGTACTTCTATCGAGATGCTTTTCCAGAGGACATTCTACTGTTGGCTTCTTGAAAGAAGGCACTCGTGACGTAGGTGTCACGTTGTATTTCAATCTCCCATTATTTACATATTATATAGATTATATATTATTTTTATTTCTTTACTTAAACCAGTGTCCCCTTTTAATATACGCGACGCTTTTTTCTCCCACCCGGTTTCTTCCAGTCCTAAAGTATCCGCGTGCCTTCTTTCCAGAACCCCAGACTGGGAGACCATAAAAATCATTGAACTCTCATAGATTCGGTATCTTCAAAGGATGAAAGAATCGTCGTCCAGTTTGCGTTCTCAAAATGGAAGAAAAAAAGGTAGATTTGACCGAAGGCACGGGTAGAAAATACAGATAAAAAGACGAAAAGAATGAGGGGAAGAGGGGGGCTGTACATCTCGGGGTCCCAATCAATGGAAGAAAATAAATTGATAGTTTGTCGAGCGGCGGGACGTCCCCTAATATTTCCGAATCTAATCGAGGGGGTGTGCACGCACTTCGAGAACCAAAAGAAAAGGAGAAATCGAAAGAACGAGTGGGATGGCGTGCACGAGCTGCTATGACCGAGGAAAAAAAAACGAAAAAAGTTCGACAATGCAGTTACGGGTCAGGGATGAGGGAGGGGGTGAGTGGACGACACCGTGTTCCGGGGGTGTTTTATTGGCTGGTTTCCGTGGGGTAGAAATTCCGTATAATGTACGAGATGTTTGCCTCGACTCTTTTAACCCCCCTGCCTTTGTAAAAGGCTACCGTCCTCCGATTTTACTCGCCTCTATCTTCTCTCGAACACTTTTATACTCGAGGGGCCCAAAATTGTCCATCGTGCTTAACACTTTGATTTTCCTGGAGCAACTTTGCTTTCCGGTTATTTATGGATTTTTTTAAATCATTTACAATGTTAAGTAGAACGTCCAACAATGTTTCTCACATTTGTTTATCTTTGAACAAGCTTATTTATGCTCTTTAAATTTATCCACACATAATAATAAAAATGACTGAAATCAGAAGGAGAAATTAAAGAAGTTTTAAGTATGGCATTGTAGCATACATTATTTGTCAAAATTAGTAATTAGTATTTTATACAAAATAATAAATATGCAGAATAATAGCATAAACAGAGTATGTTCCCAAGGATGATGTCCAAATGTTTAACAATAGAACGCCAACAATTATTGCCTTAAATTCGAGGTGAGCTAACTCGAAAGCCTTCCTCCTCCGATGACCCCTGGAGGTCGTGTGATCCAATTGTAACGAGAACCAACCCACCGTTGTCTAACGATCGCCGTAGGAACCGGAAGCGATGCACCCTTTTTATCATTTTTTTAAATTCGGAGTAAGACACGTGCCGACATTATACGGGGGTGCTAAGTCACGTGACCGGAAGGAGGATTCTAATTGATATCGATTGGGTACCGACGTTGCATGCCCTTTTTCCGTCTGCAATTTTATGACTAAATCTCGAGGTGTTTCATGGTAATTTCCATTATTATATCACAAAGCACTTAGAACAGTTTGGTTTTCTGACGTAACATGTAATATAACATGAAAAAAACATACCCGTTCAAGTACTCTGTGATACGTTAGTTACTTTATATTGTTATCATAACATTGAAAGTATTGAAAATTTTGCAAATATTACCGATATATTTGATTCGAGTTTTAGTAATATTCGCATTGTTGTTAAAAGATATAATCAATGTTTAATTATCGTTGATATAAAATATATAATATTGCAGATGTTATTTTACGATGTTGTTTATACTTAGTGAAAAGAAAAGCACCATGGAAGAAGGAAAAGTTTTCCTTTTCCTGGAATCGGCTGAAAGGGTACGTTTAGTGCAAGTTCGATCAGAATCCTCGGGGTGCGTCCGTCGGAAATCTGAATGTCCGTTCGTCTTTCGAGAGAAAAGGGAGGAAGAAGTCCACGGAAAGTTTTTCAATCCCGAAAACTTTCAACCCCGGCAGTTTATTGTGCTGTTACGAGTTTGAAAGAAGCCTGCGGATGTCGAACGGTCGAACTACCGATCCGAGGTCAGTCGACTACAGATCTCGTCAAACCGGTACTCCATTTTTCGACCGATCGTTAAATAATTCGAGAATCTTCACGAATAGTGCTTTAAATTGATCGAAGTAATTTAAAAGATCCAGATCTTCTTATTATTTCTTAATTTATTTAATTGTTACTTAATACAATAATATCAAACTCACAGATAAATCCAAGTGTATTTACGTAAACTTTTAGCTAATATAATATATTGTTTGCTTTGACTTATAATATTTTCCTGTCTTTTGGACACCTTTGTAATCCTGTGTTTATAAACATACTCCTACTTTCCTGCAAAAACCTGATGCAAACTGCACGAATTTTCTGACCAACCCGATACATTCCTGATAAGAAAAGTAAAGAGGGGCAGAGGATGAAATAAAATAATGATTGTACTTGTTAGGTGGATACAAGGGGGTGGCGACTCGAATCTCGAATCTCGAAAGTCGAAAGCCGAAAGCGATTCGGAGTGCAGAGTGTACTGGAAAGTTGCCAGAGAGGTTGCAATCGTTCGAGATGATAAGTCTTTGCGGGTAGAAAAAGTTCGGGTAGATTAATCAAAGCAGAAATCCCGAGCGACCACCGACAAAGCATATTCCCCGCTAAGAATGGATCGTTTCCGGTTCCGCTCTCTTTATGGTACATTGCGGCTCAGCGATGTATTAAGATTACTTAATCAATAAAATCCCGTACGGAAAACTAATTCCTTTTTCACTCGGACCATTTCATTACTTTTCACAACCGTATTTCCTTTTGCACGATTCGCATTATCTATGCTCAGGCACTTATGATTCTCCCCATTTTTTATTTAATACCATAAAGTATCGGGATGATTATGAAAAAAATAACAGACTTCGAAGATCTTAATATCGCCGATGGAAAAATTCATAAATTCTAAAATCCCTTATCCCAAATTCCATATTTATTTAAATTTGTCGAAAAAGGCAGACATTAAAGGTTCGCGTTATGTTTATATAATAAACATAGGCGTAATATTCGCCACTAATATAGTCATTTCGAAATTGTTTACCTTTTATTAAGACATAGTTCTCTTAAGGTATTATTTATTTTTGTAAATACGAAATATTGGACGACTATAAATATTTAATATCTTACGAGGAGTTTTATCACGATTAATTTTCGGCAAGAAAATATTTAGTAATCATTTAATTATATAAATGTAGTGTGATAAAGTACACAAGTATTCATTTGTAATCGTCATATTTTACGAAGAATTTTATAACGATTAATTTTCGGTGAGAAAATTGAACTGGTGTCATGGCGTTGTAATAACATCCCCTAGTTTCTTAGATCACCGTGCAATACCCGGACAAATGATATTTGTCGGGCTGGCAAACCCACCTTCCCTTGGGAGCTAAAAGTCGAGCTACTTGTTTGCGGAAGACGCGTGCACGAAATGGTTAAACACGTGTTAAACAAACAGGAGATCGTTTAAACAACAGTTAGCGGACCGTTAGTCACGGTTAACTGACTAAACACTGACACTCGATATCCACTCTCACCCTGTCGATTATTACGGATAAGGGCAGAAACTCTACGATTAAATTTCTTTCGAACTTATCCATACATTATTATTACCGGGGTTTCCCAATAATAGAACCACCAACAAATAAAACCATGGTTTTATTCGGAACATTCAGAATAAAACTATGGTTTGATTTTTTATTGTGAATTGGATAAATTAAACCATGGTGTTATTTTTTATTATGAATTGTGGTTTCTTTGAAATTCTTGCTTTAAATTTTAGTAGCTAATATTTTGTTTAAGATTGATATTTAAAGATAGTCAAAAATAAAAATTGTTACTGACAGAAATTCAATGACGAGGACAGTATACGATATCTTATTTTAACGTTTTAGTTAATAACCAATAAAAAATCTGTATCTTATTGGGGCATAAAAGCGAAATTGCAGCAGTTGGGGTAAAAAGGATGCTTTTTTGTTGGCCTTTAATCTCGAGTACTTTGCACCCAGGACCCTTCGTCCTCTTAAATGTTTCCCGGTTTCGCGGCTAAATCTGCTTAAACGGTCTGCTCGCCAGAAAAGAATTCACAAGTTTTTTCACTGTTTTCTCCTTTTCATCTCTTCCTACCTCCCTCCGCCCCCGCGACTTTGATTTACGCGAGTTTGTACACCGTGAGGGTGTTTCCTTGGATGTTCTTTTAAAGCACTACTTCGAAAGCCAGTCGACTTGGCGACAAAAATTGTTGCTTTAATTAAATGACCGAGTGTAAGATAAATATTGAATTAAATTATGAATTATGATTCTATTAGGTTAGTTACATATCAGATCAATGAAATTACAGATTTATTAAATTTCTAGATAAGATTATATTAATGTAGATTCTATATTCTAAAGTAAAATATTATACATAAAAATTTGTATCATATGGATTAAAATTAGATATAAATATAGATTGATATAGAATCGGTATTAATAATAGAATGTTAAATGTAATATATTAAATATGGAATCAGCGTGAATATACATTTTATTCATATTAGTATCTACTCAATTCTATTTAAGATAACGTGTTCAGAGACGAATAATGTACTCTATATATTATTAGTAATAATAAAACTCAACATATGATGAATACTATCCACGAGGAAGACAGGAATTTAAAGTGTACCTTAAATAGACACAATATAAACTCTTTTAGGCGACTAATGGATCTGGCATTGCTGATTCTAATTAGATGGCGTCCGTTATAAAAAAACAAGCAGAATATAGTAACCTCTGAAAAACTGCCAAGCCGAAGGTTAAATAATGTCAAGTTATGACGATTCTAATTCTATCATTTACACGACTATTAATACCAACAAGGTTTAATGAATCATCGTCCTCTGTCTGGTTTTATTTTATAACACTATACCTCGGTGTAATATTATACACATATAACAATATTAAATAAACACCCGTGTCCCAATTTACGCGGTAAATAATCCCTCTGTTTAAGCGGACTTTTTATACGCGGTCAACAATTTTCCTATAATCTTTAATGAATTTACCATAATATACACATATCAATGATACACAAATTCTTAGTTAACTGTAATTCATTCTTTGCGAGTAAAACCCCAGACTTTTACAACAAAGGATTGCATAAGCTTGTAAAATGTTGGGAAGTTCTAGAAATAGATGGTGACTACTTCGTCAAATCAAATTACTTTCCGAAATGTTCAGAGGATTTGAATTTTGATTTCAGAATCCACACGAACCTTTTCCGGTACCTAATGCCTATGTTATAGATACAATATGTAGTGTATTACCAGTAATCGTGTAAATCAGCGTGCTAAAATCATATGCGACTTATGGGCTGTCTGGAAGGGCTATTAAGGGCCGTGTCGAGGAATACACGAAGCACAAGTCTCCGGGCGACCCTAATTCCGCGAGTACAAGTCGAGCGACCCTCCCACGCCCTATCTGGGTTATTTGGTCCGTGACAAAGGGACGTACACGCGCTTAAACCATTAACCGATGGTTACGCCGATATATATACAAAACCATCGGGGAATCACCGGCAATGACGTCGGTGACACCCTGTCACCATATTTCCCGCGATCTTATCGTTTTCCTGTTATATGTGCTTTGACTCCCCTCACTTTTCCCCGAGTCCCTTTAAAGTTAATAGACTCTCGAGACTCCAGCAATATTGCTGACTTCCGGTTTAATTGGTAGCCGACGAGAGGGATAATTGTTTTCTGACTCCGAATTCTGAGATTTCTGTGCTTCTGTTGTTGATTATCTTTCAGATTTGATATCACTAATTAGTATTCATTATTATTCTTAATAAATTAGTATATTATCAGATATTATATACTAAATAGTATATCATATATTACATGCGCCGTATGAAATAAACTATCTAAATATTTGTTTAACTCTGATAATACGGAAAATGTTTTATGCATGCAAATATGGTTGTATAATTATGAGGCTATATAGATATACATATATGATATATTATTCTATATACTATGAGACAGATAAATATATGAAAACATTTGAAATATCACCTCTCTTCTAATATACTTCCTGGTGCATTAATAAAAATGTGAGGGGTCGTTTAATCCAATTAATTTGTAGAAATGATTATCCCTGGAATTTTGCGTTTGGGGATATCACGAATGCACAGAAACCAATGAAAAGAAAAAGCCGTGTTTTCGGGTGTTAAGCTACCAAACCGAAGGATAGGGCGCGAAAGGGACGACCGAGATTATCCTCGAGGATTTTTGCTCGATGGAAAATTCGTGAAAACACGACATTCAAGTTGGGCGTTAGCGCGTGCATTGATTTCTCGCTCAATTTCGCCCAAAATATTTCTTCGGTGGAATCCAACGACACTGTCGTCCGTAAGCGATTCAATCCCCACGGTAAGCCGACGTTTACTCGAATTGAGACACAATACACCGCTTACCGTCTCGTAAATAAGCTTGTTAAATACGCAGGCCCAGTATATAAGCCTAAGGACACCCATGAAAATCAACATTTTTCCATGAAACAATTTCTATATTGACAGAATTATGATTCCACTTGATCGAGTTTATTGGGAATTTATTTGCAATATTATATACACTACCGGCCAAGTTTGGGATCACTTACTGTCGTTAAGCAAATTATTAAATAACTTGCCTATAAAATGGAATGGGATACTTTTCTTTGGATATATCTCTAGGTTGATGTATGTTGATATTATAAGATAGAAGAGTTGTGTACATTTCGTATATTTTATTCTATATTAATTATGAATTTTGCTTAATACGTGATTCGTCGAAGTATTCCCCCTTTTTAGTTATTGCTATTTTACATATTTTTGAAATACCCCGACAAGTTTGTGTAATGTTTCTTGCTGCATAGTTCGCCAACCTTTTTGTAGTAAAGTAACTACTTGTGGGGAAACTAAATTCCGACCGATAGCAGTAAACGGACCCGACCGATTTTAAAGGTGACAAAATCTTGTTACACCCCGGTGCCAATACCACATGCGTCTGCTTGGCAAGAAATTGTTTAATATTAATGGTAACATTTTAAAATGGATAAAGGTTTCATATTCTATTTACTTTTAATGATCAGAATCATTTTGGGTTGATAGAAATGGATTAAAATCGTTTTCTAGTGAAAAAATATATTGGCCCATAATCGCAGACATGGCAAGGGGTATACCTTCAAAAATTGTCAAAAATTGAACGTCGCCAAAATCAATTCTAAATGGCCCAAATCGATGGTATATGATGTATAAACATATTCTAGGATGATTTTGGGTCGAAAGAAGTAGATTAAAAATTTGTTTCGGTTGAAAAACCGGTCAATCCAAAATGGCAAAAATGTGAAGGGGTATACCTTCAAAAATTGTCAAAAATTAAAAGTCGCCAAAATCAATTCTAAATGACCCAAATCGATGGTATATGATGTATAAACATATTCTAGGATGATTTTGGGTCGAAAGAAGTGGATTAAAAATTTGTTTCGGTTGAAAAACGGGTCAATCCAAAATCGCAAAAATGTGAAGGGGTATACCTTCAAAAATTGTCAAAAATTAAAAGTCGCCAAAATCAATTCTAAATGACCCAAATCGATGGTATATGATGTATAAACATATTCTAGGATGATTTTGGGTCGAAAGAAGTGGATTAAAAATTTGTTTCGGTTGAAAAACGGGTCAATCCAAAATCGCAAAAATGTGAAGGGGTATACCTTCAAAAATTGTCAAAAATTAAAAGTCGCCAAAATCAATTCTAAATGACCCAAATCGATGGTATATGATGTATAAACATATTCTAGGATGATTTTGGGTCGAAAGAAGTAGATTAAAAATTTGTTTCGGTTGAAAAACCGGTCAATCCAAAATGGTAAAAATGTGAAGGGGTATACCTTCAAAAATTGTCAAAAATTAAAAGTCGCCAAAATCAATTCTAAATGACCCAAATCGATGGTATATGATGTATAAACATATTCTAGGATGATTTTGGGTCGAAAGAAGTGGATTAAAAATTTGTTTCGGTTGAAAAACGGGTCAATCCAAAATGGCAAAAATGTGAAGGGGTATACCTTCAAAAATTGTCAAAAATTAAAAGTCGCCAAAATCAATTCTAAATGACCCAAATCGATGGTATATGATGTATAAACATATTCTAGGATGATTTTGGGTCGAAAGAAGTGGATTAAAAATTTGTTTCGGTTGAAAAACGGGTCAATCCAAAATGGCAAAAATGTGAAGGGGTATACCTTCAAAAATTGTCAAAAATTAAAAGTCGCCAAAATCAATTCTAAATGACCCAAATCGATGGTATATGATGTATAAACATATTCTAGGATGATTTTGGGTCGAAAGAAGTGGATTAAAAATTTGTTTCGGTTGAAAAACGGGTCAATCCAAAATGGCAAAAATGTGAAGGGGTATACCTTCAAAAATTGTCAAAAATTAAAAGTCGCCAAAATCAATTCTAAATGACCCAAATCGATGGTATATGATGTATAAACATATTCTAGGATGATTTTGGGTCGAAAGAAGTGGATTAAAAATTTGTTTCGGTTGAAAAACGGGTCAATCCAAAATCGCAAAAATGTGAAGGGGTATACCTTCAAAAAATGTCAAAAATTAAAAGTCGCCAAAATCAATTCTAAATGACCCAAATCGATGGTATATGATGTATAAACATATTCTAGGATGATTTTGGGTCGAAAGAAGTGGATTAAAAATTTGTTTCGGTTGAAAAACGGGTCAATCCAAAATCGCAAAAATGTGAAGGGGTATACCTTCAAAAATTGTCAAAAATTGAAAGTCGCCAAAATCAATTCTAAATGGCCCAAATCGATGGTATATGATGTATAAACATATTCTAGGACGATTATGGGTCGAAAGAAGCGGTTAAAAAATGTTTATTGGTCAAAAATGGATTGAATCCAAGTCGAAAAAATGTAAAGGGGTATACCTTCAAAAATTGTCAAAAATTGAAAGTCGCCAAAATCAATTCTAAATGGCCCAAATCGATGGTATATGATGTATAAACATATTCTAGGATGATTTTGGGTCGAAAGAAGTGGATTAAAAATTTGTTTCGGTTGAAAAACGGGTCAATCCAAAATGGCAAAAATGTGAAGGGGTATACCTTCAAAAATTGTCAAAAATTAAAAGTCGCCAAAATCAATTCTAAATGACCCAAATCGATGGTATATGATGTATAAACATATTCTAGGATGATTTTGGGTCGAAAGAAGTGGATTAAAAATTTGTTTCGGTTGAAAAACGGGTCAATCCAAAATGGCAAAAATGTGAAGGGGTATACCTTCAAAAATTGTCAAAAATTAAAAGTCGCCAAAATCAATTCTAAATGACCCAAATCGATGGTATATGATGTATAAACATATTCTAGGATGATTTTGGGTCGAAAGAAGTGGATTAAAAATTTGTTTCGGTTGAAAAACGGGTCAATCCAAAATCGCAAAAATGTGAAGGGGTATACCTTCAAAAAATGTCAAAAATTAAAAGTCGCCAAAATCAATTCTAAATGACCCAAATCGATGGTATATGATGTATAAACATATTCTAGGATGATTTTGGGTCGAAAGAAGTGGATTAAAAATTTGTTTCGGTTGAAAAACGGGTCAATCCAAAATCGCAAAAATGTGAAGGGGTATACCTTCAAAAATTGTCAAAAATTGAAAGTCGCCAAAATCAATTCTAAATGGCCCAAATCGATGGTATATGATGTATAAACATATTCTAGGACGATTATGGGTCGAAAGAAGCGGTTAAAAAATGTTTATTGGTCAAAAATGGATTGAATCCAAGTCGAAAAAATGTAAAGGGGTATACCTTCAAAAATTGTCAAAAATTGAAAGTCGCCAAAATCAATTCTAAATGGCCCAAATCGATGGTATATGATGTATAAACATATTCTAGGATGATTTTGGGTCGAAAGAAGTGGATTAAAAATTTGTTTCGGTTGAAAAACGGGTCAATCCAAAATCGCAAAAATGTGAAGGGGTATACCTTCAAAAAATGTCAAAAATTAAAAGTCGCCAAAATCAATTCTAAATGACCCAAATCGATGGTATATGATGTATAAACTTATTCTAGGACGATTTTGGGTCGGAAGAAGCGGTTTGAAAATTTGTTTCGGTTGAAAAACGGGTCAATCCAAAATCGCAAAAATGTGAAGGGGTATACCTTCAAAAATTGTCAAAAATTAAAAGTCGCCAAAATCAATTCTAAATGACCCAAATCGATGGTATATGATGTATAAACATATTCTAGGATGATTTTGGGTCGAAAGAAGTAGATTAAAAATTTGTTTCGGTTGAAAAACCGGTCAATCCAAAATGGTAAAAATGTGAAGGGGTATACCTTCAAAAATTGTCAAAAATTAAAAGTCGCCAAAATCAATTCTAAATGACCCAAATCGATGGTATATGATGTATAAACATATTCTAGGATGATTTTGGGTCGAAAGAAGTGGATTAAAAATTTGTTTCGGTTGAAAAACGGGTCAATCCAAAATGGCAAAAATGTGAAGGGGTATACCTTCAAAAATTGTCAAAAATTAAAAGTCGCCAAAATCAATTCTAAATGACCCAAATCGATGGTATATGATGTATAAACATATTCTAGGATGATTTTGGGTCGAAAGAAGTGGATTAAAAATTTGTTTCGGTTGAAAAACGGGTCAATCCAAAATGGCAAAAATGTGAAGGGGTATACCTTCAAAAATTGTCAAAAATTAAAAGTCGCCAAAATCAATTCTAAATGACCCAAATCGATGGTATATGATGTATAAACATATTCTAGGATGATTTTGGGTCGAAAGAAGTGGATTAAAAATTTGTTTCGGTTGAAAAACGGGTCAATCCAAAATCGCAAAAATGTGAAGGGGTATACCTTCAAAAAATGTCAAAAATTAAAAGTCGCCAAAATCAATTCTAAATGACCCAAATCGATGGTATATGATGTATAAACATATTCTAGGATGATTTTGGGTCGAAAGAAGTGGATTAAAAATTTGTTTCGGTTGAAAAACGGGTCAATCCATAATCGCAAAAATGTGAAGGGGTATACCTTCAAAAATTGTCAAAAATTGAAAGTCGCCAAAATCAATTCTAAATGGCCCAAATCGATGGTATATGATGTATAAACATATTCTAGGACGATTATGGGTCGAAAGAAGCGGTTAAAAAATGTTTATTGGTCAAAAATGGATTGAATCCAAGTCGAAAAAATGTAAAGGGGTATACCTTCAAAAATTGTCAAAAATTGAAAGTCGCCAAAATCAATTCTAAATGGTCCAAATCGATGGTATATGATGTATAAACATATTCTAGGATGATTTTGGGTCGAAAGAAGTGGATTAAAAATTTGTTTCGGTTGAAAAACGGGTCAATCCAAAATCGCAAAAATGTGAAGGGGTATACCTTCAAAAAATGTCAAAAATTAAAAGTCGCCAAAATCAATTCTAAATGACCCAAATCGATGGTATATGATGTATAAACTTATTCTAGGACGATTTTGGGTCGGAAGAAGCGGTTTGAAAATTTGTTCGGCCAAAAATGGGTCGACATAAAATCGCAAAAATGTGAAGGGGTATACCTTCAAAAATTGTCAAAAATTGAAAGTCGCCAAAATCAATTCTAAATGGCCCAAATCGATGGTATATGATGTATAAACATATTCTAGGACGATTATGGGTCGAAAGAAGCGGTTAAAAAATGTTTATTGGTCAAAAATGGATTGAATCCAAGTCGAAAAAATGTAAAGGGGTATACCTTCAAAAATTGTCAAAAATTAAAAGTCGCCAAAATCAATTCTAAATGGCCCAAATCGATGGTATATGATGTATAAACATATTCTAGGACGATTTTGGGTCGAAAGAAGCGGTTAAAAAATTGTTATTGGTAAAAACTGGGTCGAATCCAAGTCGAAAAAATGTAAAGGGGTATACCTTCAAAAATCTTCAAAAATTAAAAGTCGCCAATTTTGCTCCTAAATGGCCCAAATCAATGCTAGATGCTGTGTAACCATGTTCTATGAACATTTTGTGTCCAAACAAATAGACTAAAGTATTTATCCCATCCAAATTTCGACAGGCAATCGCAGGCTTTAATATATTTTTACGTTTCACATAATCACTTAATATCATATTTCAATAACCATATAGAATTACCATTAAACTCCATTTCTCCGAACATCTCACAAAGTAAGTACCATATATTAAACACCTTATCGCAACAAATTCCGTCAACTATCAAAGGAAAATGGCACACATCTGCATCATATTTAATATCGAAAGTTTCCAACAAAAGTAAGTGGATGCCACTCCTTCAGTTTCCTCTTGAGGTACGCTGGAGTTACTGCACTCACGGTGCATTAGTATAAGTACGTATAGATTTCCACGTGCGTGTGTTTCGAGGGAGAAGCCGGAGGGGTGGAAACAACCCCCGTGAATGCTCACCTGGGCAAAGGCGTGGCTTTCGCGACAGTGGTCGATAGCTCGGCTGCGACCCAGCAAACTCTAGCCCTCCTTTCGTGGCTTTCAAGGGGACCAAAATTTGTAGAAGGGAGCCGGGAAGAGTAACAGCTCTGAGAACTTTTGGTAATCGACACTTTGCCGAAGATTTTGTGTATTAATTACAGTGAGTGTAAAAAGCATTCGTACAGCAGCGAATTTTTACCAAAAAATTCGTAAAACTTTGATTCCGCATGAAACAAATTAGGAAGATTGCTATAAAGCAATATAAATAAATAATAATTTTTGTGAAATTCATTCAAAAGTTCTCTAACGATGTGCATATACACGCCACACGTTCCTTAAAATATTTTAAATAAATAAAGTAATAACGAATTGATGACTATGGAGAATAACTCGTCCATTAATATTGTAGGATGTTAGGATTTTAATAATTCAAAATAACTTCAAAATCTATAATACAAACAGTATACAAAATTAGAATGAAAAACAAGATAGAAACGGACGTTAGAAATTGTTTAAACAATTCTTATTGCAATATAAAATCGTGTCATTTTGTGTTAATATCGTAATTAGCTGTTTTCCTCAACAAATATAAATAAAAGTATCAGATAAGTGATCAATGTCAGAAACTGTTAGAATACTGAACCCAACATTTTTATCATTTCCAGAAGACACCTAACGTGATTATTTTTTAGATTAAAACTAAAATTCTTCAGAAAGATTAAAACAAGCCAACGAGTGAAAGAAATATGAAAGTAAGAAACTTAAGTTACGATAGGAAATCGACTAAACTATCTGGTGATATATTTTTATGGCGGTCACATCGGTTGGATTCAAGCCAACCGAGATATCGTTAACAGCCACTACGTCCCGATTTTCTCGTTAAACAAACCTTGATACTCTTATTTCCTCGTCCCACTTTTCATTCGGATTTCACGTTATCTATTTTTGAGCGGCAGAAATGCGTATCATATTAGAAATGAGACTAAGCTGTTGATAACCGGAAACGTAATACGCAATCAACGGTCCATTTGATGTGTAAACGGTGTAAATTGCTAAATGTTATCTTTGCGATTAAGATTTTCTGCACGGCAGTAGCCCGAGGAAAATGTTATCCGAGGAAATACGAAGAATCGAATGTTAAAAAGTCTCCGAATTCCATCGAAGAACCTTCCACTAAATTTACAGTTGGAGGTCAACCGTCCATAAATATAGATGGAATTTTTCAAAATGTTCATAATAATGAAAAAAGTGTCATTTTCATGAATACGACTGAATTCAAATTAATTTATGATTACCTTATAATTATATATGAATTTTGATAACAACTACCAGATAAAATCGTAATATATCATAATATACATAATTAATAACACGGTATAATACATGGCAGTTGTCTCAGGATTAATTAGTTAATCACCACAATATAATTTTAGCCAAGAATTTCTCTAATACCAAGAAATATGCTTTGACCGAACCATGACATTATTTTCTATTCTCTTCTCTAAAATATTTTTAAGTAAAAATAATATACAGAAATCGGTATTGAAAAATACGTAAACGATATTTTATGCGATGAAATGTTCTATACATAACAGTATAGAATACTTGGTGTACAACATTGCCAAAAGATTCGATAGTTGCGTTAAACTCTTGCAAAATAATTTATGCCACTTTAATGACTCGCGCCAATATTGGCAATGGTTGGTTCTTTGTTAGACGTGTCAATACGACTTTAGAATCTAATCCCGAGTCACGGGTTGTTAAACGTAGGAGGAGTTATTTCGATCTCGGTTTGCATTAACATATAATTAAGGTTTTCGGGGAAGAATAGCTGCGTGCAACAGGCTTGTCTGGACGAATGAATGCAATTTCCTTTAGTAATCAATTAATTGTTGAAGAGGGGCTTTCATCAAGTTGGAGATCGCTCGAGTTCTTGTTCAACAATAGATGTTGTTGTGGACTTGTTGAGTTGCACCGTCGGAACGCGTGCACTTCGACTACTTCGCAATTATTCAATTTCGAATATTATTCTCGCGAATAATTGTTATAAAATCAGATATTCAGACAATGACATGATATTATTATTAATAATTGTATTACTTATACTTGAAGCTGTTTATTTATACCAAGAAACTTCAATGTGTTTATCGATATGTAATTATGTTGTAATTATATATACAGTCGATATGTAATAATTATGTTTTAAGTAGGACAATCATATTTATAATATTGTTATAATTGTCAATGCGCGTGATAAACGAAACAATAATTTATTACGAAGGATAGTTCATTATATTAATTTATGAACATTATTTTTGCCTTGTTTTGGGTATTCAAATATTGTAATGAAAAACGTACCAATTATGATTATAATATAAAATAATGTAATATAATATAATATACTCGTAATTTGTTAAAATAAATTATATTACAATAATTATACCAGTTATAACCGAAGCCTTATTGCCGATGTATTATATTATCTAAATGTACATCTAAATCCACATCTAATTCTCAAACCACGTAACCCATGGACTTTAATCGAAATAGACGTCCATTTTGATTCATGATTGATTCACGATTGACGTCTCCTCGGATGACCTCGACGAAAAATAATTACCAAGATCGAATCGAAAATGATGAATTAACCGATAATTCTAGTTAGATCGTGCGTGTTGCTACCACGTGGGAGGGTGAATCCTTTTATAGAGAAAGATCCAACCTAAACACACCGTGTCAGCGTTATGCCAGTAAAGTGCTAGTTTGTGTTACCGGAAGTAACGTAATGGCCAACACTGTAGCTCGTCCTATATCTGTCCATTGTCTTGAAATCAACAGAGGTGGTGCAAACGAACGTTTCCTCTCTCGAAAAAAATCTCTATTTTTTTCGACAATCATTCGTCAAAGAAATCTCCGACGCTGTATCCTTATCTTCGAACGATACTAATTCTCAATTGAGATTATAATTAATTAAACTAATATGTACATCAGTATCCAAATATCAAAAACACTAGAAAAAGTTCTTGCAACGTTCGTTGAAATATTTCATAACCCGACAGAAAAAAGTTCGATTTAAAGCTAAAGCATAAATCATAAGAACGAAATGACTTGGCAATAACTTAGACCTTTATCGATGCGTTTTGCAGTGACTTTTAAACTGGTATCGGAGCCAGGTAAAATTCGAGGTTCTTTTTGTGAGAAAAAAGGCGTGTATGTCATCGGCACACGGGAACTAACATGACCACAATTACACGGGTGAGGGAATGGTCCATGGTAGGCGCGACAATTGGCCGGATGTTTCCCATTGTCATGGGCGGTATGCCCTATGGTATTGTCGACAGTTTAGGGTTCCACTGAAAAGCAACGATTCCGATGGAAATGCCATTTAAACGCGGAAAATTCCGGCATTGTTGGTTGCGCTCATCCACTGACACCGATGTCAATGAGACCAACTTTCCTAACTAGAATACGATATCGCTCCCCTCACCGTGAAATTTCCATAAAATTTTTTAATGGCGATGGCACAGTAACAATTTTTTAATACCTTCAGGAATATAGTTACTGTGCGTGTGTAAAATATTAATTACGTTTACGAGCTTATTGTGTATATACGCAGGTTTTTTTGGGCACAAGTTTTTGGAAAATGTGTTCCAGTTAGACTAAGGGATCATGGTGGTTTTCGTCGTCCATGTTTTTTAGAAGGAAAACTGTATTTCCCATTTAAAATATTTGTATCACTTTTTGCACGTTAAGCAGTTAATATCTATGTATGGAACTAATTATTTTAATATAATAATATATGGTTTTATTTTATATGTTGGAGTGAAATAGGGGTAATTTCTTTTTAATATGTACTTTAATAACGCGGTTAAAAGTCACGAACTAAAAACACGTGGTTCGATGATTTTTATGAAAGTTTGGAACGGAGGGTTTGAGTATGAACCGCAAAATTGACTCCCTCAATCCGCAGGAGTAGCGGACATGATTTTAAAGAGTGGTTTTAAAACGAACCACGCTCGCGGTGCACCACGATTCTCATACGATTCGATCTTAATTTTCCGAGTACGCAAACGCACAAAATCACGTGCTTGGCCAAGCGACAAATCGCTTGCGAGCGGCTTTATGTTTTCATTTGGAAAAGTGCACTCTTCCACAAGTCGCCCCAATCCCGGATCCACATTTCCGCCGGTATTGGACTTTATTGATATCGTCCCTACCATTTTATTACCGGTTTTTTTCGACAAAGGGTCGGACACTAATCTCATAAGACAGCAATACTGTTTGTAGAACACTTCCCGCTTCATGTAAATCGTGGAATTTATGGAATATGAAGAAATGAATATAGTGTGATAAGTGACTATCAGGTCGTCTCGCGTGAAATGGCGCATTTTACTGAATGCTCGATTTAATCATTCCCTGTTTTATACAGTTAATTATATGTTGATAAATTTGTATTGTATTATCATCGTTGAGGTTCTAGCTACCTTTTGTATATTTTACAATTCATCAGAGCTTTTTTTTTATAACGTAATAACGGTAAATGTAAAAGGTGAATTTGACTCGGAATTCCTCGATTTTCCACCTACATGATTTTACATCATATATTTGCAGTACTTTTCTTGGTTAAGAGAAGACACTGTTAAATACGTATCATTAAATAATTTAATTATCGTCCTATTATTTTCAGTATTTCTACAATAACTAGTATAATAATTATATTTCCATTTCCCACGTACCTCACATATCAATAATATCAATACCCAATTTAACAACGAGCATAAAATGTTCGATGATTTTTATATTGAAATGTTATCTCATTTCTTATGTTTAATTTTTATATTTTCTATCCTTCAAAATACGATATCCGGAAAGTGAATGATTTCCAAGATCTCGAAGAAGAACCAAGCCTACATATACCTTCCAAGATAAATCCGATTTCCTTCCCGACAATTTGTCAACAGAGATTTCTAGAGGAAAGTAAATCCAACGTTGAATGGTTCCTCGAATTCTTCAGACTCGTATCCATTACGATTGTGTTTGCCAGTGTAGGAAGCTAGAGGTGTGTATTTAGGACACTTCCAGCACTCGGTTTCCCTCTCGATCTCTCAGGACACTGTTCTAAATCGGGGGGTAAAAGTCAGGCTTGATGATAAATCAAAATTGTTGGCCAGCTGGTGAGTATTGCGATTCTGGTTGCGTGTCACCGGCATTGTCGTTAGCATGGTCGTTTAAATCCATTTAAGAAGATCCTAGAGGGGAGTACGGGATACGCGGGGATGCAAAAAAAAGGGGAGGGTCCTTCCAGGGACCAATTTCCAACACCAAGTTCTGGGACCCACCGTAGAAAAGGACAAACCCTCCACCGACGAGGCGTGTCTCGTGTTTCCGTCCTCTCTTCTGATCTCATTCTACGGATTCCTATTTTTTCTTGCCTATTTTTGCTACCCCCTTTTTTTTGTCCTCCTTCCAACGAGAGATCGATGGATGTCGACCATTCATGGAATCTGTTGCCGATGCCATGGGTGCTATTGCGTTTCGTGTTTGATGTTTGATACGATTGCACGTGTTTTTGTCGAAGACTGTTTACGTTCTACAGTCAAGCTTTCTTCATTGTAGTACTTTCAGCTATTATTGCTTGTAGTTTTTAACTTACGATTACACTAGCAATGCTTCCCTTGTTATTTATTTGGCAAGAGTGTAAAGCAACAATTGTAATGTTTACAATATGGTTTATAGTGTAAGATGTAAAATAAAACATTCCAGAGATCTTTCGAAACCCAGTAATAACTTGGAAATACCAAGTTTTATTCCCCAAAATAAATTAATACAATAAAACAATTTCCCAAATTAAGTTATCAAATTCTCCATTTTTTATACCTGCAGATATTCCAAAATTACAATATCGATCATCATCAAGCTAATAAAAATTCTTATCAGTCAACATAATGCATCCTTTTAAAAAAACCGACAAAGCTATATATTAATACCGAGAACATCAAATATAGATCAAAATCAGTAGGGTTACAATCGGAGATACTAAAGAACCACCTAAACAACTCACTTAATCACCGCGAAACAATAATCACCCCTAGCCATCCATTTTTATCAGAGTCAGACGTTAAAGAAGTCGTCTGAGGTTTTTTTTCGGATTATTCAGCCGGTGAGGAGAGGGTACCAAGAAAGGGAGGTGTGTTCGATAGTGCACCCTCTTCGGGCTGCTCGGGTACCCTTTTAGCATCGTGCTCACGAGCGAGCACACCCCCGAAACGTCAGAGGCTAATTGATATAAACGCAGCACGTAATATACTTGTCATATAGGCGAAACCCCGTGGGCCGGGGGCCGGCCAATAGGGGACAGAGAAAACGCGAGTTATATAGCTGGGAGCTTGTAAGCTTTGAGCCTGGATTACGTTAGTCGATATTAGACTCGGTGGTCTGATGTTGGACGATCGCCATTATCATATGAATAAGGGGACACGAACTCTGCGGCTACCGAACCAAACCCTATTTGTACGACCGGATTGCAGTTTTTATCGAACCAGCGATTAACGTGTCTGTTGCTTAACTTTTGGATTTAAATATGACACCCCCGATATTCGATATGCGTGGCGGTTATTTATATGTTAGTTTGTTCAAGTGTAGACTTTGTGGCTGAAATTGAGTCTCTTTGAATGAATATCATGGACAATTGATGTTATTACATAAATAATAGATATAGATTATTTCTACGCCAGGACTACATTTTTTATCGAACCAGCGACAGCCCCGATATTGAGTACAATTTGATATTCCGAATAATTTGATATTTTGTATCGAAATTCATTTTATAACTATTTCAATCTATTTACGTTATGCACAGTGATTAACCCGACTTTTTGCCATTTTTCCAGTGAATAGTTTTAAAGCAATATAAAAACAGTGTATAAATAAACTTCGATCAAGAACGTAAATTATATTTATAATTTTATACACCACTTTTATATTGCATTCAAACGACAGATTGGAAAAATTGCAAAAAGTAGAGTTAATCACTTTGGCATTTAAATGCCTGAAATATAATAGTTGTGTAGCGAGTGAAGGACGTTCTGGCATTGTAGTTAAGTGGGATGAAAAAGTACAAGTCAAGGTAGTGCATTAGAGGCGAAATCCATCCAATCTTGATTAGAGCGTCTAAGTTACCCCATAGATCGCAGCGTGCGTTTGTCAATTAGCGAGGATCTACATAGTCATCTAGGATAATATGAAAGGACGAGGATATCAAAAGTGAGGGAACTCATAGATGAGAAACGGAAAGAGGGTTCAGGGTATTAAACCAAATATATCGTTGGCAGTTAGAAGCTGTTTACAAGAACGTTCAATAAAGCCGGAGAAGATGTTGCTGGACAATGGAAACGATCATTCATTGGTTCGTAACAAGAACCGTCGAACACATTTTTATGTATTGACTTCATAAAAGTACTCTTTACAAAAATTGATTGCGTACTGATTATGTTATAAATTTGGTCTATTTGACACGCAAGTAAATAGTTTACTGTAAAAATAAATGAATAGTATTGATTTGGATGTAAACACTTCAATTAATAATATTTCACTATCGAAATATTCACTATATTTCACTATCACGACGACAGTAGAAATTATTATTACATAGAAAAGAGTTTGACCATATTTAATGACTTTAGAAAATTTGTGTGGCGATGTAAGTTCTTCGGTAGTTTTTGTGTTCAAGAATTTATTATATAACAGAGTCATATGACTCATTATTATATTCGAAATACAACTAAAGCGGTTTATTTTACACGGAGACTAATCGAGGTGAGAATAATACCGAATAATGTAGACATCGACGACAGACAGGATAATCCTCGAGAGACGTGTATGGTGGACGCGTGGAAAACGAGGAGAGCGGATATTGTCTTAGCAAGTTTCGAAGCACGGCAGGGGTTCACCCTCCAGGCCCATAAACGTATTCATGGCTGCAATGGGGAATTCTATGGGGTCCCGAGTAACGTCACGGAATCAGTGCTGTCGATATGATACCTTGACGCCTAATAAAGATTGATGACATTTAATTAAACGGTCGATAAAAACGGTGCGTGCCGAGCTCCAAGGAAAACCCTGCCGATATAATGCCTGGTTAACGAGGAGAGCTTTAAAGTTGGCCGATGTCGACATCATATAATCACTCGCTTCAATCCCTTCCGATTCAATAATAACACGTGGTCCAGATATTTATTATGGACGATGATCAATTACAAAATTCGATATCATTATTATTAACATATTTAGAAGTTAACTCTGTATTGAAAATAGTATGAGAGAAGAGAAAGTGGTATTGGAATTCGATAATAATAATATTTGGATAATGAGATATTATTAAATGAAGTGTTTATATCCGAATCAATATTATTTATCTATTTATACAGTCAAATATAAGAAGTGGAATTGAAATTATAATCGCTTGTACCTCTCATCAGAATATTTTATATTGTTAGATTTATCAATTCTCGAGATAAACATATTTTCTATTATTGGATTAAGAAGAAAATGACGAAATTGTCGTTAATGATTTTACCTCCATAACAACGATATATCTCTTGTCATTTCTATTCTTACTGATAAGCTTTTTCACAAAAGAAACGAACACACAGAGAGCTATTCTCGAGGAAGAATGTCAGCACGAACCATGTAATATTTTTAGGAAGGACAGAAGCGATGTGTTACGTGAAAGTCTGGAAATACATTGAAGGGCAACACCTTCCTTCGAGATGCCAGACATATTAAGGTTGGCCCAGAAAACTGCGGCGAAAGGTGCGAGTGACTTGCGCCCTTTTGTTACGTGGCATCTGCCCATTGACAATGGTAATGGGCGTGAAATTTCGAAAAATCTCTTTCGCTGTCGAAGTCGACGACGCCGCTGGAAACTACCCAGTGCGAAGGGAGCGCTGACAAATTCTGGTTTATAACCACCGAGTCGACCAGGTGGTCCAAAATCGTATGTACGAACCAATTCCTAGCTGCGCCACGATCAACTTGGTTTTGCTCCGCTTTGTTGGGAACGCTTTTACTGTCAATGGACATTGTTACCTAGCTACTTTTGGGAGAGTAACTCGGAGTACATCTTGCTGGAGAATTTGTCGTATTGCAGATGATCGATGATTTATTTTTGACTATGGTTTTATTGGTTTCGATTGGTCGAAGTAATATCGGCAGTATTAAAATCATGTATATTTTGAATTGATGGTATATTCTTGATTATAATAATGATAAATTCAATTTGTCCCGTGAACCCACTTTTGAAGTACTTTTGAGGGTTATTAAATTGTGCTGAACATGTTTAATAATAAACTTAATATAGTTTTCGATAATATTATTGAACATGGATAACCAAGCTGTAAACTTATTATTTAAGAATGATTTCAATTGTTTCGATATTTTTCTTGCATGGTTACGTGGTTCTTTGAATAAATTTATAAATTTTGTCCTTCAATCAGATCCTTTTCGGATCCTCATTCATTCGGCGCAACTCTTCAAGGTTTGAAATGTTGATCTTGTAATCCAGCTATTAACAAGGAAATCGATCTACGATCGAGAAAAGCGAGGTCCTTCTTAAGGCGAATTTTCTCAGCTGCAGCAACACACGAAGAAAAAACAAATTCGAGGGAAAATCCTGTAACATTCTCTGGTGGTATGTCGTGCAAGGGAGGGCGTTGTCGCGTGAAATCGCGGCTACCCAAAATATTTGTATTTTTCTTGTATTGTCGATTCACGGGATGTATTGTCACTAGCCACGGGTCCATGGGACACCCGACAGTCTCATAGAATGGCCTGTGGTCACGAAATTTTCATGAATGAGTCAGAGGGCCCAACGGTAGCCCACCCAAATCGCTTAAATATCTTTGAATAGCCAATTCAGCCGCAGATTTAACCGTCCCAATTTCGACACGCTTCGGAAATCATGAAAACCTTAATTAATTGCAGTCATACTACCGAAACATTATTAGCGCGTTGAGTCAACATTATTAAAACAAAATTCGAATGTGTTCAACTCTCAGCCATGATAGCCATTAAGGATTAATACACAGCTATATTAATTTCTTCGTAACAAAAATAATTTGACTTCTTTCGAAACGGCAGATTATCAACCCTGACAGAGCAGCCTGATTAAAGTCACTGAAAGATGATCTTTAAAGACATCGAGGTGATAACGAGGATGGGGTGTAAATATTAAGGGAGAAGTGGTATCAAAGAGGACAGGAGAGGTATAAGTTGAAAGGGGGGTTGGTTTCTGCGCAAGATATTCAGGGGTGCCGAGCAGGGAGCGGTGAGCGCATGATCCTCCTGAGGCTGATAAGGTGAGGAGAAGAGCTAATAAGGCGTATCAGTTACCAAGGAGACGAGGTCTCCTTAACGGCGAAGAAGAATGGCGGAGCAAAGAGTGAGAAGAGGAAGAAGAGGAAGCCGAGGGTTCGCCGGTTGGAAAACTCATAAGTTTCAATTTACTTGGGGATCAGCGTCCTCCGACGAGCTTTACGGGCTAAACACTGCGCCTCATATTGATTTCCGCGCATTTCGACATCCACTATAACCTGCCTGCTCTTCGGAAAACAAATGTTTTCCAGGTGGCTATCAATAATGGAGACCGTGCTGAGAATCTACCAAGGAGACTCAAACTTTCGAAAGACTGTAACTTTATCGTTCGTGTATCTTCTATGTTCTAAGGAATGCTTCGAATTCTTGCATAATAAAATGGATGCCAAAGTAGCATATCATATCTACATAGAATAAAATAAATGTTAGGAGTACCGAAAAGTAATCAATTCGGGGGTGGAGAATTATTTCGTATCAGAAGTTAGGAATTGGATTTTTTCAAAAAAACGAATTATGGTATCGGAGGATCGTCAGTCAAGTATCATAGATAACAATGAGGAGTATTTAATAGAATAATGTTTAATATGAAAAAATAAATGGAGTTTCATAAAGTACTTATGTGAAAAATAATTCATTACTTTGCCATACCCCTAATAGTTATGTTGTGATCCAATAACTTTCGTTTATGCTAGATAAAGATACCATCCATAAACCGAACGATTCGGTGATTAATATTCAGATTTTTCTACATCGCAATTACGAAGCGATTCCGCGATCCGCGATGCAAGGTTCTTCGTCATTGGTTCAATTTTAACTACCGGTCTCATTCATCGGCTTTCGCAACCCAAACACACCTACACGCGCGATGACTTCCTGGAGTTTCATTAAACCGATGATGAATACGTTTAGGCTCGCAAATTCAATGTTTCCGGAAGTTTATATATTTTATTATTATTTTTGGGGCGAAAAACTAAAGTTATGAATACTTTACAGTAAAACCAGTTGCTGTATCGAGTTGCAACAGAATCTGCGTTTCTTATGTTACATAATGATGCGTAATTGGTGCTTTTTGAAATATAAATTACCCAATTTACATTAAACTAAGTAATTTTGTTCCGATGTTTTTATATATATTTATTATTTTTTCTATCCCAAATAGAATAATTATAAACACGCTGTCCAATCTGACAGAAATGGAATGTAATAAGAAATACACTGAAAGAAAATCGCGAAGGAAAGCTTATCGCCATTGTGGTACAGTGTGACCTTCGATGGGAATATTTTATTTCAAAATTTATTTCCAAAGGCATTCCATGATGACTTGCTTGCAAAATAAAACGTATTTTCTCGAGTCACCCTGTACATAATGGCGAAGTGTGGGTGCCGCGAAACGTGGACGTCTAAATTTGAAACGGGACTAAAACGACGAGCTGGGAATTAGGTCAAGCGCTGAGAATTAGGATGTTGTAACGTTCGTGTGTACGAATATATACAACATACACACACTGATTTTCTACACACACAAAGCTGTAAATGATTTTAAATCCCTCGCGAGATACCTTTGATGTTTTCGTGAAAATTTAGGGAATTTATGTACACATGACATTACCACCTCATCCAAGGAAATTTATATTAATACCAGATGTTAATTTACTCGGATTGAAGTTACTCAATCTATATTAAATTAAGCAATTTTACTCTGATTTCAATAATAACAAGTTTCTATTTTTGAAACATGACTTTACTTTTATTAACAGAAGGGAAAATGAAATACGAAATGCGAGACCGTATAATGAAGTTAACAAAATCCATGCACCAAGTAATTAAAGTAAAAATTCAACTGGCAATGTTAATCTTTTCGACTCTATTTATGATACATTTCAGCATAATTGTTTACAAATTTCGAAAATAAACCGAACAAACTTGACTTTTAAGTCTAGTCTGCCCTTTGACAAGTCTCGTTGAATAAGTTATATTAATTTCTCTTCAGGGGGGGGTTAACTGGCTGCCAAAAAGTTAAATGCACCCTCGCAAATCCCATCGTTAGAAATTCCGTGCTAACCTTAAGACCCTTCTCTATTCTCTATTCGCCGACCGCCCCCGCCACCCTCCACGATCCGTGGTTCTCGAGAGGATTTCCGGTAGTCACGCGATGGAAATTAAATCCAACAAAAACGAAAAAAAACCCTTCACTCGGCTTTCTCACCCCAGAAATTCACGGAGCTACCAGCTTAGTGTAATTACTGCTTAATTGCATCAAGTATAAACTTCCTCATCCACAACGAGTACCATTCACCCTGGCTAAACATAATTCAAACTGTTCTCGCCAATCTCTGTGGTTGAGATTGTTTAAATAAATCGTGTGATATAAAATAAAGACATAATTAAAAGTTCGAGCTTTACTTCCCGTAATAGCGGAAAATATCGAAAAATAAAAGGTTGGGATCTTGGAGAACGATTAATCTGTATGCAACTTGAAAATAAGGAAACGGTAAGCCTGCGTCGAACCTTAAAATAGGGAAGTAATTAAATGTTTCAGTTTTGCATTCCACGATGGTCCAAAACAGCCAGAAATAAGAGATTGGCATCTTGGAGAACGATCAGTCTGGGTGCCAGTGTTCCAAGGTTACGAAGGATTTTAACCCCAGGGATATTTAAAGGACAGGAAAGCACATAATAGGTGCATGTGTCACGGTAAGAAGGTGAGATAGTTAGTGATCAACATCGTATATGACGGTCTGGCCGTGGCCGAATTGAAAATAAATACGGATGATCTGTATCTATATTGCCGGGGCGGCAAGTGTTTCGTGAACGAAAATAGCATTGCATTTCGGGTACCCGGTATAAAGGTGCTAGGAGGGCGCAGAGCGCGAATGACCGAAGAGTGCCAAATGTAAAAGATCACCTTTCTTCCGTCCTTCTTAGTACATTAAGTATTGTCTCCCCTAAAACTTCACCACTTCCTTCGATATTCCGTCTATTTTTTTGAACCTTGAACCAATTCCATGCCAGAACTCAACGGCGCTCATCGCGAGGGCGTTAAGTTTCACGCGTGATTTATTTCAGGAGCTGATCTTTTATTTAGTCGAGAATCAATAGGTGGTAGACGTTTTGAATTGTATAGAGATTAATGTCGAAAGACCGGGCAGACAATAGAGATGTTTTTAAAATAGGGTGAAATAAGAGGAATAGTTGGGTGAGGAATTTTGAATTATTTTATCGAAGGTAATATGAAGCTGAATTAATAATTGGAGACTAATTGGAGATTAATGTCTAAAGATTAAGCAGAGAATAAAGATGTTTTTAAAATAGGTTGAGCTAATAGTAACAGTTCGGTGTGAAGCTGTGAATTGCTTTATGGAGGATAACATGAAGCTAAACGTATGATAATTAAACTAATAATTAAGTATATTTCAACTAGCTAAATTATTACCTTTTTCAAGCTAATAATTAATATATTTCCATTGATTTTAAATCAGTTCCGTCGCCATCACGGTACGAGTTTAAATAACTAAAGTATTTGGATTATTCGTAAATTTATACGTAAATTTATTCGTAAAGTTATATTTCCAAAAACTAAGTATTTCTATTGGCTAGGTGTAAGTATGATTCTATCCGAGAATTGGTTAATTCAAAATGTTAATGGAATGACGATTCCACCCCCACACTTTTTTGCACACGAGCTTGTATTTTCGCTTCCAGTGACGTTCAACTTAAACCTGAACTGACGTCACAAATCGTGCTGTAAACAGAAGTATTTATGTCGATGTCGAGTGGAAACCCATCAGTCAATTTCAAATTTGGATAGATTAATAAATCGTTGAGATAATAATTGAGATTGTTCAAATAGATTCCAACTCGTCGAATCCGAGGATAGAAGCATACAAGAAAAATAAGAATTAGTACGAATTTGAAGCCCTTACTTCCTGTTACATAGAATACATAAGTAGTTTATTAATAAATTGTGCAAATGTATAACTTAAATTTTCTGTATCATAATTATAAGAATATTCGCAAATTTTAAAAGAGTATGAAATTAGTTTGCTAATAAATTTTCCATCATTTCAATTTTCCGAGGAACGGTTATAAGAAGGTTTTCGAATCTTGTACAAATTCCAATTATACATTAGAAAGCTTATAAATGTTCGCTTTTGCGACAGTTTTGCTAAAATCGTATGATTTACAATCCACTCGCACGTCACCGATGCTTAGAATATAACATGGTTTTGACATTTACGATCGTACATCATTTGTTTACAGCATACCTCTATGTTTACATCTTAGAAAGGCATAGACATTTATAAAACCAAGCTGTTTTGCAATAGAATCGAATATCCTAGACGCGTCATTAATAAAATGTCGAATTTTATAAGGAATCAAATAAACAAATATTGAAATGGTATAAGTCACATTTTTTCGATTGGTAAATTACGGTGACATAACTAATAATTGTAATTTGAATATGTATAATAATTTAATACGATATGAAATCGCAAAATGCCATAAGATACAAAATTCTTTCCAATAAAAGACAAGAATACAATAAAACAGAACCTAAGTAGAAGGGCTGTACGACAAAGGAAACACAGCTTAAGTAGTTGTTGGCCATCATAGTCAGACACGTCCAGTAAGAATTAGATGTGAAGTAAAATATATCTAGTATAATATATCCATATCGATTAATTACATTCAAAATTCTATAGAAATGATTGAAGCTCTATTTACATTAAATTCCATAATTGTTAGAAATTTATATCTTCAAATAAAGTTTAATAAAACTTCCACAGTCTAAGTAATATTTAGCCTCCGAGTATATATGTTTTTCGTCTGAATATTGTTATTTAACATATCACATATCATATTATTTATCATCGAAGGTAAAACATATCTGCATACATGAAAAGACACATTTTAAAGATGCAAGTTAAATTGCTGTATTTTCTACAATATCTTCAGTGGTCTTCTCTCAACGTATAGTCAGCAAAAATATGGCGTTTTTATAAAAATCACTAGAGTTATTAATAATAAATGATACGATGCCCTTTAAACTAATAATATTGGCGTGATCCTTCCTCTATATTTATGGCTGCGTAACTTTATTGTTTTCGTTCAAGAACAAATCGAGTTACGCGGCTTGTTATGCTTTTTCTGGGACTGCCAGGTTTCAAAAGTCTCCTCTGACGTAACGTAAACATATTATATTATAGGGTCTCGCACGAGCAATGACATTATCGCGACAAATATACATATAACCTTGGTGGAGGCCTCCACTCAAGAACTGAAACATCGGATACTGCCAATGTCACTTTGGCTTACCGTGCTTCATCACTCATCGGATGAAATCCGATTTTAATATCCGCGATTATTTATATTGCAAAAACTACACACTTTTCTGCGGACCCATAAATAGTCGACATTACTCAGGATCCAATTAATTAATCACATCTGATTAAAAGGAACATCTTCTTATTGTTTAATGCAAACTTTTGGAAATATCTATGTTCATATTTGACGATAAGGATTTCCAAAACTTGTATTTGTTACTTTTGGAAACCTCTAATTTGGAAACGGTAATTTCCAAAAATTACCTTATGTTTAATTTCCGAAAATTACTCTACCACTAATTCCCAAAAATTACTGCATTTGTAATTTTCGTAAATTACTTTATCTCTAGTGCTCAAATTGTAATTTAAAAAAATTACTGCATTCGTAATTATTCGAAATATGTATCATCAAAGTTTAAGGATTGACATAAACATTTAATGGAAATACATTGTATCATAAACCATATTTTTTCCATTGATAAATTAAGATGATATAAATGATACTTTTATATTTGATATATAATAATATCTAATAACTTACTAGATATTAAACTTGAAAACTAGGGTTACTGGAAGTATTGTTACAACAATGAGTGTAATAATAAAGCAATTAATAGTTGAGTCATCTGCGTAGTAAGAAAAAACATA
This sequence comes from Nysson spinosus, assembly GCA_910591585.2. NCBI lineage: Eukaryota > Metazoa > Arthropoda > Insecta > Hymenoptera > Crabronidae > Nysson > Nysson spinosus. Next base: position 9,213,569 of record OU342830.1, on the reverse strand, counting down.
CGTTAGTGTTTACTACCGATCAGCTGATTTTTTTAGACGAGCAGCGTGATGCTAATGAATCATTGTATACATAATAAAAACAGGTGATTGAATTGAGAAAGATCATCTGACAAGACAAACAAGTTGTATACCGACGAGATTGATTGTAAATGAATCATAAAATCGTAAGCGTAATTTACGCTGATTTAAAGTCTACATTGTAAAGCTGATTATAAAGTTGAAAACTATAAAACATTTTGAAGCTAACACAATTTAATGTATCTATTCATTTAATTGTAATTTGGAAACCTGTAATTCCTATAAATTACTGAATTTTCAATTTCTATAATTTACTGTATCTGTAATTCCGAAAAATTAATGTATTTTGAATTTCCGAATATTCATTCAAACATTAAAGGCTTTATTATTCTTGCCTACATTGGAAATAAGGGAGGCTATTTTAAACTATTATTATAAGTCATAATGCGTTTTGGCGCCAAGGATTATTAATAGCTGACCTGACATACGCGTTGTCTTCCTTAATATGTCTACAGATAAAATTTGCTCTCAAAACCCATAATTTCTTCCGATAATTGGTTATCCGAATTCAGAAATTATTTATAATATGCCAAGTATTTTGAAAACAAGTCTATGGTACTTAATCTTCTAAGTTTTTGAGTTTTTAATAATACATAACTATTACTAACAGTACTTTCAAAATCCCCAACCCATTTGTCAATTTATTTATTTCACCGGATAAACTTACGGCTCACGGAATAAAATAATTAATTTCATTGATAAATAGGCAACGATTCAATAACAATTTTTATACAAAAATATCTGAAAGCACATCGCGTTTTACAAAGAGATAACTTTAAAAGGAAACGTGGTAACAAATGTGTACCAAAATGGCGGATGAGACTAACGTAAAGCTTGAAGTTCAAAATAAGATCGTGATTAAGTTGAAATTAATGAATCGTTCCACTATATTTGTACAATTTACTAACCGAATTAAAGGCGTTCAAGAGGAATGCGTGGGTGGCCAAAGAGGCGACCGTGAGAATGCATCGAGGTGGAAGTAAGTGGAAGTGAATAGTAGTGAGAGAAAGAAGGTTTTCGCAGGGCGAATCGACCAATCGCAAATGCCTGGCGGGGGTTGTGCCATAAATGTCGAGGGGGACATTTTCGCCGGCAGGTCGGCGCCACCGTATCGACGTCCGGTATACTAGTCCACATTTTTGGCGGCAGCCGCCCAGTCTAAGGTCCAATCCCCGATCCGAACGGTCGTCCGAAATACTTAGGTAAAAAAACTAGGTTCTCTTCCATCGACTACCGGTCAAATTCGAGTTCTTTTTTTATTAACTTTTTTCATCGAAAACCGACTTGAACCAATTACACCACTCGAGTCACTCGAAAGCAAAGAGTCCATCAGGTTCTCGTCGAGATTTGTGCTACGAAAGTATTCGAGATAGTAAGGGTACAAAAGAATTTTTGAAGAAGAGAGATCAGGAGGAGAAAATCAGGCGACATCCGTGAGTGTAATTCAAGGTCAAAGAAAATAGAAGTTGAAGAGACGTATCGTTAACGAGGAGAAAACGAAGACATCGCACGCTCGGCTATTCTACTTCGACCGTGCGCCAGTGAAATAAGACGACGGCTGACTGGACGCTCTCGTTCTACTGCCAATCTTCTCTACGTACATTTAGTAGGAATTCGCTCTTCCACTAACTCAACCATGCTGTTTTCCATCACTTACACTTCCTGTTATACTTTATTTCACGTCAGACTAACCTGTCTAATAATAAATGGGTGTATTTTCAGGACTAATCGATGTTACTAACCACTTGAAATAAACTAATTGTATGTTAGCGTATCGCACTCTCCGGCTGTTTTATGAAGGCACCGATCGACGGTCTATTTACGCATTAAACAAAAGAGAAAGTTACTTAAATAGATAATATTCAATATATTTGAATTCGTTATTATTTTATACTCTATTTTGATGTAATTATTATGAAAATCTCATGCGATCGTTATAATCTCATATAAACAGCTGCGAGGGACGATTACTTCATTCTGCCCCCACTAATTGTAATTATATAACAATATTGAATAATTTGAAGTAAGTGTATCAATTAATATATATTGCGCTACTTAATGTTTTAATATACTGCTTCTGCTTAACGCTATAAAATCTCTATAATTGAGAATTTTATATAGTGGACAATATATCATCGCAAAGTCGAATAGTCGGTTGAAAATATTGTTTATAGGTACATAATAGTCTAAACAGTTTTGATCATTGATCGTAATTGATCGATCATATTTTACTTGAAATTAACCGTATAATTTCAAAGGTCTGCAGAACTTAAATCGGTGCGACTTAAAATGTCGTAGACCCATTGCGTCACCGGTCTCGTAATTGGTGCATTATTATTAAAGCTCACGTAAGGCAGAAGTTAAAAGACAGTGCAGTGGTAATTTCCAAGCTCGTGTCTTGACGCCAAGCGAAATTATCGTCATCGTAATATTCGTCCGTGCCGGGAAAAGTCTCGTCTCGTCTCGCGGCAAAGTTCTAATTTCGTGGAAGCGTGTTCGCAATAGTTGGCGCGACGTAGGTTTCAGTTTCGCTTTTATCTCATACCAATTCGAGTCAGGGGGGTCTACCGCGTGTACGGCAGACCCTCCGATAGGCGTGGTACTCCGGAATTTATGCCAATCTAAGCCAGGCAGATTGTTTATAATAATTGGCAGCGATTTGTTTAAAGCTTATGTAACGCAGAGCCGTGTATTTATACCGTCGGACCAAAATAGTCGGGGCCCCCGAGTGCCGCCAAGTCCGACGTGTCTGTTATAGCTGCTCCCTTTCTACTTAAACCACAAAACAGCTTTTTCACCGCAGAACTTTCTCACCCCGTGTTTTTCTACGAGGAATAAACTATCATTCGAAAGAGTATGTTTTATAAAATAACATTATATTATCGTACAATCAACCAGTCAATAGAACTCGTTTCAAAATAATTCTATTAGTTTACTGCTGGTAAAATTCATTGAAGATTTAATAAATGAAATATTCCGTAATTTATATTGATATAGATTTCCTTGAGGAGAATAGCACAGTCACTGCTGTATGCAATCACTTTAGTTGACCCAGATTTTTAAATTATATAATTCGTTTGTTATAACGGAATAATTAAAAACTAAGAAAAATAAGTACGTCGAATTAGTAGAATAATAACAGAGCAAATCTAGATTACTAGTTCTCGTAATATTCTGGAGTATGTCACAAGTGCCAAGAGGCGCCTCGGACTGCTTGACAAGTTAAACTGCGCGTCTGACCGAATTGAGACGTTACTACTTCGAACCGCGTCCGGCTAAATATAACGTAATAGTATTCGCAATTTAATTTACATTATAACTTCCATGATTTTGCTTAACCATATCTAGGACCTCATAACACGAAACTACAGTATTTTAGTGTAGTAAAGTATAATAATTATTATTATTATACAATAAAAGAATTGATGTAGGATGATTCCCTTATTACATCTATTAGTCTAATTATTATATTATTCTTTAGTGAACTATTAGTCTAATAATAAATATCAATTCTACTAGAATATTAAATCATTTCAACGGTGTGGCAAACAAGTTCGTATAGATTCCGATTTCTTCAACTTCAATAAGAGTAAGCCTTAGTCTGACGTAACTAGGCGCTTACTACTTTCTGGCAAGTCTGCATCTCACGTTTCACCGTAACGTGCCGAGTTCACCGAGTCTTCACGGTTGATAGTTAAAAGTTTCAGCATTAAAATCGCGATGTGCGAAACTTTCCTACGTTTCTCAGGTGGTCACGAATATCTGGTGCACCCTTTTCATGAGTCACGCGAATTCGTGCCGTGCTACCTGATAAACTTCGAAAACCAGGTACTTGGGAAATTCGTTCAATCCCTGGCAAGTTTACAACAGGTTTCTATCGTTAACAGACTGCACGATGAAATATTTAAACATGTCTTTCTTGTAGAGAACAATTATTTACTATCGATATCTGGGCTCCGCGGTTAAATTCGATATTCATTTATTTATTATTAATATCGAATCCTCAGACTTAAATTCGAAATTTTAACAAGGAAAAGCATTCAAAGTACAAATCAATAAGACTAAGTTTCATTAATGTTGAGATATATCTATCAATTAAATTTCGATATGTAATATAGAAGCTTATTACTATTCTAAAAGTGATCCATCCGGCTACTGGAAATAGGGTTCGGCATAAAATATTTTTTTATCGAATCAAACAATACTCCTCTTTCAAGTTTTGAGATAGAAAATCAAGAAAGAAAAAACAGAATACATATAATATTTAGTAAAATATGTTAAGTCGTACAGTTGGTTATAGTGTAGATCCGCAAGCTGTATGGGTTGCCTTAAATAGTCATTAAAACATATTATTTCCGTAACGATGAATTAATCCGTATTACACTAAACTTGGCACTCTTGTTTGCCACATGGTACTCGTACAAAATTCTTGTCTGTACACTTGTTATACTTTCATCGACAATACCAAGCTTTCATTCCACCGAATCGATATATAATTTTTTGGCAAAGAACAATGAGCCGACAGGTGGACCAGGATACGTAGAATTGTCAACTGTCATCATACTAGTCCTCGTATGACAGAAGGGTGCCAAACATCTCAGTGATTTCATTCTTTTATCTCGACTATCATCTCGCGTGCTTTCACGCTGATGCATCCCAGTGGAATGCAAAAAGAGTAGGGAGGAAAATGTGCAGTTAAACGTTGAAAAGCTATGCCAGTCGGCCAGTATTTCAGTTTTTGGACCTACGCCCCAAATGATTTGCTTGACCGCGCCATGTATATTTTTAGAAGCCATCTAGATTACACGGGAGTCCGGATGGGGGGATATATATCTGCCACCCCCTCTATATTTCTTTGCTGCCTCACCATCCCTCGCTATTTTTCTTCCCCGGCTCCACCCCCACGCGTACGACAAAAATCCGATTCTTTAAAATTAACCGACCGCGTCATGGTCCGGCAATGGCCTCAGCTTCGCCCCAACCAGAAGATACCTTGATATATTTTTAAGACCGATATTTTTGCCGATACTGCATACTTTTTCGTGATAGTCCCTAGGGAAGCACTCGATAAACACGATGACTGGATTCCTATACTACGATGATCTTTTACGGCAACAAGATCGTGAAAATCCAATAAAAGATTTGGATCACGTCCAAGCCAAAAATTAGATAATCGATAAAGTTCGGTGAGTCAGTTCTAATTGAAATAATGACTTTATTTGGACCACCGAGTAACGACCAATTTCCATCGCTCAGAAATATCCGTAAATAATACATCATTTCTGATATTTATCTCGAAATTTCAACAATTAATGAATTACTGACAATGCAATCCCTATCGCAAGAATAAACTGTATCTAATTAGAGACGCGGCCAACTTAATAATTAAAATAGAAAGTTAAATTCCTAGAGACTAAGCCGAACCAATCATTTAAAGGGCACAAACTGGAAGATCTCTATAAGCTATTACCAGGATTCATGATAAATACCTAATTTTTTTATTAAAAAGGACTATTTTATACTGATATTTCACTACAACTAGGGTGTGAAAATGTAGGGTTTAAAATAAATGCTGAATTTTTAATGAAATCTATGTCAATGTAAACAGCTATGGGGGTTTTCAAGGTAACCGGAAGCCGTGCACTTAATAGGTCATTATCGTGATGAAAGTAGGCTGGTATAAGGGAGCCCACCAATGGGAGATCGTGGAAATCGGTCAAAGTCAAACGGAGTCTCGTCTACTATGCTAGCAAGGCACATTTTAGAAGTCCACCTGTTTCCGACTAAAAACGGACCGGGGCCCGGGCAACCTAAATATAGCAACCGCGAATCCGGGACTCTTGCGTCACGACGCGTCGTCGTCGCGACGATTCACGCTGTTTCCTTTTTTTGCTCATAACAGAATCACGTAAACGTAGCGCTGAGTTGTTTATCATTGAGTCGTGTAATCACACGTTAAAAGCAAAAGGAATCGGCAATTAAATTCAACGATTAAAGTTCAATAACTTTTGCGCCAGGAATGATGCGACTCATCAAAAGCATAATGCATGAATTAATCAATTTTTATTAAATTCGTGCGAATTGTTTAATGGATTTATTTGATCTTAGAGAATCTATTTTGAATTTATATAACTAATACATTCTTGTAAAATATATTGCAAATTTCGAAGGAAATATTTGTGAATAATCGATAGAAATTAAGATGAAAAGAAGCCAACGATTAACAGCCAATTTTTGTATTTAAATTCAATGCGTATTATATATCGATAAATTATATCGATTCAATTAAATTTTGTAGATTTTGTTTTCATTTATCTAGCAGCTATTAAAAATAATTAAAAACAGTTATATGGACGGCTCTGTTTATAGAATCCTCAAATTAGTACTACGTACGCATTATGAATTTGATGAAATTTTGATAAATCACTTTTTTCGACTCACTACCAACCGTGTTACGCAAGGGGTAAATAATCTCTGATTATTTATTGCAGGGACAAGTATTAATTATAATCCACATTAATTTATTGAAAGTGGAAAGAAATGCAATGCATCACCATCTCGTAGCTTTTTAGAACTTCAATTATTTTTTAGCAGTTTTAACGACAGATGATACGACTTGCATCGTGAATAATATCGGTCGAGTATCTAGCTTTATATTACAATAGCGGATAATATTTATTAATACTCTCATCCAGTTAAATATGAAGTTTTATTACAAGGATTAAATATGAAGTTTTAATACGAGAGTTACATATGAAGTTTTATTATAACGATTAAATATGAAGTTCTATGGCAAAGATTAAATATGAAGATCTATTGCAAGGGTTAAATATAAAGTTCTATAATTTCTAAGATTTTATTCGGATGACCTTCGATCGAACTTGTTGAGAATGAAACAGGAATACGTGCAAAAGCGTTCGGACGATCCAGGCCGAGTATGAAGTGCGCGCGTTACTAAAATTAGCGAGATCGTTGCGTCAACAAAAAGAAAAGCCGATGCTACTGTTTGTGTCGCACTCCTCGATTGGCCGAACGGTGAAATGCCACGACCAATCGTAATACTTCTAATACCAGCTTGTATATCGAAAACAGGAGACACCACTAAATTTCGAATGCGAATTCTAAACATAAAACGGCTACCGATTTATCCATCGTTCCTATTCGAAACGGATTTTACTCGTACACTTGGAATCCGTACAATTATTAATGGCTCTAACAACACGTGCGGTTAGGTTGTAAAATTGCATCGATGAGGAAACCGTGAAATTGCATAATCTTTATATACGGATTATAAAGTCTTGCCAAGAAACTCGTACAAATAATCAATGAAACTACCCCTATTTTTAGCGCGGCCAATTTCGTATTGCGAATTCCAGTGAAATTCGTGCACCATCTTCTTGTAGTTTGATCGTTTAATTCTTGTTCGATCTACCAAAATATTTCATTATTTGTAATTAAGAGGAATCACTGACAAAGTTTCTGAAAATACTGAAATCGATTTGAAATGGGAACCCGTAGTGAAGTCGATATTACGAATTCCTAATTCTTAATTCTTTTATTTCTTGTTTAATCTACCAAGGTATTTATTATTTATAATAATTAATAGGAAGTATTAATGAATAAGTAGACTAATGCAGGTTCTAAAAACTACTGAAACCGATTTCATATACGAATTCAAATATAAATAAATATTAATAATCGATAAAATTTATACGAATAAGTGTTCTTCTTAAAACGATTACCGACATTTTTATCGAGGGAAGATTTTCACGAGTGGGGTGAAATTAGCCGTCCGTAATCCGACACCACTGTAATGGTTAAACCCACTCGATGATTCGAGCACTCCACTGAATCATTAAAGGTCTTCCCTGAATCCGTTTGTGTTGATCCATTTACAACGGGGGTAGTAAACAAAGGAACGTCGAAATGAAGTTCACACGATAATGGATCACGGAAATGGCTTACGGTTTATCGAAGCAAGGTTAAAAAACCACGATGCTCACCCGCTGGAAATGTTATATTTAACTACTGCTTATGCAATCGGTATTTAAAATTTCCAAACGTAATCAATTCACAACGGTCGCCATGGAAATAATAAATTCTGAATCGAGCAGTGAAAATGGAATCATAGATTTTAAATGGATTCCGATGATTTTTCAAATACCTTCAATCGGGGCGTAAAACTTAATTTTATTTAATGTATCGTCGCTTAAATTAGCATTTTATTCCCTTATCAATCAAAGAACTTGAGGACAGAAAAGTATAAATATCCACCACGAACGAATTATATTTTTGTGATTTGTACCCAATTTCAAAAAGCTATGTTTAGCTATGATTCCGAACTAGACCTTGAAAACACTCGAAACCAAAATAAAGTTCCGCGAAGACGTATAGCTGTTACACAATGGCCTATCGGTCATAATATTCCTGGAACGTTACACTTCCACTTCCGAGCGTACCCGAAAGTCGAACTTCTTTTTTTATATACGCACTGTTTTTGTGCGATGTATTCGTGCGGATGCCTTAGATAACACGATTTGAGAAACGTATTAAACGTTTCGATATTGCAATGAAATACATCTCTGTTCCAAACCGACCATAAACATTTCGATATTGCAATGAAATATATCTCTATCCAAAGCCAACTATAATATTTAGATTGATAGTTTATTGGTTTAATTATTAAAATAATCTAATTTAAAATATGATAATCAGATCGAATATCGATATATTTTCGTATGTCAAACCTTTTATCCTCTTATTAACCCGTTATACGTAAAGTTGTTGCATTAATCAGAAAGTTCTTCGTGAATTAATATTTATAACATATGTTTAACTAATTGTTGTACGTATTCCAAGAGATTCGATTGTTCCAAATTATCTCATAATATGACGAAAAGCAAGAACATTTAATGGAAGATTTACATATTACACTTTGAAATTAACCATAATATGATAATCAATTGGAACATTGATACGTCTTGAAATACCAAAGGTAACCTAACTAACAAAATTATGTTATACTAATCGGAATATTGTTCATAGGACAACAATATATCGCAAACCACGTAATTAAATTCATGCTTGCAACTCTTTATGGAGATTGACAAACATAACCCTTATGTCTAAGTGATTGTTACAAGCTTAAAAAGAGTACTTACTAATCACAGGAAGAGCGAACCACCTCTCGAGAATGGAAAGCGTTGAATCACGTTTTATTATCGCGAGAAACGAGAATATTTAAAGGAATAATTAAGAATAGAATCAAATTAATGTACACTCACGGATCACTCGCGAAGAACTACCGTAAGTGTCCTGAAAATGCCTTGCAACCGCGTGTTTACAAATTCCAGCGAACGAGTGTGGTTAGCAGTTCAGTAGAGCGGCATAATGGACGCGCGGTTCAAAAGCAATTTGGATATGATTGGGCGCAATGAGCCAATCACAAAGAAGGCGAAATTCTGGCAGAGCTACGTACGGGCCTTAAAAGGTAAAAATTTATGCAATCTTTAATATTATTTAATCAATTATGGCGGTACATAAAAACCAAAGATTCTCATAGAATTTTTATTACTAATGTTAATCTTGAAAATTCATTTCAATAGCTCAGAAAATATTGAGAGTTTTTAAGTTAAGTGAAATGTTATTTAAGTTGAAAGAAACTCGAACATAAAGGGAGATATAGTGTTACTCCCAAAAGTATTCGGACACTAATGTGATTACGTAATGATGTATCTTTGTTAATTATGGAAAAATTGGACTAAATCTTTTTTCTGTTAAACGTCGTTTATTGTTCTTGACAATTATATATTGTTAGTTTAATGATTTTTCAAAAAGATTAAGAGAAGAATGGCATTCAATTAGTGCAGAATATTTTAACAAAATAACGTCAAATATACCAAAACACTTAAAACAAGTGATACAACAAAAGGGATATCCAACGAAATATTAACACTGCTTTATTTTACAAAAGATGTAAAAAATATTAATTTTCGGATAACTTTGTCACGGAATAATTATACATGATTTCGATTTATTTATATTACAATTTTATATATGAAAATTTATTCAACTAACAATATATAATTTTAAATTACAGTAAACGACACTTCACAACAAAAGATTTAGTTACAAAATCTGATTAGTGTCCGAATACTTTTTGGAGTAACTGTTGATATTAATTGATTAAATCGGAATATGTTTGAGAGGCTTAGAAATATGTTTATGAATTATTATCGTGAAAAATAGGTACCGATGACATCAGAGCCCCCGAACACACTCACACACCCCGAGGCATTTTCCGCTCCGATTTCCCTGAGCTGCATTCCCCCTCGTGGCCCTACGGAAAATCTATCTACGAAAACCCCACTCACGCAGCTGACCGCATCAATGTTCCTGGATACAGGTATATATTAATAATATTCAACATTTTCTACAAACAAGTTCTTCACCAGTTTATTTATTATCTTAGTTATTACAGAATAGTATAGTTTCTACAATACAATTACACAGAATTTTGAAACATGAAAATAAAAGTTAATATAGAAACTTAATTATGAACTTATGAAAACCAGCAGTATAAACCATAATTAAACTCTTCTTGTTAGCTCAACTTTGAGGCCGTTGTGTCTATTGAAAATTAATTCTTATGCCTATTGTCCCCAAAATTGATTTTTATATTCTGAAATTGTGTAGCTAGTAACTATTAATGTTGATAATATTTTGAAAAACATAACACAGTATAGGATAATGTTATAGAAAAATCGAAATGTTTTCCATACTTGAACTATCAACTCATCAACTTTCTTATATATTTATTGGGTTGATCAACAAGTTTGTGCGGTTTTAACACACAAATAGAAAGAGGTTCTTATTATATCTTTTTAACATTCTATTTCTCCGTAAAATACTTATGCAAACCGCGTGAACTTTCTGGACAATCGAATACAAATAATATTTTATAATCAATTAATCAATAACGAATCGAATTATTCGAAGGTACTTGCCCGTCCACCGTGAGATCTACGGTTACTCGCCAAGGCAGCTGTACCCCCATCAGTACAAACCCGTAGAACGCTTCACCCCCGGTACGTACTAATGAACTCTGAGCAAAAAAGTCCGAAAGAGAGAAAGCGTGAACGACAATTTGAGCAGAATCGTGAAAAACACGCGGAACGAAACGAAAGATAAAGCTTACTATATACACCATATATATATAAACACACAATGTCTATCTCGCGCTTGAAACGAGATAACACAATATTATGTGCGGTGCACTATATATATGCGTATATAATCGAGAACGAAAATAAAGCAGAAAAAAAAGAACAAGAACGAAAAGCATGAGAATGGAACGAGAGATTAGCATCGTGTACCATCGACAACGATTAATTACACCGCTCGTTCTCGGGGTTTTCTTTTCCTAGATTAAGTTACTCTATTTGTAATCAGGTGATTTTGGCTTCTGACTGGGGTATTTTTAAAGAAATTCACGAAAAAAGACGAAGTTTATTGTTGAATGGGGTATTGATAGACACGTGTAGCCTCCAAGGCCTTTCACAGAAGCCAGAAACGCCATTTGGAGGATCCGACTACGTACTCTTACTCTCCATCTTTGCCTGCACCTGATTGTAATCGACATTGTGGGGTGACTTTTATCCTCCCCCGCCACCCACCCCGTTCGTATCATCGTGTATTATCTGTCACCCATCCCAAACCACCCCTTTACGATATATCGAATGCGTATGCACTTTTTTTTTTTGGGAACGTATACGTGTTAATCGGGCAGTGTTTAGTAAATTTTTACAAGTCATAATTAATAACTCGTGTCTACCGTCATACCATACCATTGTGTAATACTAATTAATTACTCTCCACCACTTTGTATCTTAAGTTATTACACTTATGTCGCTATATGAGAACATGCATCTACAAATACGTATAAATATACGATATATTTAAATATTTCCAAGACTTTTCTGCCTCGCGAACTTCGCCACCACCGAGAGAAAGAGATTTCTCTTTTTCTTTTTATCCTTACGAATAAGACGTGCTTTTCTTGAACGGTTCGAGTGACGTACGATAAAAAGCGGACGGAAATCGACGACACTGTTACTGGAAATGAGAATCAACTTCATATCCGCTGATAAGGTGTCGGTTTATTTGCCTTTTTTTTCGTTTATTTGTCGGTGATATTTTTTAATGAGAATCTCTCATTTTTAATCAGAGATGGGCAAAGGTTTGGTAGAAGTTCCTGATAACAGTTTAGAAACTAATGTTTTTTAATGAAATTGTAAAGATGTTTAATCATTTTTGCATCGTATAGGTATTTTTATATGTAGTCTATGAAATGGCTGATTTTTATTTGTGCTATTTAATCTTAATTCACCAGCAAGGACTTAGTCACCAATTAATTAACATGCCACGCAACATTCGACAGTAGGATCATAATAACGGAAATTTTTAAATATCAATTATTATACAATATTTTATTATACTTCGTTATCATACGAAGTGTATCAATTTTAATCGAATGCACAATCACATAACTCTGGCATAAAAATATCACGCGATGAAGGATCAAATGATAATAACAGCCAGCATGGAAAGTAGAGACAAACAAATGCTACAACGCGACAAAAAATAATACCGAATAACAGCTTTCCAACAAAACATCAGTCACGACGAAGGCTTAGAATTTGATTATAATTTTATTAATTATTCACGAGCAAACATTAATTATTATCATCTAAAATAATGCCCATCTCTGCAATGCAAATTCTACGCACAATAATAAATAACAAAGGTTGTTAAAAAAACGAAGTGGAGTACCATAATCAATGAGATTATAAACGATGGACGTTGCACTGTTCGACGAACCAACGACACACAAAGTGATGCGAGAGAAAGGATGACGACGATCAATGATGACCAGTGACGACGGACGTGGATTCATGGATCATCACTCATGGAATTCATCCATCCAATTCTCGATCATATCGTGTCCACGGTGTCGTCCTGTGAATCGTACCTCCTAGAGAGAAAGAGTGACCTTAGAGTGACCTTAGAAGGATCCCGTGCAGCTCTGATTTTAATTTCTTTCCAGGAACTAGGCCGAACAAGTGGCAAATACTGAATCGCGTCGTCGATTTGAGCGACCTTAGGCGACAACAGATTATACGACATTGGCAGACAAATGAACGAAATCAACTCTCTACACGAATCCGACTTCATCATTGCTTACGAAGAAAATACTAATCAATTGCACCAAACTAATCGATCCCCTCCGACAACTTTGAATCCTCCTGGATGACACAGCTGGGATAATTAAATTTTGAGCTTAGTTTCCAATTAATGTATCCTCAACAAGTTTGAGTACTCTAAGATGACACAGGGTGGATGATTAATTCTTTGAGCTCTGTGTTCAATTGCACCACACTAATTCGAGCCCTTCGACAACTTTGAATTCTCTAGGATGAAACATCTTGGATGATTAATATTTTTCAATATGATAATTACTCACATTTGAAAAATTCGATTTATATTGTATTTCACCAGGTACGCTATAAGATTCAGTCAACTATCCCTCCAATTTTCCAAAACACCTTCCTTTCCAAGCTCCAAAGTTTTCGATTAATTATGACAGTGAATGTCAGAAAATCGATAAGCAAAAAAGCCAAAATCCAAATACCGAAACTTTTTTTTAGAGAACATACTTTGCAAACGAATTTCACTTGACAATTTACTCATTTTTTAATTTTGTACGGAGGACGATTTTTGAGAAGTGTTTTTGTGATGTTTCACACGAACTTACTCTGTTTTGATTTTTTATCAATATACTAGATATTTTTCATAAATTAGCTATATACACACACGTATGGTGTTACAAACAATGGTTGTTCGTTGTTTAAACAAAGCTGTTTAAACTCTGTTCATTTACAGCTGCGGTGGATGTCGAAGTTAATAATATTTATTATAAATACTTCTTATTACATTTATTATTAAATTTCGACTCAATTCCCGCCAAAAAAATATCTAAAAAATGATGTGAGAAGCGGTTTTAAGAATGGTACGATTGGGTGTAAAAGTTTAGATAAAATTGCGTGAAGACTTAGGTTAATTTACAAGGTTATTACTGAATCCATAATTAAGAGAATTCACAAACCTCTTAAATACACAATTTCAAGATCAACAATTATTAGGCCTGCTCGAAGAAAGGCAACAAAAGCGCAGAATAATATTACGCGTACCACCGAATGAAAGAGCAGACTCGCACACAGATGACATTGGAAAAGTTGTCGTAAAACCTTCATAAAATAAATCAAAATTTCAATATGGCTGCCAAACTTGAAAAAGCTGGAAATTTTCTCTCGACGCTTAAGCGTTCTAATTTTAGCGAGGACGTTTTAATTCAATATCGTCTCTTGTTTCTCTTTCTCTTTTTATTCCAGAGTTATTGATCTCCTTTGTAACTATTCATGTTTCATTGTTATTAATTTCCAATTTTTAGTTATCGTTACTTTGTTTCTAGCAATTTACCTGAAAAAATCCGATCACATAAAATACAAAATAAAGTGTAAAAGTTCAACTAAAATTGCGTGAAAACTTAGGATAATTGACGAGTTTGATACACAACCCGTAATTAAAATAATTAAGAGAATCCATAAATCAAAATAAATAAGTAACTTTGAGAGTAATAATTGTAAAGTCTGCTCGCAAAAAGATATCAAAAGTACGAAATAATATTTAGCATAACTTTGGATTAATTTGAGAACTAATTGAGAAGGTTTGGCATAACTTTGAAATAATTCGAGATGAACTAATTTGAGGAGGTTTCGCATAACTTTGGAAGAATTAGAGGAGAACTAATTTGAAAGAGCAATGGCGATGATGGAAAAGTCGATGGTTCCCTTTTAATACACGCTCTAATCGACAATAATATTGCACGCGTAAAAATACTTTTCTCTTTTACTAACATTGCGGCAAATTAACGTGTAAGCCATTAAAACCAGACCCAAGAATTTCTATCTTTTTCAGGAGATGGCATGTACTTTGTTTTCTATTTAATTCAACCCTTTCCCAAAAACCTCACCCTAAGCCTTCTTAACTTAACACTAGAACTACCGAACATATCATTGTCGTACAGATGAAATTCATTAACTAACATTTTCTCGTAAGCGAGTTCCACAGAATTTTGTATTTTTTTGATAATTGAAATTTCCCTCTTCACAAAATAAAATATTTTAATATAAGAAGTCATTTATATATCCTGTCTACTAAAACTATGTTTGTTAAACTATTATATTTGAAGAAGAAGATAGCGAAATTGTAGTTAGTGAATTTTAGCAGTATAACAACGATATAATCAGTTGTACTGATACATTTATTTATATAAATTATTCCTGAAGAATGTCAGTTAATTAATGGGTTTAATTATCCGCGTTATGTAAATAACGCGGCGCTGTACATTCGAGAGATTTTATTAAAAATGATGGACAAGCCATTTTGTCCGTTTCGGTAGTTTCTAGTGTCAAGAGATAAGGGTTAAAGAAATATAATTTGTTTCCGCTCCGGCACCTTTCGAAATGCACGATTAACGTATCCTAATTGTCAATAAAATATGCAATTGTTAATTACGGACGATCTACTACTGCAACTGGGAAAAATAATATTGAGAAACAATGGAAGGAATTGGCAGCATTTTGAGAAATTGAAATCGCTAAATTGACGAGAAATGCGACAGCATTTGGAAGAGCGCTTATACTTATGATATATTAACCAACAAAGTATATTAATTATTATAACATCACAGCAGGAAGCTATTTAATTCAAGTCAATAATCATTTAAAGCAATCTCTAACAGATTGAAGAAATGGAAGTTTTAATAAATACTTGAAATTTGAAACTAACAAGCAGACTTGCGATTGGTAATAATTTATTAATTATGAATACAAAATTCGAATATTACGACTACACATTGACAATATTAATTGGCACTAAATATTATTTTGGAAAATTGACGTCTTAATGATACATGTACATGAGACTTATATTTGGTTGTCGAAACGATGTAATTTACACGAGTAACAGTTACACAGTTAGCCGCACAGTGATATCCGACATTTTTCCACTCACTTTTGAGAATTCTTCTTGAGTCTTTTTTTTGGACAAATCAAACCGCCGCAGCTTTTTTTCGGCGCCTCTCCATCGGGGGAGGAGACTTTTTTGAGGCAGCTTTTTTCCAGCAGGTTAGTATGCTTTTCCACCGTACGTGACGTCATGCTCTTCTTTTTTCTGTGAAAGCGCTGACTTTTTTTCCAACAAAACGAGCTCGTGAGCTTCCACGGTGGCAGAGGGCCATTTTTTTGGATTAGGCCCGTTTTTAGGAAAGACATGCACGGCTTCAAAACAAACACCAAAACGGGCACAGAACCCTTGCAATTCCCGCCGCCTTGCGCACTTAATTGCTTAATTAACCATGCTCGACACAAATTATTATAAAATTAATATATCACAAATGAAATTACTAGTAAATTCTTCATTTGCAATTTGGGTTTCAGGCTATTATTCTAAGTCGAATTAATGGCAAACAATGTGATTGGCAAGATTTATTTTAGCAATCACTTACTAATATATTTTATTTCAAGCCACTATTACCAGGTTACCATTAAATGAATAATTAGTTAAATTACTGGTTATTGTTACATAACCGTGATTAGCTATTTAATGAATATGGGAGGATTAATTATAAACAACGTTCCGCATCACTTGCTTCCCAAAGCTTTAACTGAATGATACTTTTAGAAAGAACTGCTTCAGCATAAACTAATGGATCTCGTCTGACCAAAACTTTCATGTTTCACTGTCTACTGCAGGGTTCTGGAAAGAAGGCGCACGTTGACTTTCGAGTGAATTTTTATAAAATGAAAATGTTAGTTGATGAATTTTACCTATATAACAACGATATATTAGTATATATTTTTACATTATAAATACGTTATAAATAAATTTTATGCAAATAAAATAGTCAGAGATTGGTATACCATGCGACACTCATGTCACAAGTGCCTTCTTTCCGGAAGCCAACGGTAACTTCTTCCGCATATTATGTTCTCTGCATGAAACTTAAAGCTATCAAAAGTTTGGGTAAAAAATAAACACTGCACAAAAGCTTCGATACTAATCAAGAGAAAATGGAGCGCAAAAGAGAATGATTTCGGCAAATACCAGCCATTTCTTTATTGGGTACAATATCGGAAATTAATGTGGGGTTTTACGGTAATGGTGAACATTCAATGAATCGGAAGAATTCATTAAAGAACTCCAAATTTCTCGCATTGTTAGACAACCTTAAATCGAATTTGTAGTTTAGTGACGTGCTGCTATGTGAGATTTGTTAATTGTCGTTAGTTTCTTTAAATTAGCGAATCCAAAGTGTCTTCTTCGATTTAAAAAAAGGACGCGAGCTGAGATATCGTAATTGTTGATAATACGTTATGTCGTTATCTTGTAATGTACTTTACACGGAGAAACAAAGACATATTAACTGTCGCCATTGTCGTCATTAATAATTCATCATCTCATTAAGTCACGTGTAGGTGAAGCGTGTTAAGCAAAATGAATCATCATACTGTTATAGTTTCTAATTGTTTATAAGCGTCTTTTTTTTGCTCGGAGACGTGTGTTAAGCTTGTAAAGAAGAATCGAATTGCAGGCTGATTTTGAAAAATATTTCGTTTCTAATAAGCATTCATTTTCATTCTTGGAATATCGGGAATACAACAAATCACATACTTTGGTCTCCTTTTTAAGTTTGTAAATATATTGATTTTATACTTTTTTATATCTTATTCTATTAATTGGCTCAACTTATTATTTGTCCTTTCTCTCTAAGTAGAGACCAAATTATACTGAAAAGTGATTAAAAAATTGGCCACATATTTAAAAATATTATTCCCGATACACATATTCCATTTCTCATAATTATGAATATAATTTTGAATCCAGATGTAATTGTAATTTGTATTTTATAATGTCAACCAATACGATTCTTCTTCGTTCATCTTTTCCCTTTCATTAAGAGAAACATAACGAAGTGGAAATCCGTGGATTATGCCTGATTATCGGAACAACCGGAGTTTATGTTAAAACAAATTTTTCGAAAATAAGACCAAGTCTTATTCAAAGTCCAATTCATAACCACAAATAAGGCCAAGTCTTATTTTTGGAACAATAGATGATAATACAAACTTAAGACAACAATTTAAAGAAGCCTTGATTCAAAATCCAATGAAAGTTTTTGTTGAAAAAATATTTCCGAAAATTGAACTAGGTTTTCTTTGGATGGCCTTATTACTGGAAAAAATCGGTGGTTATGCAACTCGATAAAACAATAAATCAGTAATACACACCTAATGCTCGCGTGTGTAAGAGCAAAGTCAATCGGCCATGATCTCATGGATTTCCTACTTCTTACATAAACGTATCGATTGCATTCCATCGTGGTTTTCGCTCAAACGAATGTGTTAGACATTTAAAAAAGCAAACAACCTCAAGATAATAATATTTCCAAAGCTATATATCGCTCGCTTCTGCGAGGAAGGCACACGTGACACATGTGATACAAAGAAAATAGTCTTTGGAGAAGAATCGAATTTGAAAACTTATGAAATCCTAATTTTGTATGTTATATACAATATACATTATGTATTGTGCAGGTTAAACATCATATAATTTTGTAATACAATTAATATTACATAATAATTGATATATTACATAAGTTAAATGTATCTCTCATAAGGTCACTGTCTGCCTTCTTTCCAAAATTCCTCGGTACAACACGTTATAAGATTAGTAGAAACAACATGTTGCAAGTCCAAAGCAACACTAGAAATTTGTAATTTAGCACCTTATTGCGTTTTATTTCAAAGTAGTCTAACACGTTCGTAGAGTTTGAAATATAATCGATCTTTTATTAGGAAGGAAAAACTAATTGGAATATCTCTGTTTGATTTTCAAATTCGAAATATCGTGGAGCAGCTAAGGAATTCGACCCTGAGAAAGCTTGGAAGGATCATCTGAACCGTTTGGCAAATATCGATAGACTTTATCCGAGCAAATCACCCCTTTTGGCTCGTCACATAAGCCCACCACTCAGTACGAAACGATTGTTCGACGTTCATGGTGAGTATTTACATGTAGACAATATAAGTCTTTGGGAAAAATTTTCCAAACTAAGAAATTATTATTCCGTGATTAATTCATTAGGATTTTTTTTGGTCAACAAATGGTTTGGCCCAAAATCCCAAAAATAAAATGGGCAAAAATTAAAAGTTGCCACAATCAATTCTAAATGACCCAAATCGATGGTATATGATGTATAAACATATTCTAGGATGATTTTGGGTCGAAAGAAGTGGATTAAAAATTTGTTTCGGTTGAAAAACGGGTCAATCCAAAATCGCAAAAATGTGAAGGGGTATACCTTCAAAAATTGTCAAAAATTAAAAGTCGCCAAAATCAATTCTAAATGACCCAAATCGATGGTATATGATGTATAAACATATTCTAGGATGATTTTGGGTCGAAAGAAGTGGATTAAAAATTTGTTTCGGTTGAAAAACGGGTCAATCCAAAATCGCAAAAATGTGAAGGGGTATACCTTCAAAAATTGTCAAAAATTAAAAGTCGCCAAAATCAATTCTAAATGACCCAAATCGATGGTATATGATGTATAAACATATTCTAGGATGATTTTGGGTCGAAAGAAGTGGATTAAAAATTTGTTTCGGTTGAAAAACGGGTCAATCCAAAATCGCAAAAATGTGAAGGGGTATACCTTCAAAAATTGTCAAAAATTAAAAGTCGCCAAAATCAATTCTAAATGACCCAAATCGATGGTATATGATGTATAAACATATTCTAGGATGATTTTGGGTCGAAAGAAGTGGATTAAAAATTTGTTTCGGTTGAAAAACGGGTCAATCCAAAATCGCAAAAATGTGAAGGGGTATACCTTCAAAAATTGTCAAAAATTAAAAGTCGCCAAAATCAATTCTAAATGACCCAAATCGATGGTATATGATGTATAAACATATTCTAGGATGATTTTGGGTCGAAAGAAGTGGATTAAAAATTTGTTTCGGTTGAAAAACGGGTCAATCCAAAATCGCAAAAATGTGAAGGGGTATACCTTCAAAAATTGTCAAAAATTAAAAGTCGCCAAAATCAATTCTAAATGACCCAAATCGATGGTATATGATGTATAAACATATTCTAGGATGATTTTGGGTCGAAAGAAGTGGATTAAAAATTTGTTTCGGTTGAAAAACGGGTCAATCCAAAATCGCAAAAATGTGAAGGGGTATACCTTCAAAAATTGTCAAAAATTAAAAGTCGCAAAAATCAATTCTAAATGACCCAAATCGATGGTATATGATGTATAAACATATTCTAGGATGATTTTGGGTCGAAAGAAGTAGATTAAAAATTTGTTTCGGTCGAAAAACGGGTCAATCCAAAATCGCAAAAATGTGAAGGGGTATACCTTCAAAAATTGTCAAAAATTAAAAGTCGCCAAAATCAATTCTAAATGACCCAAATCGATGGTATATGATGTATAAACATATTCTAGGATGATTTTGGGTCGAAAGAAGTAGATTAAAAATTTGTTTCGGTCGAAAAACGGGTCAATCCAAAATCGCAAAAATGTGAAGGGGTATACCTTCAAAAATTGTCAAAAATTAAAAGTCGCCAAAATCAATTCTAAATGACCCAAATCGATGGTATATGATGTATAAACATATTCTAGGATGATTTTGGGTCGAAAGAAGTGGATTAAAAATTTGTTTCGGTTGAAAAACGGGTCAATCCAAAATCGCAAAAATGTGAAGGGGTATACCTTCAAAAATTGTCAAAAATTAAAAGTCGCCAGAATCAATTCTAAATGATCCAAATCGATAGTAAATGGTGCCTAAACATATTCTGGGTCCACGTTAGATCGAAATAAGTGGATTAAAAGTTTTTTCCTTGTGTTTGGAAGGAATGCTTTCAAGAGATGGTTTGTTTCTTTTCCAGGTAACTTGTTGAACGATATGGATTACCTGCCGACGTGGCCAACGTTGCTTCGTAGGAAGCCATTGATGGACCTCCTGGAGCCATCACCGACGATGCCGGTCAGTGCTTTTACCAGGGACCCATGGTGGTATCCGAGTTATGCGCCTTACATCCCTAGCTACGCTCAGCACAGCACCCCGTTCTTCCTCAGGGACAGTTATCTCAGCCCTATCAAGCGTAGCTACCTCTGGAGCCGACATCCAATCAGGCCTTTCGGTATGTACTCTTTTTACTTAATCCTCTATTACATTCTTTATGGGATGAGGAATTACATCAAAGTTCATATATGCTTCATATAAATCAATAAAATATTATAATTTTAGTATTTTTTATTAAAATGATGGATATTTTAGAAATAGATGTAAAAGAAGATGTAATGTTCAACTTTCATTAAAATCCTGAAATTCTAGGTAAAATAATTTTTGGAAAGACTTTATTTAGAACGAGATGGTTTGCCTGGAGACTTTTACTTTGATTTTACGTTAATGATACGATAATATAATTTATGTATATTACGATCAAGTAGTTCGTTAGATTATATTTTGCTCAATCATGTTCAAGTTACTATAACTACATCTGAGTTTTTTCAGCAAAGTGCGATATGGTAGTGAATGCCCTATAAACCGAAATTTATTGAAAAGAAATTTCATTCACCTTCAACAAAGATTTTTGATTCATTTAATATCAAAACCTAAGTTTTAGATTCTCGATGTATTTGAAGAGGAATCATATTAGTTCCATGTACTTAAATCATATCCCTTATCAAATGATGCAACTTTACGATACATAAGTATTTTCGCAAACAATTTTCATTATGACCAAAATCCATGATCGACGTTTTTTAAGTCAGGAACACGTACAACGTTTCAAGTATTTTTACCGTTGATGTTTTCGTAAATCTTGAACTTTTCTAATCAGATATCGAGCAAGAAACCATTAAACGATTTAACCAGTAAGCTCGGTTGATAGTGCCGCTGACTTTGCAATACAATTTCAGTCGAGATGGCTTCACCTTGATACGAAGCCATTTACTTGCTGGCTTACTCTTTCAACACTGAATGAATGTATCTCAAAGTACATCAACATTCCATTCCAAACTCGTATTCTCAAGTATTTGGAAAATCAATTTCCAAATGCGACACTTTCAATATTTCACTATTTTTAAAGTTATAGGTTTTCCAATTCAGCTCACAAATATGACATCTTCAATACTTCACAATTTTAAAAAGTCGTACAACTTTTAATAGAGTTCATAAAGACGATACTGTTAATATTTCACAATTTTTAAAGTCACAGTTTTTCAATTCAATTCCCGAATAGGAGAATTTTAATATCTCACAATTTTAAAAACCATAGGTTTTTCAATTATGTTCGCAGAGCCGATATTTTTAGAATTTCACAGTGTTAAAAATTAGAGGTTTTGAAATTGACAAATTCTAGTTTCACAGATACTACATCTTTAATATTTCACAATTTCAAAGGTCATGGATGATCAATAAACATTCACGAATACGAGCATATCTGGATAACAGAGGCTCGTATAAATGAAAAGGTCTTTTCGGTGAATCTAATGATACAGAAAACGAATGTCTGTTATTTCAGGATCGTTATACTACTATTATTCGCAGCCAGTTCCACGATTTCACTTTTCGACCCCATGGTACAATAAACGTACCACATATTAGGCAAAAAAAGTGAGCGATAAACATAAAGTGGCAAAGTGTTCTTTTGAATTCCCCCCCTTTTACCCCCTCACACGTTCATTAAAACAATCTAAATAATAATCGTGAGAAAGAAGGGTGCCATCATCGCTGTAAATAGTACCGGCTACAAACGAATCATATTTGTTATTAACACAAAACTAGACAATCATTAATCAAATAAATAGTAACAATTATTAATCAGAATAATTCTATCGGTCCACGGAAGGAGACCGTCTCAAAGAAGACTACGAAAAGAGAATAATCTAAATTCTTAACAGTTTCACGTAATTCATGAATTATATTAATGACTAGGATCATCTAATGGATAAAATCTATTGCCTCCACGACTGAGTCCAACTTGTTTTGCATTTCTGTACATCACTCACTTGTATTTACTTGTATTTGTATTTACAGTCTTTCTAATAGGAATTACGTTTATTTCGTGTATAAATAATATCCTCCCATCTGTACAGTGTACTCCACTAATAAGTTTTACGTGTATCCACGGAAACTCGAGACCCGGTTATCCTGCAAACACAAACTTTTCTCGAAAGTAGATCGTGGACTATGAATCTATTTGCTTACTTTTTTTATTGTTAATTTGCTTACTGATTTCAGAATATTAAAAATCCAACGAATCCATTGTTTACAATTTGATTATTCACTTCGGAATTTCAAGGGCAAATATCTTCTTTTCTTACTTCGATCAGTGATTCCTGTATTTGAAAAAGGATGAATACTTTTACAAAGTAATAACTTCATAACTTGCAATAATAAATATAATCTTCGAAAAGAAGATAATTGAATTCGATATGTAAGTGCAAAGTAACATGACGGTTTTACGTAATTAATTATAACTGGACAATTAAGTGGCTTGTGTTTGCAGATGACGCAATATTAAGGCTTAACACGCCCCTTAGACTTTACACGAGATCGACTGACATTAGAAGAACATTCCACGTCAGACATTGTCTTACGTCCCAAATTACCCACAGAATGTTCTAAATGTTTTAATGTATTTTATTCACTGTATTCCATTTAAACCCATTAGAAGTTTCAAGAGTTCTTTTCCAGTATATTGTTGCATCCGTAGTAAATGATTAAACTATGAATAGCATAGATCTGTAAATAGAACATAGCTCTTAGAACCCTAGAATATCAAATATTCGAAGTAGAACTCTTGAAACTAATTCGATCTAGTTCTAACTTGCGATTAATCACTTCAAATATCTAATCCTTCGATCGTACTTTTTTGCAGCACACGCCTACTGATGACTGTGTCGCTCCCCGTATGGAAAGCGTGATACGAAAAGAAAACGACGAAAAAAAAGAAAAACATAACTACGAGAAAAACATACGAAAGAAACAAAAAAAGGATTATGAAAAGAAAACTTGCATCGCAATCCTAATACCATTCGACATCTGTTGATTCTCTCTCTCTTTCTCTCTTTCACACTCTCTTTCTTTCTCTCTTTCTCACTCTCTTTCTTTCTCTCTTTCACCCTCACAGTGCATTCTCGCCCACGGAGTTTTATTTATTAACGTTTCTCGTCACCACGATTTATTGTACTCTTTCATTCGTGCTGTCTACGAATAAACAAATAAACACTGCCAAAATTTTACTACGAGATGTTTCTCCCGCGCGAAATGATCATGAGAAGTCATGAATGACATCGGCGTTGTTGCGTGACTGCATGGAGGTGATACTTTGTATTATCCAAAATGATGGATAGTACTCGGACGGAGCTGGAAAATATAGTAATCGTTAAAGGTTTGTACAACAATATGCATGTTTATTATCTGAAAGTTTTACATCTTTAGGATGTCATTGCATGCGGCGTGACCCGCCGTGATTCGACGGATGAAACGACTCCGAAGTTTCACCAGAGTTGGTTCATCAAATTATTGTTCTAATAATTTAGAATCATTGCGCAAAACAATTGCTCAAAATAATTCCACGATTCAATACACGTACGATATTAATTATGAAAATAACAAATTACGTGCACGTAGACGTAGATATATGTATATCCTGTTTCTGTAGAAATGTATGTAAATCTCCGACTTATTACATCGCATATTTCTTCACAACTGAAAATGACATCAAGAGCCGTGCGCTTTAAACATAGAATTCCACTCTGACGCGAATCGATAACCGACCAACGGGAGTGTTATTTAATCAGCCAATTAAACCACCCCCTCACTGAATATTGGTCTCCAGTAAAGTAATAAATTAGGATACAAAGCAGGCGCAGTAAATTTGCCTTCCACTTTGAACCTGGAGAGAACTCTTCATTACAATAATTATCGGGTGAATTGCATTATGCAGATACGCTAATTAAAAAACATATTTGTCGATCGTGCATACAAAACAGCATAAACATATCTTCCTTCTCCGTCATCTATTTATTATCGGAACAATAATGCGACGAATTCTGGCTTCCATTCTGCCACTTCTGTATCCTTATAATTATTATATTACTCGGTTTTTAATCCACCACCGTCGAATCACGGCCGATCAGCCTTTTACAAATATAATATCTGTATATAATATATGATTCTCGGAGAAAACGCATATCGAGGGATCACAACCACTTCTTTTACAATAAAACTTTAACCGGGTTGGAGGGCGGGGGGTGAAGGAAGAACGGCCGTTTATAATCGGCTCGTATCAGCGTGACTTATCTGCGCGGAGTTATTTAAATATAAGTAAATGCTTTAAATAAAATACTATTAATTTCGACGATTATCGTCTGTCAATCCCTCGCGATCATACAATTAAACAAATCAATTAATCTTGACAAATTAATGGAAACTTATTCGTGTGCTTCATCCACCTTCGCATCCAATCAATTCATCGCTCCGCGATGTTTATAAATATGCTTCTATATTAATCGATTATATTAACTGAATACAATAGTATTGAAGAAAATGAACTTAATCGCTTGTTTCAAACAAAAATAGTTAAATGAAGGTTTGTAGGAAGAGTGGATTGAAACACACGAAAAAGATAGTTTAGATCGCAAAGGGTTACTTTAAGGTCAAATACAACCACCGTGGTCAATTAATTCGTAAAGTTTCATTAGCAGATAATACGTTAGTTTTGAATCGCGCTATGAACACGTCAACGCAATGTGCCAAAGTAATAATTAATGAAACGTGTTAATCGATTTTCTTCCGATGCTAGAAGTTGGATTATTTCACTTTCAGATAATACGCGATCATCAAACGTATTTTCGTTTTACCATCTAAATTTATGCCTCGTAATATAGTGCGGTTTAACACGAGCTTTCTGACTTTCGTTTAAGTAACGTACAATTCTTCCAAGCTTCGACAAATCTTCTTATATACTTATTCCGCATCCTAGTCGGACTTCGGAACATTATTTGCTGTGTCACTGAGTTCTCAATGATGCAACCTACATTTATGATTGCCCAACATAGCAAGTACGGTAAATAAGGTAAATAAGTAATTATCGCGGGGAATGTTCTGCTTTCCTTGCAACAATGTCGAACAAAAGAAGTGAAGAAATAAATGCTGGCTAATCTACTGTAACAATATTGTAGTCATTAATAACTGTCATTAAACAACAGATTTAAGGTACCAATATAAACATCTGAAAGTGAAATATTAAATTCCCAAGAATTGATAAAGATCCAGAATTTTCGCTCGATAAGAAGCTGAATTTCGTCCGTTTCTTTTCAAAGAATATTCAATACGTCAGGCCGACACACACATACATATATAACTTCATAATCCGCAACTATCATCGTGAGTTTAAATGCTTCATCGACTGAGATTCTTCCTCTTCAAGACAACCCCTCCTTACATATATTTCGTACGTGAAACAATCTATCGTTCATAATTTTAATCCCTCTTCATCGAGCATATATTATTCGAATAAAGGCATAATAATCAGCATAGAGGCATCATCTTAAAAATACTGATTCCCCATTTCCCTCCGACCTTTCCAGCACGCGGAGATCAAACGGTTTCTAACATCTCTACAATATACCTTGGAACGTGCTATCGATATCATTTTCGAATACTGGAAAACTAATATGTCGGTGAACCTGCTTGGTTAATGATTGAAAAAGAGAAAATGCGTGGGGATGGGGCGGGGGCGGGGTATATATCTATGTACATATGCAGCGTATTTCGTGAAACAATAAAAATTAAATTAGCTGCAAGCTCATGAACGATGGCGAGGACGTTGATGACGAAAATAATAATAATAATAATAATATAATAATAATATTAATAATAATAACAATAGGAATATTAAGAATAACAGCAAGTCTAATAATTACACTGGACATTCAACAGTGGAAGCAATAAATAGTCAAAATGAGTGTGTCGAAATGGTTTTTAAACGCCGATGTTGCCTACAGGGCCATTCAGTTCTGGAAGATACACGTAAATAATACCTAGAGAATTGTATGAGTGGCCCTTGATTTGATGAAAAGAAAGTGTCGCTTTGTTTAATTGTTATATTACTTATCTTATTAAGATGCAATCAAGGAAGAGGTAATCGTACACACTTCTCTTGACGTCTTCATGCTGGAACACATGAAAAATATTACCAAAGTCAATATCTTTCTTTAAGCCTTGCGAATCGTTCGGAGAAACTTCAAGTTAATAATTGAAGATGAAATTTTAGTAATATGTTATAAATAGCGTGATATATATATTACTATCAATTATATATTACGAAGGACTTTCTCGTTATTTACTATTGATTGCTTTGGCAAGTAGCAATATCACTCATCCATTTAACACATTTCGCGCTCCATCTGTCACCTGCGAAACTTATTCGGCCGTGGACGAAGATTCTTGTTATTTTAAAATTACAAGTTTATTTCAAACAAGATTTTTATCAAATAGACTTAAGATGGCACTTTCGAGAACTTGCTATAACTGTAAAAGTAGTCAATGTTTTGGTATGAAACTTCAACATACCAACATGGCAAGCTATACCTGCGCGAAACGGAGACCGAAAACATTGGTGAAAACAATGTGACAGTTGCTCATAGAAGTATACAAACGGGCGTACTTTTACGTGACTAGCGCGAAATATGTTAACATCGTGATGCAGATGAATATGTGAATTTACCTAACGTGATAGCATATATTAAGAATAACGGTGTTTGTTGGTGTGCAGTTTCAGCACAGGGCTGTCATTTCTTTTTGGCTGGATTCCTTTGTGGTGTAGATGGTCTCCCGCTTTGACCGGTATTCATGCCTACATACTGATACTTCGCTTTTTTCTCCGACGGTTTCAGAATCTAAACACAAAGCGCACGCGTATCGTTTAGCATGTAGCATGTCGACAAACGTGAAGCGTACTGTAGGGTTCTATAAAGAAGACGCGTAGAAACGTTTAACTGGGACATAAATGGGATTTCTAACATCCTATAGTAGAATCACCGACGAGGTATAGGATAATTCATACATAATGTAATATTCTATGAATATATCTATGATTAATATTTATATTCAAATATGTACATCTCGTTTATGGCATAGCAAGACTCATAAACCGGATGACGAAGAGTGCATTTGCGGTTTCGTTTATTCTATATCTCATCGGTGGCATGAGCCTACGTGAGAAACACGTGGCGGTTACGTGAAAAGTGTCTTCTTACCAGAACCTAACAATGGTAACATACGGATATAAACAACTACCTGGAAACTGCACATTAAGGTCTCGTCGACGCTCATCATTCCGCCAGCGTTATCGAATTCGCCGCAATAATTCGGTGCGGAGAATAAAGTAACCAGTTGTCGTTTCGCGAAAAATTCATAACCATCCTCGACTACTTGATGCGCTCTACATATCAAGTCCATGTCGTGACGATTCAGGAATTTCGATACCACGTCCGGACCGAATGTAAACGAAACTCCTCTATCATTCTCACCCCATCCCTGCGACATTCGAAACACCGGCAAATTGTATTACGATTAATTCCACCTCGATTTACTACGAGATACTTGTACGATCGAATCAAGTCGGTGAGAAAAGAAGCAACAATTAACTTCCATACCTGGACATCTTTATCCGGATCAGACCATAATAGGTCACAAAGAAGACCAGTATCAGGTACATCAGTTGGACGCATAATTCTTCGGATTTGTTCCATACCCTAACATACGAACAAGCATACTTTAACTGTAACTCGGGAGCTTCGATTAATCCTTGCTGATGAAATTGTTTATCATATATTTATCGAGTTAAATCGAGACCAATTACATAGGAGAAAGAAGAAACGGGAATAAGCATGCGTGGAGACTTTTGATCCGGTTTGATCATTCAATTAATAAGTAGATAAATATGGCGATAAGTCTACACGGTTTAAATCATACATCGAAATCTAGTATATAATGCACAAAATTAGGGAAGATAACAGAGCTTGCAAAATTTCACGAGTTTCAGATAATCGTCGCGATTGATCTCGATTTAACAAGGTAGAGCGTTATGTATGTTTATCGATGTAAATGAGGTGCATTGAAAATAATGATTAAAAAAGGTGTACTAGAAAATAGTTTCGGAAGCATTAAACCGTTTGGGGACCACTGTTTGAACACGTTATATTCAGCTCTTCAGTGACTATCAACATGCCACTAAACAAGTATCGCTTTCAAAGGCATAATGCCGTCGCTATTCAGTCTCTTAGAATCGAAACTCAAGATGTTTCTATTCCTTACAAAGGCAGACACTTTTCGCGGCTTTTCATGCTTAAACATCCTCTCGGTACGAGACTTTAATCACTCCACAATTATAATCTAATTACAAAGCGAAACTAGAAGCTGGTCGCTTTATTTGTCTACAGAAATTCTTGTTACTCGAGAAAGCACTTTACTCTAACTGCAGATATCGAATTTTCTCATGTAAGAGTTAATTTACTTGCATTAAAAATGCGGAAAATCTGTTTTTACGAAATTATATTTAAAAGGAAAATGTGAGGTCCCGTTAGAGTAAACGCTCCATATCTGGGATTTAAGTTTACGTAGATTAAGTTGCGAGCAATTAGCTAGAAATAAACGAAATTTACGTACAGATTGCATTAGAGAAATCTGCTTTTGAACTTAATCGTTATTCATATTATGTAGCCTTGCATACTCGATATTCTCACGTGCGAAATTTCTCTCTTAACCGGCATTTCCTGTTTCATTACGTTCGTATTATCCGTACGATTTGTTCACCACGCGATACCAGCTTTCCAAATGCACTTATTTGCGCCGTTCTTTGATCAACTATATTGGAAGCAGTGTCTACTAATATCTAATAATTTCAATTAAGAAATTAACTAAATATGCGGCTAAATACGTATTGTTAAGTTATTCATTTAATAAAGCTATGTAGAATAATATTCAGATTATGGAGTTAGTAAAGCATCTATTTAAAAATATGTTACTCGTGAACCTTAACGAGGAGGGTGATTAGAAATATACCAAATTACAAATGCTAGATTCATTCTGAAAGTTTTGAGACGGAATTCTAACACTAGATGGATTATACTTGACAACTCGATAAATAATTCGCATTAAAGCTACCGCATATTACACGCTAGAAACATTTAATATCGATTTCAACTACCAGCTATTCTCCCCCCCTTAATCAAGATCGTAGGAAATCTTTGTCGACCAGGGGAAATCAATAATCGTGAACCACGTTCGGTTGAATGAAATCGTGAACATTGTCAGAGTCTCAAAACTTTCATTGGAACCTAAAAGAAAACGCAGATCCATAGAATCACCTGAAGGTCTGGGCTAAGACCGCCATGACAGCAGAAGATCTTCTCGTCGATGATGGCGGCGATAGGCAAACAATTGAAACAATCCGTAAACGTTTTCCACAGTTTGATATTATACCTCCTCTTACACTCATCGTAGAACCCGTATATCCTGTTTATACTCGCACATTCGTGATTTCCACGTAAGAGGAAGAAGTTTTCAGGATACTTGATCTTGTACGCGAGTAAAAGACATATCGTTTCCAAGGATTGTTTCCCTCGATCAACGTAATCACCGAGGAAGAGGTAGTTCGCTTCTGGCGGGAAACCACCGTATTCGAATAATCGCAATAAATCGGTATATTGACCGTGAATATCACCGCAGATCTTAAGTGGTGCCTCCAACTCGAGTAAAATCGGCTGTTGCAGGAAAATCTCTCGTGACTTCAGACAAAGTCCTCGTACTTCGCCCTCCGTCATTACGACGGTCTTTCCCGGTCGACATCCTCTTACTGTGACCGACAAAAATTCAGACCTTTATGAACGACTCACTTTCTCACTCGAGACACACGTGTAATGGAATTATTCTCAGAGATTCTGCTCCATTGATATACCGAGCATAATTCTACGCTGGGGCATAAAGGTGTTTTAAAGAGAAATTGCCGAGAAACCGATTCAAGGAGCAGAGCTAATACGATTACTCGGATCTCACAGGTGTTATATCCTTGCGTTTCCTATCAATCAGGTTTTTATAGAGGGTACAATCCATCTTCGGAATTACTACTGGTTTCGGCTGGATATTCAGATATAAGACTCGTATTCTTACATCACATTTGGCCGTTCTTTAATTCGTTGTAAGTAAGTCATTGAACCTTGGTGAATTGAAGTTTGAGGTAGGAGAAGTAACGATACTAGTATTATGGGTTTAATGTGTTTAGGGAGGATGTAATAAGATTGGTGAGTATTTTGTGCTAACTTGTAAATGTAAGTTGCAAAGATTCATCCTCTAAATACAGTCGCATATTGAGAACGAAGAATTAGGAATATGTAGGGTGAAATATTTTGAAGATTATCTAAGTTCTACTGATGGGTGTTCCGATTAATATACACTACATTGTTCGAGATAAGTATGAAAATTTGCGGATCGTACAAAATAAAGTCAATGTCAGCTGGTCACGTGTAACGCTAAACATGATGTATAAATACGGGCCGGAAATCGATCGCAAAGGTGATGTTTGGTTCAAGGAAAAAAATCGAGAGGATACATCGAACAAATTTGTGTGCTAAAGTCGCTCTTTTTAATTTGCATCTGAGCGATTGAATTTTTATTTATAGCTAGAAAGAAAATATACTGTGCGGTTGAACTGGGCCGATGGTGGTTATTGGAAAAATTGCATATTAGCAAGGTCACATCGACAAACAACTAGACGCGTAGATTAGAGTAAAATATTATACTAACGAGGAACAGTGAAATTTCGAAAATAGCAAAATGACGAACGTGATCTCTATTAATAAGTCGTGGGTATTCGTGGAAGCAGGAGGAACGATTGGAAAAGAGTTTAGTATTAGTCACCGTTATATCTGATAGACCAAACGGTAGTGTAGACTACTTTTAAGTCGTTCGACAAATAGACATTATTTTGGAATCTCTATCAAAACGATGTATAACTTTATAGTAATACAACGAGTTAACAATAAATATCATCGCAAAAGACTTCATCGTCGTGTCAACCTGGTCATTTCTGAAAATATGACATTTAGATAATACAGGTAATGGTTATTTATCATGTCATAGATAAAAGGAAACTAATATATTAATTATGTCTACGATATCGGCTAATCATTGCGAAAACGTGTGATATATAAAGTCGATGTATCAACGAAGTATAGAAATTGCGATATATAATAATTGACGATGAAACCTTTGATTAAGCTCGCATCAGATTTTACAAAAATAGTGATGCCCTTCAGATTTATTTTTACTTGTCTATTAATCGAACGAAGCCGCCGGCAAGGCGTCCGATAAAGTCAATGTTAGGGTGTATAACTGATTAACGAGTAGGTCGAGAAAAATAACGAGAATTTTAGAATAACACGAAGAATATAAGAGAAAGCCGTCACATGTATAGATTCGTGCCGTTATATCGTTTAAAAGTAGATAATGTGTTATACTCAATAATAAAACACTGCTGAAAATCGATCAGGGTGAGAGAGGTAAAAAGCAGTACACATATGGTTCTTACAGAAATATGCTAAAATCACGAAACATTGACAATTATAATATCATATTAAACATGCTATAAAACTAAACTGCATTCAAGCTGTGTGTAACGTGCAAACATATTTCTTAGGAATTATGCTCTTATACACAAAAATACGACCCAGCCCTCCAAGAAAATAAATTAAGTCCAATGTTATTGTTGCTTGAACCTAGTCCCAGAAGCTTCATTCTATATTATTATAGTTTCTGCTAGTACTGTATAATAGTCATATATATCTAGAGTCTTGGAAGCATGTTTTTTTTCCCCAACCAAGAAGGTATTTATATAAATTAGAACTGATAAAGGAAAAATATTGGTATTAAAAAAGCTAGTGGGACATGAGAAATCCAATTTGAAAGAATCATTTTATCAATGAGTATGACATAATCATAGGAGAATTTCCATATTGCGGGGTGCTGTAAAATACTATAATCTAGCTTCTACATCGTCGTACATATTGTAATTCATAAGCATGAATGATGGTGAGCGTTCCCGCACGACATTGTAGGCAGGAGAGAAAAATAAGAGACGCAACTAAAGAACGAAAGAGCTACATTGGGGTGGTTTTTTCCTTTAATTGCGTACCAACAAAGTCCGACGAGAAAATATCTTTTAGCTTGGCTTTCTTCTGAACCTGGTTTTCTTTCTGCGTGTGGTATACTTTACCGCATTAGGATTCCGGACATGTAGCATGAGAAAGAGAAAACAAACAAAAAGAAATAGTTTTGCCTTGTGAGAAAATAAAAAAAAGAGTAGGGGGATACAGATACAAGTGTCCAAAAAAGAGGACCTTCTATGACATTTCGTGAATTAAGACGATTGCAACACACATGGAGAATCGATAATCGTCTTTCTTTTCTTACTTTCTCGCTTCTTGTTTGGTTACATATAACAATCTATATAATTACGCGAGGCGGAAAAGCGATATGTGTACCGACATAAACATTGAAAAAAGAGTCTGACAAGAGACGGAAAGGAAATTCGTAAGACATTTTTCGATAAACGAAAGAAGACAAAGTCGAAAAAGTGGAACGCGCTACCGATTTGATCTTTCCATTGGCTGGAAAATGAAATGTATGCCTATATACATGTACTCGGTATACGCGGCACCACGACTTCGCACCGAGAGACAGATAGACAGACAGAAAAGAGACAGAACGAGTCAGAGAGAGATTCTACTCTTCCGTAGAATATTTCGGAACAACTTTTGGTCAATCGTAGGTCAAATCGAAGCTGAGATTAACGGGAACAATTTCACACTCGATTTTCACTGAGACTTCTTCTTTATCACGTACCTTCCAGTAATCTCTGTATCAGGTTGTCGATGTTCAACTCGACATCCGCCATTTTTTCTTCCCACTGACTAACTGAGCCAATGTTTGTAGCAAGCTGATACCTTTGTATACGTATTTAACACGATCCTGAAATCATTCCTCCATATGTGTAGGTGTGTGCTATCGACTGCCGGTCTTAGGTAAATACACGACAAAGAACATGAGAAATACTAGCCTTATCACTACCTCAGCTATCTAGATAATCATGTGCAAAAAATAATGCAAAAGACATTATTTACTCATTGCTATACCAATATATTCTATAACTGAAAAATGCTGCTTTATTCAACGTTGATTCAAACCGAACTATATCTAAGTAATTCAGAGTTAAATACTTAAATCGGAGGGACTAAAGAACATTGTTCAAACGGCGACACACAGTGACACACCATAAGCAAATAAATGCGATCTTTTAGGGAATTTGCAATTTCAAAGATGAAATTGGAAGATTGGCAGGATATAAAATAGGGTAGTTTAAATTCTAGATGATTATGTGGGATCAAAATAATTAGGGAAAAAGAATTCCTCGTACTTAAAATACAGGAAGAGGATATAGGCAACGTAAATATTAATTTTCCTTAGTTTCTGGTGAAAGTTAAATTCCCCAATATTTAAATCTCGCGATATATTAAAATATTTGGTAAAATACCTGTGTATTTCGAGCAGAAACATTTTTACGGATGACAATTTTGTCGTAACTATTTTCAAACGACATGCACAATCTTCCTTTGCTATTTTGCTAATAAATTTAACAATGGGTGAAATGATTTACTTTAAAAGGATTAAGGACAGTAAATTAAAGTCGGGCAGGAAGTAAATACTAATGTTATCGATATAAAAACATTTATTTTCCAATTTTATTTCCGATCAGGCAGTCTTACAAGATTTTCAAAATGGCGAACACTTGGATGAAATAATATACGTAAAATCATTTAATGTGACAGACATGCATAGTAATTTTAAACTGTTGCAGTAGTATCAACATTCATACATCGTTTTCATAATGTATATGTTGGTTTTTTAATATATTTTATAATATATATTGAGATTTCGCGGAAGTGAAGTAATTATTATTTTTATAATAATCTGCCACAGTCACAGGTGGTTCAGTCATACAAAATGACAGATTTAAAAATTGGAAACTACCATGTCAAATATTCCAGTATCCATAACAGTACCCAATCGTTTTTTTTTATATTAAATTAACCATATTTCCTATGGTAATCTGGGGGTGAATCTGTGTAATCTTGTTGCAGTATAAAAAGTTCTGTATTATTCTTCTGCAAATATTGTAGGAAATCATGAAAATGTGATAGTAGAAGTTGTATGCTTCTCTCATCTAATGTAGTGTATGATAACATTCCACCAAGTCTCACTGAAATAAATAAATTCATGAATTATAATCTGTAATAGAAATAAATAATAATTCCATGGGGTTATGTGATATCATACCAAATAGCCTAAGTAAATGGAATGCACCGTACAACTGACTAGGTAATGTTTCAGGATTGTCATTCATAATTTGAATAAATTGTGGCCGTTCCCATTTATATAACAATTGAAGTCCTAAAGTAATATTAAAATATTCACGAATCCCCTTTGTTATCTCCAATATACTCTCTCTGTTAAAAAACAACATTTACATTCATCCAGTTTCTCTTTGTATTTTTGTATTATATATGAAAAATACATCATACAACATACCTAGAAGAATCATTTTTCCCTATAGATTTTGATTCTACATAATCATCCAAAATTTTATCTACTGTATTTTTTACTGGCAGAGCAGGTAATTTGTGGTGCTTTAATATAACTTCAGATTCATCTATAAGTACATATTTTAATTCTTCTGGTATCTTAATATTTACCTCTACCTTGGTAAGATACTCCTCAGTCTCTCCAGATGGTTCCATCCGGCTGCAAAAATATTTCTTTTTTTCCCTGTGCATTATATAACACTATTTAAATACATAAATCCTACTGCTCTTCAGTCTATACCTGCGCTTTTTACGTGGTGGCTCAGATATAGAGTCATGCGAGGATGAGGGAGTAACTGTATTACTTGTATTTTTACTGAATCTACTAATACTTTTCTCAACTGTGGCAACAGGAGTACTTGCTCTACTGTCAGTGTCTTTCTCCCTAACTCCTTCACTTCTTCTTGCTTGTGTTTTAGATGCAGTACTACCCTTTTTATTTTTCTGAGCAGACTGCTGATTGGAATGTGCTCTCTGCACTTCCTTTTGCCTTTGTACATTGGCTTCATTATACTTAAGCACTCTACTTTCAGGAACCCATTCATCCCAACTATTCACATTAATACAACACTATTAATATTAGCCGTATAAAATTCACTCGGAAAGAGCGCGTAGATCGAACTCACTTCTTATTCCACCCAGCATAATGAATTAAATATTTAATCTGCTTTTCCTTAGTAATGGAGGACTTTAAGCACTTTGCTTCATAGATCAATGGCCCATGAAAGCATAGAACTTTCTCTCCTAAATCAAACCACACATTCTTTATAAACCACACAATCAAAAAGAAATCAAACCATTCAATACTCTCAACATGTGTAACAACAAATTATTTAAATATACTGGAATATTCACAGTATCCTACAGCCTAATACCTTCTTGAAATTTACACTTCGGCGGCATAGTCGGGTCCTTTAAAATACTTATTTTGCTCGTCGTTTTAACTTATTCGCGTACCCTTTAAATTTAGATTATTATATTAATTATACGCGTAAAGGTATAACTATTAATAACCAGCGGTTAGCTCGCAGATCAACTTTAAATAATAGCGTCTCTTAAACCAATCTTCCCGTGGTTACAAATAGGTGGTTGGTCATTTTCATCTAGAAAGGTACTACGCATGCTTCCCCTAAGAGTAACATGTGGTAGCATTGCTCGGTTGTCACCCCAGTGTACGTCGAATCGTGCGCGGTTATGTTCCTTTGCGTTTTCGTTTAATGTAATTGCAATAAATTATGACTTGTGGTGTAATTGCAACCTATTAACAAAGTGTATGAAGTGGAATAGTGTTTCAAGAGCAGTTATGAAGAACTCTGTGGAGCTATTAATCAACGGCAGGCGAATAACTACGAATTTTTGTGAGTACATGTTGAACATTATTGCCGCCAATAAGTCATTGATGTCAATCATTTAGTCTTATTATATTTATAATAAATTATAAGTACACATTCATTACTAAATGCAGAAACTTAAGGATTAAGTTTCAACATAATTTTCCCGAGGGTCCTCTCGATTATTATGTAGAACTTAATCTGCGTAGTTAATCGCAAAACAGGGTTATAATATGGAGAAACCGTGACGTAATCATCGTATTGGTACTATCAACTTATTTATTAATATTAGCAATGAATATGTGAATGCCACGATCTGTTTTACTGTGTTACGAAACATTGAAATATTTTCGGAGAAAAAACTCGGGTTTGAACTCATAGGTTGCGGCCAGTGTTACCAACTGGTTTAGGCAAAACGCGGTAAAGCGTTTCCGTGGTCCATGCACGATCAGACTTTGCATTTATATGCTTGTAATTGCGTTGAACAAGCATAATTTTCTTAAATATAACGTTTTATTTGCAACAAAGATTGATATTAATATATTGGAAATGAATCAATCGCTTTATTTCGAATAATTATACTTTAGTGGCAGCTAATGCCGCACTGCGTTGCTTCTATTCAGAGAATTTGAAATGCATACTGCGATTTCAAGTTGGAGAAAGTAAACTCGATCTTACAAGCAAAGGTCATTTAACACCTTCGAATCAGTTCCTTTTTCATCGAGAAAGAATTTCTACTAACTTTTGACAATCGAAATTATTTGTATCATCTTGTGAATTCTGTTATCTTGGCGTCTGGCTAATTTTTACCGATTAGTTCTCCACAAACACATACGCAGCTAGATATTTTTGTCGTTTATTCGGGAAAGTGGAGTGATATGATTAGAATCAAACTTTTAGATAAGTAATATTATATTAATAACGTATTGGCTCGAATACAAAGTTCATCGAAACGTGGCGCGAATAAAAGTACTGATTTTCTCGAGAGCAAGATTTTATTTGTCAGACATCCACTCAACCGGAAGTTCAGA
This sequence comes from Nysson spinosus, assembly GCA_910591585.2. NCBI lineage: Eukaryota > Metazoa > Arthropoda > Insecta > Hymenoptera > Crabronidae > Nysson > Nysson spinosus. Next base: position 9,175,227 of record OU342830.1, on the reverse strand, counting down.
AAATGGACGTTTATTTTACTGTCTAACAATAAGTTAATTCTACCGTACTATAAGATCGCAAGTATATATGTAGTAAATAATAAGAATATTAAAAAATAGTATAAAACATCAACTGTGATTTATAATAATAAGAGTATTATACTTACTACGTGTTTCACATATATAAATGTACATGTGAACCTTAATGATCTTCAAAGCTTACAAACATTGCATGACATAATATTGAATTTCCAAATTCATCACTTGCAAGATAAAAACTTTTTTTAAAAATCCTGAATCTCTGAATTGACTACCGAAAACGTAAACAATACTAATTCATAAGTTGAGAGATTGGCTCGACGTGACCAAGGCTGTTTATCTCACAATCAGAAAAGATTAGTTTCTTGACCTGTATTTATTACTGGTATTTCTTTTTCTTTTACAGTTTTGCTTTTAAAGTTATACAATAATTCTGAAACTGTTCGTTTCCGCTTTGAAATACAAAATAGATTTTTTTATCATCAGTTATAAATTTAATATAGAAAAGTAGCGAAACTTGAAAAATATATGCGGGTGTTCACGAAAATGGACTAAGTCGTTTTTCATACATGCCATTTTTAAAATTAATAATATGAATTGTTTTTAGTTAGTTGGTAATGTTCAAAGTATTATTCAGGTAAACCATCCTCAATATTGATACTAAATCATAATAAAATATATATGTATGATACAGTATCTCGAACCATTTTTAATTACTACTTCCCTGAGTGTTTTTCGAAAATTAAATGTTAGCTTACTTATTCTCTGATATTTCTCTAATATTAAATTGCGAATGATGAAGGTCCGAAATTGATGCCGCGACGCATCACTGTATATAAATAAAAAGAAGTAGATATAGATATTAAGCTGTCTTTAAATTTTAACTTTACAAACATTATTTACAGTGGCTTTTTAAATAATTATTATAACTTTGACGTTAGTTATAATTCAAACAGTTTTGATTCGGTCTTGCCGGAGAAGTGACTAATGCCGCTCTCATAATTACCGGTACTCAAAATCGGATATGTTTATTAATATTAAGACTTAGATAGGGGGTGGAAATCTGAAAAAAAAACTGCAGGAAACAGAAGGTTGACGTTACACAAGGTTATATTTCGTAACTTTCTTTTTTACGGTGTTCTTTTGGGCGGGTCGCGCCCGTAAAATGTGACAAAATTCTCGTTCGTCGTAGTGATACATCACACAATTTTTATGACGACCGATCGGAATTAATAATCCCTTTTTTTCACCGTCGATTCTGAACAGTCTCTCAAACGCATACAATCGAATATGTGCGCATGTAAATAATAGGTACTCTATCATTAACTTGGAATGAACTTTTATGCATAATCAAACACATTTCAAACTATTTCTCCACTAAGCATTATCACTCGTAATCGTTTACTTTCGATGACTAACTCACGGTGTAATTGGCGCTAATAAAGACTCTAAAAATCCTGGCGGACAATCATTTCTCTTCTACTGCACCATGTTAAACAAAAAAGAAGTTCCGTTCATTCGACAGACTGTCAGAAGCGGCTAGATTTTCACGAATATCGGGTTAAAAATGAAACGATGGACTGCCATCTTCATGGTAAGTTACTATAAAAAGATCTTGCGAAATCTGGAAACGTTGGAAGCCGACATTTCTCCCATCGCCGGAGCACTGTAAACTCTTATTCTTGTAATTTCATTTATCATTGAAGAATGTCCATATATTTAGACATCATAAATTCAATTATCATTCCATAATTATCCAAATTAATGTATCGGCAGTTAGACAGTTTGAATTGTTTTGAATGTATAGACTGTTTGAAACTGTATCAAAGGTATCATATGATCAAACTCTGACTGCCATTTACATCAATAGTAAACGTTTTTTATTATGAGCTTACTGCACTTTGACTGAAAGAAGGCTTACTTATCAAAGAATTGTTATAATAATATATAATATTATAATAATATTGTAATTATTATTATAATAGGACAATAAGTAACACGTTTCAACGTCAAACGTTCCAAAGACTTCATAAGATCCTAGTAAACATTCAGGTAGAAAATATCGTAACTTCTCACTGGTGTGTCAGGCTCGAAATCACCCGGAATTTCAACATTCGATCAGTAATATCATTCAATAATCACTCACACGTTCCCACGCATTCTTGTTCTGTTTTTTCTCTTCTTCTACTTCCCCTCTCGTTGCACGATGATGCGTATGAAAAAAGCGCGATGCCACCAGTAATTCAAAAACGAAAACAAAAACTAGTTTACAACCCTCTCTGTTGCAGACAGGCATTGTACCGGAATCTTGTGCAGAATAATCGTTTTGTATATTTTTTTTTTATTTCCTCCCCGTGAATTCACGTTATCGATAAAAACTAGGAATTACTGAGATCCATTATGAGCGGAAAACGCTAAAAGCGCGAATCGCATTGCGAGATTATCTTGGATTGATGTATAAATAATGAGAATAACTAACATATGGTACGATAACAACTTGTTCGTTTCACAAAACATTAATTTATTCAATTCATTTTGCAGCTTCCTTGTCGGCTATGATCATTCGTCATAATTGAACTAACAATTTACTGTGAATATTAATACAACAAATAACTTATACGCGTCATTTAAAACAAATTGACTGTATACAAATTAATCATTACTTATGCAACAATCCAATATATTAACATTTGTAAATTTGATTTCTATCGTTTCATTATGTTTCAATATCTATTCCCGCGGAAAACAGTCTTGACGAAATCAAATCCGGACAATGGACGCAAATTTCGAAGCCAGGAGAGCCATTTTGTTTCGATATATACAGAAATTCATACACCTTCCCTTCCTCCTCATTCGTCCACGCCTTTACGCTTATTTAAAAAAATTATTTAAACCTTTGTACACGCGTATCATTAAGTAACTCACACCAGCATTATTCCGCACAAGATTCGCGCTGACTATAAAATGTACGTATTACATATACGTATATATAAGTAAATTTATAAACTAACATTCTCTCATGTAATGTTTTCAATAATAATATTAATAATAATTAAAACTAACTAATCGATACTTTGTGATAACCGTAATGAGGTGTCCACAGCATCCCTGTGTTGTTTTTGTCCATTGGGGTCATTACGTCCTTAATACATATATATTCTTGTATATATGTATGTAAAGTATTTACAGTTTGCAGAAGGGTGTGATCATTATTGTGTAGGCACTATGGCTTTGGACGTACACTAAGTTGTACGTTAGGGTACATCCTTTAAGAGAGTTCCAATCGAGAGAATTCCATCAGTGAAAATGCTTGACCTTTCCTCGAGGAACATTATCAAAACGACAATCTTTCAGTACATGTCGCTTTGTACACGAAAACAGATTATTCTGGTGTTCGGTTTAACTTCATTTTGCGATGGCAAGGCATCAAGTCATCGCACTGATCGGAATTTCTGTTTTGAAAGTCCCTTAATCAGGTCCAGAATAGTACTGTATCCTGAAAGAATCTTAGACATTTATCGTTACAATTAGAATTAAATATGCGTGTATATGTGACGATATTAGCCTAAGATTTTCGGTATTTCCTTTTCCTTTCTTATTCTTTCTTGCATGCTTGAGTTCGTCTCCGTGTTCACGGCATCATCGACAAAGGCTAATCGAAAAGATGATGTTCTAGCAGATCGATAATGGAAATAGTATACGATGACAATTATGCCGAATAATCTTCCTTCGTGTATACCCCTCTACGTCCGCGAAAGAGGGACCAAGTCTAAAGTTTCGTAATATTAAACGGCACTAATACGCTTATCGGAAAATTCGACCAATTACAAAAGTATATAGAATAAAAACTATGCCTTCCTGTCATTATATTACAAACGATCCGTCAAGCCAGCCATGCATCGACCGCTTTCATTCAATAAATTTATAATGTTATCGCTCCAGACGACAGTCTCCCGTCTTAAGCACAAATCCTTAGAAAAAAGAGAAAAAAAAACGAGTCAGTCCCAGTGATAAGAGAAGACCGCCGCCCGGAACCTGTCCAGAGTACGCTTTCCATTTCAATTATCACGTCAATAGAAATATTACACTAGGAGGGACTTCTTTTGATGAGTGATTTCGCGTAACTATCGAGTTCTAATCATTTTACAGTACGACAACCACGAAAAAACAGTTCAATCACTGTTCGACACGAGTCCAGTCTCTCTTCTCTTTGAATCTTGAATACATCCTTCTACCCTTTACTTCATTTACAGTATTATTACACATTGCACGAAAAACGGCATCGTTTCGCTAGGCAGCTTTTATAATTTATTCCACGAACTTAATTGGGCTCCGGTCCCCTTCGGAAGCCGGAAGTACTCGAGCACCACGTTTAACAGTTGCGTGATATGTTTTCTCTTCTGCCATCGTGGTTATTTGGCTATTCCCCTCCCCTCCCGGTAAGAGGGTGAATTTTGAAAACGATCGACGTTACACAAAAAGGTCCAATAATTTTCAAACTTAACCGAAGAACAAATTCTGTTCGAAGGAACAACTTCGAAATGATTCAACGTATAACAAATCATGCGGATTAATTAAAACAAGATCTATCGATAAACGATGGATCACAAAATCAATTTCTGCTCTTCATCCCTGACACGGTCAACGATGGGATTCAAAACTGAACTTATTTTCATGCGATCTACTGATTTCAAAATATGTATGTCGATCTTTAATCTTTTGCTTTCAATTGTATTTGAAAATTATGCTTGCAATTCATTATCTTGCATATCAAATCTGTTTGTAATCCCAGAAAACAGAAAAGTTGGGACACATTTCAAAGGCAATATTTCCTGATTACAACGTGGAACGTGTGAAACAAAATTTCTAATTATGATAGCGCGACACGTGAATAACGCGTCGTTAGACTCGTAGAGCAGTTCATCTCGCTGAAATACTAGGGAGGCGAACTCAGAGTGATAGTCAAAAAAGACAAAAGTGCTCTCGCGATGACGATGATAACGGTGATATTCCTAGAATTTGAAATCAAAGAGATCCGAAAGTCCTTCCTCTGTGCCTAACGAGAACGAATAGTCGTTTTCGGAGAGGGGTGGTTCCAAGGACAGCAGGTGTTCTCCAAAATCGAGAATACTCAGATCTGTAACAAAAGAGAAAACAAAATGGTGGGCTTGTCTCTAATCCTAAGAATCACATCCGTATAATCCGCACTCCTGCAGTCGTATTAGAAAAACTGTCAAATTCCTTCGTCTTCATAAATTTCCTCTATTAATTCCAATCAGCCTTTTTGTTCAAAATGAACGGCGGGTTAACTTTCAGAAGCTGGGTCGTAGATTCTGATATCGGATCACAAGAAAGGTGGAACTATTTCAAATCTTTATATACTCGAATATATTTATATCTAATCGTTTAAAAAATGTTTTCAATTTTTGACAAAAGTACTGCTGCAAATCTTTCGTGATTTCAATTAGTCAATCGAATATAAGAATACATCGTGAGGCCTTATAATAAGGGCAAGTTTGTAACACATAATAAGAGGAATTTAGTAGTAATATTAATTAACGAGTTAGTAGTTAGAACTACGTAATGAGAGAAATTTATTAATAAGGAATAATCGTAGGGTTCACATAACGTACAAAACGGCAGAATATGCAGTCAAAGAATGATCTGAATAGATTATTTAGTTGTGCTGTTAAAAGCGGCAGTGTAATATGAAAACCAGATTGCCACAAAATTCGGGTCGGTCACGTTTCATAATAATATAAATATTTTCTGTTCACCATCTTGTCAGCCGAATTTCAATTTCCATACAAATATCACAACTATATTATGAGAGAAAATTTGACACGAATCGATTCCTGTTTACTACAATATTATATCGAATCCTAAGCATTGTCCAATATTATGTAATTCAAGCGATATTAAAGGAAACATACCAGTGATAAAAGATACAATTAATCCAATAATAATTTTTTCTGGAAAACGTACCTTCGCGCGACACGAGCTTTGCTGTTGGAAACCGTTACCTAACTAGAACTCTGCCTGTGATGTGATTTGAATTATTTTAACACACAAGTCACAGCCAGAGCTCCATCAGGGTACGGCTATCGTCCATTGTTGAAAAAGGTAGAGGACGACTCGAAAGAAAAGTAGCTCGAATTCGGTCGAATCGGGAAATTCATAAACATTGTATTCTCGCTATCTTTCTTTCGAAGTTACTTTCCAGTGATGTCATAAGATTGATATTCTTGCATGCAGAACGTTCCTTTCAAGTATCAATAGAAAATCGAATGACTAAATACTATAATCGCAAGTATAATAGATCTATCGTGAATCGCTCAAAGTGATTATTGACACAAGAAACAAACGTTTTTATAGATTGAGATGACCCAATAACAAAGAGACAAAGAGTCAGAGTGCGAAAACAGTTTTATTAAAAAATAGAAAGAAAATGAATATAAAGAATATATAACAGCTGGAGTAACAAAAAAAATAAAAAATATAATTGCGCAAACAGATGAATGTAGCGAATAGATAAGCGTACAAATCTTTGAATTACTTTAAGAAAATATGTGTTGAGATTTCTCAAAAGCTTTCTAAAAGATTGGTAGAACTATATATACACAAGCCGTTTCCATATGCAATTGCAATAAACTGGCAAAGCTCTGTTACTTTATAAATTAGTATTATTAATACGAAATAAAGCCAAAGAATAACAGAATTAAATTAAAAGAATAAGAAGGTGAAAACAACATTACGAGGCGTAATGCTTCGTATCTTGTAGAAGATTCTGAATAAATGTGATATTTTCTCTAGCAGATTATCACTTATTAATTAGAATGTTTGTAATCACCTTCCCATAATAAACGAAGTATTTCACATGCCCAGCATGTGGAGAAGTAAAAGTAATATAGCATACAGAAGCATACATGCAAAGAGCAAAAATAACACGCATGGCGATTTATAACAAATCTCTAAAAATGAAAGGAAATAAAAGTCTCGTTAACAATGAAATAAAAGTGTTAAAACGATCGCATGAAGTTTGCGAAAAAAATGCTCTGCACACTTAGAGCCATGGCACACGTTACTTAACATTATTAGCCTGCACGCAAAACAATGTATTTGGGGTCGTAAGATTATCGACCTTTATGGCACATTCACGCAGATTCTAATAGTGTGGAAGAATACAAAATACCGTAGAAAAAGAAGAATAGTAACAAACGATTCTAAACTTATGAGATGCATATATACGCGATCCTACCTGGAGTGCTAATTTGATCCTCCGTTTGGAGTTGGAATTTGCCGCCACCCATTGGTCCGTAATCATCAGATTCGCACAAAAGTGCATCCCTCATGCCTGCTATATTGGTAACCGCGGAAATAACCGGTGTGGCCAAGCGAGTATCCAACGAATTCTCAACGGAAGGTACTGGTTCTACCCGAACCCCGCTTCCTCCGTTAACCAGAAGTTCAGGAGGCAGACAAGGTATTTCGGATTCTTTTGACGAAGGCACAGGTTGCGTCGTCGTATATCCCGGCGTGGGAGACGGTTTAACTGCAGGGTCATCAGGGCAAAGGAATACCTCAATTTCTCCGTGGGATGACCTCATGTGCATTTGAAGCTGTAAACATATCAAAACACATTTCCCCTGTTAGATCGACAGTAATACTTAAAAGTAAACAAGTTAAATCGACAGTAATACTTAAAAGTAAACAAGTTAGATAGATAGATCGGCCGAGATTCGTTAAGTAATCACCTTCTGTTGGCCGTGATTATTAACAGGTTGTGGAACGTGTAGGGTGGCTTCTGGTGGTGCTTTTACCGCCATTATAGCCTGATCTTTGTACATCGGGACAGAACGTAAATCGTGATACGTTACATAAGCGTATTGTCTGTCTGCACAAAGCTCTCTAAGATTTTTGTCAGCACCGTGGATTAACCGATCCAAAGTGTTCTCTTTAGCTTCTAAGTCTGCTACCTCCCTTCTGAGATCCGCGATATCGTTTCTCTCGTTTGGTAACTGTCCGCCTCTGTAAAATATAACGATTGCATTTAATGTACATCCCCGAATGCATACCTTGTAATTAGTTACGATTCAGTTACTTACTTCCATTGTATGTTATTTTTACTTTTCTTTTCTAAAATGCCGATCCCCTCGAGTACATTAGTAATATCGTATATACGACGCTTCTGTACTTCCAATTTTTCCGATGCTACATTCAAATCTACAACGCCATCCTGACTGCTCTCAACTAAGTGGATGAACTTTTTTGTAAGTAAGCTCAGTGATGTGTCGTACCGTGTTCTCTCTACTGTTTTGCCTGTAAACAAAGTAATCATGGTTTGATTACGAAGTAAATCAAACGGACGAGAAGTTCGTGGATACCGAAACTCACTTTTGGCAGGTGTGTGTCCAGCTATCGAATTTGATCCAGATCTCCTACGTTTACCTCTGGGAGTTTTGAAAGTAGATTGGCTGGGACCTGTTGTTCCCATTTCCAAGTTCAGTCTTCGTTTTACCGCCTGTACTGAAACCTGCTACAACAAATAATTCGTTTCCTGATATACGAAACACGAAAGAACGGCAAAAAAGCCAATCGTGTGAAATCAACAGTATTTTCGTATAAACTTTATTTATATTTACTTCGGCTCGTGCAGACGGTTGTGTAGGTTTTCTTGTTACTTGATAACAAGGTGTTTGTCCATATTGATGATCCTGAAGATGTGGACTTGGTGTTTCCTCTGCTACTTTTTGTGGTTGAACTTCATCCAGAGAACCCTCCTCCAAAAATTCTGATTTTACTGAAATATATTTAATTTGATATTATATAATTCTATATTTAATTATGTGTTGTATGTTAGGATGGTTTAGTATGATGATACCTACTTAATTTGGTTTCTACCATATCTGGCGTAACAGGCCTTGCAGGATCCTCCAGGACAACTTGTCTCCTTACTCGAGGCATTTTGATAATATTTTAAAATCTGTAACAGTAATATCAAAAATCCTGTGTAAAAAAACATTGCTTTTCACATGTACCTAGCTAGTTTTCCACATGAGATACTAAGTGAAACAGTGAACCCAACTTGAAACAAAAAACATCTACTTGCTTACATTATTATTATTTTCAATGAATATAGATATTTAAAATTAAGAAATATACATTAAATCTTTATATAAGCTAATTCACTATATTATAGGCAGTTAAAACCATTACAAACTACTGTCCACAAATTTCAATATAAAATCAATTAATAACAATAAAATGAATGATTACTTAAAAAACTAGTAAATAAACATTCATGCCTTTACTGCATTATTTACAAAATAACGTTTTTTTAATGTAAATACAAAAATAAAAACGTGTGAACTTCTCAATCTGTTTAATTGGATATTATGATACAATTTTTTATTAAAACGGAATAATCTTTATGGGACTAACGTGACGTATAACAGTGAAAAAAAAGGAAAGAAAAAATGCAATGCTTTTATGACGTATTAAATGAATTGCCTTCCAAACATTAGAAAAAACGTGCTCCCAGGTATCAGAGGTCCTTGTAAAGATTCGGCGAGGATCTGTGGTACACCGGTAGACCAACAACCGTAACCATGATACGGATTCGAAAATGTACGTTATTTTCTCGGATTGGTAGGGACTTGGAATTTCTTTAAAAAGATTTTACGGGTGAAATGGAAGTTCGTACTGTGAGGTTAAGAGACACGTTTTTAACGACGAGTATCACAGTAACCGTGTCGATTCTTTTTCTTCAAAAATAATCTTCCTGGAACTTAAAAACCATCAGCAAGACGATTTGTGTAACTGGATAAAATTCACCCCGCTTTACATGTGCTCATGATTAATGTGTTATTAGTACATTTCTTTACACGTGAATGTAGAGAAACTTTTGAAATATGTTTATAAAAATACGATTTTTCATAACATACTAAAGAAGGGGGGATGATGAAGAAGCTCTCTTGACCTTGCTCCAAATAATAAACAAACAACAATGAAGTTTAAAGTACCGAGCTCGTGCTCGAAGGGAAGTATCTTTGTATAGATTTAAAGAGGAAGAATAGAAATTTCCAATCCATGGAACATATGGCAAATATTTCCCTGAATTTTCCCAAATAATTTCAATTGAAGTAACACATCGAAGTCACGCGGTCGAAGTGACGAACTTCTAAATGACCCTCCACGTTCTTCCGAACTTTGCGCTATATTCTGTCGTTTCGAAGTATGCGAGAGGAATTTAAATTTGTTGCATCAGTTCATTATGTAAATGATGACCAGGAGGAGTTTAGGGCGTTTGGTACCTTACGTAAACCGAAGGAAACGCTGAATAAATTAATAATGTCCTTTACTTGTAACGTAGCAATCAACCGTATCAGTATGGCTAACGCGTTGAGTGAAACGAAGCAACGATTAAAAGTGCGTCTCTTCTATTGCGAGAACTTTCGGTTTCGGTTAAAGTTCGAGGGTGCCCCACGCGAAACAAGCCACCGAATTATTTCTTTTAATTGCCATAACATAAACAATATTTAATGCATTATATAAATGACTTCAAAGGGCCAACATCCTGAAGGGAATATTTTCCAATGCCTTTTCTTTCTTTACAGTTTCCAAGGTCACTCGTATTATTTACACAGAGAGAAATATTGTATTATTAGAGGGGGCCGTTTTACGTAGGACACCCTGTATAATGGAAATCGAACACAACGAAGCCGGTCAGAGCGTGATATCGGTTACTACAAACAAATCCTACAAACCGAACGGAAACGTGTATAGCGAGAATTCGAATACAAAGTGATCAGTTAGAACGAGATATCGGATATGGAAAAACAACATCTTCGCCTCTTGAAATTCTTTCTGGTCGATTTTTACTGAACTTTAAAGGGAGTGCAAGAGTCATATCTTTACAGGAAATGAAAATTATTTAAGCATAAACATCAAGCATTGTAAAACCGTTTTGAAATGAAAAGCTTAAGATTTGAACTCATCCCAAACTGGATAAATATTATATTTTATCGGAGCATGCTTATAATTCGTTGAATCATTAGATGTCTCGCAACTGGCTTCTTAAGTGTTCAATTATGATGTAAACCCACTTTCGATGTTAATTAACGTCGTCCAAACTTCACCGAGATATTACTGAAGTTGATGTTAGAAGTTTCCAGGGATCCAATCGAGATCAATTGAAGATTTTTCTTTTTAACCAGCTGTGCAATCACCCACTTATCTCTCGTGTATCGTAAATTGCGTGCGCGGCTACCGAAAATTTTCGTTAATTTTCGGAAATCAAACCACTCGAAACTGGCCAGTAATTATTTCGAAAAGAAGATGATAAGCCGAACTGTAATACAATGGCCCGGTATTCGTATATGTTAACGATACCACCGATACCTCATTATTATTGCTCGCGAATGATGTCGGAGATAAATCGAATGTCATTAACGGACCGTGAACACGTGTGATTCGTGTAAATTTGCGAAATTACGCGAAGAAATAATGTAATAATCGCGTGTGAAAATGCGTTTGTTTTGAACGGTCTAAGTGTGATCGTTATGAAACACTGAGGCTTACATTCAAGCACGTTTCTTCCGATGTAAAGGTGAAATTTTAATTTAGTTATCATATCACGATGCTGATACGAACGAAATATCTTCTTCGTACGAACTATTCGAAACATCGTATAAACACGATTAAATCTTGTGCCTTCTAACATATATTTCATAGCTGTTTTCAACGTAACAATAATACAAGAAATTACTAGATAACAAACTATTGTACGTGTGTTTTTAGTAAATATATTCGAAGTAATTAAATATAAATATGATAAACATCGTGTAATGACCATGTGTTCCACATATTTATGTTTCAGTGTATTACATTACATCCGCGCGGAAGAAATGAATGGAAGGAGAATTGAAAATGTTTCTGATACGCCAACCGAAAGTGAAGTTTAAGACCCCGGTTTTGAAAAGAATGGTTACGCGCCTGAGCGGACCCACAGTGAGGCCGTGCGAGAATTTTCGAAAAAAAGAGCAAGCGTCCCAGGAGTGAGGGAGAAAGGGAAAGAGAGGAAGAGAAAGAGAAAGCACGAGACGGCGTTCCGGGTGTGGTTTAAAGAGGCATGCCGCAGGATCGTCCTGTTACGGCAGTGTTGCATTTGTAAGCGATTTTAAAAACGATCCTTCGCTAGAACACTATCGCGGCTCTCCCTCGTTTTCTCGATTTCAGCCGTGTACACAGTACCCGGCATTTGACAAGATCGTGGGGCCAATAGCACGGTAAAAGACGCTTTCGAAGGTTGGGAGCAATGCACGGATACGAAGTCACATTGATTGGTAGGCCGTTATCTCGAAGATAAAACCCGACGCGACGAACTAAGCTCGCGTCGTCGACATTCGGTGCAAAACTAACGGAGCATTGATTGGTAAATTTTGTTATACTCTTTCGAGCAGTATAGTGTCATCGAACTATAAATACCGATCCTGTATTTCTTCGCGTGTACTCGGTACAATTTCGATGAGATAACCGAGACGAGAAAAGTTACTAGCAAAGATCGTTGTTCCGGTATCGGTGGATTAACGTGCTTTATCAACTCGAAATAACGAAAGTTATGAAAGAAGAAATGATAGCGTATACGCGAGGCAGGAAATACGACAGAGGGCGATTCGTTTGCAGGTTTCGTACGAGTTAAACGAAGCAAGTCTCGTGTGCACGAGGCCTCAAACCCCAGATGTTAACGACGAACCTCGTTGTCCCCTTTTTTCCGCTCTTCCGCTCGCAGGAACCTCACAGGTCGCAAGGTCTATCGACACCCGAGATCGTCCCCTTCTCTTATCATTGCGAAGTAGAAAACGCGTACGTACGCATATACACGTATAAGTACGTGCATACCGGCACCCTCTCTCACGCACACGTAGTGCGCGATCAGCTGTTAACAGCGATCGAAGGTACGAACGGGTCCGTGGTTGTATATCGTCGATTCGTTTGTTCCTCTTACCTCCGAATTGTTTCACGTAATTCTTCGTGCGTATTGATAAGCCTAGTAAATCGAAGGTACTCGTAGCGGAGCGGCGATTGAGTGCGACCTCGCGAGATCCGCACACGCTACGCACCGAGGCACCCATGCATACGAGAGAAGCGGAGGAGCGAACGGACGAACGAGCGAGTGAGCGAGCGAGCGAGCGAGAGCGACCGGCCAACCGAGGGAGTCGCGATTATGCGAGCGCGCACGCACACAAAGTCCATTAAATACGCACACAAGTGCAAGATAGGATTCACAGGCAATACACGGAGCCGTTTAAAGAGCCAAGCCGGGACTAGAGGGTCCCTAGTTAGGCGTGCTACCGGTACGGTTACGGAGGAACCTAGAACGAGTGCACGCTTTCGCGATTGATCGTCTACAAGATGCCAGCGACTTTCGACGTACACCAAATCGGTTACGCTCGAAATAACGGTCCTTTTTTCTTTACCCCGAAGCGCTCCAGTAAGCCCGCCTTTCCTTAGATCGAGAGAACGTGAGGCGAGAAATGTCTCGTGCTTTCAACACGGTTAAGGTTTCTCTTTGATATGGTTTTTGAAGCACATCCGATAAGAGAGCTCCCCGGGATGAGAGGGATCATTATTGGGGAGGAGTGTAAATCGAGTAAATAGTTGGCGCGCACAAGTTTTTTTTTTAATTTCACTTACTTGGCTCTCGAGTGTGCGGTATAAAATCCGCACAGTATTTTGAGACGGAGGCCCACGCTCTCTTCCGGGAGGTTCAGCCAGCACACGGCGCGGCGCGTGTCACAGGACCGACGACGTACGAAGCATACCCGTGCCTCCTTGATGAGAAATACGTCGTCGACGTAATTTCTTCGTCGTTCTTCCCTTAGCTCTAGCTTCGACCTCTTCTAGATTAAATTTTCACTTTAACCTGCCAATGACAGGACAGGTGGACGTGTCTGTGGGACGACGAGAGTTAACCCGCTCTCTCGCCGAGGCCGACGTACACGAATCGCGGTTTCTCGGTACGGTGTGAAAAGTACACACACCTCGTACACGCAAATTACACCCTCGCCCTTTCCCTTGCTTTTCTTTTCCCTTCCTCGCTATTTCTCTATATTTCTCTCTCTTCACTCGTGCTCGTTGACTTCGTACCACGTCCAGTGGCTTTTATATCTTTCTTATGCTCTCTATCCCTTGCCCCTCTTCCTCCCTATTACATATGTATTTATATATACACGCGGTATACATATGTACGTATATCCTGACTCTTAAGCTCTTGTCTTTCTACCGCACTGGTGCGGTGTCCATTTTCTGCGGGACCGAGATCTCGGGTAATAGCAACGACAAGAAGGTAGCCAGCCACACGGTGGGCCCCGTATATAATAATGTCTGTGGACCGAGCCGTTTGTGCGATCGCGTCGTTTTCGGGTTCCGTTGATTCCCTGGACTCTCTGCTTCACGTAGAGCCCCGCCTTGGCATAATCGGTCGTATCACCGGCAAAGAAAACGAACCTTTTCTGACGGGGTGTCGCGCGCGCACACGAGGCCGGCTCGTGAGCTCGGCGATTGGGATGGACGGGTCTGGCTGGCGCGCTGGCAACTGGCTCGGGCTACGAAACAGATAGAGACGCCTGTGTGTTTCCCCGGTGGTTGTATTAAGCCCAGAACCGCGTGTCGCGACACTCAAATCTTTCTAGGTGGTAGTAGCCCTCTACAAAAACCTCGGTACGTTTTTGAACGCGTCCCTGTCACGGTGGTAGTACGTGGTTAGGTGGCTGTCATGTGTCGGTGAGTTCGTGGACGCGCGCCTATAACGTACCGGCTTTCTGGCCATCTGCTGGTAGTACAAGGGAGTCGGTGTACGCGCGCCAAAACACTCACTTCGTTTTTATCCGTAAACCACCGTGCCGCCAGTTACTCGAGTTATATTCCAAATGTTCCTAGAGCTTGGTCCACCTCATCGTTATTGTATCCACCCCTTTCCACAGGATGATTTTCAAAGGATTCCACCAATCTTATACTTCCTTCGTGCCAGATATTCGAAGAATTTCATTTTGATATTTATCCATATTTTCACGACTGTTTATTCCTTGTGGAACATTTAATGGCAAAACGATACTTCCCCACTGCACATTGTATCCAAGTAAACACGATAAACATGGAAAAAGATGAATCCATAGACTCTTTGGCTGATTTAACGACAATGTTAAGGATACGCGCCAAAACTGTCCATCCTCGGATTCAACGAAAAACTGCCACGCAAGCTTCGACACTCGATTGAAAAATCCCTATACGAAAGGTTTCCGCGTGTGCCACGATTAAATTACGACAGATTTTGATTCATCCACTTTTGACACTTCCAGGCAACTTTGTTAATTCGTCGTAGAAACTATTAGCATACCGGTCCGCCATGGTTAGGGGTGTGTAGTTTCAGAACAATGTCCACGCTGGTAGTTGTCGCGGTGAGTCCCTTTAACCTGGGCCTTACCACCGAGGAAGGGGGTAAACAAGCTAGCGATGGATAAACGCGTTCTCGAATTATGTAATTTACTGACTTTCTGATTTCGCGACATCGACCACGCGCACGTTTAAAGATTGGGAGGATCCCGATGCCTCTCGTTTCTTGCCCGAAACTAAGCGGGCGGTCGTCGCTTCCTTCACGATGGAGGGGTGTTCAGTTTCAGGGGCGTACTATTTGTGGACATTTTCGAAACTCTAAGGGTTTACTTCCGACCACTTTCTTAAGCGTACTGAACACCGCCAGTTTCATTCCAATTGCGATTTCTAACACAATTTTTAACTACGAACACTATAATAAATCCACAACTTTCTCCACTCTATTGAAACCTATTACAGGGTAGTTTTAAGTACAACATGTAACGAATAACAAAATAAAACTGTTTTATTATTAGTTAAAAGTACATGTATTCAAACATAAATCATATTCTAAAGGGTTATTAAATGTTTACAAATAACGTGTGTGTAATGCATTTCAATACAAGTATTTGTTTAGAATACAAAAGTTATCGTATAAAATGGGTATCATAAACAATACGTTAATAATAGATCTTTTAAGGATCTAGACACATGTAGATGTAGAAAGGCGGGGTAGAAAATCCGAAATTTATGCAAAGTTTCTCAGGGTTCTGGAATGGGCCAGCACGTGCCTGAGGCAGGTTACCAAGAAGGGGGCCCGGTGTTTTCTTCGTAACGTATTTATTTGAACCCTACGTAACTACAAAAGGATCGTACCCTATGTAGGACGTAGGGGAGGTGTACCGTCCCTTCTTACTCCTCTCCGTCAATGCGGTCATCCCCACCTTTTAGTATTTAAAGTATTAACCCAAGCCAAACTCCTAAGGCGCGACTACAAATCGAAACAAGCCGCTGTCCTTAGGTATATTTCGACAAATTATATGTCGACGATCACGAAGACTTCGGGCCTGTCCAATTCCGGACGATCGAGGATTTGCATTGCCGAATATGTAATCGCCTTTACTTCAGCGTTCTGCGAGTGTTTGCCGATCATAAATTCTTCCCCCATCGCGATCGCTTTGATCTTGAAGTTCTCTTTGTCGAATTCCGTGATCTTCACTTTCTGATAACAAAAGGATCGAAGGATTTACGTGTAAGGAAATTAACACTAATAACAACGATAATGTTTGCTCTCAGAGATGAAAAAGATCGATAATATAATAAATTACACTTACAAGATATAAACGACTTTAATAATGTGTTAGGTTCGTATAAACGGTTAATAGACATTTTCAGGAGTACGACGAAGAAAGCGATGATAGAATGAAGCACGATTTTAATCGTGCGGAAAATGTTTGTTTACTTGTCAAGCTTAATGATGGATATACCTTTGCAACGATAAACGGCTCGGCACTAAACATATACAATAATTCATCGAGAAAATGAAAAAGAAGGCTCTTCATATCGTGTCCCTCAGCTTCGATCGTGTGCACTTGGATTATGTCAACGCGATCTAAATTGGTCATGTATCCAAACATGGCCACCGCGCATTGCTCGAAAGCTTCTGCCAGCGTGTCACCCCATGCATGCAGCCTAAGATTTATAATTTACCATTCAAATAGCCTCGATAAACAACACTGAAAAACTATTACAAGATTCTTCCGCCAGAAAACCACACAAACATCTCGAAAGAGTAACGACCCCTACATTGGTTTTCATTTTAGGTTATCCACGCTTGTAACCTCTGAAACACGCCGGAAGTTTATATTTCGCTGTTAATTGTAATACTTACTGGACATCCGCCGTGTGATCAAGATCTGTAACATAGAATCAAGTATATACCGCTCGTCGTTTATTTGCAGAGATTTAAATGCACCGTTACTACGTGTTTGGTTTTTAAACTAAACATGGGTGCCGGTTTAAAATGCCGGTACTCGACTACTGCGTATTATGCTTCTTTGTGGGTTCCTCGTTCGTTAGAATCTGTTTTTCATTAGTTTATATTGTTGTTAAGGCTTACATTCGTATTTGATCTCCGGGGTAACGAAATCCTCGTCCGTTAGTTCCTCCATGATTACGCACAGCTGATTTTAGCCACGTGAATAATCGATCAGCTGTTTCTCTCACCGGTTTTAATCAATGGTGCCCCAGATTATGCGTACACGTTTTTTACTACGCAGATGGCGCTACTCGTAGGGGCACAAGTTTCCCTATGTTACCGATCGAGACTGATTAATAAAAAATAGATTTTTTATCAGGGTAATTAAATATGTTGTGATGAAACTTATATATGTTTAATATGTACAGAAATGTTTGTTTACTTGGGTGATACTCGTTTCTTATGTTCACGAGAACATTTTTTTAGTATGTTGCCATGACGATATTAAAATAGTATTTTTTATGTAAAGCATGCAGCAAAGTAAACTTTATTTATTTCAGTGCTTTAAATTCGTAATTCTAGTATAATATTAGTTCATCGATCATAAAAAATCGTGGCAGGGCTGTAAACAGAAAAATTGCTAATCTACTTTCCCTCTTATCAATATTATCAAATATTGTAACATCACATTATATTAAATATCATTATCCAGAATAATAATAAATTATTATTTCAGGATTTCTCTGGACTCACTGAAAATTCTGCTTTCAGTAAGTCCAGAGTTTATAATAAATCTAATATTACATAACTACAGCAATATATAACATAAAACCTATGTAATATATAATGGATAACATATACAACCAATGAGAGGACGAAACGAGTGCCTTCTTTTTAGAACTCAACAATAATATCATACGAAGTAACACGAAACATTGAAAATGATTTGGATTGTAAAATAGCCATTATATCCATAGCCAAATACCATTATATCTGAACGAAAAATTTCATATCGTACTATCGAGTTGTGTGTCAGTTTTAATTGAAAGCCCGTATACTATGACATAATACAAGGTTGATTCGTATATATATATCGAAGCCGATTAAAAACTATCCTCAGCAGTCGTTGCACCTGTTCCAATCCACGCCAAATGTGGATTGTTGAAGTCTTTACTAATCATTGTGCAAGAGTACATGTAATTCGACACGAAGTACTCGCTCGTGTTTGTGTCGTTGGTGTGCTTTAATTAGTTTTACGCGATAGTGGCAATCACCGTTCAGTGAACGGTGGTCGGCATAGTCGATTCGCAAATGCTAGTCGGGAGACCTACATATTTTTCTTCTGAACGATCTCGGGCTAGATTTTCTTGTTTTCGAGCTACGAGAGGAGAGGAAAAAAACGACGCGCTTTCGTAGTCTGCGATTAATTCCGATCGTTTTGAGTCATGCATTTTCGATGCTGTGCGTCTTGTTTATTAGTTAATTCAGATTTTGTGGCACGTATTACGATCTTTTATAAATAAAGTTATCATTATCATAGGAAATAAACAAAACACCTGTAAAGCAAGAAGGAGTTACAAGTTCAACATGTGACATATCAAACCTATACATATATATTATATATTATACATTATACATACATTACATGATATGAAAAACTAAAAAAATATCACACTCGCATGAATATTTACATGAACACCATCACTTTGTTGACGTCAAGAACTTGACGCAACAAAGTTGTTCCTCTTTCACAGTCTAATTTGCATCTTTGTTGATCATATAATTTATTAAATTCTAGGGTGTTTATAGATTATCGCATTCTTTGAATCGTGCACTATTAATTCATATTTAATTCGTGTCGCGTGCGTGCACCATTTTCAATGTTGCCTTACTCCAAATATAATATAATAAAACATAATATAATATAATATACTACAAACTTACAAGATTTGATGAGAAAAGGTCCAATTATGATTTCAAGACAAAAATATGACATTATGTATTTATTAAAAGCGAAATATCTCAGCGACAGTTTTTCGACTTCTTCGATCAATTTCGTAAATTATGGATCATGTAGACTGACGAAGGTGAAAAACTGTCGTCGAAATGTAATTAATATTATATATATAACATATTATATAGTAATCAATAGTTTATTTTTTGGTCCAATAATAATTAATATTTGTGATTTTGGGTTACGGCTTTTTATAGACCAATGTAAGGATATAGACTTCTTTATTTTTTTATCGTAGAAACGTTTCGGTACAATTTTGCACCCTCTTCAGTCTAAACAATTGGTTCTATATGGAAAAGAAAAAGTTGCTCTATTACAAACGTTTCTACAATAAAAAAATAAAGAAGTCTATATCCTTACATTGGTCTATAAAAAGCCGTAACCCAAAATCACAAATAATAACATATTATAATAATAGAACATTTCCAGTTCAACAATCTATATATTACATATAATCTTTTACGATATTATAATATTGTAATGGATCGATGTAGTACAGAGATCTGTATTAGCACAGTGGTTCGATCGGATGAATAAAGTAGTCGGTGTCGACGTTTAAAACTCTTTCGACGATTTAAAATTCCTTTATACCTTGATGAAGTGTGTCGATGAGAGATCCGAGAGCGAGAGTCCGACTGATTAAGCACGTATGTGATACAGTTTCGTTGATTTCCTTTGCTCAGCTGCATCCTAATGAAAACTAGTCTCATACCGATGCGATGTAATCCAAGGGCATCCACTTCGATCATTTGCAATCATTCTTACATAAAACAGTTCGAACAGTACCGTACGAGATACGTACTCACGGTATCTCTAGTGAAACTGCTCCAGGTGCCATTTTCACTGGGAATCCCTGTGGTTATGGCACGTATTTACAAGGTCACAAGGTCACGTATTCCTAGTTTCGCAAGGTCGCGCGTCACTTATCCGCGACCAGGAAATCGGATGATACTTCATGCAGATTTATTGATTATACTTGTTTAACAGTGGAACTACCGTATATATGTTTACTTATTCTTTATAAGATGCAATAGTAGCCGCAGGACATCTTAGTATATGGTATCTTTTTAATAATTTTGTCAATGTAGAGTTGTATGAAAATATGAATTTGAACTAATGATGTTATCGACTAGTTTTCGATTCTATGTGACAAACAATACAAATTATAGTATATTTTAATTATAAGTCGTTTATCAGAATTAATATGCGAGGTATTAGAAGAGTTGAGGAAATCCTTAATTTCGATGTTATACATTAAAATTGAGTAGATTAAGGTAATTTAATCGAGGAAGGAGAACGAACATGATATGATGAGCTTCGATTAGGAATTTTTTAATTACTTGGTGCGTGATTCGATGGAATATAAAATGTAATGCAAGTGCATTGCGTACTCGATGTTGTTAATATATATTGAATTTTGATTAGATTATTATGGACTGTTCATTTTGCCGTGTTACAGTCATGTCGTTACCTTTAACATTTCATCTGTGTACGCGTATTTAATTAGCATTGCATGCTCGGTGGTCTCGCGTGAGAAATCGGCTGTATTTAAGCGTGATTCAAGGAACCCGAGACCTGCTATTAAACAAAGTAGATTGCGGATCATTAAACGCTCAGAAAAAGCAAAACAGTAATCAATAGAAAAATATCATTCCCCGAAAATTGGCGGAGCTTTGGAATCCAATGATCTAATCCATCTTATTAATTACTTAATAAGTGATCAAATAATTATTTGTCGAACGATAATTTCATTTTCATTGCGGACAAATGTTACTGATAATAATATAGCTTATAAGGGAATTATTTTTATTAATTAATGTATATATGTACGTAGTATTTTTTTAATGCAACGACCGAGGAGTTACCAAGAATCCAGACATCAGACACCCAACAAAAAAACGCATCTGAAATAGAATTGCGCGAGAATAAAGCGCAGAATTACAAAAACAAACTTTCGAACTGATCGCAAAAGTCAACGGTCAATATTCATGTGTTTTGAATAAAAAAATATATATATAAATTATTAGGAATATTTGTAGTAACCAACACCTACTCAAATTAATTGATATTCTTGCAATAATTCGGACGCCATTAGCGAATACTGTATGATCGAATAAAGCAAAATATTTCTCTGTAACACAATGTTGCATCGTGCCATCTTAATAGCTCCAAATTCGAATTTACATCATATTGATAATTTGACGCAAACAAACAAATTTGTTATAATTATTCCACAGTGTTGGGGGAAGAATATAATACATTTTGATCCATAAAATGGCGGTGTTGTATCAGGTAGAAAAGTAATAACCTGAGAAGCGGTCGAATAATTATTAGGACGTTGATTTCTAAGAAGAACGAATATTCCATATCATATTTGGGCGCACAAAATGGCGGCGTCATATCAGGTAGAAAAGTAATATCGTGAGAAGTGGTAGAAGGTAAACAAGCGCAGAAATTATTCAGACGTTGATTTCTAAGAAGGAATCGAGTTGAGAGTGAAAGAGGGAGAAAAACACGAGATGACAAGAGTATGGTGCAGCTGTACCAAGCCCGAGATGCCGATGCAGTGACAGAAAGATCAAGAGGAGATCGGGCTCCTCTGGCAAAGTGACTGGTCAGCAAAATGTATACACAGAGAAAAAGAGAACAAGAAAGAGTGAGAGAGAGAAAAATCGACAAAAGAAGAGCGTTTATACCATTCCCCAGGTATTCCCTTTTGACCGAGTTTTCGCCACAGTGGCCATAACGTTCTTCGTGCAGCAGCTGGCACGTGCTCTAAAACTCTCCAATTATTCGACCTCTTTGAAATTCTAATAGTTCTTTCTTAGAATCCTTCAAACTCGAACCACCAAAATTCGAATATTTTTGTATCAGCTTACTAAACATTGGAATATATTTGGATATCAATTACTGAATTCCTACGAATCAACATTATATTAGAATCACCTGAATATTACAATATTCGAAATCTTGTTCAGAAGACATTTTAGATTCCAAATATCAGTAATTCCATGGATAAAAATGCCAGTACTTAAATATTAGAAGAATAATAGAAGAAAATGTTATTAAAAAATATTCGATATTCCGGAGCAACGATATCAGATAAGTCGATCATGAAAAATTGGAGAAGTCCGATCCAGAAAGAATACGTATCATGAAATGTCACCATACACGTGTCATAGCATTAAATAACAATGGAAGGAATGCAATCAAACGTAAGGGGCGTGATGCAATTATGATGCAATTATCCTTAGAACGATCTTAGCAAATCGTCCTTAAGCTGTTTACAAAAGGAATATATACTTATGTGCTCGGAAATTGATTTAAGTACAACCTTCCCGTGCATCATCCTTAGATGGCCGACAATTTGGCGAGTGTAGGTGTAACGGTTATCCGGATATCCGAGTAGTGTTCGTGCCAGGTATCGGGGATAATAATGTTATCAATGTATACCTGTATAATCAATATCCGAATAAACCAACAGCTATTTATACGAATATAGTCGCAATAGTGGATTATGCTCCTCGCCTCTCACGTGTCGGCGCGCTTTAATGACATGCAATTTTGCAACGTAGCTTTACGGGAGTCCTTGGCGCGGGAAACTATATAAACCGAGTGTTTATAATTCAGCAGGGTAGCCGCAGGATTTTTAACCGAGCAGGATGTCGTTCCACACTTCTAGCTACGTGATCTGCGCTACGCTTTGCGTCGCTCTCGTTGCCGGACAGATTGATCTTCGTAAGTTTATTGTTGCTTGGTTTATTAACAGGCTGTGCTGCGGTCGGAAATGCGTGTTATACGATACTCCGCGATACGCGTCTGTAACGTGTATGTAACGACTAAAAATGATACTGTTTAAATACTCTATGATACATTGGTTAATTTACATCGTTATTGTAACGTTAGGAATATTGAAAGTTTTACGAATATTAGCGATATGTTTCATTCGGGTTTTAGTAGTATTTGCGTTCAGTAGTTCTTTTTGAGAAATTATTCTTGAAAAGTATCCGTAGAATGTATTTGGATCGTGAAGATTTTTTAATTGGTTCGTGGATTCGGTCGAATTTCGGTGGTTGGATGGAGTTGGAATTTATAGTGCTTTGTTCAGATTCGTGTTCGATTGAGATTTGAGTTTCGGAATTTTGCTGTGGAATTGTTTGTGTGTTGTTGATGTTCAGGAAGCTGGACGGAGGTGGACAAGTATTTTGTTGTTAAATGTATTTTGGATTTAATAATAACTGAAAGTTGTTTGCTATTTGGAATTAGAGTGAAGTGAAAGATGGATGCTGGAATCTTAATTTAAAGTGAACATTGTTTTTGAATAGTATTAGCAAGGCACGATTATATGACAAAACTTTATATTAACAGTGAAGATATTTCATAAGACAGTATGGTAGTTTTAATTGTGATATTGATTCGTGATTATAAAATAATTGTTTTCAATTGTACGATTAACAGCATCTTCATTTAGCAGCAGAATTTATTGAATACACGTTAATTTTCGTCTTATTAAAGCAAATCAAAATAGTTATTCCTAGTCCACGTGAGTTGATAGTTGCATTATTTTGCATATTTGATACTTATTTTATTAATGACAATTCACATTTTTAACAATCAACTATTTTTATTAATAACAATTATCTTTACCATCGAAGACAGTCTCTGTTGGCAATCGGTATTAAGTCGAAATTATATCACATATGGGATGAATATGGAGTATAATTAATATTTATAGTATTATTTAGGGAATAATCCAGAATTATTATTCTTTTCAGCATCTACTGTGAAGACCTGCAAAAAAGATACCGATGATTACTCTTCTTGTTTGAGGCTTGCCATTCAAGAATCATGGCCCACATTTATCGAAGGTAAATTATATTAATTAATTAATTAATGAACTTCATCTACGATCAAGTTTCACATACAACAAATTTCATTAAATAATACTTCGGTCATTTACTGAATAATAAACTACATTTCGTTGATATGGAGATAAAATTCATTAATTACATTTTCTACAAAAACTCTTTCTTTGCATTTATTTTTGCAACTTTTTGTTATCCATTATATTGGGAAAGCCGTGACTTTTACATGAATATGTTAATTAATGAATTTTTACCTCTAAATCAATGATTTAGCAGAGATTAAAATAATCTCATTTAGTCGTACCTTTTTGTTAATGGTTTGATATCAGGGATTTAATATTATTAATAAATAATGTTTATAAACATTGTTACAGGCATCCCAGAACTCGATATGCCAGTTTTGGACCCCTTCTACAATGGTGAACTCGATAATACTTACGATAATGGCGAGATTCAAGGAAGAATAACCGGAAAGGATGTTCGAACTTACGGACTCACGAATGCTCGTTTCCTGGCTGTGAGACCACATCATGAAGACGACAGCTTCCGGTTAGAAATCGACGTGGAAATACCGAAGGTTCTGATTGACGGTGATTACAAAGCTGAAGGTCAATTGGGTAGTTTCAAAATTGGAGGCAAAGGTAATCAACATTTGATATTAGAAACACCGTTACATAATTATGATTAATTTAATAATACTTGTATAATAAATAGTACAACTAGCTTTTCGAGTATCCAGAATTGTGATTCAACAATGAAACTTAGTACAAATGTTTTATATTTTGTTTACTTTTTTAAGGAGACTACTCCTATATTATTTTGATATTTCTAGTGAAACTATTTGCATAGTTTTTAGTTCTTTTTTTTAGTTCTTAGGAAAACTGTTCCCAGACACTTTCTTAATTCGAATGATTCTGTTCTTCGAACATTTCTTAGTTTTTAATGATTCTATTTCTAGGATGTTTTGTGATTTCTCGTGAAATGATTTCCCGAATATTTTTGAATTTTTAGCAATGTTATGTATAGACTATTTTTCATTTTTTAGTGAAACTATTTCTGGAACAGTTTTTAATTTTCAACACAACTATTCGCAGGCCACTTTTTAATTTTTAGCGGTACTATTCACAGACTATTTCTTAATTTATAATAAAATTGTTACCAGGCTATTATTAAAGTAAAGCATACTTGTTTATATTAGTCTGCTTAGACTTTATTCGATCAAGAATAATTTCGTGCAATACTTTTCTTGATTTCTTTGAATAGGATACTTCAATATCAGTATGGAGGATGTCAAGAGTACCTGGGACATCGAAGGCAAGGTAGTCAATGACAGATGGGTCATCGAACACTTTAAGCTACTTCCGGTAGTTGGTTCCATGAGAGTTTACTTCAGTGATCTCTTCAACGGAAACGAAGAACTGAGTAAGTAACTCCACCATCTTTTATCACGTTTACTTCTTATTTATTTAATAATTATTTCAATCCTAATTTACAACAGCAGTAAGTATCGAATAATACTCCAAGACACACAAAAAAACTATTATTGCATACATTAAATTATGTCATACACCATCGCATGGAAGAACATATTAATGATTACTAACATCAATCATCAAAACATCACATTGTATCATATCACATAGTCAGAAATGATCTAACAGTATCTTGAGTAACAAAGTAATAACATAAAATTAAGGTATTCTTTGAACTGCATTTATATAATTGCATTATTTTTTACTATTACGCGTAAAAATATAGTATCTTGAGTAACAAAATAATAACATAAAATTAAGATATTCTTTGAACTGGATTTATGTAATTGGAATATTTTTTACTATTACGCGGGAATAATAAGAAAGAAGCGATACTGTTGTGCCATTGGTTGGGGATAGCATGACACAGATTTTTCCTTGTTCCCAGAGAAGTAGTGTTTTAAGATTGTGCCATCCGTAACAAGATTGTTAATGTCACGCAGATTATCTCGTTGCAGGATGTTTGTCGGAAGGGGTTCGAGTAATATCAGTAATTTGTATTTATTCCACTACCTTTTTTCGACTTATTCACTTAGAATCCGGTAAAATGTGAAACGTGCGAAAATGGCATTTGAAACTTTGTCACCTAACGAACGTTCATAGTTGTAAATACCAGTTACATGGTCTTCGTGAATAGTATTTTGGGTTTGCATAAAAAACCCGTTTATTTTGGGACACGTTGTTTGATATTGCGTCATCCTTCGATGTTGCATTTCCATAAATGCACGAAGTCTTTTCAATGCCGAGCATATAAAAGTCACAATTGATTTCCGTCATTATTGCAATCCACAGTTGATCTTACTGTATTTATTTCAATTATATATTTTTGCAGTCATCAATTTTGTACCATTACAATCCTATTGTGTCGCACTTTTATTTCGAATGCATGATTATTTCTAATATTTTTAACACGCTAATATGATGTTTGGATTCCAAAGAAGAAGAAGAAGGAAAAAGGTGATATTTTAAAGTTGTAAAGTAATCGTTATTTTAATCACAAATATTTATATAAAAAATTCTGCGACAATTTGTCCACAAACTTAAAAACACAAGTATTACGCCGCAGGCTAGTTAAAGACAATTGGTACTTTTAAAATAATTACATGTTTGAGGAGTAATTTATGACCAATTACTATAATAAGATCTGTCACTCGCGAACTATGCTTTTTCCGGTAATTAATCGTTGAGTTGTTTTGATCACGTTCCATTCGTGATTCAGAACAAGCAGATTAATTACGTCAATGATGCAAAAAATTATTGTTCCACGGGTTCCTTAATTGATAATCTTTAAATGTTATCTCCCGATGATGACTGTCGTAAATTATCGGTTTGATGATTAATTACTTATGATTTCAGGATATAACGAAAAGAATATAATATTATGTTGTATCTCATATATATATTAGTTTTATCATTTTTAACTAATAGTAGCGAAAACGATAACAGATTATCTACATGATTCATTTGCCAAAATTTGGCTATCATTTTTGTGTCAATCGCTCGTCTCATTTTTTTATCCCAGGCATTATTTCTGTTGCTATACTTTGTAAAACTAATTGTATCACAGAGAGTGAAAGCCCGTAAATTAACACGTTGACTGCCGGATCGAAATCCGTGTTTCGCGATGCCCCGCGAAAAGCATTTGCAATATATATGACACTTAAACAGAAAACTTGTTTGCTCTATGATAGTTAGTTACTTTGCATCGTTATCGTAACATTGAAAATGCTGGAAATCTTCGAAATATTAGCGATATATTTGGTTCGAGTTTTAGAAATATTTACATTCTTGGTCACCGGTGATCGCCACGGCATTCAACGTCTTAATAAAATGAAATGACATGCAATTAATTCATATCTCAAAAATAAAATGTCTTTTCAGATAAAGCCGCGATGAGCTTCGTCAACGAATACTGGCCAGTGATTTACCGCGGAATGTTGCCCTACTTGGTGGAAATGTGGGACAAACATTTGACCGAGTTCACTAATAAATTCTTCTCGAAGGTCTCCTTCGCGCAGGTCTTCCCTTGAGGTAGATCGAACGATTAGTAAAGAAAGAAAAAAAAAACATGCTTAGAAGGGAAGTCGAGGGGTCGAGAAGTACGGAAATCGTGTAAGTTCGAGCGACCATCTTTCAAGAGGAAGCACCTGTCTCTATAAAAGAGCGATACACTTTCCATGTGTTTTTTTATCATAGTGTAATGTACAGCAATATTTCGATAATGTAAAGGAATTTTAGAGAATTGTAAAACCCTAGTTAAACACGTGTTTACGTCACGTGCTTGTTTTTGGTGCTTCTATAAAACCACCGATAGCAAGCTACTATCTCAATGAATTATTGTTAATTATTTTTGCTAATATTGGATTTAATAACACTGATGTAAATAAATACAAATTTAGCGATAAGAGGACGTCCGTGAAGATGATATGTTATACTTCGTTTTCCATTTTAAAGACTATTATTCTTTGCTTACCTCTCCATCATGAAATGCATTATTAAATAATATTTAATAGAATATTTTGTTTGGTGAGTTTGTTTTGTATGATTATGAATCTGTGGAAAGTAAAATATATCGGAAATGATATGTTAATACAATTAATGTTACAAGTAAATGCATAGAACGTGGGTTATATAAATATAATAATAATTAATTACCACCTCGCTATAAATTTAACTAAAATAATAATTCTGCAATCGGAAATATAAATTTTATTAAAGTTAACTCAGCTGAATATTTGATGCATTAAAAACGGAACACCTAAAATTCTACTGAAATATAATTGCCTGCAAAGCGGATGCTGAATAACTAATATAAAAATATATTAACTAAAATGATCGAATTCTAATTACTAGAGAAAACAGAATGAAAAAGAAATTCCACAAAAACGACTTTACTTATGATATACACTGATAATAGATAACAATTTTCGCTTGATTAATCACGTGCTATATAAATATTGGTTCATTTTGATTAAGCCAAATTATTGGTTGTGATGTTAATTACTATTTATCGAGAGTCTGATAATTAGCTCTTACGATTAGACAAATTATTAGATAAAAATGATCTGATAAAAATTAGAGGATATGTCAGATTAAATAAGTCCGCAAGATTAAAATATAAATATACACGTGCAGTTCTTTAATAGAATTACATCCAGAAATATATTAATCTCGTAAAAACTATGATAACCATGGTATTTGCAAGGTAACCCAGATTCTGTGAACCTTTATAAATTTCTTTAATCAGTTGTAACAATAATCCTTTGTTGCTTGACGCTCTACCCGTGCCATTGATCCTATTTACATCTTAAACCCTACGTAATTCATCCATTTCTTTCAGGATAGTCAAAAGTTGGCAATTGTCAGTGATAAAGAACATCGAAAGTTTCAAGGCAACAAAAATGTCTCGACAGGCACGTTGCGCAATAATTGGTTGACAATGCCGGCGAAAAGTTTGGAGAGTTTCCTTTTGAGTTGAGGCTCCATTGCTTTTAATACTTCCTGCCCGTTTTCACGTAGAAAGAGGTTTGTTGCTTCGGCTGAAAGAAACGAAGAGAATTAAATAGTATGACTTGAATATTTATTTAGAAATGTTATTTTATTAATTAATCTTCTGATAATGCTATATATTGATACATTGATATTCAGATATTTTCAGCCATTCAGAATATTTTTAAAAACCTGACATAATCCTATAACTTGCATGATTTCTTTGTTATCAACGAATTCTTTATTGTCATTTTTTAATACTCTGTATATCGTATTATGGTGTAATTTATATTTCCACCCATTACTTACTGAGAATACGATTATTGTTGAATATCTTTCGGACCCTCATGTTGACGTCCTTCACGGCAAGATCAACGTCCAGATTCTCCACATTGAGGTACGTTTTTCCATCCTTTACTTTCGTCGGAACGGTCCCCCTGACTAGGGCCCGAAGATCACCAAATCGAGCATGGAAGGTACCATTTCCACTCGCGGGAAGGATAATTAAAATACCTGAACTGAATAATGAATTTCAATCAAGTAGAACAATGACGAAAGGTAATCTGGATAGATAGCAGGTAAGTTTAAAAGTGATTATGAAGCATGATAGCCTATTAAATGTTTCTCAATAAAGCTGAGCGTAATGTGTTACTAATTATAGTTGATACATGAGATATAAAGCTGTGTTGATAATTAAAGGTTTTGAATATAGGACGGTTATTACGTTTTAATACAATTCCGATTACATATGCGGTTTGAGTTACATAATATTATTAGATGTCGTGATGCTACTCGTAAAGGTGCTTCATAATTCAATATTATTATAATACAATAATATTTGTGATTTACTTTGGCCGTGATTCGATGGGATATAAAATGTAATGCAGATTCATTGTGGACTCGAAGTTGTTATACTTCATAATATCGTTCTATTATTATTGAAAGATATATTGAAGTATGTATTCATTTATGGTAATGTTAATTTCTTGCGGAAATTATGTATTCATTAATTTATACGATATTCATAGTGAATCGAACCTGGAATAGTGAGCATCCAAAATAAGGGCGGGCATCCGTACGATGGCTTCGAAGGGTGAGCCAAGTTTAATGTCCTCCACTGTGTAGTTGCTTGCTCCCCTTACGAACAATTCACGTAGCTGTACTTTATAACCGTTTATACCACCTGTCAGGGAGAGAGTCAGCTCGTCCATCTGTTCGAAGACACGCCATTGTTACGATATCTTCAGAAACGTTAGAGTTTCATACGATTCTTCGAATTTCTAACATATTTCCTTCCCCTGATTTTTTCATTTCTAGGCAGCTTATTGAATGACTTTATTAATTCAGTTAATTAGCTATTTCTTTAATTACGCTATTGTTAGAGTTTCATCATATTCTTCGAATTTCTAACATATTTCCTTCCCCCGATTCTTTCATTTCTAGGCAGCTTAGTGAATGACTTTGTTTTGGAAGAATGTGACTTACGCGAAACGGTTCGACAGAAGGCAGTTCTATTTCTGGAATCCCAGCGCTTAAGTATGGTCTTAAATGGTGTAAAGCATCGATTAAGCAACTTTTCAAATTTGGATCACTCCTCGAGCACTGCTTTACGTATTCAGCTGTAAGAATTATGTTCTCGTTTTCATAGGAAAACTCCTATTTTAATTTAAAATAGGAAAATTCCAAAGTATGCTTTAAAAGATAATAATTTACGGTACGATTAATTACTTTCGACATTCTCACTAAAAATAACAAAATTCGACGTCACTGTCTCCGGAACATAACTATAAACAAGAAAAGCAGTAAACGTGAAATATGAATTAATTTCTTTTGACATTCACCCTCAAAATAAAAATGTGTACATTTACTATCTCCGGGGCGTAATTATAAAGAGGAAAAATGGTGTTAGGTAAACGGAAACAGTTTTAATGGCATAAAACAAGTACTTGTTGGTACAACATGTCACCGTAAGTATACATTGTGAAATTGTAATGAAACTTCGTAATGACAGCCGTCCCACTTTGTCGGAACAACAAAATTCGTGCGCCGCGAATCTTTCTAAAAGATGCATCTCGTAAGAAAAGAAGCAAAAGGTCTTATTAATTGCGAAAGGATTTCCTTCAATTATACCGATATATCGTTTCAGACTTAACCGACTTTCACCAATTTTCCATAATCGTTTCAGACTCGCAGAAACATTTCGAAGAAAGTGTAATAATAACAAAGAATTATCTCCAACATAACTACTACTTATATACTCAATGAAAACATCAGCAATAATTAAATGTAACTCATTAAAAGCAATCTAAGTTTGCGAGTAACTAATGGAGCACATCTATCTACAACATGTATTATGACACGTTATAATAACTGATAACGTAGCACGATATCATTATTTATAAACAATATATTACTCACGAGACAAGTCGCAAAATACTGTAGCGGTGAAACTGATAACGATGATAAATGTCAGACTTCCGAACATCATGTTGAGAAAAGTTCGAGATGCAAGTGATAAAAGTTTGCAGATTTGAAGTGGTTTTTATGAATGTTTTATGTAAAATTAAGTTGGTTGATGGATGGTGGAATTCGTGGAAGATCCGCGGAACACTGACAGCGACTGTCACTTTCAAGAAGTATACTTGAAATCACGAATCCTAGCTAAACGGCAACGCCAGAGTATGACTGACTATGCAAGAGGGCATTGACAGATGTTAGATCGTAACTGCACTCGGATACTTTCACTGCTGCAACATGCACCTGCGCCTTCTTCGTCTCCGACGATGGACGAGTCTCTCCTAGATCAACCTCCACGAAACTATCTTGGTCGTTTCAGGAATTTTATTTCTGCGACGTATGACTTACTTCTTTTTATTAATTGAAACAGTAACGGCATACAACAATTAATTCGTTGTTTGAGATCGATCACTGTTTTTGAAAGTATTTTAGACTTTTCAGGAATTTTTATATGAAATACGTTTTTTATCACATTTTGTTGTACCTGCTGCAGTTTCCGAGGTAACTTTTGTGCCGCGTGAAATATTATTGGGGCTGTTATTTTTTAGTGTTACAAGCGCAATTTTTTTTTGTAAAGTTTTCTTAAATTGAATTAAGTATAATTTTGTATTACAGTATGATATGTTCTTTTTATTAGTATCAATATTAGAATCATAAAAGGATCTACGAATCTCGTATTTCTAGAAATGGGATCGGGTTTCATTCTGTTAATTAAGGATTTTGTTCTGTACACTGGTAATGAATTCTGTAGAACATTGCACGTAGAAACTACCATTTTTAGACGAGTAATTGCCCTCGAGAGGAGAAACCAAAATTGGACATGTGATCCTTATTCTATCGATCTGGGTTTTTACTTGGCATTCGAACAAAACAGTATATTTCTAACTTAAAATTCTCAAGCATTTGAAGGATACAAAGAAAATGTTATCGTAATTCCAGTATTAAACATGTTCGAAATAATGCAAGTCAATTAATTACAATCGCCAGTTGGCATACCAGAAAAGACGGTTATGAGGGTAGAATAATTATTTTATAGTTATTTGCATACTATATAAATTATTATATAGCAAACACAAAGTATATATACCAATGAAATAAGTAAATATTATATTAAAATTTTGTTCTTCTGACTTAAAAGAAATGTTAAATATGAATCTCAGCTTCCGCAAATATGAATTTCATAATTAATGCAGTTCTAAATTATCAATTAAAAGAATTCAATAAAATTAATTGTAATAATACCACCTTAATGTATTTATTATTTGAATTGGAATAGAAGTTTCAGAATACAAATTCACATATTCACATCATTGATATCTTTCTGCTTAAAATTGTGGACACTCTAGTCTATCAGGTTCCCTATAAATAGGCGCAGAGGATTATTTAATATAAATTCTTTAAATATACATAGTACAAATACTATATTCCAATCTTCTAATCTCTAAATTTCCAATTAAAATTCCATATTTCGATCTAAGTTTTAATATTAAATTTACCTGCAATTTTTCACTGACGTGTTGTCGTAGGATTCAAAGTTTCGCCGAAAGCAAAGAGAATGTATTTCTCTATTTGTACTTTACGTAATTACGGATGGCAGAAGTAATTATCATATTTTTGCGGTTGCCATATGAAGGCAAACACAAAGCGGCAAAGTTAAATTTATCTTCCTTTTAACATGAATGCAATTTTAAATCATAATTAATCATTGTTGTGGAAGGTGTCCTTAAAATATGTGATATTTTTATTACCATCTAAAGCAGTTCTGTCAATCTATTCTTTTAGTTTATGTTACACAAAACGTTTTACGAGGAAAACGATTAACATACATTTCAAAATTAGCCGGAGTCATTCCATGATATTTTATTTCATTCTAGGTTTTAATTTTTCATCTCCTAAACTTAATTAATACTTTTTGAGAATATTCCGACTTGGTTAACTAATATTTGCATTTAATATCTAGTTACAAAGATTCCAAGATTTAGAATGAAAATATGATTTCAAATTAATTAAAATATTAATCTAATCTCGTTTAAATTTTTAAACCCATTGCTAAAAAGTGAGTTATTGAGACCTACGAACTTATGTAATTAATTTTTATACACCGAATGTAAATGTTGAACATAACTTATTTGCATTAAAATTGATACTTAAATAAAATACAGTTGAATTATTCCGGCCAAAAAATTAATATAATCTCGTTTACACTTCCAAACACATTATGGAAAAGGAATTTAAATTGGACGTCTTATTTAAGACGAAGAAACTATGTGAAAGAAACAAGGAAGTTTCGGCTTTAAATAGAAATACAAATACAATGCAAGCAACAAGAGTTTATTCGTTGATCTGCG
Organism: Nysson spinosus; assembly: GCA_910591585.2. NCBI lineage: Eukaryota > Metazoa > Arthropoda > Insecta > Hymenoptera > Crabronidae > Nysson > Nysson spinosus. The sequence continues at coordinate 9,141,094 of OU342830.1, read as the reverse complement.
GCTTCGTAGATGAGTTACGTCGAATAACATCCAAGCGATGCGATTCCCTAAAATAGCACCATTATTCATCACGATTCATTTGTTTTAATATGTGGGACAAATATGGAGTATAATTATTATTTATATTAATAATAACCCAAGACCATTATTCTTCTCAATCATGGTCTACATTTATCAACAGCAAATTATATTAATTAATAAATTAGTGAACTTCTTGCAAAATTAAATCTCACATACAAATAATTCCATTAAATAATACTTCAGGCATTTACTGAATAATAAACTACATTTCGTTGTTATAGAGGAAAAATTCATGAACTACCTTTTTTCAAAAATTCCATTTTGCATTTCCTACTGTAACTGTTTGTTATCCACCTATTGGGAAAGCTGTGATTTTTACATGAAAATGTTAGTTAATGAATTTTACTATTATAGTAACGATATTATTCTTACAGTGACATAAACTTTATAACATAACATATTATATTATAGTAATATTATTCTATAGTAATATACAACATTATTATTTATGATTGCGTGAAACTTTAATCGCCATTCAAAATATTACGAATTCGCTGTGAAGCGAACAAAGATTATTTCTGTGCAAAAAAATCGAATAATAGTGAAGATAATAACGTCTAGTACTAATGATTTATTTTTTCACCGAGTAATAGTAGTAATTATTATTATTGCGCTTAGGGCATTATATAAGTGAATCTACATAACAATAAAGAATTCTTGAATTCTTCGGAAAGGAAATATGACTGCTTTTCGGCCAGGTTTTATGTAGTAAGTTTCATCAAAGTAAAAATTCGAAATGGAAACCTTACAAACCAGTTGTGCAAGAATTTCTTGTTCTGTGTAAACCTTTCCGGTTTACTTGAAACTATTTTTTAACATTAATCATTTAAAGTGTACCAAATTATCTTATTATATGGTTTCATAATTTCTGTTTATATAATTAATTAAAATAATTACATATCGATCATCGATATCATCAACAATCGAGTAATTCCAATGTTCAGATTCTAACTGATAATTCTTCATTTCTCGTTAGAAATACATTCTTATTTAATTAGCGTCAGTCGAGGTTTATTGAAGTTATTTGGAAAGGAACATAATATTTAATTCCCGTTACGGATTCATTACCATAATGCGAGTTTTAATTGCTATTTAATTATCCTTCCATGATTATCCTTTCATAAGATAGCACTGGACCTTTAAACTTCCATCCATTGACATTAAATTCCAACATGTAACGCTTGATAAATTCTGCAATGAAATCTCTTTTAAATGAATGAAATCACGTCCTTTAGATGGATATAACATATTAATACAAGGACGACCATCTTTTACAAGGATTTAACATATTAATGCGAAGATGGTTCTCCTTTGAATGCACATAAAATATTAATACAAGGATAGACGAAACAATGGGGGAATCCCCTCCGCTGAGGAAAGGAGAACTCATATCTTCGTAAGATTTAATTATAAGATGGCGAGCCAATGCCGATCTCCCAAGATATCTAAGGTATTATGTAAGGTCGACCGAAAAATCGGTGGCACAGAAAGAACTGGGAGGCCCTTCTCTCGCGTGTCAGATGTGCCGTAGAGAGTGAAAGCGTAAGCATCGCTCGCGTGTACCTCTCGCATGTACCGCTCGGGTCTGAATTACTCCTCGTCTTCCTTCGCCGAAATCTCCCAGGATTCTACGATCCTTTTCTATGTAATTCGAACTTAACATTCGCCACGAGATGCTGTTATCCGCGAAACTCACTGTGATCCTGATAATCCTTTGTGGATGGACAAACGCGGAATTCGGTAAGTGAATTTTTATTCAATTCTAGATTTAACACTAGAACTGCCGAAGGAGTCAAAATGACTTTTCTGCCATTTTGAGTTAAATTATACGAATATACCACGGTGCATCGTTTGAGATTTTACAGACTTTGATTGTATGTACATTGACGCAGATAATTGAATCTGTTAATTAATATAAATTATCCAGCAATAATTTATATATAAATAAATGTGTAAGAATAACTGAGTATATGTTTGGAATTCAGTGTAATGTTTGTAATATGATGACGTTATCAATGTTATATTTGATAAGTAGTTGATTATGTGAAATGTAATTATTGAATATAAAATGTGTAAGGTGTGACAATAGTTTTAGTTATCCAGTGGAAAAAAAAGTTTGCTGTATTTGTGTCAAGCTTTGAAATTGAGCTCATTTATATTTATTACATTTGTGTCCGTATATTTTATACGAAGTGGATTATTTTAGATAAAGTTGGAGTTATTAATGGAAATTGAAGTAATTTTGATTTCTGTAAGGTATCGAAATTACTGTTCATATTGAAGCTGGTAGAACGACAGAATTGTTTATGAAGCCATTAATCCCTCAAAAATTAGAAAACTAATTGTTCCTTCAATTAATACACCCACAAATAGATCGGCGTTATATAAATCTGTTTATTATTGTGTAATCGCGGATACTTTCTAGTGTATTAGAAAAATACTTGGCACGGTTATTTCAGGTTTTCAGGCACGATCGAAATGTGGTTCGAATAGAATAGAAATTCACCTGAAAACTTTTCAAAAAAATATGCAGATACTTGGTGTGATACACTGTTATGTTAATCACTTCGTAAAAGGTGTTTCATTGAAGGATACATTTTTAAAAGGCTTTATTTGAATAATAAATAAACATTGACAGACACTTTCTACTATTAATTCTAATAATAATAAAAATTGAATTTAATATGTAATTATAATTCCGTACGATTTCCAGAAATATAAAAAATCAATCTTCATACCACTAATACTGATAATAATAATAATTATAATTTAAATTCACTGTATAATTATAGTTTCATATCCATTTAAATATAATTAACTTGAACCAATTATATTTAATTGCTCCATAATTTTAACCAATTTAAACTAATTGGTATTAAATGAAATATTTTTATAAGGCTTTATTTGAATGATAAATATACATTGAACGATGAAGTAATAGATGTGGTAGAACGGAGATGAAATTTTCGACAGAATTTTTCGATTTCATTAAAGAACCACTCTCTACACGGGATTACGTGTCGCTCGCAAACAGTTTCGAAATACGACTCGCATAAAAATTATTACTCAGAAGTCAAAATGCAGAACTTTCACTGATCGAAGTTCGTTACTCCAGATCGACTATTCATTTGTAACTTTTGTTAATTATCTTGGGAAGATCTTTCCTTAATGAATTCACGACGAACTTTATTGAAACAGAATGCATTGAATGCATGCGAAGAATAGAATGACTGAGAAAAGAAGCGCTGCATTGCGTAAGGAAAAAGTAAAATGTGTATTATGCAAGTGAACGGGTATCTGGGAACCTGCGATTGGTGCATAAATTATTTACAATAAAAATATGCGTGGCTTTGATAAGATAGAAAAATGATAAAATACAATAATCATGATGAAATATAATCATCATTACAAGTTTAAAACAATAATTATATTTAATAGATTTCGATTACTTTAGATGTCCTGTAATTAAAATATAACTACGTAAAATAGGATTTACTATAATAATTATTATTACTGTAGCAATGACTGTGATAATAATAATGTAATAATTGTGTTTAAAAGATTTCTGTCAAGAATGGCTAATTACGATCTTAAGACGAAAATTGCAGCATATATTTATTAAAAATGGAAATATAAACCGAAAGGAAAAATCGTATGATAATAATCTACGATATCAATTTATAATAAGACGCACAATACTTTAATGTATTCACGATTTAATCGCATTTCGATTGCAATCGTAAATATTCGATAATTTAGAATATTCTTTCAAAACACAAACGTTGGATGAAAAATTAAAGGAAATTGTTAAGTAGCCTTGTAATAATTATAACCCGTGTCTGAAGCTATGTACCAATTTTCTGCGCATCACTTAAGTAAGTCAAGGTTCTCGAAGAATTGTTTCATTATCAGAAACAATTATTAGAAAATCATCAAGGACAGCTTATCCTTTGAGGATTGCTTTAATCTCCTTTAATTTCTGTTGTTTCGTGTACCTTATAAAGTAATATTATAATATAGTAAAAGTGAATTAGTGTCTAATGAATATTTTTAAATATTAGAACAATTCATATACATTTCTTATGAATATCTATGGAATTAGTTATTACAGAAATGTTTCTTTAATCTACCGTATTAATATTCTTTCTATTCTAATCTATTAATATTTTTTCAATCTCCTAAAACAGATGTAGAATGGAATACTTTAATAATAATAGACACATAGATGAGAAACGAATAATGAGAATATGCTATAATTTTTAGGACACCTTTATGTTTTAATAACATTTTATTTTTCATGTTAATGCATCAAAATATTATTTCCTTAAGCTTAATTATTAAGCTAACAAGGATCCATTATTTTCAGAGGACCACTTCAAGGACTGTCATCCAAACGTCCCAGGATTCGATGTTTGCGTACGAGAAGGATTAAATGAAATTCGACCATATTTCAAAACAGGACTTCCGCAATACAATGTCCGGCCATTCGATCCATTTTTCGCGAAAGAAGTCACGGCTCGACGAGGGATGCCGAATTTCGGTTTCGTTTTAACTCTCAAAAACGTGACAGAAAGCGGGTGGTCGGCGAGTAAAGTCACGAAATTCGTTAGTGACTTGCCAAATCACAAAGTAAATCCTTATTATCATTGACTTGTTAATTATTAACTTAAGTTAACACTAACTTATAACAAAATGATGGTTAATATAATATTTTACAACAAAATATAATATAATATAATACTCGAAGTAAATAAGATATAATAAAATATAATAATCTAGGATCTAAATACAAAAACGACTAATTACGATGTCGTAACAAAATTATTTCACATTTTTATGAGTGAAAAGTTTCGGCGCACAGAGTTTTGATCTCTTCAGTCACAATGTATTAAATTAATAAGTAATAATCCTGGATTATTAAATTTGATCTGAGTTTTAAGTTTTAACTAAGTTTCATCTTCGAATATGCATGAATGAGAGTGATTGGTGTACCATATAATAATATCTTCATGAAATGATTATGTTTCAGGTCGTTTATACACAAAGTTTCCCGGAAAAAGCCCTGGCCGGTTGGTACGAATTTAATGCTGCTGTATTTGGATCGAATATGACCAACAAGGGACAGTTTACCTTGACGCTTTGTAAGTTCTGTAATGTACTATTTTTAGAAATTCTTTAAGACAAATCAATTTTCATTCACGCGTACTGACAGTAATATTAATTATAATTTAATCTCACTATATAGTTATAGTTCCATACCGGTTCAATTACATTCTATATCCCACATAAGAAGTTCTATAGAATATAAATACTCATAACTATAATTCAATAATAATCAGTTCAATTTAATTATTACTTGAATACCCTAACCGGTATAATTAAGTTTCGATAAACTGGTCTCTGAACCAGACCTGACTTACACGAAGTAAGTACGTGTTTCATATCGAAGTAAAACTAATTACTACAACCAATCAACTCGATTTTTACAGACGATCTGGTGCAGACAACTACTATCAGCAGGAGACCCGGACAAAAGATACAAGTGCAAGTCGAGGTGCAAACCATCAGGGATTTGAAACTGCACATTACGAACCTGCTGTTCGGTCGACAAGTTCTCGAAGGGATTCTCGACAGAATAATAAACGGTGCTTGGCAGCCGGGATTCGTCGTAACGAGACGATTGATTAACGAGTTGGTGTCCACGGCGTTCACTGAAATATTTGGAAATGCATTCCGCAATTTTCCTTTCAATAAGATTATCAGACCAAAGCCAAGTTCGAGTTAGAATGCTGAAGTTAACCCTCTAAATACATAAAAGCCCAAATATTTTGAAACGTTTGAAAAAAATGTTGACATTCCTGAGCTGAAAAATGTTCCAAACTTTATTTTTCGAAAATTTACGGTGATTTTAAAGAATATCTTCGGAGATGTACATTGTGCAAGGAGTTTCTAGATGGTGCATAAAAAAATGGTAAAATAATGAAAGGGTTAATGTTAAACTTTGTACCAAATCTAAACGGCACGCCGGTAGAATAAAGAGTACTACTTTAATGAAGTTAAGTGCCAAGCATTTATGTACATTCTTTCACATATTATGCTTCTGGAGTAATGTTTATGGTTATTATTACCTTGTTGTTCGCGTTTGACAATCGTTTCGTGTGTTTGTAATGTGATAATTGAAATGTGTGCTGTTAATCTGATTTATTATATGTGAAAAAATGTGGGTTGTTAAGTCGAAATGTGTAAAGTAAACGATGAAGTGGAAAGTGGAGTGGTTATTTGTTGCTGAGATTGTTTGTGTTGACAGTTTTTCATTGACTTCTTACAGAAAAGGATTGAGAAATAGTGAAGAGTTTCTAGAGTCATTATTAAGTTTTAATTATCGTCGGATATAATTATAATAATATGTGAATTGTGTGATAAATCTTTCCATTCTTATAAAAATCATAACTGATGTATTATATTTGATAATAACTGGAAATATTTTTTAATGTACACTAACACATTTTTTATAATTATTGTATACACTCAATGCTCAAAGAAACTCGAATAATATAAAAAAAATGTTTCTAAGATCACAAAATTCATAATTCCAATTATAACACTAACGCTAATTAAACAGTTATTAATAAAACTACCAAACAAATAATTAAGAAGCCCAATTCACCTTTTTTGCGCAATGTTGTTCTCATTCACAAACTGAGTTAACATCATAATAATAATATTAACTAAAATTCTACATGCACCAAACAATTCATAATTGCAATTATTATTCCAGAGAAAGATCGCGTTATAAAAATCGCATTATGAGAGACATACACCCGTTATATCCAAGTCACATTCTACAAGTGCCGCGTTATACGAGGATCGCTACAATTTGTGAATCGCGTTGTATAAATACCGCGTTGTACGAGGATTACTTGCAATATGTTTCAGATAAAGAATTATTACAGAAACCTGTTGGTAGAAATATGCACTTTTAAATGTCAGGTGTATACGAATATTATTATGGAATACTAATATGCGGGACGAAAGTGTTAATTCAATCTACTTAAGTCCAGTCGAGTTCTTCAGCATCCACAGCCTCGTCAAGGACATCTGAAAAGGGACAAAGAATCCTCTTCCAGAAGGATAATTATTGGCAAGGAATCTCTCAGTATTTGCTACCTTTTCTCTTTGCACCTTTGAAGTACAACGCAGAAGAAGTGGATTTTTTTTTAGGTCCAGATAGCCGTTCGCCTTGAGCAGTTTCCGGTCCCTGACCCCGCATTCTTCTAGCTACGTATCCGGCGACTGAATACGATCTTCATCAAGGTCTATTGATCATCGTGATCATCGAATCAAACGTTAGAATGAATAATTAATTGTTATATTCTTCTGACCCTACTTCAATTCGAAGGATAAACTTGTTTATCTCGTAACATTATCTCCACGTTGCTTTCTGGGATTTAAGCTTTTAACTGGGGAGTTCTATCAAAAAACGACATTATACGGGTACTTTTGATTTGGTGATAAAATAAATCCGTACGATGTACATATTTATAATGGCTACTTTTATATGGGTTTGACTGTTCATTACTGAAATTTATACGCGTCCGAATTTGAGAACTACGAGAGCGATTATTGTAATTTCATTCGTAACCTTCGAGATAAGATTTGAATGACGAGTTAACTCGTCTTCCCCAGTTAAAAAATTAAAATCCTACCTTTTCTGGGTTGGAAACATACGAATACGGCTTATCTGGGTTGCAAATCTTCGGACACACCATTTTGGACTTTTTAAGGTCTAACTTTCCTAGAAACGAAGCTTGTAAATATTCAGCACTTGAAATATGAGAATTAATTTCGTGCGAGATTTGGAAGACGGAGGTATTTTCGAAATGGGAAGGTAAATTAAACGAGAGGTGAATACTCGGGAAACGATAGTAGTTGCTTTGTAATTTATTGCGTAAGAAGCCTCGTGTTCTTTATAATAATATTATTTATTTACTTATTCACGTAAATCGTTTCCACCGCCTTACACTTGGCTATCAAAAACCTACCATCATTTTTACCTTAAGTTAACTGCTCAATATTTTAATAATCAAAGTCAAATCAGAAACGTTCAATCGACTGACGATTGGTCTTAATCTAATTAATATTTAACTCTTATTAATTTATTAATCTTTTTTATTCCCGAGGTGAATGTATCGGTTTTGATTCACGGAGAGTCATGTAATTTCATACTTGTCACATAAGAGATGCATTTTGTTATGCAACTATGGAACTGATAGATCATCGTCGAATTTCTTCGTGAACGTTCAATGAATGAATGAACCACACAAATCCGTCACGATCGTGATCGTGATCTATTACACCTGTGAGCTAGTGGATTAACGGTGCTTAACATTCTTGTTAAGGTGCCGACACTGTTATGACGTTCGCTCTGACGTCCACCCGAAACGCTTTCTTTCGATCTACCTGATGCCAATTTTTAATATCGAATTATCTCGGTATTACGAGAGCCATTATCACTATTAGGTTCTGGAAAGAAGGCACTCATGACGTAAGTGCCACCAGGTATTCCGATTTCTTATTGGTCATTTATGGTGGTTGGACAAAATAATGGAATCATTCCTTAGAAGTCGGGAACTGTGTAATTGAAATTACTGGCCGTGATGTACACTTTGCGAACGTATTTTCTTTTGGATATAATATTCCATTAAATATTATTCAGGATTTGTATGATTCCATTACCAATATATTAATATATATTAATGTAATATGTTAAATACATTAATATAATATATATTAACGTATTGATTAATATATATTGTTTAATATACAATATATAATATGTTAAAAAATATATATTATATGGGACTCGCCACTCGCGGTCTGAAGTCAACGACCGCCTTCTTTCCAGAATCCCAGGGTAGTTTCACGATGACATTTAGTTAGTGACCTCTACTCACTATCAGATTTGATTTAATCTTTTCTCTGTCAAAACTACCAGATAAGTATCAGTTTTTGTTGCAATTATTTCGACGGTTTTCTACTCGCGTGCCTCCTCTTAGCGCTAGAAGAAGAAAGTCGCAAACGAATGGCAAAAGTTTCCGTGAGAAAGTGAGTTGATAACTTAATGTAATTAACGCATACCGTGTTCTTTATTGCACACTCGCGTTGTTATTAAGTTTACTCGCGCTGCTGGTTCGTTAGACAATTTTAATGCACGTGGATTATTCCATAAATAAAGTAGTATCGTAATTTTAGATAATTCTGCACTTTCTGTCGATCCAATTTCGTGGGATATGTCTCGTAAAGAGTTTAATGAAACGTTGCAAATTAGGGTCTTTAAGTTTGAGAGTTTGAGGTTAATATTTTTATTAAGTAGCGCTTGTTACAATAATTAAGGAAATATCTATATATATATATATACATTATGAATAATTAAATTATAGTTAGTAAAATTAGTGTTAAATATATTAGCTATAGGTATATTATATATACAAATTCATATACTTGCAATTAGTGAAAGATATTATATCATGAAAGATAAATATAAATAACAACATTTTCAACATTTACAATTTTTATAAAAAACATCGAAATTATCCTCAGAGAATAAATATAATCGTTAATAATGCTTTGCTTACAATTGGGATAATCGCCATCATTTTACATGACTCTGTAATTCTATATTATTAGTGTCATAATAATTATGACACTATTTACGCTCATTTATGATACTACTGTTAATCAATAATGTTGTAAACTACCTATAATTATGATTCTTAAAATACAGTTGCTTCTAATAGCACTTCCATTTTCATCTCTTAGAGATAAACTTTGGCCCAAAACAAAATAATTTCTAAATTAAAGTACGCCTTTCTATTCATTTTTACACAGTTTACAATCAACAGAGATCAAAGAGTAACTTTTGGGCCCCTGTCGTTGGGGGTCCAAAGTATAATGGGGCCCCCTGTGCCTGACAAAGTTTCCACGAGTCTTTTCCATGGACGAAGAGAGTAATTAGTACGTCGCTTAGGAAGAAAGTCAGCTAGCGGCGAGTAGGGGAGCCCTCGGATGGGGCACGGGGACTTCTCGTTCATCCTGGGGTCCTCGGGCCGCGGAAGGCATAGCGGGGGCAATGTCAAGGTACTATAAGGCCCGGCTCATCCTTCCAGCCTAGTCATTCCACTCGGAGAAATTCGTTCTGTTCACGTCTACAGGAGTACCTCCGGGAACAAGAAAAGGATCAAAGGATCAGGATGAAGATTATTCTAACAGTGGTTTCTTGTGCTCTACTGATTGGTGTTGAAGCTGCTGGCAGGTATAGAGGCTTGGAATTTTTGGAATCCTGTCCCAAGTTGGATCCTAATTTGGAAGCCTGTCTCGCAAGATCGGCCAATGTACTCACTGAACATTTCCGTTACGGTAAGAATTTCTTTCTTCTTCGTTTCTTTGTCGCTACTCTTCGAAGATAACGTGAAAATATTCTCGGTAATTTGTTACTTGGTACGTGAAATAACGGAATTGATTTTGTTTCGTTTGTGCGAAATAACTTTAAACGGATGGGTTTAAATTTAATAATAACTTTGTGATTTATTGGTTAATTTGATATTGTTGTGATTGTAATGTTATATATAGTGTATATTATTGTGATTAGGACAGTAAATATTTTGCATTTGTTTTAATGTGTGAAGATTGAATTTTTGACTACTTCGTTCTTCGTAACGACGTTTGGTAGATTTATATTAATTTTAAATAGCTTTGTATTAATACAAAATTAATTTTGTGTAATTGAACTTTTATCAATTTCGAAAGATACTGTCTAATTATTTAATCTGTGGATTTGTAAGAACTTATTTTGTTGGTCCTTTTATTGTTACTGTAGTTTCCGGAAAGTGTTTCGTGAAATACTGTCATTTTCGCAAACCACGCTTTGCAATTTCTGGGAAGTAAATTTGCATAATAGTTTTCTGTGACTCATCATTCAACATTAAAAATACAGTTATACCTTGTTGACAGTTATAAGGCGAATATTTAATTCTAAACGAGGCGGAAGAATAATAAAAATCGTTTTAAGGGAATATAAGTAATTTCAGAAAATCATTACAATGATATTCGCGTATTAAACTTATATAAATTCTAAAACACTGCGCTACCGAAATATGTATATTAGGCTGCCTTTCAGGTTAATAATAGTATCACAACAATATCATATCCGTTCTAATTATGTCACAAAATGAATTACAATAATCAACAAACACATGCAAATATCAAATCTTAATTACTTATCATAACAGTAAACTATCATTATGACAAAGAAAGTCTATAAAAACACAAATTGGATTTCGTATTTATTTCGATTTGAAATTACCGGTTTTTCCAATAATAAGATCGTCCAAAAATAAAACAATGATCTTATTTCTGATAATGAATTGGATTGTGAGTACAAATATTTTAAAACTCTTGCCTAAAAATTTTCATTATTATTTATAATTCCAAAAATAAGACTTGGTCTCATTTTCGAATATGTTTATTTAACAAAACCCCCAATTGTTCGTATAATAAGACAACTCTTATTACCGGAAAAACCGGTACGATAAACGTAAATCGACTTAGCACGTCCTCGAGAAAGATGAAATAATATTAAAAAGTGGATTCCGGAAATATAAATTCCAGTCGAGTTCGCAGAAAAGAGGAAAGACACTAGAATCGTTTTTTTTCTCTTGTACTACAACGTACCTTTATTTAGTGCATATATGCAGTCATATAGTACTCGCAACAAATGTCATGTTCAACTTTTAACATTACTAATTTTAATAATATTGTTTTTCTTTTCCTAAATAAAATTGGTTTGAATTAAATAGAAATATGTTTTTCTTGACTCGATATATAAGATTTATATTGTATTTAAAATGTTCGTTCTTGAAATACCAAACCCACTTTTTGTATGCAATCCGAGTCTCACACAATGTGATTTTTATAACGCGATTGTTTTCTGTAACCTAACTTCCGTGTTATGGGAGGGTTACTTGTATAAGGAAGTCGCGGGCTTGAAAATTACCGGTCGTGAAACCACGTGGTGATGTTGAGAAGAGTATAATGCTCCGAGGCAAAGGAAGCAGGTTATAACGGTGTATTCGAATGTTCACCCAGTGTCCTACATTCCACATTCTCTATACTCGAAGCCAATGGAAGAGTTTTCACTATTCTGACACCGGTTGAATAAAACATACGGAAAAATAGATCGTTCATTTACCTTCCTCCATGAATTTTCAACATTCTGGAGTCAACAATGTATTTGGGAAAAGCATTGTACACTTCTCAAACAAACCCGCACTTATTGTTCTCGGAGAAAGTAGTGAGAGTAAATTAGTTACTAGGGAAATTTGCACAGTTGATTAGTACTTGTCGAAAATATGGGATAGATATGTTAATCAAGATTGCTGTGATGTTTCTTCGGTGTTTTTGTTTTGTTTACGTTGGATTTCATTCAAGATTTTTTTTGTATATGGTTGATGGTTGAAATTGCATAAATGTTGTTCTCTAGTAGTATAATTGTGTTTGAAGTAATGTTTATAAGTAATGGAAACTTATGAATATTATAGTAAAAGGTTGTAGTAATTAATAGTGAAAGTAGAAAGAGAAAATACTTTATCTACTAAAAATGTATTCTCTACAAAAATGTTATCCAATATTTATTAAACTTCTCGATAATTACTAATTTTTATTTTACCACCCGGATACTATATTTTACTTATTTTATATAAAGGTACAGCATTATTTTTATTTCATATAATAAATAATCTACAAATTGATTTCAATGCCGATATCAACACCCAAAAAACAAGCACTATTTATTAATCAAACTTCTCCGTAGAGTTCAATGGCCTTTTATTAATTAAAATAACATTAAACCATCAGTATGACACCTTTGAATGCTAACGCAAAATCGAACAAGAAACAAAAGGAATATCACCTTCATTAATCATAATCAACAAAAGAAATGAATTATTCCAATAAAAACAACACTTAAAATACCACCATCTGCGTACGAACACAATGAAAATTACAATGAATATTTCTAACTGCAATCACCAATGTTAAGTAATAAAATATGGCGTATTAGGTATTACACCGAAAGTACCGAAGCCTGTGCATGCTTATACGGTTCCTGTTGCACTTCTTGCAGGACTTCCACAATTGGGATATCCGGAAGTAGAGCCGATTATTTTGGACGAGCTTCACATTGCACTTGGCGGAGGACCGGATGGTTATAGAGCTCAGTTCAAAGATATTACAGCGAAAGGTGTCTCCGCACTTCGTGTAACTGGTTTGAGATCGAGAATTACCGATGATGAAGTGCAATTGCAGTTGGCATTGAGTATCCCGAAAATCAGAGCCATTGCGAAATACCGATCTTCCGGCACCCTGATTCTCGTGCAGGCTAGTGGTGCTGGTGATTACTGGGGCGAGTATGGTGAGTAATATTAACATTCCTTTATAATTAACCCGTTCTTTACGCACGTAGGCCGCGTGTATATACTGTGCAATAAATATTATTTAATTACACAGTAGTTAATCATGACAGGTAAACGATAATAAATGTTATTAAAGAATAGTAAAGAGTAAGTGAAATGGCTCTGGTAAAAGTCAGGAATAGCAACTTTCACCGCTGGGGTAATACAAATTTATTAGCAACAAATTTCACTGTCGTTTTAGCAGAGTTACGCATATCACATTAACAATTACCAATGTAGTTCATTAATTACTTATAAATTGTAACGGTTTCTTTCTATAAATAATGATACGATTAATGCAGAAATAAAATTTAGTGACAATTTTGTTATTAAGATAATTAAGATATTAATAAAATATTTTATATCAAGTTTGATGCATTCTTAAGAAGGTTCAGAAATTTTTAGTTATGTGCATTGTTCAAATATTATGATTATTACAAGACTAACCACATTGGAATGTATATGCAAATATATTACTATCTTACCATTTTGTTCAAGTTAATACAACTTTTATAAATTGACCTTAGAGGGAATGTTAGTAAAGCTGTCATATCACAGCCACTGTTACATTTACATATTTCAGCCTTGCACAATGCAACCTGACGTACAAGACTGCAGTTCAACTGCATTAAGTACATTTGTTATTAGCAATTTTAATGTATATAGCTAACTGCTTTTCGATATACATATACAAATTTTTAATCCACTTCTTTCGACCCAAAATCATCCTAGAATATGTTTATACATCATATACCATCGATTTGGGTCATTTAGAATTGATTTTGGCGACTTTTAATTTTCGACAATTTTTTAAGGTATACCCCTTCACATTTTTGCGATTTTGGATTGACCCGTTTTTCAACCGAAACAAATTTTTAATCCACTTCTTTCGACCCAAAATCATCCTAGAATATGTTTATACATCATATACCATTGATTTTGGTCATTTAGAATTGATTTTGGCGACTTTTAATTTTTGACAATTTTTGAAGGTATACCCCTTCACATTTTTGCGATTTTGGATTGACCCGTTTTTTGACCGAAACAAATTTTTAATCCACTTCTTTCGACCCAAAATCATCCTAGAATATGTTTATACATCATATACCATCGATTTGGGTCATTTAGAAGCGATTTTGGCGACTTTTAATTTTTGACAATTTTTGAAGGTATACCCCTTCACATTTTTGCGATTTTGGATTGACCCGTTTTTTGACCGAAACAAATTTTTAATCCACTTCTTTCGACCCAAAATCATCCTAGAATATGTTTATACATCATATACCATCGATTTGGGTCATTTAGAAGCGATTTTGGCGACTTTTAATTTTTGACAATTTTTGAAGGTATACCCCTTTACATTTTTGCGATTTTGGATTGACCCGTTTTTTGACCGAAACAAATTTTTAATCTACTTCTTTCGACCCACAATCATCCTAGAATATGTTTATACATCATATACCATCGATTTGGGTCATTTAGAATTGATTTTGGCGACTTTTAATTTTTGACCATTTTTGAAGGTATACCCCTTCACATTTTTGCGATTTTGCATTGACCCGCTTTTTGACCGAAACAAATTTTTAATCTACTTCTTTCGACCCAAAATCATCCTAGAATATGTTTATACATCATATACCATCGATTTGGGTCATTTAGAATTGATTTTGGCGACTTTTAATTTTTGACCATTTTTGAAGGTATACCCCTTCACATTTTTACCATTTTGGATTGACCGGTTTTTCAACCGAAACAAATTTTTAATCTACTTCTTTCGACCCAAAATCATCCTAGAATATGTTTATACATCATATACCATCGATTTGGGTCATTTAGAATTGATTTTGGCGACTTTTAATTTTTGACAATTTTTGAAGGTATACCCCTTCACATTTTTGCGATTTTGGATTGACCCGTTTTTCAACCGAAACAAATTTTTAATCCACTTCTTTCGACCCAAAATCATCCTAGAATATGTTTATACATCATATACCATTGATTTTGGTCATTTAGAATTGATTTTGGCGACTTTTAATTTTTGACAATTTTTGAAGGTATACCCCTTTACATTTTTGCGATTTTGGATTGACCCGTTTTTCAACCGAAACAAATTTTTAATCCACTTCTTTCGACCCAAAATCATCCTAGAATATGTTTATACATCATATACCATTGATTTTGGTCATTTAGAATTGATTTTGGCGACTTTTAATTTTTGACAATTTTTGAAGGTATACCCCTTCACATTTTTGCGATTTTGGATTGACCCGTTTTTTGACCGAAACAAATTTTTAATCCACTTCTTTCGACCCAAAATCATCCTAGAATATGTTTATACATCATATACCATGGGTTTGGGTCATTTAGAATTGATTTTGGCGACTTTTAATTTTTGACAATTTTTGAAGGTATACCCCTTTACATTTTTGCTATTTTGGATTGACCCGTTTTTGACCGTAAAATCTTTAATTTGGCGCATGTTTAGACTGACTTATTGTCTAATGTATGTACAATGTACATATGTCTAGACTTATTCTTACACTTATGCAGGACTGCCTGCCCTACACTATATTGAACATAAAAATTGAAGTATATGCTGATATTAATACGCCCACAGTGTTTACTTTATATTCATTGTACATTATTATTTTATTCTTGCAGAGGGTGTTAAGGCTAAGGTTTTCATCAGAGCCAAGCCATTTATGATTCAAGATCGTCGTTACTTGAGATTGCAACAATTAAAAATGGACTTTAGTGTTCAAAGTATTAGGATGGGGGTAGAAAATGTTCGAGATAGTAATTCCATCATACGTAAGTATAATAGTAATATTTTTATCAAAATTATTGTTAAGCATTTTTTTAAGTACGAAGGGTATATATTTATTGTAATATAATACGATGTACTATTATATTACATATTACACTATAATATTAAAATATTCAACATAATACCTTAGTGTATATATTGCAAAAAGAAATATCGCAGCTATATTTAGTTCTTTTATTATTCGCATTTCGTTACATTTTAATTCATTATTACATTGATTCGATACCTTATTAATTCAATACTATATCAATCCAATGCCATATTAATCCAAAACCTATTAATCCAATACTGTAATAATTCAATATTACTATTATAGTAGTATTTGCATAGTTTGCTTATAATTTCATAATTTTTAATGAATATTCGGAAATCTATTCTTTACTTGCACTTCAAGGATTTCCGTTACAAACGAACAGCATTGACTGATTACATTATTCAATATTCACACCTCGTACTGCCGTAGATTTCCATAAGATTTGCAATACCGCCTTATACGTTCTGTGTATTTTCGCACTGTTTACAATAAACATTAATACTTCCCGTTACATGGAATGTATTGCAATCTCATTGAAATACAATATTTATTTAAAGAACTCTGCAGTCTGAAACGTGTCCTTGGAAACGTAAATAGATAATGTGGGACGAATAGGGAATATAAGTAAAGAGTGATAATTATTAGAATGGAAAGAGTGTTTGGACGAAGATGTGAAATAACAGTTTCATATAAAAGCATATATGAAATGGCGTAAAATGGATATTAAATGAATTCATTCTATTCGCTTTCCAAGAAGTATCAAATTAATATAGTATCGAATATTAGTTTCTATATCTCCAAAATAAAAATGCAAATCCTTTGAATTATAATGAAATATAATGCATTATTCTTACGATGGTTTAATGAAGTTAACTTTAAGAAATATTATGTTTCGTTATGCATTTGATAACCTCGTTAGTGTTTGATTCGGTGATTGAATAATTGATTAATTTAAAGTATTAGTCATATTGATTATATGCGAACTCAATATTATATATTAATATAATACACTAATATTAATTAAATACGATCTTTACTTGATATTAAATTAATTTTTTATTATATTAATTCGTTACCCTATTAATTTGATACTATATTAATCCGAAACTACATTAATTTGATACTGTATTAAACAGATACTATATTAATTCAGTACCATGTTTAATATTATCCAACTTTAATTTGATAGCACAATAATTTGCTTCTATATTAGTTTAATACTATATTAATTCAATTGTATATTAGTATTTTCCTACATATTAAATCATACCACGTTAATCCAACACCATATTAATCTGACACTACATCAACCCCATATTTATCAAATTTAACTTAACTTAAAATCTATCAATTTTTATTATTAGCACATTTTACTCAGATCAGATATCTAAAAATTTTCTTTTCCCTGATTTCAGTTGCTGCCTTGAACCTTTTCATAAATAGCAACGGCCAAGAATTGCTGAGGGAAATGAAACCAGATCTCAGACGGAAGCTTGTCCAAGTAATGACAACATTCGTGGAGAAGATCTTCGCCCAAGTTCCATACGATGCTTGGATCACGGATTAAATGGCGGAAACAAATTCCTGAGTTTATCAGTCGTGTACTGTGAACAGTGTATTTATCTGTTTTTATTAGGTTGGCCAATAATCTCGTACACTTTTAACACGCAAACAGAAAAGGATTTTTATATTCAGTTTTGTATATTTCTTCAATTTTCTTTATTCAGTGTATCGTACGTTTTGCCTTAAAATCTGTTCCTATATTTTATAAAACTTCGTAATTCCGCGTTTATAAAAAACCCGTCGATTTTCCCGCAAAATGCACGAACTTTCTGGCCAACCCAGTAGTAGAATTCTCAAGTTAGTATAGTTCACATTAATAACTTTAATCGATATTTTTATCGAGAAAACTGACACTGCCTGAAAACAGCTGCAACGTCTAGGCTAGCCATAATTCATTAATTGCCGCTTTTAATTGTTCTCTTCGACTGTTATTTATTAATCTCGTTCTCGAAGGGCTAGTAAACCAAGTTAGAGAAATTCTGGATATTAATCCGAGGTAATTAAAGCATAGTGAGGTTTTTAGGAATATAATTATTTTAGGAATATAATTATTTTAGGGTTTAATGATATTTAGGTAGCTATTCATCTTACGTCTTTTTATGGGGATCTTCATGCTTTCCTTCGAACTTATTAATTAATTGACGTGTGATAAAAGGAGAGACTAGAAAGTTCCGATTTCCTGAAATTACTTTTAGAATATAAATTAAGATCATCATCTCTTTATCTATCTTATATTTTAATTTATTTTCATCACAGTGTTAGTCGCAGAAAGATACTTTGGAATAAGGAACAACATTGTTTTACCTTTATACCGATATTTGCAGATTATTATTGTTTATATAATAATCATGTTATTTTATCTTATCTGGATAAAATGAGATTACAGTTTATCCGTGAATAATTTATTGTTCATACTTCTATTGAAAATTAGTGTTTATTTGTGTTCATTTGTATGAATGTAAATAATTTCCTTCGTTACTTCAATACTTTCTGTTACACACCCATTGTAAAAATTACATTATACGGATATTTATATTTTTAATTACCATTTTATGTTAAGCATCCTCTTCCCAAACACATTCGACATATTCATAGTTGGTAAAC
Source organism: Nysson spinosus (assembly GCA_910591585.2). Taxonomy (NCBI): domain Eukaryota; kingdom Metazoa; phylum Arthropoda; class Insecta; order Hymenoptera; family Crabronidae; genus Nysson; species Nysson spinosus. The sequence goes on along the minus strand of OU342830.1, from coordinate 9,121,977 downwards.
AAATTGGTCGTGAATAATGACTATCATTAATTATAATTAAGCTTGTATAATTCATAAAATCATAGTGCACTCAAAATCTGAGTAATTGCATTTGGAATGACGAGTAAAAATTTCGCGGATTAAAAATGAACATAATATCAGGTTTCATTAAAAAGCAGCTTCATGAATATTTTACCATCACCTTAATGATTAGAGTGACTTAAGACACGAAAAAATTAGTTATTCATTTAAGACGATATCGTTACTATAGAGATCAAATTCATTAACTACATTTCTCAAATACTCCTTTTTAATTTTTACATGAAAATGTTAGTTAATAAATTTTACCTCTGTAACAACGATACAGGTTTTGTATTCCAAATTAACCCTTTCGCAGATCATATTCATCATTTTGCACTCCAAATTAACCATCTTGCAGATCGTATCCATCTCTTTGCGAATTAAATTTACCCTTTTGCAAATCAAGCTTTTGTAGACATTTTTTTTCTAAGCTATTCTAGTATTCTAGTAATATAAAGCAAAAGGGTGAATTTGACTTACAAACAAGTTGAATATGATCTGCAAAATGGTTAATTTGGAGTGCAAAACCTGTATTATAGTTTTATTGCTATCGTGGAACGTTTGTAATCGTTAAACTGTTTTGACTTCCGTGATAAGGAGGAGTTATGGATGAGGAACCGGAGTTATGGATTTATGTGGGAAGAAAATCCGTAAACACCGTATGAGATAATCGGAAGAAAGATCAAGACATTGCGTGTTCTTCGTGCAATCTTGCACTATTTTTCTTCCGACTTCTTGTAATTCAGCCATATAACAGCGTAAGTAGTCGTTTAGGATCTGAATGATTGTAACATCACATAATCCTTTGAGACTGGTGATTTACGACTTCTCCGTTATATAGATTTCTTATTCTGCACTCCTAATGCTACTTTAAGTTTTCTTAAATTTCATATTTCAGTAATATAATATTTGGCGTTCCCTAAGATATTTTAACGTAACTTTAAATTCTCTGAAATTCCTGTTTTAGCCTTCCGGAAATTTCATATTTCCGAAATATTATAATATTTCGTATTTCCTCAAATATTTTAACGCGATTCTATATTCTCGGAGAATGTATTACGTTCCTAAATTTTAAGTCCTAAATGAAATGATCCACTCTGGAACGGAATATTTAACTAAGATTTTTAAACTGATAACACTTGTATTAACATAACTTGTTGTCTTATTTTAGTACTATATTAATTTGATGCGATATTAACTTGGTACTACATTAATTCGATAATTTATGAATTATGTACAGTATTAATTTGTTCCTGTATTAATTGAATACATTAATCGAGTCCTCAAAAAACGACGGGTTTTAAAATTCAAGAAGCTACAATAGCACTAGCGTTCCTTTCTATAAATCATCCTTAGAAGTTAATTATTCTAAAGTATTATATGAACAAAAACATTTTACGCTTCTGAATATGAATAATTTCAACATATAATGATGACGAATCATGATATGCGGGGGTAAGTTCTTCCGGAGTATTTCGAATGATTGTTTACGGGATTCAGCGGAGTGACTTTGATACGATAAATCAGGCAGCGGTAGCAGCCATGATTCTTCAGGTCAAAGAAGTCACTCGAGTTATCAGTCACATAACGTAATTATATTATTACGTAATGACCACGTTGGATCGGACTGAACACTAAGTGCGACCACCTGATTACTGTTTTGATACCCCTGAATTATCAGTGCGCGAGTACCGCGCATCTTTCTTACGTTTCCCGGTTCTCTATTCATGACAATGAAATCTTACGATTTCCTTTCCTGGATTACTCGTCTTAATGAAGTAATCGTAAATTCCGTCTGTCAACAAGAATCTCGTAAGCTCATGCAACTATTTTGCACCACTGCGGATGAATGCGGACGAATATTGATGATACAAATTATTGGATTTTATAGTTTAAATAAATTGAGTTTGACGGATATTGAATTACAGTAGTGAAAATGAGTATAAATCGTTCGCAAAATAATGATTTAATTTCAATGAGGTCGAACGAGGTGTGATAAAAAGATACGCAGTTAAATATGTACTGAAAAACGGTCGCTTATGGAAATGTAGTTTTTTCACAAAATTACCACACGAATGTGACTCACACTGATTTTATGTAATTTATCTTATAAGCCACCTTGTAAGATTCCTTGCGCATTTTCATGACGTAAAAAGTGGGTCGTATTTGTATGAGTTATATGCAATCTTAGTTAATTAAAAATCCGGTAAAACCAGGCGGTTTTCATCTCCGCGAAAATGTCATCGAAACGTTTGCCGTTTGAAATATCAACAAGTTTCTTGTAACGGAACGAACTAAGAACATAGATTTAATGCTGTTAAAAAAGATTCAATATCCTTAATTTGTGTGACAATAATAATTGGAGAAACTATTGAAATGATTATTAGAATAAGATTCAAGTTATTAGAAGAGTAACAAAGTTATTGGAATGATAATAGTGTTATAGGAGTAACATAATATTAAAATTAATTAAATAATATTTGAATGATTAAAATAGTATTATATTTACTGGAATAGTGGTAGAACTCTTCAAATATTATTATAATTATTAGATTGATATTCAATATACATGTATATAATCATTAATTAGAATAATTAGAAACTTGAAATATTCTTTTTACATTGATCCACAATATTATATATTTAAATCATATTAAAGTATTTTCTCACAGAAATATTTACTACATTTACCCGGGAAAAGCAATATTGATAATTTTACTAATTTCGACCTCTCTTGATCTTTCTCCAAATCAACTAATGTGATATCCAATAATATAGTAAACAATTAGTATAGTATTATATAATAATGCACTGTAAAGTGGTGGATCATAATTTTATAATAATTTCCGAATATAGCAGTTTCTAAAAACATACTTCATTTTATTCTGCTCCGGGACTATTGTTATTTGACGTTTGTTACGAGTCATACTCCTTAATAAATAATTTCATAAAATATCTTACTACTCACTTCGTGAGATGGGGCAATTATTTTGCTTTTGCATACATTCTAAGGTTTTATTTTACTGCGTTTGTGTTTAACTACTCTTTGTGTCTTTCCCCGTGGTGTAACCACTTCTTTATTCAATTTCTAGTGTTTCTTATGTGAGTCGGTGTGCCGTTGGTCAAGGATAAGATTCTTAATGCAAATTTCTCGAATGCTAAGAAGACCTGTCGCCTTCTCTCGAGTAATGCTGCGAATCAAATTTAAGTAAACATGGAGTTGACTCTAATGATTTCTTTATTTCAATCTCATCTTACATAATCTTTAAGGTGATTGATACTTTTTATTGTTTCTTTGCAATATTAATCTATGAAATATTTTCTTAAATAATTACTGCGGATTGAATTTAAGTAAACATGGAGTCGATTCTAATTATTTCTTTATTTGAATCTTATTTTATTTAATGTTTAATTTAATTAACGTTCTATGCAACTTTTTCTCAAGTAATATTGCAGATAAAATTTCAACAAATATGGAGTTAATTCTAACGATTCTTTTATCGTTATTTTATTTACATAATCTTCTCTCTGATGCCACATCAATGTTTTATCTCCTTATCTACATCATCAGAATATTGTTTGTTTCCAATATTACTTTTCAAATCATAATAAACAATTAATGTTTTAGTTTTGAAACAAAATAATGTCTTTAATCTCTCTTCTATGATAAACTTCAATTATTACATTTAATTAATGTTAGTACATAGTTTTCGATTAGTTAACTTACAGTAAATCACATTTCACCTGACTCTCGAAGAATGCTAAACGAATTTTATTACGAATAATAATATTATATTTATATTTTCAACTTAGATCAGAATTCGAATCCTTTGTGAAATTCATTTGATATATTTCCCCAATTAATACCAGTCATTTTTAACGTATAATGCGCTTCGTAATGAAGTCACGACGGAAGAAATTTCATTAAATATCACAGTTGAAATGTTCGATCATAAATAAACAAGAGTTACGCAATTTAAAAGCGCTTTATTTAAAAGCGAGATTACAATTTAATTAAACATACGAGATGACTTCCGCACTACTATTTATAAAAATTCACTTCCGCTGTTTTCTAATTAGTATTAAAGAATTTTGTCACGGCGCATCATTAATTATACTTAATTTTTAAATATCAAGATAAGCCACTGTTATCAAGGCCTACAACTAGCTGCTCAAAGATTTGTCACTGATTGGAATTTGTAAAACTTCCGAGGACTTAGGTCGACTCGAAAGTGCACATTGATTCACTTAATAAGTAAAAGTGTTAAATATGAATTAGAAAAACACGTTTATGTTTTACACTCAATTTTTTCGGTCTTCTTATACGTAACACAATAAACTATGCTAACGAAACATTTATAATCACGCGTAAATTTAAAAAGCTTTAAAAGAAATCATAATGCTGTCTGGACTGATTTCTTCTTCTTAATCCCGTTTCGGTTTACTCGTTATCCAATTCGCATCTCTAATTATGCTCGCAATTTATGCGATGAAAATATTTACTTTATGCAAATTGCGACCGCGACAGTTCTCGGTAATCCAGTCTCGAAGCGCCTTTTATCATTAACAGAATATTTTTCACTCGGCTTTCTTGCACGGCAAAAATCTTGATCTTGTTTTCCTCCTAACTTAGAAATGTTATTGTTCCATGTTTATTATGCACGTCGGATGAAAAATACCTTATCTAAAATGGACGTTCAGCTCTCCAAGCGAGAAAAAAGTAGCACGTACCGTTGTCATTATTGAGTCTAACGCCATTTTGGACGGTCAGTGAACGTGTTGGTTTGACATTTTTCTGCGTCCAACGAAAAGACAAACACACCGAAAACAGGAAGACCCGGTTAGATCTGATATTCTGACTGCGTCTCGCATTTTCAACCGGCGATCGCGCCGATTTTTTTGTCCGAGAAAACTGTTAGAACAATCGAGACGCGAAACACAACATGACGTCATCGGTGGAGCTAAATTTCCAAGAAGAGGGTCGATGGTATTAAACTTTGATTCCAAGTCAGTCACGTTTGAAAGGGTTTTGTTTACATGCCTTGTGTTTATCATGCTGTTCTGGTTTTTGTCTTTCGAGATGTGACCAAATTTTTTGCGATGTTTGTTAACATAGTGTTTGTACACTACGGTAATATTATAATTTTGGCGTCATTCAGATACACCGTTTGATTGAAAAATATTTAATTTGTTCTGTCTAACGTTTACTTACATGACAGTCTTAAAAACTTCCCGTTAGTGTCATTACATTATATAATATATGACTTTAATATATTATATAATTACGATGTCAATTGATGCAATTTTAAGCCCAATCTGTTAATATTCGAATTATTATTACTAACATATTTTATCCTGAAATTTATTATCACAGACGTATAATTACAAACAGCGGACATAATTTTGAGACTGAATTCATTATGAAATAATTATTTTTCCTTTCTATTCATAATTCGGTTAAATATTTCGTATATTATTTATGATATGATAGAAATTTTGAGAACAGATTATGTATTTATTATAAGACCCACGTAAATTCAGTATCTTTATGTCATTGTTTTTTTGTTCATTTGTGATGTCCAGGATTAATGATCAATTAGTGTATGAAACTAATAGATCGGATTCCGCGAAATTGTATCGGCTTACGCAGAATATATAAGTTAATGTATTAATAGGCACGCGGAAAAAGATGGGTGAAAAGTATGCCGCCATCAATTAATCATTCATTACTCGAAGATCCCTTTTTATCTTCCTCGAATCAAGTGGAAAATCAGACAAACTTCCTTAATCGTTTTATCACTGTCCTCTTAAAACCTAATATTACTAAATATTCCAATAAACTGATCTTATTATATAACTACATACATCATACGTGTCATATATCATATGAAAATATATAATTAATTATATATCGAAGTAATTAAATGCCAATCTCGGCAACAATAATTTATTAATTCATATAGTAATTTACAAATTTTTCAAAAGTAAGAAAAATACTTAATCAACGGCTCTTCGTTTTAAGTTATAGAAATTAGGTGTGCAACACCACAAAATTAATTCCTTATCTATCAATTTCTTATCTATTGATTATTGATAATCCATAAACACCAACGATAAATATCAATCAATTCCACATGGATCATCAACAATTATTATAACATAATACCCCAGCATATCCATGGAAATCCACACGAACTTAATACATGTTAGTTATAGGTAATAATCGGTGATGCGTGTCACAAAACTTCAAGGAGGAGGATGTCAAAAGGAATGGAGGATTACGTATCTCCGGCATCTGTGACGTAGGTATCATGTGGTATCTCCTATTGGTTATACACAGGACTCACCTCTCTCCGTCTAAGACTTCCGAGTGCCTTCTTTCCAGAATCCTGCGTCCTTCGACACGCGCTAAGATCGCGGCAGGAATCGAAGGATGGGTAACAATGGTTTGTCCGAATGACCAGTTGGGGGGAGAAGGGTACTACTATAAGGTCCTCAGGCTGGTCTGCGCACTATCCACTTCTAGTCGGACCAGCCGGGCGAATTCGCGGATAGTCCAAATCAATCAACCCTGTCTTCGCGCACGAATCAGCTTTTAAGTCCTTTCGAATTTGGATCGCATTTAATCGACAAGCCAATCATCATGAAGAACCTTATTCTTTTGGGCCTTGTCGCCGCGGCGATACTCGACAGTGCTATTGCGCGGGAATTGCGTGAGTAAATTCTTTCCTTTTCTTCCTTCTGCGACTTGAATGGTTAACATTAGAACTACCAAGGTGGTCAGAATGACTTGACTGCCATTTTTAGTTAAATTATTCAAATATACCATAGCGAATTGTTCGTGATTTTATATACTTTTATTTTATATACATAACGCGAATAATTGAATTCATTAATTAACTTAAATCATCCAGCCATAATTTTTATATAAATAAATGTGTTAACATAATTGAGTATTTGTTCGGTAGTTCTAGTGTTAACATCATAGATAACTCTCGTACAATGCGATTCACGAATTGTGGGCCTCGTATAACGCGATTTTTAAAACGCGATCTTTCTCTGGAACCTAATTCCCGTGGTATACGAGGGTTACCCGTATTTGCTTAGAGCTTGTGGAACTTGATGGGTGTTGGATTCTTTAATTAATTATTATTATGTTGATTTAATATGAGATTATTAGAGGCTGTGGAATTTTATTTTAATGTGAGATCATTAGAGTTGAATCCTTTTGATGGTGCGGTTTATTATTTAATGAAATATCATGAGTATGTTTGTTAAATATTTGTTAACATTTCATACAGGACAGTGTTGATAAGAATGTGTTGACAGAGTGTGTCATTATTCTGTCCATCTGCGAATCAGAGTCTTTAATAACTGATTTATTTTATAATTATATACTTATTATATAATTATATGTAATGACAGTCTTTGATAATAGATAATAATAATTTTATAGAATAATTAATTTTGTGTCCTTTATGACGCGTCTTGCTTTTTACTTGATATCAAACAATATTTATAATATACACAAAACGTGTCAATATTGAATTATAATTACTGTACATCTATCAGTAATTATTTAAATATATTTACAAAGCAGAGATAAAATATTTATAGTTTTCATTATATTTAGCCAGAGAGAAAATTAATTAATTGAAGCACGAATTTAATTATTATTAACGATTTAATGAAATTTTATGCCATTTTAGTGACACGCTCGTACGATGCTCTTCGTTTAATAATTTAATTTTCATCTATTTTTGTTCAAATATTTCTTGACGGCCCTTCGTTCAAAGCCACGAATATCACGGTTACAATTGATTATTTATTAATTATTCCTGATCCACCCCGACCAGTGAATTAATGGATCCATTATGGATTATCACTGACTATTTTAACATAACATGTCAGCATATCCATAAAAATGTTCAAAAAAGATGCTATTCATTCTGGAATTACAGCTGAATTTCTTCACGTGTGCAATCGAAATGATCCGAATTTGGATGCTTGCATAATCGAAAGCGTGGAATATTTGAAACCATACTTGACGAAAGGGGTACCGGAGTATCATATACCATCCTTGGAGCCCCTTCTGTTGAAGGAACTCATCGCGACTCAAGGAACCGGCATCAGAGTGACGGCGAAAGATGTCCATGTTTACGGTGCTAGTGATTTCAAAGTAACGAAGATGAAGTAAGTTTTAAACCATTATTACTTAACAATAATTCCTTCTTGATAATTAACTCGCATTTGTTACGCTCAAATCAGTGAATCATTTCTTCCATTAAAATACAGTTAAAGTAACTCGAAGTTATCCCTGGAAATATTACAGAATATATCTATGTGCTAGTTAACATATTGACTGCCGGACCGGAATCCGTGTAATATTAAAAATATTGAAAATTTTACAAATAGTAGTGATATGTTTGATTCGACTTTTTAGCTTTATCCTATAGCAAATAATCTTCGTATAAATTTGATGTGAAATTTTATAAATTCATTATCAATTCTATTATACTTATAAATTATATTACAATTAATTGTCGGTATTAAGTAATTTACAAAATCATAGGATTTCAAGATCCCCAATTGATATCGATATATTTATTATTTGATATTTACTTAATGTGAATATATATTAATGGTAAAAATATAATATTATTATCCCTCTAATAATTAATAATGAACCACTAATAACCTTAATGAATAATAATCCTTCCTTTTTCTTGACCCTCTATTTAATGAATGGAATTCGAATATTTCTTGTGTCATGAAGAATAATGCAGAATAGTATAAAGGGATTATTGTTGTATTAAATTGCAAAACTTTTCCATGTAAACATTGTAATGTAGCTGTGCATGTAATACATGTAATACAGCTGTTTACACGCGATTCCTTCGTGGCGAGCTGCATGCAATTTTGCAATTAGACTTGGGGTTTGATTCTTCGTGCCGTGAAGCAGGAGATTGGCTGTGCTTGACTCACATTGAGCAATGTACCAACGTAATTGAATTCATTGAAATATAAATCCATCTCCCTTAATCGGTTCAGGAAAATTCCCACATCAATAATATTCTTTTCCCGTCAATATCACTAAGAAACACTATTAAATAAACCTCTCGTAAGTTGCAAAACACGCAGGAATTAGAATAACAAATAATTCTCCATTCTACTGGAAGTTAAACAAAAACCAAATTCATATTCAGAAAAATAATTTCAATATAAAGTAGACCTTGTTTCTTTTACGTCGAACAATTGAGTTGGTATTTTATGGTTGCAAATACAATTTCTGAAAAAAATATTAGAAAAGAATATATTCGTATGCGTTTTTGAAACCACTGTTTTCCTTGAAGGGTACTTCAAGTAATGTGATTCGTGGATTACTGATGATTTTTTATTGATAAATTTGTGACGTTAATCGACACGAATATAAAGATCTTAATAAAATTATGGAATGATAATTGATAAATCTAATCTAATTTTAGAATTAAATAAGTTTGCAATATTGGTAATTGAAGATTACTTGATAAGGCCTATAATAAGCCATTAAGATTAATTTTTAATATTAGAATCAACTGCAGTCATTTAAAATTCTTTAATATTAGAAGCCAATATATTTCGAACTTTGATCATTTAAAATTCCTTATTAAAGCATTAAGATTATATTTTCATATTAGAAACAAATATATTTCCAATTTCGGTAATTCGAGATTCCTTAGCAAAGCTCATAATAAGATACTAAGGTAAAAGTTTAATATTAAAACTAATTCAAATTACTTTAATTAATCTAGTATTCGAATCAACTGAAATTAAAATGATTTAATATCAAACCTGTTGGTTGTTACGTAAGTCCTTCCAAAGCAGTTACGAACGATCACAGTGTATTATTAATAAAGAAATTGTCGGCTTCGGGGTAAATGCCACGCCTACGCTGATGATTAGACTCATTTATCAGTCGTGATTACAGAGATTGCAGTGCATGATGCGTTTTACCTGTGTTTTACTTGTTCGCGATGCATTCAAAACGTCGACGATTTGTTCAATTGCTAATTATTTCTAATGATCTGATGAGCCATTAAAACTTTATCGAATAATAATTCCAGAGGGTATCAGTTGTAATTTAGTGTTATCAACATTCTTTTTTTATTAGGCTAATTAAGTAGGATTGATGTCATTGTGTCATTTTATGACTTTTTAACGAACGAAGTAACTATTGTATTCAACAATGAAAATAATGATTTGTTTGATATACTAATAATTAGAATATGCAATTGAATGTATTAAGTTATTGGAAGAATTTCTTCGATTTAGATTAAGAAATATATTCAAGTAACAAAAATATTTATTTTTATGTTGGAGGAATATTCATGAAACAATTATTCTGGAACTATTAGAAATTTTTAGCGAATTAATAATCGAATGTTATTAACAAGGCTTATAAGGTACTAAGATAAAATTTTGATATTAAAAATAATTCAAATTACTTTATATAATCTAATATCCGTATAAATTGAAATTAAAATGATCTAATTTAAAAACTGTTGCTTGTTACGTAGGACTTTCCGAAAGCGGATATGATTAACTATTATTAATCCGCTAAAACTTTTTAATATTTCCAACATAATTAATCAATATATGTACCTCTAATATATAAATATGTATTTGCATTAACGGAATATCTACTCTGTTAATAGTAATATTAATGATATTAAGACTAACAGACTAGATATTTATTATCAGCGTTCTGCAATAACTGGAATAACGTAGTTATTTGTACATTAGTTATTTATGTATATACTTTTATACAGTTATCTGTAATAACTTCCGTTATCGTTAATACTGACATCACTTGGTCGCTTAATTCCACTTATTAACATCGAAATTTATCGATCATGTAAATGCATCTCTTGACATTCGCCGGTTTAATTTCATTAATATTTATCCCTCTCCGCACTTTTACTTTTAAATATTAACTTGCTTGATAAATTATGTTCTGCAATTATGTCCAAGAAGATTTATGCAAATTAAAAATAAGACTCCAGGAAGTTCCGAAAGAACACTTTATATAAACATACGAATAATCATAAAATTATTTAATACATCATAACGTTGGCATCCTTGTGATCAGCCCGAGTACTATTTAACAGTAATTATTATTGTTGCGAAATACGTAAATACGTAATTATTATTGTCAAAAATCAAAGTTAGAATAGACTTGAAATTATTAATATCTAAACAGCAAAATAACCACTTGATTTTATACAAAATCAACAAGAACGAAATCAAAATCTAAGATCAAACACCGCCGTAAACATAATCAAACATTCCCTGAAATAAACATTCTGATTTTATTTAAAGTCAAGATGAACAAAGTAAAAATATGAAGTGAATTAAATCAAGTACCAAGATAACCAATTAAATGCCGGATGAACATTTAAGTAATTTTCAATAGTTTTCGTAATTTTTATGAGTTTATTATAGAAGGAACATTAAGCAGCACGAATTTATGGATGCGTCAAACGTTGGAAACTTTATTTCGTGCTCGTTATGTTTGGTAGCCAAATTTAGTCACCAAATGGAGTTGTGAAACTTACGAGATTCCTGAGGACATCACTTTCCTTATTGATGCATTCTGATCTTTTATAAAAAGGACGCTAAAGTTAACGGATATTGAAAGAATAGCACAACCATAATATATTAATTCTAATCCTGTCAAATATAATCCTCTTTGAATAAAATCATACTATCGTAAAAACGATAGGGTATTCATTATTTCAGTAGTTATTCTCAGATTTGATTCGACCAGTTCGCGATCCATTTTCGCAATTATCTGAAACTATTGATAATTAATCAAAATTACGGACTATTAAAAATTACTTTAACGTTCAGAATATTTATCAGAACATTTATGTTCTTATCTAACCTTTTATACTTTTCAGATTTAAATGCTCGACTTTCAGATATGTAAAAGTAATGGAATTTGAAGAAATTTTAATTCGATATATACCGATTTAAAGAATGAACATTAAAGTAATTTTTAATAGTTTTGGTCATTTTTATTATAGCTTTAAAAGTAAGTAAAATCGCAGAATAACTACTGAACTAATGAATACCGAATCGTTTCTACAATATTATGATTTTATTCAAAGTCAACAAATTCAGAATAATCTAAAATTAAACACACTTAGTTCGGGAAACATGGAAACATAAAATCAAGCAACGTAATAAAATATTGTCGGCAAACTTTGAAATGAATTTAGAACATTAGGGAGCACGTATTTTTGATGGTTTAAAAAATGAGTCGTCACGAGTAGATGAATCAGATCGCAGAATAACTACTAATGAATACCGATTCGTTTGTATTCGTAGCGCGATCGAAGTGTTGACCGTGACACGAACGCTTGAAACGCGAACTTGAAAGAATGGCCGTAGCGTGCGCGATACGTGGATTATAAAAAAAATAGGGCGCGTACCAAAAGGGAGAAGATAAAATCGTGAAACGAGAAATGTCAATGGCGTGCGAGGCATCGATCAACGATGAGGCAACTCCTGTCATTTTGCTATTTCTGCACTTACGATTCCGCGCGTCCTTGCCACTGATTGCGAAACGCTCAAACTGATACTGTTAATGCAACGAGAAACGCATCAACGTCAGCAATCCTTCGTGCAGTTTAGTTTTAATGGCTCTCGATAGCTGTTTTGCATACTCAGGATTGTGTTTTGCATTCATTTGCATTGTCAATTTGCACTTGTTTTGGTGTCAATGAAATTATTTTTAAATATTTAGTCATTAGTTTAACTTAACGGGACGTACTATATATATATTTGTTAATATACTTATACTTATTTTCGTATATATATACGTGAAATATAAAAAGAAAATAGATGGGTATTAATATAGTATAATGTAAGTTATATGTGTTAATACATTAGAATTAGAATTCGGCTAATTAATATCCTATCGGAAACCTTATATATTTGTAATCCAATCCTTCCAATGTATAACTATAGCTGAATATATTCTTCGTAGTTTTAGTGTTAAACTCCAATGTAATATTAACCCATAAACTTTTGATTTTTAAGGAGCGACGTGAATAAGTTGCGTTTCAACTTGGACGTTCACCTGCCAAATATCTATATAGACGGTCTTTACGAGATCGACGGAAAGGTTCTCCTGCTTCCGATTCGTGGATCCGGTCCAATGAATGGAAACTTCACGAATTGCACGGGTGCAGTAAGATTCCAAGCACAACTTCAGAAGGACTCGAAAGGCGAGGATCACATGGTGATCACTGACTTCAAGATGAAGATTTCCGTGGGAAAAGGTTACCTCAGATTGGATAACCTCTTCGGCGGCGAGCGTGTTTTAGGCGACGTGATAAATAACGCCATCAACAGCAACTTCGATACTTTCTTGAAGGAACTGCAGCCAATCGTGGAAAGAGCGTTGTCCAACGCTTTCCGTGAAATTGGAAACAGCATAGTCAGACAATTCACTTTCCAACAACTGTTCCCAACATCGTGAATCGTTAACCAGTGAAAATTCTTGTCTACCCTCCTAACGTTATCATATATTTATGAGAATGTGGTGAAACTTAATATCTTAGAAGTTCGTTATTGAATATTTAAATATGAAATATTTCGAGCTTAGTATGTAGTACTAAATATATTATTTTAGTATCATTTTGTCGGAAATCATTCAGGGTGGCAATAGTTCTTTAATTGAAATTCTAATCGATTAATTTAATTAGAACGAGGCGTGATTGATTACGGTAGAAATTACTATTAAATTATTCACCTTAGGAGGGATTAACTAGGATGTTAATTGCGCACACTTAATTCGATCACCTGTTATTAATTCGTGCCTAGGTTTTGGTATCAATGGTTATGAAACGTATTTTATTAATGTTAATAATTGGATTTTAAAGTTGAGTTTGAAGATTAGAGTTAATTGTAAATTTCTAGAAGCCGTGGTTTCGGAAGCGGCCACGTGATTCAAAGTAATTATTTAATTGTTCTATTAGTTTTGTAATTGGTTTCTGTTAACTATCCATTTAGCGATTATTCTGATTCTGATTTGTTATTAAACCGTTCGATAATAATAATAAGCATTACTTACCGATTGATATTTTAATATACCAAACCAAAATATTTAGAAATATTTACATTTCTAATAATTAAAAAAGCTTGGAGAAATCTAATTAATAGAAAGCTAATGTCCGAATTAATTCATTATCAGTGGTTCCTTATCTACCCGTTAATTGTTTCATGTTACAGTTTCATGTTGTATTACGGCTCTGTTTGTAAATAGAAGTTGCCATGTTCGAAACAGCCATTACATCGAATTTTTCAATAAAAAAATAATAACACGTAACAATATTACATCGTGTAACATTTAAAGAGGTGGCTGACGTGCCGAAAGTTTTCATACAAATTAATGAAACTTTTAATTGTGTTGATATTATAAAAATCGAAAATATGGTTTGTGTATTTCTACTTATTTCAAGCTCCATTTTTAATCGTCATTTTATAAATGACTCGTAGCGAAAAATATAGTTAATGACATACTATTATGGAGATAACGAGTTCAACATATGATTAATGTTCGTTTCCTTCTTTATACTGTGAATACATTAGGTATATCCTATCGAAAACGTTGTTTGCAATCGTGACCAACTTACATTTTCTTATAAATACTATTTAATGTTATTAATGCGACACATAATCTTAAACAAATTACTTTAAATAATCTAATATCCAGTATTAGAATTTACGTAGGTCACATAAAATTAATCCAAGTTACGATCAACTACTCAATTAATTTTGTGCATTTAAGATTCCTTAATAAGTCGTATAATTGGGTATCTACCATTTGCAGAGGAATTAATTTCCATGGAATTAGTAAAATTTCGTATCTATAATTTTCAGTGGAATTAATAATATTTCGTACCTATAATTTTCAATGGAATTAATAAAACTTCGTACCTATCATTTTCAATGGAATCAATCAAATTTCGTATTTACGATTGACAGTGGAATTAATAAAATTTTATTAATTAACTCTTCCTCGCATTAACTCTTTCTTTTCGCAGGATGGTGCAAGTCGATCAGTGAAAAGTATTCTCGGTCGCGATGTCGAAGTGGCATAATCACGATGGTTTCCGATCGCAGTCATAATCGCAAGGATAACGAGGTGTAGTCACATCGAAGGTCAAACATATCGTTCATTCCAGGCGATCTTTCCATTTTTTTCTTCAATCTCGAACGAGTATTGCGTCGCTCCTAGTACTGGTTTCCATTTACGCTTTTTATACTTTAACATCTGTTTTCTCTATTATATTATTATTTTCAGAATTAAGCGGGGAACCATTCATCTCCTTCCTTTTGTGACGTGAATATCACCCTTGTGTTTCATTTTCTCTTTTATATTATTCTCCTTTCGTGTATCATTCAATTATCTTAATTTGGATGCCATTTTATTCCATGAAAATTTATGTTTCAGACTTGTTTGATTTCGGGGTATATTTACGGGTTGTATTTCCTAATATTTCATAAGAATTTATGATTCATGCTGTTTCATAATAATTTATATTTCACCCCTGAATTATATTGGGATATAATAACCCAGATTTCGAGTTATTTTAGGTTACTAAAATCCTAGTGATAATTAGTTATTTCTATTGTTTTTGTTGTCGCGTGTATAATTTTAATTTCTTATTATTACAAGCGTTATTGTTGCCGTAATAACAAGAATATTTATTATTGAGTTACTTATTATGTAATTAAATATTAGGCGGAATGATATAATTTAATGTGACAATCCAATTATATTATTATATATTATAATATTTAGGTAATTCACGTCTTCGTAAAATTCTGATTAATTCTCATTCGATTAAGTCACGTCTCCGATATTAATAATTAATTTCCTCGTGAAAGGGAAGGTTCATATTAATAACAACAATCCACACACTTATTTTACTTCTGAATAAGAATGCTTTCTTATCATATATTATATCTTTGCAGAAACTCTTTAATATTCAACCCTCCATCTACGCGTACTTTCAAAATACAAAAGTTTCTCCAAGAAATACTTAAGCATACCGGAAATAACAAAATCCGCAGGAAATACTTGGTGGTCCGGCCACCATAGTGACAATTACATACTGATAGCAGTAATACTTTTAGAATCGATATACTTCATCCTTCCGTTCTCCAAAATGGAGAACACGTTCTTCACAACGAAGGATCTCATAAATACTTCTACGTTATCTTATTCGTGATCTGGGAGAATTTCATCGAAGGTGAAATGCTTCAGCATCTTATTGGCCGTTTGAAGAATCCTCTCGGAAACTACTTTTTCCAAGGACGGTGTCACCGCTGCGATAACTTCCTTGTGGCTGTTTCCCAATGCCTGAGTGATAGCTTCCCGAAGTGGAGTGCTTTGTACATCCTGGGTGTCGTATTCCGTGATGTAATCTTTCACGGTTAACCGGGTGGTCATCGATGGCAGGAAGAAATATTTCTTGCCCCCGCGTTCGATAAATTTGAAGTTCGACGTTACCTTCGCGTTCGTGTCGTCTGTAATAAAGTTACATGATAATTTATTAATTTACATCAACCCTTTGCGGTCCACGGTTTTTTCGTAATTTCGTTCTAGCCGGTCCGCGCCGACTCGATTAGTATCCTTTAGTTTGCTGTTATTGAGATGAAGATTTTCTATCTTAAATTAGGACATTAAAGCAGTCGAAATAAGGGGTCAGTGGTATTTAATAAAAATACTGATATTTATAATTCCATTTTCAGAGATCTCCTGCGGTTCGTGTTGCACAATAAATATAGTTAAATAGATTCATTAATGCATAAATATACTTACGCGCAATTAAATGCAGAGGTCCTTTCCCGACGACGGGAACTAAAATTTTGGCATCTACGTCGTACTGGCCATCGATCCTGATTTCTTTGAAGCTTACATCAAGCTCCACGTGTTTCTTTTCGAGATCAATATGCAGATAATTCACGGAATAATTTGAGAGTCCATGAAGAGAGAGATCAAAGGCGGATGACTTGAAGTTAGGCATATCAGTGAACGGGATTTTGTCGATGTGCAATGGTTCCAGTGGTGGAATATCCAAATCTGGAAGACCTTTTTTGAGCTTATCTTTCAGGGATTCCACGATGTCCAGGACACATTTGTCCAGATTTGGATCCCTGCGTCCACATGTTTTGATATATGATGCTGTAAAAGAAAGACACTACGTTCAGGTAAAAGTAAAACTGCCGAGTTTTGTACGATTTTTATATTTATAGATATGTTAATTCGTCTTGCAAGTTTCTTATAATATTACAGATTATCCTCCTATATAAATATGAATATTTTTATTGGCCGGCATTAATTTTTTTCGTAACTACTAAAATCGTATTTATATTTCTTTATATTATATACAGTATTAGTAATATTATATTTTGAAGCATGATATCAGAACTTGATGAACATGATTATAAGAACTTGCAAAAGTAAATAACTTCTAGATACTTTAACCGATCTATAATTTATAATTTAATCGAATCACAACTAACTATAATACGCGAATTTATAAGAAACTTTTAAATTACATGTACCTTCAATCGTTATAAATTACTATGCAATATTCAATATTCCTTTACAAATTTCTATTATTGGCACCACAGAATCGTTAAAATCTTGAACTTTGGAATTATTCGAAACGGATCATAATGAAATAAGTGCAGATGAAGTATGACATTCACGACAGACGGTTTTTATCTCGTTTTTTAGGCAATTTATTACATTGAATGCCAAGGTGAAAATTAAAATGTACGACTCTAAGACTTGCGATCTTCCTGGTTTTCTTGAGAATATTTATACCGTAGTGTATCAAGGTCTCTCTATCGCGTGATCTAATGTTTATTCACTTTTCGTCACACACTGCACTTCTGATTACTTCTTTTTACGTCAGCACTGAACAAACACCTCTGTTACAAAACTAATGTCGTTCACACACACATAGATCCTTTTTGTTCGTGCTACTTATTTGTGCTTTGCGTTACACGTGTAAAGGAAATTACGCAAGGAAATTTCAGGGAATAATTTATGAGGGTTTTAATGTTCCTTGCACTTTTAGGGATTGAAGTTTTTACGTATTCTTTGGATAAATAAAACTATGAAACTGTATAAAAACAGGTAATAATAATATATACTCTTTGTCTAGTTTGTTTATAATTCGATAACTATATTTGCTTAAGCTCGACACTAATGTCATGTTAATTTTATCTCATGTGACACTTTGTCACTTTAATTGATTCCTTTGATATATTGACGAAACTAAATATAATTATATATAATTAAATAGAATAATATTAATAAAATTATAGTTTGATTATGTAAGAATTAAATACGTTATAGTAATAATAATATTAATGGAATCTTCTAATTTATTCACTTCACTCAGCACTCAATTAACAAGAGTTATACTTCTGTCACGAAATGTACTTTAAAATATCTAAAAGGAACTCATTTTTATTTCGCACATTTGAAGAAGTAGAAAATATGTATATATACATATATAAATAATAAAAAATGTAAGTTGTATATTTCGAATGAAACAAATTGAGCACTGAAATCAGTTGAATTGAATTGAAATAACTTTAGACTACAATATTTATGTACACAAATTGAAAACAGAAATAAGTTGAATTTAATTGAAATAACTTTAGACTAGAATATTTATATACGGAAATTGAAAACAGAAATAAGTTTAATTGAATTGAAATAATTTTTAGACCAGGATATTTATATAGAAATCGCTAATCGCGATTTTAAGAGACTAATCTAACTTCTAGCTTTTAACTTCTGAAAGTCAATTTTGATAGTCTTTACTTACGAACTTCAGCCGAGACGAAACCGAGGACGGCAACGAGATAAAAGAACACTTTGAACATCCTGGATGTCAGGTAGCACTTCCTTGACTAAACGAATCGCGGGAGGATACGAATACGATCGACTCGGTTCTCCTCAGATCTCAACTGATCCTCGATCAACCGGCAAGCAGATGTATATATACTTTCGAGGATAACAATAGGCCATGTTTTGAGTGATTCTGAATCAGCTAAGTCCATGGTCATAAGGCATAATATGCATTTTGTTCCTTGCTCTACGTACAAACCTCCCCCCTCCACCCGGTCAATGATTTTATACTGGTTTGAATGAGAAGGAGGAAGTTTCTTGGAAAATCTACACGTCACTCTTATCTTCTCTTTCCCCGTTTGCTCTTCGCGAGGTTCATTTCCGCGGCTTGATTTTTATGGCCATAATTGACCGATCGACTTTATTACGAATAATTGTCGTTAGCCATCGGCATATGAGCTTGTTAAAGTTTCTTATGGTTGTCTAATGATTTTTCTTTTACAGTTTCCAACGACTGACCACAGTTCAATCGAATTGATAATCGTATATATAATTCTGCTAAATGTGTGTTTGATTACTGTGGAGATTAAGTTCTTTCTATTCTTTTGAGAATTCAATCGATTTAGTCATTACACCTTTCCGGGCGGAAATCATTATTAGCACTCTATTATGAGAATACTTCAAATAAGTATAGATAGTGTACATTAATGTACAAACGTGGCAAGTAACTGGAAGACTCTTAAATTATAGTTTCACGGTTGAGGTTTTTATATTCATGTTAATTTACAGGTATCGAACGATATGTTCTGCTTTAATCTTTGATTAACGGTCGTTTTGTAAATCTAACTTTTCAGGTATTAATTTGGGTGACGAGTGCCGCGACTTGCCGTTCCTTACATTGCACTTGTTCCTTAAAAGGACTCATTAATGTTAATGAAATCAATCGAAAGTTTACATACGGCCTTGCCGAATAAATAATCAACTCCGATAATATTTCTGATCTCTTTCCTTAAATCGCGTCGTCTGACGTTATGTCCTGTTCACATAAAGGTCGATTATTTTTGTACTCCAAACTCTTATCTCCAAGTGAATGCATATTGCTCGTCCATTTCTACGTCGTAAAAGTAATGGATTCTGGACCAACTGTGTTTTTATCCTCTACGAGGACTGACGTATTAAGTGTCCTCCGTGGGTGTTTCGGTGAAATTGCACTGTTGGTTCATTCGTGGAAATAGATTTTTATTGTTCTCCAATAATACGAAGTCGAAAGGGATTGGAAATGATTTTTTGTGATCATATTCGACATTATTGTGACACAAGCATTTATACATATATTGTACATGTAGGTCAATGTAATACATGCAGGAAATTAGCATACAATGACCGCGATTGAAGGTTGGGAATTTTTTGATTATTCCGAATGTGATTGTTGGTTGCACACTGATTATAAATAGTTGTTTTGGGGGATTCCAAGTATTCCTGTTCATTTACATTTGGTGGAGAATGGAATTGTAATTATGTAGTTAATCGAGACGAAACTCAATTTTTAATTACTTACTTCAGTTGGTTACTGTTAATCTGTATTGCTGTACAATTATAATTAATGCTTGCTATATGAGTTTAATCAATGTCAAACTAGTTTTAAATGTGATTATCATAATTGCACTAATTTAATGTCCAACCGCGAAATGTAAAATTTGAAATTCAAAAAGGTGTGTAAGAAATACTACACAAGTTGCAGAAGTATGGAGAATGATTCAACATCTTGTAAATCGTAATTAATATCCTGCAAATATAATGACAAATTAATTAACCCAGCTGAACGTAGAGTACATTTATCCTGTAAGCACAATATGGCATGCGAATTTTATAAACAATGCGAAATAATTACTCAACAATGTATAAACGTATACTAATTACTAATTACTCTTCCAAGATTCTTTACTAAGGTGTACGCATCCCCAATTAATTCCTTAGTAACTGAACATAATACCATAAGTACGCTAACTAATTAACAACAACACAATCCCACTGAAGCTCCATTCACATTCATCTCAACAGTGCATTCACTTTTACAAACATTTTCCCGAACTAACAAAACAAGATTACCATACAATATCACATTATTATTGACTATTATTGACTTTTTCTTCTTTAATTATATATTGATAAAGGAAATTAGCGAGGAATCCGCGAGCTGTTTTCCACGCAAATGTCGGATTCTACATCCTCCATTCGAGTTTTGCAAGACGCGTGGTAGTTGCGTGAATGTAATCTCGGCGAATTCGATGCCGGGAAGTAACTCGTTTGGGTCCGAAAAGAAAAGAGTGGCTGAGGGAAATGGGACTCGGTGCGTTCAAATTGCAACATCCCCGTATAATCTTGTTTCGCGATCAGCAGACACGTGAACTCAACACACGCCTCTAACACCGCCATGCTGTTGCGGATCGTGGGATTTTGGGTCAACCTTAACAACTTTCGCTACTTTTAACCTGTATAGAAGAATTTCAGCATTTCAGATCTCGTGCTGCACCAAAAGAATGCCGTTCTTTCGGTTTCGCTTGTGACTGCGGCTGTGTAGGCAACTTAGTATATGTATTTAATTAAGTTCATTAAAAAGAAAGCTACTTAAAGCATTTATAGTATATTACAATGAATTTACTACGATAATAGAATCACGATAACGATAAGATTTTATTATTGAACTTTGCACGTCTTGGTAATAAAGGCGTAATAAAAGGACTTTGTAAATTAAAAACTTCATTGAAGATTCACTTAAGGTGTAATGGTAGCGTTATTTTCTTTACAGTTTCGTATGCGAAAATGATATCTCGATCTAATAATAATTGCAGAACTCAGAACCCAAATTCATACGATATACGTAACACCGGATGATATTTTTCCGATTTTGAGTCAACACAGTTTTTGAATGGAAAACATTTTTAATCTACTTCTTCCGACCTAAAATCGTGATAGAACATCATTAGGCATCATCTCCCATCGATTTGGACCATCTAGGAGCGGAATTGGCGACTTTGATTTTTTGACAATTTTTGAAGGTATACCCCTTCACATTTTTGCGATTTTGGATTGACCCGTTTTTTAACTGAAATAAATTTTTAAACCACTTCTTTCGACCCAAAATCATCCTAGAATATGTTTCTACATCATATACCATCGATTTGGGCCATTTAGAATTGATTTTGGCGACTTTGATTTTTTGACAATTTTTGAAGGTATACCCCTTCACATTTTTGCGATATTGGATCGACCCATTTTTTGACCGAAACAAATTTTTAATCCACTTCTTTCGACCCAAAATCGTCCTTGAATATGTTTATACATCATATACCATCGATTTGGGCCATTTAGAATTAATTTTGGCGACTTTTAATTTTTGACAATTTTTGAAGTTATACCCCTTCACATTTTTGCGATTTTGGATTGACCCGTTTTTTAACTGAAATAAATTTTTAAACCACTTCTTTCGACCCAAAATCATCCTAGAATATGTTTATACATCATATACCATCGATTTGGGCCATTTAGAATTGATTTTGGCGACTTTTAATTTTTGGCGATTTTTGAAGGTATACCCCTTTACATTTTTGCGATTTTGGTTCGACCCATTTTTGACCAGTAAAAATTTTGAATCCACTTCTTTGGCCCAGAAATGGTCCTAGAATATGTTTATACATCATTTACCATCGAATTGGGTCATTTAGAATTGATTTTGGCGACTTTTAATTTTTGCGGATTTTTGAAGGTATACCCCTTCACATTTTTGCGATTTTGGATTGACCCGTTTTTCAACCGAAACAAATTTTTAATCCACTTCTTTCGACCCAAAATCATCCTAGAATATGTTTATACATCATATACCATCGATTTGGGCCATTTAGAATTGATTTTGGCGACTTTTAATTTTTGCGGATTTTTGAAGGTATACCCCTTCACATTTTTGCGATTTTGGATTGACCCGTTTTTCAACCGAAACAAATTTTTAATCCACTTCTTTCGACCCAAAATCGTCCTAGAATATGTTTATACGTCATATACCATCGATTTGGGCCATTTAGGACTCAAATTGGCGACTTTCATTTTTTGAGAATTTTTGAAGGTATACCCCTTCACATTTTTGCGATTTTGGGTCGACCCCTTTTTTGACCGGAACAAATTTTAAACCACTTCTTTCGACCCAAAATCGTCCTAGAATATGTTTATACATCATCTACCATCGATTTGGGCCATTTAGGAACAAAATTGGCGATTTTGAATGTTGGACTATTTTTGAAGGTATATTCATACATACATATATTAACTGATTTCTTTCTGTAGCCCTACCTTACAGGGAACGAAGGATATGGATAAAACCAAAATGATACCCATATTTTTCATATGTTTTCTTTCTTCATCAAGCTTCGCACAGTGTTACTTTCGTCTCACAATCAGATATATACATATATTTATCAAAAATAATATTACCTCAGTATAAAAGCAGTTACAAAATCCCAGTACGAAACGCATGTAAATGGAAGATGGTGAAAAGCTGTGGGAAATGTGCCGCGGTTAAAATGCGGGTGAAACGCAACGAAGAAAAGCCGAACCACGAGGCTACGAGAGGTGCATACACGCCGTTCTCCAATCGGTAGCTTCGTGCATTGCTGTGCACCTGGTGCAATCCAGGGCTGGACCAATGGCCGACAAGTGGCACGAGGTAATCAACTTGCCGAATGCAATAGAGCAATCCCTGCTGCTTGTTCACCGACTCCTTTTTCCAGCCTAACTTATCAACCCCGTCGATGGAACGACTAGTCGCCAGGAACCCTCGAAACCGTCCGCGATGTTCGCTTTGCTTCCTCGGGTTTGGTACGCTCAAATCAGTGAATCATTCCTTCCATTAAAATGCAATTAAAGTAACTCGAAATTATCCTTGGAATTAGAATATTTCTATGTGATAATTAACACGTTGACTGCCGGAACGAAATCCGTGTTATACGGTACCTCGCGAGACGCATGCGTAACATGCATATAACATCTACAAACAAAACTGTTTAAGTGCTCCATGATACCTTAGTTACTTTACATCGTTATCGTAAAATTAAAAATATTGAACATTTTATAAATATTAGCGATATGTTTGATTTGAGATTTATAGTAATATTCGTGGTATTGATCGCCAGTAACCTCTGCAATCAAGGTGTTATTCGTAACTGGAAATTTTCTTTGGAATTAGATTACTTCTATGTGCTAATTAGTGGCTAGGTTAGGGAAGTTTTATGATCCCAATTAATCGATTTAATTTAATAAAATTGTGATACGATTGAGTTTTATTTCATTCTAGTTTGGTCGTATTTATTTGGAATTTTATCTTTGCTCTCAATGGGGACTCTAGGACCCAAAGGTTATGTTTAAGGGTGAAACTAGGTCGTCATTGTTTGCTTATTAATTTCCAAAAATATTAATTATTGGAATTAAATTGAAATTATATTCGAATTAATTCGGAATGGAATTGGAACTTCTAACTGATAGAAATTGATATATCTATCAAATAATATCTTGATGTAATATTATTACAGAATTCCTAAAGAATGCACGGAAATTTAAATTGGACTTTGTAATTATAGCTTGAAAGTATCCAGTAATATCCATTAGCGGGTTTATTGTAATTATTTAAGAATCTTCGATAAACTGATTCACTCCACAACGGTATATTGTCACAAAGATATCGTCGTTTAATAAAACAATGAAAAAATGTCTGCCACAATGGCGACTCGTAAATACTGAAAAGATTGTGAACCTTCATTACAGTGATTAGAATCCGCGATTTATGTTGATTATTCCTGGATTAATGACGAGGCTGCGAACCGGTATCCTCATTAATTAGATCACGTTTAAAAACGAAATTGACAATGCAGGTATAACGGTGATAAGAAAATGGTAGTTCAATCGTGACTTGTTTATTTCCCACTTAATTATCCGATCCGATGATATAAAATATTTTTTCAACCGCGAGTGTTATTTCAATCGATAGAATGACGCACGTAGTATAATCGAACGATGATTTGTGCCTTCTCCTATATAAATAATAAGATCATCAATAACGATCGCTTTCCCATGTGATTGAACGAACTCGCGGAAATCTGCATAATGCTTGAAATTTATAGCCCGAGTTATGTCGCACTGGCTATTATTAAACAAACTAGTTTGTCTTAGTCTGCTACAATGAATACGATTAAAGTTCTACCACGGTTTAATTGAGATTAAAGTGCAGCTTCCGTTCGAATATCACCGTGATACGGCCAGGAATGCAGTTGCACTTTTTAGTGCACGGAAACGATGTAGTTTCACTAACCACGTAGTGGAATGTTGCGGTTGAAAAAATCATTGTTAGCCTGGGAGTAGTTCGAGTGATAGCTTCGTGTCCGTTATCTAATTACTACGTAATGTCAACTAAGTCATATTATATATCGAACGGCAATAATATTGTAATTAAAGACAGTGAATTATCCGTATACCGCATACATTACTGTCAATGAACACTTTTTAGTCATAACTTGTCAATGTCCTACATTGTTATGTAACTATGACTTATAGTAATAAGTTTGTGGTGAACGTAATACGTACAGATTGGAGATAAAGTAATAATATAACATGTTGGATTATATCTAAGATATCTAAAACTTTGATCATTCTATTCGTTTATTTCAATGTTATTTATGTTTAATATTAGACGTAAATACTTATGGTAGATTAATCAATTGTTCTTCATAATGTTAACAGAAGTTAGTAGAAATAATTCTATATTATGGTGATAATATAAAAGTCAACATTTGTAGAAACGAGGGCTTGACTTAAAAATAGGATCTTCAAATTGAAACGGCTAATTATGATCTCGATGGACTGTTAATTTCTATTAAAGCAGTTAACAAATCCGTACAAAATATTGAGAAACTATGAAAAATTGATTGAGAAATAGAAGTTTATGTGAAATTAGCGCCTATATCTCCAATTGGAGATTGCACAGAACTATTTATTTTGTATTTTAATATATAGATCCTATTTATAATAATATAGATAATATTAGATTATAATAATTGCAAAAGTTTTCCGCTTCTACAAAGTTTTGCGCATATAAGGAATTTGTATATTTTCGAAATTGCATTGGAGGACAAAAATAAATGTAGACTCGAATGAGTCGGAAGTCTTCCTGACAAAAGGAGGTCCTCGGGTCCTGTAAACATCTCGAAATACTTTGGTAATTCATCTCGCGTTTCTTCTTCTTTCTCCTCGAAAACTGGTCGACGATTTCCGTGACGCAGTGAATCTTCGTATAATTTAACGTACACGAATTAATGTAAATCTTTCGTTGTTTGTCCCTCGAGAAAGATTATTTATGTGCTCACCTGCGAGCACCTCAAAATAACTGGCAAAATTTCTCCGTTAAGTTATGCCAATATTATCTAGAACTCTTTGTCATTTTATTAGCAGGGCATTCTTTCTAGAAACGATCGGGTGGATTTAGATTAAGCTTCATTAACATAAATAGTTTCCAATATTTGGAGTCACTAAATTATAAACGTAAATATGTAGATTGAAATGTGAATTTTTAGTGAAAATTGGTACCCGAATTTCTTTATATTGAAACTGAACTTTGATTTGACTTTTTATCAATGAACCTTGTTCACAATAATTCCGATCGCGATAGACTGCTAACTTCTGTTTAACTTCTCAATTAATTTTCGAACCGAAAACTGTTAACAAATTTGAAAAAAATAATATACAGCTATGAAAAATTAAAGATCCTATTCATAATAATACAGAAAATATTAAATCATAATAATTACATAAATTTTGCGCTTTCATAAATTTCACCAAGAAATTTGTATATTTTGTAAATCACGTGATAATGATAGAGCTATAGCACAGATTATAACTTGGATTTTAAATCAAAGATTCGGGTGGGATAAAATAATGTTATCTATTCTAAATATGTACGTCGCATTTTGTAGATTCAAAAGGAGCGAATGCAAACGGAGACGAATAACATCCAGATAGTAATTTTGCAGAAGTGTGATTACGCATTAAATCACAAGTTAATTACGGTGCTGGCGTGAAAATTGCCGTGCGCGAATGGCGAGAAATTCCCTACTTTTTCTCTATTCAGGAATTAATTATACTTCAACCGTTCTCAATGTTTGCTTTCCAGCTTCACGGCGACTCTGTTCGGCGCGGTGTTCGGCGTATTACGTGAGTACCACTTTACGGCAAAAGGGATTAAA
The DNA here is from genome assembly GCA_910591585.2 of Nysson spinosus. Lineage (NCBI taxonomy): Eukaryota > Metazoa > Arthropoda > Insecta > Hymenoptera > Crabronidae > Nysson > Nysson spinosus. The sequence continues at coordinate 9,094,710 of OU342830.1, read as the reverse complement.
ATGATCGATATTCGCAAGAAACTAGTTTGAAATTCTAATCAAGAAACGATATTTATCCACTTCGTGAATTATTCTTCGTTACGTAAGTCGATGCGACCGAATAATTAATCGATCGTTTAATTCCTGCAACTAACAAAACATAAAGTTCAGATATGATTTAACTGATCCTATTATTCTAATCGAATTTCTTTATGTTCAAATAAGCATCACAAATTAATGTTCATTAATTAGTAGCAAATATCAGATTGTATCAGTATTTGTCATCAAATATCAGTATTTGTTAATCCGTATTGTTACGGTATCGCCGTTCGTTTTTATTAATATATAGATTGGATTAATTGTGTTAATTAATGTTTGGCTTTAGCTGCCACAAATTTCGTGGTTCTTTATTAAATCCAGTATTTGTGGCTTTCTATATAATTGATAAGTGCTTTGGTATAATATTTGCAGTCAAAGTTGCAAATGTTGTCAGTTTTCTGCAAATTAGATACAAATGAATTCTCCACTGTATAAGTTATAAGGAACTATTTATGCATTTTCTTTTGTTTGTTCTCTGTGCTTTTCTCATTAGTGATTACGTGCATTGATTTACATAATGCATCGATTTTTGTGTTCTCTGTTCAGCATACTTTACATTATCTCAATCAATAAATTAAAAGCATTTCAGTGTTTTAGAAAATTATATACCAGAATAAATGGAAACGACAGAATGAATCGAATAGTTGGAGAAACTAGTCAATCAATTTGGTGTAGTTCATTATTAAATTCGTATTTTTTAATTAGTTGTTATTCAATATTCCAATCATTCGATAAGCGAATAATTCAATTATTTAATTGTTCGATAATTCAGTAATTCAATGGTACAACGATGCAATGATTCTGAGACTCAATAATTTAATAATTCAGCAATGCGATTATTCTATAAGCTAATAATTAAATAATTTAAGAGTTCAATAATTCAATGATTCAGTAAACCAATAATTCAGTACTGCAAAATTCAGCCCAATAATAATTAAATAATTCAACACAAGTTCAACACAATAATTCGACAAATCAATAATTAAATAATCAAGGATATATTGATCCAACGATTCAATGATTAAATAATTCAAAGATTCAATGAGTTTACCATTTAATAATTCAACAATTCAGTCATTCATTAATTCAATCATTGAATAAGTTTCCTTTCTCCAGCATCTTACATAAAAACCTGTAAGAGAAGGGATCCGAACATAAATCAATGTATCACCAAGTCGATCGAGGATCTTCGAGAAAAATTAGCGAAAGGAATTCCTGAGTTAGAAGCACCGCCGATCGAGCCACTTACTTTGAAACAAATTCGTTTATTACGAGGACCGGTCGGCGCGAGGCTCGACGTCAATATCACCGATCTCCAGGTAAACTTATGAAAAATAATTGCCAACGAGTCATCCTGTTTTTTACACGACTTTTTTCTGTGATCATTTTTTTTCACCACAATCAAACGAGTTTTGTATAATTGTCCAATAACACATCATTAGTAGCGATCCCGAGCTGTATACTTTTTTAACATAATGCCGGCAATATTGTTGCACCGCAACAAAATACTTGTCGTCCCTGATCATGTTTCTGTTAAAAAAAGCTGACTTGTGAATTCAAACATTTTTCATTTATATAATCCAAAATCCGTTAATGTCACATCAGATTTTGACTATTTACTGTGATTATTAAAAATGACATAAGTATTTGAGATTTTAATGTAGAATTCTTTGAGGAAGAATTACATTTGAATATTTATGGAATCCTAATTTCTCGTCCTTGAAGAAGTGATTCTATCTTAAAATTAAGGATATTTATTGATAATAAGAAGATTCTTGAGTTTCAGTGAGCGGAAGAATTAGGTTTGAAAATGTATGGAATCCTAATCTCTGATCCTTAAAGGAATTATTCTGCCTTGAGAATAATTGAAAACGATGAGTATTTTTTATTAAACATTAATAGGTAACAGGACCATCAACATTCAAAGTTCGAGATTTAAAAGCGGACGTCGACAACGTGGTGTTCACTTTCAAGGTCGGATTTGATCGATTAACATTTCGCGGAAAATATCAGATAAACGCGAGGGTACTTTTGCTCAGATTAAGTGGAAATGGAGACCTGAGTGGAAACTTTTGTAAGATTTCCTCTAATAATAATCATCCTGCAATTATCTCAATTATCTTCCACCTTGCTGGCAACTAACGCGACCCCAATGCTTCTCTCTATAATGATTGCCTACAATTAATATTCAAATTAATTGATACCCGTAGACAGTATATAGTTGATCAAATTAAAACTCCGAATTTACTTCATAAAGCACATATTTAGAGTTTAATGGATTACTTAGAATTGGAGTTACTATTATTTGATAGATTTTTATGAATTTTTGTGCATGATTTATTGGTCCAGGTTAAATTCACTGCTTAACAAAATTGATAAAAAATTATGTTTTCAATTAAGCCACCATGTGGAGATTTGTAAGAAACTAATTAAATGATTTTATTGTTCATCGTAGCGAATTATGATTCAGATGTTGTCTTGAAAGCAACAAAAGTAGCAAGAGATAACGACATTTATTTAAACTTCGATAAAATGAAGATATTCATTAAAGTTGGAAATGCAAACATTCACCTTAGCAATTTATTCGGAGGGGATCCTGTTCTTGGTAAGTCATTAATCTAATATCCATCATTGCAATTGATACGACGGCAATGTTAGAACTGAATTGTTATTTTATGTGTACAAACTTAAATATAAATGTTACTTGTTTTTCTGTAAAGTATTATTACTATAAATTATATAATACATGAATGATTCTTTAGTGAAAGCTTGCACTGGAAATTCCAATCTGAACAATTTATTTCAATGAATACTTTAATCTCACTATTTAGAGTTACTAGATTACAAATGTGATTAGATTAAAATGTCCATTTTTAGAGAAAATTTGTACTAGAATTTTCAGTTCTGAAAACATATTTAATGAATATTTCAATCTCAGTATTTTGTAAGCCATTGGATTACAGTGATTCATTAACGCAAAGCACATTCATAAATTGGTTGAAATGTGAATTTTTAATGGGAATAAGAACTTGAATTTCCAATTCGGAAAACTTATTTAAACGAATATTTTAACCTCTTGTCGTATAATATCGAGTCAGTCTCGTTGTGCGAATTACGGGCCAAACGTAAATAACATGAATGAGGCTCGTGGTACGGATTACGGACGAAATATAAACATTATGTATGTCGGACTCGTAGTTCAGTTGCTACGGATGTATTTAGAGAAGCTAGACGCACATATTTTCAGTCTGTGCTACGAATAAGTGTCTAATATTTTCTCTGACAATAGTAATTATAGTGATATCATTTTCTCCGGCAAAGGGAATCGAGTGTATGGTCCCAAATTTCTTTATCGCAATGCGCAAGTGATCTTGGTCCCTATTGTACGCAAGGTCCCAAATTAAATCGTACGGCAAGGGGTTAACTATATTTTTAAGTCACCGGATTATAATATTCAATTACGTAAAATAAATTCGCAAATTGGTTGAAATGTCAATTTCAAATGAAAATTAATATCTGCATTTCCAACCTGGAAACTTATTTAAATTAATGTTTTAACTGTGGTTCTTAAGTCACTTGATCACTGTGATTCATTTACGCGAAGCAAATTCGTAAATCGTGTGAAATAATAATCAATTGTTTCATTCTCGAAAATCAAGGTGCAGCAAGTAATCAAATATTGAACGCGAACAGTGCATTGTTCGTGGACGAAATAACGCCGGTATTAGAAACGTCTTTGGCAGAACTATTCACGGATGTCGCCAATAAAATAACAAAATCATTCACTTACGACGAATTATTCCCACTCGATTGAGTTATCATTATTGCAATCTCTAAGTTTATCTTTATTTCTCAAACGAGGCCTAATGTTATCTGCACACGAATTAGTCATCATTAATCATAAAACTTGACATTATTAAATATCGGCCCTATGACGTTAACTGTAAATATATTATATTCAAAGATATCATATGATAGGAAATTCATAATGTATCACTTGTATCGCTGTATCACTTGATTATTTTACGAAAACAATTCATTCCTGTCGTACCTGTTTTAATGGATTAATGAATTAACTACAACTTGAATGATCAAAACATCGATGACGAGATAAGACTAAAAATGTTATAAAAATATTTTAACCGTCCTTAACCCGTTAACCGGGGACTTCTTCCAACAAACAATACCGGGAAGCCATTTACAGTTATAAAAAAATAGATCTCCTCGATATATTCATATTTACGAAAATATATCAGTTGAACTGTTCAATGAAACTTATACCTCACAAATTTTGAGAATTATGAGAGGGATGATTGTAAATTAATTTTTATCATGGAGTTAAGAGCAGAATCAAATGACGAGATAACTCGTCATCCCGGTAATCAGATTAATGGACGAGTGGATTGATTTCACTTTTATGACAAATATTAGGTGTAGAAATGAATTGCTTCCAACTGAATTCACATAATTAGTGCAACCATTCAAATTTTCTATTGCGATGGTATTCGCAAACTGCCAAAAAAAGGGCAAGCACTTATTAAAAATAATGGAAATTATTTCGATTATTGATTAGTTTTCATTATTTTTAAATAAAACTTTAGTTGCATCAGAAAGTCGGAAAGAATTCATTTCTATACCGGATACATAGACGAAGGGCTAAGAATAAGTGCAGGAAGTTATAAAAATATTTTAATCGTCCTTCAGTTTGAAGGAATTATCGAAGAAGGCATTCTTGTCGCTCACGACACAAATCGAATTACAGTCACGTGTTTTCTATCTACAAATGGAATGAAATCAGACTAATTCAAGACTAGGGAAGCAATTCTTGCTTCGTAAGAACACCAAGCGCTCTGGCAGCCAACGCTCGGCTTACTGTCGCCGCAGTGTCTTCGATAATTGGACTTGCAATATCCAAAACCAATCGTGGGTTGGAATTGAAAAACGTGGCCGCTGCGTCGGCTGGAATCAAAATTAGAACTAATTAGATCATAATTGGAAATTAATTACACAATTATAATTGGTGGTGCACACTGGATCTACTCAAGGGTTCCTCTAGCGAACAAATGGTATAAAACGTCCATCAAATTCATTTTCTCCTTGCATAGGAGATTAGATGCAATACAATGTTGTTTCATTCTGTTCGTAAAAAATGGCTTGATACGATCTATTTTTTTTATTATTATTACTGAATTTTTTTATTCAAGTTAACCGAATGTCATTAAAGTGTTCGAATCAAGGTAGTTTTCGCACACTGAATATAATAAATGTCAACGATCATTTTCTAAAATAAAACTTTAGTTGATATAATATTATTAATACATCAACTACATGTCTATTAGATTGCACTGTCGTTAAGTTTTACGGGACTTTTGATACGTAATTAGTTAATAATAGTATTGGATAATAGTCTTTGAACAAGATTAAGTTAAATTGTATTACGTTTAAGTAGTTTAGTTAATCCATTATATGTATTATCTTTTAGTGTTTATACGATTCACTTCGTCTTATAAGACATCGTTTAAGCGACTATTTCTTCTAATTTACTTGTTATTAATTATTTGTAAAAAATTTAAATTCCCTCGCGATATAATTCGCATAATTTTTGTATCACATAATTCTATGATGGAATCGAATATATAAAATCGTTTAAGAAATACTATACCAGCCAAAGCGTGTGTCGGAGGTGCCCGCAATTTAATATTTCCATTACCAACTCGGATCTTCGTTATCAGTTTATCAATCTCAAGTCTCTGAACACCATTCTTATCGGTAACTTCCTTGCCCTGCGCGTTTACAAGAGCTTCCGTATTCGCTGTAAGTGAAATACAATCATTATTATAATGAAATGCCCCATTTTTATTCTCAACAATAAATAAAGAACGAAAAATGAAAATAGAATTCTAGTTCATCCTTCATAAATTAAATTTTAAAACTAAACATTGTGTAATTAAGAATTTAAAACCAAATTTTACTTTTAGAATCGCAAAACGGCCATAGTGAGGGATTTTACTGCAGTTAGAAATACGAAGCTATTAACACTAGAACTACCGAACATATACTCACAACTATGCTTATACATTTATTTATACATAAATTATGGCTGGAGGATTTAAGTTAATTAATGGATTCAATTATTTGCATTGTGTATATAAAATAAAAGTATATAAAATCTCAAACAATGCGCCGTGAAATAATCGAATAAATTAATTAAAAATGGCAGACAAGTTATTTTGACTCCTTTGGCAGTTCTAGTGTTAACAGTAAAACGTTCGTTTTCTCGGCGTCTGAAACAGAAATCGATCGCGCGATTGTTTTGGCTTTAGGCTTTATCACCGTCGCCCTGATGAACACACAGATTCCTCGCTCTATATATACATATCATCAGGCCCCGGCTTGCCGGCGGACCCATTCCGACACTCTCCCTTCCAGCAGGCTGTTGCTTAGCGACGCTTCTCTTCGCTTGTTGGGGGGGGATACAATATTTTGTAGAACGTCATTCCAATACCGTTCCTAACGTGATCGTAACGTAGTTGGCCTTGTATAGCGGCTTAATTAACTTGAATTTAAGGTGAATAATTACTATCATAACGTTAACCAGTTTCCCTCGTCTTAAGATTAAGCAGCCTAACGATCGTTGTAAGTGAATTGTAAGAGATTCTAACAAATATTATACAATTATGAATTCATTCATTTAGAATCATTAACATTAGTTATAAATCTAGGTCCGACAACATTTGACGACGCATAATTCGGTTTGTGAAGCAACTAAAAATTTATTTATGGAAATGACTGGAAAATATGACCCGTATCCGATGTTGGTCAGCCTGTTAGAGTCGCATCGTTTCTGTTACTTAAGGTCGCTATTACAATTCGTACAGAAGTATGAATATGTTCTCCCTCCATCTGATAAGAAGGGCCTACTAATAAGCGATTTCCGCGTTCTTTTTTACAACTCGCCTCCATTCCGTCAAAATATACGCTACCCGTTAGAATATTTTGCGCACATTGATCATCCTAAAATTAAGAATTTGACATCAGAAATATTCGACTTTAGCCAGCCAATAGACCGTAGGACAATGTCCTTGCAGAAGTTAAGTATACTGGTTCATGAAACTGATCCTGATCTTTTGATTAAGAATGGTGTATACAACCAGTATACATTTGAAAAAGAATTTGGTTTAACATGGTTACCCGATAAATAATTGAAAGCGATTTGATTTGTGTTTTCCTACGTAGTGGTTTATAACGTCTTCAAAAGATTATCTTATGTAATGACACATTAAATAATAAAGAATTTCATAAACATTCGAAGTTTTAAAGTTCTTAAAAGCATCCCTTTATAGATTGGCAGAGCCAGCAATTTGGCTGTTATCTTATATGAATTAGATTAGACAAGCTCGCGAGATTAATTTGTGTATTATAATTATTTCAGTGTTCGTTATTTCTTTAAATAATTATAATACTTAATATGTTCCGTTGCGGTAATCAATTCTTGGACTTTTAAGGTGCAAATGGTGAGATGAAAATGGCAAGATAATAGTTCACTTCGAAAAATTATGCAACGGGATTTGTTATGTGTCACTTTATCTGAATACTTACAAATATTTAGATCTTCGTGTAAAATTAATTTCAGTCTACTTGTACTTAGACTACTTACCGAATTTTCTTACAATTAAGTAAATCTAACGGATTAGTATTTTATCGAAATATTCGTAGATACTTATCTTGTTCTACAAAATGAAGTTCAGACTATTTATTTTAAATTATTAACTAAAATTTCTAATGATCCAACAAATCCAATGATTCACTATTTTTTAAGTATTTGAGGCATTCGATCGTTAAACATGGTATCTGACGTTGTTTGCGAAATTGAATTATTGCCATCAATGGATTGAGTATTTCATTCAAAACTTTACAATCGATTTCCCGAAAGATTACTTTTTTTTAATTACCATGTTTAAGATCGAACGCCTGATTTGTAGAGATTTTCTTTTATCTATAAAACCTGAGTTCCGACTATTTATTTTAAACTTCTTATTGGAAATTTAGGAATTTAGTATTTCATTTAAATATTCGTAGAGGTGTTTAAGATTACTTACTGAAATTTCCTTTAAAACTTCCAACGCCATTAAGTGGTAGAAGCAGCAATCTCCCTTGAACGTCGTAATTACCGTTCACGTAAACGTGAGGTATTTGAACTCGGATGAAAACCGACAAGTCATTAGGATTCGCTTTCAACTCGTCGATTAAATAATTGGTTGCACCCTGCACTCGAATTTGGCTCATATTCGCCTTGATTTTTAACGATTCCAAATTCCTATCCACCGTCAACGAAGGTAAAAAAAGTGGATCCAAAGGTGGTAACTTAAGGGATGGTATTCCCTTAGCTAAATAAGGTGTGATTACTTCCAATTGTTTCAAAACACACTTGTCGTACTGTGCCAGATTATTCGTCCTTGGACATGCTTGTACACCCGGTGCTAAAACAATTCAAAATATATGCAATTACAATAAATTATATTAGCATATTGTTTAAAAATAACAGAATATTCAATTCCATTCTTTAAACTCAGTTCCTACTTCAATTATAATTTCAAACGTTCTGTAAGGAAAAATGAAAACATTCAAAAAATGCTAGTGAAAGTATAAATGTTATCTTGACTATTACGAACACAAGATTTTTTCAGACAAGAAATAATCTAGTTGTACAAAAGTTTTATTTAAAAATATATAGCAAAGTGGATTTGTTTTATTTATAAAGGATGAATTGTGATCTCAACGACTACTTGATAATTGAATCAATTCAGTGCCAAAATATAGGATAGAATTTACTTAGAATAATTATGAGGTTAATGTATTTATAGTGTAAATATACGCAGTTAATTAACACATTCGACAGTATAATAAAGTGCCGTATTAAGTATTAAGTATTGTATATTTAAGTGTACGTCCTTAAAAAAGGATGAATGAAAGAAATAAATTAATCGATTTATTTATGTCCATCATGCAACATGAACCGCGAAAAATCTCAGAAAATGAAATGTTATAAATTTGAACATTTTTATTAAACTCCGGGGACCTTTCATTTTGACTGCTTTGGTAGTTCTAGTGTTAAAACGAGAAGTTTACTGGACCCTGCTTCTCGCTCGCGCTACTAAGTTTCACGCGAGCAGAGTTTTTGCCGGGTATTCGATGGCAGACTTAAAATCGAAAGTGCGCTCGTAGAAAGTGAAATTGCCGCGGGAACAGCGGATGAACTTTTTCATCGATAGTAAACGGCTTGGCAGATTGACGATCGTGCAGAAGAAACCTCGAGTTCGGTGGAATTTTGTTCGGATACCGGATGTTAAATGAAAGATCGAATTATGGACCGGGCGAAAGAATCTATGTCGGTGATAGGCTTTCAAGAATTATTAATTACATCCTGCTGGCATTACTTTTGCAACTACTCGTGATTTTATGTTATTCGTGACTTGCGAGAATCCTTTGCTTAAGAAATGAATGAATTCAGTGCCGTAAAAAATATGATCTTATCTGGTATGAATGAAGTAATTACTTAGAATAATTATGAGGTTAGTGTACCTATAATGTAATTATAGGAAGTTGCTAACTAACACATTCGATAGTATAATAATTGTTTTATTAATTTGTGTGAATTATGTTGCTTCACACAATAAGTTTTCATTTTGCTCGAAAGGGAATGTACGATTAAACGAGTCATTCGTATGTTTGGGAGAAGTATTTTGTGTTGGTTTAATGTTGCACTGAAAATTATTATTATTAATTGTTATTGTAAGTTATTATTTGTAAAGGAAACAGTCGTGAGAGAAAACACGTGATTAATGGAACCTATATCTCGAAACTATAAATTTACGGGACCAACTATTCATCTTGATCTAAATCGTTGGACGATTATCGAACTCTGTGAAAGTAAACTTTGCGTTAACGCGGTTGACCTAAATTTCTATGTGATTAAGTCGAAAGAAAGAGTGGATTACTGATAACTGATAATTTAACCGTTTCGTTAAATATAATGCTTAACTACTTATTAATTTGTCCAAATTAATTTCAGGTATTCGGTTTCGTTTGTTTAATTTAATATTTAACTAATTATTAAATTGATAATGGAATTACGTCGAAATTATTTTCAGGCGTTCTGATTCGCTTGTTAAATGTAATGTTTAATTGGTGATTAAATTGATAATAGGATTATGTCTTACTTTCATGCATAGCTCGATAGTTTATAATATTCAGGAAGTGTAGCTTGAAGGACAATTTCCGGTAAATGTAGTTATGTTGAGAAATACTAATTAGTAATGATTACTTCAAATTGTATGTTCATGGATCACTACTTACGATTACTGCGAACAGCTTAAGTTTACTTTGTCCTTGTAACGTTTTACGCGAAAGGGAATTGTAAATGTCGGTGTTAATTATTCTTTTAGATTGCGTATGTTGGAAGATTTAAATTAACGACGATTTTTTTGTCAATGACTCCTTAAATAGTCAGTTTGCTCCAGATACTTTTAATTACATTGTTAGATGTAGATCTTGTATCAGGACTATTACGAGACCGTTTCCGATTACAAAATACATTCTCGTTTGACGAGAAAATGTTCCACGACGTATTTTAACGAGTAATTAACATTATTATAATTATCGTACATTTATTTTTCCAAGCATTTCGAATTCTAAATTATACAAAAATAATTGCGATAGTCTTCTATACCGAAAAATAATAATCATTAATTTCATAAATTCTAATTTCAGTTATCAGCCATCCAGAAAATATAACAAATTAAATCACATTTTAAATGAAATATATATGTATGTGCAATATTATGTAATGAATTCATATGTAGGTTTAATAATTATTTTCATAATTGTACTAATTTCTTACCTATGTTGCAATTCTATTATCAATTGAATAACTAGTTAAATATTAAATTTAACAAACGAAACCGATCGGCAGGCAACAGATTCGACAACCCTTAATGTTGAAAATTAAACAATAATTTTTATATCCAGTAGTATATAAAATTACAAGAAATGTTTCATTCCGAGGAAATTATTATAAAGAGAATCGTGTTATTTTTATTAGCAAAGAAATTCCAAAGGGTGAGTCGTACTTACGTAGTTCGGCGATCGCGGATCTCGTGCAGACCGCGAGTATTAGTAAGCCAATTAGCGGCGTCATTTTTTTGGATCGAACAGTCCGTCGAGTTCACCACGGGTTTCACGTGTGATATCGCAATTAACGGTGGAGATATTGAAAATGAACCCGATACCTTCCGTGCATGGGTATATATAAACTAAATGCACTTTCTCCGCGCGTGTATCACCCCACTCTAAGAGATGGTGAATTTATCACGGTAGAATGCCTCCTTTTAAATCTGTCAGGGCCGTAGCCATCTTGGTACCAGCTACTAATCTGTACATTCAGGAAGATTATCATTATTTCCTATGGAAAATCTTGGAGTTTTAGGTCAGTGACTTTGATTATCTACCTCAGTGACGCAATTTAATGTTATTTTTTATATCCTAGTGGATATAAAACCTCTCGGCGATACCAGAAAAATGTATATGTTATTTTGTATTTTAAGTTTATGTACACTTTGAATTACAGAGTTTTTTAAATTCACTGAAGAAGGAGGAAATGGTCGTCGAAACGTATCATCTTCAATAAATATTTACACGATATTCTTTAATATTATATTTTGCTACTGGATTTTATGAATTTCATAAACTTCCAGGAGGTTGTGATAACGCGTTCTTCATTTTAGAAATTGATGTTAACACTTATTACTATCAAGGTCTGGAACCAATTTCTTTATCTCTACGCATATAATTTTACAGATGCATAATCTATGAGTGACAATTTTATTTGGGTTTCTGACCTGAATTTTTTGGATTTCCAGGGATTCGTGATAAATAATTCTCCACTTTCGAAATTTTAATTAGACTTTATCATTATAAACTGCTAGAACCAATTTCTTTATCCATAAAGAATATAATTTAACGGATACAAGATTTAAGAGGTTAAAATATTAAAGGTTTACCACCATCTTTGAACTATGTATTCCCAGTATATTAATTATTTTACAATTGGTGATAATACATTGATGTATGTTTACATTGTGTCGATTTGTAATAATACGACAGGTTTAAGTTCTTATGCCATTATGGACCGAAGTTATCCTTATTTATCGTTTAAAATATTCATGGTTTCGATGATCCTTGATGATCCTCGAAGATGATGGAATTTTTCATTATTTTGTATACTTTATAAAGGAAAGAAAAATTTTAAGACTCTTTATTCAGCGACTGAATTTTCATTTTGAAAATGTGCAGCTTTGTAGTTACATTCAATTTCGGATTCAATTCCAATCAACTTACATGAAACTCCCAATTTTTATTGAATAACGTAATAAATCTCCTAATAATTTCTTAAATCTTTTTCTTTTTTATTCACGTCCATATACATATACGTACATTTTATATTGATCTTTAACACCAATCAGTGTTCAGCCTCAATCATTTTCTTCAGTCGTGTATGATGATAGTTATCGATAATTTAATGTCCAATAACAGAATATAATTGGAGAAAATCTTAATGTCGCTTCTCAGTCGCCACTCGAGTTGCCACATAAACTGAGTGTCGACTGCGAATCGCCTTCGAGTGGAAAGGGTTAAAAAATGTCGACAGCCAATGGAAGACATTTAAATATAAGCGAAAACATTTCCACGAAATTACTGAGGTTTTCCTGGTTTGATCAGAAAACTCGCAATTAGGAAAGATCGGATCGATATACTTACCGCGATTTCATAATCGGTATCCTTTTCGCGCTATATTTAGGTCGTCGACACGATGAATCATATCGTATTGTGCTCACAGAAAGTCTTAGAGACAAGATTGTTCTGCTGCCTGATTATCCTAACAACCTCCTCTTACCAATCACGATACTTCCTACTATTAAGGTTTTTCCCTTCGTTGAAATATTATTTTATTTAAATAGTGAAGTTTTTTATTCGAAATTGAAATTTAGATCCATATTTCATTACACTTTTGTGAAATAGTTAATTGCAATACTTTTATGTTTTATAGACTTTTGTCGATACTTAATATATTAACGAAGTTTATTATATTATGCATATTGAACATTAAACACGTTTGCATGAAAGTAGTACGATATCAATTGTATTTCATCACTTTCTGCATATTCAGCATATTTTCTCTAAATACTTCGATAAAAGTGTTTATCTTGAATCATTTGCAAAATAAGTAATAATTCAAACTGACAATGTCCATTACTGTCACTTTCAAGTTTCATCTTTCATTTTTCACGAGCCTTTTAAAATTCTTCGGACGGCCCGAAGTGGACGTATGCAAATTAATCGAAGCGCATCGGCTGCATCGAAAGAATCGGTTTCCCTTTTTTGCTTTCTAGTTGCAAACTTCTATTATGAGGTTCCAAGCATCCGTTTCTTGGCATCGAACTATTGATATCAACTTTCCCCTTTAATTCATCGTAAACGTCAATGGTGCAATTCCACGTGAGTTTCCCAAATGCTGTTATGTAAAGTCTACACCGGATCCCAACTTGTTCCGACGTCGACGGTGTCAATTTCACGAAATCATGCAGGAATCCTTTTACACGTACTTTTTCGTATATCCGGTATATTTTCCATATTTTATATAGGATTTGATGAGAAAAACGACAAATTACGATCTTAAGGCAGAAATTAGAACACTTCGTTGTTACAAAGGTACAAATATTACTATAACTTTAAATAAAAGAAAATATGATGCTGTTAGCTGAAGACAATATTCTGATAATTAAATGGGATTGACATATTAAATATATAAACACTATTTTATTTTAATTTCCTTCAGTCAAATATAGATGTGCAAAGAACTGCAAATAATTGTATATGAAATGTTTATTTATTTATTAGTTCCATTTGATGGGACATACCCTTTATACATAAAATAGAAACAACAAAATAATATAGTATAATGTGACATAATTGTCGATTATAAGGTTTTTTAGAACCAGCATTCGAGTACTGTAAGATGCTCATTACGTGATAATTAATGTTATACGGATGATAATGAATATGTAGTGGAATTGGTTCGTGAACTTTATTTAACAGCCCGTAACACGATGGAGGACAGTGTAATCAATATCATCGGCTTTACGTAATCTACACATGATGAATTATGGATCGGTTAATCCATTAATAACTTCTCGGTAAGATAGTGATTTTATATAATTCTAATATGTAACACTGAAAAATGTCCACTAAAAAGCGAATACCCTATAAATTTGCATTGAAACGCGCGCGTAGAATAATGAAAATAAATCATTGAAACAAAGAAGCCATGCATTAATGAAAATATTATAATAATAACAAAAGTTAAGATAAACAAATAAATAATTATGCTTCGTGTCGTTACAACGGATTACTTAAAGTTACATAAACGAAGCAATATAGTAATCTTGATAAATATACATAAATAATAAAGAGAAATCAGAATATTTATATCGACATAAGCATCAGTGTTATAAATACGTTCAAACATATTAATGTAATGTATAAATATTAAGTTTAGAACCTCTAATAATAAAACTTGTAAGTAATATAATAATCAAATCATGATATAAATAAGATAAATCAAAGGTGAGCGAGTCAGTAAATAAATAAATACATAAATAAAATCGAGTAAGTTGGCAAGTAAGTATATTCCGTGTTACCGATGATCATCGATCATCGATCGTAGATTAATTCGATGGAAGATTTTTGTACATCCTGTAGATCATGGCGTCCGCGGTTTTTTCGTTTAGTGCCTTGGTAGCCAAGTCGTCCGCTAACATAGCGGCTACCGCCTCCGCTGCCATTAAACCTGCCAAAGAAAGCTGTTTCTTCAATCTGACATTAAACGAGTTAATTGACCGAGATCTATTATTATTGAGTCGTGTTTCTAAACATTACGGAAAGTTTACGATTCTAGTTCGTTGCTCTTTGCAGTGTTTCAATGTTTCAGTCTGCTGCCAATGTCTTTTATCGCGTCGAATATTAGTAAAACTCGAATCAATTACATGGCTAATATTCGAAAAAATTTCAATATTTTGAACGTCACGATATTGATGTAAAATAATTAATGTATCGTGGAAGCTTAAACATTTTTGTTTTTAAATGTTTTATATTGTATGACACGACTTTCGGCCTGGCACTCAACTTTTATTATATATTATGATATTTTATTCGATTTTCTAAAATTAAAGGAAATCAATGAGTCGATTTAAGTATCGATGACTGTACAACAAATCAAAATAATATGATACATTAGCCAATGAGACACTGACAACTCAACGAGATTAGCAGGTTTTTCTACTAGGAGAAGTAACCAGCGATGTAATGGGAGAAATTGTCTTTACGTGCATGTTTCAGTCGTTTATGTAATTGCACGCGTAACTAGCTTAGGCGAACTTAAATACATTCGAGAGTCTATAAAATATTGATTTGATAACCGGTATCGGTAATCGTCGTGTAACTCCTTATATTTGCGTATTTTCTCTACAAATATTTCGAATGCCATTAATGTTCCTTCCTTTATAATTCATATTTTCTCGACTTTAAGAATTCTCACTGACGCAAGTGCATCCAGTTGTATTACCGTATTAAAAATAGCAGAATTAGTAGAATATTATTAATTATATTATTTTGGTATCACTTATCACTCGGTATGCGGTATCCAATGATAATTTGATTTTACACTTGACGTTATTAGTACTACGTATTAATACAGTATTTAAAGAGTAAATGCTATACAATTACTATATAATGCTATATTATTAAATACCATAACATTAATTATGTATTAATATTATTAATACTTGACATTCAATGATAACGTAATTCTATTTCAACCGACTAATGAAATTAATTCATGTGACATAAATTCCTCCGTTACGGAAAATAAGTTTAAGAAATTATCAGATAAATGGAAACGAAGTATATATTAAAAAACTCCATTTTTATATCGTCTGTGGTGAGTTAAAAATTATTTGTCAAAATAGAAAATTACTGTGATTTGTAAAATTTCTTTAAATAAATTCCTTTGTTAAAAATAATAAATTTCAGAAAGTATTAGGTAGATGACGGGATTAAAATATATTTTATAGAAGCTGAGATTTGTTTCGTCTATGATGTGTTAGAAATTGATGGAAATATTAGAATATTACCGTGATTCAGGATCGATGAAACGGGTCCTTCCTCGTCCATTCCTTGGAGATCAATTGTATGATCTTTCGCAACAAGTTTGCTTCGTGCCGCTCGTACAATCATCATATCATCATTAACCTTCTTGAGTTCGAGAGTAAAATCACCTATTACCTCCGCTATTAAAACGAACGTAATGATGTCATTTTATTAGTTATATAATTACTTGAGTGCTACTTAATCCACTGGGATCGTTCACTTTGTGTTGCATTATTAAGATCATTGATCTCCTTATTTCTTTGAATAAGTCAGATTTCAATTTTTTGTGTTAATTCTCAAAATATTTTTCAACAAATAGTAATATTATGAATTATATAATCGAGATGGTATTATTAGAAGTAATTAAAAATTATTAAATGAATAATTAAACTAAACTGAACATTTATCGTAATTTTTTCCTCTGCGAATTTTCGTTATAGATGCTATCATTATAAATAATGCAATAATGACTTAAACTGAGCTAAATATATATCGGGATCTTAATAAACTTAATATTCCATAAATAGATAAGTTTTTCTTACTGAAGTTTCCAATTAATTGTCCATTTCCCCGAAGTATTTCTTTTCCAACTTTTCCCATTAATTGGTACTCGGATTTCACACGAAGAAGAGGAACCCGAATTTTTAGAATCACATGCATCACGTCTTCCTTAAATTTTATCAAAATTTTCAGAAATAAATGGTAATTACATTTACGAACATAAAAAAGATAACAGTTGGTCATAAAAATATCCGAACACCTTAGATATTAAGTGAATTTTACGTCATTTTAAAATTAGTGTGTTTAATCAATTTTATTATGGTAAAATAAACTAATGAATGTTCGTTAGAAACAGGTTGTGACTTAGGCTTGATTTTTTAAACTTATAATTTTCATAAAATTCTTTCATTACCGAAGGTGACCGCATACTTTTGTAACCAATTCTAATTTGAGTTCACGATACTAAATGAATTAGGGATTAATTAAGTCTCTTACTTCAGTGTGCCTTTCATTATGCGCTCGTTTATGTCTTTTCGAAGTTTCGAAGCTCTTTGAATTATTGGAGCCCATTCCACCGTAGTGATAAACCAGTTGCATCCCTTCCTCGAAATATCCTTCTTTCTCTTGAAAATTTTTCGCGTACCTTATCATGTCTTTCAATCTTCTCGCATCCATGGCGGCTTTAATTGCATCGTTTCTCTTCGTCAAAGATTCTCCTTCGGTGAAGTTGTGAATGATAAACCTTCTGTTTTCACGAATGTCCTGCGAGCATTCGTTATTCGATCATTAAAAACTTACATACAAAAAAAGCAAATATTTATTATTTTAGATCTATTCTATATAATATAATGGTTGAATAACTATCACAAATATAGATATTCGAAGATTTCATATAAACAATTAATATTTATCATACATAAGAATATTCATAACATTCACAAAACAAGTAATGAGATTCAATTTTTTAATTGAATGAAAAACGAACCTTCATAACATCTTCAAGTCCATAAACCCTGGCTTCCTGTCTGGGGTCTATCTTCGAGTTACCAAATCGTTTCAAGGATCCATTATCCTTCTCACCCGCGTAAACAATATCCATATAACCCGGTTGATCCTCGAAGTGTCCTTTCCTTGTATTCTCCGGCGAATCTTGACGAAGTCTATCAAGGGCACTGTATCTAAACTGAGTCCTTTGATCCTGGCTCCTTAACCTCGTCTCGAAGTTCTCGGATGCCGACACTTCGACATCCTCGAATTGTTCCCCGGAACGTCCACGATTCCTTTCATAACTCGGCGATTTTAATTGGCAATCACCACGGCAATCAACCGTATCCTCGGTTTCTTCTGAATTCCTATTATTTGCACGTGAATTCATCGCTCTTTGTGCATAAACCATTTGCGCATCGTAAGGTTGTCTTATGGGTCCTAGAACCTGGCTGTTCGCCATTTTACTTTGTACCCTGGCTGTCCCCATATTGAGCGCACCGTACATCGCTTCATGCGATCGTCCTTTCTGATCATCTTTCGAAGTATCAGGTAGTTCTTCTTTCATCTCTTCTTGTTGCAATTTCAATAAGAACGGATCGTATTGCTTCAATCTCTCCAGTCGACTATCTTGATTACGAGATGCGCTTTCAGCTTTGAACTTGTTTTCTTGATTAGTGGCAGACACTATAGCTTCGAAGCTCTCATTTTGCGTCTTCGGTTCTTTGATCAATGTATGGAATCTGTATCTAATTGTATCGAGATCTCTGAGGTCGCTGTAACTCACATATCCTGCCTCGAGTTCACTCAAATTCGACTTCAATCTGCCACGAGCTATGTGAATACTTTCCAAGGTTGATTCATTGAGTCCTCGGATTTCTACGTTCTTTAAAATCATTCTGTAACTCGTGTCACCTTCTGATTGGTCTACTTTGACCACTGGGACTCTTAATGGATCCAGCTTACCCACTTTTGTTAAACCCCCTGCCAGAAGCTTGGACCAGAGTTCTTGGGACATTTCAAGTAAAGTACCTTGACACTGTGCCAAGGTAACCAATGACATTAAAAGTAATATAGTAGTCGTTTGTAGCTTCATTATTATTCTCTTTTTTCACGTTCTTAATTGATGTCCTTCGTTGATATTATTGTCTTAATCAGTGCGAAAGTGATAACAGTATTATAAACTTCCGTGTGTTCGTAGATAATCACGTTCTTTTCAGAGGAATTAATAACAACCTTCGTTCTTCTTCTCGATATAATAAGCGTATATATTTCAAAATTAATGATACCATGCAAACAATTAATAACTAGTAATATTAATATTCCTTAGTATATCACGAGCTACCTTCATCCACTGAATCTGATCTCAGTTGAACTCAGAGTTTCACTTGAACTCGGTAGTTCAAGATCCAGAAATCTTAAAGTAATTAACTTCCTATCTGTTATCAGAATCTTTCCACTTATTCTCGATAATTAAATCTATTCCTGCACTCTGATCTCCCAAATATAAATCGGTTTGTATAACAACACGAGTACGATTGTTATCACGATAAAAATGAATAGAAAGCAGGATAAAACTGTGCACATTAACACACGAGACTCCAATCGAACGATCTCCTGTTCGTTCTCCAGACTTCTTTAACAATTCCGATCAAATCGGTGCCGATTTAATGCGATCGTGATAACACTCCAGGATCATCGTTCGATCTCTGCCGATTAAATGTATGCAAGTTAACAATTTGACATAGACCAAGGTACGAATCACGTGCTCGTCGATGCAGAAGCTTGCCGATTGCAAGTGGATGATGCGTTTGCAGGAGGTTTTTATATGTGATCGTGGAAGGGCACATGAACTGGGCCATGGACCCAGTTACTCTTGACACTCGACAACAGGCCGATCTTAGTCAGATATCTTTGTATTTTTTTTTTGCTGCTTCTCACTACTCATCGTTTCCTTAAGTTCTACTAGACTGTGACGTAATGGAGGGCAAGGTCTCCGGTTGTTCTTATGTGGAAAATCTATGATTAGTTGCTGGCGAATGAGAATCAGAAAAGCTTCATTGCTGACATTCTAAAGCGAACAGTTCGTTTTTGTGGCTAAACTGGATCGCATCGTTTTTGTTTAGTGCGCTTGGTAAGAGTTAAGTTAATTATGTTCAAATTGATTAATATCATATCATGTAATATTTAATTATATCTGTACATATAAGTACTTATGTTTACTGTCTTCTTCTTTCTTATTTTCGGGTTGTTTATTTCTAAGCACGGAAATCTAATCTAAGCTCCTTGGAATTTCATGAATTTTAATATCTATGCGATTTTTGAAACGATTGTATGAATAGTATAAAAACTGTGTTGCTATTTTATCGTGAATTATTAGAATATTGATTAGCCTTTTCATTGTGCTCTTTTTTAATTACTGTAATCAATTATTGTTACAATAATCAATTATTACAGTAATTAAAAAAGCTGATGTTGAAAGATGTATTTTAACAATATTGTATCAATATAATATTAAAAGAAATATTTCATTACAATGAATAAAGAAGAACACGATAAGGAAGGATAATAGATGCTCTAATAATTCGCGATAAAAGAGTACTGCTTCTTTTTATATAACTCATATGATCGTTTCAAATTTAGTTGTGTTGATATTAAGATCAATAAAATGTCAAAGTGCAAGATTTCGGAACGTAGAAATAAACGACCCAGTAAATGACAATGGAAAACGCAGTGTCAGCGCATTGTTATTCGACGAAATATTCTTCGCTCAGCGAATTGAAACCGCGCGATATGTTATTCCGTGATCAAACTTCATTGTATGCACAATGGAACTTTATATTCTTCTTTTCATATTCTGCGCGGTTATACGCCACCAATCTTTTGCTGTGTCGGACGACGAAATACGTAAGTCTTATATTTTATTTATAATTATTCTAAAAATACATTAAGAATCGGCCATGTTACCTTGAGAATCCATATGTGAACTTAATATAATTCCACCGTTTAAAATCGAATACATTAATAGCAATATGAATTCTGAAGAAATTGATTACAATCACTTCCAATATTGTATAAGTTGATAATACATAATTACATAATCCTAATAATTCTTTAATTTCATAGTTAATGTGAATCATTATGCAAATTGTTACTTTGAAGTCTGAAATATTAATATTCCATTGCGTTTAATTTACAGTTATTTCTGTATAAAATGTAAAGAGATTAAGAATTGAATGAGAATCGATCGCGATTAAACAAATGGTAATTTAATTCTCAGCACCATTCCTGAAAATATGCCATCGGAGCGATCCAAATCTGAACGACTGCGTAAAACGCAGCGTGGAAGCTTTAAGGCCTTACTTGAAGAATGGAATTCCAGCACTTCACGTACCACCCTGCGAGCCACTTACAGTGCCTCAGATTGATATTAGTCAGGCAGCTGGTCCAGTTTCAGTTAGTTCTAGATACACGAATGTTAAGCTTCTGGGTGGCACTAACTTTGTGCTAAGAAGTGTCAGGTAAGAACAAATACAATATAGAAACATTTGAATAACATAAACATCTTCCATAAGTATATACATATACTACAATACAGGTTTTGCACCCCAAATTAACCCTTTCGCCGATCATACTCACGTTTTGTATCTTAATTTTCTATGCTTTTTATATTAGAAAAATAGTTTTTTAAAATTGTCTGAAGAAGACAAGAAATCGTCGGTGAAGCGTATAATTTGTAATACTTTTCCTTATCAAATCCTGTAATATGATATTCTGCCGTATCATCAAAATTTATTGATACTACATATTGCGATTATGATCACAATTTGTTCACCAGAATCGACATTGAAAAGAATCGTGTCCGATTGAAACTGTTTATTCCTCGATTGGAAATGAATGCGGATTACAGTATGAAGGGAAAGATATTAATGCTACCAATCGCAGGCCACGGTACAGCACGCGGTAACTACACCGACATCGACGTTATCGTGACGGTTCAGGCTGAGCGTTATCAGAATGTTACAACTGGAAAAACTCATTTACGAGCAACTGATTTTTACGTGGATTTCGATGTCGGCCACGCGACTATTCATTTGGATAATTTATTTAACGGAGACGAGACACTCTCGAATGCTATGAATCTCTTTCTGAATGACAATTGGAAGACGGTTGCCGCAGAAATGAAGCCCACCTTGGAGGACGCGGTCGCTGAACTCTTTAAGAAATACACCAACAAACTTTATTCTAAGTATCCTGTGGATACTCTTTTACCACCGTAAAAAGTATTCATTTTTTTATTATAGTACCATTTTCATATTGTGTCATTTAATATGGTACCATTTTAATACGGTGTGATTTTGATACGGCACCATAATCTGCTTCCATTCTAATATCACATCATTTAATAATAGTAGATTGATTAATACGGCATTAGCATAATTCCAGATTTTTCTAATTACTTTGCTAAAATAACTATCATAGCAACCGGTAGTTAATATCAGATTTCTGACCCAATATTAATTTAATAGTGATATATGGCATATGATTGTTATGACATTAACATTATTACAAACCTTTATACTTTCTTTAATGAAATTTTATAATAATACATACTATCAGTATTAATTTTGTATGTAATATAAATTGCTTGGAAAACATCTTTTTACTTAAACATTCAGAAACTCAAAAAAGCAGGAAACAAAAATATTAATGATATTTATTCGAACAGTTTTCATATATCTTTTATATATTTCCACAAAAAATTGTAATAAAACTTTAACAATTTCTTCGTGGTAAATGTTTATTACCCAACGGAATGATAATCGTCGACACTGCAGGGTTCCCGAGGAAATCATTTTACAGGCTTCTTATAAAACTTTAACCATCGTTCTTTCCTCGATTTTAAATCTGACTCTGTTTTTCACGAATATTTATACGTGATAAAATGGAATGTAGTTCACGTTTCAAATTATGATGAATAGAATGAATATGTAATTGCGATGTACATGATTACAATGTAAATGATTCGCCTAAGGATACGAAAAACACTTATACAGATGTAATGAAGAGTGTAAGAGGAATTGGCCTTGTTCCTAATAGCTTGGATTCTGAAATAGTCAAGTGGTGTCTCACAGTGGGACCATTTAACTTCGTCCCGTTTACTTGTTCCAAGTTCTCTGACCTCACTGACCGTTTCATTAGGATCACCATAGGATAATGCAACTTTCAAGCTAGTTACGTAATTTTCGCACGAAAACGTGCCTTTTTGAGTCACCTTGTTGCGTACGTTTCAGAAACAAAGGAAAGTTTCTATTTCCAGGTAAACTTTGGCGCTCCAAAGGAACTTTACGAAATTCTATTTCTAAGAATATTGTGATGTGTTTTTACAATCCATTCTATTAGGTGAGAAGGTCAAGGAATATTATTCGATATTATTTAATATTGAGCTATTAAAATATTACATGAATTTTTAGTAAAATATGTTAAAACGCAGTAAAATAAAAATGGTGACGGAGGGAAAGGTAAGCGTGTACGACGACAAGCATTCGTGAAACAAATTGAACTGAACAAAAAACATAATGCAAACAGCATTTAATTATCCGACCAAATAGTTATTGATATATGAATAATAAACTATGGATTAATAATATCAGAATTAACATGACTAAACAAAAATGTTATGTATGTTATTAAATTGTTGTGAAGAATATCCTGATATTTTTGAGTCAACTGTAATTATGCTTTCATTTTAAGTTGCTTTAAGTTAAGTTACTTTATTATTCTGTTTTAAGTTTCTGTTTTAATTACGGAATATTTACATGATGTTATTAATATTACAAGGATACCAGAATTCTGAGATTCTATTTTTTACGGTGACTAATCTTGCCTCTTGTGGCTTATTGTCGGACTTATACGACAGTTCGACGATTTGCACGACTCGGATTTACTTGACGTGAATCCTTAATTTCGAATGCAATTCTTCGGTTGCATTTCAAGGATCTTCGATCGCGCGAAACACTGACGGAATATTATCGCGTCGATGCAGATTTGAAACGCGATGCATTCGAAATTCATTCGGAGACTTAAAGGTTCAAATTCTTATCTCTGAAAAACTGTAATTTACTGAAGAACTTTTAAATCAAAAACATTGGTTTCGTGTTATAAATTTTAATATTTTCACTACCTTATTAGTTTTAAATATATGTATATGTAAATTAGAAGACTCGTGGAGAAATAATTTGTATATCAATATTTCAATTTATGCAAAAATCGAATAAATGTCATGATCTAAATTTCTTCTTATTTTTAGGAATTTCAATGGGAACTTATTTGACTACATATTCACTGAGGTTATCGAGACGTCAATTATAAAGTTATTTACGCAAATAAATCTAATGAACAATCACTTAAATTAATTCATTATAATAAATAATATAAAGTTAGAAATTTGAAACAGTGGAAAGTATCCATTATTAATTCGTAAATTGTTATTATTTATCATCATCATTACGTATATAACTTCGATTAATGCATATATTTCGTTTATTAACATTTTTTATTTTGGTTATCAATTTAATAAGAAATCTAATATAATCAGTACTCCAATATTCCCCATCTTCTTTTGATATTAATGTTCCTTAATGTTTCTTTTTTACGAGCCATACATAAAATATTGGATAATCGACATCCGGATGGAAAAGTATTTCCGATGTCGACAGACATCGTTTTCGTGGTATCCTGAGAATTAGGTAACAACTCAAATATCCGAAATTTCTCCAAACGCCGAGAAAAGGCACGCGAGTGTCTCAAGACGTTCAAACAACCATGGACCATCAAGGATCAACAACGGAACACGGAACCCGTCTTTCGTTTACTCGATAAACGAGAGCGTTAATTAATTCGGAAGAAAAATGTTAGCCCCACGTGACGAAATATTTCGTTCGAATATGGCCGACGAAACCAACCGACTCAGTTGTTAAGAAATCTTTTCTTGGCAATTATTACTTTTGTTAGATTCTTCATAGTTGTCCAGTGTGGAACCTTGACAACGAAGTGTAAAAAGGTGACAATGATTTTTTATTCTTCCCATTTACTATTATTTACAATGTCACGTACTTTTCTTTACGAAATTTTCGAATTAAAAGCGAATAGTGGAATTATTCGGTGCCATTGTTTTTTATGGAAATTTGGTGGACCATAGAATCAGGATTACGTGAAATTTAAAAGAAATAATTGATACTCGTAGCACACTTTGAAAAATGTAATTAAATTAAATTGAAGTGTAAACGGTATTCGATTACATGTACGTAAATCAATCATAACTAACCGAATCAAATCGGTTAATAATACTAAATAATAATAGGAGTAAAAAATAATATTCCTTGTTAATCGTATAAAATACATTATAGTTTATAAATTATAATATAACATATATTAATATATTTAATATCATATTAATTATAAATAGTGCGGAGGTTTTAAATCTCACCGAG
This sequence comes from Nysson spinosus, assembly GCA_910591585.2. Classification (NCBI taxonomy): domain Eukaryota; kingdom Metazoa; phylum Arthropoda; class Insecta; order Hymenoptera; family Crabronidae; genus Nysson; species Nysson spinosus. The sequence continues at coordinate 9,069,391 of OU342830.1, read as the reverse complement.
ATATAATTATTACATAGACATTTGTTTACCCGTTGTAAAGTATATTATATCATTAATTTTACTGTTCGTAATCGTTACTTGCACGGGTTCAAAGTTTCCCAGAAGAGTTTTCTAAAACACTCTTTTTATCGCTGCTCATTTCCGAGTAATTAATCGAGTATGTCACTCACGATCCTCATCGAGGACGAATCGGACAAAACAATGGCGGTTTATGAATTCAGGGTCGGCAGACAGGAACTCGAAACGTTTATTAAAATCTTTTACTTCTGTTATCGGTTTAATAAGGAAGCTAATAATCGCTGCTCCAATATTCCTCATCTTCTTTTGATATTATCATAATTTTCCATTTCTACTAATTGTCTCATTATATGCCTTTCCATAATTCCATAAGTGGAATAGGAAGCTCATAATCAAACACAATACATAATTTAAAAAAATCATATTGTTTTATGGTAGAATGTGGACCAGCACAGTACCTCAGAAAACAAAAAATTTAAGAAGAATTTTTAAACAACATAATGGTATTATTCGAAGAATTAAGGTGATTCATCTAAAAATTTAATGTCGCTGGTTTTGATCTTGTTTCTTAAGAACATAAAAATTTATATTATTTTTTAAACAAGATATTGTTACTGCACAAGGCATAATGCAGAGAAACATCTAAGATGAGTTTAATAATTGGACACTGTAAATTTCCTTGGAGATATAAAAGAAGTGAATAGTAAAAACACAAACGATACAACCCATTTCCGTGCAAAAGGAATAATATTCTTCTATGTGCGAAATTACAGTGTTTCAACGTTTCACAACGATAATAATTGGATGGTGGATACTGGAACCTCCATCATTAGAATAATACTAACGAGAGACACAGCTGGTGTGGAATACTTGCGATGATCCAAGTAGAGGTTGCGAAAAATTCGCCATAAGTTGGTCACTGCACATAGATTTTCTGGGGATTACTATTATCTTTCGTAATCATTCCTGATTGTTGCGCATACACATACTCGATTGCCTGGCACTATTCTAATTTAAATATTCTACACATAACGCCGTGTTGATTTCGAAACTGTCGAGGTGTCGTTAGAATTTACTTCTGAATTGTTAAAGAATAATTTGATTATTGAGGCATTAAGGTTGGAGGAAGAATAATAGAAAGCCGTTTGCCAAACTTACAACTTCTTTTATTCTCCGTTATTAATTTTAATACACTTTGGAGTGGCAGCATATTAAAATGATACAATATTAAAATGGTACCATGTTAAAAATAATGCAATATTTATGCTTAGATGTATCTAGGATACAAAAGCCAATTTCTTTCCTATTTTGCAAGAAACAATAGATACACCATGTTCTTTATACTCATTATTTAACTATTATTCTTAATACACTATATAATGAAATTCAATTACTACAATAATATAAATAGACATAATGCAGTATAAAAAACCCACCATACAATTAACACTTCAGGAAATATTAAAGGAAACCCTCGTTTATGGGGTAAACAATACATTTCATTTACATTCTGTAATTATTCGACAGTGTCATAACTCAATCATAACTAATTCAACGAGCACGTTGTCATATTCAGTGTTTACATATACGTGGAATAGCATAGCCAAACGCTCGCGAGTTATTGTGAAGGAAGTAAAAAGAGGTGGTTGCTTACGGCAGCTCAAAGCCGATAGTAAACGCGCGAAGTTAGTGGGGGAAGGTGCGCATATAAACCGAATATGAAAGGGAACCGTCTTTAGTTTATCACTAAGGAACCACCTAGTCACTGCTAACTTTTAGTATCATAAACCTGTGCTTCATTACCATATCATAAAGACATCATTTAATCGTTTCGTTATTAATCGAATTTAATTCGAGTGCGTTGATGGTTCAGTAAAATCAAGAGAGAAGAGTAAAGTGTGTCAAGTAAGCTCGATCGGACGAAGAACCAAAAGGACGTGTTCGGATAAAATCAACTTTTACAGGAAAAACACACAAACTCGAGGAAGTGAGTTTCGGTAGAAGTAACTTCGAAGGATCCAGCGAAGATTCCTTTACTCCATCTCGAGGATCAAATCTTCAAGGATGTTTCGAACTGCCAGGATACCGTGGCTCGTCCTTCTCGGACTCTTAATTGTCCAAACAGTGCTTTGCCAGGACGATAAGGAACAGGATATCAGTGAACCGGACTTCCCTACTCGTAAGTTTGCGTTTCTTGTTTGTGCATACCTTCCACGTGATTTCATTCATTAAGAATACGCTTTGGTTTATTGTTTATGAGATTGGTTTTTTTTTACGCTTCGTTTTGCTTTTACGCGTAAAAGAAGTCGAAGTCTATAAACTTGTATCTTTCGCAAAAGTTTCAAGTTTTGCAATGAGGTTAAATAAATATATGCATTATTATTTTATGTTGTCTTATGATAGATTGTTCACTAGTTATCTTTGAAGATATTATTCGGATGATTGTTTTGGTAGTAAAAATAATAATATTCTTCGATCTATGGAGTATGAAATATCTTATATTTTTATATAATAATAATTGCTTCTTATTAACTATTCTATAAATAAATTTGATTCGTAACGACTGTCATTTAGAAGGAAGACTTTTTCAGATAATGTTAAATCATAAACTATTGAAACTTTCAAAGAAATATTACAGAATTTCTTAAGCTGAGAAGTCGATGACCTTCTTACGTTAACTCTTTAATGCATAGATTAATTATGTAATTGTAAAATTGAATTACTAAATTAATTTATGGCAACAAGGGATGCATGATAAATAAGTTCTATCGGAGTCAAAACTAGTGATAAGAGAATGGGTTAAAAAAATATTTGGTTACACAAAAAAATTGCTGATAACCCCGAACTCCCTAAAGAGTATATTTTAGAAAAGGAAAATGTTGGTTATAATTTATGTAGGAATAATCGATCGAGGAAACTATTTACGATCACCATTTTTTCCGGGAAAAGATTTGGAGGACGCAGAAGGTTATTAATGTCACAAGTCCGGATCTGGTTCTTATTTTATTTATTTACATCAATCTTTCCGTTCTCCTCAAATGTGTTAATTATTGAACAGAATGATGCACGCTGTGTCCATCAGAAATGATTTTTGTTATAATTCTTAAATTTATGTTGAAATTTTTGGAGAAATATGATATCAACATTTTATAAGTACAATAATATTATTATCCGATTATATCATTTTTGTGAATCTAATGATTTGATACACTTATTTCACATAAATTTCTGTAAAGCTGCTTCAGCCTTAATATTTATTAATTTCTATTCTATAAATTTACAGCAATTTTTCTTGAGGCGAGTTTGTTACAAAATTCACGATTGCCAAATATAACAATAATCATAATTCCCTTTTTAAATATTTGATTTTTTGGGAATTTTGGCATTAGATCTTGATTCAATTTTAGATTCTTTCTTTAATTCGACACAATCACTGAGGTAGTAGATCATTACGTGAGTGCAATGTCCATTCCTTGCATTTTCCTTTTAGGATCATCGAGCGTATCTGCCTTTCTCTTTCTTCTTCTCTATGCGAAGAGTAACCGTGGGAACAGATTACGTGGCGGAAATTCAATTATTTTAATTACTTCTTGGTTTCCCTCCTTCGATCTACTAAAGCACCCTTTAATCTATCGCGGAACTATTACTCCTATAAACAAATTATTCCACCTGCACTTTCGATGGGTTTCAATGTTCGGTTTCAAACGCTACTTATTAAAGTTGAACTTTGTTTTTTAATATACGATATAGTTCCAGTAGAAAAATAGGATATAATAGAAAATCATATAGTATACAAAAATAGTGGTTAAATTATATTAGATAATTCCAATATAATGCAATCCTTATAGGGAAATAGAATATAATACGAAAACAAATATATATTTTACTAAACAGAATTTATTCATACAAATTATATAAAGTTTATGGGAATATAATAAAGTATTTAATACGCGGTCAAAGTAAAATTGAATTTGTCAATTGTAGTTGTAAATACAATATCATGTAGCTGGAATAATAGTTTGCTGTTATAACTAATTTTAAATTATGGTTTTCAGTATCATAATTAATTCCATCAAAATATGTGTCAGTAGGCAGATTCTATGGTTATTTAATTATGCCATTATTCCGACACGATTATGTCGTTCGTAGACGGAATATACTTTCGATTTCGTTGAATCTCAACATCGGAATACATTAACATCTTATTAGCCAACATCTCGGTTCATCTCGAGAATAGAATTTCTCATTCACCTATGTTTCAAATGTTATCACTATTTCCTAATTCCAGCGCACCTCTTTTTCGGAACTGTTTATATTAGAAGTATTATCGTATACTCTTATCTCAATATTACATACTCCCTTGCATATTTTGTTATATTATTAATTAAGTAAATTATCGTTTCATGCCGCCACATGGCAATATATCTACAACATATTCTGTTTAATTTACTAAAAGATTATATTATATTATTCGACACCTTCTGATTCTATTTTATTATTATTATCTGATTTCATTTATTAAATCGCGAACTGAGTTTATTTTTTAATGTACAATATAATCCTGACCGAGAAATAAAATATAAGAGGGAAATTCGTAATATAATGTATTAGTAATTATATTGTATAATCCTGCTATACTTTAATACTAATAAAAAAGCTGAAGGTAATAGGAAAATAGAATAATAGACATAGAATAATAGGAAAATATCTGCACCCCGATATCGATACATAATTTACATAGGAATCGGATACAAAAGAATAGAATCTCGTAAAGTAGGAAGAAAATTGCAGTTGTCGGAGCAAGCGAAATAGCACAATCTTCTTTCTACGATAGGACGTAGTGCTTAGTTGCGTAGAAAGATCTAACCGGTAACATTAAAATGCTTTAAACTTCCTTAGCTATCTTTCTACTCTCCTTGTTTTTACCATTCCGAGAATCACCCACGGAGTTCACAATTCTTTTCCTATCGGAATAATAGTTCGGAATTGAAATTTATTACGCCTTCGCAAAGTATAGGAATTAAGGAAGTAAGGCTGTGTGGTTTCACTGAATTACAACTAGTTGTGATTTGTTGCGATTTTAATGAAAACTGTAATTATGTCAGGGATGAGACATAATGATGCAGGGCAAGTTAACGTAATTAAGTATACAAGGAAGTATGAATTTCAATGATAAATAATCCTTATTATAATAAACATTTTGACGTAATGTTAGAAATGTTGATATAAAATGAGATAACAATCAAATAGTTGGAGTACATGTTAGGTAATTAATTATACATCAAGTGTATCTATATAATAATTTTGAATTAAAACAAAGAATTTGCAATATTAATTTATTGAAAGAAAATATAGTATCCGGTACTATTAGTATATATGGGATACCAAAATAATATTATCGTATCGAATTTATTTTCTTCTTTACAACATTCTCCAATATTATAAAACACATTCAATATTTTAATATTAATGCGCTAACGATAGACTAATCGAAAATTAATAGCGAATTAATATCTTAATAATAAGCTAATAGTAAACTGATAACGGTAAGAAAAGATCGAGCCGAAATCGAGTAGACGATGGAACCGCATCAGAATCCGTGTAGCCGCGAGTTCGACATAATGGTACAGGGAGCATGGCGTAACGATGCCGTGGCGAAGGTTATGTCAGAGGAGATTGCATAAGATTCAACCATGCCGAGGATCGACGGCAATCGCCCCGGAGAAAGTAATGTTGGCCGTGCCTTAAACCCGGTTTCTCGACGATGTTGTCCGCAAGGCGCAAGGTGTCCCTCGCACCGTGGACACCTTTGTCACACGATGCCTCGTGTCCTCCTCTTAATACCACGGATCTAATATCCTCCTCTTGCTTCATTCAATAACTCTAGTCGTTCGATTGACTAGGTGAAAGTCTCCACGTAATAACTACTTCGTCAGAGGTGCATCAGACACCTCGGATTCCTCGGAAAGACATAATTGTTACGTGTAACTGGTACTCCGAGCGATTCTTCAGATTGTAAATACTTCGAGTAGGTCGACGATTGGGATTTCGCGAAGGTTGATGGATGACGAGGGTATTCTTTTATTTTATAATTCCAGGAGCAGGTTATTAATTCGCTTACTATATTGGACCGAAATCCGTGTTATACGATACATCTGAAAACAAAACCTTTTAAGTGCTCCATGACAAGGATCATATATGTTCGGCATCAAGAATCATTTTTCAAATATGAGGATGTTTGTACTTTATATTTTATATTTGTTGGACCTGTTATTAATAGAAATTTTATATGATTTAGTAAGATTCAATATGACATGATATGAGGTATAATATTGATTAGACATCAACGTTGCATGTGCTTGTTTAACAAAATAGTCAAATAAGAATTAACATGTGGATAGTATATGTTCGGCATCAAGTATCTTCATTCAGTTCTGAAGACAATTAAGTGCCTGAAAGAATTTATTTAAAAGTATTCTGATGGGAGACTTAGGATGTAGAATGAACACGATAAGAATTATTTTGCATTTTATTTTATTATGTGATTCATTATTGAAGATGAAGTCTTAACTCGGACTTAACAATCGACTCACAGTTTTAAGTCCGATCCAAATGCAATATGAAATACGATAGACATATTATAATACTGTATTTTAATTATTACATATAGACACATGTTAGAATCATAATTTAATATAAACTGATTTCAAATCACCTGAAAAAAAATAGAAAGTATAAGATAAATAGAAACGATGGTGAAGAACATGAAGTCGACCGATGTTCTGGATAAACGATATATAATAATTTATTCGATAATGACACCGTAATAATAATCTAATTAAATCTAATTAATATCTAAAATATAATTAAAAGCATCAGACATTTGGAAAATCTACTATTATTCGTCGCAACGGGTTCATTCTAAATTAGATTTCATAATATAATTATCTCAGTCGTGCCTCATAGATACTGCCTTACATTTCATTTGAATTAATGATTTAATACAGAATTGATTTATTAAAAATAAAATGTATGAATTGATTTAATAGAATTAATGTACAATCGATTGACTTCCTCGTCTATTAAAGATTTCGGACTAAACACTGTTACTTTCTCAGCAACAATTATTATTACATAATAATTTACATATTGAAGAATTCCTTACAGCCGCATTTCTTCTTATTTATTTCTGACATTAACGATCCATAATAAACTATCCAATAAATTCCGGTTAACAACACAACCACGGCTATTACTACCAACCAACGAAAAATTCTATTCCTTCCAATAAAATCGTGGAATCAGCGACTATTAAGTATTCATCTAAATCATTGTATCATATTCATTCGGATCATTGTGCCAGTGTTACGTCAGCGAAGAAAATTTACTACGAACTAAGTTTTTACTGCAGCAATAACTTTCCTTTTCTCATACTTGTTACGTGGTGATAGTACTCCGTTTCTATTTGCCGATTTTCCTAGATGCGCATAGAAAACAATATATTATTCGCCAATCCCGATCCAGCAAAACTTAATCACTTCGTAGAATCAGGAATATTATTAGAATGACTCGTCGGAAAACTCACGAGAGACTCTTATTATAATTCTTAACTCAGCGTTGTCTCGAAAAACAATGCCGTCGAGGATTTGCTTGATGCCGTAATCCTAAACCAGAAATTTATTCAATTTCCTTAATTATGTTATGAAACCTAAATTCTTTGACAATTTGTAACCGTAATTCTTATAACGTTACAACGTAATTGTAACCCTGTTATAATGCGGTTTGCAAATTACGTTGGAAGCTTTATAAGATCTCGTTTACGTAAACTACTTTTTGTGGAATTTCTGTGCAAATCCTTGGAGAGTATTGCATTATTTTGTGGCACGCTATATTTTTCTATTTCCTTCATGAATATTATGTATTATACATTAAATGATTATATAAATCAGAAGTATCAGAAACTCTGAAGACTACGGTGTTTTATGTGGAACACAGTGTCAATTAATAATTAGTAACTACTTAATATTAGTAGCAATAAGTTAATATTATGATAATTTGTTATTAGTTCAGAACTAGTAAGTTATGATAATAATTAACTGCTACATATTAATAATAAAGTGATTGATAACTAGTTAATAATTAGTGTTACTAGTCAAATTCATATAATTTATCAATTTTATAGACTACAGACTGTTAATTACAGAATATCGAAGTGTAATATAAATATAAACAAAAATGTCGAAGTACCTGTGTTGTATAGAAAACATTGAAACGGAACAACCTTGCATAAAACCTGTCTAATAGAGATTAGTAGGACAAGATGAACGAATAGATTTCTCCGGAAGTGTGTTATTACCAATATCAGGAAGATGTGAATATCACTGACAAAAATTCCATAAGAATTTCGATAGTCACAATATTTCTCAAAATATCCATTAATCACAAATTTTTTATACAGAAATATAAATGTCCAATACATAGAATATTCTTTTACAAGGACGTACTTTTCTCCTCGAAATATATGTCGTTATTCAATAAATGATTAAGTCATCGTCATGAAATATGGATGACCGTAAATTTCTTTGGGAAATGAATTTACTCAGCTTTGCAAAGACAGCTTTTCCAAGTAGAAGGAAGTGAGAGTGATTACGTAAGGACGCAGGAAACAGGAAAATACAGTAGCTTGGCTCGTTGGGAAATTGTGTTTGCGTGACTTAATGGGAAACTGACATTCTTCAAAATTATATCATTATTTGGGTTCAAATTCAATTTTCCAGGAATTGAATCGTTAACATTTCGTAGTGTACAAGTTTAATTCTATTGATTGAATATATTCTTTGCGTCAAAAATGATATTCTTGTTCCTGTTTCTGTTAATAAAATTCGAATAACACCAATGTTAATCATACATCTTCAATGTTATTAACACAAATGCCAATACCACTAATATTATTTGAATTTTATTAACGCAAAGTGACAGATTCTGTATCTAATTAAGGTGTTTTGATAAGAATAATATCATTTCTTTTATTACTACAATTTTATTTGCAGATAGTGACAGATACTTTATTTTTATGAAAATAATACTATTTTTTGTGAAATTCCATTCTTTAACAGACATTTTAATTAAACCGATTTTATTAGAATAGTATTATGCTTTTTATTATTATAATTTTATTAACACATTGTGGCAGACACTTCAATGAAAGCGTTTTAATAAAAGTAATATTAATTTCAGGAAAAATATTATCACTTAATATATATTTTTCTGCTTAAATAGTTTGTAAATAAATAATTTTTTTATTTTCAGCCGAATACATATTACCTTGCAACAAGTCGGACCCAAAGATAGACTTATGCTTCCAAAAAACACTGACACACTTAAGACCATACTTACTAAAGGGTAAGTCTCGTCTCAAATAAAAAATTATACTCATTCGGTATCCCCATCTTCGTTGAATTAATTACCTCATTGAGGTCAGTCGAAAAAACCACGGCTCTTATTATGATAGTTTAAGCTCTATTATATAACAAAAGATTATGTAACACTGTTATTTAATATTACATCAAGATTATATTCTTTCGCAAGAATAGTTGCTGTGGCCCGAAACTTTACGAATGTCTTAAATTGCGTTATAAAACCTTGGCGTTTCTTCTATTAATTAACATTGTAGAACATCGACAACAATAATCAGTATTAATATTAACCGGGATAATTAATATCGAGGAGTATTTATATGAACGATAATAATTGGTATTAATTGATATCAATATGATCCAAAATAATTAATATTATTTAGTATCAATATTAACTGAGATACTTATTATACATTACTAGTAATATTGATCACCGGTTTCTTTATTACCAAATAATAAGACCAGGTCTTATTATCGGAACAATAGGAATTATTAAAAAAATATTTCCGAAAGTTTCATTTTTGAAACAATAATTAATGAAAATTTTAAACCAAAATTTTAAGGAAGTCTTCATTTAAAATCCTATTCACAAGCAAACATCCAATTCATGACCTTACATTAGGGGTACCGGAAAGTAGTCAATTATTTTTCACATACTTTATGAAATTCCATTTATTTTTTCATATTAAACATTATTCTATTAGATAATCCTTATCGTTATCTATGATTCTCGACTGACGATCTTCCAAAGCCATAATTCCCTTTTTGGAAAAATCACATTCCCAAATTTTGATGCGAAAACATGTTGCACTCCCGAATTGATTACTTTCCGGTATCCCTAATATTTGATTGGTCTTATTATTGGAAAATACCGATAATACTAATATTAATATTAATATTTAAGGTTATCCAAAATGGAATATTTTATACAAAAAATAAAAAAGTTTTCGTTAATATAATATTCCACAGGAATCCCGGACTTGGACTTACCACCGATCGAACCGTTAGTAATTCCAGAGCTTGGAATGGAAAACGGACAGGGTGCTGTCCGCGTTAGAGCTTTATTTTCAAACATTACGGCCATAGGATCTGGTAATTTTACAGTTAACAAAGTGCGAACGGATTTGACGCAATATAGGCTCGATATTCACCTCGGTTTTCCGAAGATCGACCTTCAAGGTCAATATGAAGTGGCTGGAAACGTCCTCCTGTTTCCAATACAGAGCCACGGTGATTTCTGGGCACTATTCAGTAAGTTTGATAACTTAAGTTATTATTATGTTCCATTAAAAACAACAGGAAGGCAGAATGATAAGGATGTTGATCAGTATTTGTAATAACTGTTAGACTGTTAATGATACGAAGGGTCTTCCTCTTGTAGGGTAGAGCGGGTCGGTTAGAGTAACTTCGCGGTGTTTCCTTGTGTTGAAATAATGATTCTAATATTTTCTAAACCTTCCAAAAATTGTCAAAAATTCAAAGTCGCCAATTTCACTCCTAAATGGCCCAAATCGATGGTATATGATGTATAAACTTATTCTAAGACGATTTTGGGTCGAAAGAAGTGGTTTAAAAATTGTTCCGGGCGAAAAATGGGTCGTCCCAAAATCGCAAAAATGTGAAGGGGTATACCTTCAAAAATCGTCAAAAATTAAAAGTCGCCAAAATCAATTCTAAATGGCCCAAATGGATGGTATATGATGTATAAACATATTCTAGGACGATTTTGGGTGGAAAGAAGTGGTTTAAAAATTGTTCCGGGCGAAAAATGGGTCAACCCAAAATCGCAAAAATATTTTCTGAATTAACTGGCTCAAATTGACCCGCCGTACTCTGTGTTATTTCTGATAAACAATTATAACTAATACAATTGCGTCGATGAATATTATCTTTCAACTTGACCCTCTATTAGAAATATTATTACTCGCATTTAAGTATTATTAACTTTTTTTTCACAACGGACAGTACAATATTATATTTTATAACAAATACTATGATATCAGGTTGACATTTCATCTTAATTTCTGCGGAGGCCTGAAAAGATATAGTTTCAGTGTGTAATAAACCTGATAAAAAATGTAGCATATCCAGCAGGATTCGATGATCATTTATGTTACAGCTGACGTAAAAGCCATCGCGCGGTTCCAAGGAGTCGAGGAAATCAAGGATGGCGTTCGTTACATGAGAATAGTTCGAATGTTGGTCGACTTTAGTTTGGGTCGCGCGAGATTCCGTATTGTTGATCATTTGAATGGTAACAATGTAATCGGCCAAGCTATGAACCAATTTCTGAATCAGAATGCCAAGGAAATAATCGAGGAAATGAGACCGGCTGCGAGCAACAGTATCGCGACACACTTTAAGAATTTATTAGACACCGCCATGTCGAACTTGCCAATGAAAGTTTGGCTCCACGATACGTAGTTATTCCAGTAATAAAAAAAAACATGGACTTTATTACTTTACTTCGAACGATCGAGTGAGGATCTTTCGAGAGATCTCAAAAAATGTGAACGTCGAGATCGAATTTTGAGGAACAAAGCATTCGAAGACTTAATGAAAACTTTTGTTGGGTTCTGAAGGGAAGGCACCCGTGACGTAAGTGTCACGTGGAAGTCGGATCTCTCATTGGTTGGGTATGTTATACATTATATAGATTATATATTTGATATTATATATTATATAACGTATAACTCTCTCCGTTTAAAGTCACCGTCAGCCTTCTTTCCAGAACCCTCTTGTACTTTGATAAAGCGTGCAAAATGGAAAAGTGAACCTTCTGTCATTATATTTTTGGTTAGACACTGAATTTAATAATTAATATTTATTTAGAGGGACGGATGGAAACCTTCATGAATTACAATTCGGAGGATCGAATGTTAATTTTTAATGTCTTTATAATCTTTGCTTTAACAGAAAAACAGAATGGTGTTCTTTAAGGTGAACCAAATAATCTTATTATTTCACAGAACTCAAAAAGGTAGTACTTTTTTAAATTATTATAGCTTCCTGTTTGGTTCTCGACGTGAGTCTTATTTTTAAGATGGTTTAAGTACAATTTCGAAGAAACCGAATTGAAAATTTCGGCGGAAGGAAAATTGAACTTATACCGCATTCATTAAATTTATATTTTAATCCCTGTACAGTAGAAGGAAAGTAGAAATTAGATTTAAGTCAATAAATATAAGAATACAAATAAAATAATCACCTCTAAAAGTATCATAGATTATTTTTATAAAATGCGGAATTTACATAAATATCTTAAAAGAATTCAATTAATGACATTTGTTCGTATCAACATTAATATAACTTCATTGCAATAATTCAATGAGAATGAACGACTAAATATTTCCATAAATTTCAGTTTTCAATTCAAATAATAAGGAACCAATGCGAAGATTAATCTCTTGCCGTATAATATCGAGTCAGACTCGTGGTGCGAATTACGGGCTAAACGTAAACACAAGGCGGACTCGTAGTTCAGTTGTGCTGATGTGCAGAAGCCAGTTAGACGCACATATTCTCAGTTTGTGTTACGAATTCGTGTCTAATATTTTCTCTGACAGTAATGAAGACACTAATACAGGTTTTGCATTCCAAATTAACCCTTTTGCAGATCATATTCACCTTTTTACACTCCAAATAAACTTTTTCGGAGATAATATTCACTTGTTTGCAAATCAAATTCACCGTTCTTTAAATCAAGTTTTTCTACTTTATTTTCCAAAGCTATTGTAATAAAAAAAAGCCAATGTAAAGCATGGATTTGATTGACAAAAAGGTGAATATGATTAGCAACAGGATTAATTTGTAGTGCAAAACCTGTATAATTTTTTCCTGGAAAAGTGCGTCTGGTCCAAAGTTTGTTTTTCCGAATGCGCAAGTCACTTTGTCACTGATTACGACACGCGTGGTCACACATAAAGTTGTATCGCAAGGGATTAATAATAAGTAAGATTAAAACTGTCATTTCTTTCTGATACAACGTTTCCGGCGAAGAAGTAACCAAGTGAAAAATTAAAAGGTCCACGATAACATATCACTATTCTTTATCACTGGTATATTAATATTTACCGGATCACGTATGTTTCGTCTACGATTTTTAATGACACTAGTTATAAAAAGAAACACGAACTATTTTTCACTGACGCAACGACCCTTCGAAATGTAAAATGTCTATTCGAAATAGAAGAAGATATACGTATCTAATCGTTCTGATGTTCGTCAATCGTTAGATTTGATTCTATTCACTCAAGCATCTTCACACTTTTAGTGTTACATGAGAAAAATAGTACGAAATTAAGTAAAAAATGGAGATCTATTTTTGTTACCGGTTTGGTCAATGTTCATCTAGTATAATAGTGATCATGTATTTCGTGCCTTCGCAATTTAATCAACGAGATTAGTTAAAATTTTGAATAACAACTTTTGTATATTTTTCGGGAATTTTTCTATTTGAGAAGTCTTCTGGGTTTCATCGTAAACTTAATCGAAATCTTCATTAATGAACCTTATAAGAATTAATTTTATCATAAAAATTAGTATATGGCATAAAATTAGTTAAACTTACGGAAATCTGGAACCATGAAAATACTACAAATATTTGTAATTTTAATTACAATTTAAAGTCATACAAATTTTATTTGATTAAAAATATTAGAAATAATTCTAATATTTTTATGAATGATTTAACAGTTACGATAATTTCTAGTACATAATCACCACATGTTAATTAAATTTAACTCTAAATGAGCAGTCAATTTGGTAATATTTAATTACAGTTCGCAAAGTGAAATTTCTTGTTTGATCATCACAGATGAATCGCATTAATATAAAATATTTTATTATTAATATGAAATATGAAACGTACCTTTACGAGTAATTACGTAAACGCGATGAATCCTCGGAGCCCGAGGTATCAATGTACATATGTAGTAAATGTAGAGAAATAAAGCAATAAAGATAATTTAATCGCTTCGGTGTAATTTTTCGAATCAGGAAGCCGAGCTTGGAACTTTCGAGATAATATTCTGCATCGGCCAAACAAGGAGCCAATCAGAGCTCCTTGTTTACAAAGGTGTGTACGGACAGACAAATGCCGATATCCTTGCCTCGCTCGTAGCTCATTGTATCTGCTGCAATTAATTATGCTTTTGAAAGCTTTCTCGTATTCTTTCATTGGAAATCTATTCTTATATTATCATAGGAATTATATTAATGTATCAACAAAATCCGTCGGAAGCATGTCTCCTCATTTTGGCTCAAACTTCATCAATATTTGCCTGATTTTCTTGTAATTATTTCGCTTTTACCGATCATCTCAAAAAATATTATATCAGTGTGAGTTTTTCTAGAAAAAATGTTATATTCGTGTAGTATTATAACTGGGTTAATGTAATCAAATTATCAATGGAAGAAAGGATATTCTGATTCGAATAATTTGATTTAATGATTACAATTAATTACATGATCAGTGAGTTGTTGATTAAAATCAAAATTAATGAAATCAATTGTAAATATTAGTTTCTTATAACAGAACGAAATCATCCCTTTGAAACATACTACATTAACACTTAATAAAGCACATCCGGCCTAGTAACCAAATTGATTATTTATTCATATTTGCAAGTTAACAAAGATACATTATAGTATCACGAACGTTTAAACTATTATTATCAGGAAGTAAAATATAATCAAACTTCGATCATTTTCTAAATAAACCTAATCAATTAATTTGAGGCTAATTCAAGTTCGATATTAAGAACAATATTTGTTGCGTCTGCAGTATTCTTAGTTTGGAAGATTATAAAGATTCAGAAGACGAAGAACAAGAAAAGCACATTCTAACATAAATAAAATTGAGAACATATCTTGAGTATCCACGGTGACTCAAACATCGTCCTTTCCGCCGTTGCTCCAATCGTCGGCGCCTGTCTTCGTTCTCGGAGCCGGCGTACCCCATCTTCGCGTGACGAAGAAACGAAAGATCGAAGTCGCGCAACGTTGTCCGATAATGAATTAGAACAAGTGGTAGGACATATCATTCGACCTCCGACCCATTCCCTCTCATTCTCTCTACCGATCAACTGATCCATCTCTCTCATTTACACTCCTTCCCTCTGTTTCTGAACTTTCATAGTCTTTAAACTAACTCACGTCGAAGCCACACACTTCCGAGACACGTCCTCGCGAACGTCTCATCGTCCGGGAAACACGGACGTCGAAGAAGACGCGGTAACTTCGTGTCGATTGTACGCGCCATTTATTTGGAATTCACGATCGCGGTGAAGAATATTCGGTTTCGCATTCGCGTTACGGTTCCCAATGTCGTAAATTCATCAGATTTCTGAATCGATGAGAAGACTTTCTTTCTCGTCCAAGCAACGGAAACGAGATCGTGAATATTCGAAAGGTGAACGGAAGGTCGAGGAGAATCGAGGAACGAACGGGAAAACATCATGATGAGGCAGTTCACGAGAAGGCAGTGGTTAACCCTGATCGTTATCAGTATCGCGGATTTCGCGAATGCTATCTGTGTTTCCCTCCAAGCACCTTTCTATCCGCAGGAGGTATGAGCTCTAAAAGATTTTTATTTTTTAACGTGTTCAATGAATGGACCGAAATCTATGTTATACGATACCTCGCCATATGTATTCGTAACATGCATGTAACATCTAAACACAACATCCTTTAAGTGCTCTATGATACTAACGTATTTTATTTTACTAATATTACAAATATTAGCGTTATATTTGATTCGAACTTTAGTAATATTGCATCCTTCGTCAGCAATGACTTCCACGACAGTCAATGTGTTAACGAATGCAAGATAAAATCAAAAATAATTTTCACATCTTGCAATCTTGAGACTATATTTCATTTTTGCGATTTAAGCCACTTTAGAAGACTTCGTTTCAAGCAAGATTGCTGAAATCAACTCAATTTCAATTAAAGCTCGAATGATGAAAACATGATGATTTTTGAGGAAGCGATTTGATACACCGAGAAATGGTGAAAATAATGTGTTTTCGATCAAGATTACCAGGATTAATATAGCGTGAAGAGTGTTGTTCATTAATTAAATTTCTATAGTTGGAAACGTTTCCTACATATTGATTGCTTATCGAGAAATGTCTGGTAAGGGTAGGTCGAGTATTACTTATCAATTTACGTGGTTCTCTGTGGATCTACAAGCACATGTGCTGTTTGCTTATAAAAGTAGTAATTAGTTGCTACTTATTATTAAAGTCGGAGATTATGGCAATATAGTTTACCGAAATCAAAATTTGTATGCATATCTTAATTACACAGTTATAATTCAACAATGACCCTAACTTATCTTAGATAAATTCGTTTTTACTTCTATTTTTATAGCTTCGTAAATGTACTATATCATTCTATTATCTGATAACACAACCTTAAATGGGGATCCGAAAATGTTTTTAGTTCGGCGTGTCTATTAATTCTAAAGAAAGAAAGATTTCGGTGGAATTTATCTCCGGCGCCGGGTTTAGCGCTGTTTACTACGTTCACGAAGTCGCTAGTGCGTGCCCGATTATCAATGACTTTTTTTGATGGATTCACTCGCTGCTTACTACTTAATTGTACAAAATAGGATGTCGGGTTTCGTGAGATACGCGGCATGAATTAAACGCGAACGAAGATTAATCGGCTGAATGAAGTGAATTTTATACTTCGAGTAACCGTTTTACGGATTTTATAAGCATTATTTACTTCTTTATTAGTTCTACTTAACAAGACATACTCTTTATACATAAAATACAAAAACGGAAATAACATATCGCAATATATTCTGCAGCCTATTCTTTGGGAATCTGAATTTTCTTTTTTATCGAATTCATACTATTAATAGATAAAATGTCTGTTCCAGAAATTACGTTTTTATTTAATCATTTTATTTATTAGTTTAATTAAATTGAACGAATGAATATCGAAATTTTAATTATAACAGAAATAAAAAACGATATTCCATATTATTATATTACGGCATATTTCCTATAGTATTATATTTTATAATATTATATTAGAATATCTTTTCTAAATCACATATTCCATACTACCATATTATAATTTTTATTTTAAGATATCCTATGTTATTAGGATAATTTTTTGCAGATACTTTTATAAGGTAACGCGTGTCACGAAGGAATATTAAAGTCAGTAAAATACGGGAAATTATCAAAATGGTCAATCGTCCATTCGAGGGCGCAAAGGGCAACGTTCTTTGAAGAAATCGTCATGATAAGTCGCAACTGACACATCTTTATGCTTCCCCAATTTTTAAACAAAAAATCTGATCAACGGTTCCAAACCGCTTGATGTATCAACATTGTTATAGATTACAAACTTTTAATCAAACTTGAAAATAATCCCTATAAAAAAATAAATGGAAGTGAATATCGATTGAACATTCTCCATATTGAAAACATCATCGAAAAAATTATCAATCTCTCAACTGGACCTACATTCTTAGTCTGCGAAAATGCCGTGAAACAATGCAATAACATAATGAAATTAATACACGGTATAATATATTGAGATCATATAATAATTAACTATAAATATGGGCAATTAATTTAGTGCAGAGCAAAGCATGAAAATGATGTTTGTGAACAAATCACTTATTTGTCTCAAATATGCAACCGCAGATATGTTCATTCGCAGCCTGATGCAATGTACATCCAAGATTTAGTAATGTAACATCGGAATGCACAAAAATCTGTGAAATCGTGGAATAATAAGCACGAACAATGTGGATTGCATAACGATATTGATTGCAAATCGATGGAAGATCGAGTTTCCGTGATTCGTACAAGCGTGGCATCGCACGCGTCAAGGATTAGCCTTGATAATCATTATCATTTCGAACGAAACGAATATTCGATTACGCTCTTACCGCAGTGTATCATAATTTGTCTATGCTTGACAGAATACCAGATATAATTATACATAATAAAGCATGACCCGATTAAAAAAGGGTTAAAGGCACACGCGATTAATCTACGGAGATTCAGAAAGTTAATGCGCCCGCGGTGATTTTACCGGATGTGGCAATCGTCATTGAAATTTGTCTCGCTTGTATGCTGATAAATTTTCGTTAGGATATCTCTCGATAATGCTAATTATTTTAATCGCGCTCGAACTGCAGTGATTTCTTTACATTTTATACTTCGCTTTCCAAGAGAAACATAAAGATGATCTTTGGAGACATTATTTTATGACAGAAACATTTTTATCTTAGACTATTATTAGACTATTCCGAATTGTGTATCTCACGTAAAATAGAAATATGATTTTTATTAAAACACACAGTGATGTCTTTTATTTTAAGTCTTTCAGATCGTATAAAATCAGATATGAATCGATTTTGTCGTTACACTGATTTATATTGATCCTTAATTAATATTATTATTCCATGAGTTTAATTAAAGACGATTGATACATATAATATTGTACTTCGATGGTTATATAATTAATTGCACGTTTAGGGTTTATTATTAATACAAACATAGGGTTTTGAGGATGGAATTATGAAAGGATAAAGGATCATTTTCTATCGATGCGCAAACGACAAACGTTTGATAATTCGGCTTGTAAGTGTCGCCTCTTCGGACGACCAAAGTTTATCGGGATTATCTTGACGAGAGTTAATTGCAATCCGACGAGATAGCGACGCGAAACGAAATAAGTAACATGTCCAAATCTCGAGATACTTATTCTCAAGATTTTACATTTTATTCACATATACTGTATACATAATACCGTACAATATATTAATCATTTGTTCATTATTTCAACTATCATTTTGCATTTTTCTTTCAGGCTGAGAAGAAAGGAGCTTCGCCATCGGAATATGGGTTGGTCTTCGGGGTGTTCGAATTCATCGTCTTCATTATCAGTCCTGTCTACGGGCAATACGTGGGTTCCAAAAATTCAACACTTCTCTTTAAAGCTTATCGTACTCATCTAGGTCACAGTCGTAAAAATATTTCCTCATTATGCACCACGTGTGTAGAATCGTAATTTGTTGTTGCTCCGAAAATCTTCCTTTGCCTTATCAGCCATTTTAAAATATTTTTGAACGATGTCAATAATGTTATATTTCCCTTATCTATTTTATCAGAAGAAGAAGAAGCACCGTGAACACGTAGTCCGCTTCTGGGAATGACAGTCTGTGATAGTAAATTATATTGTTGTAATAGAGGTAAAATTCATTAGTTACATTTTTTTTCAGGACTTAACTTTTTTGTTATCCGTCTATTGAAAAAGCCGGGATTTTTATATGAAAATGTTAGTTAATGAATTTTACCTCTATAACAACGATATCTTATAGTATTTCAATATTCATTGCGACATTTGTTTCAATATTTATAACAAATCCATCGTTGCAAGATTCCAGTAGAAACTGGATTTATCAGCCTAAAGAATGCTTGATCCTTTCACTGTTCTGCCTTCGTGGCTTCCTCCGTTCAGGCTGACAATTCGATATCTTTTATAATAAATAATTCTATACATTATTAAATCAAACTTCTAGTATTTCATTGAAAAGTTAACACGCTGATCCATCTGTAATTTCGTGTACCAGAATTGGGATGGATATTATTATTATACTATGAATATATATTATATTTATTTGATAATATAGTATTAACCTGATAAATGTCCACGATTTATAATACATACAAATCTTTATATTACAGTAATTAAGTCGGTTAACATCGATTACTGATTATAACGATATCTTGAATTGAGTTGAATAAATCGAGTAACGAAAGTAGAATAATAATTGAAATGAGCTCAAAAGAAGGAAACAACAAAATAATGCCAATTAGATCGTTCGTAAAAGTAGACACGAATAATTGCTCGAAGTGACCTTTGTTCGTAATTAATCATATGCATCTACTTTCTTCTCACAGCTAAATCATATCGGGCCAAAGTTGTTATTCAATGGCGGTATCTTGACGACAGGAACTTGCGCTATCATCTTCGGTCTGCTGGACAAGGTCGAGGGCCATTATCCCTTCATAATCCTGTCGTTCGTGATTAGGATCGTCGAGGCGCTTGGTAACGCTGCTTTCCTCACTGCCAGTTTCGCCATTATCGCCAAAGAATTCCCGGATAATGTTGCCACCACTTTTGCCAGCCTCGAAACCTTTTTCGGGTTGGGCCTTATTGTTGGACCCACTGTGGGTGGTGCACTGTATCAGGTGAATAGATAACTTGGAAATAATTCATTTGGCAGGAATAGGATAAGAATGAAATAATGTAGGCTACTAAAAGCATAGTGTCTTAAAATGAAATTATTTGAGCTTTAAAGTATAAATTAATTTTTAGATTGTAGTTATTCATGACAAAGATAGCTCAAAAATCAAATGCTTTTAGTGAATTGAACGTAATAATTGATATTTAAATTGGTAACGTTAAACATTTGCTGTTTGTCGTACAACGCCACTAAGAGTGTTTGAACGTGGGGTTTTTTGGCCAATTTGCTTTCTTTAATGTAATTACGTAGTTAGAACATGTTCAGAAACCACGTACTATCGAATTGGACCATTTAGGAACGAAATAGGTGACTTCCAGTTGTGACAATTTTTGGAGGTATACCCCTTCACATTTTTGCGATTTTGGGTCGACCCCTTTTTTGACCGGAACAAATTTTAAACCACTTCTTTCGACCCAAAATCGTCCTAGAATATGTTTATACATCGTATACCATCGATTTGGGCCATTTAGAAGTGAAATTGGCGACTTTCATTTTTTGAGAATTTTTGAAGGTATACCCCTTCACATTTTTGCGATTTTGGGTCGACCCCTTTTTTGACCGAAACAAATTTTAAACCACTTCTTTCGACCCAAAATCGTCCTAGAATATGTTTATACATCGTATACCATCGATTTGGGCCATTTAGAAGTGAAATTGGCGACTTTCATTTTTTGAGAATTTTTGAAGGTATACCCCTTCACATTTTTGCGATTTTGGGTCGACCCCTTTTTTGACCGGAACAAATTTTAAACCACTTCTTTCGACCCAAAATCGTCCTAGAATATGTTTATACATCGTATACCATCGATTTGGGCCATTTAGAAGTGAAATTGGCGACTTTCATTTTTTGAGAATTTTTGAAGGTATACCCCTTCACATTTTTGCGATTTTGGGTCGACCCCTTTTTTGACCGAAACAAATTTTAAACCACTTCTTTCGACCCAAAATCGTCCTAGAATATGTTTATACATCATATACCATCGATTTGGGCCATTTAGGAATCAAATTGGCGACTTTCATTTTTTGAGAATTTTTGAAGGTATACCCCTTCACATTTTTGCGATTTTGGGTCGACCCCTTTTTTGACCGGAACAAATTTTAAACCACTTCTTTCGACCCAAAATCGTCCTAGAATATGTTTATACATCATATACCATCGATTTGGGCCATTTAGAAGTGAAATTGGCGACTTTCATTTTTTGAGAATTTTTGAAGGTATACCCCTTCACATTTTTGCGATTTTGGGTCGACCCCTTTTTTGACCGAAACAAATTTTAAACCACTTCTTTCGACCCAAAATCGTCCTAGAATATGTTTATACATCGTATACCATCGATTTGGGCCATTTAGAAGTGAAATTGGCGACTTTCATTATTTGAGAATTTTTGAAGGTATACCCCTTCACATTTTTGCGATTTTGGGTCGACCCCTTTTTTGACCGAAACAAATTTTAAACCACTTCTTTCGACCCAAAATCGTCCTAGAATATGTTTATACATCATATACCATCGATTTGGGCCATTTAGGAATCAAATTGGCGACTTTCATTTTTTGAGAATTTTTGAAGGTATACCCCTTCACATTTTTGCGATTTTGGGTCGACCCCTTTTTTGACCGGAACAAATTTTAAACCACTTCTTTCGACCCAAAATCGTCCTAGAATATGTTTATACATCATATACCATCGATTTGGGCCATTTAGAAGTGAAATTGGCGACTTTCATTTTTTGAGAATTTTTGAAGGTATACCCCTTCACATTTTTGCGATTTTGGGTCGACCCCTTTTTTGACCGAAACAAATTTTAAACCACTTCTTTCGACCCAAAATCGTCCTAGAATATGTTTATACATCGTATACCATCGATTTGGGCCATTTAGAAGTGAAATTGGCGACTTTCATTTTTTGAGAATTTTTGAAGGTATACCCCTTCACATTTTTGCGATTTTGGGTCGACCCCTTTTTTGACCGAAACAAATTTTAAACCACTTCTTTCGACCCAAAATCGTCCTAGAATATGTTTATACATCGTATACCATCGATTTGGGCCATTTAGAAGTGAAATTGGCGACTTTCATTTTTTGAGAATTTTTGAAGGTATACCCCTTCACATTTTTGCGATTTTGGGTCGACCCCTTTTTTGACCGAAACAAATTTTAAACCACTTCTTTCGACCCAAAATCGTCCTAGAATATGTTTATACATCATATACCATCGATTTGGGCCATTTAGGAGTCAAATTGGCGACTTTCATTTTTTGAGAATTTTTGAAGGTATACCCCTTCACATTTTTGCGATTTTGGGTCGACCCCTTTTTTGACCGGAACAAATTTTAAACCACTTCTTTCGACCCAAAATCTTCCTAGAATATGTTTATACATCATATACCATCGATTTGGGCCATTTAGAAGTGAAATTGGCGACTTTCATTTTTTGAGAATTTTTGAAGGTATACCCCTTCACATTTTTGCGATTTTGGGTCGACCCCTTTTTTGACCGGAACAAATTTTAAACCACTTCTTTCGACCCAAAATCGTCCTAGAATATGTTTATACATCATATACCATCGATTTGGGCCATTTAGAAGTGAAATTGGCGACTTTCATTTTTTGAGAATTTTTGAAGGTATACCCCTTCACATTTTTGCGATTTTGGGTCGACCCCTTTTTTTACCGGAACAAATTTTAAACCACTTCTTTCGACCCAAAATCGTCCTAGAATATGTTTATACATCATATACCATCGATTTGGGCCATTTAGGAGTCAAATTGGCGACTTTCATTTTTTGAGAATTTTTGAAGGTATACCCCGTCACATTTTTACGATTTTGGGTGAACTCCTTTCTTGACCGGAAAACATTTTTAATCCACTTCTTTCGACCTAAAATGGTCCTAGAACATGTTTAGATATCATTTACTACCTATTAAGAGCATTTAGGAACAAAATAAGCTTTTATGCATAGAAATCTGCGTAACAAATATGTACAACAAAAAATCTTTAAATTGACGCAAAAAACCCCGCGACTCGAAATGTCTCACCTTACTCTATTTATTTGGTAATGTTTGTATTATTATCCTCGCAAATTGTATGATGGCACAAATTGTGCAAGCAGAATAATGAAACGAAAGAAAACTCTACAAGGTAATTCTTTAATAGATAGGTGGATACACAACGCCATTTGTCGTTCTTGGGTCAGCACTCTTCTTAGCGGCAGTTATGACCGCCTTTGTTTTGCCGGTACATAACAATGGCGGTGAGGAATCTCACAGTACAGGAGGTGAAGCATGATATTTTTATTTTAAATCACATACTAACATCTAAATTATAAAGTTCTCATAGTAAACCGAATTATAGAATATACAATTAAAATAATATTATGTATTAGTATTACATTAAAAAATAATCAATCTTATTATTTAGATAATCAGATAACTGAACAGTGATCAGTGCCATGTCTTTATAATAATGAAGTGAACCGAAGTTCTGTTTATTATTTACTAACGAGTTTTAAATATCCTTTTCAGGTTTCATGAAGGTTCTCAGAATTCCTGGAGTCATGGTCGCCACGTCATCCATAATTGTAACTAGTATGAGCATCGGATTCTTGCAGGCAACTTTGGAACCACACTTAAGGCAGTTTCATTTAAGCCCTGTTGTCCTGGGACTTATGTTTGTAATTAACGGTGGTACTTACGCAGTTACCGCACCTGTCTGGGGTTGGCTTTGTGACAAATACGCTCATCCCAAGGTAAACGAGTACTCTTGTTTATTCAATTATTATATATAATATTACATGTACATGAAATTTTTTAGAAATGACTGCTTGAATTCAGAATAGGATCTTTCGGTTGAATCGTATGATTGCGAACTTGCTAATTTTTTTTACTTAATCGTGAAACAGAATGGTTATCATAGGTTTTGGCACTCTTAAAATTGATAACAAATTCGTGTAAACTATTGTGATGCTAAGAAAGATTGAAATTTTTGTTGATAAATTTGAGAAAAAGAACGGCGCATTGGTTATTATATATATCATTACTTAATATTTAAATGCCAATATTGAATTCGATATTGAATTCATAATTAATAAGAACCGAACGACGGAAGTTTTTTCTACATCAAAATAAGTGCAGTCAGTAAAATATAAAAATTATTACACAGACAAATTATTGCAAGTCACCGAAACTTCTG
Organism: Nysson spinosus; assembly: GCA_910591585.2. Taxonomy (NCBI): domain Eukaryota; kingdom Metazoa; phylum Arthropoda; class Insecta; order Hymenoptera; family Crabronidae; genus Nysson; species Nysson spinosus. The sequence goes on along the minus strand of OU342830.1, from coordinate 9,044,484 downwards.
GCAGCATAAAAACAAAAGGTTTTCTCTTTAATCTCACTTTAATTAGTAACCTTTCATTACAGTAAAAGCTTTTTATCGAACTCAATTTACTTTGTTTGCACATTAAACTGTAGTTTAGCTGCGTACTTGAGTGACTGAAAAATAGGAGGGTTGTAAAGATTTATGAATATTAGAGTTTGCGGGAAAAATCGAGGTAAAGTGGATAACGGAAATGAATAATAAAAATGTGCAAGAAACGTGTTGATTTTCTTCAGGTAGCAACTGCTGCCGGAGCAATGCTTGTCGTAGTAGGATTCGGATTAGTTGGCCCAGCACCCTTTATCCCATCGCAAACCTTAATGTGGATGACCATTTGTGGCCTCGTAATCCATGGGTTGGGCATGTCTGCCCAGTTGGTTGCCAGCTTCACGGATGCCTTGAGGACGTCCATGTAAGTAAACGACAAAGGCGTACACTTAAAAATGTCCTCCATTAACCCTTTGCACTTGAGATTATTTATAATCATTTACACTTATTGCGGCAACCCGGGCGACAGAGAGGCGATATTAAAATTAGTGATCATTTAAAATCCAATAACAAGAAATAACTGAAGTAAATTTTAATGTCTTTTCTCGGTGGTCGCAATGGACTAATCGTAAGTGGAGACAATTTCAATTAATTCTTTGAGGCACAGGCTTTAAGACAAAAGCAGATTCTAATTGCACAGAAAGTTTATTTAAAAAAATGTAACAAAGTAAATTTGTTTTGTTTATAAACGATTAATTCTGATATGAAGCGACTAAAACTTAATGAGAGTGGGATGAAAATAATGATAGTATAATATTATTATGTAATGTAAGGGCTTATTATAAGTTGATGTAAATATTTTTGTCACGATGTTATCAGTATGGATTATTTATTGGAATTCGCATTTCCTTCAAATATGCGAAACGTATTGATGTTCCAGAGCATATGGATTTCCAAACAATCTCGAGACATACGGTCTTATCAGTGGATTGTGGACGAGTACTTTTGCCCTCGGTGCCTTTATCGGTCCAAGCGTGGCTGGAATCCTCCTGGATAATATCGGCTTCAGAAATGCTTCTATGTTCATCGTAATACTCCATTTCCTCGTGGTAAGCAATTATCCTTATCATGGTAATTACCGCCATTTTCTTATTCTTAAGTTACTCGCCGGTACTTAAGACTGACGAACTTTTCGTAAATTACATGGACTCACATTAGGATTATCGGTGAATTTATCAGAAATCTTGGAGGCTCGGGGTCTACATCGTTAAATGATTTTCAATGTACTAACATACCCTGTGAAATACTTTGAATGGAGTATTATCATTTTCTATTAGTGCTCGGTGTTATTTAAAATAACTTCTTCCCTTTAATGCACTTAATCAATGAGTTCTGACAAAATTTATTGATACCGAAGTAAGCTAGGATTTCATTTGAATCCCTGTTGCCTTTGACTCTTTCATCATCGATGTGTTGACGCTTATTAAATGAGATACAATATGAAGAAGAATTTATGTTTAGCGTGACATTTAATCGGAGACTCGTTAAATTTAAAGCACCAATTAATATATTACTAAACGTATCAAATTTTAAGTACCCTCAGTTTCAAATTTACTAAACGCTTCCAGGGTATAGTCGCAGCCGTATTCCTGAGTGCATGCACAGGAAAAAAGCCATACACGGAGGTCGGTGGCGCGGAGGAGTTAAGGATACCATTGACGGACAGTGGTCACTCTCGAAGTGGGAGTCTTCGACATGGAGGTCGTGGACAGGGTGTCCCGATCGACAGGCCCAGCGGTATGAATTCCCTGATCGCGTGCAACAGTTACTCGAACAGGGCTGGTGCCTGGTGCAGGGCATCCTACAGTGGACGATATTCCCATAGTTATGGATCAGTTGAACCCAACAGATACTTGGAAATGACCACGTGATGTCCTGGGGCCCACATCGTCGAAACCGGAGGAAATCTCGGGCAGGGTTGGCCAACATGACAGAACTTCGCTCTCCTTCTCTTCGAAGATCCAGTTTGCTGGTTTCCTTGCAGCTTCGTTCTCCAAAAAAGTCATCGGAAGACTTTGGTTCGCAACCAAATATCATTCCTTAATTAGTAGAATTTTTTATTTATTACGATATTGATTTGGGATTTTATTCATAGTTGATCTTACGTTTGGTGATTGGTGTATGGTTCTATTTTTGGTTTAATGATATCCTTACTAGGATCGCATGTTCCACGATTGCAACCGAAATTCTTCGATTCTTGTTCGTCTTATGGTAGCTTATTTTTGTTGGTTTTTGAAAATGACGTGAAAAGTTTTTTGAGAATGAAGGGCGATCAGCAGACTGGCGCTTAAAACATTTCAAGCAGTATTCTCAGAATGCAGATGACTCCGTCGTTTTTTATTAAATCTGTTCTTTAGTCACTTCTCACAATAGCTCGTAAGATTCTGTTTGGATAGCAGAGGAAAATCGGAAATATTACCACAACAAGGCGATTTAAATTCTTCCTTAAACCAAGTATAATATGCATTCTTAATTCCATTTGAATAAATCAAGAATAATAATAATCCAGGCAATGATTTAGAAATATTATTATCACGTAACTCTTACAGTTTCATCTAATGATAAACATGCTTTTATTACTTCGAATGAAATTGTATTTAATATTAACCGCATATTCGCCGGAGAGAGAAATATTTAGCAGATTAATTCCGCGGAAATCCAAGGGGAGTTCTCACGAGTGCGAGCTTTTATATTTAGTCTGCATCTGAGTGTTTATTTATAATGTGCACGGCCCTGAATCCGAGATCTCACGTAGGAACGAGGTATTTTCGTGAAAAGATAGCGAACGTTATTACATGCTTAACTATGTTAACTGGAAGCCGAGGAATCGCACGGGACATCACGATAAAAACTGTACATAAAAACGCGCATACCCTCGATTGTTATTATTTTATATAGGTACGCTTTTCATTCACCATCGCGCCGGTGACATCCTTCCAATTACATTAAATAATTGTAGATTAATAATAATTGTCTCTCTATGAACCACCAATAAACAAGGTTTTATTTAATTCGATTAAATGCTTCTAATAAAATTTCTTGTGCAATAATATGTCAATATAAAATCCTTATTGACGAATTAAGGATTTATATGATTATATTCATATTATTTTTGCAACATAACAATGTAGATTTGTTGCTGTACGGGTCATCGAATCTTATGCTGCCCACGTTTCGCTGAAACACATTCGTGCAAAACTTAAGAACACTTGGAAATAAGTAGATTTATTAAGAAAAGCAATATTTCCTGACTCGAGTTTCCGCTTTCATTGTATTTTCACTCTCAATTCTATGGTCACGCGAGTCTTCGCTCGCCGGTAAACGACACGTTTTCTACGCTCGCTTTTGAATTCCACGGGGTGCGCGCATACGTGACACACCCACGCACGTGTGCGAATTCTTTCGAACAATACCCACGTAGACTTACCACTTACGCGAGATTGTTTTGCACGTGCGTGTGCAAAAAGGTAAGAAACAAAGTACACCAACGAGACCCACGGTATTCGCACCATACGAAATGCGTATCGATGATTCATTTCGAAGGCACACTGGATATTTGCCAACCTACGAAATCCAGTTAAGTGAAAGGTAGTGGATGTTGATGCATTTTTATGCCAGTGATCATTGCAATTTAGAAACCGGAATAATCATTAGAAAACTAAAATAATGAACGTAGGACTCTAAAACGAAAAACGTTGTTTTAGGAATATAGTTCGTATTAATAAATATTCTCCGCAATAAATTGGAGCTGTAATAGTTGGCAACATTATATATATAACATATTCCACTTACAAAATCAGGAAACCAAGATAATCAATGTGTTTGCGGTAAAGTTCATAATAATAAATCTCCCGGATATTAAATCGGAACTGTTATAGTTGGCAACATTAAACGGCACATACATTTCCCTCGAATCGTATGTATATTCCGGTAGTCTTAATAGTATCGTAAATTTAATCCGTGACTCGCACGAAATCCACCGCTGGTCTCCGCGGTGAATTTGCAGCTCGTAAGAGTGCAGAGCACGTAGCTAACACCGAGACTATTTCCTACTCGAGGGATCCTTGTACTCACTCGTGTGCATCGACCTGTCTAGAAATTGTTCTATTCCCTACATAATGTAACTGCCATTTGCTGGAACAATTGCTTTCTGTTTTCCTCATTGCTTTGTGTACCATCTTTCGCGGGTATTTTCAGGTCACGTAACCATGACCTTCATTTCAGAGTGTCAAAAGTCTCACGTCGAAGAAATTATTTCAAACATCTGCAATATGATCGATTAAAGAGACCTTAAATGAGAGTTAAATATTACATTTGAAATCATTATTATACTGAATTTATATATTCCAAGTGATCACTATATTATGATATAAAAAATTGAGAAGTCTGTAATAATTCCACTATTATTTATTAATGAAATACATTCTTCTCTTGGTCGCCGAGTTTAAAGGGAAATGTGTCTTATCGTCATTATCCGTGTATATTTAAGAACAAAGGTAATAATGATGAAGAAAAAAATAACGAGAGTAAGGAAAGGGGACAATATAGAAGACACTGTAGTAGGTTGTTCAAACATAGGCGAGCACGAAAGTGATGTAGAAGAGCGAAAGGAAGAAGAACGAACTATTAACGCACGCGACGATCAACGATGTGCATCGAACCGTCGATGTATCTTTTACCCTCCTCTACGTCCTTTCCTCTCTTTTCTTCGGGTTTTAACGGCAACGCGTTACATCGCGGATTCCTCAGGATTCGTACGTGCCAACTGCTCTCGAGGAAGGAACAACACGCCTCAGTGCCCGTCCATTAGATAATCATCTACCTGATGACGTTTTTTAGCCTTCTGTTATTTGTATAATTTAACTGTGTTTCCCTAATTGCGTTTGTTGCATTGTAATCTTACGATGCGACTTTTTTTCTGAAAATGAAGAAAGAGAGTTATTGTTACGAGTGGTTTCAAGGATTTTTCATTTTTGTTACTTCACGAAGGGTATTGCAAAAATGATATTTGTTTGTTTACAATGGAGTTTGTTGATGCATGCTTTTGTAGTTTTTTATTTGCTTACGTTTTTAATGTGTTGTTTACTAGAACTGTTTATTAGAATAATATATTTTATGCGAAGTCTTGAAAGCGAGATTTTTTTAGGTTT